>BSWB01000006.1:126428497-131228497 GCA_033239125.1 Fagopyrum homotropicum | reverse complement strand
CATAAACTTCAGTTTTCCCCTCCGCCTTCTGTTGCTCTACCTCGGTTGGAATCTCGGTCGAGGTGTTCTTCGACTAGATCTGGACCGAGGTGGTCTGCGTCGAACGAGGTACTGGATCTGCAGTTTTAAGTCCACTCCTCGTCGTTATGGCCATGCACTGGCCCTTAGGGTTGCTTTCCGTCTTTACTGGAAGCTTCCCTGGATCTCTTGGCGCTTCATTCGCCCTACTTGCAAGTTGTTGTTCGAAGGACTTTTGGGCCCTCGAAAATGAAGTCATAGAATTCTCCATAGCACTAAGCTTGATCAAGATGGCCTCCAGAACTGCGTCTTTCTTCTCCGGCTGAGACGAACTTGATCCTTGCCCCTGGCTCTTCAATGGAGTAGAAGAAGAAGAAGGGGAAGAGAGGAAAGGGTTAGAGGAATTATTAGAGTTGGAGTTAGAATAATTGTTACCAGGATTCTGGTTGCTTTGATTGTTCGTCCTCCAATTGTTGCTATTGGATCCTCTATTGTTGTTGTTGTTGTTGTAGTTGTTGTTCCGGGAACCGTTGTTGTTGTTACGGTATCCATTGTTGTTGTTCCTTTGTCCTTGCTCTTCCTTCTTGGTTTGAGCAACCAAGAGTTCCTTCAATTGCTTCACGTCATTCTTCAAAGACGTGAGTTGATTGTTGTTGGATTGAGTCTCTTGAAAGTTGACTCTTTTAACTCCACCTTCAGCTCCTTGGTGGGTGTATTTCTCCATATGCAAGGCTTGCTTCTCAATGAAGTCCCAAGCCTCATCAATCCCCATGTCCATGAAGGTACCGGCGGAGAGTAGTTGGAGATTGAACTGAGTGCTTCCGTCCAGTCCTTTGAAGTAGATCTCCAACAACTCGATCTTTGGAATCCCATGATGTGGGCAATCCAAAAGGATGTCCTTGAACCGCTCCCATGACTTGGACAAACTCTCCTTGTCCTTCATAATGAAAGCATTTATCTTCCCTCTCATTTCAGCGGTCTTTGAGGGGGGGAAGAATTTGGTCAAGAATTCCGTAGTCATCTCCTCCCATGTGCTGATTTTTCCTGGAGGAAGAGATTGATACCAAGTAAGAGCTTTATCTTTTAAAGAAAAGTAAAAAGGTCTTAGCTTGTAGTTGTTATTTTCAATTCTGGAAGGTCGCAAGGTTTCCATCAAGATCTCGTAGTTTTGAAGATGTTGATGTGGTGATTCCTTCTCCATCCCTCCGAATTGGCATTGGCGAATCATGGATAGAACTTGCGGTCGAAGTTCATAGTTATGATCCGCTGGATCTCCTAGGTTGACTCCTAGACGCCTCACTTGTTGATTAGGGTCCATCCTTTGACCTAGGGTTTGTGGGATTCCTGCAAGAAGAACATCTCGGACTGGCATCCGAGGTGGATATATCTCGGCCGGGGCGTCTGGTACTGGAACCTGCCTCGGTCGAGGGCCAGCAGCTGGAACCTGCCTCGGTCCAGCATCGGGAACTGGGTCGTCCCTCGGTCGAAGTAGAATCTGGTCTCTTATGACGGCTATTTCTGCTTCGATTGCTTCAGTTTTGGTGCGAGTTTCTTCCTTCTCTCGCCTAAGTTCTTCCTTGCTGAGGCGTAACAGCTCTAACGCCTCTCTCAATTCGGCCTCAAGATCGCGGTTGTCTTGTTGGGCCATCTTTGCTTCTCTTAAACATCGCTTGTATGTCTTCTCTGGTTCGGGATCGTAAGGAACGATTTCCTTCCCAGTGCGGGTTCTTCGCATATACCTAAGAAAGAACCTGCAAAAGTCACTCAAGTAGAGTGGTTAGATGACACGGGGGCAAGTGCCCTAAGAGCAAACCGTACCGGCTCGGTCTAGACCAAGTCCCCGGCAACGGCGCCAAAAACTTGTTCGCTCCAAACGGTGTGTGCAAGCTTTAAATTTATAACCCTAGACTTAAGCTTGAAACAAGGATGCGAACCCGCAGTGTACGGGTCAATCGTAGTAAAAAGCAAGAAATTCCAGGGGTCGATCACAGGGACTCGGTGAAACAAAGTCAATAACGGTAAGCTTCGTGAATACTAACCACAAGAGCAATTAACACAATCAAAGATGAATAAGAAGTCAATAAAGCAAACATGCAATTCTAGGGATTAAAGCGTCTAGTTGTGGTTCCAACTCAAGATCTAAAGATAAGCGGACAAAGCTGAGATTTTTGCAAGGGAAAGGTGTTACTAAAGTGGAGTAGATCACCGGGTAAGTCTCACTACTCACTAATCCTAAACCGTAACTCCTATTACCGGGTAAGTCTCAAGGAATTAAGATAAAGAACTATAACCTCAAACTAACACACCATCTAAGGGAATAGAATCAACCTTTACCGGGTAAGTCTCAGGCTAACTCACAAAGATGGGATGGAAGCACACTCAAACCCAATAAAGGATAAACCTTTATTACCTACACTTATGATCGTTGGTATACAAACTAAGGAATTACTGGGTAAGTCTCATCCTAAGCTTGCTTTGAACCAGGGAAGATGTAATAAGGATAGGATTTGGCAAACTCTAACACTTAACTCTCAGTTTAGGATCGGACAAGTCACCTCGGTCAGCCAGATTCCACCCCGGCCGAGATGTTCATCGACTGAACGAGATGCTTAGGGTTAAGGTTAAAGACTCGAACTTTCAGGGTCCTACTGGAATCTAAGATTATTCTATCATTGTTTTCCCCACAACCTTCAGCCAATCACCCTAGAATCACACAAGGAAATTAGCCACTCATCATCATTATGAAGTATTAAATATATGGGAAGAAGGTGAATATTTGAACAAGAAGAATTCAATGAAAAGACTTCAATAACTGAATCAAATATCACAACAAAGCGTTCCTTGGATATAAATCCAACAAGACAAGACAACAAGGAAGGGAATTAAAGACAATCTTACAAATCCCTCTAAAAAGCTATAAAAGCTATGATCTTCAATCTTCCTTCAACCTTCAAAAAGGTTCTTCGAAACTCCCAACTGGAGTATGGTCGCAGCGATATATGCTGGATCTCGCAGCCTTCAATGGTGTATAACGTGCTAAGCGGGATATGATAGCGGATCCTTGGATTTGTGGAAATCCAACCCTTTTTATAGGAAAATAACCCTCCAAAGATAATAAATCATAGAAAGATCTCTTCCCATAAAATAGGTAAAATATAAGATCTTCTTCCTTCCAGGAGCCAAGCCCAAAAATATAAGATCACCTTCCAAAGATAAAAGATCTCAGCCAAGAATAAAATATTCTCACCGCGTCCTAGGTGTTCGCCTCGGTCGAGTCGGCGTCTCTGGATCACCTCGGTCGAGATGAATCTCTGGTCAACCGAGGTGAATCACAACTGAATGTGAAATCTCTCAAAACTGGTCCAAAGTGAATCTTTAATCCATGGCTATGCTTCCTGGATGTAGCTCCAAATGACTCATGACTCCTTTTGCTCCTTTTTGATGCAAAACGTGTCATTTTACCTACAATTACAGCAAAACTAGGTGTAGACCTCGATTCCCGCAAAGGTAGATGAAATGGTAATATAATCACATATTATACATGCTAACATGCAGATTATTGAAGATAAAACGTCCAAACAAACCCCAAAATATAGACTATAATTCATGCTATCACGCCCCATCCCTCAATTCCTCTTTCGTTAATCGTTTTTGACGATTCTTTGGCCAAAACTGAAGCAAATCCAATTACCAACAAGATCCAAGCAACAATTCGAGCGGCAAATCACCGGAGAAGACGGAATTCGGATTTAAAAATCCGAAACCTAGGTTTTTCGCTCTTTCCTTCTCTTTGTCGATTCGGCTTCGTTTTTGGTAGAATTTTTAGGAGAACTGATTGGAATTGAACGAAATTAGTCTAGGGCTGCTTGTTGCTGAGTTTGGTGTGATTTTGCTAAGTTTTGAGATTTTACATGCCGAACCACGGTTTCTGGAGAAACCACGGCCGTGGAAACCTTAGAACAGACCGTGGATTTTGACAGAACATGGATTTTGTGAGAAGAGTGTCTGGTAGAAACAAGGATAAGAAAAGGAAGGGCAACCCCTATTCCTCTTCTAGAGCACCACCCGCTGAGCCTCCATCACCTCCATCATCACCATCACCACCTCCCCTAGGATCCCTACCATCCATGAGGATCATTTAGATGCTTTAGAGAGGATCCATAAGAGAGCGGTCATAGGACCTAGGTATCTACAGCTTGAGGAGTTAGAGCCTCTACATATGATTGGAGACCTCACTTGGCTTTTAGATAGAGCCGGTTTAGTCATCTTCTCCGCTATTCGGGAAGATGCTTATGAGGAGATCACTAGGGAGTTTGTGGTTTCCCTCGAGCACAGTCACGTAGACAGGACAATTTCTTTCCGGCTGATGGAGAGAAACTATGATTTTTCGATTAGAGAGTTTGGAGCCTTCTTTGGGTTCCATGAGACCTTTAATGGTCGATTCCCCAGTGGCGTGTACGCAAAGGATTTCTGGGAGGAGATTGCGATGATCTACGCCAGCGAGGACCGCTGGCAGCCTGCTGATACCAAGGCTAGATTGATCTACCATCTAGCCTTGAAGATAGCCCATAGAGTGCTTTCTGAGTGTCTCTTCCCTAGGACGGAGACACCTCAGAAGATTAAGACAAATGAGCTGTTTCTTCTTTACAGCATGTTGTATGGCAGGCCAGCTGACTGCGCCACCCTCTTAGCTGCTACTATGAGCAAGCTAAAGAATAAGAGGGCTGGCAACATTGGATACGGTGGGATGGTCACCCACCTTGCTAGACAGTTAGGGGTAGACTTCTCAGCTTGCACCCGCATCGCAGCTAGACCCCTAGGACTATAGAGCCTCATGACTAGAGGCATCATCTTTCCCATACATAGAGGTCCACCGTATGATGTTATGCCTTGGGAGAGTAGGACAGGGAGAGGCATTGAGTGGCTTCCTGAGTATTCCATTATGGCTGGACGCCATAACTGGAAGGAGACGTTCGCTGCCATGCATGCGAACAGATTAGTAGCCCCTCCCTATGTTCCACCACCACCAGTTGTAGAGGAGGAGATGAGAGGGGATGACGAGTTTGAGGAAGGAGGAGCTGATCATGACTTTGGTACATTCCCGGATCAGCCGGATGTAGTTCCTGACTGTTACGCTAAGATCGTGATGCGCAAATGGGTTTTAAATTTATAACTCGAACCAAATCCTAACTACCTAGCGAAACCCGCAGTGTACGGGACGTTTGTAGAAGGGTTAGTATTCCGAGGTCGAACACAAAGACTAAGGTGAAATTGATTCGACTTGTGATTGAGTTTAGTAAAGATCAAGGTTGAAAGAAAAGGGGAAATAAAGAAATGAAAATCTCAATTGTTTTTAGTTAGATTTTGGTGATCAATCAAGGATCACAATTCATGCAAAGCAAACAATCAAACTAAACTAAGAGTCGACACAAATAAACAAGCTAAACAAGATAATGATCAAAGAAGGAAAAGACGGATTCTAGGGGTTAGAAGTTCCGGTTATGGCATATGACTCAAGTTATCTATTCATTCTTTGGATTAACTATGATATGTTGGGATTAAGTGTATCTAATCTGGGATTAATTACCGGGTAGGTCTCATGATCCAACTAGTCCACTCCTAAGGTCTCATTACCGGGTAAGTCTCTAAGAACCTAAGGATAGGAATTCTACACAAACCGGATTGTTGATTTGGGGTCTAACCTATCCTTACCGGGTAAGTCTTGGAAAGGGAAGTCCTGAACAACTATCCTAGCACATCTAATCCAATGGCGGCTTATTAGGCTCACCACTACCTAAGGTTTGTTATCTTTAAAATCTAAGAGCAAGTCTTGGAAAGGGAAGTCAGGAAAATCACGGTTTGTTCTATCTAAACCACGGCCGTGGTCAGACAAGAACTACCCGTGATTTCTAACAGCAACTACGTTCATAAACAAAAGTCATCCAAAGGTACATCTAAGTCCGTCCTATCATAGCCCTAGCCATAACCATCCTTTCCTTACCCTAAAACTACATCAATTTAGCTACAACATTCATAATGAAAATCGAAACAAACAAACATAAAATCATAACATTCATTGCAAGATAATGAGGGGAAAGAGATGAACAAATGAACTTAAAACAAAACCAAGCTGAAAATAGGATTAGAATGACTTACAATCCTTCTAAAGGAAGGTTCAAATGGTTCTTACAATTCTAGAAACAGAATCTGAAATACAAGAAAAATATGGTGTGTGTTCTTCTTCTCCTCTTCAATGGAACTCCTCTTCTTCTCTTTGACACTTTCCTTCCTAGAAAAACTTTTTGTTGAGAGAATATATTTGTTAGAGAGAAATGGATAATGGATGAGCTGCTCCAAACTACTCCCAGCTGCCCCTCACAACCCATGAAGGACCACTTTTATAACAAACTTGCATCAGCTGGCCATGAGAGTCGTGGCACAGCTGTCACAAGAATCTGGCAAAAACCACGGTTGATTCCACGGCCGTGATCTGTGAGAGAACCGTGATTCTGTGCAGAGACTTTGCCTTGGATCATTAAGCTGTTATTTGGTGCATGGCTAGTGTCGGCAAGGTTCCATGAGTCCTCCTTAGCCTATAGCTTGTGTCCTAATGAGTCCGAGGGTGTGTCGTCTAGATGAACGATCCTCAAACGCATCGTTTTAGCTCCTAAATTTCCCGAATTACCTATAAAACACGCACAAGTCCGTGTAGACATCTATCTCGACAAAATACATGAATTGAGTGCAAAATGTCTCGAACCAATGCTAAACCATGCATGAATGAGCGAGAATTCTATCTAAATGATTACCTAAAACTAACCCATAAATCGTGTTATCAAAATACCCCATACTTAAGGTTTGCTCGTCCCCGAGAAAATTCCCAACTATAGATTAAGAGATGACATGATTTATGTATGCAGAAAAATGGCAAAAATCTTTTTGGGTTTGTGCTTCTACTATTGGATCACCTTCAAAGTCATGTTTCATGGCTAAGGACAAGCAATCACGCATCAAACAAATGAAAGCATGGAAAGACAATTGTACTTAACTCAAAAGTATGCATGAAATGTAAAGATGAAGAAGTCAAGAAGATCAAGAGTACATCCAATCTAAACTACTAAGTCTTACAAACATGCAAATAGGTCATAAGGTCTTGTGAGATAAAAGGGCCAAGAAATGTAGTGATTGGGTGGGGATTTCTAGGTTTATGTGATGCTAATCCGGGAACGGAACTAACTTCACTTCCTTGTCCTCGATCAACTTCCCCCAAGTGTATATTTCCCTCTATCTTTTCTTTCTTTTTTTTTTTTTTTGACTTATTTTTGAGACAATGGCATTGGTGTACAAGAGCCGAAACCTTGGTGATTAGCCGTCCTCGGTTTTTTTCTTAGTTTTCGAGGTGCATCCACACCGGGCACACATACCAAAGCTCGTTAGGACTATTGGTTCATTTGACTTTGGCAAGGCACCAACACCCGATTATGTGAAGTGTACCGAGTTACTTGTCATTTACACCAATGTCCCCGAACTTATATTTTGGCTACACTTTCACAACAAATTCAGCATTTTATGCATGATATTCTTTTCATCAACAACTTCACCCCACACTTGCTTTTTGCACACATCAACACACTAGCATGCTCCTATTCCCATATGGGTTTAAAAGAGGTCAAATTTATCTCAATTGAGGTGCTCAAGCAATCATGATTAAGATGAGAAGTAGAGAAAAATTGAATTGCCTCATTCATTCCTAGATGGTATGCAAGAACTATCATGTAATTTCGATTTTCACTACTCAATCCTTTCTAGGCAAACATCATGGTCACATATCATTCATAGAATTTCAAGAGAAGTACTTCAAGTCCACTTATGCGTTCATTAATCTTAACACATGAGGCCATCCATAGCCAATTCACAAGACAAGTTTCATCATTAGGGTCATATCCAAGCCTAGAAAGCACAAAAAATTTTTAAAATTTTCTGATTTTTATGGGATTTTCGTTTTAAGTATGTACAATGCAAGACATGTGCAAATATTAAACTATCCTAGATGCTCATCATGCAAAGGATCATGCAAACCCCACCCCATACTTAGAAACACATTGTCCCCAATGTGGTATAAAAGTAAAGAGAGTGAAAGAAGGTTCTCACAATGTATAATTGTTTGCTATGGTATTTGGGGTTGTTCAATAGCGAATTGATGTTTGATGATCCTATCAACCATGGTAGAAAGCTCTAAGCATCCATCAAAGCTTTAGAACCCGCGCTAGGCACCGCTAGCCGTTCAAGTTCCGCGTCCGCTCCACCCATAATTGATGAGGGGTTCGTCATCATCATTCATATGCCAAGAAAGGCTTCCAATGCTACTCTAGCACACATACAAAGTAGACAAAACACACACAAAGATAGAAAAATCTAAAAACGAAAACAAAACGAAAAAGAAAGAAAAATGTTACCAATGGGTTGCCTCCCACCAAGCGCTTCTTTAAGGTCATTAGCTTGACCAAACTCGGGAGCGTCTATTCAAAGTGAAGCGGGGCAATTATCTCCTCCGGAGCTCCCGGAATATACTTCTTCAAGCGGTGCCCATTCACTTTGAAATTCCCACAATGCTCCCCTCCTATCTCAATGGCTCCATGGGAAAAGATCTTCTTCACCACATATGGCCCGGTCCATCTTGATTTGAGCTTTCCGGGAAAGAGCCTTAGCCTTGAGTTGAAGAGAAGGACAAGATCTCCTTCACTCAACTCCTTGGGGATGATCCTCTTGTCATGCCATCTTTTGGTTCTCTCCTTGTAGATCCGGGCATTCTCATAAGCGTCCAACCGGATATCCTCGAGGGCATTCAATTCAAGCAATCTCTTTTCTCCCGCCGCCTTGAGATCAAAATTTAACCACTTAATGGCCCAATAAGCTCTATGCTCCATCTCTACCGGAAGATGGCAAGACTTGCCATAGACCAACTTGTAACGAGTGGTGCCAATTGGTGTCTTGAAGGTGGTCCTATATGCCCACAATGCGTCATTGAGCTTCATAGCCCAATCCTTTCTAGTCCTAGACACCGTCTTCTCAAGGATGGCCTTGATCTCCCGGTTGGAGATCTCCACTTGGCCACTAGTTTGGGGATGGTAAGGTGTTGCCACCTTGTGAGTCACCCCATACTTTGCCAAAAGCGCTCCAAAGTTCCTATTTGTGAAGTGCTTTCCTCCATCACTAATGATCACCCTTGGTGTTCCAAACCTAGGGAAGATCACCCGGTTGAAGAACCGCACTACCACCTTGGCATCATTTGTAGGAGAGGCGATTGCCTCTACCCATCTTGACACATAGTCCACCGCCAATAGGATGAAGAGATTGCCACATGAAGAAGGGAATGGTCCCATGAAGTCTACACCCCACACATCAAAAATCTCCACTTCTTGGATGTTGTTCAAGGGCATTTCATTCCTTCTTGAGATGTTGCCCGTCCTTTGGCAAGCATCACATGCCGCTACAAAACCTTGCACATCTTTGAACAAGTTAGGCCAATAAAAACCGGATTGCAATACCTTTGCACACGTCTTGTGTGAGCTAGCATGACCTCCACATGGTAAGGAGTGACAATGCCGGATCACACTCTCCACTTCATCTTCTGGTATGCATCTTCTAAGCATCCCATCCGGGCCTTTCTTGAACAAGAGTGGCTCACTCCAATAGTAATGCCTCACATCATTGAAGAACTTCTTTCTTTGTGCATATGTCAATCCGGGAGGCACTTCCTCACACACTAAGTAATTCACAATGTCGGGATACCATGGCTCATTTCCTCTAGACACTTGGAACAAGCATTCCTCCATCATTTGCAATTGCTCATCTCGGAATGAGTCATCAATTGGAACGTCATCTTTTCCAAGCTCTAATGGAGGCAATCTACTAAGGTGATCCGCCACGGAGTTCTCGGATCCCTTCTTATCTCGTATCTCCAAATCAAACTCTTGAAGAAGAAGGATCCACCGAATCAACCTTGGTTTGGCATCCTTCTTTGTAAGTAGATAACGGATCGCAGCATGATCCGTATAGACTATGACCTTCGCTCCAACAAGGTATGAGCGGAACTTCTCAAATGCATACACCACCGCCAACAACTCCTTCTCGGTGGTAGCATAATTGAGTTGGGCATCATCTAGCGTCTTGCTAGCATAATAAATAGCATGAGTGCGCCCATCTTTCCTTTGCCCCAAAACAGCCCCTACGGCTACATCGCTCGCATCGCACATGATCTCAAATGGTAGACTCCAATCCGGAGGTTGCATGATAGGTGCGGAGATCAAGGCGTTCTTCAACCTACAAAAAGCCTCAAGACAATCCTTGGAAAAGACAAAATCAACATCTTTCATTAGTAGGTTAGTGAGAGGCTTAGAAATTTTAGAGAAGTCTTGGATAAACCTCCGGTAAAAACCGGCATGCCCTAAGAAACTCCTTACCCCCTTCACCGAGGTAGGTGGCGGCAACTTCTCTATCGTTTCAATTTTGGCCCTATCAACCTCAATGCCACGGTTGGACACCAAGTGTCCTAACACAATGCCTTCACTTACGATGAAGTGGCATTTTTCCCAATTCAAGACAAGATTTGTCTCCTCACATCTTTGCAATACTAATGACAAGTTAGCCAAGCAATTATCGAAGGAAGAACCATAAATAGAGAAATCATCCATAAACACTTCCATGATATTTTCTATGTATTCCGAAAAGATAGCCATCATACACCTTTGGAAGGTGGCGGGTGCATTACACAACCCAAATGGCATTCTCCTATATGCAAAAGTACCCCATGGACACGTAAAGGTTGTTTTCTCTTGGTCATCGGGGTGGATAGGGATTTGGAAGAATCCACTATAGCCATCTAGATAGCAAAAATGAGAGTGTTGAGCTAACCTTTCTAGCATTTGGTCAATGAAGGGGAGAGGGAAGTGATCTTTCCTAGAGGCCATGTTCAATTTCCTATAATCACTACACATCCTCCACCCCGTAACAGTCCTATTCAGGATTAGTTCATTGTTCTCATTAGTTACTACGGTCATCCCACCCTTCTTAGGAACTACATGAACGGGACTAACCCACTTACTATCCGAGATAGGGTAGATAATTCCCGCATCTAGCAACTTAATGATTTCCTTTTTGACTACCTCTTTCATTATAGGATTCAATCTCCTTCGATGTTCAATAGAGGGTTTGTGGTTATCTTCCATCATTATCTTATGCATGCACAAAGAAGGCTTAATGCCAACCAAATCATCAATAGTATAGCCAATGGCCTTCCTATGCAATCTCAGTTCATGCAACAACTTAGCAAGTTTATCATCACTCAAGCATGCATTAACAATCACAGGATATGTCGAATTTTCACCAAGAAATGCATACTTTAAATGAGAGGGGAGGGGTTTGAGTTCAAGTTGAGGAGGACCTTTATCGGTTGAAGAAGATCCAAATAAGGTTGGATGAGATGAATCCAAAGCAAATGAAGACCCTTCATGGCTCCTAAAAGCTTGATCATCATCAAGGACTGGTCCAGGGAAAACCACGGTTGGAATCACGGCTTGCTCAACTTCCACGGCCGTGGTTCTTGCTAAGCTTGCTTCCAGGAGTTGTCCAGAAAGTTTGACGGCCGTGGAGTGTAAATCTCGACCGTGGAACTTGCAGTTGTTCAAGACCTCTTCGTGGATTTCAAATTCAACTCTTGGCTCTTCTTCCAAGGCTTCCAAGGCCTTGATTTCTTCATTGCAGGCCTCCTCAACACCTTCCTCCATCATGCTTAAGGTAAGAACCTTCTCCAAGGGGTCCTTGATTAAGATCGAGCTCACAATTTCCCTAGATTCCTCTTGCTCGACTATGTTGAAGAGATCTTCATCAAGGGCTGGCCCTTTCGTCATTGTGGATAACTTGAACTTGACATTCTCTTCTCCAATGTTGAAGGAGAGAGTTCCATTCTTGCAGTCCACTAGGCATCCCGAGGTGGCTAGGAAGGGTCTTCCTAGGATGATGGGAACCGGATAATCCGCCGGAATATCCAAGACGACAAAGTCAATTGGCACATAGAATCCTCCTAGTTGCACCGGAATGTCCTCTAGAATCCCAACCGGATGAGTGATAGAACGGTCCGCCATATAGAGGGTCATCTTGACCGGCTTTGGCTCTCCTAGCCCGACCTTGTTGCAAAGTGCAAGCGGTATGATGCTTACACTCGCTCCAAGATCACAAAGGGCCTCGTACTTCACATCTCCCACTCCTATTGGGACGCAAAAAGAGCCCGGATCCCTTAGCTTGGGAGGCATCTCCTCCTTCATGGTTTGGATCAATTCCGAGGATCTCTTGGTCATTCTTATCTCCCCATACTCCTCCAACTTCCTTTTGTTGGAGAGTATTTCCTTCAAAAACTTGCCATATGCCGGCATTCCTAAAATGGCATCCATGAACGGAATGTTAATATGTAATTTGGACATTAGTTCAAGGAACTTATCAAAATGATTGTCCAAACGAGCTCTTGCTCTTGATTGTGGGAACGGTAGTGGTGGCTTGTATGGAGGCGGTGCCACATAGGTTGGCTCTACATCCTTGCTCTTGCCTCCATCTCCTTGCATTCTTCCCTCTTCTACCACTACTTGCTTCCCCTTAGCATTGTCCTTAGGCAAAGGATCCTTCATACTCAACCCACTCTTCGTTGTGATAGCCAACACTTGGCCTCTTGGGTTGTCTTCGGTTCTTCCGGGAAGCTTTCCCGGATCTCTATGCGCTTCTCCCGCTTTTTGGAACACTTGTGCTTCCAAAACCTTTTGAGCCTTACAAATTGAGGTTACGGTGTTCTCAAGACCACTCAACCTTCCTAGCAATTGCTCAAACATTATTTCGGTTCTATCCTTTGGAGGTTGAGTGAATCCGGGTGGAGGTTCTTGCGAAGCTCTTGGTGGTGGAGTTGTGCTTGTGGAAGCGGGAGGGTTCAAGGCTCCATCCGGGTTAGAGTAAGAAAATCCGGGATGATTGTGGTTGGGCGGGTAATTGTTGAATTGCCGGTTGTTGTTGAAACTCCTTGGGCCTTGGTAATTGTTGAAGTTGCCCCTTCCCATATAATTCACATCCTCCTCCTTGGAAGACAAGTTGGCTTGTGGAAGCACTTGGGGAGTTGCTTGGTTCTTCAAAGTTGTAGTACATAACTCCCTCAAGGACTTCAACTCATTGTTGATGGCGTCAAGCTTGAAATTGCTCATGGTGACTTCACTCACCTCATATGCTCCTGCCTTTCTTCCTTCACTCTTCCTATGGGAGTATTTCTCAATCACTAGGGCTTGCTTCTCCACAAACTCCCAAGCTTCATCTACATGCTTCTCCATAAATGTCCCACCGGAAAGAGATTGGAGCTTGAATTGGCTATCTTCATCAAGTCCCTTGAAGTAGATCTCCAATAGCTCAATTTTCGGTATGCCATGGTGTGGACAATCAAGGAGAAGATCCTTGAACCTCTCCCAAGACTTGAATAAACTCTCTCTATCCTTCATCACGAAGGCATTGATCTTCCCTCTTAACTCGGTAGTCTTGGAAGGTGGGAAGAACTTAGTCAAAAACTCGGTTGTCATCTCCTCCCAAGTACCAACTCGCCCTTGTGGAATAGACTGATACCAAGCTAAGGCTTTATCCTTAAGAGAGAAGGAAAAAGCCCTAAGCTTATGGTTGTTGCTCTCCAATCTTGGCGGTCTAAGAGTCTCCATCAAGATCTCATAATTCATCAAGTGTTGATGAGGAGACTCTCCTTCCATCCCTCCAAATTGATTATGCCGGATCATTTGTAGAACTTGAGGGCGGAGCTCATAGTTGTGGGTCGCGGGATCTCCTAAGTTCACACCCGGTCGGTGTGCTCTTTGTGCCGGATCCATACGTCTCCCTAGGGTTTGTGGCTCCTCAATAGCAATGGGAATAACCCTAACATTTGCCGCCGGCTGCGGTTGTGGTGGAGGAGGTGGAGGTTGTCGGCGATTAAGCTCTCCTTGAACAAGGGCTTGCCTAATCTCCTCAATTTCCCTCCTAGTTTCCTCTTGCCTCTCATTGGCAAGTCTCCTTTCTTCCTCCAAGAGCTCATCTCTTAGCCTTATTTGCTCTAAGGCTTCATCTAACTCAGCTTGGAGGTTTCTTCCGGCCATCTCTTTCTCCTTTCGGATGTTCTTGGATCTAGATCGAAGGGTTTTCTCCGGTTCGGGATCGAATGGAGCTAAATCCTTGCCACGAGATCTTCGCATACACCAAAAGAGTAATAGATGTCCTGAAAAGCAAAGACACAAACCAAAAAGAGATCAAAAGCAACAAGAAAGATCTACACTAGAAACAATCACAAAATAGACTCAATCTAGACCTAGTCCCCGGCAACGGCGCCAAAAACTTGTTACGCTAAGATCGTGATGCGCAAATGGGTTTTAAATTTATAACTCGAACCAAATCCTAACTACCTAGCGAAACCCGCAGTGTACGGGACGTTTGTAGAAGGGTTAGTATTCCGAGGTCGAACACAAAGACTAAGGTGAAATTGATTCGATTTGTGATTGAGTTTAGTAAAGATCAAGGTTGAAATAAAAGGGGAAATAAAGAAATGAAAATCTCAATTGTTTTTAGTTAGATTTTGGTGATCAATCAAGGATCACAATTCATGCAAAGCAATCAATCAAACTAAACTAAGAGTCGACACAAATAAACAAGCTAAACAAGATAATGATCAAAGAAGGAAAAGACGGATTCTAGGGGTTAGAAGTTCCGGTTATGGCATAGGACTCAAGTTATCTATTCATTCTTTGGATTAACTATGATATGTTGGGATTAAGTGTATCTAATCTGGGATTAATTACCGGGTAGGTCTCATGATCCAACTAGTCCACTCCTAAGGTCTCATTACCGGGTAAGTCTCTAAGAACCTAAGGATAGGAATTCTACACAAACCGGATTGTTGATTTGGGGTCTAACCTATCCTTACCGGGTAAGTCTTGGAAAGGGAAGTCCTGAACAACTATCCTAGCACATCTAATCCAATGGCGGCTTATTAGGCTCACCACTACCTAAGGTTTGTTATCTTTAAAATCTAAGAGCAAGGATTACCGGGTAAGTCTCTCCTAACACTTAGTCACTACACTAGGTTACCTTAGGGTAGGTTAAACTGAACAAACACTTAGGATTTCAACATTCTATAGATCTAAGGCAAGATCCTTCGAATCAGGAAAATCACGGTTTGTTCTATCTAAACCACGGCCGTGGTCAGACAAGAACTACCCGTGATTTCTAATAGCAACTACGTTCATAAACAAAAGTCATCCAAAGGTACATCTAAGTCCGTCCTATCATAGCCCTAGCCATAACCATCCTTTCCTTACCCTAGAACCACATCAATTTAGCCTACAATATTCATAATGAAAATCGAAACAAACAAACATAAAATCATAACATTCATTGCAAGATAATGAGGGGAAAGAGATGAACAAATGAACTTAAAACAAAACCAAGCTGAAAATAGGATTAGAATGACTTACAATCCTTCTAAAGGAAGGTTCAAATGGTTCTTACAATTCTAGAAACAGAATCTGAAATACAAGAAAAATATGGTGTGTGTTCTTCTCCTCCTCTTCAATGGAACTCCTCTTCTTCTCTTTGACACTTTCCTTCCTAGAAAAACTTCTTGTTGAGAGAATATATTTGTTAGAGAGAAATGGATAATGGATGAGCTGCTCCAAACTACTCCCAGCTGCCCCTCACAACCCATGAAGGACCACTTTTATAACAAACTTGCATCAGCTGGCCATGAGAGTCGTGGCACAGCTGTCACAAGAATCTGGCAAAAACCACGGTTGATTCCACGGCCGTGATCTGTGAGAGAACCGTGATTCTGTGCAGAGACTTTTCCTTGGATCATTAAGCTGTGATTTGGTGCATGGCTAGTGTCGGCAAGGTTCCATGAGTCCTCCTTAGCCTATAGCTTGTGTCCTAATGAGTCCGAGGGTGTGTCGTCTAGATGAACGATCCTCAAACGCATCGTTTTAGCTCGTAAATTTCCCGAATTACCTATAAAACACGCACAAGTCCGTGTAGACATCTATCTCGACAAAATACATGAATTGAGTGCAAAATGTCTCGAACCAATGCTAAACCATGCATGAATGAGCGAGAATTCTATCTAAATGATTACCTAAAACTAACCCATAAATCGTGTTATCACTGACCTTCCTAGACACTCTCCCCGCCCTACTAGAGCTTCAGGTTCTTCCTCTCACCATGCTAGTGTGAGAGAGAGGCCTACTTGGATGGCGGATCCTCCTTCATGGTATAGCACTCAGCCGGATTGGATGGGAGCTCCACGGCCTTGGCATGCACAGCCGCCACCTGCACCAGCACCTTCAAATGCACCGACGTGGTACAGCCAACCGCCTGGTTGGTACGAGCAGCTTCCAGAGTGGGCCACCGACCTTTCCAGCAGGGTTGGAGCTCTAGAGATCCGTGCAGATGCTAGGGATGCACGAGCCGCCGATCTTGACCACATGATAAGGGATGTTTACCGCCAGCAGTTCGGGAGACACTATGATCCCGGCTTCTCCCCGTTTCCACCACCGCCTCCGCCTCAGTGAGGACATTGCATGACCCACTGTTTTAGCCGCTCTACCACCATTTTGTGAGTTCTTTTTCTTTTTTTCTTTTCTTCTTTTTCTTTTTGAACATTAGGGACAATGTTTGTTCCAAGTATGGGGTGGGGTGTGACTAATAGTTTGTAATAACTCTTACTCACTTTTGTATGCTTTTATCGAGACTACCTTGCATGTTCATTCTATTGTTACACGTTTCATTATTGTATTGCATGAAAAGCTTTTGAAAAACCCATAAAAATTGAAAAATTTTGAAAATTTTGTGCTTCTAAGGATAGAGATGATTTCTATGATAATCACTACTTGTGAATTGAGTTTTGATGACAATCACATGCTTAAACAAATAGTGAATTGAAAAGCAATTGAATGAGTTGATTATTCCTCTTTTGCAAGTTTCATAATGTGATGAATGTTACTTAAATCATATTGAGAAATCAAGGTTGAAATCACATAATAAGTTCTTATACTTCTTTTTGAGATGATTAAGGCAATTCGATTTTCTTTCTTCTTCCTTTGATCATTTAGCCCCTCATTGAAATACTGGCCTCCTTTACCTATCCGGGAATTTGGAGGAGTTGATAATTGGCATGTTTGATGTGGGAGGGCCATGAAAGCAATTATTTGCATTCAAAAGAATAGAAAGAAATTATAGGTTTGGGGAAGTCAATTGTGATGATGAGTAACTCGGCACCATTCACATAGCCGGATGTTTGTGTCTTGCCAAAGTCGGATTGAGCGATATTCGTAGCGGATTATGGTATGTGCATCAAGGGTTTGAGGCATCTCGTAAAAATGAGAAACGCCAATCTCCTAGGCTTCTGTTTTTGTGCACCTCTATCCATAACTCCAAAAGTAAAGTCGAAAAATGAAAAGAAGAGAGCGAAGCTCTAAGTTGAAAGTGTTGCGGAAACCGCAAGAGAAAAAGAAAGGAGTAGTTATCCACTTTCCCGGATTCATGCACCACATTCCTTAAAGTTTTCCTTCCCTTTCCGCATTCTAGACCTTGTTTGAAAGTCCTTAAGATCAAGGGAATGATATATGACTTGGTGATCTAAATTGAAGTTTCTTATGATTGATTTTGATAATGTTTGAAGGTTATGATGTTTACATGGAAGTTTGATAAATTCATGAGCTTTCTTTACTCTTTACTCTTTGATTATGTGTATGAAAGTCTTATAGACGAATGAAGCAAGATTTGAGAATGATCTATTGATTAGAAAGCACATTCATCTAAAAGAAGTTTTGTTCTTGAGAGTATATCCATATTTCATCCTAACTTGAGTTTTAAAGCTTTTGAAAGACCTTGCTTAGGGACAAGCAAGTGGCAAGTATGGGGTTATCTGTTAGCATGAAATATTGTGATATTTTAGGCACGTTTTCTAAGTGTATTTCATCCATTTTGGTGATCATTGATAAAGCATTGAAGCATTTGTGAGTTAGTTTATCTATATTGTCGATATAGAGGTCTACATAAGCTTTGTGTTGATTGTAGGCGAATAAGAGCTAAAACCGAATGGATTGAAGGAGATTGGAGATGAATTGAGCATGTCCGAGGATTTAGGACACCACAAAGGAGCTAAGGAAGATGCTAAGATGAAGAATGACACTAGATAAAGGAGAATTACGAGCTACTTGTGTTCCACGCTCTAAAATACGGCCGTACTAGAGTCCACGCTCTAAACCACGGCCGTGGAACTTTGGCAACACAAGCGTGGAGCACTCCAGTGACTTACACGGCCGTGGAAGATGTGAAGCAACCATGATGAATTCCACGCTCTAAACCACGGGCGTGGAATCTTAGGAAACCGTGATTCTGACAATCTTTTAACGTAAAACTTAAAGCCATAATCTTTTACGCAATGGTCTGGACTCATATTTTATCTTGCCCTATAAAAGGACGGGAAGAGAGAGATTCCGTCACCTCTGCTTAGACCTTCGCTTACGCTGATTGCACGTGCCTAGGGTTTCAAGTTGGACGTGTGAAGATTGCTATTTCGCAACGGAGATTTGCGAAGAGTTGAAGATTTGGAAGTTACGCTTTATCCTTAGGTTTGATCAGAACACGGATTGACATCCCGTTCTTCGTTCTTATTAAGGATTGTGATTGTTTGTGTTATTCTGAATCTACTTACATCATTGTTCTTTGTTGTGGATTTGAGATTGATTTGAGATTTATTCAAGGTTTTCGAAGGTTTTCATCTTTCATTCTTTTAAATCTTGAATTTGATATCATAATGACTTTTGTTGGCTAAAACCCTTTAGCAATTCTAAGGTGAAGGGTTGATAGTTGTGGCTTAGATGATGAAAGATCGATCGTAAACAGATTGGACCATGAGAGTTAGAGAGAATCGCCGACGAACCAAAATCACGGTGTGTTCTTGAGTTCCACGGCCGTGGAATCTCAAGATCCACCCGTAATTTCTCATAGTTTACGAACCTTGCTTTTACTTTAATCCAAAGTTAAAGATTTGCTTTAACTTAGTCTTGGCTTGCCTTTTCTAGGTGGTAGTGAAGCCTCAACAACCTCTACCTCGATTCCGAGTGTCACAACCTTAATCAGTTTAGTTGGTCTTGATCCTTGGATTACAAGTTTGGGTATTTGATATTAATTCTTACCTTTAGATCCTTTCTATACTGAAGCCTCAACAACCTTTATAGAGAGTGTCTTTAGTTGAGTCATATAAAGCCTGGGAACTTCACCGTACATTGCTTTACATTCGTATACCTTTGCAAACCTCAACTCTGTCCTTATATCTTTAGTATATCTTGAATCGATTGCCACAACTAGATTCCTGGATCTTTAGGATTGTTGTTTTCCCAATATTTACAAAAGCTCTTACATTTACTTGCTTAACAATTCTATAATTGGATTTAACCCCCCAAATCCCTGTGTTCGATACTCAATTCTTGCTTAACTATATTGATCCGTACACTGCGGGTTCGCTTGCTTTTATTCTAGTTTTATAAATTTAAAGCTTATTTGCACGCACGCTAAGTGGCGAACATTAGGTCTATGATGGCTCAAACCAACTCACTAGGGCTCAAGCCAACTTACCTATTAGCCAACTTACCTATTAGCTATTCATCTTACAAGTCCCAAACCTCATTCATCAACTTACTATTCCTTATAATTCACAACAAAATGCCGTAAGCAATTCATCTCCCCAATAGCTAATAGGTAAGTTGGCTTGAGCCATCATAGACCTAACCATGTCAAGTAAGGTACGATTCTTCCTTTCCGCAACACCATTTTGTTGTGGAGTATAAGGAATAGTAAGTTGTCTAATTATACTCTTTTCCTCAAAAAATCCTTTGAACATATCAGAAAGGAATTCACGACCACGATCAGTTCAAAAAGTCTTAACTTTTCGTTTTAACTGGTTCTCCATATCAGCTACAAAACGTTCGAACGTATCTAGCGCTTCATAATGATGAGATAACAGATACACGTAACCAAAACGTGAATACTCATCTATAAATGTAAGAAAATATACAGCACTATGACGAGCCTTTACGTTTCAAGGCCCACAAATGTCATAATGGATTAAGTCTAAAGCACATGAAGCTCTTGAAGCCTTACCAAAAGGTTTCTTAGTAGCTTTACCAGCTAGAAAAGGCTCTGATAACACGATTTATTACTTAGGTTTAAGCACTCATTTAGATAGTTTTTCCGCTCATTCATGCATGGTTTGCACTAGTTCGTAACGATTTGCACTCAATTCATGTATTTTGTCGAGATAGACGTCTACACGGACTTTTGCATGCTTTGTAGGTATTTTAGAAGCTTTAGGAGCTTAATCGATACATTTGAGGATCGTTCCTCGAGATGACACACCTTCGGACTCATTAGGATGCAAGCTAGGGGCTAAGGAGGACACATGGGACCTTGTTGGTGCATGTCATGCACCAAATCGTGACTTAATGATCCAAAATAAGCTGAGGCACCAAAACCATGGCCACTGGGACTTCCACGGGCGTGGAAATGGGCCGTGGTTTTCCCCAAACAGTTGTGCCAGCTATCCTACGATCTTCATGGCCGACTCTTGCAAATTTGGAGGATAAAAGGTGGTCCTGCAAGGCTGTTAGGATCAGACCCCTCACTCCCATTCTCTCCCACACTCTCAACAACAATATTCTCTCGTTAGAAGGTTGGATTGGAGCTACCATTGGAGAAGAAGAAAGGCTTCCATTGGAGAAGAAGAAGAAGCACACTTGTTCATAGTTCCATAGTCTTTTTGAGTGATTTTGAGTGAGCTTTGTGAAACGTTTTGCAAGGGTTTGTAAGAAACGATTCGAACCTTCTTTTGAAGGGTTGTAAGTCCTTCTTGAACCTTGATTTAGCTTGTTTTACTTGTTTCATTTGCTTAATCCATCTTTCTTTTCATCCTCTTGATATGGATTCCATGATTTTATGCTTGATGACTTTGATTGTGATGATGCATGTTGTTGGCTAAATAGATGCGATTCTAGGGTAAGGAAAAGATGGTTATGGCTTGGACTATGATAGAATAGACTTAAATGAATACTTGGATGACTCGTTTGATTGAACCTAGTCACTATTTAAAACCACGGTTGGATCTTGCCCTTCCACGGCCGTGGAAAGTGATGAACAGCCCGTAATTCTGACAAACTCGTTTGTATTGATAAAACTAAGTGCTAGGATATTAGATTATTGAAATCCTAGTGTTTGTTGAGCTAAACCTATCCTAGGGTGACCTAGTGTTAGCAACTAAGAGTTAGAAGAGACTTACCCGGTGATTCTTGCTCTTAGATACCGAAGATGACGAATTCTAGGTAGTAGTGAGCCTCACAAGCCGCTATTGGACTGAATGTGCTAGGATAAGTGTTTAGGACTTGCCTTCCCGAGACTTACCCGGTAAGGAGAGGTTAGATCCCTAGATAACCATCCGGTTTGTGTAGATATCCCTACATTAGGCTCCTAGAGACTTACCCGGTGATAGGACCTTAGGTGTGGATTAGTGGATCATGCGACCTACCCGGTAATTGACCCCACTTGAGAAACATTCAATCCCAACAAACTATGGTTAATCCAAAGAATGATTAGATAGCTTGAGTCCTATGCCATAACCGGAATTTCCAACCCCTAGAATCCGCTTTTCTCTCTTTGATCACATATTTCGTGTTTGCTTTGTTTATTTGTGTTTTAGCTTGATCCTTAGTTTGTTTTTCTATATTATATCATCATACAAAACCAAACCCAAAAATATTGAGATTTTCATTTATTTGTTTCTTTCTCTTTTCTTAGCCTAGATCAACACTATCCTTAGTCACTAATCGATTCAATCTCACCTCAGTCTTTGTGTTCGACCTCGGAATACTATCCCTACTACAAAACGTCCCGTACACTGCGGGTTCGCTAGGAGTTAGGAAAAATAATTCGAGTTATAAATTTAAGGCTTTTTGCGTGCTATTCCTAAGCGTAACAAGTTTTTGGCGCCGTTGCCGGGGACTAGGTTAAGATTGAGTCATTGTTTGTGATTGTTTATAGTGGATATCTTTCTTGTTGCCTTTGATCTCCTTTGGTTTGCGTCTTTGCTTTTCAGGACATCTCTAGTCTTTTGGTGTATGCGAAGATCTCATGGCAAGGATTTAGCTCCATTCGATCCCGAACCGGGGAAAACCCTTAGATCTAGATCCAAGAGCATTAGAAATGGAAAAGAGATGGCCGGAAGAGATCTCCAAGCTGAGTTAGATGAAGCTTTAGAGCAAATTAGATTAAGGGATGAAGCCTTGGAGAATGAGAGGAGACTTGCCAATGAGACACAAGAAGCAACTAGGAGGGAGATTGAAGAGATTAGGCAAGCTTTTGTGCAAAGAGAGCTTAATCGTCAACAACCTCCACCTCCACCACAACCGCAGCCGGCGGCGGTCAATATTCGGGTTGTGCCCATTGTCATTGAAGAGCCACAAATGTTAGGGCAACGTATGGATCTGGCACAAAGAGCACACCGTCCGGGTGTGAACTTAGGAGATCCCGCAGCCCATGATTACGAGCTCCGCCCTCAAGTTCTACAAATGATCCGGCATAACCAATTCGGAGGGATGGAAGGAGAGTCTCCTCATCAACACTTGATGAACTAAGAGATCTTGATGGAGACTCTAAGACCGCCTAGATTGGAGAACAACAACCATAAGCTTAGGGCTTTTTCCTTCTCTCTTAAGGATAAAGCCTTGGCTTGGTATCAATCTATTCCACAAGGGCGAGTGAGTACTTGGGAGGAGATGACAACCGAGTTTTTGACTAAGTTCTTCCTACCTTCCAAGACTACCGAGTTAAGAGGGAAGATCAATGCCTTCGTGATGAAGGATAGAGAAAGCTTATTCAAGTCTTAGGAGAGGTTCAAAGACCTTCTCCTAGATTGTCCGCACCATGGTATACCGAAAATTGAGCTATTGGAGATCTACTTCAAATGACTTGATGAAGATAGCCATTCAAGCTTCAATCTCTTTCCGGTGGGACTTTCATGGAAAAGAATGTGGATGAAGCTTGGGAGTTTGTAGAGAAACAAGCTTTGGTGATTGAGAAGTACTCCCATAGGAAGAGTGATGGGAGGAAAGCGGGAGCATATGAGGTGAGTGAAATCACCATGAGTAACTTCAATCTTGATGCAATCAACAATGAGCTTAAGTCTTTGAGGGAGTTGTGTGCTACAACTTTGAAGAGTCAAGCAAGCCCTCAAGTGCAATTGCAAGCAAACTTGTGTTCCAAGGAGGAAGATGTGAACTACATGGGAAGGGGCAATTACAACAACTATCAAGGCCCAAGGAACTTCAATAACAACCGGCAATTCAACAATTACCGGCCTAACCACAACCATCCCAGGTTTTCCTATTCTAACCCGGATGGAGCCTTGAACCCTCCCGCTTCCACAAGCGCAGCTCCACCACCAAAGGTTTCACAAGAACCTCCACCCGGATTTACTCAACCTCCAAAGGATAGAACCGAGATGATGTTTGAGCAATTGCTTGGAAGGTTGAGTGGTCTTGAGAGCACGGTGACATCCATTTCTAAGGCTCAAAAGGTGTTGGAAGCACAAGTGTTCCAAAAGGCGGGTGAAGCTCATAGAGATCCGGGAAAGCTTCCCGGAAGAACCGAAGATAACCCAAGAGGCCAAGTGTTGGCCATCACAACAAGGAGTGGGCTAAGCATGAAGGATCCCTTGCCTAAGGGAAATGATAAGGGGAAGCAAGTGGTGATAGAAGAAGAGACCTTGCAAGAAGAGGGAGGAAAGAGCAAGGATGATGAGCCAACATATGTGGCGCCTCCTCCATACAAGCCACCACTACCATTCCCACAATCACGAGCAAGGGCTCGCTTGGACAAACACTTTGGTAAATTCCTTGAACTTATGTCTAAATTGCATATTAACATTCCGTTCATGGATGCTATTGTAGGTATGCCGGTATATGGCAAGTTTTTGAAGGAGATACTCTCCAACAAAAGGAAGTTGGAGGAGTATGGAGAAGTGAGAAAAACAAAGAGATCCTCGGAGTTGATTCAAACTATGAAGGACGAGATGCCTCCTAAACTAAGAGATCCGGGATCTTTTTGTGTGCCAATTGGAGTGGGAGAAGTGAAGTATGAAGCCCTATGTGATCTTGGGGCAAGTGTAAGCATCATACCGCTTGCACATTGTAACAAGGTTGGGCTAGGAGAGCCAAAGCCGGTCAAGATGACCCTATACATGGCGGACCGTTCGATCACTCACCCGGTTGAAATATTGGAAGACATACCGGTGCAACTAGGGAAGTTCTATGTGCCCATAGACTTCGTTGTTTTGGACATCCCGGCAGACTATCCGTTTCCCATCATCTTAGGGAGACCTTTCCTAGCCACTTCCGGATGTTTGGTGGATTGCAAAAATGGAATTCTCTCCTTCAATATTGGAGAAGAGAATATTAAGTTCAAACTATCCACAATGATGAAGGGGCCAGCCCTTGGTGAAGATGTGTTCAACATTGTTGAGCAAGAGGATTGTAGAGAAGTTGTGAGCTCAATCTTAATCAAGGACCCCTTGGAGAAGGTTCTTAGCTTAAGTTTGATGGAGGAAGGAGATGAGGAGGCTTGCAATGAAGAAATCAAGGCTTTGGAAGCATTGGAAAAGGAGACAAGAGCTGAAATTGAAGCACACGAAGGTGTGCTAAATTCCTGTAGGAACCACGGCCTGGGGGGAAGAACCACGCCCGTGTAAAGTCCCGTGGAACTCTCTGGAATGCTCAAAAAGGCTAGCTTTGCAAGTTCCACGGCCGTGGTTGTGCCAGAGCCCGTAATTTTGCCCGTGGTTTCTCCAGAAACTACATTGGTTGTTGATCAAGCTTCAAGGAGCTTTGGGGAGTCTTCCATGGCTTTGGATTCATCTCAACCAACATTATACGGATCATCTCCACTCGATAAAGGTCCTCCTAAACTTGAGCTTAAACCCCTCCCCTCTCATCTTAAGTACGCTTTTCTTGGTGATAATTCTACATATCCGGTTATTGTTAATGCATGCTTGAATGATGATGAACTTGCTAGATTGTTGCATGAGTTGAGATTGCATAGGAATGCTATTGGCTATACCATTGATGATTTAGTTGGCATTAAACCTTCTTTGTGCATGCATAAGATCTTAATGGAAGATAATCATAAACCTTCAATTGAACCTCAAAGAAGACTAAACCCTATCATGAAAGAAGTAGTGAAGAAAGAGATTCTTAAATTGCTAGATGTGGGAATCATTTTGCCGATTTCGGATAGTAAGTGGGTTAGTCCCGTTCATGTGGTTCCTAAGAAGGGTAGGATGACCGTAGTAACTAATGAGAATAATGAACTAATTCCAACTAGAACGGTTACGGGATGGAGAATGTGTATAGACTATAGGAAACTAAATGTTTCCTCTAGGAAAGATCACTTCCCTCTTCCTTTCATTGACCAAATGCTAGAGAGATTAGCTCAACATTCCCATTTTTGCTATTTAGATGGCTATAGTGGATTCTTCCAAATCCCTATTCACCCCGATGATCAAGAGAAAACCACATTCACATGTCCTTGGGGTACATTTGCATATAGGAGAATGCCATTTGGGTTGTGTAATGCACCCGCCACCATTCAAAGGTGTATGATGGCTATCTTTTCTGAGTATATTGAAAACATCATGGAAGTTTTTATGGATGATTTTTTGTTTATGGATCTTCTTTTGATGATTGTTTAGCTAACTTGTCTCTAGTGCTAAAAAGATGTGAGGAGACTAATCTAGTCTTGAATTGGGAGAAATGCCACTTCATGGTAAGTGAAGGTATTGTGTTGGGACACTTTGGGTCCAACCGTGGCATTGAGGTTGATAGAGCTAAGATAGAAACCATAGAGAAGTTGCCACCACCTACCTCGGTGAAGGGGGTAAGGAGTTTTCTAGGGGATGCCGGTTTTTACCAGAGATTCATTAAAGATTTCTCTAAGATTTCTAAGCCTCTTACTAGCCTACTAATGAAAGATGTTGAGTTTGTTTTCTCCAAGGATTGCCTTGAGGCTTTTTGTAGGTTGAAGAATGCTTTAATCTCCGCACCCATCATGCAACCGCCGGATTGGAGTTTACCGTTTGAGATCATGTGCGACGCGAGTGATGTAGCCGTTGGGTCTGTTTTGGGGCAAAGAAAAGATGGGCTTACACATTCCATCTATTATGCTAGCAAGACGCTAGATAATGCCCAACTCAATTATGCTACCACCGAGAAGGAGTTGCTAGCGGTTGTGCATGCAATTGAGAAGTTCCACTCGTATCTTGTTGGAGCGAAGGTCATTGTGTATACGGATCATGCTGCGATCCGTTATCTCCTTACAAAGAAGGATGCCAAGCCTCGTTTGATTCGGTGGATCCTTTTTCTTCAAGAGTTTGATTTGGAAATCCGGGACAAGAAGGGGTCCGAAAATTCCGTGGCGGATCACCTTAGTAGACTCCCACCATTGGAGCTTGAGAGAGATGACATCCCGATTGATGACTCGTTCCGGGATGAGCAATTGCAAATGGTGGAGGAGTGTCTATTTCAAGTGTCTAGAGGAAGTGAGCCAAGGTATGCCGACATTGTGAACTATCTTGTGTGCGAGGAGGTGCCTCCCGGTTTATCCTATGCCCAAAGGAAGAAGTTCTTCAAAGATGTGAGGCATTACGATTGGAGTGAACCGCTTTTGTTCAAGAGAGGGCCGGATGGAGTCTTTAGGAGATGCATACCGGAGGATGAGGTGGAGAGTGTGATCCGCCATTATCACTCCTTGCCATGTGGAGGCCATGCTAGCTCACACAAGACATGTGCAAAGGTGTTGCAATCGGGTTTCTTTTGGCCAAGTTTGTTCAAGGATGTGCAGAATTTTGTGGTAGCTTGTGACGCTTGCCAAAGGACGGGAAACATCTCAAGGAGGAATGAGATGCCCTTGAACAACATACAAGCAGTGGAGATATTTGATGTTTGGGGTGTGGACTTCATGGGGTCATTCCCTTCTTCATGTGGCAACCTCTACATCCTATTGGCGGTAGACTATGTTTCGAGATGGGTGGAGGCAATCGCCTCTCCCACAAATGATGCCAAGGTTGTGGTGCGATTCTTCAACCGAGTGATCTTTCCTAGGTTTGGGACACCAAGGGTGATCATAAGTGATGTAGGAAAGCACTTCACCAATAGGAACTTTGGGACACTTTTGGCTAAGTATGGGGTGACTCATAAGGTGGCAATACCTTACCATCCCCAAACTAGTGTCCAAGTGGAGATCTCCAACCGGGAGATAAAGGGAATTCTTGAGAAGACGGTTTCTAGGACGAGAAAGGATTGGGCTATGAAGCTTGATGATGCCTTGTGGGCATATAGAACCGCTTTCAAGACACCGATTGGCACCACTCCTTACAAGCTAGTCTATGGCAAATCTTGCCACCTTCCGGTAGAGAAGGAGCATAGAGCATATTGGGCTATAAGGTGGTTGAATTTTGACCTCAAGGAGGCCGGAGAGAAGAGGTTGCTTGATATGAACGCTCTTGAGGAGATCCGGTTGGATGCCTATGAAAACGCCCGGATCAACAAATAAAGGACCAAACGTTGGCATGATAAGCGTCTCATCCCGAAAGAGTTGAGTTAAGGCGACCTTTTCCTTCTCTTCAACTCAAGGCTGCAGCTCTTCCCCGGAAAGCTTAAGTCAAGATGGACGGGTCCTTATGTGGTGAAGAAGATCTTTCCCCATGGAGCGGTTGAGATAGGAGGGGAGCATTGTGGAGATTTTAAGGTGAATGGGCACCGTTTGAAGAAGTATATCCCGGGAGCTCCGGTGGACATGATTGTCCCACTTCACCTAGAATGAGACGCCCCCGAGTTTGGTCAAGCTAATGACCTTAAAGAAGTGCTTAATGGGAGGCAACCCATTGGTAGACATCTTTCCCTTTTCGTTTTTGCTTTGTTTTTGATTTTTCTGTTTTTGTGTGTTTTTGTGTGTTTCGAGTTTGTGTGCTAGAGTCTTGGTAGCATGGAAGCCTTGCATGGCATGTGGATGATGATGATGAGTCTCTCATCAATTATGGGTGAAGCGGACGCGGGACTTGGACGGCTAGCGGCGCCTAGCGCGGATCCCGACGTCATAACGAACACTTTGAGCTCTCTACCATTGTTGATTGGATCATCCTACATCACTCCATTTGAATGATCCCAAATACCAAAGCAAACTATTTTTACATTGTGAGAACCCTCTTTCACTCTTCTTTACTTCATTTACACATTGGGGACAATGTGTTTCTAAGTATGGGTGGGGTTTGCATGATCTTTTGCATGATTAGCATCTAGGGTAGTTTCTTTTAGTCACATGTTTTGCATTGTACATAGATATTTCGAAAATTCCAAAAAAATCAGAAAATTTTAAAAACTTTTAGTGCTTCTAAGCTTGGGAATGACCCTTATGATGAGATTGTTGTGTGGATTGGCTATGGATGGCCTTATGTGTTGAATTGATGAATGCATATGTAGACTTGAAGTACTTATCTTGAATCCCATGAATGGATTGTGATCATGATGTTTGCCTTGATTGGATTGAGTATTGAAAGTCGAAATTACATGCTAGTTCTTGCACATCATCTAGGAGTGATTAAGGCAATTCATCTTTCTCTACTTCTCATCTTGATCATGTTGTTTGAACACCTCAATTGATACAAAATTTGACCTCTTTTGACCCATCCGGGAATAGGAGCATGTTAGTGTGTTGATGTGTGTGAAAAGCAAGTTTGGGGTGAAGTTGTTGATGAAAGAATGTTATGAATGAAGTGCTGAATTTGTTGTGAAAGTGTAGACAAAAATATAGGTTTGGGGACGTTGGTTTAAATGACGAGTAACTCGGCACCATTCACATAATCGGGTGTTTGTGCCTTGCCAAAGTCAAATAAACTGAAAGTCCTAACGAGCTTTGGTATGTGTGCCCGGTGTGGATGTACCTCGAAAAATAAAAACCCGAGGACGGCTAATCACCAAGGTTTCGGCTTTTGTGCACCAATGCCCTTGTCTCAAAAATAAGTGAAAGAAAAAGAAAAGAAAAGAAAGAAAAGATGGAGAAAATATACACTTGCGGGAAGTTGATAAAAATGTGTGAAGTTGTGAAGTTAGTTCCATTCCCGGATTAGCATCACATAGCCTAGAAAAATTCCAACCTAATCACAACGTTTCTTGGCCTTTTATTTCACAAACCCTTGTGACCTATTTTCATGTGTGTAAGACTTAGTGATCTAGATTGAATATGCTCATGATCATCTTGACTTCTTCATTTTTACATTTCATGCATGCCTTCGAGTTAAGTATAATTGTCTTTCCATGCCTTCACAAATTTGACACATGATTGCTTGTCCATTGCCATGAACATGACTATGAAGGTGATCCAATATTAGAAGCATAACTCCAAAAAGATTTTGTTGTTTTTCTGCATGCATAAATCATGTCATCTCTTAGTCTATAGTTGGGGACTTTCTCGGGGACGAGCAAACCTTAAGTATGGGGTATTTTTTATAACACAATTTATTACTTAGGTTTAGGCACTGATTTAGATAGTTTTTCGGCTCATTCATGCATGGTTTGCACTAGTTCGTAACGATTTGCACTCAATTCATGTATTTTGTCGAGATAGACGTCTACACGGACTTTTGCGTGCTTTGTAGGTATTTTAGGAGCTTTAGGAGCTTAATCGATACATTTGAGGATCGTTCCTCGAGATGACACATCTTCGGACACATTGGGATGCAAGCTAGGGGCTAAGGGCGACACATAAGACCTTGTTGGTGCATGCCATGCACCAAATCGTGACTTAATGATCCAAAACAAGCTAAGGCACCAAAACCACGGCCACTGGGACTTCCACGGGCGTGGAAATGGGTTGTGGTTTTCCCCAGACAGCTGTGCCAGCTGTCCCACGATCTTCATGGCCGACTCTTGCAAATTTGGAGGATAAAAGGTGGTCCTGCAAGGCTGTTAGGATCAGACCCCTCACTCCCATTCTCTCCCACACTCTCAACAACAATATTCTCTCATTGGAAGGTTGGATTGGAGCTACCATTGGAGAAGAAGAAAGGCTTCTATTGTAGAAGAAGAAGAAACACACTAGTTCATAGTTCCATAGTCTTTTTGAGTGATTTTGAGTGAGCTTTATGAAACGTTTTGCAAGGGTTTGTAAGAAACGATTCGAACCTTCTTTTGAAGGGTTGTAATTCCTTCTTGAACCTTGATTTAGCTTGTTTTACTGGTTTCATTTGCTTAATCCATCTTTCATTTCATCCTCTTGATATGGATTCCATGATTTTATGCTTGATGACTTTGATTGTGATGATGCATGTTATTGGCTAAATATATGCGATTCTAGGGTAAGGAAAAGATGGTTATGGCTTGGACTATGATAGAATAGACTTAAATGAATACTTGGATGACTCTTTTGATTGAACCTAGTCACTGTTTAAAACCACGGTTGGATCTTGCCCTTCCACGGCCGTGGAAAGGGATGAACAGCCCGTGATTCTGACTAACTCGATTGTATTGATAAAACTAAGTCCTAGGATATTAGATTGTTGAAATCCTAGTGTTTGTTGAGCTAAACCTATCCTAGGGTGACCTAGTGTTAGCAACTAAGAGTTAGAAGAGACTTACCCGGTGATTCTTGCTCTTAGATACCGAAGATGACGAATTCTAGGTAGTAGTGAGCCTCACAAGCCGCTATTGGACTGAATGTGCTAGGATAAGTGTTTAGGACTTGCCTTCCCGAGACTTACCCGGTAAGGAGAGGTTAGATCCCTAGATAACCATCCGGTTTGTGTAGATATCCCTACCTTAGGCTCCTAGAGACTTACCCGGTGATAGGACCTTAGGTGTGGATTAGTGGATCATGAGACCTACCCGGTAATTGACCCCACTTGAGAAACATTCACTCCCAACAAACTATGGTTAATCCAAGGAATGGTTAGATAGCTTGAGTCCTATGCCATAACCGGAATTTCCAACCCCTAGAATCCGCTTTTCTCTCTTTGATCACATATTTCGTGTTTGTTTTGTTTATTTGTGTTTTAGCTTGATCCTTAGTTTGTTTTGCTATATTATATCATCACACAAAACCAAACCCAAAAATATTGAGATTTTCATTTATTTGTTTCTTTCTCTTTTCTTAGCCTAGATTAACACTATCCTTAGTCACTAATCGATTCAATCTCACCTCAGTCTTTGTGTTCGACCTCGGAATACTATCCCTACCACAAAACGTCCCGTACACTGCGGGTTCGCTAGGAGTTAGGAAAAATAATTCGAGTTATAAATTTAAGGCTTTTTGCGTGCTATTCCTAAGCGTAACAGGCTCACACCTAACCAACTTAACCCTAGTGAGTTGGTCTAATAGACCATCTTTAGCTAGTCTATTCATTCGTTCTTGGCCCACATGACCAAGTCTAGCATGCCATTTAACAGATTCAGAATCAGTATTAAAACGAGAACCTAAAGCAAATGACGGATTATTATAATAAAAATCATCCAAGTCAAGAACTAAAAAACCATTATTGAAAATACCATGACCAAAAACATTGCCATGATACAAAATGTCCAAATTATCACTACTAAAGTTAAAAACAAACCAAGTTTCAACAAACTAATCACTGAAACTGAACAACTTTGTACTCCGGGTGCATAAAGAGCATCATGAAGAAGCAACTTGTTGCCTCCACGGAGCTTGAGTTGGTATGTTCCAGTTCCAAGGACATCTTCCTCGCTGCCATTACCAAGCATGACGGTTTGTGAACCCACCGAAAAACGGTGAAAATCCAAAAACACTTCACGATCACGAACTATATGTTTGGTTGCTCCCGAGTCTACAATCCAATTAGGAAGTGTATGAGCAACTAATGCCTGAAAACAAACAAATAATTCACGAGTATAGGTGGAAACAAGTACCTTCTTTGACTTGGGACATTCTCAAGCAAAGTGGCCTTTTATTCCACAATTGTAGCACTTCACACGCGCTAAATTGGTCTATTTAGGATGGCGTTTTGCCTCTTGTTGTTTGTTGACACCACCATGTGGTCCTTGAGTTTGATTTGGGCGTCGACCCTTTTTGGTCGGCTTAGGCTTCTTGTACTTGGACTTACCTTGTACAACAAGCGCAACATTAGAAGTGGAGGACTTGAACGCCTTTTGGCGTTCTACCTCCATCTCCACATGTTTTGCAAGTTCAGCAAATGTCTTGATGTTTTTACTGTGAGACATGAGCAATTTGAAATTCTTCCATTCTTCGGTATCAGAAGGAAGAGAGCAAAGCACATTCTCTATTTGCTCCTCATTATGCACATCACGCCCTACAGCTTTAAGATCACGTACCATCGCACTCATGATAAGCAAGTGTTCGGTCACATTATGCTTAGGATCAAGCGTTTAATCCGTCCACTTCAAGTTTAAGGCACGAAGCCTAGTTGCTGAAGTTTGACCAAACGTGATCTTAATCTTATCGCACATGTCCTTAGCAGTCAGACATGTCTCAAACTCACCGATCAAATCATTATGCATGCAAAACAACATAATAAAACGTTACAGAACGATCTTTGCGGACCCACTCATCGTGGAGTTTCATATCCTCAAGATACTTCTTATCGAGAGGATCTTGTGGCTCAACAGGTTTCATTATGATAGCGGATATGGTTTTTAAAGCCTCACGCTCATTAAGAAGATACTGAATCTTCCTATGCACCAAATATCATAATTTGTACCATCAAGTTTCTCAGAGGTGGACAAATCACCAATCATATTTTTAACCATCTGCAAGTATATATATATATATATATATATATATATATATATATATAATATGGATATTAGGAACGATAGATAAGATAAATTATTAAAAACTCTTTTATTTACGTCTCATGTTCGAAAATTTCACTATGCTCATAATCATCACACTAAAACGTAAACTATACAGTTTCAGAATTTATCTTTCATTATTACAAGAATGTATGATGAAACATATTCAATTGTACATAAAATTAAGCCAAACAAATTAGTAATATAACGTCACTAAGACATTAAAGTATAATGAAAACAAATTTCCATTATAAGGTGAAATTGTATTCACAAAAAAAAGCGATATACAAAACTCATTCGTATATACAAGTATATATTTTAATAATTAGTAATAGGCAGCGGAAAAAAATAGGCAAGAAATTTGATTATATATTAAAAAAAACTATTCTCATTAAAAATGAAAAATTTATATAAATCATTTTTCTAACGAAAATATGAGAAAAATCACACAAATTCGCGAGCGTGTGCCACATAGGCGTTTTCTCAATTGTTGTCACCGACTAGAAACAATCATAGCGTGACGCACTCATGCCGATACAAAACCGGTGAAGGCGTTTTACATTGATGTTCTCAAATGGGAATAACTATGTGTGGGTTAGGGATGATCGACGCGTGACATACACGTGTGTAACCTGTACGAGACAAACTCGAAGTCTGGTGTTTAATACACAATCAAAAACGGAAAAAAAACAACGGGATAATTACGGTACAAAACGATAGTCGGGACAAAGGCCGAAACACATTTGGCTCTGATACCACTGTTGGATAATGTACTAACCTTAACGGTACTCGTACTGGTAGTGTTATCCTCAGTCCACAACGTTAACCTTATAATAGACCAGAAGTATCCACACCCCAAATTCCAAAGCCACTGATTACTCTGTTGTGTTTTCTTAGAAGTATATCGTAGTAAGTTGTATATTCACATAAAATAAACCCCTATATATATATTGCTCCAATATGTCGGTTACATTTGAGGAGATCAATGGGTAATTAAGGAGAATATTGACTATTTATTTCCTGTCTTAAAAGCCAATTAAGACCCCTTAATTTTAGTAAAGGAATATGTACAGCCAAGAGCCATTTAAATTACAATAGTCACCAATGTCACCAACCCAATCACCGTCAGTGTAGGTGGACAGATTAGCTGGAGAATCAGCTTTGATATGGAATTGTAGTCCAGATGTAGCATTAAGGTATCAAAGCAAGCGTTTTGTAGCCTGCTAGTGCTGAATGTTGGGGGAGTGCATGTGCTGAGCAAGTTTATTTACTGTATAGGATATATCAGGCTTGGTGAAGGCTAAGTATTGTAAGCTTCCAATGGCACTGCGATAAAGAGTCTGATCAGAGAAGGGTTCTTGCTCAAAGGTTGTGGGAAATGTGGTAGCCATTTTTGTGGCGACGGGTTTATATTGAAGCATGTTTGTTTTACCCAAGATATCCTTTATGTACTTTGACTAAGATAAATGAAAACCACTTGAGTCTCGTTGAATTTCAATTCCAAAGGATCCAACGATGCAAGACAAACGAAAAACTAAAGAAAACATACACATGTGTTTTGGATTTGTGATAATTGAAATTAAAGTACAAGATATGTATTGCTAGAGCTTCAAGCATCTCACCATCCACTCTACAATACTCGCATCAACTCTCACAAGCCTCTCACCTATGAGAACTAATGCCTTCGCCCTCGCATCTCACAAAGGCAACCCACCCGGCATCTCACCAAGGAGGAGGTTTTGGCATCTCACCAAAAACCAAAGAACCAAACACTTTTCCAAATATTATCAACTCTCACTTATTTTTCTATGAACCAAGCAAGCCTTTAAATAGGGAAAATAAGGCTAGATGAAAGATCAAAAACAAGGCCAAAAGTCATAATAAAAATATAGGCCTTAAAGATCCACATAATGAGGCATTGATTTTGGACTCTTCACATCTTGACCATAAATCCGGCTGTTGGAAGAAGTGAAATTAAGACCCATCTCTTGGACGAATCTTCTCTTGAAGTCTTCAACAATATTATAGCCCTTGAAATCAGCTTTCCAACAAGTATTTACGGACCTTCATTGGATAAACGTAGCATTCGTTATGACCAAAATACTGAAGAGTCGAATTAAAGTGAAGCCGTTTGCGTTGGTTTCCCGGATCACATCATCCTCTCCACCTTTTAAAAAGATTCGTCCTCGAATCTTCATGCCTCTTATTGAATTGCATCGAATAAGGCTCTGATACCAAATGATACGCCCCAACCAAAGGATCCAACGATGCAAGACAAACGAAAAACTAAAGAAAACATACACATGTGTTTTGGATTTGTGATAATTGAAATTAAAGTACAAGATATGTATTGCTAGAGCTTCAAGCATCTCACCATCCACTCTACAATACTCGCATCAACTCTCACAAGCCTCTCACCTATGAGAACTAATGCCTTCGCCCTCACATCTCACAAAGGCAACCCACCCGGCATCTCACCAAGGAGGAGGTTTTCGCATCTCACCAAAAAACCAAAGAACCAAACACTTTTCCAAATATTATCAACTCTCACTTATTTTTCTATGAACCAAACAAGCCTTTAAATAGGGAAAATAAGGCTAGATGAAAGATCAAAAACAAGGCCAAAAGTCATAATAAAAATATAGGCCTTAAAGATCCACATAATGAGGCATTGATTTTGGACTCTTCCCATCTTGACCATAAATCCGGCTGTTGGAAGAAGTGAAATTAAGACCCATCTCTTGGACGAATCTGCTCTTGAAGTCTTCAACAATATTATAGCCCTTGAAATCAGCTTTCCAACAAGTATTTACGGACCTTCATTGGATAAACGTAGCATTCGTTATGACCAAAATACTGAAGGGTCGAATTAAAGTGAAGCCGTTTGCGTTGGTTTCCCGGATCACATCATCCTCTCCACCTTTTAAAAAGATTCGTCCTCGAATCTTCATGCCTCTTATTGAATTGCATCGAATAAGGCTCTGATACCAAATGATACGCCCCAACCAAAGGATCCAACGATGCAAGACAAACGAAAAACTAAAGAAAACATACACATGTGTTTTGGATTTGTGATAATTGAAATTAAAGTACAAGATATGTATTGCTAGAGCTTCAAGCATCTCACCATCCACTCTACAATACTCACATCAACTCTCACAAGCCTCTCACCTATGAGAACTAATGCCTTCGCCCTCGCATCTCACAAAGGCAACCCACCCGGCATCTCACCAAGGAGGAGGTTTTGGCATCTCACCAAAAAACCAAAGAACCAAACACTTTTCCAAATATTATCAACTCTCACTTATTTTTCTATGAACCAAGCAAGCCTTTAAATAGGGAAAATAAGGCTAGATGAAAGATCAAAAACAAGGCCAAAAGTCATAATAAAAATATAGGCCTTAAAGATCCACATAATGAGGCATTGATTTTGGACTCTTCACATCTTGACCATAAATCCGGCTGTTGGAAGAAGTGAAATTAAGACCCATCTCTTGGACGAATCTGCTCTTGAAGTCTTCAACAATATTATAGCCCTTGAAATCAGCTTTCCAACAAGTATTTACGGACCTTCATTGGATAAACGTAGCATTCGTTATGACCAAAATACTGAAGGGTCGAATTAAAGTGAAGCCGTTTTCGTTGGTTTCCCGGATCACATCATGTAGCCGTAGGAGTGGTGCTTGGACAGAAGAAAGATGGACGGACCACCGCAATTTACTATGCTAGCAAGACGCTAGATGTAGCACAACGCAACTACGCTACCACCGAGAAGGAGTTATTGGCGGTTGTATATGCTTTCGAGAAGTTCCGTTCCTATTTAGTAGGGGCGAAAGTCATTGTCTACACCGACCATGCAGCCATCCGCTACTTGTTGGCTAAGAAAGATGCCAAGCCACGCCTTATTCGATGGATTCTCTTGCTTCAAGAGTTTGACTTAGAGATCCGCGGTAAGAAAGGATCCGAAAACTCTGTTGCGGATCACCTCAGCCGGCTGCCTGCATCATCACGCGAGAAGGACGACCCGCCCATTGACGATTCATTCCCCGATGAACACTTACACTTGTTGGAGCGTTTGATAGACTTACTTACTTCACCCCACGATGGAGGTGAAGTATGGGGTGAGGGTACCTCCCACCTCGTTTGAGAGACGCACTATGGTCCAGCTAGCGACCTTAAACCAAGCACTTCTTGGGAGCAACCCAAGGTATTGCTTTCTTTTTCCCTTTCTAGCTTAGATAGTTTTGCTTTTGCTTTGCTTTGTTTTGTTTTTGGCATTCTAGATAGATAACAGGTGACATCTAAGGAAGGAGAACAAACCAGGAGCATAACTGGAAGGACAGAAGTTCGAGAATTTGAGAAGACGAAGTTTGACTGAGGCACATCTCGGTTGCTGTCAGAGCACCTTGACCGAGATGATTCTTGAGCAACCGAGGCGACTAGGGTTTCTGAAAAACCACCTCGGTCCGTACCACCTCGGTCCAGTCGAGACCACCTCGACCGAGGTGACAGCAGTTCCAGAAAGGGTATAAAAAGGGGAAAAAATTCTCTTTCTTCGTTTTTACCCTTCCTCGACCGAGGCAGCCCCCTTCACCTCGCTTCTTCGATTCTCGCTCATTTTCGAAGATTTTCGCTTTCAAACTGCAATTAAAGCGTAGAGGATCCCAGTGCATCGTCGATCTGCGAAGAAATCAAACCGAAATGGCCAAACGAGGTAAAACGAACCGAAACCCTAACCTCGCTGATTTCGCTTTGATTCGGGTTTGGATTGCCCTGCATTTGCTGAGAAATGGATTAAGTACCCAATAGGAACCAGTTGTAGTGATTTTGGGGGAAAAGAACTGGAAATTTGAGGAAATTAGTTACGCAGTTTCTCGCCTCGGTCCAGACGTGTTGTGCCTCGGCCGAGGTGTTCCTAATTGTTGTCAGACCGACCGAGGTGACCTGACAGTGAGATCTTGAGAATGAGTTCTGATAGACGCCTTGCCCTTAGGGATAGATCATCCCCTTCCCCTTCTTCCTCTTCTTCCCGACCCTATCAACCGGTGATCCACGAGTGACACCAGGTCGATTACGACCGTATTTCCGGCCGTCCAGTGATTGCACCTCGCTTCCTGGATGTGTCAGCCTTTGACTGTCTCCAGGTGGATGGAGACCTTAGGCGGATGATATCTACAGTAGGGCTAGATCAGTTTACTGAGATCCAAGCCCCTGCCTATTTGGAGCCTACCCTAGAGTTCATTAGCTCCTTCACCTACCTCCCCACAGAGCGATTTGTGAAGTACCGGTTGATGAACCGGAACTTCTTAGTGCCACTAGAGTATTGGAGGGAGATTTTTGGTTTTCCTGCCCCCACAGCTGTCGATTTCCCTTCCCGATCTGTAGCTAGGGAGTTTTGGGGACAGATTGCCCATATTGCTGAGCACGCAGACAGATGGCGCCCTGGAGATTCTAGGGAGAAGGTCATCTTTGACTTAGCTTTTAGGTTAGCCCACCGTATTTTCAGCGAGACGCTTCTGGCGTGTATTGAGACACCTCAGAAGGTCCGACAAGGGGAGCTGTTCAGCCTATATTGCATGGTGACAGGAGGGATCTCTGACTTTGGCTTGATGTTGGCAGAGGACCTGCACAAGATCAAGGCCAAGGCGAAGGGGGACATCTGCTGCGGAGGACTTGTCACCCACATCGCCAGCTACCAGGACATGGATCTCAGTGCTTACACTATGGTGGCGGCTGCCAAGCCGCTTGGGCTCCAGGAGATGATCACTCGGCGGATTCTGGTTCCCCGAGGACTGACTACACCATACGTGGCTATGCCATGGGAGCTGACTGTACCGCAGGGGATCAGATGGTCTGCCCAGTTTACAGTTTATGACCCTCATTACTGGCAAACCGCTTGGGCCCCACTGATGGAGGATTACAGAGAGGCAGCAGCTGCCCCAGCTGAGGAGGAGGTAGATGATAAGGAGACTGCAGATGACAGAGATGGTGGAGTCCCGATGGATACAAGGACAGATACTGCCGGGACGAGTACGCCGGTTATTGATTTGGATGATGATGATGATACTGAGCCGGCACCTGCTGCATCACTAGTGAGACCTGCTAGGCGTAGAGCACGCTGACACAGAGATCCAGAGGCTCACCGTCGGATCAATGATCTGACGGATCAGATGATTGATTCTTACGCCGCTCTATCACTAGATATCCGCGAGATGCAGGAGTGACAGCATTACCAGCACATGATGGCCCAGATCCAGTTTGAGCACATCATGGGCTATCCATTCGACCCGTCTCAGTATCCATATGTGCCACCACCACCACCACCACCACCGGATCGTGACTACTGAGAGCTGTAGGATTATTCTTTCTTATTTTTATGCAGTTCAGCTTATTATCCGGTGAGTACTTTATTCCTTAGACTTATTTTGACCCACTGGGATAGTGTGTCCCAAGTATGGGGTATTTGTGTATTATTTGACATTTATGTATGACTCTACTTGATCGGATATTTATTCATATTTATGCTTCACTTTTGCATCTATGTGTTTATCTGAGACTGCATACATACTTACAGGTTAATTGATTGAGAAAAACGTCGAAACTAAAAAAAAAAAATTTGACCTCGACCGGGGCAGTTCTGGCCGAATGAGGTGTTTCACCTCGGTTGACCTAAGAACACCTTGACCAAGGTTGGTTGACTGAGAGTTATCGAAAACGATTTTTGTGCTTCTTATCTGGATATGATCTCAGTGAAGATCTTGCTTACTGACTGGTTTTGAAATCTTTATATGTTTGAAAGGTTTTATAATATGATTAAGTTGCTAAATGCTTTGTTTGAAATTTTTGGCATGTTTAATACTTTGTTTTTGTCTAAATTATGTTGAATTTGAAGGTTGACACCACATTATGAGTTCTCTCACTTTCTTCCTGGAAAGACCAAGGCAATTCATTCTTCTCTCTTCTTCTTCTTGATCATGCTTAGCCCCTCATATACATTTTGCCTCCCTTTACCTATCCGGGAATTTGGAAGCAAGCGAAGTGGTGAAAGCAAGTGAAGTTAAAGTTGAGAAGTTGGCTGGAAGTGAAAGTGTTAGAAAGTAATAATAGGTTTGGGGAAGTCAATCATGATGATGAGTAACTCGGCACCATTCACATAGCCGGGTGTTTGTGTCTTGCCAAAGTCGGATTGAGCGATATTCCTAACGGGTCATGGTATGTGCATCAAGGGTTTGATGCATCTCAAGAAATTGATGATTGCTGATTTCCTATGCTTCGGTTATTGTGCACCTCTGTCCATGCATCCCAAAAAGTAAAGTAAAAAGAAAAAGTGTGAAATAAGCAAAGCTTATTGGTGGAAGATGTTGAAAGTCAAAGTGAAAGTGAAGTGATATCCTTTTCCCGTATTCTAGCACCACATTACCTTACATACATCCCTACCCTACACGTTTCTTGACCTTTCTTTTGGGAAGCCCTTGAGACTTCGAGCTTGTTGATTGACTTAGCGGTTTAAACTGGATTATGCATGATTAATTTCGATAATTATGACTTATTATGCATTCTATGATTTTATGCAAAGGTGAACAACTTTCTTATATCTATAAAATGTTTTGATCATATTTTGATTTTAAATTCCATGAAGTATTCTCTTAGAGTGATCTATGATTGTTGCACACCATAAAAATGTTTTGAAAGGCTTTTCATTGATTTTTTTGACTTATAATCCATTCTATCTTGCCTTTTATATGTGGAACTTGCTTGGGGACAAGCAAGGGCTAAGTATGGGGTATTTTGATAGCATGAATTATAGTCTATATTTTAGGGTTTGTTTGGACGTTTTATCTTCAATAATCAGCATGTTTGTATGTATATTATGTGATTATATTACCATTTCATCTACCTTTGCAAGAATCGAGGTCTACACCTAGTTTTGTTGTAATCGTAGGTAAAATGGCACGCTTTGCATCAAAAAGGAGCAAAAGGAGCTATGGAGTCATTGGAGCTACATTCAGGAACATAAGGAAACATCCAGGAAGCATAGCCATGGATTAAAGATTCACTTTGGACCAGATTTGAGAGATTTCACATTCAGTTGTGACTCACCTCGGTTGACCACAGATTCACCTCGACCGAGGTGATCCAGAGAAGTCGACTCGACCGAGGCGAACACCTGGGACGCGGCAAGAATATTTTATTCTTGGCTAAGATCTTTTATCTTTGGAAAGTGATCTTATAGTTTTGGGCTTGGCTCCTGGAAGGAAGAAGATATGCTAGATCATATATTTTACCTATTTTTATGGGAAGAGATCTTTCTAAGATATCTTATCTTTGGAGAGTAATTTTCCTATAAGAAGGGTCGGATTTCCCACAAATCCGACATCCTGCATACAGTCGGAGATCCCACATAGCACGCAGCAGCCATACTCCAGTTGGGAGATTTGAAGAACCTTTTTGAAGGTTGAAGAAGGAAGATTGTAGCTTTTATAGCTTTTGAAGGGTTTTTGTAAGATCATCTTAGATTCCCTTCCTTGTTGTCTTGCCTTGTTGGATTTCTATCCAAGGAACGCTTTGTTATGATATTTGATTCAGTTATTGAAGTCTTTTCATTAAATTCTTCTTGTTCAAATATTCACCTTCTTCCCATATATTTGATTATTGCTTTCATGATGATGAGTGGCTAATCTTTTTGTGTGATTCTAGGGTGATTGGCTGAAGATTGTGGAAAAAACAATGATAGAATGATCTTAATCACAGTAGGACCCTGAAAGTTCGAGTCTTTAACCTTAACCCTAAGTATCTCGCTCAGTCGATGAACATCTCGGCCGGGGTGGAATTCTTCTGACCGAGGTCACTTATCTGATCCGAAACTGAGAGTTAAGTGTTAGAGTTTGCCAAATCCTATTCTTATTATACCTTTCCTGGTTCAATGCGAGCTTAGGATGAGACTTACCCTGTAATTTCTTAGTTTGTTTACCAAAGATCATAAGAGTAGGTAATAAAGGTTTATCCTTTATTAGGGTTTGAGTGTGCTTTCATCCCATCTTTGTGAGTTAGCCTGAGACTTACCCGGTAAAGGTTGATTCTATTCCCTTAAATGGTGTGTTAGTTTGAGGTTATAGTTCTTTATCTTGATTCCTTGAGACTTACCCGGTAATAGGAGTTACGGTTTTGGATTAGTGAGTAGTGAGACTTACCCGGTGATCTATTCCACTTTAGTAACACCTTCTCTATGCAAAAAAATCTCATCTTTATCCGCTTATCTTTAGATCTTGAGTTGGAACCACAACTAGATGCTTTAATCCCTAGAATTGCATATTTCCTTTATTGACTTTTATCATCTTTGATTGTTTTAATTGCTTGTGGTTAGTGATTACTTAAGCATACCGTGATTGGACTTTGTTTCACTAAGTACCTGTGATCGACCCCTGGAATTTCTTGCTTTTTACTACGATTGACCCGTACACTGCGGGTTCGCATCCTTGTTTTAAGCTTACGTCTAGGGTTATAAATTTAAAGCTTGCACACACCGTTTGGAGCGAACAAATCACCCGCTTGCCCAACCTCGTATGGAAACCCGATTACAAGCGGAAATTGTTAAACCCAATAAGTCATTTCACCCATTCCAAAATCATCTCAAGCACTGCAGGACCCGAATTGACATTCCGCAATGACGGATGAATAAATGGCGTTAATTAAAACTGGAACATGGAAACTTGTCCCGCGGTTTTGTGAATTTCTTATTTCTTATGATTATTCACCTAAAAGGTTAAGGTCACCATCTGATAGATTTTAGTGAAGAAGAACACATTTTAATTGATATTATAATAACCTTTATATATATAAGGCTTACAAGAGTATAACATATTAACAATTAGAAATAAATATGAAAGTATATAACAAAGAGATAACGACCGAGGTCTAAACGGAATCAGAAAGATGATTCAAGGTTGAGCAGGGGTATGATAGTGTGCTTAAGCATCCAATCCGAAAGATACATGTTAAAATGTTGAGTGAAGTGATAGCCATCCCACATAACTCTCTTGTATGGATATGGGCATGCTTGAACTCCAACCGTCCGACAAATATAACTTCTATTAAAGTTATATGGATTCTTCCCGTAGCCACAACATGTGATAAGAAGTGCACCTTGTTCAAATCCAAGAGAAGATGCATTTCGAAGCAAGCTCATAATAGCAAAGTAATAATCGGCATAAACAAGAGTAGCATTAGGGTATCCGACTCGAAGCTCTAAGATAGCCTCGTGTAGTTGTTGGTTGTGGTGCTCGATGACTTTGTTGAAATCAACGCGACATCCTAGATCATCATACATGTCGGGAGTTATCGAGTTGGACATGATGAGTGTAGCCGGAAAACACCCAAGGGGAAAGACCGTCGGAACCACCACATTAGAAGCACCCATAATGACCATTTCCTGATTGCCATAATGAACCAAAATTAGGGTTAATAACGCAAAGTAGCTCTCAGCTTTTATTTAAGATTGTTATGATCCTTACTTTCACAACATCTATAATTGCTCCGACAACATAAGGAACCATCTCATAAGCAACTTCAAGGGAACGTTCTTTTGAAAAAATAGCTAAATAATCAACACCTCCAATTGCTTCCATAAAAATCACACTTCTTTCGAGCTTACTTCTGCACTCTGCGCACACACGCACACACACATAATAATTAAAGATTGAAGGGCCGGTTAGTTCTAGTGTAAGATCGAAGTACCGGTTAAAGAAGAGCAGGTGGCTTTAAGATATTTCCGAAACCAATCGAGTTGGACGGAGAGGGTACTGTTGGTGTATCCGGAGGTCTCAATATGCTTGGACTCGAGAATAGCATGATCCAAAGCTGTTGCTTCGCCCACAGCGAAATTTATGCCGCTGCTGAAGTTTGCATCTTTCTCCAAATATGGATTCAGAAAGTCGAGCCCCAAAGCCATCGCTGTGAAAAAAATGCTATCCATTAAGACAAAGAGATAAATTAAAGATTGGTATAACACAAGATTAAAACGAACCATAAAAGTCAGCCATTATGAGGCCATCACTACATCGACCGGTGGCATAGTGGAAGTAAGACTCTCCGTAAGGAGGCGTTGTACACTCAAAGCTCTTCTCTCTCATCAAGTTGCCGGTGTCGGAGACAGAGTCTCCAAATTGATAGATGGTGTCAATAGATGACCAAACATTACCACTCATCTTCAAGCCGCCGATGGGACACCAGAGTAACCCAACCATGAATATAAGTTTCAAACCAAAACGTAGCTGCACCCATTCACCCATCAAAACAATTCTCAGCAAAAACAATTGACAATTAAGGATGGCAATTTTTATATTGGATTTACGAGGATGGGAATATATATATATATATATATATATATATATATATATATATATATATATATATATATATATATATATATATATATATATTATAGAAATTTGGCTAAACAGTTTTCTATTTTTAGGTTGCCTAAACTTTAGTTTGTCGTCGTTTAAACTATTAAAATTAAACGGTACCTCACCTATTGAGCCCGACCAAATATTAATATCTGGATTACCATCTAGAAGCTGTCATTTATTTGATTGAAGGACTAAATGAAAGTGATTGGCGGTATTCACAATTCTAGATGGTCTTCACGTACTAATCTTTGGTCGGACTCAATAGGTAAGGTACCCCATCTGATAGCTTAAACGATGGGATATTAAAATTTTGTTAGTTAAAATATGGGTACCATTTAGACAATATATATTTATATATATATATATATATATATATATATATATATATATATAATTTGATCGTGAATGTTATGTTGTTAAAGTAAGTCTCAATTTTTTTTAAATTGGTGTTATTCAATTATTTTCGCCTTGTCCAATCCATCATATCCCATAATTTTGATTGTATTATTGATAATATATATATATATATATATATATATATATATATATATATATATATATATATATATATATATATATATATAATCTGATCGTGAATGTTATGTTGTTAAAGTAAGTCTCAATTTTTTTAATTGGGTGTTATTCAATTATTTTCGCCTTGTTCAACTTGAATCCATCATATCCCATAATTTTGATTTTATTATTGATTTTAACAAACTTTCCAATGTATCACAACCACCAATACACGCTATATTAAAGTTTCAAGTGAATTATTACACTTACAAATGGCGATCTTACACTAGAGAGTAATATCAACGTCAAATTTCAATCTCCTATAGTTTAATAAAATGTAATTTTTTATGTATATATATATCACGGCTGTAAAATATTAATCAAAATATTGTATCATATTGTACAAACTTTTTTCTTATTCTATTAAGGCAAAAAACCAAAAAACAAATCCATAAACAAAAAACATACAAATTTTAAAAATCACTAACTCTAATACAAACTATAGTCTAATAATAAGTTTTGATTTGGTTGTCATATCATCAATGAGATACTAAAAACTCAATGTTTTTCGATGACTTGTCACTTGTTGCAGTTGACTAATTGTTACATCGTTTATAAAAATATTCTATTTTTGAAGGATATATTTAATACATATCCTTAATAACATTTTGAAAAAAAACATAACTAAAATTTTAATGTAATTTTTATATATATTTTATAGATGACGTGATAATTAGTCAACTACAATAGCTGACATACTATAATGTCTATAAGTTAACGAGCAGGTAAGGAAAATACTCTCTTCTAGAGAGTGAACACCCAATACTAGATCTCTTAACAATCAACACCAATACTAGATCTCTTAACAATCAACACCAACGAACATGGGAAATACCATGTTCTTGAGGGTGAACATCAAAAACTAGATCTTTACCATCACCGTAGCAGCCCTACTCTTCTACCACCAATAGCCTTTGCTACGCCAAAGAAAATTTAAATTCAAGCAAAAGCTTGTTGCTTTTATGGCTGTTGTGAGTGTTCACTCTTCCGAATTTTGGCTCCTTTCTTCCTAAGGTGAAACCCTCTTTCTCTTCCGGTTGAACCAAGCTTCATCTTTATGACTATCCATCTCAGACAACAAATTTCCAAGTCTATCTCCTGCAAATAACCCCTTCACCACCTTCATCTTGATGCCTTTTCTCATTTACTAATGCGATGCTTGACGAGTGAATATCCATGGTAATAACGAGTTTCATGAATATCATTCGTTGATATTTTCAATGTTATATTTCACCGCCATAAACTTTTGTTCGACCCCCAAATAATAAAAGGAAACCATTATATGACTACAAGAGCCCAAATTTCTGATCGAAGAATAAATGTCCAAATTTTCTAACCCATTATTTTCAATGTCATTGAATCTCACGACAAGTTTTACTAAAAAGGAATGGTATGTTATCTTTCCAAAATCTTAAAAAATTTTTTCGACTTCTACCTTCTGTTGGATTTTGGTGTCCGGTTTTGTGTTAACGTTGTTGTAATTCTTCAAGAAGGAGTGGACTAACAGCTTACAAGTTGTTGTAATGTCCAATAGGAATAGATAAACAACTTAATTAAGTAAAGACTCTGTAATCTCACAAGTGAGTAGACAAACGACTTACAACTTAGTGTTGTAATCTCCCAAGTGAGTAGACAAGTAGCCTTAAATTAGCAAAACAGAATTATATATATTCTTTAATTCAATATTCAGATTTAAATCCAAGGAGTTGTAATCTTCAAATGGAGTAGACAAACATCCTTATATAGTTACATTCAATTGCATGCAAAACCGGTTATTAGGATAGTGTATGTACTTGACTTGGATAATGTTGAAATCACTCAAATATAGAGTTTTCTTTCTAAGTGTATTTTCCCTAGACAAGGATCCAAATACCTTAGTGGGATAAGACCAACAAGTCACATAGACGAAAGTATAATAAAAATACTTTGTCTTACGTTTGTAAAAGGAGTTCTTCCAAATCTTGTCGAAACGTGATCCTTCTAATGGATGCATATCTTTCTTCAATATTAATGAAATATTTTGGTCTTTTAGGTTACACAAATCAGCCAAAGAGATATTTCCTATCCCTTGTCAAAACTTGGGAACTAATGGCTTAATTTTTTATGCAAAAAAGGATTCTCTTTCAAGTGCAAATGACTCTCCCTTTTATAGGCAAAGGGGGGCACATTTTTGGGGAGAATAACCGCCACCAAAGCGGTTGAGAGTTGTTACAAACAGTTACTGGTGGTTGAGAGAAGTTAGGGTTTCATAACCACTTTTTGGCCCAAGGCCCAAACCCAACTCAATTGGACCATGAAAGAGCCCAATTTTAAGCTAGCTTTTTCAACCCGACTGTTTTCTCATCAATGAGCTTTGACTAACTCATTATACCTAGGTGAAGCTCCAAGGTAAACAAATACACATGAATTTAGCTCATCGAGTAGCTCACTAGCTAGTTTCTAGCTAGCTTCTTGGAGCTCAATGGACATTTGTGTTTGGATTTCTCTCAAACTTTGTAACAACTTTCTTGAGCTAATATAATGAGGAATGCCCGAAAGAACACTCACAAAATGTGTCCTAAAACCACAAAGCGTCGGACTCTCAATTTCTGCCGCAAAATGGCCTAGGCGTTGGCAAGGCCAGTAACGCTCTTGCCAAGTCATGGCATTGTCATGACATAGTCAAGACAATGTCCCATGACACTCATGAGGCTCAACTACACCAACTTTCAACATAGCCATGATAGCCATGTCCCTTGGTTTAGTTCAGTTTATTAGCTTCCATACTTTTACCCCGTAATCACTAGTTACTCTAAGTGTCGGTCACTTGGCTTGCTTCCCGCAACCCATACCATCGTCACACACATGTGAGTAACTTATTGCACCTTGCCTCGACAACAAGCTCAATGCTTCCGTTGAGACTTAGCACAAATCTTAACATTCCTCCCACATTTGAGAAAAGTCGTGAAACTTAATTTAGGAAAATTAACAAACAAAACTCCACACATAATCACAAAAATCTTTCGATTGAATTTATTGATTTAGTACAAATACACATTCTGTACAAAAGAATCATGGTGTCCTAACGGATTGAACCACTCAACTTGTCTAAGTACATGAAGGCAAAGTACATGTGAGTTTACATCCTTACAAACAATTGACACATTTAAAGGCTATTGTGTCCTAATCCTCTAATGAATGCGTAGGCGAGTTGACCACATACTCCCTTGAAGATGCCTTGACACTTCACGTTCATGTAGCCGACTTTCTTTTAATACTGCGCCTACACTCGCAATTTCTCAAAGAATTCGTTAAGAGAATTCTCTCAAGCTTTCCTCAGTTTGTAGGACCGAACTCCCTTTGGATGGTTATTTGAGTTCGCTAACTTCTCGGAATGGGCTTTCCACATTGAATTCGGCTATAGCTTTTAGCCATAGGCGAATTGGGTGTCCCCCGACGAGAGGTTAAACTAGTAGGTTGTAACCCATCCCCTTGGCTAACTTGTGTATCAAATAACAAGCCAAGATATTAGTTAGTCTTTCGGACACGTTTGTGAATTCACAACAAACCACTGACGCTGTATGTTGAGTCTAATAGTTCTATAACCAAACTATGTCTTAACACCAAGATGTTTCGATTTCCATAACTTCCTTGAATTCATACCAAGCCAAGGAACCACTATTTCAAAGAAATAGATTTTCTAGGAAATCAGGACTTAGACCACAAGGACTTTTAACCACCAAGTGCCTTAACCTTTTGCCTTTCATGTCGTGTGTCGACAACAAGGTTTCAACCCCGATATATGAGTACTTTAAAGTCTCATAAATGATTATATCATGTGTTGACAATGAGATCTTTCACTTGAATCCATGGACATACTTTATCGGAGTATAATGACCATCATTAGAATTAGTCCGAAACCCTTTTTCAAAAGTCATGAAATTATCAAGGCTAGTGCCTATCTCATTTCATTGATTTCACAATCACTACCATGGATATTCTCAAGTCTTTTATCAAAAAAAATTTAGAAGTATAGAATCATTTAGATTCACATGTTTTGACTAGTGTCAAAACCATCATGCAGTCTAAACATAAGCAAGAGATATTACCTTGTGTGGTATAATTCAACTTGCTATCGACAGACAAATTGGCTTGATTTATCTTAAACTAACTCAGCCAACACCTTTGATCATTTTCACTTTGTTACCATTGTCATGGGGTAGAGAGAGTTCCTATATGAGAATATATAACTTTGAAATGACATACCTTATGTAGTTGTCCTTTTTCAAAGATTTGTTGGATATCTAGAACGAGCCATCCTTGTTGTTCCACAGCGCTTGTCCAAACCCGATCAGCCCCCCATATCAATTTCAACACTAAATGATCATGTGCCTTGTAGGCATTCATGTGTCATCATAGTCAACAATTCGACTCTAGTGAGTCCATCGACTTTCAATTTCCTCATAGAAATTCCTTTCGTATATCACGAAGGTTTACATACGATCCAAAGTCAATTAACCTCTTTTAGCCAACTTTATGATTTCGTTTAATCATGTCTTACTCTTATTTAGACTTTTTCCAAAATGTCTTTAAAGCATAACATGACTTTTCATGATTTTAGTCAAAGTCAACATATTAGGTTTGATCGTTACCAAACCTCTATGCCTCTTTGAGTACTCCGATCTTTCAACGAACTCACACTCGACGTTTAAAGCATGATAGCACTTTTCATGGTTTTAACCAAAGTCAACATATTAGGTTTGATTGTCACAAAACCTCTATGCCTCTTTGAGTATTCCGTTCTTTCAACGAATTCACACTCGACGTTTTAATCATCCAAGCGTCTTACTCATGTTCATATCAGCCTTGTAAAAGTCCCACGACTCCAAGGAATTTCAAGACAAGTCATTTGTACAAAGGCTAGAACACACATGCATATTGCATGAATCGATCAAGCCGATCACAAGATCGATTGTACGATCACAAGGACCGATTTAACCGATCATAGAACTGATCGAGCCGATCACTTTAGTAATTCCTAAGAATCACAAGTCGTTGTCAAAAACCGGTCGGGTTGACCACTATCCCAGTCGGGTTGACCACTGTCTCAGTCGGGTTGACCAATGTCCCAGTTGGGTCGACTAGTTAACAAAACGCAAGCCAGCGTGTTCTAAACAGTGTCGGTTAAGCCGTCCGACAAACCAATCGAGTCGACCGCTTGGCGGTTACTCGACGGTTTCATGGCAGTTATGTCCATTCGAGTCGACTAAAAATGCCATCGAGTCGACTACATGGCGGTTATATACGGTCGAGTCGCCTGAAGTAGCCAGTCGGGTTGCTCGCTTCAGTGTCATGTTCCGGTCGAGTGACTTACAAAGCCGGTCGAGTCGCTCGATTCATTATCAAGATCCAGTCGACTGACATAGTTTGCTCAAGTATTTTCCAACAAATGCTTAGCCCTTAGCAAATATGGCTTGGGCCTTGACATAGCCAATCCAAGAGACTTCGACGAGTCACTTTCGGCTTGATTTTCCTTAGATATTTTTACACGCCTTAGGATCATGATTTGCCTTGTCATTTGCGCATCATGATATAGCCAAGGCGAGCACTTGTGAGCACCTTTACTCAACCCGCTTTATCTATTTCTTGGGCTTGACACTCGCTTGTTCACAAGCCATGTCACGAGCCTTTATTGAGCGTTCCACTTGCCCCCTTTTGGGACAACAAGTCCATGTCAACACTCAATGCCTCAACATGAGTTTGTGCATATCTTGGCTTGTTCATCTAGCCCAATGCCTTAGCAATTTCTTTGGATTTCATCAAATAATAAAGAAGACTTATTTGCTTGTCAAAAAGGATCAAGTTTGAGTGCTTTACCATTCGACTTTCAACACTAGAATGTGTAACCTAACTAAGCTCTAAAACATTTATAAATATGACAAACAACCATGTTTCCATTCGATCTTGACACAAGTGTAAAATTGAAACACACAACACTTCTTTATTAATATTGATAAGGCATTACAAACTATGGCCGAAGCATATACATAGTTTTAACATATTAAGATACTTACAAAGCATATAGGCCTAAATCCCTTTACATATACTTAATATCAAACCATACAAGATCATCCTTTATGGATTCTCTTCCTTGGGAACTTTTGAGAGAGTTTTCTCCCATTGCTTGAAATATATTCCCAATTCCTTCATAGATAATCCGGCAATCTCAAACAACAACATGGTGCGCTTGAAATCAACCCAAGATGGAGGGATCTTCAGGAATATAATACCCACTTTTGTAGACTCGTTCAACTCCCTTCCATACTTGCCCATACGAGCCAACGTCTCCTTCATCTCCTCAAATTCAGAGGACAGGGGACGTACATCATCCATGACATAACTGAAGAATACAGTCTCATACATCGTTACATGATATTCAAATTCCAAGGCATCCCAAAGATCCTTTGTGGACTCAAATTCATGGTAGATATCCAACATGTATGGCGACATGCTCTTGAGAATGATTCCTCAACAAGTGTAGTTCTCAACACTCCAATGCGTTTGCAGTCGAGTCCTCATCAACCCATTATGACCCAAGATAGGACCAATTCCAGGCGGCCTGGGAGCCCCCTCAAGAAGTATATAGTCCACATTTAAGGACGTCAAAATCTTCACCTCTCATTGCCAAATGACAAAAGAGATACTTGCAAAACCATCCAATTCGTTGAGTGGTAGCAAATCCATGATAGTGATGTCATTCATCATGTCTTAACACAATCAAGTCAAAAAAACAATTGTCAAAACCACACCCTAACTTATGCAAACATATATGTATGCACAACATATATCAAATGTATAAAATACACTTAGAAGATTGTTGGATTTCGGTGTCCAGTTTTGTGTCAAAGTTGTTGTAATCTCCAAGAAGGAGTAGACGAACAACTTACAAGTTGTTGTAATCTCCGATAAGAGTAGACAAACAACTTAATTAGGTAAAGACTCCGTAATCTCACAAGTGGGTAGACAAGCGACTTACAAGCTGTTGTAATCTTTGTTAAGGAGTAGACTAACAACTTAGTGTTGTAATCTCCCAAGTGAGTAGACAAGTAGCCTTAAATTAGCAAAATAGAATTATATATATATATTCTTTAATTCAATATCCAGAATTAAATCCAAGGAGTTGTAGTTTCCAAAAGGAGTATACAAACATCTTTACATAGTTACATTCAATTGCATGCAAAACCGGTTATTAGAATATTGTATATACTTGACATGGATAATGTTGAAATTACTCAAATATAGATTTTTTTCTTTTAAGTGTATTTTCCCTACACCGGGATCCAAATACCTTAGTGGAAAAGACCAACAAGTCACAAAGACTAAAGTATAGAAACATACTTTGTCTTACGTTTGTAAAATGAGTCCTTCCAGATCTTGTCGAAACTTGATCCTTCTAATGTATGCCAATCTTTCTTCAATATTAATGAATATTTTGGTCTTCCAAGTTGCACAAATCAGCCAAAGAGAGATTTCCTATCCCTTGTCAAAACTTGGGAACTAATGGCTTTATTTTTCATGCAAAAAAAGATTCTCTTTCAAGTGCAAATGACTCTCCCTTTTATAGACAAAGAGGAGCACGTTTTTGGGGAGAATAATCGCCACCAAAGTGGTTGAGAGTAGTTACAAACGGTTACTTGCGGTTGAGAAAAGTTAGGGTTTCATAATTTTTGGCCCAAGCCCAAGGCCCAAACCCAACTCAATTGGGCCATCAAAGATCCCAATTTTAAGCTAGTTTTTTCGGCCCGACTTTTTTCTCATCAATGAGCTTTGACTAACTCATTATAGCTAGGTGAAGCTCCAAGATCAACAAATACACATGAGCTTAGCTCAAAATAGCTTAGCTCATCAAGCAGCTCACTAGCTAGTTTCTAGCTAGCTTCTTGGAGCTCAATGGATATTTGTACTTGGATTTCTCTCAAACTTTGTAACAAATTTCTTGAGCTAATATGATGAGGAATGCCCGAAAGAACACTCACAAAATCTGTCCTAAAACCACAAAGTGGATGTCCATTTTTAGCCATGTCAAGTCTCACTGTAACTGAGGCTGAGCTCTCAGCCGAGCAATTGCCATCTCCCGGGGAGTCTTCCTACTAAGGGCATCAGCTACCACATTCTCCTTCCCCGGGTGGTTTAAGATCTCAAGATCGAAGTCCTTGATCAACTCCAGCCATCTCCTCTAGCTGTTATTCAACTGTCGATGAGTGAATATTAGCCATTTCATTCCTATTCGTTGTTATGATGTTCCATATTCAAATAGCGGAGATTCACGAAGAAGTCTTGCGTTATTTACCAGTTAGTGGTATTATTGGACTGATCTTTTGGTGGGAAATGTTCTTCATTTTAGACCTCATTCACTCTACCTGTGCACCGCTAACCTTCGTTTTAGGTAGGCTCCCGGTGCCCTACGCGATTTCTTTTCTCTTCCGCATAGCTGTATTAATATAATAAGGGAAGTGAGATGTTAGCATGAAATATTGTGATATTTTAGGCACGTTTTCTAAGTGTATTTGATTTATATTGATAGTCTTTGATTCAGCATTGTTGCATTGGTGAGCTAGTTTGCCTATATTGTCAATATGGATGTCTACACTAGCTTTGTGTTGATTATAGGTGATTGAGAGTCTTTTCCGAACGGAATCGAGCAAAGAAGAGTTGATTGAGTATGTCCATGGATTAAGGACATTCTTAGGAGCAAATTGGAGTCCAGCTTGAGGAATGCACGAGGCTAGGGAAGAATCACGTTCTTGTCCTAAACCACGCTCTAAAATACGGCCGTACTACAAACCACGTTGAGGAATTGAAGTTGAAATCACACTATAAGTTCTTATACTTCTTGTTGAGATGATTAAGGCAATTCGATTTTTCTTTCTTCTTTCTTTGATCATTTTAGCTCCTCATTGAAATATTGACCTCCTTTACCTATCCGGGAATTTGGAGAAGTGAATGAAAAAGGCATGTTTGATGTGGGAGGGCCATGAGAGCAATTATTTGCAATCAAAAGAATAGAAAGAAATTGTAGGTTTGGGGAAGTCAATCATGATGATGAGTAACTCGGCACCATTCACATAGCCGGGTGTTTGTGTCTTGCCAAAGTCGGATTGAGCGATATTCCTAGAGGATTATGGTATGTGCGCTAAGGGTTTGAGGCATCTCATGAAAATTGAGAAACGCCAATCTCCTAGGCTTCGGTTTTTGTGCACCTCTGTCCATAACTCCAAAAGTAAAGTCGAAAAATGAAAAAAAGAAAGCGAAGCTCTAAGTTGAAGTGTTGCGGAAACCGCAAAAGAAGAAGAAAGTAGTTGTCGACTTTCCCGGATGTATGCACCACATTCCCTTAAAGTTTTTCCTTCCCTTCCATATTCTAGACCTTTTCTTTGGAAGTCCTTAAGATCAAAAGAATGTTATATGACTTGGTGATCTAAATTGAAGTTTCTTATGATTGATTTTGATAATGTTTGAAGGTTATGATGCTTGTTTAGAAGTTTGATTAATTCATGAATTTTCTTTACTCTTTACTCTTTGATTAAGTGTATGAAAGTCTAATAAACGATTGAAGCAAGGTTTGAGAATGATCTATTCTTTAGAAGGCACATTCATCCAAAAGAAGGTACACATATTTCATCCTAACTCTTGTTTAAAGCTTTTTTGAAAGACCTTGCTTGGGGACAAGCAAGTGTTAAGTATGGGGTTATTTGTTAGCATGAAATATTGTGATATTTTAGGCACGTTTTCTAAGTGTATTTGATTTATATTGATAGTCTTTGATTCAACATTGTTGCATTAGTGAGCTAGTTTGCCTATATTGTCAATATGGATGTCTACACTAGCTTTGTGTTGATTATAGGTGATTGAGAGTCTTTTCCGAACGGAATCGAGCAAAGAAGAGTTGATTGAGTATGTCCATGGATTAAGGACATTCTTAGGAGCAAATTGGAGTCCAGCTTGAGGAATGCACGAGGCTAGGGAAGAATCACGTTCTTGCCCTAAACCACGCTCTAAAATACGGCCGTACTACAAACCACGTTCAGTTCCACGGCCGTGGAACCTTGCAAAGGGAGGCGTGATGCATTCCAGTAACTATTACTGTCGTGGAATCCATGGTTCAAACCGTGACACATTCCACGCTCTAAATTACGGTCGTGGAAACTTCCACGACCGTGATCTTGACGATCTTTTTCGCCATATCTTGAAGCCACGATCTTTTGAAGATTAGGCCGGGCCGATAATTTATCTTGCCCTATAAAAAGACGGACAAAGTAAGATTCCGTCATCTTCGCTTAGGGCATTGATGGTCGCTTAGGGATTTTTGGCAATCGACGCTTCAATCCTCGCTTGGCGGCATTCATCGACGCATTAGCCCTCGCTTGGAAGCAATTGACATCTCGTTGGAGATCGAAGTTCGCATTTGGGAATTACCATAATCTCGCACTTTGGTGGAGATTGCTGTTGAGATCTCCGGATTGGCGGAAGATCGAAGCTTTTGGAAGGTTGTTGCAAGAGGACCTCTCCTCTTGTTTAGGTTCGATTTGGAAAACGGATTGACATCCCGTTCTTCCTTCTTCCCTAAGATTGTGTTTGTTTGCTTTATTCTGAATCCATTGGCAATACTTGTTCTTGGTTGTGACTTCGAGATTGGTTCGAAGTTTATTGAAAGTTTTCGGAAGTTTTCATCTTTCTATCTTTTAATTCTTGAATTGATATCAATATGACGGTTATTGGCTAAAGACCCTTAACAATTCTAAGGTGAAGGGTTGATAGTTGTGGCTTAGATGATGATAGATCGATCGTAAACAGATTAGACCCTGAGAGTTTGAGAGAATCGTCGACAACCTTAAAATACGGTCTGTTCTTGAAGTCCACGGCCGTGGAGTCTCAAGAACTAACCGTGATTTCCCTTAAATTTACGAACTTGCTTTTACTTTAATCCAAAGTTAAAGATTTACTTTAACTTAGTTTAGGCTTGTCTTTTTTAGGTGGTAGTGAAGCCTCAACAACCTCTACCTCGATTGTGAGTGTCACAACCGTAATCGGCTAAGTTAGTCTTGACCTTTGGATTACAAGTTTGGGTATTTGACATTAATTCTTACCTTTAGAACCTTTCTATACTGAAGCCTCAACAACCTTTATAGAGAGTTTCTTGTAGGTGAGTCATATAAGGTTTTTGGAACTTCACCGTACGATTACCTTACATTAGCATACTTTCGCATATCTCAACTCTGTCTTTATATCATTAGTATATCTTGAATCGATTGCCACAGCTGGATACTTGGATCTTTAGGATTGTTGTTTTCTCAATAATTTGCAAAGCTTTCATATTTACTCGCTTGATAATCTGCTATTGAATTTGTTCCCACCCAAATCCCTGTGTTCGATACTCTGGAATTCTTGCTTAACTACGCCGATCCGTACACTGCGGGTTCGCTTGCTTGATTCTAGTTTTATAAATTTAAAGCTTATTTGCACACACCACTCAGGAGCGAAAAAGTTTTTGGCGCCGTTGCCGGGGATTTGGTTTCGGCCAATTTCGGTAGCCGGTTGTCAAGCTTGGGAGCTTGCTCTCGTTATTTGATATTACTTTGAGTGCATGCGCAGGTCTAGGAACACCGAAGATCTCTTGCCTCTTGATCAAGAGCTAGAGAAAACTTTAAGGCAAAAGCGCAAGGAAAAGAAGATGGCTGAAGAACACGAACGTGATCTTCAAGCGGAGTTGGCGGAGAAGGAAGCTCAACTCCAATGGAATGAGACCCTCCGCCGGGATGAGATGGATCGTCATCAATCCCGAGTTAACAATCTACAAGACATGATCTTCCAAATGAGGATAGAGATGAGCGACCTTAAGAATAAGGGAAGCAAGGAATCCTCAAGGAAAGCATCAAGATCTAGAAGAAGAGGTCATTCATCCCCTGATGATAGTGATTCTTCCATGCCACCGCTAGAGGAGATTGATCCCACGATCAATGTGAATCCTTTCCATCCACGGGGAGCTGCCAATCGTCGTGTTCCACCTAGGAATGCGAGGATCGAACGTGTAGATGAAGAGCCAAGAACTCTTGGCCAGCGGATGGATCCAACACAACAACCACGCCGCTTGGGCGTGAATTTCGATGCTGAAGATGTGCAAGGGTTCAACTTCAACCCTCAAGTCATTACTCTTGTTCGTCAAAACCAATTTGGCGGGACAAGCGCCGAATCTCCACACCAACACTTGCAAAACTTCGAGTGTATGATGGAGACAATGAGACCGAAGAGCGCTACTACCAACAGCTATAAGCTTAAACCTTTCTTCTTCTCCTTGAAGGGGAAAGCGTTGTCTTGGTACCAAGCTCTTCCTAGTGGGAAACTAGATACGTGGGAAGACCTTTCCGCGGAGTTCCTCACCAAATTCTTTCCGCCTTCCAAAACGGCGCAACTTCGAGGTAAGATTAATGCTTTTTCCATGAGACCTAACGAAAGTTTGTTTCAATCTTGGGAAAGGTTTCAGGATTTGCTCTTAGATTGCCCTCATCATGGCATATCCAAACTTGCCTTGCTGGAAATTTACTACAAGGGGCTGGATGCGGGAACGCAATTCAACCTCCAATCCCTCTCATGTGGAACGTTCATGGACATGAGAGAAGATGACGCTTGGGACTTCATTGAGAAGCAAGCAAGGGTCATAGAGAAGTATTCCCACCGGAAAGTGGAGGGAAATCGTGTGGAACAAGGAGCAAAGCTCACACACGAAGCTCAAAATCAGATTTTCTCCCTCAACAATGAAATCAAGGAGTTGAAGGAGGCTATCAAGACCAACTTCCCAAAGCAAAAAGGGAAGGATGTTGGCTATTTGGGCAACAACAATGGCGGTGATAGCACAAACCGCAACCGGAACAACAACCGGAATGGAAACAATTGGAATGGAAACAACAACAACCGGAACAATTGGAACAACAATAGGGGTTCAAACAACAACAATTGGCGCTCCAATCAACAAAATTCCGGTAACTCTTATCCTTCCAATTCAAATTCACTAACTCCACCTTCCTCTTCCTCTACTCCTTTGAAAAGCCAGGGGCAATCATCTAATGGAGGAAACACTTCGGGAAAGGAGAAGCCCGATCCCATGTTGGAAATAATTCTGGGGAAGCTTCAAGGGTTTGGAGAACCGTATCAATAAGGTTGATGATCAGATTTCCAAGGTTGACAAAGCTCAAAGGGTTATGGAAAACCAAATGTTCAACCATGCGGAGGAAGTTCCTAGGAATCAAGGGAAGCTTCCAGGAAAGACGGAGGACAACCCTAAGGGAAGGGTTATGGCGATTACGACTAGGAGCGGAGTGACTACCACCGATTTGCAGCCTACATTCGTTGAAGTCCCTGTAGAGAAGGACAAGGAGAAGGGGAAGGAGAAGGAAGATGTCTATATTCCTCCTCCAGCTTATAAACCTCCCCTACCATTCCCTCAATCTAGAGCGAGAGCGCGCCTAGATAAACAATTCGGTAAGTTCATAGAACTCATGAGCAAGCTGCATATTAATATACCATTTATTGATGCTATTGTAGGTATGCCGGCTTATGGCAAGTTCTTGAAGGAGCTCCTCTCCAACAAGAGGAAGCTAGAAGACTTCGGAGAGGTTCAGATGAGTTCGGATTCTTCGGATCTCATCAAAACCATGAAGGAGAAAATGCCCCCAAAGCTAAAGGATCCGGGGTCATTTTGCATTCCCATAGTAGTGGGAGATGTCACATACGATGCGTTATGTGACTTAGGAGCAAGTGTGAGCATCATACCACTTGCATTGTGTAGGAAGGTCGGTTTAGGCGACCCTAAACCGGTGAAGATGACGTTGTACATGGCGGATCGATCCATCACTCGCCCCGTCGGTATTGTAGAAGACGTCCCGGTCAAGCTAGGTAAATTCTTTGTCCCCATTGATTTTGTCGTGCTTGACATTCCTGCAGATAGTCCGGTCCCGATCATACTCGGAAGACCGTTTCTTGCAACTTCCGGCTGCATAGTCGATTGCAAGAATGGTAGACTCGCTTTTGATATAGGAGAAGAAAAAGTAGAGTTCGTTCTTTCCACTCTATTGAAGGAGCCAATCTTTGATGAGGATATTTACGATATCCAAGATGAAGGAGGTTTGTCTAGGGAGGAGGTAAGTGCGATTCTCTTTAACGATCCTTTACAAAAGGTTATCACTATGAGTCTAACCAATGTAGGGGAAGAAGAGGAGTGCAATGAGGCAATTGAAGCCTTAAAAGCACAAGAAGAGATAGGTGAAGTGGAGTTCGAAAAACTTCACGATGAGGCTGAGAATGTCAGAATCCACGGTCATACCCTGTATTCCACGACCGTGGACTCCACAACCAAAATCGTGCCTCACTCCAGGGAGTTATACGGTCGTGGAGAAGATGTGACAACCGTATTTCCCTTCCACGCCCTAAACCACGGCCGTGGAGGACAAGATCCACCCGTAATTTTGGCCGTGGAAGAGAGTAACCGAGACATTTCTTCAACTTCTTTTGATTCTTCTCCCACATACTCATCACCCTTAGAAACTTCTAAGGAAACGTCGGATGCTTCTCAAGGATCGTTGGAAGCTCCGAAAGCAATGGAACTCAAACCACTTCCTACTCATCTAAGGTACGCTTTTCTAGGATCTAATTCTACCTTTCCGGTTATTGTTAGTTCCGATCTAAGCATAGATGAACATGAACAGCTCATGATTGTCCTTAAGAAACATAGGAAAGCTATAGGCTATACTATTGAGGACTTAGTAGGAATTAAACCCTCCCTATGCATGCATAAGATACTAATGGAGGAAGACTTTAGAACTTTGAGACAACCTCAAAGGCGGTTGAATCCGACCATGAAGGAGGTTGTCAAGAAGGAAATTCTTAAACTTCTTGATGCAGGTATCATCTATCCTATCTCCGATAGTAAGTGGGTGAGTGCAGTTCAAGTAGTTCCGAAAAAGGGAGGAATGACGGTCATCACCAACAAGAACAACGAACTCATTCCTACCCGAACCGTAACTGGATGGCGAATGTGCATAGACTATCGCAAGCTCAACAACGCAACGCGGAAGGATCATTTTCCATTGCCATTCATTGATCAAATGCTTGAAAGGTTAGCGCAACATTCACATTTTTGCTACCTTGACGGCTATAGTGGTTTCTTTTAGATTCCGATACATCCGGACGATCAGGAGAAGACCACATTCACGTGCCCATGGGGTACGTTCGCTTATAGGAGAATGCCGTTCGGGCTTTGCAACGCCCCAGCCACCTTCCAACGGTGCATGATGGCCATCTTCTCCGAATATGTAGAGGAAATCATGGAAGTCTTCATGGACGACTTCTCCGTATACGGTTCCTCTTTTAACGATTGCCTTTCTAACCTTTCTCTTGTTTTGCAAAGGTGTGAAGACACTAACCTAGTTCTTAATTGGGAGAAGTGTCAATTCATGGTTAAGGAAGGAATTGTATTAGGTCACTTAGTCTCTAGTAGAGGGATAGAAGTAGACAAAGCTAAGATAGAGACCATAGAGAAGCTTCCTCCCCCAATTTCGGTGAAAGGGATAAGAAGTTTCCTAGGACATGCTGGATTTTATAGACGTTTCATTAAAGACTTTTCTAAGATATCAATACCTCTCACTAATCTATTGATGAAGGATGCGGTTTTTGAGTTTTCGCATGAATGTTTGGATGCGTTTAACACCATTCGGCAAGCTCTAATCTCAGCACCTATTATCCAACCTCCGGATTGGACTCTACCCTTTGAGATTATATGCGATGCTAGTGACGTAGCTATTGGAGCTGTTCTTGGACAACGAAAGGAAGGGCGAACCCATGCCATATACTATGCTAGCAAGACGCTAGATGAAGCGCAACTCAACTACGCCACTACCGAGAAAGAGTTTTTAGCCATTGTCTATGCTATTGACAAGTTTCGCTCTTATCTTGTAGGTGCAAAGGTGATTGTCTACACGGATCATGCTGCGATCCGGTACCTCCTTGCGAAGAAAGATGCGAAGCCAAGGCTGATTAGATGGATTCTTCTCCTACAAGAATTCGATCTTGAGATCCGCGACAAGAAAGGTTCAGAAAATTCTGTTGCGGATCACTTGAGTCGTCTAACACATCTAGAGGACGACCATCTACCCATTGATGACTCCTTTTCGGACGAACACCTACATATCATAGAGGAGTGCATCGATGTAATCTCCAAAGGTAACGAACCATGGTTTGCTGATTTTGTTAACTATTTGGTTTGTCAGGAGATACCGCCCGGACTATCCTACGCACAAAGGAAGAAGTTCTTTAAGGACATCCGGGAATACTATTGGAACGAGCCTCTCCTCTTCAAGAGAGGTCCGGATGGTATCATTCGGCGATGTGTGCCGGAAGATGAGACGCAAAGTGTCATCCGTCATTGTCATTCACTACATTGTGGAGGACACGCTAGTTCGAACAAAACTAGCGCAAAGGTATTGCAATCTGGATTCTTTTGGCCTACTTTGTTTAGAGATGTGCAATCCTTTGTTTCTTGCTGCGATGCTTGTCAAAGAACAGGCAATATCTCTAGGAGGAATGAGATGCCCCTCAACAACATCCAAGAGGTGGAGATTTTCGACGTTTGGGGAGTCGATTTCATGGGACCATTCCCAACATCTTTTGGAAACCAATACATACTATTGGCGGTGGATTATGTTTCTAGATGGGTGGAAGCAATTGCCTCTCCCACCAATGACGCCATGGTGGTGGTTAAGTTCTTCAACAAGACCATTTTCCCGCGATTTGGGACGCCAAGGACGATCATTAGTGATGAAGGTTCTCACTTCATTGCCCGGCGCTTTGAAGCTCTTCTAGCTAAGTATGGGGTTACTCACAAGATCGCTACCCCTTACCATCCACAAACAAGTGGACAAGTTGAGATCTCAAATAGGGAGATCAAAGGAATTCTAGAGAAGACGGTTTCAAGGACTAGGAAGGATTGGTCCTTGAAGCTAGATGATGCATTATGGGCGTACCGGACTGCGTACAAGACTCCCATAGGAACCACACCATACAACCTTGTGTATGGGAAGTCTTGTCACTTGCCGGTAGAGTTGGAGCACAAGGCATTTTGGGCTATCAAGTGGCTGAATTTCGGCATGAAAGAAGCAGGAGAGAAGCGTCTCCTAGACATCAATGAGCTGGATGAACTCCGCTTGAATGCTTATGAAAACGCTAAGATTTACAAAGAGAGAGCAAAGCGATGGCATGATAAGCATATCATTCCAAAGGACTTCAAAGAAGGAGATCAAGTTCTCCTCTTCAATTCAAGATTTCTCCTCTTTCCAGGTAAACTTAAATCTCGTTGGACCGGACCTTTTCTAATTAAGCGCTTTTTCCCCATGGTGTAGTTGAAGTATGGGGTGAAGCGAGCGGAAGTTTTAAGGTGAACGGCCAACGACGTAAGAAGTATACGCCGGAACTCCAAGCTGAGGAGTTCGCGCCTACCGCACTCGAATAAGTGCGAGTTTGGTCTAGCTACGGACCTTAAACAAAGCGCTTCTTGGGAGGCAACCCAAGGTATTGCATTTTTTGTTTCTATTTTCGACTCATAGATTAGCTTAGTATAGACGTTTTTGCTTTGTTTTTGCCTCGATGTCTTCCGGTATGTTCGTGTTTTTGGATGTAGGATCGATGAAAAAGGGAAAGGAGAGGATAATGTTGAAGAAAAGTGACGAAATTTGGACTTTGGAGCTTTACAGAGAGTTGCACGGTCTAAATTACGGGCGTCATAGCTACAGTGCCCGTAATTTCCAAAAGCCTTTGAAAAATCACCAAAACCACGGTTCCGTACAACTTCCACGGCCGTGGAACACCCCGACAGACCGTGATTTTCAAAATTTTGCCTGCGACTATATAAGCCACATTCTTCACAAATTCATCCAAACAACCCCTCTTTCCACGACCTAATTGCCGAAAATCCACGACCCCCTCTCAAATCTTCGTTTCCTAATCGTTTTCAACGATTCTTCTTCCTAAATCGCAGCAAATTCAACCACAAACAAGATCCAAGCGACGAATCGAACAAAAATTCATCAACAAACGCGCATTTCGGATTTTCAATCCGAAAAAGAGGTTTTTCTTTCCCTTCTTGATTCTTGCCGATTTGGTTGTTTTTGTTAGAGATTTTTAGGAAGAACTGATTGAGATTGGAGGAAATTAGACTAGGACTGCCTGTTGTGGGGATTGATTGCTGATTTGTTGAGATTTGTGATTTTCTGAGACGAATCACGGTCTCTGGGTAAATCACGGCCGTGGTTTTCTGAAGAACAGACCGTAATTTTGAGCAGAATGGATTTCGTGAGAAGAGTTTCAGGGAGGATAAAGGAGAAGAAGAATGAGCAGAATAAGAAAAGGAAGGGTAATCCTTCCTCCTCCTCATCCTCTAGGGCACCACCACCCTCTTCACCTTCACCTCCATCCTCACCTTCACCTCCATCTTCACCCCCTCACCCTAGAGTCCCGACCATACACGACGATCATCTTGATGCACTTGATAGGATCAAGGAAAGGGCAGTGATTGGCCCTAGATATTTGTTGTTGGAGGATCTACTTCCTCTCAACATAGTGGATGATCTTACATGGCTCTTGGATAGAGCTGGATTACTTGTCTTCACGAATATTCGTGAAGACGCATATGAGGAGATTACACGGGAGGTTGTGACATCCTTCGAGCACAGCCACGTAGACAGGACCGTCTCTTTCCGCCTCATGGAGAGAGATTATCAGTTGAGTATCCGTGAGTTTGGGACCATTTTTGGGTTTCAGGAGACCTTTAACGGTCGATTTCCTAGTGGCGTTTACGCCAAGGACTTTTGGGAGGAGGTGGCTATGATTTACGCTAGCGAGGACCGCTGGCAGCCCGCTGACACCAAGGCTAGGTTGATGTACCACCTAGCCTTGAAGATATCTCACCGTGTTCTTTCGGAGTGTCTCTTTCCTAGGACGGAGACGCCCCAAAAGATCAAGACGGATGAGCTGTTCTTGCTTTACTCCATGCTTTATGGACGCCGGGCTGATTGTGCTACTCTCTTGGCTGGTACGATGAGCAAGCTCAAGAACAAGAAGAAGGGCAACATAGGATATGGTGGGATAGTTACCCACATTGCTAGGAGTTTTGGTGTCGACTTTTCAGCTTGCACCCGTATACCGGCCGTACCCTTAGGGCTACATGCTTTCATGGTTAGGGGTCTTATCTTCCCTACACATAGAGGTCCGCCTTATGCGGGCATGCCTTGGGAGAGCAGGACGGGTAGGGGTATAGAGTGGCTGCCAGAGTATTCCATTATGGCGGGACGCCATAATTGGAAGGAGACGTTCGCTGCCATGCATGCGAACAGGATAGCAGCTCCCCCTTATGTCCCACCGCCGGTTGTTGAGGAGGAGATGGGAGACCAGTTCGAGAGTGGAGGACTAGCTGAGGAGGAGTTTGGCACGTTTCCGGATCAACCGGAGGCGGCCCCAGATGTACCTAGACGCTCTCCACGTTCAGCTAGAGCCTCAGGCTCGTCATCTCGCCGCGCTAGCGTGAGTGAGAGGCCCACGTGGATGGCCACACCTCCCACATGGTATGGCGTTCCCCCTCCTTGGTTCACAGAGCAGCCAGCAGCACCACCACCAGCACCAGCACCATCCGACGCCCCAGCATGGTACAGTCAGGCCCCGGGATGGTACGAGCAGATGCCGGATTGGGCTACCGGACTTTCAGAGCGAGTAGGAGCGCTGGAGATCCGAGCCGATGCTAGAGACGGACGCCTAGACGACCTTGACCATATGATGAGGGACGTCTACCGCCAGCAGTTTGTGCGGTTCTATGATCCGAGCTTCTCTCCATTCCCGCCTCCACCACCGCCGCAGTGATTTAATGCATGACCGTTCGTTTTAGACATTCCCGCCACCACTTTGTGAGTTTCTTTTTCTTTTCTTCTTTTCTTTCTTTCTTTTTGAACATTAGGGACAATGTTCGTCCTAAGTATGGGGTGGGATGTACTAAAAGTTTGTAATAACTCTACTCACTATGTTGCCTTTATTTGAGACCATCATTGCATGTTCATTTTGTGTTTCACGTTTCATTATCACATTGCATGAAAAAGAACTTGAAAAACCCATAAAAATTGAAAAATTTTGAAAATTTTGTGCTTCTAATGAATTGAGATGATTTCTATGATAATCACTACTTGTGAATTGAGTTTGATGACAATTGTATGCTTAAAAGAATTGTGAATTGAAAAGAATTTGAATGAGTGAATTTTACCTCTTTTGCAAGTTTCATAATGTGATGAATGTTACCTAAATCATGTTGAGGAATTGAAGTTGAAATCACACTATAAGTTCTTATACTTCTTGTTGAGATGATTAAGGCAATTCGATTTTTCTTTCTTCTTTCTTTGATCATTTTAGCTCCTCATTGAAATATTGACCTCCTTTACCTATCCGGGAATTTGGAGAAGTGAATGAAAAAGGCATGTTTGATGTGGGAGGGCCATGAGAGCAATTATTTGCAATCAAAAGAATAGAAAGAAATTGTAGGTTTGGGGAAGTCAATCATGATGATGAGTAACTCGGCACCATTCACATAGCCGGGTGTTTGTGTCTTGCCAAAGTCGGATTGAGCGATATTCCTAGCGGATTATGGTATGTGCGCTAAGGGTTTGAGGCATCTCATGAAAATTGAGAAACGCCAATCTCCTAGGCTTCGGTTTTTGTGCACCTCTGTCCATAACTCCAAAAGTAAAGTCGAAAAATGAAAAGAAGAAAGCGAAGCTCTAAGTTGAAGTGTTGCGGAAACCGCAAAAGAAGAAGAAAGTAGTTGTCCACTTTCCCGGATGTATGCACCACATTCCCTTAAAGTTTTTCCTTCCCTTCCATATTCTAGACCTTTTCTTTGAAGGTTATGATGCTTGTTTAGAAGTTTGATTAATTCATGAATTTTCTTTACTCTTTACTCTTTGATTAAGTGTATGAAAGTCTAATAAACGATTGAAGCAAGGTTTGAGAATGATCTATTCTTTAGAAGGCACATTCATCCAAAAGAAGGTACACATATTTCATCCTAACTCTTGTTTAAAGCTTTTTTGAAAGACCTTGCTTGGGGACAAGCAAGTGTTAAGTATGGGGTTATTTGTTAGCATGAAATATTGTGATATTTTAGGCACGTTTTCTAAGTGTATTTGATTTATATTGATAGTCTTTGATTCAGCATTGTTGCATTAGTGAGCTAGTTTGCCTATATTGTCAATATGGATGTCTACACTAGCTTTGTGTTGATTATAGGTGATTGAGAGTCTTTTCCGAACGGAATCGAGCAAAGAAGAGTTGATTGAGTATGTTCATGGATTAAGGACATTCTTAGGAGCAAATTGGAGTCCAGCTTGAGGAATGCACGAGGCTAGGGAAGAATCACGTTCTTGCCCTAAACCACGCTCTAAAATACGGCCGTACTACAAACCACGTTCAGTTCCACGGCCGTGGAACCTTGCAAAGGGAGGCGTGATGCATTCCAGTAACTATTACTGTCGTGGAATCCATGGTTCAAACTGTGACACATTCCACGCTCTAAATTACGGTCGTGGAAACTTCCACGACCGTGATCTTGGCGATCTTTTTCGCCATATCTTGAAGCCACGATCTTTTGAAGATTGGGCCGGGCCGATATTTTATCTTGCCCTATAAAAAGACGGACAAAGTAAGATTCCGTCATCTTCGCTTAGGGCATTGATGGTCGCTTAGGGATTTTTGGCAATCGACGCTTCAATCCTCGCTTGGCGGCATTCATCGACGCATTAGCCCTCGCTTGGAAGCAATTGACATCTCGTTGGAGATCGAAGTTCGCATTTGGGAATTACCATAATCTCGCACTTTGGTGGAGATTGCTGTTGAGATCTCCGGATTGGCGGAAGATCGAAGCTTTTGGAAGGTTGTTGCAAGAGGACCTCTCCTCTTGTTTAGGTTCGATTTGGAAAACGGATTGACATCCCGTTCTTCCTTCTTCCCTAAGATTGTGTTTGTTTGCTTTATTCTGAATCCATTGGCAATACTTGTTCTTGGTTGTGACTTCGAGATTGGTTCGAAGTTTATTGAAAGTTTTCGGAAGTTTTCATCTTTCTATCTTTTAATTCTTGAATTGATATCAATATGACGGTTATTGGCTAAAGACCCTTAACAATTCTAAGGTGAAGGGTTGATAGTTGTGGCTTAGATGATGATAGATCGATCGTAAACAGATTAGACCCTGAGAGTTTGAGAGAATCGTCGACAACCATAAAATACGGTCTGTTCTTGAAGTCCACGGCCGTGGAGTCTCAAGAACTAACCGTGATTTACCTTAAATTTACGAACTTGCTTTTACTTTAATCCAAAGTTAAAGATTTACTTTAACTTAGTTTAGGCTTGTCTTTTCTAGGTGGTAGTGAAGCCTCAACAACCTCTACCTCGATTATGAGTGTCACAACCGTAATCGACTAAGTTAGTCTTGACCTTTGGATTACAAGTTTGGGTATTTGACATTAATTCTTACCTTTAGAACCTTTCTATACTGAAGCCTCAACAACCTTTATAGAGAGTTTCTTGTAGGTGAGTCATATAAGGTTTTTGGAACTTCACCGTACGATTACCTTACATTAGCATACCTTCGCATATCTCAACTCTGTCTTTATATCATTAGTATATCTTGAATCGATTGTCACAGCTGGATACTTGGATCTTTAGGATTGTTGTTTTCTCAATAATTTGCAAAGCTTTCATATTTACTCGCTTGATAATCTGCTATTGAATTTGTTCCCACCCAAATCCCTGTGTTCGATACTCTGGAATTCTTGCTTAACCACGCCGATCCGTACACTGCGGGTTCGCTTGCTTGATTCTAGTTTTATAAATTTAAAGCTTATTTGCACACACCACTCAGGAGCAAACATGAGACACCTCCTTCTCGGGGCTCAGGATATTTGTAAGATCACTTACCCACGATGTAGAACAGGAGTCGGACAATAAAGGGGATGGATTCCAACTTCAGGCTCTTATGGTTTGTGAAAATCTGACACATAGCTCCATACAGATAATGCCTCCAAATCTTCAAAGCGTGAACAACAACAGCCAACTCAAGATCGTGGGTAGGGTAATTCTCCTCATACATCTTCAACTGTCTCGACGTGTATGCTATAACCTTACCCCTCTGCATAAGAACACATCCCAAGCCAAGCTTGAATGCATCACTATAAACCACAAAGTCCTTAATGCCCTCTAACTAAGCTAAGATAGGAGCACCTGTCAACCTTTTCTTCAACTTCTCAAAGCTCTGCAGGCACGGCTCGAACCACATGAACCTCGTAGACTTACTCATCAAGGAAGTGAGCGGTCAGGTGATAACTGAAAAGCCTTCCGCAAACGCCGGTAGTAGCCCGCCAATCCTAAGAAGCTGCGTACCTCCTTAAAGTTCTTAGGAGGCGGCCACGATGCTACTGACTTGATCTTTGCCGGATCTACCTTCATTCCTTCGGCTGACAACGATGTGACCAAGGAATGCTACCTCGGACATCTAAAACTCCACTTAGAGAGCTAGACGTAAAGCTCTCTATCTTGCAGGACTTGGAGTATGATCCTTAAGTGTCCTGCATGCTCCTCTATGCTACGAGCGTATACCAGAATGTCATCTATGAAGACAACTACAAATTGGTCTAGAAAGTTGATGAAGATGTTGTTCATCATCTCCATGAAAACTACGGGCGCATTTGTGAGCCCGAAAGCATCACTACAAACTCGTATTGGCCGTATCTGGTCCGAAATACCGTCTTGGCTATGTCCTTCTCCCTCACCCTCATCCGGTGATATCCGGATCTCAGATCGATCTGTGAAAACACTGAAGCTCCATACAGCTTGTCCAACAGATCGTAGATACGGGGCAATGGGTACTTATTCTTGATCGTCATCTTGTTTAGCTCTCGGTAATCAATACATAACCTCATCGACCCATCTTTCTTCCTGACGAAGAGCACTGGTGCACCCCAAGGAGATAGACTAGGGCGTATGAAGCCCTTCTCAGCTAACTCCTCGAGCTGCTTCTTAAGCTCAAGCATCTCGATAGGCGCCATGCAGTAGGAGCCTTCGAGATCGGTCTCGTCCCGGGCTCTAGATCAATGCCAAAGTCCACACTCCTCTATGGAGGTAAACCTGATGGCTTTCCAAAAACATCGGTAAACTCATAGGCTACCAGAATCTCCTCCAACGTTGGACTCGTACTATCCTTCATGTCATAACACCAAAAAGCCTCGCAACCCTAGCCGATAAGTCTCGCAGCTCGGAATGCACTGATGACTGTACCGGTCTTCACGAGATCCCAACCTCGGAAAATCAACACATGGCCTGACTTTGTAGTTACTGTCACTTTCTCTTGTCTATGTACAGAACTGCTCGATGTCGATTCATCCAATCCATGCCCAGAATAACTTCTTCATGTACCAAGTACATGACAAAGAAGTCAGCCACCCAATCGCAGCCTCCCAATCTAATAGGACAATCGCGAACCTCTCGTGTACCTCTAATCTTACCCCCATCGGGTAATCCTATAAAGAAGGGTCTTCCTTCTACAGTAACTAAGGCTAATCTATCTACACATGCATCAGATATAAAAGAATACGTAGCACCGGTATCGAAAAGACCTCTGATAGGAAAACAATTAATATGAATGGTACATGTGGTCGCTGGCTATGTCGGCTCTACAACACTTCTCAACTCATGAACTCTAGTTGATGCATCTCTAGTGTCTACAGATACACCAACTCGTCCCCTACCTCTCCTCTATCCGTGAGCGGAACCTTGAGGATCAGGAGCGGTAAAACCAGGAGCTCTCATCTATTATTGTTGCTGATACTGAGGTCTTTGACCACCTCCTACAATGCTAGCAGGTGAAGATCCCTGTTTAGATAGCGTCTTGCCCTGACGCAAAAATGCAGCTCCGTGCCTTGGCTTGCCACATGAAAAGCAAGTCACTGCGGCCTTCTTACAATCAGCTCTCATGTGTCCGACACCTCCGCAATTAAAGCATTGCCGTCCTCTGTCGGAACTCTGAACAGACTGCTGGAACCAGAACGTCCCGGCGTCTCACTACGCCCAAAACCAGATGCTCCAGCTCCAACACTGACTGGTCTAGTCCTCTGCCTCTTCTCAAGACCTCCTTTCTGAGAAGCTCTACTCTGACACGGTCGGTCTCTCTCGTAAGTAGATGCTCTATCATGATAGTCCGTCAAGGAATCACAACGGAAACAAGCAAGATAAGAGCGGGTAGACTCTCTCAACCCCCGAGAGAACAAATAAACATGTTGATCCCCATGTGGTGCAAACGGACCCAAGAAAGATAGCTCCTCCTAAAACTTGCTGATGATCTCAACTATAGGAAGATCTTCGAGTCCAGCCTCGAGGAAATCCCAAAGTCGATTTGTCCTCATGGCTGCAGGGAAATAGCGATCCTAATTAATATCCTAATTAATATCTTTATCCCAAAGTCGATCTCACCAAAGAAGGGGGCTACTGTAGAGGAAACCGTAGGGGCGGCTGGATGATGCACAGGGTCGGCAACCCGTAGGGGCGGCACGATAGGGCGCGGGGGCGGCGGAGTGACAAAAAGCGTTGCCGGGATTTCTCTCGACATAAACTCACAACAAGGGATCCAAAGCTCGGTCCTTTGATCCACTCTCGTCAAGACTCAACCAAGGGAGCCTGTTAACATTAACTAATCAACAATGGGAATTCCAATCAAGAATCAAGGTTCAAACTTGATTCTTGGAGAATAAGAAAAGGAAGAACGAAAAAAGAAAAGAAAACAAAAGGGAACGGCATGCAACAACACATGAACGTGAACTTACACGTTCAGCAAGATCACAAGAAGCAAGGGCAAATGGCTGCAGCTTGCAAGGTTGAAGAAACGTATGCAAGAGGTGGAAAAATGGAAAGAAGGCGGGATTTTATAGAGAAGGGTGAAAAGATAGAAGAAACGACGTTCTAGGGTTAGGAAGAAGATAGGAAAGTTTGCCCAAAAGATAGAAGATCAGATCTTCTATCTATGGAAGAAAATAAAAATGAAACGAAAATAGACCAGCGCGATTTGTGGAGAATCCGCAGGGGCGGATCGCCCTGCTGCAGGAGCGGCCAGCCGCAGGGGTGGCCACTGTGACCGCGGGGCGGTAACAGACACCAGCTTGCCGCAAGTGCGGCCGTTGTCACCGCGGGGGCGGTGAAAGCCAAAAAATGGATGTTACATGTTTCATGGCAGAAGCTTATAAAGGACGCTTCTAAGTCCAATAGCCCAACTTCTTCATCCTTTCTGCGATCATCAGCAGATTTGTCTAGTTCGGTTTTAAAGCGATAATTGGCGTCAACAATGGAATCCAAACAAGCTGTCACCTACGATGTTAGATTATGGATCGTAGGGAAGAAGAAGACATTGTTACCTACAATAGAGGTGAGTCGTTCGTGTAGATGATCGAAGAAAGGTTCCACCTTTGGCTCTTGGGCCGGTGACTAGCCAGCGCGAAGACGGGGATCTAGATCTAGATATCGATCTAAGTGGAGTTGCGGCCTGACGAGACGGAGATCTAGAGTTGCAACCCCATTTGTCCAAACTATTCCATGGGGGCGAAGTGTAATTACCCTAAATAGATATATTCGTACCGTATGGGAAACAAATGGCGTAAATCGGTCCGTTCACTCCTAGTATATCGCTCCACAAGTGCTTCTCATAACTTCTGACTTAGTTTGTAGCAAGGTTGATGGTTCCAACAAAGAGGAAGAGTGATGAGAGCTATAATAGATCATACCTACTTGGTTCCTTGGTAATCTAACACATCCTTTAGCATCATCAATTGATCAATCCTGTTTTTGAGCTTTCCCATAGTTGTTTTAAATTGATATCACATTTTCACTTGTTTTGCCTGTCTTCGATTTTGATTAATCATGTTTGTAAACCAACTCTGAGAAATTTTTTTGTTCCGTATATTGTCATAATTGGAAAAATGCAGCTACTTGGTTGTTTGGGACTCCAATCTCAAGACCGACATATGACTACATAGAGAGAACTCAAATCTTGTTGCAAATGGCATTCTATATGTGACGATGAAGTTTGCTTATATGTTCTGATGATACAATAGTGGTTGTTTTGCGTGATTTTGGCACGCTGGGCATGTTGTTGTCTTGTTAAAGAAGACAAAAACAAAAATTGTGTTTTGAGGGAAATTCGTCATTTATCTATAAGGTTAGAAGAAAGTTTAGAGGAATATATTTTTTTTCTTTTCCCCTTTATTTTTTTTTGTCTTTCTTTACCTTTTTTCTCTTTGTCTTCTTTGTTTTTTTTATTCACGTCTCTTTGATTTTCGACTTACCGTGTGTGTTATTTCTATATATCTTTTGTTTTTTTTGTTTTTTATTTTTGCGGCTTTTTTTGTTTTATTGTTGTAGTCTTCTTTAACAACACACAATTTTCTTTTCTCTATGATGAAAAGATGTGTTCTTCTAAATGTTTAGAGTTGTTTTTCCTACTCTTTTTTAGTGGTCTGTGAGCCAAGTTAAGATCAATTTATTCTTTGGTTTTGACCTTCTTTGTTGTAAGGCTTTTTAAATCAAATGTCCCCTATTCTTTTGTAAGTTGTTTATGCAAATCCTTGTTTAAAAATCTATCTCATTCTTTTAAGTCTTATTTTCTTAAGTCTCTTTTTCTTCTTTTTCCCTTGTACTTCTAATCTTCGGCCTTATTTGAAACTTCCCTCAAACTGACTTATATGAACAATTGAAAGACTAAACCGTCAGAATGGATAAACATATGATTTGACCACAATACAACTTGTAATAAAAATTCGTTTATTAACAACATGAATAAGAGCGAAAAGTCTTGGTTTGATAAATTCATATATACTATTTATACAATAGAGAGTAATCGGGTATACTCTTTGAACAATCTTAAAAGTGAGGATATGTGAATCCCTCATATCATATACTCTTTCCTAGTCATTCTTGATTAATAGAATATATTCATTAACAAATCTCGAATTGACCATTTATTTCTTTAAACAATGTTGAGCGGATTATGCTCATATGAACAATCTTGAGTGTAATGCTCTAATATCTAAATATGCGGGCTTTATTTACCTTCATAGTGCCTCCCCGACTATTTTTTGGATTGTTTGAGGATTTGAGGTGATACAAACCTTGCTTTGATGTCCCTCTTCATCTTGATACACTTGTAAACAACACTCTTTTAACAAACTTTCTGCTCTAGATTTGAGATCTATCGACCCTACTTTTAGAGTTGAGATTTTGACTTTTTCATGGAACTGAAATTGAAAATCCCAATTTTTTTGTTGAGAAAAGCTGTTTGAGCTTTTGAACAAAGCATAAAGTTTTAGACAAATATGTATTGGCTTATGAACAACGACTACGGTCGCACTATCTATGGAATCTGTTTCTTTGACCAAGAATCACAAATTCTTGAATATTTTGTCTATGAAATTTGATTGAATAAACGTTTATCCGATTAACATGAAAACAGGGAAGTTTTTCCTTTTTGAACTAATCTTTGAAGTTATTAACTAATTTGAGCAAAAATTTTATTATGAATAAGTATCGTATCTTTCGTTGAGACGGATTTTGGCATGTTCTTGTTTTCAAGCTCTCCTACAGATTCCGGTGGATGTATAGAGTCGTGTCTCGATTGCAGTCGTGATGGTGTGCTTTCATGACGGTTTCGTTTGATGGGAGGCTCTTCCCGATTTCCCGTCATTCACTTCCCTAGGAGTTCGTGTTCCTGTTGTACATGCATCTGGCGGTGCTATTCTGATAGTGCTTGGCTCGCCCATTCCCGCTTCATCTTTGTGAGATGCTTTTCGTTTTCGTGCTGATAGTCCTCCTCCGGCTTCGCCCTTCTTCTCTTTGGCTCCCTTTTGATCTTCTCGGACGCTCCTCCTTGATCTCCGGTTTTGATCAACTTTGTGCTCACCACTTTTTCTAGGATTTCAACATCGTAGCAGATTACGTTCATTGTATGGTTTTGCGTCAACAATTGGTGTCAAGATGCTACTAGAAGATGTTGAAGACCTCATCCGTTTGGATGCCTTGGGGCGACAAGTCTCTAGAGACGGTTCCCCCTTTTGCTTACCGTTGTATAAAAAAAATAGTTTTGACTGCTTGACTGAATTTTTTCAAGGGCAATTCCTTCAATGTAGTATGTATAATGCACAAAAAATCCATTTTATACAATAGACTATAAGATCCCAATTTTTTACCTTCACCGCCCCGTGGTGAAGAAGGCCGCCCCAGCGGCCTTGATGCCTTTCACCGCCCCCGCGGCTGAGGCGATCCGCCCCTACGGATGTGCTGCAGATCACGCCCTATCTGTTTTTGTTTGTTTTATCTTCCTTCCATAGATAGAATATATGATCTTCTATCTTATGGGCCGGCTTCCTAATCTCTTTCCTAACCCTAGACGTCCTTTCCATCTATCTTTCCGCCTCTCCTATATATTTCCGTCTTTTCTTCTTTTTCCCGTTTCTTGGATTCGTTCTTTAACCCTGAGAACTGCGGCCATTTCCCTTGCTTCCCGTGTGATCTTGCTGAATGTGTAAGTTCCTTATTATCTAATTCTTCCTCACATTCATGTGATGCTGTAATTTTCTTTCCTTCTTTTCGTTTCTCTCTTCGTTTTCTCTTTTCTTCTCCTCCAAGAATCAAGTTTGATCCTTGATTCTTGTGGAGCATTCCGTTGATGATCCTTTGTTGTTCACAGGCTCCCTTAGATGAGTTGTGACGTGGTTGTGTGTTAAAACAACAAGCTTTGGCCTTGTCGTGGTTCCGCTGTCATCAAGAAGCCGACAGTAGCTTCTATCGAAGATCCGCCCCAGCGCCTGAGTATTCCCTCCCCCGCGACAAGCCGCCCCTGCGCCTTGTTTGACTGCCCCTGCGGTTTATCAGCAGTAACACCCGTTCTTGTGAGTTGCTTTCCTCGTTCCTTTCCTTGGCCCTCTTGGATGTTGTTAACCCTTGTTGTTCTGTAAGGATAGGGTTTCTGACCCTAGCTTGTGTAGATCTCTTAGAGATCTTGGAGACTAGAAGTTATAGACTTATAGCATTCAGTTCGGTTCTTGATTCATGATGCTTGTGTGAACAGGATTTCCTTTTCCCTTTCCTGAGGCTTTCATGAGTGTTTACTGAGTATTGAGATTACCTTCGAGTGAGGTAAGTCCCTTGGACTTACTTAGCTTCATTCCGCGTATTGGTTTGACTATATTGGCTTGTTTGTGTTTTTTTTGTTATAACTGATAACCGGAATAGGATTCACCTTGTTATACTTTAATTGGCCCAAGTGTATTATAACCTGGCGGTTACCTGATAGCATGAATTATAGTCTATATTTTGGGGTTTGTTTAGACGTTTTATCTTCAATAATCTGCATGTTTGTATGTATATTATGTGATTATATTACCATTTCATCTACCTTTGCGGGAATCGAGGTCTATACCTAGTTTTGTTGTAATCGTAGGTAAAATGACACGTTTTGCATCGAAAAGGAGCAAAATGAGCTATGGAGTCATTGGAGCTACATTCAGGAACATAAGGAAACATTCAGGAAGCATAGCCATGGATTAAAGATTCACTTTGGACCAGATTTGAGAGATTTCACATTCAGTTGTGACTCACCTCGGTTGACTACAGAGTCACCTCGACCGAGGTGATCCAGAGAAGTCGACTCGACCGAGGCGAACACCTGGGACGCGGCAAGAATATTTTATTCTTGGCTGATATCTTTTATCTTTGGAAAGAGATCTTATATTTTTGGGCTTGGCTCCTGGAAGGAAGAAGATATGCTAGATCATATATTTTACCTATTTTTATGGAAATAGATCTTTCTAAGATATCTTATCTTTGGAGAGTAATTTTCCTATAAAAAGGGTTGGATTTTCCACAAATCCGAATCATGCTATACCACCAATTGTGTTTTATACACCGCAGCAGCCATACTCCAGTTGGGAGATTTGAAGAACCTTTTTGAAGGTTGAAGGAAGAAAGTCTATAGCTTTTATAGCTTTTGAAGGGTTTTGTAAGATCATCTTAGATTCCCTTCTTGTTTGTTGTCTTGTTGGATTTCTTTCCAAGGAACGCTTGTTGTTTTGATAATTGATTCAGTTATTGAAGCCTTTCTCTTAAGGTTTTCTTGTTCAATTATTCTCTTTCTTCCCATATATTTGATTATTACTTTCGTGATGATGAGTGGCTAATCTCCTTGTGTGATTCTAGGGTGATTGCTGAAGGTTGTGGGAAAAACAATGATAGAATGATCTTAATCACAGTAGGACCCTAAAAGTTCGAGTCTTTACCTTAACCCTAAGCATCTCGCTCAGTCGATGAACATCTCGGCCGGGGTGGAATTCGTCTGACCGAGGTGACTTATCTGATCCGAAACTGAGAGTTAAGTGTTAGAGTTTGCCAAATCCTATTCTTATTACACCTTTCCTGGTTCAATGCAAGCTTAGGTTGAGACTTACCCGGTAATTCCTTAGTTTGTTTACCTAAGATCATAAGTATAGATAATAATGGTTTATCCTTTATTGGGGTTTGAGTGTGCTTTCATCCCATCTTTGTGAGTTAGCCTGAGACTTACCCGGTAAAGGTTGATTCTATTCCCTTAGATGATGTGTTGGTTTGAGGTTATAGTTCTTTATCTTAATTCCTTGAGACTTACCCGGTAATAGGAGTTACGGTTTTGGATTAGTGAGTAGTGAGACTTACCCGGTGATCTATTCCACTTTAGTAACACCTTCCCTATGCAAAAACCTCAGCTTTGTCCGCTTATCTTTAGATCTTGAGTTGGAACCACAACTAGATGCTTTAATCCCTAGAATTGCATATTTCCTTTATTGACTTTTATCATCCTTGATTGTTTGATTGCTTTGTGGTTAGTAATTGCTAAAGCTTACCGTTATCGACTTTGTTTCACTAAGTCCCTGTGATCGACCCCTAGAATTTCTTGCTTTTTACTACGATTGACCCGTACACTGCGGGTTCGCATCCTTGTTTTAAGCTTACGTCTAGGGTTATAAATTTAAAGCTTGCACACACCGTTTGGAGCGAACAAGTTTTTGGCGCCGTTTCCGGGGACTTGGTCTAGACCGAGCCGGTTACGGTTTGCTTTTGGGGCACTTGCCCCCGTGTCTACTAACCACTCTACTTGAGTGACTTTTGCAGGTTCTTTCTTAAGTTTATGCGAAGAACCCGCACTGGGAAGGAAATCGTTCCTTACGATCCCGAACCAGAAAAGACATACAAACGACGCTTAAGAGAAGCAAAGATGGCCAACCAAGACAATATCGATCTTAAGGCCGAGTTGAAAGAGGCGTTAGAACAGCTACGCCTCAGTAGGGAAGAACTAAGGCAAGAGAAAGAGGAAACTCGCACCAGAACTGAAGCGATCGAAGCAGATATGGCAGCCCTACGAGACCAATATCAACTTCGACCGAGGGAAGACCCAGTTCCCGATGCTGGACCGATGCAGGTCCCAGTTGCAGACCCTCGACCGAGGCAGGTTCCAGTACCTAACGCCCCGGCCGAGGTACTTCCACCTCGGATGCCAGTCCGAGGCGCTCTTTTTGCAGGAATCCCACAAACCCTAGGTCAAAGGATGGACCCCAATCAACAACTGAGGCGTCCAGGAGTTAACCTTGGAGATCCAGCGGACCATGACTACGAACTTCGACCGCAAGTTCTGTCCATGATTCACCAATGCCAGTTCGGAGGGCTAGAGAAGGAATCTCCACATCAACATCTTCAAAACTATGAGATCTTGATGGAGACCTTGAGACCCTCAAGGATTGAAAATAACAACTACAAGCTAAGACCTTTTTATTTTTCTTTAAAAGATAGAGCTCTTACTTGGTATCAATCTCTTCCTCCAAGAAAAATCAGCACTTGGGAGGAGATGACTACGGAATTCTTGACTAAATTCTTTCCCCCCTCTAAGACCGCTGAAATGAGAGGGAAGATTAATGGATTCATTATGAAGGACAAGGAGAGCTTGTCCAAGTCATGGGAGAGGTTTAAGGACATTCTTTTGGATTACCCACATCATGGGATTCCAAAGATAGAGTTATTGGAGATATACTTCAAGGGACTGGACGAAAGCACCCAGTTCAACCTCCAACTACTCTCCGCCGGTACTTTTATGGACATGGCGATTGACGAAGCTTGGGACTTTATCGAGAAGCAAGCTTTGCATATGGAGAAATACACCCATCAAGGAGCTGAAGGTGGAGTTAAAAGAGTTAACTTCCAAGATACTCAGCCAAACAACAATCAACTCACGTCTTTGAAGAATGACGTGAAGCAATTGAAGGATCTCTTGGTTGCTCAAACCAAGAAGGAAGATCAAAGACAAAGGAACAACAACAATGGATACCGTAACAACAACAACAACGGTTCCCGGAACAACAACTACAACAACAATAGAGGGTCCAATAGCAACAATTGGAGGGCGAACAACCAAAATTCTGGTAACAATCATTCTAACTCCAATTCTAACGATTCCTATAATCCTTTCCTCTCTTCCCCTTCTTCTTCTTCTACTCCATTAAAGAGCCAGGGGCAAGGATCAAGTTCGTCTCAGCCGGAAAAGAAAGACGCAGTGCTGGTGGCCATCTTGATCAAGCTTAGTGCTATGGAGACATCCATAAATTCATTTTCGAAGGCCCAAAAGGCCTTTGAACAACAACTTGCTAGTAGGGCGAATGAAGTGCCAAGAGATCCAGGTAAACTTCCAGCAAGGACGGAAAGCAACCCTAAGGGCCAGATTATGGCCATAACTACGAGGAGTGGACTGAAAACTGCAGATCTAGTGCCTCGGTCGGTGCCAATACCGACGAAGACCACCTCGGTCCAGGTGCAGTCGGAGAACACTTCGGCCGAGATGCCAACCGAGGTAGAGCCACAGAAAGCGGAGGGGAAAACTGAAGTTTATGTTCCATCTCCTGCATACAAACCAACACTTCCATTCCCCCAGTCAAAGGCCAGAGCACATCTAGACAAGCACTTTGGTAAGTTCCTTGACTTGATGAATAAACTACACATTAACATTCCTTTCCTTGATGCTATTCTAGGGATGCCCGCCTATGGGAAGTTCTTGAAAGAGATCTTATCAAGAAAGAGGAAACTGGAGGACTTTGGTGAAGTAAGGATGACATCTAAATCCTCGGAGCTTATTCAAATCATGAAGGAGAAGATGCCACCTAAGTTGAGGGATCCCGGCTCATTTTGCATTCCCATTCAAGTCGGGGATGTCACTTGTGAAGCCTTATGCGATCTAGGAGCCAGCGTGAGCATCATTCCGCTGGAACTATGTGTGAAGATCGGACTTGGAGAGCCCAAGCCGGTCAAGATTCGATTGTACATGGCGGACCGCTCCATTACCCATCCCGTGGGCATTTTGGAAGACGTTCCGGTCAAGTTAGATAACTTCTATTTACCAATAGACTTTGTTGTACTTGACATTCCCGCAGATTATCCTGTTCCTATTATTCTCGGGAGGCCATTTCTAGCAACTTCGGGTTGCCACGTGGATTGTAAGAACACCAAGTTGAAATTCAACATTGGTGGAGATGAAGTGGAGTTCGCATTACTTGTGGCCATGAAAGGAGAGCAGCTAGGCGATGATATCTTCAACATCTACTATGAAGAAGAATCAAGGGAATTGGTGAGCTCTATCCTTATTAACGATCCACTAGAAAGAGTTATTAGTTTCAGTTTAATGGAGGAAGGTATATATGCTTCTTGTGATACAGATATACGGGGCTTAAAAGCGCTGGAAGAAGATCCAGGAGCTAAAACTGAAAAGCTAATCCAGGAGACGAAGATCTCCAGTTTCGGTTCCAGTTGTAGTACCTTGACCGAGGCACTTTCTGGACTGAGCGAGGCGACTAAAGAACATCTCGGTCAACGCCTCTGCTCCTTGACCGAGGTCGAAGGCAAGACAATTTCAACTGAGACTTCCAAAAGTCCAGTTTCTGAATCTACTCCACTGGAAGGAGGAAGCCAGGATCCCCCTCAGAAAGCGCCCCCAGTTGTGGATCTTAAACAACTCCTAAACCACTTGAGGTATGTCTTTCTTGGACCGGATTCCATTTATCCCGTTATTGTTAGTGCTTCCGTCTCCGAATCTGAATTGTCTAAACTAATGCATGTCCTGAGAAAGCATCAAAAGGCTTTGGGTTATACTATAGATGATCTTATTGGCATTAAGCCTTCTTTCTGCATGCATAGAATTCTAATGGAGGATGATCATAAGACTTCACGGGAAACTCAAAGACGGTTAAATCCGATCATGAAAGAGGTTGTGAAGAAGGAAATTCTTAAGTTGTTGGATGCAGGTATCATATATCCTATCTCGGACAGCAAATGGGTTAGCCCGGTGCATGTAGTTCCGAAGAAAGGAGGGATGACCGTTGTGACAAATAAGAACAACGAGTTGATCCCAACCAAACCGTTACGGGCTGGAGGGTTTGCATTGATTACAGGAAGCTGAACACGGCCACTTAGAAGGACCATTTTCCACTTTCCTTCATTGATCAAATGCTCGAACGGTTGGCTCAGCATTCACACTTTTGCTACTTATACGGCTATAGTGGATTCTTCCAGATTCCTATCCATCCGGATGATCAGGAGAAGACCACTTTCACTTGTCCATGGGGGACATTTGCTTATAGGAGGATGCCATTTGGATTATGCAATGCACCCGCTACCTTCTAGCGATGCATGATGGCTATCTTTTCCGAATACATAGAGGAGATCATGGAGGTATTTATGGATGATTTTTCAGTATATGGTTCCTCTTTTGATGATTGCCTATTTAACCTTTCTCTAGTGTTGAAAAGATGTGAAGACACTAATCTTGTTTTGAATTGGGAGAAGTGTCATTTTATGGTTAATGAAGGCATTGTGCTAGGACACCTCATTTCTAATCGAGGTATTGAGGTCGATCGCGCTAAGATCGAGACTATTGAGAAACTCCCTCCCCCTTGTTCTGTTAAAGGTGTGAGGAGTTTTCTCGGGCATGCAGGTTTCTACAGGAGATTCATCAAGGACTTCTCTAAGGTTTCTAAACCTCTAACTAACCTTTTGAATAAGGATGTCGTTTTTGAGTTTTCACAGGAGTGTCTTGATGCATTTCACAGGATTAAGGAAGCGTTGATCTCCGCTCCCATTATCCAACCTCCGGATTGGACCTTGCCCTTTGAGATCATGTGTGATGCTAGTGATGTAGCCGTAGGAGCGGTGCTTGGACAGAAGAAGGATGGCCGGACCACCGCCATTTACTATGCTAGCAAGACGCTAGATGTAGCACAACGCAACTACGCTACCACCGAGAAGGAATTATTGGCGGTTGTATATGCTTTCGAGAAGTTTCGTTCTTACCTAGTAGCGGCGAAAGTCATTGTCTACACCGACCATGCAGCCATCCGTTACTTGCTTGCTAAGAAAGATGCCAAGCCACGCCTTATTCGATGGATTCTCTTGCTTCAAGAGTTTGACTTAGAGATCCGCGATAAGAAGGGATCCGAAAATTCTGTTGCGGATCACCTCAACCGGCTACCTGCATCTTCACGCGAGAAGGACGACCCACCCATAGACGATTCATTCCCCGATGAGCACTTACACTTGTTGGAGCGTTTGATAGACTTACTTCACCCCACGATGGAGGTGAAGTATGGGGTGAGGGCACCTCCCATCACGTTTGAGACGCACTATGGTCCAGCTAGCGACCTTAAACCAAGAACTTCTTGGGAGGCAACCCAAGGTATTGCTTTCTTTTTCCTTTTTCTAGTCTAGCTTAGATAGTTTTGCTTTTGCTTTGCTTTGTTTTGTTTTTGGCGTCCTAGACAGACAACAGGTGACATCTAAGGAAGGAGTACAAACAAGAAGCATAACTGGAAGAACAGAAGTTCGAGAATTTGAGAAGACGGAGTTTGACTGAGGCACATCTCGGTTGCTGTCAAAGCACCTCGACCGAGATGATTCTTGAGCAACCGAGGCGACTAGGGTTTCTGAAGAACCACCTCGGTCCGTACCACCTCGGTCTAGTCGAGACCACCTCGACCGAGGTGACAGCAGTTCCAGAAAGGGTATAAAAGGGGCGTTTAATTTCTCTCTCTTCTTTTTACCTCTCCTCGACCGCGGCAGCTCCCTCACCTCGCTTCGCCCTTCTTCGATCATTTTCGACGATTCTTGCTTCTAAATTGCAAAGAAAGGATAGAGGATCCCAGTGCAAGCGTTAATCTGCGAAGAAAACGAACTGAATCGACCGAATCGGGGTAAACATCGAAAAAACCTAACCTGTCTCCTTTTCACTGTTTTGCTTCGAATTGGGCTTTGGTTGCCCTTGCATTTGCTGAGAAACAGATTAAGTACCCCATAGGAACCAGTTGTAGTGATTTTGGGGGAAAATAACTGGATTTTTGAGAGATTCGATCGCGAGACGCTTCTGGCGCATACTGAGATGCCCCAGAAGGTCCGACAGGGGGAGCTTTTCAGTCTTTACTGCATGGTGACTGGAGGGATCCCCGACTTTGGCTTGATGTTGGCAGAGGATCTGCACAAGATCAAGGCCAAGGCGAAGGGGGACATCTGCTGTGGAGGGATTTTGGCCCACATTGCTAGCTATCAGGACATGGACCTCAGAGCTTGTACTATGGTGGCGGCTGCCAAGCCGCTAGGGCTACAGGAGATGATCACTCGGAGGATACTGGTTACCCGAGGACTGACTACGCCATATGTGGCGATGCCATGGGAACCGACTACACCACAGGGGATCAGATGGTCGCCCCAATTCTCTATTTATGACCCTCACTACTGGCAAACTGCTTGGATTCCATTGAAGGAGGATGCTAGAGAGGCATCAGCTGCACCAGCTGAGGAGGATGAGGTAGAGGAGGAGACAGCTGATGACGATGACAGGGATGGTGGAGTTCCTATGGATACAGGGACGGATACTGCTGGGAAGAGTGCGCCGGTTATTGACATTGATGATGATGATACTGAGCCTGCAGCAGCCACATCACTAGTGAGACCTGCTAGGCGTAGGGTACGCCGACACAGAGATCCAGAGGCTCACCGTCGGATTGATGATCTGACGGATCAGATGATCGATTCTTATGCTGCCCTATCACTGGATATCCGTGAGATGTAGGAGAGACAGCATTACCAGCATATGATGGCTCAGATTCAGTTTCAGCACATCATGGGCTACCCGTTCGACCTATCTCAGTATCCGTATGTGCCACCACCACCACCACCGGATCGTGACTATTGATAGCTGCAGGATTTTCTTTCTTATTTATTATGCAGCTCAGCTTTATGTCCGGTGAGTATTTTATTTCCTTAGACTTATTTTGACCCACTGGGACAGTGTGTCCCAAGTATGGGGTGTTTATGTATTTTATTGACTTATGTGATGTACGACTCGATATTATCGGATATTTATGCTTCAGTTTGCTTCTATGATTTTATTTGAGATTGCATGCATACACACAGGTTATTTGATTGAGAAAAACGTCAAAACTGGACAGAAAAAAAAAAATTTTGACCTCGATCGGGGCAGTTCTGGCCGAACGAGGTACTTCACCTAGGTTGACCTAAGAACACCTCGACCGAGGTGGGTTAACTGAGAGTTTTCGAAACGATTTTTGTGCTTTTTATCTGGATATGATCTCAGTGAAGATCTTGTTGCTGACTAGTTTTGAATTCTTTATATGTTTGAAAGGTTTTATAATATGTTGAAGTTGCTAAATGCTTTGTTTGAAATTTTTGGCATGTTTAATACTTTGTTTTTATCCAAATTATGTTGAATTTGAAGGTTGACGCCACAAGATAAGTTCTCTCACTTTCTTCCTGGAAAGAACAAGGCAATTCATTCTTCTCTCTTCTTCTTCTTCTTATCCATGCTTAGCCCCTCATATACATTTTTGCTTCCCTTTAGCTATCCGGGAATTTGGAAGCAAGCAAAGTGGTGAAAGCAAGTGAAGTAAAAGTTTGAGAAGTTGGCTGGAAGTGAAAGTGTTAGAAAGAAATAAATAGGTTTGGGGAACTCAATCATGATGATGAGTAACTCGGCACCATTCACATAGCCGGGTGTTTGTGTCTTGCCAAAATCGGATTGAGCGATATTCCTAACGGGTCATGGTATGTGCATCAAAGGTTTGATGCATCTCAAGAAATTGATGATTGCTAATTTTCTAGGCTTCGGTTATTGTGCACCTCTGTCCATGCATCCCAAAAAGTAAAGTAAAAGAAAAAGTGTGAAATAAGCAAAACTTATTGGTGGAAGATGTTGAAAGTCAAAGTGAAAGTGAAGATATCCTTTTCCCGGATTCTAGCACCACATTACCTTACATACATCCCTACCCCACACGTTTCTTGACCTTTCTTTTGGGAAGCCCTTGAGATCTCGAGCTTATTGATTGACTTAGTGGTTTAAATTGGATTATGCATGATTAATTTCGATAATTATGATTTATTATGCATTCTATGATTTTATGCAAAGATGAACAACTTTCTTATATTTATAAAATATTTTGATCATACATTGATTGTAAATTCCATGAATTATTCTCTTAGAGTGATGTATGATTGTAGCACACCATAAAATGTTTTTGAAAGACTTTTTCATTGATTTTCTTGACTTATAATCCATTCTATCTTGCCTTTTATATGCGGAACTTGCTTGGGGACAAGCAAGGGCTAAGTATGGGGTATTTTGATAGCATGAATTATAGTCTATATTTTGGGATTTGTTTAGACGTTTTATCTTCAATAATCTGCATGTTTGTATCGAAAAGGAGCAAAAGGAGCTATGGAGTCATTGGAGCTACATTCAGGAACATAAGGAAACATCGAGGAAGCATAGCCATGGATTAAAGATTCACTTTGGACCAGATTTGAGAGATTTCACATTCAGTTGTGACTCACCTCGGTTGACTACAGAGTCACCTCGACCGAGGTGATCCAGAGAAGTCGACTTGACCGAGGCGAACATCTGGGACGCGGCGAGAATATTTTATTTTTGGCTGAGATCTTTTATCTTTGGATAGAGATCTTATATTTTTGGGCTTGGCTCCTGGAAGGAAGAAGATATGCTAGATCATATATTTTACCTATTTTTATGGGAAGAGATCTTTTTAAGATATCTTATCTTTGGAGAGTAATTTTCCTATAAAAAGGGTTGGATTTTCCACAAATCCGAATCATGCTATGCCACCAATTGTGTTTTATACACCGCAGCAGCCATACTCCAGTTGGGAGATTTGAAGAACCTTTTTGAAGGTTGAAGGAAGAAAGTCTATAGCTTTTATAGCTTTTGAAGGGTTTTGTAAGATCATCTTAGATTCCCTTCTTGTTTGTTGTCTTGTTGGATTTCTATCCAATGAACGCTTGTTGTTTTGATAATTGATTCAGTTATTGAAGCCTTTCTCTTAAGGTTTTCTTGTTCAATTATTCTCTTTCTTCCCATATATTTGATTATTACTTTCATGATGATGAGTGGCTAATCTCCTTGTATGATTCTAGGGTGATTGGCTGAAGGTTGTGGGAAAAACAATGATAGAATGATCTAAATCACAGTAGGACCCTGAAAGTTCGAGTCTTTACCTTAACCCTAAGCATCTCGCTCAGTCGATGAACATCTCGGCCGGGGTGGAATTCGTCTGACCGAGGTGACTTATCTGATCCGAAACTGAGAGTTAAGTGTTAGAGTTTGCCAAATCCTATTCTTATTACACCTTTCCTGGTTCAATGCAAGCTTAGGTAATAAAGGTTTATCCTTTATTGGGGTTTGAGTGTGCTTTCATCCCATCTTTGTGAGTTAGCCTGAGACTTACCCGGTAAAGGTTGATTCTATTCCCTTAGATGATGTGTTGGTTTGAGGTTTTAGTTCTTTATCCTAATTCCTTGAGACTTACCCGGTAATAGGAGTTACGGTTTTGGATTAGTGAGTAGTGAGACTTACCCGGTGATCTATTCCACTTTAGTAACACCTTCCCTATGCAAAAACCTCAGCTTTGTCCGCTTATCTTTAGATCTTGAGTTGGAACCACAACTAGATGCTTTAATCCCTAGAATTGCATATTTCCTTTATTGACTTTTATCATCCTTGATTGTTTGATTGCTTTGTGGTTAGTAATTGGTAAAGCTTACCGTTATCGACTTTGTTTCACTAAGTCCCTGTGATCGACCCCTTGAATTTCTTGCTTTTTACTACGATTGACCCGTACACTGCGGGTTCGCATCCTTGTTTTAAGCTTACGTCTAGGGTTATAAATTTAAAGCTTGCACACACCGTTTGGAGCGAACATTACCGCTTGCCCAGTTCAGAATGGGGAAACTGGGAGGTCCTCTCGCGACCAGTCCAGCAAGTGATAGAAGGATGCATACGTTCTATTCTTGTTGGTGAAAGGGGACGGAGGCGAGATCGTAGGGATACTTGTGTGACAACCATAAGTTGAATTAGTAATTCGATAACCTAATGAAAGATAATCACCGGCTGTTGTGTGAGCATGCTATGTGTTTACTTTACCTTATGTGTGTTTGTGCCTTTACTATGTTTCTGATATGTAGAATGTTAGCTAACGGTTTATACCGATCTTGTAGATGTTCCACAGGTTCAGGATGCTGATAAGTGATCCGGATGGTGTGGACAGTTGGGGTTCCCGTACATTATAGGACGGGATCGGGCTTATGTTTCTGTTGTTGCTTTTTCTTTTATTTTGAACTCGGTTGCGAGTATTTTAAGCTCCTTTTGTTTAAACCTTTGGTTTTATATTGAGTTTTGGTTTTTCATTCGTCTGTGCCTTGTTATAAGATCCGTTGTACATTTGCTACTCTGAAGGCCGATACCCATTGTGAGGTCCTAGCCCGTAACTCTTCGAGTTTCCAGGCTTGGGGTGTTAGAATATGGTATCAAAGCGAAGGGTTGGCAACAATGGCACTCGAAATCTTCTAAAGGTCTTATGGATAAATAGAACCCGTAAGGGGTCTAACGTTTTCAAAAAGGGGGTTTTGTTTTTAAACTTGTCGGTATGGGATATATGTACGGACAACCACCACTACCTCCGTGGATCTCAACTGTGTAGTTTCTTATATGTTGGCCTTTATGTGTGATTTTCTTGGATTTCTTCTTTAGCTGTAGTGTGGTCTTATATCTATATATATCCTATATATTTATCCGTATAGTAGATGGCACGCACTAGAGCTACATCTGCTATGGGGCAAGGAAGGGGTCGACCACCACTTCCACCCACCGTCCGTGCACGAGGACGGGTAGGAAGACCTCCACTAGCTAGAGGTCGGAGACAGACCCTAGTTGCTAATCCGCCTAACGCTGAGGCGTTTGCTGAAGAGGTTGTTGAGAGTTGTTCCTGACGCTGCGAATGGGACCGCTGCTAGGTCTGGACACAGAGAGCACCATCGACAAAGTCCGCACGAGTGTCCATCGGAATCTCTGCATATCGCGACTATGTGCAAAGAGTTGCGAAGGCTATTAGGACTGGAGTACCTGCACCAGCACCGCCAGTTCCCACGAGATCATCTGAGGTTTTGCAGAGAGTGACACAGATCGTTGCCCCGCCTACTAGAGCTACTGAGGTTGTTAGAGCGCCGGCAGAGGCAAAGGAGCCGAAGCCCGACAGTTGGTTGAAGACTTTCGATCAGCTGAAGATTCCCACTTTCATGGGGAAGACAAGATTGGAGGTGGAGCAATGGCTAGGCTAGTTGGATTCTGCTATGGAGGTTCTCGATTGCCTAGAGGGACGTCAAGTCAACATAGCACATACGTTGCTGAAGGATCAGGCTCATTCTTGGTGGAGGACGACTCGCAAAAAGGTCACTAGTTATGAGCAGATGAAGACGGTAATTAGGGATCGCTACTGCCCTGCAGCTATGAGGAGGGACCGTTTTTAGAATTTCCTCGAGGCTGGATTCGAGGATTTGCCTATTGTTGAGATCATCAACAAGTTTCAAGATGAGTTGTCTTTGTTGGATTCGTCTGCACCACTAGATGATCAGCATGTTTATCTTTTCTCTCAGAGGCTGAGAGAGTTGACACGCTCTTATCTTGCTGGTTTCCGTTGTGATTCTTTGACGGACTATCAGGATAGAGCTTCTGCATATTTGAGAGACCGACCGGGTCAGAGGAGAGCTTCTTAGACAGGAGGTCTTGAGAAGAGACACAAGACTGGACCAGCCAGTGCTAGAGCTGGAGCAATAGATTTTGGGCGTAGTCAGACACCCGGACGTATGGGTTTCCAACAGTCTGTACAGATTCCGAAAGAGGATGGCAGTGCTTTAACCGCGGAGGTGTCGGACACATGAGAGCTGATTGCAAAAAGGCTGCTTTGACTTGCTTTTCTTGTGGCAAGCCATGAAACAGAGCTGCATTTTTCCGTCAGGGCAAGGCGTCATCGCAGTAGGGTTCTTCACCTGTTAGTGCTGCAAGAGGAGGACACATGACTAAGTTTCAGCAGTAGAGAGTCCTTGGATCTACCGCACCTCAGGGTTCCACTCCGGGTCAGGGCAGAGGACGAGGAGATGGTACTTCGGACACCAGAGGTGCTTCAGCTAGAGTTTATGAGTTGAGGAGTGTAGTGGAGCCGACCGCTCCAGCGGCCACAAGTACCATTCATATTAATGGTTTTCCTGTCAAAGTTCTTTTCGTTACTGGTGCTACACATTCTTTTGTATCTGATGCATGTGTAGATAGATTGGCCTTAGTTAACGTGGAAGGTAGACCCTTCTTTATAGGATTAACCGATGGGGTAAGATTAGAGATACACAAGAGATTCGTGATTTCCCTATTAGACTGGGAGGTCGTGATTGGCCAGCTGACTTCTTCGTCATGTACTTATTACATGAAGAAGTTATTCTTGGCATGGATTGGATGGATCGACATCGAGAAGTTTTGAACATCGGCAAGAGGACAGTGACGGTAACTACAGATGTAGGCCATGTTGAGGTCTTCAAAGGATGTGATCTCGGAAAGATTGGTACAGTCATCAGTGTAGTGCAAGCCGCGAGACTTATCAATCAGGGATGAGATGCTTTTGTGTGCAATGCCATGAAGGATAGTACAAGTCTAGCTTTGGAGGGGATTCCAGCTGCTTGCGAGTTTGTTGACGTCTTTGGAGAGCTATTAGGTTTATTTCCACAAAGGAGTGTAGACTTTGGCATTGAGTTAGATCCCGGTACGAGACAATCTCTAAGGCTCCTTATCGTTTGACGCCTATCGAGATGCTTGAGTTGAAAAAGCAGCTCGAGGAGTTAGCAGAGAAGGGCTTTATCCGCCCTAGTGTATCTTCTTGGGGCGCACCATTACTCTTCGTCACGAAAAAGGACGGGTCAATGAGGTTATGTATCGACTACCGAGAGCTTAACAAGATGACGATCAAGAATAAGTACCCATTGCCCCGTATCGACGATCGATCTGAGATCAGGATATCACCAGTTGAGGGTGAGAGAGCAGGACATAGCCAAGACGGCATTTCGGACCCAATATGGACACTACGAGTTTGTAATGATGTCATTCGGGCTTACAAATACGCCCGCAGTTTTCATGGAGTTGATGAACAACATCTTCATCGATTTCCTAGACAAGTTTGTAGTTGTCTTCATAGACGACATTCTAGTTTACTCTCGCAGCAGAGAGGAGCATGCAGGACACTTGAGGATCGTTCATCAAGTCTTACAAGACAGAGAGCTTTACGTCAAAGCTCTCTAAGTACGAGTTTTGGATGTCCGAGGTGGCATTCCTTAGTCACATCGTTTCAGTGGAAGGGATCAAGGTAGATCTAGAGAAGATCGAGTCAGTAGCATCTTGGCCGCCTCCTAAGAACGTCAAGTTGGTACGCAAATTCTTAGGATTGGCGGGCTACTACCGGCGCTTTGTTGAGGGCTTTTCAGTTATCTCCCAACCACTCACTTCCTTGTTGATGAAGTCTACGAAGTTCGTATGGTTCGAGTCGTGCCTGCAGAGTTTTGAGGAGTTAAAAAAGAGGTTGACCTCTGCTCTTATCCTAGCTCAGTCAGAGGGTATTGAGGATTTTGTGGTTTACATCGATGCATCCAAGCTGGGCTTGGGATGTGTTCTGATGCAGAGGGTAAGGTGATTGCTTACGCGTCGAGACAACTGAAGACGTACAAGGAGAATTACCCTACCCACGATCTAGAGTTGGCTGTTGTGGTTCATGCTTTGAAGATTTGGAGGCAATATCTGTACGAAACTACATGTGAGATCTTTATAGACCATAAGAGTCTGAAGTACATATTCACTTAGCGGGAGTTGAATAACCGTCAAAAGAGATGGTTGGAGTTGATCAAGTACTTCAACCTCGAGATCTTATCCCACCCGAGAAAGGCGAAGGTGGTAGCTGATGCCCTTAGTAGGAAGACTCCCCGGGAGATGGAGATCGCTAGGCTGAGAACTCAACCACAATTACAGCGAGATCTTTCATGGCTAGAGATGGATATCCACTTCCCTGATTCTGACAACCAGTTGTCCACCTTGGAGATCTTACCTGATCTGTTGGTCAAGATCCGACAGAAGCAGGAGAGCTGCTCATCTTTGACACAGATCCGAGACCGTATGTCTCGAGGAGATGCACCATAGTTTGTAGTCGGTGCTAACGGGATCTTGAGACACCAGGAGCGTGTATGTGCCTTCAGATTGAGAGTTGAGACAATCAGGAGGCTCACTCTTCACCTTACTCAGTGCACCCCGGTGCAAGTAAGATGTATCAGAATATCAGACGCTCTTTTTGGAGGGGAGGTCTGAAGCCATAAGTCACGAGATATCTAGCTCAGTGTGGGACCTATCAACAGGTCAACATAGAGCATCATGGAACAGGAGGTGAGCTACACCCACTTCCCGTTCCTCAGTGGAAGTGGGAGGACATCTCTAAGGAATTTATGGCCGGGTTGAGACCGAGTCGTGGTTTTGATGCCATCTGGGTGATAGTAGATCGAGTGACAAAGACCGCACATTTCATTCCGATCAAGGTAATGTGGCCTGTAAGTTGATTAGCAAAGGAGTTCACTAAACATATAGTGAGACTTCACGGAGTGCCTAGGACTATAGCCTCTGACAAAGACGGACGGTTTACCTCGAGATTTTGGCAACAAGTTCATGCCGCCCTAGGTACGAGTTTGTAGTTCACGACTGCCTATCATCCTTAGACCGATGGTCAGTTCGAGCGGACCATCCAGACTCTAGAGGACATGTAGATAGCCTGTGTGCTAGACTGGGGACATGTGTGGCCAGACCACCTTCCCTTAGCGTAGTTCGAGACGCTTGCATTCGAAGAACATACCTATGATGAAGATTCAGTGGTCGATTGGAGGAGCTGATGAGGCGACTTGGGAGACAGAGGATAGTATCCAGAGAAACTATCCGGAGTTCTACCCAGAGCTGGATCACCTGTAGCGTAGTCATTTCAGTTTTTCCCTTTGTTGTGTTGCGTACGCTTTTGTGTCGTTTTGAGTTACGTGCCCCGAGTGGGAATATATGAGTTCACTTCAGTTTTCTGTGTTGTTGTTACGTGATCGTTCGGGTTGTTGCAAGTTTCGGGACGAAGCTTCTTTTTAGGGGGATTTGATGTAAGATCCCATTTTTTTACCTTCACCGCCCCGTGGTGAAGAAGGCCGCTCCAGCGGCCTTGATGCCTGTCACCGCCTCCGTGGTGACAAGGGGCCACCCCTGTGGCTAAGGTGATCCGCCATTGCGGATGTGCTGCAGATCGCACCAGATCTGTTTTCGTTCGTTTTATCTTCCTTCCATAGATATAATATCTGATCTTCTATTTTATGGGTCAACTTCCTTATCTTTTTCCTAACCCTAGACGTCATTTCCATCTATCTTTCCGCCTCTCCTATATATTCCCGTCTTTTCTTCCTTTTCCCCTTTCTTACATTGGTTCTTCAACCCTGAGAACTGCAGCCGTTTCCCTTGCTTCCCCTATGATCTTGCTAAACGTGTAAGTTCCTTCTTATCTAATTCTTCCTCACGTTCATTTGATTATGTAGTTTGCTTTCCTTCTATTTGGTTTCTCTCTTCATTTCCTCTTTTCTTCTCCTCCAAGAATCAAGTTTCATCCTTGATTCTCGTGGAGCATTTTGTTGATGATCCTTTGATGTTCACAGGCTCCCTTGGTTGAGTTGTGACATGGTTGTGTATTGAAAGAGCAACTTTAGCCTTGTCGTGGTTTTGCTGTCATCGAGAAGTCGACAATAGCTTCTGTCGAAGATCCGCCCCCGCGCCTGAGTATTCCCGCCCCCGTGGAAAGCTGCCCTTGCGGTTTATCTGCAGTAACTCCCGTTCTTGTGAGTTGCTTTCCTCATTCCTTTTCTTGGCCCTTCTAGATGTTTTTGACCCTTGTTGATCTGTAAGGATAGGGTTTTTGACCCTAGCTTGTGTAGATCTCTTAGAGATCTTGTAGACTAGAAGTTATATACTTCTAGCATTTGTTTTGATTCTTGATTCATGATGCTTGTGTGAACACGGTTTCCTTATCCCTTTCTCGAGGCTTTCCTGAGTGTTTGCTGAGTATTGAGATTACCTTCGAGTGAGGTAAGTCCCTTGGAGTTACTTAGCTTCATTCCGTGTATTGGTTTGACTGTATTGGCTTGCTTGTGTTGTTTTTTGTGTTGTTATAACTGATAACCGGAATATGATTCACCTTATTATACCTTAAATGACCCAAGTGAGTTATAATCAGGCGGTTACCGCTTGTCTAGTTCAGAATGGGGAAACTGGGAGGTGCTCTCGCGACCAGTCCAGCAGGTGACAGAAGGATGCATACATTCTATTCCTGTTGGTGAAAGGGGACGGAGGCGAGATCGTAGGGATACTCGTGTAACAACCATAAGTTGAATTAGTAATTGGATAACCTAATAAAAGATAATAACCAGCTGTTGTGTGACCATGCTATGTGTTTACTTTACCTTATGTGTGTTTGTGCCTTTATTGTCTTTTTGATATGTAGAATGTTAGCTAACGGTTTATACCGATGTTGTAGATGTTCCACAGGTTCAGGATGCTACTGAGTGATCTGAATGGTGTGGACAGTCGGGGTTCTCGTACATTATAGGACGGGATCGGGTTCATGTTTCTTTGTTGCTTTTCCTTTTGTTTTGAACTCGGTTGCGAGTCTTTTACGCTTCTTTTGGTTAAACCTTTGGTTTTATATTGAGTTTTGGTTTTTCATTCGTCTGTGCTTTGTTGTAAGATCCGTTGTGTCGTTGCTACTCTAAGGGTCGGGACCCATTGTGAGGTCCTAACCCGTAACGCTTCGAGTTCCCAAAACTATGGGTGTTACATAGACATTGATTTGTTCTTATCTCATAATTGGTTACAAGATAATTTTTTCAAAATCATTCAAAGATCGTCTTAAAATAAATATATATAGAGTAAATTATAGAAAGCTACCTTTAATTTATTCCTCTTTTCACTTAACCACCTCTTATTACTTTCTTTTCAATTTACCACCTTCTATATGTCATCGGTTGATAAATAACTGAAATAACCACAAAATCCATTTTTAGATGAAGATTTATAATTATCAGGATTGTTTAACAAGAAGATTCTTCCTCCTATTCTACATATTCACAACAATTTCCTGCGATTATTCCCCTTGAACATTGCTAAACGAGATATCGATTAAGAATGAGTGATGAAAAGCTAAATCCGAAGTGCCCTAGCCGGAGACTCAAGGCCGGTTCAATGATTTTGGAAGCCTAACCCAATGACAATAAAAAAAATACATAGGCCCATAATTTAGAAGGATATATAGTGTACTAGGAAAAAAAATGTTTGTTGGAGGCCTCAAACCTACCACCTCTTATAACTTTCTTTTCAACTGACCACGTTCTATATCGTATGTTAACAAACAACCACAAAATCCACTTTCAGATGAAGATTGATAATTATCAAGATTGTTTAACAAGAAGATTCTTCCTCCTCTTCCACATATTCACAACTTCATGCGATCATTGTCCTTCAACACTTCCAATCGAGATATTGATTAAGAATGAGTATCGGCATGAAAAGCTAAATCCGAAGTTCCTTAGCCGGAGACTCAAGTCCCGCTCAATGATTTTCGAGGTTCAAACGAGTGACATCAAAAAAAACACAGGCCCACGATTTAGATGGATATATATGTAGCGTACTAGCAAAAAAAATGTTTGTTGAAGGCCTCAAACCTAATACTCACAACTTCATGCGATTATTGTTCTTCACCACTTCCAAATTGAGATATTGATTAAGAATGAGTAGTGAAAAGCTAAATATGAAGTTCCCTAGCCAAAGACTCCGGTCCGGCTCAATGATTTTGGAGGTCCAAACGAGTTGCATTACAAAAAATACACATACCCACAATTTAGAAGGATATATATTGTACTAGCAAAAAAAAAATATTTGTTAAATGCTTCAAACCTAAGACCAAACAAACATAACAAATACATGTTTACCAAATGGCTTGTTAACATTAGTAATAAATGTCTATTTTGTTTCATTACAAGGCCCCAAACGATCCGATGTCTTTTTCTTAAGAACAAGTTGCACCAGCTACGAGTCGGGTCTATGGAGACTCAAATGTCGAACTTGAGAATAATTATTTTTGGACGCCCCTAAAGGGGAAATGAAAAAAAAAAAAAGAGTAAATGAACAACATCATTGAAGCGAAGGAAGCTCAGAAACCTCCCTCACCGGAGCTACATCAACGGAAGGGATAAATTTCTGTTTATTTCTCCGAAATCGCAACAAAAGAACACCGGGCGAGAAACTTCTGTCAACCATGACGGTCGCCATCAAAGACAATACTTCCGACTTCTCTGTTGCTTTCTGAGCATGCGATAGAATCTCGGAAACTTCATACACTGAAGCCATCTTTTTTTACCCTATTTCCTTCATCATTCCACCTCCGGTGAAGACGAAACTTCCGGCTTTCTCTGTCGCTAGAGATCGTTCTTTTATTTGGGTCGGAGTAACTTGTTCTTGTGTTTAGGCAATAGTATTCAATTATTTGTGCAAGCTCTATCAACCGTCAAGAAGAATGTTGCCTCCACAAGCTCACATGAAGGAGAAGGCCCACATGTCAAAAATGGGGAAGAAATAAATCGTTGTTGTGTTTGGTTTGTAGCATTCAATTGCCTAGAGTTTTATTAAAAATAAAAAGTCATTTTAATCAATGAACTAGAATTAGGGTAATGTTATTCAACGCAGCCGAAAAATGCTAACGAGACAATGCATACGGTACGCACATGCGTTCAGATGGGGCGCATGCGGACTGCACATGCGTCCCAAACCCTTGTATTAGGGCGCCGCGCGACACCCTTTCTTGTTTCCTTTTTCTTTAGCTGCGCGGTCGCATGTGCCCCAGGCTACGCGCATGTGGAGTGGTCTATGGCGCATGCAAACTCCGCATTTGTGACCCCTTTGCCGTGTAAATAGTAAGCCCGTTAGAATTAACTTAAGCTTGTTTTAATAAAAGAAATCACAATTGAATAACTTATTTAATTGTTTTATGGACCCTATGGCTGGAGTATTTAAGGGATGGGACAAGTGGAGGTATTTTGTTAACAAAATCAAAATAGAGGGAATTAAAAAAAATATATATATATAAGAGATGGGTAAATGAAAAGAGAGATGCAAAAAAAGATATATTTATGAAAAAAATTTGCAATACACCGAAAGTTACACATAAAATATGATATATTAGGATCCTTCTAGAAATAAATTATTGGGGACATTACACGAAACTTTCAAAGATCGGCTTCAAATTACATGTGAAGTTTGCGAGAAATTTTGTTTGAAATGTTGACTGTACGTTGAGGAGCAGGTGCATCCTTTCTTGCTAAATAATTAAACTTCAACCAAACCTATTGATAAAATTAGAACCGATCGATTTTCAATAAAATATCACAGTTCTATAGTGATTTTGGACAACTTAAACGACTCGAAAACCAACAAATAATACTTGGTGACGCAGTTCGAGTCTTGAATAAAATCCTACTCTGCGGGAATTCAGGAAGGGAAATCCGTCCCAATCCAGTAGGTAGAAAGAACGTGTGATTACAAGAAACCACAACTTCAAATCAAGATCAATGAAACCCCATAGGAGAGAAAACTCAACAAGAACAACAAGATAACTGAAATCAGATGATGCCAACACATCCAGAAACAAGCTTCCAGTGAAGCTTGTGTTCGTGCTCTGATCTCCTTACGAAACACACAAGATCACTTCTCACTTTCTCTCTTTTCCTCTCTCTCACTTCTTGGAGAATTGGGACTCATGAACTCAACCGATCACATCTATCTCTCACACACGTCTCTGCGACTCTTCAACACTCTAGTCTTTATACCTTGGGAAAGAAGATACGGCCAACAACCACAGATAAGTCACGTGCTTCTCATTAATCCAACAATGAGATGGATCAGGCCTAACTCGGAGATAACAAGCCCAAGTAGCAATACTTCCACCGGTTGTCCCAACATCAAAAGTATTTACATGTTATAGCTGAAGTTCATCAAGTTTCCCATAATGGGACACCATCCAAGATCACCATACACATTAGAGCAACTTAGGCCATCAGCTAACATATAGGCATTCTTGTACATGTGTATGAGGTGTAATCAATCTTGATTCAAAGTTGTAGTCTCTCCTTGTTTACCCTATTGATTATTAACATAACAATATACCCCTCCTAATCAATCAGGTATCACAATTCTAACTTCCAGTAGTGGATTAGTGTCTCTCCTGTCCTTCATTAACCCATAGCTCTACATATCTCAGGGTACATCATAGATATGTAGAAAGTTTCTGCAATATACAAATTTATCAGCAGTGACAATCTTAGTACCAAAATCAGAAGGATTTAGATCACCTTTAATCTTCTATACTATTATTTGCTTGTGTTTCACTTTCTTTCTTACATAATGAAACCTAACATCAATGTGTTTGGTTCTCTCATGAAACATGGGATCTTTGCAGAGATAAAGAGCACTCTGACTATCAATATTAATAACAAGAGTATAGGATTTGTTATCTACTTCCTCAAGTAAACCTTTTAACCAGGTAGCTTCTTTGGCAGCCTCAATAGCAGCCATATATTCAGCTTCAATTGAAGACAAGGCAACCACAAACTGTTGTTGTGATTTCCAAGATATACAATTTCTTGCCCAAGTAAAAAACAAAACAATAGTAGATTTCCTATTATCTTTATTACTAGCATAGTCAGAGTCAATATAGCCACACAACTCATCAACATAACTGTGTTCTTTATAAACTAAACACTTATTTTTAGTTCCATTCAAGTATCTCAAACATATACTTCATAGCATCCCAATGTAGTAATCCAGGATTAGACATGTATCTACTCAGGACACTAATACCAAAAGCAAGGTCAGGTCTAGTGCAAATCATAGCATACATTAAAGAACCAACAACAATATCATAAGGTACATTTGTCATTTTTTCTTTACTTTCAGGAGAAGAAGGGCAATCTTTCTTAGACAACTCTAAGTGCCCTCCTAATGGAACAGGTGCAAATTTGGCATTTAACATGTGAAATTTATCTAACACCTTTTGAATATAATCAGCTTGAGACAAAAAATATGGTTTTATTAGGCTTGTCTGTTACTATGGTGATACCTAAAATCTTCTTAGCATTACCTAGGTCTTTCATATAAAGTTGTTTTTAAGATCATGCTTAACACCAGTAATGAGAGCTTTAGAAGAAGAGATAATCAATATGCCATCAACATATAGCAAAACATACAAAGGAGTATGCTTTTTAATGTTCTTAAAATAAAGACAAGTATCATATTCCCTTCTGATAAATCTCAGTTTGGTCATACAAGCATCAAATTTCAAGTTCCACTATCGAGGAGACTATTTTAGACCATACATACATTTTTAAGCAAGCATGCAATATTAGGTCTATCTTTATCAATAAAACCTTTTGGTTGAGACATATATATGGTTACAACCAAGTCACCATGTAAGAAAGTAGTTTTGACATCCATCTATTCTAATTCCGAGTCATAGACAACAACCATAACAAGCAAGAGTCTCAGAGTTTTATATTTGACAATAGGAGCAAAGATATCATTATAATCAAGTCCTTCTCTCCAAGTGAAGCCTTTGGCAACTAGTCTAGCTTTAAATCTGGGTGGTTCACCTATGTTTGTCCCTTCTTTCACTTTATAAATCCACCTACACTATATGAGCTTAGATTTTTCAAGCTTATCACATAAAGTCCAAGTACTATTAGCATTCATAGAGGCAATTTCATCATTCATGGCAATTACCCATTTCCTAGAATTAGGACAACTAATAGCTTGTTCATAAGTCTCAGGAGTGTAAGGATGTGTAACAGCATCAATAGTCAACAGAGCATATTCAACAACATTTGCATCATGATACTTTCTATTAGGTATAATAGTTTTGGGCAATCTATCCCTAGTTAACTGATAATTTTTAGTCTGTTCAGAAACATCAGCTGAAGAAGAAGATGAGGCATGCATATCAGACATATCATTCATATCAGAAGGCATATCAGAAAATTTATTATTATCATAGGAACTATTATTGGAAGAGAAAGGATAAGAGTTACCCTCCCTTAATGGTTGCATGTGCTTAGTGGCTGTGTTGTCATTCATTCCAAATAGTTGATCTCCATCATTTGCTTGTGAGCTAGTTGTGTGCTCAAAGCTATCATTTGGTTCCTCGGAACCCCCACCAAAGTAGTCTCCAATATCAAATTCCACTTCAGTGTTTTGTGGAGTAGCATTGGCAGAATAAAAGTGTATTGGTGCTTCTGTTCTGTCACCTGTTGGCTCAACATTCTCAGTTAGTTTCTGTTTAAAATAGAATTCATTTTCATTGAAAGTGACATTCCTAGAAGTGATCACTTTGTAGCCTCCTTGTTGAATCAAGAGTAGTTTATACCCTTTAACATTCTCATGATAGCCAAGCATGACACCCTTTATGGCTCTTGGTTGCAGCTTGCCTTGCACTATATGTGCATAGGCCGTGCATCCAAAGGGCCTAAGGTATGTTAAGTTGGGTTTTCTCGAAGTCCACATCTCCTGAGGAGTCTTAAAGTCTATAACAGAGGAGGGAGATCTGTTGATAAGGTAAGCAACTGTTGTGACAGCTTCACCCCATAGGGTAGGCTTCAAACATACACTAACTAACATGCATCTGGCCTTCTCAAGTAAGCATCTGTTCACCTTTCTGCATTTCCATTCTGTTGTGGGGTACCTGGGATAGTCAAATGTCTCCTAATGCCAGTCACTTTACAAAAAGAGTTAAAATCATTGTTACAAAACTCAAGACCATTGTTTGTTCTAAGACATATGAGTGTGTGAGTAGTTTGATTTTCAACTAGGGTTTTCCAATTTTAAGAAGTTTCAAAAGACTCATCTTTAGTTTTTAAAAGGTATATCCAGAATTTTCTGGAAAAGTGATCTAAGAAAGAGATAAAGTACCTCTTTCCTCCTACAGTGTCAACCTGTGCAGGTCCCCACAAGTCAGAGTGAACATACTATAGGGGATGATCGACCTTGTAACTACAGGTAGTGAAACTATGTTTGGATTTTTTACCCATTATGCAGCTTTCACAGAAAGTTATGTCAGCAGGTTTTTGATCTAGTAAACCATGTTTATAAAGGCTTTGTAAACCTCTATTTCCAATATGTCCTAATCTGTTATGTAAAAGGACAGTTTGCTCTAAAGTCATAACATATTTATCTTTAGTTAAATTGATTTTAGGTGATGTAACAACATGGCACAGCCCACCCCTTTTTACACTTTTAACCAAGACAATCCCATGCCTACTTACTTGTCTAACCCCATGTTTAGTGTGTATAGTGCAACCTAGGTCATCAAAGACAAATTCAGAAAGTAAATTCCTTCTAAGCTTAGGCACCCATCTCACATTTTGTAAGATTCTGACTTTACCATCATGCATAATCATAGGAATATTTCCTATACCTTTAACAGCTAATGAAGAATTGTCTCCAAGCATAACATCACCACCATCACATAAATAAGAGTTTTAAACAAATGTATATATGGAGTCGTATGCATGGCGCATCCTGAATCTAGTAGTCATGTATGTGAGCATGTTTGCAAAGTAACAGATGAGTAGGTCACTAGAGCAGTAAGAATCATAAGATGAATCTAAGTACATGCTATTATAGTTATCAGCAGGCAGACTGGAGCAAAGTAAAAGTTCACAAGGATAGTCATACTCAAAGACACATGCAATGTGTCCATTTTTATCTTTGTTTTCTAACTCATTCTTCTTTTTCTTCCTACACTCATCTATAAAGTGTCCTAGTTTACCACAATAAAAACATTTTTTATTAGATTTATCCTTATGATCTTTATTTTCAGATTTGTCCTTATAAGTATGCTTCTTCTTGTCATTATCCCTTTTATAATTCTTTTTACCTTTAAACATGAGGGCTTCAGTTTGACTTTCATTTTTGTTTCCAGCTTTGATTTTAAACACTTTCATGCTTTCATTTTTCTGGACAATAGATTGAAGAATTTTATCCTTAGATATTTCGTCTTGACTATATTGAATAACATCCTTAAAATAATCAAATTGAGAAGGCAAAGAATTTCACAAAAGAATAGCAGCATGATCATCAGATATCTTATCATTGTATCTCTCTAAATCTTGAGTTAATTTCAGAAAAACATCCAGATTATCTTGTAAAGACATATGAACATCCATTCTAAAGTTAAGCAGTTACATAGCAAAGATATTTTACTAGGCAATGACTTCTTAAGGTACAAATCCTCTAGCTTTTCCCATAATAGTGAGGGATTAGTGATACTTACAACCTGTCGGGCTACATCATCAGATAACTGTATGAATATTTTAGAGTGGGCTTGTCCTCCAACTCCACCTTTCTGTCCGGTGAAGTGTCAGCGGGGAACTTCCCTTGGACAGTGTTCCAACATTTCTCTCTAATGAGGATAACCTTCAACTTCAATTGCCTTATTGCAAAGTCTAGAGTGCCATCGAAAGACTTTAGCCGGACTGTGTTCTCTGACATAGTCCCTTGTTCACAAGAACAAGATCCCAGATGTCAGGTACTGAGTTTGTTTTGAAAGAAAAAACAAAACAAGGTACGATTGAAACAACACAAAAGTTTATCAATCTCGGAACATGCGGTTGGTAGGGTTTTAAAGGGCACAAAAGACAAGTAAAACTCCTTTTTTAAATCGAAGAGCATGATCATGAGCGGAAGCAAGAACAAAGACAAAGCTTTTAAAACAAGAACACAAGAACTAAAGTTTTAAGGTTCCTTTAAAAGACAGGCGATGCTCTGATACCAAATTCATAAAACTAGAACCGATCGATTTTCAACAAAATACCAAAGATCTAGAGTGATCTTGGGCAACTTAAATGATTCGAAAATCCAATACACAATTTTGTGACGCAGTTCCAGTTTTGAATAAAGCCTTACTCCTAATCTGCGGGATTTCAGGAGGGGAAATCCATCCCAATCCAGTAGGTAGAAAGAACGTGTGATTACAAGAAACTACAACTTCAAATCAAGATCAATGAAACCCCATAGGAGAGAAAACTCAACAAGAACAACAAGATAACTAAAATCAGATGATGCCAACGCAACCAGAAACAAGTTTCCAGTGAAGCTTGTGTTCGTGCTCTGATATCCTTACGAAACACACAAGATCGCTTCTCACTTTCTCTCTTTTCCTCTCTCTCACTTCTTGGAGAATTGGGACTCATCAACTCAACCGATCACATCTATCTCTCACACACGTCTCTGCGACTCTTCAGCACTCCAGTCTTTATACCTTGGGAAAGAAGATACGGCCAACAACCACAGATAAGTCACGTGCTTCTCATTAATCCAACAATGAGATGGATCAGGCCTAACTCGGAGATACACAGATGTTCGCCCTAAAACGTGCGTGCAAATAAGCTTTAAATTTATAAAACTAGAATCAAAGCAAGCGAACCCGCAGTGTACCGATCGGCGTAGTTTACTAAGAATTCCAAAGTGTCGAACTTAGGGATTTGGGGGGAACAAATTCAGTTCGCAGTTCGTCAAGCAAGTAAATGTAATAAGCTTTGCAAATATTGGGAAAACAGCAACCCTAAAGATCTAGATATCTAATTGTGGCAATCGATTCAAGATATACTAAAGAACTAGGGACAGAGTTAAGCGTTGCAAAGGTATGCTAAGGTAAAGGAATGTACGGTGAAGTTCCATAACTTTATATGACTTATCTAAAGACACTCTCTATAAAGATTGTTGATGCTTCAGTATAGAAAGGATCTATGGATAAGAATTAATCTCAAATACCCAAACTTGTAACCCTTGGATCGAAACTAACTAAAACGATTAAGGTTTTGACACTCGAAATCGAAATAGAGGGTGATGAGTCTCACTACTACCTAGAAAAGGGCAAGCCAAGACTAGATTAAAGATAATCTTTAACCTTGGATCAAAGTAAATGCAAGGTTCATAAACTAGGGTAAATCACGGTCAGATCTTGAGAACCACGGCCGTGGAACGTCAAGAACAAGCCGTGATTTGGGTTCGTCGACGAGATCTCTCTAACTCTCAGGGTCCAATCAATTTACGATCGATCTATCATCATCTAAGCCACAACTATTAACCGTTCACCTTAGAACTGCTAAAGGGTTTTAGCCAATAACCATTGTCATGATATCAAAAATCAATTTAAGAAGAATGAAAGGTGAAAACCCTCAGAAACTCAAATATAACTCAAAGTCAATCTCAAATCCAAAACACAAATTGGAACACTCAATGGATTCAGAATATAACACAAAACCTCACAATGATCTAGGATAAATATGAAGAACAGGTTGTCAATCCGTCTTCAATAACTAACCCTAAGAAAGAGGTAAAAACCTTCGGCAATCTTCAATCCACCTTAGGCGAGAATGCCCCAAGCAAGGTAAGCGGCCGTCACGTCTCCGCGAGATCCAACGCCAATGTCACGGGAATAAGCCGTAAGCGTCGATGTCCAAAACTCTCTTCTCTGACCTTTTTATAAGACGGGGGCAAAGCAACCGTCCCCGGCCTATCACGTAAATAACGTGGTAAATGAAGTCTCGTCAAAAGATCGCCTAAATCACGGTCTCAAGGGATTCCACGACCGTGGTTTAGAGCGTGGAATTGGGTTACGGTCTCTCATCTTCCACGACCGTACTTTAGGCCATGTAACTTACTGGAATGCTCCACGCTCATGATGCAAAGATCCACGGCCGTGGTTTAGAGCGTGGACTCTTCTACGACCGTAATTTAGGGCGTGAAAGTGTAGATTGCTTGTGGTTTCCTTTGTGTCGTGACATTCTCCATCTTAGCTTCTTCTTTAGCTTCCTTGATGTGTTCCTAATCCTTGGATATTATCGAATCCTCTCTTATCTCTCTCAAATTGTCCGGTTTAAGCTCTTATTCACCTATAATCAACACAAAGCTAATGTAGACCTCCATATCGAAAATATAGATAAACAAGCTAACAAATGCTTCAATACCTTATCCATGAACACTCTAATGAATGAAAAACTACTAGAATAAGTGCCTAGAATATCACAATATATCATGCTAACAAAATACCCCATACTTGTCACTTGCTTGTTCCCAAGCAAGGTCTTTGGAAGCTTAGAACACAAGTTAGGATGAAATATGCATGCAAACTCAAAAACAAAACATCTTTTAGGTAAGTGTGATTCTAGTCAAAAGATCATTCTCAAACCTTGCTTCATTCACCCTTGAAACGCTTATATACATAAACCAAAGAATGTAAAGCAAAGAAACATCATGAATTGGTTAAACTTTAAGGCAAACATCATAACCTTCAAGCATTATCAAAATGAAGCATAAGAAACTGCAATTTAGATCACCAAGTCAAATAACGTTCTTTTGATCTTAAGGACTTCCAAGTAAGGTCTAGAATGCGGAAGGGAGGGAAACTTATAAAGGATGTGATGTATGAATCCGGGAAGATGGATAACCCAACTCTTTTTCTTTTTATTTTGAATTGCAACACCATCAACTTTGAGCTTTGCTCTCTTCTTTTTCACATTATTTTTCGACTTTACTTTTGGAGTTATGGACAGCGGTGCACAAAAACCGAAGCCTAGGAGATCGGCGTTTCTCAATTTCGAGATGCCTCAAACCCTTGATGCACATACCATAATCCACTAGGAATATCGCTCAATCCGACTTTGGCAAGACACAAACACCCGGATATGTGAATGGTGCCGAGTTACTCATCGTCATGATTGACTTCCCCAAACCTATTAATTCTATTCTTTGAATGCAAGAATTTGCTTTTATGGCCCTCCCACATCAAACATGCCAAATATCAACTCCTCCAAATTCCCGGATAGGTAAGGGAGGCAATTACTTTCATTGTGGGGCTAAGTGATCAAAGAAAGAAGAAAGAAAGGTCCAATTGCCTTAATCATTTCATAAAGAAGCATAAGAACTTATCATGTGATTTCATCCTCGATTTCTCAATATGATTTAGATAAAACTCTTCACATTATGAAACTTGCAAGAAAGGATAATCAACACATTCAATTCCTTTTCAATTCATTATTCGTTTAGGCACACAATTGTCATCAAAAGCTCACTCCGCAAGTAGGAACTATCATAGAAATCATCTCAATTCTTAGAAGCACAAAACCTTTTTAGAATTTTTCAAAATTTTTCACATTTTTATGGGTTTTTCGAAAACTTTTTCATGCAATGCAATAATGAAACGTGTGACTATGAAACGAAACATGCAAAGTGTCATCGATCAAGGCAAGCAAATGTAGTAGAGTTATTACAACACATAGTTACACCCCACCCCATACTTAAGACAAACATTTTCTTCAATGTTCAAAAAGAAATAATGAAAAGAAAGAAAAGAAAAATGAGCTCACTAGACGGCGGTAGGGCGGCTGAAACTGTCAATCGGCATAGCTCATCACTACGGTGGAGGCGGTGGTGGAAATGGGTGGAAATCGGAGCTGAAATTCCGCCCAAACTGCTGGCAATATATATCCCTCATCATCCGGTCATGCTCATCAGCCCGTACATCTCGAGCGTCCTGGCGGATGTCCAAATTGCCGACTCTCCTGGAAAGGTCGGTAGCCCACTCCGGTAGCTGCTCATAGCATGTCGATGCTTGGCCGTACCATGCTGGTGCATCTTGTGGGGCCGGTGCTGGTGGTGGTTGTGCATACCATGGTGGAGGAGCTCCCATCAACTCCGGCTATGCTCCATACCAAGCGGGAGGAGTATCCATCCATGTCGGTCTCTCGCTCACACTAGCACGGCGAGAGGAAGAAGTACCGGAGGGTCTAGAAGGGCGGGGAGACTGTGTAGAAAAGTCCGGGAAGGTGTCCGGCTGATCCGGAAACGTGCCAAATGTCTGCTCATCACCTCCTCCCTCATATTAATCACCTCCTCCCATCTCCTGAGCTGGAGGCTCATCCGGAACGTAAGGAGGCGGTGCTAATCTATTCGCATGCATAGCAGCGAATGTCTCCTTCCAATTATGGCGTCCAGCCATAATGGAATACTCAGAAAGCCACGGAATGCCCCTACCTCCTCTATCTTCCCATGGCATAGCAGCAGTAGGTGGACCTCGGTGTCTAGGAAAGATCATACACCTAGTCATAAGGCATTTGAGACCCAAAGGTCTCGCTGCTATCCTAGTGCATGCGGAGCAATCAATCCCGAGCTGCGCAGCAATGTGGGTAACCATCCCACCATATCCAATGTTCCCAACCCTCTTGTTCTTAAGCTTGCTCATGGTGGAGGCTAGGAGGGTGGCACAATCAGCGGGTCTACCGTGCAGCATAGCGTAAAGAAGGAATAGCTCATCGGTCTTTATCTTTTGGGGGGTCTCGGTCCTAGGGAATAGGCACTCGGAAAGGACCCTATGAGCTATCTTCAAGTCTAAGTGTTAGATGAGCTTAGCCTTGTTGTCAGCTGGTTGCCAGCGGTCTTCACTAGCATAAATCATGGCTATGTCCTCCCAGAAGACCTTAGCGTATACACCGCTAGGGAAACGACCGTTAAAGGTCTCATGGAACCCAAAGAAGGCTCCAAACTGCTGGATGGAGAACTCATAATCCGTCTCCATCAATCTAAAGGATACTGTCCTCTCGACGTGTCTCTGCTCGAAGGAAATAACAAACTCCCTCGTAATCTCCTCATATGCATCCTCTCGAATAGCGGAGAAAACAATTAGTCCGGCTCTATCCAAGAGCCATGTCAAGTCATTCACGACATTAAGTGGTTCCAACTCTTCAAGCAAGAGGTATCTAGGTCCTATGACCGGTCTCTCCTCGATCTTTCCTAAAGCTTGAAGATAGTTTGGGTGAATGGTTGGGATTCTAGGGCGTGGAGGTGATGGTGGTTCACTAGGAGGGGCTTGGGAAGAAGAGGAGCTATCACCCTTTCTCTTCTTTTTCTTTCCTGCACTTCTCGTGAACATTTTCTCTATTCCAGAAAAACCCACGGTCTGTTCTTCCTCTTCCACGGCCGTGGAAGTCCCAGAGACCGTGATTCGTCTCTAATTTGCTCAAATCTCAAAAAAAATCAACAACAAACTCAGCAGAACCTATCCTAGACTAATTCGAATCTCAATCCTATGCAAATTCTCTAAGTTCTTGTGAAAATTTAGCCCGAATTGACAAAGAAGAGAAGAGTGATAGCATGAATTATAGTCTATATTTTGGGGGTTTTTTGGACGTTTTATCTTCAATAATCTGCATGTTTGTATGTATAATATGTGATTATATTACCATTTCATCTACCTTTGCGGGAATCGAGGTCTACACCTAGTTTTGTTGTAATCGTAGGTAAAATGGCACGTTTTGCATCAAAAAGGAGCAAAAAGAGCTATGGATTCATTGGAGCTACATTCAGGAACATAAGGAACCATCCAGGAAGCATAGCCATGGATTAGAGATTCACTTTAGACCAGATTTGAGAGATTTCACATTCAGTTGTGACTCACCTCGGTTGACCACAGATTCACCTCGACCGAGGTGATCCAGAGAAGTCGACTCGACCGAGGCGAACACCTGGGATGCGGCGAGAATATTTTATTCTTGGTTGAGATCTTTTATCTTTGGAAAGAGATCTTATATTTTTTTGCTTGGCTCCTGGAAGGAAGAAGATATGCTAGATCATATATTTTACCTATTTTTATGGGAAGAGATCTTTCTAAGATATCTTATCTTTGGAGAGTAATTTTCCTATAAAAAGGGTCGGATTTCCCACAAATCCGCAACCCGCTTACGGCTGAAGATCGTGCTTAGACATCCGCTATCACCTTGCTTACACCTACTACACCACAACAACCATACTCCAGTTGAGAGATTTGAAGAACCTTTTTGAAGGTTGAAGAAGGAAGATTATAGCTTTTATAGCTTTTGAAGGGTTTTTGTAAGATCATCTTAGATTTCCTTCCTTGTTGTCTTGTCTTGTTGGATTTCTTTCCAAGGAACGCTTTGTTGTGATATTTGATTCAGTTATTGAAGTCTTTTCATTAAATTCTTCTTGTTCAAATATTCACTTTCTTCCCATATATTTGATTAATACTTTCATGATGATGAGTGGCTAATCTCTTTGTGTGATTCTAGGGTGATTGGCTGAAAGTTGTGGAAAAAACAATGATAGAATGATCTTAATCACAGTAGGACCCTGAAAGTTCGAGTCTTTAACCTTAACCCTAAGCATCTCGCTCAGTCGATGAACATCTCGGCCGGGGTGGAATTCTTCTGACCGAGGTGACTTATCTGATCCGAAACTGAGAGTTAAGTGTTAGAGTTTGCCAAATCCTATTCTTATTACACCTTTCCTGGTTCAATGCAAGCCTAGGATGAGACTTACCCGGTAATTCCTTAGTTTGTTTACCTAAGATCATAAGTGTAGGTAATAAAGGTTTATCCTTTATTAGGGTTTGAGTGTGCTTTCATCTCATCTTTGTGAGTTAGCATGAGACTTACCCGGTAAAGGTTGATTCTATTCCCTTAGATGGTGTGTTAGTTTGACGTTATAGTTCTTTATCTTAATTCCTTGAGACTTACCCGGTGATAGGAGTTACGGTTTTGGATTAGTGAATAGTGAGACTTACCCGGTGATCTATTCCACTTTAGTAACACCTTCCCTATGCAAAAACCTCAGCTTTGTCTGCTTATCTTTAGATCTTGAGTTGGAACCACAACTAGATGCTTTAATCCCTAGAATTGCATATTTCCTTTATTGACTTTATTCATCTTTGATGTTTTTAATTGCTTTGTGGTTAGTGATTGCTAAAGCTTACCGTAATTGGACTTTGTTTCACTAAGTCCATGTGATCGACCCCTGGAATTCCTTGCTTTTTACTACGATTGACCCGTACACTACAGGTTCGCATCCTTGTTTTAAACTTACGTCTAGGGTTATAAATTTAAAGCTTGCACACACCGTTTGGAGCGAACAAGTTTTTGGCGCCGTTGCCGGGGACTTGGTCTAGACCGAGCCGGTTACGGTTTGCTTTTCGGGGACTTGCCCTCGTGTCTAGTAACCACTCTACTTGAGTGACTTTTGCAGGTTCTTTCTTAGGTTTATGTGAAGAACCCTCACTTGGAAGGAAACCGTTCCTTACAATCCCGAACCAGAAAAGACTTACAAACGACGCTTACGAGAAGCGAAGATGGCCAACCAAGACAATCGCGATCTTGAGGCCGAGTTGAAAGAGGCGCTAGAGCAGCTACGCCTCAGCAGGGAAGAGCTAAGGCAAGAGAAAGAAGAAACTCGCACTAGGACTGAGGCGATTGAAGCAGATATGGCAGCCTTACGAGACCAATATCAACTTCGACCGAGGGAAAATCTAGTTCCCGATGCTGGACCGATGCAGGTCCCAGTCGCTGACCCTCGACCGAGGCAGGTTCTAGTACCTGACGCCCCGGCCGAGGTACTTCCACCAAGGATGCCAGTCCGAGGCGTCCTTCTTGCAGTAATCCCGCAAACTCTAGGTCAAAGGATGGACCCCAATCAACAACTGAGGCGTCCAGGAGTTAACCTAGGAGATCCAGCGGACCATGACTACGAACTTCGACCGCAAGTTCTATCCATGATTCGCCAATGCCAGTTCGGAGGGCTAGAGAAGGAATCACCACATCAACATCTTCAAAACTATGAGATCTTGATGGAGACCTTGAGACCCTCAAGGATTGAAAATAACAACTACAAGCTAAGACCTTTTTACTTTTATTTAAAACATAGAGCTCTTACTTGGTATCAATCTCTTCCTCCAGGAAAAATGAGCACATGGGAGGAGATGATTACGGAGTTCTTGACCAAATTCTTTCCCCCCTCTAAGACTGCTGAAATGAGAGGGAAGATTAATCTTTCATTATGAAGGACAAGGAGAGCTTGTCCAAGTCATGGGAGAGGTTTAAGGACATTCTTTTGGATTGCCCACATCATGGGATTCCAATGAGAGAGTTGTTGGAGATATACTTCAAGGGACTGAACGGAAGCACCCAGTTCAACCTCCAACTACTCTCCGCCGGTACCTTTATGGACATGGCGATTGACGAAGCTTGTGACTTCATCGAGAAGCAAGCTTTGCATATGGAGAAGTACACCCATCAAGGAGCAGAAGGTGGAGTTAAAAGAGTTAGCTTCGAAGAAACTCAGCCCAACAACAATCAACTCACGTCTTTGAAGAATGACGTGAAGCAATTGAAGGAACTCTTGGTTGCTCAAACCAAGAAGGAAGATCAAGGACAAAGGAACAACAACAATGGATACCGTAACAACAACAACGGTTCCCGGAACAATAATTACAACAACAACAATAGAGGATCCAATAGCAACAATTGGATGGCGAACAACCAAAATTCTGGTAACAATCATTCTAACTCCAATTCTAACGATTCCTCTAATCCTTTCCTCTCTTCCCCTTCTTCTTCTTCTACTCCATTAAAGAGTCAGGGGCAAGGATCAAGTTCGTCTCAGCCGGAAAAGAAAGATGCAGTGTTGGAGGCTATCTTGATCAAGCTTAGTCCTATGGAGACTTCTATGACTTCATTTTCGAAGGCCCAAAAAGCCTTTGAACAACAACTTGCAAGTAGGGCGAATGAAGCGTCAAGAGATCCAGGGAAGCTTCCAGCAAGGACGGAGAGAAACCCTAAGGGCCAGATCATGGCCATAACTACGAGGAGTGGACTGAAAACTGCAGATCCAGTGCCTCGGTCGGTTCCAGTACCGACGAAGACCACCTCGGTCCAGGTGCAGTCGAAGAACACTTCGACCGAGATGCCAACCGAGGTGGAGCCACAGAAAGCAGAGGGGAAAACTGAAGTTTATGTTCCACCTCCTGCATACAAACCACCACTTCCATTCCCCCAGTCAAGGGCCAGACCACATCTAGACAAGCACTTTGGTAAGTTCCTTGACTTGATGAATAAACTGCACATTAACATTCCTTTCCTTGATTCTATTCTAGGGATGCCTGCCTATGGGAAGTTCTTAAAGGAGATCCTATCAAGGAAGAGGAAACTGGAAGATTTTGGTGAAGTAAGGATGACATCTAAATCCTCGGAGCTTATTCAAATTATGAAGGAGAAGATGCCACCTAAATTAAGAGATCCCGGCTCATTTTGCATTCCCATTCAAGTTGGGGATGTCACTTGTAAAGCCCTATGTGATCTAGGAGCCAGCGTGAGCATCATTCCGCTGGAGCTATGTGTGAAGATCGGACTTGGAGAGCCCAAGCCGGTCAAGATTCGATTATACATGGTGGATCGCTCCATCACCTATCCCGTGGGAATTTTGGAGGACGTTCCGGTCAAGTTAGGTAACTTCTATTTACCAATAGATTTTGTTGTACTTGACATTCCCGCAGATTATCCTGTTCCTATTATTCTTGGGAGGCCATTTCTAGCAACTTCGGTTTGCAACGTGGATTGCAAGAACGCCAAGTTGAAATTCAACATAGGCGGAGACGAAGTGGAGTTCGCATTACTTGCAGCCATGAAAGGAGAGCAGCTTAGTTATGATATCTTCAACATCTACGATGAAGAAGAATCAAGGGAATTGGTGAGCTCTATCCTTATTAACGATCCACTCGAAAGAGTTATTAGTTTCAGTTTAATGGAGGAAGGTATAGATGTTTCTTGTGATGCAGATATACGGAGCTTAAAAGCACTGGAAGAAGACCCAGGAGCTAAAACTGAGAAGCTAATCCAGGAGACGAAAATTTCCAGTTTCAGTTCCAGTTGCAGTACCTCGACCGAGGCACCTCCTGGACTGAGCGAGGCGACTGAAGAACATCTCGGTCAACGCCTTTGCGCCTCGACCGAGGTCGATGGCGAGACAATTTCAACTGAGACTTTCGAAAGTCCAGTTTCTGGATCTACTCCACTGGAAGAAGGAAGCAAGGATCCCCCTCAGAAAGCACCCCCAGTTGTGGAGCTTAAACAACTCCCAAATCACTTGAGGTATGTCTTTCTTGGACCGGATTCCACTTATCCCGTTATTGTTAGCGCTTCCCTCTCCGAATCTGAATTGTCTAAACTAATGCATGTCTTGAGAAAGCATCAAAAGGCTTTGGGTTATACTATAGATGATCATATTGGCATTAAGCCCTCTTTCTGCATGCATAGAATTCTAATGGAGGATGATCATAAGACTTCACGGGAACCTCAAAGACGGTTAAATCCGATCATGAAAGAGGTTGTGAAGAAGGAAATTCTTAAGTTGTTGGATGCAGGTATCATATATCCTATCTCGGACAGCAAATGGGTTAGCCCGGTGAATGTAGTTCTGAAGAAAGGAGGGATGACCGTTGTGACGAATAAGAACAACGAGCTGATCCCAACCAGGACCGTTACGGGCTGGAGGGTTTGCATTGATTATAGGAAGCTGAACACGGCCACTCGGAAGGACCATTTTCCACTTCCCTTCATTGATCAAATGCTCGAACGGTTGGCCCAGCATTCACACTTTTGTTACTTAGATGGCTATAGTGGATTCTTCCAGATTCCTATCCATCCGGATGATCAGGAGAAGACCACCTTCACTTGTCCATGGGGGACATTTTCTTATAGGAGGATGCCATTTGGATTATGCAATGCACCCGCTACCTTCCATCGATGCATGATGGCTATCTTTTCCGAGTATATAGAGGAGATCATGGAGGTATTTATGGATGATTTTTCAGTCTATGGTTCCTCTTTTGATGATTTGCTATCTAACCTTTCTCTAGTGCTGAAAAGATGTGAAGAAACTAATCTTGTTCTGAACTGGGAGAAGTGTCATTTTATGGTTAATGAAGGCATTGTTCTAGGACACCTCGTTTCTAATCGAGGCATTGAAGTCGATCGCGCTAAGATCGAGACTATTGAGAAACTCCCTCCCCCTTGTTCTGTTAAAGGTGTGAGGAGTTTTCTCGGGCATGGAGGTTTCTACAGGAGATTCATCAAGGACTTCTCCAAGATTTCTAAACCTCTAACTAACCTCTTGAATAAAGATGTTATTTTTGAGTTTTCGCAGGAGTGTCTTGATGCTTTTTACAGGATTAAGGAAGCGTTGATCTCCGCTCCCATTATCCAACCTCCGGATTGGACCTTGCCCTTTGAGATCATGTGTGATGCTAGTGATGTAGCCGTAGGAGCGGTGCTTGGACAAAAGAAGGATGGCCGGACCACCGCCATTTACTATGCTAGCAAGACGCTAGATGTAGCACAACACAACTACGCTACCACCGAGAAGGAGTTATTGGCGGTTGTATATGCTTTCGAGAAGTTTCGTTCTTACTTAGTAGGGGCGAAAGTCATTGTCTACACTGACCATGCAGCCATCCGTTACTTGCTGGCTAAGAAAGATGCCAAGCCACACCTTATTCGATGGATTCTCTTGCTTCAAGAGTTTGACTTAGAGATCCGCGATAACAAGGGATCCGAAAATTCTGTTGCGGATCACCTCAGCCGGCTACCTGCATCTTCACGCGAGAAGGACGACCCACCCATAGACGATTCATTCCCCGATGAACACTTACACTTGTTGGAGCTTTTGATAGACTTACTTACTTCACCCCACGATGGAGGTGAAGTATGGGGTGAGGGCACCTCCCATCACGTTTGAGAGACGCACTATGGTCCAGCTAGCGACCTTAAACCAAGCGCTTCTTGGGAGGCAACCCAAGGTATTGCTTTCTTTTTCCTTTTTCTAGTCTAGCTTAGATAGTTTTGCTTTTGCTTTGCTTTGTTTTGTTTTTGGCGTTCTAGACAAACAACAGGTGACATCTATGGAAGAAGTACAAACCAGGAGCATAATTGGAAGGACAGAAGTTCGAGAATTTGAGAAGACGATGTTTGACTGAGGCACATCTCGGTTGCTTTCAGAGCACCTCGACCGAGATGATTCTTGAGCAACTGAGGCGACTAGGGTTTCTGAAGAACCACCTCGGTCCGTACCACCTCGGTCCAGTTGAGACCACCTCGACCGAGGTGACAGCAGTTCCAGAAAGGGTATAAAAAGGGAAAAAAATTTCTTTTCTTCTCTTTACCCAACCCTCCTTGACCGCGGCAGCCCTTTCACCTCGCCTCTTCGATTCTCGCTCGTTTTCGAAGATTTTCGCTTCCAAACTACGATTAAAGCGTATAGGATCCCAGTGCAACGTCGATCTGCAAAGAAATCGAACCGAAACGGCCGAACGAGGTAAAAAGAGAATGAAACCCTAACCTCGCTGTTTTTGCTTCGATTTGGGCTTGGATTGCCCCACATTTGCTGAGAAATAAATTAAGTACCCCATAGGAACCAGCTGTAGTGATTTTGGGGGAAAAGAACTGGATTTCTGAGAGATTAGATCGAACAGTTTTTCGCCTCGCTCTAGACGTGCTGTGCCTCGGCCGAGGTGTTCTTCAGTTTGTCAGACCGACCGAGGTGACCTGATAGAAAGAGATTTGAAAATGAGTTCTGACAGACGGCTTGCCATTAGGGATAGATCCTCCCCTTCCCCTTCTTCCTCTTCTTCCCGACCTTATCGACCAGTGATCCACGAGTGACACCGGGTCGATTACGACCGTATAGCAGCCCGTCCAGTGATAGCACCTCGCTTCCTGGACGTGTCAGCCTTTGACTGTCTCCATGTGGATGGAGACCTTAGACGTATGATATCGACGGTGGGATTGGATCAGTTTACTGAGATCCGTGCACCTGCCTATCTGGAGCCCACCCTAGAGTTTGTTAGCTCCTTTACCTACCTCCCCACGGAGCGTTCTGTGAAGTACCGGTTATTGAACCGGAACTTCTTAGTGCCATTAGAGTATTGGAGGGACATTTTTGGTTTTCCTGCCCCGACCGCTGTTGATTTCCCTTCCCGGGCTGTAGCTAGAGAGTTTTGGGGACAGATTGCTCACGTGGTTGAGTATGCAGACAGGTGGCGCCCTGGAGACTCCAGGGAGAAGGTTATTTTTCACCTAGCTTTTAGGTTAGCCCACCGCATTTTCAGCGAGACACTTCTGGCGCATACTGAGACGCCCCAGAAGGTCCGACAGGGGGAGCTTTTTAGCCTATACTGCATGGTGACTGGAGGGATCCCCGACTTTGGCTTGATGCTGGTAGAGGATCTGCACAGGATCAAGGCCAAGGCGAAGGGGGACATCTGCTGCGGAGGACTTGTGACCCACATTGCCAGCTATCAGGATATGGATATCAGCGCTTGCACTATGGTGGCGGCTGCCAAGCCGCTTGGATTACAGGAGATGATCACTCGGCGGATTCTGGTTCCCCGAGGACTAACTACACCATACGTGGCTATGCCATGGGAGCTGACTGCACCGTAGGGGATTAGGTGGTCAGCCTAGTTTACAGTTTATGACCCTCATTACTGGCAGACCGCTTGGGCCCCACTGATGGAGGATTATAGAGAGGTAGCAGCTGCACCAGCTGAGGAGGAGGAGGTAGATGAGGAGGAGACAGCTGATGACAGGGATGGTGGAGTCCCGATGGATACAGGGACAGATACTGCTGGGACAAGTGCGCCAGTCATTGATCTTGATAATGATGATGATACTGAGCCTGCACCAGCCACATCTCCAGTGAGACCTGCTAGGCGTAGAGCACGCCGACACAGAGATCCAGAGACTCACCGTCGGATCGATGATCTGACGGATCAGATGATTGATTCATATGCCGCCTTATCACTGGATATCCGCGAGATGCAAGAGCGACAGCATTACCAGCACATGATGGCCCAGATTCAGTTTGAGCACATCATGGGCTACCCGTTCGACCCGTCTCAGTATCCATATGTGCCACCACCGCCACCACCGGATCGTGACTACTGAGAGTTGCAGGATTTTCTTTCTTATTTTTATGCATTTCAGCTAATTATCCGGTGAGTATTTTATTTCCTTAAACTTATTTCGACCCACTGGGACAGTGTGTCCCAAGTATGGGGTATTTATGTATTACTTGACTTATGGATGTATGACTCGACTTTCTATGATATTTATGCTTCATTTTGCTTCTATGTGTTTATATAAGATTGCATGCATACATACAGGTTATTTGATTGAGAAAAACGTCGAAACTGAAAAAAAAACTGGTTTAAAAAAAATTTTTTGACCTCGACCGGGGCAGTTCTGGCCGAACGAGGTGTTTCACCTCGGTTGACCTAAGAACACCTCGACCGAGGTGGGTTAACTGAGAGTTTTTGAAAACGATTTTTGTGCTTCTTATTTGGATATGATCTCTGTGAAGATCTTGCTTACTGACTGGTTTTGAAATCTTTATGTGCTTGAAAGGTTTTATAATATGTTTAAGTTGCTAAATGCTTTGTTTGAAATTTTTGGCATGTTTAATACTTTGTTTTTATCCAAATTATATTGAATTTGAAGGTTGACACCGCAAGATAAGTTCTCTCACTTTCTTTCTGGAAAGACCAAGGCAATTCATTCTTCTCTCTTCTTCTTCTTGATCATGCTTAGCCCCTCATATACATTTTGCCTCCCTTTACCTATCCGGGAATTTGGAAGCAAGTGAAGTGGTGAAAGCAAGTGAACTAAAAGTTGAGAAGTTGGCTAGAAGTGAAAGTGTTAGAAAGACATAAATAGGTTTGGGGAAGTCAATCACGATGATGAGTAACTCGGCACCATTCACATAGCCGGGTGTTTGTGTCTTGCCAAAGTCAGATTGAGTGATATTCCTAACGGGTCATGGTATGTGCATCAAGGGTTTGATGCATCTCAAGAAATTGATGATTGTTGATTTCCTAGGCTTCGGTTATTGTGCACCTCTGTCCATGCATCCCAAAAAGTAAAGTAAAAAGAAAAAGTGTGAAATAAGCAAAGCTTATTGGTGGAAGATGTTGACAGTCAAAGTGAAAGTGAAGTATATCCTTTTCCCGGATTCTAGCACCACATTACCTTACATACATCCCTACCCTACACGTTTCTTGGCCTTTCTTTTGGGAAGCCCTTGAGACCTCGAGCTTGTTGATTTCTTAGTGGTTTAAACTGGATTATGCATGATTAATTTCGATGATTATGATTTATTATGCATTCTATGATTTTATGCAAAGATGAACAACTTTCTTATATTTATAAAATGTTTTGATCATATTTTGATTTTAAATTCCATGAAGTATTCTCTTAGAGTGATCTATGATTGTAGCACACCATAAAAATGTTTTGAAAGACTTTTTCATTGGTTTTCTTGACTTATAATCCATTCTATCTTGCCTTTTATATACGGAACTTGCTTGGGGACAAGCAAGGGCAAAGTATGGGGTATTTTGATAGCATGAATTATAGTCTATATTTTGGGGTTTGTTTGGATGTTTTATCTTCAATAATCTGCATGTTTGTATGTATAATATGTGATTATATTACCATTTCATCTACCTTTGCGGGAATCGAGGTCTATACCTAGTTTTGTTGTAATCGTAGGTAAAATGGCACGTTTTGCATCAAAAAGGAGCAAAAGGAGATATGGAGTCATTGGAGCTACATTCAGGAACATAAGGAACCATCCAGGAAGCATAGCCATGGATTAGAGATTCACTTTGGACCAGATTTGAGAGATTTCACATTCAGTTGTGACTCACCTCGGTTGACCACAAATTCACCTTGAGCGAGGTGATCCAGAGAAGTCGACTCGACCGAGGCGAACACCTGGGACGCGGCGAGAATATTTTATTCTTGGCTGAGATCTTTTATCTTTGGAAAGAGATCTTATATTTTTGGGCTTGGCTCCTGGAAGGAAGAAGATATGCTAGATCATATATTTTACCTATTTTTATGGGAAGAGATCTTTCTAAGATATCTTATCTTTGGAGAGTAATTTTCCTATAAAAAGGGTCGGATTTCCCACAAATCCGCAACCCGCTTACGGCTGAAGATCGTGCTTAGACATCCGCTATCACCTTGCTTACACCTACTACACCACAGCAGCCATACTCCAGTTGGGAGATTTGAAGAACCTTTTTGAAGGTTGAAGAAGGAAGATTATAGCTTTTATAGCTTTTGAAGGGTTTTTGTAAGATCATCTTAGATTCCCTTCCTTGTTGTCTTGTCTTGTTGGATTTCTATCCAAGGAACGCTTTGTTGTGATATTTGATTCAGTTATTGAAGTCTTTTCATTAAATTCTTCTTGTTCAAATATTCACTTTCTTTCCATATATTTGATTAATACTTTCATGATGATGAGTGGCTAATCTCTTTGTGTGATTCTAGGGTGATTGACTGAAAGTTGTGGGAAAAACAATGATAGAATGATCTTAATCACAGTAGGACCCTGAAAGTTCGAGTCTTTAACCTTCACCCTAAGCATCTCGCTCAGTCGATGAACATCTCGGCCGGGGTGGAATTCTTCTGACCGAGGTGACTTATCTGATCCGAAACTGAGAGTTAAGTGTTAGAGTTTGCCAAATCCTATTCTTATTACACCTTTCCTGGTTCAATGCAAGCCTAGGATGAGACTTACCCGGTAATTCCTTAGTTTGTTTACCTAAGATCATAAGTGTAGGTAATAAAGGTTTATCCTTTATTAGGTTTTGAGTGTGCTTTCATCTCATCTTTGTGAGTTAGCCTGAGACTTACCCGGTAAAGGTTGATTCTATTCTCTTAGATGCTGTGTTAGTTTGAGGTTATAGTTCTTTATCTTAATTCCTTGAGACTTACCCGGTGATAGGAGTTACGGTTTTGGATTAGTGAATAGTGAGACTTACCCGGTGATCTATTCCACTTTAGTAACACCTTCCCTATGCAAAAACCTCAGCTTTGTCCGCTTATCTTTAGATCTTGAGTTGGAACCACAACTAGATGCTTTAATCACTAGAATTGCATATTTCCTTTATTAACTTTATTCATCTTTGATAGTTTTAATTGCTTTGTGGTTAGTGATTGCTAAAGCTTACCGTAATTGGACTTTGTTTCACTAAGTCTCTGTGATCGACCCCTGGAATTCCTTGCTTTTTACTACGATTGACCCGTACACTGCGGGTTCGCATCCTTGTTTTAAGCTTACATCTAGGGTTATAAATTTAAAGCTTGCACACACCGTTTGGAGCGAACAGTAAAAACCTAGGTTTTTGGATCTTTGAATCCAAATTCTGCCTTCTAGAGGGATTGTTCACTTGTTTTGTCGATTGGATCTTGTAGAGGAATGAAAATGCTCCACTTTAGCACCAAGAATCGTTCGAAACGATTACCGAATAAGGATTTGCAAGATGTGGAGATTTTTCGGAGTTTAGGGCGTGGAAGAGGGGCGTGGATTTGGGAATGGGGGTGTTTTTGTGAAGGAAGGTGGTTTATATAGTGGCCATAAAATTTTTTGAAAATCACGGTCACTCGGGGGTTTCCACGGCCGTGGTTTTGTACGGACCTGTGGTTTTTGGTGATTTTTCTCAGATTTTGAAGAATTACGGTCATTGTAGCCTCCACGACCGTGGTTTAGGGCGTGGAACTCTCTGTAATGTGCCAAAATCCGAGTTTCGTCAATTTCTTCCAACTTTTTCCTTTCCCATTGCCTATTCCATTGCTCCTACATCCAAAAACACAACATACCGGAAGGTGGGCAAAACAAAACAAAAACGTCTAGACTAATCTAATCTACGAATGACAAACAAAAGCATAAGTGCAATACCTTGGGTTGCCTCCCAAGAAGCGCTTGTTTAAGGTCCGTAGCTAGACCGTACTTGCACCTATTCGAGTGCGGTAGATGCGAACTCCTCAGCTTGGAGTTCCGGTGAGTATTTCTTGAGTCGTTGACCGTTCACCTTGAAGCTTCCGCCCTTGTCACCCCATACTTCAACTGCGCCATGGGGAAAAATATGTTTTAATAGATAAGGTCCAGTCCAATGAGATTTAAGCTTACCTGGAAAGAGCCGAAGTCTCGAATTGAAGAGGAGAACTTGATCTCCTTCCTTGAGGTCCTTTGGAATGAAATGCTTAATGCCAACGCTTCGCTCTCTCCTTGTAGATCTTGGCATTCTCTTAGGCGTTTAAGCGAAGTTGTTCATGCTCGTTAAGGTCCAAGAGGCGCTACTCGCCCGCTTCCTTCATGCTGAAGTTCAACCACTTTACCGGCCAATACGCCTTATGTTCCAGCTCTACCGGTAAGTGACAAGACTTCCCATACACAAGGTTGTATGGTGTCGTTTCTATGGGAGTCTTGTATGCAGTCCGGTATGCCCACAATGCGTCATCTAGCTTCAAAGACCAATCTTTCCTTGTCTTCGAAACTGTTTTCTCTAGGATTCCTTTAATCTCCCGGTTTGAAATCTCCACTTGTCCACTCGTTTGTGGATGGTAAGGGGTGGCGATCTTGTGAGTCACCCCATACTTAGCTAGTAGAGCTTTGAATTGTCGAGCAATGAAGTGAGAGCCTCCATCACTAATGATAGTCCGTGGTGTCCCAAACCTTGGGAAAATAGTCTTGTTAAAGAACTTAACCACAACCATGGCATCATTAGTGGGAGAGGCAGTCGCTTCAACCCATCTCGAAACATAATCTACAACTAGAAGTATGTATTGGTTTCCAGAAGATGATGGGAAAGGTCCCATGAAGTCTACTCCCCAAACGTCAAAGATCTCTACCTCCTGAATGTTGTTAAGAGGCATTTCGTTTCTCCTAGATATGTTCCCTGTTCTTTGACAAGCATCGCAGCAGGAAACAAAGGTTTGCACATCTTTATATAAAGTAGGCCAAAAAAATCCAGATTGTAATACCTTAGCGCTAGTCTTGTTCGAGCTAGCGTGTCCTCCACAAGGTAGTGAATGACAATGACGGATGACACTTTGCATCTCGTCTTCCGGCACACATCGTCGAATTATGCCGTCAGGACCTCTCTTGAAGAGGAGAGGTTCGTTCCAAAAGTATTCCCGGACATCCTTAAAGAACTTCTTCCTTTGTGCATAGGATAATCCGGGTGGTATTTCCTGGCAAACCAAATAGTTAACAAAATCAGCAAACCATGGTTCGTTACCTTTAGTATTCTTGTCGATGCACTCCTCTATGATGTGTAAATGCTCGTCCGGAAAGGAGTCATCTATAGGTAGATTGTCGTCCTCTAGATGTGGTAGACGACTCAAATGATCCGCAACAGAATTTTTCGAACCCTTCTTGTCATGGATCTCTAGATCGAATTCTTGTAGGAGAAGAATCCATCTAATCAGCCTTGGTTTCGCATCCTTCTTTGCAAGTAGATACCGGATTGCACCATGATCCGTGTATACAATCACTTTTGTACCTACAAGATAAGAACGAAACTTTTCAAATGCATAAACAATAGCTAGAAATTCCTTTTCAGTAGTGGCGTAGTTAAGCTGCGCTTCGTCTAGCGTCTTGCTAGCATAGTAGATAGCATGGGTTCGTCCTTCCTTCTTTTGCCCAAGCACAGCTCCTATAGCTACGTCACTTGCATCACACATGACCTCGAATGGAAGATTTCAATCCGGAGGTTGAATGATCGGGGCTGAGATCAGAGCTTCCCGGATCTTATGAAATGCATCTAAGCACTCTTGCGAGAAATCAAAAACTGCATCCTTCATCAATAGATTAGTAAGCGGTTTTGATATCTTAGAGAAATCCTTTATAAAACGTCTATAAAATCCAATATGTCCTAGAAAGCTTCTTATCCCCTTCACCGAAGACGGAGGAGGGAGCTTTTCTATAGTTTCTATCTTAGCCTTATCTACTTCGATCCCTCTACTAGAGATCAAGTGTCTGAGTACAATGCCTTCCTTCACCATAAATTGACACTTCTCCCAATTAAGAACTAGGTTAGTGACCTCACACCTTTGTAGCACAAGAGAAAGGTTAGAAAGATAATTATCGAAAGAGGAACCATAAACAGAAAAGTCATCCATGAAAACCTCCATGATCTCATCTATGTACTCCGAGAAGATAGCCATCATGCACCTTTGGAAGGTGGTTGGGGCGTTGCAAAGCCCCAACGGCATTCTCCTATAAGCGAACGTACCCTACGGGTACGTGAATGTGGTCTTCTCTTGATCGTCCGGATGTATCGGAATCTGAAAGAAACCACTATAACCGTCAAGATAACAGAAATGTGAGTGTTGTGCTAACCTCTCAAGCATTTGATCGATGAATGGTAATGGGAAGTGGTCCTTCCTCGTTGCGTTGTTTAGCTTGCGGTAGTCTATGCACATCCTCCATCCTGTCACGGTTCTTGTAGGAATGAGCTCGTTATTTTTGTTGGTGATGACCGTCATTCCTCCCTTTTTCGGGACAACTTGTACGGGGCTTACCCGCTTACTATCGGAGATAGGGTAGATAATACCTGCATCAAGTAGCTTAAGAATCTCCTTCTTGACAACCTCCTTCATGATCGGATTTAACCGCCTTTGAGGCTGTCGCGAAGTCCTAAATTCTTCTTCCATTAGGATCTTATGCATGCATAATGAAGGTTTAATTCCTACTAACAATTATCGGAGATAGTGTAACCTAAGGCTTTCCTATGTTTCTTTAGAACAACCATAAGCTTACTATGTTCATCTTCACTTAGATCGGAACTAACAATTACCGGAAAGGTAGAATTAGATACTAGAAATGCGTACCTTAGATGTGCGGGAAGCGGCTTCAATTCCATCACTATTGGACTCTCTAATGGCACTTGAGGAGTGTCCAATGCTTCCTTAGAAGTCTCTAAGGGTATAGAAGTTGTTGGAGAAGACTCAAGAGAAGTGGTCTAAAGAACGTAATTGTCCTCAGATTTTCCCAAAATCACGGGACCTTTGTTTCTTCCACGACCGTGGTTTAGGGCGTGGAAATCAATTACGGCACCTCTGATAGTTCCACGGCCGTGCTTTTTGCCGTGTAACTTACTGGAGTCCTCTGAATATCTAATTACGATCATGTTGGTGGGAACCACGACCGTGGAATAGCACGACTGGCCGTGATTCCTCACGTTTTCTGACCCATCGTAGAGTTTTTCAAACTCTTCTTCATGCACTTCCTTTTGCTCCTCTAAAGCTTAAATTTCCTCATTGTATTCCTCTTCCTCTCCATTGTCCATAATGCTCATGGTGATCACCTTTTGCAAAGGATCTTTGAATAGAATTGAGCTTACTTCCTCTCTAGATGCCTCTTCGTCATGGATGTTAAATATATCCTCTTCAAGAGCTGGTTCTTTCATCAAAGTGGAAAGAACGAACTCTACCTTTTCCTCTCCTATGTCGAAGGCGAGTCTAGCATTCTTGCAATCCACCATACAGCCGGATGTTGCAAGACACGGTCTTCCGAGTATGATCGGGACCGGACTATCTGCAGGAATGTCAAGCACAACAAAATTTATTGGAACATAGAACTTACCAAGCTTGACCGGGACGTCTTCAATGATACCGACGGGACGAGTTATGGATCGATCCGCCATATATAACGTCATCTTCACCGGTTTAGGCTCGCCTAGACCGATCTTCCTAAATCACATAATGCATCATATGTGACATCTCCTACTCCGATTGGAACACAAAATGACCCCGGATCTTTCAGCTTTGGGGGCATCTTTTCCTTCATCGTTTTGATGAGATCCGATGATTCCGAACTCATCTTGACTTCTCCAAATTCTTCTAATTTCCTCTTGTTAGAGAGGATCTCTTTTAAGAACTTTCCATATGCTGGCATACCTACAATTGCATCAATTAAAGGTATATTAATATGCAGTTTGCTCGTGAGTTCAATGAACTTACCGAATTGCTTGTCTAGACGCGCTATTGCTCTAGATTGTGGGAATGGTAAGGGAGGTTTGTAAGCTGGAGGAGGAATGTAGATGTCTTCCTTCTCCTTCCCCTTTTCGTTCTCCTTTTCGACGGGAACTTCCACAAACTTGGGGTGCGGGTCGGTGGTTGTTGCTCCACTCCTAGTTGTGATAACCATCACCCTTCCTTTCGGGTTATCCTCCGTCTTTCCTGGAAGTTTTCCTTGATTTCTAGGAACTTCATCAGCATTGCTGAACATTTGGTTTTCTAAAACCTTTTGGGCTTTATCAACCTTAGTGATGTGACTCTCCAATCCTTGAAGCTTTCTCAAGATCGTTTCCAGCATGGGATCGGGCTTCTCTTTCCCCGAAGTGCTTCCACTATTAGAGTTTGCCCCGGGCTTTTCAAAGGAATGGAAGAAGAAGATGGTGGAGTTAGTGAATTTCCTGAATTGGGATAAGAATTACCGGAGTTTTGTTGTTGGTTGAAACGCCAATTGTTGTTGTTTGAACCCCTATTGTTGTTCCAATTGTTATTCCGGTTGTTGTTGTTTCAGTTGTTCCGGTTGTTGTTCCGGCTGTTGCGATTGGTGTTCTCATTCCCATTGTGGTTATTGTTGTTTCCTAAATAACCAACATCTTGCTCCTTAGGCTTTGGAAAGCTAGCCTTGATGTCTTCCTTCAATTCTTTAATCTCGGTGTTGAGAGAAAAGATTTGAGTTTGAGCAGCTTGTGTTAGCTTTGCTCCTTGCTCCACTCGATTAGCTTCCACTTTCCGGTGAGAGTACTTCTCAATGACTCAGGCTTGCTTCTCAATGAAGTTCGAAGCGTCATCTTCCCTCATGTCCATGAATGTGCCACATGAAAGGGATTGGAGCTTGAATTATGTTTCCACATCCAGCCCCTTATAGTATATCTCCAATAACTCCAATATGGAAATGCCATGGTGTGGGCAATCCAATAATAAATCCTGAAATCTTTCCCAAGACTGAAACAAACTTTCATTAGATCTCATAGAAAAAGCATTAATTTTACCTCTCAACTCCGCCGTCTTGGATGGCGGAAAGAACTTGGTTAGGAACTCCGAAGAAAGATCCTCCCATGTGTTGAGTCTTCCATTTGGAAGAGCTTGATACCAAGATAAAGCTTTCCCATTTAAAGAGAAAAAGAATGGCTTGATCTTGTAATTGTTGGTGGTTGCATTCTTTGGCTTCATTGTCTCCATCAAGATCTCAAAATTCTGTAGATGTTGATGTGGAGATTCGACACTCGTTCCTCCAAACTAGCTTTGGCGAACGATGGTAATAACTTGTGGGTTAAAGCTAAACCCCTAAATATCGTCAACATCAAAGTTCACACCTAAACGGCGTGGTTGCTGAATCGGATCCATTCTTTGGCCAAGAGTTCTTGGCTCTTCATCTACACGAGCGGCTCTCGCACCCCCATCCGGGATACGATGATTGGCGGCTGGTCTTGGAATATTCTGTTCGCATTGATCGTTGGATCAATATCCTCTAGTGACGGCATGGAGGAGTCGCTCTCTTCATTGGATAAGTCGGTTCTAACCGATCTTGTCGGTTTCCTTCTCTTCTTCTTCTTGGAATCAGTCATCTCCAACCTCATTTGAAGCATCATGTCCTTGAGCTCATCAATTTGCAATTGATGACGCTCCGATTCTTCCTTGCGAGTCTTCTCTTAGACATGCGCATATACCTAAGATAACCTGCAAATATCACTTCAAAGAGATATCAAATGACAAGAGCAAAGCTCCCAAGCTTGACAACCGATAACCGAATTCGGCCTAAACCAAATCCCCGACAACGGCGCCAAAAACTTGTTCGCCCTAAAACGTGCGTGCAAATAAGCTTTAAATTTATAAAACTAGAATCAAAGCAAGCGATTCCGCAGTGTACGGATCGGCGTAGTAAAGCAAGAATTCCAGAGTGTCGAATTCAGGGATTTGGGGGGAACAAATTCAGTTGGCAGTTCGTCAAGCAAGTAAATGTAATAAGCTTTGCAAATATTGGGAAAATAGAAACCCTAAAGATCCAGGTATCTAATTGTGGCAATCGATTCAAGATATACTAAAGAACTAGGGACAGAGTTAAGCGTTGCAAAGGTATGCTAAGGTAAATTAATGTACGGTGAAGTTCCAGAACTTTATATGACTTATCTAAAGACACTCTCTATAAAGGTTGTTGAGGCTTCAGTATACAAAGGATCTATGGATAAGAATTAATCTCAAATGCCCAAACTTGTAACCCAAGGATCAAAACTAACTAAAACGATTAAGGTTGTGACACTCGAAATCGAAATAGAGGGTCATGAGTCTCACTACTACCTAGAAAAGGGCAAGCCAAGACTAGATTAAAGTTAATCTTTAACCTTGGATCAAAGTAAAAGCAAGGTTCGTAAACTAGGGTAAATCACGGTCAGATCTTGAGAACCACGGCCGTGGAACTTCAAGAACAGGCCGTGATTTGGGTTCGTCGACGAGATCTCTCTAACTCTCAGGGTCCAATCAATTTACGATCGATCTATCATCATCTAAGCCACGACTATTAACCCTTCACCTTAGAATTGTTAAAGGGTTTTAGCCAATAACCATTGTCATGATATCAAAAATCAATTTAAGAAGAATGAAAGATGAAAACCCTCGGAAACTCAAATATAACTCAAAGTCAATCTCAAATCCAAAACACAAATTGGAATACTCAATGGATTCAGAACATAAACAAAAACTCACAATGATCTAGGGTAAATATGAAGAACAGGTTGTCAATCCGTCTTCAATAACTAACCCTAAGAAAGAGGTAAAAACCTTCGGAAATCTTCAATCCACCTTAGGCGAGAATGCCCCAAGCAAGGTAAGCGGCCGTCACGTCTCCGCGAGATCCAACGCCAATGTCACGGGAATAAGCCGTAAGCGTCTATGTCCAAAACTCTCTTCTCTGACCTTTTTATAAGACGGGGCCAAAGCAACCGTCCCCGGCCTATCACGTAAATAACGTGGTTTAGGGCGTGGAATCGGGTTACGGTCTCTCTCATCTTCCACGACCGTACTTTAGGCCGTGTAACTTACTGGAATACTCCACGCTCATGATGCCAAGATCCACGGCCGTGGTTTAGAGCGTGGACTCTTCTACGGCCGTAATTTAGGGCGTGAAAGTGTAGATTGCTTGTGGTTTCCTTTGTGTCGTGACATTCTCCATCTTAGCTTCTTCTTTAGCTTCCTTGATGTGTTCCTAATCCTTGGATATGATCGAATCCTCTCTTATCTCTCTCAAATGGTCCGGTTTCAGCTCTTATTCACCTATAATCAACACAAAGCTAATGTACACCTCCATATCGAAAATATAGATAAATAAGCTAACAAATGCTTCAATACCTTATCCATGAACACTCTAATGAATGAAAAACAATTAGAATAAGTGCCTAGAATATCCCATGATTTCATGCTAACAACAGACCCAACTAGCAATACTTCCACCGGCTGTCCCAACATCAGAAGTATTTACATGCAATAGCTGAAGTTCATCAAGTTTCCCATAATGGCACACCATGCAAGATCACCATACACATTAGAGCAACTTAGGCCACCAGCTAACATATAGGCATTCTTGTACATGTGTATGAGGAGTAATCAATCTTGATTCAAAGTTGTAGTCTCTCCTTGTTTACCCTATTGATTATTAACATAACACCGATGAAATTTGCGAGTTAAGTGTTAAATATTGATCGATATATAGTCAAATTTACTAACTAGGCATTTTATAAATATTGATCTATTAAATAAGTCCATAGCATAAACACAATTAGTAAATGTACCGTTAATAGACCAATAGTGATAAGTCAATTAGAGTCTAAAAATTGGAGAAGTCTACAAAACAAAAAGTTATAAAAAAGAGTATACTTCACCAAATTCTTTTTTGAATTGATATATACAAGTTGGGAATCTATATATGATTTGTCAATTATATAATAGATGTTTAAGATTTTACGGGTTAATGTGATAATTGTGCATTATATTAATCGTATAACTTATTTAATAGGTAATCGTTACTCGTAGACAATAAATTATTTTAAAAATGAAATTAATTAAGAATAAATGTATGAACAAGACTCATTAGTTAAAGTCGACATGTGACACAACTAGTTGTTGGCGATAATATATGCACGACTATGTGCACCATATTTATTCGACTACATGCACCGTATTTGAATGACTATGAGCATGATATTCATGACCCAAAACGAATAGCACACAAATTTATGTACCCTATTTGTATGACTACATGTACTATATTTGCATGACTATAAGCCGAACATGAGCTGATACATGAGTATTGAATCCTATGTGCCCGTTTCTCTAATGCATTGATTGTTAAAAATGTGAAACGTTTTTATTCTTAGTAACGACGACAAAGAGGATAAAATTAATACAGTTCAACTTGTGTTTTTTAGATAATAATTGTGAAGTGTTAATAACACAAATTATTCTTTCTTTTATCCCAGATTTCTTAATCTTTTGTGCCATAAAACTAATTTCATTTAGAATGATTATGAGTTCATTCTTAAATAAATAAATTGAAACAATTTGGTTATCTAGGTTTTTTCTAGTTTTGTGTTTAGTAAATGTACCCCTTGAGAGAAGAGTGTGTAGAGTTTGAGAATAAATACAAAAGGTTGGGATATATTTACTTAATTGAAATATTAAAAAGCCTAGTTACTACTATAGTTTTTCAAAAAAGCCTACTTACCAAACTTGTCCAATAAATTTGATAGTTTTTTTTTTGTCTATAGCTTCTTTTATGATAGAATTTGAAACAATAATATAATTGATTAAAACCAACCCTAAATTTCATTTGATCTAGGATCAAAAATTAGGATGACAGATTGCAAATACAACAAACATCCTTGAGACGATGAGTTAACAACTTAGCATCGATCGTGACACGATGGGCCAATAGTAGAACAAACTTAAAAACAAACGATCCGGTTATTGTGAAAATATTCCACACTAATGTCCTATAACAATGCCACAAGAACAATGTAGATAAAAGTTCAAACCCTAAACCGCTAAAGTGGAGATTGACTTACCGTGGCCGGAACCGGAGCCAATAATACCAAGTCACTTCATGTATCATCTTCTATGCGCCTCTTAAGACGCACTTACTAAAACAAAGATCGTTACGTCTAGGAATTGATGCATGCAACAGTCTTAAATTTATACTCGTTATATTTTTCCTAACTCCTAGCGAACCCGCAGTGTACGGGACGTTTTGTAGTAGGGATAGTATTCCGAGGTCGAACACAAAGACTGAGGTGAAATTGAATCGATTAGTGACTAAGGATAGTGTTGATCTAGGCTAAGAAAAAGATAAAGAAACAAATAAATGAAAATCTCAATATTTTTGGGTTTGGTTTTGTGTGGTGATCAATCAAGAATCACAACGATATAAGAATGCAAAACAAACTAACAATCTAGCAAATAAACACAAACAAGCAAGACAAACACGAGATATGAGATCAAAGAGAGAAAAGCGGATTCTAGGGGTTGGAAGTTCTGGTTATGGCATAGGACTCAAGCTTCTAATCAACCTTGGATAAACTATAGCATGTTGGGAAGGAATGTTTCTCAAGTGGGGTCAATTACCGGGTAGGTCTCATGATCCACTAATCCTGCACCTAAGGTCCTATTACCGGGTAAGTCTCTAGGAGCCTAAGGTAGGGATGTCTACACAAACCGGATGGTTATCTAGGGATCTAACCTCTCCTTACCGGGTAAGTCTCGGGAAGACAAGTCCTAAACACTTATCCTAGCACATTCATTCTAATAGCGGCTTGTGAGGCTCACTACTACCTAGAATTCGTCATCTTCGGTATCTAAGAGCAAGAATCACCGGGTAAGTCTCTTCTAACTCTTAGTTGCTAACACTAGGTAAGTCTAGGATAGGTTTAGCTCAAAAAACACTAGGATTTCAACAATCTAACATCCTAGCACTTAGATTTATCAAAACAAGCAAGTTAGTCAAAATCACGGGGTGTTCATCAAGAACCACGGCCGTGGAATGTATAGAACAAACCGTGGTTTACAACAGAGGCTAGGTTCGAGCAAACGATTAATCCAAAGGTACATCTAAGTCCATTCTATCATAGTCCATGCTATAACATCTTTCCCTTACCCTAGAATCGCATCTAATTAGCCAACAACATGCATCATCATAATCAAAGTCATCAAGCATAAAATCATGGAATCCATATCAAGAGGATGAAATGAAATAGAGATGAGCAAGTAAAACAAAGAAAATCAAGCTGAATGTATGATAAGAAAGACTTACAACCCTTCAAAAGAAGGTTCAATCTCGTGCCTTACAAAACCGAGCAAATCGTCTTCACAAAACTCACTCAAAATCACTCAAAACTATGAAAGACTAAAAATGGTGTGTTCTTCTCTTCTTCTCCAATGGAATCCATTCTTTTCCTCCAAGAGTAGCTCCAATCCAATCTTCCAATGAGAGAATATGTGTTGTTGAGAGTGTGAGAGAGAATGGGAGTGAGGGCTCCCTCATAATAACCTGCAGGACCACCTTATATCCTCAACAAATTGCAAGAGTCGGCCATGAAGATCGTGGGACAGCTGGCACAGCTGTCTGGGGAAAACCACGGCCCATTTCCACGCCCGCGGAAGTCCCGGTGGCCGTGGTTTTGGTGCTTCTGCACTCTATGGATCGTCAAGCCACAATTTGGTGCATGGCATGCACCAACAAGGTCCCATGTGTCCCCCTTAGCTCCTAGCTTGCTTCCCAATGAGTCCAAAGGTGTGTCATCTCGAGGATTGATCCTCGAATGTATCAATTAAGCTCCTAAATATCGCAAAATACCTACAAAGCATGCAAAAGTCCGTGTAGACGTCTATCTCGACAAAATACATGAATTGAGTGCAAACGTCATGAACTAATGCTAAACCATGCATGAATGAGCGGGAAAACTATCTAAATGAGTGCCTAATCTAACATCATAAATCATGTTATCAAAAATACCCCATACTTAAGGTTTGCTCGTACCCGAGCAAGTCCCCAACTATAGACTAAGAGATGACATGATTTATGCATGCAGAAAAACAACAAAATCTATTTGGAGTGGTGCTTCTAATATTGGATCACCTTCATAGTCATGTTTCATGGTGATGGACAAGCAATCATGTATCAAATAAACGAAGGCACGGAAAGACAATTATACTTAACTCGAAAGCATACATGAAATGTAAAAATGAAAAAGTCAAGATGATCATGAACATATTCAATCTAGATCACTAAGCCTTACACACATGCAAATAGTTCACAAGGGCTTGTGAAATGAGAGGCCAAGAAACGTTGTGATTAGGTGGGGATTTTTCTAGGTTATGTGATGCTAATCCGGGAATGGAACTAACTTCACAATTTTAACTTTGATCAACTTCCCACAAGTGTATATTTTCTCCATCTTTTTTTCTTTTCTTTTCTTTTTCTTTCACTTATTTTTAAGACAATGACATTGGTGTACAAAAGCCGAAACCTTGGTGATTAGCCGTCCTCGGGTTTTTTTATTTTTCGAGGTGCATCCACACCGGGCACACATATCAAAGCTCGTTAGGACTATCGGTCTATTTGACTTTGGCAAGGCACAAACACCCGATTATGTTAATGGTGCCGAGTTACTCGTCATTTAAACCAACGTCCCCAAACCTATATTTTTGTCTACACTTTCACAATAAATTCAGCACTTCATTCATAACATTCATCCATCAACAACTTCACCCCACACTTGCTTTTCACACACTCAACACACTAACATGCTCCTATTCCCGGATGGGTCAAAAGAGGTCAAATTTATATCAATTGAGGTGCTCAAACAACATGATCAAGACGAGAAGTAGAGAAAGATGAATTGCCTCATTCATTCCTAAATGATGTGCAAGAACTAGCATGTAATTTCGACTTTCAATACCCAATCCAATCAAGGCAAACATCATGATCACAATCCATTCATGGGATTCAAGATAAGTACTTCAAGTCCACATATGCATTCATCAATTCAACACATAAGGCCATCCATAGCCAATCCACAAGACAATTTCATCATAAGTGTCATTCCACAAGCTTAGAAGCACTAAAATTTTTTTAAATTTTCTGATTTTTTTGGATTTTTCGAAATGTCTATGTACAATGCAAGACATAATGAAGCATGTGACTAAAAGAAACTACCCTAGATGCTAATCATGGAAAAGATCATGCAAACCCCACCCCATACTTAGAAACACATTGTCCCCAATGTGGTATTCAAGTAAAGAAGAGTGAAAGAGGGTTCTCACAATGTAAAAACGGTTTGCTTTGGTATTTGGGATTACTCAAGTGGAGTGAGGTTGGATGATCCTATCAACGATGGTAGAGAGCTCAAAGTGTTCGTTATGGCGTCGGGATCCGCGCTAGGCACCGCTAGCCGTCCAAGTCCCGCGTCCGCTCCACCCATAATTGATGAGGGACTCATCATCATCATCCACATGCCATGCAAGGCTTCCATGCCACCAAGACTCTAGCACACACGCAAAGCACGCCAAACACACAAAAACAGAAAAATCAAAACAAAAAAAAAACGAAAAGGGAAAGATGTCAACTAATGGGTTGCCTCCCACCAAGCGCTTCTTTAAGGTCATTAGCTTGAACAAACTCGGGGGCGTCTCACTCTAGGTGAATTGGGGCAATCATATCCACCAGAGCTCCCGGGATATACTTCTTCAACCGGTGCCCATTCACCTTAAAGTCTCCACAATGCTCCCCTCCTATCTCAACCGCTCCATGGGGAAAGATCTTCTTCACTATATAAGGACCCGTCCATCTTGACTTTAGCTTTCCGGGGAAGAGCCGCAGCCTTGAGTTGAAGAGAAGGACAAGGTCGCCTTCACTCAACTCCTTTGGGATAAGACGTTTGGCATGCCATCGTTTGGTCCTTTCTTTGTAGATCCGGGCATTTTCATAGGCATCCAACCAGATCTCCTCAAGAGCGTTCATGTCTAGCAATCTCTTCTCACCGGCCTCCTTGAGGTCAAAATTCAGCCACCTAATGGCCCAATATTGCTCTATGCTCCAACTCCACCGGAAGGTGGCAAGACTTTCCATAGACTAGCTTGTAGGGAGTGGTGCCAATTGGTGTCTTGAAAGCGGTTCTATATGCCCACAAGGCATCATCGAGCTTCTTAGCCTAATCCTTTCTCATCCTTGAAACCGTCTTCTCAAGAATTCCCTTTATCTCCCGGTTGGAGATCTCCACTTGGCCACTAGTTTGGGGGTGGGAAGGTGTTGCCACCTTATGAGTCACCCCATACTTAGCCAAAAGTGCCCCAAAGTTCCTATTAGTGAAGTGCTTCCCTCCATCACTTATGATCACCCTTGGTGTTCCAAACCTAGGGAAGATCACTCGGTTGAAGAACCGCACCACAACCTTGGCATCATTTGTGGGAGAGGCGATCGCCTCCACCCATCTCGAAACATAGTCCACCGCCAATAGGATGTAGAGGTTGCCACATGAAGAGGGGAATGGCCATATGAAGTCCACACCCCACACATCAAATATCTCTACTTCTTGTATGTTGTTCAAGGGCATCTCATTCCTCTTTGAGATGTTGCCCGTCCTTTGGCAAGCATTACATGCTGCCACAAAATTCTGCACATCCTTGAACAAACTTGGCCAAAAGAAACCCAATTGTAACACCTTAGCACATGTCTTGTGTGAGCTAGCATGGCCTCCATATGGCAAGGAGTGACAATGGCGGATCACACTCTCCACATCATCCTCCGGTATGCATCTCCTAAAGACTCCATCCGGCCCTCTCTTGAACAAAAGCGGTTCACTCCAATAGTAATGCCTCACATCTTTGAAGAACTTCTTCCTTTGGGTATAGGATAAACCGGGTGGCACCTCCTCACACATAAGGTAGTTCACAATGTCGGCATACCATGGCTCATTACCCCTTGACACTTGAAACAAGCACTCCTCCACCATTTGCAATTGCTCATCCCGGAATGAGTCATCAATCGGGATGTCATCTCTCTCAAGCTCCAATGGTGGAAGTCTACTAATGTGATCCGCCACAGAATTTTCGGACCCTTTCTTATCCCGGATTTCCAAGTCAAACTCTTGAAGAAGAAGGATCCACCGAATCAACCGAGGCTTGGCATCCTTCTTTGTAAGGAGATAACGGATCGCAGCATGATCCGTATATACAATGACCTTCGCTCCAACAAGATACGAGCGGAACTTCTCAAATGCATACACAACCGCTAGCAAATCCTTCTCGGTGGTAGCATAATTGAGTTGGGCATCATCTAGCGTCTTGCTAGCATAATAGATGGCATGTGTAAGCCCATCTTTCCTTTGTCCCAAAACAGCCCCGACGGCTACATCACTCGCGTCACACATGATCTCAAACGGTAAACTCCAATCCGGAGGTTGCATGATGGGTGCGGTGATCAAAGCGTTCTTCAACCTACAAAAAGCCTCAAGGCAATCCTTGGAGAAAACAAACTCAACATCTTTCATTAGTAGGTTAGTAAGAGGCTTAGAAATATTAGAGAAATCTTTAATAAATCTCCGGTAAAAACCGGCATGCCCTAGAAAACTCCTTACCCCCTTCACCGAGGTAGGTGGTGGCAACTTCTCTATTGTCTCTATCTTAGCCCTATCAACCTCAATGCCTCGGTTGGACACCAAGTGTCCCAACACAATACCTTCACTTACCATGAAGTGGCATTTCTCCCAATTCAAGACTAGATTAGTCTCCTCACATCTTTTTAGCACTAGAGAAAAGTTAGCTAAACAATCATCAAATGAAGATCCATAAACAGAAAAATCATCCATAAACACTTCCATGATATTTTCAATATACTCTGAAAAGATAGCCATCACACACCTTTGAAAGGTGGCGGGTGCATTACACAACCCAAACGGCATTCTCCTATATGCAAATGTACCCCAAGGACATGTGAATGTAGTTTTGTCTTGGTCATCGGGGTGAATATGGATTTGGAAGAATCCACTATAGCCATCTAAGTAACAAAAATGGGAATGTTGAGCTAATCTCTCTAGCATTTGGTCGATGAAAGGAAGAGGGAAGTGATCTTTCCTAGAGGCCACATTTAGTTTCTTATAGTCAATACACATCCTCCATCCCGTAACCGTTCTAGTTGGGATTAGTTCATTATTCTCATTAGTCACTACGGTCATCCCACCCTTCTTAGGAACCACATGCACGGGACTAACCCATTTACTATCCGAAATCGGGAAAATGATTCCCGCATCTAGCAATTTAAGGATCTCTTTCTTGACTACTTCTTTCATGATAGGGTTTAGTCTTCTTTGAGGTTCAATTGAAGGTTTATGATTGTCTTCCATTAAGATCTTATGCATGCACAAAGAAGGTTTAATGCCAACTAAATCATCAATGGTATAGCCTATGGCTTTCCTATGCAATCTTAACTCATGCAACAATCTAGCAAGTTCATCATCATTCAAGCATGCATTCACAATCACCGGATATGTAGAATTCTCACCAAGGAAAGCATACTTCAAATGAGAGGGGAGGGGTTTGAGTTCAAGTTTAGGAGGACCTTTATTGAGTGGAGACGATCCATATAATGTTGGTTGAGATGAATCCAAAGCCATGGAAGACTCCCCAAAGCTCCTTGCAGCTTGATCAACAACCAATGTAGTTTCTGGAGATACCACGGGCAAAATCACGGGCTCTGGCACAACCACGGCCGTGGAACTTGCAAAGCTAGCCTTTTGAGCATTCCAGAGAGTTCCACGGGAGAAACCACGGGCGTGGTTCTTGGTCCCTGGCCGTGGTTCTTGCAGAAATTCAGCACACCTTCGTGTGCTTCAAATTCAGCTCTTGTCTCCTTTTCCAATGCTTCCAAAGCCTTGATTTCTTCATTGCAGGCCACCTCAACTCTTTCCTCCATCAAAATTAAGATAAGAACCTTCTCCAAGGGGTCCTTGATCAAGATCGAGCTCACAACTTCTCTAGACTCCTCTTGCTCGACAATGTTGAGCACATCTTCACCAAGGGCTGGCCCTTTCATCATTGTGGATAATTTGAACTTGATATTCTCTTCTCCAATGTTGAAGGAGAGAATTCCATTTTTGCAATCCACCAAACATCCAGAAGTGGCTAGGAAAGGTCTCCCAAGATGATAGGAACCGGATAGTCCGCCGGGATGTCCAAAACAACGAAGTCTGTTGGCACATAGAACTTCCCTAGTTGCACCGGTATGTCTTCCAATATTCCAACCGGGTGAGTGATAGAACGGTCCGCCATGTAAAGGGTCATCTTGACCGGCTTTGGCTCTCCTAGCCCAACCTTGTTGCAAAGTGCAAGCGGTATGATGCTTACACTTGCCCCAAGAGCACATAGAGCTTCATACTTCACTTCTCCCACTCCAATTGGCAAACAAAAGGATCCCGGATCTCTTAGCTTAGGAGGCATCTCCTCCTTCATGGTTTGGATCAATTCCGAGGACCTCTTTGTCATCCTCACTTCCCCATACTCTTCCAACTTCCTTTTGTTGGAGAGTATCTCCTTCAAGAACTTGCCATATTCCGGCATACCTAGAATAGCATCCATGAACGGAATGTTAATGTGCAATTTAGACATAAGTTCAAGGAATTTACCGAAGTGCTGAGCTCTTGCTCGTGATTGTGGGAACGGTAGTGGTGGCTTGTATGGAGGTGGCGCCACATATGTTGGATCATCTTCCTTGCTCTTGCCTCCTTCTTCTTTTAATGGATCTTCCTCTACCACTACTTGCTTTCCCTTAGCATTCTCCTTAGGCAAGGGGTCCTTCATGCTGAACCCGCTCCTTGTTGTGATGGCCAACACTTGGCCTCTTGGGTTGTCCTCGGTTCTTCCGGGAAGCTTTCCCGGATCTCTATGAGCTTCACCCACCTTTTGGAACACTTGTGCTTCCAACACCTTTTGAGCCTTAGAAATGGAAGTCACCGTGCTCTCAAGACCACTCAACCTTCCAAGCAATTGCTCAAAAATCATCTAGGTTCTATCCTTTGGAGGTTGAGTGAATCCGGGTAGAGGTTCTTGTGAAGCCTTTGGTGGTGGCGCTACACTTGTGGAAGCGGGAGGGTTCAAGGCTCCATCCGGGTTAGAATAGGAAAACCCGGGATGGTTGTGGTTAGGCCGGTAATTGTTGAATTGCCGGTTGTTGTTGAAGTTCCTTGGGCCTTGATAGTTGTTATAGTTCCCCCTTCCCATGTAGTTCACATCTTCCTCCTTGGAAGACAAGTTTGCTTGCACTTGCACTTGAGGGGTTGCTTGATTCTTCAAAGTTGTAGCACACAACTCCCTCAAAGATTTCAGCTCATTGTTGATTGCATCAAGCTTGAAGTTACTCATGGTGACTTCACTCACCTCATATGCTCCCGCTTTCCTCCCATCACTCTTCCTATGGGAGTACTTCTCAATCACCAAAGCTTGTTTCTCTACAAACTCCCAAGCTTCATCCACATTCTTTTCCATGAAAGTCCCACTGGAAAGAGATTGAAGCTTGAATTGGCTATCTTCATCAAGTCCTTTGAAGTAAATCTCCAATAGCTCAATTTTCGGTATACCATGGTGTGGACAATCTAGGAGAAGGTCCTTGAACCTCTCCCAAGACTTGAATAGGCTTTCTCTATCCTTTATCACGAAGGCATTGATCTTCCCTCTTAGCTCGGTAGTCTTGGAAGGTGGGAAGAACTTAATCAAGAACTCGGTTGTCATCTCCTCCCAAGTACTCACTCGCCCTTGTGGAATAGATTGATACCAAGCCAAGGCTTTATCCTTAAGTGAGAAGGAAAAAGCCCTAAGCTTATGGTTGTTGCTCTCCAATCTAGGCGGTCTTAGAGTCTCCATCAAGATCTCATAGTTCATCAAGTGTTGATGAGGAGACTCTCCTTCCATCCCTCCAAATTGATTATGCCGGATCATTTGTAGAACTTGAGGGCGGAGCTCGTAATCATGGACTGCGGGATCTCCTAAGTTCACACCCGGACGGTGTGCTCTTTGTGCCGGATCTATACGTTGCCCTAACGTTTCTGGCTCTTCAATTGCAATGTGCACAACCCAAATATTAACCGCCGCCGGCTGCGGTTGTGTTGGAGGTGGAGGTTGTTGACGATTAAGTTCTCTTTGCACAAGAGTTTGCCTAATCCCTTCAATCTCCCTACTAGTTGCTTCTTGCCTCTCATTGGCAAGTCTCCTTTCATTCTCCAAGGCTTCATCCCTTAGCCTAATTTGCTCTAAAGCTTCATCCAACTCAGCTTGGAGATCTCTTCCGGCCATTTCTTTTCCCTTTCTAATGCTCTTGGATCTAGATCTAAGGGTTTCTCCGGTTCGGGATCGAATGGAGCTAAATCCTTGCCACGAGATCTTCGCATACACCTAAAGAGTGAGAGATGTCCTGAAAAGCAAAGACACAAACCAAACAAGATCAAAAGCAACAAGAAAGACCTACACTATAAACAATCACAAACAATGACTCAATCTTAACCTAGTCCCCGGCAACGGCGCCAAAAACTTGTTACGTCTAGGAATTGATGCACGCAAAAGTCTTAAATTTGTACTCGTTATATTTTTCCTAACTCCTAGTGAACCCATAGTGTATGGGACGTTTTGTAGTAGGGATAGTATTCCGAGGTCGAACACAAAGACTGAGGTGAAATTGAATCGATTAGTGACTAAGGATAGTGTTGATCTAGGCTAAGAAAAAGAGAAAGAAACAAATAAATGAAAATCTCAATATTTTTGGGTTTGGTTTTGTGTGGTGATCAATCAAGAATCACAACGATATAAGAATGCAAAACAAACTAACAATCTAGCAAATAAACATAAACAAGCAAGACAAACACGAGATATGAGATCAAAGAGAGAAAAACGGATTCTAGGGGTTGGAAGTTCCGGTTATGGCATAGGACTCAAGCTTCTAATCAAACTTGGATAAACTATAGCATGTTGGGAAGGAATGTTTCTCAAGTGGGGTCAATTACCGGGTAGGTCTCATGATCCACTAATCCCGCACCTAAGGTCCTATTACCGGGTAAGTCTCTAGGAGCCTAAGGTAGGGATGTCTACACAAACCGGATGGTTATCTAGGGATCTAACTTCTCCTTACCGGGTAAGTCTCGGGAAGGCAAGTCCTAAACACTTATCCTAGCACATTCATTCCAATAGCGGCTTGTGAGGCTCACTACTACCTAGAATTCGTCATCTTCGGTATCTAAGAGCAAGAATCACCGGGTAAGTCTCTTCTAACTCTTAGTTTCTAACACTAGGTAAGTCTAGGATAGGTTTAGCTCAAGAAACACTAGGATTTCAACAATCTAACATCCTAGCACTTAGATTTATCAAAACAAGCAAGTCAGTCAAAATCACGGGGTGTTCATCAAGAACCACGGCCGCGGAATGTATAGAACAAACCGTGGTTTACAACAGAGGCTAGGTTCGAGCAAAAGATTCATCCAAAGGTAAATCTAAGTCCATTCTATCATATTCCATGCCATAACCATCTTTCCCTTTACCCTAGAATCGCATCTAATTAGCCAACAACATGCATCATCACAATCAAAGTCATCAAGCATAAAATCATGGAATCCATATCAAGAGGATGAAATGAAATAGAGATGAGCAAGTAAAACAAAGAAAATCAAGCTGAATGTATGATAAGAAAGACTTACAACCCTTCAAAAGAAGGTTCAATCTCGTTCCTTACAAAACCGAGCAAATCGTCTTCACAAAACTCACTCAAAATCACTCAAAACTATGAAAGACTAAAAATGGTGTGTTCTTCTCTTCTTCTCCAATGGAATCCTTTCTTTTCCTCCAAGAGTAGCTCCAATCCAATCTTCCAATGAGATAATATGTGTTGTTGAGAGTGTGGGAGAGAATGGGAGTGAGGGCTCCCTCATAACAACCTGCAGGACCACCTTATATCCTCAACAAATTGCAAGAGTCGGCCATGAAGATCGTGGGACAGCTGGCACAACTGTCTGGGGAAACCACGGCCCATTTACACGCCCGTGGAAGTCCCAGTGGCCGTGGTTTTGGTGCTTCTGCACTCTATGGATCGTCAAGCCACAATTTGGTGCATGGCATGCACCAACAAGGTCCCATGTGTCCCCCTTAGCTCCTAGCTTGCTTCCCAATGAGTCCGAAGGTGTGTCATCTCGAGGAACGATCCTCGAATGTATCGATTAAGCTTCTAAATCTCTCAAAATACCTACAAAGCATACAAAAGTCCGTGTAGACGTCTATCTCGACAAAATACATGAATTGAGTGCAAACGTCATGAACTAGTGCTAAACCATGCATGAATGAGCGGGAAAACTATCTAAATGAGTGCCTAATCTAACATCATAAATCGTGTTATCACGCCTCCTAAGACGCACTTACTAAAACAAAGATCGTTCGTGAAGGACCAAAACTAACTACGTGACAACGACCATGAACCAATACTATTGATTGGAAGAAGGTGACGATAACAGTTGGAGAAAAGAATGTTTTATGCGAAAATAACATGTTTGCTTTCGCAATTGTAATTTTATACTTATCATACATGTGATTTTTTCTTGTTTTGAATGGGTTGGAATGGCTATTTAGATTGGTTTAGTGTTCAATCAAACATTTGATCTTCCAAAGAGCAATAGTTTGTTACTTTGTGCAAACATACTATTGTTCAATCCACAATATCTCTTTCAAAGATTTTTTTTTTGTTAGCTCCAAAGTTAAATTCATGTTCAGCGATCAAAGTAAAACAATTAAATACAATGATTCACGCCTCAAAGCCTTGTGTTGATCAAATTATCCTAATACGCAAGTGTGTGTATATATAATAGGATCAAATATCACTTAAAAGAAAATTATTCACACCTCAAAGGCTAGTGTAGATCATATTACCTTAAGCATGTGATAAACGCGGATAGATGTGAGCGATGCAATGCTAACGGTGAAACTATTTTCCATGCTTTGATATTTTGTCCTAAGAACGTGGAGTTTGGGAGGGATGTAGAGTTTGGAGAGTGATTCACTATATGCAACCATGTCATCCTCTCGACTTGATGATGCACTTGTACACAAACTATGAGGAGAACTTCCACCGTGACCTTTTTTTTTGAAAAATTACTTGTATTAAGAAAGAGGAATTACATGAGAGAGGGATAGCAGTAGTAGCAATTACATAGCACCGTAGAACTAGAGAACATTAAGGAAGAGAGCTGGTATAGATGGGATCCTAGCTCAGGTGGAGATCAAGCATTCTTGTAGTTGCGATAGACTTACTCGAACGGTCCTTCCAATGGTAGGCAATATGAAGTTTGATAGCATGGATGGCATCTCCAGCATAGTTAATGGCTCGGGTATAAATGTTGTTATACATCAGATTATTCCTGGCGTTCCAAATGAAGTAAACAAAAGCAGTGATAGAGGTTGTGCGAATGCTTTCGAGAAGATCATGTCCATGATTGGGTCGTATGCTGAGCCAAAGCCAAATGTTGTTGATGTATGGGGCTGGGTATGGAACTTTAGTCTAGCAAGATAAGATGTCAAGTACAAGAGAAGAGTAGTTACACGATGTCCAGAGATGATCATCATCTTCAACCATACTAGTGCAAAGCTTACAAGTATCGTTGTCAATGATGTTCCAAAGCTTGATCTTGGCCAAAGTAGGGAGACACCTGTGGCTGGCAATCCAAGTGATATAGCTACATTTAGGAATGTTGCATTTGAGCCAAATGATGCTACATACGGTGGAGGATAGCTGGGATGGTTGAGGCTTGAAGATGACATATGCTTTTTTTTAACAGAAGGTTCCATTCGGATTAGACAAGAGCGAGGAGTGGTGAGTACCAGAGGGGGGAGGGTTAGTAGCTCGTCCCTTATCTTCAGCATGGACTTCCAGTAGTAACAATAATGAGTCTTTGGTTGGCAATTCCAAATGTTTTGGCTCTTAAGAACATGTCGAGCAATCAACGAACTCTAAAGGTTATCATCGCTACTATCTATATCGAAAATAAGGTGGGAGAAAGAGACCTTATTCCTGGCTTTGAGATCAGGAAATCCGAGACCACCATCAGACTTCGAAGTACAGACAATAGACCATGCTACAAGAGCTCTCTTACTACAATCCTTCCCCGACCATAGAAAGGAGCGAATCAAGGTTTGAATCTTATTCGGAATTGACTCCGGAAGAAGGAACATAGAACACCAATATTGATTAATTGGGATAAGAATGGACGTGATAAGTTTAGCACGACTAGAATAGGATAAAAGCTTTGCACTCCAAGACTGGATCTGCTTGGTTAACTTGTGGATCAGTGGGAGGTAGTCGGAGAGAAAGAGCCTTAGACTACCTACAGACACCCCAAGATAATGAAAGGGTAGGGTTCCTCATGCAATACCAATAAGCTGGGAGGCCAAAGCTTAATCAGATGGCGACATACCTCCCATGAAGATAGAGGATTTGGATAAGTTGATCTTTAATCCGGAATAGCTACCGAAAGCATCAAGGGTAATTTGAGGATGTTGGTGGAGGTAAGGTCCCCTCTACAAAACAACATTAAGTCATATGCAAAGAGAGGTGAGTGATGGATGGTGAGAAGCATTTTGGGTGGTGGTTGAAGTCGGTATTGGTGGTGTTGTGGTATAGCATTCGGGAAAGGTATTCCATGGCAATGGTGAAGAGAGGACAGGATAAAGGGCAGCCTTGTCTTAGCCCTCTATGGCCCTTGCAATGGCCTATTAAGGAGCCATTTATGTTGACAGAGTATGAGGATGTTGTGATACATTCTTTAATCAAATGAATGAAAGACTCAAGAAATCCCATTTTGGATAGGCAGTGCAGAATGAAGACATGATCGATTGTATCAAAAGCCTTAGAAATATCAATCTTTATGGCGGCTCTAGGAGAGATGTATTTCCTGTTGTACTTGTTGAGGAGTTACTGGTTAATTAGCACATTGTGCTTTATGGATATGTCTTTAACAAAAGCACTCAGGTAAGATCAAATGATGCGAGGTAGGATGACATTGATGCGGGAGGAAATGATCTTTGCAATGGTTTTGTAGGTTGTATAACAGCATGAGATTGGCCTGAAGTCAGAAGAAGAGGATGGATTATCAACCTTTGCAATGAGAGAGATGGATGCGTGATTGATCTGCTTGAGCATTTTCCCATGTGAAAAGAAGTCTTTAATAGCATCTATGAAATCATCCTTAGTAATACTCCAAGAGGCTTTAAAGAACAGTGCACTGTAACCGTCGGGACTTGGTGATTTATTATCTCCAATACTAAAAAGAGCATCTTTTATCTCCTCAGTAATAACCTGCATAGAAAGAAAAGAAAAGTCAGTGGGGCTAAAGCTCGGTAGGGAGAGATCTGGGTAGAGGTGATTGTTTGGTGGATTGGGTGCTTTGAGGATGTTTTGGAAGTTGTTGATGAAAGTGGTGTCAATGAGGTCGGGATCGGTAGTGGTGACTCTCTCATGCCCTTTGATGGAGTTAATCCGATTGGCACATCTCCTGGCTTTGATTCTTCTAAAGAAAAAAGATTCACAATGGTCTCCATATTTGATCCAATTAGCTTTGGAGAGCTGGGCCATAGTGGACTGTAGAGTGTTGAGGCTATCGTTCAGGGAGATGGTGGTTTTCCGTTTTGTCTCCTGGAGGATAGGGTCATGAAGGTTACTTTGAAGATTATTGTGAGTAGTGAGTAATGACATCCTTTTCTCATGAATGGCCTGATGAATCTCTTCAAGTTTAAAACTTGGGAATCTTTTGAGTTTAAGTTTGAGGATCTTGAGCTTTTTTGTGATCTTGTACATCGGGTTGCCTTCAATATCCGTGCCCCAAACATTGGAAATACATGAGAGGAAGTTTTCGTGATGCACCCACGCATTATTTAATGTGAATGGGGTAATGTGTGTGACATCAATCGGATCAATACTGAGTAAGCCTGGAGAGTAATCCGACACTTTTGGGAGAACAAAGTGAGATTAAGAACGAGGAAAGCTTGAGTGCCATGTAGGATTAATCAGAATACGTTCAAGTTTACACCAAGTGCGAGAACCAACCTGCTTGTTGTTCCAAATGTACTTACATCCTGAATAAGAGTGATCCATAATATTGCTTTGCTCAAAGCAATTGGCTAACTCCGAAGATGGTTGGGAGATGCAGGGAGAGTTATTGGTCGATTTTTCCGGAGATAGGGTAACGTTAAAATTTCCAAGCAAAGCCCAGAGAATGGAGGAGTTGAGGGAGGCTTATGGTTGAAATAGAAGTCCAAAGATCAGATCGGTTTTCAGGAGAGTTATGGCCATAAATGAACGTAAGTTCTAGGCGAGTGGAGGGATCATTATGAGATAACGGTTTAGAAATTTGGCAATGGAGAAGTTGATCGGTTATGATTGTAGTAGAAATGTGGAGTTTGGAGGGATTCTACCAAACCCAAATCCTACAATTATGAGCAAGAGAGGAGTTAGAGACTTGACTCTAAGTCGGGAAGAGGCTCTTCGCAGTACGTTTCTCTATACTGATCTTGAGCGTGGTCTCTAGAATGGCCAGGAGATCAATGTTTTTCTTCTTGACAACGTTATGAACGGCTTTTTTCTTAATTGGGTTATTCAAACCCCTGATGTTCCAAGAGCATACTTTTATATTCACTGAGACGTGATTGTGGGTCCACAACAACTCTTGTTGGGTGGAATGGAGTTAACAATTGGGCTAAAAGACGGGTTAGGTTCAGTTGTTGTGACTTGGGTTAAGGAATGATCAGAAGTTAAAGGAGGAGTGGTAATGCCAAGGGTGGGGGAAGAAAGGGATGTGGGAGGTAAGTCAGTTTTCAAGGAGTGGGGAAGGGTGGATGAGATGGTATGATCCAGGATGGATATAGGGTTTGGAGAAGAGGTAGTTGTGTCCACTTGCATACAAATTTGATTGGGATCAGAAGTGGTAGAAGATACGGTTGGAGTTGGATCAGGAAAGGGGGGGTGAATCCGGAGAGATCTTTTGAGAGTCATCCGGAGTAGGTAGATGGGGACCCCGCTTAGAGTTATTTCTAACCCTAAAAATTGGTCGCTGGAGTTGAGGCAATTTTCGAGTCGATGGTTTCTAGCTGGGTTTAGGTGCTGAGCAACTATGGCCAAAGGTAAGAAAGGTAGTGCACTGGGTAGGGATCCACTCATACGTTATCTTTTGTTTGAAGGAGAATCCATCAGGGCCAGTGAGAACCACCTCGCGAAGAAGAGGGCAAGCAACATGTATAAGAACCATAATGCGTGCATATCCAAGTCTCTCTTGGTTAGCAGAGCAGGAGTCGGTAAGGATGGGCGTCCCTAGAGCCAATCCAATCTTGGGGAGCATGTGTTTAAACCAAAGACGATAATCAAGATCGTGCAAGGTAGCCCATATAAGAACTGAGCTCAGGCAAGAGTAGTCAAGAGGGAGATCTTTAGTGCATCTCTTGAGAATCAAGGTAGATAGCCATTGTCCACCCAAGGATTACCAAGAAGAATGGAATTGAGATCTTCTTCATTAGCAAATTGGAAGACAAATACACCCTTATCGTTGCGTAGTATTTTGGTTTGGGCGATTGAGTTCTAGTACTTTTTGAGAAAAACTGACATATGTTGGAAGCTTATTGATAGGTGATGGAATCACTATCTTATTAAGGTAGTTTAAGTATGTTTTTAGAGTCAAATGGTTGTATTTTGTTGCCAATTGTGTAAATCCAGCTGAAGAACTAAGCAACGAAGAAATCCAAAGATTTAGCAACAGTTGGAAGAAGAACGGAAGCAAAGAGAAGTCCAGAGGAACCCTGTCACGGCACCCGCGGCGACACTGTCCCACCCCCGCAGCGACACTAATTCCAGAGGAACCCTGTCACGGCACCCGCGGCGACACTTTCCCGCCCCCGCGGCGACACTGACTCTAGAGGAACCCTGTCACCGCCCCCGCGGCGACACTGTCACGCCCCCGCAGCGACAATGTCCTGCCCCCACGGCGACACTGTGCCGCCCCGCGGTTTGACACCAGAAAGGTCAAGAAGATCAACAGTCAGCCGTTCCAAAGCATTATTGACCCGCCCCCGCGGCCCTGCCATGCCGCCCCCGCGGCTTAGTTGAAGATGGAGCATTTTACACTAAACCGCCCCCGCGGCTCCCAGATCCGCGCCCGCGGTTATGCAACAGTCGTAATAAATATGGTTGTTTAGACTCTCACTTTATGACATTTAAAGTGACGGTTTTGGCTGCCTATTTACTGCAATTTAGTGTCCTAATTAGTATAAATAGAGATGCTAGGATAGTGTTAGAATATCTCATTTTTCACATCATCACATCAAAAACCACTTTTATTTTCTTTGTTTTGTTTTGTTCTCTATGGACGACTAAGCACCTTTAGTTATGCTTGACATTGGAAGCTCTTGACATAGATCTGGTTGTCAGTTTTATAATTGAAGTTGTTATTCCATAATGATTTGTGTTATGCTCTCGTGCTTAACTTCTTGATTGTATCTCACCCTCTATCTAGCTTGATCATCTAGGTACTTGGGTCTTATCCAATGTGCTAGGAATTGTGGTTCCGGGTTCGGGTCATCTTTCTAGTAGCAAACACGTTTACATAAGCGGGTTGCAAGTGTAATTCGTGAGTGGAACATCACAACATGATTTTAGTAACTGGTTGTTTCTAAATCTCATGTGTCTCTTTATCTTTATTTAAATGCTATTGTTAAAATCTGATTCTGTAGGTTTACGAGTTAGGATTAACAATAAGTAATATCGGGGCTGGTTGAACCGGTATTTAAATACGATCGAGATGAGAATAAACTTTGGAATAAACTTCATGAAAACAATGATCAACCATATCTTATGTTGAAGCGGATAATTGTCAAGTGCAACGTCTTCTTAAAATCATTGAAATCAACTTCTTGTTTGCTTTGCCTATTTGTCACTTTAACAATCACAAACCCCCCTTGGTTACATATAGTTGATAGTTTAATCACATTTGTGGTTTAATTACTCTCTATCTCTCTTGGGTTCGACCCTTACTTAATCACTATACTTGCTTTAGTATTGAGTTCGGAAATTACTTTGATAGGATATAAACGACCTAAGAAAATATCCTCGTCACTTATTGAGCTTCCAATGTGAAATCCAACAAGTGAGAGTTTCCATTTTCTGAGTTGTCTCGGCAATGTCTTCCTCGGTGAAGTTAATGTGTCCAGATTCAAGCCCAAAAGTAAATGACAGCAAGACATGATTCCAACGTATGTTGTTCGAGATAATATCCTTGTAGGATATCGAGTGACGGCTGTTGGCATGTTTGAGGAAGCGTGTAGGTGGTTATGGGTAGACGTAAAGTTTGTCAGAGAATGTTGGTGATTAGGTTCAGTGTCAAAAGGGGTAGCTGAAGAGTTGGCAATCTTGGGAGGGCATGGTTCAATGGGAGCCTTCTCAGGGGAGCTAGAGTTGGACGCTTCTAGAGATCCGTCAACCAAGGGAGGGGTATCGACAGTGAGGGGCATGCTGGGGGTAGTATCCATCAAAGACTGAATCAAACCAGTAGGCTGGGTAGGGAGATGAGATAGAGAAGATGTTGAGGGGATGGTGATGGTGATGGTAACGGGTGAAAAAGAGAATCATAAGACAGCAGAGGAGGGATTACGTGAGGTCTTGTTTTGGCCAAGAGCCTCTGATTATTGGAGCGGATAAGGTCTTCGGGTATAGGCTCAAAAGGGCTGTCGGGCGAGGGAGGAATGGGTGAAAGGGGGCGAGGTTTGGACGGGGTGGTGGTTTTATGGTGCGATTCGGAAAGCTTAATAGATAGTCTTCTTGATCTTCTTGAGCCTGCCATGGGAAGCAGGCAGAGGGGGGGGGGGGGGGGGCGGAGGCCACACAGGGGTGGAGAAGGCCAAGCCTACTCCGGCAGAAGAAGAGAGAGAAGAGAGCTTTTGTGCGAAATGTCAATTTCCACCGTGACTTTTTGACCCATGCATGGAAAGCTTGGTATTGTAGAAATTTGGTGTTATTTGATGATGCGGATCCTCCATCAACAATCCATCCTTATAACAAGTTCCGAAAATTGCCTCAAAGCAGTATTCCTACACTTAACGTATCTTATCAGCATCCTTAAAAGATTAATCTAAAGCCTTAATTCCGAAGGATAAATATTTGAAATCAGTATAGATCATCCAAAAATAAGTTCATACCACCCTATTGTCCTAAACAAGACATTTATATAGATATTTGTTACCATTTCTACGTAGTGTCTAAACAATCTACTACCCCTATATTCGGTGCTTAAATATATTTATATATATTACACCTACTCATCTAATATATAAACTAATAGGTACTAAAATACTTACATGTCAACAACCTATCCTCTATGATACTCTAGTTAATAGCATCAACAGATAGTGCGTGAAATCATTATAGTATGCCCATGGATACAACACTAGAAACAAGAAGAAGCTTACCCGAAATCGTGCAACAAAACCTACAATTTCCTGGTGATAGGCCTTACCCGCAAAGCCAACTCAATTAACTCACAAAGGACATGATATAAGTTCTTCGTTGCGAGAACGATGGAGAGACGGAAGAGATATCGATCGAGGAAAGTTAAGAGTAGAGTAAATAAAAGAAGAGAACCGTAATCCCATAAGAAACTCAATTCATCCCAACAACTCCTAAAATCACGTACCTAATAGATAAGATTTGCAAGGATAAGAAGGAGAATGCAAGACATTAATTGATCCCCAATTTCTTTATATATATATATATAAAAGATGATTAAAATATTGGTAAAAGATTATGTGATATTCATACACATAAAATGATAAGACGATGGAAAAGGTCCAAACAAGTCAAACTCCGGTTTTACTCGGAAAATATCAGAAATTAAATTTTCGGGTATTACATCAGTTCCCCTCAAAATAAGTTTTGTCCCGAAACTTAAGATAAGGAAATTATATAGTTAGCCATTTAAGCATACATCCGAATATCTAACTACTATTCCCAAAGTCCCGTCGTTCTACCTTTGTAATCGTATAAGCATCCATCATACAATAGACCGTAAGTATAACACACATCAAAGACTAAGCACTCAAGCATGAAAGTAAACAAGTAGTCAAAACATCACAAAAATACAAGTTCGAGTACTAACCCGTCGGTCCTAAGGTTGCAACTAACTTTGCATAGATCTTCGGATATTTACACATAATACTACCCTTGGTCTCCCACGTAGCCTCGGAGGCTCCACGTTTAAACACTGAATCCGTAACCTATGTATAAACTTAAGCCGCAAGCGTCTAATACTACGCTCCTGAATGGCTAACGGGTATTCCACAAAGGTATGATCCGACTCGACGATCAAATCCCCGTAGCCGATGACATATCTCAGATCCGGTATATACTCTCTCAATTGAGACACGTGAATGACTAGGTGGACGCATTCTAGTGCGGCTGGAAGCTCTAGTCAGTATGCACACTTCCAACCCGTCATACCATTTCCGATGACCCGACATATCGGAGACTCAACTTTCTTGTAATGCCAAAATGTCAGATACTTCGCACTGGTGAAACTCTCGACAAAACATGGGAACTCACTCCAAACTCTAGAGTGGTCGGCGATTTTTAACGACTTTGTGCTGCCAACATACGCTCCCGGATCAAAACTACCCGAGCGATGTCATCTTGTATCTGCTCCGGGCGACTCCACATGCTTTCTCACGTTCATCTTAGCATAGTGGTTTACGACCTCTCCGCCCATGCAACCCCTCACTTAGAGCCATTTCAATAAGCACACGCATGTCCATAATATATATATATCCTCCAACATCTGAATGGTCCTCCTAGACTGAACGTTAGTTTGGTAATGATATGTTATAGCAAGGGGAAGACTTGTACTCCAAGCCGTGTGCACTGGCTGCCGAACTCAAGGTAAGCCGTCCATTTCTATCTAAAACCATAGTCCTCGGTACTTCACAGGGTCCCACAATCTGTCTAGTAATCTCCTCAGCTATACGGCTCACTGACCACGTCCTCATGGTAGGGATGAAATGTGTGGTCTTTGCCAGTCCACAATTCTACTTATGTCTCAACGGGACTTTAACTTTGATTCAACCTAGTGATCAAAATCCACGTGGTTATCCTCCCGCAATCACTTGGCATCATCATAATGTTATATAGTTCTCTATCTAGATTTATCATTAACTTGACATTGATAATGGTGATTTCCCATGTTGTCTCGTGAACGCTTTTGTTAGGCGACTCATCAAGCAACATCTTCTTACCAGAAATGGTGTCACTATTATCAATTGATCAAACTCCTCTTTCAATGTTGAATCATCGGTTCTATTACATTCCTAATAAAACCCCAAGGGTATCCTTTTATAGTCATTTCTACGCAATATACTCCGGTGGTAAGACCGACTTTTGATACCCGATGTTCTCTCTTTACTTGTTGATTTGTCTATCTGAAGTTGTACGTTGGTGACAAAGGATATACTAACCCGATATTATAACCTTACACCATCACATCTGGTGCCGTTTGAATAGAAATCCCTAGATGTACATGCTCTTCTCCCAAGATCCGATTTATCGACTAACAGTCTACTGGCACAAATATAACCTTGCCGTTTTACCACTTATAAGTCCTTATCCCAAGTACAGTGGTCACTCCCTTTGAGCTTTCTCATGCAAACTTCACGGACATCATTGAATAAATTTATTACTTTCCTCAACTCTTCTCCAATCAGTCAGAGAATATCCGACGTAGTACTACCCTCTCTCGATAAACTCTTTATATACACACCTTTTGTACCTATCTTGCCAGGTGACAAGAGACACATATGAAAATCTTTAGTCCCTCAGCATAACTCTATCTCCTGTTCGAGCCAACCAAGATGTATACTTCAATCACCATCACCCCAAAACCCGACACATCACTTCACCAAGATGCCAACGGCATAATCTCTACTCTTGCGTCACCACTATTAATCTAGTTATTCCGTGTCACACCCTTAGTCACAAGACTCTCTCCGTGAGTCTAGAAGATTGGCTTAAATCTCGTCCGTGAGAACATGTCATTAGTACCATTTCGATGGAATATCTTGCACCTTCTTTACCTGCATTTATTGTCATAAAACAATAATTAAAAAGGTTAACTTCTTTCTCTTACTCCTCCAATTCTTCATATGAAGATACATCAATACTAACTCTAATTGATGTCTTTCCCCTAACTTAGTAGGTAAGCAACCTCATACAACAACTCCCTTTACATCGTTAGATAATTTAAGAGGTCATGTCCCAAAATCTTCCTTGGATAATTTCTTAGTGTTACATGCTTGAATTCATTCAATGTTGCTATTAAAGAACACTCGTCTTTATACTGATATAACTTCATACTTATCGACATCGAACCATCTGAAGAAATTCTCCAAGGTGTTGATAAAGTTACTTATAAATCCGCAGTCACACTTACTCTTCCTATCTATTAACAACTTGTCACTAGTGGACCCACATGTGTCCGTTCCTAGTTGTCACCGATCAGTTTGTAGTTGACATTTCATAATATCATGGACTTAACCTTCTCTCATATTTTCAAATGTTGAATTTCCTTGTAAAGCGCCACTTACTCGAGTTTATCCATTTTATACTCCTTTAGCTTATTCTACGATCCACGCTTCTATTCTTTTGTGAGATACTCTAGTTCTCGAACCCCAATGTGTCATTCATTTAATATTAATAAGGTTATCAATACTTCGTAATAGCTTGCAAGTGTGTTTCCCAATTACTATAATCTTAGTTGTCGTCTTTTTGTAGCTTAATTCCCTTGATTAGCGAGATACTATTGTTGTATCTTGAGCCCTATCAAGATCATTTCCAAACACTTCCTTTTATGTGGCTGTTTCTTAGCAATGTCAATTATATAGAATCTTGTTGCCCTTGTTAAAGGAACTCCACCATTTGAATACCTACACCGCAATCCTTATGTAATTATCTTGTCTCCTAAAAAGTCAATCCACACAATGCTTATGGAATCAAGATTACACCTTTTGGCCCATCAATAAGCTTAAATTCTGTGTCCTTTTCATTCTTCATGTCTAGGACGACACCACATCTCATCTTGACTCCCATGTTTATGACTGTCTAGAAAGTCTTCTATTTTGATTGTTATGTCACTTTAACCACTAAGCGTGATTATACTCCACTCTACTTGATTCGCGTCTTTAGGTTTTTAACATGACCATTTGAAGAATTTTTAGGTTGTTGTCCCTAGTTTGCATAATTGTCGGTCATTCATTGCTTATTCGGAACCACGTCCATTTCTTCATACCGCTACGTTTCTTGTACAGCTTTTCAATAAGTTCTGCTTGATTTACTCAAGGTTCATCTCTATTTGATGTTCTTGCGGTTAATGTCATCTCTTAGTCTTCACCTTTTTGCCTTGACGTTCTTTACATGATTCAAAGGAGTTACCAAGGTGTTCGCCAGAACATAATGCTCAAATTAATAATCTGATCATAATTATCCTCGTATCGACACTCTTCGAAGTCTTCTAGGTGTTATTCAAGGAGCTATGATCACCTCCTATCATCTTAACTAAAGGATCTAATATCACTACTAAGATACTAACATACCACATGTTATATAACTATATATCATATCATAATAAACAAAATATATATAATTCCAAAATATATCTTCTATAATACTGAGCTGCAGAGATCTGCGGAGGTAGTGGTGGTCCCACGTACTTTCTATCCCATCCCGACTATGCACATAATTTAAACACGAAATTCATTTAGAAAACTCAAACCCTCTCGTATTTTGTTTATATATTTATTCAGCCTTTCAGAAAATTACAAGTGTCATTGTTGTCAAACTAGAGCTTTGATACTATGTTGTAACACCCCAAATTCTCAAAACTCGGGATGCTACGGTTAGGACCTCGTCCTAACCCTAGCCTAACAACAATCTCACCGGATCTTACAACAAGGCAAAAATAAAAGGGGGAAACCGAATAAAAATATTATGCAAAATTTTCATGTTTACAAAGGAAGACTCTCAGCCGAGTACTACATCAGTACGACCATCCAAAATGAAAAATGCACAAACGAAAGACTGAAATACAGAAAAACCCAAATCCTTTCCTATAAAGTACGGGAACCCGGTTGACCACTCCGTCAGGATCACTCTACAGCTACCCTATCTTGCAAGACATCTACAACATCGGATAAACCGTTAGCTAACAATTCTAACATATATTAGAAGAACTACAATAGCACACACACATCATTACGGAAAAGAAACACGCATCATGCTTACACAAAAATCCATTTATTATCTTTATTTATGTTATTCACTTTTAATTCAACGTATGGTGTGGCACGAGGATCTCCCGAACCATGCATCTATCCCCATGTACCAACAGGACTGGATCCGATGCACCTCACCGTGTACCTCTCTGGGTTAGTCGCAAAGAACCTCCCAGTCTCATGTCAGAGTTGGGCAGTGATGTCACCACCCGTTATGCATACACTTGGCCAATTAACAATGTGGCCGTCCTACTCACGTTATAGTTATAAACAACCAATATACACACTACCATCATAACTCAATCAATACATAAAATGTCAGCTAACTAAGTCCAAAGGACTTACTTGATAGCATGAATTATAGTCTATATTTTGGGACTTGTTTAGACGTTTTATCTTCAAAAATCTGCATGTTTGGATGTATATTCTGCAGTTATATTATTGTTTCATCTACTTTTGCGGGAATCGAGGTCTACACCAAGTTTCGTTGTAAATGTAGGTAAAATGGCACATTTTGGACCAAAATGGAGCTAAAGAATCATTGGAGCTACATTCAGGAGCTTAAAGGAGAACCCAGGAAGAATGGAAATGGATTAAAGATTCACTTTGGACCAAATTTAAGAGATTTCACCCTCAATTAAGGAGTCACCTCAGTCAACCACAGTGTTACCTCGACCGAGGTGATTTTGAAGAACGCTCCGACCGAAGTGAATACCTTGACGCGGCGAGGAGATATATTTTATGGCTGAGATCTTTTAATTATGGAAAGAAGATATCATATATTTGGGCTGGACTTCTGGAAGGAAGATAATATATTTAGGAGATCTATTTTGGAGATAAGATATATTTTATTAAGATATTATCTTTTAAGATATTTCCTATAAAATTATCTTAGGAATATATTTATTTTAGGAGATAAGATATATTTTATTAGGATATTATCTTTTAAGATATTTCCTATAAAATTATCTTAGGAAGATATTTATTTTAGGATACATGGATATATTTAATAGGAAATTATCTTTTTAAGATATTTTATCTTTGGAAGATAATTCTCCTATATAAAAGGTTGGATATTCTACAATTCAACCATCATCGGATCTACGGATCACAGATCTTCGGATCAAAAACCCGCTATCACCGAAAGACCGCTTAGGGCTGAACATCCGCTATATCCTGCTTACAGCAGCAACACCCTGCATTCCCATAGTTGGGAGATTTGAAGAACCTTTTTGAAGGTTGAAGGAAGATTGAAGGAAGAAAGTTTATAGCTTTTATAGCTTTGTGAAGGGTTTTGTAAGATTCTCTTAGATTCCCTTCATTGTTGTTTGTCTTTGGATTTTGATCCAAGGAACGCTTGTTGTTTGATAATTGATTCAGTTATTGAAGCCTTTCTCTTAAGGTTTTCTTGTTCAATTATTCTCTTTCTTCCCATATATTTGATTATTACTTTCATGATGATGAGTGGCTAATTTCCTTGTATGATTCTAGGGTGATTGGCTGAAGGTTGTGGGAAAAACAATGATAGAACGATCTTAAATCACAGTAGGACCCTGAAAGCTCAAGTCTTTATCCTTAACCCTAGAACATCTCGCTCAGTCGATGAACATCTCGGCCGGGGTGGAATTTTTCTGACCGAGGTGACTTATCTGATCCGAAACTGAGAGTTAAGTGTTAGAGTTTGCCAAAACCTATTCTTATTACACCTTTCCTGGTTCAATGCAAGCCTAGGATGAGACTTACCCGGTGATTCCGTTGTTTGTTTACCTAAGATCATAAGCAATAGGTCATAAAGGTTTATCCTTTATTGAGCCTCAAGTGTGCCTTCATCCCATCTTTGTGAGTTAGCCTGAGACTTACCCGGTAAAGGTTGATTCTATTCCCTTAGGTGGTGTGTTGGTTTGAGGTTATAGTTCTTTACCTTGATTCCTTGAGACTTACCCAGTAATAGGAGTTACGGTTTGGGATTAGTGAGTAGTGAGACTTACCCGGTGATCTATTCCACTTTAGTAACACCTTCCCTATGCATATATCTCAACTTTGTCCGCTTATCTTTAGATCTTGAGTTGGAACCACAACTAGATGCTTTAATCCCTAGAATTGCATATTTCCTTAATTAAATTTTTATCATCCTTGATTGTTTTAATTGCTTCGTGGTTAGTAATTACACAGCTTACCTATTCCTACTTTGTTTCACTAAGTCCTTGTGATTGACCCCTGGAATTCCTTGCTTTTTACTACGATTGACCCGTACACTGCGGGTTCGCATCCTTGTTTTAAGCTTACATCTAGGGTTATAAATTTAAAGCTTGCACACACCGTTTGGAGAGAACAAGTTTTTGGCGCCGTTGCCGGGGACTTGGTCTAGACCGAGCCGGTTGAGGTTGTCCTTCGGGGCTATCGCCCCTGTCGCTACTAACCATTCTACTTGAGTGTTGATAACACGATTTATGACTTAGTTTTAGGTAATCATTTAGATAGATTTCTCACTCATTCATGCATGGTTTAGCACTAGTTCACGACGTTTTGCACTCAATTCATGTATTTTGCCGAGATAGACGTCTACACGGACTTGTGCGTGTTTAATAGGTATTTCGGGAGATTCAGGAGCAAAACGATACGTTTGAGGATCGTTCATCTAGATGACACGCCCTCGGACCCATTAGGATACAAGTTAAAGGCTAAGGAGGACTCATGGAGCCTTGCCAACACTTACCATGCACCAAATCACAGCTTAATGATCCAAGGCAAAGTTTCTGCACAGAATCACGGTTCTCTGACACTCCACGGCCGTGGAATCAACCGTGGTTTTTGCCAGATTCTTGTGACAGCTGTGCCACGACTCTCATGGCCAGCTCATGAGAGTTTGTTATAAAAGTGGTCCTTCATGGGCTGTGAGAAGCATCTGGGAGCAGCTCATCCATTATCCATTTTCTCTCTAACCAAAAAGATTCTCTCAACAAGAAGTTTTTCTAGGAAGGAAAGTGTAAAAGAGAAGAAGAAGAGCTCTATTGAAGAGGAGAAGAAGAACACACACCATCACCACACTTGATAGATTTGTAGTGAAGAATTCCGGATTTTATTTCTAAGAGTTGTATCAATCATTGAACCTTCCTTTGGAAGGATTGTGAGTTATTCTAATTCTATTTTCAGCTTGGTTTTGTTTTAGTTCACTTGTCCATCTGTCCCCCTTCATTATCTTGCAATGGATGTTATGATTTTATGTTTGTTTGTTTCGATTTCTATTATGAACGTTGTAGGCTAAATTGATGTGGTTCTAGGGTAAGGAAAGGATGGTTATGGCTAGGGCTATGATAGGACGGACTTAGATTTACCTTCGGATGACTTGTGTTTATGAACGTAGCTGCTGTTAGAAATCACGGGCAGTTCTTTTCAGACCACGGCCGTGGTTTAGGTAGAACAAACCGTGATTTTCCCTGGTTCGAAGGATCTTGCCTTAGATCTATAGAATGTTGAAATCCTAAGTGTTTTTTGAGTTTAACCTACCTTAGGGTAACCTAGTGTAGTAACTAAGTGTTAGGAGAGACTTACCCGGTAATCCTTGCTCTTAGATTCTAAAGATAACAAACCTTAGGTAGTGGTGAGCCTAATAAGCCGCCATTGGATTAGATGTGCTAGGATAGTTGTTTAGGACTTTCCTTTCCAAGACTTACCCGGTAAGGATAGGTTAAACCCCTAATTAACAATCCGGTATGTGTAGAATTCCTATCCTTAGGCTCTTAGAGACTTACCCGGTAATGAGACCCTAGGAGTGGACTAGTTGGATCATGAGACCTACCCGGTAATTGATCCCAATTTAGAAACACTTAATCCCAACATATCATAGTTAATCCAAGGAATGAATTGATAACTTGAGTCCTATGCCATAACCGGAACTTCCAACCCCTAGAATCCGTCTTTTCTTTCTTTGATCATTGTCTTGTTCAGCTTGTTTATTTGTGTTGATTCTTAGTTTAGTTTGATTGTTTACCTTGCATGAATTGTGATTTTTGATTGATCACCAAAAACCAACCAAAAACATTGGAGATTTTCTTTTCCTTATTTCCTTCTCTTCTTTCAATCTAGATCTTTACTAAATTCAATCACAATTCGAATCAATTTCACCTTAGTCTTTGTGTTCGACCTCGGAATACTAACCCTTCTACAAACGTCCCGTACACTGCGGGTTTCGCTAGGTAGTTAGGAATTAGTTCGAGTTATAAATTTAAAACCCATTTGCGCATCACGATCTTAGCGTAACAAGTTTTTGGCGCCGTTGCCGGGGACTAGGTCTAGATTGAGTCTATTTTGTGATTGATTATTAGTGTAGATCTTTCTTGTTGCTTTTGATCTCTTTTTGGTTTGTGTCTTTGCTTTTCAGGACATCTATTACTCTTTAGGTGTATGCGAAGATCTCGTGGCAAGGATTTAGGTCCATTCGATCCCGAACCGGAGAAAACCCTTCGATCTAGATCCAAGAACATCTGAAAAGAGAAAGAGATGGCCGGAAGAAACCTCCAAGCTGAGTTGGATGAAGCCTTAGAGCAAATAAGGTTAAGAGATGAGCTCTTGGAGGAAGAAAGGAGACTTGCCAATGAGAGGCAAGAGGAAACTAGGAGGGAGATTGATGAGATTAGGCAAGCCCTTGTTCAAGGAGAGCTTAATCGCCGACAACCGCCACCTCCTCCACCACAACCGCAGCCGGCGGCTAATATTAGGGTTGCACCCATTGCCATTGAAGAGCCACAAACCCTAGGGAGACGTATGGATCCGGCACAAAGAGCACACCGTCCGGGTGTGAACTTAGGAGATCCCGCAGCCTACAACTATGAGCTCCGCCCTCAAGTTCTACAAATGATCCGGCATAATCAATTTGGAGGGATGGAAGGAGAGTCTCCTCACCAACATTTGATGAATTATGAGATCTTGATGGAAACTCTTAGACCGCCAAGATTGGAGAGCAACAACCATAAGCTAAGGGCTTTCTCCTTCTCTCTTAAGGATAAGGCCTTAGCTTGGTATCAATCTATTCCACAAGGGCGAGTTGGTACTTGGGAGGAGATGACAACCGAGTTTTTGACAAAGTTCTTCCCACCTTCCAAGACTACCGAGTTAAGAGGGAAGATCAATGCCTTCGTGATGAAGGATAGAGAGAGTTTATTCAAGTCTTGGGAGAGGTTCGAAGATCTTCTCCTTGATTGTCCACACCATGGCATACCGAAGATTGAGCTATTGGAGATCTACTTCAATGGACTTGATGAAGATAGCCAATTCAAGCTCCAATCTCTTTCCGGTGGGACATTTATGGAGAAGCATGTTGATGAAGCTTCGGAGTTTGTGGAGAAGCAAGCTTTAGTGATTGAGAAGTACTCCCATAGGAAGAGTGAAGGAAGAAAAGCGGGAGCATATAAGGTGAGTGAAGTCACCATGAGCAATTTCAAGCTTGACGCCATCAACAACGAGTTAAAGTCCTTGAGGGAGTTGTGTACTACAACTTTGAAGAACCAAGCAACTCCTCAAGTGCTTCCACAAGCCAACTTGTCTTCCAAGGAGGAGGATGTGAATTATATGGGAAGGGGAAACTTCAACAATTACCAAGGCCCAAGGAGTTTTAACAACAACCGGCAATTCAACAATTACCGGCCCAACCACAACCATCCCGGATTTTCTTACTCTAACCCGGATGGAGCCTTGAACCCTTCCTCCTCCGCAAGAACAACACCACCATCAAGAGCTTCACAAGAACCTCCACCCGGATTTACTCAACCTCCAAAGGATAGAACCGAAATAATGTTTGAGCAATTGCTTGGAAGGTTGAGTGGTCTTGAGAGCACGGTGACTTCAATCTCTAAAGCTCAAAAGGTTTTGGAAGCACAAGTGTTCCAAAAAGCGGGTGAAGCCCATAGAGACCCGGGAAAGCTTCCCGGAAGGACCGAAGACAACCCAAGAGGCCAAGTGTTGGCTATTACAACAAGGAGTGGGTTGAGTATGAAAGATCCTTTGCCCAAGGACAATGCTAAGGGAAAGCAAGTAGTGGTAGAAGAGGGAAAGTTGCAAGAAGATGGAGGGAAGAGCAAGGATGTAGAGCCAACCTATGTGGCACCGCCTCCATACAAGCCACCACTACCGTTTCCACAATCAAGAGCAAGAGCTCGTTTGGACAATCACTTTGGTAAGTTCCTTGAACTAATGTCCAAATTACATATTAACATTCCGTTCATGGATGCCATTCTAGGAATGCCGGCATATGGCAAGTTTTTGAAGGAAATACTCTCCAACAAAAGGAAGTTGGAGGAGTATGGGGAGATAAGAATGACCAAGAGATCCTCGGAATTAATCCAAACAATGAAGGAGGAGATGCCTCCCAAGCTAAGAGATCCGGGCTCTTTTTGTGTCCCAATAGGAGTTGGAGATGTGAAGTACGAAGCCCTTTGTGATCTTGGAGCGAGTGTAAGCATCATACCGCTTGCACTTTGCAACAAGGTTGGGCTAGGAGAGCCGAAACCGGTCAAGATGACCCTCTATATGGCGGATCGTTCTATCACTCATCCGGTTGGGATCTTAGAAGACATCCCGGTGCAACTAGGAGGATTCTATGTGCCAATTGATTTTGTGGTCTTGGACATTCCGGCGTATTATCCGGTTCCCATCATCTTAGGAAGACCCTTCCTAGCCACCTCCGGATGCTTAGTGGATTGCAAGAATGGAACTCTCTCCTTCAACATTGGAGAAGAGAACATCAAGTTCAAATTGTCCACAATGACGAAAGGGCCAGCCCTTGATGAGGATCTCTTCAACATAGTCGAGCAAGAGGAATCTAGGGAAATTGTGAGCTCGATCTTGATCAAGGATCCCTTGGAGAAGGTTCTTACCTTAAGTATGATGGAGGAAGGTGTTGAGGAGGCTTGCAATGAAGAGATCAAGGCCTTGGAAGCATTGGAAGAGGAGCCAAGAGTTGGATTTGAAAACCACGAAGAGGTGTTGAACAGCTGCAAGATCCACGGTCGAGATTTATGTTCCACGGCCGTCAAACTTTCTGGACAACTCCGGGAAGCAAGCTTAGCAAGAACCACGGCCGTGGAAGTTGAGCAAACCGTGATTCCAGCCGTGGTTTCCCTGGACCAGTCCTTGATGATGGTCAAGTTTTTAGGAGCCATGAGGAGTCTTCATTTGCTTTGGATTCATCTCATCCAACCTTATTTGGATCATCTTCAACCGATAAAGGTCCTCCTTCACTTGAACTTAAACCCCTCCCCTCTCATTTAAAGTATGCATTTCTTGGTGAAAACTCTACATATCCTGTGATTGTTAATGCATGCTTGAGTGATGATGAACTTGCTAAATTGTTGCATGAACTGAGATTGCATAGGAAAGCCATTGGCTATACTATTGATGATTTGGTTGGCATTAAGCCTTCTTTGTGCATGCATAAGATAATGATGGAAGATAACCACAAACCCTCTATTGAACATCAAAGGAGATTGAATCCTATAATGAAAGAGGTAGTCAAAAAGGAAATCATTAAGTTGCTAGATGCGGGAATTATCTACCCTATCTCGGATAGTAAGTGGGTTAGTCCCGTTCATGTAGTTCCTAAGAAGGGTGGGATGACCGTAGTAACTAATGAGAACAATGAACTAATCCCGACTATGACAGTTACGGGGTGGAGAATGTGCATCGATTATAGGAAGTTAAACATGGCCTCTAGGAAAGATCACTTCCCTCTCCCCTTCATTGACCAAATGCTAGAAAGGTTAGCTCAACACTCTCATTTTTGCTATCTAGATGGCTATAGTGGATTCTTCCAAATCCCTATTCACCCCGATGACCAAGAGAAAACAACCTTTACATGTCCATGGGGTACTTTTGCATATAGGAGAATGCCATTTGGGTTGTGTAATGCACCCGCCACCTTCCAAAGGTGTATGATGGCTATCTTTTCGGAATACATAGAAAATATCATGGAAGTGTTTATGGATGATTTCTCTATTTATGGTTCTTCTTTTGATAATTGCTTGGCTAACTTGTCATTAGTATTGCAAAGATGTGAGGAGACAAATCTTGTCTTGAATTGGGAAAAATGCCACTTCATGGTAAGTGAAGGCATTGTGTTAGGAGACTTGGTGTCTAACCGAGGCATTGAGGTTGATAGGGCCAAAATCGAAACGATAGAGAAGTTGCCGCCACCTACCTCGGTGAAGGGGGTAAGGAGTTTCTTAGGACATGCCGGTTTTTACCGGAGGTTTATCCAAGATTTCTCTAAAATCTCTAAACCTCTCACTAACCTACTAATGAAAGATGTTGATTTTGTCTTTTCCAAAGATTGTCTTGAGGCTTTTTGTAGGTTGAAGAACGCCTTGATCTCCGCACCTATCATGCAACCTCCGGATTGGAGTCTACCATTCGAGATCATGTGCGATGCAAGCGATGTAGCCGTTGGGGCTGTTTTGGGGCAAAGGAAAGATGGGCGCACTCACGCTATTTATTATGCTAGCAAGACGCTAGATGATGCCCAACTCAATTATGCTACCACCGAGAAGGAGTTGCTAGCGGTGTTGTATGCATTTGAGAAGTTCCGCTCATACCTTGTTGGAGCGAAGGTCATAGTTTATACGGATCATGCTGCGATCCGTTATCTACTTACAAAGAAGGATGCCAAACCAAGGTTGATTCGGTGGATCCTTCTTCTTCAAGAGTTTGATTTGGAGATACGAGATAAGAAGGGATCCGAAAACTCCATGGCGGATCACCTTAGTAGATTGCCTCCATTAGAGCTTGGAAGAGATGACATTCCAATTGATGACTCATTCCGAGATGAGCAATTGCAAATAATGGAGGAATGCTTGTTCCAAGTGTCTAGAGGAAATGAGCCATGGTATGCCGACATTGTGAACTACTTAGTGTGTGAGGAAGTGCCTCCCGGATTGACATATGCACAAAGAAAGAAGTTCTTCAACGATGTGAGGCACTACTATTGGAGTGAGCCACTCTTGTTCAAGAAAGGCCCGGATGGAATGTTTAGAAGATACATACCGGAAGATGAAGTAGAGAGTGTGATCCGGCATTGTCACTCCTTACCATGTGGAGGCCATGCTAGCTCACACAAGACGTGTGCAAAGGTATTGCAATCCGGTTTTTATTGGCCTAACTTGTTTAAAGATGTGCAAGGTTTTGTAGCGGCATGTGATGCTTGCCAAAGGACGGGCAACATCTCAAGAAGGAATGAGATGCCCTTGAACAACATCCAAGAAGTCGAAATATTTGATGTGTGGGGTGTGGACTTCATGGGACCATTCCCTTCTTCATGTGGAAATCTCTTCATCCTTTTGGCGGTGGACTATGTGTCAAGATGGGTGGAGGCAATCGCCTCTCCTACAAATGATGCCAAGGTGGTGGTGCGGTTCTTCAACCGGGTGATCTTCCCTAGGTTTGGAACACCAAGGGTGGTTATTAGTGATGGAGGAAAGCACTTCACCAATAGGAATTTTGGGGCGCTTTTGGCCAAGTATGGGGTGACTCACAAGGTGGCAACACCTTAACATCCCCAAACTAGTGGCCAATTGGAGATCTCCAACCGGGAGATCAAGGCCATCCTTGAGAAGACGGTGTCTAGGACTAGAAAGGATTGGGCTATGAGGCTCAATGATGCCTTATGGGTATATAGAACCGCCTTCAAGACACCGATTGGCACCACTCCCTACAAGTTGGTCTACGGCAAGTCTTGCCATCTTCCGGTAGAGATGGAGCATAGAGCTTATTGGGCCATTAAGTGGCTAAATTTTGATCTCAAGGCGGCGGGAGAAAAGAGATTGCTTGAATTGAATGCCCTCGAGGAGATCCGGTTGGACGCTTATGAGAATGCCCGGATTTACAAAGAGAGAACCAAAAGATGGCATGACAAGAAGATCATCCCCAAGGAGTTGAGTGAAGGAGATCTTGTCCTTCTCTTCAACTCAAGGCTAAGGCTCTTTCCCGGAAAGCTCAAATCAAGATGGACCGGGCCATATGTGGTGAAGAAGATCTTTTCCCATGGAGCCATTGAGATAGGAGGGGAACATTGTGGGAACTTTAAGGTGAATGGGCACCGGTTGAAGAAGTATATCCCGGGAGCTTCGGTGGAGATAATTGCCCCGCTTCACCTTGAGTAGAGGCCCCCGAGTTTGGTCAAGCTAATGACCTTAAAGAAGCGCTTGGTGGGAGGCAACCCATTGGTAACATTTTTCTTTTCTTGATTTGTTTTTGTTTCTAGATTTTTCTATCTTTGTGTGTGTTTTGTGTGTGTGCTAGAACATTAGTGGCATTGGAGGCCTTGCTTGACATAGGAATGATGATGATGAAACCCTCATTAATTATGGGTGGAGCGGACGCGGAACTTGGACGGCTAGCGGTGCCTAGCGCGGGTCCCGAAGCTTTGATGGATGCTTAGAGCTCTCTACCATGGTTGATAGGATCATCAAACGTCAATTCACTATTGAGCAATCCCAAATACCATAACAAACCATTTTACATTGTGAGAACCTTCTTTCACTCTTTGACTTGTATACCACATTGGGGACAATGTGTTTCTAAGTATGGGGTGGGGTTTGCATGATCCTTTGCATGATGAGCATCTAGGATAGTTTAAAATCTTCACATGTCTTGCATTGTACATACTTAAATCGAAAATACCATAAAAATCAGAAAATTTTAAAAAAAAAAAAAATTTTATGCTTTCTAGGCTTGGATATGATCCTAATGATGAATCTTGTCTTGTGAATTGGCTATGGATGGCCTCATGTGTTAGGATTAATGAACGCATATGTGGACTTGAAGTACTTCTTTTGAAATACTATGAATGCTTTGTGACCATGATGTTTGCCTAGAAAGGATTGAGTAGTGAAGATCGAAATTACATGATAGTTCTTGCATACCATCTAGGAATGAATGAGGCAATTCAATCTTCCTTTACTTCTCATCTTAATCATGATTGCTTGAGCACCTCAATTGAGATAAATTTGACCTCTTTTAACCCATCCGGGAATAGGAGCATGCTAGTGTGTTGATGTGTGTGAAAAGCAAGTGTGAGGTGAAGTTGTTGATGAAGAGAACATCATGCATAAAATGCTGAATTTGTTGTGAAAAGTGTAGCCAATAATATAGGTTTGGGGACATTGGTTTAAATGTCAAGTAACTCGGTACACTTCACATAATCGGGTGTTGGTGCCTTGCCAAAGTCAAATGAACCAATAGTCCTAACGAGCTTTGGTATGTGTGCCCGGTGTGGATGCACCTCGAAAACTAAGAAAAAGCCCGAGGACGGCTAATCACCAAGGTTTCGGCTTTTGTACACCAATGTCATTGTCTCAAAAACAAGTCGAAGAAAAAGAAAAGAAAGAAAAGATAGAGGAAATATACACTTGAGGGAAGTTGATCGAGGACAAGGATGTGGAGTTAGTTCCATTCTCGGATTAGCATCACATAATCTAGAAATCCCCACCCAATCACTACATTTCTTAGCCCTTTTATCTCACAAGACCTTATGACCTATTTGCATGTTTGTAAGACTTAGTGATTTAGATTGGATGTACTCTTGACCTTTCTTGACTTCTTCATCTTTACATTTCATGCATACCTTCGAGTTAAGTACAATTGTCTTTCCATGCTTTCATTATGCTTGATGCATGATTGCTTATCCTTTGCCATGAAACATGACTTTGAAGGTGATCCAATAATAGAAGCACAAACCCAAAAAGATTTTACCATGTTTCTGCATACATAAATCATGTCATCTCTTAGTCTATAGTTAGGAAATTGCTCGGGGACGAGCAAACCTTAAGTATGGGGTATTTTGATAACACGATTTATGACTTAGTTTTAGGTAATCATTTAGATAGATTTCTCACTCATTCATGCATGGTTTAGCACTAGTTCACGACGTTTTGCACTCAATTCATGTATTTTGCCGAGATAGACGTCTACACGGACTTGTGCGTGTTTAATAGGTATTTCGGGAGATTCAGGAGCAAAACGATACGTTTGAGGATCGTTCATCTAGATGACACGCCCTCGGACCCATTAGGATACAAGTTAAAGGCTAAGGAGGACTCATGGAGCCTTGCCAACACTTGCCATGCACCAAATCACAGCTTAATGATCCAAGGCGAAGTTTCTGCACAGAATCACGGTTCTCTGACACTCCACAGCCGTGGAATCAACCGTGGATTTTGCCAGATTCTTGTGACAGCTGTGCCACGACTCTCATGGCCAGCTCATGAGAGTTTGTTATAAAAGTGGTCCTTCATGGGCTGTGAGAAGCATCTGGGAGCAGCTCATCCATTATCCATTTTCTCTCTAACCAAAAAGATTCTCTCAACAAGAAGTTTTTCTAGGAAGGAAAGTGTAAAAGAGAAGAAGAAGAGCTCTATTGAAGAGGAGAAGAAGAACACACACCATCACCACACTTGATAGATTTGTAGTGAAGAATTCCGGATTTTATTTCTAAGAGTTGTATGAATCATTGAACCTTCCTTTGGAAGGATTGTGAGTTATTCTAATTCTATTTTCAGCTTGGTTTTGTTTTAGTTCACTTGTCCATCTCTCCCCCTTCATTATCTTGCAATGGATGTTATGATTTTATGTTTGTTTGTTTCGATTTCTATTATGAACGTTGTAGGCTAAATTGATGTGGTTCTAGGGTAAGGAAAGGATGGTTATGGCTAGGGCTATGATAGGACGGACTTAGATTTACCTTCGGATGACTTGTGTTTATGAACGTAGCTGCTGTTAGAAATCACGGGCAGTTCTTTTCAGACCACGGCCGTGGTTTAGGTAGAACAAACCATGATTTTCCCTGGTTCGAAGGATCTTGCCTTAGATCTATAGAATGTTGAAATCCTAAGTGTTTTTTGAGTTTAACCTACCTTAGGGTAACCTAGTGTAGTAACTAAGTGTTAGGAGAGACTTACCCGGTAATCCTTGCTCTTAGATTCTAAAGATAACAAACCTTAGGTAGTGGTGAGCCTAATAAGCCGCCATTGGATTAGATGTGCTAGGATAGTTGTTTAGGACTTTCCTTTCCAAGACTTACCCGGTAAGGATAGGTTAAACCCCTAATTAACAATCCGGTATGTGTAGAATTCCTATCCTTAGGCTCTTAGAGACTTACCCGGTAATGAGACCCTAGGAGTGGACTAGTTGGATCATGAGACCTACCCGGTAATTGATCCCAATTTAGAAACACTTAATCCCAACATATCATAGTTAATCCAAGGAATGAATAGATAACTTGAGTCCTATGCCATAACCGGAACTTCCAACCCCTAGAATCCGTCTTTTCTTTCTTTGATCATTGTCTTGTTCAGCTTGTTTATTTGTGTTGATTCTTAGTTTAGTTTGATTGTTTACCTTGCATGAATTGTGATTTTTGATTGATCACCAAAAACCAACCAAAAACATTGGAGATTTTCTTTTCCTTATTTCCTTCTCTTCTTTCAATCTAGATCTTTACTAAATTCAATCACAATTCGAATCAATTTCACCTTAGTCTTTGTGTTCGACCTCGGAATACTAACCCTTCTACAAACGTCCCGTACACTGCGGGTTTCGCTAGGTAGTTAGGAATTAGTTCGAGTTATAAATTTAAAACCCATTTGCGCATCACGATCTTAGCGTAACAAGTGTTCTTGCAGATTTGTGTTCTTAGGTACATACAAAGTTCTCAACGGAACAAAGTTTCGCCAAAGAACAAGTTTTCCTATGAGTTTTGTAGTTTTCAGGATATACAATGACTACATTTGATCCGGCCTGGATAGCAAGACAAAGTGCTAGGGCGGACCATTATGAATACTTGGAAGAGAAATACTCCTTTTATTGGTTTAACAATGAAAGGGAAAGAGAAAAGGCCATTGAGAAGGAGCTTGCGATATGGGATGAGATGAATGTCCCTAGAAAGATTTATGAGCAACCTCTTGAAGATTCTCTCGAATCAAGATGGGAGAAGTTGATGAAGAAGGTGGAGAAGCTCAAGGAAAGCACCCTATCCTATGCTAAGGCGGAAGAGGAGCATAAGGAAGTGCTGCAAGTTTCAAGCATTCCTCCAATCAAACCAGAAGTTTCTCCTAAAGCTTTTGAGAAAGAGGAAGATATGGAAGATCTCGATCCAACTGTTGAGACTTCGGCCGAGGTGAAAGAGAGATCGGCCGAGGTGGAAGAGAGATCGGCCGAGATGGAAGAAGAATATGTAGAACTGGAAGTGGAAGATGCATCGAACCTTGGCCAAATTACTGAGACTGTGGCCAAGGTGGAAGAAAGATCGGCTGAGTTGGAAAAGATTTCATGTGTGGATTATCAACCTAACATGAAACTTGTCCCGCTATTTGAAGAACTTTATAAGGTACTTGCTCCTACTCCCTTTAAAGTTCTAGATTTCTTCCGGGATGCACAGAAGAGTTGGAGGTCTCTTCCGAAAGAACCTCCTAAGATCAAGATGAGACCTCCCTTGAAATTGTTGAAAGAAGATGCTCCTTGGATTATAAGGAGTGAAGTTAACAAGCGCTTCACCGCTAAGGCAACGAAGTGTTATTTGTTCAAGTATGGGGTCACTCACATGACAAAGACCTTGTACTATCCCCAAGCTGAAGATGGGGAAGCTACTAGAATCCTCGAGAAGCTGTTTTCTCGATCAAGGAAAGGATGGGATGAAAGACTGAGTTATGTCCCATGGAAAAAGAGGAAGACCGGTAGGATTCCGGTGAGAACCAAACCGTACAAGCTTGTACGTAGGAGATCCTACCATTTGCCGGTGAAATTAGGAACCGGAACCTTTTTGGAAGAGTTTTATTATGGATGTGATGAGCACTCCAGGATATTCGAGGTACATTGAGTAATTCCATGGAGAACGGTCCAGCTAGCGACCTTAAAACAAGCGCTTCTTGGGAGGCAACCCAAGGTATTGCTTTCTTTTTCCTTTTCTAGTCTAGTTTTAGATAGTTTGTTTTTGCTTTGCTTTGCTTTGTTTTTGGCGTCCTAGACAGAAACCAGGTACTCTCTAAGGAAGGAATACAACTCCGAAGCAGCACTAGAAGGACAGAAGTTCGAGAATTTGAGGAGATGGAGTTTAACTGAGGTACATCTCGGTTGTTGTCACAGCACCTCGACCGAGATGATTTCTAAACAACCGAGGCGATTAGGGCTTCTGACAACTCACCTCGGTCCGTATCACCTCGGTCTAGTCGGGACCATCTCAACCGAGGTAACAGCAGTTTCAGAAAAGGGTATAAAAGGGGATCAAATTCTCTCTCTTCCCTCTCCCACCTTCTCGACCGCGGCACAGTTTCACCTAGTTTTCCCGTTCTTCGATCGATTTCGACGATTCTTGCTTCCAAACTGCAAAGAAAGAGTAGAGGATCGGACTTCATGCAGTTTAGCTATGTTCGGTGAGTATCTTGTCCTTAGACTTATTTTGACCCATTGGGACAATGTGTCCCAAGTATGGGGTGTTTGGATGTGTTTATATGACTTATGTGCGGATGACTTGTATGACTTCCGGATATTATTGCTTATTTGGCTTTATATGATTATCTGCCATTACATGCATGCATACAGGTTTTGTTTGAAAAAAACGTCAAAAAGTGGTTTATTAAAAAAAAAAAAAATTTTACCTCGACCGGGATGATTTTGGCTGATCGAGGTGATTCACCTCGGTTGACTTAGAACATCTCGATCGAGGTGGAGTTTAACTTAAAGAAATTTTTCTAAAAAATTTTTGTGCTTCTTCTCTGGATATGACCTCAGTGAAGATTTTGTCTGCAGATTGGTTTTGAAATCTCTATATGTTTGAAAGGTTTTATGATGTGTTTAAGTTGCTAAATGCTTTGTTTGAAATTTTGGCATGTTTAATACTTTGTTTTTATCCAAATTATGTTGAATTTGAAGGTTGACATCACATGGTGAGTTCTCTCACTCTTTTCCTGGAAAGACCAAGGCAATTCATTCTTTTCTCTTCTTCTTCTTGATCATGCTTAGCCCCTCAAATACGTTTTTGCCTTCCTTTACCTATCCGGGAATTTGGAAGCAAGTGGTTAAAGCAAGTGAAGTAAAAGTTGAGAAGTTGGCTGGAAGTGAAAGTGTTAGAAAGTAATAATAGGTTTGGGGAAGTCAATCATGATGATGAGTAACTCGGCACCATTCACATATCCGGGTGTTTGTGTCTTGCCAAAGTCGGATTGAGCGATATTCCTAACGGGTCATGGTATGTGCATCAAGGGTTTGATGCATCTCAAGAAATTGATTATTGCTAATCTCCCAGACTTCGGTTATTGTGCACCTCTGTCCATGCATCTCAAAAAGTAAAGTAAAAAAAAAAAAAGTGTGAAATAAGCAAAGCTTATTGGTGGAGGACGTTGAAGTTCAAGTAAAGTGAAGAAAGATCCTATTCCCGGATTCTAGCACCACATTACCTTCTATACATCCCTACCCTACACGTTTCTTGACCTTTCTTTTGGGAAGCCCTTGAGACCTCGAGCTTGTTGATTGACTTAGTGGTTTAAACTGGATATACATGGATAATTTCGATAATGATGATTTATTATGCATTCTACGATTTTATACAAAGATGAACAACTTTCTTATATTCATGAAATGTTTTGACCATGTTTGATTTTATTTGCCATGAAGCATTCTCTTAGGGTGATCTATGAGTGGAGCACACCACCAAAAATGTTTTGAAACGTTTTCATTGATTTTTGACTTATAATCGATCCTATCCTCTATCTAATATTCAGAACTTGCTTGGGGACAAGCAAGGGCTAAGTATGGGTTATTTTGATAGCATGAATTATAGTCTATATTTTGGGACTTGTTTAGACGTTTTATCTTCAAAAACCTGCATGTTTGGATGTATATTCTGCAGTTATATTGTTGTTTCATCTACTTTTGCGGGAATCGAGGTCTACACCAAGTTTCGTTGTAAATGTAGGTAAAATGGCACATTTTGGACCAAAATGGAGCTAAAGGAGCTAAAGAATCATTGGAGCTACATTCAGGAGTTTAAAGGAGAACCCAGGAAGAATGAAAATGGATTAAAGATTCACTTTGGACCAGATTTAAGAGATTTCACCCTCAGTTAAAGAGTCACCTCGGTCAGCCACAGTGTTACCTCGACCGAGGTGATTTTGAAGAACGCCCCGACCGAGGTGAATACCCTGACGCGGCGAGGAGATATATTTTATGGCTGAGATCTTTTAATTATGGAAAGAAGATATCATATATTTGGGCTGGACTTCTGGAAGGAAGATAATATATTTAGGAGATCTATTTTGGAGATAAGATATATTTTATTAAGATATTATCTTTTAAGATATTTCCTATAAAATTATCTTAGGAATATATTTATTTTAGGAGATAAGATATATTTTATTAGAATATTATCTTTTAAGATATTTCCTATAAAATTATCTTAGGAAGATATTTATTTTAGGATACATGGATATATTTAATAGGAAATTATCTTTTTAAGATATTTTATCTTTGGAAGATAATTCTCCTATATAAAAGGTTGGATTTTCTACAATTCAACCATCATCGGATCTACGGATCACATATCTTCGGATCAAAAACCCGCTATCACCGGAAGACCGCTTAGGGCTGAACATCCGCTATATCCTGCTTACAGCAGCAACACCCTGCATTCCCATAGTTGGGAGATTTGAAGAACCTTTTTGAAGGTTGAAGGAAGATTGAAGGAAGAAAGTTTATAGCTTTTATAGCTTTGTGAAGGGTTTTGTAAGATTCTTTTAGATTCCCTTCATTGTTGTTTGTCTTTGGATTTTGATCCAAGGAACGCTTGTTATTTGATAATTGATTCAGTTATTGAAGCCTTTCTCTTAAGGTTTTCTTGTTCAATTATTCTCTTTCTTCCCATATATTTGATTATTACTTTCATGATGATGAGTGGCTAATTTCCTTGTGTGATTCTAGGGTGATTGGCTGAAGGTTGTGGGAAAAACAATGATAGAACGATCTTAAATCACAGTAGGACCCTGAAAGCTCGAGTCTTTATCCTTAACCCTAGAACATCTCGCTCAGTCGATGAACATCTCGGCCGGGGTGGAATTTTTCTGACCGAGGTGACTTATCTGATCCGAAACTGAGAGTTAAGTGTTAGAGTTTGCCAAAACCTATTCTTATTACACCTTTCCTGGTTCAATGCAAGCCTAGGATGAGACTTACCCGGTGATTCCTTTGTTTGTTTACCTAAGATCATAAGCAATAGGTAATAAAGGTTTATCCTTTATTGGGGTTCAAATGTGCCTTCATCCCATCTTTGTGAGTTAGCCTGAGACTTACCCGGTAAAGGTTGATTCTATTCCCTTAGGTGGTGTGTTGGTTTGAGGTTATAGTTCTTTACCTTGATCCTTGAGACTTACCCGGTAATAGGAGTTACGGTTTGGGATTAGTGAGTAGTGAGACTTACCCGGTGATCTATTCCACTTTAGTAACACCTTCCCTATGCAAATATCTCAGCTTTGTCCGCTTATCTTTAGATCTTGAGTTGGAACCACAACTAGATGCTTTAATCCCTAGAATTGCATATTTCTTTAATTGACTTTTTATCATCCTTGATTGTTTTAATTGTTTCGTGGTTAGTAATTACATAGCTTACCTATTCCTGCTTTGTTTCACTAAGTCCCTGTGATCGACCCCTGGAATTCCTTGCTTTTTACTACGATTGACCCGTACACTGCGGGTTCGCATCCTTGTTTTAAGCTTACATCTAGGGTTATAAATTTAAAGCTTGCACACACCGTTTGGAGCGAACATTACCTGTATCAAGGTAATCACAACTAATCAACACTCTCAGTCCCCCAGGAATAAACTCCACCGCCTGATAACAAGGACACGCGGATCAATCATATATCTATCCTTCCTCTATAAGCCCCTGACTCCTAGGTCAAGCATGACTATCGAAAGTCTATCTCAACAACTTATCCACATTCATGTCCATCAACAATCCATCCTTATAACAAGTTACGAAAACTGCCTCAAAACAGTTTTCCTACACTTAACGTATCTCATCAACATCCTTACAAGAGTAAAGCCTTAATTCCGAAGGATAAAGACCTAAAATATACCAATTATTTGAAAGTCTATCTCTAGTTAAGAGCTATAACAAATAGTGCGTGAAATCATTCTAGTATACATATTTTTATACTAAGCACTTTACTAATTAAAGTTAACCACTTAATTAATCCATATAAATCTTATTTAGTTACTTAGGAGGGAACCTTTATACAACAAACATGTATGATACTGATATAACAAATACACTCCACAATCGATCAACGCCCTAACAACTGAATCGATTATATCTAAACTTTACTCTAACTTATAATCTACTGAGTTTCTAGTACTATAGATCCATAATTAAGAACTCTTAACTACTCTTCAAAAGCCCATAAATTAACTCGATATACAATTAGAGCAATAAAGATCGTGGGTGAGGCTTAAGCTGTAAGTCCCAAACTATCCCGACTCAACAAAATGAAAGAAAGTTTGGACTACGAACAAACCCCACCACCATTCGCCAACACTGCTCCAGAAAGACGACAATGAGATGAGAGACAACGGTATCAAGAAAGCCGAAGTTATGAATTAACAACGGTTCACATGAAGGTTGTAGATCAGTATGTGAAGAAAGAATTGGAGATATACCCATGGATACAACACTAGTAAGAAGAAGAAGCTTACTGGGAATCGTCCAACAAAACCTACAATTTTCTGGTGATAGGCCTTATCCGCAAAGTCATCTCAAGTAACTCACAAAGGACATGATATAAGTTCTTCGTTGCGAGAACGATGGGAGAGACGGAAGAGATATTGATGGAGCGAAGTTAAGAGTAGAATAAATAAAAGAATTAAGAGAACTGTAATCCCACAAGAAACTCAATTCATCGCAACAACTCCTAAAAATCACGTACCTAATAGATCAGATTTGCAAGGATAAGAAGGAGAATACAAGATACTGATCCCCTATATATATATATACATATATATATATATATATATAGATTTTAGTTCAAGTGAGGAGAGAGCTTGTAGATAGGAATTAGGAGGGATGTAAGCCATTGGATGGATTTAAATCAAGGGTTCTCATACGCTTATCATTAATGGCATTTTTGTAAATTGACTTGAAATCTGAAAAAATGCCCTTACGTTCAAAATAGTTATCGGTGTTCATACTTTTATATGTCATTGTTCATGTTTTTATACATCGGTGTTCATAGTATTTTTATTCATCAAAGTGTCATGTCCATTTACTTTTTTGTGTTCATTTTATAATGCATAGATGTTCATTTACAGTATATAACCACAAAAAATAAAAAAAAAACTCATCACTAAACGTTAAAAGATGATCATAATATGTTATGTATGTGTCAAAGTTATAGATAAGTCATTAATGTTCATACTTTTATACATCATTGTTCATGTTTTTATTCGCCAGTGTTCATACTTTTTATGTCATTATTCCTGTGAATATTATAAACTATTTTTCTATAAGGCATTTTGTCGAACAGTTTGCGTGCACATTAAAAGGAGCATATAGATTATTCAATTGGAGCTATTAGACCAACTCAATATATGTAAACGCATGTAATTTCTCAATCAAACTTATCAAACACAAAATGATTCAAATAAATTTGATTTCAAACACAAACATCAATCATAATGAAACCTAAACCTTAAGAATGAAAATATAAACAGTGAGAGTAGAAATTCGAATAAACAAAACCTGAATCGTCTTGTATTCTCTTTGATTTCACAATTTTTTATGTAATCGATCTCTGAATATTATAAACACTATTTTAAAGAAAAGTATAATTTTCAAAAAAATGAACATCATATTATAAACACCATAACTGTAAAAAAAATGAATACATACTTGTAAAAAAATGACCATCATATTTTATTAACATGATTTGAAAGAATAGTATAATTTTCAAAAAAAAATCCAAAAAAATGTTTTAAAAAAATACAAAAATGAACAATTAATGTTGGGAAAAAATGAACATTTATTGATAAAATATGAACAATGACTCTTTTAATAATGAACACATATTTATAAAAATATGAACACCAATTTTTATTTAAAAAGAAAATCTGGAAAAAAAAAGGTGACGTGGCATGCCACATGTCACCACTCCGACTCTCCTCATTCCTATCTACAAGGGTCCTCCTCACTGGAACTGGACCCTATATATATATAGTCAGGTACGATTCATTTAATGCGATACGGCCGTGCGGCCGAACGTACGACCGACACGTGTCCCGGACAAAAAAAAAATTTTTCTCGAAACGAATGCTTTTTTTTCCAGAAACGAATGAAAATTTGTTTGAACTGCCATGTTATAATTTATTTACTATTCTCCTATAAACTTTGAACTATTCTCATATAATCCATGAACTATTACTTTTTAATATATTATATCAAATTATTTATAAATTAATCGTTTATATGTTATGAACTATTCAATTGTAATTCATGAACTATCATTTTATAAGTTATGCACTATCCTTTATAAATTTTGCACTATGAACTATTCAATTATAATTCATGAACTATTCCATTATAATTCATGAAATATCCCATAATAAGTTTTGAACTATTACTTTCACTCCTTTATAAATTTTGCACTTTGAACTATTATATTATAATTCATGAACTATTCTATTATAATTCATGAACTATCCCATAATAAGTTTTGAACTATTACTTTCACTCCTTTATAAATTTTGCACTATGAACTATTCTATTATAATTCATGAACTATCCTTTTATAAGTTATGAACTATTCCTTAATATGTTTTGAACTATTACTTTCACTTGTTTCTGGAAAAAGAAAAAAAAACTTCGGGACACGTGTCGGCTGTACGTTCAGCCGCATGCCCGTACGGAATAATGTGTCTTACCTCAACACCCTATATATATATCGAGAAAATTGTCTAAACAGTATCCCATCTTTTGGGCTGACTAAACTTTAGTTCCTCGTCGTTTAAACTATCAGAACGGTACCTCAACTATTGAGTCCGACCAAAGATTAATACCTAAGTTACTGTTCATCCATTAAATTCACATATCTCAGTTAAATCTTAAGGGCAAAATTGTCCACCACAGATAAACCCTAAGGCCCAAATTTCTATCAATTTTCCAAAATCAAAATTAAAATCATAAAGCCCTTTCCCTAACAATGTAGCAATCAATGATCGTAAAATCAAAAATCGTAAAACTCTAATTTCTGCCAGCAACAAAAGTTAAAATCCACACAATTTTCAAAATCCATTCGAATTGGTGAAAACTTGGAAGAGGAAGAAGAAATCAACACTTCATGATTTCGGAAGAGCTAGAGAGTGTTCGACCATAGAGCGTGAGTCTCAAAGAGCTTGGGAGAGTTGAGTTAGTAACATAGAAGCACCGGCGTGGCCATCGTCTTCATAAACTGCGACTACGCGTTCCCGACCATAGTACTTCATAAACTACAACTACGCCCCAAATTTCTGCAGCTTATTTGTTGAGGGTAGTTGGTGTTCATTTGTACTGGCTCGCGACTTGACGGACCTGCTGGTGCCAAAGAGAGAGACCGAGTCTCGAACAGCTTGAAACCCATTTGTACTAACGGACCTGCTGTTGCCATGGATTCATGAGGAAGAGCAAATTTGGGTTACTCCGATGTTGAGGGTAGTTGAAAGAGCATTTGTACTGGCTCGCAACTCGGGTAGATTCATTGGGAGCTAGAACAACTGCCAAGGATTCATGAGGAAGAGCAAGATAGAAGAAGATGAGCTTACACAATACAGACAACTTGAAACCCATTTTATTGTGCTGCTTCTTGATTCAAAATGAATATCCAAATATTTTGTATTGCTAATTTCACATCAGTTTGAATGGATTTTGAAAATTGTCTAGATTTTGATTTTGACTGTTTTGACAGAAATTTGGGGCTTTTATGATTTTTGATTTTGATCATTGATTGCTATGTTGTAGGGAAAGCGGTTTGGGATTATGATTTTGATTTTGGAAAATTGATAGAAATTTGGGGGTCAGGAAATTTGGGGCTTAGGGTTTATCTGGGGTGGACAATTTTGCCCTTCAAATTTAACGGAGATATGTGAATTTAACGAATGAACAGTAACTTAGGTATTACTCTTTGGTCGGGCTCAATAGTTGAGGTACCGTTCTGATAGTTTAAACGATGGGGTACTAAAGTTTAGTAAGCCCAAAAGATGGGTATTGTTTAGACAAATATATATATATAGAATCATACTCCAATGTAAACAACCCCTATAGTGTAAAATGAGAACAAATCTAATCCGTAAGATTAGAATAATAGATGCTCAAGATTAACCATAATAAATAGGGGAAAAAATAAAAATAAAATAAATTAGAATGAGAGCGGGGAATTGGTTGCATGTGAAAATTAATTTTTACCCAATTTGATCCATTATTGTATATAAAAAGATTTGTTACCTTATATGACCCTAAAATCTCTCATTCAAATCTTCCATCATCGCTCAATAACCGATTATTTGTGAAAAGACTCCAATGGTGAGCAAGGGTGATTCAACGATGATTAGGGTTGTTGTCGTTCATCCAATGAAGCCACCACCGTCGTCTCCATACCAGATTTGGCCGGCCGGTTTTCTTCATAGATCCGGATTTGAAATCGCCATGGCTCTCCCTCGAATGCCTCAGGTGCCCTTCCAACATTCCTTCAGTCTCGTGCATCGCGACTCAACCGTCTATGAGACCAATTTCTTCTCGCTCACCATCAATTTCGCTCGAGACTATTCAAAAGCCTCGTTTTCCTTCATCCTTGTAGTCTCGTGTCGATATTACATCATTACCATCAACAATCTTGTTGCACGACTCCAAATGTGTCATCATTGCAGACCAACCGGAATCCATGGTTGTCCTCATCCTCAACAGTACAAGAGAAGCATATGCTATTTGATTTGTATTCACTGTTTATTGAGTTTTTATTCGTTGATGTATGTTAATGTATTTAGCAAAATGAGAAGGACATTGATTTTGTTTAGATTAAGATTCAATATGTTTTTGTGGTGCTTGAAGCCTTCTTTGATCTGATGAACAAAATTTGTTATTCCATTGTCATATAAATGAATTATTGTACTTTAGTTTTTATTCGACACTAAATGTTGTAAATATTCGGTGGTTATATGTCTTTTATCCGGCGATTTGTGGTGGTTTGTCCGTGTATGTGCGACAAGTTATTGGAAACAATTGAATAACTAAATTTTGCAACGAATATATTATGTCATATGTACGAATATATTTAGTAACACTAACGAATATTTAATAGTACACTAACGAATATTTTAAGTAACATGGACGAATATCTTCGTATACGTATATGTTCGCGAATTGTTCGAAGATTGAAACATTGGTATCTTCAGATTATGAGCGTATATTTTTCACTATGTAAATTAATAATTTATGTACCACTGACTATTAATTTCAGTTATCAATAATCGACTAAAATTTGTTGGACATGAACAAATAATATCGGTATCATGAATGAATTTTTAATAGTATATTGACGAATATTTTCATGAACACACACGAATACTTTTGTACAATATTAACTGGAAGAATGGAGATGATAATTGAATTGATTTAGAAATGTTGTTGATATCAACTATGGTGAATGATGAATTAAGAAATGAAAAAAGGCAATATGAATTCACGTTGAAAACCATATTTGGATGTAAATGTGGAGATTAAGATAATAACAATTAGGGAGAGAATCTCTAACTATCATATTTGACTATAATTACTATGGAGAGTGGCACTCTCTTTAATTGGAGAGTGGAGTAAAATATTTCCTTAAATTTGGTTTAATTAAGACCATTAGATCAAAGCAATCCTATGGTTAATGTGTGTTCTTATTGAACACTATAAGGGTTGTTTACATGTGAGCCAAACTATATATATATATATATATAAAAGATGATTAAAGATATGTATACTAGAAGATTGTTTCAAGAAAAAGTAAAATAAAATAAAAAGATGATTAGAAATTTGATAAAAGATTATGTGGTATTCATACACATAAAATAATAACAATGGAAAAGGTCCAAATCGATCAATGTCAGGTTTGACTCGGAATCTATTGGAAATTAAATTTTTGGGTATTACATATGTGTTGACAATAATGGATGTTCGGGTGGTTTTGTTTTTGGTGGTGTGACATTGAAGCTTCATTGATATCTTTCTCGCCCACCATAATGGAAGAGGTTATGGCTCGCCGGGGAAACCAAAATAGGTCATGGTAGGGATCTATGGGTAGACAAAGCGCCCAAATAATGCTCAAACTTGAGCTCTCATGAGGAGACAGAAGAATTAATGAGAAGCCAAACTGAAATGGAGGACGTTCTTTGGAGATTTCAAAGATATTCTATTCCAACACGAGAAGACCAAAGGAAATCAGAGAAGTCAAACAGAAGTGGCGGCTTTTTGGGAGAGTATGGATGATTGTAACTTGAAAGATATAGGATGGGAAGTCCCTAAATTTACATGGAAAAGGGGTATACATGGTCATGAGGTCATTGAGGTAAGACTTGACCACTTCCTTGATTGTCGGAATGGGTCTCATTTTTTGGTGCATACAAGGTGAAATTCCTACCGCGATATTTCCCTGATCATTGCGATGTATCGCTAGATTCTAAAGGAAGTGATCATAGAACAAGGAACATGAACCCTAGGAGAATGGAAACATGGTGATTTCAAAAAGAGGAATGTCATGAAGTGATGCCTGTGAGATTGTGAATAATATTCCCCTTAGGGTTTCCATCGACAGATGGGTTGTATTAATAATAAACGTATTTACAATAATTACATAGGGTGCCCTCTATTTTACTCTATTTACAATATGAATTCTATCATACCCCCACAGTCGAAATTAGAGGAGGCATTACAGTAAGACTGGATCTAAAATTTAGAAACAATTGTCTTGGAAGACCCTTTGTAAAAATGTCCGCATACTAAAAGGCCGATGGGACGTGGAGAACACGGACATGACCGCGGGCAACCTTATCTCTGACGAAGTGAATGACAATCTCGATATGTGTTCGCCACTAAGCGTGCGTGCAAATAAGCTTTTATATTATAAAAGTAAAATCAAGCAAGCGAACCCGCAGTGTATGGATCGGCGTAGTAAAACAAGAATTCTAGAGTATCGAACATAGGGATTTGGGGGGAACAAATTCAGTTTGTAAATTGTCAAGCAAGTAAAAGTATAAAGCTTTGTAAATATTGGGAAAACAGCAATCCTAAAGATCCAAGTATCAAATTGTGGCGATCGATTCAAGATATACTAAAGAATTAAGGACAGAGTTGAGGTTTGCAAAGGTATACGAAAGTAAGGTAATGTACGGTGAAGTTTCAAAACCCTATATGACTTACCTAAGGACACTCTCTATAAAGGTTGTTGAGGCTTCACTATAGAAAGGATCTAAAGGCAAGAATTAATCTCAAATACCCAAACTTGTAACCCAAGGATCAAAACTAACTAAACCGATTAAGGTTGTGACACTTGAAATCGAAGTAGAGGTTGTTGAGGCTTCACTACTACCTAGAGAAGGGCAAGCCAAGGCTAGGTTAAAGCTAATCTTTAACCTTGGATCAAAGTAAAAGCAAAGTTCTTAAACTGATGTAAATTACGGGCAGATCTTGAGTTCCACGGCCGTGGAATCTCAAGAACAAACTGTGATTTTGGTTTGTCGGTGAAATCTCTCTAACTCTCAGGGTCCAATCTGTTTACGATCAATCTATCATCATCTAAGCCACAACTATCAACCCTTCACCTTAGAATGGTTAAAGGGTTTTAGCCAATAACTGTCATTATAATATCAAAATCAAGTTTAAGAACAATGAAAGATGAAAACCTTCGAAAATCTTCAATAAAACTAAAATCAATCTAAAATCCACACACAAGAGGAATAATGTATATCAGATTCGGAAACAAACACAAACCAATAACAATCCTTGATAAAAACGAAGAACGGGATGTCAATCCGTCTTCTAATCAAACCTAAGGACAAAAGGCGGAACTTCCGCCACAAGCAACTCCCAAATCTTCAAACCCTCGCGAATCACGTTTGCAAGTGCAAATCTCCGGACGTCCAATACAGCCCTAAGCACGTGTGTCAAATTCTCTCCTCTCCAGCCTTTTTATAAGGATAAAATAACCGTTCGGCCAATGTGCGTAAATGATGTGCAATAATTAATTCGATAAAAGATCACCTAAATCACGGTCTCATGGAGTTCCACGACCGTGGTTTAGAGCGTGGAAGTGGATTACGGTTCCATATGATTTCCACGACCGTACTTTATACTGTGTAACTCTCTGGAATACTCCACGTTCATGATGCCAAGATCCAAGGCCGTGGTTTAGAGCGTGGACTTCTCTACGGCCGTATTTTAGAGCGTGGAAGTGTAAATTGCTTGTGGTTTCCTTTGTGTCATGCCATTCCTCATCCTAGCATCTCCTTTGACTTCTTTGATGTGTCCTTAATCCTTGGATGTGCTCAAGTCTTCTCCTATCTCTCTCAATTGGTTCGGTTTTAGCTCTTATTCATCTATAATCAACACAAAGCTAATGTAGACCTCCATATCGAAAATATAGACAAACTAGCTAACAAATGCTTTAATGCCTTGTCTATGAATACTATAATGGATGAAAAACAATTAGAAAAAGTGCCTAGAATATCGCAATATTTCATACTAACAAAATACCCCATACTTGCCACTTGCTTGTCCCCAAGCAAGGTGTTTTGAAAGCTTTAGAACATAAGTTAGGATGAAATATGCATGCAAACTCAAAAACAAAACATCTTTTAGATAATTGTGCTTCTAGTCAATAGATCAACCTCAAACCTTGCTTCAATCATCCTTGAAGATGCTCACATACATAAATTAAAGTATGTAAAGTAAAGAAACATCACAAGCTGCTTAATCCTCAAAACAAACATCATAACCTTCAAATACCATCAAACTCAAGAATAAGAAACTTCAATTTAGATCACTAAGTCATATAACACTCTTTTGATCTTAAGGACTTTCAAGTAAGGTCTAGAATGCGGAAAGGAATGATACTTATAAGGAATGTGGTGCATGAATCCGGGAAGAAGGAATGCTCCAACTCTTTTACTTTTTCTCTTGTGATTTTGCAACACATTCAACTTAGAGCTTTGCTCTTTTCTGTTTCACATTGTTTTTCCGACTTTACTTTTGGAGTTATGGACAGCGGTGCACAATAACCGAAGCCTAGGAGATTGGCGTTTCTCAATTTCGAGATGCCTCAAACCCTTGATGCACATACCATAATCCTCTAGGAATATCGTTCAATCCGACTTTGGCAAGACACAAACACCCGGCTATGTGAATGGTGCCGAGTTACTAATCGTCATGATTGACTTCCCCAAACCTACAAGTTCTTTTCTATTCTTTGAATGCAAAAATTTGCTTTCATGGTCCTCCCACATCAAACATGCCAAATATCAACTCCTCCAAGTTCCCGGATAGGTAAGGGAGGCTATTATTTCATTGAGGGGCTAAATGAACAAAGACAGAAGAAGAAAGGTCGAATTGCCTTAATCATTTCATAAAGAAGCATAAGAACTTATTATGTAATTTCAACCTCAATTTCTCAAATTGGTTTAGATGAAGTTCTCACATGACGAAATTTGCAATTAAAGACAAACAACTCATTCAAATTCTTTCCAATTCATAATTCCGTTCAAGCATGCAATTATCATAAAAAATTCATTCTGCAAGTAAGATTTATCATAGGAATCATCTCAATTCTTAGAAGCCCAAAATTTTCAAAATTTTTCAAATTTTTATGGTTTTTCAAAAGCTTTTTCATGCAATGCAATAATGAAACGTGTGACAATGAAATGAAACATGCAAAGTGTTCTCGAATCAAGGCAAGCAAAGTGAGTAGAGTTATTACAAACGATAGTCACACCCCACCCCATACTTGAGACAAACATTGTCCTTAATGTTCAAAAAGAAATAAAGAAAAGAAAGAAATAAAAATGAACTCACAAGACAGCGGTGGAGCGGCTAGTGCTGTCAATCATGCATGATCATCACTGTGGTGTTGGCGGTGGTGGAAATGGGAAGAAGCTGGAGTCAAAGTTCCACCCAAACTGCTGGCGGTAGATGTCTCTCATCATCCTGTCGTGCTCGTCAGCTCGTACATCTCTAGCGTCCTGCCGGACCTCCAAAGCTCCTACTCTCCTAGAGAGGTCGGTAGCCAAATCCGGAAGCTACTCGTACCACCCCGGTGCCTGGCTGTACCAAGATGGTGCATCCTGTGGTGCTGGTGCAGACAGCGGCTGTGCATACCATGTCGGTGGAGCTCCCATCCACTCCTGCTGTGATCTATACCAATCGGGAGGGGTATCCATCCATGTCGGCCTCTCACTCACGCTAGCACGGCGAGAGGAAGAGGCTCCTGAAGGTCCAGCTGGTCGTGGTGAACATCTGGGAGGGTCAGGGAAATGTGCCGGCTGATCCGGGAAAGTGCCAAAGTCATGCTCCTCACCTCCTCCCTCAAAACCATCACCTCCTCCTATCTCCTCCTTATCTGCAGCCGGTAACTCAACGTGGACGTACGGAGGTGCTATTAACCTATTTGCATGCATAGCAGCAAATGTCTGCTTCCAATTGTGGCGTCCAACCATAATGAAATACTCAAAGAGCCATGCAATACCTCTACCTCCTCTATCTTCCCAAGGCATGGCAGCGGTAGGTGGACCTCTATGCCTAGGAAAGATCAAACCTCTAGTCATGAGGCCCTGGAGTCCCAACGGTCTAGTTGCTATCCTAGTACAAGTAGAAAAATCTATACCAACTGTCTAGCAATGTGGGTGACCATACCACCATATCCAATGTTCCCGGCTCTGTTATTCTTGAGCTTACTCATGGTGGAGGCTAGAAGGGTAGCACAGTCAGTAGGTCTACCGTGCAATATAGCATAAAGGAGGAACAACTCATCTGTCTTGATCTTCTGAGGGGTCTCGGTCCTAGGAAAAAGACACTCAGAAAGTACTCAATGGGCTATCTTCAAGGCTAAGTGATAGATAAGCTTAGCCTTGGTGTCAGCTGGTTGCCAGCGGTCCTCGATGGCATAGATCATAGCAATGTCCTCCCAGAAATCCTTAGCGTATACACCGCTAGGAAAACGACCATTGAAGGTCTCTTGGAACCCATAGAAGGCTCCGAACTCTAAGATCGAGAACTCGTAGTTCTCCTCCATCAGCCTAAAGGAAACTGTCCTATCCACATGGCTATGCTCAAAAGAGGTCACAAACTCTCGAGTAATCTCCTCATAAGCATCTTCCCTAATAGCGGAGAAGATGATCAAGCCGGCTCTATCTAAAAGCCATGTAAGGTCACTCACCATATTCAGTGGCTCTAACTCCTCAAGAAGTAAGTAGCGTGGTCCTATGACCGCCCTCTTCTTGATCCTTTCTAAGGCATTGAGGTAATTCTCATGGATTTTTGGAATTCTAGGGGGTGGGGGTGATGGTGGCTCACTAGGAGGTACTTGGGAGGAGGAGGAAGCATCACCTTTCCTCTTCTTGTTCCTAGTAGACATTCTCCTAATCAAATCCATTTTAGTCCCAAAATTACGGCCTATTCTACAATTCCACGGCCGTGGTTTACCCAAAGACAGTGATTCGGCTCTGAATTTCTCAAAACTCAATCAATTCACACCAAATTCACCAAGCAGCAGTCCTAGACTAATTCCAATCTAATTCTAATTAGTTCTCCTAAAAATTCTTGGGAAAATTGAGCCAAATCGACAAAGTAGAGAAAGAGAAGAAAACCTAGGTTTTGGATTCTTAAAATCCAAACTCCGTCTTCTTCAGGGATTGTTCACTTGAATTGTTGATTGGATCTTGTAGATGGTTGAATTTGCTTCACTTTAGGCTCAAGAATCGTTCGAAACGATTACCGAATGGAGATTTGAGAGAGGGGGACGATTTACGGCGCTTTGGGGTCGTGGAAGAGGGATTTTTGTGTGGTTTTTGTGAAGAAGGTGGTTTATATAGTGACCGTAAAACTTTTGGAAAATTACGGTCACTCAGGGTGTTCCACGGCTGTGGCTTTGTACGGAACCGTGGTTTTGGTTATTTTTTTCAGAATTTTGCAAATTACGGTCATTGTAGCTTCCACGACCGTGGTTTTAGGCGTGGAACTCTCTGTAATGTGCCAAAAATCCAAGTTTTGTCAATTTCCTTCAACTTTTCTTTCTCCCTTGCTTATTCCATTGCTCCTACATCCAAAAACACGAACATACCAGAAGGTATCGAAGGCCAACCAAAACAAAAACGTCTAAACTACTCTAATCAATGAATGATAAACAAAAACATAAGTGCAATACCTTGGGTTGCCTCCCAAGAAGTGCTTGTTTAAGGTCCGTAACTAGACCATACTTGCACTTATTCGAGTGCGGTTGGTGCGAACTCCTCAGCTTGGAGTTCCGGTGAGTACTTCTTGAGTCGTTGATCGTTCACCTTGAAGCTTCCGCCCTTTTCACCCCATACTTCAACTGCACCATGGGGAAAAACACGTTTGATTAGATAAGGTCCGGTCCAACGAGATTTAAGCTTACCTGGAAAGAGACGAAGTCTTGAGTTGAAGAGGAGAACTTGATCTCCTTCTTTGAGGTCTTTTGGAATGATATGCTTAAGGTCCAAGAGGCGCTTCTCGCCCGCATCCTTTATGCTGAAGTTCAACCATTTTGTTGCCCAATACGCCTTATGTTCCAGCTCTACCGGCAAGTGACAAGACTTCCCATACACAAGGTTGTATGGTGTCATACCTATGGGAGTCTTATATGCAGTCCGGAATGCCCACAATGCATCATCTAGCTTCAAAGACCAATCCTTCATTGTCCTTGAAACCGTCTTCTCTAAGATTCCTTTAATCTACCGGTTTGAAATCTCCACTTGTCCACTTGTTTGTGGATGGTAAGGGGTGGCGATCTTGTATGTCACCCCATACTTAGCTAGTAGAGCTTCGAATCATCGGGCAATTAAGTTAGAGCCTCCATCACTAATGATAGTCTGTGGTGTCCCAAATCGCGGGAAAATGGTCTTGTTAAAGAACTTAACCACAACCATGGCATCATTAGTAGGAGAGGCAATTGCTTCAACCCATCTCGAAACATAATCTACAGCTAGAAGTATGTATTGGTTTCCACAAGATGATGGCAAAGGTCCCATGAAGTGTACTCCCCATACGTCAAAGATCTCTACCTCCTGAATCTTGTTAAGAGGCATTTCGTTTCTCCTAGAGATGTTCCCTGTTCTTTGACAAGCATCGCAGCAGGAAACAAAGGTTTGCACATCTTTAAAAAAAGTAGGACAAAATAATCCAGATTGCAATACCTTAGCGCTAGCCTTGTTCGAGCTTGCGTGTCCTCCACAAGGTAGTGAATGACAATGACGGATGACGCTTTGCATCTCGTCTTCCGGCACACATCGTCGAATGATGCCGTCAGGACCTCTCTTAAAGAGGAGAGGTTCATTCCAAAAGTATTCCCGAACATCCTTGAAGAACTTCTTTCTTTGTGCATAGGATAATCCGGGTGGTAATTCCTGGCAAACCAAATAGTTAACAAAATCAGCAAACCATGGTTCATTACCTTTAGTGATCTTGTCGATGCACTCCTCTATGATATGTAAATGCTCGTCCGGAAAGGAGTCATCTATGGGTAGATTGTCGTCCTCTAGATGTGGTAGACGACTCAAATGATCCGCAACAGAATTTTCTGAACCCTTCTTGTCACGGATCTCTAGATCGAATTCTTGTAGGAGAAGAATCCATCTAATTAGCCTTGGTTTCACATTCTTCTTTGCAAGTAAATACCGGATCGCAACATGATCCGTGTATACAATCACCTTTGCACCTACAAGATAAGAACGAAACATTTCAAATGCATATACAATTGCTAGAAACTCTTTCTCGGTAGTGGCGTAGTTGAGCTGCGCTTCATCTAGCGTCTTGCTAGCATAGTAGATAGAATGGGTTCGTCCTTCCTTCTTTTGCCCAAGCACAGCTCCTATAGCTACGTCACTTGTGTCACACATAACCTCGAATGGAAGATTCCAATCCGGAGGTTGAATAATCGGGGCTGAGATTAGAGCTTCCCAAATCTTATTAAACGCATCTAAACACTCCTGCGAGAAATCAAAAACTGCATCCTTCATCAATAGATTAGTAAGCGGTTTTGATATTTTAGAGAATTCCTTTATAAAGTGTCTATAAAATCCAGCATGTCCTAGAAAGCTTCTTATCCCTTTCACCGAAGATGGAGGAGGGAGCTTTTCTATAGTCTCTATCTTAGCCTTATCCACTTCAATCCCTCTACTAGAGATCAAGTGTCCTAATACAATGCCTTCTTTCACCATAAATTGACACTTTTCCCAATTAAGAACTAGGTTAGTGTCTTCACACCTTTGTAGCACAAGAGAAAGGTTAGATAGACAATTATCGAAAGAGGAACCATAAACAGAAAAGTCATCCATGAAAACCTCCATGATTTCCTCTATATACTCCGAGAAGATAGCCATCATGCACCTTTGAAAGGTGGCTGGGGCGTTGCAAAGCCCAAACGGCATTCTCCTATAAGCAAACGTACCCCACGGACACGTGAACGTGGTCTTCTCCTCATCGTCCGGATGTATCGGGATCTGAAAGAAACCACTATAAAAGTCAAGATAACAAAAATGTGAGTGGTGTGCTAACCTCTCAAGCATTTGGTCGATGAATAGTAGTGGGAAGTGATCCTTCCTCGTTGCGTTGTTTAGCTTGCGGTAGTCTATGCACATCCTTCATCCCGTCACGGTTCGTGTAGGAATGAGTTCGTTGTTCATGTTGGTAATGACCGTCATTCCTCCTTTCTTTGGAACCACCTGTACGGGACTCACCCACTTGCTATCGGAGATAGGGTAAATGATACCTGCATCAAGTAGTTTAAGAATTTTCTTCTTGACAACCTCTTTCATGGTCGGATTTAACCGCCTTTGAGGTTGTCACGAAGTTCTAAAATCTTCTTCCATTAGGATCTTATGCATACATAGTGAAGGCTTGATTCCTACTAGATCCTCTATAGTGTAACCTAAGGCTTTCCTATGTTTCTTAAGAACAACCATAAGCTTACTATGTTCATCTATACTTAGATCGGAACTAACAATTACCGGAAAGGTAGAATTAGGTCCTAGATATGCATACCTTAGATGTGCGGGAAGTGGCTTCAATTCCATCACTATAGGACTCTCTAATGACTCTTGAGGAGTGTCCAATGCTTCCTTAGAAGTCTCTAAGGGTATAGAAGTTGTTGGAGAAGAATCAAAAGAAGTGGTAGAAAGAACGTAATTGTCCTCAGATTTTCCCAAAATTACGGCTCCCCTGCTTCTTCCACGGCCGTGGTTTTGGGCGTGGAAGTCAATTACGGTGCCTCTGCTTGTTCCACGGCCGTGGTTTTGGCCGTGTAACTTACTAGAGTCCTCTAAATAGCTGATTACGGTCATGTTGGTGGAAACCACGGCCGTGGAATAGCACGACTGGCCGTGATTCCTCATGTTCTCTGACCCATCGTAGAGTTTTTCAAACTCTTCTTCATACGCTCCCTTTTGCTTCTCTAAAGCTTCAATTTCCTCATTGCATTCCTCTTCTTCCCCTATGTACATAATGCTCATAGTGATCACCTTTTGCAAGGGATCTTTGAAGAGAATCGAACTTACTTCCTCTCTAGATAGCTCTTCGTCATGGATGTTGAATATATCCTCTTCAAAAGCTGGTTCTTTCATCAAAGTGGAAAGAACGAACTCTACCTTTTCCTCTCCTATGTCGAAGGCGAGTCTAGCATTCTTGCAACCAACCATACAACCGGATGTTGCAAGAAACAGTCTTCCGAGTATGATCGGGAACGGACTATCTGCAGGAATGTCAAGCACAAGAAAATCTATTGGAACATAGAACCTACCAAGCTTGATCGGGACGTCTTCAACTATGCCGATGGGACGAGTTATGGATCGATCCGCCATGTATAACGTCATCTTCACCGGTTTAGGTTCGCCTAAACCGATCTTCCTGCATAAGGCAAGCGGAATGATGCTTACGCTTGCTCCTAAATCACATAATGCATCATATGTGACATCTCCCACTCCTATGGGAACACAAAATGACCCTGGATCCTTTAGCTTTGGGGGCATCTTTTCTTTCATCGTCTTGATGAGATCCGACGAATCCGAACTCATCTTGACTTCTCCAAAATCCTCTAATTTCCTCTTGTTAGAGAGGATCTCCTTTAAGAACTTTCCATAAGCTGGCATACCTACAATTGCATCAATGAAAGGTATATTAATATACAGTTTGCTCATGAGTTCAATAAACTTACCGAATTGTTTGTCTAGACGCACTCTTGCTCTAGACTGTGGGAATGGTAGGGGAGGTTTATAAGCTGGAGGAGGAATGTAGATATCTTCCTTCTCCTTCCCTTTTTCCTTCTCTTTTTCGACGGGAACTTCCACAAACTTTGGCTGCGGGTCGATGGTTGTTGCTCCGCTCCTAGTTGTGATAGCCATCACCCTTCCTTTCGGGTTATCCTCCGTCTTTCCTGGAAGTTTTCCTTGATTCCTAGGAACTTCCTCAGCATTGCTACACATTTGGTTTTCTAAAACCTTTTGGGCTTTATCAACCTTAGTAATGTGACTCTCCAATCCTTGAAGCTTTCCCAAAATTGTTTCCAAGATGGGATCGGGCTTCCCTTTCCCCGAAGTGCTTCCACTATTAGATGTTTATCCCTGACTTTTCAAGGAATGGAAGAAGAAGAAGGTGGAGTTAGTGAATTTCCTGAATTGGGATAAGAATTACCGAAATTTTGTTGTTGGTTGGAACGCCAATTGTTGTTGTTTGAACCCCTATTGTTGTTCCAATTGTTATTCCGGTTGTTGTTGTTGTTCCAATTGTTCCGGTTGTTGTTCCGTTTGTTGCGATTTGTGTTCTCATTCCCATTGTGGTTATTGTTGTTCCCTAAATAACCAAGATCTTGCTCCTTTTGCTTTGGAAAGCTAGCCTTGATGACTTCCTTCAATTCTTTAATCTCGGAGTTGAGAGAAAAGATTTGAGTTTGAGCAACTTGTATTAGCTTTGCTCCTTGCTCCACTCGATTTGCTTCTACCTTCCGGTGAGAATACTTCTCAATGACTCGGGCTTGCTTCTCAATGAAGTCCCAAGCATCATCTTCCCTCATGTCCATGAATGTACCACATGAAAGGGATTGGAACTTGAATTGTGTTTCCATATCCAGCCCCTTATAGTATATCTCCAATAGCTCCAATTTGAAAATGCCATGATGTGGGCAATCCAATAGTAAATTCTGAAATCTTTCCCAAGACTGAAACAAATTTTCATTAGATCTCATTAGATAATGCATTAATCTTACCTCTCAACTCCGCCGTCTTGGATGGCGGAAAGAATTTGGTGAGGAACTTCGAAGAAAGATCCTCCCATGTGTTGAGTCTTCCATTTGGAAGAGCTTGATACCAAGATAAAGCTTTCCCTTTCAAAGAGAAGAAGAATGGCTTGATCTTGTAATTGTTGGTAGTTGCATTCTTTGGCTTCATTGTCTCCATCAAGATCTCAAAATTCTGTAAATGTTGATGTGGAGATTCAGCACTCGTTCCTCCAAACTGAATTTGGCGAACGATGGTAATAACTTGTTGATTGAAGCTAAACCCCTACATATCATCAGCATCAAAGTTCACACCTAGACGGCATGGTTGCTGAATTGGATCCATCCTTTGGCCAAGAGTTCTTGGCTCTTCATCTACACGAGCGGCACTCGCACCCCCAGCCGGGACACGATAATTGGCAGCCGGTCTTGGATTATATTGATTCATGTTGATCGTCGGATTAATGTCCTCTAGCGGTGGCATGGAAGAGTCGCTATCCTCATCGGATGAGTTGGTTCTAACCGATCTTGCCGGTTTCCTCCTCTTCTTTTTCTTGGAATCGCTCAATTCCAGCCTCATTTGAAACATCATGTCCCTGAGCTCATCAATTTGCAATTGATGACGGTCCGATTCTTCCTTGCGAGTCTTCTCGCTCCATCTAAGTTGAGCTACGGATTCCTCCAACTCTGCTTGAAGATCCCGCTCCTTGTTTTCAGCCATCTTTCTTTCTTTGAGCTTCTTCCTCAAAGTCTACTCAAGTTCTTGATCAAGAGGTAAGAGGTCTTTGTTGTTCCTAGAACTACGCATATACCTAAGGTGACCTGCAAATATCACTCAAAGGAGATATCAAATAACAAGGGCAAGCTCCCAAGCTTGACAACCGATAACCGAATTCGGCCTAGACCAAATCCCCGGCAACGGAGCCAAAAACTTGTTCGCCACTAAGCGTGCGTGCAAATAAGCTTTAATTTTATAAAACTAGAATCAAGCAAGCGAACACGCACTGTACGGATCGGCGTAGTAAAGCAAGAATTCCAGAGTATCGAACACAGGAATCTGGGGGGAACAAATTCAGTTTGTAAATTGTCAAGCAAGTAAAAGTATAAAGCTTTGTAAATATTGGGAAAACAGCAATCCTAAAGATCCAAGTATTGTGGCAATCGATTCAAGATATACTAAAGAATTAAGGACAGAGTTGAGGTTTGCAAAGGTATACGAAAGTAAGGTAATGTACGGTGAAGTTTCAAAACCCTATATGACTTACCTAAGGACACTCTCTATAAAGGTTGTTGAGGCTTCACTATAGAAAGGATCTAAAGGCAAGAATTAATCTCAAATATCCAAACTTGTAACCCAAGGATCAAAACTAACTAAACCGATTAAGGTTGTGACACTCGAAATCGAAGTAGAGGTTGTTGAGGCTTCACTACTACCTAGAGAAGGGCAAGCCAAGGCTAGGTTAAAGCTAATCTTTAACCTTGGATCAAAGTAAAAGCAAAGTTCTTAAACTGATGTAAATTACGGGCAGATCTTGAGTTCCACGGCCGTGGAATCTCAAGAACAAACTGTGATTTTGGTTCGTCGGTGAAATCTCTCTAACTCTCAGGGTCCAATCTGTTTACGATCAATCTTTCATCATCTAAGCCACAACTATCAACCCTTCACCTTAGAATTGTTAAAGGGTTTTAGCCAATAACTGTCATTATAATATCAAAATCAAGTTTAAGAAGAATGAAAGATGAAAACCTTCAATAAAACTCAAATCAATCTCAAATCCACACACAAGAGGAATAATGTATATCGGATTCGGAAACAAACACAAACCAATAACAATCCTTGATAAAAACGAAGAACGGGATGTCAATCCGTCTTCTAATCAAACCTAAGGACAAAAGGCGCAACTTCCGCCACAAGCAACTCCCAAATCTTCAAACCCTCGCGAATCACGTTTGCAAGCGCAAATCTCCGGACGTCCAATACAGCCCTAAGCACGTGTGTCAAATTCTCTCCTCTCTAGCCTTTTTATAAGAAAGGATAAAATAACCGTCCGGCCCATGTGCGTAAATGATGTGGCAATAATTAATTCGACAAAAGATCGCCTAAATCACTGTCTCATGGAGTTCCACGACCGTGGTTTAGAGCGTGGAAGTGGATTACGGTTTCATATGATTTCCACGACCGTACTTTATACCGTGTAACTCTCTGGAATACTCCACGTTCATGATGCCAAGATCCACGGCCGTGGTTTAGAGCGTGGACTTCTCTACGACAGTATTTTAGAGCGTGGAAGTGTAAATTGCTTGTGGTTTCCTTTGTGTCGTGCCATTCCTCATCCTAGCATCTCCTTTGACTTCTTTGATGTGTCCTTAATCCTTGGATGTGCTCAAATCTTCTCCTATCTCTCTCAATTGGTTCGGTTTTAGCTCTTATTCACCTATAATCAACACAAAGCTAATGTAGACCTCCATATTGAAAATATAGACAAACTAGCTAACAAATGCTTCAATGCCTTGTCAATGAACACTATAATGGATGAAAAACAATTTGAAAAAGTCCCTAGAATATTGCAATATTTCATGCTAACAATATGCTTGGTTCGTTGGTGTTGAACCGGGTTGCTGGCAAGGTATGTTGCGGAGATGTTATCAGTGTAGACCACATAGGCTTTAGTAAGGGGGCAATGAAGCTCAAGCGGTAAATTGCGAAGCGAGGAACACTCCGACACAACATTGGCGTTTGGCAGACCATGAGATTAAAGTGTCATTGAAGAAGACACAATAACCGGAGGTAGAGAGTCGAGTATCAAGGCATCCAGCCCAATCGTCATCTGTATAAGCAATAAGATCGGACTTCGGAGAAGGAGAAATAGTGATACCTAATGATGAGGTGCCTGAAATGTAGTGAATGATGCGCTTAAGGGCAGCAAAGTGAGCTTCTCTAGGATCGTGTATGAAAAGGCAAACTTGTTGTACTGCATAACTGATGTCGGGACGCGTGAAAGTCAGATATTGAAGCGCCCCAACTAGACTTTCGTACAATGTCGGGTCACTGACAGCGGGACCGGAAGAAGCATTGAGTTTTACAAAGGTCTCAGCAGGTGTAGCAAAAGGTTTGCAATTTGTCATGTTGGCACGTTGAACAATGTCCTTGGTGTACTTATCCTGCGATAAGAATAAGCCCGAAGAACTCCGACGAACGGAAATGCCCAAGAAGTAAGATAACTCTCCGAGATCCTTAAGAACAAATTCCTTACCCAGAAGGATGATCAGGTTGGTACGCAGCTTATCAAATGATGTGGTAAGGATGATGTCATCAACATAAAGAAGCAGGTATGCAATGTTGGATCCATGACGGTAAATGAGGAGGGAGGAATCGCTCTTGCTGTCGATGAATCCGACTTTAAGCAGAAATCCTGCAAAACGTTGAAACCAAGCTCTAGGTGCCTACTTAAGACCATAGAGAGACTTCTGCAGTAAACATACATGATTAGGTTTAGATGAATCACGAAAACCAAGAGGCTAAAACATATAAACCGTATCCTTCAAATGTCCATGCAAGAAGGCGTTTTTAACGTCTAGTTGATGGATGGACCAAGAACGAGAAACTATAAGGTTGAGAACTGTCCTGATAGTGGCCGGTTTCACAACTGGGCTGAAAGTTTCATCGCAATCAATGCCAACCTGCTGTGAGCATCCATTGGCAACCAAACGAGCCTTATAACGTTCAAGAGAACCATCAAACATGCACTTATGGCGAAAAATCCACATACATCGCACAATGTTAGCATCAGGGGGACGAGGAACCAGTACCCAAGTCTTATTTCGCATAAGGGCTCGATATTCGTCGAGCATGGCATGATTCCAGTTCGGGTCTTAGAGGACTAAATTGTGGGATTTGGGGATAGGCGAGATAAGTTGGGATGATGATGTAGTGGTAACGGAGAGGTCGAATATTAGTTTAGGCTTTGACAATACCGGAGCAGCTTCGAGTCCGGGGTCGGTTGGGCGCAGAAGCATTGAGGTCCGTAATTAAAGGTTAGGCAATGGGAGCTGCTGTTGTCGCTGAGGAATGTGGGACAACAGATGGGCCTGGATTGGAGGTTGGGTCGGCCTGTGTCACTAGAGTTGGGCCAGGGACGGATGACAAGGTACAGAGGTGGGCCTGGGTAGAGGTCTGGCCGGGTTGGGTGACAGCAGGGACAAAAGGTGGGCCGGATGGTCTTTTGGAGGAAGACGGGCCGAAAACATGAAAGGGGGAAGGTGGGCCGAGTGTAGAAACTGGGCCGGCAGTCATGGGTGATGTGGGAGGAGCCGGTTGGGCCTAGGTTGCTGCAGGGAGCAAACTTTCCAGCTGGGCTCTATGGTAGTTGGAAAATCCACTATCATCACACAATGAGCTGTAATGTTCTGGGTTGAAAGAGGGGCGATTAGCAAACGGAAAAATTGATTCGTCAAAAGTCACATGACGAGAGACAAAGAATTTTTGTGTTGCTAGATCTAGACATTGATATCCTCTATGGTGTGGTGGGTAACCAAGGAAAACACATGGAGAAGATCGAGGTTGGAGCTTGTGAGACACGGTGGCGCTTTGATTAGGATAACAAAGATAACCGAAGACGCGGAGATGACTGAAAGACGGTGTTGTAAGATACAACACTTGAGTGGATGACCTATTTTGAATGGTGGTCGAAGGAAGAATGTTCAACAAATTAGCAAGATGTCTCCAAAGCAAAAGGTCAAAAAGAGATGGGAATAGAAGCGTGAAAGAGGAGAGAACGCATCATGTTATTGATCGTTCGAATGACCCGTTCGGCTTTTCCATTTTGGGGAGAAGTGTCAGGACAAGAGAAGCGAAAAATAATGCCATGAGTGTGAAAGAAATTGTGGAAATCGGAATTGTTAAATTCACGTCCCATGTCGCATTGAAAACTCTTGATATTGGCTTGAAATTGCGTTTTTACTAGTTGATGAAATTGCACAAACAATTGAAAGACATGTGATTTGAATTTAATGGGATAAATCCATAAGAAATGGAAAAAATCATCAAGAAATAACAAGTAATATTTGTAACCTTCCTTACTTTGAATCGGGGAGGTCCAAAGATCACTATGAATAATGTCAAAAGGTGCAATGGAACTAGTATGTGAACGATCAAAAGAAAATCTATGATGTTTTCCTAATTGACAAACATGACAAAGAGAATGTAATTTTGTCTAATTGCATTTAAAAAAAAGATGAATTTCGAAGAAAATCAAACACCGGCATGCCGGGATGACCTAAGCGGGAGTGCCATATACTCGATGACTCAGCGGAAAGTGCATGATGTGGACCGGTAGTTGGACTCATGATGTGGACCGATAGGTGGACTCGTGACGGGGTAGAGGTCTCCGAAACTATTATATTTCATGCGTATTGTCCCCGTTTGCAAATCCTTCACAGAAAATCCAAAAGGGTCAAACTCTATAGAGGCACGGTTATCAGTGGTAAAATGTCTAACAGAGACTAGGTTTTTGACAATTTTTGGTGCGAGAAGGACATTGGAAAGGCGGAGAGGTTGTTTTGTGGTGGGAAGAACGGCATCACCAAGACCTCTAGATGGAATTTGCATACCATTTCCAAAAATTATCGAATTTAATTTACCATTATACGAAAAAGACGAGAGAGAACCTCGATCATTCGTCATGTGAGATGTTGCTCCCGTGTCCATATACCATAAATTATCATTTAGATTCAACGACATTGTAGCGAAAGATTGATCTAGAGTCGTGGGTTGTCCTGTACGTAGTGTGCTTGTAGCTATGGTGGCCCAGATCCAAGGAGGCCGGCCTACTGAGATGGGAAATGACTGGGCTGCCCACGATATGGGCTTGCATAGAAATGGGCCGCCCATTGTTGGCTTGAAGGAGAGAGCGCACCACTGCTGGGAGGAGGAGGGAATGGAGGATGGGCCTGACACTGTTGGGCCTGAGTGTTGGCTAACACCCATCCGAAATTGGGCCTATAGACATATCTTGTTTGGGCCTTATTAGGAGCATTGGTCCAGGCTCTATTTTTCTTGTTACGGGCCCTGGATTTACTGGGTTGTTCGGCTAAAGCTGCTTTGGATGACGCAGCAAACGCAACATCAGAGGAGTGAGATCCGGCTGTTAGGGCTGTTGCGGGATTGCCGGATTGTGCTGCTAGCCTCGTTTCTTCAAGAAGAAGTTGAGATCGAGCTTTAACAAAACTCGGGAGAGGATTAGTTTGCTGAATAAAACTCGTAATTGCGTTGTATTCTGCCGGCAAACCGGATATCAATTGAAGAACTAGTCGAGTGGCCGGAACCGGAGATCCGACACCCTTGAGTTGATCGGTCAATGATTTTAGGTGCTGACAAAAAGCATTAACGGAAGAGAAGCCGAATAACTTACAATTGGAAAACTCGTGTTCAAGATATACTGCACGAGTATTCTTATTGTCCTGAAAAATATCCTTAACTCGATTCCATGCCTGGAGCGCAGTGTCATCAGAATCTAGAATTTGAAGAAGAATGTCGCGAGAGATCGTACTGTAAATCCATTGGAGTACAGTTGCATCAACTTGAAGCCATAAGGAGTTGTCGATGTCCGTACGTCTTGGAACTGCTTCATCAATGTGATCCAGAACATTACGGGCCTTCATAGTAACGCGAAATAGAGTAACCCAAGATGTGTATGGTGTGTCATGATCTAGCACAAGAGCGATGTTGTTCTTGATGATCGAGATTCCGAGAGCGGAGTGATAAGAGGGTTTCTTGTCGGCAGCCATTGAGGAACTCGAGACGACTGGACTAGAGAGCAGACGGTGAAGCCGGAGGCGAGGGGAGAACCTCAACAGACGGCCGTCGGTGGAGAGGAAGCGGAAAAAGGGTTTGGAGAACGTAGTACTCTGATACCATGTGAGATTGTGAATAATATTCCCTTAGGGTTTCCATCAACAGATGGGTTGTATTAATAATAAACGTATTTACAATAATGACATATGATGCCCTCTATTTTACTCTATTTACAATATGAATTCTATCAATGACTAATGCAAGGACAACATCCAAGGGATGGACATTACGTCAAGATGGGAAACCGTTCTGGGTGATTTCTCTATGTGGGGAAAAGGCACCATGAGGAAGAGTAAAGAAGACATAAAAAAGTTGGAGGCAAAAGTTAGGTCCTTACAGGCTTTACAGTGTCTTCCCCGTACGAAGACATTATATCAAAAGCAAAAGATCTTATGGAAAACCTAGACAAATTGCACAAAGAATATGAGGCTTATTGGCACAATATAGCAAAGGCAAACGAGGTGAAGAGGGGGATATAAACACAAGGTAATTTCACCACAAAGCCTCCCAAAGATGGGGTAAGAATGAAATCTCCTTACTCCTGAATTCCAAAAACAATGAACACACTAAGGAAAAAGAAATTGAACATCTAGTGGTTGCTTACTATCAAAAGTTGTTTAAAAATAGAAAAGATGGTGATCACAAGAACCGGGTTGTCAATGGCCTACAACAGGTTGCTATTGTTGAGATGAATGTTGATTTAACTATCAAACGTACTATTGAAGAAGTATAAAATGAAGTGAGGATGATGCACCTGCACAAAGCTCCCGGAGTGGCTGGTATGTATGTCGTGTTTTTTTTTTGAAAGTTTAATGTATTAGAAAAAGGAAGAATTTACATGGGTCTGCTTGACTGAGGGTTACATGAGAAGAGAGGGAGAAATTGAGGGAGAAAGAGGAGAAGGGGAATTATTCTAAGTGGATTCCAAGGATGTTTGCCCACATTTTCGAGTTGGGAGAACGGTCCTTCCAAGCGCTTGAGGTAAAGTTCCTGACTGAGTTGATGATGTTTTGAGTACACTTTGTGGGGTGAGTATATCTATTGTTGAAGATGATGTCATTTCGAGCTTTCCAAGTGAAGTATATGAAGCTGGTGATTGAAGAGATTCGGATGTGAGTGATGAGATCATCGTTTCTAACCTTGAGAGAGTGTAACCATTGCCATAAGTTCTGACTGTAAGGGTATGGTGGTGGGGTTCTGGTCCGTCTTGAGTTCAGATCGAGAGTGAGGTTTGAGTAGTTGCATTGATGAAACAGGTGGTCTTTATCTTCTTGATGGGAGAGGCATAGTTTGCAGGTGGCGTCTTGGACGAGGTTCCAAAGGGAGAGTTTTGAAAGTGTGGGAAGGCGATTGAGGGAGGCGATCCAGGATATGAAACTGCTTTTGGGGACGTTTAGGCCTTTCCAAAGGATACCAAGATTATGGTTGGTGGAGATAGGTGGGATCCTGAAGATTTTGTAAGCTGAAGTGGTATGGAAACGTCCGCCTGGACCGGTAGAGGAAGTGACGAAGTTGGGGCCATTTGTGCATGAAATGATGTCGTCTCTAACCTTGAGAATCATGCACCAAACGTGACTGAATTTGTTTGATGCCGGGAAGTTCCATATGGATTGACCTTTGAGTATATTCTTGTTAATCCATTCGATCCAAAGGTTGTCGCAGGTTCCACATTGGTCAAGATCAAAGATGAGCTTTGATATGCATGCCTTGTTCCATGATAGGAGCTCTTTGAAGTTTAGGCCACCATCGTCATAAGAGTTGCAAATGGCGTTCCAAGCAACCAAAGCTCTAGCACTAGAAGCCTTCCCGGACCATAAGAAGGATCGAAGTAGCCCTTGAATTTTCTGAATGATACCTGAAGGGATCAGAAGCGTAGTGCTCCAGTAGAGGTGGATGGACATGAGAATTGATGAAATGATTTGTTTCCTGCCAGCGTAGGAGAGGTTGCGAGCGGTCCATGAGTTGATTTTGTTGGTGATCTTCGTGATGAGTGGAAGGTAATCAGCGGCTCGGAGTCTTTTGCTCCCCACCGGAATGCCTAAGTAGGTGAAAGGTAGTGAGCCCAGAGGCAAGCCAGTAGAGCGTGAGATGCGATCACAGTCTTGAGTAGAAAGCCCGGCAAGGAGAAGAGCGGACTTGTTCAGATTAATACGTAGTCCTGAGAAGTTGCCGAAAGAATCCAACGTGCTTTTAAGAATGTGAATTGAAGTATTATCACCCCTGCAAAAAAGAATAATGTCGTCAGCAAAACAAAGGTGTGTTATTCGGGGGGATGAGCATTTCGGGTGGATGTTGAAGTCGGGATTGGAAGTGTTGGATCGGATCATTGAGGAGAGGACTTCAATGGCGATGGCAAAGAGCGGAGGCGATAGCGGACAGCCTTGTCTAAGTCCCCTGGATCCTTTGAAAAATCCGATGAGGGAACCATTGAGGTTTATTGAGTAAGAAGGAGTGGTAATGCATTGTTCGATCAGGTTTGTAAAGCTCTCAGGAAAACCCATGCTCCGAAGGCAGTATAGTATGAAGCTGTGATTGATTGTATCAAAGGCCTTTGAGAGATCAACCTTGATGGCACATCTGGGTGAGATGCGGAGATGATTGTATTTCTTGAAGAGTTCTTGGCATATGAGGACGTTGTGTTGGATTGATCTGCCCATAACAAAGGCACCTTGGTAGCTACCAATGATAGAAGGTAGGATGGTGTTGAGTTTGCTTGCAAGAAGCTTGGCGATGACCTTATATGTTGTGTTGCAGCATGATATGGGCCTGAAGTCCGAGGGCAGCAGAGGAATTTCCTTTTTTGCGATCAATGTGATTGAAGTGTGGTTGGTTTGCCGAAGAAGCTTGCCGGAGGTGAAGAATTCCAACACAGCATTGGTAAGGTCAGTTCCGGTGGTGTTCCATGAGGTTTTCAAGAAGAAAGCATTGTATCCATCGGGACCAGGGGCTTTATGGTCACCGATATTGAAGAGAGTATTCTTGACATCTTCAGCGCAGATCTCACTCATGAGTAAGATTTTGTTATCATCCGAAATGGTTGGGAGGGTGAGGTTTGGTGGGAGGTTTAGATTGCTTGAATTTAGGGAAGGGTTGAGGATATTCGCAAAATGAGTGACAAGAATAGAGCCGATTTCGGAGGGATTGTGGGTGGGCCCTTTGGAGAGATCATGGGGATCCATAATGGATCTGATATTGTTAACTGCCCGTCTGGAGGAAATACTTTTAAAGAAAAAAGCATTGCACTGGTCACCATATTTTGTCCAGGATTTTTTGTGGAGTTGGTTGAGATTTGTTCTGAGCAGATTCGTGCTTTCATTCAGTGAGAAGGTGGTGGTGCGTTCCGACTCCATGAGCGTATGTATGTCGTGTTCTTTCAACGGTTCTGGCCAGTCGTGGGACAAGATGTGGTCGCGTTTGTGAAAAGATGGTGGAAGGTTGATCTTTTTATTAAAAAGGTAAACAATATTGATATTTCTCTAATTCCAAAGGTAACGTCCCCGTAAAAAATTTAGGAATATAGACCTATTAGCCTTTGCAATGTACTATACAAAGTTATGTCCAACAATCACTGATAATGCCCTCCTAGTGGCGTTTGGAGTTTTTAACCACATGAAGCAGAAGAAAGTGGGAAGGAAAGGGGAGATGGAAATCAAACTTGATATAGGAGATGGGATTTGCTTCCTTGTGGATTAATTGAGAGGATTATGGACTGCGTAATAACAGCACAATTTACTTTCAACATCAATGGTCAATATTGGGGTTGTGTAATCCTAATGAGGGGACTAAGGTAGGGAGATCCAATCTCTCCCCACTTATTCATTATTTGCTCGGAAGTCTTCTCAAACCTCTTAAAGATGGCTATGGGAGATGGGAAACTACACCGAGTACAACTCAACAAAAGATCTCCACAAGTATCACATCTTTTAATTGCAAATGATAGCTTATTGTTTGCGAAATCTAACCTGCAGGAATGCTCAATGATCGCTGACACTATCAATATATATGAAAGAGCATTAGGGCAGAAAATTAACTATGTAAAGTTGGAGGTTTCTTTTAGCAGCAACCTTCTTATATTGAGTAAAGCACATTTGTAGGGAATTTTGTGAGTACGTTACGTTATCTCACTTAGGAATCATTTGGGTGTGCCAACATCCATGGGAAGGCCACATAAGGACATTTTTGAAGGAATAAAGGATAGAGTTGCAAAGAAATTACAAGGATGGAAGGAGAAGATGCTCTCTAAATCGGACAAGGAGGTATTGCTGAATGTAGTGATCCAAAGTATCCCCACCTACAGGATGAGTGTATTCAAGATTCCAGACGGTTTCATAGAGAACATACACTCTATGACAACAAGGTTCTGGTGAGGATGCACGGATACAAGGAGGATAATACATTTAAGAGTTGGGAATCCCTTTGTCTACCAAAGACCATGAAAGGTATAAGGTTTAGGGATCAAAGGTCTTCAATCAAGCTCTTCTTGCCAAACAATATTGGAGACTAACTACACACGAGGACTCACTACAATTTAAAATACTCAAAGCTCGATACTTCAGATTTGAATCTTTTATGGACTCGTCTCTAGGAGAGAGCCCAAGCTACTCTTGGAGGAGTCTGTGAGGACCGAAGGCAATGTTGAAGGAATTTTTGGGGTAGAGGATTTGAAATTGAAACTCAATCAAAGTTTAGGAATACGCTTGGATTATTGAAGATGGAGGGACAATGATTCGTAGGGCTACCCCTACAAGTAACATGGATCTCACCTTAACTGATGATTATTTAATTAACCAGGAGGATGGTGGTTGGGATGAAAGCATGATCAAAACCACCTTTGGGGAGGATGACGCACGACTTATTCTTGATATGCCAACTGGTTTGAGAAGGACTGAGGATGGAAGGGTCAGGTGATCGATGTAGTAAAGACGGGGAATTCTCAAGTAAAACTACCTACTTGTTGGACGGATGTAGCACTGATCTAGTTGGTAACAAAAGTGGCTTTATTCTGATGGAGACTGTGCATGGGAGCGCTGACGGTGAAGAGTGAGATGCAAGCTAAGCATGTGATAACCGAGGATAGAGGTGAGCGATGCAATGCTAACGGTGAAACTATTATCCAGGCCTTGATCTTTTGTCCTAAGAACGTTGAGATTTGGAAGGGATCTAGAGTCTATAGAGCGATTCACTCAATGTAGGCATGCTCTTCTCTCGAATTGATGATGCACTTGTACACAAACTCTGGGAAGAACTTCCTCCGTGACTTTTTGGCTCGTGCATGGACTGCCTAGTATTGTAGGAACTTGGTGTTTTTTTATGCGAATCCTCCAAATGTCCCAGTGATCCGGGACAAGTTATTGGCACAAGCTTATGGTCCAGCGTATACGAGAAACATGAATTCAATGGGGGTATGAAAGGTATGAACTAGTTAGATTGGGTGATGTCCATCCATTGGGCACAATAACCTTAAATGTGGACATGGGTTTATTCCAGGGGAGGCATGGGGATCCTAGAAATATTCAAGGACAATGCAAGCAAGATCCTAAAAGCGAGGACGTTAAACATTCCCGGGACATGGATGGTATGGTGTGCTGAAGCTTTTGCGGTTAGAATAAGTCTCCAAGAGGCGTTGCACTTGGGTTTCAGACATGTTAGGGTGCTCACATACTACAAAACTGAAGGAATTGTGTCCTTTATCCAAGGTGCAATTATTGATGATGAGATAGGACATTAAATATAGGGATATATATAATCCGATAATATTAGGGGTCATGGCGTTTTGCTAGAAGCTAATCATGATCGGTACATTTATATGATAAAATGTATTGCTAGTGTTATCGGGTCCTACGAGGTCACACCATAACGAGTAGGAGAACTGAATCAATTAATGAGAGAATTACCATATAGGAGTATATGGTGGAAAAGGATATATTTTGTAGGAGTACAAAATATATTTTCGAGTTGGTAATTAATAATAGATAAGAGATTATTTATTTATTAATTACTGAACATATATCTTATATTTTAAGGTCGGGCTTTTTAATAGTTAAAAAGCCCAACCCTAATTATATATTGGATCAATTAAGAGGATTTGACGCGAGTAATATTCAGCCGTGCATTCACGTAAGCGTTCTTCTTCTTCGATCCCTCTCTCAAAAAGCTTCATCCTTTCTTCTAGCAATCGAAGGTTAAGGCGATTCTCGATTCTTGTTCAGTCTCGGGTGGACCAACTAGAGGAGTAACACTTGGTACTCTACATATCCTTGAAGGAGTTATTGAACACGCATCAAAAGGTATTCCTTTTATCCCTTATCTAATCTATTATGCACGCGATCCTTGTTTAGATGTTTAGGAAATTGTTTCCTGAAATTCCGCTTTTACACATCTAAAAATCCAACAGTGGTATCAGAGCCTCTTGCATAAATTGATTAGATCAAATTAAAAAGACATGTTTTGATGCATGTATTGGTTTCAATCATGAAAGAGATTGTTTGTATGGATTAATTTGTATAATTAGATTAAGGTGTAAAATTAGATACTTAATGATGATTAAGTAAAAGTTAAGGATAATATATGTGATATTACAGTAGTAGTGCACATTACACATGGCCGAAGTTCACATGCTCAGTAACGTGTAATATAGATGATCATTAATGCTTAATGATGATTAAGCAAATTAAACAATCATCATGGCCGTACTAATGTTGTTGAGTTTAGGGTTTTACATTATTATTTTATTAATTATCTAATAAGATTAGTTAATTATCTAAATAATAATATTTGTTTCTATTCTATCTTGATAAATATGATTTGTCAAGTTGGAAATAAATAAATTTAATTTGTTAAGATATGAGATATTTTAACTTAAGTTAAATTATACCCTAAAATAAAAAGATAAGATTTGCTTCCTAAAAGATATTATATGAGATATTATATCTAGATAAATATGATTTATCAAGATGGAAACAAATAAATTTAAATTTGTTAAGATATGAGATATTTTAACTTAGTTAAATTATATCTTAAAATTAAAAGATATTATATGAGATATTCTATCTAGATAAATATGATTTATTTTCCTTTTGAAATAATTTTTTTTAGGATAAATATGATTTATCTTATTTGGAGATTATAATTTAATTATATTAGGATATATGATATCTTACTTAATTAAATTTTATCTTAAAATAAAAGATGCCCACCTTTTATGGAAAATTGCTTATTTTTTTTATATGAGGTCTTAATTTAGAAATGTTCTAAATTTTGACAAGTTACTAAAATAATAAATATGTCTAATCTTAGCAATGATCTAACATTAGAAACGTTCTAATATTAGCTAGTTACTAATTTTAGAAAGTTATCATAAATAGAAAGTTATTAATTTTGGAAAGGTTCCGAATTTAAAAATTTTACACATTTAGCATTTTAATGATTAATATATGATATTAATACCATACACAATATGATTGATTAAAACAATACCGGAAAGGAGTTTCCAATTCTTTTTTTTTTTTCTTTATGTGATAAAGTGGTTATGAGAATTTTTTTTTTTTTTTAAATATCATATATGTCATGCTTGTATGTATGTGTATGGTGATATGCTCGTGCAGACGGTTACTAGTATGGCCCCAAATCTTAGGATAGTTAAATACGATATGCGCATCGTTATGGTTTTATTGTACACGATCTGCGTATCGTTATGTATTTTTGTAATTTTCAATTTCTGCAAGAGTTATTTTTAAATTCATTATACAAGAAGACCAGAGTCCTAAAGAGTCCGAAGGATGGAGATCCATGAAGGTCCAAGAATGAAGATTCTTTTTTAGGGGCCATACTAGGAACCATTTATTTAATGCGTTTTTTTTTAAATGCCTTAAAATCCCACTTGTATGCTTGTTTGTTATTTTTGCTATGAGTTCGCTTTAAAATAACAACCTCGCATGCTTAAAAACGTCCCTTAAAAGAATATTGAGAATTGTCTTCCCATATCATAACCGATCCCTATCTAGGAATTTGTAGGATAGGTTCCGTCAAAGCGGGGTGTCCTTACTTTGACCTACATACATTGCGGGTATACTCATACTAAGGGGCATGCTGCTTTGGTATGGTTAACTCAACAAAAGACCAAAAGATAAAGTTTTGAATTTTGAGACATAAGGGTGAGTTCACATGAGATGTGTTCCCATCAACCAAGAATTATAAAGAGTTATAATTAGTAAAGGAGTTTACTTACCTTGATTATATGAGACTTAGGGCAGTGCCAAAGTACGCTAAGATTCATATATGATAGGATCTTGGAATCATTTTTGCTCACTAAGGGAATTGATAATATGAGTAGAAATGTGCAAAAAACTTCAATTGTTTATAATTGTTATAACAGTTTATAGCTTTTGCAAAATCAATCATAACTTATCTGCATTTTATTATTCTGTGTTTATTGTAGTCCACCATGTCAAACAAAAACCTCAAATCTTCTTTACGCTCCATACTCGAAAAAAAAAAGAAATTGAACGAACACAACTTCCTTGATTGGGAGAGAAATCAGAGAATTGTTCTCAGGTCGGAGAACCAAGAGGATGTCTTGGAACATCCAATCCCTAAACTCACATTGGACTCATATGATGAGGACCATGTGATGAACATGGAGGATAAGAAGCAGGGGAATGTCTCCACTTCGGGTATTCATGTTGTTGAAATTTTGTCAACTAATTCTATTTCATGGGTATTGGATACCGGATGTGTTTCTCACATTACTTCGAATGTACAAGCACTAAGAAATAGAAGGATGTTGCGGAAGGGAGAGGCAGATCTACGAGTTGGTAATGGAGCAAGAGTTGCTGCTGTTTCCATTGGAGATTATTGCTTGACTTTACCTTCTGGCTTAGAGATAGAACTTAATAATTGTTATTTTGTTCCATGCATTACTAAGAACTTAATTTCAATTTCAGTTTTAAACCGTGAAGGTTATACATTTACCATTACTGATCACATGATGATGGAGATTTATAGGAATGGTATTTATTATGGTCGTGCGAATATGAGTAGTAATGGACTATACATATTAGACCTCAAAACTGAGATATATAACATTAATACAAAAAGGCAAAAGTCGAATGAAACAAACGAAGAAAACCTATGGCATTGTCGATTGGGTCACGTAGGCATAAAGCGCATTAAGGAACTCCAAACAGTTGGATTACTTAAACCATTTGATTTGGAATCATTTGAAACATGCGAGTCGTGCCTAATGGGAAAGATGACAAGGTCACCCTTCACTGGTAAGAGTGAACGGACTTCTGAACTTCTAGCCCTCATACGGATGTATGCGGACCTATGAGTAAAGAGGCTAGGTCTGGCTATCGCTACTTCATTACATTTACTCATGATTTTAGTAGATATGGGTATATCTACTTAATGAAACAGAAATCAGAATCCTTTGAAAAGTTCAAGGAATTCCAGAATGAAGTGGAAAGACAAACAGGCAAGAAGATAAAAGTGCTTCGATCAGATCGAGGAGGCGAATATCTGAGCCATGAATTCGATCATCATTTGAAAAGTTGTGGAATTGTGACACAACTCACTCCCCCGGGCACTCCACAACTAAATGGTGTGTTTGAGAGGAGGAACAGGACTTTGTTAGACAGTGTCCGTTCAATGATGAGTTTTGCGGATCTTCCATTATCCTTTTGGGGATATGCTCTCCAAACAGCTGCGTTCGTTCTAAACAGGACTCCGTCACGTCCAGTTGACAAGACACCATATGAGATATGGACAGGAAAGGTTCCTCACTTGTCATTTTTGAGGGTCTGGGGGTGCGAAGCTTATGTAAAACGTTTACAATCTGATAAACTAGCACCGAAATCAGACAAATGTTACTTCGTAGGATATCCCAAGCAAACAAAGGGGTATGATTTCTACCATCCCATAGAGAACAAAGTGTTTGTTGCTCGGGATAGTGTCTTTTTGAAAAAGGAATTCTTTTCCAATAAGCCAAGTGGGAGAAAAGTTCAAATTAATGAGATTAATTGTGAGCAAGAAACGCAACAACACGAGGACATACAAGATGTCACTGAGGAACTTGACTATTTTAATGAACCTCTTATGAGGCAAGTTAATCCAGTTCAAGAATCAATTCCTACAGTAGATCAGGCTGAAGAGGAACCACATATTGATGTGGAGAACTCTTCAAATGAGGAACTGCATAATGATGTAGGAAATCATACAGCTGAAATCTCTCCTATTATTGGCCCAAATTGAAGATCAAATAGGGTAAGGCAAAAACCTAGACATTTGGATGACTATGTGTTGCATGCCGAGATCGAAGTGCTCCTCATGGAGCATAACGAGCCCGTTTCCTACAAGCAAGCTGTGACGGATCAGAACTCCGAAAAATGGCTTGAAGCCATGAGATCCAAAATGGAATCCATGTCTAAAAATCAAGTATGGGACTTGATTGATTTGCCTAATGGGGTAAAACCTATTGGTTGCAAATGGATCTTTAAAGTAAAGACAGACAAGGATGGAAATATCTCTGTTTATAAAGCAAGGTTGGTTGCTAAGGGATTTAAACAAATTCATGGTATTGACTATGAGGAGACATTTGCCCCGGTCGTCATGATCCGGTCCATTAGGATAATCCTAGCGATTGCCGCCTTCTATGATTATGAGATATGGCAAATGGATGTCAAAACCGCATTTCTAAATGGCTATTTAGAAGAGGATGGCTATTTAGAAGAGGATGTATAAATGGATGTCAAAACCGCATGTTAGGGTGCTCACATACTACAAAACAATGACAAATGTCTTAGTATGAGGACCACACTTTCGTAACCATGCGGGAGCTTTCCTTGACGACATAAAGGATCTTTTCCCTTTGTTTTCTAGCTAATCTGTCAATTTTGTTCCACGAAACTCTAATAAAAGTGCATGTGCACTAGCTAGAATGGGCCCAAATTCGGATGATGATCACATGTACGATGAGAAGTTCATTCCTCATGATGTAATGTAGTTTTCTACAACTGACATTTTATGATTTTATGTGATAAAGTTTTTTGAGCTCAAAAAACAAAATTACTCAAATTTTGTTCAACAAACTTCAAGTAATAAGTCTTATTCATAACATCAAAATACAAGAAATATAATACATAACTATTACAACGAGTAATTGCCTCACAACACGAAAAGGCTAGGGTACATACAACCAATGCAAATGGTAGGTAGAATTAGAAAGATGAAGCAAGGTTGAGTTGGGGTATGATAGTGTGCTTCAGCATCCAATCCGAAAGATACATGTTAAAGTGTTGAGTAAAATGATAGCCATCCCACATAACTCTCTTATATGGATATGGGCATGCTTGAACTCCAATCATCCCACACACATAACTTCTATTAAAGTTATATGGATTCTTCCCGTATCCACAACATGTGACAAGAAGTGCACCTTGTTCAAATCCAAGAGAAGATGCATTTTGAAACAAGCTTGTAATAGCAAAGTAATAATCGGCATAAATAAGAGTGGCATTGGGGTATCCAACTTGAAGCTCTAAGATAGCCTCCTGTAGTTGTTGGTTGTGGTGCTCGACAACTTTGTTGAAATCAACACGACATCCAAGATCATCGTACATTTTGGGGGTTGTCGAGTTGGAGAAGGTGAGAGCATAAGGTAAACAACCAAGGGGAAAGATGGCAGGAACTACCATATTTGAAACACCCATAATGATCGTTTCCTGCATGTCATAATCTACCAAACTTAGGTCTAATTAATATCTCTACTTTTATTTGAAATGCATTATGAGCCTCACTTTGACTGCATCTATCATTGCTCCAACAACAAATGGAACCACCTCATAAGCAACATCAAGGGAAGTCTCTTGTTCAAATGCAGTTAAATAATCCACACTTCCAATTGCTTCCATAAAAATCAAACTTCTCTTGAGCTTACTTCTGCACTCTGCCAAACACATTATTCCGGATAATCTTATTTTGACATTTGAAATTGTGCCACATTCATTGTGGAGCATTTAATGATTCTTTTTTATATGGAGGCCAACCACTGTCAGTTATATATATATATATATATATATATATATAGAGTTTGATCGAACAGGAATGACATGGTATTGCGAGATGATAGTTCAAACATATTTATTCCACTTTCATTAAATGAAGTTGGAAGGTAACGCGTTCGATTAGGGATACATTTACTAAAAATAGAGAGATATCTAAAAAAAACTTTCTGAGTTAATTTGGCCGTTAATTTTGTCAAAATTGTAAGTTAATAATTAATAAAGTACCGGTTAAAGAAGAGCAGGTGGATTTAAGATATTTCCGAAACCAATCGAGTTGGACGGAGAGGGTACTATTGGTGTATCCGGAGGTGTCAATATGCTTCGACTCGAGAATAGCATGATCCAAAGCTGTTGCTTCGCCCACAGCGAAATTTACGCCGTTGCTGAAGTTTGCGTCTTTCTCCAAATACGGATTCAGAAAGTCAAGCCCCAAAGCCATCGCTATGAAAATGTTATCCATTAAAACAAAGAGATAAATAAAAGTTTGTTATAACACAAGATTAAAACGAACCATAAAAGTCAGCCAATATGAGTCCATCACTACATCGACCGGTGGCATAGTGGAAGTAAGACTCTCCGTAAGGAAACGTTGTACACATAGAGCTTTTGTTCTCCCTCATCAAGTTTCCGGCGTCGGAGACAGAGTCTCCGAATTGATAAATGGTATCGATGGATGACCAAATACTACCACCGACACTCATCTTTGCATTGCTGATAGGACACCAAAGCAAAGAAACCATGGATATAAGTTTCAAACCAAAATGTAGCAACGATTTAGCCATCAACGATTCTTAGCAATAGACAAGGATATGATGACCATTTTTATAATGAACTCATATATATAATAATTGGATAATATGAAAAGGGGTGTTAACGTTCAAAAGTATAATGATTCGGAATATTAGATCGTGTAATAATTGTTCAAATATAACATGTATTTGTTCAACTAAAAATTGTTAGACATATAAATTGGTCATATAGTTGAGTAAAAGTTTAGTTGAACAATTGGAAATATAAATTAATATTTGTACAATTTCGGATCTAGTTGAACAATTAGCGATATATTTGAACAATTTTGAATATATCTGAACAGTTTTTAGTTGAACAAATATATGTTATATTTGAAGAATTAGACATATAGATTATCACTTGAACAATTGGTTATATAGTTGAACAATTGACATATTTGAACAATTTAGAATATTTAATTGAACAAGTATATATTATATTTAAATGATTATTACTTCATTCTAATAATTGTGAATTCTTTTTACTTTTAACCGTAAAATCCTTTCTATTTAAGTGAATCTTTTTTGCTAAAGTGAATCTTTTTTCTTGAGTGCCCAATTATTCTCTCATTGTCCAACTCGAACCATCAAATCAAATAATTTTGATTGTCCTATTGATTTTAACAAACTTTCCAATGTTTCCACCAAAAAAAAACAAACTTTTCAATGTACAACAACCACCAATATACAAAACTATCTTAGAGTTTTATGTGAAAGACCACACTTAGCAATTCCTTGGGTACTCTCACATAATACATGAAAATATTGTATCAAAATGTACAAAGTTTTCCTATTTTATTTAAGGAAAAGAGAAAAAAAATAAAAACTATCACCCATTAAAAATAAAAATACAAAATTTCAAAATTACTAACTGTTCACAAATTATCGCCTTAATAGACAAACTTTTGATACGGTTATCATATCATCAACAATATACTAAAAAGTTAATGTTTTTCGATGACTTGTAACTTAATGTATTTTAGTAATTATTACGTCATATATAAATATCCTATTTTTGAAGGAAAATTTATTTAATGTAATTTATATCATACATACATTATAGATGACATGACAGTTAGTCAAAGTGACATACCTTATTGACAAACCATTAATGAGCAGTTGGATCATTTCTAGTCGTAGAACTAACCTTCAATCACACCCTTTGTTGACCGTTAAGTGTTAAAGGTTGATCAATTTTAGTTCCTATTATAGAGAGAGTTGGTAAGGAGTAAAAATATACCTAGATCGTTAGTTATTTAATTACACGGTTGAAAAATAAGGTCCACGGAAAGTTATAATAAGATTGTAAACATTGAACTAAAACAAAATTACGAGTTCAGAATTATTGTCAAAGTAGATGATTAATAAAAGTTCACCCCAAAATCTTAAGAGATTAATGTAACATTCGTTATTAGTTGTCACAGCAGGGGCGGTGAGCGGCAAGCTGTGCCTGTCACCGCCCCCGCGGTGACAGGGAGCCACCCTTGCGGCAGGGCGATACGCACCTGCAGATTCGCCACAAATCGCGTCCGATCTCTTTTCGTTTGTTTTATCTTCCTTCCATAGATAGAAGATCCGATCTTTTATCTTATGGGTCGGCCTTCCTATCTTATTTCTAACCCTAAAACGTCTTTCCTTATATCTTTCCACCCCTTTCCTATATAATCCTGCCTTCTTCCCGTTTTTCCCGCTTCTTGCATACGTTTCTTCAATCTTGAGAGCTGCAACCGTTGCCCTTGCTTCATATGATCTTGCTGAACGTGTAAGTTCATTTTCCTTTGTTTCTTCCTCACGTTCATGTGTTATTGCATGTCGTTCCCTTATGATTCGTTTCCTCCTTTCGTTCTTCCTTTTCTTCTTCTCCAAGAATCAAGTTTGAGCCTTGATTCTTGTGGAGCATTCCGTTGATATGTTTATGTTCACATGCTCTCTTGGTTGAGTCTTTACGAGTGTGGATCAAAGGATCGAGATTTGGATCCCTTTTGGTTAGTTTTTGTCGAGAGAAAGCACGATAGGACTTGATGTCACGCTGCCGCCCCCGCCTATACCGAGCCGCCCCTGCGGTTGTCTGTTTTGCCGCCCCTGCGCCTTGTCCAGCCGCCCCTGTAGTTTCCTTTGCAGTAGCACCCGTCTTTGGTGAGCAGCTTCCTTCCTTTTTTTCCTCGTTCCTTTCCTTGGTTGTTGTTGATGTTGTTACCCCTTAACAGCGTTGGAAGACTAAGGTCGAGCCCTTAACATGTGGAGATCTCATAGAAATCATTCAGACTAGAAGTTATAGACTTCTAGCAACCATTTCGTTCCTGATTCGTGATGCCTTGTGTGAACATGCTTTCCTTGCTCTTTTCCTGAGGGAAACTGAGTTGTTCTTTGACCGTTTGAATAACCTTCGAGTGAGGTAAGTCCCTTGTACTTACTTAGCTTCATTCCGTTTATTGGTTTGAGTGTATTGACTTGTTTCTATTGTTAGTTATTGTTACAATGGATAACCGGACTAAGATTGACCTTTAAAACCGTAATTGGCCCAAGTGTACAATAACTGAGCGGTGACCACTTATCTAGTTCTACAGAAGACTAGGAGGTGCTCTTGCAACCCAGGCCTACACGTAACAAATAGTACTGATCTATTCGTCTTGGTAGACGGAAGCGGAGGCAAGTTTCGGGAGATTCCCGTGTGACAAAAAAAGTTGAACTAGTAATGGATAACTTAATGAAAGATAATAACCGGTTGAGTACGAGCATGCTATATGTTTATATTACCTTATGTGAGTTTGTGCCTTTACGTTCTTTCTAATATCTAGAGTGTTAGCTAATGGTTTATACCGATGTTGTAGATGTTCCGCAGGTTAGAGATGCTGCTGTGTGATTCGGACGGTGTGGTCAGCCGGGGTTCCCGTACATTATAGGACGGGATGTGGTTTATTTTTCTGTTGTTGCTCTTCCCTTTTGTTTTGAACTCGGTTGCGAGTCTTTTACGTTTTTCTTTATTTAAGCCTTTGGTTTTATATTGAGTTTTGGTTTTCATTTATCTGTGCCTTGTTGTAAGATCCGTTGTGTCGTTGCTACTTTGAGGGTCGGGACCCATTGTGAGGTCCTAGCCCGTAACGTTTCGAGTTCCCAGAACTTGGAGTGTTGCAATATGGTATCAGAGCTCTAGGTTGGCAACAATGGAACTCAAAATCTTCTAAAGGTCCGATGGATAAATAAACAGAACCCACAAGGGGTCTACGTTTTCAAAAGGGGGTTTTGATTTTAAACTTGTCGGTCTGGGATAGATGTACGGATGACTACCACTATCTCCGCGGATCTCTACAGTGTAGTTTCTTTTATGTTGGTCTTTATGTGCTTTTTCTTGATTTCTTCTTTAGTTGTCGTGTGACCTTATATATAGTCTTATATATCTATATCCTTATCGCAGATGGCGCGTACTAGAGCTACATCAGCTAGGGGGCAAGGAAGCGGTCGACCAATTCTTCCACCTGCCGTCCGTGGACAAGGACGCGCAGGATGACCTAATAGCTAGAGGTCGGGGCCAAGCCCCACTTGTTGATCCGCCTATCGCTGAGGCATTCGCTGAAGAGTTGTTGAGAGTGTTGTTCCCGATGTTGGGAACGGGACCGCGGCTAGGTCTGGAGAACAACGAGCATAATCGACTGAGTATCCATCAAAGCTTCTGCATATCGTGACTACATGCAGAGAGTTGAGGAGGCTATCAGGACTAGAGGACCTGCACCATCACTTCTAGTACCTGCGAGATCAGCTGAGGTTTTGCAGAGAGTTATGCAGGTAGTTGTTACACCTGCTAGAGTTGCTGAGGCTGTTAGAGCACCAGATAAGGCGAGAGAGCCGAGACCCGACTATTGGTTAAAGGCTTTCAACCTTCTGAAGGTGCCTTCTTTCATGGGAAAGACTGGATTGGAAGTGGAGTGGTGGCTAGGACAGTTGAATTTTGCTATGGAGACGATCGGTTTCCTAGAGGGACGTCGAGTCGACATAGCACAGATGTTGTTGAAGGATCGGGCTCATTCCTGGTAGAGGACCATGCGTAGTAAGGTCACCAGCTATGAGGAGATGAAGATAATGATCAGGGATCGCTATTGCTCTGCAGCTATGAGGAGAGATCGACTTCAGAAATTCCTCGAGGCTGGATTTGAGGATCTTCCTATTGATGAGGTCGTCAGCAAGTTTCAGGAGGAGTTGTCTTTGTTCGGTCCTTCTGCACCACTTGAGGATCAACATGTTTATCTTTTCGCTCAGAGGTTGAGAGAGTCTACCCGCTCCTATCTTGTTGGTTTCCGTTGCGATTCCTTGACGGACTATCATGATACAACATTTGCTTATGAGAGAAACGGACCGGGTTAGAGGATAGCTTCTCAGACAGGAGGTCGTGAGAAGAGACAGAGGACTAGACCAGCCAATACTACAGTTGGAGCTTCTGGTTTTGGGTGCAGTCAAACACCAAGACGCTCCAGTTTTCAGCAGAGTTCCGACAGAGGACGACAGTGCCATAACTGCGGAGGCACGAGACACATCCGAGCTGATTGCAAGAAGGCTGCCGTGACTTGTTTTTCCTATGGCAAGCTAGGACACAAATTTGCATTTTGACGTCAGAGCAAGGTGTTATCTTAGCAGGGATCTTCACCTGCTAGTATTGTAGAAGATGGACAAAGACCTTAGTATTTGCAACAATATCAGCAGCATTAATAGCAGAGAGTACCTGGTCCTACCGATTCTTAGGGTTCCACTCCGGGTCAAGGTAGAGGACGAAGGGGTGGTACTTCTAACACCAGAGGTGCCTCAGCTAGAGTTTAAGAGCTGAGGAGTGCAGTGGAGCCGATCGCTCCAACGACCATAGATACCATTCATATTCGTGGTTTTTTTGTCAGCATTCTTTTCGATGCTGGTTCTACACATTCTTTTATATCTGATGCCTGTGTAGATAGATTGGCCTTAGTTACCATAGAAGGTAGACCCTTCTTTATAGGATTACCCAATGGGGGTAGATTAGAGGTTCACGAGAGGTTCGCGATTGCCCTATTAGATTGGGAGGTCACGATTGGCCGGCTGACTTCTTCGTCATGTACTTAGTACATGCAATAGTTATTCTGGGCATGGATTGGATGGATCAACATCAAGTAGTTCTGGACATCGATAAGAGGACAGTGACGGTAACTATAGAGTCAGGCCATGTGGAGATTTTCCGAGGATGGGATCTCGGAAAGACCGGTAGACTCATCAGTATAGTCCGAGTTGCGAGACTTAGCGGTCACGGTTGCGAGGCTTTCTGGTGCTATGCTATGAAGTATAGTACGAATCCAACTTTGGAGGAGATTCCGGTAGCATGCGAACTTACCGACGTTTTTGGAGAGCCATCAGGTTTACCTCCCATAGGAGTGTAGACTTTAGCATTGATCTAGAGCCCGGGACGAGACCGATCTCGAAGGCTCCTTACCGAATGGTGCCTATCGAGATGCTTGAACTTAAGAAGTAGCTCAAGGAGTTAGCTGAGAAGGGCTTCATCCGCCCTAGTGTATCTCCTTGGGGCGCACAAGTACTCTTCGTGAGGAAGAAAGACGGGTCGATGAGGTTATATATTGATTACCGAGAGATTAACAAGGTGACAATCAAGAACAAGTATCCATTTCTCCGTATCGACGATCTGTTGGACCAGCTACATGGAGCTTCAGTGTTTTTACGGATCAATTTGAAATCCGGATATCACCAGTTGAGGGTGAGAGAGCAGGACATAGCCAAGACGGCATTTCGGACCAGATACGGCTACTACGAGTTTGTAGTGATGCCATTCGGGCTCACGATTGCGCTAACAGTTTTCATGGAGTTAATGAACAACATCTTCATCGACTTCCTAGACCAGTTTGTAGTTGCCTTCCTATATGACATTCTGGTATACTCTCGCAGTAGAAAGGAGTATGCAGGACACTTAAGGATCGTACTCCAAGTCCCGCGGGATAGAGAGCTTTATGCTAAGCTCTCTAAGTGTTTGTTTTGGATGTCCGAGGTAGCATTCCTTGGTCACATCTTTTCAGCTGAAGGGATCAAGGTAGATCCGGCGAAGATCGAGTCAGTAGCATCATGGCCTCCTCCTAAGAACGTCAAGGAAGTACGCAGTTTCTTAGGATTGGCGGGCTACTTTCTTCCCTTTGTTGGGGGCTTTTCAGTTATTGCCCGACCGCTCATTTCTTTTATGAGGAAGTCTATGAGATTTGTATTATCCGAGCCATGCCTGTAGAGCTTTGAGGAGCCAAAGAAGAGGTTGACCTTTACTCCTATCTTAGCTCAGCGAGAGGGCATTGAGGAATTTGTGGTTTACAGTGAAGCATCCAAGCTCAGATTGAGATGTGTTCTGATGCAGAGGGGTAAGGTAATTACTTACGCATCTAGACAAGTGAAGACATACGAGGAGAATTACCCTACCCATGATTTGGAGTTGGCTGATGTTATTCACGCTTTGAATATTTTTAGGCATTATCTGTACGGGGCTATGTGTCAGATTATCACAGACCACAAGAGTCTGAAGTATATATTCACTCAGCGGGAGTTGAATAATCGCCAGCGCAGATGTTTGGAGTTGATCAATGATTTTGATCTTGACATCTTATACCACCCGGGGAAGGCGAACGTGGTAGTTGATGCCCTTTGTAGGAAGACTCCACGGGAGATGGCGATCGATAGGATGACAGCTCAACCTAAATTACAACGAGATTTGGCATGGCTAGAGATGGATATCCACTTTCCGGATTCCGACAACCACTTATCCACCTTGGAGGTGTTACTTGATCTGTTGGTTGAGATCCGACAAAAGCGGGAGAGTTGCCCCGCTTTGACCCGGATCCGAGACAGGATGTCTCGAGGAGAGGCGCCACATTTTTTAGTTGGTGCTGATGGAGTTTTGAGACGTCAGGAGCGAGTATGTGTACCCTCAGATCGAGAGTTGAGACAACGGATCTTTCAGGAGGCTCACTTTACACCTTACTCAGTGCATCCCGATGCGATTAAGATGTATCACGATATCAGACGCTCTTTTTGGTGGGGAGGTCTGAAGACAGATGTAGTGAGATATGTAGCTCAGTATGCGACCTATCTATAACACCCCGAATCCGCGGGACTCGGAATGCCCTATTGGACTAGGATCTCACAATGGATCCTGACCCTAGCCTGACAACAAGTTCACTAGACCTTACAACATGGCACTGGCACATATAAAACAAATACATAAAATAGTATAAACAGTACGACCCAAAGTAAACAACAACATAGCCGAATATATAAAACGACATCCTCACACAGGAGGTACAAAAGATCATCCTCACGCAGGAGGGAAACACAACAAACCCAAACAAACCACCTATTGTACGAGAGTCCTCGGCCTGTCACCCTGCCAGATCACTCAGCAACGCCTAACTTGTAAATATCTACAACATGGTATGAAAACGTTAGCTAACCATACATATATGAGGTAATGCATACGCACAAACACAATCATGAAAGATAAACACATCAACATGCTATCACACATTTACCCATTTTATCATCTTTATATAATCGTCATTCACTCAAATCGTATATATATATATATATATATATATATATATATATATATATATATATATATGTATAAATATATGTATATATATATATCCATAGATAAAAATATGTGACACGAGGACCGATACATCCTCGCCTCTGAGCCTGATAGCCATCTGGAGTGGCATCGGTCACACAACCCGTGTACCGTGTGGGAGTGGTGTTGTGCCCTGTTCGCTCCAAACGGTGTGTGCAAGCTTTAAATTTATAACCCTAGATGTAAGCTTAAAACAAGGATGCAAACCCACAGTGTACGGATCAATCGTAATAAAAAGCAAGAAATTCCAGGGGTCGATCACAGGGACTTAGTGAAACAAAGTCGGAATAGGTAAGCTTATGTAATTACTAACCACAAAAGCAATTAAAACAATCAAAGATGATAAAAAGTCAATTAAGAAAATATGCAATTTTAGGGATTAAAGCATCTAGTTGTGGTTCCAACTCAAGATCTAAAGATAAGAGGACAAAGCTGAGGTTTTTGCAAAGGGAAGGCATTTCTAAAGTGGAATAGATCACCGGGTAAGTCTCACTACTCACTAATCCCAAACCGTAACTCCTATTACCGGGTAAGTCTCAAGGAATTAAGGAAAAGTACTATGACCTCAAACTAACACTCCAACTAAGGGAATAGAATCAACCTTTACCGGGTAAGTCTCATGCTAACTCACAAAGATGGAATGAAAGCACACTCGAACCCCAATAAAGGATAAACCTTTATTACCTACACTTATGATCTTAGGTAAACAAACAAAGGAATTACCGGGTAAGTCTCATCCTAGGCTTGTATTGAACCAGAAAATGTGTAATAAGGATAGGATTTGGCAAACTCTAACACTTAACTCTCAGTTTCGGATCAGATAAGTCACCTCGGTCAGACGAATTCCACCCCGGCCGAGATGTTCATCGACTGAGCGAGATGCCTTAGGGTTAAGGATAAAGACTCGAACTTTCAGGGTCCTACTGTGATTAGGATTATTCTATCATTGTTTTTCCCACAACCTTCAGCCAATCACCCTGGAATCACACAAAGAAATTAGCCACTCATCATCATGAAAGTAATAATAAAATATATGGGAAGAAAGAGAATAATTGAACAAGAAAACCTTAAGAGAAAGGCTTCAATAACTGAATCAATTATCAAACAACAAGCGTTCCTTGGATTAAAATTCAACAAGACAAACGACAATGAAGGGAATCTAAAGGAATCTTACAAAACCCTTCACAAAGCTATAAAAGCTATAAACTTCTTCCTTCAACCTTCAAAAAGGTTCTTCAAATCTCCCAACTGGAGTATGATTGTAGCGGATCTTTGGTGTATGCAGATTGTCTAAGCACGATGTATGCGAGATACTGCGTCGTAAGCGGAATATAGCACGATGTATGCGAGATACTGCGTCGTAAGCGGGATCGGTGGTATAGCACGATCGAATTTGTGGAAAATCCAACCCTTTTTATAGGAAAAATACCCTCCAAAGATAAGATATCTTAGAAAGATCTCTTCCCATAAAGATAGGTAAAATATATGGGCTGACTTATCTTCTTCCTTCCAGAATCCAGCCCAAAAATATAAGATCCTCTTTCCAAAGATAAAAGATCTCAGCCAAAAATAAAATATCCTTGCCGCGTCCAAAGTATTCGCCTCGGTCGAGTCGGCTCCTCTGGATCACCTCGGTCGAGGTGAATCACAACTGAATGTGAAATCTCTCAAATCTGGTTCAAAGTGAATCTTTAATCCAATTCCATGATTCCTGGATTATTCCTTAAGCTCCTGAATGTAGCTCCAATGACTCCTTAGCTCTTTTTGCTCCTTTTTGATGCAAAACGTGCCATTTTACCTACGATTACAACGAAACTTGGTATAGACCTTGATTCCCACAAAGGTAGATGAAACGACAATATAATCACATAATATATATACAAGCATGCAGATTATTGAAGATAAAACGTCTAAACATGCCCCAAAATATAGACAATAATTCATGCTATCAAAATACCCCATACTTGGCCCTTGCTTGTCCCCAAGCAAGTTCCGCATATAAAATACAAGATAGAATGGATTATTAGTCCTAAAGTTCAATGAAAAGCCTTTCAAAACATTTTAATGGTGTGCTACAATCATAGATCACTCTAAGAGAATACTTCATGGAATTTAAAATCAAAATATGCTTAAAACATTTTATAAATATAAGAAAGTTGTTCATCTTTGCAAAAAATCATAGAATGCATAATAAATCATAATTATCAAAATTAATCGTGTATAATCCAGTTTAAACCACTAAGTCAATCAACAAGCTCGTGGTCTCAAGAGCTTCCCAAAAGAAAGGTCAAGAAACGTGTAGGGTAGGGATGTATAGAAGGTAATGTGGTGCTAGAATCCGGGAAAAGGATATCACTTCACTTTTACTTGACTTTCAACATCATCCACCAATAAGCTTTGCTTATTTCACACTTTTTTATTTTTTACTTTACTTTTTGGGATGCATGGACAAAGGTGCACAATAACCGAAGCCTAGGAAATCAGCAATCATCAATTTCTTGAGATGCATCAAACCCTTGATGCACATACCATGACCCGTTAGGAATATCGCTCAATCCGACTTTGGCAAGACACAAACACCCGGCTATGTGAATGGTGCCGAGTTACTCATCATCATGATTGACTTCCCCAAACCTATTTATTACTTTCTAACACTTTCACTTCCAGCCAACTTCTCAACTTTTACTTCACTTGCTTTCACCACTTTGCTTCCTTCCAAATTCCCGGATAGGTAAAGTAGGCAAAAATGTATATGAGGGGGTAAAGCATGATCAAGAAGAAGAAGAGAAGAGAATGAATTGCCTTGGTCTTTCCAAGAAGAAAGTGAGAGAACTCATAATGTGGTGTCAACCTTCAAATTCAACATAATTTGGATAAAAACAAAGTATTATACATGCCAAAATTTCAAACAAAGCATTTAGCAACTTAAACATATTATAAAACCTTTCAAACATATAAAGATTTCAAAACAAGTCAGCAAACAAAATCTTCACTGAGATCATATCTAGATAAGAAGCACAAAAATCGTTTTCGAAAACTTTATGTTAAACCACCTCGGTCGAGGTGTTCTAAGTCAACCGAGGTGAAGTACCTCGTTTGGCCAGAACCATCCCGGTCGAGGTCAAAATTTTTTTTTTCTGTCCAGTTTTTGACGTTTTTCTCAAATAAATAACCTGTATGCATGCATGTAATCTCAGATAAGCACATAAAGCAAAATAAAGCATAAATATCTGATAAAGTCGAGTCATACAAACACATAAGTCATAAAAGTACATCCGTATACCCCATACTTGGGACACATTGTCTCAATGGGTCAAATAAGTCTAAAGAAATAAAATACTCACCGAAAACAGCTGAGCTGTATAATAAATAAAGAAAGAAAATCCTGCAAGCTCTCAATAATCACGATCCGGTGGTGGTGGTGGTGGCACATACGGATACTGAGATGGGTCAAATGGATAACCCATGACCTGCTGAAACTGAATCTCAGCCATCTGTCTTTGATAGTACTGGCCCTCTAGGATCTGATGAGTCCAGCTGTCGATCTCTCGGTGCTGGTCAGCAAATCTCTCCTGGATGTCTACAGTCAAGGCCGCATAGGAGTCTATCATCTGCTCGGTGAGGTCATCAATCCGACAGTGAGCATCTCGATCCCTTTGTCGGCGGAACCTACGCCTAACAGGACGTGCTGGTACTGCAGCCGGCTCGGTCTCAGTATCGTCATCATCCAAATCGATGACCGGCGCACTCGTCCCAGCAGTATCAGTGCCTGTACCCATTGGAACACCACCATCCTCAGCAACATCATCCTCATCATCCTCAACCTCATCCTCCTCAGCTGGTGCAGCTACTGCCTCTCTAGCATCCTCCAGAAATGGGATCCACGCAGTCTGCCAATATTGTGGATCAAATACGGAGAACTGAGCCGACCATCTAATCCCCTGCGGTGCAGTCGGCTCCCATGGCATCGCCACATATGTTGTAGTGAGTCCTCGGGGAACTAGTATCCTCCGAGTAATCATCTCCTGAAGTCCAAGCGGCTTGGCAGCCGCCACCATGGTACAAGCACTGAGGTCCATATCCTGGTAACTCTCTATATGAGTCACAATGCCTCCACAGCAGATGTCGCCCTTCGCCTTCGCCTTTATCTTATGTAGATCCTCTGCCAGCATCAAACCAAAATCTGGGATCCCTCTAGTCACCATGCAGTACAAGCTCAGAAGCTCCCCCTGTCTAACCTTTTGGGGCGTCTCAGTACGCGCCAGAAGAGTCTCACTGAATATCCTATGGGCCAGCCTAAAAGCTAGGTGAAATATGATCCGCTCCCTGGAGTCTCCAGGTCTCCATCTATCCGCATGCTCAACCACGTGAGCAATCTGTCCCCAGAACTCCCTAGCTACAGCTCGGGAGGGAAAATCAGCAACTGTCGGAATCGGGAAGCCGAAGATATCCCGCCAGTGATCTAAAGGAACCAAGTAATTCCGGTTCATCAACCGGTACTTCACTGCGCGCTTGGTAGGCAAGTAAGTGAAGGAGCTGACAAACTCCAATGTAGGCTCTAGATAGGCCGGAGCTCTGATCTCTGTAAACTGCTCCAGCCCCACAGCAGAAATCATAGGCCTCAAATCATCATCAACGTAGAGGTAGTCAAAAGCTGAAATGTCCAGGAAGCGGGGTGCAATCACTGGACGGGCCGCTATGCGGTCATAGTCGACCTGGTGTCTCTCGTGGATCACCGGTCGAGGACGTCGAGAGGAAGAGGAAGAAGGCAAAGGAGAAGATCTGTCCCTCAGGACCAACTGCATGTCAGAACTCATCTCTCTGTAATCTGTCAGGTGACCTCGGTTGCTCTGACAAGTCTCAAGAACACCTCGGCTGAGGCGCAGGCCGACTGGACCGAGGCGAAGAACTGTTCGATCGATTCCCTCAAAAATCCAGTTCTTTTCACCCAAAATCACTACAACAGGTTCCTATGGGGTACTTAATCTGTTTCTCAGCAAATGCAGGGGCAACCAAAGCCCAATTTGAAGGAAAACAGTGGAGAAGAGCGAGGTTAGGGTGTTTTCGATTTTACCTAGATTCGGTCGATTCGGTTCGTTTTTCTTGTAGATTTGCACTTGCACTATTATCCTCTACCCTTTCTTATCAGCTTGGAAGCAAGAATCGTCGAAAACGAGCGAAGAATGGCGAAGCGAGGCGAAAGACATGCCGCGGTCGAGGAGAAGGTAAAGAGAGGAAGGAGAATTCTTCACCCCCTTTTATACCCTTTTCTGGAACTGCTGTCACCTCGGTCGAGGTGGTCTCGACTGGACCGAGGTGGTACGGACCGAGGTGGATCTTCAGAAACCCCAGTCGCCTCGGTTGCTCAACAATCATCTCGGTCGAGGTGCTGTGACAGCAACCGAGATGTGTCTCATTCAAACTCCGTCTTCTCAAATTCTCGAACTTCTGTCCTTCCAGTTGTGCTCCTGGTTTGTATTCCTTCCTTAGATGTCACCTGTTGTTTGTCTAGGACGCCAAAACAAAACAGAGCAAAGCAAAAGCAAACTATCTAAGCTAGACTAGAAAAAGGGAAAAGAAAGCAATACCTTGGGTTGCCTCCCAAGAAGCGCTTGATTTAAGGTCGCTAACAGGACCGTACGACGTCTCTATGCGTGATGGGATGTGTCCTCACCCCATACTTCACCTTCATCATGGGGTGAGATAAGTAAGTCTATCAAACGCTCCAACAAGTACAAGTGCTCATCGGGGAATGAATCGTCTATGGGTGGGTCATCCTTCTAGCGTGAAGATGGAGGTAGCCGGCTGAGGTGATCCGCAACAGAATTTTTGGATCCCTTCTTATCGCGGATCTCTAGGGCAAACTCTTGAAGCAAGAGAATCCATCGAATATGGCGTGGCTTGACATCTTTTTTAGCAAGCAAGTAACGGATGGCTGCATGGTCGGTGTAGACAATGACTTTCGCTCCTACTAAGTAAGAACGAAATTTCTCGAAAGCATATACAACCGCCAATAGCTCCTTCTCGGTGGTGGCGTAGTTGCGCTGGGCTTCATCTATCGTCTTGCTATCATAGTAAATGGCGGTGGTCCGGCCATCCTTCTTTTGTCCAAGCACCGCTCCTACGGCCACATCACTAGCATCACACATGATCTCAAAGGGCAAGGTCCAATCCGGAGGTTGGATAATGGGAGCGGAGATCAACGCTTTCTTAATCCTGTAAAATGCATCAAGACACTCCTGCAAAAACTCAAAAACAACATCTTTATTCAAGAGGTTAGTTAGAGGTTTAGAAATCTTAGAGAAGTCCTTGATGAATCTCCTGTAGAAACCTGCATGCCCGAGTAAGCTCCTCACACCTTTAACAGAACAAGGGGGAGAGAGTTTCTCAATAGTCTCGATCTTAGCGCGATCGACCTCAATGCCTCTATTAGAAACGAGGTGTCCTAGCACAATGCCTTCATTAACCATAAAGTGACACTTTTCCCAATTCAAGACAAGATTAGTGTCTTCACATCTTTGTAGCACTAGAGAAAGGTTAGATAGACAATCATCAAAAGAGGAACCATATACTGAAAAATCATCCATAAATACCTCCATGATCTCCTCTATATACTCGGAAAAGATAGCCATCATGCATCGCTGGAAGGTAGCGGGTGCATTGCATAATCCAAATGGCATCCTCCTATAAGCGAATGTCCCCCATGGACAAGTGAAAGTGGTCTTCTCCTGATCATCCGGATGGATAGGAATCTGGAAGAAACCACTATAGCTGTTTAAATAGCAGAAGTGTGAATGTTCAGCTTCCTATAATCAATGCAAACCCTCCAGCCCGTAACGGTCCTAGTCGGGATTAACTCGTTGTTCTTATTCATCACAACGGTCATCCCTCCTTTCTTCGGAACTGCATGTACTGGGCTAACCCATTTGCTGTCCGAGATAGGATATATGATACCTGCATCCAACAACTTAAGAATTTCTTTCTTCACAACCTCTTTCATGATCGGATTTAACCATCTTTGAGGTTCCCGTGACGTCTTATGATCGTCCTCCATTAGAATTCTATGCATGCAGAAAGAAGGCTTAATGCCAATAAGATCATCTATAGTATAACCCAAAGCTTTTTGATGTTTTCTCAGGACATGCATTAGTTTAGAAAATTCAGATTCGGAGAGGGAAGCACTAACGATTACGGGATAAGTAGAATCCGGTCCAAGAAAGACATACCTCAAGTGACTAGGGAGTTGTTTAAGCTCCACAACTGGGGGTGCTTTCTGAGGGGGATCCTTGCTTCCTCCTTCGAGTGAAGTAGATCCAGAAACTGGACTTTCGGAAGTCTCAGTTGACATCATCTCGCTTTCGACCTCGGTCGAGGCACAGAGGCGTTGACCGAGATGTTCTTCAGTCGCCTCACTTGGTCCAGAAAGTGCCTCGGTCGAGGTACTGTAACTTGAACCGAAACTGGAGATCTTCGTCTCCTGGATTAGTTTCTCAGTTTTAGCTCCTGGATCTTCCTTCAGCGCCTTTAAGCTCCGTATATCTGCATCACAAGAAGCATCTATACCTTCCTCCATTAAGCTAAAACTAATAACTTTTTCAAGTGTATCGTTAATAAGGATAGAGCTCACCAATTCTCTTGATTCTTCATCATAGATGTTGAAGATATCATCTCCTAGTTGCTCTCCCTTCATAGCCGCAAGCAATGCGAATTCCACTTCATCTCCGCCAATATTGAATTTCAGCTTGGCGTTCTTACAGTCCACATTGCAACCCGAAGTTGCTAGAAATGACCTCCCGAGAATGATAGGAACAGGATAATCTGCGGGAATATCAAGCACAACAAAGTCTATAGGTAAATAGAAGTTACCTAGCTTAACCGGAACGTCTTCCAAAATGCCCACGGGATGGGTAATGTAGCGGTCCGCCATGTATAATCAAATCTTCACCGGCTTGGGCTCTCCATGTCCGATCTTAACGCATAGCTGTAGCGGAATGATGCTCACGCTGGCTCCTAGATCACATAAGGCTTCACAAGTGACATCCCCAACTTGAATGGAAATGCAAAATGAGCCGGGATCTCTCAACTTGCGTGGCATCTTCTCCTTCATGATTTGAATAAGCTCCGAGGACTTAGATGCCATCCTTACTTCACCAAAGTCTTCCAGCTTCCTCTTCCTTGATAGAATCTCTTTCAATAACTTCCCATAGGCGAGCATCCCTAGAATAGCATCAATGAAAGGAATGTTAATGTGTAATTTATTCATCAAGTCAAGGAACTTACCAAAGTGCTTGTCTAGATGTGCTTTGGCTCTTGACTGGGGGAATGAAAGTGGTGGTTTATATGCAGGAGGTGGAATATAAACTTCAGTTTTTTCCTCCGCTTTCTGTGGCTCCACCTCGGCTGGCATCTCTGCCGAAGTGTTCTTCGACTGCACCTGGACCGAGGTGGTCTTCGTCTGTACTGGCACCGACCGAGGCACTGGATCTGCAGTCTTCAGTCCACTCCTCGTCGTTATGGCCATAATCTGGCCCTTAGGGTTGCTTTCCGTTCTTGCTGGAAGCTTCCCTGGATCTCTTGGCATTTCATTCGCCCTACTAGCAAGTTGTTGTTCAAAGGCTTTTTAGGCCTTCGAAAATAAAGTCATGGATGTCTCCATAGCACTAAGTTTGATCAAGATAGCCTCCAGCACCGCATCTTTCTTCTCCGGCTGGGATGAGCTTGATCCAGGCTCCTGGCTTTTTAATGGAGTAGAAGGAGAAGAAGAGGAAGAGAGGAAATGATTAGAGGAATCATTCGAATTAGAATTAGAGTAAGGGTTACCCGAATTTTGGTTGTTTGCCCTCCAGTTGTTGCTATTGGATCCTCTATTGTTGTTGTAGTTGTTGTTCCGGGAACCGTTGTTGTTGTTACGGTATCCATTGTTGTTCCTTGATCCTTGATCTTCCTTCTTGGTTTGAGCAACCAAGAGCTCCTTCAATTTTTTCACGTCATTCTTCAAAGAGATGAGTTGATTAGTGTTTGATGGCTCCTCTTGAAAGTTGACTTTTTTTAACTCCACCTTCATCTCCTTGGTGGGAATATTTCTCCATATGCAAAGCTTGTTTCTCTATGAACTCCCAAGCTTCGTCAATAGGCATGTCCATGAACGTGCCGGCAGATAGTAGTTGAAGGTTGAACTGGGTGCTTCCGTCCAGTCCCTTGAAGTATATCTCCAACAACTCTATCTTTGGAATCCCATGATGTGGGCAATCCAAAAGGATGTCTTTAAACCTCTCCCATGACTTGGACAAGCTCTCCTTGTCCTTCATAATGAATGCATTAATCTTCCCTCTCATTTCAGCGGTTTTAGAGGGGGGAATGAATTTAGTCAAGAATTCCGCCGTCATCTCCTCCCAAGTACTAATTTTTCCTGGAGGAAGAGATTGATACCAAGTAAGAGCTCTATCTTTCAAAGAGAAGTAGAAAGGTCTTAGCTTGTAGTTGTTGTTTTCCAGCCTTGAAGGTCTCAAGGTCTCCATCAAGATCTCATAGTTTTGTCGATGTTGATGCGGAGATTCCCTCTATAGCCCTCCAAACTGGCATTGGCGAATCATGGAAAGAACTTGCGGTCGAAGCTCATAATCATGGTCCGCTGGATCACCTAGGTCGACTCCTGGACGCCTCTATTGTTGATTGGGGTCCATCCTTTGCCCTAGGGTTTGCGGGATTCCTGCAAAAAGAGCGCCTCGGACTAGCATCCGAGGTGGAAGTACATCGGCCGGGGCAACGGGTGCTGGGACCTGCCTCGGTCGAGGGTCTGGAACTGGATCCTGCATCGGTCGATGATCTGGATTCGGTCGAGGTAGATACTGGTCTTGTAAAGCTGCCATATCTACTTCGATCGCTTCAGTCCTGGTGCGAGTTTCCTCCTTCTCCAGCCTCAGTTCTTCCCTGCTGAGGCGTCGCTGTTCTAACGCCTCCTTCAATTCGGCCTCAAGATCGCGATTATCTTGGTTGGCCATCTTCGCTTCTCTCAAGCGTCGTTTGTATGTCTTTTCTGGTTCGGGATCATAAGGAACGATTTCCTTCCCAGCGCGGGTTCTTCGCATAAACCTAAGAAAAAGAACCTGCGAAAGTCACTCAAGTAGAGTGGTTAGTAGAAACGGGGGCAAGTGCCCCAAAAGCGTTGATAACACGATTTATGACTTAGATTTAGACACTCATTTAGATAGATTTTCCGCTCATTCATGCATGGTTTAGCATTAGTTCACGGCGTTTGCACTCAAATCATGTATTTTGTCGAGATAGACGTCTACTCGGACTTTTGCTTGCTTTGTAGGTATTTTGGGAGATTTAAGAGCCTAATCGATACATCCGAGGATCATTCCTCGAGATGACACACTTCCGGACTTATTGGAATGCAAGCTAAGGGCTAAGGAGGACTCATGGAACCTTGCCAACACAAGCCATGCACCAAATCATGGCTTAACGAGCCTAGAAGAAGCCTCTGGAACAAACCACGGTCAGGACCCTTTCCACGGCCGTGGACTATGCCCATGGTTCCTGCCAGGACCACGTTGACAGCTGGCCACGATCTCTTCCATTGCTCTTGCATCTTAGTGGGTATTTAAAGGATTTTGCAAGCTGTAATTGGGGATCCCTCTCCTCTCTTTTGACCTATCTTCTTCCCCAAAACACTTCTCCATTGTTATCTCTCTTCCAAGCACCCATTGTGGGTGTTCTAGGAAGAGATTAGTGTAGATTTTCGTTTTAGAGTGAGATTAGAGTGGATTTGAGTGAAGCTTCCATTGTTGTCAAGTTGGATTAGCTCTTGAAACCTTGTAAGATTTGGTAACCTCTATTCTATTCTTTTAATGTCTTTTCTTTGGATTTGTCTTCATCAATTAACCATGACTTGCAAGCATGCCTTATTTGTGAAGTTTGATCTTGAAATGTATGTTGTTGGCTAGATAGATGCGATTCTAGGGTAAGGAAAGAAGGGTTATGGCTAGGACTATGATAGGATGAACTTAGATTTTTACCCTTGGATGACTTGTGTTCTTGAACGAGGCCTCTGTTGAAGTCCACGGCTTGTTCTTGCCATTCCACGGCCGTGGAAGTGGTAGAACAGCCCGTGGTTTACATGGTTCAATGGATCTAAGTTCTAGATTGTTATAATGTTGAAATCCTAGTGTTTGTTGAGCTAATTCTATCCTAGGGTGACCTAGTGTTAGCAACTAAGTGTTTAGAAGAGACTTACCCGGTGATTCTTACTCTTAGATTCAAAAGATGACAAACCCTAGGTAGTGGTGAGCCTCACAAGCCGCCATTGGACTAAGTGTGCTAGGATAGTTGTTTAGGACTTCCCTTTCCGAGACTTACCCGGTAAGGATAGGTTAGACCCCTAGGTAACAATCCGGTTTGTGTAGAATTCCTATCCTTAGGTTCTTAGAGACTTACCCGGTGATGAGACATTAGGAATGGACTAGTGGACCATGAGACCTACCCGGTAATTGATCCCAATCTAGAAACGCTTAATCCCAACATATCATAGTTAACCCGAGGAATGAATAGATAGCTTGAGTCTATGCCATAACCGGACTTCCAATCTCTAGAATCCGCTTGTTACTTCCACTCTACTATCTTTTGTGTTTGTGTTGCTTGATTGTGTTCACATACTTGTGATCTTTGTTTGATCACCCAAAACCCTCCAAAAACATTGTGTTTTCCATTTTCTTTATTCCTCATCTTATCTTAGTCTAGATTCACACTATCTTTGATCATTGAATGACTTGATTTCACCTCAGTCCTTGAGTTCGACCTCGGAATACTTTCCTTTCTACAAACGTCCCGTACACTGCGGGTTTCGCTAGGTAGTTTAGGATTTAGTTCGAGTTATAAATGTAAAGCTTTTTGTGCTACTAATCCTAGCGTAACAAAGTTTTTGGCGCCGTTGCCCGGGACTAGGTTAAGATTAAGTCATTTGATTTTGATTGTTTTTAGTGTTTATCTTTCTTGTTACTTTTGATCTTGTGTGTTTTTGTCTTTGCCTTTTCATGTTTGCCATGGACGGATTGTACCTCCAAGACGACCTTGACAACATGGAGTATGAGGAGTGGATTGAAGGCCAAGATCTAGGACCTCTCCATGATGAGTTTGAGTATTGGGAGGAGTTTAATGCATATCATGAGTCCCATGATCAAGCTCACATGACTACATTACCTCATGAGGAACCTCACCATCAACTTCATGAAGATCGATTGGAATCAATGATAGAGGAAATGTTGAGGAAGATGGATGATCTAGAAAGCAACCTTGCTTCCATTTCTAGTTCCCACATGGAGCTTGAAGCAGAAGTATGTCATCAAGAGGAGGTTCACTATGAGGAGATCCAAGAATTGCCCGATTCAACCATAACCAATAGAAGCCTTGAGGAAGAGTTGAATGAAGCTCGGGAGCGATTGTGGCTAAGGGATTTGGCCCTGAAGGAAGAAAGGAGATTGAATACCGAGAGAGAAGAACAAGTGAGGAGGGAGATTGAAGAGATTAGGAATGCTCTTATGCTAGGAGATCCTACCATTCTTCAAGGTTCAACTCCATCTCCTTCACCTTTAGAGGAGTGCAATGAAGTATTCTCATCCCCGGACATCCTTGCCATCAACCCCGGAACCACACTTGAAGAGCTCACTTGGAACGAAGACAACAAAGAGAATCACGGCCGTGGAGGACAAACCACGCCCGTGGAAGACCCTGTCACAGAAAATCCTAAGCTAATTTCAGCTCCTTCCGATCCTTTCTTGCTTGCCCGGAGTACATACGAAGATTGGAGTCCCTTCACTAAGGAATCTCCCCTATTGAATGATGGAGGCAAGCATGATGGATCCATGATGGTTATGAAGTACTTCAATGAAGGATTCTTTCCAAGAATCGGCTTTCCTCGGATCATAGAGGATGAGGATGACAAGCGCTTCACTAGTGTGACCGCGTAGTACAAATTGCCTAAGTATGGGGTGGCATCTATGGTTGCAACTCCATACTATCATCAAGGAAGCGGTGATGAAGGAGTCTACTACTCACCGGTGAAGAGAGAACTTAAAGCTTATTTGGGCATCAAGTGGCCCTTGCTTGTCATCATGGATTCCGGAAAGAGATGGTTGCTTGGACTCCTCAAGCAAACCATGGTATTCGAGGTGGATTGACATATCCACGGAGTTTGGTCAAGCTAATGACCTAAAAGAAGCGCTTAATGGGAGGCAACCCATTGGTACAACTCTTTCCCTTTTCTCTTTTGCTTTTGTTTTTGTTTTTGTGTGTTTTTGTGCTTTGTGTTTGTGTGGTAGATTTTAGGTAATGAGGAAGCCTTGCAAGGCGAGTTGATGACGATGATCCCGTTTTCAACCATGGGTGGAGCGGATGTGAGGCTTGGACGGCTTGAGGTGTCTTGTTAGATGGAAGAGCTCCCATCTCACATATACCTTGGCGCGGGTCTCGACGCCGGAATAATTATGAAGAGCTCTCTACCATGCTTGATCGATCATCCATCACCACCACTCCACACGAGTTCATCCCAAATACCGAAGCAAACCATTTTACATTGTGAGAACCTTCTTTCACTCTCTTTACTTGAATACCACATTGGGGACAATGTGTTTCTAAGTATGGGGTGGGGTTTGCATGATCTTTTGCATGACTAGCATCTAGAGTAGTTTCTTTTTAGTCACATGTTTTATTATATCTTGCATTGTACATACATATTTCGAAAATTCCAAAAAAATCAGAAAATTTAAAAAATTTTGTGCTTTCTAGGCTTGGATATGACCCTAATAATGAACCTTGTCTTGTGGATTGGCTACGGATGGCCTTGTGTGTTTAATTGATGATGCATATGTGGACTTGAAATACTTATCTTGAATTCCATGAATGACTTGTGATTATGATGCTTGCCTTGATTTAATTGAGGATTGAAAGTCGAAATTGCATGCTAGTTCTTGCACATCAATTAGGAGTGATTAAGGCAATTCATCTTCCTCTACTTCTCATCTTGATCATGTTGCTTGAGCACCTCCATTGAGATAAATTTGACCTCTTTTGACCCATCCGGGAATAGGAGCATGTTAGTGTGTTAATGTGTGTGAAAAGCAAGTGTGGGGTGAAGTTGTTGATGAAAGGAATGTCATGAATGAAGTGCTGAAATTGTTGTGAAAGTGTAGCCAAAAATATAGGTTTGGGGACATCGGTTTAAATGACAAGTAACTCGGCACACTTCACATGATCGGGTGTTGGTGCCTTGCCAAAGTCAAATAAACCGATAGTCCTAACAAGCTTTGGTATGTGTGCCCGGTGTGGATGCACCTCGAAAAATAGAAAAAGCCCGAGGATGGCCAATCACCAAGGTTTCGGCTTTTGTGCACAAATGCCATTGCCTCAAAAATAAAAGAAAAGAAAGAAAAGAAAATGAAGAAAAATATACACTTGAGGGAAGTTGATAAGAAATGTGAAGTTGTGGTTGTTTAGTTCCTTTCCCGGATTAGCATCACATAGCCTAGAAAATTCCCACCTAATCACAACGTTTCTTGGCCTTCTATTTTACAAGTCCTTTTGACCTACTTGCAATGTGTGTAAGACTAAGTGATTTAGATTGGATATACTCATGATCATCTTGACTTCTTCATCTTTACATTTCATTGCATGCTATCAAGTTAAGTGTAATTGTCTTTCCATGCTTTCATTTATTTGATACATAATTGCTTGTCCATTGCCATGAAAGATGACTATGAAGGTGATCCAATATTAGAAGCACAACTCCAAAAAGATTTTGCCATTTTTCTGCATACATAAATCATGTCATCTCTTAGTCTATAGTTGGGAATTTGCTCGGGGACGAGCAAACCTTAAGTATGGGGTATTTTGATAACACGATTTATGAATTAGATTTAGACACTCATTTAGATAGATTTTCCGCTCATTCATGCATGGTTTAGCATTAGTTCATGGCGTTTGCACTCAAATCACGTATTTTGTCGAGATAGACGTCTACTCGGACTTTTGCTTGCTTTGTAGGTATTTTGGGAGATTTAAGAGCCTAATCGATACATCCGAGGATCATTCCTCGAGATGACACACTTCCGGACTCATTGGAATGCAAGCTAAATGCTAAGGAGGACTCATGGAACCTTGCCAACACAAGCCATGCACCAAATCATGGCTTAACGAGCCTAGAAGAAGCCTCTGGAACAAACCACGGTCAGGACCCTTTCCACGGCCGTGGACTATGCCCGTGGTTCCTGCCAGGACCACGTTGACAGCTGGCCACGATCTCTTCCATTGCTCTTGCATCTTAGTGGGTATTTAAAGGATTTTGCAGGCTGTAATTGGGGATCCCTCTCCTCTCTTTTGACCTATCTTCTTCCCCAAAACACTTCTCCATTGTTATCTCTCTTCCAAGCACCCATTGTGGGTGTTCTTGGAAGAGATTAGTGTAGATTTTCGTTTTAGAGTGAGATTAGAGTGGATTTGAGTGAAGCTTCCATTGTTGTCAAGTTGGATTAGCTCTTGGAACCTTGTAAGATTTGGTAACCTCTATTCTATGCTTTTAATGTCTTTTCTTTAGATTTGTCTTCATCAATTAACCATGACTTACAAGCATGCCTTATTTTTGAAGTTTGATCTTGAAATGTATGTTATTGGCTAGATAGATGCGATTCTAGGGTAAGGAAAGAAGGGTTATGGCTAGGACTATGATAGGATGAACTTAGATTTTTACCCTTGGATGACTTGTGTTCTTTAACGAGGCCTCTGTTGAAGTCCACGGCTTGTTCTTGCCATTCCACGGCCGTGGAAGTGGTAGAACAGCCCGTGGTTTACATGGTTCAATGGATCTAAGTTCTAGATTGTTATAATGTTGAAATCCTAGTGTTTGTTGAGCTAATTCTATCCTAGGGTGACCTAGTGTTAGCAACTAAGTGTTTAGAAGAAACTTACCCGGTGATTCTTACTCTTAGATTCAAAAGATGACAAACCCTAGGGAGTGGTGAGCCTCACAAGCCGCCATTGGACTAAGTGTGCTACGATAGTTGTTTAGGACTTCCCTTTCCGAGACTTACCCGGTAAGGATAGGTTAGACCCCTAGGTAACAATCCGGTTTGTGTAGAATTCCTATCCTTAGGTTCTTAGAGACTTACCCGGTGATGAGACCTTAGGAATGGACTAGTGGACCATGAGACCTACCCGGTAATTGATCCCAATCTAGAAACGCTTAATCCCAACATATCATAGTTAACCCGAGGAATGAATAGATAGCTTGAGTCTATGCCATAACCGGACTTCCAATCTCTAGAATCCGCTTGTTACTTCCACTCTACTATCTTTTGTGTCTGTGTTGCTTGATTGTGTTCACATACTTGTAATCTTTGTTTGATCACCCAAAACCCTCCAAAAACATTGTGTTTTCCATTTTCTTTATTCCTCATCTTATCTTAGTCTAGATTCACACTATCTTTGATCATTGAATGACTTGATTTCACCTCAGTCCTTGAGTTCGACCTCGGAATACTTTCCTTTCTACAAACGTCCCGTACACTGTGGGTTTCGCTAGGTAGTTTAGGATTTAGTTCGAGTTATAAATGTAAAGCTTTTTGTGCTATTATTCCCTAGCGTGAACAAGCGTACCGCAACCGGCTCGGTCTAGACCAAGTCCCCGGCAACGGCGCCAAAAACTTGTTCGCTCCAAACGGTGTGTGCAAGCTTTAAATTTATAACCCTAGATGTAAGCTTAAAACAAGGATGCGAACCCGTAGTGTACGGGTCAATCGTAGTAAAAAGCAAGAAATTCCAGGGGTCGATCACAGGGACTTAGTGAAACAAAGTCGGAATAGGTAAGCTTATGTAATTACTAACCACAACAGCAATTAAAACATTCAAAGATGATAAAAAGTCAATTAAGGAAATATGCAATTCTAGGGATTAAAGCATCTATTTGTGGTTCCAACTCAAGATCTAAAGATAAGCGGACAAAGCTGAGGTTTTTGCAAAGGGAAGGCATTTCTAAAGTGGAATAGATCACCGGGTAAGTCTCACTACTCACTAATCCCAAACCGTAACTCCTATTACCGGGTAAGTCTCAAGGAATTAAGGAAAAGTACTATGACCTCAAACTAACACTCCAACTAAGGGAATAGAATCAACCTTTACCGGGTAAGTCTCATGCTAACTCACAAAGATGGAATGAAAGCACACTCGAACCCCAATAAAGGATAAACCTTTATTACCTACACTTATGATCTTAGGTAAACAAACAAAGGAATTACCGGGTAAGTCTCATCCTAGGCTTGTATTGAACCAGAAAATGTGTAATAAGGATAGGATTTGGCAAACTCTAACACTTAACTCTCAGTTTCGGATCAGATAAGTCACCTCGGTCAGACGAATTCCACCCCGGCCGAGATGTTCATCGACTGAGCGAGATGCCTTAGGGTTAAGGATAAAGACTCGAACTTTCAGGGTCCTACTGTGATTAGGATTATTCTATCATTGTTTTTCCCACAACCTTCAGCCAATCACCCTGGAATCACACAAAGAAATTAGCCACTCATCATCATGAAAGTAATAATAAAATATATGGGAAGAAAGAGAATAATTGAACAAGAAAACCTTAAGAGAAAGGCTTCAATAACTGAATCAATTATCAAACAACAAGCGTTCCTTGGATTAAAATTCAACAAGACAAACGACAATGAAGGGAATCTAAAGGAATCTTACAAAACCCTTCACAAAGCTATAAAAGCTATAAACTTCTTCCTTCAACCTTCAAAAAGGTTCTTCAAATCTCCCAACTGGAGTATGATTGTAGCGGATCTTTGGTGTATGCAGATTGTCTAAGCACGATGTATGCGAGATACTGCGTCGTAAGCGGAATATAGCACGATGTATGCGAGATACTGCGTCGTAAGCGGGATCGGTGGTATAGCACGATCGTACTTGTGGAAAATCCAACCCTTTTTGTAGGAAAAATACCCTCCAAAGATAAGATATCTTAGAAAGATCTCTTCCCATAAAGATAGGTAAAATATATGGGCTGACTTATCTTCTTCCTTCCAGGAATCCAGCCCAAAAATATAAGATCCTCTTTCCAAAGATAAAAGATCTCAGCTAAGAATAAAATATCCTTGCCGCGTCCAAGGTATTCGCCTCGGTCGAGTCGGCTCCTCTGGATCACCTCGGTCGAGGTGACTCTGTAGTCAACCGAGGTGAATCACAATTGAATGTGAAATCTCTCAAATCTGGTTCAAAGTGAATCTTTATTCCAATTCCATGATTCCTAGATTATTCCTTAAGCTCCTGAATGTAGCTCCAATGACTCCTTAGCTCTTTTTGCTCCTTTTTGATGCAAAACGTGCCATTTTACCTATGATTACAACGAAACTTGATGTATACCTCGATTCCCGCAAAGGTAGATGAAATGACAATGTAATCACATAATATATATACAAACATGCAGATTATTGAAGATAAAACGTCTAAACAGGCCCCAAAATATAGACAATAATTCATGTTATCATGCCCTCCCCGTATACCAGATCTGACCTGATCTTAGGAACCTCCCAGACTCCACGGCGGGAGGAAAGGGAAAGGTTATCACAACCATGCATACGGGGCAATCAATAAAACATAGGTCAGTATAAACGACATCTCATGCTATCATAGCAACATATAACGCACACATCACTCATGCAAACACCCAATAGAGGGATAGTAGCTAAGTAAGTCCTACGGACTTAGCTCAACCTCATACACAACTCAAACACGATCAACCAAAACCAACCTCCAATCCCTAGAGAGGGGCACTGCCTAATAACAAGGCATAAAGACATATCAACCTCTATTCATCAAAGGGGTCACACCCAGACCAAAAGGGATCCATAGGGATCGTACTCAACCTCACATTCTTAACCAACATCAATTTATGTCCTTAAAGCCGTACAAGGCATAAACAGATCATAACCTCAACCAAACACATCCTCACACATCTAGCATGATCCTATACACTCACACTAGGAAAGGAGGGAACAAAGGCACCCTAAAGAAGGCCTAGAAGGAACACACCTGTAGAACCAAGTGCAACACCATGCTGGTGCAGGTGGCCGCAGCGGCGGCTAGGGGATGGCGCAGGGGCGGCTCACTACTGGCGCAGGGGCGGTCCAGAGATGGCGCAGGGGCGGCTAGGGGATGGCGCAGGGGCACACCTTCAGCTCCTCCTTTCTTCTTCAATCGATCTCTTCACTCCTCTTTCAGCCAGCATCCATACACACATATATACATACATATATACATCAGAAGAAGCTAATCAAGGCTGCCACAAAATCCATCTTGTTGATCCTAAGCTAAGGAGAAAGGAAAGAACATAGAAAGGAAGAAAAGAAGAAAGAAAGGGAAGAAGGAGAGAGATCTCACCAAGCTAAACCTATACAAGAACAGAACTCCATCAAGACCTCAAGGCTGGCTCCATCACAAGCACAATAGCAACAACTAATACAATCAGCAACAATCCAAGCTCACAAGCACACAAACTCACTCAAATTCCAACAAAGATCAAGAAAAGATCCAAGGGAAGAGAGGAGGAGAAGATGAACGTAGGGAGAGGTGGAGCAGGAGAGAGAATGAGTAACCCTCATCTGGAGGAGAAGAAGAAGATATAAAGGAAAGAGAGGTCAAAAAGCAAAGTTCGGATCAAAGAAGACGGCTGCAGCCCACCATAAACCGCAGGGGCGGCTGGCCTGGCCGCTGGGGCGGCTCACAGAACCGCAGGGGCGGCCCACTACAACTCCAAGGAAGAAAGGCAGCTGCGTCTCAACTGAAGCGCAGGTGCGGGATCTCTCGAAGACTAAGGCTCTTACATCTCACCCCCTTAAAAACAAGTTTCATCCCGAAACTTGCAAAATTCTAAAGTCTCTCGGACCCATAAGCCGAGGTATAACTCTCACTCTCTCTCTATCGGAGGAATCATATCTCCGCTCAAAAGATCACAATCTATAACAATCTCTAACCTCAAACATCAACATGGAGGAATCATCAACTCCAGAAAACGGGGCCATAACGCTACCCAAAGGCGTAGAGGAATCACGTCTCTTGCCATACCACATCACAAGGCATAGAGGAAGCACATCTCTAGCCAAAACATATCACAGGCATAGAGGAAATACGCCTCTAGCCAAACCATAATCGTATACCACGCATGGAGGAATAACATCTCCACTGAAACTATGTCCATCAAGGTAGCATGGAGGAAAGAACCATCTCCAGCTGAATCCTAATCACACCCAAATAGCATGGAGCAAAGAGCCATCTCCAGCTATAAGCATAAAACATACTTAGATAGCATGGACGAAATAATCATCTCCAGCTATGATATACATCACGCTAGCACATCAAGATCTACTAATATCATAAATCACATCATAGCTAGCATGGATTAAACACATCAAAGCATATAAGCACATTAGTGTTCGCTCTAAATGGTGTGTGCAAGGTTTAAATTTATAACCCAAGAAGTATGCTTAAAACAAGGATGCGAACCCGCAGTGTACGGGTCAATTGTAATAAAAGCAAGAATTCTAGGGGTCGAGCACAGGGACTTAGGTGAAACAAAGCAAGTATAGGTCGTCAATGCAACTAATAACCACAAAAGCGATTAAAGCAATCAAAGAGATGATAATAAGGTCAATTAAAGGAAATATGCAAATTCTAGGGATTAAAGCATCCAATTGTGATTCCACCTCAAGATCTCAAGATAAGCGGACAAAGCTGAGGTTTTGCAAAGGGAAGGTGTTACTAAAGTGGAATAGATCACCGGGTAAGTCTCACTACTCACAATCCCAAGCCAAAGAACCTATCACCGGGTAAGTCTCAAGGTACTAAGGCAAGGAATTATAGTCTCAAACCAACACACCAACTAAGGGAATAGAATCAACCTTTACCGGGTAAGTCTCAAGCTAACTCACAAAGATGGAATGAAGGCACACTCGAACCCCAATAAAGGATAAACCTTTATTACCTACACTCATGATCATGGGTAAACAAACAAAGGAATTACCGGATCAATCTCATCCTAAGCTTGCATTGAACCAAGAAAGGTGTAATAAGAATAGGATTTGGCAAACTCTATCACTTGACTTTCAGTTACGGATCAGATAAGTCACCTCGGTCAGTCAAGTGTCACGCCGGCCGAGATGTTCATCGACTGAACGAGATGTTCTAGGGTTAAGGATAAAGACTCGAGCTTTCAGGGTCCTACTGGGATTTAAGATTATTCTATCATTGTTTTTCCCACAACCTTCAGCCAATCACCCTAGAATCGCATAAAGAAATTAGCCACTCATCATCATGAAAGCAATAATCAAATATATGGGAAGATAATGAATATTTGAACACAAAAACCTTAAGAACAAGGCTTCAATAACTGAATCAAATATCAAACAAATCAGCGTTCCTTGGATTACAAATCCAACAAGACAATCAAACAAAAGGTTATCTAAGAAAGTCTTACTAATCCCCTTAATAGCTATCTCAAAGCTATCAATCCTTCCTTGATTGATCTTCAATCTTCCTTCCTTCAATCTTCCTTCCTAATTGCGGCTGGGAGTATATGGTGTAATGGATAAAATCCAGAGGTGCGAGGTTGTTAAATAGGAAAATCCAACCTTTATATAGGAGAATTATCTTTCAAAGATAATAATATCTTAAAAAGATAATTTCCTAATAAAATATATCCATATCTCCAAAATAGATCTCCAGAATATATGATCTTCCTTCCAGAAATCCAGCCCAAAAATATAAGATCTCTCCTTCCAAAAATAAAAGATCTCAGCCAAATAAAATATATCTCACCGCGTTAGGGTATTCGCCTCGGTCGAGACGCTCCTCTAGATCACCTTGGTCGAGGTGAGTTTGTGGTCAACCGAGGTGAATCTCAGCTGAAGGTGAAATCTCTTAAATCTGGTCCAAAGTAAATCTTCTTTGTTAATTCTTTGCTTCATGAGCTCCATTCTAAGCTCCTGATTGTAGCTCCAATAACTCTTTTGCTCCTCAGCTCCATTTTGATGCAAAACGTGCCATTTTACCTACGATTACAACAAAATTTGGTGTAGACCTCGATTTCCTTGAAGGTAGATGAAACGACAATATAATCACATAATATACATTCAAACATGTAGATTATTGAAGATAAAACGTCTAAACAAGTCCCAAAATATAGACTATAATACATGCTATCAATAAGCACAACATTCATCAGGATAGCACTAAGGTCTACTCGTGCTCCCACAGAGGGATCTGTCCTGACATAACTCTGGATAGTTCCTCATGATACTATCCTCAGTCTTTCACATGATCTCTTCAAGTCCTCATCTTGACCACGATGTCCTCAATATTGGAATGTCTTTCGAATGCAAGCATCTTATATCTCCTTCTAAGAATGTAATCAAATGCTCAACAAAGGTGTGGTTGGTCTCAACCACCAAATCATCATAACTCACAAAGTGTCTCGAATTTGGTATATACTTCCTCAGTTGAGACACATGAAAAACTGGGTGGATATCCTCTGACCTCAGAGGCAATGCTAAACATCATGCTGCCTTCACAATACTGGTCAAGATCTCAAGTAAAGACATATTGGAAACTCAGTTTCCTTTCTATGCCAACACACCTGACATTTCACAGCGGAGATACTCTCAGCCGAACATGAAGTCTCACTTGAACTTTAGAGGTCAATGTCTCTTGTCTACATATGATATCTGGCGACTTTGTACAATCGACATTCTTCTTCCAAACATCATTACTTGAACTATAAAATCCTGAATCTGATTAGATGTTATTCCACTAATACTGCTAGGTTACTTCTAGCATAAAGATATACGGCATCTATGTCTATATAATGCCTCATAGGGCCATCCCAAAAGATGCACGTCAATCATTGTCATATAATAACTCATTAATGGGAGTTAATCTAACCATCCATGCTTCCACTCTAAAAGACAAGCTTATACTATATACCCAAGGGTCTAGATGGACCTCTATAACTGACCATCTATCAGGGGGTGAAGTGTAGTCATGAAATATAGACTCATCCCTCAAAGCCGTCTGTATCTGCTGCCCAAAATCTCAAAGTAAAACATCCATCTCGATCAAAGATGATCGTTCTCGGTACACCATGGAGTCTCACTATTTTTCTAGTGTACTCCTCAGCCAATTCATTCACTGGCCACGTCTTTCTGATAGGAGTGAAATGTGCCGGTTTCGTTAATATGTTACCAACAATCCAGATAACATCAATCTCCCACTGGGTCACAATCCCATAACAAAGTCCATAGAGATGCCCTCCCACTTTCACTACTGCACTGGTAGTGGATGGAGCTCATCTCTAGGTCAGAAATGCTCTATCTTGATCTACTGATAGGTCACGTACTGTGTCACAAATCTGGTTATATCGGCTTCACACAATATAATCGTCTCACCTCGTGGTACATCTTACTTGTACCTGAATGTACTGAATAAGGCGTACAATGAGAGTACTGTAATATTCTATATCTCGACTCCGCATGAGCAGTTATATTGACGCGGTCGCGGCGCCTCATCATCCCATCTACTTCATCAGAGAAATTGTGGTGCCTCACCATGAGACATCCTTTCTCTAAACCTCATCAAGGCCGGGCAGGTTCCTTGCTTCTGTTAGATCTCATCTAACAGACCAGGTAGAACCTCTTAGGTATAACTAGGTATCCTCATCAAGGAACTGATTGTCCAACTCTAGCCAAGCTAGGTCTCTCTGAAGCTGAGGCTGAACTATCAGTCTCGCAATCATCTTCTCTTGGAGCATCTTTCCGTTCAAGTTGTCAGCGATAACGTTCAACTTCTCTGAATGATATGAAATCTCCAGGTTATAGTCTTGATCAATTCAAGCCCTCAACGCTAGTGGTTATTCAACTCCCACGGCGCTAAAATGTTCCTCAGACTCCTATGGTCTGTGGAAACCTGACATGAAATATCACCTAGGTATTATCTTCAATCATAAAGGTTTGCACTACCACTACTAACTCTAGATCATGAGTCAGGTAGTCCTCCTCATACGTCTTCAGCTGTAGACACACATATCAATAACTCTACTCCTCTGTATTAACACACGTCTCAAACTTAGCTGGGATGTATCATCGTAAATCACGGGATCCCCAGAATCTTCTGATTATGACAGAATGGAAGCAGAGGCCAAGTGCCTCTTCAATTCTTCAAAGCTCTGATATACTGCTTGACAACACAATTTTGGTGGTCTTCCTCAAAAGACTCGTAAATAGATGCACATTCACAAAACCCTTCCTCAAAACATTGGTAGTAATCGGCGGAGTCGAGAAAACTATGCATTCCTTAATGTTCATCAGTATCTTCCATGTTACAACATACTTAATCCTCGCAAGGTCAACCACGATACCACTGCGGAGACAACATGGCCTAAGAAGGCTACCACTGGCATCTCAACTCACATTTAGAGAGCGTAGTATACAACCCTCTATCTCTCGAAATCTGCAGAACGGTCCTCAGATAATCGGTCTGCTATTCTCACCCAACAAGATCAAGGAAATGGATAAAGATGATATTCATTAACTCTCTGAAGACTTGTTAAGGCATCCATCAGCCCAAATGGCATCACTACAACTCGTAGTGTCCATAACGGGTACGAAAGACTATCTTATGCACATCCAGCTCTCTCACCCTTAATTGGTGATATCCTGAGCACAAGGGAATCTTGAAAACACAATTGCTTCTTAAAGCTAACTCATCAGGTCGTCAATACGGAACATGGAACACACTAGGGCAAAAGAAGCCCGTCTCAGTCAACTCTTCAAGTTGTTAGTTACAATATCTCAACAGCACCATATAGTATGGGCCTTCCCAATCAGTCTCGTATTATACTTCAACTCGATAACAATGTCCACACTCCGCTGAGGTGGCAACTAGACGGTTCAGTAACACGTCTATAAGTTCGTAAACCACTGGAATATCTTCCAACATGGAACTATCTTCTTTATGGCATAACATTAGAAAACATCACCTTCTTGTATAATCATCTTCACTGCTCATATGGCACTAATGACAAGACTCATCTCTCCAAAGGTCGTAGCCTCGGAAGACCTCTATCTATCAATCTCAAAGGAGACTAGAACAATCTTCCAACTGATGTCTAACATGATATGATATCTATTCATCCGCACCATACACATAATGACTTTCTCATGCAGCTAAGGCATGACAAAGAAGTCTCTAAACAATACATAATTCCCTGAATGATTCCCTTTGCAAGGATATTTTAGTAGTACAGATCTATGTTGATGATATAGTATTCGGTGCTACAAATGATTCCCTTTGCAAGGAATTTTCAGATATCATGTGCAGGGAATTTGAAATGAGCTTAATGGGTGAGCTAAATTTATTTCTTGTACTTCAAGTTACACAAGGAAAGAAAGGAATTTTTCTCAATCAAAGCAAGTATACAAAGGACTTGCTTAAGAAGTATAAGATGGATCAATATAAGGTCGCAAAGACTCCTACGAGCTCGACAGTTTAGCTTGACCATGACAAAGATGGCAAAAGTGTAGTACAAAAGGAGTATCGAGGTATGATCGGTTCATTGTTGTATTTAACTGCGACTCGACCTGACATTATGTTTAGTGTGTGCATGTGTGCAAGATTTCAAGCTGATCCTAAAGAGTCACACTTGATTGTTGCGAAAAGAATTTTTCAGTATCTCCATGAGACTAAGGATCTAGGGTTATGGTATCCACGTCAAAGCTCGTTTCACCTTGTTGGCTATTCAGATGCAGACTTTGCATGTTATAAGGTCGATAGGAAAAGCACTTCTGGATGTTGTCAATTCTTAGGGTCATCCCTAATCAGTTGACACTCCAAGAAGCAAAATTTTATCGCCCTATCCACAGCCGAAGATGAATATATAGCTGTGGGAGCCTGTTGTGCACTAATTATATGGATTGCTCAATAACTTTGTGATCTTGGCTTTGATTTGAAAGGTATTCCTATAAAATTTGATAATACTAGTGCTATTTCTATAACCAAAAATCCTGTGCAGCATTCAAAGACGAAGCATATCGATGTAAGGCATCACTTCATACGTGATCATGTTGAGAAAGGTGATGTTTCGATCACTTTTATATCTACTAACTTGCAGCTTGTAGATATCTTCACCAAGCCTCTTCCTGAAGAGCAATTTAAGTTTATTAGATGGAAGCTTGGTATGTTGAACAAGGAAGCATTAACGTAGGGGGAGTAAATCATTTTATTTTCTCCTTCGTTTGCAGCCCAATTATTGTTTTCAAGGGCCTTGAAAGGCAATTCAAGAGCCTTAAAACAAGAATCAAGGTTAAATTAAGAAATACGGATCTATTTAAGAATTAATATCTTTTAGATATTTCAATTCTTAAATTGTTTTTATGTTTTTATTCGTTTAAGAATTGAAAAAGATTTGTTGAGTTTTTATTGGAAATTTTTCTTTGATCTTTAAAAAGCTGGATTTTCTCAAAATCTTGTTATTATTTGCACTCTTTTGAAAGGCCAGAATCTCCTATCTTTTTCATTTTTCTCATTCACATAAACCCTTTTTCAAAAACCCCTTGTTTTCCCTCTCAACATCACTCATGGCTCCTAGAAGCAAGAAATCCTCTCCTCAAGCTCTCAATAAGAAATTTTTCAAAGCTCCTCAACTGCAAAAGAGGAAACACTTTTTGAGGATTAGGACATTTCTCAGACAACTAGTCTTCCCACATCTTGGTTCATCAATTTTCAAGCCTCAGGATCTTGGCTTGATGGTTTTCACAATCGACCGCTCTGTATGTGTGATTTGGTGGCTACTGCATTTCTTGAAACTCTTCAGATCCCGTGCATTAACAAGCTCAAGAGTTCGATAGTCTTGAAAATCTTAAACCCTGGAGATTTCGCTTTTCCACGGCTCACGAGGATGTTCTATGTCAATCTCATCACAAAACGGGACAAAGGAATTATCACTCTTGAATCTTCAGTGAGAGGTACCCCAATTTTGCTCACTTCTTCTGTTTTAAGTGATATTTTTGGAATTCCTACAGATATTGTTTTCAATCATCCCTCACGATCAAAGAGTGTTCGTCTTTCTAAGGAGAAGTTTCTAGTTCCAAATTCAACCTGATGCCAACTTACTCATACTTCCCTAACCCTAGATGCTAAATTGTGTTTACCATTCTAGTTCCAAATTTAAGTGAGCCATCCCTCTACCTTATAGAAATTTACTGCCCAAGATCTTTGATTATTTCAAAATTGATACATCCTTTGAAGATCGACAATCAATTTCTAGCAAGATTGATGAGACCTGCTTAGAACGACTAGGGATTGAGAAGACTCTTGCAGGCACATGGACTTTAAAAGGGAAAGGAGCTACTCCAATTCCAACTCAAGAAGGTCCAACATCTCCTACTCCTACTCCCGAAATCAGGTTAGAAGGTTGTGAGAAAGAACTGATATGTCCGAATCGTGAAATGTCTGATTTCTAATTTGACACTAAGAGAAGAATGGATGCCAATCATGAACTGCTATCTACCACAAATGCTAAAGTCAATGAAATGTATTTGATGAATGCTCTTACTCTGACCACTATGGGAAGGATTCTACCCATGACTGAAGATGTAGCTCAACATACTCAAGATAAAGTTGAAAATGTGCTGATGAATTGCAAATGGCGTGTACAGAATAGATATATTTTATATCCAACTCATGTTGAGCCAACTATTTTGCCAGTAATCGAAAATGAGGTGGTTAAGAAACGAAGAGCTGAAGAAAAGAGATGACGCTTAGCAGCTGAAATGGATGATTGGAGCCACAAGAAGTCTTCATCTAAGTCAAAAAAGGAGGTTCTATGAGGAGGATTGAGCTTGATGTTTGAGGGAACTAGCTTGTTTTTGTGGTTTTGTGAAATACTCTTTCTGGGTTGTAACGCTTTAAAACTCTCTTGCTTTGACTATTTTTCTCCCTTGTTGAAAGACAAAGGGGGAGAAATAAATGTGTGAACCGACATTTTCCGATATTTTGCATTCGGCATTTTAAGTTAGTTTGATATTCATATATGCATCGCTAACTTTACAATGCAGGTACGAAACATTTGTGTTGTCTTCCATCAAAGGGGAGATTGAAAACTCCACCTTGATTATAAAGTTGTACAGGTGTTGATGATGGAAGACTTAAACACAAATGAAGTCGTTTTATGCACTAACATTTTATTGATTATATATCGAGTTGCTTGGTTTGGTTTGGTGGTTTGTATTGAATAAATGTAGGTTTAGAAAAGACACTTCAAAGGACCTTGGAAGACCTTGAAATCGGATGCAAGGAAAGACAAGGAGCTTAGAGTGTTTAAAAGACGGAGGCCTTGAAATTCATTTCAAGGGAACAAAGGAGTCAAGGCTGCACGCTGATGGAATTCAAATCACTAAAGGAGATCTTCTAGGAAAGATTTGCTCAACAAGAATATATGATTGAATGAAGATCTCAACCGGCCAATAAAGATCTTACGAAGATTCTCAATCGAAAGCACGAAGATTCTCTCCTCTGGAATTTGATATCATCACAACAAATACGAGAAGTTTCAGGAGCCAAGAGATTAACGTGTTCTCAGGAGATGAAGATCCACCACGTCTATCTCATCTAAACCAAAAAGCGATCTTCATCGAGAAGAAGAATCATCTTCAAACGGTCATCTTTCCAACGGCTAGAAGACCTCTCCATAGAAGGCTATAAATGAATTTGGCGATTGAAGAACAAAGTACAAAAGCTTACACGGAAACATCAATAGTCTTCAAGCGATCCAAAACATCTTCATTCGATCAAATAGTTTTCTTTTCTCTCTTTCTCTAAAAAGCTATATTCCCTAGAGAGAGATAAAACTCGAGAGCTCCATTGGTATATCTAAAGAGTGTTATACTCGAGTGTGTTTTACTTTGCGAAGTAACTAGGCTATTATAGCAAGGTGAAGAGTTTGAGCTAGATCGTAGCAATGGCTACAGTGAGAGAAGAAGGGGATTTCTTCTAGTTTGTATCTAGGACTCTTTGAAGCTGATAATAGATAGTTAGATCCTAAGGCAATACCTTGAGACGGAGAGTAGGCTATTTGAGCCGAACTTCGTAAACATATCCTCGTGTCGATCTTTTACATTCCGCATTTTATCTTGCTTTATTGTGACTAAATTTGTTTTGTAGGAGTACAAAGTCAAGTCCCTTGAAAGTTATTTCAAAGCCCTTGAAATCAAAGTGTATCACAAAGAGATTAGATCGACATCAAGGCCCTTGAAATTGGTTTCAAGGCCTTGAGATTGGTTTTGCAAAAAGTTCTCATACTCTATTCAACCCCCCGGTAATAGTTAGGATTTCCGAATTCTAATTAATGTTGATTAACTTAATCAGTGATAGTAATTGACATATAACTCGCGAAGATTGCGTAAGTGTTGAGTATAAGTCCCACCGTTATGTTCCTAGCGTAGTTTTGGGCTTATGGTGAAATTTTCACTTTTTACCCCGGGTAACTATTTTTACCCTCCGGTATTATTTGGAGCATTTGGGAGCTCCAATTAATAAAAATACAGTTGAGAGAAATGATCAGGATATTGAACATGTCCTAGATATGAAATAACATGGAAAGGCAAAACGGCCAAAAGAGTCGCTATTTCGTTTCTTAACGGCTAAGAAAGACGGCTTAGGAATACACGTTTTCCGAGGCAATTGTGGAATAATTATCCCTACAATATTCAAGATTTATTGTTCCAATTTCGAGAAGTTTGGAGAAGGGGGTTCAACCCACCATTGGATCGGTTAAAGGATAATTATCGACTTCGCTAAAGGATAATTATCGACTTCACTATAAATAGCGGAAAATCGTTTATTAATACATTTCCTTTCACGTTTCCTCGTAAAAGCTCTGATTTCTCTCAAACTTCAAACTCATATCTACTCTCCGTTTCTAATCCCATTTCAATTCCGTTTGAGTTTCTGGATTCCTCTCTTCATTCTCTTTATATCAGTACCGAGTTTCTGCATTTCCGAGCAGATGAAGACCTGCTCGAGCATATATGTCACCAGGACAGTTCCGTCGCTCAGATTCCGGTGAATTTGATGTTGTACATGCGTAGCCTGCATCGTCGTGATTCCGAATCTTCTTTCAGATCGTCAATCAGGTTAGTAACGAATAAGTTATGAATTTATTCGTTTTCCGTAATGCGATTTGGCCTAAATTGACCTTAGGCTTTTCAAAATGGATAATTAGAAATTCCATTATGATCATTATTTTATTCTAGTGTTTATGGGTTGTTTGTTTGATAATTCAGATGACAAGTGGGTTTAGAGATGGCTTGCGGGCAAAACGTTATTCTGGTGAAATTTAATTAATTAATTAAATTAGGATTAAATTTGAGATTGAGGAATACTGATTAGATGCATGCTAGGTGTCAGAATGAGTTGAGGATCATGATGATGTTATGGATATCGGTTATGGCTTTAAGGTTTAGTATGTGTACGAGTATGATGAGATGTTATGTTGAGGATATGCTTTAGGCATTTATGAATGTGTTGAGGATCTAAGATTTAGATTTGAGATATAGATTGGTTGTGGTTAGTGAGACGAGTCTCCTAACCTTTGCAATATGTGATTGTGTGTGTCTTGCTATTGCTGGCGTTGATTACTTCCCCAAGGGGAAGTTGTAACGTGGTACAGGTTACAAGTATATCAGGTTAGTCCATAGGACTTACTTAGCGTGCAACTGTGGATTGTCTGATTGTGATGGTTGTGTGTGTTCATATGATTGTGCATTTATAACCTAAACCGGACTAGGATGACCATTTATTACATTTATTTGGCCCAAGTGTATTATAACCGGCGGTAACCACCGGTCTCCGCCTGCTGGTTAGGAGGAGGTGTCTGGAAGCCAGTAACACAGGGGGGGACGAGTGACGATCACCCCCAATGCAAACCCCTGTGTTAACGGGGAAATTGATGAGGTTCTTTAGGTTCCTCGTGTTACAAAAGAAGTTGAATTAATAATGGAATAACGTAATGAAAGATAATAAATGAATGTGTGTGGCATTGCATGTATGAGATGTTGATGGGTGGTTGTGCTATTACCTTCATGCTTTTCATTGCTGTAGCTAACGGTTTGATACCGTGTTGTAGTTGATCTGCAGGTTAGGAAGACTGCAGGGTGAGCCAGATGGTGTAACCAGCCGAGGACTTCTGTATATTAGGATGCGTGGGATGGGGTATCTTTTGTGGTTATGGTTTATGATGTTGTTTGTACTCGGCTTGGAGTTTGTAAACTCTTTGATGTATCATATACAGCTTTTATGTATTTGGTTTTAATCTACATGTGCCTTGTTGTAATATCTAGTGAACTTGTTGTCAGGATAGGGTCAGGATCCATTGTGAGATCCTAGCCCAATGTAGCACTCCAAGTCCCGTGGATTTGGGGTGTTACAGAGTTGGTATCAGAGCCTTAGGTTGACAACAATGACACTTGTTATCTGCAATAAAGGTAGAGTAGATAAATAAACAAAACCCACATGGGGTCTAAGTTTCTAAAGGATTTTGGTTTTAAAGCGAGTACAGATGTTTTGGGATAGTATGTACAGAAGTCGTCACCCATCTGAGGATCTCGACAGTGTAGATAAATATATATATATATATATATAGATATCTTTTATGTGCTGATGTGTATGCATGTAATAATGAGTATTATATATATATATATATATATATATATATATATATATATATATTGATACATAGGGCATATATATATATAGCCTTATAAGTTAGGAGCGTATATTCTACCGATGGCTCAGACTAGAGCAGTATCTGTAGTGGGACGAGATAGGGGTACACCCCCTCTTCCTCCAGTAGCATCAAGTCAGGGACCAGTACCCGCTGCTGTGTTGCCTTTGGCAGAGAACAAGTTTGAAGAGGTTGATCGTGTCTCCATGACTAGATTCGAGTTTCAAGAGTATATGCACCAAGTATATGAGGTGGTGATAGCGGGTAGATCTACACCGGATTTACCAACATCTGTGAGATCGACTGAAGCTTCTGGATTGGAGAAGAAACAATGGGTTGAATCAATGAAAGATGAGGTTGGATATCCGGGTTGCAAACTGAGTCCGACTTGTGGAAGTTTGAGTACTTCTCGTTCACACGGACTTTTAGTGAAACGAGGACTTGTTACAATTGTGGGAAGCTTGGACATGTACGACCACAGTGTCCAAGATTGCTAGTGACTTGCTTTACCTATGGTAGATAGGGTCATAGAGCTGTTTTCTGTAAGCAAACTGGAGTGGCATCACGACAGGTTTTGTTTCTACTAGTGTGACAGGAGGTGGTCGGAAGACACCTTAGCAGCAGATGGGGGGGGCAGTAGAGAGTCCCAGATCATTCGCCTACTCAGGAATCCGTTCCCAGGCTGAGTAGAGGTAAGGATCGTGGTAGGAGTATCATGGATACTAGAAGAGCTCAAGGTAGAGCCTTTGAGGTGGGCAGTGCAGAGGAGTCACCCGTACTAGTGGCAGGGATGAGACGTATATGTCTCAACTGTGGTTATCCAGATCATGTGCGCTTTGAGTGCCCCATGGCACCGATAGCTTGCTTCACTTGTGGTAAACTAGGCCATGTGGCCCCTTTCTGTCAGCAAGGTAGTGTTTCTTCTCATCAAGACCTTCCTCTTTCCGATGCAGAAAGAGTGGAAGTGGAGGCTATGGCGATGACCTCAGTGATACCTAAGGAGCATAGGTATGAGATTGAGTAATGATATGCAGTAGAGCTTCGGGCGTTAGCTGTTATTGGTACCATTCTTGTTAATGGTTTACCTAGTGGAGTTTTGTTTGTTGTGAGTGCTATGCACCTCTTGTCTTTTGATGCATGTGTTAATAGTTAACTGTGGATACAATAGAAGATAGATCTTCCTTTATAGGATTACGAGTTACGGGTCTTAGGTACCCGCGAGATATGTGGTTGTTCCCTTTGTTCAGGGACTTGTGTATGGCTTGAAGACTTCTTTGTCATGCCTTAGGTGCATGAGAAGGTCTTTATGTGTGTGGTGGAGGAATAGATATCATGTTGGTTTAGATAGAAGTAGGAGGACTATTATAGTCTCTACTGAGATCGACTAAGTAGAGGTTTTTCGATATTATGACCTTTGAGGAGGTGAGTTGTCTTTAGTGCCGTATGAGCGGCGAGGTTGATAACACCAGAGGGTGATGTTTTTTTTATGTTGTGTCATGAAGGAAAGAGATAGTTCCACGCTGAAGAGTATTCCAGTGGTATATGATCTTATAGACGTGTTACTGAACCGTCGAATCTATCACCTCAGCGGAATGAGGACTTTGATATTGTAAGAGCCTTAGTCTTTAGAGTCTAGATGGGCTAGAGTGTGTTTTAGCTTGACTAGTCAGCCGCCTAGCGGACCAGGGAGGCCGCCCCTGCTCCTCAAGCTAGCCGCCCCTGCAGCTCTGTGGCTGGTGCAGCCGCTTTTGTTGACTCTTGACCATGCTTTGTGGCTGGCTTCTCCTATAAGCTTCCTAATACTTCAGATGAGGGGTTTCCTTACCTCTTTTTAGCTCCATCTTCTTCCTCACGTTCTTCCTCTTCTCCTTTCTTCTCCTTTGATCTTTCCTTGCTTGTGTGAGTGAGTTCTTGAGAGTTTGAGTGTGTTCTTGGCCTTGGATGCTCTTGTGGAGGTTGCGGAAGGTTGTTGGTGTTGAGTTGAGATGATAGACGAGCTGATGCTCCATAGTTGCAGCCTAGGGCTTGTGTGGTAAGCTTTTCTTCTTCATCTTTCTTCATCTTCTCTCCTTTGCTTCTTATCTTTCTCTTTAGCTTAGGAATCACAAGTTTGAACTTGTGTTGGATCTTTCCAGGACGTTTTGTTGATCATATATGTGTATATGTGCATATATGTTGCTATGGTATGTTGAAGACGTGAAGAGAATCGAGAAAGGGATCAAAGAGAAGTCGGGACCAATTCTCTGCACAGTTGGCCGCCCCTGCGCCTGTCCTGAGCCGCACTTGCGCCTGGTGTGGAGCCGCCCCTGCACCTCACTGGACCAGCCGTGTGTTCTTTCTTCTATTGGTGCATACCCTATTTGTATGTCTTCCTTCCTTCCTTTCCTTTAGCCTTGGCTTAGTTGTTGGCTAGGTTATGATGGTTAGGATGAGTTGTATCATAGAGATGTGCCTTAGGCACTTGTGTTGATGTTGAGGGTATGCTATAGGCATATGTGATCTTGGTATGATCTTGAGGTTGTAGGTTGGTTCTGGTTATAGAGACGAGTCTCCTAACCCTTTCAGGTTGTGATATCGTGTGCCTTGCTCTTGCAAGCGTTGGTTTCTTCCCCAAGGGGAAGCTGTGACGTGGTAGAGGATACGAGTGTATCAGGTAAGTCCATAGGACTTACTTAGCGTTCAGTTATGGATTTATATGATTGTGATGGTTGTGTGTGTTCAAATGAATGTGTGTGACATTGCATGTATGAGATGTTGATGTGTGTTTGTGCTATTACCTTCATGCTTATCTATTGCTGTAGCTAACGGTGTATACCGTGTTGTAGATGATCTGCAGGTTAGGAAGACTGCAGAGTGAGCCAGATGGTGTGACCAGCCGAGGACTTCCGTACATTAGGATGCGTGGGTGGGGATCTTTTGTATCAGATGTTGTTGTTGTTATGGTTTTGTACTCGGTTTTGAGTTTGTAAACTCTTTTAATGTATCATACAGCTTTTATGTATTTGTTTTTACTCTACTTGTGCCTTGTTGTAAGATCCAGTGAACTTGTTGTCAGGTTAGGGTCAGGATCCATTGTGAGATCCTAGCCCAATGTAGCGTCCCGAGTCCCGCGGTTTCAGAGCCTTAGGTTGACAACAATGACACTTGCTATCTGCAATAAAGGTAGAGTGGATAAATAAACAGAACCCACATGGGGTCTGACTTTTTAAAAGGTTTTGGTTTTAAAGCGAGTACAGATGTTTTTGGGATAGTGTGTACAGAAGTCGTCACCCATCTGAGGATCTCAACAGTATAGATATATATTATAAATATAAATATCTCTTATGTGATGTGTGTGTGCATGTATTATTAAGTATATATATATATCTATAAAAATGGCATATATAGAGCCTTATACGTTAGGTGTGCATACCCCGCAGATGGCTCGGACTAGAGCTACTGCTGCTGCAGGAAGAGGTAGAGGTAGACCACTTCTTCCTTCAGGAGGGATAGGATAGGGACCAGCTCCCGTTGCAAATCCACCAGTGGTGGAGGAGGTTCATGAGGAAGTTGTTGAGAGCGTGGTTCCAACTACGAAGAGTGGTGGGTCCAGGAGACAACAGACCCATCCAGGCCAGTCTGATGGCTCAAACCTTGTTTCTATGGGCGGATTAGAGTTCAGAGATTACCTTTGGCATTTTGAGGAGGCCATTAGAGCGGGCAGACGAGCCCCAGATTTGCCAAGGCATAAGGGATCATTTGGGAGATCCCATGGAGCTACTCAGGTGCCAACTGCACCAGTTCGTGTAGTTGAGCCAGCTCGAGTTGTGGAAGAGACTAGAGGGCCTCGACCAAATACCTGGTTGAAGGCATTCCACCAGCAGGGAGTACCACACTTCTCTGGGGAGATTGGCCTAGAGACTGAGGTGTGGATTGGGCATGTAGACTCAGCTTTGGAGTCTATTCGTTGCCCAGAGGACAGACGGATAGAGCTAGTACAGTCTCCATTCCGTGACCTGGCACATCAGTGGTGGTGGACAATTAGAGCACGAGTCACCACCTATGAGCAGATGAGGACTATATTGAGAGAGCAGTTCTGCCCTGCCTCACTGAGGAGGGAGAAACTACAAGACTTCATGGAGGCGGGTTTTGAGGATGTACCCATTACTGACGCCATTCGCCGCTTCCAGACGGAGCTAGCATTGTTGGGTCCAGCTGCACCATCTGAAGACCAGCATGTGTACCTTTTTGCCCGTCGTCTGAGGGAGAGCACACGCTCATACATGGCGGGATTTCACTATGACTCATTGGCAGACTACTAGGATCGGGCTTCTGCCTATGAGAGAGAGAGCTAGCCAGAGGAGGACTTCTCAGACAGGACGGTCTGAGAAGAGACAGCGTACCGCACCTAGTGGTACAGGAGCATCTGGATACGGGCGAGGTCAGACTATGGGTCGCTCGAGTGTTCCAATGTCTGCACAGACAACTGAGAGAGGCCGGCAGTGTTACAACTGTGGGGCCTATGGGCATGTGAAGACTGATTGCTCCAGAGCACCACTGACTTGCTTCTCGTGTGGGAAGCCAAGACACAGAGCTACGTTTTGCCGTTAGGGTAAGGCGTCATCACAGCAGGGTTCTTCACCTGTAGGTGCAGTAGGAGGTGGGCAGAGACCGCCTCAACATCAGACACAAGGACATCAGAGAGTCCCAGACATGCCTGCTACTCAGGGGTCAACTCCAGTTACGAGTATAGGTAGAGGTAGAGAGGTTGGTACCAGTGATGCCCGAGGAGCTCGTGGCAGAGTTTTTGAGTTGAGGAGTGCTGAGGAGCCGCCAGCACCAGCTGCTACAGGTACCATTTTGTTATATGGTTTACCTGTTAGAGTTTTATTTTATACGGGTGCTACGCATTCATTTATTTCTGCTTCTTGTGTTGAGCGTTTGAGTTTATCTACCATAGAGGGGGCACCCTTTATTATTGGGTTACCTGATGGTAGTATGGTCAGAGGTACCTAAGAGATACGTAGTTGTCCCCTACGCTTAGGGACTCGTGTACCACTTGTTGACTTCTTAGTCATGCCTTTGATGCATGAAGAAGTCATATTAGGTATGGATTCGATATGTAGACTCCGTGCGGTGTTAGATGTGGGTAAGAGAACTGTTACAGTCTCTACCGACTTAGGTCCGATAGAGGTCTTCCGGGGTTGGGACCTTGGAAAGACAGGATCTGGCATCAGTGATGTACGAGCAGCTAGACTGATTGCACAGGGATGTGATGCCTTCTGGTGCTACGCCATGAAGGATGGAAAGAGTCCAGCTTTGGAGGACATACCGGTGGTCTGTGAGTTCACAAACGTATTTGTAGAGCCATCTAGCTTGCCACCTCAGAGGAGCGTAGATTTTGTCATTGACTTGGAGCCTGGCAGGAGACCCATCTCGAAGGCCCCATACCTGTCGAGATGTTGGAGCTGAAGAAGCAACTCGAGGAGTTGGCTGAGAAGCGCTTCATACGCCCTAGCGTTTCACCATGGGGTGCACCGGTCCTCTTCGTGCGGAAGAAGGACGGATCGTTGAAACTTCGCATCGATTATAGAGAGCTGAACAAGGTGACCATCAAGAACAGGTATCCACTAACTCGTATTGATAATCTACTTGATCAGCTGCAGGGAGCGACAGTCTTCTCCAGGATTGACTTGCATTCCGGACATCACCAGCTGAGGGTGAGAGAGCAGGATGTGCACAGGACGGCATTTTGTACCCGTTATGGACACTATGAGTTTGTAGTGATGCCATTTGGGCTGACGAATGCCCCAGAAGTTTTCATGGAGTTGATGAACAACATCTTCATTGACTTCCTGGATCAGTTTGTGGTGGTCTTCATTCATGACATTCTAGTGTATTCTCGTAGTAGAGAGGAGCATGCGGGACACTTGAGGACAATTTTGTAGATTTGGAGGGATAGAGAGCTGTATGCCAAGCTCTCTAAGTGTGAGTTCTGGATGTCTGAGGTTGCATTTCTCGGACACATAGTCTCCGATGAACGTCAAGGAAGTGCGTAGCTACATGGACGACACCGATGAACGTCAAGGAAGTGCGTAGCTTTCTTGGCTTAGCCGGTTATTACAAACGCTTTGTGGAGGGATTTTCTGTGATTGCCCGTCCACTGACGAGTCTTCTGAGGAAGACTACCAGATTTTTATGGACCAATTAGGGTGCTCATAGTTTTGAGGAGTTGAAGAGGCGTTTGACTTCTGCTCCTGTCTTGGCACAGCTAGAGGGTTCTGATGATTTTGTGGTCTACAGTGATGCATCCAAGCTGGGCTTGGGATGTGTGCTAATGCAGAGGGGCAGAGTGATTGCATATGCGTCTCGACAGGTGAAGACGTATGAGGAGAACTACCCGACTCATGATCTGGAGTTGGCAGCGGTAGTTCATGCTTTGAAGATCTGGAGACATTACCTGTATGGTGCTACATGCCAGATCTTCACACACCATAAGAGTTTGAGGTATATTTTCACGCAGCGGGAATTGAATAACCGCCAGCGTCGATGGCTTGAGCAAGGACTTTGACCTTGAGATTTTGTATCATCCTGGCAAGGCGAATGTGGTAGCTGACGCCTTGAGCAGGAAGACGCCTCGAGAGAAGGCGATTGCCAGACTTACTGTACAGCCTCAACTTCATAGGGATCTAGCCTGGCTAGAGATGGACATCCAGTTTCCTGATGAGGATGCCTAGTTGTTTACTTTAGAGGTTCTACCTGGTCTGTTGGATGAGATCCAACAGAAGCAGGGGACCTGCCCGACCTTGGCGAGGATCAGAGATAGGATGTCTCGTGGAGAGGCACCCCAATTCACTATTGGGGTAGATCGAGTTATGAGGCGACATGATTATATCTGTGTTCCTGCAGATACAGAGCTGAGACAACGGATATTACAGGAAGCTCACTGTACACCTTACTCAGTATACCCTGGTACGAGTAAGATGTACCATGATGTGAGACGTTCATTTGTGTGGGAGGGCTGAAGCCCGATGTAGCCAGATTGTGGCTTAGTGTGCGACCTGTTAGTAGGTCAAGATAGAGCATTGCAGGCCTGGAGGTAAGCTACATCCACTGCCAGTACCGCAGTGGAAGTGGGAGGACGTCTACATGGATTTTGTGACTGGACTAAAGACCAGTAGAAGCTTTGATGCCATTTGGGTGATCGTTGATAGATTGACGAAGACGGCACGTTTCATTCCCATCAGAGAGATGTGGGCCTGTGAGCAGATTAGTTGAGGAGTACACTAGACAGATAGTGAGACTCCATGGGGTATCGAGGATGATTGTTTCTGATCATGATGGACGATTTACATCGAGGTTTTGGCAGCAGATGCAGACGGCTTTGGGGACAAGTCTATACTTCACGACTGCGTTTCACCCCAGATAGATGGTCAGTCAAAGAGGACCATCCAGACTTTAGAGAACATGCTACGAGCCTGTGTGTTGGATTTGGGACAGCGAAGGTCTGATTACCTCCCACTCGTTGAGTTCTCATACAACAATAGCTGGCATGCATCTATAGGGATGGCTACTTATGACGCACTGTATGGGCATAGATGCCGTACACCGTTATGTTGGGATGAGCCTAGCAGTATCAGTGGGATAGCGCTAGAGCGGATTCAGGATGATATGGCTCGAGTAGCGCTGATCAGAGAGAGGATGTTGGCTGCACAGAGTCGCCAAAAGTCGTATGCAGACAAGAGGCGTCGACCTCTAGAGTTCAGAGTAGGAGCTCATGTCTGGTTAAGAGTATCTCCAACGCGAGGCGTCAGACGTTTTGGCATAAAGGGGAAGTTGGGTCCCCGATATGTCGTCCTTTCGAGATACTAGATAGACTTGGACGAGCAGCTTACAGATTAGCTTTGCCTCCGAGGCTAGAGGGTGTTCACCCTGTATTTCATGTGTCTCAGATGTGGGAGTAAATACCAGATCCGAGGCACATCATGAGTTATGATGATCTGGTGGTTGAGCCGGACCACACGTTTGCAGAGCCCCCTATTGCAGTCCTAGAGCGAGGTGTGAGACGCCTGCGTTTGAAGGACATTCCTATGTTGAGGATACAGTGGTCTAGACGAGGACCAGATGAGGCTACCTGGGAGATAGAGGATAGTATCCAGAGTAACTATCCAGAGTTTTATGCTGAGTTAGATGCACCCATAGGATCCACGAGTAGATCTTAGCGCCTTCTTGGTGAGTGCATGTTATATGCTTATGTGATATATTGTGCTTCCGTGCTAGCTGTGATATGTGCATATGATCTGTTAGATCTGGTTGCTAGTACGAGATAGGTATAGCTGGAGATGGTTCTTTCCTCCATGCTTTGAGGTGTGTTAGGACTAGCTGGAGATGGTTCTTTCCTCCATGCTACCTTTGATGGACATAGTGTGAGTGGAGATGGTTTTCCTCCACATAGTAGTGATATGTGTACGTTGTGGTTGGAGACAGGTTTCCTCCATGACAGTGTGATGTGGTTAGTGTTTGGCTAGAGATGATTTTCCTCTAGGCCTTATGTAGAGTTGTTAAGCTGGAGTTGTGATTCCTCCATGCGGTGTTGAGGATATAGAATGTTATAGGTTATGACTTGACATTATTGAGGAGAGTGTTTTACCTCGGCTTACAGTTCCGAGAGGCTTTGGGATTCTGCAAGTTTCGAGACGAAACTTGATTTTAGGGGGGTGAGATGTAAGAGCCTTAGTCTTTAGAGTCTAGATGAGCTAGAGTGTGTTTTAGCTTGACCAGTCAGCCGCCCCAGCGGACCAGGGAGGCCGTCCCTGCGTCTAGGCGCCCCTGCGCCTCAGGCTAGCCGCCCCTGCGGCTTTGTGGCTATTGCAACCGCTTTTGTTGACTCTTGACCGTGCTTTACGGCTGGCATCCTATAAGCTTCCTAATACTTCATATGAGGGGTTTCCTTACTGATTTTCAGCTCCATCTTTTTCCTCACGTTCTTCCTCTTCTCCTTTGATCTTCTTTGATCTTTTCTTACTTGTGTGAGTGAGTTCTTGAGAGTTTGAGTGTGTTCTTGGCCTTGGATGCTCTTGTGGAGGTTGCTGAAGGTTGTTGGTGTTGAGTTGAGATGATAGACGAGCTGATGCTTCATAGTTGCAGCCTAGGGCTTGTGTGTTAAGTTTTTCTTCTTCATCTTTCTTCATCTTCTCTCCTTTGCTTCTTATCTTTCTCTTAAGCTTAGGAATCACAAGTTTGACCTTGTGTTGGATCTTTCCTGGACGTTTTGTTGATCATATATGTGTATATATGCATATATGTTGTTGTGGTATGTTGAAGACGTGAAGAGAATCGAGAAAGGGGTTGAAGAGAAGTCGGGACCAATTCTCTGCACAATTGGCCGCCCCTACGCCTGTCCTGAGCCGCACCTGTGCCTGGTGTGGAGCCACCCCTTTGCCTCACTGGACCAGCCATGTGTTCTTGCTTCTGTTGGTGCATATCCTGTTGGTATGTCTTCCTTCCTTCCTTTCCTTTAGCCTAGGCTTAGTTGTTGGCTAGGTTAGGATGGTTAGAATGAGTTGTTTGATAGAGATGTGCCTTAGGCACTTGTGTTGATGTTGAGGGTATGCTATAGGCATATGTGATCTTGGTATGATCTTGAGGTTGTAGGTTGGTTCTGGTTATGGAGACGAGTCTCCTAACCCTTTCAGGTTGTGATATCGTGTGCCTTGCTCTTGCAGGCGTTGGTTTCTTCCCCAAGGGGAAGTTGTGACGTGGTAGAGGATACGAGTGTATCAGGTAAGTCCATAGGACTTACTTAGCGTTCAGTTATGGATTTGTATGATTGTGATGGTTGTGCATGTTCATATGATTGTGCATTTATAACTTAAACCGGACTAGGACGACCATATATTACATCTATTTGGCCCAAGTGTATTATAACGGGCGGTAACCACTTGTCTGAAGCTCGCCGAGAGTGGAAGGAGGTGCTCGGAAGCTAGGAGCTCAGGGGGGAGGTAGATCCCCATGCAACACCTGGGTTAAAGGGGGAAGAGACGGGGTTCTTTAGGCTCCTCGTGTTACAAAAGAAGTTGAATTAGTAATGGAATAACGTAATTAAAGATAATAAATGAATGTGTGTGACATTGCATGTATGAGATGTTGATGTGTGTTTGTGCTATTACCTTCATGCTTATCTATTGTTGTAGCTAACGGTGTATACCGTGTTGTAGATGATCTGCAAGTTAGGAAGACTGCAGAGTGAGCCAGATGGTGTGACCAGCCGAGGACTTCTGTACATTAGGATGCGTGGGTGGGGATCTTTTGTATCAAATGTTGTTGTTGTTATGGTTTTGTACTCGGCTTTGAGTTTGTAAACTCTTTTGATGTATCATACAGCTTTTATGTATTTGTTTTTACTCTACTTGTGCCTTGTTGTAAGATCTAGTAAACTTGTTGTCAGATTAGGGTCAGGATCCATGGTACGAGACTGGTTGGGAGAAGGCCTATTGTTCGCTCCAAACGGTGTGTGCAAGCTTTAAATTTATAACCCTAGATGTATGCTTGAAACAAGGATGCGAACCCGCAGTGTACGGGTCAATCGTAATAAAAGCAAGAAATTCCGGGGTGTCGATCTCAGGGACTCAGTGAAACAAAGCAGGTGTAGGTTGTCTATGTAATTACTAACCACGAAAGCAATTAAAGCAATCAAAGATGATAAAAAGTCAATTAAAGGAATATGCAATTCTAGGGATTAAAGCGTCTAGTTGTGGTTCCAATTCAAGATCTAAAGATAAGCGGACAAAGCTGAGATTTTGCAAAGGGAAGGTGTTACTAAAGTGGAATAGATCACCGGGTAAGTCTCACTACTCACTAACCCAAACCGTAACTCCTATTACCGGGTAAGTCTCAAGGAATTAAGGAAAAGAACTATAACCTCAAACTAACACTCCAACTAAGGGAATAGAATCAACCTTTACCGGGTAAGTCTCAAGCTAACTCACAAAGATGGGATGAAAGCACACTCAAACCCCAATAAAGGATAAACCTTTATTACCTATACTTATGATCTTAGGTAAACAAACAAAGGAATTACCGGGTAAGTCTCATCCTATGCTTGCACTGAACCGGGAAAGGTATAATAAGAATAGGATTTGGCAAACTCTAACACTTAACTCTCACTTACGGATCAGATAAGTCACCTCGGTCAGACAAATTCCACGCCGGCCGAGATGTTCATCGACTGAGCGAGAAGTTCTAGGGTTAAGGATAAAGACTCGAGCTTTCAGGGTCCTACTGGAATTTAAGATTATTCTATCATTGTTTTTCCCACATCCTTCAGCCAATCACCCTAGAATCACACAAAGAAATCAGACAATCATCATCATGAAAGCAATAATCAAATATAAGGGAAGAAGGTTAATAATTGAACACAAAAACCTTGACAAAAAGGCTTCAATAACTGAATCAATTATCAAACAAACAAGCGTTCCTTGGATCACAATCTAATAAGACAATCAACAAGAAGGGAATCTAAGAGAATCTTACAAAACCCTTCACAAAAGCTATAAAAGCTATCAACTTCCTTCCTTCAACCTTCCTTCAAACCTTCCTAACTGCTATATGCTCTAAGCATGTACTTTCCGGTGATGCGCCCGTTATGCGCCGGTTGTGATTTGTGGAAAATTCAACCCTTTATATAGGAAAACTACCCTCCTAAGATAAGATATCTTAGAAAGATGTTTTCCTAATAAAATATATCTATCTCTCATAAATAAATCCCTAAAATATATGATCTTCCTTCCAGAAATCCAGCCTAAAAATATAAGATCTCTCCTTCCAAAAATAAAAGATCTCAGCCAAGAATAAAATATATCTCGCCGCGTCCAAGGTGTTCGCCTCGGTCGGGACGCTCCTCTGGATCACCTCGGTCGATATGGTACTGTAGCTGACCGAGGTGGCTCTAAACTGAATGTGAAATCTCTCAAATCTGGTCCAAAGTAAATCTTTAATCCAATTCCATGCTTCCTGGATTCTTCCTTAAGCTCCTGAATGTAGCTCCAATGACTCCTTAGCTCCTTTAGCTCCATTTTGATGCAAAACGTGCCATTTTACCTACGATTACAACGAAACTTGGTGTAGACCTCGATTCCCGCAAAGGTAGATAAAACGACAATATAATCACATAATATACATTCAAACATGCAGATTATTGAAGATAAAAGGTCTAAACAGGTCCCAAAATATAGACTATAGTTCATGCTATCAAAATACCCCATACTTGGTGATAACAAGATTTATGACTTAGGATTAGGTAGTCACTTAGATAGATTTCTCATTCATTCGTACAAGTTTTGGCATTGATTTATGACGTCTTCGCTCAATTCACGCACATTTCTAGAAAAGACGTCTACACTACCTTTTATCGGTTTTGTAGGTAATTCGGGGATCTATTGGACGTTAATTGATACATTTGAGGGCCAAGCCTCATGATGGTACACATCCAAAGCTTTGGAGGAGCATAATTGGAGCAACAAAGGACACAAAGACCACTATTGGTGCAAGCAATGGATCAACTCATGGCTAAACGAGCATAACAAGTTTCTGCTGAAGAAAATCGGACCAGCAAGCAGCTAAATCGGCCGATTTATTGCTCTGGGTCGATTTTTAGGCCTTTGACAGCTTAAAGCCACGTGTCCCACGATCTCTTGCCCGTCCTTGCTCTTGGTGGAGAATATAAGTGGTCCCTCAGGTGGTTGCTGAGATCTCTCCTCTCACACACTCTCATTGACAGCTCATTGGATCTTGGAAGAAGATTGGGGGGGGGGGGGAAGAAGAAAAGCTCCCAAGGATTGAAGGAAGAAGAAGAAGACCATTCTAAGAGTGATTTTGAGTGATTTTGTAGACTGGGATTGAAGAACTAATTGCAAGGATTGTTAAGAACGTTTTGCATCTTCATTTTAGAGTTTGTAAGTCTTGCTACAACTTGGATTTGGCTGAGATTTATTGATTTTGCTTACTCATCTTTCATTACTCATCTATGAACACCATGTATGCTTGTTTGATGATTTCGGATCTTGATATGCATATTATTGGCTAGTTTCTTGTGATTTTAGAGTGATGGATTGATGGTTATGGCTTGGGTGATGATAGGATGGACTTATATGTTAGTTTAGGATGATTTGTATGCACGAAACCCATTTCAGAGACAAAAATCGACCTGTTCTTCATCTAGATCGTCCGATTTTTTGTATGATCCACCCGATTTTCTTCTCTGTTGCTCTTTAATTGATGAATCTGCATGTTGGGGTCTTTGGTTGTTTAAATCCTAGTGTTTATTAAGCCTAATTTAGCTTAGAATCACCTAATGCTACCAACCTAAGTGAGGGAAGAGATCTACCCGATGATTTCCGATCTTAGATACCTAAGATGATGAATGCTAGGTAGTAGTGAGCCTCATAAGCCGCTATTGGATTGAGTGTGCTAGGATCATTGCTTGAGATTTCCCTATTCCGAGACTTACCCGGTAAGGAGAGGGTTACCCTTAAGTAGCACCTAGTTTGTGAGGAATTCCTTACTCTAACCCCTAGAGACTTACCCGGTAATAGGAGTTTGATGCGGGATTAGTGAAGTGAGAGACCTACCCGGTAATTGCTTCCATTAGCGAAACATTCTTTCCCAAACACCGCAGCTTGTCCTTAGAATCCTTAGAACCTTGAGTCCAATGCCATAACCGGAAATCTTGATCTCTAGAATCTACTTTTCTCTCTTGATCATATACTTGTGCTTTGTGTTACTTACTCGTTTGCTAGCTTAATTTGTTAGTTGTTTTATTACTTTGCTTGGCTTGTGACCTTGTTTAATCACCACAAAAACCAACAAAAACATTGAGTTTTCCATTTTCTTTGTTCCTCACCTTATCTTAGTCTAGATTTACATTATTTTTGATCATTGCTTGACTCGATTTCACCTTAGTCTTTGTGTTCGACCTCGGAATACTTACCTTTCTACAAACGTCCCGTACACTGCGGGTTCGCTAGGAGTTAGGATAATTATAACGAGTATAAATTTAAGACTTATTGCGTGCACATCTATTCCTAGACGTAAGAAGTTTTTGGCGCCGTTGCCGGGGACTAGGTCTAGATTGAGTCTAATTTGTGATTGTTGGTAGTGTAGATCTTTCTTGTTGCTTTTGATCTCTCTTTGGTGTGTGTCTTTGCTTTTCAGGACATCTCTTACTCTTTAGGTGTATGCGAAGATCTCGTGGCAAGGATTTAGCTCCATTCGATCCCGAACCGGAGAAAACCCTTAGATCTAGATCCAAGAGCATTCGAAAAGAGAAAGAGATGGCTGGTAGGAACCTCCAAGCTGAGTTGGATGAAGCCTTAGAGCAAATTAGGCTAAGAGATGAGCTCTTGGAGGAAGAAAGGAGACTTGCCAATGAGAGGCAAGAGGCAACTAGGAGGGAGATTGAGGAGATTAGGCAAGCACTTGTGCAAAGGGAGCTTAACCGTCAACAACCTCCTCCACCTCCACCACAACCGCAGCCGGCGGTGAACGTTAGGGTTGTGCCCATTGCTATGGATGAGCCACAAACGTTGGGGCAACGTATGGATCCGGCACAAAGAGCACACCGCCCGGGTGTGAACTTAGGAGATCCCGCAGCCCATGATTACGAGCTCCGCCCTCAAGTTCTACAAATGATCCGGCATAACCAATTTGGAGGGATGGAAGGAGAGTCTCCTCACCAACATTTGATGAACTACGAGATTTTGATGGAGACTCTTAGACCGCCGAGATTGGAGAGCAACAACCATAAGCTAAGGGCTTTCTCCTTCTCTCTTAAGGACAAGGCCTTAGCTTGGTATCAATCTATTCCACAAGGGCGAGTTGGTACTTGGGAGGAGATGACAACCGAGTTTTTGACTAAGTTCTTCCCACCTTCCAAGACTACCGAATTAAGAGGGAAGATCAATGCCTTCGTGATGAAGGATAGAGAGAGTTTGTTCAAGTCTTGGGAGAGATTCAAAGACCTTCTCCTAGATTGTCCACACCATGGCATACCGAAAATTGAGCTATTGGAGATCTACTTCAAAGGACTTGATGAAGATAGCCAATTCAAGCTTCAATCCCTTTCCGGTGGGACTTTCATGGAGAAGCATGTAGATGATGCTTGGGAGTTTGTGGAGAAGCAAGCTCTAGTGATTGAGAAGTACTCCCATAGGAAGAGTGAAGGGAGAAAGGCGGGAGCATATGAGGTGAGTGAGGTCACCATGAGCAACTTCAAGCTCGACGCCATCAACAACGAGCTAAAGTCCTTGAGGGAGTTGTGTGCTACAACTTTGAAGAGTCAAGCAACTCCTCAAGTGCCTCCACAAGCCAACCTATCTTCCAAAGAGGAGGATGTGAACTATATGGGAAGGGGCAACTACAACAACTACCAAGGCCCAAGGAACTTCAACAACAACCGGCAATTCAACAATTACCGGCCCAACCATAACCATCCCGGGTTTTCTTACTCTAACCCGGATGGAGCCTTGAACCCTCCCGCTTCTACAAGCACAACTCCACCACCAAGAGCTTCACAAGAACCTCCACCCGGATTCACTCAACCGCCAAAGGATAGAACGGAAATGATGTTTGAGCAATTGCTAGGAAGGTTGAGCGGTCTTGAGAGCACGGTGACTTCCATTTCCAAGGCTCAAAAAGTGTTGGAAGCACAAGTGTTCCAAAAGGCGGGTGAAGCACATAGAGATCCGGGGAAGCTTCCCGGAAGGACCGAAGAAAACCCAAAGGGACAAGTGTTGGCCATCACAACAAGAAGTGGGTTAAGCATGAAAGATCCTTTGCCTAAGGAGAATGCTAAAGGGAAGCAAGTGGTGAATGAAGAAGAGACTTCGCAAGGAGATGGAGGCAAGAGCAAGGATGTAGAGCCAAGATGTGTGGCACCGCCTCCATACAAGCCACCACTACCGTTCCCTCAATCACGAGCAAGAGCTCGCTTGGACAATCACTTTGGTAAGTTCCTTGAACTAATGTCTAAATTGTATATTAACATTCCGTTCATGGATGCTATTTTAGGGATGCCGGCATATGGCAAGTTCTTGAAGGAAATACTCTCCAACAAAAGGAAGTTGGAGGAGTATGGGGAGATAAGGATGACTAAGAGATCCTCGGAGTTGATTCAAACGATGAAGGAGGAGATGCCTCCTAAGCTAAGGGATCCGGGATCCTTTTGTGTGCCAATCGGAGTAGGAGAAGTGAAGTATGATGCCCTATGTGATCTTGGGGCAAGTGTAAGCATCATCCCGCTTGCACTTTGCAACAAGGTTGGGCTAGGAGAGCCAAAGCCGGTCAAGATGACTCTTTACATGGCGGACCGCTCAATCACTCATCCGGTTGGGATCTTGGAAGACATCCCGGTGCAATTAGGGAAGTTCTATGTGCCCATAGACTTCGTTGTTTTGGATATCCCGGCGGACTATCCGGTTCCTATCATTTTGGGGAGACCTTTCCTAGCTACTTCCGGGTGTCTAGTAGATTGCAAGAATGGAACTCTCTCTTTCAACATTGGAGAAGAGAACATCAAGTTTAAGCTATCCACAATGATGAAAGGGCCAACCCTTGATGAGGATGTATTCAACATAGTTGAAGAAGAGGAATCTAGGGAGGTTGTGAGCTCAATCTTGCTCAAGGATCCACTTGAGAGGGTTCTTAGCTCAAGCTTGATGGAAGAAGGAGTTGAGGAGAGTAGCAATGAAGTAATCAAGGCCTTGAATGCATTGGACGAGCTACCAAGTGTGGGATTTGAAGTGCTAGAAGAAGAGAGAAACTGGCAGAAAAATCGGACTGCCTGCCAAAAATCGGCCGATTTTTGTACTTATGCTGAAATTTCAGCCAGTTTTGCCAAAACAGAAACTCAGATCGACCCCCCTTCAGAAAAATCGACCGATTTTTCTTCCTGGGTCGATTTTCCTGAGTCTTTTCAGCATCAACCACTTGAGTATGAGCAATCATCAAGGGACTTCAAGGAGGCTTCCATGGCTTTGCAATCATCTCAACCTACATTGTATGGATCATCTCCAACCGAAAAAGGTCCTCCTCAACTTGATCTTAAACCTCTTCCTTCTCATTTAAAGTATGCTTTCCTTGGTTCAAATTCTACTTATCCGGTGATTGTGAATGCATCTTTGAATGATGATGAGCTTGGTAGATTGTTGAATGAATTGAAACTGCATAGAAAGGCAATAGGATACACCATTGATGATCTTGTTGGAATCAAGCCATCTTTGTGCATGCATAGGATAATGATGGAAGATAATCATAAACCCTCTATTGAACATCAAAGAAGGTTAAATCCTATAATGAAAGAGGTAGTTAAGAAGGAAATCATTAAGTTGCTAGATGCGGGAATTATCTACCCTATCTCGGATAGTAAGTGGGTTAGTCCCGTTCATGTAGTACCTAAGAAAGGTGGGATGACCGTAGTAACCAATGAGAACAATGAACTAATCCCCACTAGAACGGTTACGGGATGGAGGATGTGCATTGATTATAGGAAGCTTAACATGGCCTCTAGGAAAGATCACTTCCCTCTTCCTTTCATTGACCAAATGCTAGAGAGATTAGCTCAACACTCTCATTTTTGCTACCTAGATGGCTATAGTGGATTCTTCCAAATCCCTATCCACCCCGATGACCAAGAGAAAACAACCTTTACATGTCCATGGGGTACTTTTGCATATAGGAGAATGTCATTTGGGTTGTGTAATGCACCCGCCACCTTCCAAAGGTGTATGATGGCTATCTTTTCGGAATACATAGAAAATATCATGGAAGTGTTTATGGATGATTTCTCTGTTTATGGTTCTTCTTTCGATGATTGCTTGGCTAACTTGTCCTTAGTATTACAAAGATGTGAGGAGACAAATCTTGTCTTAAATTGGGAAAAATGCCACTTCATGGTAAGTGAAGGTATTGTGTTAGGACACTTGGTGTCTAACCGTGGCATTGAGGTTGATAGGGCAAAAATTGAAACAATAGAGAAGTTGCCACCACCTACCTCGGTGAAAGGGGTAAGGAGCTTTTTGGGGCATGCCGGTTTTTACCGGAGGTTCATTCAAGATTTCTCTAAAATTTCTAAGCCTCTCACTAACCTACTAATGAAGGATGTTGATTTTGTCTTCTCCAAAGATTGCCTTGAATCTTTTTGTAGGTTGAAGAACGCTTTGATCTCCGCACCTATCATGCAACCTCCGGATTGGAGCTTGCCGTTTGAGATCATGTGTGATGCAAGTGATGTAGCCATTGGGGCTGTTTTGGGGCAAAGGAAAGATGGGAAAACTCACGCTATTTATTATGCTAGCAAGACGCTAGATGATGCCCAACTTAACTATGCAACAACCGAGAAAGAGTTGCTAGCGGTAGTGTATGCCTTTGAGAAGTTTCGGTCATACCTTGTTGGAGCGAAGGTCATAGTTTATACGGATCATGCTGCGATCCGTTATCTACTTACCAAGAAGGATGCCAAGCCTAGGTTGATTCGGTGGATCCTTCTTCTTCAAGAGTTTGACTTGGAAATCCGGGACAAGAAGGGATCCGAGAACTCCGTGGCGGATCATCTGAGTAGACTCCCACCGGTAGAGCTTGAGAGAGATGACGTCCCGATTGATGACTCATTCCGGGATGAGCAATTGCAAATGGTGGAGGAATGCTTGTTCCAAGTGTCTAGAGGAAGCGAGCCATGGTTTGCCGACATTGTGAACTACCTAGTGTGTGAGGAAGTGCCTCCCGGTTTGACATATGCCCAAAGGAAGAAGTTCTTCAAAGATGTGAGGCATTACTATTGGAGCGAGCCACTTTTGTTCAAAAGAGGGCCGGATGGGATGTTTAGAAGATGCATACCGGAGGATGAGGTGGAGAGTGTGATCCGCCATTGTCATTCCTTGCCATGTGGAGGGCATGCTAGTGCACACAAGACATGTGCGAAGGTGCTACAATCGGGTTTCTTTTGGCCAAGTTTGTTCAAGGACGTGCAAGGCTTTGTGGTAGCTTGTGATGCTTGCCAAAGGACGGGCAACATCTCAAGGAGAAATGAGATGCCCTTGAACAACATACAAGAGGTGGAAATATTTGATGTGTGGGGTGTGGACTTCATGGGACCTTTACCCTCTTCATGTGGCAACCTCTACATCCTATTGGCGGTTGACTATGTTTCAAGATGGGTGGAGGCAATCGCCTCTCCTACAAACGATGCCAAGGTTGTGGTGCGGTTCTTCAACCGAGTGATCTTTCCTAGGTTTGGAACACCTAGGGTGATCATAAGCGATGGAGGGAAGCATTTCACCAATAGGAATTTTGGAGCACTTTTGGCCAAGTATGGGGTGACTCATAAGGTGGCAACACCTTACCATCCCCAAACTAGTGGCCAAGTGGAGATCTCCAACCGGGAGATCAAGGCCATTCTTGAGAAGACGGTATCAAGGACGAGAAAAGATTGGGCTATGAAGCTCGATGATGCCTTGTGGGCATATAGGACCGCCTTCAAAACACCAATTGGCACCACTCCTTACAAGTTGGTCTATGGAAAGTCTTGCCACCTTCCGGTAGAGATGGAGCATCGAGCATATTGGGCTATAAGGTGGCTAAATTTTGATCTCAAGGAGGCCGGAGAAAAGCGGTTGCTAGACATGAACGCCCTTGAGGAGATCCGGTTGGATGCATATGAGAATGCTCGGATTTACAAGGAGAGAACCAAGCGATGGCATGATAAAAGGATCATCCCAAAAGAGTTGAGTGAAGGAGACCTTGTCCTTCTCTTCAACTCAAGGCTGCGGCTTTTTCCCGGAAAGCTCAAATCAAGATGGACCGGGCCCTATGTTGTGAAGAAGGTCTTTCCTCATGGAGCGGTGGAGATAGAAGGAGATCATTGTGGTAACTTCAAGGTGAATGGGCATCGATTGAAGAAGTACATCCCGGAAGCCCCGGTGGAAGTGATTGCCCCGCTTCACCTCGATTGAAAAGCTTCTAAATTTGGTCAAGCTAATGACCTTAAAGAAGCGCTTAATGGGAGGCAACCCATTGGTATATATTTTTCCTTGTGTTTTTCTTGCTTTTGTTTAATCTCACTCTTGGTGTGCTTTGTTTTTCTTTTGTGTTTTTGGGTGCTAGATCTTGTTGATTATCATGAGTTATGGGATGTTGGAGGTCATGTGAAAACCTCATGGACCAGTTGAAGGGACAAGATCCAAGCACATGGACGAAGAGGAAAGCACCCAGAAAAATCGGCCTGTTCATCAAAAAAATCGGCCGATTTTCCTGGGTTGCTTGGCCGATTTTTCCTCTGTAAAGGAAAGTGATGATCTCCAATCAAGCATGGGTGGAGCGGACGTGGAACTTGGACGGCTTGCGGTGCCAAGCGCGGGTTCCGACATCATAACGAACATCAAGAGCTCTCTACCATCCTTGATCGATCATCCACCATCATCATTCAATGTGACCCGAAATACCAAAGCATCACCAATTTTAAATTGTGAGGACTCTCTTTCACTTCTTTATTTAGCTTCCACATTGGGGACAATGTGTTTCTAAGTATGGGGTGGGGTTTTCATAATCACTTGCATGATTAGCATCTAGGATAGTTTAATTTTGTCACATGTTTCATTATGTCTTGCATTGAACATACATATTTCGAAAAATCCAAAAAATTCAGAAAATTTTAAAAATTTTAGTGCTTCTAAGGCTTGGATATGACCCTAATGATGAACCTTGTCTTGTGGATTGGCTATGGATAGCCTTATGTGTTGAGTAGATGATGCATATGTGGACTTGAAGTACTTCTCTTGAAACCATGAATGATTTGTGATCATGAATGTTTGCCTTGATTGAATTGAGTATTGAAAATCGAAATCGCATGCTAGTTCTTGCACATCATCTAGGAATGAATGAGGCAATTCATCTTTCTCTACTTCTCATCTTGATCACGTTGTTTGAGCACCTCAATTGATATAAATTGACCTCTTTTGACCCATCCGGGAATAGGAGCATGCTAGTGTGTTGATGTGTGTGAAAAGCAAGTGTGGGGTGAAGGTGTTGATGAAAGAATGCCATGAATAGAATGCTGAATTTGTTGTGAAAGTGTAGACAAAAATATAGGTTTGGGGACGTTGGTTTAAATGACAAGTAACTCGGTACACTTCACATAATCGGGTGTTGGTGCCTTGCCAAAGTCAAATAAACCGATAGTTCTAACGAGCTTTGGTATGTGTGCCCGGTGTGGATGCATCTCGAAAAAATAGAAAAAGCCCGAGAATGGCTAATCACCAAGGTTTCGGCTTTTGCACACCAATGCCATTGTTTCAAAAATAAAAGAAAGAAAAGAAAATGAAGAAAAACATACACTTGAGGGAAGTTGATAAGAAAATTTGAAGTTGTGGTTGTTTAGTTCCTTTCCCGGATTAGCATCACAAAGCCTAGAAAACTCCCGCCTAATCACAACGTTTCTTGACCTTCTATTTCACAAGTCCTTATGACCTACTTGCATGTGTGTAAGACTAAGTGATTTAGATTGGATATGCTAATGATCATCTTGACTTCTTCATCTTTACACTTCATTGCATGCTATCAAGTTAAGTGTAATTGTCTTTCCATGCTTTCATTTATTTGATGCATAATTGCTTGCCCATTGCCATGAAACATGACTATGAAGGTGATCCAATATTAGAAGCACAACTCCAAAAGATTTTTGACAATTTTTCTGCATACATAAATCATGTCATCTCTTAGTCTATAGTTGGGAATTTGCTCGGGGACGAGCAAACCTTAAGTATGGGGTATTTTTGATAACAAGATTTATGACTTAGGATTAGGTAGTCACTTAGATAGATTTCTCATTCATTCGTACAAGTTTTGGCATTGATTTATGACGTCTTCGCTCAATTCACGCACATTTCTAGAAAAGACGTCTACACTACCTTTTATCGGTTTTGTAGGTAATTCGGGGATCTATTGGACGTTAATTGATACATTTGAGGGCCAAGCCTCATGATAGTACACATCCAAAGCTTTGGAGGAGCATAATTGGAGCAACAAAGGACACAAAGACCACTATTGGTGCAAGCAATGGATCAACTCATGGCTAAACGAGCATAACAAGTTTCTGCTGAAGAAAATCGGACCAGCAAGCAGCTAAATCGGCCGATTTATTGCTCTGGGTCGATTTTTAGGCCTTTGACAGCTTAAAGCCACGTTTCCCACGATCTCTTGCCCGTCCTTGCTCTTGGTGGAGAATATAAGTGGTCCCTCAGGTGGTTGCTGAGATCTCTCCTCTCACACACTCTCATTGACAGCTCATTGGATCTTGGAAGAAGATTGGGGGGGGGGAGAAGAAAAGCTCCCAAGGATTGAAGGAAGAAGAAGAAGACCATTCTAAGAGTGATTTTGAGTGATTTTGTAGACTGGGATTGAAGAACTAATTGCAAGGATTGTTAAGAACGTTTTGCATCTTCATTTTAGAGTTTGTAAGTCTTGCTACAACTTGGATTTGGCTGAGATTTATTGATTTTGCTTACTCATCTTTCATTACTCATCTATGAACACCATGTATGCTTGTTTGATGATTTCGGATCTTGATATGCATATTATTGGCTAGTTTCTTGTGATTTTAGAGTGAAGGATTGATGGTTATGGCTTGGGTGATGATAGGATGGACTTATATGTTAGTTTAGGATGATTTGTATGCACGAAACCCATTTCAGAGACAAAAATCGACCTGTTCTTCATCTAGATCGTCCGATTTTTTGTATGATCCACCCGATTTTCTTCTCTGTTGCTCTTTAATTGATGAATCTGCATGTTGGGGTCTTTGGTTGTTTAAATCCTAGTGTTTATTAAGCCTAATTTAGCTTAGAATCACCTAATGCTACCAACCTAAGTGAGGGAAGAGATCTACCCGATGATTTCCGATCTTAGATACCTAAGATGATGAATGCTAGGTAGTAGTGAGCCTCATAAGCCGCTATTGGATTGAGTGTGCTAGGATCATTGCTTGAGATTTCCCTATTCCGAGACTTACCCGGTAAGGAGAGGGTTACCCTTAAGTAGCACCTAGTTTGTGAGGAATTCCTTACTCTAACCCCTAGAGACTTACCCGGTAATAGGAGTTTGATGCGGGATTAGTGAAGTGAGAGACCTACCCGGTAATTGCTTCCATTAGCGAAACATTCTTTCCCAAACACCGCAGCTTGTCCTTAGAATCCTTAGAACCTTGAGTCCAATGCCATAACCGGAAATCTTGATCTCTAGAATCTACTTTTCTCTCTTGATCATATACTTGTGCTTTGTGTTACTTACTCGTTTGCTAGCTTAATTTGTTAGTTGTTTTATTACTTTGCTTGGCTTGTGACCTTGTTTAATCACCACAAAAACCAACAAAAACATTGAGTTTTCCATTTTCTTTGTTCCTCACCTTATCTTAGTCTAGATTTACACTATTTTTGATCATTGCTTGACTCGATTTCACCTTAGTCTTTGTGTTCGACCTCGGAATACTTACCTTTCTACAAACGTCCCGTACACTGCGGGTTCGCTAGGAGTTAGGATAATTATAACGAGTATAAATTTAAGACTTATTGCGTGCACATCTATTCCTAGACGTAACACTTGGCCCTTGCTTGTCCCCAAGCAAGTTCCAAATCTTAGATACAAGATAGAATGGATTATAAGTCATAATGATCAATAAAAAGTCTTTCAAAACATTTTAGTGGTGTGCTACAATCATAGATCACTCTAAGAGAATGCTTCATGAGATTTAAAATCAATACATGCTAAAAACATTTTATAAATATAAGAAAGTTGTTCATCTTTGCATAAAATCATAGAATGCATAATAAATCATAATTATTGAAATTAATCATGTATAATCCAGTTTAAACCACTAAGTCAATCAACAAGCTCGAGGTCTTAAGGGCTTTCCAAGAGAGGGTCAAGAAACGTGTGAGGGTGGGATATATATAGGGAATGTGGTGCTAGAATCCGGGAAAAGGATTTTTTACTTCACTTTCTTTTGAATTTCAACATCTTCCACCAATAAGCTTTGCTTATTTACTTTTTACTTTACTTTTTTTGGGATGCATGGACAGAGGTGCACAATAACCGAAGCCTAGGAGATCAGCAATCATCAATTTCTCGAGATGCCTCAAACCCTTGATGCACATACCATGACCCGTTAGGAATATCGCTCAATCCGACTTTGGCAAGACACAAACACCCGGCTATGTGAATGGTGCCGAGTTACTCATCATCATGATTGACTTCCCCAAACCTATTTGTTTCTTTCTAACTTTCAGCCAACATCTCAACTTTTCTTTCACTTGCTTTTCATTTACTTGCTTCCAAATTCCCGGATAGGTAAAGGGAGGCAAATATGTATATGAGGGGCTAAGCATGATCAAGAAGAAGAAGAAGAAGAGAAGAGAATGAATTGCCTTGGTCTTTCCAGGATGAAAGTAAGAGAACTCATCATGTGGTGTCAACCTTCAAATTCAACATAATTTGGATAAAAACAAAGTATTAAACATCTCAAAATTTCAAACAAAGCAGTTAGCAACTTAAACATATTATAAAATCTTTTAAACATATAAAGATTTAAAAACCAATCTGCAAACAAAATCTTCACTGAGGTCATATCCAGATAAGAAGCACAAAAATCGTTTCGAAAACTGTTCCAGTTAAGCCACCTCGGTCGAAATGTTCTGTGCAACCGAGGTACTACACCTTGATTGGTCAGAGTCACATCGGTCGAGGTCATAAAAAAAAATTTTAAACCAATTTTTGACGTTTTTTTCAATCAAATAACCTATATGCATGCATGTAATCTCAAATAAGCACATAGAGCAAGATAAAGCATAATAAGATCCACATACCCCATACTTGGGACACATTATCCCAATGGGTCAAATAAAAGTCTAAAATCAGAAAACTCACCGGACATAGCTGAGCTGCAAAATAAGAAAATAAGCTCTAGAAATGCATCAATCCTCATCAGATCGATCGAGGTGTTTCTGGGCGGACCAAGGTGTCAGAGCAGATGTCAGACCTAATCGCCTCGGTTGACCAAGAGCATCTCGGTCGTGTACTGTGATAGCAACCGAGATGTATCTCAGTCAAGCTTCATCTTTTCAATTTCTCGAACTTCTGTCCTTCCAGTGTTGCTCCTAGTTTGTATTCCTTCCTTAGATGTCACCTGTTGTCTGTCTAGGACGCCAAAAACAAAGCAAAGCAAAGCAAAAGCAAACTATCTAAAGCTAGAATAGAAAAGAGGAAAAGAAAGCAATACCTTGGGTTGCCTCCCAAGAAGCGCTTGATTTAAGGTCGCTAGCTGGACCATACGGTGTCCTTAAACAAGATATAGTGGTGCAACCTCCTCAACCGGGACTTCCGGTTTGTATTTCTTAAGTCTATGACCATTAACCTTAAAGCTTCCACTTGTTTCTCCCCAAATCTCAACTACACCATAAGGGAAAACATGTTTCACAACGTAAGGTCCTGTCCATCTAGATTTCAACTTACCTGGAAAGAGGCGGAGGCGGGAGTTGAAGAGTAGAACTAAGTCTCCTTCTTTAAGCTCCTTAGGAATGATAAGCTTGTCATGCCATTTCTTCGTCCTTTCTTTATAGATCTTGGCATTCTCATAAGCGTTCAAACGCAGCTCCTCCAGCTCACTGATATCCAATAGCCGCTTCTCACCGGCTTCCTTGATGTCGAAGTTTAACCATTTGATTGCCCAATACGCCTTGTGTTCTAACTCAACGGGCAAATGACAAGACTTCCCATATACCAAATTATAAGGGGTGGTACCAATGGAAGTCTTGAATGCGGTCCTGTAAGCCCAAAGAGCGTCGTCCAACTTCATGGACCAATCCTTCCTCGTCCTAGAGACGGTCTTCTCCAATATTGCTTTAATTTCTCTATTTGAGATCTCGACATGTCCACTAGTTTGAGGGTGATAAGGGGTTGCTACCTTGTGGGTTACCCCATATTTCGATAGAAGTGTCTTGAACTTCTGGTTGATGAAATGCATCCCTCCATCGCTGATGATGATGCGTGGAGTCCCAAAATGGGGAAGATAGTCCTGTTAAAGAACTTCACAACCACCATGGCGTCATTAGTGGGAGAGGCAATGGCTTCAACCCATCTAGAGACGTAGTCGACAGCTAGGAGAATGTAGAGGTTTCATCCGGATGATGGGAAAGGTCCCATGAAATCTACCCCCCATACATCAAAGATCTCAAGCTCTTGTATGTTATTGAGTGGCATCTCGTTCCTCCTAGATAAATTCCCTATTCTTTGGCATGCATCACAAGAGACAACAAACGATTGCACATCCTTAAATAATGTAGGCCAAAAAAAAACCGGAACGTAATACCTTGGCGCAAGTTTTGTGAGCGCTAGCATGCCCTCCACAAGGAAGTGAGTGACAATGTCGTATGACGCTAGTAACTTCATCTTCCGGAATGCATCTTCGAAGCATCCCATCCAGACCTCTCTTGAATAGCAGCGGTTCATCCTAATAGTAATGGCGTACATCCTTAAAGAATTTCTTCCTTTGAGCGTACGTCAATCCGGGTGGTATTTCCTGGCAAACAAGATAATTAACAATGTCAGCATACCAAGGTCCTTTATTATCAGAAATTTGGTGGAGAGAATGTTCCACCAACTGAGGATGAATGTTAGAAAAAGGAGTAAGAGGTTTGTTATTTTCAGTCGACATCATCTCGCTTTTGACCTCGGTCGAGGTACAGAGAGGGTGACCGAGATGTTCTTCAGTCACCTCGCTTGGTCCAGAAAGTGCCTCGGTTGAGGTACTGCAACTGGAACCGAAACTGGAGATCTTCTTCTCCTGGATTAGTCTTTCAGTTTTAGCTCCTGGATCTTCTTCCAGCGCCTCTAAGCTCCGTATATCTGCATCACAAGAAGCATATATACCTTCCTCCATTAAGCTAAAGCTAATAACTTTTTCAAGTGGATCTTTAATAAGGATAGAGCTCACCAATTCTCTTGATTCTTCTTCATCATAGATGTTGAAGATATCATCTCCTAGCTGCTCTCCTTTCATTGCCGCAAGTAATGCAAACTCCACTTCATCTCCGCCAATGTTGAATTTCAGCTTGGCATTCTTACAATCCACATTGCAACCCGAAGTTGCTAGAAATGGCCTCCCGAGATTGATAGGAACGGGATAATCTGCGGGAATGTCAAGTACAACAAAGTCTATAGGTAAATAGAAGTTACCTAACTTAACCGGAACGTCTTCCAAAATGCCCACGGGATGGGTAATGGAGCGGTCCGCCATGTATAACCGTATCTTCACCGGCTTGGGCTCTCCAAGTCCGATCCTAACACATAGCTCCAGCGGGATGATGCTCACGCTGGCTCCTAGATCACACAAGGCTTCACAAGTGACATCCCGAACTTGAATGGGAATGCAAAATGAGCCGGGATCTCTAAACTTGGGTGGCATCTTTTCCTTCATGATTTGAATGAGCTCCGAGGATTTAGATGTCATCTTTACTTCACCAAAGTCTTCCAACTTCCTCTTCCTTGATAGAATTTCTTTCAAGAACTTCCCATAGGCGGGTATCCCTAGAATAGCATCAAGGAAAGGGATATTAATGTATAGTTTATTCATCAAGTCAAGGAACTTACCAAAATGCTTGTCTAGATGTGCTCTGGCCCTTGACTAGGGGAATGGAAGTGGTGGTTTATATGTAGGAGGTGGAACATAAACTTCAGTTTTCTCCTCCGCTTTCTGTGGCTCCACCTCGGTTGGCATCTCGGCCAAAGTGTTCTTCGACTGCACTTGGACCAAGGTGGTCTTCGTTTGTACTGGCATCGACCGAGGCACTGGATCTGCAGTCTTTAGTCCACTTCTCGTCGTTATTGCCATGATCTGTCCCTTGGGGTTGCTTTCCGTCCTTGCTGGAAGCTTCCCTGAATCTCTTGGCGCTTCATTCGCCTTGTTAAAGAATTGTTATTCTGAGGCTTTTTGTGCCTTCGAAAATGAAGTCATGGATGTCTCCATAGAGTTAAGCTTGATCAAGATGGCCTCCAGCACCGCATCTTTCTCTTCCGGCTGGGACGAACTTGATCCTTGCTCCTGGCTCTTCAATGGAGTAGAAGAAGAAGAGGAAGAGAGAAAAAGATTAGAGGAGTCATTCGAATTGGAGTTAGAGTAAGGGTTACCCGAATTTTGGTTGTTTGCCCTCCAATTATTGTTGTTGTAGTTGTTGTTCCGGGAACCGTTGTTATTGTTCCGGTAACCATTGTTGTTCCTCGAGCCTTGATATTCTTCATCTTCTTTCTTGGTTTGAGCAACCAAAAGATTTTTCAATTGCTTCACATCATTCTTCAAAGAAGTGAGTTGATCATTGTTTGGGGGAGCATCTTGAAAGTTGACTCTTTTAACTCCACCTTCAGCTCCTTGGTGGGAATATTTCTCCATGTGCAAAGCTTGCTTCTCTATGAACTCCCAAGCTTCGTCAATCGGCATGTCCATGAACGTGCCGGCGGATAGTAGTTGAAGGTTGAACTGGGTGTTTCCGTCCAGTCCCTTGAAGTATATCTCCAACAACTCTATCTTTGGAATCCCATGATGTGGGCAATCCAAAAGAATGTCTTTAAATCTCTCCCATGACTTGGACAGGCTCTCCTTGTCCTTCATGATAAATGCACTGATCTTTCCTCTCATTTCAGTGGTTTTAGAGGGGGGAAAGAATGTAGTCAAGAACTCCGTAGTCATCTCCTCCCAAGTATCGATTTTTCCTGGAGGAAGAGATTGATACCAAGTAAGCGCTCTATCTTTCAAAGAGAAGTAGAAAGGCCTTAGCTTGTAATTGTTGTTTTACAGCCTTGAAGGTCTCAAGGTCTCCATCAAGATCTCATAGTTTTTTAGATGTTGATGCGGAGATTCCCTCTCTAGCCCTCCAAACTGGCATTGGCGAATCATGGAAAGAACTTGCGGTCGAAGTTCATAGTCATGGTCTGTTGGATCACCTAGGTTGACTCCTGGACGCCTCAGTTGCTGATTGGGGTCCATCCTTTGCCCTAGGGTCTGTGGAATACCTGGAAAAACAGCATCTCGGACTAGCATCCGAGGTGGAAGTATCTCGGCCGGGGCAGCAGGTACTGGATTCTGCCTCGGTCGAGGGTCTAGAACAGGGTCTTGCCTCGGTCGAGGATCTAGGTTCGGTCGAGATAGATAATGGTCTCGTAAAGCCGCCATATCTGCTTCGATCGCCTCATTCCTTGTGCGAGTTTCTTCCCTTTCCAGTCGCAGTTCTTCTTTATTGAGGCGTACTTGTTCCAGCGCCTCCTTCAATTCGGCCTCAAGATCGCGATTATCCTGATTGGCCATTTTCGCTTCTTTCAAGCGTCTTTTGTATGTCTTTTTTGGTTCTAGATCATAGGGAACGATTTCCTTCCCAGCGCGGGTTCTTCGCATAAACCTAAGAAAATGAACCTGCGAAAGTCACTCAAGTAGAGTGGTTAGTAGAAACAGGGGCAAGCGCCCCGAAAGCCAACCACAACCAGCTCGGTCTAGACCAAGTCCCCGGCAACGGCGCCAAAAACTTGTTCGCTCCAAACGGTGTGTGCAAGCTTTAAATTTATAACCCTAGATGTATGCCTGAAACAAGGATGCGAACCCGTAGTGTACGGGTCAATTGTAGTAAAAGCAAGAAATTCCGGGGTGTCGATCTCAGGGACTCAGTGAAAGAAAGAAGGTGTAGGTTGTCTATGTAATTACTAACCACCAAAGCAACTAAAGCAATCAAAGATGATAAAAAGTCAATTAAAGGAATATGCAATTCTAGGGATTAAAGCGTCTAGTTGTGGTTCCAACTCAAGATCTAAAGATAAGCGGACAAAGCTGAGATTTTGCAAAGGGAAGGTGTTACTAAAGTGGAATAAATCACCGGGTAAGTCTCACTACTCACTAATCCCAAACCGTAACTCCTATTACCGGGTAAGTCTCAAGGAATTTAAGGAAAAGAACTATAACCTCAAACTAACACTCCAACTAAGGGAATAGAATCAACCTTTACCGGGTAAGTCTCAGGCTAACTCACAAAGATGGGATAAAAGCACACTCAAACCCCAATAAAGGATAAACCTTTATTACCTATACTTATGATCTTAGGTAAACAAACAAAGGAATTATCGGGTAAGTCTCATCCTAGGCTTGCATTGAACCAGGAAAGGTATAATAAGAATAGGATTTGGCAAACTCTAACACTTAACTCTTAGTTACAGATCAGATAGGTCACCTCGGTCAAACGAATTCCACCCCGGCCGAGATGTTCATCGACTGAACGAGATACTCTAGGGTTAAGGATAAATACTTGAGCTTTCAGGGTCCTACTAGAATTTAAGATTATTCTATCATTGTTTTTCCCACAACCTTCAGCCAATCACCCTAGAATCACACAAAGAAATTAGCCAATCATCATTATGAAAGCAATAATCAAATATAAGGGAAGAAGGTGAATAATTGAACACAAAAACCTTGAGAACAAGGCTTCAATAACTGAATCAATTATCAAACAAACAAGCGTTCCTTGGATCACAATCCAATAAGACAATCAACAAGAAGGAAATCTAAGAGAATCTTACAAAACCCTTCACAAAAGCTATAAAAGCTATCAACTTCCTTCCTTCAACCTTCCTTCAATCCTTCCTAACTGCTGGATGCTCTAAGCATGTATTTTCCGGTGATGCGCCGGTTATGCGCCGGTTGTGATTTGTGGAAAATCCAACCCTTTATATAGGAAAATTACCCTCCTAAGATAAGATATCTTAGAAAGATATTTTCCTAATAAAATATATCTATCTCTCATAAATAAATCCCTAAAATATATGATCTTCCTTCCAGAAATCCAGCCTATAAATATAAGATCTCTCCTTCCAAAAATAAAAGATCTCAGCCAAGAATAAAATATATCTCGCCGCGTCCAAGGTGTTCACCTCGGTCGGAACGCTCCTCTCGATCACCTCGGTCGAGATGGTACTGTATCTGACCGAGGTGGCTCTAAACTGAATGTGAAATCTCTCAAATCTGGTCCAAAGTAAATCTTTAATCCAATTCCATGCTTCTTGGATTCTTCCTTAAGCTCTTGAATGTAGCTCCTTTAGCTCCATTCTGATGCAGAACGTGCCATTTTACCTACGATTACAACGAAACTTGGTGTAGACCTCGATTCCCGCAAAGGTAGATGAAACGATAATATAATCAGATAATATAAATTCAAACAGGCAGATTATTGAAGATAAAACGTCTAAACAGGTCCCAAAATATAGACTATAATTCATGCTATCACCTATGAGGTATGTGGCTTGTTGAGTTGTTAGAAATTGAAGAAACAATTTGAAGAGTGGTTTGAGACAGACTCCGTTCACCCTAGCACGTTCATTGATACGTATGGACGACTTGTTGGTTCAACTAAGAGTAGCAATTGTGTTTTCAAGATTTCCGTATGCTTAGGATATCATCAGCTAAGGATGAGAGAGTAGTGCGGGCATAGGACAGCATTCCATACCCGTTATGGACACTACGAGTTGTAGTGTTGTCATATGAGTTGAGGAACGTCCTAGTAGTCGTTATAGGAGTTGATGAACAGTGTCTTCATCTACTTCCTTGATCAGTTGGTGGTAGACCTTATTGATGATGTTTTGGTGCACACTCACAGCGGAGAGGAACGTACCGGTTATTTGAGGACGGTTTTGCAGAATCCGAGGGATAGAAGCAATGTGCTATGCTCCCTAAACGTGAATTGAGATGCCATAAGTAACCTTCAAGGTCATGTTTGTAATAACCGAAAATTTTAATGTCCGTTAAACCTGAAGATAACCAAATTCCGATACGTCATTCTGAAATAAAATAAAACGAGTTAAATTCTATCATTTTATGTGACATTGATTCACATAAAATGATGAAACTATGTAACAGGAAATAAATTATGTACCTCTAAAATAAGATAAGATATTAAATTATACGGAATTTAATTCCGTATTTATTCCCGCAAATTACCTACCGATCCGTACGAGTAACGAGTTACGTATTCTTATTTTTACGCGAGGGCAGACCGGATGTGGCCCATTACTAGGCCAACATACTAAGCCCACCAGCCCACTTCCTAAACTAATCCTAACCCTAATCCTACGTTAACCCTAATTACCTAAGGTTGCCGCTTATCTATCTCGCTCCACTACAACGTATACCGCTTCTCCTTTGCCTCTGAAGAGACGATAGCAGCAGCAGCCATCAACGGGGATTCGCTGACGCCTGGTGGGAGGAAGGACCGCCGCTGCTGCAACCGCCGGTCGCACCCTGCTCGACCGCCGAACGACCGCGCCGCCTTTGTCGTCGGTAAGTCTCGCCTGTTTCTTCTCCGCTACTCTCCTTCCTGCTCTTCTTTGTTTCGGAACTCACCAACCGCTCTCCGGATTCGCACAGCAGTACGCCACCGCCGTCCTCGGTCGCTGCCTCCCGTCGACCACCCAGGGCATCGCTAATCGCCACCGAGCCATCGCCCCATCGATTCCGGTAAGTGACGTCCGCTCTTCCTCTTACGCTAAATTCCTCCCCGCCCCTCTGCTGTTTCGGACTCACCAGCAGCTTTCCGGCTTCACGCAGCAGTAGCAGGGCCGATCAACAGTGAGGCCGTCCGGAACGCCAGCACACCGCCCCGCCGGACTGCAACTCCGGTAAGACGTCTTCTACGGTTCTTCTCCCCTTCTACCTTCCTGCGAGTACATTTGTGAGACTAAATATGTATATAAATAGTAGAGTGGAGGGGGAATGGGTATGCAGTACGGTAGGTTAGTAAGGGCAGTTGTGTGAGCTGTTGAGATCTGTTGGTAGGCAAGGCTGAGATGTGTGTGGTCCGAGGGTAAGGGTAAGTATACTAGATAGAGTTGTTGTGTACGTGGGGAGGTATGAGCTTATATAGGAGTTATATATGCCGAGTATATAAATATACGTATATATGTATATAATATGATGTATAAGTGTACATATAAGTGATTTATAAGTTTATACATGTAGACAGGTATATGGATCTGCTCACATGAGTGCGAGTTGGGGAAATATAAATTATGTAGCCATATATATATATAAATACCTAGGAATTACGGATTTATTAGAGTTGAAGGAAAAGTTAGAGTATGTGCATATGTATATACATATACATTTGAGAGGGTAGAGTGAGAGCTGGAAAGAGGAGGAGTGGTATATTTCGAGGAATGGTTTCGAGCTAGCTTAACTTATAAGAATTTTCAGAGAGAAACTTTTTATAGAAAACAAATGCTAAAAGAAATTAGTAGGGTTTTAAGAATAACTTCGAGAATTTACGTCACTAAGGGTAAAATGGTCTTTTACCGTAAGAGAGCTATTTCCGTAATTCCTTCGCATGAGGTTGGACATCTAGATGTGATTATGATCCACATGCCTTATTTGACAGGCGTTTGAGTTACTACGAGTACGGACTGTTTGAGACGTGTTAGAGTGTATTTTGACTCAGGTAAGTCCTTGTGACTTACTTAGCTAGTTTTTGGATATTAGTTGAGTGATAGTGGTTGTGTGTGCTATGTGCGTGTTTTAATAATAATAATATGCTAGGACGACCGTTATTATTACGTTTAGGGCCCAAGTGTATGTATAACGGGCCGTGACATCACTGCCCAGCTCTGACAGGAGACTGGGAGGTTCTCTATACCCAGACCAGGCAGGTACAAGGTGAGATGCATCGGATTCATTCCTGATGGTTACACGGGGGCGGAGGCGAGGTTTGGGAATCCCTCGTGTCACAAAATAAGTATCATTAGCGTGAAAGAGTAACTTAACTTAAGATAATAAATGGACTTGTCTGAAAGCATGATGGGTGTTTATATTTCTATGTGTGTGTGTGTGCTACTATTATTCTTCTAATATTAAGATAACTAGCTAATGGTTTTTCTTGTTGTGTTTTTTTAGATTTACCGCAGGTTAGACCAGCAGCTAAGTGATCCGGAAGTAGTGGTCAGCCGGGTCTCCGTACTCCTTAGAGTGGGCGTTGGGGTTGTGTTTGTCATTCTTTCTTTCGTTAAGACAGTTGATCGTCTTTCCCTTGTTTAAGTACTTTAGGCTGCTAGACCGTGTTGCATTCATTACCCTAAAATACTATTTTATGAATTTCGGTTTTTCCTTATTTGTGTCTTGTTGCAAGATCCTAGTAATATTGTTGTCAAACTGAGGTCGGGACCCATTGTGAGGTTCTAACCAGTAATGTCCCAAGTTCTGAGAATTCGGGGTGTTACAACATGGTATCAGAGCTCTAGGTTGGCAACAATGGCACTTGAAATCTTCTGAAAGACCGAATAAGTTTTAACCAGAACCCGAAAGGGATCTGAGTTTTAAAAAAGGGAACTTTTGGTTTTCAAATACATGTATAGTTTGGTTGGGAATAGAAAAGTACGGCTGACCACCACTACTACCGTGGATCTCAGTATGCTTAGTATGGACTTTAGGTTTTACTGTAGATGGACTTATTGGACTTTTTAGCTAGTTATATTTATAGTTGTTATTCCCCGCGCAGATGGCACGTACTAGAGCTACGCTAGCTACTGGTCGAGGTAGAGGTCGTCCACCTCTCCCTCAAGCTGGACCAGGTAGGGGAGATGGGACCCCTATAGTTAGAGGACGCGGCCGTGGAGGTAGACCTCCACTAGCCCGAGGTCGAGGTCGAGCTCCTCGAGAGGATCCACCAGCAGTGATCATGCCAGAGGTTGGAGTGGAGGAGGTGGTTGAGAGTGTAGGTCCCGAGGTCAGGAATGAGACTGTTGCTAGGTCTGGAGCGCAGAGAGCACATTCGACGGAGTCAGGACGTGTTTCCATTGGAGCAACTGAGTACAGAGAGTACCGAGCATACGTTGAGCGTATGGAGGAGGCTGCTAGGACAGAGGGACATACCCAGGTACCACCAGTACCGGCTAGATCTGTTCAGGTGACACAGGGAGTGCCTCAGGTACCGGCTGTACCTGAGAGGAGAGTTGTGGCTGAGAGAGCTCCTACTGGGTCTAGAACACCGAGGCCGGATGAGTGGTTGAAGGCTTTCAACTCTCAGAAGGTCCCCTCATTTAGTGGAGAGATAGGACTGGAGGTGGAGCACTGGATTGGACAGGTAGAGACTACGTTAGAGGCAATACGTTGCCCAGAGGATCGGCAGGTGGATTTGGTGCAGACATGCTTCATTGAGGATGCTCATTCCTGGTGGCGGACCATACGTAGTCGAGTCACCAGTTGGGAGCAGATGAGGGGTATTGTTAGACACAGATACTGCCCTGTCTCGTTGAGGAGAGAGAGGTTTCAGGACTTCATTGAGGCAGGATTTAAGGACATTCCGATTGCTGCTGCCATCAAGAAGTTCCAGAAGGAACTGACACTGCTTGGACCAGCTGCACCTCCTGAGGAGCAGCATGTATATCTCTTTTCACGGAGATTGAGAGAGAGCACTCGTTCCTATCTGGCAGGATTTCGCTGTGAGACTCTGTCAGACTATCAGGATAGAGCGTCTGCATATGAGAGACATACTAGTGTCGAGGAGAGCTGCTCAGTCAGATAGGCCGGATAAGCGGCAGAGGACAGGTTATGCTAGTGGTAGTTCAGGAGTAGCTGTTTTTGGACGGGGACAGACTCAGAGGCGACATAGCCATACCGCTACGGGTCAGACTTCAGCTGGTGGCTTACAGTGCCACAACTGCAGTGGTTATGGTCACATCCGATCGAACTGCACGAAGCCGGCAGTGACCTGCTTCCAGTGCGGCAAGGTTGGACAAAGAGCTGCATTCTGCCGTCGGGGCAAGGCTCCATCTCAGCAGGGTTCTTCTCCTGCAGGCCTATCAGGGAGTGTACAGAGACCGCCACAGTACCAAGCTCCGAGTCAGCAGCAGCAGTACCGAGCTCCTGGTCAACAACAGTCTTACAAGGCTCCAGGAAACACATCATCCCAGAGCTCTATGCAGGGATCAGGTCGGGGCAAAGGACGTGGTAGTGTTGTTGATACTAGAGGAGCTCAGGCACGAGTGTTTGAGTTGAGAGATGCTGATCAGCCAGATGCACCGTCTGCCACAGGTACAATCCAGATCCATGACTTACCTATACGAGTTTTATTTGATACGGGTGCTACACACTCCTTCATATCTGATGCATGCGTAGATAGGTTGTCCTTAGCTACTGTAGAGGGGATACCTTTTATGATAGGCTTACCTGATGGGAGTAAGGTAAGAGGGACTAGAGAGATTTATGGATGTCCTGTTCGCATGGGAGATCGAGACTGGCTAGTAAATTTTCTAGTCATGCCCTTAGCTCATGAGGATGTGATTTTAGGGATAGATTGGATGAGGAGACACGGAGCAGTCTTAGACATTGGCAGGAGGAAAGTGACCGTTTCCACTGAGGAGGGTCATAGAGTGATATTTCGAGGTTGGGACCTCGGAAAGTCAGGCACCGTTATCAGTGCAGTGAGAGTAACGAGACTGATAGCACAGGGTTGCGAGGCCTTCTGGTGTTATGCCATGAAGGAAAGCAAGAGCCTGACCATAGAGGAGATACCTGTTGCATGCGAGTTTGTAGAGGTATTCAGTGACGACCTGCCAGGGCTACCCCCACAGAGGAGTGTTGACTTCAGCATTGACTTAGAGCCCGGCACGAGACCGATCTCGAAGGCTCTGTACCGTATGGCACCGATAGAGCTGCTTGAGCTGAAGAAGCAGTTAAAGGAGTTAGCAGAGAAGGGTTTCATACGCCCTAGTGTGTCTCCTTGGGGTGCGCCAATATTATTTGTGAAGAAGAAGGACGGATCGATGAGGCTGTGCATAGACTACAGAGAACTGAATAAAGTCACCATCAAGAACAAGTACCCACTGCCGCGTATAGACGACCTGTTGGACCAGTTGCATGGGGCGTCCGTGTTCTCGAGGATAGACTTGAGATCAGGTTACCACCAGTTGAGGGTGAGAGATCAGGACATACCTAAGACAGCATTCCGGACTAGGTATGGTCATTATGAGTTCATAGTGATGCCATTTGGGCTCACTAATGCACCAGCGGTGTTCATGGAGTTGATGAATGGGATATTCATTGACTTCTTAGACCAGTTTGTAGTGGTCTTCATTGACGACATCCTAGTCTACTCTAGGAGTCGAGAGGAGCATGCCGGACACTTGAGAACAGTATTGCAGGTTCTACAAGATAGCCAGCTGTATGCTAAGCTATCCAAGTGCGAGTTTTGGATGTCAGAGGTAGCTTTCTTAGGTCACGTGGTGACTGCTGAGGGTATTAAAGTTGATCCGGCGAAGATCGAGTCAGTATCTTCTTGGCAACCTCCTAAGAATGTCAAGGAGGTTCGCAGCTTTCTAGGTTTCGCAAGATACTACCGTCGGTTTGTGGAAGGGTTTTCCTTGATTGCCCGACCACTTACTTGTCTTCTAAGGAAGACTACTCGGTTTGTCTGGTCTGAGCCGTGTCAGCAGAGTTTTGAGGAGCTAAAGAGGAGATTGACATCTGCTCCGATTTTGGCACAGCCTGAGGGTACTGATGATTTTGTGGTATACGGTGAAGCATCCAAGCTGGGCTTGGGGTGTGTTTTGATGCAGAGGGGTAAGGTCATAGCCTATGCGTCTCGATAGTTGAAGACGTATGAGGAGAACTACCCCACACATGATCTAGAGTTGGTTGCAGTAGTCCATGCTCTTAAGATCTGGCGTCACTATCTCTATGGGGCGACATGTCAGATCTTCACAGACCATAAGAGTATGAAGTACATATTCACTCAGAGAGAGTTGAATAACCGCCAGAGGCGGTGGTTAGAGTTGATCAAGGACTTCGACCTTGAGATTCTTTACCACCCCGCAAAGGCGAATGTAGTAGCTGACGCTTTGAGCCGGAAGACGCCTAGAGAGAGGGCGATAGCCCGGTTGACAGTACAACCACAGTTATAGAGAGATTTGGCTTGGTTGGAGATAGAGATTCAGTTTCCCGATACTGATAGTCAGTTGGCTACTTTGGAGTTACTTCCTGATCTGTTGGATGAGATCCGACAGAAGCAGGAGACTTGCCAGACTTTGACAAGGATCCGAGATAGAATGTCTCGAGATGAGGCCCCACAGTTCACTATTGGTGCTGATGGATTGATGAGACGTCAGGATCGTGTTTGTGTGCCGTCAGACAGTGAGTTGAGACAGAGGATACTAGGTGAGGCTCATGCTACCGATACTCAGTACATCCTGGAGCGAGTAAGATGTACAAGGATGTGAGACGGTCCTTCTGGTGGGGTGGTTTGAAGCCCAATGTGACTCGGTATGTAGCTTAGTGTGCGACCTGCCAGCAGGTCAAGATTGAGCATCGTAGGTCTGGAGGAGAGCTCCACCCACTTCCAGTACCACAGTGGAAGTGAGAGGATATATCTATGGATTTTGTCACAGGTTTGAGACTAAGCAGAGGATTTGATGCTATTTGGGTAGTGATAGACCGCCTGACGAAGACCGCACGTTTAATTCCGATGAAGGAAACGTGGCTGGTGAGTCGTCTAGCTGAGGAGTTCACCATACACATTGTGAGACTCGATGGAGTACCGAGGACTATCGTCTCTGACAGAGATGGACGTTTTACCTCGAGATTTTGGCAGCAGGTACATACTGCTTTGGGGACGAGTCTCCACTTTACTACCGCCTACCACCCACAGACAGACGGACAGTCTGAGAGGACCATTCAGACCTTAGAGGACATGCTCCGGGCGTGTGTACTAGATTAGGGACAGGTATGGCCAGATCATCTTCCACTGGTAGAGTTTTCATATAATAACAGCTGGCACGCGTCTATTAGAATGGCCCCTTATGAGGCTTTGTACGGGCGGAGATGCCGTACACCATTATGTTGGGATGAGCTTAGTGGATGGAGTAGCTCCAGACCAGATACAGGATGACATCGCTCGGATTGCCCTAGTCCGAGAGCGGATGTTAGCAGCTCAGAGTCGTCAGAAGTCCTACGCCGACAAAAGGCGTCGACCTTTGGAGTTTAGAGTGGGTGCTCAGGTGTGGTTGAGAGTGTCACCTACGAGAGGAGTCATGCGTTTCGGCATTAAGGGGAAGGTGAGTCCCCGATATGTCGGACCTTTTGAGATCTTGGAGAGAGTTGGAGAAGTGGCCTACAGACTAGCATTACCGTCGAGACTAGAGGGTGTCCATCCGGTCTTTCATGTATCTTAGTAGAGAGAGTACATCCCGGATCCGAGACACGTCATCAGCCATGAGGATCTGACAGTTGAGCCTGACCATACATTTGTAGAGTACCCAGTAGCTGTGTTGGAGCGCAGTACTAGGCGTCTGCGGTCCAAGGAGATACCTATGTTGAGGGTCCAGTGGTCTAGATGAGGAGCTGATGAGGCCACTTGGGTGACTGAGGAGAGTATTAGACGTAACTATCCCGAGTTCTTTGGGGGTTAGAGGTTACTCCTGTATTGACGAGTTAGTACTCGGATGTTGTGTTGTTTGACATTTCAGGTTTTTATATTGATTTGAGTGATTACGTTTATGTGATACATGTTGCTTTTGATGATTGAGTAGTTACATGATAAGAGAAGATTCTAAGTTTCGGGACGAAACTTCTTTTAAGAGGGCACTGATGTAATAACCGAAAATTTTAATGTTCGTTAAACCTGAAGATAACCAAATTCCGATACGTCATTCTGAAATAAAATAAAATGAGTTAAATTCTATCATTTTATGTGACATTGATTCACATAAAATGATGAAACTATGTAACACGAAATAAATTACGTACCTCTAAAATAAGATAAGAAATTAAATTATACGGAATTTAATTCCGTATTTATTCCCGCAAATTACCTACCGATCCGTACGAGTAACGAGTTACGTATTCTTATTTTTATGCGAGGGCAGACCGGATGTGGCCTATTACTAGGCCCACATACTAAGCCCACCAGCCCACTTCCTAAACTAATCATAACCCTAATCCTACGTTAACCCTAATTACCTAAGGTTGCCGCTTATCTATCTCGCTCCACTGCAACGTATACTGCTTCTCCTTTGCCTCTGAAGAGACGATAGCAGCAGCAGCCATCAACGGGGATTCGCCGACGCTTGGTGGGAGGAAGGACCGCCGCTGCTGCAACCGCCAGTCGCACCCTGCTCGACCGCCGAACGACCGTGCCGCCTCTGTCGTCGGTAAGTCTCGCCTGTTTCTTCTCCGCTACTCTCCTTCCTGTTCTTCTTTGTTTTGGAACTCACCAACCGCTCTGCGGATTCGCACAGTAGTACGCCACCGCCGTCCTCGGTCGCTGCCTCCCGTCGACCACCCAGGGCATCGCTAACCGCCACCGAGCCGTCGCCTCCGTCGATTCTGGTAAGTGACGTCCGCTCTTCCTCTTACGCTAAATTCCTCCCGCCCCTCTGCTATTTCCGACTCACCAGCAGCTTTCCGGCTTCACGCAGCAGTAGCAGGGCCGACCACCAGTGAGGCCGTCCGGAACGCCAGCACACCGCCCCGCCGGACTGCAACTCCGGTAAGACGTCTCCTACTGTTCTTCTCCCCTTCTACCTTCCTGCGAGTATATTTGTGAGACTAAATATGTATATAAACAGTAGAGTGGAGGTGGAATGGGTATGCAGTACGGTAGGTTAGTAAGGGCAGTTGTATGAGCTGTTGAGATCTGTAGGTAGGCAAGGCTGAGATGTGTGTGGTCCGAGGGTAAGGGTAAGTATACTAGATAGAGTTGTTGTGTACGTGGGGAGGTATGAGCTTATATAGGAGTTATATATGCCGAGTATATAAATATACGTATATATGTATATAATATGATGTATAAGTGTACATATAAGTGATTTATAAGTTTATACATGTAGATAGATATATGGATCTACTCACATGAGTGCGAGTTGGGGAAATATAAATTATATAGCCATATATATATATAAATACCTAGGAATTACAGATTTATTAGAGTTGAAGGAAAAGTTAGAGTATGTGCATATGTATATATATATATATATACATTTGAGAGGGTAGAGTGAGAGCTGGAAAGAGGAGTGGTATATTTCGAGGAATGGTTTCGAGCTAGCTTAACTTATAAGAATTTTCAGAGAGAAAGTTTTTATGGAAAACAAATACTAAAAGAAATTAGTAGGGTTTTAAGAATAACTTCGAGAATTTACGTCACTAAGGGTAAAATGGTCTTTTACCGTAAGAGAGCTATTTCCGTAATTCCTTCGCATGAGGTTGGACATCTAGATGTGATTATGATCCACATGCCTTATTTGACAGGCGTTTGAGTTACTACGAGTACGGACTGTTTGAGACGTGTTAGAGTGTATTTTGACTCAGGTAAGTCATTGCGACTTATTTAGCTAGTTTTTGGATATTAGTTGAGTGATAGTGGTTGTGTGTGCTATGTGCGTGTTTTAGTAATAATAACATGCTAGGACAACCGTTATTATTACGTTTAGGGCCCAAGTGTATGTATAACGGGCCGTGACATCACTGCCCAGCTCTGACAGGAGACTGGGAGGTTCTCTATACCTAGACCAGGCAGGTACAAGGTGAGATGCATCGGATTCATTTCTGATGGTTACACGGGGGCGTAGGCGAGGTTTGGGAATCCCTCGTGTCACAAAATAAGTATCATTAGCGTGAAAGAGTAACTTAACTTAAGATAATAAATGGACTTGTCTGAAAGCATGATGGGTGTTTATATTTCTATGTGTGTGTGTGTGCTACTATTATTCTTCTAATATTTAGATAACTAGCTAATGGTTTCTCTTGTTGTGTTTTTTTAGATTTACCGCAGGTTAGACCAGCAGCTGAGTGATCCGGAAGTAGTGGTCAGCCGGGTCTCCGTACTCCTTAGAGTGGGCGTTGGGGTTGTGTTTGTCATTCTTTCTTTCGTTAAGACAGTTGATCGTCTTTCCCTTGTTTAAGTACTTTAGGCTGCTAGACCGTGTTGCATTCATTACCCTAAAATACTATTTTATGAATTTCGGTTTTTCCTTATTTGTGTCTTGTTGCAAGATCCTAGTAATATTGTTGTCAAATTGAGGTCGGGACCCATTGTGAGGTCCTAACCAGTAATGTCCCGAGTTCTGAGAATTCGGGGTGTTACAATGTTGTTCCGCCACTAGGATCATGATTGATGTGAAGAGAAGTATGAAGTCTTGTGGATGATACTGATGAACGTTAAGGGAATGCGTAGTTCTCGGCCCAACCGATTGCTACTAACGCTTTGAGGAAGGATTCTATGTGATTGTGCATCCATTTATGAGTCTTATGAGGAAGACCACCATAATTTTGTGGTTGAAGTAGTATGTCGAAGCTCTGAAGAGTAGAGGAAGCATTTGACCTCTGCTTCTATTCGGTGATAATTAGAAGATTTTGGGAATCACGTGATTACGGTGCTGAGAACGTATGAGGAGAACTGCCCGACTCATGATTTCGAGTTAGTGGTGGTATTTCAAGTTCCAAGATTTGAAGACAATACCTGTTTGACATTTCGTGTCACAGTTTCGCAGATCATAGGAGGTTGAAGCATATTTTTATGCAATAAAGGTTGAATAATCGCCAGCGTCGATGGTTTGAGTTAATCAAGGATGCTGACCTTGAGAAATTGTACCATTTTGGCGAGGGGAATGTGGTCACTAATCTAGCTTGGCTAGAGTTGGACCTACAACTACTGATAGGGACGCTAGTTTCATGTTTAGGGATTTTACCTGGTTTGTTGGAGGAGGCCAACAAAAGGCAGGGGACTTGCCTGACCCTGAGGGAACTTGATGAAAAGATGTACATGGTGAAGCACCACCGTTCTTTAATGGAACAGAAGGAGTATGAGGCGCCGCAACTACGTTAGTATAACCGCTTATGTGGAGTCGAGTGGAGAAGATTACAGTATACTCATAGTACACCTTCTTTAGTACATCCATGTACGAATAAGAGGTACCACGAAGTAGTAAATCAGGTTAAAGTGTTACTGACCTGGAGATGAGCTCATCCACTACTAATGTTGTAGTGGAAGTGAGAGGACTTTTTTGTGGACTTGTGATGGGATTGAGACCCAGTAAGAGTTTTGGTGTTATCCAGATTATTAGCAACAGATTTACGAAGTCGACACGTTCCATCTCTACAGAGAGACGTGGCTAGTGAATGAAGTAACAAAGGAGTACACTAGACAGATGGTGGGACTCCATAAGTGTACCGAGGATGATCAACTATGATCGTAGTAGACGGTTTACTTTGAGGTTTTGATAGCAGATTCAGACTACTTGGGAAACGCGTCCACATAGCATGATTGAGTATTACTTCAGACAGACGGTCAGTCTGAAGAGATGTTGTGAGCTTGTGGGATAGATTGGGAACAGGGACGATCTGTTTATCTCCCACTCGTTGAGTTCTTATACCACCACCGTTGGTATGCATCTATAGGGATAACCCCTATGAGGCGTTGTGTAGACATAGGTGTCATACACCTTTATGCTGGGAGGAGCCTACTTGTACTAGTGGGATAGCGCCAGAACAGATTCAGGATGATATGGCTCGAGTAATGCTGATCAGAGAGAGGATGCTGGCTGCACAGAGTCGCCAGAAGTCGTATGCAGATAGGAGGCGTGGACCTCTAGAGTTTAGGGTAGGAGCTCATGTCTGGTTGAGAGTAACTCTGACGTGAGGCGTCAGACGTTATGGCATAAAGGGAAGTTGAGTCTCCGATATGTCAGTCCTTTCGAGATACTGGATAGAGTTGGGAGAGCAGTGCACAGATTGGCTTTGCCACCAAAGTTAGAGGGTGTTCACCCTATGTTTCATGTGTCTCAGCTGAGGGAGTACATATCAGACCTGAGGCACATTGTGAGTTATGATGATCTAGTGGTTGAGCCGGACCACACTTTTTCAGAACAACCTTATGCAGTTCTAGAAAAAGAGGTGTGAGACGCCTGCATTCGAAGGATATTCCTATGATGAGGATACAGTGGTCGAGACGAGGACCGGATAAGGATACCTGGGAGACTGAGGATAGTATCCAAAGGTACTATCTTGGGTTCTATGCGGTGTTAGAGGCACCCGTAGGATCCACGAGTAGATCTTAGTGCCTTTTTGGTGAGTGCTTATATGCTATGTGCTTATGTGATATGATGTGTTTTCGTGCTAGCTTTGATATGTGCATCTGATCTGTTAGATCTTGTTTGCTAGCACGATATAGGTATAGCTGGAGATGGTTCTTTCCTCCATGCTATTGTAATATGTTTAGGATTAGTTGGAGATGGTTCTTTCCTCCATGCTATTATTGATGGACATAGTGTGAGTGGAGACGGTTTTCCTCCACATAGTTGTGTTACGAGTATGATTGGCTGGAGACGGCTTTCCTCCATGCCTTGTGGCGTGGTTAGTAGTTGGCTAGAGATGATTTTTCATCTATGCCTTTGGATAGCGTTATGATCTTGTTGCCGGAGTTGGTGATTCCTCCATGCTGTGTTTGAGGTTATAGAGTGTTATAGGTTGATACGTTTGAACGGAGATGTGATACCTCTGATAGAGAGAGTGTCTATACCTCGGCGTATGGGTCCGAGAGGATTTGGGAATTGTTCAAGTTTCGGGACGGAACTTTTTCTTAAGGGGTGTGTGATGTAATAGCTACGATTTCCGAATTCTAATTAATGTTGATTAACTTAATCAGTGATAGTAATTGACATATAACTCGCAAAGATTGCGTAAGTGTTGAGTATAAGTCCCACCGTTATGTTCCTGACATAATTTTGGGCTTATGGTGAAATTTTTATTTTTTCCCCCGGGTAATTATTTTTACCCTCCGGTATTATTTGGAGCATTTGGGAGCTCCAATTAATAAAAATACAGTTGAGAGAAATGATCAGGACATCGGACATGTCCTAGATATGAAATAACATGGAAAGGCAAAACGGCTAAGAAAGACAGCTTAGGAATACACGTTTTCCGAGGCAATTGTGGAATAATTATCCCTACAATATTCAAGATTTATTGTTCCAATTTCGAGAAGTTTGGAGACGGGGTTAAACCCGCCATTGGATCGGTTAAAGGATAATTATCGACTTCGCTAAAGGATAATTATCGAATTCACTATAAATAGCGGAAAATCGTTTATTAATTCATTTCCTTTCACGTTTTCTCGTAAAAGCTCTGATTTCTCTCAAACTTCAAACTCAGATCTACTCTCCGTTTCTAATCCGATTTCAATTCCGTTTGAGTTTCTGGATTCCTCTCTTCATTTTCTTCATATCGGTACCGAGTTTCTGCATTTCCGAGCAGATGAAGACCTGGTCGAGCATATATGTCACCAGGATAGTTCCGTCGCTCACATTCCGGTGAATTTGATGTTGTACATGCGTAGCCTGCGTCGTTGTGATTCCGAATCTTCTTTCAGATCGTCAATCGGGTTAGTAACGAATAAGTTATGAATTCATTCGTTTTCCGTACTGTAATTTGGCCTAAATTGACCTTAGGCTTTTAAAAATGGATAATTAGAAATTCCATTATGATCTTTATTTTATTCTAGTGTTTATGGGTTGTTTGTTTGATGAAATCTGATGACAGGTGGGTTTAGAGATGGCTTGCGGGCAAAACGTTATTTTGGTGAAATTTAATTAATTAATTAAATGTTAATTAATTAAATTAGGATTAAATTTGAGATTGAGGAATAATGATTAGATGCATGCTAAGTGTTAGAATGAGTTGAGGATCATGATGATGTTATGGATATCGGTTATGGCTTTAAGGTTTAGTATGTGTACGAGTATGATGAAATGTTATGTTGAGGATATGCCTTAGGCATTTATGAATGTGTTGAGGATCTGAGTTTTAGATTTGAGATATAGGTTGGTTGTGGTTAGTGAGACGAGTCTCCTAACCTTTGCAGTATGTGATTGTGTGTGCCTTGCTATTGCAGGCGTTGATTACTTTCCCAAGTGGAAGCTGTGACGTGGTACATGTTACGAGCATATCAGGTAAGTCCATAGGACTTACTTAGCGTGCAATTGTGGATTGTATGATTGTGATGGTTGTGTGTGTTCATATGATTGTGCATTTATAACCTAAACCGGACTAGGATGACCATTTATTACATTTATTTGGCCCAAGTGTATTATAACGGGCATTAACCACCGGTCTCCGCCTGCTGGTTAGGAGAAGGTGCCTGGAAGCCAGTAACACAGGGGGGGACGAGTGACGATCACCCCCAATGCAAACCTGTTCGCTCCAAACGGTGTGTGCAAGCTTTAAATTTATAACCCTAGACGTAAGCTTAAAACAAGGATTCGAACCCGCAGTGTACGGGTCAATCGTAGTAAAAAGCAAGAAATTTCAGGGGTCGATCACAGGGACTTAGTGAAACAAAGTCCAATTACGGTATGCTTATGTAAATACTAACCACAAGTAATTAAAACAATCAAAGATGATATAGAAGTCAATAAAGGAAATATGCAATTCTAAGGATTAAAGCATCTAGTTGTGGTTCCAACTCAAGATCTAAAGATAAGCGGACAAAGCTGAGGTTTTTGCATGGGGAAGGTGTTACTAAAGTGGAATAGATCACCGGGTAAGTCTCACTACACACTAATCCTAAACCGTAACTCCTATTACCGGGTAAGTCTCAAGGAATCAAGATAAAGAATTATAACCTCAAACTAACACACCATCTAAGGGATATAGAATCAACCTTTACCGGGTAAGTCTCAGGCTAACTCACAAAGATGGGATGAAAGCACACTCAAACTCCAATAAAGGATAAACCTTTATTACCTATACTTATGATCTTAGATAAACAAACTAAGGAATTACCGGGTAAGTCTCATCCTAAGCTTGCATTGAACCAGGAAAGGTGTAATAAGAATAGGATTTGTCAAACTCTAACACTTAACTCTCAGTTTCGGATCAGATAAGTCACCTCGGTCAGCCAAATTCCACCCCGGCCGAGATGTTCATCGACTGAGCGAGATGCTTAGGGTTAAGTTTAAAGACTCGAACTTTCAGGGTCCTATTGTGATTAAGATCATTCTATCATTGTTTTTCCCACAACCTTCAGCCAATCACCCTAGAATCACACAAAGAAATTAGCCACTCATCATCATGAAAGTATTAATCAAGTATATGGGAAGAAGGTGAATATTTGAACAAGAAGAATTTAATGAAAAGACTTCAATAACTGAATCAAATATCACAACAAAGCGTTCCTTGGATAGAAATCCAACAAGACAAGATGTTCGCCCGAAAAGTGTGTGCGTCAAAGTCTTAAATTTGTATCTAGAACTCAAGCAAAGCGAACCCGCAGTGTACGGATCAGCTGTAGTAAGGTAAGAATTCCAGAGTCGAACTCAGGGATTTGGTGAGAGTAAATTCAACTTCAATTGTCTAGCGAAAATGCAAAAGCTTTTGTGATCAAATAAGGGTAAAATGATTCCAAGGATTCAAGTATCCGATTTCGGCCTTCGATTCAAGACACTTCTATAGATATAGGACAGAGTTTATATTGCCAAGATTAAATGTTCAAAAGTAGGTATCGTACGGTGAAGTTCCGAAACCTATATAACTAATCAAAAGGTTCTCTCTATAAGGGTTGTTGAGGCTGCAATATAGAAAGGTCTAAAGACAAGAATTATGCCCAAACTAACTATATAAAACTCCAGGATATGACTCTCCAAAGTAAGAATAGAAAGCACACTAAAAAATCTTAATAAAGGATGTTGAGTCTCTTTATTACCCAAATCTTATAATCCTAATCTATTAAATGTAGAACCAGGTTTGAAGTGTCTTCATACATTCAATTAGAGGTTAAAAAGATTAATCAATATTGGGATTTAGGCAAGGATTAGTTTTGGTTAAAGATTGATTCAATTAAAGTTCGTCAGAAGAATAAATCGGGCTGTTCATAAGAAAATCGGCCGATTTACTCCAAGAACACACCAATTTTCCTGTTGTCGCAAAACTAAAATCTAAACTCTCAGGGTCCTAATGTTTGAATGAGTTCAGTCTATCATCATCTAAGCCTTAATCATCAACTATTCTCCCCAGAATCACAAGGGTTTTAGCCAACCATTTTTAAAATCGAATCAAATTAAATATTGAGTGAAATATCGCAAAGAAACCGAATCTTGAATAAAAATCCAATAACCTTCAAATTTGTAAATAAAACTCGAAACTAATCAATGTATCTCTTGAATAATTCAAATTCGTGTTCAAAAACAACAATCACTTCAATGGATAAAGAAATCTCACAAACAAGAATCAAGATTGGCTTCCCGGCAAAAAGTCATTCAATCCTTCTCCAAGAATATCCAAATTCTCTCAAACGTGTAAAGATTTCCCGCTGCGGCCTCCTAATCTCCCTTCGGAGAATTCGACTCCAAGTCCCGGGGCTGTCACCGTCCTCCCTTCATTGTTGAAGGCTATCGAATATATGTAGGGATAAATCTAGGGTTTAAAGGTAAACCCTAGAAATCTGGGCTGAAAAGAAGTCGAGTGCGCTGGTATCAGAAGATACTCTGGGCCGTGTCATAAGGTATCAGAGAATACTTTGGCCGCGTCCGACGGTATCATAAAATACATTGGGCCGCGTCCGAAGGTATCAGAAAATACTTTGGGCCGCGTCCGAAGGTATCAGAAAATACTTTGGTGTGTCCTAATTTCCTTTTATGCTCCTTTTTGTCCCGCTTCAAGCCTTAATCCTTAAATGTGCCATTTTTGCTCCATAATTCGCCAAATTACCTTCAAATGCAATAAAACTCTATGTAGACCTCTATTCTTGCAAAGTAGGTGAATATAACCGTAAATGCCATGAATGTATGTCTATGCATGCAAAATAAAGGGAAAATCTATATAAATACATGCCTAAAAATAGGTCATAATTCATGTCATCAAAATACCCCATACTTGCCTCTTGCTTGTCTCCAAGCAAGGTTCAAACTTAAAATAAAAGATGATATGGATTATGAATGTGGAAAAATAAAGAAAAACCACAATATTTTGGTTGTGCTTCTATTCATAGATCACTCTCAAATGGTTGCTTCATAGCTAATGAAAATCATCATATGATCAAAAAGAATTATATCATGGAAAGGATAATCACACTTTGGAAGAAAATCATAACATGCATCATAACTTGCAATGTATCAAAATCAATCATGAGGAATCCAGTTTAGACCACAAAGCCAAACAACATACTCAAAGATCTTAAGGTCTTTCAAGCAAAGGTCAAGAAACGTGTATAGGTGGGAAACTTATAAAGGAATGTGGTGTATGAATCCGGGAAAAGGGAACAACACAAACTCTTTTTCTTTTTACTATTTGAACTAATCACCATTGAGAGCTTTGCTCTCCCTTTTCAACACAAAATTCTTTTTCGACTTTACTTTTTTTGGAAATATGGACAGCGGTGCACAAAAACCGAAGTCTAGGAGATCGGCGTTTCTCAATTTTGAGATGCCTCAAACCCTTGATGCACATACCATAATCCGTTAGGAATATCGCTCAATCCAACTTTGGCAAGACACAAACACCCGGCTATATGAATGGTGCCGAGTTACTCATCATCAAGATTGACTTCCCCAAACCTACAATTTTCTATACTTGTGAATGCAAGCATTTGCTTTCATGGCCCTCCCACATCAAACATGCCAAAACTCAACTCTTCCTAGTTCCCGGATAGGTAGGGAAGGCAATTATTTTATTGAGGGGCTAAATGAATAAGGAAAGAAGCAAGAAAAATCGAGGTGCCTTAAACATATCAATAAGAAGTGTAAGAACTTATCATGCGGTTTCAACCTTCAATAGTCAACGTGATTTAGAATGAAAGCAAATTATAAAACATGCATGAAATTCTAACAAAGTATTCAAATCCCACATACGTCATAAATCAATTCAAGCATATCAAAATCATCGTAGCTATTCCACAAAACAATGTTCATCATAGAGATCATATCCATTCTAGAAGCACACAAATTTTAAAATTTCTCAAAATTTTCAAAATCATATGATGCAAGACATAAAACATGCAAATGGTATTGCAAATACCTCCACCCCATACTTAAAACTCACATTGTCCCCAATGTGAAGAAAAGAAAAGGAAGAAAAGGATACTCACAATGTAAGATGGCGAATCAGGCATGGCGAATCATTCATTAAGTGGTGATGGTGAGAGTCTATATAAGCTCAATAGGGAACTCCGGATATTCTAATCGGTGTCGAAGAATGAAGAAGGGGAACGTCTTTTGGCCGAACAAAAATTTTCCGGAAAAAAAAAAATAAAATTTTTTTTTTTTTTTTGAAAAAAAATCGACCTATTTTTCAAAAAATCGGCCGAGTTTTCTGCCCGATTTTTTCGTCGGCCCGATTTTTCCTGAGGGGGTCGATCTCTGGGTTGATTTTTGTTTCTGTTGTCAAAAATCGACTTGTTCTGAAGCCTAAATCGACCGATCTTCTTTTTGTAAGTCGATTTCTTGCCTTTTGTTCCTTGAAAACGTCCTTAGGCACATTTGTATTGCCTTTTTCCATCAATTCCTCAAGATTATACCTAGTTCCTGCGATCCATGACACAAAAAAACCGAGAGCGCATCGAGAAAAACAAAAACAAAGCAAACTACACTAAACTATCCTAAGAAAAAGAAAAAGAAAAACTTGAATGCATTACCTTGGGTTGCCTCCCAAGAAGCGCTTTGTTTAAGGTCGTTAGCTGGACCTATCTCCATAGATGATTCAATGCACCTTGAATATCTTGGATTGCTCATCAAACTCATCATAAAATTCCTCAAAAAAGATTCCGGTTCCTAATTTCACCGGCAAATGGTAAGATCTCCCACGTACAAGCTTGTATGATTTGATTCTCAACGGGATTCTCCTAGCTTTCCTATGCTCTAATGGGACATTATTCAGCCTTGCGTCCCATCCTTTCCTGGATCGAGAAATCAGTTTTTCGAGAATCCTCCTAGCTTCCCCATCTCCAGATTGGGGATGATGTATGGTGTTCGTCATGTGAATGACCCCTACTTGAACAAAAGGCACTTCATCGCCTTAACGGTGAAGTGATTGCTAACTCCACTCCTTGTAGTCCAAGGAGCATCTACTTCCAGCAGTTTTAATGGAGGTTTCATCTTCACCTTAGGAAGTTCTTTTGGAAGAGACCTCCAACTCTCCGGTGCATTCCTGAAAAAATCAGAAATTTTAATAGGACTTTCAAATGAAGTAAGAGAATGTACCTTGTAAAGTTCTTCAAGGCTTGGGACAAGTTTCATGTTGGGATGATGATCCACACATGAAATATCTTCCAACTCAGCTGGATCCTCTTCAACCTTGGCCACAGTTTCAGTGATTTGGCCAAGGTTCTCCACTTCTTCCTCTTCTTCAATGAGGACTTCAAGAGGGGTTTCAAGCTCAATAGGAGGAAGGCTTAAGACTTGGAATTCTTCCTCGCAGGATAAATGATTTTCCAAGGATTTTTGAGCTTCAGAAATAGCCTTCATTTTGTCTTCCATCTTGTCCAACACTTTTAACATCTTTTCCAGCATCGTCTCTGTCCCATCCTCGGATGGTTGTTGTGGAGGTTGCACTTCAGGAGGTTGCTCATAAAACTTACGAGGGGGATTGAGCTCATCCCAATAGGCAAGCTCATCCTCAATAACTTCATCTCTTTCTCTTTCACTGTCGAACCAATGAAAGGCGTATTTCTCTTCCAAGTATTCATAATGGTCCGCCCTAGCACCTTGCCATGCAAACCATGCTGGATCAAATGCAGGTTTATAGCTACATGTAGCCATTGGTGAACCTGAAAACTCAAAAACTCATACCGAAAAGATTAAAAGCAAAAACAAAAGCTCCCAAGCCAAACAACCGAAAACCGAAATTGGTCTAGACCAAATCCCCGGCAACGGCGCCAAAAACTTATTCGCCCGAAAAGTATGTGCGTCAAAGTCCTAAATTTGTATCTAGAACTCAAGCAAAGCGAACCCGCAGTGTACGGATCAGCTGTAGTAAGGTAAGAATTCCAGAGTCGAACTCGGGGATTTGGTGAGAGTAAATTCAACTTCAATTGTCTAGCGAAAATGCAAAAGCTTTTGTGATCAAATAAGGGTAAAATGATTCCAAGGATTCAAGTATCCGATTTCGGCCTTCGATTCAAGACACTTCTATAGATATAGGACAGAGTTTATATTGCCAAGATTAAATGTTCAAAAGTAGGTATCGTACGGTGAAGTTCCGAAACCTATATAACTAATCAAAAGGTTCTCTCTATAAGGGTTGTTGAGGCTGCAATATAGAAAGGTCTAAAGACAAGAATTATGCCCAAACTAACTATCTAAAACTCCAGGATATGACTCTCCAAAGTAAGAATAGAAAGCACACTAAAAAATCTTAATAAAGGATGTTGAGTCTCTTTATTACCCAAATCTTATAATCCTAATCTATTAAATGTAGAACCAGGTTTGAAGTGTCTTCATACATTCAATTAGAGGTTAAAAAGATTAATCAATATTGGGATTTAGGCAAGGATTAGTTTTGGTTAAAGATTGATTCAATTAAAGTTCGTCAGAAGAATAAATCGGGTTGTTCATAAGAAAATCGGCCGATTTACTCCAAGAACACACCGATTTTCCTGTTGTCGCAAAACTAAAATCTAAACTCTCAGGGTCCTAATGTTTGAATGAGTTCAGTCTATCATCATCTAAGCCTTAATTATCAACTATTCTCCCCAGAATCACAAGGGTTTTAGCCAACCATTTTCAAAATCGAATCAAATTAAATATTGAGTGAAATATCGCAAAGAAACCGAATCTTGAATAAAAATCCAATAACCTTCAAATCTGTAAATAAAACTCGAAACTAATCAATGTATCTCTTGAATAATCCAAATTCGTGTTCAAAAACAACAATCACTTCAATGGATAAAGAAATCTCACAAACAAGAATCAAGATTGGCTTCCCGGCAAAAAGTCCTTCAATCCTTCTCCAAGAATATCCAAATTCTCTCAAACGTGTAAAGATTTCCCGCTGCGGCCTCCTAATCTCCCTTTGGAGAATTCGACTCCAAGTCCCGGGGCTGTCACCGTCCTCCCTTCAATGTTGAAGGCTATCGAATATATGTAGGGATAAATCTAGGGTTTAAAGGTAAAATCCTAGAAATCTGGGCTGAAAAGAAGTCGAGTGCGCTGGTATCAGAAGATACTCTGGGCCGCGTCATAAGGTATCAGAGAATACTTTGGCCGCGTTCGACGGTATCAGAAAATACTTTGGGCCGCGTCCGAAGGTATCAGAAAATACTTTGGGCCGCGTCCGAAGGTATCAGAAAATACTTTGGTGCGTCCTAATTTCCTTTTATGCTCCTTTTTATCCCGCTTCAAGGCTTAATCCTTAAATGTGCCATTTTTGCTCCATAATTCGCCAAATTACCTACAAATGCAATAAAACTCTGTGTAGACCTCTATTCTTGCAAAGTAGGTGAATATAACCATAAATGCCATGAATGTATGTCTATGCATGCAAAATAAAGGGAAAATCTATATAATTACATACCTAAAAACAAGACAACAAGGAAGGGAATCTAAGATAATCTTACAAAAACCCTTCAAAAGCTATAAAAGCTACAATCTTCCTTGTTCAACCTTCAAAAAGGTTCTTCAAATCTCCCAACTGGAGTATGGCTGCTGCGTGCTATGCGGGATCTCCAACTATATCCGGATGTATGCCGGATATAGCGGGGTCTCCAACTGTATGCGGATGTATGCAGGATCTCCAACTGTATGCGGATGTCGGATTTGTGAGAAATCCGACCCTTTTTATAGGAAAATTACTCTCCAAAGATAAGATATCTTAGAAAGATCTCTTCCCATAAAAATAGGTAAAATATATGATCTAACATATATTCTTCCTTCCAGGAGCCAAGCCCAAAAATATAAAATCTCTTTCCAAAGATAAAACATCTCAGCCAAGAATAAAATATTCTCGCCGCGTCCCAGGTGTTCGCCTCGGTTGAGTCGACTTCTCTGGATCACCTCGGTCGAGGTGAATCTGTGGTCAACCGAGGTGAGTCACAACTGAATGTGAAATCTCTCAAATCTGGTCCAAAGTGAATCTCTAATCCATGGCTATGCTTCCTGGATGGTTCCTTATGTTCCTGAATGTAGCTCCAATGACTCCATAGCTCTTTTTGCTCCTTTTTGATGCAAAGCGTACCATTTTACCTACGATTACAACAAAACTAGGTGTAGACCTCGATTCCTGCAAAGGTAGATGAAATGGTAATATAATCACATATTATACATACAAACATGCAGATTATTGAAGATAAAACGTCCAAACAAACCCCAAAATATAGACTATAATTCATGCTATCAAAATACCCCATACTTAGCCCTTGCTCGTCCCCAAGCAAGTTCCGCATATAAAAGACAAGATAGAATGGATTAATAGTCAAGAAAATCAATGAAAAGTCTTTCAAAACATTTTTATGGTGTGCTACAATCATAGATCACTCTAAGAGAATACTTCATGGAATTTAAAATCAAAATATGATCAAAACATTTTATAAATATAAGAAAGTTGTTCATCTTTGCATAAAATCATAGAATGCATAATAAGTTATAATTATCGAAATTAACCATGCATAATCCAGTTTAAACCGCTAAGTCAATCAACAAGCTCGAGGTCTCAAGGGCTTCCCAAAAGAAAGGTCAAGAAACGTGTAGGGTAGGGATGTATGTAAGGTAATGTGGTGCTAGAATCCGGGAAAAGGATATACTTCACTTTCACTTTGACTTTCAACATCTTCCACCAATAAGCTTTGCTTATTTCACACTTTTTCTTTTACTTTACTTTTTGGGATGCATGGACGGAGATGCACAATAACCGAAGCCTAGAAAATCAGCAATCATCAATTTTTTGAGATGCATCAAACCCTTGATGCACATACCATGACCCGTTAGGAATATCGCTCAATCCGACTTTGGCAAGACACAAACACCCGGCTATGTGAATGGTGCCGAGTTACTCATCTTCATGATTGACTTCCCCAAACCTATTTATTTCTTTCTAACACTTTCACTTCCAGCCAACTTCTCAACTTTAACTTCACTTGCTTTCACCACTTCGCTTGCTTCCAAATTCCCGGATAGGTAAAGGGAGGCAAAATATATATGAGGGGCTAAGCATGATCAAGAAGAAGAAGAGAGAATAATGAATTGCCTTGGTCTTTCCAGGAAGAAAGTGAGAGAACTTATCTTGCGGTGTCAACCTTCAAATTCAACATAATTTGGATAAAAACAAAGTATTAAACATGCCAATAATTTCAAACAAAGCATTTAGCAACTTAGACATATTATAAAACCTTTCAAGCACATAAAGATTTCAAAACCAGTCAGTAAGCAAAGTCTTCACCGAGATCATATCCAGATAAGAAGCACAAAAATCGTTTCGAAAACTCTCAGATAACCCACCTCGGTCGAGGTGTTCTTAGGTCAACCGAGGTAAAACACCTCGTTCGGCCAGAACTGTCCCGGTCGAGGTAAAAAAATTTTTTTAAAAACCAGTTTTTTTCAGTTTCGACGTTTTTCTCAATCAAATAACCTGTAAGTATGCATGCAGTCTCAGATAAACACATAGATGCAAAAGTGAAGCATAAATATAAATATCCGATCAAATAGAGTTATACATCAAATAAGAAGTCAAATAATAAATCAAATACCCCATACTTGGGACACACTGTCCTAGTGGGTCAAAATAAGTCGAAGGAATAAAATACTCACCGGATAATAAGCTGAACTGCATAAAAATAAGAAAGAAAATCTTGCAGCTCTCAGTAGTCACGATCCGCCGGTGGTGGTGGTGGCACATACGGATACTGGGACGGGTCGAACGGATAGCCCATGATGTGCTCAAACTGGATTTGGGCCATCATGTGCTGGTAATGTTGCCGCTCCTGCATCTCGCGGATATCCAGTGACAAAACAGCATATGAATCAATAACCTGATCCGTCAGATCGTCGATCCGACTGTGAGCCTTTGAATCTCTGTGTCGGTGTGCTCTACGCCTAGCAGGTCGCACTGGAGAAGTAGCAGGTACAGGCTCAGCCTCAGTGTCATCGTCCAGATCTATGACTGGTGCGCTCGTCCCTGCAGTATCCGTCCTTGTATCCATCGGGACTCCACCATCCCTGTCATCAGCTGTCTCCTCATCATATGCCTCCTCCTCAGCTGGGGCAGCTGCTGCCTCTCTGTAATCCTCCATCAATGGGGCGCAAGCGGTCTGCCAATAATGAAGGTCGTAAACTGTAAACTGGGCAGACCACCTGATCCCCTGTGGTGCAGTCAGCTCCCACGGCATAGCCACATACGGCTTAGTCAGACCTCGGGGAACCAGAATCCGCCGAGTGATCATCTCCTGCAGCCCAAGTGTTCGCTCCAAACGGTGTGTGCAAGCTTTAAATTTATAACCCTAGACGAAAGCTTAAAACAAGGATGCGAACCCGCAGTGTATGGGTCAATAGTAGTAAAAGCAAGAAATTCCAGGGGTCGATCACAGGGACTTAGTGAAACAAAGTCCAATCACGGTATGCTTATGTAAATACTAACCACAAAAGCAATTAAAACAATCAAAGATGATAAACAATCAATAAGGAAATATGCAATTCTAGGGATTAAAGCATCTAGTTGTGGTTCCAACTCAAGATCTAAAGATAAGCACACAAAGCTGAGATTTTGGATAGGGAAGGTGTTACTAAAGTGGAATAGATCACCGGGTAAGTCTCACTACTCACTAATCCTAAACCGTAACTCCTATTACCGGGTAAGTCTCAAGGAAATAAGATAAAGAACTATAACCTCAAACTAACACACCATCTAAGGGAATAGAATCAACCTTTACCGGGTAAGTCTCAGGCTAACTCACAAAGATGGGATGAAAACACACTCAAACCCCAATAAAGGATAAACCTTTATTACCTACACTTATGATCTTAGGTACACAAACTAAGGAATTACCGGGTAAGTCTCATCCTAAGCTTGCATTGAACCAGGAAATGTGTAATAAGAATAGGATTTGGCAAACTCCAACACTTAACTCTCAGTTTCGGATCAGATAAGTCACCTCGGTCAGCCAAATTCCACCCCGGCCGAGATGTTCATCGACTGAGCGAGATGCTTAGGGTTAAGGTTAAAGACTCGAACTTTCAGGGTCCTACTATGATTAAGATCATTCTATCATTGTTTTTCCTACAACCTTCAGCCAATCACCCTAGAATCACACAAAGAGATTAGCCACTCATCATCATGAAAGTATTAATCAAGTATATGGGAAGAAAGTGAATATTTGAACAAGAAGAACTTAATGAAAAGACTTCAATAACTAAATCAAATATCACAACAAAAGCGTTCCTTGGATAGAAATCCAACAAGGCAAGACAACAAGGAAGGGAATCTAAGATAATCTTACAAAAACCCTTCAAAAGCTATAAAAGCTACAATCTTCCTTCTTCAACCTTCAAAAAGGTTCTTCAAATCTCCCAACTGGAGTATGGCTGCAGCGGTGTATTAAAACACGATCGGTGGTATCGAATCCTTTGGATTTGTGGAAAATCCAACCCTTTTTATAGGAAAATTACTCTCCAAAGATAAGATATCTTAGAAAGATCTCTTCCCATAAAAATAGGTAAAATATATGATCTAACATATCTTCTTCCTTCCAGGAGCCAAGCCTAAAAATATAAGATCTCTTGCCAAAGATAAAAGATCTCAGCCAAGAATAAAATATTCTCGCCGCGTCCCAGGTGTTCGCCTCGGTCGAGTCGATTTCTCTGGATCACCTCGGTCGAGGTGAATATGTGGTCAACCGAGGTGAGTCAGAACTGAATGTGAAATCTCTCAAATCAGGTCCAAAGTGAATTTCTAATCCATGGCTATGCTTCCTGGATGGTTCCTTATGTTCCTGAATGTAGCTCCAATGACTCCATAGCTCCTTTTGCTCCTTTTTGATGCAAAACGTGCTATTTTACGTACGATTACAACAAAACTAGGTGTAGACCTCGATTCCCGCAAAGGTAGATGAAATGGTAATATAATCACATAATATACATACAAACATGCAGATTATTGAAGATAAAACGTCCAAACAAACCCCAAAATATAGACTATAATTCATGCTATCAAAATACCCCATACTTAGCCCTTGCTTGTCCCCAAGCAAGTTCCGCATATAGAAGACAAGATAGAATGGATTATAAGTCAAGAAAATCAATGAAAAGTCTTTCAAAACATTTTTATGGTGTGCTACAATCATAGATCACTCTAAGAGAATACTTCATGGAATTTAAAATCAAAATATGATCAAAACATTTTATAAATATAAGAAAGTTGTTCATCTTTGCATAAAATCATAGAATGCATAATAAGTCATAATTATCGAAATTAATCATGCATAATCCAGTTTAAACCGCTAAGTCAATCAACAAGCTCGAGGTCTCAAGGGCTTCCCAAAAGAAAGGTCAAGAAACGTGTAGGGTAGGGCTGTATGTAAGGTAATGTGGTGCTAGAATCCGGGAAAAGGATATACTTCACTTTCACTTTGACTTTCAACATCTTCTACCAATAAGCTTTGCTTATTTCAAACTTTTTCTTTTACTTTACTTTTTGGGATGCATGGACAGATGTGCACAATAACCGAAGCCTAGGAAATCAGCAATCATCAATTTCTTGAGATGCATCAAACCCTTGATGCACATACCATGACCCGTTAGGAATATCGCTCAATCCGACTTTGGCAAGACACAAACACCCGGCTATGTGAATGGTGCCGAGTTACTCATCATCATGATTGACTTGCCCAAACCTATTCTTACTTTCTAACACTTTCACTTCCACCCAACTCCTCAACTTTAACTTCACTTGCTTTCACCACTTTGCTTGCTTCCAAATTTCCGGATAGGTAAAGGGAGGCAAAATGTATATGAGGGGCTAAGCATGATCAAGAAGAAGAAGAGAGAAGAATGAATTGCCTTGGTATTTCCAGGAAGAAAGTGAGAGAACTTACCTTGCGGTGTCAACCTTCAAATTCAACATAATTTGGATAAAAACGAAGTATTAATCATGCCAATAATTTCAAACAAAGCATTTAGCAACTTAAACATATTATAAAACCTTTCAAACACATAAGGATTTCAAAATCAGTCAGTAAGCAAAGTCTTCACTGAGATCATATCCAGATAAGAAGCACAAAAATCGTTTCGAAAACTCTCAGATAACCCACCTCGGTCGAGGTGTTCTTAGGTCAACCGAGGTGAAACACCTCGTTCGGCCAGAACTGTCCCGGTCGAGGTCAATAAAATTTTTTCTTTTTTTTTTAAAACCAGTTTTTTTTTCAGTTTCGACGTTTTTCTCAATCAAATAACCTGTAAGTATGCATGTAGTCTCAAATAAACACATAGATGCAAAAGTGAAGCATAAATATAAATATCCGGTCAAATAGAGTCATACATCAAATAAGTATCAAATAATACATCAAATACCCCATACTTGGGACACAATGTCCCAGTGGGTCAAAATAAGTCTAAGGAATAAAGTACTCACCGGATAATAAGCTGAACTGAATAAAAATAAGAAAGAAAATCCTGTAGCTCTCAGTAGTCACGATCCGGTGGTGGTGGTGGTGGCACATACGGGTACTGGGACGGGTCGAACGGATAGCCCATGATGTGCTCAAACTGGATATGGGCCATCATGTGCTGGTAATGCTGCCGCTCCTGCATCTCGCGGATATCCAGTGACAAAGCAGCATATGAATCAATAACCTGATCCGTCAGATCGTCGATCCGACTGTGAGCCTCTGAATCTCTGTGTCGACGTGCTCTACGCCTAGCAGGTCGCACTGGAGAAGTAGCAGGTGCAGGCTCAGCCTCAGTGTCATCGTCCAGATCTATGACTGGTGCGCTCGTCCCTGCAGTATCTGTCCCTGTATCTATCGGGACTCCACCATCTTTGTCATCAGCTGTCTCCTCATCATCTGCCTCCTCCTCAGTTGGGGCAGCTGCTGCCTCTCTGTAATCCTCCATCAGTGGGGCCCAAGCGATCTGCCAATAATGAGGGTCATAAACAGTAAACTGGGCAGACCACCTGATCCCCTGTGGTGCGGTCAGCTCCCATGGCATAGCCACATACGGTGTAGTCAGACCTCGGGGAACCAGAATCCGCCGAGTGATCATCTCCTGCAGCCCAAGCGGCTTGGCAGCCGCCACCATCGTGCAAGCGCTGAGATCCATGTCCTGATAGCTGGCGATTTGGGTGACAATCCCTCCGCAGCAGATGTCTCCCTTCGCTTTGGCCTTGATCTTGTGCAGATCCTCTGCTAACTTCAAGCCAAAGTCCGGGATACCCCCAGTAAACATGCAGTACAAACTGAAAAGCTTTCCCTGTCGGATCTTCTGGGGCGTCTCAGTACGCGCCAGAAGTGTCTCGCTGAAGATCCGGTGGGCTAACCTAAAGGATAAATGGAAGATGACCTTCTCCCTGGAATCTCCAGGGCGCCATCTATCTGCATGCTCAACAATATGGGCAATCTGCCCCCAAAACTCCCTAACTACTGATCGGGACGGGAAGTCAACAGCTGTAGGCTCAGGAAAGCCAAAAATCTCTCTCCAGTACTCAAGTGGCACTAAGAAGTTCCGGTTCATCAACCGGTACTTCACAGATCCCTCTGTGAGAAGGTAGGTGAAGGAGCTAATGAACTCTAAGGTCGGCTCCAAATAGGCTGGGGCTCGGATCTCAGTAAACTGATCCAGCCCTACTGTAGAAATCATCCTCCTAAGGTCTCCGTCTACCTGGAGGCAATCAAAAGCAGACACGTCCAGGAAGCGAGGTGCAATCACTGGATGGCCGGAAATACGGTCGTAATCGACCTAGTGTCGGTCATGGATCACTGGTCGATATGGTCGGGAAGAAGAGGAAGAAGGGGAAGGTGAGGATTTATCCCTGAGGGCAAGGCGTCGGTCAGAACTCATTTTCAGAAAATCACACTGTCAAGTCACCTCGGTCAACTGACAACACTCAAGAATCACCTCGGCCGAAGCACAGCTCGACTGGACCGAGGCGAAAAACTGGATCGTAATTTCTTCAGAAAATTCAGTTCTTTTCCCCCAAAATCACTACAACTGCTTCCTATGGGGTACTTAAGCCTTTTCTCAGCAAATGCAAGGGCAACCAAAGCCCAAATCGAAGCGAAATCGGAGAGGTAGGGTTTCGGTTTTGTTTTACCACGTTCGGCCGAATCGGTTCGATTTTCTTGCAGATCGATGATGCACTGGGATCCTCGAAGCCTTAATCGCAGTTTGGAGACAGAAATCTTTGAAAACGAGCAAAAATCAGAGAAACGAGGTTCAACTGTCGCCGCGGTCGAGGGAGAAGAGTAAAGCGAGGAGAGAGAAATCTTCGCCCCTTTTATACCCTTTTCTGGAACTGCTGTCACCTCGGTCGAGATGGTCTCGACTGGACCGAGGTGGTACGGACCGAGGTGGTTCTTCAGAAAACCCTAGTCGCCTCGGTTGCTCAAGAATCATCTCGGTCGAGGTACTCTGACAGCAACCGAGATGCTTCAGTCAAACTTCGTCTTCTCAAATTCTCGATCTTCTATACTTCCAGTTATGCTCGTTCCTTAGATGTCTCCTGTTATCTGTCTAGAACGCTAAAAACAAAACAAAGCAAAGCAAAGCAAAGCAAAAACTATCTAAGCTAGACTAGAAAAAGAAAAAGAAAGCAATACCTTGGGTTGCCTCCCAAGAAGCGCTTGGTTTAAGGTCGCTAGCTGGACCATTCTCCATAGAATTACTCAATGTACCTTGAACACCATGGAGTGCTCATCACATCCATCATAAAATTCTTCCAAAAAGGTTCCGGTTCCTAATTTCACCGGCAAATGGTAAGATCTCCCACGTACAAGCTTGTACGGTTTGATTCTCACCGGAATCCTTCTAGCCTTCCCGCACTTCAATGGGACATAATCTAGCCTTGCGTCCCATCCTTTCCTTGATCGAGAAAACAACTTCTCGAGAATCCTAGTAGCTTCCCCATCTTTAGCATGGGGATGGTACAAGGTCCTTAGCATGCGAGGGACCCCATACTTGAACAAGAGACACTTCATCGCCTTAACGGTGTAGTGCTTGCAAACTCCACTCCTTATAATCCAAGGAGTATCTTCTTCCAACAGTTTCAAGGGAGGTTTCATCTTGATCTTAGGAGGTTATTTCGGAAGAGACCTCCAACTCTCCGGTGCATTCCTGAAAATTTCAGAAATTTTAATAGGGATTTCAAATGAAGTAGGAGAATGTACCTCGTAAAGTTCTCCAAAGCTTGAGACAAGTTTCATGTTGGGTTGATATTCCACACACGAAATCCCTCCCAACTCAGCTGATCTTTCTTCCACCTTGACCACAGTCTCAGTAATTTGGCCAAGGTTCTCCGTATCTTGCAGTTCTACAGATTTTTCCTCCACCTCGGCTGATCTCTCTTTCACCTCAGCCGAGGTCTCAACAGTCAGATAGAAATCTTCCAAATCTTCTTCTCCCTCAAAAGCTTCACGAGAAACTTCTGGTTTGATTGGAGGGGTGCTTGGAATTTGCAGCACTTCCTTATGCTCCTCTTCCGGCTTAGAATAGGATAGGGTGCTTTCCTTGAGCTCCTCCACCTTCTTCATCAACCTCTCCCATCTTGATTCAAGAGAATCTTCAAGGGGTTGCTCACAAATCTTTTTAGGAATATTCAGTTCATCCCACATTGCAAGTTTATGCTGAATGGCCTCTTCTCTTTCCCATTCATTGTTGAACCAATAGAAGGAGTACTTCTCCTCCAATTATTCATAATGGTCCGTCCTAGCACATTGTCTTGCTATCCAGGCTGGATCAAATGTAGTCATCGGAAATCCTGAAAACTACAAAACTCATAGAAAGAGTAGTTAGTAGCAACAAGGGCAAGTGCCCCGAAAACAAACCGCAACTGGCTCGGTCTAGACCAAGTCCCCGGCAACGGCGCCAAAAACTTGTTCGCTCCAAACGGTGTGTGCAAGCTTTAAATTTATAACCCTAGACGTAAGCTTAAAACAAGGATGCGAACCCGCAGTGTACGGGTCAATCGTAGTAAAAGCAAGGAATTCCAGGGGTCGATCACAGGGACTTAGTGAAACAAAGTCCAATCACGGTATGCTTATGTAAATACTAACCACAAAAGCAATTAAAAAAATCAAAGATGATAAACAGTCAATAAGGAAATATGCAATTCTAGGGATTAAAGCATCTAGTTGTGGTTCCAATTCAAGATCTAAAGATAAGCGGACAAAGCTGAGATTTTTGCATAGGGAAGGTGTTACTAAAGTGGAATAGATCACCGGGTAAGTCTCACTACTCACTAATCCTAAACCGTAACTCCTATTACCGGGTAAGTCTCAAGGAAATAAGATAAAGAACTATAACCTCAAACTAACACACCATCTAAGGGAATAGAATCAACCTTTACCGGGTAAGTCTCAGGCTAACTCACAAAGATGGGATGAAAGCACACTCAAACCCCAATAAAGGATAAACCTTTATTACCTACACTTATGATCTTAGGTACACAAACTAAGGAATTACCGGGTAAGTCTCATCCTAAGCTTGCATTGAACCAGGAAATGTGTAATAAGAATAGGATTTGGCAAACTCCAACACTTAACTCTCAGTTTCGGATCAGATAAGTCACCTCGGTCAGCCAAATTCCACCCCGGGGCCGAGATGTTCATCGACTGAGCGAGATGCTTAGGGTTAAGGTTAAAGACTCAAACTTTCAGGGTCCTACTATGATTAAGATCATTCTATCATTGTTTTTCCCACAACCTTCGGCCAATCACCCTAGAATCACACAAAGAGATTAGCCACTCATCATCATGAAAGTATTAATCAAGTATATGGGAAGAAAGTGAATATTTGAACAAGAAGAACTTAATGAAAAGACTTCAATAACTAAATCAAATATCACAACAAAAGCGTTCCTTGGATAGAAATCCAACAAGGCAGGACAACAAGGAAGGGAATCTAAGATAATCTTACAAAAACCCTTCAAAAGCTATAAAAGCTACAATCTTCCTTCTTCAACCTTGAAAAAGGTTCTTCAAATCTCCCAACTGGAGTATGGTTGCAGCGTTGTATTAAAACACGATCAGTGGTATCGCATCCTTTGGATTTGTGGAAAATCCAACCCTTTTTATAGGAAAATTACTCTCCAAAGATAAGATATCTTAGAAAGATCTCTTCCCATAAAAATAGGTAAAATATATGATCTAGCATATCTTCTTCCTTCCAGGAGCCAAGCCCAAAAATATAAGATCTCTTTCCAAAGATAAAAGAGCTCAGCCAAGAATAAAATATTCTCGCCGCGCCCCAGGTGTTCGCCTCGGTCGAGTCGATTTCTCTGGATCACCTCGGTCGAGGTGAATCTGTGGTCAACCGAGGTGAGTCAGAACTGAATGTGAAATCTCTCAAATCAGGTCCAAAGTGAATTTCTTATCCATGGCTATGCTTCCTGGATGGTTCCTTATGTTCCTGAATGTAGCTCCAATGACTCCATAGCTCCTTTTGCTCCTTTTTGATGCAAAACATGCCATTTTACCTACGATTACAACAAAACTAGGTGTAGACCTCGATTCCCGCAAAGGTAGATGAAATGGTAATATAATCATATATTATACATACAAACATGCAGATTATTGAAGATAAAACGTCCAAACAAACCCCAAAATATAGACTATAATTCATGCTATCACCAAACGGCTTAGCAGCCGCCACCATAGTGCAAGCGCTGAGATCCATCTCCTGATAGCTGGCGATGTGGGTAACAAGTCCTCCGCAGCAGATGTCTCCCTTCGCCTTGGCCTTGATCCTGTTGATAACACAATTTATGACTTAGGTTTAGGTAATCATTTATATAGATTTCTCACTCATTCATGCATGGTTTAGCACTAGTTCACGACGTTTGCACTCAATTCACGTATTTTGCCGAGATAGATGTCTACACGGACTTGTGCATTGCTTTGTAGGTATTTTGGGAGATTTAGGAGCTAAAACGATACGTTTGAGGATCGTTCATCAAGATGACACACCTTCGGACCCATTAGGATGCAAGCTAAAGGCTAGAGAGGACTCATGGAACCTTACCAACACAAACCATGCACCAAATCGAAGCTTAATGATCAAAGGCAAGCTGAAGCACAGAAATCATGGTTCACTGACACTCCACGGCCGTGGAAATGCCCGTGGATTTTGCCAGATTTTTGTGACAGCTGTGCCACGATCTCTTGGCCAGCTCTTGCAAAGTTGTAGTATAAAAGTGGTCCTGCATTGGCTGAGAGAATCATCTTGGAGCAGCTCTCTATTATCCACTATCATCCAATCAAAAGATATTCTCTCAACAAGAAGATTCTTGGAGAAGGAGGTAGAAGGAAGCTACCATAGGAGGAAGAGCTTGATAAAAGAGGAAGAAGAGCACACCATTGAGAGATTTTGATAGCTTTGTAGTGAAGAATTTCGGAATCGGTTTCTTGAGTTGTAATAACCAATTGAACCTTCTTTAAGAAGGGTTGTGTGTCATTGTAATTCCATTTTCATCTTGGTTTTGTTTACTTCACTTGTTCATTTCTTTCTCTTCATTATCTTGCAAATGGAAGCCATGATTTTATGTTTGATGATTTTGATTGTTATGATGAATGTTGTAGGCTAAATAGATGTGATTCTAGGGTAAGGAAAGGATGGTTATGGCCAGGACTATGATAGGATGGACTTAGATTAGCCCTTGGATGACTTGTGTGCTTGAACGTAGCTTCTGTTAGGGTCCACGGTTTGTTCTTGCCAAACCACGGCCGTGGTTGTGGTAGAACAGCCCGTGATTCTTCCTGATTCGATGGATCTAGCTTTAGTTAGTTAGAATGTTGAAATCCTAAGTGTTTGTTGAGCTAAATCTATCCTAGGGTGACCTAGTGTTAGTAACTAAGTGTTAGGAGAGACTTACTCGGTAATCCTTACTCTTAGATTCCGAAGATGACAAACACTAGGTAATGGTGAGCCTCATAAGCCGCCATTGGACTAAGTGTGCTAGGATAGTTGTCTAGTACTAACCCTTCCGAGACTTACCCGGTAAGGATAGGTTAGAGCTCTAGGTGACAATCCGGTTTGTGTAGAAATCCATCCCTTAGGTTCTTAGAGACTTACCCGGTGATGAGACCTTAGGAAAGGACTAGTGGACCATGAGACCTACCCGGTGATTGATCCCAATCTAGGAATACTTAATCCCGACATATCATAGATCATCCAAGGAATGATTAGATAGCTTGAGTCCTATGCCATAACCGGAACTTCCAACCCCTAGAATCCACTTTTTTATCTTTGATTCTTATCTCGTGTTTAACTTGTTTGTTTGTGTTGATTCATTAGCTTAGTTGATTGTTCATCTTACATCATTTGTGATCCTTGATTGATCACTTAAAAACCCACCAAAAACATTGAAGTTTTCATTTCTTTATTTCTTCTCTTTTCTTAACCTAGATCTTCACTAATTTTAATCATAAATCGAATCAATCTCACCTTAGTCTTTGTGTTCGACCTCGGAATACTATCCCTACTACAAACGTCCCGTACACTGCGGGTTTCGCTAGGAGTTAGGATAAATATAACGAGTATAAATTTAAAACCCATTGCGTATCACATCCTGAGCGTAACACCTGTGCAGATCCTCTGCCAGCATCAAGCCAAAGTCCGGGATACCTCCAGTCACCATGCAATACAGACTAAAAAGCTCCCCCTGTCGGATCTTCTGGGGCGTCTCAGTACGCGCCAAAAGTGTCTCACTGAAGATCCGGTGGGCTAACCTAAAGGCTAAGTGGAAGATGGCCCTCTCCCTGAAATCTCCAGGACTCCATCTGTCTGCGTGCTCAACCACGTGAGCGATCTGTCCCAAAAACTCCCTAGCTACAGATCGGGATGGGAAGTCAACAGCTGTCGGGGCAGGAAAGCCAAAAATATCCCTCCAATACTCAAGTGGCACTAAGTAGTTCCGGTTCATCAACCGGTACTTCACAGATCGCTCTGTGGGGAGGTAGGTGAATGAGCTAACAAACTCTATGGTGGACTCCAAATAGGTTGGGGCTCGGATCTCAGTAAAATGATCCAGCCCTACTGTAGATATCATCCTCCTAAGGTCTCCATCTACATGGAGACAATCAAAAGCAGACACGTCCAGGAAGCGAGGTGCAATCACTGGACGGCCGGAAATACGGTCATAATCGACCTGGTGTCGCTCGTGGATCACCGAACGATAAGGTCGGGAAGAAGAGGAAGAAGGGGAAGGTGAGGATCTATCCCTAAGGACAAGGCGTCGGTCGGAACTCATTTTCAGAAATCTGTCACTGTCAGGTCACCTCGGTCGACTGACAACACTCAAGAATCACCTCGGCCGAGGCACAGCTCGTTTGGACCGAGGCGGAAAACTGGATTCTAATTTCCTCTAAAACTTCAGTTCTTTTCCCCCAAAATCACTACAACTGCTTCCTATGGGGTACTTAATCCTTTCCTCAGCAAATGCAAGGGCAACCAAAGCCCAAATCGAAGCGAAATCAGCGAGTTAGGGTTTCGGTTTTTTTTTCACCTCGTTCGACCGAATCGGTTCGATTTTCTTGCAGATCGATGATGCACTGGGATCCTCTATGCCTTAATCGCAGTTTGGAAGCGAAAATCTTCGAAAATGAGTGAGAATCGAAGGAGCGAGGTGCAAACTGTTACCGCGGTCGAGGGAGAGTGAAATGAAAGAGAGAGAAATTAATCCCCCTTTTATACCCTTTTCTGGAACTGCTGTCACCTCGGTCGAGATGGTCTCGACTGGACCGAGGTGGTACGGACCGAGGTGGTCCTTTAGAAACCCTAGTCGCCTCGGTTGTTCAAGAATCATCTCGGTCGAGGTGCTCTGACAACAACCGAGATGCCTCAGTCAAACTTTGTCTTCTCAAATTCTCGATCTTCTGTCCTTCCAGTTATGCTCCTTCCTTAGATGTCACCTGTTATCTGTCTAGAACGCCAAAAACAAACAAAGCAAAGCAAAAGCAAAAACTATCTAGGCTAGACTAGAAAAAGGGAAAAGAAAGCAATACCTTGGGTTGCCTCCCAAGAAGCGCTTAATTTAAGGTCGCTAGCTAGACCATGATGCGTCTCTCATACGTGATGGGAGGTGCCCTCACCCCATACTTCACCTCTATCGTGGGGTGAAGTAAGCAAGTCTATCAAACGCTCCAACAAGTGTAAATGCTCATCGGGGAATGAATCGTCTATGGGTGGGTCGTCCTTCTCGCGTGAAGATGCAGGTAGCCGGCTGAGGTGATCCGCAACAGAATTTTCGGATCCCTTCTTATCGCAGATCTCTAGATCAAACTCTTGAAGCAAGAGAATCCACCGAATAAGGCGTGGCTTGGCATCTTTCTTAGCCAACAAGTAACGGATGGCTGCATGGTCAGTGTAGACAATGACTTTCGCCCCTACTAAGTAGGAACTAAACTTCTCGAAAGCGTAAACAACCGCCAATAACTCCTTCTCGGTGGTAGCGTAGTTGCGTTGTGCTACATCTAGCGTCTTGCTAGCATAGTAAATGGCGGTGGTCCGGCCATCCTTCTTCTGTCCAAGCACCGCTCCTACGGCTACATCACTAGCGTCGCACATGATCTCAAAGGGCAAGGTCCAATCCGGAGGCTGGATAATGGGAGCGGAGATCAACGCTTCCTTAATCCTGTAAAAAGCATCAAGACACTCCTGCGAAAACTCAAAAACAACATCTTTATTCAAGAGGTTAGTTAGAGGTTTAGAAATCTTAGAGAAGTCCTTGATGAATCTCCTGTAGAAACCTGCATGCCCGAGAAAACTCCTCACACCTTTAACAGAACAAGGGGGAGGGAGTTTCTCAATAGTCTCGATCTTAGCGCGATCGACCTCAATGCCTCGATTAGAAACGAGGTGTCCTAGCACAATGCCTTCATTAACCATAAAATGACACTTCTCCCAATTCAAAACAAGATTAGTGTCTTCACATCTTTTAAGCACTAGAGAAAGTTTAGATAGGCAATCATCAAAAAAGGAACCATATACCGAAAAATCATCCATAAATACCTCCATGATCTCCTCTATGTACTCGGAAAAGATAGCCATCATGCATCGCTGGAAGGTAGCGGGTGCATTGCACAATCCAAATGGCATCCTCCTATAAGCAAATGTCCCCCATGGACAAGTGAAAGTGGTCTTCTCCTGATCATCCGGATGGATAGGAATCTGGAAGAATCCACTATAGCCGTCTAAGTAGCAAAAGTGTGAATGCTGGGCCAACCGCTCGAGCATTTGATCAATGAAGGGAAGTGGAAAATGGTCCTTCCGTGTGGCCGTGTTCAGCTTCCTATAATCGATGCAAACCCTCCAGCCCGTAACGGTCCTGGTTGGGATCAACTCGTTGTTCTTATTCGTCACAACGGTCATCCCTCCTTTCTTCGGAACTACATGCACCGGGCTAACCCGCTTGCTGTCCGAGATAGGGTATATGATACCTGCATCCAACAACTTAAGAACTTCTTTCTTCACAACCTCTTTCATGATCGGATTTAACCGTCTTTGAGGTTCCCGTGAAGTCTTATGATCATCCTCCATTAGAATTCTATGCATGCAGAAAGAAGGCTTAATGCCAATAAGATCATCTATAGTATAACCCAAAGCCTTTTGATGCTTTCTCAGGACATGCATGAGTTTAGACAATTCAGTTTCGGAGAGGGAAGCACTAACAATAACGGGATAAGTGGAATCCGGTCCAAGAAAGACATACCTCAAGTGATTTGGGAGTTGTTTAAGCTCCACAACTGGGGGTGCTTTCTAAGGGGGATCCTTGCTTCCTCCTTTCAGTGGAGTAGATCTAGAAACTGGACTTTCGAAAGTCTCAGTTGAAATTGTCTCGCCATCGACCTCGGTCGAGGCACAGGGGCGTTGACCGAGAGGTTCTTCAGTCGCCTCGCTCAGTCCAGAAAGTGCCTCGGTCGAGGTACTGCAACTGGAACCGAAACTGGAGATCTTCGTCTCCTGGGTTAGCTTCTCAGTTTTAGCTCCTGGATCTTCTTCCAGTGCTTTTAAGCTCCGTATATCTGCATCACAAGAAGCATCTATACCTTCCTCCATTAAACTGAAACTAATAACTCTTTCGAGTGGATCGTTAATAAGGATAGAGCTTACCAATTCTCTTGATTCTTCTTCATCGTAGATGTTGAAGATATCATCGGTTAGCTACTCCCCTTTCATGGCTGCAAGTAATGCGAACTCCACCTCATCGCCGCCAATGTTAAATTTTAACTTGGCGTTCTTGCAATCCACGTTGCAACCCGAAGTTGCTAGAAATGGCCTCCCTAGAATAATAGGAACAGGATAATCTGCGGGAATGTCAAGTACAACAAAATCTATTGGTAAATAGAAGTTACCTAACTTGACCGGAACGTCCTCCAAGATTCCCACGGGATGGGTGATGGAGCGATCCGCCATTTATAGTCGGATCTTGACCGGCTTGGGCTCTCCAAGTCCGATCTTCGCACATAGCTCCAGCGGGATGATGCTCACGCTGGCTCCTAGATCACAAAGGGCTTCACAAGTGACATCCCCAACTTGAATAGGAATGCAAAATGAGCCGGGATCTCTCAATTTAGGTGGCATCTTCTCCTTCATGATTCGAATAAGCTCCGAGGATTTAGATGTCATCCTAACTTCACCAAAGTCTTCCAGTTTCCTCTTCCTTGATAGGAGCTCTTTCAAGAACTTCCCATAGGCGGGCATCCCTAGAATAGCATCAAGGAAAGGAATGTTAATATGTAGTTTATTCATCAAGTCAAGGAACTTACCAAAGTGCTTGTCTAGATGTGCTCTGGCCCTTGACTGGGGGAATGGAAGTGGTGGTTTGTATGCAGGGGGTGGAACATAAACTTCAGTTTTCCCCTCCGCTTTCTGTGGCTCCACCTCGGTTGGCATCTCTGTCGAAGTGTTCTTCGACTGCATCTGGACCGAGGTGGTCTTCGTCGGTACTGGCACCGACCGAGGCACTGGATCTGCAGTTTTCAGTCCACTCCTCGTAGTTATGGCCATGATCTGGCCCTTAGTGTTGCTCTCCGTCCTTGCTGGAAGCTTCCCTGGATCTCTTGGCGCTTCATTCGCCCTACTTGCAAGTTGTTGTTCAAAGGCCTTTTGGGCCTTTGAAAATGAAGTCATAGAAGTCTCCATAGCGCTAAGCTTGATCAAGATAGCCTCCAGAACTGCGTCTTTCTTTTCTGGCTGAGACGAACTTGATCCTTGCCCCTGGCTCTTTAATGGAGTAGAAGAAGAAGGGGAAGAGAGGAAAGGATTAGAGGAATCGTTAGAGTTGGAGTTTGAATGATTGTTACCGTTATTTTGGTTGTTCGCCCTCCAATTATTGTTGTTGGATCCTCTATTGTTGTTGTTGTAGTTGTTGTTCCGGGAACCGTTGTTGTTGTTACGGTATCCATTGTTGTTGTTCCTTTGTCCTTGCTCTTCCTTCTTGGTTTGAGCAACCAAGAGTTCCTTCAATTGCTTCACGTCATTCTTCAAAGACGTGAGTTGATTGTTGTTGGGCTGAGTTTCCTGGAAGTTAACTCTTTTAACTCCTCCTTCAGCTCCTTGGTGGGTGTACTTCTCCATATGCAAAGCTTGCTTCTCGATGAAGTCCCAAGCTTCGTCAATCGCCATGTCCATGAAGGTACCGGCGGAGAGTAGTTGGAGGTTGAACTGGGTGCTTCCGTCCAGTCCCTTGAAGTATATCTCCAATAACTCTATCTTTGGAATCCCAGATGTGGGCAATCCAAAAGGATGTCCTTGAACCGCTCCCATGACTTGGACAAGCTCTCCTTGTCCTTCATAATGAAATTGTTGATCTTCCCTCTCATTTCAGCGGTCTTTGAAGGGGGAAAGGATTTCGTCAGAATTCCGTAGACATCTCCTCCCATGTGCTGATTTTTCCTGGAGGAAGAGATTGATACCAAGTAAGAGCTCTATCTTTTAAAGAAAAGTAAAAAGGTCTTAGCTTGTAATTGTTGTTTTTAATCCTTGAGGGTCTCAAGGTCTCCATCAAGATCTCATAGTTTTGAAGATGTTGATGTGGTGATTCCTTCTCTAGCCCTCCGAATTGGCATTGGCGAATCATGGATAGAACTTGCGGTCGAAGTTCGTAGTCATGGTCCGCTGGATCTCCTAGGTTAACTCCTGGACGCCTCAGTTGTTGATTGGGGTTCATCCTTTGACCTAGAGTTTGTGGGATTCCTGCAAGAAGAACGCCTCGGACTGGCATCCGAGGTGGAAGTATCTCGGCTGGGGCGTCAGGTACTAGAACCTGCCTCGGTCGAGGATCTGCGACTGGGACCTGGATCGGTCGAGGATCTGGAACAGGATCTTCCCTCGGTCGAGGTAGAAACTGGTCTGGTAAAGCTGCCATATCAGCTTTGATCGATTCAGTCCTGGTGCGAGTTTCTTCTTTCTCTTGCCTTAGCTCTTTCCTGCTGAGGCGTAGCAGCTCTAGCGCCTCTTTCAACTCGGCCACAAGATCGCGATTGTCTTGGTGGGCCATCTTCGTTTCTCTTAAGCGTCGCTTGTATGTCTTTTCTGGTTCGGGATCGTAAGGAACGATTTCCATCCCAGTGTGGGTTATTCGCATAAACCTAAGAAAGAACCTGCAAGAGTCACTCAAGTAGAGTGGTTAGTAGACACGGGGGCAAGTGCCCCAAAAGCAAACCGAAACCGGCTCGGTCTAGACCAAGTCCCCGGCAACGGCGCCAAAAACTTGTTCGCTCCAAACGGTGTGTGTAAGCTTTAAATTTATAACCCTAGACGTAAGCTTAAAACAAGGATGCGAACCCGCAGTGTACGGGTCAATCGTAGTAAAAAGCAAGAAATTCCAGGGGTCGATCACAGGGACTTAGTGAAACAAAGTCCAATTACGGTATGCTTATGTAAATACTAACCACAAGTAATTAAAACAATCAAAGATGATATAGAAGTCAATAAAGGAAATATGCAATTCTAGGGATTAAAGCATCTAGTTGTGGTTCCAACTAAAGATCTAAAGATAAGCGGACAAAGCTGAGGTTTTTGCATGGGGAAGGTGTCACTAAAGTGGAATAGATCACCGGGTAAGTCTCACTACACACTAATCCTAAACCGTAACTCCTATTACCGGGTAAGTCTCAAGGAATCAAGATAAAGAATTATAACCTCAAACTAACACACCATCTAAGGGATATAGAATCAACCTTTACCGGGTAAGTCTCAGGCTAACTCACAAAGATGGGATGAAAGCACACTCAAACCCCAATAAAGGATAAACCTTTATTACCTACACTTATGATCTTAGATAAACAAACTAAGGAATTATCGGGTAAGTCTCATCCTAAGCTTGCATTGAACCAGGAAATGTGTAATAAGAATAGGATTTGGCAAACTCTAACACTTAACTCTCAGTTTCGGATCAGATAAGTCACCTCGGTCAGCCAAATTCCACCCCGGACGAGATGTTCATCGACTGAGCGAGATGCTTAGGTTAAGGTTAAAGACTCGAACTTTCAGGGTCCTACTGTGATTAAGATCATTCTATCATTGTTTTTCCCACAACCTTCAGCCAATCACCTTAGAATCACACAAGGAAATTAGCCACTCATCATCATGAAAGTATTAATCAAGTATATGGGAAGAAGGTGAATATTTGAACAAGAAGAATTTAATGAAAAGACTTCAATAACTGAATCAAATATCACAACAAAGCGTTCCTTGGATAGAAATCCAACAAGACAAGACAACAAGGAAGGGAATCTAAGATAATCTTACAAAAACCCTTCAAAAGCTATAAAAGCTACAATCTTCCTTCTTCAACCTTCAAAAAGGTTCTTCAAATCTCCCAACTAGAGTATGGCTGCTGCATGCTATGCGGGATCTCCAACTGTATGCGGATGTATGCCGGATATAGCGGGGTCTCCAACTGTATGCGGATGTATGCAGGATCTCCAACTGTATGCGGATGTCGGATTTGTGGGAAATCCGACCCTTTTTATAGGAAAATTACTCTCCAAAGATAAGATATCTTAGAAAGATCTCTTCCCATAAAAATAGGTAAAATATATGATCTAGCATATCTTCTTCCTTCCAGGAGCCAAACCCAAAAATATAAAATCTCTTTCCAAAGATAAAAGATCTCAGCCAAGAATAAAATATTCTCGCCGCGTCCCAGGTGTTCGCCTCGGTCGAGTCGACTTCTCTGGATCACCTCGGTCGAGGTGAATCTGTGGTCAACCGAGGTGAGTCACAACTGAATGTGAAATCTCTCAAATCTGGTCCAAAGTGAATCTCTAATCCATGGCTATGCTTCCTGGATGGTTCCTTATGTTCTTGAATGTAGCTCCAATGACTCCATAGCTCCTTTTGCTCCTTTTGCTCCTTTTCATGCTATCAAAACCCCTGTGTTAACGGGGAAAGGGACGAGGTTCTTTAGGTTCCTCGTGTTACAAAAGAAGTTGAATTAGTAATGGAATAACGTAATGAAAGATAATAAATGAATGTGTGTGGCATTGCGTGTATGAGATGTTGTTGTGTGGTTGTGCTATTACCTTCATTCTTTTCATTGTTGTAGCTAACGGCTTCATACCGTGTTGTAGTTGATCTGCAGGTTAGGAAGACTGCAGGGTGAGCCAGATGGTGTGACCAGCCGAGGACTTCTATACATTAGGATGCGTGGGATGGGGTATCTTTTGTGGTTATGGTTTATGATGTTGTTTTGTACTCGGCTTGGAGTTTGTAAACTCTTTTGATGTATCATATACAGCTTTTTTATGTATTTGGTTTTAATCTACCTGTGCCATGTTGTAAGATCCGGTGAACTTGTTGTAAGGCTAGGGTCATGATCTATTGTAAGATCCTAGCCCAATGTAGCACTCCAAGTCCCGTGGATTTGGGGTGTTACACCCCCCCCTCTAGATTATCATTTATCCTTTTATTCACCTACCGGTTCTTCAGCCTTGACTGTATTCTTTGTTTGGTTGTGATCGTAAGATAATAATTTATTGTCATTATTGCACTTAGCTTTGTCTACATATTTAAAAATTCTAATTTGTTTTTTAGTGCTATTGTTATTTTGTCGGTGCAAAGAAACAAAAATAACAGGAAGAAAACACGTTAGGTAAAATTATGGTAAGTTTATTGATTATATGTTGGTTTTTGTTTTGGATTGGAGTTATAGAGATGGTTATATGCTTAGTTTGATGTAAAATGCATTAGTGTTGCTTTACTTGTAGTGTCCGAGACAACCACCAAATGCTCTTGATTCTGGTTAATATGTGTGTCGTTACATGCGGGAGATAATTGATCATCAATGTACTGTCATCCCAATAAATGTAAGTGTTTGAAAAATTTACCCTTGAGAATATTCTATTTTTAATATGTGAGTAATTTTGTTTAATTACTAAGTCAATGTCATGTTTTTACAATATATTGAGATTCATGTGGCTTATATGACAAGGGACTCCTTGATGAGCTACGAGATGAATGGTTACAATATCTGGACACCCAACAATAAATTTTGTAGGATATTATAATTAGAATGATAAAATGTTGATTTTTGATGCAAACTAAAAGGATGATGACATTGTTTCTTTTGTTATATTAAGTTGTTAGCTAATATTATGCTAAAACATGAAATCTTCTTCTTTTTTTTTTGCTACAAGTTCAGTGTATAATGTATTTTCGTATGGATTTTCGATTTTGGTTGTCGAGAATTTAATAGATGAAGTTTATTTGTTAAAATGATCGAGTTTGGTGAGAATATTGAAATTGTATTAAAAATATTAACCCTTCGATTAGTAGATAATTATCCAAAATTAAACCGATTAATTGTTTCTCATGAATTCTTTGAAAGCCCCGCTATTTTATAAAAATTATAATTAAGCATTTCTCCGAACCCCCTGAAAGATATCTCTCACGGGTTTTTAAAAACCCTTGAATGATGTTTCTCATGGGTTTTTTATAAAACCCCTGAGGGTTTTTTTAAAAAAACCACCATCCTTGCCACTATTTTTCAGGGGTGATAAATAACCCCTGAGAAATATTTCTCAGGAAGACGTATAAAGGGAAAGCAAAAACCACCTTCCCCTTCAATAAAAAACCCCTGAGAGAGGCCATTTCTGAACTAGTGGATGTAACATCCAATTTTTAGCTGTCACCGCCCCTGCGGTGAGAGCGGCTGCTCCAACGACAAGTTGTGCCTGTCACCGCCCCCGGAGTGACAGGGAGCCGCCCTTGCGGCAGGGCGATTCGCCCCTACGGATTCGCCACAGATCACGCCCGATCTATTTTTGTTCCCTTGCTTCCTATGATCTTAATGAACGTGTAAGTTCATCTTCCTTTGTTTCTTCCTCACGTTCATGTGTTGTTGTTCGCTCCAAAAGATGTATGAGCAAATAAGCTTTAAAATTATATCCAAGAATTAAGCCTAACGATAGCAAACCCGCAGTGTACGGATCAATCGTAGTATGAGCTGATCTCAGGGAATCGGTGAGAATAAAGCAGCAAAAGTAATCTAACTTGTGTAGCAAGCAAAGAAATGATCAATGTAAAGAATATAGAAGCAAGAATAATTAGGAATGCGGATTCTAAAGATTTAAGTATCCGGTTGCGACTTCGATTCACGATGTCTAAGAATATGTACGGACAGAGCTGGATAGCAAAGGTATATGTCTAAGGTAGGCATCGTACGGTGAAGTTCCAACACCCTTCTATCTCACCCAAAGGATTCTACTTAATGTTGGGTCTCGTCAAGAAGATGTTATAAGGATAGGATTATACTCTCAATACCAAACATCAAACCCAAGGTAGTCAAAGGAAAGACTAAGGTAAAGGCTATGACACTCTCCACCTTAATAGAGGGTTTTGAATCCTCTATTACCTAGAACTCGTAATCACTTACAATCAAGTAAGGATGAGGGTTAGAAAGGGTTAACAAAGGTAAGATGTAGGCAATCTGTAACTTTGGATAAAGGAAAAAGCGAAACGTGCAAAACAGAGGAAACCACGGGCAGATCTTGTAAAACCACGATCGTGGTTCCTGAAGAACACGTCGTGGAAAACCTCGTTCTAGGATTTCGCCTCACAACTCTCAGGGTCCGATCTATTAAGGCTCAATCTATCATCATCTATACCACAACCGTTAACCGTTCACCCTAGAATCGCAGGGGGGGTTTAGCCAACAATCATCATCATATTCAATTCAAGATTGAGAAAGAAAATCAAGAAAAGCATGTAACCAAGAAGAACACAAAGATGAATAATGATGAATCAAGAATCAACTTTCAAAAATAAATAACTGAATCAAACAATGTATAATCCCAGAATATATGTTCTCAAACACAATAATCAAAACCTAAGATAATCTCACAAAATCTCCAAGGTGGGATCAAGAAAGCTCTTCAATTTCCCTCCGATGGTGAAGCAATCCAATCTCTAACGTAGAGAAATCCAAAGTATGGAAGTGAATCCAAATCTGTAACCTTCTTCCAACGTGTAAAGCGTCGTCCTCAAAATACAGCCGTCAACCTCCTTTTATAAGATAAAATTAGGTTTAAAAGCTTCTTCCTTTCTTGCTGATGTGGTAATAACGGAACAGTCTTTTCTGAAGAAAACCATGGGTGACATCATCAAAACCACATGTCGTGGTTCCTCCCGTGGTGACTCTCGACCTTCCTTTTCACGTGTGAAATTCAAAAAATTACCAAAACCCCGGCCGTGGAACTTCCTTCTTGGCCGTGGTTCCTCCTTTTCGATGCTTTTCTCCCTTGCTTCACTTTATACTCCTTCCTATGATGTTTCAATGCTTCCCAATGAACTCCACACCGACCAATACTCAGTAAATGCTTCCTTTCCATTCCAATTCAGCGCCATTTCACCTAAAATCACAACAAAGCTTGTGTAGATCTCGATTCCAAGATAAATGGTGATTATGCTCAATAAGTGCTATGAATGTATGTCCATGTACTCAAAAGAAAGGGAAAAACCCCAACAGAACTTCTGTTTCGTTTCGTTTCCTCATTTCGTTCCCTTTTGTTTTGTTTCCTCATTTCGTTCTTCCTTTTCTTCTTCTCCAAGAATCAAGTTTGAGCCTTAATTCTTGTGGAGCGTCCCGTTGTTGATATGTTGATATTCACAGGCTCCCTTGGTTGATTCTTGACGAGTATGGATCAAAAGATCAAGCTTTGAATCCCTTTTTGTGAGTTTTTGTCGAGAGAAACCCCGACAGCATTTGCCGCCACGCCGCCGCCCCGCGCCTGCACAGAGGTGCCTTTGCGGCTGTTTGTTCTGCCGTCCCTACGCCTTGTCCAGCCACCCCTGCGGTTTCCTCTGTAGTAGCTCCCGTCTTTGGTGAATTGTTTCCTTCCTTGCTTTCCTCGTTCCTTTCCTTGGTTATTGTTGATGTTGTTACCCCTTGAAAGTGTTGTAAGATTAAGGTCGAGCCCTTAGCATGTGGAGATCTCTTAGAGATCATTGAGAATAAAAGTTATAGACTTCTAGCAACCGTTTTGTTCCTAATTCGTGATGTCTTGTGTGAACATTCTTTCCTTGCTCCTTTCCTGAGGGAAACTGAGTTGTTCTCTGCCTGTTTGAGTTACCTTCGAGTGAGGTAAGTCCCTTGGACTTACTTAGCTTCATTCCGTATATTGGTTTGAGTGTATTGGCTTGTTTGTGTTGTAAGTTATTGTTACAACGGATAACCGGACTAGGATTGACCTTTATAACCGTAATTAGCCCAAGTGTATGATAACCGAGTGGTGATCACTTGTCTAGTTCTACAAGAGACTAGGAGGTGCTCTTGCAATCCAGGCCTGCAGGTATGGATAGTACTGATCTATTCCTGTTGATAGACGGAAGCGGAGGCGAGTTTCGGGAGATTCTCGTGTGACAAAAGAAGTTGAATTAGTAATGGATAACTTAATGAAAGATAATACCCGGTTGAGTGCGAGCATGCTATATGTTTATCTTACCTTATGTGTGTTTGTGCCTTTACATTCTTTCTGATATCTAGAGTGTTAGCTAACTGTTTATACCGATGTTGTAGATGTTCCGCAGTAGAGATGCTGCTGAGTGATCCGGACGGTGTGGTATGTCGGGGTTACCGTACATTATAGGACGGGATCGGGTTTATTTTTCTATTGTTGCTCTTCCCTTTTGTTTTGAACTCGGTTGCGAGTCTTTTACGCTTCCCTTTGTTAAAACCTTTGTTTTTATATTGAGTTTTGGTTTTCATTTGTCTGTGCCTTATTGTAAGATTCGTTGTGTCGTTTCTACTCTGAGGGTCGGGAACCATCGTGAGGTCCTAGCCCGTAACGCTTCGAGTTCCCAGAACTTGGGGTGTTACAATTAATCAAGATTTTTTATTCCGTGTTCTTCGATATTTAAGACCTAATTTATGAATTTTAATGAAGTTGATGCGACAATTAAGTCCATTTTAGTTAGGAAAACTTGTTTGTGCCGTTCTTTATACTATACAGTTAAGTCAAAGTAAATTTATAGAAAAAAAGATAAACAGTATAATCGGACCCATTTAGACATAATTATACTAAAATAACATAGTTTATGTACATGGCAACGATCTAAGTGTAGAGATTAATATTAACATTAAATTTCAATCTCCTCTATATTAATAATATGTAAGTTTTTATGTATATATCACGGCTGTAAAATATAATCAAAATATTGTATCAAAATTTACAAAGCTTTCCTATTCTATTAAGGAAAAGCAAAAAGAAGAAATTTGGCCAAATAGGCTCTTTTTTATTTTCATTAAGTTTGTGTACCCATTATTTTTTACCACTTTCTTTTAATGGTACGTAAAAGTAATTAACCCCTCTATTTTAATTAAAAAAAGAAACAGACATTACCATTACAAATCAACTATTACGTACAAATTCTTTCTTCTTGACTTTTTTTTTCTTTTCTTTTCTTTTTTTGCCTTTTTTTATTTCAAGTATGAATTTCATACCAGAATTTTCAACCAGAATTTCATACCAAAATTTCATGCCACAATTTGTTCAACCAGAATTTCATACCATAATTTTTCATATAATAATTTTTACCATAATTTCTCCTGCCAAAATTTGAAAAATTCATAAAACTTCATAATTGATTATTCTGGTATGAGAAAATTCATACCAGATCAATCATGCTTGGTTGGTTATAACACAACAATTCGTACATAAAACATTGATGTTGACAAGTTCCAAAGGAGAATCATGCTCACTTGGTTATAACACAGACAAATTACATGAATCAATCTCTCCAGTGGTAGCCGCAGTTGGGGTTGCAGCAAACAAAGAACAGTTGCATACCCTCCTCCCCTCTGGAAGTTGCGTGAAAGATCAAATCACACATAAAAATACAAAGAATCTGTAATCAAAACTCACAGCCAAATTACACGCCAAACAAGCAAATAAAGAACATTGTCATACAAAGAATCTGTAATAAAAAAAACCAACACAATGTTAATTAACTTTAAATCTCTGTCATTAATGATGAATGAATGTATACTTCCTTACTGATTATGATTCAATTAATTTCTTGCGCAGCTTGTCTTAAGGCTATCTTCAACTCTTCACAATATACTTCATACTAAACTGAGCAACCAACAGATCTACATATCTAGATCTAGATCTAGATCTCGCTCCAGCCTCCGTTCTTGACGTATCAGATCTCGCTCTACTCTCAAACCACGATCTGAAATCCTAGGGAAGGACAGTCGCAAAGAGTCTTCTCCTTCTCCTAACACCAGCGATTGGAGCTTCAAACTTCGTAGCATCGACCCACAACGAGACAACCTCCTAACACCGGCGATCTAGATCTCGTTTTGATCTAGAAGAAGTAGAGGTGGAATATGGAAGGAGGCGACGATGACGTAGAAGAATCGGAGTGGCGACAGTCGAGGACGCCGGAGAGGGAGGGGAAGACGCTGGATGAGGAGTTGAGGGAGTTGAAGTTGAAGGAGGAGTTGAGGGGAAAACGTTGGAGGAGGAGGAGTTGAGTTTGGTAGGGTTTGACTATAACATCCGGTTTTCGCCGTCACCGCCCCCGCGGTGACAGTGGCCGCAGTCGCGGCCAACCACGGTCGCTGCAGGGTCACGCCGCCCTTGCGGCTGACCCCAGATCGCACCCAATCTGTTTTCTTCATTTTCTATTTTCTTTCCTTTCGTAGAAGATCCGATCTTCTATCTTTTGACCTATTTCGGGACCTTCCTTGTTCTTTCCCAACCGTTCTCTTTATAACCCCGTATTCTCTTCCATTTTCCTCTTCTTGCTTACGTTCTTCTTCAAACTCGAGCAAAGCTGCAGCCTTTCCTTGCGAACCGTGTAAGTTCTTCATTCCTTTATCCTTCTAACGTTCATGAATGTTGTTGAATGCTTCTTCTCTTTCTTCTTCTCCTTCTTGTTTTCTTTTTCTTCTTCTTCACACGAATCAAGATCGAGTCTTGATTCTTGTTTGTCCTTCGTTGTTGATGCGTATATGTTTCCAGGATCCTTTGGTTAGGTATTGTCGTGTGGGGATCAAAGATCAAAGCTTTAGTCTCCTTGTTGTGTGGTTGTTATCAAAAGATGCCCGACAGTTGCTTCTATCGTTGCACCGCCCCCACACCTTGGACAATCCTCCCCAGCGGCTGCAACCAGTGCCGCCCCTGCGCCTCTATCAACCGTCATTTCGGTTTCTCTACAATGACTCCCGACTTTGGTAAATTGCTTCCATCCTTGCTTTATTTGCCCTTTCTTTATGCTAGATCATGCTAGGTTGGACCTAGATGACTAAGAGAATGCTAGTTAGTGGCATGTTGATCCCCAGGAGTGGTCATGGTTTGAGTATCATGAGTTGTGTTGTTATTAATGTACCTTGAGACTAGGAATCGTTCTTCTAGCATGTTGAGATCAGTTAGCGATCATCGAGACTAGAAGTAGGAAACGTCTAGCACGCTGCAGTAGATCTGAGATCATTGAGACTAGAAGTATGTAGACTTCTAGCATCGTATAGTTTCTGATTCTAGATGCCTCGTCTGAACAGACATTTATCCTTTCCTTCGAGAAGCTGATCAGTTAGCTGATTCTTGAGTTACCTTCGAGTGAAGTAAGTCCCTTGGAATTACTTAGCTACTTTCCGTATATTGGTTTTACTGTATTGGTTGTGTTTGTTGTTTATTGTTATAACGGAAAACCGAACTAGGACAAACTTATACCTTAATTGGCCCGAGTGTATTATACCCGGGTGGTGACCACTTGTCCAGGTCAAAATGGGGAAACTAGAAGGTGCTCTTGCGACCAGTCCTGTAGGTAATGGAGGGATGCATCGCCTCTATTCCTGTTGGTGAAAGGGGACAGAGGTGAGATCACGGTGATTTTCGTGTGACAGCATAAGTTGAATTAGTAAAGTGATTAACGTAATGAAAGATAATAACTGGTTGTGTGAGAGCATTTATGGGTTAACATTCTTATATGTGTTTGTGTCTTTACTGTCTTTCTGATATCTAGAATGTTAGCTAACGGTTTATACCGATGTTGTAGATGCTCTGTAGGTTAGAGATGATGCTAAGTGATCCGGACGGTGTGGCCAGCCGGGGTTCCCGTACATTATAGGACGGGATCGGGTTTATATTTCAGTGGTTGTCTTTTCATTTTGTTGTTGAACTCAGCTAAGAGTCATTTGCTTTTCCCTTTGTTATACCTTATAGCTTTTTATATAGTTTTGATTTTCATTTATTTGTGTCTTGTTGCAAGATCTGATGTTATTGTTGTTACTTTGAGGGTCGGGACCCATTGTGAGGTCCTACCTTGTAATGCTTCGAGTTTCCAGAACTTTGGGTGTTTCATTGACGGTAAAATAAAGCAAGGGTACACTTACTAAATGCTAAAACACAAGGGGTACTAGATATAAATCTCAAAAAGGCTTACTTACCTAATTGACTCAAGCAAATAACATACAAATTATCACCCATAGACTAAAAAAATACAAATTTTTGAAACAAAAAAAAACTATATGCACGGGGTTCGTTTGTACTAACGGCAAATACAATCGTTGTCTGAGGGCGCCAGTGGGCACCACCACGAGGAGAAAGCGCTCGTTGTTTTCTTTGGAGCTGCTATTTTAAAAAAAAATTCCCTCATCCCTCTACAGACTATTTATCGTTTCAATTTCCACCTCTTCCCCAAGGACCGCAACTCGTTCTTCGCACACCTTTCTCTATCTTTCACTTCTTCTCCAATTTCTAGCCATTCGCAACCTCTTCCGTTTGTATCCTTTGTAGAACTCAAATTTGGGGTATCAATTTTAGGGCCCGTTTGGTTTTAACTCCGGAATCGGAAACGGAATGGAAACGAATCTAGTCCATATGTACACCCTTATTCATGAAATTATTTGGAATCATTCTTTGTGGTTTGAAGTAATTGGAGTTGAATTTGATTACTTTTGATACCCTATAGGGTAACAAAATGTGGGGAGACAAGTGCAAACTATAAGGAATGATTCCATAAAATTGCATGAATAAGGATATACATATTGACTAAATTCGTTTCCATTCCGTTTCCGTTTCCGGAGTTGGAACCAAACGGGCCCTTAATGTCCAAAACCATGTGGCAATCATTCGTAATGAACCCTTCCCTCCTCACGTGAAACTGCACCGTCATTCGATCCCCCGCCTTCTTCTCCTTCAGCGCTGCCGTCTCCATCTCGGTCTTTCGACTTTCTCCGGCCCCTATCTCCGCCGTTTATCAACTATTATCATCGTTTTCGGTGTTTCGTTTCCATTCCGCCATTTGATTTCAGCAGCGCCAATGGAAATCTTGGTTAAAACCGGTGCCCAGTTTTTTTTACCTTTTTTTTCAATTTTAAAAAGTTTAAAAAAAAAATTGGGCGCGCCCGTTAAGCGCCGCCGAATGGCACGTTATTTTGACATTAGTAAATTAAGACCCGTGTATATAACATGCCCCTTTTTAAAATTACGAATTGTTAACAAATTATCTCCTTGATAAACAAACTTATTATAGTCGACTAACTATTCAAATCCAAAAAATATCCCCGATAAATTTATGAAAAAACCAATAATAAAATTCTGCATTTTTGTATGTATTTTTTGTTTCTTTTTGATATAAGGATAAACGAACAGGGTGGGTCAGCCTCTCGAGACTGAACATTCTAGATCATTCTTTCTGATGAAGTTTTCATACATTATACACTATGAGTTTCAAGGAACTTTTATTTTTGGGGGACTTTAGTAGAAAAAATTTTTTTATACAAATTAATAATTCTAAATGTTTTGGATTCTTTTTATCTCGAGTGATAGTTCATATTATACTTAGAAAATTTTCTGAAAAAACAAGTATTAATGTTTATTAATAAATTACGTAAAAAAGTTTACACTCGTCAATATATACTTGATTTTTACCTAACCGTTACGGTCTTCTAAATATATTGCAAGTTATCTTTCTGAGTACTTCCCAACCTACTGGGCATTGCCATCAAAACTTGTCTCTTATTCATCGATGACAGCAAGGGAACTGGTAATGATTTCTACGAGGCCGTTTTCAAATTTATTCAAAATTGGCATGTTGCTTAATCTACTTCATACCCATCTTATGTTGCACCGGCATCTACAAAACCATTTCTAAATGTCTTGTCGGTCGGATTAAGTCCCCGTTTGGTTGTAATGATCGTTTACATGTGATGGTTTCAACTCTCACTTCTTTTGTATGTGTTATCATTGGTAATGATCTTTTCTAGTTATTTTGTTAAACGCTAATAAAAGTGCACATGCACTAGCTATGTGCTCAAATTTGGATGATAATCGCAGGTACGATGAGCAGTATATTCCTCATGAGGTAATGCAGTTTGCTGCAACTGACATTTTATGATTCTATGTGATGAAGTTTTTTATCTCAAAAAAAATCTTCGGAATCTTGTTCAACAAGCTTCAAATAATAAGTCTTGTTCATAACATCAAAACACAAGGAATATAATCCATAACAATTACAACGAGTAAGTACCTCACAACTCGAAAAGACTAGGGTACATACAACCAATGCAAATGATAGGTAGAATTAGAAAGATGATGCAAGGCTGAGTTGAGGAATGATAGTGTGCTTAAGCATCCAGTCTGAAAGATACATGTTAAAGTGTTGAGTGAAGTGATAGCCATCCCACATAACTCTCTTATATGGATATGGGCATGCTTGAACTCCAATCTTCCCACACAAATAACTTTTGTTAAAGTTAAATGGATTCTTCCCGTATCCACAACATGTGACAAGAAGTGCACCTTGTTCAAATCCAAGAGAAGATGCATTTCGAAGCAAACTTGTAATTGCAAAGTAATAATCGGCGTAAACAAGAGTAGCATTGGGGTATCCGACTTGAAGCTCTAAGATAGACTCGTGTAGTTGTTGGTTGTGGTGCTCGACGACTTTGTTGAAATCAACGCGACATCCAAGATCATCGTACATGTTGGGAGATGTCGAGTTGGACAAGATAAGAGTATCCGGTAAACAACCAAGGGGAAAGATGGTAGGAACTACCATATTTGAAACACCCATAATGATCATTTCCTGCATGTCATAATCTACCAAAATTAGGTCTAAACACAAACTAGCTCTACTTTTATTTAAAATGTGTTATGAGCCTCACTTTCACTGCATCTATCGTTGCTCCAACAACATAAGGAACCATCTCATAAGCAACATCAAGGGAACTCTCTTGTTCAAATGCAGTTAAATAATCCACACTTCCAATTGTTCCCATAAAAACCAAACTTCTCTTGAGCTTGCTTCTGCACTCTGCCAAACACATTATTGTTAGGTAAAATCTTATTTTGAGACTTGCCACATGTGGAGCAATTAATGATTCTTTTATATATATATGGGTCTATGGTTGTTTTGGGAGGTCAGATTATTATATATATATATATATATATATATATATATATATATATATATATATATATATATATATATATATATATATATATATATATATATATATATATATTAGATCAACTAATAATTATTTAAATATAATATGTATTTGTTTAACTAAAAATTATTTAACTTAATTGTTAAAATATTTCAATTGTTCAACTCATTATCAATTGTTGATGAAATTGCTCAATTATATAACTCATTTTTCACATGTTAATTTATATATTCAGTTTTTCAACTAAACTTTTGTTCTATTATATTAAAAAATATTAATTAATTTAGAGAAATTACAATCATTGATTATTTTAATGACAAAGTTAGAATCCTTCTCACTTTTAACTCTAATGTCTCTTCCTCTTTTTTATATATATATATATATATATATATATATATATATATATATATTTCACTTAGAGCTTGATCGAACATCAATTACATGGTATTACAAGATCATAGTGAACAAAAGCTAATTATGTCAAAATTGTAGTGTAATGATTATGAAGTACCGGTTAAAGAAGAGCAGGTGGATTTAAGATATTTCCGAAACCAATCGAGTTGGACGGAGAGGGTACTGTTGGTTTTTCCAGAGGTGTCAATATGCTTGGATTCGAGAATAGCATGATCCAAAGCTGTTGCTCCGCCCACAGCGAAATCTACGCCGCTGCTGAAGTTTGCGTCTTTCTCCAAATATGGATTCACAAAGTCGAGCCCCAAAGCCATCGCTGTGAAAATGTTAACCCTCAAAAAGTTATACACAAAGAGATAAATTAAAGATTAAAACTAACCATAGAAGTCAACAAGTAGGAGGCCATCACTAGCGCGACCGGTGGGATAGTGGAAGTAAGATTCTCCGTAAGGAAACGTTGCCCCTAGAGAGCTTCTATTCTCTCTCATCAAGTTTCCGGTGTCGGAGACGGAGTCTCCAATTTGATAGATGGTGTCGATGGATGACCAAACACTACCGCTCATACTCATCTTTACGCCGCCGATGGGACACCACAGTAAACAAACCATGGACATAAGTTTCAAAACAAAACGTAGCTGAACCCATTCACCCATCACAACAGTTTTCTACAATAGCAATAGACAAGGATATGATGTATAAAATTTCAACATGAGTGTTGCTAAATAAGTCTCAATCATCTTTTTTTATGGGTGTGGTCGAGGTCGTGTGTACAACGCGCATGTAGGCTAACTAATTAAGGATCTACAGATTTTGATTTCAATTGATAATATGACTAGTTTATTAACCTTTAGGTTTGGTTTAGGTTAAGAATAAATAATACAAATTATAAGCGTAATACAAAAATTTTAAAAACGACCAACTCATAGACAAATTATCTTCTTATAAACAATTTTTGATACGGTTATCATGCCATCAATAAAATACTAAAAAGTGACTTTTTTGATACTTATTATTTATTGTTATCGAATAGTTGTCACAGTATCAATAAAAAACTATCGAACTTTGTAAAAATCCAAATATATTTATAATTAAAATATGGAAAAAAAAATAATTTTTCAAATTTTTTGTTGTTTTTCATACATTTTACACAAGGAGTTTTTGGTGAATTTAGTTTTCCAAAAAGTTTGTTTAAAAAAATGATTTTTTTTTGGGGAATTCCAAGTTTATTTTCTCAAATAAACTTTTGATTAACTAGTATAAGTCAAATTTCCAACCAAAACATGTGTAACACATTTTCCTGAAATTTCAAAAACTTACTATCCACGTTAACACTTATGATATCTTGGATCTACTATTTTCGACTTGCATTGTGCGGATCTTCATGAGAAGTTTAAAACAATACATGCTTTCTCCAACGAAACAATATTTCTCAAACTTGGATCTTGGATAACCATATCCCTGTCTCATCCGGCTGAAGCCTAACAATTAACTTCGGACCACCGATCAACTGTCGGAAAATGTAGATGGACCCACAAAATAACTTTCTCAATGCCATCTCAAATGTTGTTGGCCGTGTGTTTGTCATAGTGCTTTAATTATTGTGTCGACAATCATAGGGTCAGAGTCTCGGCTCCTTCTTCAGGACCTCAGACCTACTTAACCGGGACCTCGACCTTCTATATATGAGGTTAGTTCGGGTGAGGATGCTCTTTGAAGAGAGGATGTGAGGAAAAACTTTGTTATTTTAATGTACGACTTAGTTCAATTTTAATTTACTATTCGTTCATTTTTCAAAAAAATTCCTCGTGGGTAAAAGAAATAGCTCCTGCCTCAAGGCCTGGCATGTACGATAGAGGGGCATGGCTTCAAGTAGCATGTTTCGAGACAATCTCCTTGTACGAGGATGCATGGGTAGTATGGGTACCTTGAGAGAGTTTTGGGCTGGCCCCAAGTTGTGTAGATGGAAGGTCAGTCGGCAAAGCAAGCGGATTAGTAGCAAAAGAGATGGTATTGGCTTGGCTAGTAGCCTTGGGTGTGGAGGACATTTCAGGGGTTTTGGAAAGAGCTTCCGGGTGTTTAGTAGGTCGCGAGGGAGAAAGCGTGGGCATGGGTGGAGGTAGAGGGGAAACAGTTTGTCGGAGATGATTGGAGGGGGGTTGGGGTGGAGCTTTTTGAAAGCCTCGGGTTGTTGGACATAATGGGATCTTCGGGTATTGCTTCAAAAGGGTTAGGTGGGGAGGAAGGTTGAGCAGTCTTGGAGGTTGTAGAGGCTAGATGTGAAAGCTCCGACGGTTTAATGAAGAGATTCTTAGTGCACTTGGAGCCGCCCATGGCTAGGCGAGGGAGGGAGGGAGAAGAGGGCTGGGGGCGGGCATCAACACACGTTCTCCAGAGTTGAGAAAGGGTTTTTGCTTGAAAGTTATTGATTATTATTTTTCATAATGCAGTTTGTTGGGAATGACATTTTATGATTCTATGTGATGAAGTTTTATGAGCTCAAAAAAAAAATCTCCCGAATCTTGTTCAACAAGTTTCAAGTAATAAGTTTTGTACATAACATCAAAACACAAGGAATATAATCCATAACAATTACAAAGAATAAATACCTCACAACTCGAAAAGGCTAGGGTACATACAATCAATGCAAACGATAGGTAGAATCAGAAAGATGATGCAAGGCTGAATTGGGGTATGATAGTGTTCTTAAGCATCCAATCTGAAAGATACATGTTAAAGTGTTGAGTGAAGTGATAGCCATCCCACATAACTCTCTTATATGGATATGGGCATGCTTGAACTCCAATCGTCCCACACAAATAACTTGTATTAAAGTTATATGGATTCTCCCCGTAGCCACAACATGTGACAAGAAGTGCACCTTCTTCAAATCCAAGAGAAGATGCATTTCGAAGCAAGCTCGTAATAGCAAAGTAATAATCGGCATAAACAAGAGTAGCATTAGGGTATCCGGCTTGAAGCTCTAGGATAGCCTCGTGTAGTAGTTGGTTGTGGTGCTCAACGACTTTGTTGAAATCAACACGACATCCAAGATCATCGTACATGTCGTCTGGAGATGTCGAGTTGGACAAGGTGAGAGTATCCGGTAAACAACCAAGGGGAAAGACGGTTGGAACTACCACATTAGAAACACCCATACTTATCATTTCCTGCATGTCATAATCTACCAAAATTAGGTCTAATGAGCACAACTTAGCTCTACTTTAATTTGAAATCGATTAGGAACCTCACTTTCACCGCATCTATCATTGCCCCAACAACATAAGGAACCATCTCATAAGCAATATCAAGGGAACTCTCTTGTTCAAATGCAGTTAAATAATCCACACCTCCAATTGCTTCCATAAAAATTAGACTTCTTTTGAGCTTACTTCTGCACTCTGCGACACACATACACATTGGTTAGGTAAAATCTTATTTTGAGATTTGAAATTGTGTCACATGTGGAGCAATTAATAATTCTTTTTTATATATGGATCCAACTACCATCAATTAAATAATGTATGGTTGTTTTGGAAGAATTTATGCTATTAATTGTTTAAATTAATATGTATTTGTTTAACGAAAATTATTTAACTATATTTGTAATTATTAAAATATGTTAATTTTTCAACTAAATGATCAGTTGTTCAATTATATAACTGATTGTTTAAATGTTAAATTTTTCAATAAAACTTTTGTTCTAATATATGACAAAAGTTAATTAATAGTTAGAAAAGCCCGACCTTAATTTGAAATAATCGAACGATCGATTAGAAGAGAAGAGATTCGGCCGGTGTATCCGTATCACACGTGAATCATCTTTCTTCCTCTCTCGATCATTCTCTCAAAAACTTCATCATTTGTTCTAGCAATTGAAGGTTAAGGCGATTCTTGTTTAGTCTCAGGTGAACCAAGTAGAGGAGTAACACTTGGAACAAAGATATTTCTTTTTCTCTCTTATCTAATCTATTATGCATGCGATCCTTTTCTTACTTGACATTAATTTGAACAAATACAACCATTGATTATTTTTATGACATAGTTATGAGCCCTCTTCACATTTTGAACCCTAATGCGCATTCCTTATGTGTGTGTATATATATATATATATATATATCACTTAGAGATTGATCACAGATCGAACATAAGCTAATTATGTCAAAATTGTAGTGTAATGATCATGAAATACCAGTTAAAGAAGAGCAAATGGATTTAAGATATTTCCGAAACCAATTGAGTTGGACGAAGAGGGTGCTGTTGCTGTATCCAGAAAAGTCAATATGCTTGGATTCGAGATAAGCATGATCCAAGACTGTTGCTTCACCCACTGCGAAATTTACGCCGCTGCTGAAGTTTGCGTCTTTCTCCAAATATGGATTCAGAAAGTCGAGCCCCAAAGCCATCGCTGTGAAAAAAAGGTTATCTATTAAGACAAAGAGGTAAATTTAAGATAGGTATAACACAAAATCAAAACGAACCATAAAAGTCAGTCGTTATGAGGCCATCGCTACATCGGCCGGTGGCATAGTGGAAGTAAGACTCTCCGTAAGGAAACGTTGTACACTCGGAGCTTCTGTTCTCTCTAATCAAGTTGCCGGTGTCGGTGACGGAGTCTCCGAATTGATAGATGGTGTCGATGGATGACCAAATACTACCATCCATATTCATCTTTACACTGCTGGTGGGACACGACAGCAAAGAAACCATCGATATCAGTTTCAAACCAAAACATAGCTGCTCCCACTCACCCATCAAAACAATTCTCTACAATAGCAATACACAATTAAGGATATGAATTTATATATATATATACCCATTCACCCATCAAAACGATTCTCTTCAATAGCAATAGACAAGGATATGATGACAATTTTTATACTGAATTTATATATATATATATAAAACGTAGTTGCTCCCATTCTCCCATCAAAACGATTCTCTACAATAGCAATAGACAAGGATATGATGACAATTTTTATAATGAATTTATATATATATATATATATATATATATATATATATATATATATATATATATAATTTGAATCATATAAAAACTTTTTATGTGATTAAAAAATTATCAGACATATAAATTATTCATATAGTTGAACACAAGTTTAGTTGAACAATTCAAATATATTTAAACAATTTTTAGTTGGACAAATATATGTTATATTCAAGAATTGGACATACAAATTATCACTTGAACAATTGATCATATAGTTGCACAATTGACATATTTAAATAATTTTTAATATACTTCAATAATTTTGAATATACTTAAATAATTTTTAATTGATCGATCGAACAAATATATATATTATATTTAAATAATTATTACTTGATAAATATTTGTTAATTCTTTCTACTTTTGACCCTAAAAACCCTTTCAACTTAAACTCAACCCTGTAAATATATAAAATTTCATTACGAGTTTTCCTAAAGCGAATCTTTTTTCTTGGGTGTTATTCAATTATTTTCGCATTGTCCAACTCGAACCCATCGTGTCCAAAAATTTTAATTGTCTCATTGATTATAGGAAAATTTTGGATAGTACCCTCGTGGTTTGGATTTTCCGGATTTTGTCCAAATTCATTAAACTTTTTCAAATTTCATTAAAAACATACAAAAGAAAATAAACTAAAAATTTTTAAAAAAATTAAAATAGAAAGAATGGTTTATTTATTTTAAAACTAAAGTAAAGTATTTGATTTTTTTTAAAAAAATTAATGTTTTATATTAATTTAAAAATAAATCAAGTAGATAACTTTAAAAAATTCAAAAAAATCAGTGTTTTATTTTATTTTAAAATGCTAATTCAATTTATTTATTTTTATATTTTGTTAAAAAAATGTTAATTCAATTTATTTATTTTTTAAAATAAAATAAAATAAAACACTGATTTTTTTGAATTTTTTAAAAGTTATCTATTTGATTTATTTTTAATTAATATAAAACATTTTTTTTAAAGTTATTGTTTTACTTTAGTTTTAAAATAACAACAAAAACTTAGGGTATCATCCGAACTGAAAAAAAACCGTTGGGCAAAATATTCTATATTTGAAGGGGCATTTTTTGAAACATATCCTTATAAAAACTATGGAAAAACAAAACTAAAATTCCGCAATTTTTTAATGTAATAATTTCATACATATTTTATAGATGACTTGATCATTAGCCAACTACAATAATAAGTGATATTTATTACAAAATTTGTAATACATCGAAAGCTACACATAAATATGGTATATTAGGATTTCTTTTAGAAATTAAAATTATTGTGGACATGAAACGAAACTTTCAAAGATCGGTTTTAAATTACACGTGAAATTTGAGAGTTATTGTGGTTGAAATGTTGACCGTACGTTGAGAGCAGGTGCATCCTTTCTTGCTATAACTAATAAATTAATGTGATAATTGTAAATTAATTATCAAATTACACGTGAAATTTGCAGGAGTTGAGTGTTAAGCATTGATTGATATGTACAGGCTCGGTGGAACCCATATATGAGTCGTCAAATTATATAACAGGCGTTTACCCGTTTGGAAGTTATAGGAATCATTCCCGATAACGAAATGATTCCGAATCAATCAAAAAATACGTTTGATTAAAGGTCTTTTATCACATGAAAGTAATCCCATCATTTCCATTTCCATTCCTAACCCTTATCCAATTTCATTCCATTTTTATTCCACCGCTCCAACCAAACGGACACTTAATGGATTAATGTGATGATTGTACATTAATTATCATTTATTTACTAGGTAATTGTTATTCATAGGAAATAATTATTTTGAAAATGAAATTAATTAAGAATGAACGTATGAACATGACTCATTAGTTAGAGTCGACATGAGACATGACCAGTTGTTGACGACAATATTTGCACGACTATGTGCCCCGTATTTGAACGACTATGAGCATGAACATTAGTTGATATGTTCACGTGCACGAGTAACGATTCCTATATGTGCCCGTTTCTCTAATTTATTGATTTTTAAGAATGTGAAACGGTCTTCTTCTTCTTGTTGTAACGATGGCGAAAGGATAAAATACACACCGTTGAACTTGTGTTCATTAGATAATATTTGTATAGTGTTAATTGTTGGAACTAAATTAAATAAAGACTATGAATAAAACATGTTTTAACACATGGGTGCGCCGGCTACTTTTCCGGGCACATTTTCGGTGGACTCCAACCATTTTCAACACCGGAAAGTGACAGTTTTGGCTTCGTCTCCGCGGGCTCTTACTCGTGGTATATTCATACGTTAACTTTGAGTTCCGTTTGAATGAGAAATGAAGACCGGAAGTTGGTTTCATGACAGACAATAACTTGGGGAAAATAGTAAAAAATGGGAGCTTTCCACATGAACTATATGAAGGGAGAAACAATGGGATATATAGGGCAATAATGTACTAAAGGTCGTGGACTTTGGGTCACCCATTTTGTTTGTTGGGTCAATAGATTTGGGGAAGTGGTTCAGCCCACCTTTAACTCCTACAAAAATGGTGCAGATGTGGATCATATTGCACTCATTTCAAACACACCAACATTCACTCTTCCTCCTCTCTTAAGCTCGGAAGCTCACTTATCTGAGATTCCGATCTCGATCTGGTATAAATTCCGACTCTTAACGTTGTTATGCATACACTTTAACTAACATGTTATAGAGTTCCTACATTAATTACATAATTAATCTTTCTTTTAATCTTTTGTGTCCTAAAGGTAATTTCATTTAGAACGAGTATGAGTTCATTCTTAATTTGTAAGATTTTTGTTCTCTCTGTAGAGATTTTAGATGTGTAAAAGTGGAATTTCAGGAAATAATTTCCTAAACATCTAAACATGGATCGCATTCATAATAGATTAGATAAGAAAGAAAAGGAATACCTTTTGATGCGTATTCAATTACTCCTTCAAGGATATGTAGAGTCTCAAGTGTTACTCCTCTAGTTGGTCCACCCGAGACTGAACAAGAATCGCTTTAACCTTCGATTGCTAGAACAAAGGATGAAGCTTTTGAGAGAGTGATCGAAAGGGAAGAAGAAGACCGATACTTCTAGTCTTACGTGTTTCACGGCTCATCTATCCCTCTACTAATCGATCGTTAGATTATATCAAATTAGGGTTGAGCTTTTTAACAATTAAAAAAGTCCGACCTTAAAATATAAGATATATATTTTAGTAATTAATAAATAAATAACCCCTTATCTATTATTAATTACCAACTCCATAATATATTTTGTACTCCTACAAAATATATCATTTTCCACCATATACTAATATATGGTAATTCTCTCATTAATTGATTCAGTTCACATGCTCGTTATAATAGATAAGGGGTTATTTATTTACCTCGTAAGACCCGATAACACTAGAAATACATTTTATCATATAAATGTACCGATCATGGTTAGCTTCTAGCAAAACGCCATGACCCCTAATATTATCGATTTATATATATCCCTATATTTAATGTCCTATCTCATCATCAATAATTGCACCTCGGATAAAGGACATAATTCCTTCACTCTCTATAACTTATTTTATGAAGGAATTTGAAATAGTATATTGATTGACTAAAACCAGCCCAAATTTCATTTGATCAAGTAGCAGAAATTGGAGATTGACTTACTTGATTTACTCTTCGGTTTTACTAATTTCTCCCCTGTAAAATCTTCTGTTTGGTGTTAGCAATTCTTGGAACCGGGGTCAATAACATCAAGTAGGGCTGTTAATCGGAATCGGACGGAACCATTGGAACCAAACCTGTTTTTTACGGTTCGGTTCCTCTTAATTACTTGTCGGTTTTTTTTTCAAACCGAACCGTTATAAAAATGGTTTGGTTGGGTTCCTTAAAATAGAAATAGATCGGAACCGTTTATATTTTTATGTAAACTAGTAAAAGTAAAATAATATAATATATAACAAAAAACTAAAAGTTAAAAAAAAGTATTGGTCTCCTTCTTTGGTATAATGCCTGTAATATTGTCTTATGTTCCTCTTTCACATTCATTTGTTCTTCATTAAATCGGTTTCTCTAGTTGTTCAACAACTTCTTTAACTAGGTTTGTCTTCAATCCAGAATTTATTTCTCTACAACCATTTTGTTGTTAGTTTCTTTAACTTAGACTATAAAAAAATTGAATTCTCCCATTTATAAAACAATGGGTGTAGTTCGTCGAGATAGACTTGAGGTTTCAATTTTATATTCCGTTGTAGCAGTGCTTAATTACTTATTATAAGGCATTCTTGAGTTATCGAGAATTAGAGAAAATTAAGGCAAAACATGTAAAAGTAAAAAAACATTTGTATTCTTAACAAAATTAAAGTATTTGGACTTTCCTCCTACAATTCATATGCAAATGAAAGTCATAAATAGTTCTTGTTAGGTTCAAGACGGTTATTTTGTAATTCGGTTCCAAACGGTTTCACTCATAAGAAAATACAAGAATCGAACAGTATACCTAAAATGATTTGGTTCCTTATTTGGTTTGGTTCCCAACGGTTCCGCCTCTTAAAAGTAAAAAAACCGAACCGCATAACTAAAATGGTTCAGTTCCTGGTTCCTAAAAAACATTGTTTAGGAACCGTTTTAACAACCCTAACATCAAGTCACTTCATGAATTATCCTCCGCGCACCTCCTAAGACGCACTTACTGAAACAAAGACCATTCGTGAAGAACGCCGAAGGACATATGCATACCCTATCAAGCCTACCCTATTGTCCTCCTTTCGACCAAAACTAACTACCATGAAACAATAGGTATTGATCGGAAGAAGGTGGCGATAACGGTTTGAGAAAAGACTAGTTGATGCAAAAATGAACATGTTTGCTTTCATATCCATTGTAATTTCAAACTTATCATACATGTGGTTTAGTTTTCTTATTTTGAATGAGTCGAAATGACTATTTAGATGGGTTTGTATACAATCTAAAAATTCTATTGTCCAAATTTGATATGTAATCTTATCTTTTCTTCTTAGTATAGGTTTACATACAAAATTTGATTGAAACCGGTTACCAAAATTGTTCCAGTGCTCTTTACATTTAAAGTTTTGAGACGCATAATGAAAATGATAAGATTAACATACACCGATACATGTAGTTGTGAGTAAAAAGTAAAATTAGTATGATTCATCTAATAAGATTAACATACACCCATTTTAGGGTAGTTTTTAGAGTCTTTTTTATTGCATTTGAGTCGGTTTATGCTAGTAACTCCTTGGTTCAGAAGAAGAAGACTAAAAGAAGCTAAGGAAGGAGTTATAAGCACTTAGGGGTGAATACCGTTCACGAAGCAAAGCTTCTGCTACATCACCGCCCCAGCGGACCCTTGTCCCCGCCCCTGCGGGTGACGCCTTACACCGGAGCACTCCCTGCGCCTTCACCAACGCCTGCCATGAAGTGTGTCACCGTCCATGCGCCACTCCATTGGCGCCCTTGCGGTGTTTTCCCTTGAAGAGACGAAGATCAGCTCCCCTGCGTCTTCCACTACGGCGCTGCCTGCGCCTCAACCTGGGAGTTGGAAGACGAAGAGGCTGTGTCACCGCCCCTGCGCTGACATAGGGACGCCCCTGCGGCTTGGCATCAGAAACGCCAGGAAGACGAAGGGCCAGACGTTGAAAAGCATTAAAGATCCACCCCAGCGGAATTGCTTAGCCGCCCCTGCGGCCTTGAAGAAGATCAACTGATTCTGCCTAAACCGCCCCCTGCAGTTCCTGAAGTCCGCCCCTGCGGTTTAACGCCAGAAGCTTTACTCCGGCTGTTTACACCACCCTTATGGCATTAAAGGTGGCTGTTTAAGGCCAGCCATTTACTCCTAATTAAGTGTCTTTTGTAGTATAAATAGTCCTTGGCTGATTGCTAGAATCATCCATGCTTTTCCACACAAAAATCCATTTTAGAATTGAGTTTTCCATTGTAATGAGTTGCTAACTCCCTTGCTACATTGGGTTGGTTTGAAGCTGCATTGTTACTTTGGTTGTAAGTTCTTTTTTATATAAGTTTTTATTCAGTGATGCTTTGTCTTTCCTTGATCTCCATTGTCTAATTGCATGTTTACTATTGCTTGAGATTGATCACCTTAGGTTCTAAAGTGCATGCAAAGAACTAGGATTAATAGGTTCCGGATTCGGGTCTTTAATCTAGTAGTAACTTTAAGTAATAACGGGTTGTAATTACTTAAAGAAAAGGAACACAAATATAAAGATGAGTTGAACGGTTTTAATCTTCTCTTTATATCCCTTAGTCTTTGTTTGAAAGCTAACTTGTTATTTGTTCTTGTAGGTTTACGGAACACTAACCTATTAAGTTGGGTTGATGCCGGTTGGCTCAGCACATATATATGATCGAGACGGGAGATTACTTAAAAACTTGTAAAAGGAACGCACCAAAGTAGCAATTGCATGCTTAGAATCAACCTAGTGTAGATTCACCCATCATTGTCTTACTTGTCGCGTTAATCATTTTCTTAAGTTTTTGTGTGCATCAATTCAACCAACCCCCCCCCCCCTTTGTTACTTGTTACTATAATGGATAATTGCATCTAAAACACCTTAACTCTCTTGGGTTCGACCCTTACTTATCTACTATACTTGTTCTTAGTGCTAAGTCGGGATTTACTTTTGATTGGGTATAGACGACCATAGAAATACCTTCAGTCAAATTTTGGCGCCGTTGCCGGGGAGTTTTAGTGTTTTATTGTTATTATTGATTATTGGTTTGAACCATTTTTATGGTTCAAACCCGTGGTACTAACCATAATCTTGCTACTTTTAATCCAGAAATTGAGAGGACGCACATCCGGCAACGAAGACAACAACAACTTCAACAAGAGATGGCTGATCGTACTCTTCGTTAAATTACGCAGCCCACCTTGGCTCAAAACCCTCTTGCGGTCACTATACCGGCATTAGGGGAAGGAGTCAATTTTGAGCTCAAATCGGGCCTCATTCACTTGCTTCCATCCTATCATGGGCTAAGTGGTGAAGACCCCATCAAGCACCTTGGGAAGATCCATACAGTGTGTATGAGCATGAAGCCGGCCAACATTACCGAAGCACAAATCAAGATGAGGGCATTCGGTTTCACACTCAAAGATTCCGCGGATGATTGGTATTACCACCTTCCATCCGGGAGTATCGACACTTGGGAAAACCTTCACAAGGCATTTTTGGAGAAGTACTTCCCAGCCAAGAAGGCCAATAGCTTGAAGAAAGCTATAAGCAACATCGAGCAAGAGGCGAACGAAACTCTTTACGAGTACTTCGAGAGGTTTGCACGTCTCCGATTCAGCTGTCCTTTTCACGGATGTTCAACTCAAGATCTAGTCTTGTATTTGTACAATGGCTTGCTAGATAATGAAAGTAGGATCGTCGATGCGGCTTGCGGAGGTAATATTCTTAACTCTACTCCTGACCTTGCTTTGGAAAAGATACAGGAACTAGCGGAAGGGACTCGGAACTCTGGAAGAACCCCGGCTAAGAAAGGAGTTCATGATGTGAGTTCCGGGAAGAGCGAGATTTCCACCGAGCTCGCGGAGTTGAAGGAAATGGTGAAAAGGCTAACACTTATGGGAACCCCACAACAGCTCAAAGCTTGTGGAGTATGTGCTGACCCATACTGATGACATGAATTATGATCTATTTTTAGGCATATATTTATATAGATTTTCCCTTTATTTTGCATGCATAGACATACATTCATGGCATTTATGGTTATATTCACCTACTTTGCAAGAATAGAGGTCTACACAGAGTTTTATTGCATTTGTAGGTAATTTGGCGAATTATGGAGCAAAAATGGCACATTTAAGGATTAAGCCTTGAAGCGGGACAAAAAGGAGCATAAAAGGAATTTAGGACGTGCCAAAGTATCTTCTGATATCGTCTGACGCACCAAAGTATTTTCCGATACCTTCGGACGCGGCCCAAAGTATTCTCTGATACCGTCTGACGCGCCAAAGTATTTTCTGATACCTTATGACGCGGCCAAGAGTATCTTCGGATACCAGCGGATTCGACTTCTTTTCAGCCCAAATATTTAGGGTTTTTTCTTTAAACCCTAGATAGATCCCTACATATATTCGATAGCCTTCAACATTGAAAGGCGGACGGTGACAACCCTAGGATTTGGATCCCCAAAGAGAGGGAGGCTTGAAGCTTTTATTGCGTACAGGGAAGATTTGGGGAAGGACGCAGTTTCCTATTTTTGGAGTTGGAAGATCTTAGGGTTTACATTTGAAGGCGGATTGACATCCCGTTCTTCATTGTCCCTAGAAATTTTGTGAGATTTTTCTGTTCCTTTGATTCTACATCCATTGAACGCGGTTTGCGATTATTGTGTTTGATTGACATTTGTTTTGAGTTTATTATTGAGATTTCAAGGTTTTACCTTTTCTCCCTTTCATATTTGATTATTGATTTGATAATGATGGTTATTGGCTAAAACCTCTTAGCAATTCTAAGGTGAAGGGTTGATAGTTGTGGCTTAGATAATGATAGATCGATCGAAATTTGATTGGACCCTGAGAGTTAGAGAAATATCGTCGACACCCTAAATCACGGCCTGTTCTTAGGTTTCCACGGCCGTGATTCTCAAGAACTACCCGTGATTTACTTCAGTTTACGAACCTTGCTTTTACTTTAATCCAAAGTTAAAGATTTGCTTTAACTTAATCTTGGCTTGCCTTTTCTAGGTAGTAGTGAAGCCTCAACAACCTCTACTTCGATTTCGAGTGTCACGACCTTAATCGGTTTAGTTAGTCTTGATCCTTGGGTTACAAGTTTGGGTATTTGAGATTAATTCTTGTCTTTAGATCCTTTCTATACTGAAGCCTCAACAACCTTTATAGAGAGTGTCCTTAGATAAGTCATATAAAGCATTGGAACTTCACCGTACATTGCTTTACCTTAGTATACCTTTGCAACTCTTAACTCTGTCCTTAGTTCTTTAGTATATCTTGAATCGATTGCCACAATTAGATATCTAGATCTTTAGGGTTGCTGTTTTCCCAATACATTTGCAAAGCTTTACCCTTTTACTTGCTTGATAACTTTATAACTGAACTTGTTCCCCCCAAATCCCTGTGTTCGATACTCTAGAATACTTGCTAATCTACGCCGATCCGTACACTACGGGTTCGCTTGCTTTTATTCTAGTTTTATAAATTTAAAGCTTGATTGCACGCACACTAAGGGGCGAACACATACCATCCAACGAACATGTGTCAACAAGTACAGGATGACAATGTTAAGGTGAACGCAATGGGCTATGGACAACCACAATAGCAAAGACCTAGGAACGATCCCTATGCGCAGAATTTCATGTCAAACTGGCGTGACCAACAGAACTTTCGTTGGAGGGATCAACAAAACCAACAACATCCGCCCCACCAAGGTAAGTATCAAACAACTGAAGATATGTTGCAGGTTTTGACTAAACACTTTGCTACTCATGTCTAAACAACAGAATCCAGCATCAAGAACCTTGAAAAACAGGTTGGTCAAATGGCGGAAGCCATTTCAAGGACCGAATCAAGACTCTCCGGAGGATTGCCTCCCCAGACATTTATAATTCACAAGGAGAATGTTAGTGCCTTAACACTAAGGAGTGGGAAGCAAATCCAACAAAAACCAGCAAAAGAACCCCAAAGTAAACCTTCTGTCGATTTCACCGCACCCACAGCTGCCCCTGCGGCTGCAACTGTGCACAGCACAGAGCAGGTGACGCCCCTATGGCTGGATGTCCCCACCCCTGCGGTGACAACCCCTGAGCCACCCTTGCGCTTACAAGCTGACGCCCCTGCGGAAAACACAACAGAAGGTTCTACTGAAAGGGATACTTATGTCCGGCCAAACTTTCCGCCACTATACTGTGAGAAACCACCAGCTCCTTTTCTGGAGGCTTTGAAGGAGAGAAGAATCATTGAGGACAAGGACCTCTTTGAGACTTTCTCCAAATGCGAGGTAAACATTCCCCACCTTAAGTTGGTGAAAAGTATTCCTAAGTATGCTCGTTTTTTGAAGGAACTCTGCACTATCAAGAGGAATCAGAAGATGAAGGAGAAACAAAAGGTGCAAGTAAGTGAGCATGTTTCGGCAGTTTTCCAACGAAAAATGCCCAAGAAGTGCTGCGATCCGGGCATGGTAAGCATTCCTTGTGTTATAGGGGAAACCCGCTTTGACAAAGCAATGCTTGATCTTGGTTCTTCTATCAATGTTTTACCATATACAATTTACAAATCACTTGGCATTGAGCCATTAATGGAAACTAGGATTGTAGTACAACTTGCTGATAGATCTAATGTATACCCGAAAGGGATAATCGAAAATGTGTTAGTAATGGTAGACAACCTAATATTTCCTGCCGATTTCTTTATGATGGATATGGAAAATGATTCGCATGCTGCACCCATTCTACTAGGTAGGCCATTTCTGAAAACTGCTAGGACTAAAATTAATTATGTTAGTGGTAAATTAGCCATGGAGTTTGATGGAGAAGTAGTGGAATTTGACATCTATGATGCAATGAGATTTCCTAGTGATGATCATTCTTTATGTGATATTGCCATTGTTGAACCTTTTGTGCAAGATGTTTTTGATAACTCTGACGTTGATAAATTGAGAAATGTGATTGAGCATGACATTGATGGTTTCAAATCAGATTATGTATTAACATCCAGCATGAAAGAGGTCCTAGCCCAACTAGATGGATATAAAAGGCTACCTATTTTCAATTTGGCCATTAGGCCCATTACTAACCCAACCGAGAAGCTTGTTCCGTCCATTGTGCAGGAACCTGAAATAGAATGAAGGACCTTCCGTCACACCTCAAGTACGTTTTCCTTGGAGAACACAATACCTTGTCGGTGATCATTTCCAATAAGTTGACTATCGGTCAAGAAGACAAGTTGGTGAAGGTACTAAAAGAGCACAAGACGGCCCTTGGATGGACCATTGCAGACATCAAAGGGATAAGCCCCTCAACTTGCATGTATATGATTCTACTTGAGGACGAATCCAAACCCTCTAGGCAAACTCAAAGGAGGTTGAACCCGCCAATGATGGATGTGGTCAAAAAGGAAGTGTTGAAGCTCCTCCAAGCGGATATGATCTTTCCTATTTCGGATAGCACTTGGGTTAGCCCAACCCAAGTAGTTCCAAAGAAGGGAGGCATTACCATGGTGGAAAATCAACATGGAGAGATGGTTCCAAGCAAAACACAAACCGGATGGAGAGTTTGCATTGACTACCGCAAGCTCAATAAGGTAACATGAAAAGACCATTTCCCATTACCTTTTATTGATCAAATGTTGGAACGTCTTGCAGGTCATTATTACTACTGTTTCCTGGATGGATATTCGGGCAAATTCCAAATAGCCATCGCACCAGAAGACCAAGAAAAGACGACGTACACTTGCCCATTTGGCACCTTTGCATACCGCAGAATGCCATTTGGACTTTGCAACGCACCCGGCACTTTCTAACGGTGCATGATAAGTATTTTCTCCGAATACATAGAAAATTTCATTGAAGTCTTCATGGATGATTTTACCGTCCATGGAGATAGTTTTTACGCATGTTTAGGACATATGAAACTTGTTCTTGAAAAATGTGTTGAAACCAATTTGGTTCTTAATTCGGAAAAATGTCATTTCATGGTCGAACAAGGAATTGTGTTGGGACATGTAATATCATCAAAAGGGATAGAGGTAGATAAGGCAAAGATTGATGTAATTCAAAATTTACCTTATCCTACTAATGTTCGGGAAATCCGATCTTTTCTTGGTCATGCAGGTTTCTACTGACGTTTCATCAAAGATTTTTCAAAGATCTCGGCACCCTTATGTGAATTGCTCAAGAAAGATGTCACCTTCATAGTAGATGAGAATTGCAAGAAAGCTTTCGACACTTTGAAGGCATGTCTTACCACCGCACCAATCATCCGTTCACCGGATTGGGAGAAACCTTTTGAAATCATGTGTGACGCTAGTGACTACGCCGTTGGAGCTGTCTTAGGACAAAAAGATGGACGGGCCTCCCATGTAATCCATTATGCGTCTATGACACTCAATGGAGCGCAAAGGAATTACTCTACCACCGAGAAGGAAATGTTGGCTGTGGTTTTTGCCCTTGAGAAATTCCAGCAGTACCTACTTGGGGTAAAAGTAATTATCTTCACTGACCATGCAGCTCTTAGGTACCTCATAGAGAAGAAGGAGGCAAATCCATGATTGATCCGATGGGTACTCCTTCTAAGTGAGTTTAACCTAGAGATAAGGGACAAAAAGGGGGCTGAGAACCTGGTGGACGATCATTTGAGCAGACTAGTGCAAGAAGAGGAAGATACAGGAAAAGGAAGAGAGATAGCCGGAAGTTTTCCACATGATACATTTTACACAACTCTCTATTGTATAACCGCCCCCGCGCCTCACACCAGCCGCCCCTGCGGCTCAGTCTAGGCGCCCCTGCGGAATTGTCGACAGAGGTTTGTCTTAAGCTTCAATCTTTTAAGCCTTGGTTTGCTGACATTGTGAACTTTATTGTCAGGAAGGAATTCCCCCCAGACTTCACCAATGCACAACGAGAGAAGGTAAAAGCTGAAGCTCGACACTACGTTTGCGACGATCCTTACCTTTGGAATTGTAGTGACCCAGTGATCCGACGTTGCATTCCGGACAATGAGGTACAATCTGTCCTAACTTTCTGTCATTCTGAAGCATGTGGGGGGCACTTAGGGGCAAACAAAACTGCAAGAAAAGTTTTGAATGCCGGTTTCTTTTGGCAACACATTTTTCGAGACGCTTTTGCTTTTTGCAAAGTGTGCGATAGATGCCAAAGATTAGGAAATCTTTCAAGGAGACATGAAATGCCCCAATCCTCTCTTATATTTTGTAAAATATTTGATGTTTGGGGAATTGATTTCATGGGGCCATTTCCTACTTCATTCGGGAACACATATATTTTGTTTGCGGTGGACTATATTTCCAAGTGGGTGGAAGCAAAGGCCACCAAAACTGATGATTCAAAAGTGGTTGTAGCATTTATTAAGGAAAATATCTTTGCTAGATTTGGAATTCCGAAAGCCTTAATCAGTGATAGGGGTACCCATTTCTGCAACAAGACGATCACGACTCTCCTTAAGAAGTACCACGTTCACCAAAGAGTATTAACAACTTATCATCCTCAAACAAACGGTCAAGTTGAGGTATCCAACCGGGAAATAAAGACCATCCTTGAAAAGACGGTTTCTCACGGAAGGAAAGATTGGAGTGCAAGGCTAAACGATGCGCTATAGGCATATCGGACAGCCTACAAAACTCCGATAGGGATGTCTCCGTTCAGGCTTGTGTTTGGGAAAGCATGCCACCTTCCGGTGGAACTAGAGCATAAAGCTTGGTGGGCGGTAAAGAAGTGCAACATGAACATAGCGGAAGTGGGAGAATTCCGAAAGCTCCAATTGCAAGAGTTGGAGGAACTGAGGCTAGATGAATATGACCATGCTACCACATACAAAGAAAAGACCAAAGCATGGCATGACCGGAACATTCTCCGGAAGTACTTCAAGGTAGGTAATAAGGTACTTCTCTTTCAGTCTCGTTTGAAACTCTTTGCAGAAAAGTTGCGTTCGAGATGGACAGGGCCGTTCATAGTAGCTGAAGTATACCCTCACGGAGCTGTGGATCTCTATGATCCCTAAACGCACAAGGTGTTCAAGGTGAATGGACAAAGGCTAAAGCTTTACCATGAAGGAGTCAAGAACGATCCGATTGACGAGATGGTGCTAAAGGAAGCAGAGTCAGAGAAGTAGAGATCTTACGTCGAGCCAACGACGTAAAACAAAGGCGCTTCTCGGGAGGCAACCCAAAGGAATAAGAAGAGGAGCCTCTGTCAAGAAACCGCCCCTGCGGCTTTGTATCCCCGCCGCTGCGGTGACACTAATCCCCAGTGCCGCCCCCGGTGCTGGGCCTGCGCCTACGAGATGCTTGTCACCGCCCCCGCGGTGACATCCCTATGCCCCTGCGGCGGCCATCCTTGACACGCATCCTCAGCGCCGCCCCCGGCGTTGAGCCTGCGTGACCCCTCTCACTTGTCACCGCCCCCCGCGGCGACAAACTCCCGCCCCTGTGGGTTTACCCAGAAAAGAAAAAAAAGTGGATCTCGAAAATGCCTACACCTACCAAACACCACTCACCAACCTTCTTCACCAAACACACGAACCCTCAAAAACCCTACTCCCTCACTCACGCTCCTACGCCCTCTTGCTCACCAACCACCTCGTCGTGCCCCTACGCCACCTCCGACAACCAGTCCACACCCTTCCAATGCCCTTGCGCCACCCTCTCTCGTTCCTACCACCATATTCCTCCCACTGCAACTCTCTCACCATACTACACCTTTCTCTACTACTACACCACCACGCCTACACCAAAGCCGCCACCGGATCAACCCCAAACACCACCACCTTCACAATTTCTCTCAAATCGCCTTCTGCTGTTCTCCTGCCCCCGCGCCTGCAAGCACCTGCACCTACGCCTCACCGCCCCTGCGCCTGCTTCATCCTCCCCTGCGGAAAACACAACAGAAAGGTCGATTTATCTTCCTTGTTTCAACATTCACTAATCTTTTTCTTCAACCATCTTCAAGAATGGAAGCACCAAGGGAATACAAGATGTCCAAGACAGAGAAGGAGCGTTACAGGATTGTGCAGGATCGAGTTGTGTATGCAACTCGATTTTTACATATTCCTACTTTGGAGAAACTCGGCATGCTGGAGATTATGCAGTCTTTTTTGGCAATTGTTGGGCTCGGAGAATTCCTACAGAGGAGTGCTCCAACATATCCCGAGCTCAGCAGACAATTCATCTCCACTTTCACAATGGAGAAGGAGGATCATGTGTGTACCGGCCTCACCTTCAAGTTCAACAAGGTGAACTACACACTGGACTACTTCCAGCTATAGGAGGCCTTTGGGGTGACTTTAAACCCTTCTGAGAGCTGGTGGGAGACAGTCCCTACCCTGGATTTGTGTGAGTTCTGGCAGGCGGCTACCAGGTCAGAGTTTCATGTTGGGGATGAGTACTCCAACAAGCTCACTCACCCCTCCTTGAGGCTCCTCTCCAAGATCCTGATAAGTGTCTTCTGTGGACACAAAGAGGAGAACAAGGTCGCCCTCAAGGACCTCCCACTACTCTACTCCTGCCTTCCACAGAGCGAGAAGGTGATGGATTGGCCGTACCTCTTTCTTGCCGCTTTGAAGAGGATTAGGAGGAACGAGCCGAGGGACATTGTCGGCGGTGGGGTGATCTCCTTGATCGCCTCACAGGTGATGGACCTGTCCGAGCTAGAAGACGGGCTGGAGGCCCCTCTTTACACTGAGGGGATGCTCAGGAGGTGCAAGCTCCTCCGGCGGGACAGGGAGAACCTATTTTGGATCTCCCTTGCAAATGGGAGCCACCTCACCTACCTCCCTAGGCCTTTACCATTTGGGGAGGAGCTCTCCGAGCTGTACATTCCAGTATATCCCTTTGTGCCGAGGTGGCCACTAGTGGCCATTGTGGAGAGGCATGCTGCCAGCTCCAGCCGGGCTCATCAGGAAGAACACCTGTCCATCCCAAATGACGAGGAGATGCCCACTGCGGCACCAGAGGAGGATCCGGACCTTGCGAGCCTACAGGCTCAGATGGCTACCATGACCACCCAGCATCAGACATGGCAGTCCGACTACCAACGGACTATGCTGGAGCAGCAGCAGAGCTGGCAGTCGAGCTTTGCTGCTTCCATGACCTCCTGCTTTGACTAGAGGCAGGAGGCGTGGCAGGCGGCTCAGTAGCTGGCTTGGAAGGCCGGTTTTGAGACCTCCTTCGGCCGCCGGATGGAGGCCCAACAGAGCCGCATTGAGGACATCTACCACCGGCAGGAGCACTTCTTCAGCCACTTCCCGTACCCACCGGAGGAGGGTCCGGATGGTCCAGCCGGACCATCCCACTGAGGGGTACATTTCTCTTCCCTTTCCCCACATTTATCTTTGCTTCATTTCCACTTTGAGGGCAAAGCGTACTTCAAGTTTGGGGGAGGGACATATCATTGCATGTACAGCTTTATTAAGTTGTTTTTGAGTTTGTTTTTGCATTTTTTTAAATTCAGTTTGATATTCAACAAAAAAAAAAGAAGAAAAAGGCAAAGAAAATGAAAAAAGGCATGAAAATCCTTGGATAAACCAAAAACCCGAAAGGGCGGTTTAGGTAAAAAGAAGGTAGTCCGACCAACCTTAGGTTGGTGCAAAAGTAGGCTTGAGGGATGTGAGTTAAAGTAAGATGATCAAAAGAAGAAGAGTGAGAAGGTGAAAACCCGAAAGGTTCCTTGGCAAAATGAGCGACACCGAGTGTAGGTTTCCCTTCCGACGTTTGGCGACATAAGAAGGGGAGTCATAAGGAGGTTGTCCGGGTAGGTCACTCTTGGAGCGATAAGGATGGTAGTATTTCTTTTTTTCACATTTCCTCTCCTTTCCTTCTTTCTTTCTTGGCTCTTCTCTTGTTTTCATTGTCTTTTCTTGCTTACCCATGCTTCCTGAGGCCTTTGAGTCTAGTTTCTGTCATTTGTTTTACTCGGGACGAGTAAAAGGTCTAAGTATGGGGGAGTTTGATAGGTGACGGAATCACTATCATTTAGGCTAGTTTTTAGAGTATTTTCTATTGCATTTGAGTCGGTTTATGCTACTAACTCCTTGGTCCAAAAGAAGAAGACTAAAAGAAGCTAAGGAAGGAGTTATAAACACTTAGGGGTAAAAACCGTTCACGAAGCAAAGCTTCTGCTGCATCACCGCCCCAGCGGACCCTTGTCCCCGCCCCTGCGGGTGACGCCTTACACCGGAGCACTCCCTGCGCCTTCACCAGCGCCTGCCATGAAGTGTGTCACTGGCCATGCGCCACTCCATTGGCGCCCATGTGGTGTTTTCCCCTGAAGAGACGAAGACCAGCTCCCCTGCGTCTTCCACTACGGTGTTGCCTGCGCCTCAACCTGGGAGCTGGAAGACGAAGAGGCTATGTCACCGCCCCTGCGCTGACATAGGGGCGCCCCTACGGCTTGGCATCAGAAACGCCAGGAAGACGAAGGGCTAGACGTTGAAGAGCATTAAAGATCCGCCCCAACGGAATTGCTTAGCCGCCCCTGCGGCCTTGAAGAAGATCAACCGATTCTGCCTAAACCGCCCCTACGGTTCCCGAAGGCCGCCCTTGCAGTTTAACGCCAAAAGCTTTAATCCGGCTGTTTACACCACCCTTATGACATTAAAGGTGGCTGTTTAAGGCCGGCCATTTACTCCTAATTAAGTGTCTTTTGTAGTATAAATATTCCTTGGCTGATTGCTAGAATCATCCATGCTTTTCCACACAAAAATCCATTTTAGAATTGAGTTTTCCATTGTAATGAGTTGCTAACTCCCTTGCTACATTGGGTTGGTTTGAAGCTGCATTGTTACTTTGGTTGTAAGTTCTTTTTTATATAAGTTTTTATTCAGTAATGTTTTGTGTTTCCTTGATCTCCATTGTCTAATTGCATATTTACTATTGCTTGAGATTGATCACCTTAGGTTCTAAAGTGCATGCAAAGAACTAGGATTAATAGGTTCCGGATTCGGGTCTTTAATCTAGTAGTAACTTTAAGTAACAACGGGTTGTAATTACTTAAAGAAAAGGAACACAAATATAAAGATGAGTTTAACAGTTTTAATCTTCTCTTTATATCCCTTAGTCTTTGTTTGAAAGCTAACTTGTTATTTGTTCTTGTAGGTTTACGGAACACTAACCTGTTAAGTAGTGTTAATGCCGGTTGGCTCAGCACATATATATGATCGATACGGGAGATTACTTAAAAACTTGTAAAAGGAACGCACCAAAGTAGAAATTGCATGCTTAGAATCAACCTAGTGTAGATTCACCCATCATTGTCTTACTTGTCGCGTTAATCGTTTTCTTAAGTTTTTGTTTTCATCAATTCAACCAACCCCTCTCCCCTTTGTTACTTGTTACTATAATCGATAATTGCATCTAAAACACCTTAACTCTCTTGGGTTCGACCTTTACTTATCTACTATGCTTGTTCTTAGTGCTAAGTCGGGATTTACTTTTTATTGGGTATAGACGACCATAGAAATACCTTCAATCAGTTACATACTTGACCCAATTTGACGACGACAACATCCAAGAAAAAAAAACACACTACAACGAGAAGGCAAAGTAGAAGACAATAGATGAAACACTATGTTCTACCAATTGATGTCCTTTATAGTTGTATGATTTCCTTCTTCTTGTGAACCTCTCCTTTAGGAAGTGGGACATATTGTACTACCTTGAGATCAAACTTTGTTTCTCAACACTTCAATTTGAGGCAATACAATACTTACTCAAGATCTAACAAGTCTGTCGTCAACATAATCTTTTGCTAAAATGTTGTAGAGAAATTCATAATAAAATAATCTAATGTAGCATAAAAACACCATTACACTTGCAAGAGGTTAATCAACCAGATATGTATGTCTAAATCATCCGACGCTCTAAGATTGTTCTCATAATTACACGATAAGGTTGTTCTCATGGAAACCGCACCCTTTATACATATATATATATATATATATATATATATATATATATATATATATATATATATATATATATATATATATAATATTTGAAAAGAAGTCATTCAAGCTCAATCCATATGCACCGTCCGAACCTTTGCTGATTCGATTGAATTGTTCGAATCGTTGAGTCCCGCACACTTCGAGCCTTCGAAATCCTCGAAGAAACAAAATAGACTTATGTGACAAAAGCCAAAATAATATACGAATTCGAATTTGCGAGGTAGGACTTCTAAGATGCGTCAAAGTCGAGAGGAGGCTCAAAGAGTAAGAGGGGTGTGAGATCGCCTATGCTCATCCCTAGTGTGAGTGGAGGGAAAGAACTTATTTTCTAATTAAGTTCTACGCTTTATGATCCGCACAAGTCCAATGATTTTTTATGGGCTTCATCCCGCAAGCTTCGCGCGTGTGTGTATATATAATTTGGCGTGAATATATCATGTAAGTTTTTGGTATATAATTTTTAGTATAATAATTTGAGTATTATGTTTTAGATATTGGAATTAAAGTATTAAAATTCATGTGTAAGTTTTTGGTATTAGAGTTAAGATATAATTATAATTAAAAAAAAAAGAATCGTGAGATTACATCGTTCAAAATCCACAAACTACTATTTAAATTAGAAGATATTTTTCAAATTAAAATTAATAATAGAAAAAGTACTCGGTTACTCTACATCTCATGTTATGAGCATATCAATAATAAATGTTTATTATTCATGTTGCAATTCATCATATCATGTAGACTTGGGTCCGGTTTAGGGCAAACCGTCGGTCGACGGTTTAGGTTTAGGTTTGGCTTTCGGTCAAACCTAAACCGGCGGTTTGGCTGATTTTTTTACTTTTTGTTTTAGTTGATTCCGCAACGGCTATTTCATATAGCCATTGGGCGGGCCCCACAATAGCCATTGGGTGTGGTTTTTATTTATATTTTTAATTTTTTAAAAATAATACCCAACCATTCTTCCATTTTATCTAACACCAACATTCTCATGTCTTTCTAGCTACTTACTCTCAATCTCGTATTCTCAAATCTCGATTTCTCGAATTCGAATCTTCTTTCTCTCAATCTATTCTAATGGCAAACTAAAGCAACAACACTCCGCTTTCTTTCCTAGCATCCAAGAAAGCAAACCCCAAATGTCCGATATGTCACAGGATCAAGGTGAAGGGGCTTTTCGACATGTCTCTCCACCAAAAATGTTACATCTGACATGTTTACAAAGCATTACAAGAAGAGTGAGGTGGTGAACGAGTATTGTCAAGTCTCGTGCAACTATTGTCCGAAAGTGTACAAGTGGAGGGCGAAAGGCGGCTACGGGACTTTGCAAACCCACATACAAAAGGTCCATCTCGAGAAGCTCGGAATATCACAGGGACAAACTCAATTGTCCCACGGGTTTGCATCTTCTTCCTCTCAATCTTCTTTATTTATGGATAACCATAGTGAAGAAAGTTTAGGATTAGCCAACCTTATTTGTTCGCAACTTCTCATGCATTTCCATTTTCTTATGCGGAATACCAAGATGTATGAGAATATAACACTACTTTTTCAACCTTCATTTAAACCAACTTCTCGTAAAACCGTTTCTAAATTAATTTCTAAATCTTATGAACAAAAGAAACAAAAAAATTCTTACGATTTTACAGTTATTTTCACATCAAGTTTCTATTTGTATTGATATTTGGTGTACATTATCACAAAGACATTTTTACATGGGAATTACTTTACATTTTATTGATGACGATATGTTTTTGCATAAATTTGTTATTGCATTTTGCCATTTTAACAAAAGACATAATTCCACGAACATTGCAAACTTGATAAAAACGGCTTTACAAGAATATAATTTACAAGGTCGAGTTTTTCATAATCTTTTGATGGTGCGTCTGTCGTAACAGCCGGAATTTTCGTTCCGGATACTGACCTTCAAGACTTCTTTCGGGGCCACAAGAGTGGTGTCCAAAGGGAGTTCCACCCCCACGGCCTCAGAAGCCTCGGGTTGCGGCAACCTTGTGTTGCCGTGGTCGCGAAAAGCCTTATCCGCGGGTGCGGTTTTGCAACAGAACGTGGGTGATCTTTTGTAACCGTCGTTCTTTTATTCCCTTTTAAGAAGATCCGATTTTCTCTCCTTCTTGGATTGCCATATCCTTATACATGTTTAAACCTAGCATCCTTTTGTTCTTTTCCCTTTCACATATCCATTCAACCTCTTCCTTCTTCATCCTTCTCCTCCCTCTCTTGCAATGATTTGCATTTTGCTGTGAGTCTGCTTCTTCTTCTGCATAGTTTGGAATCACAAGACCTTGGCGGAACTTTTGAAAGTGTAGTAATTTTATCTTTCTCTTCTTCTTCTGCGTTTCTTGTATCAAGGGATCAAGGATTGTCCTTGACTTGCCCTTTTCATTCTGTTGAGTGTAACTCAGGAAGCCACGTGTAGTAGCTTGGTGCTGGATGACCGAAGTGGAACAAAGTCATCCAAAACGCATCGGAAGTTTACTGCACATCGAAGAGATATTCGATCGTACGTTTTTGGAGTTTGACCGCACCCGAGCCTGTGCCATCCCGCACCCGCGCCCTCCAAGAGTCATCGCTCCCGCGGCTCACTGTCACCGCGGTCACGGAGTCTTGGAGTTTGTCACCGCGCCCACGCCTCTCTTTTCCTGCGGTCGCGCCTTACCTCTAGTGGGTACCGTTTTGTGGTATGTCACTTTCTTCCTTCCTTCAAAGTTGATCCTAGAGTTGTACTATGCTAGGTTGGAACCTAGCATAACTAGTGAGAATGTCAATTAGTGGTTTGTGGATCCTTAGGTGATTGTGATAGTTGGATGACGGCGTAGAGCTTGTTGTTGTGGTTGTTGATCTCATGGGGATCTTGAGACTAGGATTAGGAATATCCTAGCATATGGTTATATGATATTTTAAAGATCATTGAGACTAGAAGTAAGAACCTTCTAGCATGATGTTATGTGACCTTGTAGAGGTTATTGAGAGTAGAAGTTGAGGGCTTCTAGCATATCGAATAGTTTTTTATTGCGTGTGTTGTTGTTCAGGCATAGAGTATTTCCTACGGGAAGTTGAGAGCTTTATAGTTGGGATTACTTTGAGACAGGTAAGTCCCTTGGGCTTACTTAGCTGACTTGTGTGTGTCAGCTTAACTGTGATAGTCGTGCGTGCTGGATTTTAATATTAAGAACATTCTAGGACGACCTTTATTGTTTATTGGCCCAATTAGTAAGGGGCGGTGACAACTTGTCCAGTTCTACAAGAGACCGAGAGGTTGTGTGTGACTAGTCAAGACAGGTACACGATGTGATGCATCGGATCCAGTCTTGTTGGTATAAGGGGACAAAGGCGAGGTTCGGGAGATCCTCGTGTCACAAAAGAAGTTGAATTAGTAAAGTGTATCACCTAATGAAAGATAATAACTAGCTTGAGTGTGAGCATGTTTTACGTGTTTTAATATTGATGTGTATTTGTGTTATTATAGTTATCCTGATATATAGAATGTTAGCTAACGGTTTTATCCGTTGTTGTAGATGCCTTGTAGGATATGGATGTTGTCGAGGATACGGTCGGAGTGGTCAGCCGGGGGAGGGGGGAGGGAGGTTCCGTACATTATAGCACATGATATGTGTTTTCATATTCTTGTTTCATTTACGTTGTTATTGTAGAACTCGGCTGAGAGTCAGATTATTTATCATCATGTTAAACTGTTAGATGTTTATCTATTTCGAGTTTTCTATTTATTTGTGCCTTGTTGCAAGTTCCGGCAAACTTTTTGTCAAGCTAAGGGTTCGGACTCATTGTGAGGCCCTAACCCGTAGCATCCCGAGTTCCTAGAATTTGGGGTGTTACATCCGCAAACACCGCCGCCGTAAACGAATTGGTGGAAGATGCGGGTGAATATTACGAACTCTTTTTACTCACCAAAGATGTGCATGTCATATTTTAAACTTATGTGTTCAAGATGGACTTAAATTTTTTTGTTCAATGTTAACCCCCATCACCAACGTAATTGAACATATTTGGCACTTAACCGATTTTAAGAAAAAAAAATAGAGAACAACGTGTTTACAAAATAATGTTCATCCAATTGCATTTTGAAAAGACATTGGAACTCGTTGGAACTCTACTTACAAACTAAGTCAAGCTCTTCGTTACAAAGATCTTTTACAATCATTTTCCGTACAAAACATTATGTGGTCTATGTTAAATGATGAAACTATTTGGCAAACTTGTTTTGATATTTGTAATGTTTTTAAAGGTTTTTAGTGATTCAACTAATATGATCAGTTATGTTTACACTCTCACTTCTTGTATCTTTTTAGAATTAGCCATAAATGTTGTCGAGGCTTTACAAACCGTTTAACTTATCCAACTCTTATAAATGCTATGCATGAAATGAAATTAAAATTGGCTAAAATATTACACCGATATTCCCTTGGTGTATCTTATTTCACCGTTTTTTATCCTATGCTTAAAATTGATGGTGTTACCGAATTGTTAGGTGTTTATTATGAATGTTTAGGTTTAAGTTCTTCTAGAAACACTTCTACTATTATTCATGAAGTTCGTGCTGAAATTAAAAATTTGTTTACTTCCTTTGAAACAAGTGCTAGTTCTTCCATCGAACCGACTCCTCCACCCTCTTCTTCTTCATCTTCTATTCTTTGAAAAGCTAAACAATTTTAGTTAAAATAACAAAAACACCACGGCATTCATCCGCAAGTGCGGAATTTTAAGATTATCTAACAACGTGTTTTAGTTTTGATGGTGAAACTTTTAAAATTTTGGATTAGGGGAAGAGTTTAGCCCCGAAGTATCCAACAATGATCAAAATTGTGCAAAAACTCATGGTCGTGACTGCATCAACGATTGCCGTGGAGCAAGCTTTTAGCCAAGGAGGGAACACGCTAAGTTACAAGGAAGTCGATGAAGCTCGAGAAGTTTGAGGCACAAGTATGCATTCAAGATTGGATAAGGGCGGAGAAGCAAAAACAACGGAATGCCCTGGTTTATGACTCAAGATCGGATTCCAACTCCGATGATCTGGGCACCACTTCCGAGTTCGAGACGGAAAGGTGCGGGGCTAACGAAAACAACTCGGAAGTCTAACAAAGGTAAGCAAAGGTAAGAGAACTACGTGGACTTTGATTCCTCTTACCTCCGAGAGGATACGTAGGCAACAAGGAAACAGGTTCAAGCCCTTTCTTTTTTTGTAATTAAATTACTATTGTAAAAAAAACGAGAGCAATCTCGGTCGAAGTTTCTAAAATCTCGCACAAGAATTTGGAAATTTTGACCAAGATTGCTCTCGGATTTTTTTTAACTAAATCGGTGCTAAACCGCCAAAACGTCGGTTTCTCTTCGGGCGGTTTAGATTTAGAACTCAAGTCTAGTATATGTATCACATTTCATAAAAACATTTCAACATATTGTGCATTGCATTTTATCATACACATTTCAACATATCATACATCATTATCATTTCATGCATATATGCGTATGCATCGTGATTTACTACACTAGGTATCCTAACTACGTATCCTCCCTAGTTAATGATAACATGCATATTAGTCATTTTAGGACATGCATTTAATTATAGTTTTGCATTCATTTTGCATGGGAATTGATATTTTTATATTACTTTTTGTTTAAATTATAAAATTGGATGTCTATTTCTCTATGTGTGATTGTTTACGTGTCTAAATTAATTATTATGATTTTAATCCCTACGATGTCTACCTAATTCCTTTTCTTCATGGCGTTTTTGATGAAATGGGTCATTTGCCTATAGCAGTTACTAAATTGGCCCCCACCTTTTTCATTTTTGTAATTTAGGCCCCAAAAAATAATCATTGCCACTAACTAGTTATAGTAAGTATACGCCAACTAATACTGAAAAAGGGAGTGTTACGCTCAGGATGTGATACGCAATGGGTTTTAAATTTATATTCTCGTTATATTTATCCTAACTCCTAGCGAACCCGCAGTGTACGGGACGTTTGTAGTAGGGATAGTATTCCGAGGTCGAACACAAAGACTAAGGTGAGATTGATTCAATTTATGATTAAGTTTAGTGAAGATCTAGGTTAAGAAAAGAGAAAGAAATAAAGAAATGAAAATCTCAATGTTTTTGGTGGGTTTTTAAGTGATCAATCAAGGATCACCAAGCAAGCAAAACAGACAATTCAACTATGCTAACAATCAACACAAACAATCAAGCTAAAACAAGATATAGATCAAAGAGAGAAACGGATTCTAGGGGTTGGATGTTCCGGTTATGGCATAGGACTCAAGCTATCTAATCATTCCTTGGGTTTACTATGATAAGTTGGGAGTAAGTGTTTCTAGATTGGGATCAATCACCGGGTAGGTCTCATGGTCCACTAGTCCATCCCTAAGGTCTCATCACCGGGTAAGTCTCTAAGAACCTAAGGGATGGATTTCTACACAAACCGGATTGTCACCTAGAGATCTAACCTATCCTTACCGGGTAAGTCTCGGAAGGTTTAGTCCTAAACAACTATCCTAGCACACTTAGTCCAATGGCGGCTTATGAGGCTCACCATTACCTAGGGTTTGTCATCTTCGGAATCTAAGAGTAAGGATTACCGAGTAAGTCTCTCCTAACACTTAGTTGCTAACACTAGGTCACCCTAGGGTAGATTTATCTTAACAAACACTAGGATTTCAACATTCTATCAATCTAAGGCTAGATCCATCAAACAAGGGGGAATCACGGGCTGTTCTACACCTTCCAGGGCCGTGGAAAGGCAAGAACAAACCGTGGACTCCAACATAAGCTACGTCCAAGTAAATGACTCATCCAAGGGCAAATCTAAGTCCATCCTATCATAGTCCTAGCCATAACCATCCTTTCCTTACCCTAGAATCACATCTATTTAGCCTACAACATGCATCATAACAATCGGAATCATCAAGCATAAAATCATAACTTCCATTTGCAAGATAATGAAGAGAAAGAGATGAGCAAGTGAAGCAAACAAAACCAAGCTGAAAATAGTATTAGAATCACTCACAACCCTTCCAAGAGAAGGTTCAAATGGTTCATACAACTCTAGAAATCGATTCCGGAAATTCTTCACTACAAAAGCTATTAAAGCCTATAAATGGTGTGCTCTTCTCCTTCCTCTTCAATGGAGCTCTTCAAGCCCTCCAACGGTGTTTTTCCTCCTTGAGAATATTCTTGTTGAGAGAGTATTTTTGATTGGATGATAGTGGATAATGGAGAGCTGCTCCAAGATGATTCTCTCAGCCAATGCAGGACCACTTTTATACTACAACTTTGCAAGAGCTGGCCAAGAGATCGTGGCATAGCTGTCACGAAAACCTGGTAAAATCCACGGACAGTTCCACGGCCGTGGACTTCCAGTGAACCGTGATTTGGACCTTCAGCTTTGCCCTTGATCATTAAGCTTCGATTCGATGCATGGCTTGTGTTGGCAAGGTTCCATGAGTCCTCATTAGCCTCTAGCTTGCATCCTAATGAGTCCGAGGGTGTGTCATCTTGATGAACGATCCTCAAACGTATCGATTTAGCTCCTAAATCTCCCAAAATACCTACAAAGCAATGCACAGGTCCGTGTAGACGTCTATCTCGACAAAACACGTGAATTGAGTGCATACGTTGTAAACTAGTGCTAAACCATGCATGAATGAGTGAGAAATCTATCTAAATGATTACCTAAACCTAAGTCATAAATCGTGTTATCAGGGAGCAAAGTACAATGAGAACAGTCCTCCGATGTGACTCCTCTGCAACAAATGATGACCCTTTTCCCATTTTGAACCGTCATTTTGTACCATTCGCCGACAATTGAAAAAGGTGAAATTGGGTCTCGCTCCAAAAATGAAGCTTCTTCTTTCATTCACAGATACATAAAAGCCCTATTCTTCTTTGTTGATTGAAAATAGCGAATTTGAAGATAAAAGCATGTTCAACCTACGATTGAGTAAGGATACTGTTTGTCCAGGTTTAATTGAGTACTGTTTGTTCTATATATTTTTTCTTTTGGATCTAAGTCTCTTCTTTTCATGTGCATGAAGCTTGAAGAGATTTTAGGCAAGGTTCACACAAATTTGGGTAAGTTTAGTAGCTCTAACCACTGGGTATGCTAAAACGTTTTAGGCAACGTTGAGTAATGACTATGGTTGTGTAGTGGTATTTTCATGTTGCTATGCTAACGTTTTGTGTGACATTATGAAATTTGGGTATGGTTATGTAATTTCATAATAGTCATGTACTTGTTCGCTCCAAACGGTGTGTGCAAGCTTTAAAATTATAACCAAGGAAATAAGCTTAAACAAGGATGCGAACCCGCAGTGTACGGGTCAATTATAGTAAAAGCAAGAATTCCAAGGTGTCGATCTCAGGGACTTAGGTGAAACAAAGCAGGTATAGGTACTCAATGCAACTAATAACCACAAAAGAGATTAAAGCAATCAAAGAAATGATAATAAGGTCAATTAAAGGAAATATGCAATTCTAGGGATTAAAGCATCTAATTGTGGTTCCAACTCAAGATCTAAAGATAAGCGGACAAAGCTGAGATTTTGCAAAGGGAAGGTGTTACTAAAGTGGAATAGATCACCGGGTAAGTCTCACTACTCACAATCCCAAACCAAAGCTCCTATTACCGGGTAAGTCTCAAGGCACTAAGGAAAGGAACTATAACATCAAACCAACACACCACCTAAGGGAATAGAATCAACCTTTACCGGGTAAGTCTCAGGCTAACTCACAAAGATGGGATGAAGGCACACTCAAACCCTAATAAAAGATAAACCTTTATTACTTACACTTATAATCTTTGGTAAACAAACGAAGGAATTACCGAGTAAGTCTCATCCTAGGCTTGCATTAAACCAGGAAAGGTGTAATAAGAATAGGATTTGGCAAACTCTAACACTTAACTCTCAGTTACGGATCAAAAGGTTACCTCGGTCAGACAGATCCCACCCCGGCCGAGATGTTCATCGACTGAGCGATATGTTCTAGGGTTAAGGAAAGACTCGAGCTTTCAGGGTCCTACTGGGATTAAGATTATTCTATCATTGTTTTTCCCACAACCTTCAGCCAATCACCCTAGAATCGCACAAGGAAATTAGCCACTCATCATCATGAAAGCAATAATCATGTAACACCCCGAATTCTCAGAACTCGGGATATTACTGGTTAGGACCTCACAATGGGTCCCGACCTCAGTTTGACAACAACATTACTAGGATCTTGCAACAAGACACAAATAAAGAAACCGAAATTCATAAAAGTAGTATTTTTAGGGTAATGAATGCAACACTGTCTAGCAGCCTAAAGTACTTAAACAAAAGAAAAGAACAACTGTCTTAACCAAACGAAAGGAAAGACAAACACAACTCCCAACCCCCACTCTAAGGAGTACGGAGACCCGGCTGACCACTACTTCCGGATCACTCAGCTGCTGGTCTAACCTGCAGTAAAACTAAAAACACGACAAGAGGAACCATTAGCTAGTTATCTAAATATTAGAAGAATAATAGTAGCACACACACACAAAAAAAAAAAAAGTAAACACCCATCATGCTATCAAACAAGTCCATTTTATTATCTTAAGTTATGTTACTCATTCACGCTAATGATACTTCTTTTGTGACACGAGGGATTCCCAAACCTCGCCTCCGCCCCGTGTAACCATCAGGAATGGATCCGATGCATCTCACCTTGTACCTGCCTGGTCTGGGTATAGAGAACCTCCCAGTCTCCTGTCAGAGCTGGGCAGTGATGTCACGGCCCGTTATACATACACTTGGGCCTTAAACGTAATAATAACAGTCGTCCTAGCAAGTTATTATTATTAAAGCACGCACATAGCACACACAACCACTATCACTCAACTAATATCCAGAAACTGGCTAAGTAAGTCGCAAGGACTTACCTGAGTCAAAACACACTCTAACACGTCTCAAACAGTCTGTACTCGTGGTAACTCAAACGCCTGTCAAATAAGGCATGTGGATCAAAATCACATCTAGATGTCCAACCTCATGCGAAGGAATTACGGAAATAGCTCTCTTACGGTAAAAGACCATTTTACCCTTAGTGTCGTAAATTCTCGAAGTTATTCTGGAATTCTACTAGTTTCTTTCATATCTTGTTTTCCATAAATTAAGTCTCTCGGATAGCTACTTATAGGTTATAAGGTCAAACTCGAGACACTCGAAGAAGGACAACACTCCTTCTCTCCGGTTACTATTTATGCTACTACATATATTATACCGTCAAACATGTTTTTAATCTTTCTCCTCAACTCATGTATTTATGTATCTACTCGGTATACTCATATATATATCTACATATATTCATATCACCCTTCTCGTACTTATATATATATACCTATATATATACCCCGTTCTATACCTCTATAAATGTACGTCTACGTACTGCACTAATGCATATATAAATATATCTACTCGCGCGTATCCTCCAATTCCGTCATCTATAAGTATATATATACGTACCCTACACCCAAACATATAAACATATACCCAATTCTCCAATTTATTCGTGTGTATATATATATATATATATATATATATATATATATATATATATATATATATATATATATATATATATATATACCCTCACATACTTAAATCCAACTATACGTATACACCTAAAATATACCTACCTATACTACACTGATATATATACAAGTACACTTATCAAAACCACTCCTACATCTATATATACGTATATATGTACATGGTATGTTATATATACTCAGCACACTATACTCCTACCTAATCATACCTATATCTACTGCTCAACCATACGTATATATACACAACACTATATTTATATATACACTGATACATCCATATATACACATCACTATACCCTTCATAATCATGCAAATCTCTACTGCTAAACCATGTATATACATATATACATTCAATACCCTCATACGTATATGTACTTATATATATACTCAACACACTTAAACCCATATACTTCTATATACAACCATACAGCAGTGCACCGAGACGGAGAAGTACTCACCAGTCCGACCCACTCGTCGCACACTCGGAGAGGAACAACAGCTCGGTTCGGTTCTATCGGTGGCTGTTGCAGAGGTTCGAAGTGGGGCGGCGCGGATGGTCCCAGACTTCCGGTGGGGTCTTGCGGTCGACGAGAAACAGTGCAGCGGCGGCTCTGGTGGCGTGCGCTGCTGCTGGATCGAAGGTGCTGCTGGTGGTCGACAGGAGGCGGCGAACGAGGACGGTTGTGGCGTACTGCGACGAGGACGGCGGTGGCTCGGTGGCATCTCCGGTACTGCGACGAGGACGGCGGTGGTCGTTCTCCAGATGACACCGGAAGAGATGTGTAACGTGGTTGCAGATGGAGGAGGGGGATGCGGCATCGACATGTAACAGATGAAGGGAGAGTAGATTTAGGTTTAGCTTAGGTTAAAAATGTAATTAGGTTAGGGTTAATATTAGCTTAAGGGATTGGGCCAGCTGAAAAGGTTCTTGGGCCGGATTGTGGGCCGAACCGGCCTGCTCTCCTATTAGAACAAGGCTAAGGAACCCGTTAAACGCCCCGGACCGAAGAATAAATTGCGGTATTATTTATTGTGTTAACATGAGTTATCCTTTATTTTAAAGGTACGGGATTATTTACGGAAATATTTACGGAATTATATAAGTTAGCATTTTATGTGAATTAAGATCACATAAAATGATAGAATTTAATATCGTTTTCTTGTATTTAACGGAATAAAAGTTGGCGGATCGGAATCCGGTTGAATTCGGTATTAAACAGAGTTTAAAGTTTTCGGTTATTACATCAGTGCCCTCTTAAAAGAAGTTTCGTCCCGAAACTTAGAATGATTCTCTTAATCACACATTTCCCTTGGTGTAATTTAGTTTTCTCGACGTTTTCATTTTCTACCATGCAACTAGTCAACCATCACAAACAGACAATTATCACATAAAACCGAATCACTCCAATCAATATAAAAACCTGAAAGGTCACAACACAACATCCGAGTACTAACTCGTCAAACAGGAGTAACCTCTAACCCCGCAAAAAACTCGGGGTAGTTACGTCTAATACTCTCCTCAGTATCCCAAGTGGCCTCATCAGCCCCTCGTCTAGACCACTGGATCCTCAACATCAATATCTCCTTCGACCGCAGACGTTTAGTACTGCGCTTCAGGACGGCTACTGGGTACTCCACAAAAGTTTGCTTTGGCTCATCTATCCGATTCTCAAAGCTGACGACGTGACTCTTATCCGGTAAGTACTCTCTCACTGAAACATGGGGAACGATGGGCGTACATCCTCTAGTATGGGTAATAGTGTCAATCCATAAAATGGAGGCTCGATCAGTTTATATATATCAACGGTTCCCTTTCTAACTCACCTCTAAATCTTTTGGCGACTACCAAAATAACAGTAAAACTTTCTTTCTTCTATTGAATCCATTTGCTCCCGACTTTTCGGAAGGTCCCGCCTATAAATTCTGAAACAATGATCTGAGACATCTCCCGACACTGTAATAGGTGGTTAATGCTCTTTGTAAGACAAACCGCTTGACCCGGTTTCCTCAAGGTGACCTTATCGGATCGTTCCTTAATTAATTGTTTTCACCTACTTCTTGTCAAGCTTTAAGATTTATATAACTCCAAACAAATCACACACCCAATTGGACTTTTTCATATAGATCTCAAATTCCTTATTGACATCATAGTTAACCTAACATTGATTTTCTTCATCTGTGGTTTATGGGTCTACCACGCTTTTGGTGTAACACCCATTAGTCACAATTGCGTCTTTCTAAGGTTCAACATGATTTACCCAACTCCCGCCTATACTTTTCTTCTACTACTATCAAGATCCTCCTCAAACAGATCCTTACTCTCTTACTCACCCGTAGACTGTTCTTAACCAACTAGTAAGCAACCTCTAACCGATTCTCTCTATATCTTTAGATCACCCCAGAAAGTTGTCGTTGCATACTTGGGGGTTCCTCCGAGTCATCGGTAAATTTATCTCTTAAATTCGTAGTCACTAATATCTCTTCTTAACGGTACCTGCTCGTCAATACCAATCAACACTTATACGTCCTCAGTTGATGTCGGTCACTCTATAATTGACTTATCTCAATATTCCGGACTTGCTCTTCTCATAACTATACTGGCGTTAAATTCTTGGTGAGCATCATCTGCTCGATTAATCCTTTCATGCTTCACTAATTCGTTTTCTATTCCACACTTCTATTTCCTTAGGCTAACTCTACTTCTCGAGCTCAACTGGTTCATTCATCTTGACCTAAATAGTCATCCCAAGTCTTCAACGATAGTTCGTAAGTGTCTTTGTAGTTTTGATGATTTTAGTTATCATCCCCTTGCAGTTCCCCTTGCACGGACCGTCGGTTTTGATGACTTAGGTCCCGTGATAATTGGGGTTACCTTGGACTTTCGAGTCTACCAAGGCCGTTATTATATATACATGCCTTTGATGGCGTTACCGGCAACATTGCCTTCATGACACTCCTTTGTTTCCGCTACAGGGCTTCAACTCTTTGATACCGACATTGCGATTTCTTTCCAATTCCTATATTTTTGAGGAGGTTAAAACCTCTCCACACTTGTAAAGTCTACATTTGCATTTACACTCCATTGTAGGTATCCCTTCCATGCACCTTAGACCCTCATATCCGGGTCGACATTTTATCTCTTTTGGTCTTACAAGCTTGTCTTGTGAACTCTTCTACTAGGTGACTCGTCTTATACATTTTTCTTCTCTGCATCGGTCTCTAACTGTTTGTTGATCATTACTACCCATTCTGTGTTGGAACTTCAGTTGCTTTGTACTCTTGCATAGATTTCCTAAGGACATCCTCATCTCAAAACTTTATTTAAAATTTATCGTAACTCGCAATTTTGATACCATGACTTTCCTTCTCACTGGATAAGTTATACACTTGGTTTACACTAAATCCATCATAGTGTCATCAGTCCATTGGTATGATTGTTATTAAACATCCAATGGTACCATTTGTATACAACACATTAGGTGCATATGATTTTCCCACCAATCAAATTTCTCGCATCGCATTTATTATGTCTTCCTTATACTCATGTCGTTTTACCTTCTTTGATATTTACACTCCGTAAGATAGTTAAATCTCTTTGAGTTTTCTCGCACACACTTTATAACTGCGTTGGTTGGTCTTATTACTTTCAGCAACTCTTAGGTCATCAGTCCAGCTGAATTTTCCATGGAGTACCTCCATTTCTCCCTTAAATAACAGTCTTTAGTCCTTTCGGTAACCATCTTATTGGTGTGGTACCGGATCCATATAACCACCTTTAGTCTTTCACTTTTACTCCTTCTTATGTCTGTTTTAGTCGACCTGTAGATTCTATCTGCAATCACCTCACAACTCGACCACACATTTCACCAAGGCTTTACATCATACTCCTTATGTTTGTGCCGCCTCGGAATTTCCGATTATTCTGTGTCACATCTTTAATCACAAGGGTTTTCCCTGTCAATCTAGACAGTCTGACCCTTTTTTTTTTTTTTTTCTCGAAGGAGTACCATCAGTCTTACTTGTGTGGAATACTAAGGCATAGGGCATGTTTCCAATCATCTGCTTCTCCCTTCATTCTAACTTCAATATGTATCTTTCGTAGTCAGTAGTAAGTAACTACTCCCAACAATTCCCTTTTCACCATTACTATCATCAAGGGTCATTACCGACCGTAAAGAGCTGCTCTTAAATTTTTTTATTAGAGTTATCATATTGAACTCATTTAACGTTACCATCCAGGCTACTCGTACTTGTATTGATGTAACTTCACTATTTTCGTCGTGGATTTCCGAAAGAAATTCACTAGATGTCAAAAAAATTCTTTTATAACCCTGTGGTTATTCTTCTTGTCGGTTAACTAACCATCACTAGCTAACCCGCACATGTAACTTTTAAGTTGTCCAAGTAGGATGTAGTTGACCTTCTACAACATCATAGACTTACTTTTCTTCCATCTCTTTTGAGGCTTGATATACTTGGTGAAATATATCTCCTCCAGTCTCTCTGTATACTTTTCCTTAGCTCCTCCTACAATCTACCCTTTTGTAAGATTGTTATACTCTTACGAGTCCAGTTGTATCATTCTTCTTCCATCAACAGACTTCTCAATCCTTCTAGGGTAGCTTGTAGGTACATCTCCGTGATTCTTTTACTTGAGTTATCGTCTATTTGTGGTTCTCTATTATGAACTTGTAGTGTTGTTAGCTTAAATTCCTTTGGAATGAGAAGTTATTGGGGTCCCTCGGGTTCACCAATACTCTTCTCACACACTCTTTTTCCTTGGGTGTTGCTTGTAATGCTGCCTTTACAGAAGCTGGTTATTGTTGTATCCCGGTCTATGTCAGAATTCTCCTGTGTTCTACGAGATCACTCCACTTCTACGTTGGTGAAATCCACCTTTCCCTTTCTGGCAATGCGTAAGCTTCCAAGTGCAGCTCTTTAATTCTTTCTATTTGGATGGATAATGTATCTCGTGTTGACTTCCATACTTTTGACTGTCTCGGTTATAAATCTGGATTGTGGTGGCAATTAGCTTGTTGAGAGTGATCATATTTCGCCTTGCTTTTGGCATCAACTTTCACTTCCTAGTCTGTCGGTGAGCTTAAATTTTATGTCCCTTTTCTTGATCGCTACTATATCTCCCTTTTGACTTTTATGTCTATGGCAAATTTTCGACGTCATCCTCTTTGTTTGTGAAGTCACTTTACACAACTTGAAAGAGCCTCTCCGTTGTCTTTCTCAATTCCCTAGTTGACGATCATCTCTTGCTTCTCCGGAACTACTCTCTTGTATATCCTTCATTTGATCCCGTTGAGTTGATTCGGGATTCTCTTCTTGTCATCGTAATTGGTGTTGTCTTTGAGTCTTCACCTTTCTGTCTCGACGTTCCTCAACAAGCTCGAAGGATTTGTCCGACATTCGTCTATCCTAATGCACATAAGATGTGCATACTAATCCTCACGTTGGCACTCTTCAAAAACTACCTAGATGTGTCCAAGGGTGAGAAACTCATTATGTTATCTCCGTTAAGGACATAACATAACTACAATTTCTACTAATCTTTGGCATATACCTATCTACATAACATAACTTTATAAACAAGCTAAAAGTCCAACTACAGTAAAACCTAAAGTCCATACTAAGCAAACTGAGATTCGCGGTAGTAGTGGTGGTCAGCCGTACTTTTCTATCCCCAACCAGACTATGCATGCATTTGAAAACCAAAAGTCCTTTTTAAAACTCAGATCCCTTTTCGGGTTCTACTCAAGTACTTATTCGGTCTTTCAGAAGATTTCAAGTGTCATTGTTGCCAACCTAGAGCTCTGATACCATGTTGTAACACCCCGAATTCTCAGAACTCGGGATATTACTGGTTAGGACCTCACAATGGGTCCCGACCTCAGTTTGACAACAACATTACTAGGATCTTGCAACAAGACACAAATAAAGAAACCGAAATTCATAAAAGTAGTATTTTTAGGGTAATGAATGCAACACTGTCTAGCAGCCTAAAGTACTTAAACAAAAGAAAATAACAACTGTCTTAACCAAACGAAAGGAAAGACAAACACAACTCCCAACCCCCACTCTAAGGAGTACGGAGACCCGGCTGACCACTACTTCCGGATCACTCAGCTGCTGGTCTAACCTGCAGTAAAACTAAAAACACGACAAGAGGAACCATTAGCTAGTTATCTAAATATTAGAAGAATAATAGTAGCACACACACACAAAAAAAAAAAAGTAAACACCCATCATGCTATCAAACAAGTCCATTTTATTATCTTAAGTTATGTTACTCATTCACGCTAATGATACTTCTTTTGTGACACGAGGGATTCCCAAACCTCGCCTCCGCCCCCGTGTAACCATCAGGAATGGATCCGATGCATCTCACCTTGTACCTGCCTGGTCTGGGTATAGAGAACCTCCCAGTCTCCTGTCAGAGCTGGGCAGTGATGTCACGGCCCGTTATACATACACTTGGGCCTTAAACGTAATAATAACAGTCGTCCTAGCAAGTTATTATTATTAAAGCACACACAACCACTATCACTCAACTAATATCCAGAAACTGGCTAAGTAAGTCGCAAGGACTTACCTGAGTCAAAACACACTCTAACACGTCTCAAACAGTCTGTACTCGTGGTAACTCAAACGCCTGTCAAATAAGGCATGTGGATCAAAATCACATCTAGATGTCCAACCTCATGCGAAGGAATTACGGAAATAGCTCTCTTACGGTAAAAGACCATTTTACCCTTAGTGTCGTAAATTCTCGAAGTTATTCTGGAATTCTACTAGTTTCTTTCATATCTTGTTTTCCATAAATTAAGTCTCTCGGATAGCTACTTATAGGTTATAAGGTCAAACTCGAGACACTCGAAGAAGGACAACACTCCTTCTCTCCGGTTACTATTTATGCTACTACATATATTATACCGTCAAACATGTTTTTAATCTTTCTCCTCAACTCATGTATTTATGTATCTACTCGGTATACTCATATATATATCTACATATATTCATATCACCCTTCTCGTACTTATATATATATACCTATATATATACCCCGTTCTATACCTCTATAAATGTACGTCTACGTACTGCACTAATGCATATATAAATATATCTACTCGCGCGTATCCTCCAATTCCGTCATCTATAAGTATATATATACGTACCCTACACCCAAACATATAAACATATACCCAATTCTCCAATTTATTCGTATATATATATATATATATATATATATATATATATATATATATATATATATATATATATATATATATATATATATATATATATATACCCTCACATACTTAAATCCAACTATACGTATACACCTAAAATATACCTACCTATACTACACTGATATATATACAAGTACACTTATCAAAACCACTCCTACATCTATATATACGTATATATGTACATGGTATGTTATATATACTCAGCACACTATACTCCTACCTAATCATACCTATATCTACTGCTCAACCATACGTATATATACACAACACTATATTTATATATACACTGATACATCCATATATACACATCACTATACCCTTCATAATCATGCAAATCTCTACTGCTAAACCATGTATATACATATATACATTCAATACCCTCATACGTATATGTACTTATATATATACTCAACACACTTAAACCCATATACTTCTATATACAACCATACAGCAGTGCACCGAGACGGAGAAGTACTCACCAGTCCGACCCACTCGTCGCACACTCGGAGAGGAACAACAGCTCGGTTCGGTTCTATCGGTGGCTGTTGCAGAGGTTCGAAGTGGGGCGGCGCGGATGGTCCCAGACTTCCGGTGGGGTCTTGCGGTCGACGAGAAACAGTGCAGCGGCGGCTCTGGTGGCGTGCGCTGCTGCTGGATCGAAGGTGCTGCTGGTGGTCGACAGGAGGCGGCGAACGAGGACGGTTGTGGCGTACTGCGACGAGGACGGCGGTGGCTCGGTGGCGTCTCCGGTACTGCGACGAGGACGGCGGTGGTCGTTTTCTCCAGATGACACCGGAAGAGATGTGTAACGTGGTTGCAGATGGAGGAGGGGGATGCGGCATCGACATGTAACAGATGAAGGGAGAGTAGATTTAGGTTTAGCTTAGGTTAAAAATGTAATTAGGTTAGGGTTAATATTAGCTTAAGGGATTGGGCCAGCTGAAAAGGTTCTTGGGCCGGATTGTGGGCCGAACCGGCCTGCTCTCCTATTAGAACAAGGCTAAGGAACCCGTTAAACGCCCCGGACCGAAGAATAAATTGCGGTATTATTTATTGTGTTAACATGAGTTATCCTTTATTTTAAAGGTACGGGATTATTTACGGAAATATTTACGGAATTATATAAGTTAGCATTTTATGTGAATTAAGATCACATAAAATGATAGAATTTAATATCGTTTTCTTGTATTTAACGGAATAAAAGTTGGCGGATCGGAATCCGGTTGAATTCGGTATTAAACAGAGTTTAAAGTTTTCGGTTATTACAAATCAAATATATGAGAAGGGAATGAATATTTAAACACAAAAACCTTAAGAACAAGGCTTCAATAACTGAATCAAATATCAAACTACTCAGCGTTCCACAATCACAAATCAAGCAAAGACAACAAAACCAAGAGAATCTAAGAAAGTCTTACAAATCCCCTTAAAAAGCTATAACAAAGCTATGAACTTCCTTCCTTCAATCTTCAAAACTTCCTTCAAACGTTCAAAAAATCTCCCTAATCCGCAGATTATTGGGTGTATCGAGGCTGCTGCGAGATGTTGCGCCGTGCTTTCGGCCTGATGCGTCGTCCTCAATTTGTGGGAAATCCGACCCTTTTTATAGGAAAAATTATCTTCCAAAGATAAGAGATCTTAGAAAGATATTTTCCTATAAAATAGGTCCAAATAAATCAGCTGAATATATATTCTTCCTTCCAGAAATCTAGCCCAAAAATATAAGATCTTCTTTCCATAATTAAAAGATCTCAGCCAAATAAAATATATCTCGCCGCGTCAGGATATTCGCCTCGGTCGCGATGCTCCTCAAAATCACCTCGGTCGAGGTGACGCTGTGGCTGGCCGAGGTGAATCTCAACTGAATGTGAAATCTCTCAAATCTGGTCCGAAGTAAATTTTTAATCCATTTCCATGCTTCCTGGGTTCCTCCTTAAGCTCCTTAATGTAGCTCCTATGACTCCTTAGCTCTTTTAGCTCCATTTCGGTCCAAAACGTGATGTTTTACCTACGATTACAACGAAACTAGGTGTAGACCTCAATTCTCCCAAAGGTAGATGAAATAGCAATATAATCACATAATATACATCCAAACATGCAAAATATTGAAGATAAAACGTCTAAACAAGTCCTAAAATATAGACTATAATTCATGCTATCAAAATACCCCATACTTAGTCCTTGCTTGTCCCCAAGCAAGTTCCAAATCTTAGATACAAGATAGAATGGATTATAAGTCATAAAGATCAATGAAAAGTACTTTCAAAACATTTTTGGGGTGTGCCCCACTCATAGATCACTCTAAGAGAATGCCTCATGGCAAATGAAATCAAGATATGATCAAAACATTTTATAAATATAAGAAAGTTGTTCATCTTTGCATACAATCATAGAATGCATAATAAATCATAATTATCGAAATTAATCATGTATAATCCAGTTTAAACCACTAAGTCAATCAACAAGCTCGAGGTCTCAAGGGCTTTCCAAAGAGAAAGGTCAAGAAACGTGTAGGGTAGGGATGTATATAGGGAATGTGGTGCTAGAATCCGGGAAAAGGAATCTTCACTTCGCTTCCTTGAAATTCAACACCTTCCACCAATAAGCTTTGCTTATTTCACTTTTTCTCTTCTTCTTTTTTAACTTTTTGGGATGCATGGACAGAGGTGCACAATAACCGAAGCCTAGCAGATTAGCAATAATCAATTTCTCAAGATGCCTCAAACCCTTGATGCACATACCATGACCCGTTAGGAATATCGCTCAATCCAACTTTGGTAAGACACAAACACCCGGCTATGTGAATGGTGCCGAGTTACTCATCATCATGATTGACTTCCCCAAACCTATTTGTTTCTTTCTAACTTCCAGCTAACATCTCATCTTTTCTTTCACTTGCTTTTCACTTGCTTGCTTCCGAATTCCCGGATAGGTAAAAAGAGGCAAATATGTATATGAGGGGCTAATCATGATCAAGAAGAAGAAGAGAAGAGTATGAATTGCCTTGGTCTTCCCAGGAAGAGAGTGAGAGAACTCATAATGTGGTGTCAACCTTCAAATTCAACATACTTTGGACAAAAACAAAGTATTAAACATGCCAAAATTTCAAACAAAGCATTTTGCAACTTAAAGATATCATAAAACCTTTCAAACATATAAAAATTTCAAAGTCAATTTGTAAACAAAAACCTTCACTGAGGTTATATCCAGAAAAGACGCACAAAAATCGTTTCGAAAACTTTTCAGTTAAACCACCTCGGTCGAGATGTTCTAAGTCAACCGAGGTGAAGTACCTCGTTTGGCCAGAATCATCCCGGGCGAGGTCATAAAAAAAATTTTTCTTTAACCTGTTTTTCGACGTTTTTCTCAATCAAATAACCTGTATACATGCATGTATTCTCAGATAAGCACATAGAGCAAAAATCAATAATATCCGATAGAGTCATACAAACATACATAGTGTCAAATAATACATCCGCATACCCATACTTGGGACACATTGTCCCAATGGGTCAAATAAGTCTAAGGAAACAGGATACTCACCGGACATAAGCTGAGCTGCATAATAAATAAAGAAAATAAATCCTGCAACTAGTCGTGGTCTGCTGGTGGTGGTGGTGGATATGGCACGTATAGATGTTGGGGTGGGTCAAACGGATAACCCATGACCTGCAGGAACTGAATCTCTGCCATCCGGAGCTGGTAGTGTTGGCTTTCCCGTATCTCCATCATCTCTAGGGATAAGGCGGCGTAGGAGTCAATCATCTGATTCGTCAACTCATCAATCCGTCGATGAGCTATATGATCTCTCTGTCTACGGGGTCGACGCCTAGTAGGACGTGGTGGTACTGCAGCGGCCTCCTCCTCTGTCTCCTCGACGTCTAGATCGACGACTGGCACACTGGAACTAGCTGTATTTGTCCCTGTCTCCATAGCAGCTCCGCCATCGTCCTCCTCATCCTCATCCTCCTGTACCTGAGTTGTTGCTGTTGTTGCTGCGTCTCTAGCGTCCTCAATATAAGGAATCCATGCAGTGAACCAGTATTGAGGGTCAAAAATTGAGAACTAGGATGACCACCTAATACCCTGAGGGGCAGTCTGCTCCCAAGGCATCGCCACATATGGCATAGTAAGTCCACGAGGCATTAGAATCCTTCTAGTGATCATCTCCTGCAGACCTAGCAGCTTGGCAGCCGCCACCATAGTAAAAGCACTCAGATCAAGGCCAATGTAACTCGCGATGTGAGTCACAAGGCCGCCACAGCAAATATCTCCCTTCCCCTTCGCCTTTATCTTATGAAGATCCTTAGCCAGCATAACTCCGAAGTCAGGAACTCCTCCGGTCACCATACAGTATAAGCTCAATAACTCCCCCTGTCTAATCTTCTGGGGCATCTCAGTACGCGCCAGAAGTGTCTCGCTGAAAATCCGATGGGTGAGTCTGAAAGCGAGGTGGAAGATGATACGCTCCCTGGAGTCTCCAGGTCTCCACCTGTCAGCATGCTCAACAACATGAGCTATCTGTCCCCAGAACTGTTGTGCTACGGCTCGAGAGGGGAAATTTTGAACTGTCAGCGTCGGGAAGCTGAAAATATCTCTAAAATGATCCAGAGGGATGATGTAGTTCCGGTTCAGCAACCGGAACTTGACGCTCCTCGTCTCCGGAACGTGAGTCACAGAACTCACGAACTCCAAGGTCGGCTCGAGGTAAGCCGGTGCCCGGATCTCCATGAACTGCTCCAGTCCAACCATGGAGATCATCTGCCTCAAATCATCGACAACATAGAGGCAATCAAAAGCAGCAACGTCTAGGAAGCGTTGGGCAATGACAGGACGCCCGCTGATACGATCATAGTCAACCTGGTGACGCTCGTGTATCACCGGTATGGAAGGTCGAGAAGAGGAAGAGGGTGAGGATTTGTCTCTCAGAACTATCTAGTGATCAGACCTAGAACTCATCTTTCTTTCACAGTCTGACAGATCACCTCGGTTGGTTGTCAGATCTCAAGAACACCTCGGTCGAGATGCAGGTTGACTGGACTGAGGTAGGAGGGTGTTCGATTTCAACTCGCTGAGTTTCAGTTCTTTTTCCCCGATTTCACTACAGATTGTTCATAAGGGGTACTTAAGCCTTTTTCAACAAAGATCTAAGGCAACCAAAGCCACTAAGTTCCGAAATCAGTAAAGAGAAAAAAAAAGTTAGGGTTTCGACTTTTACCGCAGATTCGATCTATTCTAGGCATTCTTTGTGCAGATTGTTGCTTGCAAACTGATCTTCTACTCTTTCTTTGCAGAATGGGAGCAAGAATCGTCGAAAATGATCAAGAATCGAAGAGGCGAGGTAAACTGTGCGCCGCGATCGAGAAGGTGAGGGAGGGAAGAGAGAGAAATCAATCCCCTTTTATACCCCTCGCTGAACCTACTGTCACCTCGGTCGAGATGGTCTCGACTAGACCGAGGTTATACGGACCGAGGTGAATTGTCGTCTGCCCTAGTCGCCTCGGTTGCTCAAGAATCATCTCGGTCGAGGTGTTGTGACTGCAACCGAGATGTGTCTCAGTCAACTCCGTCTTCTCAATTTCTCGAACTTCTGTCCTTCCAGTGTTGCTCCTAGGTTGTATTCCTTCCTTATAAAGTACCTGGTTTCTGTCTAGGACGCCAAAAACAAACAAATCAAAGCAAAGCAAAACTATCTAAAGCTAGACTAGAAAAGAGAAAAGAAAGCAATACCTTGGGTTGCCTCCCAAGAAGCGCTTGGTTTAAGATCGCTAGCTGGACCGTACATCATCCCTAAACAAGGTATAGTGGTGCAATCTCCTCAACCTGGACTTCCGGTTGGTATTTCTTGAGTCTATGACCATTGAACTTGAAGCTTCCACTTGTTTCTCCCCAAATCTCAACTGCACCATAAGGGAAAACATGTTTCACAACGTAAGGTCCTGTCCATCTAGATTTCAACTTACCTGGAAAGAGGCGAAGGCGGGAGTTGAAGAGTAGAACTAAGTCCCCTTCTTTGAACTCCTTTGGAATGATGCGCTTGTCATGCCATATCTTTGTCCTTTCCTTGTAGATCTTGGCATTCTCATAAGCGTTCAAACGCAGCTCCTCCAGCTCGTTGATGTCCAATAGCCGCTTCTCACCGGCTTCTTTGATGTCAAAATTCGACCATTTGATTGCCCAATATGCCTTGTGCTCTAGCTCAACGGGCAAATGACAAGACTTCCCATATACCAAATTATAAGGGGTAGTACCAATGGGGGTCTTGAATGCGGTCCTTTAAGCCCAAAGAGCATCGTCCAACTTCATGGACCAATCCTTTCTCGTCCTAGAGACGGTCTTCTCCAAGATTTCCTTAATTTCTCTATTCGAGATCTCGACCTGTCCACTAGCTTGAGGGTGATAAGGGGTTGCTACCTTGTGGGTTACCCCATACTTCGATAGAAGTGCTTTAAACTTCTAGTTGATAAAATACGTCCCTCCGTCGTTGATGATGATGCGTGGAGTCCCAAAGCGTGGAAAGATAGTTCGATTGAAGAACTTCACAACCACCTTGGCGTCACTGGTGGGAGAGGCAATGGCTTCCACCCACCTAGAGACGTAGTCAACAGCTAAAAGAATGTAGAGGTTTCCTCCGGATGATGGGAAAGGTCCCATGAAATCGACCCCCGATACATCAAAAATCTCAACTTCCTGGAAGTTGTTGAGTGGTATCTCGTTCCTTCTAGATAAGTTCCCTGTTCTTTGGCATGCATCACAAGAAAAAACAAACGTTTGCACATCCTTAAATAATGTAGGCCAAAAGAAACCGGAACGTAATACCTTAGCGCTTGTTTTGTGAGCGCTAGCATGTCCTCCACAAGGAAGTGAGTGGCAATGCCTTATGACACTAGTGACTTCGTCTTCCGGAATGCATCTTCGAAGCATCCCATCCGGACCTCTCTTAAACAGCAGAGGTTCATCCTAGTAGTAGTGGCGTACATCTCTAAAGAATTTCTTCCTTTGAACGTACGTCAATCCGGGTGGTACTTCCTGGCAAGCAAGATAATTAACAATATCAGCATACCAAGGTTCTTTAACATTTGAAGTTTGGTGGAGAAAATTTTCCACCAACTGTGAATGTGATTCAAAAAAGGGAGTAGGAAGTTTGTTATTCTCAGATGCCGCTATTTCGCTTGCAACCTCGGTCGAGGTCCAGAGTGGGTGACCGAGATGTTCTTCAGCTAAGAACACCTCGCTTGGTCCAGGAAGTGCCTCGGTCGAGGTACTACATCTAGGACCGAAATTGGAGATTTTCTTCTCCTGGATTAGTTTTTCAATTTTAGCTCTTGGATCTTCTTCTAGTGCCTTCAAGCTCCGTATATCTGCATCACAAGAAGCATCTATACCTTTCTCCATTAAGCTAAAACTTATGACTTTTTCAAGTGGATCGTTAATAAGGATAGAGCTCACCAATTCTCTTGATTCTTCTTCATCGTAGATGTTGAAGATATCGTCTTCCAGCGGCTCTCCTTTCATTGCAGCAAGCAAGGAAAACTCCACTTGATCTCCGCCAATGTTGAAATTCAACTTGGCGTTCTTACAATCCACATTGCAACCCGAAGTTGCTAGAAATGGTCTCCCGAGAATGATAGGAACGGGATAATCTGCGGGAATATCAAGCGCAACGAAGTCTATAGGTAAATAGAAGTTACCTAACTTAACCGGAACGTCTTCCAAAATGCCCACGGGATGGGTAATGGAGCAATCCGCCATGTACAACCTTATCTTAACCGGCTTGGGCTCTCCAAGACCGATCTTCGCACATAGCTCCAGCGGAATGATGCTCACGCTGACTCCTAGATCACACAAGGCTTCACAAGTCACATCCCCAACTTGAATGGGAATGCAAAATGAGCCGGGATCTCTCAATTTGGGCGTCATCTTCTCCTTCATGATTTGAATGAGGTCCGAGGATTTAGATGTCATCCTTACTTCGCCAAAGTCTTCCAGCTTCCTTTTCCTTGATAGAATCTCCTTCAAGAACTTCCCATAGGTGGGCATCCCTAGAGTAGCATCAAGGAAAGGGATATTAATATGTAGTTTATTCATCAAGTCAAGGAACTTGCCAAAGTGCTTGTCTAGATGTGCTCTAGCCCTTGACTGGGGGAATGGAAGTGGTGGTTTATAAGCAGGAGGTGGAACATAAACTTCAGATTTCTCCTCCGCTTTCTGAGGCTCCACCTCGGTTGGCACCTCGGCCGAACTGTTCTTCGGCTGTACCTGGACCGAGGTGTTCTTCACCTGTACTGGCATCGATCGAGGCACTGGATCTGCAGTTTTCAGTCCACTTCTCGTTGTTATTGCCATTATCTGTCCTTTGGGGTTGCTCTCTGTCCTTGCTAGGAGCTTCCCTGGATCTCTTGGCGCTTCATTCGCCTTACTAAAAAGTTTTTGTTCTAAGGCTTTTTGTGCCTTCGAAAATGAAGTCATGGATGTCTCCATAGCGTTGAGCTTGATCAAGATGGCCTCCAGCACTGCATCTTTCTTCTGTGGCTGGGACGAGCTTGGTCTAGGTCTTGAATCTTCAATGGAGTAGAGGAAGAAGAGAGGAAAGGATTAGAAGAATTATTAGAATTTGAGTTAGAGTAAGGGTTACCCGAATTTTGATTGTTGGATCTTCAATTGTTGCTGCTGGAGCCTCTATTATTGTTGTAGTTGTTGTTCCGGGAACCTTGATTGTTGTTCCTTGACCCTTGATATCCTCCTTCTTCCTTTTTGGTGTGAGCAACCAAAAGGCCCTTCAATTGCTTCACATCATTCTAGAGGGAGGTGAGTTGATTATTGTTTGATGGATCTTCTTGGAAGTTGACTCTCTTAACTCCATTTTTAGCTCCTTGGTGGGAGTATTTCTCCATGTACAAAGCTTGTTTCTCAATGAACTCCCAAGCTTCATCAATCGGCATGTCCATGAATGTGCCGGCGGATAGTAGTTGAAGGTTGAATTGGGTAGCTCCATCCAATCCCTTGAAGTATATCTCCAACAACTCTATCTTTGGAATCCCATGATGTGGACAATCCAAAAGAATGTCTTTAAATCTTTCCCATTACTTGGACAAATTTTCCTTGTCCTTCATGATGAATAAATTGATCTTCCCTCTCATTTCAGCGGTTTGAGAGGGGGGGAAAAAATTTGTTAAGAACTCCGTCGTCATCTCCTCCCAAGTGTTGATCTTTCCGGGAGGAAGAGACTGATACCAAGTAAGTGCCCTGTCCTTCAAGGAAAAGTAGAAGGGCCTTAGCTTGTAGTTATTATTCTCTAGCCTTGAAGGTCTCAAGGTCTCCATCAAGATCTCATAGTTTTACAAATGTTGATGTGGAGACTCTCTCTAAACCTCCAAACTGGCATTGGCGGATCATGGAAAGAACTTGCGGTCGAAGTTCATAATCATGTTCCGCTGGATCACCTAGGTTGACTCTTGGACGCCTCACTTGTTGGTTCGGGTCCATCCTCTGTCCTACGGTCTGTGGAATACCTGCAAGAAGAACATCTCGGACAGGTACCCAAGGTGGAAGTATCTCGGCCGTGGCAACTAGAGCTGGATCCTGCCTCAGTCGAGGGTCTGGAACTGGGTCTTGCCTCGGTCGAGGATCTGGATTCGGTCGAGGTAGACATAAGCCTCTTAAGGCTGCCATATCTGCTTCGATTGCCTCCGTCCTTGTGCGAGTTTCTTCCTTTTCCAGCCGCAGTTCTTCTTTACTGAGGTGTAGTTGTTGTAACGCCTCCTTTAATTTGGCCTCAAGATCGCGATCGTCTTGGTTGGCCATCTTAGCTTCTTTCAAGCGTCTTTTGTATGTCTTTTCTGGTTCGGGATTGTAAGGAACGATTTCCTTCCCAGCGCGGGTTCTTCGCATAAACCTAAGAGAAAGAACCTGCGAAAGTCACTCAAGTAGAGTGGTTAGTAGCAACAGGGTCAATCGCCCCGAAAGCGTACCGCAACCGGCTCGGTCTAGAGCAAGTCCCCGGCAACGGCGCCAAAAACTTGTTCGCTTCGAACGGTGTGTGCAAGCTTTAAATTTATAACCAAGGAAATAAGCTTAAACAAGGATGCGAACCCGCAGTGTACGGGTCAATTATAGTAAAAGCAAGAATTTCAAGGTGTCGATCTCAGGGACTTAGGTGAAACAAAGCAGGTATAGGTACTCAATGCAACTAATAACCACAAAAGAGACTAAAGCAATCAAAGAAATGATAATAAGGTCAATTAAAGGAAATATGCAATTCTAGGGATTAAAGCATCTAATTGTGGTTCCAACTCAAGATCTAAAGATAAGCGGACAAAGTTGAGATTTTGCAAAGGGAAGGTGTTACTAAAGTGGAATAGATCACCGGGTAAGTCTCACTACTCACAATCCCAAACCAAAGCCCCTATTACCGGGTAAGTCTCAAGGCACTAAGGAAAGGAACTATAACATCAAACCAACACACCACCTAAGGGAATAGAATCAACCTTTACCGGGTAAGTCTCAGGCTAACTCACAAAGATGGGATGAAGGCACACTCAAACCCTAATAAAGGATAAACCTTTATTACCTACACTTATGATCTTTGGTAAACAAACGAAGGAATTACCGGGTAAGTCTCATCCTAGGCTTGCATTAAACCAGGAAAGGTGTAATAAGAATAGGATTTGGCAAACTCTAACACTTAACTCTCATTTACGGATCAAAAGGTCACCTCGGTCAGACAGATCCCACCCCGGCCGAGATGTTCATCGACTGAGCAAGATGTTCTAGGGTTAAGGAAAGACTCGAGCTTTCAGGGTCCTACTGGGATTAAGATTATTCTATCATTGTTTTTCCCACAACCTTCAGTCAATCACCCTAGAATCGCACAAGGAAATTAGCCACTCATCATCATGAAAGCAATAATCAAATTTATGAGAAGGGAATGAATATTTGAACACAAAAACCTTAAGAACAAGGCTTCAATAACTGAATCAAATATCAAACAACTCAGCGTTCCACAATCACAAATCAAGCAAAGACAACAAACCAAGGAAATCTTAAAGTCTTACAAATCCCCTTAAAAAGCTATAACAAAGCTATGAACTTCCTTCAATCTTCAAAACTTCCTTCAAACTTTCAAAAAATCTCCCTAATCCGCAAATTATTGGGTGTATCGAGGCTGCTGCGAGATGTTGCGCCGTGTTTTCGGCCTGATGTGTCGTCCTCAATTTGGGGGAAATCCGACCCTTTTTATAGGAAAAATTGTCTTCCAAAGATAAGAGATCTTAGAAAGATATTTTCCTATAAAATAGGTCCAAATAAATCAGCTGAATATATCTTCTTCCTTCCAGAAATCCAGCCCAAAATAATAAGATCTTCTTTCCATAATTAAAAGATCTCACCCAAATAAAATATATCTCGTCGCGTCAGGATATTCGCCTCGGTCGCGATGCTCCTCAAAATCACCTCGGTCGAGGTGACACTGTGGCTGACCGAGGTGAATCTCAACTTAATGTGAAATCTCTCAAATCTGGTCCGAAGTAAATCTTTAATCCATTTCCATACTTCTTGGGTTCCTCCTTAAGCTCCTGAATGTAGCTCCTATGACTCCTTAGCTCTTTTAGCTCCATTTCGGTCCAAAACGTGTTGTTTTACCTACGATTACAACGAAACTAGGTGTAGACATCGATTCTCACAAAGGTAGATGAAATAGCAATATAATCACATAATATACATCCAAATATGCAGATTATTGAAGATAAAACGTCTAAACAAGTCCCAAAATATAGACTATAATTCATGCTATCATACGGTTACGTTTGTTTGTGTAGTGTAACGTAAGTTGGGTATGGTTAATTTCATTATGTATATTTCCTTTTGCGTGTGCTTTGGGTATGTATACCCCGTAATGACTATCTACCTTACAAGATAACACTTTATGTGGCTGTGTAATTGGGTAGGCTTTTGGGCATGGTAGTACTAACACTTGTTGGGTAGCTACTTGTGTGGTTTATAAATGTACTTACACATGTAACTACTTGTTTTCAGGTATGGATACTATATAGTTTGCAGTTTATTCCGGGGGAGATTGGGTAAGTTTGGATGGAATTTGAAGTTATGTTGGGAAAATCCAAAGCAAACCCATAATTATGAGACAAGGGACAACAATAGATGCGTTGAAAGGGTGAATTGCATCAAGATTTAATTTGTCAATGGAAAAACATAATCTTGTATTAACATACAAAAATACTATCAATCAATCGTTACAGCCTTTCACCATTGATAGTTGGGAAGATTTTGAAGCATTTGTGGATGCAAACAGTGTAGAAAGTGTGTCTTGGATTATCCCATTATGTGTTTGAATGGAAGAACAACATAATTTAGGGGTATCAACACTCAATGGGAAGGAGGAGGTAAGTTCAAGCATAGTGGTTTACGATGAGCGAGTTGTAATGGCAAGAATTAATGAGGACGCAGCAAGGTCAACCCTAAGTTTGCACTATGAAGTCCAACCCATTGATTGTTCAGAGCCTACTTTAATTAATGAATCGGTGGCCTGACTCTAATGAATCGGTGGGCACTTGAGGTTGGTCAGACTTATAAGAGTAAGAAGGATTGAAAGGTTATTTTGTGTCTGAATGCCATCTATCAGTGTTTTCAGTACAAGATAAAAAAAATCAAAGAAACTTGTTGTGGTTGCTAAATGTGACGAAATTACATGCAAATGGAAAGTTCATTTCTTCAGTTTAGGCAAGTCTCAACATTTCACCATCACATAGTACAATAATGAACATACTTGTTCTTTCGAAAGTGAAGGTGCAATCGTAGGAACCCTTCCGTACACGTAATTGCACATCTATTGCGTTATTTGTAAGTAATGACTTTGAAACCGTTTGCATGTATTGGGTATACAATTTGCATGTTTAGGGTATACAGTATGTAATTTAGGGCAATGTGGCTTAACACCATTTATTTGGGTACCATCTATGCGCCTTCATTGTTCATCTGATTTAACCCTTCTGATCCATGCGCCTCTCCTGTTCACTGTGTCATGTCGTTCCAGTTTTTAATATAGTTTTCTATTTTTTCCTGTACAAACGAGTGGTGGAAATCATGGGGGCCAAAACACAAAGAACAACAATTTGGGGCCCTATACCGCCAATTCTTTTTTTTTATAAGGTTTGGTTGAACTCAACATGTGTATGTAGCCTTATATGATTGTAATCTATTGATTGGGAATTGGAGTAGCGCTTGATTGAGTTAATTAACCATAGATAGTTAGGGCTTGTTTGGTATTGTATCCTATCCTTGGGATTCATTTAGATTTTTTGCGAGATTTTTGGGGATAGGAAAAATTGCGTTATTTGGTATTGGTTGGAGTTTTGGGATTGTATTCTGTTACGGGATTCTTTTTGCTAAATAATCCCTAAAAAATAATCTTCCCCAACCAAGATTCTTCCGAATTGTTGGGGATAGGTTGTTTTTATTCCCTACATACCTTTTAGAAATCAGACTATTCGATCTCCTCCATTCTCGATCGCTCGTAAAAAATGAGGCTCTCTTCTCCTCCTCCCTTTTGCTTCTTTTACTCTGAATGGATGCTCCTACTTCTCCTATCGATGCCACGCCTATTGGAACAAGGAAGAAACAAAATTCAAGTTGAAGTTATTGCGGCCATGGCGACATAAGAGGATAGTGCAACGAAGGAGCCTCTTGATCTCATCAGACTTTTCGATGAGCGTATCTACGTCAAGCTTCGCTCCGACCATGAACTTCATGGGAAACTTCATGTATGCTTCGCTTCCTATTCCTCCTTCTTTTATGTGGTTTTCATGGCTTCAACTTTCGAAATTAATCCTCAAATAGTCTATCTGAAGTGATGAGTGTGTATATAGGCTCAATGTGATTTCGTGGAAATTAGGGTTTTGATGAATTGTGACTCTAATTTTGAGTTCAAGCATGTAATTGTATCGGGAACTTCAGTTTTGATTTGAAGTATTGATTTAAGATTTGATAAAATATTTGTGCATTCAAAATTGTAAGATTTTTGTCTTCCATCGAGGATTTATGTTTGTTTGTACAAAACCCCTAGTATTGAGACTAGCCCGTCAAATATCAAATTCTTGGAATCATTTAGCTTACGAATACTAGAATTATTAGAAACTAAAAGTGTGTGCTTTTGATTTTATGTTATGAACAAATTATCCAATGACTTCTCAAATCTCATAAAGAACACGTTAGAGATAATTTTAAGTTCTAAGTTTCTAAGGGTTATGTTGTATTGATGACAAATTAGCCAATGACAATTCTCATTGAGAACGTGTTTCTTGTTTGTTTTATTTTTGTTGAATTTGAGATGCCTCTCAGTTTTCAAAATTTAGCTAAGATTATGGTTTAATAGTTTATCAATTCAGTTTGATGCGCTTCTGATGGTTGACCTAATTTCTTTTGTAATGTCACATAAGTTTCTTTGTTAATAAATTTTATCCATTATGTTATGATATAAGTTGCGGGTAATGTCATGCTAAGCATGGTTCATGTTTATTGATATGTTTCAGCTAAATTTCATTTTCAGAAAATGAGATGTGTTGTGTCGTTCCTCATGGTCAAAGAAAATGGTATATTAGTGTCCCCTCCTTTGAGAACAACTTGAAGGAACAAGCAATGTTGAAAGTTCATGTTTGAGCAAGGAAGGTTCATTGGTTTTGTAATTCCCGACATTTTATTTGAAAGATATATTTAAGATTGGATGAGATACTTGTGTATTCAGAATTGAAAGATTTCTGTTTTCTGTTGAGTTCCAACATGTTTCTTTGATGGCATTTGTGATGCGGGGTTGATGACGCAATTCCTGATCTAGATTGAAAGTCCTCGACTGAAGCAAATCTCGGTTAGATAATGAAAATATCGGGCAAGATTTTGGGAAGAACAGACCGAGATTTAGTAAAAATCAGAAGGCTGAATAATGGATGATATGGAAAGATAAGAAGATGATAATATGGAATGATAGATGATAAATATAGAAAGATAAGAGTATTATAAGACTTGCAAAGAACCTTTACCAATTATGTATCAAAATCCGATATAAAGAATTACCTTTCACACTTCATTTTTTAACCTTACACAAGCCTTCTAGATAAGACAAAAACAAGGAGGGACTAGTTTGACTTGTAGCACCGATCTTAAAAAAGAATAACACACACAAGAACAACCTAGCAAGGATCCATAACTTTTCAAATAAAAACTCTCTTTTTGGTTGAATAGGAATCATAAAATGCAAACTTCATAAATGAAGTCACAAGTGTCTCACAATACTGTGGAATTAAATTCAAAATTGAGCTACCTAAAAATCGCTCCTTCTAAGGTTATTTATAAGAGAGACTTTCCTATTATAAACTAGGAAAGATATCTTTAAAAGATCATGTAGGAAATATATCTTTTTAAGATAATCTAACAACGTAAAGATATAATCCTAGAAGATAAAACTAACAATTACGTTAAATAATTTTTGCGAGCTTTTAAGGTAACAAAATAATAATAGATAGTTCTTCCAAAAATAGAAGATCTTGGCCGCATCTTCTAATGCGAGTCAGGCTCCAAATATCGGATGAAAATCTCGACCGAGATTTTGGGTTGTTGACCGAGAGTTTGCATCTTCCATGCAATCCTCCATTCTCTCGGATCCTCTCATGTTGGTTGCTTGCAAGCAACCTTTTCTTGATTCTCTTCTGCTCTTGACTTAATGAAGGATCCATGTAATGTAAGGATGTCCACGGGTCATGGGTCACCCGTGACCCGGCGGGTTCTGACCCGGCGGGTACGGGTTCCCTCGGGTCGCAGGTACGGGTAAGGGTTATGAGATCCTTACCCGTCGACCCGCCGGGTAGACCCGTAACGGTCACAAAAAAAAAAAATTTTAAATTCTCAATGGCTATATAGATTATAAAAAAAATTAAAAAACAATAAACTATAATAAATCTAACCCAAAAACAATTCTATAAATACCTCAAACCCAATTCATTTCATCTCACACCAATTCTCATTCAATCATCTATTCAATCTCTCAATCTCTCCATAATTTTCAACTCTTACATTCAATTACTCTCCTAATCTCATATTCTCATTCTCTTATTTTTTTACTACTCTTACTACTACATTCTATTATTCAAAAAAAAAATCTCTAGCCGAGGAAGACGTTCCGTTAGCGGGTTCCAGTCCTTCATCCGGTGAAGGTGTTACCGGAGGACATCATTCCGTTAGCGGTCCTCCAACCGGTTCGGATTTAAGGCGGGACTTATTAAGTGGAGATCACGAGATCTTCGAGGAGGAGGATATGGACTCACCTACTTTCCCCAACACCCAAGAATCCGAGACCCAATTCACGGAGGAGGCGGAGGAGCCGCCGTTGAACAACACTCAACTAACGGCGGCGGTCTTCCGATTTTGGTTCACAAAAGGTGCTCCCGATGCCAACGGGGTTTACTATGCCAAATGCAATTTTTGTGCGGCACAATACAAGCACAAAAAGGGAGAAGGCTACGGGAACTACCAGAGGAATATCCGGAACAAGCATCCCGAAAAAATGGGATTAGCACGAGGGCAAACACAACTTACCGGGTACGCATCTACCTCTAACCAACCTCCTTCTTTATTTACATATGATCATGCTTCTTCTATGGATACATTTTCGAAAATGTTAGCCAAAGATTCTTTAGCATTTAGTTTTGCACAAAATGTTGGTTTTAATGATTGGATGCAAAATCATGCTCAACCCGCATAAAAACCGATTTCTCGCCAAACCGCTAAAAGAAAAATGATGCATAAATATAAAATTCGTAAAGAAGAATTGATTAAATATTTTATGGAAAACGGTGATATTCAAGTTTCTATTTGTAGTGATATTTGGACCGACGGTTTTCAAAAAAAATTCATATATGGGTATTACTTGTCATTTTGTTGATAAATTTTGGATTTTAAACAAAAGAGTTTTAGCATTACGAGTTTTCAACGAACAACACACCGCCCAAAACATTGCCCGTTTGATTGCAAATGTTTTGGAAGAATATAGATTACTTTCACGAGTTTTTTCAATCGGTTTTGACAACGCCTCCGCTAACACGGCTTCCATTAGAGATTTAACCAACTATTGTAAGCCGACGGTTGGAGGTAAATTTTTTCACATTAGGTGTGCCGCTCATATTTTAAACTTGTGTGTTCAAGACGGTTTAGCATACGTTGGAGATTTAGTACAACCTATTCGAAATATTTTTAATGAACTTTGGTCTAAAAAAAGTGTACGTACTAAATGGTATGCATATTGTAAACAAAATGGCATTTATCCTAAAAAATTTCCAATAGATGTTTGTACAAGATGGAACTCTACTTACAAAATGATTTACAAATCATATGAATATCGAGAACTTTTAAGTGGTTTTGCCGCACAACATATTGACGGTAATTTTGTTTGCGGTGAATCTTGGATTTTAGCAAAAGATGTAATGGAGGTTTTTAAATATTTTTATGATGTTATTAACACTTTTAGTTATGTTTATACACCAACTTCAAACATATTTTGTTATGTAGCAATTAATATTGCATTTGCAATTCAACAAGGTCTTTTTATTGAAAATGTTTCACAAGCTATTTATTCAATGCGAAGTAAATGGTTAGATTATTATACAACCATTCCCGATGTTTTTGTTGTTGCATTTGTGTTAGACCCTAGACGTAAAATGGATGGTTTAAAACAATTTTTAGAAAGTTATTATGAATTTTTAGGTTTAGAACAACATCCCGATTGTCATGTTTCTACCATAATTGCTAAGTCATAAAATTATTTGATGAATTATTGATTCTATATCGTGTTTCCGATCAAGGTCAATCTTCTCAACCCCCTCCTCATCCTTCATCTTCAACTTCATCTAAATTTAAATCAATTGCTAGAAATTTGTTTGGCCCGAAAAAGGCAAAAACCACATCGAGTTCCCATTCGGAACTCGACGAATATCTAACCATTTCTTTTGAGTTTGCTAATGATGAAGAAGAAGAGGATTTCAACATATTAGAATGGTGGAGCCGACCGGAGAGAATGAGGTTTCCTACCCTCTCAAGGATCGTGGCACAAATTCTTGTCATTCCCGCCTCAAAGGTAGCGGTTGAGCAAACATTTAGCCAGAGTGGAAAGGTGTTCGATCCGACGAGATCAAACATGTTGCCTGAGACGTTGGAGGCACAAGTCCTCCTAGCCGATTGGTGGAAAGCGGATATGTGAACACAAAAAAAAACAACCTCTCGGCGGAGGAAGGCGACGAAAATGACGACGAGCGACAACAAACGCCATCGGATGTATCAGCGGGAGAGTCCGACAACTAAGGTAAGGGCCAATCGGGGATATAAACAAAGGTAAGAGAACTACACGGGCTTTGATTCCTCCTCCCCGAGAGGATACGTAGGCAACCGGGATTCCGGTTCAAGCCCAATTCTTCCCTTTTTTTTTAAGTTTAAGTCCAATTTTTTTAAGTTTAAGTCCTCTCTTTATTTTCTTCTTTTTTAAGTTTAAGTCCAATTTTTCTCTTCTCTTTATTTTCTTCTTTTTTTAAGTTTATTTCCATTATTATTATTTATTTTTTTTAATGAGGTGGTTGACCCGTCGACCCGCCGGGTCAGCCATTTTTACGGGTCCGGGTCCGGGTCACCCTTCCCGGACCCTTGACCCGGCGGGTCCGACCCGTGGACATGCTTAATGTAATGTAGGTGTAGATGCTATCAAAGATGGTCCCACATCATACTCCCCTTCTTGAAAATGATTCGACCTCGAATCATAGTCTTGATCATCACTAAGCACATAATGATTTAAGTATGGCAGCTTCTGGACTGATCAAATCCATGGTATGAAAATACCAACTTCTTCTTCCTTATCTGTTCCTTCTTGATATGTACGTTACTCGATAAAACGGATTAAAACATCTGAATGGTGCAAGCTTTGAGTTCCATGTCTCTCCTGGAAGGTCTCTCAAACTTTGTTAAACTCGGGGCTTGACAATTCTCATCATAATGTACAACAGTAGTAAATCTCAGGCTTTCTCCTTAAATCTCGGGTGAGATTTTCCACTGAAGGTTGAGATTTTCACAGTGAGGGCAAAATTCGTCTCACATGATGAAAACCGATAGTATTCTTGGATCTTTTCTCCTCCAAGGTGCATCCAAGCTGAATCTCCTGACTCAAATGGTATTTATTGGCGAAACTTGTTGGTCAATGCAAGAGCATGCATTCCTTTCTCCTCGGTCCTTGTCACATTCTAGTATGCAATTTCTTGATGAACTCCTTCTGTTTTCCTACATTAAAACTTACTCTCTCCTCAATAGGGAACAATATAAGATCAAAGCAAGTTAGGGAAAACAACTTAATCTCAAAATCATTATAGTTTAAAGATGTATATGGATCACAACTCCTAGAGTAAGCACAACTAATAGGAGGTAACAATATAATGTTAAAGGTATAGTTACTCCCCTTCTTAGCATTAGCTAACTCTTCGAATACGCTCATGTTAAGGTCTTTCCATGAAGCTTTCTTCCACATGAACAATTCTCGATAACAAATTCTAGGAGTGATGTCAATGGGTGGAAGCTCCTTATATAAATCTTCCACAAGGCCAACAAGAAACCTTGAAAGGCTGGGGTGTGGATCTACAAATTGTGATTGAAATAATCTACGACAGTAGACAATCTTGGGTGAGAATCTCAACCGAGATTTGTGAATTTTGCCCAAGATTTCTCTCTTGGAGTGAAATCTTGCTTTCCTATTCTGAGTTTTTGTCCTTATCATGGTAGCACTTCCTTCACCACACTCCTCCGGCATTCTTGACTCATAGATTGTGTGTATATCCTTCTTCTTAATATCCGCAACTCGCAATCCTATAATAGAACTCACTCGATTCCCTTGGACAACGGTGCAAGATTAAGGTTTGCAAGAAATAATGTTTCCAAAAAGTCATGGAAATGCAAAGAATACAACACTCCAGGCAATCTCAAATTGCTATCAACAATATCATGCATAACATAATCAAAAGATGAATGCAACAACCTAGGCTCATGCACATCACAATCAAAAGAGTCATCACAACTCAACTTAGTTAAATGTTCAATGTTAACAAGACAATACATTCATGCTAGTATCTATGTCATGCTCATCATCACTAATCAAATCAGATTTATGCTTATGGGTTTCCACACTAGTCTCAGCATGTAACACAATAGTAGATTTTGATTTCAACAAATCCACATGATCATGCATAGAAATAGAAGGTTTAGAATCACTAACCTTTTTAGTTTGGATAACCTTCATTGATAATTTCTCCTTCTGGGACTTGAGAGTTTGTGATTCTTCTGCGCTCAATTGTTTATTCAACCTTTCCAATGTACGTCTTATGTTTTCTATGGAATCATCATCATTAGGCAAAGGTTGCCGGGGCTGGATGACTAGTGAAGCCTCCCTTGATGGAAACTCCTCGATTTTTGAAAATCTCGAGTGAAATCCTGGGTGAATGGGGCTGAGATTGTTGTTTCTCCCATTAACTTGTATTTCCAACGTTGGATCTAGTTGTTGGTTTTCTTTCGTTGATTTTTCTTTCAATTTCTATGGACAACTGCAACAGATCTATCATGGAATCATAAGAATATAACCCAAGTTCATTCATTATAGTAGGATGCAAAATACGTAAATAACGATCCATCAGTGCTCCCTCATCCTCTATAACGTTGGCCTTCACCATTGTCATTCGCATGGTTGTGTAAACCTCTTCTACACTCCTAGAACCTTGATTTAGGTTCTCCAAGCTTTGCCTTAGTTCCTTAGCATAATGTGGGGGCAAAAGTCTTGTTCTCGTTATTGCCTTCATTTGCCTCCATGTATTGATGTTCGGATCTAGCATGCTTCTTCTTTTTCTAACAAGTTGATCCCACCACTCTAAGGCGTATCCTTGGAATTCAAATACAACAAGTTGGACCTTTCTTTTCTCATTAATTTGATGGAAAGACCAATTTTTTTCAACTCTAGTCTCCCATTCCATAAAAGCGTCTGGATCGCTCCTTCCATCAAAACTAGGGATCTGGCATCTAGGATAGTTCCTCCACATGTCCCTCTCATCCTCAAGTTCCTGAAAGTTATCAAATTGCAGAGTGATAGGCATATTATAATGTTGACTTGTATATATCATACCTTGCCCATGGTGAAGTCTTAGGAATGATTTAGTGTTCGAGGTCCGGTATGGAACATGGGAATGTCATTCTCATTCATTGATCTCTGTTGAGGAATGTATTGATTAAACCTTAACTGGGGCATATCTTGGTTTAAAACCTTGGGCGAGATTTCTCATTGGGGGACGAGGTTTTCCCCTATAATGATATTCCGGTGTATACATCCTACACAATCACATAAAGTAACAACAAATTTGATGTAATTGCGAACCACAAGCTAATTTGATGTAATTGCCTTGGATGGATTAAAGCTTCTTTACCAGTCGGTGCACTAGCTTCAACTAGAATTTCTTTGGATGCCTCAAGTAGTCAACTTGGTTTGGAGAAAGGTTCTTATGTTGGAAGTTAGTTACAATACTTCGTTGCAGGTCTCTTCACACAAATGATTGCAAGGCAGAAAGAATATTGCAAAACGCAACTAGTATGGTAGAAAGTATAGATACTCACTAACATACCCAAATAAATTACTCAATGTGTTTAGAATAGGAACAGCCGAAGAAAAGGCACACAAGAGATTAAGAAGAGTGAAAGAACGTAACTTGAACCTATGCAGTTGGAAAGAGAGATAGTCGGGATTGGTTTAGGGAATGGATAAGACTCTTAACTAGATCAAGGTGGGTATAGAAACTCTTCTTTTGATGTACTCTTGCACAGGGTGCACTTTGATACTTCAGATTAAGCTTTGAATTTTTTTTTGAAACTGGACAACAATAGCTATCTCGGATAAAATATCAGGCGAGATTCTTTATGAACTGTCCGAGATTGTTGAAAAATTGATACTTTGATGTCGATGTTTAGCAATCACTTTTGGGGTTGCTACTTCTTGCTTGCCTTGGGATATATTAGTGTTGGAAAAGCGTATATATAGTTGTTTGAAAAGAATGGATAAGATCTTACCTACTAGAAATATCTCAACTTTAAGCGCAAACTTTTGAGCGCATTCTCCGAAGGGTTGGGCGAGGTTTCAAGGTTAATGGATGGCTTGTGTTTGGCTATGACGTTTCTCTCTTCCGAGATAATGTGGATCAATAAATTAAGATTATAATCTAATCTCGAATTAACTAACACTAGACGGAAGAGTGAACGCATACTATCGTTATTCGTTAATATGGTCGTATATTATCAAAATAAAATCACCAACTTATGATATCAAAATCACATTGTAGCATTTATCATCATAACTCATAATAAAACTAATGTTACATTCTCAAAATGAATTTAAGCTCATTTCTATAAAACAAATTTCAACCAAAGCAACACACTTCTATGAAATTTCAAAAACTTACTGCTTATAAACGAAAATTCTATGTTATACTTATTCAAAAGTTCTGAAAATATAAAACAAACACCATCATCATCATCAAGTTAAAGAACTACAAGGATGGTAACCACTCAAAAAGTTTGTTGTAGAAAAACAATTAAAATTCTAGCACTAACATGATGATGGGTAAATCGCGTTTTTCCTACTCACCGAGTATGTATAAACGAATAATTGGTAGTGCATTCACACACCCTAACATCCTCACTTATAAGCTCTCTTTAAGAAGCCTTATTACTACTCTCTTCTAGATGGAGTAATTCCGAAGGAGGGGTGACCTCCCCTATTTATAGTCATTGTCACCTCCTCCACAAGAAGGTTCCGGAACTCGATTCTCCTAGATCATTCCGGAGCCTTCTCACTCAATCTCATCCGAGTCTATAACTCTCCCTAGATTTCTAGCATCGTCTATGAGGTTCCGTCAAGTTCTAGATGTCTCCATCTTTTGGAGAGATCCGCATCCTTCCAGAAGGTTTCGCCACCTTCCGGAAGGTTCCACTAGCGTTTGGAATCTTCCACCTTAATCCGGAATCTTCCGTCTTCTTTCGTAATGTTCCTCTAGGAATAACCCATTTTGAAGTATGAATTAGTCCAACAATTCTTCCCTTAATTCATATATCTTGGTGGAGTAAATAAAAACTGGAGTGCTTTCTTCGACCCCGTGTCTTGAACCAAAAGAAACCACATTATTTTTTAGGTTCTTTTATAGAACAAAATAAGAACAGTCAAAACAAAAGCAAATCAAACAGCACAAGGGATCTAATAACAAAATGAACAACCCCATGTTTTAGGAATACCTTAGTGTTTCGTGTTTTGCAGTGACTCCTCCGAGTTTTGAAAAAGTTTTATTAGTGGTTGCCTTAGTTGTTTGTCTTGAAGGGGTCGTAGATTTGTGATCGACTCCTGGGGCTATCTTTCAAGTCTAAATGTCTCAAACTCTTGTCATGTACACTTTCTTCTACGACATACGTAATAGGAAAAAGCTTTATTGATGGTTGTCTGAGTTGTTTGTCTTGAAGGGGTCGTAGATTTATGATCGACTCTTGAAGGCTCTGATTCGAGTCTAAATATCCCAAGCTACCGGCATGTGCACTTCCTTCGACAATATACGTTATACTCTCCATTCTCCAGAGACTGACTCCCTCTCCTTTCTGTTGAAGATCTCATTGCTTATGGATCTACTTGTTGTACATTTTTTCCTTCGATGTTTCTTTTATTCTCGCTCTTCATGACGGTTTGTCCGTCCGCAAATTTCTTCCGGCCTTTAGATCCATTAGTCGATGTGTCGTCTAGTGCTTTAATCACTAACAAAAATCCCTCTCCTGAGATGTGTCGTCTAGTGCTTTAATCACTAACAAAAATCCCTCTCCTGAGATGTTCGGAATCTCTAAGTAATGAAACAATCTATGTTCATTAAAAAAAAACATACTAAACTGGAAAGAGAATCATAATATATAAGCAGCACTTTCAACCATGAAAGCAATTTTTGAGGCAGCTACCGTAATGTGAAGTAACAAAAACATACTTTCCCTGTTTCAGAACTGTCTAATAATTACACTAAATTCTTCGCCTCTTCCCGGGTTCAGCTTCAATGTCATTTTGATCCTCATTAACCTTGGTGGTAGTCACCGATTCCTCTACATTACAATTGCTCGATTTCATACTCAGCTGCTTCTGTAACTGCTTTTCTTGCAACTTTTCTAAAGCCACACGACGGCATGCTTCTTCATTCTCAATTTCCAATTCAACCGAGTCATCTTGCCTGCTTAAATGTCCATTTCCTTCATCAGATTCAGCAGCTTCAAACCTAACATGCTTCTCGGCATTGTGCATTTCAGTCACAACCTGAACATCAACCTTGTTTTGATCATTTCTATGTCTGGAGCTTCTTCTCTTAGATTTATGATGGCTTTTTTCACCCTTTCTGTGTTTACTGCTCTCTCTCTTTTCATCCTTATTCCTGCGGGAGCGGGAGCTGGTGTGTTCGGATAATTCTGTTCTTTTGATTACAGTCTCAGGGTTTGAGCTTTCCTTTCTCTGCCTGTAATAGTCATTTTCATATTTATCAAAGCTATCTTTATTCTTGACCACTGTATCCCCATGAGAATCACTACTGGATGTGTCCAAATCACTGACTTCATGCTTAGAACTTTTTCGTCTATATTCATGATAACGACCCTCTGAGTTATTTTGATGAGTTTCTTCCGCTTTATCCTCACGGTACCTCTTCCTTCCATCTTTAATTGACCTCTCTCCATCTGAATCACTTTCAGCACTTTTACCATAACTATGCCGTCCACTTCTATGGCTTTTGTATTCCTCACGGTATCTCTCGCGTAAGTCTTTAGCTGAGTTATCATCTCTATCAGAATTACTTTCAGAACATCTGTCTTTGCTACGCCATCGACTTCTTCTATGACTTCTCTTGTGAGCATAATATCCTTCATGATTTATCCTTCTCGATTCCCTGTCTGATTGATCATCATCAGAATAAACACTTTTGTCTTTGCCACGCATCTTCTCTTTATTTTTGCCTCTATCAAGAGAGGTTTCTCTTCCTTTGCGGATGTATCTAGATTGTTTCTCTTTAGACTTCCTGTAATCATTATCATCATAGCTTCTAGTATTCCGGCTTCCCGGATCCCTGGATCTGGATCTCGAGTGATGCCTGTTGCAGAAAATAAATAGTATCAGAAATCTGACAATAAAGATGGTTGCAGAAACTAAGACAACCCAAAAGAAAAATCAAAGTTCAACAAATCCATTAATCATACAAGTGCACTACACAAGATGACTAGAAGCTAAACCACACAACCGAGACATTATTTTTATTAAATTCCGAGAAATCTAGTCAGGTGATCCCTGTGGCTCTTGTTTATCTCGCCTTTCAACTGTTGCTACTCCTTACTCTTCACCTCATGCATCAGATTAAGTGGGAGCCCCAATGCCAACAGCAGACGGTGGTTACGGATAAAAAGAGAAATAGATGGAGGACATCCAAAGGGGTTACAGAACACTCAAGGAACCGTAAACTTGGATGTCAAGCCTACACCTCAGTTCATCAGATTCAAATAACATGGTCTGCCGAAGTCAGTAAAATATTACTGCTAGTATTACTTCATTAATGTCCACCTAAAATGTGAACTAAATGTTCAACTCTAAAGAATGTTGGTTACAATTTTTTTTTTCAACTGGAACCAAAACACTTCCTGGAAAGGGAAAGAAGAGTGGAGGGGAAGAGACTCTATAGTCAGCAGTCCTACCAGTGGTTATGATTGAGCCTAAGCAGTAGAGGTGTGTGACTTTAAGACAGAAGAGAAGCGGTGACTGTCATGTACAAAGGAATTAAGGGTTTGTGTTGGGTCAACCATTAAAAAATGATTACGATCTGGTTGTGGTGTCAATGGACTTCAAAATACGAAGTGCGGATGAATACTCTAAATTATAAATAAAAACCGTCAACATATTTGAATACTTGAATAAATTCAGAAAACTGTGTGAGTACCTGTCTGCATCCATACGTATGCTTGTAGAAATTCTTCCTTCATCGGGATTCACTTCATTTATCAGATTTTCATACTCATCCTCATACCCAAATAAAGCAGCCAATTTTGTAATCCAGTATCTCGGTGGCGGTCTATCCCAATCAGCCCATTCATAGTCCCCACCGGGATTTCGGAAACAGTGAATAAAGTTGCAAGCTGAACCACGGGAGCATCTCTGCTCAAATAAATCAGCTATCATTAGGCCTTTACATCTTGTATAATTTCAAACTATGTTACTAAAAGATCAAAGAATGGCAGGATTAATTCATCCCTTTCGGCATATGAATGCCATGGACAAGTGATTTTAGCCCTGAATGATAGATTGATTGAGGCATACCTTGAGTCTTGATTTCATATACTCCCCGCATATAGCAACCTTCCATCTTGTCAGATTCACAAACTCGCATATTACCTGTTAAGAAGTGATGATGGATTCAGAAGAATGCAATTGAATGAGTATCAAAGAGTTGTAAGTGAACACTCAACTGTTCCACTCAAGCAAGAAACCCAGTCCACCCAAATAAAATTTGTCCTTGAACATCGGTAAACCCACATACCACAGATTATCAAAACCTAAATTCCTCAAAGTTGGGGTAATTTGCAACAGAATCGGAAAGAGAAGCAATCAATCCTTGTTTGCAATAAAAGCGTCAAGAAAGGCTATAGATTCAATAAACAATTAAAACCCAACAATTTGGAAAGTTCAAAATAACTTTACCTGTTTAGCGGCAAAATACCGACCGTTTGTTGACTGGTAAGCAAGCACAGCAGATTCTATAGACTTGTAATGCACATAAACATTACCACGCAAATGAGGAGAACCATTTCTACACACCTGAAAGAATGAGATTTGTTACACTAGGTGCAGAGGCTGATGAAAAGAAAATATGAATTTAACATATGAAAGAAAATGGTTCCAGTAGTGATAAGAGCCATGAGAAGAAAAATACTACTAGTTCAAGGACATAAAACATAGTGAAACTTTTTGTAGTATAATGGAAAACTTAGAGAAAACCATGCAGAAAGGAAAGTTAGATTCAACTCAAACTACTCTCACGAATTCAAAATCAGGAAGGTGATAATGATAACAAAATCAAATCTCAACTTCAAGATATGCCTACACACTACATAACAAAATAACAATAGTTTTTTTTATGTAGCACTAAGTTTTTAAGTAGCAAGCGACCTTGAAATTCACTATTTCTCCAAACTTCAGAAATTCTGTATGCACGTCCTCGTAGAACTCTTCAAAGCTTTTTTGAATCTCCTCATCAGTATGCTGAGAACAGAGGAACACAATTCATCATCATTGATAAAAGATACTGAGCAACAGCATAATGGATGTACAGCAAGAGTGTTCACAGCTGATGTTGCAATCCAAATTAGGTGTAAGGTTCTAGGCCAAGGATGAAAACGAGAATCAAATGTATCATGGAATTCATTCTACATGCAGCAAACAGAAGGTATGCTTCAAAGGAAAAGGGCATGCTCAAAGGAATAATCTAATTCCTCAAAGATGAGATTAAATCTGAAAAGAGAAGATAAAACAATAAGGTAATTCAGGCACCAAGATCGTCTTACCACGAGCCCTTGACATTTCGTCTAATTAGAAAATCTTAATCCAGATGCCCAATTAACCTAAGGTATGTCATCGAAAGTGGCACCTTTAGCATATTTCTTCATAATATCCAAGTTACACTAGGGAAACTACAAACCCATTTGATTCCCTCTAAAATTTATGATACAATTTAATAAGCAACAAAGATAGGGGTAACAGACGGAAAGAGAGAACAGTCAATGTTACTCTAGTTCTTTATATTGCAAGAATAGGGTTAACCTTTAACAAGCGCAGCATGATGCACTTATTCAGCTAGATGGAAGAATAAGGTAAAAGTAGAGTTCCTTTGAAGCTGAACTCTGCATCACCTTACACCCTTCATGTCTAAACTAGTAAAGCAGCAAAAACAGAAATACATCATGCCTTTTCCACAAAACTGTGATGTTACATTATACCTCTTTGTGAGACTATTGAATGATAAAGCAATTACGTTTTCATACTCTATAATGAGACTAGTTGGCACTAAGTTTTCAACTGCTTTTATTAACCTGCCTTAATAAAAATGTCAAAGGTTCTTGTTAGCTTGCCTTAATCAAAGAATGTTTCATGCTGCAACACATTGTGTCAAAAAAGAGTCAACTTCCAAGAGGGATCATAAATAATCATTTGCGTAAGTGGAATAACCTCGTTCAGCTGCTTAACATTGAATTGATATGAAGCGACAGAAAAATCTAGCAATTAGAAGGGCAACAAGGCACAAATGGAGTTCCTAAGCAAAGAATGCAAATGCATCTCAATGTGTATGAAAATGCAAAATAAGAGTAGATAAGCACCAACTCCCTATTAAAATGCAAAAGGTAAATTCCAATGAATTGATTGTGAAGAATAGGGTATAGTCCCTCAGATCCATGTTGACCTTTCTAGTTGGAAAAGAAATAATTATTGTTAAGTACTAGCTCAAGGTGGATAAATTATTCAGAATGGGAACATCAACAGATGCACAATCAACAAAAATACTTTATTTTCCGAGTGTTACTATTGGAAAGATATAAGAGAATCTGCAGCTTAAATATCATGAAACATTACTCGGAAAAATAGTATGAATAACAGATATTAAAATAAGAATGACACGGTCCATAGCACATAACATTATGATTATGCAATTGACTGATCCAGTGTTCTTGGAGAAGTAGCAAGGAACCATACAATCTACAAGCTAGGATGTTGTATCATGCAACTCCCAAGGTCAAAGTAAACCTCCAAATCCTTGAAGCGTGAATCTGATATGCTGAGTTAAAGGATAGCAATCACCTCTATGCCAAACACAAGCATAAACACAATCTACAATCCCTCACTCTCAAAAAATTTGGAAGGAAAAGGAACCTAAATTATTAAAAGGAATAAAATAATAAAAGCTTTCCAAGTTGAGTGGTGATTCAGCAATTAAGAAAATAAAGATCTACATGCAAAAAGAATAAGATCTTGTAAAAAAGAAAAACAATATTGGTTCTTTATTACATACTACTAATTAAACAACTCTGCAACAGAAACTTTCAAACAAATAGTAAGCATCAGTGGACACATAATGACCAAATACATATAATGAACAAAAAAAATCTACTTCAATAGAACCACCCATTACTCCATAAAAAGATCAAAACATTGTAAACTATATGCCTCTTGATTGATTCTAAGAACGGAAAACTTGGCAAGATGAAGTCAATCACAGTCATCACTGCAAATATGTGGGAAATGAAAACTAACTAGGACTCAAACAGAAAGAAGGTTATCAGTATACAATAACAATATATCATAAATCACTTGAAGTATTGAAACCAGAGTACTAATGAGCATAGGATACAAGAACCACATCAGGGCTCCAATTACAGACCTCAAGGCCCTCGTCTTGCTCCCACACGAGTCCAGGACCACCATACATGTTCTTCATGAGCAATGTACATGATTTGTCAGGGTAGAAATGAACTCTGCTACATCGGGGTCCAAATCGACAAGCTCCAGTTTTTAGGTGGAAAGGACAATGATCTTTATCCTAACATTTTGTAAAGTTTTAAATGTCAGTAACTATAAAATACCAATTTGAATAGAAAGTGATCATGACATGTATAACAATAAAGGTAATCTAGAGTATGAACAGAAAACCTGCTCAGTTCCAAAATTGGGGACTTGTTGAGCAACAGAGTCAAGAACCTCCTTCGCACTCTTGTACTCTTCAAAGACTTCAGACTGTGGAGCAAGAGGATTTGATATTGGTCTAACTACATCCTGGAATGTTTAAGATATTAAAATATTATTGTTACTTCTGTATACAACAACAACCAAATGCATCATAATATATAAGAAGTTAACAAAGAATCATATTTACTACCTCTTTTTTATTTTGTTGTTCCGAATTTTTCTTCTTGGGAACCTTGACTCTTTTCTTCTTAACAATAATCTCATTTCCTTGCCAGATAATTTCTGCGGGCCCTTCTTCAACATACTCCCAGTCAGATCCTTCGTCCATTTCTTTCGAGTTCTCCTCTTGAGCCTACCATTACCCGACAACAAATAAAAAATCAGCAGCTAATCCAAGGAAAAGAGAATTTTCCTTAAAGAAACAAACAGCAAATCTGATTTCTTTCTTATATTTATCTGAAGAAACAATTCTCTTTTATAGAGAATTTTCCTGAATCTGTCTGCCACAGTTAAATTCATATTAAACTTAGGAATTCAATTGACACCAGATAAGAAGTTATTTAACCGATCTAATCCATCCTGGAAAAGATCACAGCTGTTGATCTATTACGGGTCCGTCTGGTTTTAACTCAGGAAACGAAAACGGAATGGAAACGAACCTAATCCATATATATACCCTTGTTCATAAAAAATTTTGGAATCATTCCTTGTGATTTGAAGTAATTGGAGTAGAATTTAGTTAGTTTTAATACTCTAATGTGGCGGCAAGTGGTAACTTGACATATTCTGGATATTTGTTTGTCTAGCAGCTTGCCTAATAACTCAGTCATTAGTTAAGGTAACTGAAATTCCGACGAAAACATACCCTGATTGCAGTTAACCTTAACTAGATAACTACTATTTGTTTGTCTAGCAACATGTCAACCTTAATTAGATAATTACCACCTGATGATCCTGCATCACTACCTTAATCTCATACGTTGCAACACGTCAGTCATCCTCAACTAGATTAAGATTAAATAACCTTACAAGCAAGGATATTTTAGAAGGTTTGAGAAGTATTTACTTTATAAATCGATTTCTGTAGTAACCCTAACGATGCTCAACAGCTACAAACAGAGCATTCAAAGATCAAGATCACATATATCACAATGATGTGTCAATTCGGTGAGTATTCACAACAACATGAGCACAGTCATCGCCCACCACAATCTTTCAACCCAAAATATAAGTTAAACCAAACCCTAAATAGGCTATTACTTAAAAACATATCCGTGCCTGAGTCAAAAGGTTTTTAATTGCCACTTAGTGAAACCCTAATTCATCACACAAACATAAAATGGGAATGAGAAAGCATATATCAACCTGTTTTGCTCGGGACTCTTGCGCAAGTTTCTGCCGTACTTGCTCTTGTTCGTATTCTTCTTGTTCTCGCTTTCTCTTTAGCTCCAATTCTTCAAGGAAGTTCCTCTCTCGTTCCTCGAACTCCCTTCGATCCCTCTCCATTCTGTCCAACTCCTCCAGTTCCAATTTTTTGAGCTTGGTCTGCTCCTCTGTATCATTCAATCGGGCGTCCTCCTCTTCTTTCTCTTTAAGAGCAATCTCTTTCCTTAACTGCTTCCTCTTCTCCTTCTTTAACAGCTTCCTCTTCTCCATCCTGCTCATAGTTGTTCCAGTGGCCATTGCGCTATCACCTGTCACCATGATTTTCCCCGGATCCTCTCCTAATTAGAAATACCTAAAAAAAGGTTATAGATTGTGTTTCATAGTTGTTCCAGTATCCATCCTGCTCATAGTTTCCGGTGTCCATTGCGTTATAGATTTATTTTAGTTTTTTTAGGAAGGAGGTTTATAAAATGTAGGTGTGCGGTTTGCATAGGAAGTCATAGATTGTATTTTCGGATTAGATTAAAGTGGTATGAATTTTTTATTTTAATCCGATAAAAATCAATTGGAGATTCTCATAAATAAAAAACCATTTAATTATTGTCATCTCATATCCTCATTTGATATGGGGAGCAATCTCATATCTAGATCGATTTACGGTTCCTCGATCCTCGTGTGAAGAAAAAAACTTAGACGGAAAGAAATTGACGTCAACCCACTACTGACGAATAGTAGAGGTGTCAATGGTGCGGGAAATACCATATTCGATGGGGATCACCATCATGGAAATAAGAATGGGAAAAACAAAGGGATGAGAATGGGACGGGATAAACATCATTCCCCGCATGGGTTAGGAATGAGGACGAGGGTTAGAGCGTCGACAGTTCCACACTAGAGGACACTAACATTAACTCACTTTTTTCACTTTTCAGTTTTTATCTCACTATCATGGGTCCGTTTGGGAAACAGAAGTTGAATGAAGCTGAAGCTGAAGTTGAAGCTGAAATAAGTAGCTAAACTAAGTAGCTGATTGTTTGTAATAAGCTAGTATAGCGTTTGGGAAGTACGAGCTGATTGAAGCTGATTGAAACGTAAAATTACCGAAAAGGGCTTCATTAGTAGTATATAGTTGTTATACTATTTATAAATAAATAAATATGAAATGAAATAAATCATAAAAATATTTATTTAACTCTTGAGAAAAATATTATTATTTTATATGTATATTTTCTGTTGTAGCAGCTCAATAAATTAATAGATTATGGCCAAATATATTTCAATATATTTTTTGTTTTAGCAATAAAAGCTACCAAGGGCTTTTGTGCTCTATCTACCTCCCGACACCTTGTTTTCGATTGCCAATGTATAGTTTGGAAGAATCAATAGTCATCCTTAGTAGCTCGTGGCACTCAAACTTCCTTATTACCACAAATAAGATAAGCCATCACTATATAAAATCTTAATTCACTTTGTTTCAAGTTAACAAAATTATTTGCATGTAGGTCTAAACTGGAACAATGGCTACCTAATTCATAGTTTGCTTAGTTCGCTATATTGCATGTAGTATACAAATCTTGTAGGAAACTTGGTGCATTAAGGTATTTCATATCAACAGTTCTGCACATATTAGAGTAATGATCGTGTTCAATTTTTTTAGGATACTGATAATGGCTTTAATTATACAAAATTATTTGCCAGCAAGTCTAAACTGGAACAAGGGATACCCAAATTACAATTTGCTTAGTTCGCTTTATTGGTATGTAGTTTACAAATCGTGTAAGAAACTTTGTGCATTTTTAATTAGTTCAGTAACCTTGTGATCAATTGACAATTGGCATGATCTATGAGCGGTGTGGGTTGATTCAGTAACTTGCTAATTATGTTCTTTCTCAACCGAACCCAAGTAAAAACGAAGGTTTATGTCCAAAAGGAAATTTAGTGCATTAAGGTATTTCGCAATGGAACCCAAGTGGGAGAAAAAAAGTTATGTTCTCTGAAGTTTGATAAAATTTCTCAAGTCTCTAGCATTCATCAACTGAGCAAAATCTGTACAATACAGAGATGGGTAAAGCCTTCTGAAAACAAGATCAGAAAATACCAACTAGTTACTGTATAGACATTTAAAAAGTCCTATAAAATAATTTGCTAACAACTAAAAAAACTAATCAATCATTCTAATTTGTGTATATTTCCTTTGTATTGAATGGTTCACTTCTCCTTGGAACATCAGCCAATTGACAAAACTCCGACAAGTTCTTCCTAGTCTGTATTTTCTTCTTCTCCTCAAGTGGCCGCGGTCCGAGAAGACTCATGACGATTGTGGCGCCATATGTAAGAGACGACTAGATGACTGCATCATAGGCTTTAGGGGATAGGCTAAGAGACTCGTTACTCGCCCTCAGGTTAAAAATTGTTTGATCTGCATCTCTCAAATCTTGATAAGCATTCCACTTCATCTTCTTGATAGCAAACACTTTGTCATCAAAACAACCTCTATAAACATATCTATGAATCAAACATTTCTCATCAAACCCACCAGTTGCATCTCTCAAATCTCAATATAAAAACCACATTGGCAATTGAGTTTTGATAGTTTTGGGCAAATTCAGCAAACAAAATAGCTATTTGTTTTGGCAAAAAAAAACTGTAAGAAACAACATATAAATCCTAAATATAGATGTAAGGAGTTGAGATGGATTCTCACAGCAGCCAACATATCTTACTCCATTAATACATCTCAACAGTTTCTTGCTAATTGTCAAATGTATAAGGGAAAGTTGGCTCCAATTTGTATACACAATGTTACTGCTACAAATAAATGGAGGGAATTGTTGATATGTATAGGCAACAAAGATGAACCCTAAAAGCTCTCAACATTCATTCAAGCTGTCAAATCTAGAATCAAGGAAAAAATTGAATTTGTACAAATTGAAATTGTCATTGAATAGTCAAAGAAGAAACTGAAATTTTAGGACTTCGATTCAACTTCTACAAGAATCGTAGATTATAAAGCATATGCAAAATCAAAGTGGAAAAAGCATATGCAAATCTTAAGAAACTGAAATTGTAGTTTTAGGGCTTCAAAGCCCTAAAAGTCAAGAACAGAACGATGAACACCACCTACCATGTTCGACATCTTCAAAACGGACACGAAAATAGAATCGTACAAGAATCGAAGATGAAAGCGTAGGCCAATCAAGAACAAAGAACGAAGAGGAAGAATACCTTCGATGTGTCTAGAGAATCGAAGAAGAGAAGAGTCCTGAATCAAGGAAGAAGAAGTTAGGAAGAAGAATAAGAGCAAACCTCTTCTTCCTTCGGCAACAAGAACAGAATGGCATTTCGAGAATTATGAATCGAAGAAGAAGAAGTTAGGGAGAAGAAGAAGAGGAGCAAACATGTATTCCTTTGAAGAAGATGAAAAAATGCAGACCTTTAATTTTCTGGGAGGGTATTTTGAGAATCATAAAACCCAAAATTTCTATCAGCTTCCATAAGCTTGCCATGTGAAGCTGATGGAAATACCCATTTCTTCAACTTGCTTCAGCTTTCATAAGCTCCTTCGTCTTCCTTCAGCTAACCTTCCCAAACGGACATGGAAATATATACAGTGAAAGTTGAAGCAAGCTTAAGCTTCCATAAGCTTGCATAAGTTGCGTCCCAAACGGTACCCAAGTCATCTTAAGAACAAAGCCTAAATTTATATTCACGTCAATAGATCACATTACATGTTCTTTACATGGATATTTTACTTTTATTTGTTTTAAATTTTAAATATCCAAAATATCACACATATCATACTCTAATTGTAAAATAACTAACCAAATTATTGTTTAAATTATAACAAGTTTGGATAAATAAAAAATACTTAATTTAAAGTGGTCCCCAGTTTTTTGTGATCTTGTCATAGTGTTCTAGAAGACTAATTTGTTTGGGTTCTATTAAAAATTTTATTTTTTGTTTCCTAATGGCATCAAGATGAGTGTCAAGAACACCCAACATGGGCTATTCTAATCAATGACTCTCCTACTAATTTATTTTGTCCCCAACGTGGTCTCAGGCAAGGCGACCCACTTTACCCCCTTCTTTGTAACCTTTGTGCGGAAGTGCAAGCTAGAAACCTACAAAAAATATCTAATGATAACCCCAAGTCTATTGGTTTCCCTATTTCGAAAAATGGGACTAGAATTCCGTTTTTAGCCTTCGCAGATGAAATTATAATCTTCACCAAAACATCCACACAAGCAAGTGATAAGGTTCTTTCGGTACTAAAGGATTAATGTGATATTTCTAGGCAGATCATTAATTACCATACATCCGTGTTTCAAACCACCGCAAATGTTGATCAAAGTAATAGGAGAAGAATTCAGGGTCATCTTGGAATCAATATTTCTACCAATCTAGAACAATACTTAGGTTGTCCAATTATCAACGGACGTGTAAATAAATATACTTTTAATTCCGTTATCATTAAAACTAAACAACAACTTACTAGATGGAAAGCGTCCTCCTTGTCTCAAGAAGGGAGAATAACGCTAATAAAAGCTAACCTTAACGCAAAAACCTAGTTATTTAATGCAGGCTTTCATGTTACCGAGTAGCATACACAATGAATTGGACAAAATTAATTGATTGTTCTTTTGGAATAAGGGACCTAATCACCACCCTCTAATCAGTTGGGATAAGATTTGTAAACCTCGATCCCTAGGAGGAACGGGGATAAGGAAAGCGGAAGATATGAATAAGGCATTACACATGAAACTTTTGTGGAAAATCATGGCAGAACCAGATAACATATGGGTCAAAATTGTAGAAGAAAAATACCTAAAAGGATCATGCATCTGGAACTACAAATGCGGGAAGAATGTGTCTTGGCAATGGAAGAAGTTGATTAAAATATACAAAGAGTTTGACAAAGGTCTTGCTTGGAAGGTAGGCGACGGAAAAACGGTAAGATTCTGGAAAGACAAATGGTTACTAGACAAACCGCTTCAAGCCGTTATGACAAACCCAACATAAGTGAATTTGAAGGAGCTAATTTCCTCGTTTATGACTAAAAAGGTATGGGATCATCAGAAATTAAATCAATTAAGTACAATATTGCCCAGTATCGTAATGGAGAAAATTAATAATTATAACCTCCCTTATAGTGCCATTCGTGACCGACTATACTGATCGGGAAGCGATGAAGGGTGATATTCGACTAAATCATCTTTGGAGATTATTGATAAAAGGAGAGTTGGAGTTACCGTGGATAAAACTTGGATTTGAAAAATGGATGTAATGTCAAAAATCAAAAAACTTTTATGGAAGATATCTATGGATGGTCTTCCTACAAAGCAAAATCTTAATAGACAAAAGATCCCGGTTGTTATGAACTACGAGTACTGTAATCACCATACTGAAAGTGTCAAACACCTCTTTTTCCAATGTCCGATTATGGTCACAATTGTCGATAACCAGAATGTTACAAATAACCTACAAAATTTTGACCTTGATAATCAAGGAATTGTTGAGGCCCTTTTTACTAACGAAATGAAACTCGTAGTTGTAATATGGTGGAACATGTGGATGACTAGAAATCAATTCAGATTTAACAAAACAAAATTCCCACAAAACATGAAGGCCACATCAATTAACCAAATTGCGATTTGGGACCAAGCAAATTCGAATCGCAACAAGAATACCTTAACAACAAAATCCCAAAGAAGGAAGAAGAAACACTTAAAGTGGAAACAAATGAAGGAAGGATTTTATAAAGTTAATTTTGATGCTTCACAAAATTCAACAAATAAGTGTTCCTATGGTTTTATTATTAGAAATCATCATGCAATTCCTATTGCCTTAGGAAGTGGTAGTTGTAATGCTGAATCAATGTTGAAAGCAGAAGTTCTTGCTTTGCGGTTTGGCCTTCAAAAGGCTAAGGAGATTGAAATTAAAGATATCGAGATTGAAGGGTTTAACCTAACGCTTATCAATTCGATATATCGAATATTGAAGCCGCCGTGGGAACTCGATATGATTATTAACGACATTTCTATTCTTATTTCTAGTTTCCAAAACTCCACCGCACAACATATTTTTAGAGAGATTAACACGATTGCGGACAAGATTGCTTTGCACGGGTAGAATGAAGATATGGATGTAGAGGCAATTCCGGAAGATGTTCAAGACCTCATCCGAAACTATGCTTTAGGCCGATTGATTTTTAGAAACTAATTCTCGTAAGTTTTTTATCGATGTATTAAAAAAAAAAGAAGAAGAACACCCAACATGGGTGCTCTTAGAGGTCCCCCACATATCCCCTTCCAGTTGGAGTTACCATGGGAATCTCTATAAGTATATTAAATGGGCAAATTAATGGTGATTGATAGTTTTTAAATATAAAATTTACAAATATTTGTAATATTTTTATGATTGTACTATATTAAATTGGGTTAATATTTTTTTCTTGATTTTATGTTAAATATATTATTTAACTCATGTGAATTTATAAATGAAAAATTTAACAAGAAAACTCTCGAAAAATCCTATGGTAATTATAGATGAAGAAAATTAGGTGGGGATTCCCCGACAGAGACGGTTACCCAACGGGGATGGGGATGGGTAGAACCTCTAATCCCCGAGTGTGTATGGGGACGGGGATGGAGGACATTATGTTAAACGGGGATGGAGACGAGTATACCACTCCTCGAAGCAAATTTGTCTCGTTGACACTTGACACCACTAGCGAAGAGGTATGCATCCCCTCTTTCTTCTCCCTCATTCTTTGAATCTTCCAAATGTTTAATCGGGTTGTATCTATTTTTGATTTTTTTACGGTTCTTCATAAGTTAGGGTTTTCTCGACAAAAATTTCGTATCTTTCAAAAGTATAAATCTATAAACTATGGTTTTCGATTAATTTATTTTATAGTTCTTCATACTTAGGGCGGACATAAAATTCGTAACGCATTAAAAAGCAAAAGTCGCTGCAAAAATTAAACCATAATTACAAAATATGATATAAAAACTTCTCTAAAATCTCACTGAATCTTCAAATTGCCGCTTAGAGTTTAAGTTTTTGGCAAATTTAACGTTTGAGGGTTGAAAATACATCATTTATGTTTGAATAAGTTGGTTAAGTAGGTATATTATGTAACATTGTGTATAAAGTAGACACCTTTTATTATGTCCAGACAAAGTAGGCACTTTATATTATCATGAAAAAGATTTACTAGAAAAGCATTAAAGATATTCCCTTATTAGTCAACATTCTCTCTCCTATATAAATTTAATTATTTTTCTAATTAAAGATCTAAACAAATATGTTGCAACGTTAAATAAGGTATGAAATACTAACTAATCCTAGAATCTCTCCATATTTATTTATCGCCATTAACAAGATTCAAGGTCTTTTCTGATTTTCTCCATTGTTAAGCGAACGATCTCGGTGTTCTTGTTCGACAACAACAATGGAGGGTTGTCTTTGAATATCGGTCCTACATAAGTCAGTGAAATAGTAAAAAAAATGTGAATCATCCATCTTCTAAAATATTAAAATTGAATGGTTAATGTACAAATTGCTCAAATATATGTTATATGTACATCTAAAAACTATATGTACTATCATGCTTTATGTATTGTATGTAATGATAATGTATGTTGTAGTATGATTTCTACATATTCAGCACACAAATCAACCTAAATGAACATCATTTCTATTTTGTTTGTTAAGTCAGTATTGTAAATGTACATAATCTACAGATCGGATACATATTATGTTCATTTCTATTTCAATACTCATACCCATTGACGATTATTGACATCAATACACAAAAAGACTACATAAACAACCTATTCATTACATATATGTACATGCTTTTGTGTATCGAGAACATAATATCGAACATGCAACAACAATCTTCAACTGATTTTCCAAATTAAATGCTTTCTGTAAATAATCCCTACATCAATTTAATAAGAAATATCATATTCGGCATCTAAACATGTTAAATTTAAAGATTTGTACATTGGTTTAGTATTCGGTTTACACAAATTTTTGAAATTAAGTCCTCAAAATCAAGTGTACAACTTGGTTAGTTACTGAGTGTTGAGTACTCTGTTTATAGTCGATTTTCCGAACTCAAATGATCATATTGTCAAACCCAGAACAAATTAACCAAAAATGTGAAGGATTAATCGAAAAATCGGGATTGATTACTAACATGTGTGTCTTCGATGATAGACGATGGAGAAAAAGAAATGAAACCTGTAACAATGGCGAATCAACAAGAGTAAACGGCGAAGATGCTATCCGAATCTTCAAAGCTCTGAGCGGTAACAATGGCGCCAGAGAGAGACGAGAGGAAATTTGAGTCCGAGAATAGGGGATTTGTGTGAGCAAGAATAAAGAAAATAAAAACTCATTGATTGAAAGAAGCCGCCATTTGAATTTGTAGAATCATTTGTTTCATAATTTCCTTTTAAAATTACATTTTTTTACCTTTTTCTTCTCGGTTACATGATTCAAATATTGAAAAATCGTGCAAATTTGTTTCCTTCTATATTTTAACTCTCAGGTACGAGAGGTAACAAAAACCCTAAGGCGACTCCATAGGCGATTCCTATGGCGACTTCACCGTCCATTCTCATTCCGCCCCTCTCCACCACCATTCCACCAGACCCGCCCCCCTTGTATACATCCTCGGCAGTTCAACACCATCCTTAGTCCTCAAAAATTTCTATTAACAAAGACTCTCCGGCTACCCCTAACTCGCCCAATTCAGGGGCAAATCCTGGTTCCTACGCCAAAGTAGTTTCGGGTTCTCGATCCCCCAAGGCAGCCCCTTTATCGAAGGATTACTTAATTGAATCCCGTAGGATGAGAGTAACGGTTTCTGACACAGAAAAAGGTCTAGCACTTGTCGATATCGATGACGACATCATGGAGGAACTGAATGCAAGGTGGAATTCTGCATTAATTGTGAAAGTATCAGGGCGTTCTGTCCCCTTCCTGGCTCTAGAAAGGCGGCTATACCAACTGTGGGGTACTAAAGGCAGAATCACTATCATTGATCTTTCAAACGACAATTTTTGCGTTAGATTCGAACTCGAATCAGACTACCAACGAGCTCTGACAGAAGGTCCTTAGGAAATATTCGGTTTCTATATCACAGTTAGGCCATGGAATCCAGATTTTGATTCGTACGCAGATCAGATTAAATCACTCTTCGTATGGGCCAGGTTGTCAAACTTACCTCTACAACTATATGATGAATCAATATTGTATGGTCTTGCCTCAGCCATTGGAACCCCATTGAAAGTTGACTTAAACACACTCTACGCCACAAGAGGACGATTTGCAAGGGTATGCATCGAGATCGACCTGGATAAACCCCTACTAGGAACTATCCTAATCAGAGGGAGGCGCATACATGTTGAATATGAAGGGTTGAATGCAATATGCTATAGGTGTGGGAAGTATGGTCATGCGATTGAGCGTTGTACTGCTGCAGTAGATACGCCCCATACACAAGCGCAAGAAAACCAAACCCCCAAAGCTAATACGAACCCACAAGTTGACCAGGAGCTTGGTCCTCAAACCACTGAACATACCCAACCCATAACCACTGAAGCTAATCTGGGCCCTTGGATGACAGTCACAAGACAGCGAAGACACTCCCGGAATCAGGCAAAACAACATCAGCAACCCAAACAAACGCCAAATTCAAGCACCAACCATGCAAACCCTAATACCACGTTCCATTCAGTTAACACTGTCCAGCCAACCATCATGCCACCCCAAACTCACACAAAACCATCAAGGCCCTAGACTCCTCCAAGTGCATCTTGTCCCAAACCCATCCGAATCATCTAACAACAAGACCATCCGAACCGACTAGCACAAACCCCTCAACTGGAGGAGAGTTTCAGAAGAACTCCAAAAGGGGACGTTCCAGTTCCCCACAACGTGCAACCCTAGTTGTTCGCACTAAAGAAACTGTAGGTGATGTGGGGAAGCTTAATAACAATGGCTTTCGAATTGATCATATGGCGGTGGATCAAAATATTATCCACACTTCTACTTCGCCATCAAAAAAGCCAGTGGGTATGGAGGAGGATGGTGTTCCTAATCCTCCAGAAACTTCCACGTGAGTATGTCATGCCCCCTACCCAATTAGTCCCCATGAATAGCTTGATATGGAATTGTAGGGGTGCTGCCAATCATCGCTTTCGTAAAGCGATATGATACATGCTAAATAGACACAAAGTTGACATTCTAGCTCTGTTGGAGACAAAGATGTCAGGAGAGTCTGCTGAAGAATCTTGTGCAAAGATGGGCTTCAGTAAATATCATATTATCGAAGCGGAAGGCTTCATAGGAGGCATCTGGTTATTCTGGAATGACCCAGTTACTGAGATTACGGTCGGGGAGTCGACAAATCACTTTCTCCAAGTTATGGTTCGTAATAACTTGGACATCTTCTCATTAATTATAGTATATAACCCACCCATCCCGGAAAGACGAAGAAGAGTATGGCCAAGGCTATTGGAGGTAGTACAAAGAGTTACAGGACCTGTATTTGTCGGAGGAGACTTCAACTCGACTATTTCTAACGATGAGCATTCTAAAGGAGTCCTGTCAGCGGACTCAAAAAGTTTCAGGGATTGGGGGGAGAATGCAGATTTGATTGATATGGGTTTCTCAGGTCCAAGATTTACTTGGACAAGAGGAGGTAGAGAGTCGTCCAACCATGTAGCAAAACGCCTCGACAGAATGTTTACTAATAGGGAGGGTAGAGTTAAATGGCCGGAAGCGAGCATCAGGCACCTCCCCGCCCTATCCTCAGACCACAATCCTCTACTATTCACCCTCCGCCCCGAACGCCAATTTCACAAAGATAGACGTCCATTCAGATTTGAGGCGGCCTGGCTTACCCACTCGGAGTTCGAGAAACTAATGAAGGATAAATGGGACAACAGCAAGCCCATTACGCAAGCCCTCTCAGCCCTTAAAGATAATCTTATTAAATGGAATAAGAAGACTTTTGGCTCCATTCCAGCGAAGAAAGAAGCCCTAATCCGAAGATTAGAACAGATTCAAACCAAGCTGGAGACGGATGCAAATCAATCAAATCTGGAGGAGTTTAATAAACTACAAGATGAATTCGAAACTGTCCTCACACAGGAGGAGTTGCTGTGGTTCCAGAAATCACGAGAAAACTGGATTATCCATGGTGATAGGAATACTAGCTTCTTTCATACATCCGCCATCATTAGAAGACGCAGAAACCGAATTGAGTGCATCAGGGATGCAAACAGAATTTGGATCTCTGACCAAGCAACCATTGAGCAGCAAGCTCAGACGTTTTTCACTCAATTGTACGACCAACCAACTACCATTCCTAGTTTGACAAAGAGGTTGGAAGATCAGTTCCCTATGATAGAGGCTTCTCTCACTTCGCATCTCGGGGCCAATATCACCACAGATGAGATCTTATCTGCCTGCAGGTCAATGGGGCCTTGGAAAGCACCTGGGCCTGACGGCTACCAACCAATTTTCTTCCAACAGTTCTGGAACCAGGTTGATCCCGCTATTGTTAGGTGTATCAAGGAATTCTGGGAAACAGGAGAATTACCAGATGGGAAGAATGACACATTATTAGTCCTTCTACCGAAAGTTCAGAAACCAGAAGCATTCACTCAACTCCGCCCAATCAGTTTGTGCAATATTGTCTACAAAATAATAACAAAAATGATGGTACAAAGACTCAAACCCATGTCACAACAGTCGGTCCAACCCAAAGTAGCTTCATCCTAGGTAGATATATCGAGGACAATGTTATTATTGTACAAGAGATCATTGATTCATTGAAGAAGAAGAAATTGGGGAAAAGATGGATGGTAGTGAAACTAGATCTGGAGAAGGCCTATGATAGGCTAAACTGGAGTTTCATTGAAGATACACTGAAATGCACGGGACTTCCAGCTGTCTGGACTGAAAGAATCATGAAGTGTGTTAATTCGTCGAGTATGAGGCGATTGTGGAATGGCGAGATGCTCCCTGAGTTCAAACCAACCCGAGGCATACGACAAGGATATCCACTATCTCCGTATCTTTTTGTTCTATGCTTGGAACGCCTTAGTCACATCATCATGCAAGCAGTGGAGATAGGATCCTGGAAACCGATCAGAATTAATAGGAACGCTCCTCCTATATCTCACATGTTCTTCGTGGATGACATTGTTTTGTTTGCTGAAGCCTCCTCGTCTCAAATGAAAGTCATCAAAAAATGTTTAGAAAAGTTTTGCACTGTCTCCGGTCAGAAAGTCAGCAATGTAAAATCTAACCTGTTTGTGTCTCCAAATGTTGATTCCAGTTTGAGAAACAGGCTGATGCAAACCAGTGAGCTGCAAATCAAAGAGGATTTTGGTAATTACCTAGGGATGCCGATACTCAGCAGGAAAGTAGTGGCTTCGGACTTCGATCTTATTCTTCAAAGAGCCCAAGCTAAATTAACAAGTTGGAAAGGACGCACACTGAACCTGGCTGGCCGGATAACTCTCACTAGATCTGTCCTCTTAACCTTACCGAGTTATGTCATGAAAACGGTAAAACTCCCAGGCTCTTTCATTAAAAAATACGTAGGCATCTGTAGAAAATTCATATGGAATGGCTCAACTGATGGAAGAAAGATGAGCCTAATAGCCTGGGATACTCTATGTACTCCTAAAGTGCTAGGAGGAGGGGGTCTTAGAGATCCTGCTTTAGTAAACATGACAGCACTAGGGAAGCTAGGTTGGAGACTTCTAAACGAGAACAACTCTCTATGGGTTGCTTTGGTTAAGGCAAAATACAAGCTGGGAGGAGTAGTTGAGATCCTAAACATGGGGAGACATAGAAAAGGATCGGTTACCTTCAAAAGTATAGTCTGGAGCCTACACCCAGTTATCTCCCCTGGTATTGCTTGGAGGATTGGGGACGGCAAGACAGTTAACTTCTGGACAGACAGGTGGGTCACCAAAAAGCCCCTTCTGGAGGTCGCCATCAGTCCAATTGAAGAACCCTTTCTGAACATCAAGGTAGGCGAACTTTGGATTGAGGGTCAGGGTTGGAATTGGAATGCTTTCCACCATCTCCTCCCAGCATCCATCATGATGAATCTTGCTGCTGTTAGAATCTTCGAGAATAATGTCGAGCCGGATAGCCCTCAATGGCCACTGAGCAGTAATGGCGAATATTCCACAGCATCAGGCTACCGGTACCTTCGTTTCGGGGATACAAAATTACCTAGCAAATCACTATATACAGACTTTTGGAAACTCGAAATCCCAGAGAAGCTGAAAGTGTTCATCTGGATGGGGGCTTTGGGAAAAACACTGACGAACGCGGAGAGACATAGACGCCACATAGCACCTTCGCCTTTCGGTAACCAGTGTCCGAATACGCCTCAAACACTTATTCATATCTGCAGGGAAAGCCCATCTGCCAAAGCTGTGTGGATGCAATTTGACCAGGCCACCCTCCCAGCTTGCTTCCTCATACAGAATGAAACAGAATGGTTTATTGCCAATATTTCAGAGAAATCGAAATCCCTAGAAGGCCTCAAATGGAACACAATCTTTGCCTATGTGATCTGGTGGTTATGGAAATGGCGATGCAATAAAATTTTCAAAAATTTGAAACCCCCCTGCCAACCAAAAATCCACATCCTATCACAGGTCGAGGAGTACACTAGAATCATGAAACACCATAAGGACGCTAGGATGTTGACTATGAAAGGGGAGGCAAATGTAAGATGGATTAAGCCCCCTACTGGGTGGGTAAAGTGGAATTCAGATGGAGCAGTACAACAGGGTAATGGAGACGCTACGGCTAGTGGAGTTTTACGAGTTGATAACGGCGAATGGATATACGGAGCAATTCATCACATTGGCATTTGTACCGTACCTTGCGCAGAACTATGGGGAATTCTATTGGGCCTGGAGACTTGCTGGAATATGGGTAAGAGCCAAATTATTTTCGAAACCGACTCGGAGCTTGCACTGAAACTCATTGAGACAGGGGTGAGCCACATGCACCCTCTATATAGCCTGGTAACCCGCTGCCAAGGCTTCATCTGTAGGAATTGGTCCGTCCAACTCCGACATACTTACCGCGAGGCTAACACCGTTGCGGACTATCTTGCTAGTCTAGCTTATGATTTCCCTTTTGGCATTCATGCCCTCGAATATCCTCCGTTGGGAGCTCTTCATTTTTTGTCTAATGATTATAGGGGCTTGCTTTACCCCGGACTATTGCTTTTTAGTTTTATATAAACGCTTGCCGCAGGAGTCTCACTCCATTTCACCAAAAGAAAATATTTTAACTCATTTATCTTTATTTTCGAACTCATTTATCTTATTTTTTGAAATGTAAAATTAAAGTGCTATACAAAATAATCCTTGTAATAATCTCCTGAAACCTGACGAACTTTTAACTCATTTATCTTTATTTTCGAACTCATTTATCTTATTTTTTGAAATGTAAAATTAAAGTGCTATACAAAATAATCCTTCTAATAATCTCCTGAAACCTGACGAACTTTCCGAACGTGTTCTTAATCACTCAGTGGACTCTACAAATGAAATTTATTAACAGAAATAACACAACAGTGGTTAGCTGAATTTTTTTATAAAACAAAATTAAGTAAAAATAGTGGTAAATAAGAATTGGTTTTTCTTTTAAAAAATGTTATTCCTTGCTACCAACATTTTCCTATTTAAAACCGCAAGACAGACAGCTGCAACCCAATCAAATATGGCCTACGGGTGAAATTTACCCGAAATAATCATTTATATTCCAAGAAATGAATGAAACTAATCACCCTAAAACTGAAACACCCTATTGTACCAAATGGAATGAAGGATCATATGAAACAAGTCATACTTGACAGGATTAGGATGCCAAAGGAAGTGTTGCTGCACCTTCTTCACTCTCATATACATTCGGAGGTACGTCTTCTTCGGTATCGACTCCAGTATACTCTTCAACTTCGGAATCTCCTTCTCCGCCACAAACACCGCAAACGACTCCCAGTTAAGCGTCTCCAAAAACGGAGGGACGAAGTTATCCGAAATGATCACCGGGACGCACTCGTAGAATATAGCTTCCACTACTCTCGGGCTGTTCACCTCGTACCCTCTCGGACAAATACAGTACTTGCTCCTCTGCATGTACCCGACGTAGTTCTTGTTGTCCTTCGCATGCGGAAGCTTCCCGAAGATTTTCATGTCCGGGTCCACGTTTTCCCAGTGCTGTAGTAAAATTGGCCGGAGGTACCCGTGCATCTGCCCCGCAAAGAAGGCTAGGATCCGGCGCTGAGACGCTGGCTTTCCACCTCGGCCTCGTAGAGGGGTCTTCGCCTTCGGGATGTACGTCTCGGGAAGGGATACGTCTATTCCGAGCTTGAAGCCTTCCTTCATATCCGCATTGCACATTGCTCTTATGCACGTCGACATGATTTTCCGCGTCTCAGATGGAGCCTGTTTAAGAAAATCAATGTAAACAACTCTAGATTCTTTAACATATTTACGAGTACGAGCCTAAATCATACCCAATCATGGCAAGCAACGAGGAAATGATCCGCTCCCTCGGTTCTATTCCAAAAGCTGTATTTCCCGATGATGTTCTCGAGATACTTCTCTAGGTATGCGATCAGGTTCTTGTGATTATGCGAGTTCGGGACGTACAAAGTTTCCTCCAAATTCCGTGAGCTGAAGGGCATGTAGAAGAGGTGAGCTTTTGTCGGGTCATTTGTGACAAAATGCTTGTTTGATTCCATCAGCTTCATAAACCATCCCTCGGATGCGTAAATTCCTTCCAACGGTGGACTGTGAAACACCGGTTTATCCCCTTCTTTGTAAACATACACTTTAAGAGTCTGTTCCATTAACTCGTAACTCCTGCGGAACATGGTGACATTCCGGTAAATGGGTCCATAGAGCTCAACGTCCGTTGGAGAAGGCGCTGCATTCTCTATCTCTGACTTTCTGTGCAGCAATTCCTGGTCAACTTTTGAAGCTACCTATAAAGAACTAAGAGACATGAATAAACCTTTGAACAACTTAAAATTATAGATGTTATAAATCAACATGTCATGAAGGATACCATTGAATGGGTTGCCCAGCGGCTCTCGCCCAGCAACTCGTACATGTCAGCAAGTGTATAAACATCTCGGAATGGCATTTTATATCTTACAGGCATCTCTGGAGGAGAATGTGGCTCTACGGGCATAACTGGAGCCGTTAAGTTGGGACCTGAACTCGAGACGGATGTGGTTGGCAGTTGTGAAATAGGTGAAACCGTGCTCGTACTGAGGTTTCCAACTTCGACCCCAGGTGCCAATGCAAAATTGTCTTTAGTTGCATTGTACAAAGAATGATTATTATAAACACTAAGTTGTTGCTTCGTGTCGTCTAATACAGACGACGGCTCAGGAACAGATGTCGAATCCGTGCTATTATTTAGTTGCTCCTCCACGACATCTAATCGAGAACTATCCAATACATCATCGGTCTCATCTAGTTCCGAGGAAGGCTCTGGGGCTGCGGCTTCTTCTGATTGAGAGTTATTGGCCTTGAAACCGACAGAAAGAGATCCTGAATCCGTGCTATTTGTCTCTGGCAGCTGGAACTTCCCCATTGAAAAGATTGAGAGTACAAAAGGTCCCTTTGGAAGCTCGACGTATTGGAATAATGTCACGATTATGACTAATGCTGCCATTATCCATAGCAGCCGCCTTGTCTCCCCTTTCCACAAGCTCAGCAGCTCAGTTAGGCCCATTTTTTCAGATCCAATCCTTCATATACTTCTCTGGATTCTTTGAGCTGTTACCACAAGCATTTCCAATCCTGCAACAATGTTTGAAATTTTCAAATTACACAGCCGATTGGCGATTCTCGGTTACCATATCATTCTTTCTATCTCCAAATTCCCAGACACAGCAGATCAGCAACTCAAAACACTTATCATTTAAAGTTAGTAATAGCCACTCAAACAGACTAAAATATATGTTTTCTAATCTCAAGAAACTATTTTACAGACTCAGGAGATCCTCTCTATCCACATTCACTTGCATCCAAAAACCGACTAAAATGTCAGCATCCAACCTGCAATTCCCTTTAAAAGAAGAATCCCATAAAAACTTACATAAACAGACTAAAATGTCAGCATCCATGATTTTGATTTCCCAGGATTTCAAGATAACATGTTCCTTGCTTCATTGATTCCATAAGGTTACAATTAAACAAACCCAGAATGTTATCCTAATATAAGATGAAAAATATTAATGTCATCCAATTAATATGACATAATATATCGAGAGAACCTTGGTAAATGGTGTACTTCTTTGGGATTTACAAATACATATCCAAAAATTTGCATGAACGATCCCTTTCTTTTCACAGTGCAATGAAAATGGAATACTGGATAAACAAAATTAGCAATTAAAAATTGAACTTATTATTTTTACTGAAACGAGATTACTAAAAATGAGAATACAAGAACCGGCTTTCCTGACAGAAAGAAAATAATCCCCAAATACAACTTCGACTTTTAGCATACAAAAATACAGAAGCAAAGAACCAAAACCACAAGAAAGCTGCCAATGATGAGATTCAATGATTTGCATGTCAATCCAGAGAGAAACCCAGCAAAATCCGCATCTACTAACATCAAATTAAACACCCAACACCTCCAAGAAACCCATTTCAGTATTTCACCCCCAATTTCAGTCGTAATTGGGACCCAATAGGTTGCATGCAAAAACAGAGCATCTGTGTATTGGAAAAGAAGTTGAAGTAGGCAAAATAAAAAGAAAAAGAAAAGCAAAAGAAAGAGGGATGAATTGAAGGTACCTTGGATTGGAATTTAGAATTGTGGGTTTGATGAGACTTAAATTTATCGGTGTTCGTTGTTTAGGTTCCGAATTTGGCTCGTCTCTCTGTCTTCTGTGTATTTTGTCTGCGCTGGTGGGTTACGCTAGGAGGTAGAAGAAGAAGAAGAAAGCACCGAGAGTGTCAAGGGAGCGTTTCGTATTCGTGTTAATGGAACGTGAGCTTCTTTAAGGCATTGTTGACGTCGAGGCTTTGGGAAACGTCAGCCGCCGGACGGTTTTGCCCTTGATAATTTTCATTATTTTTCGGATTTGGTGTCCGACACCAAGGAGAATATTATTCCACATGTACAATGATTTTTCACTATTTTCTGGATTTATGTGTCACTAATTTGATTTCTTATATTAGTTTACGTGTTAACTAAATATTAAGTATTTTTAATTTTGAATTAATAAGTAAATAGAGTTTATATTTATGATTTTTTTATATATTTTTACAGTAAATATACATGATTTTAATTATTTAAAAATATATAAGTACTACAGTAAACTCTATTTTTTAATTTTGAAAAAAGCGATTTTATTCGGTCAGTCAAAAAAATACAAACGAGTCAGGAGAATCGAATTTCGAATACGAGGCGCAAAAGTAGAGCAGATACGAGGCGCATGCGCATGAAGACTCTGGGGCGCATCCAGAGTATGCCACTGGGGCACATCCAGAGTGCGCCTCTGGGGCACATCCAGAATCCGCCCCAGAGGCACACTCTGGATGCGCCCCAGAGGCGCACTACGGATGCGCCCCAGAGGCACACTCTCGATCTAAATATTAAAAATTCAAATAAAGTTAGAAGAAAAAAAACCGTATATTTTTAAATAAATTTAAATTTAATAATTTAAAATAAATTTGAAATATAAAAATCACATATTTGTAACTTTAAAAGAAAACAATAGAAATTACATATTTGTAACTTTCAAAAAAATGTAGACTGTGTTGTTTAGTCGGGCTTAAGATATTTCTACGTTTAAATTTCGAAAAAGGTAAAAACAAGTAAAAATCGCGTATTTCTATTTTTTTAAAATTGAATAAAGTTAGAAAAAATAAAAATTGCATATATCTAACGTAAAAATATTCAAATAAATTTATAAAATTTTAATATTGGTTAATTCTCATATAAATAATAAAAAAATCTTATATTTGTGACTTTAACAAAATAATCGTATATTAGTAACTTTAAAAAATTCAAATAAAGTTAGGGGGCAAATAACATCTTTTAGTTGTTCATATAAATAATAAAAATCGTATATTTGTAACTTTAAAATTTTAAATAATTTTTAAATTTAAAAATTGAAACATATTCTAAATATAAAAATCGCATATTTGTAACTTCAAACAAAATAACCGCATACTTGTAACTTTAAAAATTTAATTTAAAATATAAAAAGTATAATTTTAAAAATTAAAGTAAGTTTAAATTTAAAAATTGAAACATATTCTAAATATAAAAATTGCATGTTTATAACTTTAAACAAAATAATCATATAATTATAATTTTAAAATTTGAAATAAATTTGAAATTTAAAAATCGCATATTTATAACTTTTTAAAAATAATCGCATATTTCTAACTTTAAAAAATATAATAAAGTTAGATAAAATAAAATTCGTATATTTCTAACTTTCAAAATACAGATTGTGTATAGAAATGTTTAAAAAAATAGAAGACGAAAGATGAGACTAGTGACAGCATCCGCACGTCGAGCAAGGACAGGTAGAGAGGTACATATCGAGTAGCATACACCTATCGATGAGCATGCACCTCCTTCCGATGTTGATGTACCTATTGAGGAGCAGGCAGCTCCTCCTACTAACGCAGATGTACCCATCGATGAGCAGTCATCACATGTTCGCGTTGAGGTAGATGTCGAGGCTACAACATCATCACCATCACACTATGATGATGATTATCATATGGAGGGGTCAGATGATGATGGACATTTAGATGATATTAGACATGCTGGTGAGCATGACCAGATTTCTGAGGAGCATATACATCACGATGCGCAGATTCCGGAGGAGGATCAGATATCGGAGGAGCATATACATCCTGAGTTGTTGACATGCTATGTTACCCACAGAGCTAGAGCGATATGGGACAACGAGGTTCACCTCATGTTCAAACATGCACATACACTTCTTTGAGTTCTTTTTCTGGCTAGTACTTGGCACGTGATCGGGATCAACATCTTTCTTCTTTCTAGGTGCTCCATGTCTATCGCATGCCAAATGAAAGATACGGAACCCCGTCTATCCAACCATGATTTGTTTATGACCAATACCATATTCATCGAGTACCCCACAAACCGAGTCCAATCCACTAAGTTATCTCTATCCAAAAAATATCCATGAAGCTCAAACTTTGACGAGAAATCGATACTGATCATACGAGAATATTCCATAAGATCCTATTATAAACGAAATAAAATATTAATTTTAAAATATCGGCTCTTTACTCTAACATGTCTAAAACTAATAAAAAGGAAATAAAACATCATAACATTTATTTGTATCCAAAAAATAAAAAAATTGATTTAAGTTACTCTTCTAAATTTTTTAACATATACAATATATATTACTTTTATTAAACTATTAATTAGTTTAAATTTAATGAGGTCATAAAGAAAATAATATACATAAAGTATTAATTCTATGATTTTAGTTCTCAATTCTACCATGCATAAAACAATGAAATAAATGACAAAAAAGGAAATAATATACTTACTCCCATATGTGTAAGAAGTTCATTTGGATCGCTATACTTCTTCTCGTCGAACGGAAGATTAACGCTTTCACCATCGGATGCAACTTCAATCTCTTCGAAAAATGTCGCCTTATTTGATTTGGATTTCACGTTCATAGAGAAATATATTGAGTCGCAACAACGGGCTAGGTTAAACTCGACGTTCGGGCCATTTAAGTATAGGGCGCAGCAAAAAGCTGTTACTGGGGCGCAACCAGAGTCTGCCTCTGGCGCACATCCAGAATCCGCCCCAGAGGCGCATTCAGGATGCGCCCCAGAGGCATAATCTGTCTGCGCCCCAGTGGCAAACTCTAGCTGCGCCCCAAATGCACAATGCGAGCGTATTGTCTCCCTTGTCTGATCGAATAGCAACCCCGTTTTCTTTTTACCCACAACTTTTTAGTATTTATATTTAGGGTATCTAGTTTATAATAAGTTGCATTTATATCCTTGTTTAAAATTTTAAGTCGTATTTTTGTAATTTTGTGTGATCCTGTCTTTTGATATCAGAGCCAAGTGATTAAGTAAAACTGGAGGTTTCCGAAATTTGTCCACATAAATTAGCACCACATGCAAAACATTTAAACGCTGGACAAGGTCATCACGAAGCTATTTTAAATACTATAATCGACGATATTGCAGATTTAAAAGTAAGCTTAATTAAGTTGAGAACAACCCTTACAAAATATAGGGAAGAAATATCTGCTACCTTATTATCTATCAGAGAAGAAAACAAAAAATTAGTTCTTAAAATTACCGACGAAATTAGACATCTTGGTGCAACACTTTTCTTAAACTCTCCAACAAAAAAGCCAGTCGGTTTTTCTTATAAGTATCCTTTTCAAAACGAAAATCTCCAAAAGAAGTTTTCAGTACCAAGTTTAACTAAAAAGCCTGAAACGAAAGAAGAACAAGAAGAAAAGTTAGATAATCAAGGAGACTCTTGATATGTCTGACAAAGAAATGAGTTCTTTGAGTAGTGACAAATCTGGTTACTACACTGATGAAGAAGAAATGTATCAGCAAATGGGATTAACCAAACTTAAAGACCTAGAAACTATTCCCTTAAGTGAAGCTAAACGAAAACTAGATAAAAAGATGGGAAAAAGAGTTGTGGATGTTAATGAAGTAGAAGAAGAAATAGTTCCAAAACAAGAAGTTAACAAGGCCACTAGATCTTGCTATCGAGAATACGAACAAGGGTCAACGAGTCAACAAAGAGTTAATCTAAAACCCAAAGAATTTTTAGAAAAAGCAGCAAAATTTGGAGTTAGGGTTATGCCAAACCATAGACCTAATAAAAGAGAACTTTTGCTTGAACCCATCAGTGAAACCGGATACAAGCTTAATCTAGATGGAGTAAGAAACCGAGAAGATGTGCTAGACTTTTGGAAGAAAAGTATGATGAGTGTCTTAAACATGAACGCTGAATGGAGATCTGCAAATTTCCTAAATTGTATCGAACATAGTTTGTATGGAATTGTGGCAGATTGATATGAATCAATCGATAAAGAAATTAAAGAAACCTTAAGAGCAATAGAACCACCAAATGTTATGTTTAGACAATTCTGCAAAGCCTTAGAATCTGAGTTTATTGGAGACATAGATGATAAAGATAAAAATTAATCGAATGACAAAGAAAATTAAACACTCTTGAAATCTGTAATATGAGATATTTGGAAAACTATCTTTCAGAATTTGAGTACTATTACTATAAGGTGGGAGAAAACGTGATAAACCTTCAAATGTTATTCGATAAACTTCCTAAGCCCATAAATGAAGAAATTAGTGAAGGATACCAAGAATGGATAGAAAAATTTAATTCAAGAGATACCCTAGGAAATAGACTAAGGTTCATTAGAAAATGGGTAGAGAAAAAATGTCGAGAAGTTAAGGGAACTCAACATATGAAAAGACAATTTTTAAATTGTTGGGATCTTCCTGGAGAATGGGATGTAACCGAAGAGATAATCAGAAAAATGGTTATGAAAGAAAATACTATAGGAAGAAAAGCTTTAATAAACAAAGAGGGGAAAAATATCAGAAAAAATATTATCGAAAGCCCTTTGTTAAGAAAAGAAGATTCTTTAGGAAAGCCTCTTACTGTCCCGAGAAGAAAAAGAGTTGCAAATATTGGGCTTGCGGGGAAATAGGTCATTATGCTAATGAATGCAAAAATAGAAAAAATAATAAACTTGCCGAAGCTTTAGGGAGCTTAGATTATATTGAAATAACAGAAGAAGAAGCTCTTGACCTAGCCTTAAATAATAATAAAGGAATTGTAGAGGTAGTAGAGGAAGAAGAAGAATCTGAAAATTCAGATTATGAGGAAGTATGTGAAATGATGCAAGGAGAGGATAGTGAAGCTCAAAGAAAAATGGAAGAAATGTTTTCTTCAGAAAAAACAACTACTCTAGCCCAATTGCAAGAAGTTGATACTTCCATCGACGAAGAGCAATTGGAAAAAAATGCATAGATCAGGGGCTGAATTCCTGATCATTGCTAAAGAACAGTTCTTTAAAAGAACGTTCATTCCAATATTCTCAAAGTTCGTATGTGAAGAAATGGCTGGAGATATCATAGTAAAAAATAATGAAAATCAAGCTACTGAGATAAACCTGATTAATTGGAAAAATATCCAAAAACACAATAAAGACAAAAAATATAAGTACATTTATGTTTGTGCAATTCAAGTCATCATTACTCCATTACAAGACTTTGGTAAGAATGTGCATTGCATTAATTTTGTCTGTGACACTAGGCACAAGAAATTTAGTGATCAAACGATCAGTGGAGTAATATGCAATCTAAGTCAAGGACCAGTATCATGGGTATGTAGACCAAATTATTATGTAAGTCTAGAAGATCAGTTTGCGCATAAATTCCTAGCATTAAAATTGCTAACTGAAGGAATTAGTATGTACAAAGGGACTTGTCCTTTACAGTTGAAATGGAGGTCATATATAAACTAGAAAATACCACTAATCCACCTGCTAGAACTCAAATGGTAGAAGCTGATAAATATGAAGTAGTTGGACCAGGACAAAAAGCTGTACCAGTCAAAGTAAGGTCTGACCAAATAAGTTTAAAGACAGTATGGATAAATGCCTTCGAAAATCCTTCTAGTCCCAACCAAGGAAGAATTTTAACCGTTGATGAAGAAGGGAGAATACACACGAATTCTCATCCACCTCCGATAAATAGAAGTCTTTCCAAGAGTCAAAGTTATAGGGTTAATCCTCATTTCAACTTGCCTCCACAAAATCAAGTAGAAATCCTAGAGAAGAACCTTCCTTTAAAGTAGATGATGAAATTGCTAGCTTATTAGCAGCCCTAAACAGAAAATTAGAAGCCAATAACTTGGGAAAAAATATTAGGGAACCTGCTAGACATAGTATAGATCTAGGAAACACTGGATCTAGCAATAGACCACATTTGGAAGGTCCAGGACCTAGCAATCTAATAAATACATCACAAACACAAGGAGAAGCCTCGAGTTCTAAAAAATTAATAGGCTATAAAACAAAAACAATTAGTCAACCTGTGTTTGAAGATGATGAAGAACTTAATTTGCGAATTGAAGTATGCTTAAGGATTACTAATTCAAACATCATTTACATTCCTATCACCATATGCATCGAAGGTTTTAATAATTATGATTTATGTGCATTTGTTGATAGCGGTTGTTCTGTTTGCTTTGGAAAGAAAATTTATTTCCTGCATTCATGTGGAAAACTGCATCTAAACCAATTCAGGTTAGAATAGTTGATAATAGCATCATGACACATTCTGAGGTCATTCAGAATCTACCAATCATGATAGGAGGTTATCCATGCATAATTCTTATACTTTGGGCTACCGAGCAAACATCACATGACATGATAATAGGAAATAACTTCCAAAGATTATATTCTCCATGCACTCAAAGTCTAGGTGAAATGATATTCACTATAAATGGAGAAAAAGCCTTAGTAAAAAAGATGAAAGAAGCATACACTCATCAAACTATTGAATTCACGCGCAGTAAGCGTGGTGAGGAATATATTGTTCCTACTCAAAAAGAATTTGCACTTGCTATAAATGAAGTAACTCTCAAGGAACAAATAATAGATCAACAAAGAGTTGTGCAAAGAGTTATATTTTGAAAACCCATTAAAATTTTAGGATAAGGATAAATCATTTGCTACAATAGAGCTAAAAGAACCTAAATTGGTTATTAGAGTTAAGCAGATGGTTTACACTTATAAAGATCAACAAGAATTCAAGGAACAGATAGATGAGTTACTTAAAAAGAATCTAATTAGAGAAAGTAAGAGTCCTCATTCTCGTCCTGCATTTATGGTTAGAAATCATGCTGAAGAAAAAAGAGGTAAAGCTAGAATGGTGATTAACTATAAAAAGCTAAACGATAATACTGTCTTTGATGGCTATTATATCCCTAATAAAACAGTCTTATTTAATAGAATCCAATGAGCCACTTGGTTCTCCAAAATGGACTGCAAAAGTGGATATTGGCAAGTTAAGATGGATAAAGATAGTATTCCGTTAACAGCTTTTAGTGCACCACAAGGACATTATGAATGGTTAGTTATGCCATTTGGATTAAAAAATGCACCTCAAATATTTCAAAGAAGAATGGATAAGATATTTGAAAACTTGAAACATTGTTGTCTAGTTTACATTGATGATATCTTAATCTTCTTAAAAACCCTAGAACAACATATGCATGATCTTAAAACTGTAACACAAAAATGCATAAATCATGCCATCATCTTAGGACAGAAGAAATGCATCTATACAGAACAAGAAATAAAGTTTCTTGGGTTAAAAATAAAAGCTGGAGAAATAGTATTACAAGAGCATGTCCTAGAAAAGATAGAAAATTTTCCAGATAAAATAGAAGATAGAAAGCAACTAGAAAGGTTTCTAGGATGTCTCACATATGCTTCAGATTTTATTAAGGATTTAGCTAAGCTTAGAAAGCCTTTACAAGTCAAGCTGAAGAAGGAACAAACTTGGACTTGGAACAATCTAGATATTCAGATAGTTCAAGATATTAAGAAACGTTGTATGAAGTTACCAGTCTTAACTTTACCAAATGTGGATGATGATCTAGTACTTGAAACTGATGCAAGTAACTACCATTGGGGAGCTATCTTAAAAATCAAAAAAGATAATAAGCTTTGCAGGTATAGTAGTGGAAGTTTCAATAAGGCCGAATGCAATTACACTACTATGGAGAAAGAAATACTTGCTATCCTAAAAGGGATAGATAAATTTATAATTTTTCTTGCTCCAAAACATTTCACTATCAGAACTAATTGCAAAGGAATATTAGGCTTTGTTCGAAATAATTTGAGTAACATGAAAGTGCAAGGGAGGCTCCTGCATTGGCAACTCACCCTAAATCAATATTCCTTTGATATTGAACATGTGCAGGGATCAAAAAACTCTCTAGCAGATAGCCTAACTCGAGAGCTTGCGTACGAGCATTCCCAAGCAATCGATGGCATCTTCAAGCAGACCAAAATTGAAAAAAGCAATAGAGAAGCTATATCACTCCTTAATGACGACGGTAGAGAAAGAAGAGTTGGACGAGATGGTGCAGTCTGCCCTCTATATGCAGGTAGAGGAGGTAGACAAACAAAAATATAAAAAAGAAACCGAATATCATCTAAGATGGGTAACACCTCTTAGTTATTACTATGTTAATCTTTTGCAAAAACTTTCAGAAAAAAGATCAAGAAATGGTTTAATCCTATCCTACGACAGAATGACTCGAAGAATTCTGGAGTTGAAGTTAGTTCAGTTTATGTTTTGCCTTCCTTTAGATGTCCAAGAGAAAATGAAAGGCTACTGGAAGTACAAAGAGTTTCCTAATTGGTATTCATATGTGATGAGTGGACTAAAGTGTCCATATTATGATATCTATCATGAATGGAGTCACTTGGTGAACCGATTCAACAAATCTGGATTGAAGGCAGTGAGTTTACCAACAAACCCATTTGGAGAAAGTGACCTTTTATATGCATGGGATTATGGAATGTGTCAAGGGCTATTCGGAGGTATTCCAACACCATGGAGTCCGATTAGGAAGCATTTCACGAAGTTTCAAAGTTATGTATTTAACAGGGTCAAGAAGTGGGAAGGAGCTGAGAAACTATTGTATTATATTCATCCAACAAATATGAAGGTTGAAGCAGGAAGATCTAGAGCGCCACATTATTTGATCATATTTCGAACAATAACATATCAGTTCTCCCAAGATCCAATTACAGTAAACCAACCCAGCATCCAGAATCATATTCAAGCTAGGGCAAATGGATTTTTCTACATTTATGAGTATATCAAACAACATCAGAAAGACAAGAACAATATTATCTTCAAGGTTGGATTTACTGCGGTCGTAATCCCTGAAATCTTAAGACCATACTTCTCAGAAGCAATCGAGTTCTCAGATTCAATTCCAGATTATATAAGGGACTTAGAATTGGGAAAATTCATGTCTTCAGAATGTCAAGATTTTTTCTATGGCACCCTCTTAAGTTGGGATGATGAATACACAAAAAATATTTATGAAGCCCTTAATGAGGATGTTGATGAAGATTATGAAGATAATATCGGAGAAGAGGGGATGTACAACATCAATCATTGCATGGATTAATCAGAAACATCATCATCACAAGCCTGAAGGAATCTCGTGAGTGCTGTGTCAGAGTCTATCTCTTTCTTTTAACTTTTTCTTTTGCTTTTTGAATTATTGAGCGTTGGCACTGTTGGCCATGTGAAGAGAGTCAGAGTCCATAATAATGTCGGGGGTAAAATGGTAATAGAGCAAGGGCATCCAATGTCTCTCCAACTCTATAAACAGACACCTTGTGAGTCATTGTAAGGCATCGAAAGCCATAGAGTCTAAGAGTGAGAAACACCAAAAACTAGAAAGAGAAAGAGCAATCAATTTTGAGCTTACAGAGTAGTGGATCCTCCTCTCTCTAAGATCAAAACACTTCGATGGATCTTTCTAACTTGAAGTGTTTGAAGTGAGTTGAGTCTTTTCAGTGTGTTTGAGTGCTTGTAATCCTCTTTCAAATTCAATAAAAGTTTGTTTTTAAGTAAGGGAAAGCTACTTAATTGAAAGCTATGTTTTGAATAATCTATTTTCTTGATTACATTCCCTTCATCCTCATAAAAGAGAGATTTGAGTGAGAGACTACGGTCTGAGGTAGGAAACGAAATAGGTTTGTGCTGTGCTTGGGCTAAGGTAGTCTTGGTTGAGGATTAACCACCCCTAGAAAGCCGGAAGCTACAAGAACGCCGGTGGTCCAGTGATACTACGTCCAGGTATCGGTCAAAACTCTCTCATCAAAATTTCTTAATTACGGAGCATGGTGGGCATGTGATCATATAAAATTTATTATTCATAATATAGTTAGTAGATTATGGTAGCAAGTACCACGTAAAATCCATATATTTAATCAAGTGTGTTTGTTTGTTTGAAAGCTTGCAATATATAAAATTGGGGCTGAAAACTGTAATTTGGCAAAAAGTAGGGATAAAAGCTGAAATTGAAAAACTAGTAATAATTGTCCAATCATTGTCAATTAAGGGGTGCGAATAGTAAAATTCTTCAAGAATTAAACTTATTGATTTTGATCGATATATGTAATTATATTAATTTCTTTTTCTAATTCAATTCTATACTTTACCTACTTTTGAAAATACTTCGTTCTTTACCTATGTTTGGAGTTTTTTTTATATAAACAATAAACCATTTTGTAGAAGAAGTATCAAATTTGCTTCTTTAGTTCTTTATAATGATAATTTGATAATCGTTTTTGAGAGGGTGTATAATTTATCGGTATTAAAATGACTAATTCTTATACATCGTAGTTGGTAAACTTAAAAAGAAATAAAAATGATTTTAGGTAATAATTTATTTCATTATTAACTTAGACTTTGATCCAAAAAAACCAAAAAAATATATGATTTATTCCAATATTATTTTTTGTGAAGAAAAAAATGAATTTGATTTGTTCGACAAACCTAGCGAATCGAAAGGCCACAAAGTGACAGATGGACTAACCGCCATGATGTGACACACTAGGAAAAAGAACCAAATTAGAGAACAAGAAACACAAAGACCCAACCCAAGAGAATCACGAAAGAGAAATGAAGAAATCGAAGCAAAAAAAATGTAGGATGAAGCACAAAATACCCAAAATAAAGGAAAACATATAGACTATTAGAATTTAGAACTCAACGCTTTTATCCCTTTCTCACTCAAATGATCCAACAGATAATGCCACATATATGGAGTATCGTTTTATTATATAATAACAATACTACATGGGACGTTGTTGGTTATGTACAACGTTCCTCTTAATTACCTCAAGCTAAAACCATGATTCATTTGGTTATCTTCGAATTCCCACTACCAAATGTTACACACATAGTCTTCGTTGTCTAACTGTCCAACCAAAAACAAATTTCTTTTTAGACCAAAGATGTGTATTACTCCGTGTAGGTGCTATTTGGATATTATATTATATTATGAAAAGATAATATACTAGATATATAATTATAAGATAAGTTACTATTATATAATCTTATTATTTCATAGTATATGTTTTTGTAATCACTATAAATACAGGATAGTAAATCATTATTAGTTGTGGTTTTCCCATCAACATTCGCGGGTCCCGCAAACCCTAAAATTATCATGGTATAAGAGCGATTTTGGCTAATGGCACTTTTCGATTATATCTACTCATTCAAATACTTTCAACTTGGCTTGTGCCGACCGAAACATGGCATTTCATGTCGTTACAAAACCGTTGGTATTATTCCGATCCATATCAGTTTTAACCTCACCTGAACACGATAATATCGACATGTCCGAGTACAACACCGGATTTGTCGGAGAGCAATACCAGATTCGTCCCAGAACAAAACCGGTTTCGTCCAAGAACAACACCGACTTTATCCAAGAACAACACCGGCTTCGTCCGGGACCAAGACCGACTTTGTCCGAGAACAACACTCAACCAACGACTCGTTTTCTACACATCTTTGTTTCATTTTTTGAGTTACTTTTATTTCAATCTTCTCCGTTTGTCCTACCGACGCTTCGATCGTGGGGGAATATTATGATATTATATTATTATATGATACTATAAAAAGATAATATCCTAGATATATAATCTTAGATAATATATTATGGGATAAATTATGATTATACATAATCTTATTATTCCATATTATATGGTTTGTAATCGTTATAAATAGAGCATTATAAATTCATTATTAGATGTGGTTTTTCCATCAACATTTGTGGGTTCTCAAACCCTAACATTATCATGGTATTAGAGCTATTTTGCGTAACGACACTTTTTGATCATTTCTACTCATTCACATACATTCAACTTGGTTTGTGCCGATCCAAACGTGACATTTCATGTCGTTACAAAACCATTTGTATTCTTTCGATCCAAATCAGTTTCGGCCTCGCCTAAACGCAACAATATCGACAAGTCCGAGTACAAAACCAGATTTGTCGAAGAGCAGCTCTGTAATATCCGGAATTTTTATTCCGTTTATTTCTGTAACAAACCCGATCTCGATCAGTTGACCCATATCCGTCTACTTAGTTAGACACATTATTATAAAATTTATCATTTTATGTAGCTTCCCTTCACATAAAATGATAGGATCTTTATAAAATTTTATCATTTTATGTAGCTTACCTTCACATAAAATGATAGGATTATTATAACCAATCCTAAACTATAACATGATCCGTATCCGTCTATTCCGTAGCCTACCAGTTCCGATCCCTTGACTTCACATAAAATAATAAGTTTAGCCCCAAACCCTAATTTAGAATATGACTCGTCGTTGACAAGTATGTGACGAAGCTGTGACAAGGTCTGGACAAGTCTGTGACGAAGCTGTGACAAGGTCTGGACAAGTCTGTGACAAGGCCAGACAAGTCTGTGACGAGTCTATGACAAGGCCAGACAAGTCTGTGACGAGTCTGTGACAAGCCCAGAAGCCGCCATCAGCTTGCCCAGCGCCCAGTGTCCGCCTCAGCCCAGCAGCGCCATCTTGCCCAGCCCAGAAACTCGCCAGTTTCAGCAGCTTGTCCGCAGCCCAACTTCAGCACCGTGGATCCACAACTCCAGCCCAGCGTCCAGCCTTCAGCCCAGTGCGCAGCCCAGGATTCAGCAGCCAGGCCTCCAGTCTAGCCCAAAGGCTTTGCCTCACGTTAGCCCAGCAAGCAAGAGTGATCTCTCTCTCCCCTTCAAAACGTAACAGCCGGGGACAATAAATATTTCCTTCCATTTATTTCTAACCGTCCCCAGCCCCACGCCTGCCTTCATGTACGTCCAGATACATCGCAGCAACTCCCAAGATCCCTTTCGTCACAGCAGCAACCAAATAACTCATCTCCATCGGCCACTGCTGCACACAAACGGCAACAAATCTGCACGAAGAGAACCAGCCAGGATACGTCGGCCTTGCGCAGTGATTGGCGGGTTTTTCGATCAATGGAATAGAGCCATGCTACGCCGGACAAACGCCAATGTTAGACTCAACCTTCTGCACCCCTTTTGTCGATTAAGAGAATCAAGGGTGATTGCTAACAACCCCTAACCTTGCGAAGTTATCTAGTGCAGCAGGGTGCTATTGGATCTAGTAGTTTTCGTCTCAGCGCTTGCAAACCACAATGGCCCAGTGGACATCGAGCTTGGATCGTCTCTATGCGTCTGGGAGTAGTCGGGTAAACAGCTTTCCTCCCCTGTCTGAGTAAGCAACTACGTTGCCTTGGCTGTCAATATCTGCAAAGAAATGAAAGTGGTTTAAAGCAAGCCAAGGCCCCTCCTCCCTCCTTGTCGAGATTATAGTGAGTATGACATGCTCTTCCTTCCCTCCGTTTATATATATATGCGTAGCTGCTGCTAAGTCATCCTAGAACCCATACTTTGCAGCCAAAGGAGCAATTACAAGGAGCTGTTACTTCTTTTTTCAGCTTTCCAACATTGACGAGCAGTCAACTTCGGGTCCAATTTTGGATAAGCTATACTCTTCCTTTTTGGCTAGTTTTCGGATATGTTATAGATGGTATTTCAAAGTAAATCATACTAAAATTTCAGAGGAATCCATGTTATGGTTTGAGAGATATGGGGTTTCAAAGTTCAGTTTTATAAATGTGCTGAGTTGAGAAAAACAGCATGGGATGCTGTTTTGTGAGATAGTTTTGAATAGGCTTTTGATCTCTGTTAGGCTTGAATTTTTGATATGATATAGTTGACATCTTGTTGTAGATCATATTAAAATTTGGGAAGAATCGGAGTTACGGTTCGAGAGTTATTGTGTTTCAAAGTTGACGTTTTTATATATGTGCTGAGTGTTGGGGGAAAACAGCAAGTGATGCTGTTTTGTGAGAAGATTTTGAATAAGCTCTTGATATCCTTTCCGGCTGAATTTTGGATATATTATAGGTAAGATTTTATAGTAGAACATATCAAAATTTGGGATAAATCCAGTGAGTGGTTTAGGAGTTATGATTTTTCAAAGTGTACTCAGATTTTGGCTAAGTATAGGAAACTTCAAGTGTTGTAACCAACTTTGGAATTTTTATAAAAATGATGGATGAACAGTTTTGAGAAATTCTTGCTCCTAATGGTAGAGGGAACATCATATATGATCTAGAGAATTGTTTCGAAATTTTTATAAGCTTTTACGAATTTTATATTTGAAACCGAAGTTAGACCTTTACGATCTTTCGGAAAATAGGAAAATAGGAAAAATGCCAGTTTGTCACCAAACTAAACTTTAGGAGTTAGAATATGATTTTAGAGTCTCAAATAGAAGTTTAGACATGAATTTTGGAAATTCTGGGAGTTTCGGGACCAAGGGTAAAATAGTCATTTGACCCTAAATTAGTACTGTAACTAGTTATGTTTTACTACGTTCTTTTATCTTAGAAGTCTTAGACTTCTAATTACGTGGGAGTGTGCTAATTCACTCATCTCCTTTGACAGGCAACTGAGTTGCTACAGTTTACAGAGCGAGTTTGGTTTACAGAGAGTCGAGCTTTATACCAGGTAAGTCCTTTGGGCTTACTTAGCTGACTTCTAAATATGAGCATGAATGATGATAGTGGTGTGTGATTGAGATGTTAGAGTTATAGGTTGTGATAAATATTTACCGACCTATACTTGGCCTAAGAGTAACGGGCGGTGGCATTCTGCTCAGTTAGCTTGCGAGCGCTGGGGGTTTCTTTAGGGACTAGTCCATACTCGGTTTGTAGTGATGCTACCGGCGGAGGTCAGCTAGACCTACACCCAGTTGGATAAGGAACGGAGGCGAGAACTGTTAATAGCTCTCGTGCCACAACTGTAAATTGAATAAGATGAATCACTTAAATAATAGATAATAAACGGTTGAGTGCCAGCATGATGTTTGTTTAATTTTTGTTTCTGCTTGTGTTTGTGCTGTTGTCATTCTACTTATATTTGGATTGTTAGCTAACGGTTTATCCGTGTTGTAGATCTGTAGAGATAGACAGTTGCATAGAGATCCGGAACGGATGGTCAGCCGGGTCCACGTACTCATTAGATGGGGACGGGGAAGTCTTCCATACGTCATGCATGTTATATATCTTTATGTATGTTTGTAAGGCTGTCACATGTGTACTTTCATACCATTAAAAATATTATGTTTTGGAAATTGTTTTAATTACATTTGTGCCTTGTTGTAAGATCTTAGTAAAGTTGTTGTTAAACCAAGGTCGGGACCCATTGTGAGGTCCTAACCAGTAGCTCCCCGAGTTCCGAGAATTTGGGGTGTTACAACATGGTATCAGAGCTCTGGGTTGGCAACAATGGCACTTGAAATCTTCTAAAAGACCGAATGTATAAAATAACTAGAACCCGAAAGGGGTCTAAGATTTTCAAAACGGATTTCAGTTTTTACACACGTGCATAGTCGGGTTGTTGGGTTAGTAGTACGTCGGACCACCATCGTTCTCCGTGGATCTCTGCAGCTTAGTAGATGAGAAATAGTTTGTGGACTTATAGTATTGTATGTTTATGTAAGTTATATGTATATCTATACGCATGTAACTTTTTAGTACCTTAAAGGATAGGAAATATACTTTAGTTGAGTTAATATCATGCGATCATCGCCTTATGATAAAATTTTAGTAGATCGTAAAGAGTATCTCTATAGGAAAATAATGGACTCCGACCTCGGAGTAAAGTAATGTGTCCTGACGTACATTCTGGCGATTCCTACAATCATTTGAAGAACGAGTTGACATAAAGTGAAGATTAAAAGATGATTCTTAACCACGAGAATAATTAGATAAGAAAGAATATCAAATAAACTCAGATAGAAGTGATAGAAGTCCATACAAGAAATTTAGCGGTGGGAAGACGAGAGATGAAACTCAAGAATATACGTAAGGACTGATAAGAAGCGCAAATTGAAGCGGACAAAATCGGAATACAAATTAAGTGGTGTCGAGTACAACTACACTTGGCGGGTTAAATGACAGTGCAACAAAGGTGGACGACGCCATAGGCAAGTATGGGCCTGAGAGTACAAAGAAGATATGGTGTTGACCCCGATGTGAAGAGTTAAAGAAGTACAAAGACAGAAATTGAAAAAAAAAAAAGAGTTACAGACGAGAAATAAATTTCTTCATCATAGAGATGGCTTGACTTCCTTAAAGATTCAAGAATTTTGAAAGAAATCATGAAACAAGTATCAAATACAATAGAAGTTTGAAATTTCGACAACATATTTCTATAAAGGTGGAATCACAGAACTACACCAACCAATTCGGAAGAATGTGAGAAAATGAGATTGGTGGACTCAAGGGTCCGCAATAATTTCTCATTTACAAAGAGATTTAAGTTACCAACACTAACGGTTCATACCAGAGAACCGCAAACAGATGATGACTAAAGTAAGGAGAATCGCGAAGACACGCTTACAAGCTAATGTGGAGACTTGATGAACTCATTGACGACAGATGAATGCTAGGACTAGACTCAGAAGAGTATAGTGACCTCATAAGAGAACAAGAGAAGTGCAGACTGTGGAAGAAACTAAAAGAGTATTAACAAAGAAACTAGAGGAGATAGATTTTCACCAAGTCTATCAAACTTCAAAAGAGATAGAAGAACAATAAGTCTGTGATCTTATGGAAGATCAACTACATACTAGTCAGTAATAATTGAGACATAACACGTGCGGGTCAACCAGTGGTAACTGGTTATCAGATAAGGAGGATAACCATAGAATGATGAAAGAATTTTATAGACGTCTAGAGGACCCTTCAAGAGATCAACAACGACAAATGTGAAGCTAAATCGATCCGCGTGCTAGTACCTTAATAATAACATGGAGTGAGTTCGAGCAAGGAACCCTAATTAAGAACTTAAGAAGAAAGACTAGACGGTCAGAAAGGACCCCCTTTATGTCATTGAAGACCAAGGGAAGCGTGTGAGGGATTTACTACCTATTGGCTAGGAAAAGGGTGCATATCACAGTTAGTACAGATGGATTATAAAAGAAGAACTAGAGGAGTAAGGAGTATATGATTTTGATAAGGTTCTATGTCAATCAAGACAGAGTGTGTGTAGCATTCCCTACTAGATAAACCGCAAGTAGAGGGAAGTTAAGGTCATGAGAGTCGCGTAGACGTGCTTACAAGCTATAGTAGAAGATCTAGAAAGGACCATTGATATCAGATGGATGACACAGTTGGACTCGAGAAATGGAGTTAGTTCACGGGGAAACTGGAAGTTTGTAATGTAGAATGAGATAAAGGAGTATAAATTGATGAACTCGAGTAAGTAGTGCCCGCCAGGAAATTCAACGGCAAAAGAGGTATGAGAAAAGTAAGTCCCGGAAATGGAGATAAGTCAACTATTGACTGACCGACATCAACTGAGGACGTGCAAGAGTTGTTTGGGGATTGACGAGCTATGTACAGTTAAGAAGAGATATTTGTGATTGAGGATTATTGAATTAACTATACCGATGCTTTGGAGGAGTTCCTCAAGTAGACAACGAAAATCTACTTAGACAACTAAAGGTATAGAGAGAATCGTGTTAGAGGTTACTTCTCGGTTGGTTAAGATCAAACTTCAGTCGAGTCAGGAAGTTTGGATCCGTGTTAGAAGAATTCCAAAAGTAAACGGAAGAGGTCGTCTTCCAACCGTTATCTTAGTCCCTTAAGGCAAGTAAGGAAGGTACTTGGTATTTCATCCGGATAGGACTTATGGTGTAATTGAGAGGGAGAATTTTGGGTCCATCAATTTGGACTCACGGAAAATGTCCTTACGATTAGCGGGTGACAACATAATTATCAAAGTAGCGCAGCGAAAGCGTGATGAGTCCTAACCCACAGAACCGGAAACTCGAGAGTACAACAAATGACGTGTCGAGTTTAAGACGATGATAATTGGTGAAATGCGTTTCGTTTAGAAGGAACGTGAAATAGGCTACGTGGAGTGACAAGAATTTTTGTCGAGGAACTGTATCACCAACTAGATAGACGAGAAAGTATGTGCACGCAGAAGTATAGAAAGAGAGTGGTACCCCATTATAGATCCAAGTGAAGCATGCCGACGTAGTCACTTGTTGGAAGACCAGTAAATTTGGAATTTAATACCTAGCATGGTACTTTAGAACGAGTTTCTTGATAAAATGAGAAAGGAAGTAACGAAGTAATAAAGGTGTTGTGTAGGGCCTGCACTAACAAGCTCAAGGTGAGTAACTATCAAGTTGAATCGAAAGACAGATAAGAAAAGGAAGCTACGGGAGTGTACTTACAGACCAGTACTCGTACATATAGAAAACATAATCTCAAGAATGGAGTATAAGAAGAATTTTATCTCGGAACGGAGTCGAGTTGCGTTTTGAGTAAGAGGAATATTATAGGACACAATACAATGTTAACAACTATTAAGTAGTGTGAGCAAATGACGGTGATGTGAGATCACCTTGTATCTAATACCGTCATTCCGGACATATTGTATGTCACTCAAGACAAAAAAAAAAAAAAAAAAAACGTGAGAAGCCTAAGGTTGAGCTAACAATATATTAGATATCCATAAATATTATAATAATGCCAAGTGAATACAAATGATGACCACTAGATTGTGTCTCCACTACTAGACCGGAAAAGGGTAAAGGGATGACTCCTTACCTGAGGAATAAGATGACCGAGCCACATTAAAAGACAAGTGAGTCGTGATACAAAGAGCATTAGACACTTGGTGAAGTGCTGGCGGAGGTCCAAGACCTTTGGCCTGAGTGTGTAGTCAAGTAAACATAGCGAAGGGAAGAAAGTTGAATAGGTTATTTTCTGTACGGTCATCAAAAGACCTGGAGGTGAGTTGCAAAATGTGACCACTCGAGGCTGTAAAGTGGTTTATAAGTGATTGATGGACTAGTAAACCTCACCCTATTGGGGAGTGTAACCCTAGTTTTCTACGGTTTCAGTTAGAGGTATACCTACCAAACAAAAGTTAGGACATCGGCTTAGAGAATCGGGCAATGAAGCCGGATGATACCGGTGAGATATCTAGTTACCACACTAGAACGTGGTAGTAGGCACTTGTGAAGTCTGTACATGAAAAGATTTCAGAGTTAGTGGTTTTATAAAAGCCGACGAGGCCACCTTGGATACTATGGGTAGTATGAGACATAACCTTTCAGAGACCTTTGTGGAGATAGTGTAATCTAGGGAGCGACGAGTTAGGGTTTGGCCTTATATTTGTGTTATATTGTCTGACTACTTGTTTATTTTCATGCTCGAGTGCTTAGTCGGGATGTGTGTTATTAGTGACCTTAATATGCGGGATACTTATATGTGGAAACGATGACTCTTGTACGGTAACAAGTAGATACACTAGATTCGTACCTTGAGGGCTGACCTTATGACTGACGTACTTTAAGTTTCGGGGCGAAACTTATCCTAAGGGGGGATTGATGTAATACCCGGGAATATTTCTTCCGGCTATTTCAGAAACAAATCAGAACTCGACCGTTGTGACCTCTTTCCGGCGCTTAAATTCGTTTGCATGGACTCCGACATTACGAGTCTTCTTTTAAGTTTCGGGACGAAACTTATTTTAAGGGGGTACTGATGTAATATCCGGAATTTTTATTCCGTTTATTTCTGTAACAAACCCGATCTCGATCAGTTGACCCATATCCGTCTACTTAGTTAGACACATTATTATAAAATTTATCATTTTATGTAGCTTCCCTTCACATAAAATGATAGGATCTTTATAAAATTTTATCATTTTATGTAGCTTACCTTCACATAAAATGATAGGATTATTATAACCAATCCTAAACTATAACATGATCCGTATCCGTCTATTCCGTAGCCTACCAGTTCCGATCCCTTGACTTCACATAAAATAATAAGTTTAGCCCCAAACCCTAATTTAGAATATGACTCGTCGTTGACAAGTATGTGACGAAGCTGTGACAAGGTCTGGACAAGTCTGTGACGAAGCTGTGACAAGGTCTGGACAAGTCTGTGACAAGGCCAGACAAGTCTGTGACGAGTCTATGACAAGGCCAGACAAGTCTGTGACTAGTCTGTGACAAGCCCAGAAGCCACCATCAGCTTGCCCAACGCCCAGTGTCCGCCTCAGCCCAGCAGCGCCATCTTGCCCAACCTAGAAACTCGCCAGTTTCAGCAGCTTGTCCGCAGCCCAACTTCAGCACCGTGGATCCACAACTCCAGCCCAGCGTCCAGCCTTCAGCCCAGTGCGCAGCCCAGGATTCAGCAGCCAGGCCTCCAGTCTAGCCCAAAGGCTTTGCCTCACGTTAGCCCAACAAGCAAGAGTGATCTCTCTCTCCCCTTCAAAACGTAACAGCCGGGGACAATAAATATTTCCTTCCATTTATTTCTAACCGTCCCCAGCCCCACGCCTGCCTTCATGTACGTCCAGATACATCGCAGCAACTCCCAAGATCCCTTTCGTCACAGCAGCAACCAAATAACTCATCTCCATCGGCCACTGCTGCACACAAACGGCAACAAATCTGCACGAAGAGAACCAGCCAGGATACGTCGGCCTTGCGCAGTGATTGGCGGGTTTTTCGATCGATGGAATAGAGCCATGCTACGCCGGACAAACGCCAATGTTAGACTCAACCTTCTGCACCCCTTTTGTCGATTAAGAGAATCAAGGGTGATTGCTAACAACCCCTAACCTTGCGAAGTTATCTAGTGCAGCAGGGTGCTATTGGATCTAGTAGTTTTCGTCTCAGCGCTTGCAAACCACAATGGCCCAGTGGACATCGAGCTTGGATCGTCTCTATGCGTCTGGGAGTAGTCGGGTAAACAGCTTTCCTCCCCTGTCTGAGTAAGCAACTGCGTTGCCTTGGCTGTCAATATCTGCAAAGAAATGAAAGTGGTTTAAAGCAAGCCAAGGCCCCTCCTCCCTCCTTGTCGAGATTATAGTGAGTATGACATGCTCTTCCTTCCCTCCGTTTATATATATATGCGTAGCTGCTGCTAAGTCATCCTAGAACCCATACTTTGCAGCCAAAGGAGCAATTACAAGGAGCTGTTACTTCTTTTTTCAGCTTTCCAACATTGACGAGCAGTCAACTTCGGGTCCAATTTTGGGTAAGCTATACTCTTCCTTTTTGGCTAGTTTTCGGATATGTTATAGATGGTATTTCAAAGTAAATCATACTAAAATTTCAGAGGAATCCATGTTATGGTTTGAGAGATATGGGGTTTCAAAGTTCAGTTTTATAAATGTGCTGAGTTGAGAAAAACAGCATGGGATGCTGTTTTGTGAGATAGTTTTGAATAGGCTTTTGATCTCTGTTAGGCTTGAATTTTTGATATGATATAGTTGACATCTTGTTGTAGATCATATTAAAATTTGGGAAGAATCGGAGTTACGGTTCGAGAGTTATTGTGTTTCAAAGTTGACGTTTTTATATATGTGCTGAGTGTTGGGGGAAAACAGCAAGTGATGCTGTTTTGTGAGAAGATTTTGAATAAGCTCTTGATATCCTTTCCGGCTGAATTTTGGATATATTATAGGTAAGATTTTATAGTAGAACATATCAAAATTTGGGATAAATCCAGTGAGTGGTTTAGGAGTTATGATTTTTCAAAGTGTACTCAGATTTTGGCTAAGTATAGGAAACTTCAAGTGTTGTAACCAACTTTGGAATTTTTATAAAAAATGATGGATGAACAGTTTTGAGAAATTCTTGCTCCTAATGGTAGAGGGAACATCATAGATGATCTAGAGAATTGTTTCGGAATTTTTATAAGCTTTTACGAATTTTATATTTGAAACCGAAGTTAGACCTTTACGATCTTTCGGAAAATAGGAAAATAGGAAAAATGCCAGTTTGTAACCAAACTAAACTTTAGGAGTTAGAATATGATTTTAGAGTCTCAAATAGAAGTTTAGACATGAATTTTAGAAATTCTGGGAGTTTCGGGACCAAGGGTAAAATAGTCATTTGACCCTAAATTAGTACTGTAACTAGTTATGTTTTACTACGTTCTTTTATCTTAGAAGTCTTAGACTTCTAATTACGTGGGAGTGTGCTAATGCACTCATCTCCTTTGACAGGCAACTGAGTTGCTACAGTTTACAGAGCGAGTTTGGTTTATAGAGAGTCGAACTTTATACCAGGTAAGTCCTTTGGGCTTACTTAGCTGACTTCTAAATATGAGCATGAATGATGATAGTGGTGTGTGATTGAGATGTTAGAGTTATAGGTTGTGATAAATATTTACCGACCTATACTTGGCCTAAGAGTAACGGGCGATGGCATTCTGCTCAGTTAGCTTGCGAGCGCTGGGGGTTTCTTTAGGGACTAGTCCATACTCAGTTTGTAGTGATGCTACCGGCGGAGGTCAGCTAGACCTACACCCAGTTGGATAAGGAACGGAGGCGAGAACTGTTAATAGCTCTCGTGCCACAACTGTAAATTGAATAAGATGAATCACTTAAATAATAGATAATAAACGGTTGAGTGCCAGCATGATGTTTGTTTAATTTTTGTTTCTGCTTGTGTTTGTGCTGTTGTCATTCTACTTATATTTGGATTGTTAGCTAACGGTTTATCCGTGTTGTAGATCTGTAGAGATAGACAGTTGCATAGAGATCCGGAACGGATGGTCAGCCGGGTCCACGTACTCATTAGATGGGGACGGGGAAGTCTTCCATACGTCATGCATGTTATATATCTTTATGTATGTTTGTAAGGCTGTCACATGTGTACTTTCATAACATTAAAAATATTATGTTTTGGAAATTGTTTTAATTACATTTGTGCCTTGTTGTAAGATCTTAGTAAAGTTGTTGTTAAACCAAGGTCGGGACCCATTGTGAGGTCCTAACCAGTAGCTCCCCGAGTTCCGAAAATTTGGGGTGTTACAAGCTCGGATTTGTCTGGGATCAGCACTGGCTTCGTCCAAGAACAACATCGACTTCGTCCGTGACCAAGACCAGCTTCGTCAAAGAACAATACTAAAGCAACGACTCGTTTGCCACACATCTTTGTTTCATTTGTTTGAGTTACTTTTATTTCAATCTTCTTTGATTGTCTTGCCCACGCTTCGATTACGAGAGAATATTAGGATATTATATTATTATATGATATTATAAAAAGATAATAGCCATAATATATAATTATGATAATATATTACGCGATAAGTTATGATTATACATAATCTTATTATTTCATAGTATATGTTTTTATAATCGCTATAAATATAGCATAATAAAATCCTTATTAGGTGTGGTTTCCACCAAAAATTGCAAGTTCTCAATCCCTAACATTTCATGGTATCAGAGCGGTTTTGTCTAACAACACTCTTCGATCATATCTACTCATTCACATACTTTCAACTTGGCTTGGGCCGATCCAAACATGACAATTCACGTCGTCATAAAACCAACAATATTATTCCGATCCAAATCAATTTTGGCCTCGCCCAAATGCAACAATATCGACATGTCCGAGTACAACACCGGATTTGTCGGAGAGCAGCACCGGATACATCGAAGAACACTGGCTTCGTTCGAGAACAACATCAGCTTCGTCCGAGAACAACAATAGCTTCGTCCATGACCAAGACCGGCTTCGTCCGAGAACAATACTCAACCAACGACTCGTTTCGCTACATATCTTTGTTTTATTTGTTTGAGTTACGTTTATTTCAATCTTCTCTGTTTGTCCTACCTACACTTCGATTGCGTGGAATATTAGGATATCATTATTATATGATATTATATAAATAACTATAATTAAATTAAAAATATATTAGTTAATATATTACTCTAATTAAATAAATGATGTGACATTGAAGAATCAAACTTATTGATTTAGGTGACACTAAGTTTGGAGCTTTTTTATATAAAAAAAAACTATTTTGTAGAAGTTGTCTCAAATTTGCTTTTTTAGTTCTTTATAATGATAATTTGATAAGTGTTTAGAGTTTTGCAATATATTTCTAACCATAATTTAATTTTTTGTGAGTGTTCGGGGATAGTTTTTCGTGAAATTAGGAATCGGTATTTCAGATAATAACTTATTTCATCGTTAACTAAGACATTGATTCAGAAAATCAAAAAAAAAAGTATGATTTATTCCAATATTATTATTTTTTGAAGAAAAAAGGAATTCGATTTGCAAGACAAACCTAACGAATCGAGAGGTTACAAAGTGGAAGATGGACTATCCGTCATAATGTGTCACACTAGGAAAAAAACACCAAAGAGAGAACAAGGAACACAAGAACTCTGACCAAGAGAATCACAGAAGAGAAACGAATGAAATCGAAGTAATGAAAAACAGTGGAATGAAACACAAGACACCAAAAGCAAAGAAAAATAGATAGACCATTAGAAATTAGAACCCAACACTTTTATCCCTTTCTCGCGCAAATGATCCAACCGATAATGCCACATATATGCATTATCGTTTTCTTCTATGATAACAATACCACATTGGGCGCCATTAGTTATTTACAACGTTCCCTCTTAATTGCCTCTTAATTATCTCAAGCTAAAATCATGACTCATTTGGTTATCTTTGAGTTCCAACGACCAAATATTACACATAATTGTCCAATAAAAACACAAGTTCCTTTTTAGACCAAAAAGTGTATTACTTCGTGTAGGTGCTATTAGAATATTACATTATTATATGATATTATACAAAGATAATTTCCTAGATATATAATTATGGATAATATATTGTGGGACAAGTTATGATTGTACATAATTCTATAATTTCATAGTATATGTTTTTGCAATCGCTACAAATATAACATAATAAAAAATCATAATTAGGTGTGTTTTTCATACTAACATTTGCGGGTTCTCAAACCCTAACATTATCATGGTATCAAAACGATTTTGTCTAACGACACTTTTCAATCATATCTATTCATTCATATACTTTCAACTTGACTAGTGTCAATCCAAATATGACATTTCATGTCGTTACAAAACCATCGGTATTATTCCGATCCAAATCAGTTCCGGTCTGGCCCGAATGCAACAACATTGACATGTCCGAGTACAACACCAGATTTGTCGGAGAGCAGCACTGGATTTGTCTAAGAACAACACCGGCTTCATCCGTGACCAAGACTGGCTTCGTCCGAGAACAATTCTCAACCAACAACTCGTTCGCTACACATTTGTTTGAGTTACTTTTTATTTCAACCTTCTCCGTTTGTCCTACCCACGCTTCAATTGTGAGGGAATATTAGGATATTACAATAGAGTGAATTTGGTATGTAGCCTTAGTTCACTAATTTTGTTTAGTAATTGTGAAGCTCAATAATTTTGTTAGAATATGACATCTTTTTAATTTTTTTAGACTAATTTACCCCTCTACATGAATTTAAAAAATTCTTAATTAATTATTGCCTTTTACTTGACCTACATTCCCTAATTGAAGAAGGTGTATTTTGAAGAAGTTACCAATTTTAATCAGCGTAATCAATTAGTAAATCATGAAGAGTACAAGAAAATTTTACGTGAATCGATAAAACTAGCCTGCTACATGCTTGTACTCTTCATGTAAATCATGAAGAGTACAAGAAAATTCTTGATAAAATTTTATAAAATATTTACAAGAATTGATCAACGTAATCAATTAATAATTAATCGTGTACAAGAAAATTTTATAAGAAGATAAATCATGGAATCCAACTTGTCCAATTGGTATTAGGGTGGGAGGGAGGGACTACCAACCAGAGATCAATTATTGGTGACTACATTCGTTTATTAATTTTTTGTATTTCTTGTAAGAATTATAAAATTATAAGAAACTTCAAGAAATATAACTACAAGAAAATAAGTATCATTTATAAGAATAAATTATAAATTTACAAGAAATATGTTTCATTTACAAGAATAGTTACAATAAAGTTATTAGAGTAACGTCTAAATTAGGATAAAATTTATTATAATAAATAAGGGTAAATATGTCATTATTTATTTAATAAGGTTATTCACTTAAAAATTTATAGGCCTAGGTTATTTACTAAACAAAATTAGTCATTGGGTGCATTTCATCCAATTTTCTCATTACATTATTATATGATATTATAAAAATATAATATCCCAGATATATTCCATAGTATATATTTTTGTAATCACTATAAATATAGCATTATAAAATCATTATTGGGTGTGTTTTGCACCAACATTTGAGGGTTCTCAAACCCTAACATTATCAGGTGTAACATAAATCCATTTGGTGTATGAATCCAAAAAAACTTATTTTTTCATGATTTATAAAGGCTCATCATCAACAAGATAAACCTTTCCGAAATCTTTTGAATCATACCTTTTCATTATGTTAACGTTGTTGCACAAATGAAACAAAGCTAAAAATTCTAACACACAAGATTCTAATGGGTTGCTCATAACAAATAATCTAGCGTTTAGAACCCACACAAATGTTGGTGGAAAAAAACACATTAGAATGATTTTATTATGCTATATTTATAGCGATGATAAGAGCATATACTATGGAATAATAAGATTATGCATAATCAAATCTTATCTCATACTAAATTATATATCCTAATATATCTAAATATTATCTTTATAACATCATATAATAATAATATCATAATATTCCACCGCAATCGAAGTGTGAGTAGGACAAACGATGAAGATTGAAATAACACATACAAATGAAACAAAGACATTAGTGAACAAGTCGTTAGTTGAGTATTGTTCTCAGACGAAGCCAGTTTTGGTCACAGAAGAAGCCGATATTTTCTCGGACGAAGTCGCGTTGTGTTCGGCCAAGACCGAAACTAGTTTGGATCGACACAGGCGGTTATGGTCGGGCAAAAGTTGATCCCGTTTTGTGGTTGAGTGAGTGAATAAGATGCGTTTGAGTGAGTGAATGAGATCGATAGTGTCGTTAGACAAAATGCTCTGATACCATGACAAATAATCTAGAGTTTAGAACACACACAAATGTTGGTGAAAATCCATAAACTAGAATGATTTTATTATGCTATATTTATAGTGATTATAAAGGCATATACTATGGAATAATAAGATTATGTATAATCAAATCTTATCTCATAGTATATTATCTATCCTAGTATATTTAGATATTATCTTTATATAATCCTATAATAATAATTTCCTAATAGCTCACGTTCATGATCACATCTACAATGTCCTATGTGGTCATATTTGTTCCCTTATTCTTCAACGATTCTGTACATTCATTCTTGTAATTATTGATAGCATGAATTATAGTTTATATTTTGGGGTTTGTTTGGACGTTTTATCTTTCATAATCTGCATGTTTGTGTGTATAATATGTGATTATATTACCATTTCATCTATCTTTGCAAGAATCGAGGTCTACACCTAGTTTTGTTGTAATCGTAGGTAAAATGGCACGTTTTGCATCAAAAAGTAGCAAAAGGAGCTATGGAGTCATTGGAGCTACATCCAGGAAGCATAGCCATGGATTTAAGATTCACTTTGGACCAGATTTGAGAGATTTCACATTCAGTTGTGACTCACCTCGGTTGACCACAAATTCACCTCGACCGAGGTGATCCAGAGAAGTCGACTCGACTGAGGCGAACACCTAGGACGCGGCGAGAATATTTTATTCTTGGCTGAGATCTTTTATCTTCGGAAAGTGATCTTATATTTTTGGGCTTGGCTCCTGGAAGGAAGAAGATATGCTAGATCATATATTTTACCTATTTTATGGGAAGAGATCTTTCTAAGATATCTTATCTTTGGAGGGTTATTTTCCTATAAAAAGGGTTGGATTTCCACAGATCCAACATCGTGCTATACCATCGATCAGGGTTTATACACCGCTGCAGCCATACTCCAGTTGGGAGATTTGAAGAACCTTTTTGAAGGTTGAAGGAAGATTGAAGATTATAGCTTTTATAGCTTTTGAAGGGTTTTGTAAGGTTATCTTAGATTCCCTTCCTTGTTGTCTTGTTTTATTGGATTTCTATCCAAGGAACGCTTTTGTTGTGATATTTGATTCAGTTATTGAAGCCTTTTCATTAAATTCTTCTTGTTCAAATATTCACCTTCTTCCCATATACTTGATTAATACTTTCATGATGATGAGTGGCTAATTTCCTTGTGTGATTCTAGGGTGATTGGCTGAAGGTTGTGGGAAAAAACAATAATAGAATAATCTTGATCACAGTAGGACCCTGAAAGTTCGAGTCTTTAACCTTAACCCTAAGCATCTCGCTCAGTCGATGAACATCTCGGCCGGGGTGGAATTTGGTTGACCGAGGTGACTTTTCTGATCCGAAACTGAGAGTTAAGTATTAGAGTTTGCCAAATCCTATTCTTATTACACCTTTCCTGGTTCAATGCAAGCTTAGGATGAGACTTACCCGGTAATTCCTTAGTTTGTTTACCTAAGATCATAAGTGTAGGTAATAAAGGTTTATCCTTTATTGGGGTTTGAGTGTGCTTTCATCCCATCTTTGTGAGTTAGCCTGAGACTTACCCGATAAAGGTTGATTCTATTGTAACACCCCAAATTTTACAACTCGGGGAGTTACTGGTTAGGACCGCACAGTGGGTCCCGACCTTAGTTTGACAACAACTTAACAAGATCTTGCAACAAGGCACAAATAAGGAAAACCATAAATCATAAAATAAATCTTAACAATGTATGAATGTGACCAGAACAACTGACAGCCGGAAAACATAAGATAACAAGGTACAGAAAGAAAGAAAAGAACCAAGGTCCAACTGGAAATCCCACAAATAAAGAAACTGTAACACGTCCTAAAAGTACGACACCCCGGCTGACCACTACCATCCGGATCACTCGGCATCTGCTCTAACCTGTGGTAAGTCTACACAACATAACAACTATTAGCTAACTATCCAAATATAAGTAGAATAACAACAACACAAACACACGCAGAAAAATTATAAGCAAACATCATGCTGGCACTCAACCGTTTATTATCTATTATTTAGGTGATTCATCTTATTCAATTTTACAGTTGTGGCACGAGAGCTATTAACAGTTCTCGCCTCCGTTCCTTATCCAACTGGGTGTAGGTCTAGCTGACCTCCGCCGGTAGCATCACTACAAACCGAGTATGGACTAGTCCCTAAAGAAACCCCCAGCGCCCGCAAGCTAACTGAGCAGAATGCCACCGCCCGTTACTCTTAGGTCAAGTATAGGTCGGTAAATATCTATCACAACCTATAACTCTAAACATCTCAATCACACACCACTATCATCATTCATGCTCATATTTAGAAGTCAGCTAAGTAAGCCCAAAGGACTTACCTGTTACAATTCTCGATTCTCTGTAAATCAAACTCGTTCTGTAACTGTAGCAACGCAGTTGCCTGTCAAAGGAGATAAGTGCATTAGCACACTCCCAAAGTAATTAGAAGTCTAAGACTTCTAAGATATAAGATCGTAATAGGACATAACTAATTACAATACTAATTTATGGTAAAATGACTATTTTACCCTTGGTCCCGAAACTTCCAAAATTTCCGAAATTCATGTCTAAACTCCTATTTGAGACTCTAAAGTCATATTCCAACTCCTAAAGTTTAGTTTGGTTACAAACTGATACTTTTCCTATTTTCCTATTTTCCAAAAGATCGTAAAGGTCCAACTTCGGTTTCAAATATAAAATTCGTAAAAGCTTATAAAAATTCCGAAATAATTCCCTAGATTATCTATGATGTTCCATCTAACCTTAGGAGAAAGAATTTCTCAAAACTGTTCATCCATCATTTTTATAAAAATTCTCAAATTTGGCTACTATACTTAAAATTTCTATACTTAACCAAAAGTCCAAGTTTACAAAAACTGCTTAACTATCCAACTTCGGAAGCTTATAACTTCTAATCCGACCGTTCATTTCTTCTCAAATTTTAATACACTAAACTACATATATCCACCTATCATCTATTAAAATTTCAACGGTGGATCTTCTCCCTAACTTTTTAAAATTGGTCCACAAGACTAGCCGTTTCTAACTTAAAAACTGAAGCAAGCAAAACAATTTCTTTACAACAGCTCCTTATTATTATTATTTTTACCATTTTTGACAACACTCTTCTACTCCAAATTGCACCAGTCCCTAGCTGATTTACTAGTCCTAAACTCATCCTACAAACCCTACAACAAGTTACAATAGTATACACTAGATAGAAGAGTGAGTTTGGATAGAACTTACTGCTGGCTCTACTCCAATTGACTGGTGGTACTCGACCTAAATGGCTAGAGAGCAGGCTGGCGTTCCGGGATTGCTGTGCATTTAGAGTTCCATCAAAGGACGAACAACAAACAGTACAGAAGGAAAGGCAACTCGACTCACCAATACAACACATGTTATTCAGTCGGGACAGATACGAGGGAGCAGAAGAAGGCTATACTCACCTGTATAACGAAATGGAGATTGAGATGACGAGTTCCAGGACTGAAAGGTCGAAGCTCCTGTTGTCGCCTAGGCTGAGGGTCGAGAATAACAACTCTTCTGCAACGATGACTTGCAGTGTATACGGATCTGGACAGACGAAGAGCGTGAGTAAGGGCTCGATACAGAACGAATGAATGGCGTGAATCTGGACAGAATTAAGAGGAGGAGTGTATAAGGAAGGAGATCGTTGGGGAAGGAAGGTTCAGATTGTGTGCAGAGGGAGTTAATCTCGTGTAACGGCTGCTCCTGTCTTCATGTAGCTGGGCTGGCGCTGCTCGGCTGAAGCGAACTGGGCTGGAGCTGGCAACGCTGGGCTGAAGAGGTAAGACAGCAGCACATGCTGCTGGGCTGCAGACAGGCGGCTGAAGCTGGCAAGTTTCTGGGCTGGGCAAGCTGCTGGCGGGCTTCTGGCTGGGCAAGCTGCTGTTGGGCAGGCGCAAGGGAACAACAGCCCGTGCTAGTTGCAGTCCGGAAACAAGATCCCGACAAATGAATGTACGGAATAGACGGATATGGATTTTGTTATAGTTTAGGATTGGTTATAAGAATCCTATCATTTTATGTGAAGGTAAGCTACATAAAATGATAAACTTTTTAAAAGATTCTATCATTTTATGTGAAGGGAATCTACATAAAATGATAAATTTTATAATAATGTGTCTAACTAAGTAGACGAATATGGATCAACTGATCGAGATCGGGTTTGTTACAGAAATAGACGGAATAAAAATTCCGGATATTACATCTATTCCCTTAGATGGTATGTTAGTTTGAGGTTATAGTTCTTTATCTTAATTCCTTGAGACTTACCCGGTAATAGGAGTTACGGTTTAGGATTAGTGAGTAGTGAGACTTACCCGGTGATCCATTCCACTTTAGTAACACCTTCCCTATGCAAAAATCTCAGCTTTGTCCGCTTATCGTTAGATCTTGAGTTGGAACCACAACTAGATGCTTTAATCCCTAGAATTGCATATTTGCTTTATTGACTTCTATATCATCTTTGATTGTTTTGATCACCTCTTGTGGTTAGTATTTACATAAGCATACCGTAATTGGACTTTGTTTCACTAAGTCCCTGTGATCGACCCCTGGAATTCCTTGCTTTTTACTACGATTGACCCGTACACTGCGGGTTCGCATCCTTGTTTTAAGCTTACGTCTAGGGTTATAAATTTAAAGCTTGCACACACCGTTTGGAGCGAACAAGTTTTTGGCGCTGTTGCCGGGGACTTGGTCTAGACCGAGCCGGTTACGGTTTGCTCTTGGGGGACTTGCCCCCGTGTCTACTAACGACTCTACTTGAGTGACTTTTGCAGGTTCTTTCTTAGGTATATGCGAAGAACCCGCACTGGGAAGGAAATCGTTCCTTACGATCCCGAACCAGAAAAGACATACAAGCGACGCTTAAGAGAAGTGAAGATGGCCCAACAAGACAACCGCGATCTTGAGGCCGAGTTGAAAGAGGCGTTAGAGCTGCTACGCCTCAGCAGAGAAGAACTGAGGCAAGAGAAGGAGGAAACTCGCACCAAGACTGAAGCAATCGAAGCAGAGATGGCAGCCATACGAGACCAGATTCTACTTCGACCAAGGGAAGATCCAATTGTTGATCCTCGACCGATGCAGGTCACAGTTACTGACCCTCGACCGAGGCAGGTCCCAGTGCCTGACGCCCCGGCCGATGTACTTCCACCTCGGGTGCCAGTCCGAGACGTTCTTCTTGCAGGAATTCCACAAACCCTAGGTCAAAGGATGGACCCTAATCAACAACTGAGGCGTCCAGGAGTTAACCTAGGAGATCCAGTGGACCATGAATATGAACTTCGACCGCAAGTTCTATCCATGATTCGCCAATGCCAATTCGGAGGGGTAGAGAAGGAATCACCACATCAACATTTTCAAAAGTATGAGATCTTGATGGAGACCTTGAGACCTCCGAGGATTGAAAATAACAACTACAAGCTAAGACCTTTTTACTTTTCTTTAAAAGATAGAGCCCTTACTTGGTATCAATCTCTTCCTCCAGGAAAAATTAGCACATGGGAGGAGATGACAACGGAATTTTTGACCAAATTCTTTCCCCCCTCAAAGACAGCTGAAATGAGAGGGAAGATCAACGCTTTCATTATGAAGGACAAGGAGAGCCTGTCCAAGTCATGGGAGCGGTTCAAGGACATCCTTTTGGATTGTACACATCATGGGATTCCAAAGTTAGAGTTATTGGAGATATACTTCAAGGGACTGGACGGAAGCACCCAGTTCAACCTCCAACTACTCTCCGCCGGTACCTTTATGGACATGGCGATTGACGAAGCTTGGGACTTCATTGAGAAGCAAGCTTTGCGTATGGAGAAGTACACGCACCAAGGAGCTGAAGGTGGAGTTAAAAGAGTTAACTTCCAAGAAACTCAGCCCAACAACAATCAACTCACGTCTTTGAAGAATGACGTGAAGCAATTGAAGGAACTCTTGGTTGCTCAAACCAAGAAGGAAGAGCAAGGACAAAGGAACAACAACAACGGATACCGTAACAACAACGGGTCTCGGAACAACAATAGAGGATCCAATAGCAATAACTGGAGGGCGAACAACCAAAATTCTGGTAACAATCATTCAAACTCCAACTCTAACGATTCCTCTAACCCTTTCCTCTCTTCCCCTTCTTCTTCTTCTTCTACTCCATTAAAGAGCCAGGGGCAAGGATCAAGTTCGTCTCAGCCGGAAAAGAAAGACGCAGTTCTGGAGGCTATCTTGATCAAGCTCAACGCTATGGAGACTTCTATGACTTCATTTTCGAAGGCCCAAAAAGCCTTTGAGCAACAACTTGCAAGTAGGGCGAATGAAGCACCAAGAGATCCAGGGAAGCTCCCAGCAAAGACGGAAAGCAACCCTAAGGGCCAGATCATGGCCATAACTACGAGGAGTGGACTGAAAACTGCAGATCCAGTGCCTCGGTCGGTGCTAGTACCGACGAAGACCACCTCGGTCCAGGTACAGTCGAAGAACACCTCGACCGAGATGCCAACCGAGGTGGAGCCACAGAAAGCGGAGGGGAAAACTGAAGTTTATGTTCCACCTCCTGCATACAAACCACCACTTTCATTCCCCCAGTCAAGGGCCAGAGCACATCTAGACAAGCACTTTGGTAAGTTTCTTGACTTGATGAATAAACTTCATATTAACATTCCTTTCCTTGATGCTATTCTAGGACTGCCCGCCTATGGGAAGTTCATGAAGGAGATCCTATCAATGAAGAGGAAACTGGAAGATTTTGGTGAAGTTAGGATGACATCTAAATCCTCGGAGTTCATTCAAATCATGAAGGAGAAGATGCCACCTAAATTAAGAGATCCCGACTCATTTTGCATTCTCATTCAAGTTGGGGATGTCACTTGTGAAGCCCTTTGTGATCTAGGAGCCAGCGTGAGCATCATCCCGTTGGAGCTATGTGCGAAGATCGAACTTGGAGAGCCCAAGCCGGTCAAGATTCGACTTTATATGGCGGATCGCTCCATCACCCATCCCGTGGGCATCTTGGAGGACGTTCCGGTCAAGTTAGGTAACTTCTATTTACCAATAGATTTTGTTGTACTTGACATTCCCGCAGATTATCCTGTTCCTATTATTCTCGGGAGGCCATTTCTAGCAACTTCGGGTTGCAACGTGGATTGCAAGAACGCCAAGCTGAAATTCAACATTGGCGGCGATAAGGTGGAATTCGCATTACTTGCAACCATGAAAGGGGAGCAGCTAACTGATGATATCTTCAACATCTACGATGAAGAAGAATCAAGAGAATTGGTGAGCTCTATCCTTACTAACGATCCACTCGAAAGAGTTATTAGCTTCAGTTTAATGGAGGAAGGTATAGATGCTTCTTGTGATGCAGATATACGGAGCTTAAAAGCACTGGAAAAGGATCCAGGAGCTAAAACTGAGAAGCTAATCCAGGAGACGAAGATCTCCAGTTTCGGTTCCAATTGCAGCACCTCGACCGAGGCACTTCCTGGACTGAGCGAGGCGACTGAAGAACATCTCGGTCGACGCCTCTGCGCCTCGACCGAGGTCGATGGCGAGACGACTTCAACTGAGACTTTCGAAAGTCCAGTTTCTGGATCTACTCCACTGGAAGGAGGAAGCAAGGATCCACCTCAGAAAGCACCCCCAGTTGTGGAGCTTAAACAACTCCCAAATCACTTGAGGTATGTCTTTCTTGGACCGGATTCCACTTATCCCGTTATTGTTAGTGCTTTCCTTTCCGAAACTGAATTATCTAAACTAACGCATGTCCTGAGAAAGCATCAAAAGGCTTTGGGTTATACTATAGATGATCTTATTGGTATTAAGCCCTCTTTCTGCATGCATAGAATTCTAATGGAGGATGATCATAAGACTTCACGGGAACCTCAAAGACGGTTAAATCCGATCATGAAAGAGGTTGTGAAGAAAGAAATTCTTAAGTTGTTGGATGCAGGTATCATATACCCTATCTCGGACAGCAAGTGGGTTAGCCCGGTGCATGTAGTTCCGAAGAAAGGAGGGATGACCGTTGTGACGAATAAGAACAACGAGTTGATCCCAACTAGGACCGTTACGGGCTGGAGGGTTTGCATCGATTATAGGAAGCTGAACACGGCCACACGGAAAGACCATTTTCCACTTCCCTTCATTGATCAAATGCTCGAGCGGTTGGCCCAGCATTCACACTTTTGCTACTTAGACGGCTATAGTGGATTCTTCCAGATTCCTATCCATCCGGATGATCAGGAGAAGACCACTTTCACTTGTCCATGGGGGACATTTGCTTATAGGAGGATGCCATTTGGATTGCGCAATGCACCCGCTACCTTCCAGCGATGCATGATGGCTATCTTTTCCGAGTACATAGAGGAGATCATGGAGGTATTTATGGATGATTTTTCTGTATATGGTTCCTCTTTTGACGATTGCCTATCTAACCTTTCTCTAGTGCTTAAAAGATGTGAAGACACTAATCTTGTTTTGAATTGGGAGAAGTGTCATTTTATGGTTAATGAAGGCATTGTGCTAGGACACCTCGTTTCTAATCGAGGTATTGAGGTCAATCGCGCTAAGATCGAGACTATTGAGAAACTCCCTCCCCCTTGTTCTGTTAAAGGTGTGAGGAGTTTTCTCGGGCATGCAGGTTTCTACAGGAGATTCATCAAGGACTTCTCTAAGATTTCTAAACCTCTAACTAACCTCTTGAATAAAGATGTTGTTTTAGAGTTTTCGCAGGAGTGTCTTGATGCTTTTTACAGGATTAAGGAAGCGTTGATCTCCGCTCCCATTATCCAACCTCCGGATTGGACCTTGCCCTTTGAGATCATGTGCGATGCTAGTGATGTAGCCGTAGGAGCGGTGCTTGGACAGAAGAAGGATGGACGGACCACCGCCATTTACTATGCTAGCAAGACGCTTGATGTAGCACAACGCAACTACGCTACCACCGAGAAAGAATTATTGGCGGTTGTATATGCTTTCGAGAAGTTTCGTTCCTATTTAGTTGGGGCAAAAGTCATTGTCTACACCGACCACGCAGCCATTCGTTACTTGTTGGCTAAGAAAGATGCCAAGCCACGCCTTATTCGATGGATTCTCTTGCTTCAAGAGTTTGATCTAGAGATCCGCGATAAGAAGGATCCGAAAATTCTGTTGCGGATCACCTCAGCCGGCTACCTGCATCTTCACGCGAGAAGGACGACCCACCCATAGACGATTCATTCCCCGATGAGCATTTACACTTATTGGAGCATTTGATAGACTTACTTACTTCACCCCACGATGGAGGTGAAGTATGGGGTGAGGGCACCTCCCATCACATTTGAGAGACGCATCATGGTCCAGCTAGCGACCTTAAACCAAGCGCTTCTTGGGAGGCAACCCAAGGTATTGCTTTCTTTTCCCGTTTTCTAGTCTAGTTTAGATAGTTTTGCTTTTGCTTTGCTTTGTTTTGTTTTTGACATTCTAGACAGATAACATGTGACATCTAAGGAAGGAGCATAACTAGAAGGACAGAAGATCGAGAATTTGAGAAAACAAAGTTTGACTGAGGCATCTCGGTTGCTGTCAGAGCACCTCGACCGAGATGATTCTTGAGCAACCGAGGCGACTAGGGTTTTCTGAAGAACCACATCGGTCCGTACCACCTCGGTCCAGTCGAGACTATCTCGACTGAGGTGACAGCAGTTCCAGAAAGGGTATAAAAGGGGGATTTATTTTCTCTCTCTTCCATCTCACCCTTCCTCGACCGTGGCGACAGTTTCACATCGCCTCCTTCGATTCTTGCTCATTTTCGAAGATTTCTGTCTCCAAACTGCGATTAAGGCTTAGAGGATCCCAGTGCATCATCGATCTGCAAGAAAATCGAACCGATTCGGCCGAACGAGGTAAAACAAAACCGAAACCCTACCTCTCCGATTTCGTTTCGATTTGGGCTTTGGTTGCCCTTGCATTTGCTGAGAAAAGGCTTAAGTACCCCTTAGGAAGCAGTTGTAGTGATTTTGGGGGAAAATAACTGAATTTTCTGAAGAAATTAAGATCCAGTTTTTCGCCTCGGTCCAGTCGAGCTGTGCCTCGGCCGAGGTGATTCTTGAGTGTTGTCAGTTGACCGAGGTGACCTAACAGTGACCGAATTGAAAATGAGTTCTGACCGACGCCTTGCCCTCAGGGATAGATCATCGCCTCCCCCTTCTTCCTCTTCTTCCCGACCCTATCGACCGGTGATCCATGAGAGACACACCAGGTCGATTATGACCGTATTTTTGGCCGTCCAGTGATTGCACCTCGCTTCCTGGACGTGTCTGCTTTTGATTGCCTCCAGGTAGACGGAGACCTTAGGAGGGTGATTTCTACAGTAGGGCTGGATCAGTTTACTGAGATCCGAGCCCCAGCCTATTTGGAGCCCACCTTAGAGTTCGTTAGCTCCTTCACCTACCTCCCCACAGAGAGATCTGTGAAGTACCGGTTGATGAACCGGAACTTCTTAGTGCCACTAGAGTACTGGAGAGAGATTTTTGGCTTTCCTGAGCCCACAGCTGTTGACTTCCCGTCCCGATCTGTAGCTAGGGAGTTTTGGGGGCAGATTGCCCATATTACTGAGCATGCAGACAGATGGCGCCCTGGAGATTTCAGGGAGAAGGTCATCTTCCACTTAGCCTTTAGGTTAGCCCACCGGATCTTCAGTGAGACACTTCTGGCGCGTACTGAGATGCCCCAGAAGATCCGACAGGGGGAGCTTTTCAGTTTATACTGCATGGTTACTGTAGGTATCCTGGACTTTGGCTTGATGTTGGCAGAGGACCTGCACAAGATCAAGGCCAAAGCGAAGGGAGACATCTGCTGCGGACGGCTTGTCACCCACATCGCTAGTTATCAAGACATGGATCTCAGCGCTTGCACGATGGTGGCGGCTCCCAAGCCGCTTGGGCTACAGGAGATGATCATTCGGCGGATTCTGGTTCCCCGAGGTCTGACTACACCGTACGTGGCTATGCCGTGGGAGCTGACTGCACCACAAGGGATCAGGTGGTCTGCCCAGTTTACAGTTTTTTACCCACATTATTGGCAGACCGCTTGGGCTCCACTGATGGAGGATTACAGAGAGGCAGCAGCTGCCCCAACTGAGGAGGAGGCAGATAATGAGGAGACAGTTGATGAGAGAGAGGGTGGAGTCCCGATGGACACAGGGACAGATACTGCAGGGACGAGCGCACCAGTTATAGATCTGGATGATGAGGACACTGAGCCTGCACCTGCTACTTCTCCAGTGAGACCTGCTAGGCGTAGGGCGCGCCGACATAGAGATTCAGAGGCTCACAGACGGATCGATGATCTGACGGATCAGGTTATTGATTCATATGCTGCTTTGTCACTGGATATCCGCGAGATGCAGGAGCGGCAGCATTACCAGCACATGATGGCCCAGATTCAGTTTGAGCACGTCATGGGCTATCCGTTCGACCCGTCCCAGTATCCGTATGTTCCACCACCACCACCACCACCGGATTGTGACTACTGAGAGCTGCAGGATTTCCTTTTCTTATTTTTATGCAGTTCAGCTTATTATCCGGTGAGTACTTTTATCCTTTAGACTTATTTTGACCCACTGGGACAGTGTGTCCCAAGTATGGGGTGTTTATCTGATGTATTTGACATTTATTTGATGTATGACTCTAGTTGACCGGATATCTATATTTATGCTTCACTTTTGCATCTATGTGTTTATCTGAGACTACATGCATACTTACAGGTTATTTGATTGAGAAAAACGTCGAAACTAAAAGAAAACTAGTTTTAAAAAAAAATTTGGACCTCGACCGGGGCAGTTCTGGCCGAACGAGGTGTTTCACCTCGGTTGACCTAAGAACACCTCGACCGAGGTGGGTTAACTAAGAGTTTTCAAAAACGATTTTTGTGCCTCTTATCTGGATATGATCTCAGTGAAGATCTTGTTTACTGACTGGTTTTAAAATTCTTTATGTGTTTAAAAGGTTTTATAATATGTTTAAGTTGCTAAATGCTTTGTTTGAAATTATTGGCATGTTTAATACTTTGTTTTTATCCAAATTATGTTGAATTTGAAGGTTGACACCGCAAGATAAGTTCTCTCACTTTCTTCCTGGAAAGACCAAGGCAATTCATTCTTCTCTCTTCTTCTTCTTGATCATGCTTAGCCCCTCATATACATTTTTGCCTCCCTTTACCTATCCGGGAATTTGGAAGCAAGCGAAGTGGTGAAAGCAAGTGAAGTTAAAGTTGAGAAGTTGGCTGGAAGTGAAAGTATTAGAAAGTAATAATAGGTTTGGGGAAGTCAATCATGAATATGAGTAACTCGGCACCATTCACATAGCCGGGTGTTTGTGTCTTGCCAAAGTCGGATTGAGCGATATTCCTAACGGGTCATGGTATGTGCATCAAGGGTTTGATGCATCTCAAGAAATTGAAGATTGCTGATTTCCTAGGCTTCGGTTATTGTGCACCTCTGTCCATGCATCCCAAAAAGTAAAGTAAAAAGAAAAAGTGTGAAATAAGCAAAGCTTATTGGTGGAAGATGTTGCAAGACAAAGTGAAAGTGAAGTTCATCCTTTTCCCGCATTCTAGCACCACATTACCTTACATACATTCCTACCCTACACGTTTCTTGACCTTTCTTTTGGGAAGCCCTTGAGACCTCGAGCTTGTTGATTGACTTAGTGGTTTAAACTGGATTATACATGACTAATTTTGATAATTATGACTTATTATGCATTCTATGATTTTATGCAAAGATGAACAACTTTTCTATATTTATAAAATGTTTTGATCATATTTTGATTTTAAATTCCATGAAGTATTCTCTTAGAGTGATCTATGATTGTAGCACACCATAAAAATGTTTTTGAAAGACTTTTCATTGATTTTCTTAACTTATAATCCATTCTATCTTGTCTTTTATATGCGGAACTTGCTTGGGACAAGCAAGGGCTAAGTATGGGGTATTTTGATAGCATGAATTATAGTCTATATTTTGGGGTTTGTTTGGACGTTTTATCTTTCATAATCTGCATGTTTGTGTGTATAATATGTGATTATATTACCATTTCATCTATCTTTGCAAGAATCGAGGTCTACACCTAGTTTTGTTGTAATCGTAGGTAAAATGGCACGTTTTGCATCAAAAAGGAGCAAAAGGAGCTATGGAGTCATTGGAGCTACATCCAGAAAGCATAGCCATGGATTTAAGATTCACTTTGGACCAGATTTGAGAGATTTCACATTCAGTTGTGACTCACCTCGGTTGACCACAGATTCACCTCGACCGAGGTGATCCAGAGAAGTCGACTCGACCGAGGCGAACACCTAGTACGCGGCGAGAATATTTTATTCTTGGCTGAGATCTTTTATCTTTGGAAAGTGATCTTATATTTTTAGGCTTGGCTCCTGGAAGGAAGAAGATATGCTAGATCATATATTTTACCTATTTTTATGGGAAGAGATCTTTCTAAGATATCTTATCTTTGGAGGGTTATTTTCCTATAAAAAGGGTTGGATTTCCACAAATCCAACATCGTGCTATACCATCGATCAGGGTTTATACACCGCTGCAGCCATACTCCAGTTGGAAGATTTGAAGAACCTTTTTGAAGGTTGAAGGAAGATTGAAGATTATAGCTTTTGAAGGGTTTTGTAAGGTTATCTTAGATTCCCTTCCTTGTTGTCTTGTTTTGTTGGATTTCTATCCAAGGAACGCTTTTGTTGTGATATTTGATTCAGTTATCGAAGTCTTTTCATTAAATTCTTCTTGTTCAAATATTCACCTTCTTCCCATATACTTGATTAATATTTTCATGATGATGAGTGGCTAATTTCCTTGTGTGATTCTAGGGTGATTGGCTGAAGGTTGTGGGAAAAAACAATGATAGAAGAATCTTGATCACAGTAGGACCCTGAAAGTTCGAGTCTTTAACCTTAACCCTAAGCATCTCGCTCAGTCGATGAACATCTCGGCCGGGGTGGAATTTGGTTGACCGAGGTGACTTTTCTGATCCGAAACTGAGAGTGAAGTGTTAGAGTTTGCCAAATCCTATTCTTATTACACCTTTCCTGGTTCAATGCAAGCTTAGGATGAGACTTACCCGGTAATTCCTTAGTTTGTTTACCTAAGATCATAAGTGTAGGTAATAAAGGTTTATCCTTTATTGGGGTTTGAGTGTGCTTTCATCCCATCTTTTTGAGTTAGCCTGAGACTTACCCGGTAAAGGTTGATTCTATTCCCTTAGATGGTATGTTAGTTTGAGGTTATAGTTCTTTATCTTAATTCCTTGAGACTTACCCGGTAATAGGAGTTACGGTTTAGGATTAGTGAGTAGTGAGACTTACCCGGTGATCCATTCCACTTTAGTAACACCTTCCCTATGCAAAAATCTCAGCTTTGTCCGCTTATCGTTAGATCTTGAGTTGGAACCACAACTAGATGCTTTAATCCCTAGAATTGCATATTTGCTTTATTGACTTCTATATCATCTTTGATTGTTTTGATCACCTCTTGTGGTTAGTATTTACATAAGCATACCGTAATTGGACTTTGTTTCACTAAGTCCCTGTGATCGACCCCTGGAATTCCTTACTTTTTACTACGATTGACCCGTACACTGCGGGTTTGCATCCTTGTTTTAAGCTTACGTCTAGGGTTATAAATTTAAAGCTTGCACACACCGTTTGGAGTGAACAATTATCTTAATGATCACAATTTCAAAACTTGGTCTTGCTCTTGTCTTGGAGTCTGTCAACTCCTTTCGGCATGATCTACTACGATTCAACCTTAATCTTCGTTCTAACCTACCCTTCTTTTTTGTGTTCAAGGTCGATCCCGAAGTAGAGTATGACTCCTTCCTACAAAATATATCCCCTAATAATTAGACTTTTGAAGCTTGAGTTTCCGCTTCCGTGTCGAGGCACTTACATCCATATTATACTACTCTAACTTTTTGAAGGGATGATGAAAAATTCAAGGCTTTAATCTCATCTTCAAAATTTATCGACACAAAAGCTCAATTTTGCGGTTATCATATAGTACTCGTTTAGGTGATTGAACACCATTTCATTCTACGCCATACATAGGTTAAACAACCTCCATGTCAAGTTAACATTGTTTACGGTGTAAAATTTCTCATACATGGTAGATATGGTTTTCAAAATCTACTTTGTTAATTTATGAATTGATCGTATGGTGACCAACACATTTGGACAACGACAAACGGATCACACTCATTGATTTCCAATCCACCAACTTTAATTTGTCTGCCATATGCCTAATTTTTCCTTCAAAGATTGGTACATATCTTTAGCGTATTGGTAATCCTCGATCTACATCATCTAAAACCTAAAATACACCCCATTGAATTTCTCCACCAATAATTTTTCTTCTCCGATTGTAACCGCAAGAACCAAGCTTTTTGATATCAACGATTATAATTAGAATGCAATCAAGAGAAAAAAATAACCTAGAATTGATTAAAACTCACGAAGATAAAATCCTTATTCTATTCATACTGTAATTAAAAAAAAAACTAACGAGGTTAAACTTACACAACCCATCATACAACCTATCATGCTTCGTAACCTAAATTATAGGTGTTGTTAGAGAAATTGTTTTTAGAAATATAAATTAAATTGTTCTTTCTACATCTACAACTTAAATTATAAATTTTATTAAAATATTTTGACATAATAGGCTTTTTTTCTATTTCCATTACTTCCCATTAGGTTTGTGTACCCATCAATTTTATCATTTTCATTAAACTGAAGTTGGAAGGTGAGAGGTTTGATTAGGGTACATTTACAAAATATTTTTTATCCCATGATCCTAATTATTAGAGAGAAATCTCAAAAATACTTAGTTAACTAATTTGACCAATTTTATTTTGTTTAGAATCGAACGGACACATAGTCAAGTCGATTAACCAACCTTAATACGTAATCAAAATTTTGACGGACAAAAAAGTAAATGTACTTAAATCTTATTTGCAAATTACAAAATGTCAATGCATGGATCCCACTTTGAATGCACGTACAAGTTATGAAATGTATGACAAATGCACGGTCGTCCAAATATAGCATAACTTAAATGCATGTACTATGCTCATTCACTATTTGTGAGTACTGGCTTTAATAAATTGTAAAATAAATTTAATTATTAATTAAATTGAAAGATAATATTATAAGGGAAAGTAAAAGATAATAAAAACAGAAAGGGATATTTTTAAATAAATGATAGTTTACATGTTCTTGATAAAAAAAAAAGTCTTAAATGAAACTGAACGTTAAAACGACCCGTAATATAAAAATATATGGAACCATGGTTTATGTAATTAAGGTTTTTTTTAATATTAGTATATATATATATATATATATATATATATAAATAGATCGTTAGTTTATATAATTTTTTAATTAATTTTTTAAAATGAGATTGCGTTTTAAATTGCATTGACAAAAAGAACGGAAAAAAAACATATGACATTAAAAGCTACTACTTTATTATTAGTATATAGATATATATTTTAACACTAATAGTATATATACATATATGTTTGGTAAGTAGATAAATATAAGTTCTATAATAGGATGAAGTTCTATAATAGGATGATTAAAACATGATAACTATATATATTATTTAAAAAAAAAAACTAAAATTCTAAGAAAATGACATGTGACATATTTTTTATTAGGATGAACCACATTAAAGTAAACGCTCCTGCTTTAATATATGTATATAGATAACATACCATATGTATCTTATGTACAATAATACATTAATGTGCTACAAGTCCAGTTTTCCAATTCAAATGTTAGATGAACCCATATAAATTATTAGTAAAATTATCTTAATTTCACATATCACACATGAAATGTTCATTTGAACAAAATTAATGAAATTTTAATTTCGATTTCGAAATTAAAGTGCGAAATTTATTAAACTTAAATTCGGTTTTACACCTCAAAGTGCAGATTTAATTAAACCAAATTTTGGTTTTACACCTAAAAATTAGAAAGATTGTTAAAATAAAATATGGGTTCATTTAAAATCTCCGTTCTTAATCAGGAACCAGATTCTTTATTCAGGTACCGTTTATCTATGAAATATAACTTAGCTTACATGAGAGTGTATCCCACCCCAAATTCGTTTCAAAGAGAAATTAGTAAAACAAAGTAAGCTAACTCTACACACTCTTCTCTTAAGGGGTACATTTACTAGACACAAAACTAGAAAAAGCCTAATAAACCAAATTGTTTCAAATAATATAATTTAGAAACAAATACCCAACCTAATCATAAGTTGTCACTCACCCAAAACTCTAAAACTATAACAATATCTTTTGTCAATATCAAGAAACTCGAATTATAATAAAGCTACAAAAAATATTGTTATATGGGTTTAAATATTGTAAACTATAAAGAAAAATATCTTACTATAACTAGAATGTATAGTTGGCCGATGAATCGAATAAGTTAAAAATATCATATTTTGTTGGTAGATGAATCAAATAATTTAAAATATCACATATATATAGTTGGTAGATGAATCAAATAAGTTGGAATATCATATAATGATTATATAGGTAGTTGTAAAATGAAAAAAAAAAAAAAAAACTAAAATCAATTTAATAACACTTCATGCAATTCTACAAGAAAAACTAAACATAAGGACCAAATTGCCCCCTAAGTAGGCATCACTTCGCATATTTGCTACCAAGTTAGTCTAACCGGAATCGGAAACGAATTTAATCCATGCGTATATCCTTGTTCATAAAAGTTGTTGGAATCATTTCTTATGGTTTGAAGTAATTAGAGTAGAATTTGATTACTTTTGATACCCTATAGGGAAACAAAATGTGGGAAAACAAGTTTATTTTGCATTAAACAACAAGAAATGATTTCATAAAATTTTATTAATAAGGATATACATATGAATTGAATTCGTTTCAATTCCATTTCCGTTTCCGGAGTTGGAACCAAACGGGCCCTAAATGTACTTCATCAATGCACGGTAAGAAATAAGAACACCTACGGATCGTCGGATCAATGCACGGATGACTTAGATTTAGCGTCTAAATATGGAAGTGTTCATTTGTAATTTATTATAAAATCGTGCATATGGTAACAAGAATACATACGAATATGTTTATATGGAAACCATTTTTTTACGTTCTAATTAATAATGCACGGATAATAAGTTTCATAAATTGAAATAATTATTCATCCATAGCCGGCGTCGACATCATTCACAAATTGGTTCATAAATGTATTTAATTGCACGAGACGATTGAAAATATAGCCATGTATTGCCTGCATTACAAGATCTGACTATTCCATGCTATAAATTAGGATATGCACATTATAACTTAATCGCTTGTAGTAGCAGTGTCTGTCTACTAGTGTAACATGACATATGACTCCACTAACATAAAATTTAATGCTAAGCACGAGTAGTGCATGGTTCCTATGCACAAGCACAATACTATTTTCACTTTGTATCACAAGCATGATGTACGATCCTCGTGCACGACTCCTATATATGCACAAGTTGGTGCACGACTCCTATACACAAGCACAACACTACCTTTTCGGCTATGTATCACAAGCACCGAACAACTCTTATGCACGAATGTAATCTGCAGATTTACTAGCAACAATATACATTTATCACGTTTACAACAATAACAAATGCACGTCTAATATAATTGTTTTAATGATTGAATGTCCGTGCAATCGTAAAGTCTAGGAAGATGACTGAATAAAGGATTTACTAGAGATTATAACATAGTCTGACAATAATCGTATGGTTAGCTAATTTAGGAAAATAATTATATACCGTGTTAATATGGTAACATGTAATATGACATTAAATATTGTCTAAATAATTATTTCATCATAACCGTTGAATCAATTAAATCATGTGACTTAGATACGTTCTCATTTCTTACTGTAGTAGCCGTTCTTACTTGATCCTTTTCATATATATATATATATATATATATATATATATATATGAGATTCCAATGCAGGATAGACAATCATCTTTTGCCTATGACATTTATTAGAGAAATCAAAGACAAAAACATAAGGACCAAATTTAGGAAAGGAATAGATTATTTTCTTGAAGGTCATTTTCCCTCTAAACAAAGTTGTTTGTTTAGTACCACAATCAGGCTTTTAAAGGCCGGGAGGTTTTAGTATTGGGGCCAAGTCGAAGGCCGAGTCTACATCAATAGGAAGCTGCAGAGCGCGACAAAGGATCTCGGGTGTGGAGGTTTTCCCACTCCATGAGTTGAACCATGGTCCTCCCCCGACCTCTACAGCCGCCATGTCACTTGTCAGGTCTAATATAACCTGCAGGGCAATTTAGTTCAGCGTTTTAAAAAAGCCATTAGGTCATACTTAGGGTTGTTCAAATTTCCGTCAAGACCGATATATTTTGGACCGGGACCGGAAACCTATTGTTGGACCGGACCTAAAACATCTGTTCGTCAAATTTGGTCCAACCGGTCTGGACCGAAGTAAAGAACTTTATAGCTCTTTTGACTTCATCACCTCACCTTGATTGCTTATTGTAGGAGGTGAAAAATGTCCTTAGGTTTTAATTCAAAATCATTGCTTCTACCATTGTCTTGTTTGTTATAACTTATAAATAACTTATACGGGTTAATTTTCATAAAAAAAAAGTACACAACCCTATACGTAGAATTTAGTAATCGTGAAGCTTGTTTTCTGTATTGACTTCAATAAAAGAATTTTTTGTCGTGGTCCTAATTCCCTACTAAACAAGTCCGAACTAACTTAATAGTTGTGTCCGAAATTCCCCGAATGGTGCAAAACCATTTTCAATAAAGGTAGAGATTAAACGGTAAAACAAATATAACTTTAACCTAAGATGTGTATATGTAGGGAAAGAACAAACCTTCCCTGTGTTGCCGTCAGATCTTTTCTCCCATATTCGCAATCTGAGAACACCTGAACAAGTATCCTTACAAACAGGAGCAAAACCTCCTTCAAGAGTAGGAGCACGCAAGATTGTACCTCGATTTGTTGTTGTTGCTTCTAACTCAACCTGTTTGTAGCAAGAAACTTCATGCTCAAGTTTCATACAGATTAAACATCTATTCCATTTTTAGACCAGATTCTACCTTGTATGTTTCATTGACTGCCGACATTTGCCAGTGTCCCCATGGATCAATCTCCCACTCAACGATTCCCTTCCAGGGTACAAATTCATAGAAGACTCCATCATAGTGAACTCCAATCAAGGATTAATATTTGATTTCAAGATTATTTTTATTAAATAAAAAAATACCTACTTAACCAATTCACTCCGTAATAAAGTGGATAAGGCGTACCAATGCTGCATTTTCGTAAATTCCTCCAGGTATCTCTGTCACACCTCCAGCTGCAGTCAATGAAACTTGTCCCTTTGCACCCTCAAATACATTGCACTGAACCTATAGCAACAGAATAGAAATTGCTAATTTCTTAACAAGTGTATATTTCATTTGTGATGCATAAACAGATGATTAATATTTAAAGTCACTTTTAATTTTAAACATTATATTTACCCAAAACCATTTTTTGGGGAATGCAGTTCCCCAATTCTTCTCTGAATATGAAGGAGCATTTTGGAACTCAAATCTTTCTCCATCCCATTCTATCCAACCTGCATTCATTCATTCAGATAATCACAACTTCAGTCTTGTTCAATCATTATTACTTACAGTTCCTGAATCCTGATGAACTAATTTTATCTACAATGTAACAGACAACAATAAATGGAAAGAAAACATTGCCTGTTGAAAGTCCAGCGGCCATGCATATTTGCCAATTAAGCGCAAAAACAGGAAATGCCGCAATCCATCCAGCAGTTGGCTGCTGCTTTGAGCCAACATTGCCCCATCCATAAACTGGCTGGGTACGGTACTCCCACCGAGCTGTATGCACTGTCTCAGCATAATCTGAACTGTCAGTAAGAACTAGAATCTTCAATTAACTATTTCAAGTTTGTATCATGAAAATCACAATGTAAACGGGGCAGTTGGTTCAGAAAGAGATAAAACATTCAATATGCTATATATGTCTATCATAACAATTTAAAAAACTTAGTTCAACTCGAGGAAACCTGGGCTTTGGTTTATTGAATGGTTCTTACGTTTATAATATGCATCAACATAAAGTATGAAGAAAATCATTGTGAAATAGTGGCTCAAAGAATCCTGTTAAATGAAAATTGAAGCCTCAGTCAGATGTGCAAAGAAGAAATCTTTGTGTTCGTGCAAAGAACAAGTAAGCAGACCTTCCATCATCGCGAATGAAACCTTGATTCCAAAGTGGAGTCACTTGAAATCCTTCCGCTACTCTTCTGTTGAAATCCTGTTAAGCATTCCAATTTTAAAGCTAGGTTTTATGATTAATGATATTCACATAAAGGGTGTGTGTTGTATATCACTATTACTCAAAAGGGATACTTCAGTTCAGATAGTCCTTCAATGAAATTGGACAGTATACATGGTCCATTTTCAAGTCACCAAAAGATAGCAATGCAATTAAAGACTACAAATGGGAAGAACTACACATATGATTAGAATCAATTCAATGGGAAGTATAAACTCAATGGTATCATATTCACCTCAGGTGGAACCTCTTTGTCTGGAGGCCGTGAATCTTTTCGAGCAGTAAAGGTACTTCCCAGCATTAGCTCATGTCTACCTAAGCGCTCACAGAATGTTAATACAAATTTTCGATGCTATGATGCAGCACATCACATTTTAGAGTCACGTTCAGATTCAGTCAATTAGCAAGTCCTTTTCATTGCAAGAAACATGATTATCATCAGACAATAGTTCTGACACAACAATCAGCTACCCATGAGTCTAACGCCAATGATAATCTTGAAAGGTAAGCAATTTTATTATGATCTATGGCTAATCAATAACTAGCTTATAACTTAAAAAGTCTAACTCCCATACAATCTAATTCAATTTCAACATAAAACTTAACAGCAAACATGGCTACACAACAGGCGGCTACCCATGATCAATCAATGATAATCTGTAATAGTAATCCTTGAGTTTTCTATTTTGAAGAGTAAACAAATTCAGAAAAGAAACTGTACTATGATCAATGGCTTAGCGATACTAGCTTAGGTCGTTTGATATCCATATCCTAGTTAAAAATATGGGCTGTATATTTAAGTTGTCGTTTGGGTGTTAATGATACTATTATGAAATAATAAAAAACACTTAATCTTACGTAAGATAGTAACAAACAGGATTCACAAACCCAATTAAGTTTAAGCATATGCATGCATGATAATTCATAGCTACAGAAAATAATAGAACTTACTTCCCCAGAAGTTATGAGATTCCTGAGAATGGTGGCATATATACTTGCCGTGAGCACCAAGTATCTGCACTCCAACTCCGGTAAATCGATGACCGTACTGTACTTGTTCAAAAGGAGATAACTTCTGCCGGAATGCAGGATTTTCAACGGAGTAGGTGAAACAGAAGCTCTGCTTCTTCTCCGGAATCGACACCTTAAAGTACCAACCTTCAAAAAACGGCCGACTGCTCCTGTCAAAATGGTACCTGCTTCCGACAACCTCAAATCCACATTTCTATAATAATCATGAAACTGAAAGAGACAAAGCTAAGACCTTACCCGCTGTGAGGCGTTCGGAGCTCCCGGTCGGGAGGTGTGGGGCGGTAAACCGGGCGAACTGATTCAGCTCCGCCGCCTTCCGACGAAGAACTCCGGGTAACGATAGCTCGAGGAGTGTGGAGGAGACGCCGGCGACCACCGGAGAAAGATCCTGATAATACGGTGGAGAGTGGAGAGACGGTCATGCTTCAGACTTCAGTTCGTTTGTCAAAGTTATGCGTGTCCTTGAAAGACGGTTATACTAAGGGTAAGAGCAATTTAGTATTAGTTAATTAAGTAAGATAGATCCAACGTTTACTCTTAATTAAACATACTTAGATCTAACTACTTCTCTCAGTCGTAACCATCTAACCAGCTAGATCTAGCTACTTAACTAGTAGGATATTGGGACAAATAACATGATGAAAATTTATAAAACAAAATACTAAAGAGTTACAAACGACTCCAACGAGGAGCACACTAAAATATACGGAAAAAACAAACATGAAGGGGTTAACTATTGGAGATAATAAGGTCTCCATCGAAAGATGGGATACTCCGAGCCTTATATATAAGGTCGGTGGTTAACTCCTGCCAACGTTTACTCTTAATTAAAGAAAAAAATGCCAAAAAGAGGTCTCGAACCTAAGACCACTGGATACCTAATAAGCATACTCCTTACTAACTGGGATACAAATTCATTGAAACTAATACCATTTTTCTGCATTATGAGGCCCCCAAATATCCGAGACCCTGTTCATGAAAACAGGTTGAACCGGCTTTGAGCCGGGCCTGTCTACCGGTACGTCTATATCGGACTTTGACCTTAACCGAAACATCTCCATTTCAAGATTTGTTTTTGTCGTGGTGACTGTTTTTTTTTAAAAAAATTTTCGTTTAGTGTACCTTAGATTTGACTTTTTCGATTAGTGTCCTTCGAGGTTTTTTAGAATTGAAAAAACTTTGACAAACGAACTTTTAGATGTTGATAACTTTTATTTATTTTTTTAGAATTATATTAATATTTGAACTTTGTAATGTCATTTAATTTTTGAACCAACTTTTAAATGTTGATAACTTGTATTTACATCGTGAAAATATGGTTTTTGTTTTAAATTAAATATTAAAATTTGTTGTATTATAAAAATAGAAGCTCAAATCTTATATTTCCTTGAAATTTATTAATGAATATTTTATTATTTCATTTGATTTAGTAAATAAAAAAATGATTTTTTAACAATCTAAATGAATGATTTACTTACAAATATTATTTTAAAATTAGATGAAAAAACTTAAATTTTTAATATATATATATATAAATAATTATAAAAAATTATATAACTTTATTCAAAGAGTTTTACTATAAAAGCTCAAATCTTATGATTTCTTAACGATCTAAATGAAATGAATAACATTTCTTTTGGCACTAAATGAGGGTTGAGCAGAGGAAAAACAATATTTAGCAGATACTAAGAAGGGAGGACGTTGGTCTGTGCAACCTTCACTATTGCTACTCGTTTGAAGATGGAGTAGTCGTCGCTTGGACTCGTCCCAAGTTGCAAGAGTAACGCGAGGAGAGTTGCTGATGGCGTGTGCAGAAGGAATTGATTGAGACTAGATTTGTTGCTTGTCTATCACCAGACGAAACTCTCTAGTTTTTGGCTGGCTTGAGGGTGACTGTGTGATCCTCTTGGACGCGGCTCACGTGTCAGAAAGAAGACAGGAGAAGGAGGCGACTAGGGTTAGAGATTCCTATACTTCTCAATGAGGTAGATCTAAATCTGTAGATCATGGTGTATGAAAGTGCAGGCCTTACTGCTAGCGACGACGACAAACAAGGGAGAAGGGTTCTCAATTGAAAAGGGCTTCTATCCGTGCCTGTCAACGTTGAGGGTTAATCTCTATGGCTCCTTTTCGCAGAAGCGGCTATTGTGGTTAAATTTGGGTGCAGGAGTAACGAAGACCTCAGGTATTGTTGTTGTGTGTAGAGAAGGTCTCCAACAGTTACTCCCACGTTTTCCAATGGAGAGGGAGGAAGAGATAGGTTAGATAGAGAGGATTGATGCATATAGACGTGATGGCGACGGTGATGCACGTTGTAGAAGGCATTGCATTCTCCTTTGTTTGTACAAGGAAGGTGTGTCATCTCATAAGACACTAGGAGCAAGAGAGAGATCCTCTCCCTAATGGCAACAAGTAAGGTCCCGATGTGTTGAAGATGGAAGGAAGATGCATGTTGCAACACATGAGTAAGAGAAGGAAATTATGCTTCTTGTAAGGCTATTATGGAAGGTGTATACTTGCAGATCATGCTTTCCAACCTTGACTGAGAGGAGATCTTTTGCCCTTATGCGATCAAAGAGATGAGGCAAGGAAGGTCCAGAATCACGCTCGGAAGAAAGGTTGAAAGGATCGGATAAATGTATAGGTGGAAAGTGAATGTGTGCAGATGGAAACCTTACCAAAATAGTTGTGTGTATCAGTGTAAATGATGGAGGTTGCAACAAATCATGTTGAATTGGGAAGTTGAGGAAGCATCTTCTGCATCTCCCAAGATCCTACGAAATGACTGTGGTACTAAAGAGGACCTGCTTACCATTCTCAAAGGCAGCCCCTGGATTGTCTCTGGCACCTCCTCCCTGCTTCTCAAGTGTTGGAAGCATGGCATGCCCCTCGACTATTCATGCCTCACTTCCATTCCTGTCTGGGCCTCGCTACATGACTTGAACTACAGGTTCTGGACCCCCACAATGCTCGCAAAGATCGGCTTTGCAATCGGTTACCCTCTCCTCACTGATGCTTGCTCAGCCAATCATAACAGACTCGGATACGCCAAAATTCTGGTTGAGATTGAAGCTTTCAAACCTCTCATTCGTGAAGTAAACTTACTCGGCCCTGAAGGAGAATCCATCTTGCAGAAAATCTCTTATGATTGGCTTCCGAACACTGCATCAAATGCATGCTCTTTGGACACCAGTGCTTCGAGCAAAAGAACCCTAGCTCCATCCCCTCCTCCCAAAAAATGTACTCCTCCTCCCTCTTCCTCAAACAAAGGCCCCATACTTCCAACGCCAAACCCTTCCCTCCGAATCTCTAACCTTCCTAGTCCAAACAACACGCCCATCATAAACCCCCCCGTTATCTTTACCCCCCCCCCCCCTCCACCACACACCAACCATTACAACCTCCATCGTCCAAGAGAGTACCCCTATACCTATCCTAAACCCCCCTCAGATAGTCCAGGAGACACTAACAAACCGTGACCCTCGGTCAACAAGCTCACGCCTTCACCACTTAATCATTCCCTCCCGCCTGTCACTGAAGAGCTGCTCGCAAACTCTTCCACCCTCAACCCACCCTCCCTTCCCCCATCAACCTTTGACCTTGTCCCACAACTCACCCCTCCCGTCGTCCCAGCAAGCAAGCATAACCCAAGTTATACCGACCCCTCTCCTCACTGTCACTTTTGCATGTAACAAGGACACATGCATGGAAACCGAAAACCCTAATGAATCTTAACCTTTATTCTTAGAATGTGCGGGGCCTAAATCACCCAACAAGCAGCATGTTATTCGGCAAATGGTCACCATTCACAACCTTGACATCATAGCCATTCTTGAAACCAAGTTCTCTGATAAGAAGATGAGAAGCCTCATCAACCTCATCCCAAACTGGTCCCAACTCTCCAACTATTCCCCTATATTCAAATGTCGAATATGGATTTGGTGGAACCCTGTTACTGTCTTCATCACCCCCTTCATCTTCGATGATCAGATCATTCACTAAAGGATCACTGACCCTCACTCAAATGGCACCCCCTCCCTAAACAACACCTTCGAGTGCTCCTTTATCTATGCACATAATAGACTTGAGGATCGTCCCCCCTAGAATGCCATCACCACCGTCAAACTCCTAATAAACAACGCTCCTTGGATTCTAATGGGGGACTTCAACACCATTCTAAACATGAACAAGAAACTATATGAGCAACCCTCTGCTCCCACCCCCCAACTACCGAGCTCTCTGACTGTTTTGAAGCCCACTCCCTCTGCGATCATGCCTACTCTAGCTGCTCGTACACATGGAATAACAAGCAAACTCAGTCTAGACTTTGGTGCAAACTGGACCGAATCCTTGCAAACCGGCACTGGTCTCCAAATTTCCCAAACTCAACTGCCCACTTTGACAACCCATACTTGTCGGACCATTCTCCTGCCGTTCTCACCTTAAACCCTAAACTCACCCCTCCAAAACGACAGTTTAGATTCTACAATACCTGGGCCACCCACGAAAACTTCCTGACCACTGTAAACGACACCTGGTCCGCCTCCACCACCCCTCTTCATGGAAACGGGTTTCACCGCCTCTCTCACAAACTCAAAAGCATCAAAAACAAACTAAAAGCGTTCCCCAGTGTCAAGATTGAAACTCTCCGCTCAACCATAAAAAACCTCCATTCAAACCTCACCGCTGTCCAAACCGACCTTCAATTATCCCCACTAAACCCCGATCTCCTCGAACAAGAACGGGTTATCCTCGTTAGCCTAAATGCCAACAAAGACCTCCTTAGAGCCTTCTTGGCGCACCTCTCCAAAATCTCTTGGGCCAAATACGGGGACAAATGCAACAAATACTTTTTCAACAACATCGTCACTAGGAGGGCGCAGAACAAAATCCTCAGCATACTAAATCCCCATGATCTCGACAAAGGGTCCACCCATGACCCTAGAGAAATCTCCCATATCCTAACCGCCCACTTCTCTAGCATCCTTAACCCTCAAACCCCCATAACCCCCTCAACCTTTTTCCGGATTGCCACTTACCCAACATTAGCGATGATGCCCGATTATCTCTTTCAAGAGTAGTCTCGAAGGCTGATATCCTAGCTGCACTCAATGACATTGGTGACCAGAAAGCCCCGGGCCCGGACGGATTCAACGCCTATTTCTTCAAGACCACATGGTCCACCACCAACAATGATCTCTCGGAAGCAATACTAGACTTCTTCCAAACTGCTCGCCTTCCCCAACACGTAAACCACACCTCTCTAACCCTGATCCCAAAAAAATCCAACCCTACACTACCTTCCGATTTCAGACCAATCGCTTGCTGCAATACCACTTACAAAATCATTGCCAAAATTTTGGCCACAGGCTCAATGATACCCTCCCTTCTCTCACCGGAAGCTATCAAGGTGCCTTTGTCAAAGGGCGTTTAATCGAACATAATATCCTACTCTGCCAGGAACTCTTCAAGAAATACAATCAGCTTAGGATCTCGCCTAGATGCGCCATGAAGGTCGACATCACTAAGGCATTTGACACCCCCAACCACAACTTCAACTTAAACTGCCTCAAGCGCACGAGCTTCCCCGAACACTTCATAAACCTTATCCGAGCTTGCATCACAAATGCCACATTCTCCATTAACCTTGACAGTTCCTTACAGAGGTTTTTTCAAAGGCTCTAGAGGGCTAAGACAGGGTTGCCCTCTCTCCCCACCACTTTTTGTCCTAGCCCTTGAAGTTCTCGCTTCCATGATCACCACCAATACCTCAAACCCCAACTTCAATGCCCACCCAAAATGCTCCTCACCCCGCCTCACCCACCTATGTTTTGTTGACGATATCATTCTTTTTTGCAAGGGTGACCTTGGTTCCATATCAATCCTGAAGAACACCCTCAATCACTACGGGAACTACTCTGGACTCATCATCAATTTGAGTAAATCAGCTCTCTACCTCGCTGGAGTCTCTACTTTGGATCTCAGTCTCTTTGTTACTAACTTGAACATGCCAATCGGTTCTTTACCGTTCACCTATCTTGGTATCCCCATCGGCAGCAAGAGACTCAAGCTCTCTGACTACCTTCCTCTCATCACAAAGATTACAAACAAAATAAACAGTTGGAGTGCCCGGAAGCTCTCCTATGCCGGGCGGAAACAAATCATCTCCTCCATCCTCTTTCCCCTCCAACACTACTGGTGTACCGTTCTCCCCCTCCCTCAATCCATTATTACCAAAATCAACAGCCTTCTATGCTCGTTTCTCTGGTCGGGTACTACTTCCAGTCAGCGTTCCCTTGTTGTCTGGAGTACCGTATGCAATACCATCCCGGATGGAGGGCTTGGCTTCAAAAAAATCTTGTCCTAGAACAAAGCATGCTTCTCAAACCTCCTCTATGAACTCGACAACCTCAACAATAATTATAACATCTGGACCGAATGGACAAAATCCTACATTCTCAAAGCTTCTTCAATCTGGACCTGCTCTGCTAGTTGCAAATATAGCCATTCCCGGAACTCCCTCCTTCGAATCCGTGATGACATCCTCTCATCCCTCAACGGAGCTAGTTTTGCCACAACAACCTCTAAACCTAACGGCTCCTTCTCAACAAGTGCTGCCTACTCCATCTTCAAACCTGCCTCAACTTGCAACACTCCCTTCTATTCAAAAAAATCTGGAACATCATCAACATCCCTAAGTACAGCTTCACTTCTTGGCTTGCAAGTCATCAAAGGTTACCAACTCTCTCCAAGCTCCTCTCTTGGAATATCACCACCTCTAACACTTGCAAACTTTGTAACTCCTCGCCTGAATACGAAGACTATCTACTCCACAATTGCAATTTCTCTCGTTCTACCCTCGATCTCATCTCTCGCTGGACAAGAACGCCGCCACCTCTTCCCTACAACAATAACATCTGGACCTGGCTCAATTCTACCCATTTCAAACGACATGACCTCCCTGCTCACATTCGTCTTGCCTCCATCACAAGCTACATCTACCACATCTGGAAGGCGAGAAACGATCTAATCTTCAACAACCTCGTCACTCACTCCTCCACTTGCGCCCACAACGCTATCCAAGCTGTTAAGAATCACGTCTCTCATCATTGGAAGGATAGATCCTCCGAGCCTATCTTCTGGGCCAACCAACTTGGCATTTCTCTCATCTAAATACCTATGTACGTACTGATTACCTATTGCCTTAGAAAGGCTTATATAAATCCCATCTTTTCTGGTCAATATACAAATTTTTTTAAAAAAAGTGTAGCGGTGATGAGTTCAAGATGTACGCTTTCAAGGTAAAGCCTTTGGAGAATTTTACTTTGTATAAGTGTAATGGTGATGTTGTTTATAAGGTTTACTCGACCAAGTTGAACAGTCTTGTTGTTCAGTTTTGTTATAGTTTGCATAAGTTGTGTGTGACTTGCCCTAAGAATTCATATTAGGTATACTAGTAGTTATGTATAAAAAAAATTCTGGTATGAGTTTCTGGTATGAAATTCATACCAGAAACTCATTCCAGAATGTAAAAAAGAAAATAAATAAGACAAAATAATAATAATAATAATAATAATAATAATAAACAAATTTAGTAATTAGGAATTAAAACATACACTTACATAACAACTAACAAACATCTATTATTCTTTTTTTATTAAAATAGAGGGGTTAATTACTTTTACATAACATTAAATGAAAGTGGTAAAAAATAATGGGTACCTTTACTAAAACAAAACTAAAAGAAAGCCCTATTTGGCCAAATTCTTTTAAAATTATATTAATTTTATTGTATTAATTAAGAGTTAATAAAATAATAAACATCACTTAACTTCAAGTACCTCTTCCCTTTCTCTACCAAATTAGCTAGTACAACAACATGTATGACACTCCGTTTTAAAGAGGATTTTTTTCATTCATAAGGCAAAACCAACGTTAGAAACACTCTCTACTATTCATGGGGCAAAGAAACCCCCTCTCCAAACCCTAGCCACCAACCACCTCCTCTCATCCACCTCAAATTGCTTCCACCAAGCACAAATCAAAACAAAACACCTAAATACAAAGATCCGGCCCTAGCATCACCGTTGTTTTAGATCAAAGATCTCAAAAAGCCCCATAACCACCAAAAGATCGATGGGGAAACCCTCTCCCCGTGGAAAACCCTAACGCCGCCGCCGGTTTTTTCGACCGGACCCGAGCCTTTCTCCGGAGTGCTTGACCTATTCTCTTCTTCAAAGTTCGCCTCCTTCGAACTCCTCAAGTTCCCCAAGTTCGATGCGGACCTCATTTTTCCCAGCCCTTTCCTGTTGTTGAATGGGCGTCTTGGCCCTTGGCGCTTTTCCTAGGCTGTTGAAGGGGCAAGATGTCTTTGAAGCCTCCAACGTCAACTCCTTTGTTATCTAGCGTAGATTCCTGGGTGTGGACAACCCTCTCTTTCTCCTCTGGATGGATGATGGAAGGCTCATGGCCAAGCGGATGTCTTCTTGTCTTTCTTATCATCGATGACCCTTTGCATTCTCTTTTTCTTGAAATGTTGATTGCAATCTGTTATGGGAATTTGATTGTGTTTTTGTGGTCCTTTTATTGGACTTGTTGAATCTCTTCTACCATCATTCCTGGAACTTTTTTGTGTCACCAAATGACAATGCAAAATCGAAATGGAGGTTGCTGAAAAGCACCTAATCAAGGCCTTAAAGCTACACCAGCACCGTCTACACACGGATTTACTTTGGGTTTCCAGAATCTAGTTCTAAAACATAACATATGTTATCTGTCAAAAGCATGTGTTGATGCTCCTTGAAAATTTGTTGTTGCATCAGGGTTTTAATCGAATCCTCTAAGTGTGTTTACAAACTCTATTTGTTGTTCTGGTTTACGACTTTCTTGGTTACCCCTTCCCACTCAACTTAGTGTTAGTTTTTTGACTGTTTCTATTTCAGTCTTCCCAGAATCGGTCTGGGCTATAACCATGTTTTCCTAATTCTTACAAACGTTATGTGGTTTGTAGGAAATCTTCTATTGATCCTATTGCTATCGACAATCCTTTAACAGGGTTTGATCAATCCGAAAATTGGATCTTAACCTACTAAAACAAACACATGTATTAATTCTTCCAAAAATACAACCATTTGTTCTACAAATACCAATCTGGATCTCTCTTATGCGTGTTAGTGTTGCTTTTGGCAATTAAAATGAAGGGTTCAACAATCGTATTTCTTACAAATAAATCAAAATACTAAAATAATCAATTCTCCACTTTAATCATAAGGTTTTGAAATTAAAACGAATTTACAAAATATTCATTTTAATTTGTTAAACAAAGATTCAATATTGTTAATCAACTCCTTTCGAACAATTTTCCCCTTGCGAATCGCTACTCTTTAAACCATCAAAGTTGTACACGTTTTTATATCACGATACCTGTGTGCTGCAGCTTCGTCTTCTCTGTTTTGATGCGGTCTTGGTGGTGGTTCGAGTGTTTGTCGAGAAGGGGGCGTGGATGTGTGATCGACTCCTGACGGCTCTGTTGCAATCCAAATCTGAGGTGTCCACAACTGTTCCCCAGACCTCCTACCTGTGTACTTCCTTCGAAGATAAAAGTTCATGTTCGTCGCTTCCGGCTGACTGGATCATTCTGCTTTCCCTTGAAGACGTCCCTGCTTTCGGGTTTTTATGATGCATTTTTGTGTTTTCTTTTTCTCCTTTGTTTTGGTCTCTCATGACGGTTTGTTCGTCTGCCGATTTTTCGGCCTTTCGATTCAATAGTCGACGCGTCGTCTATATAATCGAACTGCTTCCCGTTATAAAAAAAAAAAAAAAAGAAAAAAAAAAATATTGCAAGGTTAGGGCACCCTACCCCGTTAACGCCAGGGCCCATATCCACCCCTGAAAGGGAGGAAATTTTTAATTTTTTGTTTTCTCCAGAGCGATGAGAAATGGGCTAGTTTATTTCTCCTTAAAAAATAAAAGCGTTATTAGTTTGAACTTTGGAGAGGGAAGCCAGTTTTTTCGTGAACGCTTCTGTTCAGTAACGCTACGAAGAGTCAGAGCTTCGCGCTGAGATTTCTCTCTGTAAAGAGGGAAATGGGTGTCAAGAATCTATGGGAAATCTTAGAATCCTGCAAGAAAACGCTCCCTCTTGACCACCTCCAGTGAGTTCCACTTCCTACTTGTACAATCTCATTTGTATCCTTGCCTTCTTTCTCTATACTCCTTCAATTGCTTTTCTGAATTTAGATTTCCCTTTTCCAATCGAGTTTCACCGCCGATGATTTCTCTTTTGTAATTTTATTTCATATGGCTTTCCTTATTTTTGAACATTTTGGGGGCTGATACCTGGGCGTAGGAACAAAAGGGTATGCATAGATTTGTCATGTTGGATGGTGCAACTTCACAGTGTGAACAAACGTCATTGCGCTTTAAAGGACAAGCTCTATCTCAAGGGTCTCTTTCACCGTCTCCGTGCTCTCATTGCCTTGAATTGTAGCCTCGTCTTTGTCACTGGTATGTACTTGCACACACTCTTTTCATATATATAGGCTTGCTTCTTCTGATGGAACTGATTATTCACGATTTTTCCTATGTACCATAAATTGTGCTTAGGTAGGTCTTAGGGTGCAATGCATTTTTTTAATCAAACAAAATGCTGTTCGACTTAAATCTTGCTCATTTAGATCCTTACTGGAGCTAGTTGTCTAGTAAATTGACATAGTTGGGTTTGTGTTTGTTCTATATCTTTTGTTTTCCTTGCCTCTCATATGCTAATTGTCAGAGTCCTTACTGTGACCATTTGTGTAATGAATAGATGGATCCATTCCTGCTCTCAAAATTGCCACTTACAGAAACCGTCTAAATTCAGCAGCTGGGGTGAGGGTTACCGGTTTCCGTATGTGAAAATTGTTTGCCTTGTTTGTCCTCTTGAGATACTTGGGCTTTGACTAATGCCTAGCATGTTCAATATAGGTTGCAAAAGAAGTAGACTTACACAAGGGCACTACCCTTCAGAGAAATATGGGCTCTGAATTCTCATGTGTAATTAAAGAGGCCAAGATCCTTGGTTTGGCCCTTGGCATTACTTGCTTGGATGGGTAATCTTTTCTGCTACCTTGTGCCTTATTTTTTGTGCGTGATGTGTTTCAAAAGTATGTTTTCAAATTGAAAATGGTTATTTCAGGATTGAGGAAGCTGAATCACAGTGTGCATTGTTGGATTCAGCATCACTTTGTGTGAGTGCTATCTGTTTTCTGTCTTTCTCTTAGTCTTAAAAATTAATAGATGTGTTTGCTTTTGATTTGTGTCTATATTTGTCTTCATTTTGATCAATCTTGCACTCTATGTGCAATTTAGTGAAAAGAGTGTGCTAATGAGTACTATTTGGTCTTACCATATCTTTTCCCTCTTTGTAAGGATGGCTGTTTCTCATCAGACTCAGATATTTTTCTCTTTGGTGCAAAGACAGTTTACAGGGAAATTTGCATTGGTGAGTGAACCGGAGATTATCTTTCTGGAATATATTACCAAAGATTTTTCTTGTCTTCTAATGACGCTTGGCTACCATTTGTAGAAGGTGGTTATGTTGTTTGCTATGAAATGGAAGACATCCAAAATAAACTTGGTTTTGGAAGGAACTCATTGGTAATATTTCTAGTTTCTGTTTGTTATCTGTATCAGTTTCTAATGAAATCCCTTAAGTTGGCATCTCCTTTCAAAATGATCTCTAAAAACATTTTACAAAATTTACTCTTCACATATCTCCAAAGCGTTGGAGTGAATACATGATGTTTTGTTGTGGTAATGCTGTAATAATATAGGACATTAGGACTATTGCTAGAGATGAAAAAAGCAAATCCTTGCTTATGAAGAATAAATGAGAATGCTTTATCTTCGTTATGATTTACTATGCTAGCTTACTGGGTACTGATGTGCTCAATTTTCGCTCATCTTGTATTGTTGGGCAAAACAGAAGTTTGCTGACTTCATAATTTTTATCCTTCAGATTGCTTTAGCAGTTTTTCTTGGTTGTGATTACTTTCGTGGAGTCCATGGAGTTGGACCGGTAAGCTTGGGATATATACTGCTCATTGTTATTTTTTGACCATTTCATTTGTCTTGTAAAATGTTATCTATCAGGCTCCAACTGATTGTTTCATAACCACAGGACACAGCATGTCAAATCATAAAGTCAATTGGTGAAGATGCTATTCTTCAACACCTGGCATCAGAAGGAATATCCTCTCTGAAATTAAAAGCATCGATGAAAAAAACAGCAGTTTTGATGAGTGACAACAAAGAGAATTGCTTGAATTACATTTCAAAAACTAATGGTTGGTTCCTAAATCTCAGAGAAGTGCCAAAATCATGCATTCTCCTCGTTTAGTTGATTTTGCTCGAGGTTGAAGTGAAAAAGAAAAAAGGCATAGTTACTGTTTTGAAAGCGGGAACACTTCCTAAAGCCACGAACTAATGCCAAAATGTTGCAAAAAGTTAATTTTTCTTTTTCCTTTCTTGTTTTCTGCTTACGAGTATAGTAGTTTGCAAGCTTACCTATTCTGCTTATGAGTATAGGAATCATGCAGCAACAGGGAAGGAATGATCAGATTTCTGATGTGATTAATGCGTTTCTTAATCCTAAGTGTCATCCTCCAGATTCGGACACCGTATATAGGTAGACTTTCTGATTCTTCAGATATTACAAGTGTTATATGTTTTTAGTTATTCACATTAAAACTTTGGAGATGCACAAATATTGTAAACAAAATATCCTTTTGGTAAGTTATAATGTCAATTTGGGGCCGAGTATTGTGGATCCAAGTTCAAGCCAATGGAGCTCAACGAACACAGGTTAAGTTTGTGTTGTAAACTTGTGAAGTTTGGTTCAATAATATGGCAAAGTTATCGGGCGTAATGATTTTGTCCATTTCTTTGGCTAAAACAATGTGTTGTGTTGATAAGGAATTGTTTTCGTCTTCTATTCCAAGACAGTAGTGATTATCTTACGTTAAAAAAGAGCAATGCATAATTGTAGTTTTTACAGTTGATTTATTTGTCAATTTTGATTTTTAATACCTGGCTTATGAATAAGTAGTAAGAATAGCAGTTTTTTTCTTCTGCAGGGCTCTTTCAGTGCAGCCATTTCAGCAGATGAAGCTCCAGCAAATATGTGCTCAGTTTTTCGAGTGGCCTCCTGTGAAAACAGGTCTCTTAACACTTCCATGTATAAAGTAGTTCTTTTGGACTTGGTCAACTTACAACCGGAGATGCCTTTAAATTTTATTGGAATTCCCTTACAGTCCTCTTCTAATTCTTGTATTTATATCCCAGATGAATATATCCTTCCCAAGATTGTTGAAAGGGATTTGCGCAGATTTGCCAATCTGCGTGCAAGTTCTTCACAGTTGTGTTCAAGGATTCCACTCGAAGAGGTGAGACAATTGTAGACGTGTTTGTAAACTTACCTTGTTGAGACATTAGAAGTTATTACAGAAATTATGTTATCCTTCAATCACATGTCTATTACGGTTGTAGGAATTGCCGGTTGAGTAGTAGTTGACAACTGAACAATTGGTCTGAGTAGAAAAATGAATCAAAACTTTCCCCTCACACACAATGGCTGAGGATTAAACTTTTCTCGCAGAATTGTTTGTGTTATGATACATGCAAAATACATAAAGCAACATTCGTTGAAGTTGTAGGTGCATGCTAAAGTTCTTTGGATTTCTTGTACAGATGCCTGTGAAATGCCCTATAGCTGGAATTGTAAAGCCAAGAAAGATCCAAGGAAAAGAGTGCTTCCAAGTTGAGTGGGAATGGCTAGGTGCTCATAAAACCTCTATAGTCCTTGCTGAACTTCTAGAGAGGTATAGTTCCTTCCATTGGTGATATAACAATAACTCACAACACCATAAAGGTCTTGTCTTTTACATTGTAATTGAGTATTTAGCATAGGCATTTCTTATTGACATATTTTCCGATCATTCCAGTGCTTGTCCTGAGAAGATGATAGAGTTTGTACATAAGAACAAAAAAACGAACAATCCAACAGCAAGACCCAAAAAGAACCCATCCCTGAAGAAGAAAGATACATTGGCGGAGCTAAATGCACAGTTCCAGAGTTTGCTACTAGACATTGAATCTGTTAGCTACAGGGCTGGTCCAGGTGATGATCATCAAGAAAGCGACAAGAATCTCAGCCTTAAAGTTGCAGAAAGGGATGTGATAAGTATATTGAGCCCATCTCCCAACCCTAAGGCAACACACAATGTATCAAAGCTTCAGGCCGAATCAGTTGAAATTATTGATTTGAGTGACTCCGAGGCAAGTCCTCAGCACTCGAGAGAGCCTGAAATTGTTGATCTGAGTGACTCCGAGTTTGAGAGATCATATGAGCACGCGAAGAAGACCAAGGATCTCAGATTGTTCCTGGGAAATAGGAGAGAAGCTGCATCTTCATTGGTGTCCCTGTGTGATTAAACTAGTTGTGTGTACAATGCTGTAGAATGGTTGTGTATGCATATCATATATTACTATCTTATGATTACCTTGAAGGATTGTTGAATGTATCAGCTCCGCACTCAAAGCTCTTCAATGGTCTTGATCACCATAAGCAGCAGTCAGCAACAAGTTGTTTGTCAAGAATGAAGCACTTGGATACCAGTGATTGAGATGAAAGCAGAAGATAAATTGTTTGAAAAAGATGAAGGTGGTGATGGTAAAAACAAGTGATTAGGAACTAATTAATAATATATTATGCAAGAAAGGAAAACCTAAAAAAGATGCAAGGTTACTTAAAGTATGATGTAATAATGAAAACTTACAAGTCTTGTTTGGTTTGGGAAATAATGTAACATACTTTACTTCACTGAACCGTGATAGTCAACTTCTTACCAATTTCTTTGGATTTACAAGTTAGCTTATAGTTATAGTGATACCCTTGATCTCGTCAAGCACAACACCTATTTGCTCGATTCGTTTTAAGCGTTGATGACGAAAATTAGAATTTGACGAGTCTCCTGAAAGTGTGATGTACGATGAGAATCCACAAAAGGCTTTTTCGATGGAGATTATAAGAGGTTAATTTCCAATAACCTTGAGCGAGAGGAGTTATTTTTGGAATTACAAAAGATTATTTTCACTGATATAAGCCATTTTTAATAATCATATCTTCATCTCCATCTCTTACCAAACACACTCTAAAATATAATCTAAAATAACCCCAACCTTACCAAAGCGATCGAACTATACGAGAACAAGTGTGAAGGACCCTGTCATTCGGCTTGGATCAATTAGTGGCTTTTATGTAGGAGCACAACTCGTTGGACGAGGAAATACTACAATCTGCTGATGTTTTCCAAGTAACTACAATCTTTTACATATTCTTAAAAATTTAAAAAGAACTCAATATTTTGTTTAGTGTTGTGTGATTTTCTTTGCTTTTGAGTCTTGACCATGGCTGATATTGAAATTTCCCAATCAAGCTCTTTGAGTCTTGATTTTGGCAAAGTCAAAGGCGTTGCTGCTTTCAGAATTGTCTTTCTAAATTCAACTAACTTTTCCGTTTGTTTAATTTGGTTCGGTCTATATTTGCTTCACAGCAGCCAATCTTCTTCCAAAATCAAGTGCTTTGAGTCCATAAAATAGATTGTTACTTCTTTGTAGGTCTTCTTGGGCACATTGAAGTTAAACCAAACTCTTGATGATGATGGAATCACAAAGATACAATTTAAGTTAAAACCAAACCATGGATATATAAATAAGAGCCATAACAGAAACAATTGTCTCCTTTCAGCCAAACAACATTCGAAGACAAGAACAAATTTAAGAATCATGAGACTAGAAATTGAATTGGAAACAGAAAATCCCCCTACCCATCTCCACAAACTATGCATACAACCACCAAGACACACAACACCGCCACTACCTCGAAGACCGTCTTGGGCCGAGCAGTTTCCGTTGCCTTCTGCCGTGTTGGGGATAAACGAAAGAAGAATCACCCGGCTTGAGAATGAAAGCTTGACAAGGTCTATTCACTACCCTTTTGCATTTTTTGCGTACCTATACGATATTCCAAGGGCCAATCCCCTTGCCTATGACTCTTAGAGAAATCAAAGACAAAAATAAGGACCAAATTTATGAAAGGAACAGATTATTTTATTGCAGGTCATGTTCCCTCTAAACAAAGTTGTCTGTTTAGTACCATAATCATGCTTTAAAAATCCAACCAGTTTACCTAAAGGCCGGGAGGTTTTAGTATTGGGGCCAAGCTGAAGGCCGACTCTACATCAATAGGAAGCTGCAGGGCGCGACTGAGGATCTCCGGTGTGGATGTTTTCCCGTTCCATGAGTTGAACCATGGTCCTCCCCCAACCTCTACAGCTGCCATGTCACTCGTCACATCTAATATAACCTGCAGGGCAAATTAGTTCAACGTTTTTAAAAAGGCATCATGTAACGCTGATGATTTTCAGCAAGGACTCGTCCAAAGATAGAACTTGTCAGCTCTTTTGACATCATCACCTTGATTGCTTATAGTAGGAGGTGAAAAATGTCACTAGGTTTTAGTTCAAAATGATTGCTTCTACCAATGTCTTGTTTGCTATAAGGAGGTTAGTTTTCATATGGGTGTTTGGAGGGGGTTTGTTGTAACTTATTTTTCTATTTAGCTGCAACATTTTATTAGAAAATTTATTTTTATAAGCAACTTGTCAAACACACCCTAAGATGTGCATATGTAGGGAAAGAACAAACCTTCCCCATGCTGCCGTCAGATCTTTTCTCCCATATTTGCAATCTGAGAACACCTGAACAAGTATCCTTACAAGCAGGAGCAAGACCCCCTTCAAGAGTAGGAGCACGCAAGGTTGTACCTGGATTTGTTGTTGTTGCTTCTAACTCGACCTGTTTGTAGCAAGAAACTTCATATTTCATCTTTTTGTCTTTTTTTTATGACAAGAAGCAACATCATGCAAGGCAGATGCTAAAGTTTCATATAGGTTAAACTTCTATTCCACTTTGAGGCAGATTTTACCTTGTATGTTTCATTGACTGCCGACATTTGCCAGTGCCCCCATGGATCAATATCCCACTCAACGATTCCATTCCAGGGTACAAATTCATAGAAAACTCCAGCATAGTGAACTCCAATCTACAATGTGAAGGATTAATATTTGATTTTCAGAACAAACGGAAAAGAATTCACGCCGTGACTCTATAAAAGCTTGTACAGAATAGTTGATCATCATGAATTCATGATGGTAATACACCTAGTTATGACAGTAGAAAAAACAGAATCTCTAACATTAAGAAAGCCAAAAAGACAACGAGAAATGAGCACGTTGTTATCAAATTCCTATTACACATGAGAATGCACTAGCAATTGATACGCAAGAACAACAAACAAAAACTAAAAAGCAGATCAACTACTAGTCTTATTGAAGACCAGCTCACTGATGAGCAGCCTGTCAGAAGTCAAGTTCTGGTGATATGATAACACCAAGCAGGGTTATGGGCAATCGAAAAATAAAATGGATAACGCATACCAATGCTGCATTTTCGTAAATTCCTCCAGGTAGCTCTCTCACACCTCCAGCTGCAGTCAATGAAACTTCTCCCTTTGCACCCTCAAATACATTGCACTGAACCTATAAAAATAGAATAGAAACTATTTCAGCCAGTGCACAAACAAATGCAATAACTTATAGAAAGCTTTATTACAGAAACAGACTGCACTGACCACCACACTTGTCTGCAACCTATGGGACAGAAACTTAACCATCAATATCAGGGTTAGGTAGCAGAGGGGGAGGGGGGAGGGAGATACAAGCTTGGACTGGTGATCATACAAGCGCTACTGAACCACAAAATGACAATATTTTCACCTACGCCTTTGTGAACCAATAAATAGTCACTTGAGTAAGCTCATAAATGAGAACATTTTTCAACAATTGGTCCTATTATCTTTAATTCCATACTAGAGAAAAGAACGCACAAGATGATCATTGTTTCAATCAAGTTTGACTCATCTTCACAATAATTAACACTCTTTCATTTCCAAACCATCTACACATACATGACGAAATTGGTAAATTCTTAAGAAGTGTATTCTTCAGCGTTTCAAAATTTAAACTAACACTCTTTTATTTCCAAACCATCTACACATAAATGATGAAATTAGTAAATTCTTAAGAAGTGTACTCTTCCGCATTTCAAAATTTAAACATTGCATGAAATTCTGAAGGATGGAAGAGCGGCTATAAGAGGAATAACAAGCATGTATATTCCAGACTTTCCAGTTGTGATGCATAAACAAATGGATAATATTTGAAGCCACTTCTAATTTAAAACATTATATTCTGAACCAAAGTGGCCAACTTGATAGAGGAGAATACTCACCCAGAACCACTTTTTGGGGAATGCTCCTCCCCAATTCTTCTCTGAATATGAAGGAGCATTTTGGAACTCAAATCTTTCTCCCTCCCATTCTATCCAACCTGAAAATGAATGCAATAAGGGTGAGTTTGTATCATGAGAAAGCATGCATTCCTTCAGATAATCACAACTTCAGTCTTGTTCAATCATTATTTCAGTTCCCGATGAACTAATTTTATCTACAACGGAAGAACAAATCAGAAAACTTGATTTTCCTTTATATGTGACAAGAAGTTGAAGCAGCCAATAGGGTTTTCGTGACAAATGAAATAAGACTGCATGGGAAGAAATTCATTTCCAACTTCAAGACTAAAAGTGTCTACAATAAATGAAAAAATACTACAAAATTTAAGAGTCCAATGATGTTTTTAGCGAAAAACAATTATTAACATAAACACAGAAAGTATGCTCTTGCCATCTGTCATACAACCTATTATGCAAAAACTACATAAAGAAGATTTCGTGGAAAAGACAACATGGGAAACCAAATCATTATGGAACAAACAATAATTGGAAGTATTCAGTTCCTAATACATGCTAATGTATTAGGTTTTTAAAGAAAGACAGCTACCTATCAATAAAATTAACTGATCAACACAGAACTATTACGGCTCTATACATCATATTTTCATTCATTTCAATGTTGATGAGAGGTCACCAGTTCACCATCATCAAAATAAACAGAAATTCTGCTCACATATATCTTTCATATGGTACGTATGCCAAAATTACATAGAGAAGATTTCATATAATAGACTGCAATGATGTAGATTGACCATTATTCTCGCAACATATCTCACTTGTATAAGTATAGCGGACAGGAAACATCATAGGATTTTGAGAAAGAAGATGCATCAAAAAGTTTTAAACGAAAAGAGAACAAAAACGGACAAGAAAGAAAAGAACTAGTCATTGCCTGTTGAAAGTCCACCAGCCATGCATATTTGCCAATGAGGCTCAAAAACAGGAAATGCCGCAAGCCATCCAGCAGTTGCCTTCTGCTTTGAGCCAACATTGCCCCAGCCATAAACAGGCTGGGTACTGTACTCCCACCGAGCTGTATTCACTGTCTCAACATAATCTGACCTGTCAGTAAGAACTAGAATCTTCAAATTACCATTTCAAGAAGTACATGCATACTGACTACTAAATCTGGCACTTTACCCACCTTCCTTTCCACGAAGGTCAGATGGTAGTAAAAATGCATAAGCAAAGAGCATTCCATATGCTATATATGGATATCATAACAACAATAAACTTAACTGAACTCGAGGAACCCTGAGCTTTGGTTTATTAAATGGTCCTTCCGTTTATAGTTTTGCATATTTGATATGACAGAACAGATTAATATTGATTATGAAGAATGTAATCTTAGTAGTGAAGAAAATACCTTAAGCATCCATGTATTAAACATGCAAAGAACAAATGAAAATAAAAATGCACTGTTGCCTCAACATGAGACAAATACAATTAATTATAATTAAAAAAATACTTGAACAAGTGTTTTTGTCAAACCGAAGAACAAAGCTCATCTATCATTGTGCTTAATTGGACATTTTTTTTGGTGAATTTGGTTACAGCAGGTCCTATGTGACAGCTGACAACCACTGTTTTGCAGAATCAAACAGTTAATCTAGCCTCTTTAACACTCACTCAGGTGGCAGATTACGTGCCTTGGGCTTTCCAACTTTGTAGTACATCCTTCATAGTTATTATTTCTATGCATTCTCCAACTAATGTCTTCCTTTCCCCTTTTTTTAAAATATATAAGACACATGCATCAACATGAAGTATGAAGAGAATCATTGTGAAATAGTGGCTCAAAGAAGCCTGTTAAATGAAACTGGAAGCCTCAGTCAGATGTGCAAAGAAGAAATCATTGTGTTCATGCAAAGAACAAATCGTGTAATTACCACAAACACAAGTTGTCAAAAAGTATAATTCAACTATAACAAGTAAGCAGACCTTCCATCATCGCGAATGAAACCTTGATTCCAAAGTGGAGTCACTTGAAATCCTTCCACTACTCTTCTGTTGAAATCCTGTTAAATAAAATTGAAAACCTCAGAGTTGCACAGGAAGCAATTCTTGAGTAGTAATGTGAAACAATAACTTGAAAGATCCGTTTATATGGCTTAAATCCATCCACTACTTTTGTGCTCCATGACAATTTTCTACTATAATTATGAGAGGACCATATCTTGAGCCCCTTCTAGGCATCCAAAATACAGTGCATGTGGGGCTTGCAATAATAGATATACAGAGGTAGCACATAACTGGTGATAACTAAGCATAAGTTTACCAATTGCAGTCATCAATTGGAGATGATATCTTTCTTGGGCTTTCTTATATAAAATGACAAAATCAAACCCCAAAATAAGGAATTGAGCACAAGCTAATGCTAATCACCCATCCTCAACTACTAACCTTCAAAGTATATCAAGATAAAAAGATCATTATGATCCCCTAGGACCCCTCCTACTGGTTAAATGCATAAGTTTTTGTTTGGCACAACCGAATTATCAACTATAGGGTCCTTATAAAGACAACACAAGTCTATAATTAGCAAGTAACCTGTGCCAATCAGACCCTAAATTTACTTCTTGCACAATTCGGAGAATATAACAGACAAGCAGAAAGTTATTTGTGCTTGCTAATAAATGCCTATCTACCCTATACTGCTAAGTTGTAGGGAATAAGCATCCAAAACCATGCAAAAAAAAAAAATTCTAGACAAAGATTCCTTACTAAAATAGACCACTTGCATAGCCAAGAAGTGACAGAAATTTCAGTACAAAAATGAGATATGCCAAAGATGTTTGTTCAACTGTTCACGTGAGTTAGCAATCAGACAAAGATATTGTAGTTTCAAGTTGGGTTACCCATCTTGTTATAGCGTCAACTTTTGTTCTGTATCAATCCTTCATATTGGAGTTCCAAAGCTTCTGGTTGGATGTGAAGTCATTTATGACAAAGATGTTTCAAGTAAAATCATAAATGAATTTTATTTTTAAATCTTCAACCAAACCTTGAAAAGATCTAGAGTAACCGTATGGAGGCATAGGGTTATAGTTACATATAAAAGCACATCCTGCAGTTGTTGAAAATATCACCATGTATCATTTTGGTCCCTGAGTTGGCAATCACCGTTGGTCTCAATCTCTTCATAAATCAAGAATTGCAATATTGAAGCTAGGTTTATAATAAATGATATTCACATAAAGGGTGTGTGTTGTATTTCACTAGTATTCAACAGAGTTAAATTAGATAGTCCTTCAATTAATAAGGACAGTATAAATGGTCCAGTATCCAGTCACCAAAAGGTAGCAATGCAATCACAGACTACAAATAGGTTTGTAAAATGGGAAGAACTACACATATGGTCAGATTCGATTCAATGGGAAGTATAAATTCAATGGTATCATTTTCACCTCGGGAGGAACCTCTTTGTTTGGAGGCCGTGAATCTTTTTGAGCAGTAAAGGTGCTTCCCAGCATTAGCTCATGTCTACCTAAGCGCTGACAGAATGTAAATAGAGTTTTCGATACTATGATGCAGTACATCCAGGTTGTAGACAGAATCTAAATAACAAATTTCAATACTATGTTGCAGAATATCCAGGTCAAAACAATGACACAAAAAGTACAGCATACAAGATATACATCACATGTACGAGTTACATTCAGTCAATTAGGCAAGTCCTTTTAATTGCAATCGGTTAACTGCATACGAGAAAGGAACATCACTGATAACTGACATAAATTCTCCTGTGGCAGACATCAGTTCCTTTTTGAGTTTTTTGAAATTTTCTAAATAAAACCTAACAAGAAACATGACTATCAGACAATAGTGACTATCAGACAATAGTTCTGACACAAAAATCAGCTACTCATGAGTCCATGACCAATGATAATCTTGAAAGGTAGTCTTTGAGTTATCTCTTTACAGATTAAATAAATTCCTGTAAGCAACTTTATGATGATCTATGGCTAATCAATAACTAGCTTATAACCTAAAAAGTCTAACTCTCACATAATCTAATTAAATTTCAAAATAAAACCTAACAACAAACATGGCTATCAGTCTATAGTTTATGATCTGACACAACAGGCGGCTACCCATGACCAGTGATAATCTTAAATGGTAGTCCTTGAGTTTTCTTTTTTGAAGAGTAAACAAATTCAGAAAAGAAACTGCACTATGATCAATGGCTTACCGATTACTAGCTTATAATTCAAAATTCTACCTCTCGTACTTTCCACATCTTTTCTTTACATACTTCCCCAAAATATCTTCCTGCTACTTCCTCCATCTTTATTCAACCATATAAACTAGTAATTTCTTGAATAGTTACTGAGCACCACATAATAGTGCAATTGGATGAACTCCCAAATGGCCAAATGACTCTTACAAATTACAGATAATGCCGAGCATTGCTGCTGGTTTGGGTTGAAAATATGCCATAGTCCACAAGCAACAAGGAAAGCTCGTTGTCACAAGTTAATTTTGACCCGGCAAGCATAGGAATTGTCACACCGTCCAAGTTACAGTTCAGTATTGTTTAAACCTCATAAATGAACCATGATCAGGCAACCCAACCATACTGCTTAAAAAGAACCCCAGTAAAGTTCATGCAGATGTCAAAATGGTATCAAATTTTAATAACTTTTAATCATGTTACTTACTGGTCTTATATTTTCTCACTAACTATAGGATTTTATAAATTATTTCCATAACCAGATAAGTGATAATCATAATTTTTCTTTATTCTTATGTTTTTGTTGAACTTGGTTGTAATGCAATGTTAATCTGCTTGTATAATTTCAATCATTTATTGATACAAATTTGATAAAAGCTATATTATAAGCCGCTCTGGACTGGTTGAATTTCCAAACCTGACTCAATTAACAATGCAGTAGACTAGTGCTGGTACAATTTCCACTATCCTAGGCCCTGAACCAGACCTTCATAAGAACTTTGATAAACCAAACAGAAACCCCGAGTACAAGTATACCAATATTGCATACATGAATAAGTGCTTGGTATCAGCACTTGATTGACAAACAAAAAGTGAAAGGTGACAGTTCCTAGCAAAAAAAGGTCGCATTAAAGTCCTGCGTTAATTAGATTAAAGTATAATAGTAATAAGCAGGATTCACAAACCCAAGAATCTGCATGCATAAATCACTCCAGAAAATATTCATAAGCCAAAATGTAGGAGCTTACTTCCCCAGAAGTTATAAGATTCTTGAGAATACTGGCATATATACTTGTCATGAGCACCAAGTATCTGTGCCCCAACTCCAGTAAACCGACGACCGTATTGTAATTCTTCAAAAGGAGTTAATTTCTTCCGGAATGCAGGATTTTCGACAGAATACATGAAACAGAAGTTCTGCTTCTTCTCTGGAATTGACACCTTAAAGTACCAACCCTCAAAAAATGGGCGAGCGCTCCTATCAAAATGGTACCTGGTTCGAACAAGCCCTAACAAGCTCAAATCCACAGCTTAATCATGAAACTGAAAGAGACTAATTAATATCGTACCCGCTGTGAGGCGTTCGGAGCTCCCTATCGGGAGGTGTGGGGCGGTAAACCGGGCGAACCGATCCAGATCCTCCGCCTTCCGACGAAGAACTCTGAGCGAAGATAACTCGAGGAGTGTGGAGGAGGCGTCGGCGATCGCGGCAGAAAGATGGCGAGTGTGTAGACATGAAAGGATGGTCGGCCGATCGAGCAGCCTTCGACGATGGAAGCCGAAGCCCTAATTCAGTGGAGAGTGGAGAGACAGTCATGTTGAAGGTAGATTTGATGGCAGCAGAGAGGACATGTGAAGAAGCTCCAACTTGCTTCTTCAGTTCGCTTGTCAAAGTTCTGCGTATCCTGCCTCCACGTTCGCACTTAATATCTTTAAAGGACAACAAAATATATCAACCATTGACACTCCTCTAAGGGTGTGTTTGGCTGACAACACAAAAATACTAGGGAAAGGGTTTGCTAGTATTTTTGGAAGTGTTTGTAACACTAACGAGCGTTTGGTTGAACCAATTACTTATACTAGTGTTTCTTTTATGTTGTTCTCTTCAACCAGAAATTTGATAGTGATTTTTAGATTTCTTGTTATTGCTTTGGTAACAAGAACGATGATAGAAATGTGAGAATTCTCATTAAAAATGGGAGAATTCAGAATGCTGAAAACTTAGAAATCACTGTGTATAACTAATACCTTTATTGTTCATCTGTATACACAACACCTTACAAACTTGGAAATCATTGTGTTTCCCTGTATTACAATCACTTTAGCAGAAGAAAAGTAAAAGGAAGATCCGATAACCATACAAACTTGCAGAAAAATTGGCCGTTGGCTTCCATTTGCTCACAACCATCACCAAGCTGCTTCTAAGAGGACAAATGAAAGAGAAAGAAAGGAAAACCTTAAGGAGGGTACTCGGTTGGTAGCTCACGAATGATAGTTTTCCTCAATAGCTTTCAAAACACGACAAACAGGTAAAACCTTGAGAGTCAGCCCTGTGATATGGAAAGTTGCAAAGAGCAAATTAATATGGTATGTATGAGCACAAAACTACATATATCATTATAAATCGTCAAACTTATTGTACAAGATATAGCCAACAAAGAACGAAAACTGATTTTATGAGTAATTATACCACATTTGAAGCTTGTTTTATAATAATTCCATGTTACATTTGTAATGCAATATCAAGGTCTTGCATTTTTCATTCTTATATGGCATTATACATGACCTATTTACTAAGCCTCATTTCAATAGACTACAACCAAGGATAACATGATTGATGTAACACCCCAAATTCTGGGAACTCGAAGCGTTACGGGCTAGGACCTCACAATGGGTTCCGACCCTCAGAGTAGCAACGACACAACGGATCTTACAACAAGGGAAAGACGAATGAAAACCAAAACTCAATATAAAACCAAAGGTTTAAACAAAAGGAAGCATAAAAGACTCGCACCCGAGTTCAAAACAAAAGGGAAAGCAACAACATAAACATAAACCCGATCTCATCCTAAAATGTACGGGAACCCCGGCTAACCACACCATCCGGATCACTTAGCAGCATCCTGAACCTGTGGAACATCTACAACATCGGTATAAACCTTTAGCTAACATTCTAGATATCAGAAAGAAAGAAAAGGCACAAACACACATAAGGTAAAGTAAACACATAGCATGCTCACACAACAACCGGTTATTATCTTTCATTAGGTTATCCAATTACTAATTCAACTTATGGTTGTTACACGAGTATCGCTACGATATCGCCTCTGTCCCCTTTCACCAACAGGAATAGAACGTATGCATCCTTCTATCACTTGCTGGACTGGTCGTGAGAGCACCTCCCAATTTCCCCATTTTGAACTGGACAAGCGGTAACTGCCCGGTTATAATGCACTGGGGCAAATTAAGGTATAACAAAGGTCAATCCTATTCCGATTGTCAGTTATAACAATAAACAACAACACGACAAACCAAAACAATCAAACGAATATACGGAATAAAGCTAAGTAAGTCCAAGAGACTTACCTCACTCGAAGGTAATCTCAACACTCAACAAACACTTAGGAAAGCCTCAGGAAAGGGACACAAGGAAGCCTGTTCAACAAGCATCACGAATCAAGAACCGAAACGAATACTAGAAGTCTATAACTTCTAGTCTCCATGATCTCTAAGAGATCCACACAAGTTAAGGTCTCAACCTTAGTCTTACTAAACTCTCAGGGGTCAAGGAACATCGAGAAGAAACAAGGAAAGGAACGAGGAAAGCAAAGAAGGAAGCAAGTCACAAGAACAGGAGTTACTGCAGAAGAAACCGCGAGGGCGGATGGACAAAGGCGCAGGGGCGGCTCTGTGCAGGCGCATGGGCGGTTTATGTGACAGAAACGCCGACTTCTCCTTCGACAACAAGGAACTTCACCAAAGGCCAAAGCTTGCTTTTCTCAACACACAATCATGTCACAACTCAACCAAGGGAGCCTGTGAACATCAAAGGATTATCAATGGAACACTCCACAAGAATCAAGGATCAAAATTGATTCTTGGAGAAGATTAAAAGAGGAAAACGAAGAGAGAAACGAAGAAGATGGAAAGCAAACTGCAGCATCACATGAATGTGATGAAGAACAATGAAGGAAGAACTAACACGTTCAGCAAGAACACATGAAGCAAGGCTGCAACACTCTAGCTAGGGTTGAAGAAGATGTAAGCAAGAAACGGAAAAAAGAGGAAAAGACGGGAATATATAGAAGAGGTGGGAAAGATAGATGGAAATGACGTCTAGGGTTAGGAAGTCGGCCCATAGATGGAAGATCAAATATTCTATCTATGGAAGGAAGATAAAACGAACGAAAACAGATCAGGCGTGATCTGCAGCGAATCCGCAGGGGCAGCCCCTTATCACCATGGGGGAGGTGACAAACATTAAGGCCGTGGGGGCGGTGAAGGTCAAAACTGGTATCTTAAAATTGACATACCGGAATAATAATAGAATACTTGAATTCAGAATATCTATCAAAGAACTCCAAATATGCTAAAGGATCTACTTAACATATATCCTTCATAAACAAGGGAACCGAGAATCAACTAATTAGCACTTCAAACAGTGATCACTTGATTGGTGATCTGGTAAAGAATCTAGCTAACACATATGACTTATTTTCACCAAATAACCCAAGAATTTCTCAACAAACGCAATCCAAATGCACCCAGATGAAGCCTTATACTCCAAACCTCAACATATACATCAACAATTTATCTTGTCAACAAACAAAATTCAGTCAAAACAAAATCCAATCAGACCTAGAATCCCTAGAACAAAACAAAAGCAAAAAATAACTACTAAAGAGAAATAAGACAGTAAACTAGCTCATCTTTGTACTTAACAGCATCCAAGTCCAACTCATCTTCCGGTATCATCTTCAATATCTTCTTCTCCATTGCTAAAATTGTCAAATCACCAAGTAAGAAAAATCAGTTCGGATCTCAAAATCGAGACGAAAAGGAGGAGAAAACTACTAGTAGACTAGAAGAAGCGTGATTGTTCGCACTTACTGCCCACAGTTTATATTTAGATTTTCTCGTGCGCAAAAAAAGGAAACAATAACCCTAATTCTCAAATCAATTCAACACAATAGAAGAAAACAAATTACAATCAAGCAAAAGCAATTTCATGTCAAAATTGGCAAACTGAGACATCGGAGAGGTTGGAGAGGAGGTTGTTGAAGCCGGAGAAAACCATATCCCCGATGTTCAAAGCAAGCATTTCTTCCACAAAGAGAGGTGAGAAAGGGAAGAGAGGTGAGAGAATGTTCTATAAATATCTAGTTATCAGTGTAATTACGGATTAAAAATAAGGTTAATAAAGTCATTTTGTACGTAAAACACTAGTGTTTCTCCAAAAACCCTTGCTTTATTGAGGGTTTTAAAAACACTTCTGAAAAAACACTAGTCACTAGTGTTTTTTGGTTTGCGAAACACCCGCTAAAAATCCAAACACTTATAAACACTCATTTACACTAGTGTAAATATCTTGCCAAGCACAACTTAAACCTTACTACTATGATTGTTATATGCTTTATCTGAATCTTTATATGCCTTGTTTGAATCCGACTGGTATTACGGTGTCCTTTGTGAACCATATAAAAATCGGAACTACAATACCAATGAACCCGCACTGTGTTTGCATGAACACAAGAACGTTAACACAAAAATCATACATACAACGCTTGTTCGTATTTTTAAAAAACTTTTAGAGCTAGTAAACAAGGAATCCATGTCAGGAATTATACACCCCTCATCCCCATGAATGATTCTTCTAAGATAGCATACATGTGTTGTTCATATGCCATTTTAGTTTTTTGCAAAACGGCATTGTTGTTGCTTTTACTAGAACCAAAACTGAGATTTGTAAAACAATCTTGAATTTCTCTTCCATTAAACTTAATTCTAAACTAATGATAGTTGGAAATTTCATCGGTCTCATGACTAGCTTGAGAGATTTGCCAACTTTTCAATGAATATGTTAAACTTTTACATAACTCGTGAGAACTATGAACATCATGAACCAGAAAAAAGTCTAGCTAGAAACCATATAGTACACCAACCTCTCATAACGTCTTTATGCAATGTTTGCCATTTGTAGGTTAGTTGCAATCTTGTAATGCCTCATCTTTCGGACAACGCTCTTGATATGTGCGCATAGATAAAATTTTAACTTCCCATAAGAGTGTTACTATGAAATATTATATGCTAGGTATTGTATACCATCATACAATTCTATGGTAATGCCACATAAATATTATGATGCTCAACAAACTTCCCTTTCGTTGGTATTTATTGGTGTGTGCTGTTGATTTGTGCACGAAAGTAGTTATCTGGAAACAGTAAATCAACAAAAAGAGATCCAAAGCTGGAACAATAAGAAGTGAAAAAGGTTAAGAACAATTTTTTTAAAAATCCTTGTTAAAACTAAAAAACCTTGATATTGAATATTATTTGTCTATTGTATCATGGAGAACACTAACTTATAAATTGTGTAACGTCATGTTTATGGACCATCGTGTTTGCATATTCATGGACAATCTTTTCAATGCATACTACTAAGCGTTGTGAAATATATATAATTCTAAACAAAAAGGAAATATATTGAATTATTATTACAAATGTTTGAATAAGTATGTACATTGCTTGTTTCCTACTTTTGTATCTACTGTTGATTGTTTATGGTGTGTACAAGACTATAAAGGAAAATTGATACAAAGAAACTCTCCAACTACAAAAAAAACATTAACCCATGCATGATAACTTGATTACAATGTCCTGATGAAATACAACACTGAATCACTCAAGAACAAATAAAAATTTGGATCCTCTATCGACATAAAGACGACAATCCCATAAAAACAAAATAAATGTCATTAACTGTTTCGAACAACTCAATGGGTATTGAGAACAACATTGGCTAAAATGTGAAGAAACAAAGAAAGGAAAATTTGGGTAGATCTCCACATACAACACAAGGATGTATATCCACAAAAAAAAAAAACTTTTTAGTAATTTGAAAACAATCGGTAAACAAGAAACGACTACATAATCCTCCTAAGTCAAAAATCAAAATCTTGAACATATTATGTGTGGGATGTGTTAATAAAAATTAATACATCACTTGATAACATACATTATGTTGAAACAAGTAACTTTCGATGTAGTCGAAATAAGGAAAAGGAAAATAGTGTATCAAAGGTAACGTCAAAATTTTGTAAAGAAACATGAAATAATTTTCTTGAAAAAGATAGAAAACCAAGTTAACCAATAACTCTAAATAAGGTAGAAAAAATGGGAATACTACCACCTACCATCAAAACTAGATATAAATTAGGATTGTCTTTTGGAATCACAAGGGAGTGGAAAAAAAATATATTTCTGGACTGATGTAAACCTAACATGCAAAAACGAGCATATCCAAATGATGATGCTAGCCAAAACAAAATCAAATGTTAAGCCGGATTAAACAATATATAAAACTCTAGTTTTGATAACATTTGTTTTATCCCAACAAGTGGCTTTGCGGCGGGGGGTGTCTTATATGGGAAGTATACTAAATAAAAGGGGAAAAAATCGAAATAGTAAAAAAGGAAACTAGAAATCTAATCATCAAACATACAAACTATGCTCCTCCAAATGAGCAAAACAAAAATGAGTTTTCGAACCAACTATCCACAAAAATAAATTCTAGTAACCTTCCAATACTAGTTATTGGTGATTATAATGAACTCCTAAATCCCTCTGATAAAAAAGGAGGGGTTCCGATAAGCAATATTATGATGGAAAGAATCCAAAAGTGTATACAACAATGTAACGTAGTCGATCTTGAAACAAAAGGGAAAGATTTCACATAGAAAAGGAAAAAGAAAAAGATTATAACACCTATGAAAAGCTAGATTTAGATAATGATCTCAATAGAAATAATACAAGAATATCCACGATTACATACTCGAAGTCATGCGTTTACATCTTCGGACCATTGTATTATATCTTGCTATCTCCAAATGCACCAATAAACTATAAAACCAAACCTTTCCATTTTGAATCAATGTGGATGCAACGTAAGTGATGTGGGGTAAGCTACTACCTCAAAACCACATATTACCACAAGTGTACGACCGTGTCAATGTGAGTATATGCTTATAGTATGAAGGTCGAATTCCAAATGGCTGTGTGTATCTCGACTATTGTCTCAAGTTCAACTAGATATGCTTGAATGTGTAAAACAAAATTAAAAGGGACGATCAAGTGATCCAATGCTTGGGTTTGGGAGTAACAAGTTTCAAGTGACAAGACCAAGAATCAAATTGGGAAAAATACTAGGATTGGGGCTATTCCTCCAAAGGTAGCAAATACTCAATTTTATTGTGTTCAATCAATAAGGAGAGTATTAAGTCACAATCCAAGGTAGCAAATACTCCAATGAGTTATACTCTTTTATTAGATCAAGACAAGAACGGTAAGAGTGTCGTACAAAAGGAGTATCGAGGTATGATCGGTTCTTTGTTATATTTAACCGTTAGTCGACCTGACATTATGTTTAGTGTATGCATGAGTGCTAGATTTCAAGTTGATCCCAAAGAGTCACACTTGATAGCTGTGAAAATGATTTTTCGATATCTAAATGGCTCTAAGGATCTAGGGCTTTGGTATCCACGTCAAAACTCGTTTTTACCTCGTTGGCTATTCAGATTTAGACTTTGCAGGTTATAAGATCGATCGAAAGAGCACTTCTAGATATTGCAAATTATTAGGGTCATCTCTAATAAGTTGACACTCTAAGAAGCAAAATTTTGTCGCCCTATCCACAACTGAGGCTGAATACATAGTTGTTGAAACCTATTGTTCACATATTTTATGGATAGCTCAACAATTTTGTGATCTTGATTTTGATCTCAAAGGTATACCTATTAAATGTGATAATACTAGTACTATTTCTTAACCAAAAATCTTGTGCAACATTCAAGAACAAAGCATATCGGCGTAAGACATCACTTCATACGTGATCATGTTGAAAAATGTGACGTATCGATATCTTTTATTTCGACTAAGTTGCAGCGTGTAGACATATTTACTAAGTCTCTACATGAAGATCGATTCAATTTTATTAGATTAGAGCTTGGTATGTTGAAAAAGGAAGCATTATATTAGGGAGAATAAATCGTTTTATTTTCTCCTTATAATGTAGTATGTTTTTCCATTTCAAGACCTTGAAATGCAGTTCAAGGTCTTGACATGGATTCTAAAGACAAAAGTGATAACTTGGATCGGATTTATGATTTTCATCTTTTTAGATGATTGATCATTAAATCATTTTAAAGAAGAATTTTTAAAATGATTTCAAAAGATCTTTTCACCAAGATTTTAATTTCAAAATTCAAAATGGCTTTGAAAATTGGTTAGGATTTAAATGTGAAGATCTTCAAATCAAATCGGCTATCAAGGTTTGGTCTTTTCAAGGTCTTGATCTGATTTGACACAGTCTTTACTTAAAGCATCTTTCCCATCCAACTTTATTCAATTCTCTCCTTTTGCTCAAAATTCTTCAGACCCATTCTAGGTTTTCTCTCTCGGTTTTCAAACTCTCTCCATAAACTCTCATCCATGGCTCCGAAGCGCGTTTCCAACATGATTGCCTCCTCCTCCTCTGCCACCAAGAAAGCTAAGAACTCTTCACCGGCACAACCACCTTCGTCTGCACCTTCTAAAGGTGTGACCATCCACATCTACTCGGATTTGGCCACTCCATCCCCTCCGATGACTCAAGCTGAGTTGGCCACCCAAGTTCAAACTGGGTGTAAGACCCTAGTTTCTACCTTCACCGCCCCCGCGGTGAAAAGGCCGCCCCAGCGGCAAAGCTAAGCCTGTCACCGCCCCCGGGGTGACAAGGGTCCGCCCTTGCGGATTTTCCACAGATCGCGCCCGATCTATTTTCGTTCGTTTTATCTTCTTTCCATATATAGAATATCCAATCTTCTATCTTATGGGCTGGCTTTCTTATCTTCTTCTAACCCTAGAACGTTCTTTCCATCTATCTTTCCAGCCCTCTTCTATATATTCCCGTCTTTTCTCTTCTTTTTCTAGTTTCTTGCTTACGCTTTCTTCAACCCTTGAGTGTTGCAACCTTGCTTCTTGTGATCTTGTTGAACGTGTAAGTTCTTCCTGTAGTGGCTGCATGTCAATCCTTCTGTTTTGTTTTCCTCTTTCGTTCATCCTTTTCTTCTCCTCCAAGAATCAAGTTTGAACCTTGATCCTTATTAGGATCCCCGTTGTTCATGTGTTGCTGTTCTCAGGCTTTTTAGGTTGAGTCTTGACGTGGTTGGTTCAAAGGTTCGAGCTTTGGATCCCTTGCTGAGAATTTTCTGTTGAGAGAAACCTCGACAACGTCTGCTGCCAGTGCACCGCCCCCGCAACTGCACATTCCCGCCCCCGCGGCAAGCCGCCCCTGCGCCTTGCTCCGCCGCCCTTGCGGTTTCTTCTGCAGTAACTCTCGTCCTTGTGAGGTGCTTCCTTCCTTGCTTTCCTCGTTCTTTTCCTTGGTTCTTATGGATGTTCTTTGCCCCCGTGTGTACTGTAAGACTACGGTTGAGACCTTATCTTGTGGAGATCTCTTAGAGATCATTGAGACTAGAAGTTATAGACTTTTAGCAATCGTTTCTTTTCTCATTCTTGATGTCTTATATGAACAGGCTTTCCTTGCTCATTTCTTGAGGGAAACTGATTTGTTCTCTGAGTTGTTGTTGAGCTTTGAGATTACCTTCGAGTGAGGTAAGTCCCTTGGACTTACTTAGCTTCATTCCGCATATTGGTTTGAGTATTTTGGCTTGTTTGCGCTGTTTATTGTTTATAACGGATAACCGGAATAGGATTCACCCTTTATAACCTTAATTGGCCCAAGTGTATGATAAACGGGCGGTGACCACTTGTCTGGTTATACGGGAGAGTAGAATGCGCTCTTGTAATCCAGGCCCACAAGTAACGGATAGTACTGATCTATTGTTATTCGTATACGGAAGCGGATACGAGTTTCGGGAGATTCTCGTGTGACAAAAAAAGTTGAATTAGTAATGGATAACTTAATGAAAGATAATAACCGGTTGAGTGTGAGCATGTTATATGTTTACTTTACCTTATGTCTGTTTGTGTCTTTACATTCTTTCTGATATCTAGAATGTTAGTTAACGGTTTATACCGGCGTTGTAGATGTTCCACAGGTTTAGGATGCTGCTGAGTGATTCGGATGATGTGGTAAGCCAGAGTTCCCTTACATTATAGGACAAGATCGGGTTTATGTTTATGTCGTTGCTTTCCCTTTTGTTTTGAACTCGGATGCGAGTCATTTACTCTTACTTTTGTTTAAATCTTTGGTTTTATATTGAGTTTTAGTTTTCATTTGTCTATGTCTTGTTGTAAGATCCGTTGTGTTGTTGCTACTCTGAGGGTCGGGACCCACTGTGAGGTCCTAACCCGTAGCGCTTCGAGTTCCCAGAACTTGGGGTGTTACAATATGGTATCAGAGCTCTAGGTTGGCAACAATGACACTCAAAATCTTCTGAAGGCCGGATAGATAAATAAACAAAACCCGCAAGGGGTCTACGTTTTCAAAAGGGGGTTTTTGTTTTTAAACTTGTCGGCCTGAGATAGATGTACGGGCGACCACCACTACCTCCGCGGATCTCAACAGTTAGTGTTTCTTTGATGTTGGTCTTTATATGCTTTTTCAGGATTTCTGCTTTAGTTGTAGCTTGCCCTTATATCTATATATCTATATATCTATATACATATATATATTCTTATATATTTATCCTTATAACAGATGATGTGTACTTGAGCTACATCTTCTATGGGGCGAGGAAGGGGTCGACTACCACTTCCACCTGCCGTCCGTGGACGAGGACGTACAGGGAGACCTCCACTAGCTAGAGGTTAGGATCAAGCCCTGTTTGCTGATCATTGAGGCGTTCGTTGAGGAAGTTGCTGAGAGTGTTATTCCAGAGGCAGGGAATGAGACCGCTGCTAGGTCCGGAGCATAAAGAGAGCCATCTTCGGAGTCTGGTCGAGTGTCTATTGGAGCTTTTGCATATCACGACTATGTGCAGAGAGTTGAGGAGGCTATCAAGATCGAGGACCTGCACCAACACTGCCAGTTCCTGAGAGATCAACTTAGGTTTCGTAGAGAGTTACACAGATCGTTGCGCCGCCTGCTAGAGTTGTTGAGATTGCTAGAGCGCCGACTGAGACGAGAGAGCCGAAACCCGACAGTTGGTTGAAGGCTTTCGACCAGCTGAAGGTTCCAAATTTCATGGGAAAGACTAGATTGGAGGTGGAGCTATGGCTTGGACAGTTGGATTCTACTATGGAGACGATCGGTTGCCCAAAAGGACGTCGAGTCAACATAACATATACATTGTTGAAGGATCATGCTCATTCTTGGTGGAGGACCACTCGTAGTAAGGTTACCAATTATGAGCAGATGAAGACGGTGATCAAGGATTGCTATCTCCCTGCAGCCATGAGGAGAGATCGTCTCCAGGATTTCCTTGAGACTGGATTCGAGGATTTTCCTATTGCTGGGATCATCAGCAAGTTTCAGGATGAGTTGTCATTGCTGGGTCCGTCTGCACCACTTGAGGATCAACATGTTTACCTTTTTTCTCAGAGGTTGAGAGAGTCAACACTCTCTTATCTTGCTGGTTTCCGTTGTGATTCTTTGACCGACTATCAAGATAGAGCATCTGCTTAAGAGGGGCCGACCAGGTCAGAGGAGAGCTTATCAGAAAGGAGGTCTTGAGAAGAGACAGATGACTGGATCATCCAGTGCTTGAGCTGGAGCAGCTGGGTTTCATAGAGGACGACATTGTCATAACTGTGGAGGTGCTGGACATATCCGAGTTGATTGCAAGAAGCCTGCAATGACTTGCTTTTCTTGTGGCAAGACAGGACATAAACTGCGTTTTGCCGTCAGGGCAATGCGCTATCTCAATAGGGTTCTTCGGCTGCTAGTGTTGCAAGAGGTGGATAGAGGTCTCAGTATCAGCAACAACAATAGAGAGTTACTGGTTCTACCACTCCTCAAGGTTCCACTCCGGGATAGGGGAGCCGTAGAGGACGAGTTGGTGGTTCTACAAACACTAGAGATGCATCAACCAAAGCTTATGAGCTGAGGAGTGCTATAGAGCCGACATCACCAACGATCACAAGTACCATTCATATGGAGCCAAAGGAATTAAGGAGTCATTGAAGCTGCATTTTAGAGCATCGAGGAGCTACAAGGAAGGCATAGGAACCATGGAAGTTGGATAGAAATACGAAATTAGAGCAGTTATGGAGATTTGCACGTAACAGCTTGAGCATCTCGGTTGACTACGTGATCATCTCGACCGAGATGGCTTGTTGGGCCTGCATCAAGATGGCCGGTCCATAGCCCATGAGATCTACTATTCTTGGCATGTGATTTTTCCATAAGATTGAAGATATTTTCTGGAAGGAAGCATGCTTGGTTAGCTCATTATTTTTAGGGATTGAAGATATTCCAAGGAAGTTTGAAGGAAGATAGATTTGGAAGTAAAAGTTGAAGGCTTTTGAAGGGAAATTGTAAGGTTTTCTTAGGGAACCTTGATTGTTGTCTTTTGATTCGATTATTGAGGAACGCAGTTTGCTTGTTTGTTTGGAATGATTGTTTGATTGATTATTGAGACCTTTTTGTTAAGGTTTTTTCGTTTGGTTATTGCTTCTTTTATTACACATTTGATTGTTATTATCTTGATGATTGTTGGCTAAATTCCCTTGTGATTCTAGGGTGATTGGATGAAGGTTGTTACCTTAGTGGACCTTAAAAGCTCGAGCCAAAACCTAACTGCAGCTCACCTCGGTCGGTTCATATAACATCTCGACCGAGGTCAATATGAGCTGAGCGAGAGGTTTGACCTGATTCGATCTATCTTGAGTTTGGGTTTTAGTTTGCCAAATCCTATCCTTGTTGCACCTTTCCCGGTTTATACGTAAGCCTATGATGAGACTTACCTAGTGATTCTTTTTCTTGTATACCAATGATGGTGAGTATTAGGTAATAATGGTTTATCCTTTATTAGGGTTTGAGTGTGCCTTCATCCTACCTTTGTGAGTTAGCCTGAGACTTACCAGGTAAAGGTTAGTTCTATCCCCTAGGCGGTGTGTTGGTTTGAGATTATAGTTCCTTTCCTTAGGTTCTTCAGACTTACCCGGTGATAGGATCTTTGGCTCGGATAGTGAGTAGTGATACTTACCCGGTGATCTATTCCCACCTTAGAAATACCTTCCCTTGCAAATCTTACCTTTGTCCATGTTATCCTTAGAAATCTTGAGTCGGAACAATAATTGGATGTTTTGATCTCTAGAATCCGCATTCTCTTATCTGATTTATACATCATCTTTGTTTTGTTGCTTTATTTTTGATTGACCGTGCTTGATTTCACCATAGTCCTTGTGTTCGACCCTGGAGTATTTTCCATACTGCGATTGATCCGTAAACTGCAGGTTCGCATATTGTTCAGGCTTTTATTTTAGGCTATAAATTTGAAGCTATTTTGTTTACTATTCATACACATTTGAGAGCGAACAAGTTTTTGGCGCCGTTGCCGGGGACTTGGTCAAGACCATGTTCGGTACTTGGTTGCCTTTTAGGGCTGCTGCCCTTGTTGCTACTGATTGCTTTACTTGAGTGATTTCGCAGGATCTTTCTTTAGGTTTATGCGAAAAACTCGTATTGGGAAAGAAATCGTACCTTACGATCTCGAACCAGAAAAGACTTACAAAAGGAGATTAAAAGAAGCTAAGATGACAGAACAAGATAATCGAGATCTTGAAGCTAAATTGAAGGACGCATTAGAACAACTTCGGCTTAGTAATGAAGCTTTACAAAGAGAGAGAGAGAGAGAGAGAGAGAGAGAGAGCGTACAAGAATGAAGAAGATCCGAGCTGATTTGGCCGAACTGCAGGCTCACATATGACCTCGACCCAATGCGGTGGTCGAATTGAGGCCAAACCCTAACCTACCTGCACCGGCTGAGATACAACCTCCAGCACCTCGGTTGCCAGCTAGGGTTGACCGAGTCAACCGTTCGTAGGTGAACCACAAACCGTAGGTCAAAGGATGGACCCGAATCAACAAGTGCGGCATCCGGGCATTAACCTAGGAGATCCAACTGAGCATGACTACGAGTTTCGACCTCAAGTCATTTCAATGAGTCGACAATGTCAATTTGGAGGATTAGAGAGAGAATCTCCACATCAACACTTGCAAAACTATGAGATTCTTATGGAGACTTTGAGTCCTTCAAGGGTGGAGAACAACAACTACAAGTTAAGACCTTTCTATTTCTCCTTCAAAGAGAAGACGCTTGTTTGGCAGCAATCTCTTCCATCCGGAAGAATTAACACATTGGAAGAGATGACTACAAAATTTCTCACTAATTTCTTCCCCTATCCAAAACTGTGGAGCTAAGTGGTAAGATTAATGCTTTTGTCATGAAGGATAAAGAAAGCTTGTTCAAGTCATGGCAAAGGTTCAAGGACCTGTTGTTGGATTGCCCTCACCATGGGATTCCAAAGATTGAGTTGCTAGAGATTTACTTCAAAGGTTTGGATGAGGAAACTCAGTTTAAACTCCAATCACTTTCTGCTAGCACTTTCATGGATACACCGGTTGATGAAGCTTGAGAGTTTGTTGAGAAGCCAGCTTTACACATGGAGAAGTACTCCCATCAAAGGGCTAAAGATGGAGCAAGACGAGTTGGAACTGCGGAGCTGAATCTCACCACTTCAAGCGTTGCTCAACTTACTACCCTCAACAATGAAGTCAAAGCTTTGAAAAAACTTTTATTATCTCAAGCCAAAAGAGCATCCAAAGAGCAAGATGTTGGATACTTGGGGAGAGGAAACTATCAAGGGCCAAGGAATAACAATTATAACAACAACAACAACAGGAATTTCAACAACAATTGGAGATCAAATCAAAACAATTCTGGTAACCCTTATTCTCATGCTGAAAATGCTCTAACTCCCCCATCTTCTTCTTCTATTCAATTGAAGAGTCAAGAGCCATCTTCAAGCTCATCCCAACAGCCTAAGGAAAACATGGATGCTGTGTTGGAAACAATAATGACCAAACTCAATGCCATGGAAAGTTCTATGAACACATTTTCGAAGGCACAAAAAGCCCTAGAACATCAAGTTTTCAACAAGGTTAATGGAACACCTAGAGATCCGGGTAAACTTCCAAGAAGGATGGAGAACAACCCAAAAGGACAGGTCGTGACAATCACTAGACGAAGTGGATTAAGGACAACTGATCCGGTACCTCGGTCGGATGACGTTCTGTCGAAGAACACCTCAGTCGAGGTGCCAACTGATATGGAACCCCAGAAAGCAAACGAAAAATCTGATATTTATGTTCCACCACCCGCTTACAAACCTCCACTCCCGTTCCCTCAGTCTAGGGCGCGGGCGCACCTAGACAAACACTTTGGTAAGTTTCTTGACCTTATGAATAAGCTACATATTAACATCCCTTTCATTGATGCAATCTTAGGTATGCCCGCCTTTGAGAAGTTTCTGAAAGAGATCTTGTCAAGGAAAAGAAAGCTGGAAGAATTTGGAGAAGTTCGGATGACCTCTAGATCTTCGGAGCTCATTCAAATCATGAAAGAAAATATGCCACCAAAACTAAGAGATCCCGATTCATTTGTATTCCCATGAAAGTTGGGGATATGGTTTACGATGCACTTTGCGATCTAGGAGCAAGCGTGAGCATCATTCCTCTAGCACTTTCTGAGAAGATCGGTCTTGGAGAACCCAAGCCCGTTAAGATGACTTTATACATGGCGAATTGTTCCATTACTCGTCCCGTTGGAATCTTAGAGGATGTTCCCGTTAAGCTAGGTATTTTCTACATACCTATAGACTTTGTGGTATTGGACATTCCTGCAGATTATCCTATTTCCATCATTCTTGGAAGACCATTCCTTGCATCTTCGAGATGCAATGGTGATTGAAAGAACGCAACATTTTCGTTCAATATTGGGGAAGATCGTGTGGAATTTACTCTCAGCCACGATAAAGGAACAAATCTTGGAAGAAGACATCTTCAACATCTATGATGAAGAAGATTCTCGAGAATTGGTGAGCTCTATCTTAATTAAAGACCCCCTTGAGAAAGTTTTGAGTTTTAGTATGATGGATGAAGGTGTAGATGTTTCATGTGATGCAGATATACGAAGCTTGGAAGCATTATAAGAGGATCCAACAGCTGAATTTGAAAAACTCATCAAGGAGACGAAAAGCACATTAGGTTTCGGTCCACCTCCTAGTTTCTCGACTGAGATGATTTCTGGAGCAAGCGAGATGTTGTTTACTGGAGATTACCTCGGTCTATCACCTCGGTCCTTGACCGAGACAGCTTCTGGAGCAAGCGAGATAGGGTCAACTAAAGTTCACCTCGGTTCATCACCTCGGGCTAACCCAAAACGCCTCGACCGAGTCCCACCTGAGGCAAACGACATCTTCACTTCTTCGAAGGTTGTTCTCTAATTAAATGATGCAATTGTTTCTTCCATCTCTTCTGAAGTTTCCAAATCCTCTTCGATAGAGGAAGGAGGTACGAATCCACTACTTTAGGCACCTCCTATCTTAGAGCTTAAACCTCTTCCAACTCATTTAAGGTACTCCTTCCTTGGTCCGCATTCTACATATTCTGTCATTGTTAGTGCTACTCTTACCGAAGATGAGTTGTCTAGATTGATGCATGAGTTAAGGAAACATAGAAAGGCTTTAGGATATACTATTGATGATCTTGTTGGTGTTAAGCCTTCTCTTTGCATGCATAAGATACTAATGGATGATGATCATAAGCCTTCACGGGAACCTTAAAGACGGTTGAATCCGATCATGAAAGAGGTTATGAAGAAAAAAATTCTTTTATTGCTTGATGCAGGTATCATATTTCCCATATCGGATAGAAAATGGGCGAGTCCGGTGCATGTAGTTCCCAAGAAGGGTGGGATGACCGTTGTAACCAACAAGAACAACGAGTTAATTCTCGCAAGGACCGTCACAGGCTGGAGAATGTGCATAGACTATCGAAGATTGAATTTGGCAACAAGAAAGGACCATTTTCCTCTTCCATTCATTGATCAAATGCTTGAACAGTTATCACAACATTCCCATTTTTTCTATTTAGATGGTTACAGTAGTTTCTTTCAGATACCTACCCATCCAGATGATCAAGAAAAGACCACTTTCACTTGTCCATGGGGGACATTTTCTTATCGGAGGATGCCATTCGGATTTTGTAATGCACCCGCAACTTTTCAGCGTTGTATGATGGCTATCTTTTCCGAGTATATTGAGGAGATCATGGAGGTATTCATGGATGATTTTTCTGTATATGGTTCCTCTTTTGATAATTGTTTGGCTAACCTTTCTCTAGTGTTACAACATTGTGAAGAAACTAATCTCGTTTTGAATTGGAAAAAGTGTCACTTCATGGTTGGCGAATGAATTGTTCTAGGACACCTCGTTTTCAACCGAGGTATAGAGGTCGATCGAGCTAAGATCGAGACTATTGAGAAACTTCCCCCACCTTATTCTGTTAAAGGTGTGCGGATTTTCTTGGACATGGAGGTTTCTACCGGAAGTTCATCAAGGATTTCTCTACGATCTCTAAACCACTTACTAATCTTTTGAATAAGGATGTTGTTTTTGAGTTCTCGCAGGAATGCCTTGATGCTTTCTACAGGATAAAGGAAGCATTGATCACCGCTCCCATCATTTAACCTTCCGATTGGACCTTTCCCTTTGAGATCATGTGTGATGCTAGTGATGTGGCCGTAGGAGCGGTACCTGGACAGAATAAGGATGGCCGGACCAACGCCATCTATTATGCTAGCAAGACGCTAGATGAAGCTCAGCTGAATTATGCCACCACCGAAAAGGAGCTCTTGGCAATTGTCTATGCATTTGAGAAGTTTCGTTCTTACTTAGTGGGAGCGAAAGTTATTGTTTATACTGACCATGCAACTATTTGATACTTGCTGGCTAAGAAGGATGCAAAGCCGCGTCTTATTCGTTGGATTCTCTTACTTCTAGAGTTTGACTTGGAGATCGCGATAAGAAGGGATCCGAGAATTTTGTAGCGGATCACCTCAGCCGGCTACCACCTATCTCGCTCGAGATGGACGATCTATCCATTGATGGATCATTTCCCGATGAGCAATTGCATTTGGTGGAGCATTGACTTCACCAAATTTCTGATGGTAAAGAGCCTTGATATGCTGATATTGTTAATTATCTTGTTTGTCAGGAAGTACCTCTAGGATTGACTTACGCTCAAAGGAAGAAGTTCTTCAAAGACGTACATCATTACTATTGGAACGAGCCTCTACTTTTCAAGAGAGGACCGGACGGGATGCTTCGACGGTGCATTCCGGAGGATGAGACTACTAGTGTAATACGGCATTGCCATTCACTTCCTTGTGGAGGACATGCTAGCGCTTACAAAACGTGCGCTAAGGTATTATGTTTCGGTTTCTTTTGGCCTACATTATATAAGGATGTGCAAACGTTTGTTTTTTCTTGTTATTCATGCCAAAGAATAGGAAATATATCTAGGCGGAACGAGATGCCACTTAATAATATTCAGGAGGCCGAGATCTTTGATGTGTGGGGAGTTGATTTTTTGGGACCTTTCCCATCATCTACAGGGAACCTCTACATTCTCTTAGCTATTAATTACGTCTCTAGATGGGTGGAAGCCATTGCTTCTCCCACTAATGACGCCATGGTGGTTGTATAGTTCTTCAATAGGACTATCTTTCCACGCTTTGGAACACCTCGAGTCATCATCAGCGACGGAGGAACACATTTTACAGCCCGGAAGTTTGAGGCACTTCTATCGAAGTATGGGGTAACCCACAAGGTAGCAACCCCGTATCATCCTCAAACTAGTGGGCAGGTGGAGATCTCTAATAGAGAAATCAACGCAATCTTGGAGAAGACCGTATCAAGGACAAGGAAGGATTGATCCATGAAATTGACGATGCTCTTTGGGCGTATATGACCGCATTAAGACTCCCATAGGTGCCACCCCTTACAATTTGGTGTATAGAAAGTCTTGTCATCTTCCCGTTGAGTTGGAGCACAAGGCGTATTGGGCGATCAATGGCTCAACTTCGACCTTAAGGCAGCTGGAGAGAAGAGACTTTTGGATATCAACGAGTTAGAGGAGTTGCGCTTGAATGCTTATGAGAATACCAAGATCAACAAAGAAAGAACTAAGAAATGACATGATAAGCACATCATCCATAAGGAGCTCAAAGAAGGGGATCTTGTATTACTCTTCAACTCCCGCCTCCGCCTCTTTCTAGGTAAGTTAAAATCTAGATGAACGGGACCTTACATTGTGAAAAATGTTTTTCCCCATGGTGCAGTTGAAGTATGGGGTGAGGCTAGCGGAAGCTTTAAGGTCAACGGTCATAGGTTGAAAAAGTATCAACCGGAAGTTCCAGCTGAGGAGATTGCACCTTTGCATCTTACTTGAGAGTGATGTACAACCCAACTAGCGACCTTAAACCAAGTGCTTCTTGAGAGGCAACACAAGGTATTGCTTTCTTTTCCATTTTCTAGATTAGTTTAGTTAGTTTGCTTTGTGTTTTTGTGTCCTCTTAGACAGGAATTAGGTGTGACCCAAGAAGAAGAAAAACAACTCAGGAAACACATGGAAGGATTGATGTTCGAGAATTTGAGAAAAAAGAACAAAGTTCGACTGGGACACATCTTGGATGTTGTCAAAACATCTTGACCGAGACGGAGTTCGCTCAACCGAGATGATGTTATCTGAGAATCACCTCGCTCCGGCACCTCGGTCACGCAACCACCTCGGCCGAGATGAAACCAAATTCTGCGAGGGGTATAAAAGGAGAACGAATTTCTCTCTCCTCAAACCCTAACTCCCTCTCACGCTCTCACCACGACCGAATCGGCCCCTTGCTCTCAAATCTCAACCGTTTTGCATGTTTTTTGGTTCTAAATCATTGGGAGAAGCAAGAGCAACGGGTTTCAAGCATCAAACCGCGCTCAAATCCATTACACGCTGCAAATTTCGGGTATTTTGTTCGAAACCCTTCTCATCCGGTTTCAGTTTGATTTTCCTCAGATTTGTGGTTGTTTGCTGCTGCTTGTTGTTGGAAACCACTTAAGTACCCCTTAGGAAGCGATTGATAGTGAGATTTGGTGGAAAAAACTTACAGTTTTGGAGCCTCGATCGAAACAGCCCTTCGCCTCGGTCCAACTGTCTACATCTCGGCCGAGATACATTAAGATCCAACCGAGGTGACCCCCAATTATGGACAATCAGAGACAATCCGATCGTCAATTGGCTCTCTGAGATCATTCTTCATCTCGGCAGTCCTCTCCTACACCTCCCCCACAGCCTCGGATCCCGGTGATCCATGAACGGTTCCGAACGGACTTCGATCGCATTTGTGGCTGCACGATCATTGCTCCGTGGTATATGGACATTAGTGATTTCGATTGTTTGCATGTGGTTGATGACCTGCAGAAGATGGTCTCCATCGTTGTATTGAAGACTTTTATGGCCATCCGTGCGCCAACTTATCTAGAGGCCGACGCTCGAGTTTTTGAGTTCCGTCACCTATGTCCCGGATAAGAGAGGAATCAAGTTCCGCCTACTGAACAAGAACTATGTTGTTCCCCTTGACCGCTTTGGAGAGATTTTTGGTTTCCATCCTCTGACCGCTATAGATTTTTCATCCCGCAGCCATACTCGTAATTTCTGGGAGAACATCGCCCACTTTACTTCCCACAAAGACAAATGGTAGCTCGGGGACTCTAGAGAACACATCATCTACCACATCACTTTTCGCATCACTCACCGGATCTTTAGTGAGATGCTTCTGGCCCGTACTGAGACACCCCAGAAGGTCTGTCAGGGTGAGCTTTTTAGCATGTTTTGTATGGTGATAGGTGGCATTCCAGATTTTGCTGCTATGCTTGCAGAAGAGCTGCACAAGGTGAAGGGGAAGGCGAAGGGTGACATATGCTTTGGAGGTCTAGTGACTCATATCGTCACAATGATGGGCTTGGATTTGTCGGCATGTACTTTAATTGCGGCGGCAAAGCCGCTTGGATTGCAGGAGTTCATCACGCATCGTGTTCTCGCTCCCTGCGGTCTTGGCACTTCTTATGTGTCTATGCCGTGGGAAACAAAGTTTCCTAGAGGCATTCCGTGGTCGCCTGAGTTCTCCGTCTTCGACCCTCAGAATTGGTCGACTGTTTGGTTTCCTATCATGCATGCCGATGCTGCTAGAGAGGCGGAGGATGATTCTACTGATGATGGTGACGGTGCTGGAGGAGCTGCAGCTATGGGCACCAGTACAGATACCACTGGCCCTAGTATTCCCACCATCGACCTCGATGATGAGGCTACTGAGGACAAGGGGGAGGTACCAGCTGCTCCAGTGGAGATTACTCAGCCATCCCAGCACAGAGCTCGCCGTCGTCGCAACCGAGAGGCGCACCGCAAGATTAATGATCTGACGCAACAGATAATAAACTATTTTCATGCTCTACGGACCGATATGACCCAACGCTTTGCTGCTCACACTCGATCTATTCACAGTTGGACGCAGCGCATAGAGGAGAGCCAATACTACCAACGCCATAAGGCGATGCAGATGTATCAGCAGCATATGGCTATCCTTTCGATCCGACTCAACATCCTTACATTCCACCTCCACCACCAGCCGATGATTGAGCTTATTATGGATCTTGTTCTTATTTCTATTGCTGTTTTGCATTTTCATTCGGTGAGTACCTTGTTTGACTTATATTTGACCCATTGGGACAATGTGTCTCAAGTATGGGGTATTTGACTTACTTTGGATATGTAATTTGTACTAAATGTTGTTTAGATGACTTTGCTTATGACCTTATTAGCTTACATGTGCTTATATGTCTATTTACATGCGCTGCATACAGGTTTTTGATTAAAATACGTCAAAACTGATTTGAAATTTTTTTGACCTCGACTGAAATGTTTCGGCCAAACGAGGTTGTGATAATTGAGATTCATCTCGATTGATCATCTCGGGCGCTGTCAATTCACCTCAACCGAAATGGTTTTAAAACTGAAGAAATTTTTGAAACGTTTTGTGCTTTTATTCCAGATATGACCTCGATGATGATATTTGTTTGCAGATTAGCTTTGAAATCTCTGTGTTCAAAAGGTTTTATGATATATTTAAGTTGCTAATTGTTTTGCTTAAAATTTTAGCATGTTTAGTATTTTGTTTTATCAAAATCATGTTGAATTTGAAGGTTGAAACCACTCTATAAGTTCTCTCACATTCTTCATGGGATGATTAAGGCACTTCGCTTCTCTTCTTCTTCTTCTTCTTGATCATGCTTTAGCCCCTCATATATATATATATATATATATATATATATATATATTTGCCTCCCTTAACCTATCCGGGAATGTGGATGCAGTTGATGAAAAGCGTTGAAGTGAAGTTGAGATGGTGGTTGAAAGTGTTAGAAAATAGGTTTGGGGACGTTGATCTTGATGATGAGTAACTCGGCACCATTCACATAGCCGGGTGTTTGTGTCTTGCCAAAGTCGGATTGATCGATAATCCTAACGGGTCATGGTATGTGCATCAAGGGTTTGAGGCATCTCGAGAAATTGAGAATTGCAGATTTCCTAGGCTTCGGTTATTGTGCACCTTTGTCCATGTTCTAAAAAATAAAGTAAAAAAAGTGAAAGTATGCAAGGAAAGAATAAGCAAAGCTTATTGGTGGAAGATGTTTGGAATTCAAACAAGTGAAGTAAAAATTCTATTCCCGGATTTCGGCACCACATTATCTATATACATCCCACCCTAACACATTTCTTGACCTCTTTTTGGAAACCCTTGAGACCTTGGGTATGTTGATTGACTTCGTGGTTTAAACTGGATTATACATGATTGCTTTCAATAGATATGATTTGCTATGCATTCTATGATTTTATGATGATTAACTTTCTTATATTTATAAAATATTTTGACCATGTGTTGATCTTATTTGTTATGAAGCATTGTTAGCATGAAATATTGTGATATTATAGGCACATTTTCTACTTGTTTTTCATTCATTATTGTGTTCATGGATAGAGAACAGAAGCAATAGTTAGCTTATTCATCTATATTTTCGATATGGAGATCTACACTATGCTTTGTGTTGATTGTGGGTGAATAAGAGCTGGAATTGGATCGTTTGATGGCAATAAAGGAGGAATTGATCACCTAGGATGAAGAGGATACACATTGAGAAGCTAAGGAAGGAGCAAAGATGAAAAATGACACGAAGCAATTGCAAAACAAAGGGAATAGGAGTTCCACGCCCCACTTCCACGGCTGTGGTTCTTCCATCATGAACGTGGATTTGATCAATGAGTTACCCAGTGAGTTCTACGGTGTAAATTACGGTCGTGGAAGGTTGGAATCATCGTAACATTTTCCACGGTCGTGAAATCTCTGAAGACCGTGATTTGGGCAATCTTTTGCCGAATCATTAATTACCACGTTTTCTACACATTGGACAAAAAAGATATCTTTTTCTGACCCTATAAAAAGGCGGAAGAAGGGAGAATTCGGGAGCTTCGCTTGGACGATCGCTTACGGCTGCTTAAAGTTTGAAGGTTTTGAAGGTTTTGAAGTTGCTTGCGGCGTAAGTTTAGTCTTTTGTCCTTTTGATTTGATTAGAAGACGGATTGACATCCCGTTCTTCGTTCTCATCAAGGATTGTGATTGATTCGTGTTTGTTTCCGAATCTGTTATACACTTATCCCCATTTGTGTATGAATTTGAGATCTGATTAGAGTTTTATTGAAGTATCGAAGGTTTTCCATCTTTCATTCTTCTTAAACATAATTACTGATATCAAATGACGATTGTTGGCTAAAAACCCTTAGCAATTCTAAGGTGAAGGGTTGATAGTTGTGGCTTAGATGATGATAGATCGATCGTAAACAGTTTGGACCCTGAGAGTTAGAGAAACTTCGTTGACAACCCAAAATTACGGGCTGTTCTTGAGTTCCACGGCCGTGGAATCTCAAGATCCAGCCGTGATTTACCCCAGTTTACGAACCTTGCTTTTACTTTAATCCAAAGTTAAAGATTAGCTTTAACCTAGCCTTGGCTTGCATTTTCTAGGTAGTAGTGAGACTCAACATCCTCTATTTTGGTTTCGAGTGTCACAACCTTAACCGTTTGAGGCTATCTTGATCATTGGGTTACAAGTTTGGGTATTTGAGACTAATTCTTACCTTTAGATCCTTTCTATACTGAAGCCTCAACAACCTTTATAGAGAGTGTCTTTAGGTAAGTCATATAGGGTTTTGGAACTTCACCTTACATTACCTTACCTTCGTATACCTTTGCAAACCTCAACTCTGTCCTTATATCTTTAGTATATCTTGAATCGATTGCCACAACTGGATACCTGGATCTTTAGGGTTTCTGTTTTCCCAATATATTTGCAAAGTTTTACCCTTTATTGCTTGACAATTTTACAACTGAATTTGTTCCCCCCAAATCCCTGAGTTCGACACTCTGGAATTCTTGCTTTACTACGCAGATCCGTACACTGCGGGTTCGCTTGCTTGATTCTAGTTCTATAAATTTAAGACTTATTTGCACGCACACTACGAGGCGAACAAGTTTTTGGCGCCGTTGCCGGGGATTTGGTTTAGGCCGAATTCGATTATCGGTTGTCAAGCTTGGGAGCTTTGCTCTTGTTATTTGATATCTTTTCTTGAGTGATATTTGCAGGTTACTTTAGGTATATGCGCAGGTCTAGAACCAACAAAGACCTCCTACCTTTAGATCAAGAAATCGAGAGGACTTTGAGAAAGAAAATCAAAGAAAGAATGATGGTTGAAAACGAAGAAAGAGATCTCCAAGCGGAATTGGAGGAATCTAGAGCTCAATATGCATGGAGTGAGAAGACTCGTAGGGAAGAGTCGGATCGAAATGCAGCTAAATATGATGAGCTTAGGGACATGTTTTTGCAACTTATAGTAGAGATGAGTGACTCTAAGAAGAAAAAGAAGAAAAACAAACCGACAAGGTCGGTTAGGACCGAATCATCCGAAGATGAGAGTGATGATTCTATGTCGGCACTAGAGGACATTGATCCAACGACCAATCACGTCCGGAACGATCCGAGGCCAGCCGTTAATCCTCGTATCCTAGCTGGAGGTGCGAGAGCCACTCGTGTGGATGAAGAGCCAAGAACGCTTGGTCACAGGCTGGATCCAACTCAACAACCGCGCCGACTTGGCGTGAACTTTGAAGGTGAAGATGTTCAGGAATTTAGCTTCAATCCACAAGTGATTACCATGGTTCGCCAAAAATCAATTTGGCGGAACAAGTGCCGAATCTCCACACCAACACTTGCAGAATTTTGAGATTCTTATGGAAACGATGAAGCCAAAGAAGACCACCACCAACAACTACAAGCTTAAGCCGTTCTTCTTCTCTTTGAAGGGGAAGGCTCTAACATGGTATCAAGCTCTCCCAAATGTGAAGCTTAATACGTAGGAGGATCTTTCTTAGGAGTTTCTAACTAAGTTCTTTCCGCCGTCCAAAACTGCGGAATTGAGAGGTAAGATTAATGCTTTTTCTATGAAACCTAACGAAAGTTTGTTTCAATCATGGGAAAGGTTTCAGCAATTACTATTGGATTGCCCACATCATGGCATTCCAAGACTTGGACTACTAGAGATATACTATGAGGGACTTGATGGAGAGACACAATTCAAGCTCCACTCTCTTTCATGTGGAACATTCATGGACATGAGGGAAGAAGACGCTTGGGATTTCATTGAAAGACAAGCCCAAATCATAGAGAGATATTCTCACCGAAAGGTGGAATCCAAAGGAGGAGATTCAGGAGCAAAGCTGATAGCATGAATTATAGTCTATATTTTAGGGGTTTGTTTGGATGTTTTATCTTCAATAATCTGCATGTTAGCATGTATAATATGAGATTATATTACCATTTCATCTACCTTTGCGGGAATCGAGGTCTACACCTAGTTTTGCTGTAATTGTAGGTAAAATGGCACGTTTTGCATCAAAAAGGAGCAAAAGGAGTCATGAGTCATTTGGAGCTACATCCAGAGAGCATAACCATGGATTAAAGATTCACTTTGGACCAGTTTGAGAGATTTCACATTCAGTTATGACTCACCTCAGTTTACCAGAGATTCATCTCGACCGAGGTGATCCAGAGACACCGACTCGACCGAGGCGAACACCTAGGACGCGGTGAGAATATTTTATTCTTGGCTGAGATCTTTTATCTTTGGAAAGAGATCTTATATTTTTGGGCTTGGCTCCTGGAAGGAAGAAGATATACTAGATCTTATATTTTACCTATTTTTTATGGGAAGAGATCTTTCTAAGATTTATTATCTTTGGAGGGTTATTTTCCTATAAAAAGGGTTGAATTTCCCACAAATCCACATCCCGCTTACACAGGATCATGCTATACCATCGATCAGGGTTTATAGTACGCAGCATCTATACTCTAGTTGGGAGTTTCGAAGAACCTTTTTGAAGGTTGAAGGAAGATTGAAGATCATAGCTTTTATAGCTTTTGGAGGTTTTCTTGTAAGATTACCTTAGATTCTCTTCCTTGTTGTCTTGTCTTGTTGGATTGCTATCCAAGGAACGCTTTGTTGTGATATTTGATTCAGTTATTGAAGTCTTTTCCATTAAATTCTTCTTGTTCAAATATTCACCTTCTTCCCATATATTTAATACTTTCATAATGATGATGAGTGGCTAATTTCCTTGTGTGATTCTAGGGTGATTGGCTGAAGGTTGTGGGAAAAACAATGATAGAATAATCTTAGATTCCAGTAGGACCCTGAAAGTTCGAGCCTTTAACCTTAACCCTAAGCATCTCATTCAGTCGATGAACATCTCGGCCGGGGTGGAATTTAGCTGACCGAGGTGACTTATCTGATCCTAAACTGAGAGTTAAGTGTTAGAGTTTGCCAAATCCTATTCTTATTACACCTTTCCTGGTTCAAAGCAAGCTTAGGATGAGACTTACCCGGTAATTCCTTAGTTTGTATACCAACGATCATAAGTGTAGGTAATAAAGGTTTATCCTTTATTGGGGTTTGAGTGTGCTTCCATCCCATCTTTGTGAGTTAGCCTGAGACTTACCCGGTAAAGGTTGATTCTATTCCCTTAGATGGTGTGTTAGTTTGAGGTTATAGTTCTTTATCTTAATTCCTTGAGACTTACCCGGTAATAGGAGTTACGGTTTAGAATTAGTGAGTAGTGAGACTTACCCGGTGATCTAGTCCACTTTAGTAACACCTTCCCCTTGCAATAATCTCAGCTTTGTCCGCTTATTTTTAGATCTTGAGTTGGAACCACAACTAGACGCTTTAATCCCTAGAATTGCATGTTTGCTTTATTGACTTCTTATTTATCTTTGATTGTGTTAATTACTCTTGTGGTTAGTATTCACAAAGCTTACCGTTATTGACTTTGTTTCACCGAGTCCCTGTGATCGACCCCTGGAATTTCTTGCTTTTTACTACGATTGACCCGTACACTGCGGGTTCGCATCCTTGTTTTAAGCTTAAGTCTAGGGTTATAAATTTAAAGCTTGCACACACCGTTTGGAGCGAACAAGTTTTTGGCGCCGTTGCCGGGGACTTGGTCTAGACCGAGCCGGTTGCGGTTTGCTTTCGGGGCACTTGCCCCTGTTGCTACTAACTACTCTTTCTATGAGTTTTGTAGTTTTCAGGATTTCCGATGACTAAACTTGATCCAGCCTGGATAGCAAGGCAAAGTGCTAGGGCGGACCATTATGAATACTTGGAGGAGAAGTACTCCTTCTATTGGTTCAGCAATGAATGGGAAAGAGAAGAGGCCATTCAGCGTGAACTTGCGAAGTGGGATGAACTAAATGTCCCTAAGAAGATTTGTGAGCAACCTCCGGAAGATTCTCTTGAATCAAGATGGGAGAAGTTGATGAAGAAGATGGAGGAGCTCAAGGAAAGCACCCTATCCTATGCTAAGCCGCAAGAGGAGCATAAGGAAGTGTTGCACGTTCCAAGCATCCCCCTAGTCGAACCCAAAATTTCTCCTGAAACTTCTGAGGAAGAGGAGGATATGGAAGGTCTCGATCTGACTGTTGAGACCTCGGTCGAAGTGGAAGAGATCTCGGCCGAGATGGAAGAATCTGCAAAACTGGAAGCAGAAGATGCAGAGAACCTTGGTCAAATTACTGAGATTGTGACCAAGGTGGAAGAAAGATCAACTGAGTTGAGAGAGATTTCATGTGTTGGTTATCAACCTAACATGAAACTTGATCCGAGCTTTGGAGAACTTTACAAGGTAAGTTCTCTTACTCTATTCGAAATCCCTATTAAAATTTTTGAATTTTTCAGGAAAGCACCGGAGAGTTGGAGGTCTCTTCCGAAAGAACCTCCAAAGATCAAGATGAAGTCTTCCTTGAAATTGTTGGAAGAAGAAGCTCCTCGGATCATGAGGAGTGGAGTTGGCAAGCACTACACCGCTAAGGCGATGAAGAGTCTCTTGTTCAAGTATGGGGTCCCTCGCATGCTCAGGACCCTGTACCATCCCCAAGCTATAGATGGGGAAGCTGCTATAATTCTCGAGAAACTGTTTTCTCGATCAAGGAAAGGATGGGACACGAGGAATGTCCCATTGAAGTGCAGGAAGTCTAGACGAATTCCGGTGAGAATCAAACTGTACAAGCTTGTACGTGGGAGATCTTACCATTTGCCGGTGAAGTTAGGAACCGGAACCTTCTTGGAAGATTTTTACGGATGTGATGAGCACTCCACGACATTCGAAGTGCATTGAGTAATCCCATGCCGTAGGGTCCAGCTAGCGACCTTAAACCAAGCGCTTCTTGGGAGGCAACCCAAGGTATTGCTTTCTTTTCCCCTTTTCTAGTTTAGTTTAGATAGTTGCTTTGTTTTTGTTTTCCTCTAGACAACAACCAGGTATTCCAAAAGGAAGGATCACAGTTCAGGAGCTACACTGGAAGAACAAAATTTTGAGAAGTTGAGGAAACGAGCTTTACTGAGATACATCTCGGGTACTGTCAGAACACCTCGACCGAGATGTGCTTCGCCAACCGAGATGGTCTTATCTGGGAGCTGTTTCTTACTTCTTCATGCAATTTAGCTATGTTCGGTGAGTACCCTGTCCTTAGACTTATATTGACCCATTGGGACAATGTGTCCCAAGTATTGGGGTATGTGGATTATTTGTATGACTCTTTCGGATATTATTATGCTTTACGTGCTTATGTGAGACTACATACATGCATACAGGTTATTTGATTGAGAAAAACGTCGAAAAACAGGTTAAAGAAAAATTTTTGACCTCGACCGGGATGATTCTGGCCGAACGAGGTACTTCACCTCGGTTGACCTAGGAACACCTCGACCGAGGTGGGTTAACTGAGAGTTTTCGAAAATTATTTTTGTGTTACTTATCTGGATATGTTCTCAGTGAAGATCTTGCTTACTGACTGGTTTTAAATTCTTTATGTGTTTGAAAGGTTTTATAATATGTTTAAGTTGCTAAATGCTTTGTTTGAAATTATTGGCATGTTTAATACTTTGTTTTTTATCCAAATTATGTTGAATTTGAAGGTTGACACCACAAGATAAGTTCTCTTACTTTCTTCCTGGAAAGACCAAGGGAATTCATTATTCTCTCTTCTTCTTCTTGATCATGCTTAGCCCCTCATATACATTTTGCCTCCCTTTACCTATCCGGGAATTTGGAAGCAAGCGAAGTGGTGAAAGCAAGTTAAAGTTGAGAAGTTGGCTGGAAGTGAAAGTGCTAGAAAGTAATTTTAGGTTTGGGGAAGTCAATCATGAAGATGAGTAACTCGGCACCATTCACATAGCCGGGTGTTTGTGTCTTGCCAAAGTCGGATTGAGCGATATTCCTAACGGGTCATGGTATGTGCATCAAGGGTTTGATGCATCTCAAGAAATTGATGATTGCGGATTTCCTAGGCTTCGGTTATTGTGCACCTCTGTCCATGCATCCCAAAAAGTAAAGTAAAAGAAAAAGTGTGAAATAAGCAAAGCTTATTGGTGGAAGATGTTGCAAGTCAAAGTGAAAGTGAAGTTCATCCTTTTCCCGGATTCTAGCACCACATTACCTTACATACATCCCTACCCTACACGTTTCTTGACCTTTTCTTTTGGGAAGCCCTTGAGACCTTGAGCTTGTTGATTGACTTAGTGGTTTAAACTGGATTATACAAGATTAATTTTGATAATTATGATTTATTATGCATTCTATGGTTTTATGCAAAGATGAACAACTTTTCTATATTTATAAAATGTTTTGATCATGTTTGGATTTTAAATTCCATGAAGTATTCTCTTAGAGTGATCTATTATTGTAACACACCATAAAAATGTTTTTGAAAGACTTTTCATTGATTTTCATGACTATTAATCCATTCTATCTTGTCTTCTATATGCGGAACTTGCTTGGGGACAAGCAAAGGCTAAGTATGGGGTATTTTGATAGCATGAATTATAGTCTATATTTTAGGGGTTTGTTTGGACGTTTTATCTTCAATAATCTGCATGTTAGCATGTATAATATGAGATTATATTACCATTTCATCTACCTTTGCGGGAATCGAGGTCTACACCTAGTTTTGCTGTAATTGTAGGTAAAATGGCACGTTTTGCATCAAAAAGGAGCAAAAGGAGTCATGAGTCATTTGGAGCTACATCCAAAGAGCATAACCTTGGATTAAAGATTCACTTTGGACCAGTTTGAGAGATTTCACATTCAGTTATGACTCACCTCGGTTGACCAGAGATTCATCTCGACCGAGGTGATCCAGAGACGCCGACTCGACCGAGGCGAACACCTAGGACGCGGCGAGAATATTTTATTCTTGGCTGAGATCTTTTATCTTTGGAAAGAGATCTTATATTTTTGGGCTTGGCTCCTGGAAGGAAGAAGATATACTAGATCTTATATTTTACCTATTTTTTATGGGAAGAGATCTTTCTAAGATTTATTATCTTTGGAGGGTTATTTTCCTATAAAAAGGGTTGAATTTCCCACAAATCCACATCCCGCTTACACCGGATCATGCTATACCATCGATCAGGGTTTATAGTACGCAGCAGCTATACTCCAGTTGGGAGTTTCGAAGAACCTTTTTGAAGGTTGAAGGAAGATTGAAGATCATAGCTTTTATAGCTTTTGGAGGTTTCTTGTAAGATTACCTTAGATTCTCTTCCTTGTTGTCTTGTCTTGTTGGATTGCTATCCAAGGAACGTTTTGTTGTGATATTTGATTCAGTTATTGAAGTCTTTTCCATTAAATTCTTCTTGTTCAAATATTCACCTTCTTCCCATATATTTAATACTTTCATAATGATGATGAGTGGCTAATTTCCTTGTGTGATTCTAGGGTGATTGGCTGAAGGTTGTGGGAAAAACAATGATAGAATAATCTTAGATTACAGTAGGACCCTGAAAGTTCGAGCCTTTAACCTTAACCCTAAGCATCTCGTTCAGTCGATGAACATCTCGGCCGGGGTGGAATTTAGCTGACCGAGGTGACTTATCTGATCCTAAACTGAGAGTTAAGTGTTAGAGTTTGCAAAATCCTATTCTTATTACACCTTTCCTGGTTCAAAGCAAGCTTAGGATGAGACTTACCCGGTAATTCCTTAGTTTGTATACCAACGATCATAAGTGTAGGTAATAAAGGTTTATCCTTTATTGGGGTTTGAGTGTGCTTCCATCCCATCTTTGTGAGTTAGCTTGAGACTTACCCGGTAAAGGTTGATTCTATTCCCTTAGATGGTGTGTTAGTTTGAGGTTATAGTTCTTTATCTTAATTCCTTGAGACTTACCCGGTAATAGGAGTTACGGTTTAGAATTAGTGAGTAGTGAGACTTACCCGGTGATCTAGTCCACTTTAGTAACACCTTCCCCTTGCAATAATCTCAGCTTTGTCCACTTATCTTTAGATCTTGAGTTCGAACCACAACTAGACGCTTTAATCCCTAGAATTGCATGTTTGCTTTATTGACTTCTTATTCATCTTTGATTGTGTTAATTACTCTTGTGGTTAGTATTCACGAAGCTTACCGTTATTGACTTTGTTTCACCGAGTCCCTGTGATCGACCCCTGGAATTTCTTGCTTTTTACTACGATTGACCCGTACACTGCGGGTTCGCATCCTTGTTTTAAGCTTAAGTCTAGGGTTATAAATTTAAAGCTTGCACACACCTTTAGGGGCGAACAAAAGCTAACCCAAGCTGCGCAAACTCAAATTTTCTCACTAAACACCGAAATCAAGGAATTGAAAGAGGTGATTAGAGCTGGCCTGCAAAAGCCAAAGGAACAAGACGTTGGTTACCTAGGAAACAACAACTATCAAGGAAATGAAGGAACCAACCGCAACAACAACCGGAACAACAACAACCGGAACAATTGGAACAATAATAATCGGAATAACAACAATTGGAACAACAACAACAACAGGAATTCGAACGGAAATTGGCGTTCCAATCATCAGCAAAACTCCGGTAATTTTCAGTCTAATTCAGGAAATTCACTAACACCACCTTCTTCCTCTTCCACTCCTTTGAAAAGCCAATGGCAAGGATCTAACAATACAAGCAGTTCGGGAAAAGAGAAATCCGACCCCGTTTTGGAGACAATCTTGGGAAAGCTTCAAGGATTGGAGAATCGGATCACGAAGGTTGATGATCACATAACGAAGGTTGATAAAGCCCAAAAGACTTTAGAAACCCAACTATTTAGCAAGGCCGGAGAAGTTCATAGAGATCAAGGAAAACTTCTTTGAAAGACGGAGGACAGCCTTAAAGGAAGGGTGATGGCTATTACCACTAGGAGCGGAGTAACCACAACTGATCCACAGCCTAAGTTCGTAGAGGTTCCAGCTGAGAAGGAAAAAGAAAAGGGAAAGGAGAAGGACGACATCTACATTCCTCCCCCAACTTACAAACCGCCTCTACCATTCCCGCAATCTAGGGCGAGAGCGCGTCTAGACAAGCAGTTCGGTAAGTTCATTGAACTCATGAGCAAACTGCATATTAACATACCTTTTATTGATGCAATTGTAGGTATGCCCGCTTACGGGAAGTTCTTAAAAGAAATCCTCTCTAACAAGAGGAAACTAGAAGACTTTAGAGAACTCAAGATGAGTTCGGAATCATCGGATCTCATCAAAACAATAAAAGAGAAGATGCCCCCAAAGCTGAAAGATCCGGGATCTTTTTGCATTCCAATCGGAGTGGGAGATGTCACATACGACGCATTATGTGACTTTGGAGCAAGCGTTAGCATCATCCCGCTTGCTTTGTGTAGGAAGATCGGTTTAGGCAAACCTAAACCGGTGAAGATGACGTTGTACATGGCGGATCGATCCATAACTCGTCCCGTCGGTATCATCGAAGACATCCCGGTCAAGCTCGGTAAGTTCTATGTTCCCATAGATTTTGTTGTGCTTGACATTCCTGCAGATTGTCCGGTCCTGATCATACTCAAAAGACCGTTTCTTGCAACCTCCGGTTGTATGGTGGATTGCAAGAATGCTAGACTAGCCTTCGACATAGGAGAAGAGAAGGTTGAATTCGTTCTCTCAACATTGGTGAAAGAGCCAGCTTTAGGAGAGGACATGTTCAACATCCATGACGAGGAGGCATTTAGAGAGGAAGTTAGCTCAATTCTAACCGAAGATCCGTTGCAAAAGGTGATTACCATGCGCGTAACAGAGAAAGGGGAAGATGAGGAATGCAACAATGAGATTAAAGCCTTAGAGGAATGCAACAATGAGATTAAAGCCTTAGAAAGGGGAAGATGAGGAATGCATTGGACACTTCTCGAGAGCCAATTGGAACTCCAACAACAATGGAATTGAAGCCGCTTCCAACACATCTTTGGTATGCATTCTTAGGAACTAATTCTACTTTTCCGGTAATTGTTAGTTCCGATTTAAGTGAAGATGAACATAATAAGCTCATAGCTGTTCTAAAGAAACATAGAAAAGCTTTAGGCTACACAATAGAGGATCTTGTAGGTATTAAACCATCACTATGTATGCACAAGATTTTAATGGAGGAAGACTTTAAGCCTTCAAGACAACCTCAACGGTGGTTAAATCCGACAATAAAGGAGGTTGTCAAGAAGGAGATCCTTAAGTTACTTGATGCAGGTATTATCTACCCTATCTCCGATAGTAAGTGGGTAAGTCCGGTTCAAGTTGTTCCAAAGAAGGGAGGAATGACGGTCATCAAAAGCAAAAACAACGAGTTCATTCCTACAAGAACCGTAACGGGGTGGAGGATGTGCATAGACTACCGCAAGCTAAACAACGCGACAAGGAAGGATCACTTTCCTTTGCCATTCATCGATCAAATGCTTGAGAGGTTAGCACAACACTCATACTTTTGTTACCTTGACGGTTATAGTGGTTTCTTTCAGATCCCGATACATCCGCACGATCAAGAGAAGACCACATTTACGTGCCCATGGGGTACGTTTGCTTATAGGAGAAAGCCGTTCGGGCTTTGCAACGCCCCAACCACCTTCCAAAGGTGCATGATGGCTATCTTCTCGAAATATATAGAAGAAATTATGGAGGTTTTCATGGACGATTTCTCTGTTTATGGTTCCTCTTTTGATCATTGCCTTTCTAACCTATCTCTTGTGCTTCAAAGGTGCGAAGACACTAACCTAGTTCTCAATTGGGAAAAGTGTCAATTCATGGTAAAAGAAGGTATTGTCTTAGGACACTTGATCTCTAGTAGAGGGATTGAGGTAGATAAGGCTAAGATAGAGACCATAGAGAAGCTCCCTCCTCCATCTTCGGTGAAGGGGATAAGAAGCTTCCTAGGACACGCCGGATTCTATAGACGTTTCATCAAAGACTTTTCTAAGATATCAAAACCGCTCACTAATCTATTGATGAAAGATGCAGTTTTTGACTTTTCGCAGGAATGTTTAGATGCATTTAACAGGATCCGGGAAGCTTTAATCTCAGCCCCAATCATACAACCTCCGGACTGGAGCCTTCCATTCGAGGTTATGTGTGATGCGAGTGACGTAGCCGTTGGGGCTGTGCTGGATAAAACAAGGATGGCCGCACACATGCCATCTATTATGCTAGCAAGACGCTAGATGAAGCGCAACTCAACTACGCCACTACGGAAAAGGAATTTTTGGCCGTTGTATATGCATTTGAAAAGTTTTGTTCTTATCTTGTAGGTTCGAAGGTGATAGTATACACAGACCATTCGGCAATTCGGTATTTGCTTGCTAAGAAGGACGCAAAACCGAGACTAATTAGATGGATTCTTCTTCTTCAAGAATTCGATCTAGAGATCCGCGACAAGAAGGGTTCGGAAAATTCTGTTGCGGATCATTTGAGTTGTCTACAACATCTAGAAGACGACGATCTACCCATAGATGACTCCTTCCCGGACGAACACTTACACATCATAGAAGAGTGCATCGACACCATATCAAGAGGTAACGAACCATGGTTTGCTGATTTTGTTAATTACTTGGTTTGTCAGGAAATACCTCCCGGATTATCCTACGCACAAAGAAAGAAGTTCTTTAGGGATGTCCGGCAATACTTTTAGAACGAACCTCTACTCTTCAAGAGAGGTCCGGACGGCATCATTCGAAGATGTGTGCCGGAAGAGGAGATGCAAAGCGTCATCCGTCACTGTCATTCACTACCTTGTGGAGGACACGCTAGTTCCAATAAAACTAGCGCTAAGGTATTGCAATCCAGTTTCTTTTGGCCTACTTTGTTTAAGGATGTGCAAACCTTTGTTTCCTGCTACGATGCTTGTCAAAGAACAGGAAACATATCTAGGAGAAATGAGATGCCTCTCAACAATATTCAAGAGGTAGAGATCTTCGACGTTTGGGGAGTCGACTTCATGGGACCTTTCCCATCGTCTTGCGGAAACCAATACATACTTTTGGCGGTGGACTATGTTTCGAGATGGGTAGAAGCTATAGCCTCTCCTACTAAAGATGCCGCGGTTGTCATAAAGTTCTTTAATAGAACTATCTTCCCAAGGTTTGGGACGCCGCGGACTATTATTAGTGATGGAGGTTCACACTTCATTGCCCGACGATTCGAAGCTCTCCTAGCTAAGTATGGGGTTACTCACAAGATTGCCACTCCCTATCATCCACAAACGAGTGGACAAGTGGAGATTTTGAATAGAGAGATCAAGGGCATCCTAGAGAAAACAGTTTCAAGGACAAGGAAGGATTGGTCTTTGAAGCTAGACGATGCGCTATGGGCATACCGGACTGCGTATAAGACTCCCATAGGAACGACACCATACAACCTTGTGTATGGGAAGTCTTGTCACCTACCGGTAGAGCTGGAACATAAGGTGTATTGGGAAATTAAGTGGTTGAACTTCGGCATGAAAGAAGAAGGCGAGAAGCGCCTCTTGGATCTTAATGAGCTTGAAGAACTTCGTTTAAACGCCTACGAGAATGCCAAGATATACAAGGAGAGAGTGAAGCGTTGGCATGATGAGCATATCATTCCAAAGGACCTCAAAGAAGGAGATCAAGTTCTCCTCTTCAATTCGCGACTTTGGCTCTTTCCAGGTAAGCTTAAATCATGTTGGACCGGACCTTATCTAATCAAACATGTTTTTCCCCATGGTGCAGTTGAAGTATGGGGTGAAAAGAGCGGAAGTTTCAAGGTGAACGGTCCACGATTGAAGAAATACTCACCGGAGCTCCAAGCTGAGGAGTTCGCGCCTACCGCACTTGAATAGAGGCAAGTACGGTCTAGCTACGGACCTTAAACAAGCGCTTCTTGGGAGGCAACCCAAGCTATTGCATTTTCATATTCATTCTTAGTTTAGAGTAGTTTAGACATTTTTGTTTTGTTTTGCCTTCGATATTTTCCGGTTTGTTGTATTTTTGGATGTAGGAGCGAGGAATAAGGATTGAAAGGAGGAAAGGTCGAAAGAATTAACGAAATCGGAGCTTTAGAGCAACACAGAGACTTCCACGGCCAGATCCACGGTCGTGGATGCTACAGAGGCCGTAATTTTGTAAAAGCTGAGAAAAATCACAAAAACCACGGGTCCGTATAATTCCACGGCCGTGGAACACCCCGACAGACCATGATTTTCGGCAAAATTTATGGTCACTATATAAACCACCTTCTTCACCAAAACAACACAAAATTTCCATCCCACGCCCAATTTCCACGACCGGAACGCCAAAACCACTCCCTCTCTCTCAAATCTTCGTTCGTTAATCGTTTCGAATGATTCTTGAGCCTAAAGTGAAGCAAATTCAACCATCTACAAGATCCAATCAACAAATCGAGTGAACAATCTCTGCAGAAGACGGAATTTGGATTTTAAGAATCCAAAAACTAGGTTTTTTTCTCTTTCTCTACTTTGTCGATTTGGCTAAATTCTTGCAAGAATTTTTAGGAGAACTGATTGGAATTGGATTGGAATTAGTCTAGGACTGTTGCCTAGTGAATTTGGCGTGAATTGATTGAGATTTGAGGATTTCTGAGACGAATCACGGTCACTGGGTAAACCACGGCCGTGGAAACTTAGAATAGGCCATAATTTTCTCTGAAAAATGGATTTGATAAGGAGAATGTCTACTAGAAGCAAGAAGAGGAAGGGTGATGCTTCCTCCTCCTCCCAAGTACCCCCTAGTGAGCCACCATCGCCTCCAGGCCCTAGAATCCCAACTATCCCACCTAACTACCTCGATGCCTTAGAAAAGATCGAGAAGAGGATGGTCATATGACCGCGCTACTTACTTCTTGAGGAGTTAGAGCCGCTGAATGTGGTGAGTGACCTTACATGGCTTCTAGATAGAGCCGGCTTGATCATCTTCTCCGCTATTAAGGAAGATGCATATGAGGAGATTACTATAGAGTTTGTGATCTCTTTTGAGCATAGTGTTGTGGATAAGACATTTTCCTTTAGGCTGATGGAGGAGAACTACGAGTTCTCGATCTTAGAGTTCGGAGTCTTCTTTGGGTTCCAAGAGACCTTCAATGGTCGATTCCCTAGCGGTGTTTACGCTAAGGACTTTTGGAGGGAGATTGCCATGATCAATGTCAGCGAGGACCGCTGGCAGCCAGCTGACACCAAGGCTAAGCTTATCTATCACTTAGCCTTGAAGATATCCCATAGAGTACTTTTTGAGTGTCTTTTCCATAGGACCGAGACTCCTCAGAAGATTAAGACAGATGAGTTTTTCCTCCTCTACGCTATGTTGCACGGTAGACCTGTTGACTGTGCCACCCTCTTAGCCTCCACCATGAGTAAGCTCAAGAATAAGAGAGCCGGGAACATTGGATATGGTGGTATGATCACCCACATCGGTAGGCAGTTGGGGATAGATTTTTCTGCTTGTACTAGGATAGCGGCTAGACCGTTGGGTCTCCAGAGCCTCATGACTAGAGGTCTGATCTTTCCTAGGCATAGAGGTCCACCTACTGCTGCCATGCCATGGGAGGATAGAGGAGGTAGAGGTATTCCATGGTTGCCCGAGTATTCCATTATGGCTGGATGCCATAATTGGAAGGAGACATTCGCTGTTATGCATGCGAATAGACTACCAGCACCCCCGCACATTCCCGAGGAGCCTCTAGTTGTAGATGTAGAGGAGGAGGTAGGAGGAGAGGATTATGGTGGAGGAGGTGATGATGCTAATTTTGGCACCTTTCTGGATCAGCCGGATACCTTCCCAGATTTACCGAGACAGTCTCCTCGGCCTTCTAGACCTTCCGGTGCTTCATCTTCTCGCCGTGCCAGTGTAAGCGAGAGACCGACTTGGATGGATGCTCCTCCAACTTGGTATGGAGCGCAGCCGGAGTGGATGGGAGCTCCTCCACCTTGGTACTCACAGCCACCAGCACCACCAGCAGCACCGGCTCCACAGGACGCTCCCGCATGGTATAGCCAGCCACCTGCATGGTATGAGCAGTTGCCGGCATGGGCCGACAACTTATCCAGGAGAGTGGGCGACTTAGAGATCCACAGGGACCGGCAGGAGGAGAGGAGGCAGCAGCATGACGAGATGATGAGCGATATATACCGCCAGCAGTTTGGACGGTATTACAGTCATGACTTCCGCCCATTCCCACCACCACCACCGCCGCAGTGATGAGCTTCATGGCCGATAGTTTCAGCCGCCCCACCACCGTTTAGTGAGTTCATTTTTCTTTTCTTTCTTTTCTTTATTTTTTTTTCTTGAACATTGAGGACAATGTTAGTCCTAAGTATGGGGTGGGGTGTGACTATATGTGTATAACTCTACTACTACTTTGCTTGTTTCTATCCTTGACATTATCGCATGTTTTGTTTCATAGTCACACGTTTCATTATTGCATTGCATGAAAATAGTTTTGAAAAAACCCATAAAAATTTGAAAATTTTTTGTGCTTCTAAGAATTGAGATGATTTCCTTGATAGATCTTACTCGTGGAGTGAATTCTTGATAACAATTGCATGCTTAAGCGAAATTATGAATTGAAAAGAGATTGAATGAATTGTTTATCTTTACTTGCAAGTTTCATAATGTGAAAGTTTTATCTAAATCAATTTGAGGAATTGAAGTTGAAATTGCATGATGAGCTCCTATACTTCTTTATGAAATGATTAAGGCAATTCGATTTTGTTACTTCTTTCTTTGATCATTTAGCCCCTCATTGAAATAATAGCCCCCCTTACCTATCCGGGAATTTAGAGGAGTTGAGTATTTGGCATGTTTGATGTGGGAGGGACATGAAAGCAAAATTTTGCATTCAAAGAATAGAAAGAAATTATAGGTTTGGGGAAGTCAATCATGATGATGAGTAACTCGGCACCATTCACATAGCCGGGTGTTTGTGTCTTGCCAAAGTCGGATTGAGCGATATTCCTAACGAATTATGGTATGTGCATCAAGGGCTTGAGGCATCTCGAAATTGAGAAACGCCAATCTCCTAGGCTTCGGTTTTTGTGCACCGCTGTCCATATTTCCAAAAGTAAAGTCGAAAAATAAAGAAGAGAGCAAAGCTCTAAGTTGATGTTGTTGCAAAATCAAAAGAAAAACTAAAAAAGTTGGGTTATTCTTTTTTCCGGATTCATGCACCACATCCCTTATAAAGTTTCCTTCCTTTCCGCTTTCTAGACCTATACTTGAAAGTCCTTAAGATCAAAAGAGTGTTATATGACTTAGTGATCTCAATTGAAGTTTCTTACTCTTGATTTTGACAATACTTGAATGTTATGATGTTTGTTTTGAAGTTTAAGTAACTTGTGAAGTTTCTTTTCTCTACATCCTTTGGTTTGTGTATGTGAGCGTTTTCAATGATGAATGAAGAAGGTATGAGCTTGATCTATTGACTAGAAGCATATTCACCCAAAAAGATGTTTTGTTTTGAGTTGCATGCATATTTCATCCTAACTATGTTCTAAGCTTTCGAAAACCTTGCTTGGGGACAAGCAAGTGGCAAGTATGGGGTATTTTGTTAGCATGAAATATTGTGATATTATAGGCACATTTTCTACTTGTTTTTCATTCATTATTGTGTTCACGGATAGAGAATAGAAGCAATAGTTAGCTTATTCATCTATATTTTCGATATGGAGATCTACACTATGCTTTGTGTTGATTGTAGGTGAATAAGAGCTGGAATTGGATCGTTTGATGGCAATAAAGGAGGAATTGATCACCTAGGATGAAGAGGATACACATTGAGAAGCTAAGGAAGGAGCAAAGATGAATAATGACACGAAGCAATTGCAAAACAAAGGGAATAGGAGTTCCACGCCCCACTTCCACGGCCGTGGTTCTTCCATCATGAACGTGGGTTTGATCAATGAGTTACCCAGTGAGTTCTACGGTGTAAATTACGGTCGTGGAAGGTTGGAATCATCGTAACATTTTCCTCGCCTACATTCCACGGTCGTGGAATCTCCGAAGACCGTGATTTGGGCAATCTTTTGCCGAATCATTAATTGCCACGTTTTCTACACATTGGACAAAAAAGATATCTTTTTCTGACCCTATAAAAAGGCGGAAGAAGGGAGAATTCGGGAGCTTCGCTTGGACGATCGCTTACGGCTGCTTAAATTTTGAAGGTTTTGAAGTTGCTTGCGGCGTAAGTTTAGTCTTTTGTCCCTTTGATTTGATTAGAAGACGGATTGACATCCTGTTCTTCGTTCTCATCAAGGATTGTGATTGATTCGTGTTTGTTTCCGAATCTGCTATACACTTATCCCTTTTTATGTTCGAATTTGAGATCTGATTGGAGTTTTATTGAAGTATCGAAGGTTTTCCATCTTTCATTCTTCTTAAACATAATTATTGATATCAAATGACGATTATTGGCTAAAAACCCTTAGCAATTCTAAGGTGAAGGGTTGATAGTTGTGGCTTAGATGATGATAGATCGATCGTAAACAGTTTGGACCTTGAGAGTTAGAGAAACTTCGTCGACAACCTAAAATTACGGGTTGTTCTTGAGTTCCACGGCCGTGAAATCTCAAGATCCAGCCGTGATTTACCTCAGTTTACGAACCTTGCTTTTACTTTAATCCAAAGTTAAAGATTAGCTTTAACCTAGCCTTGGCTTGCCTTTTCTAGGTAGTAGTGAGACTGAACATCCTCTATTTCGGTTTCGAGTGTCACAACCTTAACCGTTTGAACCTATCTTGATCCTTGGGTTACAAGTTTGGGTATTTGAGACTAATTCTTACCTTTAGATCCTTTCTATACTGAAGCCTCAACAACCTTTATAGAGAGTGTCTTTAGGTAAGTCATATAGGGTTTTGGAGCTTCACCGTACATTACCTTACCTTCGTATACCTTTGCAAACCTCAACTCTGTCCTTATATCTTTAGTATATCTTGAATCGATTGCCACAATGGATACCTGGATCTTTAGGGTTGTTGTTTTCCCAATATATTTGCAAAGTTTTACCCTTTATTTCTTGACAATTTTACAACTAAATTTGTTCCCCCCAAATCCCTGAGTTCGACACTCTGGAATTCTTGCTTTACTACGCCGATCCGTACACTGCGGGTTCGCTTGCTTGATTCTAGTTTTATAAATTTAAGACTTATTTTCACGCACGCTACGAGGCGAACAAGCATTCTCTTAGGGTGATCTACGAATGGAAGCACACCACCAGAAGTTTTGTAAAATGTTTTTCATTGATCTTTTTGATGACTTATAATTCATTATATCTTGTATCTAAGATTTGAATCTTGCTTGGGGACAAGCAAGGGACAAGTAGGGGTATTTTGATAGCATGCATTATAGTCTATATTTTGGGATTGATTTGGACGTTTTATCCTCATAAATCTGCATGCATGGCTGTATATTCTCAATGATTATGTCATTTTGTGTACCTTTACAAGAATCGAGGTCTACACCTAGTTTTGTTGTAATTGTAGGGAAAATGGCCCGTTTTGAAGGGATACGGAGCCAAAGGAATTAAGGAGTCATTGGAGCTGCATTTTGGAACATCGAGGAGCTACAAGGAAGGCATAAGAAATATGGAAGTTGGATAGAAATACAAAATTGGACCTCTTATGTAGATTTGCACGTTACATCTTGAGCATCTCGGTTGACTACGTGATCATCTCGACCGAGATGGCTTGTTAGGCCTAGAACATGATGGCCGGCCCATATCCCTTTAGATCTTCTATTTCTGGCATGTGCTTTTCCCATAAGATTGAAGATATGTTTTGGATGAACGCATGCTTGGTTAGCTGGTTATTTTTGAGGATTGAAGATATTCCAAGGAAGTTTGAAGGAAGATAGCTTTGGAAGTAAAAGTTGAAGGCTTTTGAAGGGAAATTGTAAGGTTTTCTTGGGGAACCTTGATTGTTGTCTTTTGATTCGATTATTGAGGAACATAATTTGCTTGTTTGTTTGGATTGATTGTTTGATTGATTATTGAGACCTTTTTGTTAAGGTTTTCTCGTTTGGTTATTGCTTCTTTTATTACATATTCGATTGTTATTATCATGATGATTGTTGGCTAAATTCCCTTGCGATTCTAGGGTGATTGGATGAAGGTTGTGGTAAAGACGATGAAAGAGTGAACCTTTACTTAGTGGACCCTGAAAGCTCGAGCCAAAACCTAACTGCACCTCACCTCGGTCGGTTCATAGAACATCTCGACCGAGGTCAATATAAGCTGAGCGAGACGTTTGACCTGATTCGATCTATCTTGAGTTTAGGTTTTAGTTTGCCAAATCCTATCCTTGTTGCACCTTTCCCGGTTTATACACAAGCGTAGGATGGGACTTACTCGGTGATTCCTTTGCTTGTATACCAATGATGATGAGTGTTAGGTAAGAAAGGTTTATCCTTTATTAGGGTTTGAGTGTGCCTTCATCCTACCTTTGTGAGTTAGCCTGAGACTTACTAGGTAAAGGTTAGTTCTATCCCCTAGGCGGTGTGTTGGTTTGAGATTATAGTTCATTTCCTTAGTTCCTTGAGACTTACCCGATGATAGGATCTTTGGTTCGGGACAGTGAGTAGTGATACTTACCCGGTGATCTATTCCCACCTTAGAAATACTTTCCCTTGCAAATCTCAGCTTTGTCCACGTTATCCTTAGAAATCTTGAGTCGGAACCACAATTGGATGCTTTGATCTCTAGAATCTGCATTCCCTTATCTGAGTTATACATCATCTTTGTTTTGTTGCTTTATTTTTAATTGACAACCTGATATTTACCGTGCTTGATTTCACCATAGTCCTTGTGTTCAACCCTGGAGTATTTTCCATACTGCGATTGATCCATACACTACAGGTTCGCATATTGTTCAGGCTTTTATTTTATGTTATAAATTTAAAGCTATTTTGTTTACTATTCATACATGTTTGAGAGCGAACAAGTTCTTTTCAATACCGGTGCTACGCATTCTTTTATATCTGATGCATGTTGTTAGCATGAAATATTGTGATATTTTAGGCACGTTTTCTAGTCGTAATTGATTCATATTGATAGTCTTTGATTGAGCTTTATGCATATATGAGCTAGTATTGCCTATATTGTCGATATAGATGTCTACACGAGTTCTATGTTGATTATAGGTGATTTGGAGCTATTTCCGAACGGAATCGAGCAAAGGAGAGTTGAGTTGATGTGTCCATAGATCGAGGACACTCGTTGGAAGCAAAATGGAGTATTAGATTGAGGAATGCACGAATGAAGGCAAGAATCACGGTTTTACCCTAAATTACGGCCGTGGATTGTGAAGCAGAATTCGATGTTCATTCTAGGGGATATTACGGCCGTGGAAGCTAGCCGTATTTGTTTCCACGCCTCAAAATTACGGTCATGGAATCTTCCACGACCGTGATCTTGGCGAATCCCTTCGCCACGTTTCGAAGCCATGATCTCTTGAAGATTGGGCCGGGCCGACTTTTGGCCCTGCATTATAAAAAGGACGGATGAAGCAAGATTCCGTCACCTCGCCTAACCTCGTGAACGTCGCTTACGACCTTTCAACCCTAAAGTTTAGCGGCAAAAACGCACGCTTAGCAACACAAACCCTCATTCTTGGAGGTGATTTTGAAGATCTCATTGAAGTTCCAAAGTTCGCATTGGAGAGTTGCTGTTTGTGATCTTCGTGTGGAAGATCGAAGTTCTTGGAGGATTTTGCAAGAAGATTCCTCTTCTTGCTTAGGTTTGATTTAGGATCGGATTGACATCCCGTTTCTTTTCTTTCCTAAGATTTTGATTGCTCATTCCGTTTTGAATCTGTTGACAAACACTTGCTCTTGATTGTGATTCTGAGATTCAATTGAAGATTATTGATAGTTCTTGAAAGTTCCCATCTTTTACCTTTTAAATCTTGAATTAATATCAATATGACTGTTATTGGCTAAAAACCCTTAACAATTCTAAGGTGAAGGGTTGATAGTTGTGGCTTAGATGATGATAGATCGATCGCAAACAGATTAGGCCCTGAGAGTTAGAGAATTGTCGCCGAAAACCCTAAATCACGGCCTGTTCTTGAGTTCCACGGCCGTGATTCTTAAGAACTAACCGTAATTTCCCTAAAGTTTACGAGCCTGCTTTTACCTTGATCCAAAGTTAAAGATTTGCTTTAGCTTAGTTTAGACTTGTCTTTTCTAGGTGGTAGTGAAGCCTCAACAACCTCTACCTCGATTGTGAGCCTCAACAACCTCAATCGGATAGGTTAGTCTTGATCTTTAGATTATAGGTTTGGGTATTTGATGCTAATCCTTGTCTTTAGAATCTTTCTATATTGAGCCTCATCAACCTGTATAGGAGGAGTCTTTTAGGTGAGTTACATAAGGTTTTTGGAACCTCAACCGTACGATTACCTTACATTAGTATACCTTTGCATATCTCAACTCTGTCTTTATATCATTAGTATATCTTGAATCGATTGCCACAACTGGATACCTGGATCTTTAGGATTGTTGTTTTCCCAATATCTGCAAAACTCTCATATTAACCGCTTGATAACCTGCAATCGAGTTCGTTCCACCCAAATCCCTGTGTTCGATACTCTGGAATTCTTGCTTAACTATATCGATCCGTACACTGCGGGTTCGCTTGCTTGATTCTAGTTTTATAAATATAAAGCTTATTTGCACACACCTCTAGGGGCGAACAAGTTTTTGGCGCCGTTGCCGGGGATTTGGCTTCGTCCGAATTCGGTTATCGGTTGTCAAGCTTGGGAGCTTTGCTCTTGTTATTTGATATCTCTTTTGAGTGTTCTTGCAGGTTTGTGTTCTTATGGTTATATTTACCTACTAGCTAAGTATGGCTCCATACGATCCAATATGGGTAGCGAAGCATACAGCTAGAGCAAATTATTACGAATATTTGGTAGAGAAATACGCATTCTATTGGTTTGACAGCGAAAGAGAACGTGAACAAACCATTGAATATGAATTTGCAAAATGGGAAAAGCTGCACTACCCAAAGAAGGTTAAGAAGAAACGTCCCAAAGATGCGGAAGACTCGAAACTTGAAGAATTGAAGAAGGAACTTGATATGATCGAACAAAAATTGAAAGCCTTTAAGGAAGAACTCCAAGTCTCGAGAATTCCTCCTATCAAACCCGAAGTTCCTCTAGAACCTCTTGAAGTTCCCATTGAAGAAGAGGAAGAAGTGGAACACCTAGACCCAATTGCTAATATTGTGGTCGAGATTGAAGAAGAGTCGGTTGTGCTTGAAGAAGAGGAAGAAGTGGTGAACCTTGGCCAAATTACTGAAACTATGGCCAAGGTTGAAGAGGATCCACCTGAGTTGGGAGATATTTCATGTCTGGATCATCATCCCAACAAGAACCTTGTCCCAAGCCTTGAAGAACCCTACAAGGTATATTCTCTTACTTCCTTTGAATTCCTATTAAAATTTCTGATTTTTTCAGGAATGCACCGGAGAGTTGGAGGTCTCTTCCAAAAGAGCCTCCTAAGGTGAAGATGAAACCTCCATTAAAGCTGTTGAAAGTAGATGCTCCTTGGACTACAAGGAGTAAATTTGGCAAGTGCTTCAACGCCAATGCCAATAAGTGTTTTTTGTTCAAGTATGGGGTCATTCACATGACGAAGACCATACATCATCCCCAAGCTGGAGATGGGGAAGCTAAGAGGATTCTCGAGAAACTGATTTCTCGGTCTAGGAAAGGATGGGATGCAAGGCTGAATTATGTCCAATTAAAGCATAGGAAAGCTAGGAGGATTCCGGTGAGAATCAAACCGTACAAGCTTGTACGTGGGAGATCTTACCACTTGCCGGTGAAATTAGGAACCGGAGATTTCTTGGAAGAGCTCTATGATGGATTTGAAGAGCAATCCAAGATGTTCAAGGTGCATTGAGTCATCTATGGACATTGGTCTAGCTACGGACCTTAAACAAAGCGCTTCTTGGGAGGCAACCCAAGGTATTGCATTTTCGTTTTTGCTTTCGATTCATAGTTTAGCTTAGAATAGAAATTTTTGCTTTATTTTTGCCTCGATTTCTCCCGGTATGTTCGTGTTTTTGGTTGTAGGATCGATGGAAAAGAAGAAAAGGGGGATAATGTCGAAGAGAAGTGACGAAATTTGGACTTTGAAGCTTTACAGAGAGTTCCACGGTCTAAATTACGGTCGTCATTGCTACAGTGGCCGTAATTCTCAAAGGCCTGTGAAAAACCACAAAAATTACGGGTCCGTACATTTCCACGGCCGTGGAACACCCCGACAGACCGTGATTTTTGAAATTTTGCCTGCAAGTATAAAAGCCACACTTCACCACAAAAACACCACAAAACCCCCAATTTCCACGCCCTAAATACCGAAAACCCGCAGATTCTCCCAAATCTTCGTTCTTTAATCGTTTTTAACGATTCTTCTTCCTAAACTGAAGTAAATCCAACCAAGAACAGGATCCAAGCAACAAATCGAGTGGAAAACGATCAACAAACCCGCATTTCGGATTTTTCAATCCGAAAAATAGGTTTTTGCTCTCTTCTTGATTCTAGTGTCGTTTTTGTTCGTTTTTGTTAGAGATTTTTAGGAAGAACTGATTGAAATCGGAAGAAATTAGATTAGGACTGCTTGTTGTGGAGTTTGATTGCTGAATTGCTGAGAATTGAGAATTTCTGTGTCGAATCACGGTCTACCCAGATTCCACGGCCGTGGTTTACGAAGAACAGACCGTAATTTTCAACAGAATGGACTTTGTGAGGAGAGTTTCGGGAAGGATTAAGGAAAAGAAAGGGGAACAGAATAAGAAGAGAAAGGGCAACCCTTCCACATCTAGGGCACCACCACCCTCATCCCCCTCACCACCATCCTCACCTTCACCTCCATCTTCACCCCCTCCTCCTAGCATCCCGATCATACACGAGAACCACATAGCTGCGTTTGAGAGAATAGAGAAGAGGACAGTGATAGGTCCTAGATATCTGTTGTTGGAGGATCTACATCCTCTCAACATAGTAGATGACCTCACATGGCTCTTGGATAGAGCCGGTTTGACCGTCTTCACGAACATTCGTGAAGACGCTTATGAGGAGATCACCCGAGAGGTTGTGACATCTTTCGAGCACAGCCATGTTGATAGGACCGTCTCCTTCCGTCTCATGAATAGAGACTACCACCTTAGCATTGTTGAGTTCGGGACCATCTTTGGGTTCCATGAGACCTACAACGGTCGCCTCCCTAGGAACGTTTCCGCTAGGCGATGATCTATGCCGACGAGGACCGTTGGCATCCAGCTGATACCAAGGCCAAATTGATGTACCATTTGGCCTTGAAGATAGCTCACCGAGTTCTTTCGGAGTGTCTCTTTCCTAGGACGGAGACGCCCCAAAAGATTAAGACGGATGAGTTATTCCTTCTCTACGCTATGCTTCATGGATGCCGCGCAGATTGTGCTACCCTTTTGGCGGCGACGATGAGCAAGCTTAAGAACAAATCGAGAGGGAACATTGGATATGGTGGGATAGTGACCCACATAGCTCGGACGTTTGGTGTTGACTTCTCAGCCTGCACCCGCATACCCGCCGTACCTCTAGGATTACACGCGTTCATGGTTAGGGGACTCATCTTCCCCACACATAGAGGTCCGCCTTATGCGGGCATGCCTTGGGAGAGTAGGACGGGCAGGGGTATTGAGTGGCTGACGGAGTATTCCATTGTGGCGGGACGCCACAACTGGAAGGAGACGTTCGCTGCGATGCACGCGAACAGGCTTGTAGCTCCCCCTTACGTCCCACCACCGGCTGATGATGAGGAGGACATGGGAGAGCAGTACGAGAGTGGTGGAGGAGCAGAGCAGGAGTTCGGCTCGTTTCCGGATCAGCCGGATGCGACCCAGGATGTACCTAGGCGCTCTCCACGCCCAGCTAGAGCCTCAGGCTCGTCATCTCGCCGCGCTAGCGTGAGCGAGAGACCCACGTGGATGACTACACCTCCCACCTGGTACGAGACACCCCCTCCTTGGTCCACTACGCAGTCAGCAGCACCACCACCACCACCATCAGCACCAGCCGATGCTCCCGGATGGTATGATCACCCCCCTGGGTGGTATGAGAGGATGCCGGATTGGGCTACCGGACTTTCAGAGAGAGTCGGAGCACTAGAGATCCGGGCGGATGATAGAGACAGACGTTTCGACGACCTTGACCACATGATGAGGGACGTCTACCGCCAGCAGTTTGGGCGGTACTATGATCCGAGTTTCTCTCCATTCCCACCTCCACCGGCACCGCAGTGATAGATGACCGGACAGCTCGTTTTTAGACATTCCCGCCACCATATGTGAGTTCTCTTTTTCTTTTCTTTCTTTTTGTTCTTTCTTGTGAACATTAGGGACAATGTTCGTCCTAAGTATGGGGTGGGATGTACTAAATGTTTGTAATAACTCTACTCTATATGTTGCTTCTATTCCGAGACTATCATTGCATGTTCATTGTATGTTACACGTTTCATTCTTGCATTGCATGAAAAAGAACTTTAAAAAAAAACCATAAAAATTGAAAAATTTTGAAAATTTTGAGCTTCTAATAAATTGAGATGATTTCCATGATAATCACTACTTGTGAATCGAGTTTGATGACAATTGCATGCTTAAAAGGATTGTGAATCAAAAGGGATTTGAATGAATGAATTTTACCTCTTTTGCAAGTTGTATAATGTGAGAATGTTACCTAAATCATATAAGAAATTGAAGTTGAAATCACATTATAAGCTCCTATACTTCTTGTTGAAATGATTAAGGCAATTCGATATTCTCTTTCTTCTTTCTTTGATCATCTAACTCCTCATTGAAATATTAGCCTCCCTTACCTATCCGGGAATTTGGAAAGTGAATGAGAAAAAGGCATGTTTGATGTGGGAGGGCCATGAGAGCAAATATTTGCAATCAATTGAATAGAAAGAAATTGTAGGTTTGGGGAAGTCTATCATGACGATGAGTAACTCGGCACCATTCACATAGCCGGGTGTTTGTGTCTTGCCAAAGTCGAATTGAGCGATATTCCTAGCGGATTATGGTATGTGCGCTAAGGGTTTGAGGCATCTCGCAAAAATGAGAAACGCCAATCTCCTAGGCTTCGGTTTTTGTGCACCTCTATCCATAACTCCAAAAGTAAAGTCGAAAAATGAAAAGAAAAGAGCGAAGCTCTAAGTGAAGTGTTGCGGAAACCGCAAAAGAAGAAGAAGGTAGTTGTCCACTTTCCCGGATTTATGCACCACTTTCCCTTAAAGTTTTCCCTACCCTTCCATGCTCTAGACCTTTTCTTTGAAAGTCCTTATGATCAAAAGAATGTTATATGGCTTGGTGATCTAAATTGAAATTCTTATGATTGATTTTGATAATGTTTGAAGGTTATAATGCTTGTTTGGAAGCTAAATTGATTCATGATTTTTCTTTGCCTCTTACTCTCTAATTAAGTGTGTGAAAGTTTGAAAACGATTGAAGCAAAGGTTGAGAATGATCTATTCTTTAGAAGCCACATTCATCCAAAAGAAGGTACACATATTTCATCCTAACTCTTGTTTTAAAGCTTTTTGAAAGACCTTGCTTAGGGACAAGCAAGTGTTAAGTATGGGGTTATTTGTTAGCATGAAATATTGTGATATTTTAGGCACGTTTTCTAGTCGTAATTGATTCATATTGATAGTCTTTGATTGAGCTTTATGCATATATGAGCTAGTATTGCCTATATTGTCGATATAGATGTCTACACGAGTTCTATGTTGATTATAGGTGATTTGGAGCTATTTCCGAACGGAATCGAGCAAAGGAGAGTTGAGTTGATGTGTCCATAGATCGAGGACACTCGTTGGAAGCAAAATGGAGTATTAGATTGAGGAATGCACGAATGAAGGCAAGAATCACGGTTTTACCCTAAATTACGGCCGTGGATTGTGAAGCAGAATTCGATGTTCATTCCAGGGGATATTACGGCCGTGGAAGCTAGCCGTATTTGTTTCCACGCCTCAAAATTACGGTCGTGGAATCTTCCACGACCGTGATCTTGGCGAATCCCTTCGCCACGTTTCGAAGCCATGATCTCTTGAAGATTGGGCCGGGCCGACTTTTGGCCCTGCATTATAAAAAGGACGGATGAAGCAAGATTCCGTCACCTCGCCTAACCTCGTGAACGTCGCTTACGACCTTTCAACCCTAAAGTTTAGCGGCAAAAACGCACGCTTAGCAACACAAACCCTCATTCTTGGAGGTGATTTTGAAGATCTCATTGAAGTTCCAAAGTTCGCATTGGAGAGTTGCTGTTTGTGATCTTCGTGTGGAAGATCGAAGTTCTTGGAGGATTTTGCAAGAAGATTCCTCTTCTTGCTTAGGTTTGATTTAGGATCGGATTGACATCCCGTTTCTTTTCTTTCCTAAGATTTTGATTGCTCATTCCGTTTTGAATCTGTTGACAAACACTTGCTCTTGATTGTGATTCTGAGATTCAATTGAAGATTATTGATAGTTCTTGAAAGTTCCCATCTTTTACCTTTTAAATCTTGAATTAATATCAATATGACTGTTATTGGCTAAAAACCCTTAACAATTCTAAGGTGAAGGGTTGATAGTTGTGGCTTAGATGATGATAGATCGATCGCAAACAGATTAGGCCCTGAGAGTTAGAGAATTGTCGCCGAAAACCCTAAATCACGGCCTGTTCTTGAGTTCCACGGCCGTGATTCTTAAGAACTAACCGTAATTTCCCTAAAGTTTACGAGCCTGCTTTTACCTTGATCCAAAGTTAAAGATTTGCTTTAGCTTAGTTTAGACTTGTCTTTTCTAGGTGGTAGTGAAGCCTCAACAACCTCTACCTCGATTGTGAGCCTCAACAACCTCAATCGGATAGGTTAGTCTTGATCTTTAGATTATAGGTTTGGGTATTTGATGCTAATCCTTGTCTTTAGAATCTTTCTATATTGAGCCTCATCAACCTGTATAGGAGGAGTCTTTTAGGTGAGTTACATAAGGTTTTTGGAACCTCAACCGTACGATTACCTTACATTAGTATACCTTTGCATATCTCAACTCTGTCTTTATATCATTAGTATATCTTGAATCGATTGCCACAGCTGGATACCTGGATCTTTAGGATTGTTGTTTTCCCAATATCTGCAAAACTCTCATATTAACCGCTTGATAACCTGCAATCGAGTTCGTTCCACCCAAATCCCTGTGTTCGATACTCTGGAATTCTTGCTTAACTATATCGATCCGTACACTGCGGGTTCGCTTGCTTGATTCTAGTTTTATAAATATAAAGCTTATTTGCACACACCTCTAGGGGCGAACACATGTGCAGATAGATTGGCCTTAGTTACCATAGAAGGTAAGACCCTTCTTTATAGGATTACCCGATGGGGGTAAAATTAGAGGTACACGAGAGGTTCGCGATTGCCCTATTAGATTGGGAGGTCGTGTTTGGCCAGCTGACTTCTTCGTCATGTACTTAGTACATGAATAATTTATTATGGGGATGGATTGGATGGATTGACATCGAGCAGTTCTGGACATCGGCAAGAGGACAGTGACGGTAACTATAGATGCAGGCCATGTTAATATTTTAGAGGATGAGATCTAGGGAAGACCGGTACAATCATCAATGCAGTTGTTCGCCCCTAGAGGTGTGTGTAAATAAGTTTTAAATTTATAAAACTAGAATCAAGCAGCGAACCCGCAGTGTACGGATCGACGTAGTTAAGCAAGAATTCCAGAGTATCGAACACAGGGATTTGGGGGGAACGAACTCGATTGTAGATTATCAAGCAAGTAAATATTGGAGTTTTGCAAATATTGGGAAAACAACAATCCTAAAGATCCAGGTATCCAGCTGTGGCAATCGATTCAAGATATACTTAATGATGTAAAGACAGAGTTGAGATATGCAAAGGTATACTAATGTAAGGTAATCGTACGGTGAAGTTCCAAAAACCTTATATAACTCACCTACAAGGCACTCTCTATACAGGTTGTTGAGGCTCAATATAGAAAGATTCTAAAGATGAGAATTAGTGTCAAATACCCAAACTTGTAATCCAAGGATCAAGACTAACTTAACCGATCGAGGTTGTGACACTCACAATCGAGGTAGAGGTTGTTGAGGCTTCACTACCACCTAGAAAAGACAAGTCTAAACTAAGCTAAAGCAAATCTTTAACTTTAGATTAAAGTAAAAGCAGGTTCGTAGACTTAAGGGAAATCACGGTTAGTTCTTGAGGTTTCACGGTCGTGGACTCAAGAACAGGCCGTAATTTAGGGTTGTCGGCGATATTTCTCTAACTCTCAGGGTCTAATCTGTTTGTGATCGATCTATCATCATCTAAGCCACAACTATCAACCCTTCACCTTAGAATTGTTAAGGGTTTTTAGCCAATAACAGTCATATTGATATCAATTCAAGAATTAAAAGATAAAAAGATGAAAACTTTCAAGAACTTTAAATAATCTTCAATTCAATCTCAAAGTCACAAAGAGAACGAGCAATGTCAAAAGATTCAAAGTAAAACAAACAATCACCACCTTAGGAAAGAAGAGAAAACGGGATGTCAATCCGTTTTCCAAATCAAACCTAAACAAGAAGAGAGATCTTCTTGTAAAATCTTCCAAGAACTTCGATCTTCCGCCAATCCGGAGATCTCAACAGCAATCTCCACCAAAAGTGCGAGATTAGAGGAATTTCCAAACACGAACTTCGATCTCTCAAAGAGATGTCAATAATTTCAAGCAAAACTAAGCGAAGTGTAAGCGTGTCTAAGCGGTGATGAATGAGAGTAAACGGGGGTAAGCGAAGGTGACGGAATCTTGCTTCGTCCGTCTTTTTATAGTGCAGGGCAAAATGTCGGCCCGGCCCAATCTTTAAAAGATCGTGGCTTCAAAGTGTGGCGAAAAGATTTGCCAAGATCACGGTCGTGGAAGTGTTCCACGACCGTAATTTAGAGCGTGGAAACAAATACGGTTTGCAACATATGTTCCACGGCCGTGTAATCCCCTAGAATGAACATGAATTTCTGACTCCAAATCCACGGTCGTGGAATTGAACGTGGAATGTGATACGGCCGTATTTTAGGGCGTGGTTTAGGGCAAGAACGTGATTCTTCCCTAAACTCGTGCATTCCTCAAGCTAAGACTCCAAATTACTTCCAAAGAACGTTCCTAATCCATGGACATATCAACTCAACTCTCCTTTGCTCGATTCCGTTCGGAAATAGCTCCAAACCACCTATAATCAACATAGAACTAGTGTAGACATCCATATCGACAATATAGGTAATACTAGCTCACATATGCACAAAGTTCAATCAAAGACTATCAATATGAATCAAATACGTTTAGAAAACGTGCCTAAAATATCATAATATTTCATGCTAACAAATAACCCCATACTTAACACTTGCTTGTCCCTAAACAAGGTCTTTCAAAAAGCTTTAAACAAGAGTTAGGATGAAATATGTGTACCTTCTTTTGGATGAATGTGACTTCTAAAGAATAGATCATTCTCAAACCTTGCTTCAATCGTTTATCAAACTTTCACACACTTAATCAAAGAGCAAAAGGCAAAGAAAATTCATGAACCAACTTAACTTCTAAACAAGCATTATAACCTTCAAACATTATCAAAATCAATCACAAGAAACTTCAATTTAGATCACCAAGTCATATAACATTCTTATGATCTTAAGGACTTTCAAAGAAAAGGTCTAGAATATGGAAGGTAAGGGAAAACTTTAAGGGAAAGTGGTGCATAAATCCGGGGAAGTGGACAACTACCTTCTTCTTCTTATGTGGTTTCCGCAACACTTCAACTTAGAGCTTCGCTCTCTTCTTTTCACTTTTCGACTTTACTTTTGGAGTTATGGATAGAGGTGCACAAAAACCGAAGCCTAGGAGATCGGGTTTCTCAAATTTTTCAAGAGATGCCTCAAACCCTTAGCGCACATACCATAATCCGCTAGGAATATCGCTCAATCTGACTTTGGCAAGACACAAACACCCGGCTATGTGAATGGTGCCGAGTTACTCATCGTCATGATTGACTTCCCCAAACCTATAATTTCTTTCTATTCAATTGATTGCAAATAATTGCTCTCATGGCCCTCCCACATCAAACATGCCTTTTTCTCATTCACTTCTCCAAATTCCCGGATAGGTAAAGGAGGCTAATATTTCAATGAGGAGCTAGATGATCAAAGAAAGAAGAAAGAAAGTATTGAATTGCCTTAATCATTTCAATAAGAAGTATAGGAACTTATAACGTGATTTCAACTTCAATTTCCTATCATGATTTAGGTAACATTTTCACATTATAAAACTTGCAAAAGAGGTGAAATTCATTCATTCAAATTCTTTTCAATTCACAATCCTTCTAAGCATACAATTGTCATCAAACTCAATTCACAAGTAGTGATTATCATGGAAATTATCTCAATTCATTAGAAGCACAAAATTTTCAAAATTTTTCAAATTTTTATGGGTTTTTCAAGTCACTTTTCATGCAATGCAATAAGGAAACGTGTAACACATAATGAAGATGCAACGATAGTCTCGAATGAAAGCAAACATAGAGAGTAGAGTTATTACAAACTTTTAGTACATCCCACCCCATACTTAGGACGAACATTGTCCCTAATGTTCAAAAGAAAGAACAAAAGAAAGAAAAGAAAAAGAAACTCACAAGTGGTGGCGGGAATGTCTAAAACAACGATCATGCATCAATCACTGCGGCGCCGGCGGAGGTGGGAATGGAGAGAAACTCGGATCATAGAACCGCCCAAACTGCTGGCGGTAGACGTCCCTCATCATGTGGTCAAGGTCGTCTAAGCGTCCGTCTCTAGCATCCGCCCGAATCTCTAGCGCTCCAACTCTCTCCGAAAGTCCGGTAGCCCAATCCGGCATATGCTCGTACCATCCCGGGGCGTGACTGTACCATGATGGAGCATCGGATGGTGCTGGTGCTGGTGGTGGTGCTGCTGGCTGCGCCGTGGACCAAGGAGGGGGGGTGTCATACCATGTGGGAGGTGTGGCCATCCACGTGGGCCTCTCACTCACACTAGCGCGGCGAGATGATGAGCCTGAAGCTCTAGCCGGACGTGGAGAGCGTCGAGGTACATCTGGGGCCGCCTCCGGCTGGTCCGGAAACGTGCCAAACTCGTGCTCCGCTCCTCCTCCACTCTCGAACTGATCTCCCATATCCTCCTCTACAACCGGCGGTGGGACGTAAGGGGGAGCTACTATCCTGTTCGCATGCATCGCAGCGAACGTCTCCTTCCAATTGTGGCGTCCCGCCACAATGGAATACTCCGGCAGCCACTCAATCCCCCTACCCGTCCTAGTCTCCCAAGGCATGCCCGCATAAGGCGGACCTCCATGTGTGGGGAAGATGAGTCCCCTAACCATAAATGCATGTAGCCCTAAAGGAACCGCTGGTATACGGGTGCAAGCAGAAAAATCTACACCAAATGTCCTAGCAATGTGGGTCACTATCCCACCATATCCAATGTTCCCCTTCTTCTTGTTCTTGAGTTTACTCATCGTAGCCGCCAAAAGAGTAGCACAATCTGCACGGCGACCGTATAGCATGCTATAGAGCAAGAATAGCTCATCCGTCTTGATCTTTTGGGGCGTCTCTGTCCTAGGAAAGAGACACTCCGAAAGAACGCAGTGTGCTATCTTCAAGGCTAGATGGTACATCAATCTAGCCTTGGTATCGGCGGGTTGCCAACGGTCCTCGTCGGCGTATATCATCGCTACTTCCTCCCAAAAGTCCTTGGGGTAAACTCCACTCGGAAATCGACCGTTATAGGTCTCATGGAACCCAAAGATAGTCCCGAACTCAACTATGCTCAAATGGTAGTCTCTTTCCATGAGACGGAAAGAGACGGTCCTATCTACGTGGCTGTGCTCAAAAGAAGTCACAACCTCCCGGGTGATCTCCTCATAGGCGTCTTCACGAATGTTCGTGAAGACAAGCAATCCGGCTCTATCCAAGAGCCATGTAAGATCATCAACAATGTTGAGAGGATGTAGATCCTCCAACAACAATTACCTAGGACCTATCACTGTCCTCTCCTTGATCCGGTCAAGTGCAACAAGGTGGTTCTCATGTATGGTTGGGATGCTAGGGTGAGGAGGTGAAGATGGAGGTGAAGGTGAAGATGGTAGTGAGGGAGATGAGGGTGGTGGTGCCCTAGAGGTGGAGGGATTGCCCTTTCTTTTCTTATTTTGCTCTCCCTTTTTCTCTTTTATCCTTCCCGACATTCTCCTTACAAAATCCATTTTTCACCAAAATTACGGTCTGTTCTTCAGGTTCCACGGCCGTGGTTTACCCAGAGACCGTGATTTGTCTTAGAATCTTGCGAATCTCAGCAAATTCACCAACAATCACCACAACAAGCAGTCCTAATCTAATTCCTTCCAGTCTTTGTCAGTTCTTCCTAAAAATCTATAGCAAAAACGAACCAAATCCGCGAAAATCAAGAAGAAAGAATAAACCTCTTTTTCGGATTGAAAAACCCAAAATGCACGTTTGTTGATGGATTTCCGCTCGGTTTGTCGCTTGGATCTTGTTCGTGGTTGGATTTGCTGCAGTTTAGGATGAAGAATCGTCGAAAACGATTAGAAAACGAAGAATTGGAGGAGGTCGTGGGGTTTCGGCGTTTAGGTCGTGGAAAGGGAATTTTTGGGGCAAATTTGTGAAGAATGTGGCTTATATAGTCGCAGGCAAAATTTTGAAAATCACGGTCTGTCGGGGTGTTCCACGGCCGTGGAAGTGTACGGACCCGTGGTTTTGGTGATTTTTCAAAGGCTTTTGAGAATTACGGCCACTGTAGCTATGACGACCGTAATTTAGACCGTGGAACCTTCAGTAAAGCTTCAAAGTCCAAATTTCGTCGCTTTTCTTCGACATTATTCTCCCTTTCTCCTTTTCCATCGATCCTACAACCAAAAACACGAACATACCGGAAGAAATCGAGGCAAAATAAAGCGAAAAACGTCTATTCTAAGCTAAACTATGAATCGAAAACAAAAACGAAAATGCAATACCTTGGGTTGCCTCCCAAGAAGCGCTTTGTTTAAGGTCCGTAGCTAGACCATTGTCGCACTTATTCGAGTGCGGTAGGCGCAAACTCCTCAGCTTGGAGTTCCGGTGTGTACTTCTTGAGTCGTTGACCGTTCACCTTAAAACTTCCGCTAGCTTCACCCCATACTTCAACTGCACCATGGGAGAAAATACGTTTAATTAGAAAAGGTCCGGTCCAACGGGATTTAAGCTTACCTGGAAAGAGGCGAAGTCTTGAATTGAAGAGGAGAACTTGATCTCCTTCTTTGAAGTCCTTTGGAATGATATGCTTATCATGCCAACGCTTTGCTCTTTCCTTGTAGATCTTAGCGTTTTCATAGGCGTTCAAGCGAAGTTCATCCAGCTTGTTGATGTCTAGGAGACGCTTCTCTCCCGCTTCCTTCATGCCGAAATTCAGCCACTTGATAGCCCAAAACGCTTTGTGCTCCAGCTCTACCGGCAAATGACAAGACTTCCCATACACAAGGTTGTATGGCGTGGTTCCTATGGGAGTCTTGTACGCAGTCCGGTACGCCCATAATGCATCATCTAGTTTCAAGGACCAATCCTTCCTAGTCCTTGAAACCGTCTTCTCTAGAATTCCCTTGATCTCCCTATTTGAGATCTCAACTTGTCCACTCGTTTGTGGATGGTAAGGGGTAGCGATCTTGTGAGTAACCCCATACTTAGCTAGAAGAGCTTCAAAGCGACGGGCTATGAAGTGAGAACCTCCATCACTAATGATTGTCCTTGGTGTTCCAAATCGCGGAAAGATGGTTTTGTTGAAGAACTTAACCACCACCATGGCATCATTTGTGGGAGAGGCAATCGCTTCCACCCATCTAGAAACGTAGTCTACCGCCAATAGTATGTATTGGTTTCCACAAGAAGATGGGAATGGTCCCATGAAATCGACTCCCCAAACGTCGAAAATCTCCACCTCTTGGATGTTGTTGAGGGGCATCTCGTTCCTTCTAGAAATATTGCCTGTTCTTTGACAAGCATCGCAGCAAGAGACAAAGGATTGCACATCTCTAAATAAAGTAGGCCAATAGAATCCAGATTGCAATACCTTTGCGCTAGTCTTGTTCAAACTAGCGTGTCCTCCACAAGGTAGTGAATGACAATGGCGGATGACACTTTGCATCTCATCTTCCGGCACACATCGCCGGATGATGCCATCCGGACCTCTCTTAAAGAGGAGAGGCTCGTTCCAATAGTATTCCCGGACGTCCTTAAAGAATTTCTTCCCGCGTAGGATAGTCCGGGCGGCATCTCCTGGCAAACCAAATAGTTAACAAAATCAGCAAACCATGGTTCGTTACCTTTGGAGATCTCGTTGATGCAGTCCTCTATGATGTGTAGGTGTTCGTCCGGAAAGGAGTCATCAATGGGTAGATGGTCGTCCTCTAGATGTGTGAGGCGACTCAAATGATCCGCAACAGAATTTTCTGAACCTTTCTTGTCGCGGATCTCAAGATCGAATTCTTGTAGGGGAAGAATCCATCTAATTAGCCTTGGCTTCGCGTCTTTCTTCGCAAGGAGGTACCGGATCGCAGCATGATCCGTGTAGACAATCACCTTTGCACCTACAAGATAAGAGCGAAACTTGTCAATAGCGTAGACAATGGCTAGAAACTCTTTCTTTGTAGTGGCGTAGTTGAGCTGAGCTTTGTCTAGCGTCTTGCTAGCGTAGTATATGGCATGAGTTCGCCCTTCCTTTTGTTGTCCAAGAACAGCTCCAATAGCTACGTCACTAGCATCGCACATAATCTCGAAGGGAAGAGTCCAATCCGGAGGTTGGATAATAGGTGCTGAAATTAGAGCTTGCCGAATGGTGTTAAACGCATCTAAACATTCCTGCGAAAACTCAAAAACCGCATCCTTCATCAATAGATTAGTGAGAGGTTTTGATATCTTAGAAAAGTCCTTAATGAAGCGTCTATAAAATCCAGCATGTCCTAGGAAACTTCTTATCCCTTTCACCGAAATTGGGGAGGAAGTTTCTCTATGGTCTCTATCTTAGCCTTGTCTACCTCTATTCCTCTACTAGAGACTAAGTGACCTAATACGATTCCTTCCTTAACCATGAATTGACACTTCTCCCAATTAAGAACTAGGTTAGTGTCTTCACAACGTTGTAAAACAAGAGAAAGGTTAGAAAGGCAATCGTTAAAAGAGGAACCGTATACGGAGAAGTCGTCCATGAAGACTTCCATGATTTCCTCTACGTACTCGGAGAAGATGGCCATCATGCACCGTTGAAAGGTGGCTGGGGCGTTGCAAAGCCCGAACGGCATTCTCCTATAGGCGAACGTACCCCAAGGGCACGTGAATGTGGTCTTCTCCTGATCGTCCGGATGTATCGGGATCTGGAAGAAACCACTATAACCGTCAAGGTAGCAAAAATGTGAATGTTGTTGTAACCTTTCAAGCATTTGATCGATGAATGGTAAGGGAAAGTGATCCTTCCGCGTTGCGTTGTTGAGCTTGCGATAGTCTATGCACATTCGCCATCCAGTCACGGTTCGGGTAGGAATGAGTTCGTTGTTCTTATTGGTGATGACCGTCATCCCTCCCTTCTTCGGAACTACTTGAACTGGACTCACCCATTTGCTATCGGAGATAGGATAGATGATACCTGCATCAAGAAGTTTAAGAATTTCCTTCTTGACAACCTCCTTCATGGTCGGATTCAACCGCCTTTGAGGTTGTCTTGAAGTTCTAAAATCTTCCTCCATTAGTATCTTATGCATACATAGGGAGGGTTTAATTCCTACTAAGTCCTCGATAGTGTAGCCTATGGCTTTTCTATGTTTCCTAAGGACTATCATGAGCTGTTCATGTTCATCTATGCTTAGTTCGGAGCTAACAATGACCGGAAAGGTAGAATTAGATCCAAGAAAAGCGTACCTTAGATGAGTAGGAAGTGGTTTGAGTTCCATCACTTTCGGAGCTTCCAATGGTCCTTGAGGGGCATCCGACGTTTCCTTAGAAGTTTCTAAGGTTGTTGAGTGGTTTGGAGAAGAATCAAAAGAAGTTGAAGAAGTAGGCCGATCACCCTCTTCCACGGTCAGAATTACGGCCTCTCCATGTGTTCCACGGCCGTGTAATCCCCTGGAATGGAGGTCGGTTTTGGTTGTGAAATCCACGGTCGTGGAATACAAGGTATGACCGTGGATTCTTACATTCTCAGCCTCATCGTGGAGTTTCTCAAACTCCACTTCATGCATCTCTTCTTGTGCTTCTAAGGCTTCAATTTCCTCTTTGCACTCTTCTTCTTCCCCTACATTGGTTAGACTCATAGTGATAACCTTTTGTAAAGGATCGTTAAAGAGAATCGCACTTACCTCCTCCCTAGACAAACCTTCTTCATCTTGGATATCGTAAATATCCTCATCAAAGATTGGCTCCTTTACTAGAGTGGAAAGAACGAACTCTACTTTCTCTTCTCCAATATCAAAAGCGAGTCTTCCATTCTTGCAATCGACCATGCAGCCGGAAGTTGCAAGAAACGGTCTTCCGAGTATGATCGGAACCGGACTATCTGCAGGAATGTCAAGCACGACAAAATCAACGGGGACAAAGAATTTACCTAGCTTGACCGGGACGTCTTCTACAATACCGACGGGGCGAGTGATGGATCGATCCGCCATGTATAACGTCATCTTGACCGGTTTAGGATCGCCTAAACCAATCTTCCTACATAATGCAAGTGGTATGATGCTCACACTTGCTCCCAAGTCACATAAAGCGTCGTATGTGACATCTCCCACTCCAATGGGAATGCAAAATGACCCCGGATCCTTCAACTTTGGGGGCATTTTCTCCTTCATAGTCTTGATGAGATCCGAAGAATCCGAACTCATCTTGACCTCTCCGAAATCTTCTAGCTTCCTCTTGTTAGAGAGGAGCTCTTTCAAGAACTTGCCATAAGCCGGCATACCTACAATAGCATCAATAAAGGGTATATTAATATGCAGCTTGCTCATGAGTTCTATGAACTTACCGAATTGTTTGTCTAGGCGCGCTCGCGCTCTAGATTGAGGGAACGGTAGGGGAGGTTTGTAAGCTGGAGGGGGAACATAGACATCTTCCTTCTCCTTCCCCTTTCCTTTGTCCTTCTCTACGGGGACTTCAACGAACGTAGGCTGCGGATCGGTGGTAGTCACCCCGCTCCTAGTTGTAATCGCCATTACCCTTCCCTTAGGGTTGTCCTCCGTCTTTCCTGGAAGTTTCCCTTGATTTCTAGGGACTTCCTCCGCGTGGTTGAACAATTGGTTTTCCAAAACTTTTTGAGCTTTGTCAACCTTAGAGACTTGATCATCAACCTTGATGAGGCGGTTCTCCAATCCTTGAAGCTTTCCCAAGATTGTTTCCAACATGGGATCGGACTTCTCCTTTCCCGTATTGTTTCCTCCATTAGATGATTGCCCCTGGCTTTTCAAAGGAGTAGAGGAAGAGGAAGGTGGAGTTAGTGAATTAGAATTGGAAGGATAGGAGTTACCGGAATTTTGTTGATTGGAGCGCCAATTGTTGTTGTTTGAACCCCTATTGTTGTTCCAATTGTTGTTGTTCCGGTTGTTGTTGTTTCCATTCCAATTGTTTTTCCGGTTATTGTTCCGGTTATTGTTGTTGCGGTTGGTGTTATCACCGCCATTGTTGTTGCCCAAATAGCCAACATCCTTCTCTTGTTGCTTTGGGAAGTTGGTCTTGATAGTCTCCTTCAACTCTTTGATCTCATTGTTGAGGGAGAAAATTTGATTTTGAGCTTCATGTGTGAGCTTCGCTCCTTGCTCCACACGATTTCCCTCCACTTTCCGGTGGGAATACTTCTCTATGACTCTTGCTTGCTTTTCAATGAAGTCCCAAGCGTCATCTTCTCTCATGTCCATGAATGTTCCGCATGAGAGGGATTGGAGGTTGAATTGCGTTCCTGCATCCAGCCCCTTGTAGTAGATCTCCAGCAAGGCAAGTTTGGATATGCCATGATGAGGGCAATCCAAGAGCAAGTCCTGAAACCTTTCCCAAGATTGAAACAAGCTTTCGTTAGGTCTCATTGAAAAGGCATTAATCTTACCTCTAAGTTCCGCCGTTTTGAAGGGCGGAAAGAATTTGGTGAGAAACTCCGCGGAAAGGTCTTCCCACGTGTCTAGTTTCCCATTGGGAAGAGCTTGATACCATGACAACGCTTGCCCTTTCAAAGAGAAAAAGAAAGGTTTGAGCTTATAGCTGTTGGTAGTAGCGTTCTTCGGTCTCATCGTCTCCATCATACACTCAAAGTTTTGCAAGTGTTGGTGTGGAGATTCAGCGCTTGTACCGCCAAACTGGCTTTGGCGAACAAGAGTGATAACTTGAGGGTTAAAGCTAAACCCTTGCACATCTTCAGCATCAAATTTCACACCCAAGCGGCGTGGTTGTTGTGTTGGATCCATCCGCTGGCCAAGAGTTCTTGGCTCATTATCCACACGTTCGACTCTCACATTCCTAGGTGGAATGTGGCGATTAGCAGCTCCTTGTGGATGGAAAGGATTCATATTGATCGCGGGATCAATCTCTTCTAACGGTGGCATGGAAGAGTCACTATCATCAGCGGATGAGTGGCTTTTTCTTCTAGACCTTGATCTCCTTCTTGAGGATTTCTTGCTTCCCTTATTCTTAAGGTCGCTCATCTCTATCCTCATTTGGAAGATCATGTCTTGTAGACCGTTAACTTGAGATTGATGACGATCCATCTCATCCTGGCGGAGAGTCTCATTCCATCGGAGTTGAGCTTCCTTCTCCGCCAACTCCGTTTGAAGATCACGTTCGTGTTCTTCAGCCATCTTCTTTTCCTTGCGCTTTTGCCTCAAGGTTTTCTCTAGCTCTTGATCAAGAGGTAAGAGATCTTCGGTGTTCCTAGACCTGCGCATGCACTCAAAGAGATATCAAATAACGAGAGCAAGCTGATAGCATGAATTATAGTCTATATTTTGGGGTTTGTTTAGACGTTTTATCTTTCATAATCTGCATGTTTGTATGTATAATATGTGATTCTATTACCATTTCATCTACCTTTGCGAGAATCGAGGTCTACACCTAGTTTCGTTGTAATTGCAGGTAATATGGTACGTTTTGCATCAAAAAGGAGCAAAAGGAGTCATTAGTCATTTGGAGCTACATCCACGAAGCATAGCCATGGATTAAAGATTTACTTTGGACCAGTTTTGAGAGATTTCACATTCAGTTGTGAGTCACCTCGGTTGACCACAGATTCACCTCGACCGAGGTGATCTAGAGACGCCGACTCGACCGAGGCGAACACCTAGGACGCGGCGAGAATATTTTATTCTTGGCTGAGATCTTTTAAAATTGGAAAGTGATCTTATATTTTTGGGCTGGGCTCCTGGAAGGAAAGAGATATGCAGAATCATATATTTTACCTATATTTATGGGAAAATATCTTTCTAAGATTTATTATCTTTGGAGGGTTATTTTCCTATAAAAAGGGTTGGATTTCCACAATTCCAACATCCCGCTCACACCGAAAAAATACGCAGCAGCAGCCTACTCCAAGTTGGGAGATTTGAAGAACCTTTTTGAAGGTTGAAGGAAGATTGAAGTCCATAGCTTTTATAGCTTTATTGAAGGGTTTTGTAAGATTGTCTTCAATTCCCTCAATTGTTGTCTTGTCTTATTGGATTATTATCCAAAGAACGCTTTGTTGTGATATTTGTTTCAGTTATTGAAGTCTTTTCAATTAAATTCTTCTTTGTTCAAATATTCACCTTCTTCCCTTATATTTAATACTTTCATTATGATGATGAGTGGCTAATTTCCTTGTGTGATTCTAGGGTGATTGGCTGAAGGTTGTGGGAAAAACAATGATAGAATAATCTTAGATTCCAGTAGGATCCTGAAAGTTCGAGTCTTTAACCTTAACCCTAAGCATCTCGTTCGGTTGATGAACATCTCGGCCGGGGTGGAATTCTTCTGACCGAGGTGACTTATTCGACCTAAACTGAGAGTTAAGTGTTAGAGTTTGCCAAATCCTATTCTTATTACACCTTCCTGGTTCAAAGCAAGCTTAGGATGAGACTTACCCGGTAATTCCTTAGTTTGTGTACCAACGATCATAAATGTAGGTAATAAAGGTTTATCCTTTATTGGGGTTTGAGTGTGCTTCCATCCCATCTTCGTGAGTTAGCCTGAGACTTACCCGGTAAAGGTTGATTCTTTTCCCTTAGATGGTGTGTTAGTTTGAGGTTATAGTTCTTCATCTTAATTCCTTGAGACTTACCCGGTAATAGGAGTTACGGTTTAGGATTAGTGTGTAGTGAGACTTACCCGGTGATCTACTCCACTTTAGAAACACCTTCCCCATGCAAAAATATCAGCTTTGTCCGCTTATCTGTAGATCTTGAGTTGGAACCACAACTAGATGCTTTAATCCCTAGAATTGCATGCTTGCTTTATTGACTTCTTATTCATCTTTGATTGTGTTAATTGCTCTTGTGGTTAGAATTGACATAGCATATCGTATTGACTTTGTTTCACCGAGTCCCTGTGATCGACCCCTGGAATTTTCTTGCTTTTACTACGATTGACCCGTACACTGCGGGTTCGCATCCTTGTTTTAAGCTTAAGTCTAGGGTTATAAATTTAAAGCTTGCACACACCGTTTGGAGCGAACAAGTTTTTGGCGCCGTTGCCGGGGACTTGGTCTAGACCGAGCCGGTACGGTTTGCTCTTGGGGCATTTGCCCCGTTTTGTCTAACCACTCTACTTGAGTGACTTTCGCAGGTTCTTTCTTAGGTATATGCGAAGAACCCGCGCTATGAAGGAAATCGTTCCTTACGATCCCGAACCAGAAAAGACATACAAGAGACGCTTAAGAGAAGCGAAGATGGCCCAACAAGACGATCGCGATCTTGCGGCCCAATTGAGAGAGACGCAGGAGCTGCTGCGCCTCAGCAAGGAAGAACTCATGCAAGAGAAAGAGGAGAATCGCACCAGGACTGCAGCAATCGAAGCTGAGATTGCTGTCATTCGGAACCAGATTCTACTTCGACCGAGGGAGGATCCTCCTGTTGATCCTCGACCGATGCATGATCCAGTAATTGATCCTCGACCGAGGCAGATTCCAGTACCCAACGCCCCGGCCGAGGTACTTCCACCTCGGATACCAGTCCGAGATGTTCTTCTTGCAGGAATTCCACAAACCCTAGGTCAAAGGATGGACCCTAATCAACAACTGAGGCGTCCAAGAGTGAACCTAGGAGATCCAGCAGATCATGACTACGAACTTCGACCGCAAGTTCTAGCCATGATTCGCCAATGCCAATTCGGAGGACTAGAGAAGGAGTCGCCGCATCAACATCTTCAAAACTACGAGATCTTGATGGAAACCTTGCGACCTCCCAGAATTGAGAACAACAACTACAAGCTAAGACCTTTTTACTTTTCTTTAAAAGATAGAGCTCTTACTTGGTATCAATCTCTTCCTCTAGGAAAAATTAGCACATGGGAGGAGATGACTACGGAATTCTTGACCAAATTCTTTCCCCCCTCAAAGACCGCTGAAATGAGAGGGAAGATCAATGCTTTCATCATGAAGGACAAGGAGAGCTTGTCCAAATCTTGGGAGCGGTTCAAGGATATCCTTTTGGATTGCCCACATCACGGGATTCCAAAGATCGAGTTGTTGGAGATCTACTTCAAGGGGCTGGACGGAAGCACCCAGTTCAATCTCCAACTACTCTCCGCCGGTACCTTCATGGACATGGCAATTGACGAGGCTTGGGACTTCATTGAGAAGCAAGCCTTGCACATGGAGAAATATACCCACCAAGGAGCTGAAGGTGGAATCAAAAGAGTCAACTTTCAAGAGACTCAACCCAACAACAACCAACTCACGTCGTTGAAGAATGACGTGAAGCAATTGAAGGAGATCTTGATGGCTCAAACTAAGAAGGAAGAGCAAGGGCAAAGGAACAACAACAACAATAACGGGTACCGTAACAACAACAACGGACCCCGAAACAACAACTACAACAACAACAATAGAGGATCCAATAGCAACAACTGGAGGGCGGATAACCAAAACCACGGTAACAACCATTCAAACTCCAACTCTAATGATTCCTCTAACCCTTTCCTCTCTTCTCCTTCTTCTTCTTCTACTCCATTGAAAAGCCAAGGGCAAGGATCAAGTTCGTCTCAACCGGAAAAGAAGGACGCAGTTCTGGAGGCAATCTTGATCAAGCTTAGTGCTATGGAGAATTCTATGACTTCATTCTCGAGGGCCCAAAAGTCCTTCGAACAACAACTTGCTAGTAGGGCGAATGAAGCGCCAAGAGATCCAGGGAAGCTTCCAGCAAAGACGGAAACTAACCCTAAGGGCCAGTGCATGGCCATAACGACGAGGAGTGGACTCAAAACTGCAGATCCAGTACCTCGCTCGACGCAGACCACCTCGGTCCAGATCCAGTCGAAGAACACCTCGACCGAGATGCCGACCGAGGCGGAGCAACAGAAAGCAGGAGGAACGACAGAAACTTATGTTCCACCTCCTACATATAAACCACCACTTCCATTCCCTCAGTCCAGAGCCACAGCACATCTAGACAAGCACTTCGGTAAGTTTCTTGACTTGATGAATAAGCTACATATTAATATTCCTTTCCTTGATGCTATTTTAGGTATGCCCGCCTATGGGAAGTTCTTAAAAGAGATCTTATCAAGGAAAAGGAAGCTGGAGGATGTTGGTGAAGTTAGAATGACATCTAAATCTTCGGAGCTTATCAAGATCATGAAGGAAAAGATGCCACCCAAGTTGAGAGATCCCGGCTCATTTTGCATTCCCATTCAAGTTGGGGATGTCACTTGTGAAGCCCTTTGTGATCTAGGAGCCAGCGTGAGCATCATCCCACTGGAGTTGTGCACTAAGATCGGTCTTGGAGAGCCCAAGCCGGTCAAGATTCGACTCTACATGGCGGATCGCTCCATTACCCATCCCGTGGGCATTTTGGAGGACGTTCCGGTCAAGCTAGGTAACTTCTATCTACCTATAGATTTTGTCGTACTTGACATTCCCGCAGATTATCCAGTACCTATTATTTTCGGGAGGCCATTTCTAGCAACTTCGGGTTGCAACGTGGATTGCAAGAACGCCAAGTTGAAATTCAACGTTGGTGGCGATGAGGTGGAGTTTGCACTACTTGCAGCCATGAAGGGGGAGTAACTAACTGATGATATCTTCAACATCTACGATGAAGAAGAATCAAGAGAATTGGTGAGCTCTATCCTTATTAACGATCCGCTCGAAAGAGTTATAAGTTTCAGTTTAATGGAGGAAGGTATAGATGCTTCTTGTGATGCAGATATACGGAGCTTGAAGGCACTGGAAGAGGATCCAGGAGCCAAAACTGAGAAGCTGATCCAGGAGACGAAGATCTCCAGCCTCGGACCCAGTAGCAGTACCTCGACCGAGGCACTTTCTGGACTGAACGAGGCGACCGAAGAACATCTCGGTCAACGCCTATGCGCCTCGACCGAGGTCGAAGGCGAGACGATTCTAACTGAGACTGCATCGAGTCCAGTTTCTGACACCACTCCACTGGAAAGAGGAAGAAAAGATCCCTCCCAGAAAGCACCCCCAGTTGTGGAGCTTAAACAACTCCCTAGTCACTTGAGGTATATCTTTCTTGGGCCGGATTCTACTTATCCCGTTATTGTTAGTGCTTCCCTTTCCGATTCTGAATTGTCTAAGTTAATGCATGTCTTGAGAAAGCATCGAAAAGCTATAGGTTACACCACGGATGATCTTATTGGCATTAAACCTTCTTTCTGCATGCATAGAATTCTAATGGAAGATAATCATAAGACTTCACGGGAACCTCAAAGACGGTTAAATCCGATCATGAAAGAGGTTGTGAAAAAGGAAGTTCTTAAGTTGTTGGATGCAGGCATTATTTATCCTATCTCGGACAGCAAGTGGGTTAGCCCGGTGCATGTCGTTCTGAAGAAAGGAGGGATGACCGTTGTGACGAATAAGAACAACGAGTTGATCCCAACAAGGACCGTCACGGGCTGGAGAGTTTGCATCGATTATAGGAAGCTGAACACGGCAACTCGGAAGGATCATTTTCCGCTTCCCTTCATTGATCAAATGCTCGAACGGTTGGCCCAGCATTCACACTTTTGCTACTTGGACGGCTATAGTGGATTCTTCCAGATTCCTATCCATCCAGATGATCAGGAGAAGACCACTTTCACTTGTCCTTGGGGGACGTTTGCCTATCGGAGGATGCCATTTGGATTGTGCAATGCACCCGCTACCTTCCAGCGATGCATGATGGCTATCTTTTCCGAGTACATAGAGGAGATCATGGAAGTATTCATGGATGATTTTTCTGTATATGGTTCCTCTTTTGATGATTGCCTATCTAACCTTTCTCTAGTGCTTAAAAGATGTGAAGACACTAACCTTGTTTTAAATTGGGAGAAGTGTCATTTTATGGTTAATGAAGGCATTGTGCTAGGACACCTCGTTTCTAATCGAGGTATTGAGGTCGATCGAGCTAAGATCGAGACTATTGAGAAACTCCCTCCTCCTTGTTCTGTTAAAGGTGTGAGGAGTTTTCTCGGGCATGCGGGTTTCTACAGGAGATTCATCAAGGACTTCTCTAAGATTTCTAAACCTCTAACTAACCTCTTGAATAAAGATGTTGTTTTTGAGTTTTCGCAGGAGTGTCTTGATGCTTTTTACAGGATTAAAGAAGCGCTGATCTCCGCTCCCATTATCCAGCCTCCTGATTGGACCTTGCCCTTTGAGGTCATGTGTGATGCTAGTGATGTAGCCGTAGGAGCGGTGCTCGGACAGAAGAAAGATGGACGGACCACCGCCATTTATTATGCTAGCAAGACGCTAGATGAAGCACAACGCAACTACGCTACCACTGAGAAAGAGTTATTTGCGGTTGTATATGCTTTCGAGAAGTTTCGTTCCTATCGAGTAGGGGCGAAAGTCATTGTCTACACCGACCACGCAGCCATTCGTTACTTGTTGGCTAAGAAAGATGCCAAGCCGCGCCTTATTCGATGGATTCTCTTGCTCCAAGAGTTTGACCTAGAGATCCGCGATAAGAAAGGATCCGAGAACTCCGTTGCGGATCACCTCAGCCGGCTACCGGAATCCTCCCGCGAGACGGATAGCCCACCCATAGACGATTCATTCCCCGACGAGCACTTACACGTCTTGGAGCGTTTGATGGATCTACTTACTTCACCCCACGATGGAGGTGAAGTATGGGGTGAGGGAACCTCCTACCTCATTTGAGACGCATCATGGTCCAGCTAGCGACCTTAAATCAAGCGCTTCTTGGGAGGCAACCCAAGGTATTGCTTTCTTTTCCCGTTTTCTAGTCTAGATTAGATAGTTCTTGTTTTTGCTTTGCTTTGCTTTGTTTTTGGCGTTCTGGACAGACAACAGGGAATATCTAAGGAGGAGCACAACTGGAAGGACAGAAGTTCGAGATTCTGAGAAGACAGAAGGACCTCGGTCACTGTCAGAGCACCTCGACCGAGTTGATTCTTGAGCAACCGAGGCGACTAGGGCTTCTGCAGAACCGCCTCGGTCCGTATCACCTCGGTCCAGTCGAGACCATCTCGACCGAGGTGACAGTAGATCCAGTAACAGTATAAAAAGGGGAAAAATTACTTTTCACATTTTTTACCTACCTCGACCGCGGCGACAGATCCATTTCGCTCACTCGCGATTCTTGCTCGTTTTCGACGTTTTCTGCTTCCAAACCGAGATTGAAGGATAGAGGAATCGATTGCAACTACAGATCTGCGAGAAATTTGAGCAACTCGGCCGGAAAGAGGTAAAAACGATCGAAACCCTAAACTCGTTCGTTTACTGCAATTTGGGCTTCGGTTACCCTTGATTCTGTTGAGGAAAACCTTAAGTACCCCGTAGGAAGCATCGGTAGTGATTTTTGGGGGAAAAGAACTGAAATTCAGAGAGTTGAAATCGCGACTGTCTTCGCCTCGGTCCAGTCGACCTGCACCTCGGTCGAGGTGATTCTTGGAGTTTGTCAGTCGACCGAGGTAGTCTGACAGTGCTGTTTGAAGATGAGTTCTGACAGATTGTTAGCCCTTAGAGATAGATCCTCTCCTTCCCCTTCTTCTTCCTCATCCCGACCTTCTATCCCGGTGATCCACGAGAGACACCAGGTAGATTATGAGCGTATTGCTAGTCGTCCAGTCATCGCTCCTAGATTTCTGGACATTTCTGCCTTTGACTGTCTCCACGTTGATGGAGATCTTAGGAGGATGATCACCACCGTCGGGCTGGATCAGTTTACTGAGATCCGAGCCCCAGCCTACCTTGAGCCGACCCTCGAGTTTGTCAGCTCCTTCACTTACCTCCCCACAGAGAGGGCTGTGAAGTACCGGTTGATGAACCGGAACTACATAGTACCTCTAGACCACTGGAGAGACATTTTTGGCTTCCCTGCCCCCACTGCTGTCGACTTCCCGACCCGAGCTGTAGCTAGAGAGTTCTGGGGTCAGATCGCCCACATTACAGAGCATGCAGATAGGTGGCGTCCTGGTGATTCCAGGGCGAAGCTTATCTATCATCTAGCCTTTCGATTGACACACAGGATCTTCAGCGAGACGCTTCTGGCGCGTACTGAGACGCCCCAGAAGGTCCGACAGGGGGAGCTCTTCTCTTTATACTGCATGGTTACAGGTGGATACCCTGACTTTGGATTGATGCTGGCAGAGGATCTGCACAGGATCAAGGCCAAGGGGAAGGGAGATATATGCTGCGGAGGGATAGTGACCCATATCGCTAGGTATCAGGATATGGATCTGAGTAGGTGTACTATGGTGGCGGCTGCCAAGCCGCTCGGACTACAGGAGATGATTACTCGGAGGATTCTGGTTCCCCGAGGACTGACTACACCCTACGTCGCTATGCCATGGGAGCTGACTGCACCTCAGGGCATCAGATGGTCTGCACAGTTCTCTGTCTTTGATCCACATTTCTGGCAGACCGCTTGGGGTCCACTTATGGAGGATTACAGAGAGGGAGCAGCTGCCCCTGCTGAGGCTGAGGAGGAGGCTGAGGATGAGGACGACGATGATGATGATACAGTAGACGAGAGAGGAGGTGGCGTCCCGATGGACACAGGTACAGATACAGTTGGGACGAGCGCACCACCTATTATTGATTTGGATGATGACGAGGAGGACACTGAGCCGGCACCAGCTGAGACTTCTCCAGTCAGACCTGCTAGACGCAAGAGGCGTGGAGTGAGGGATAGAGCTGCACACCGACGGATCGATGACCTGACGGATCAGGTTATCGACTCATATGCTGCACTTTCGCTGGATATCCGCAAGATGCAGGAGCGGCAGCATCATCAGCACATGATGGCTCAGCTACAGTTTGAGCGTATCATGGGCCATCCCTATGATCCGACTCAGTACCCCTATATACCACCACCACCACCGGATCGAGACTACTGAGGAGCTGCAGGATTTTATTATTATAGCTTTTTTTATGCAGCTCGGCTTTTATTCGGTGAGTTCTCTTGTTTAGACTTTTATTATACCCACTAGGACAGTGTGTCTCAAGTATGGGGTGTTTGTTATTTGACTATGTGGCTACCTTTGATGTATTTGATACCTTTAATGTATCTTATTTATCGGATATTTTCGTATTCATGCTTCATTTGCCTTTATATGATTATCTGATATTACATGCATACCTACAGGTTATTTGATTGAAACGTCGAAACTGAAAAAAAAAAAATGGGTTTTAAAAAAAAAAGAAAAAAAAAAAAAAAAATTTTTTGACCTCGACCGGGGAGATTCTGGCCGAACGAGGTGTTTCACCTCGGTTGAACCAAGAACACCTCGACCGAGGTGTGTTAACTGAGAGTTTTCGAAAACGAATTTTTGTTACTTATCTGGATATGATCTCAGTGAAGATCTTGTTTACTGACTGGTTTTGAATTCTTTATGTGTTTGAAAGGTTTTATGATATGTTTAAGTTGCTAAATGCTTTGTTTGAAATTATTGGCATGTTTAATACTTTGTTTTTATCCAAATTATGTTGAATTTGAAGGTTGACACCGCAGGTTAAGTTCTCTCACTTTCTTCTTGGAAAGACCAAGGCAATTCATTCTCTTCTCTCTTCTTCTTCTTGATCATGCTTAGCCCCTCATATACATTTTGCCTCCCTTTACCTATCCGGGAATTTGGAAGCAAGCGAAGTGGTGAAAGCAAGTGAAGTTGAGAAATGGCTGAAAGTGAAAGTGTTAGAAAGCAATAATAGGTTTGGGGAAGTCAATCATGAAGATGAGTAACTCGGCACCATTCACATAGCCGGGTGTTTGTGTCTTGCCAAAGTCGGATTGAGCGATATTCCTAACGGGTCATGGTATGTGCATCAAGGGTTTGATGCATCTCGAGAAATTGATGATTGCAGATTTCCTAGGCTTCGGTTATTGTGCACCTCTGTCCATGCATCCCAAAAAGTAAAGTAAAAAAAGAAAAAAGTGTGAAATAAGCAAAGCTTATTGGTGGAAGATGTTGCAAGTCAAAGTGAAAGTGAAGTTCATCCTTTTCCCGGATTCTAGCACCACATTACCTTACATACATCCCTACCCTACACGTTTCTTGACCTTTTCTTTTGGGAAGCCCTTGAGACCTTGAGCTTGTTGATTGACTTAGCGGTTTAAACTGGATTATACATGATTAATTTTAATAATTATGATTTATTATGCATTCTATGATTTTGTGCAAAGATGAACGACTTTCCTATATTTATAAAATGTTTTGAGCATATTGAGTTTTTAAATTCCAGGAAGTATTCTCTTAGAGTGATCTATGATAGTTGCACACCATAAAATGTTTTAGAAAGACTTTTTCATTGATTTTATTGACTTATAATCCATTCTATCTTGTCTTCTACATGAGGAACTTGCTTGGGGACAAGCAAGGGCTAAGTATGGGGTATTTTGATAGCATGAATTATAGTCTATATTTTGGGGTTTGTTTAGACGTTTTATCTTTCATAATCTGCATGTTTGTATGTATAATATGTGATTCTATTACCATTTCATCTACCTTTGCGAGAATCGAGGTCTACACCTAGTTTCGTTGTAATTGCAGGTAATATGGTACGTTTTGCATCAAAAAGGAGCAAAAGGAGTCATTAGTCATTTGGAGCTACATCCAGGAAGCATAGCCATGGATTAAAGATTTACTTTGGACCAGTTTTGAGAGATTTCACATTCAGTTGTGAGTCACCTCGGTTGACCACAGATTCACCTCGACCGAGGTGATCCAGAGACGCCGACTCGACCGAGGCGAACACCTAGGACGCGGCGAGAATATTTTATTCTTGGCTGAGATCTTTTAAAATTGGAAAGTGATCTTATATTTTTGGGCTGGGCTCCTGGAAGGAAAGAGATATGCAGAATCATATATTTTACCTATATTTATGGGAAAATATCTTTCTAAGATTTATTATCTTTGGAGGGTTATTTTCCTATAAAAAGGGTTGGATTTCCACAATTCCAACATCCCGCTCACACCGAAAAAATACGCAGCAGCAGCCTACTCCAAGTTGGGAGATTTGAAGAACCTTTTTGAAGGTTGAAGGAAGATTGAAGTCCATAGCTTTTATAGCTTTATTGAAGGGTTTTGTAAGATTGTCTTCAATTCCCTCAATTGTTGTCTTGTCTTGTTGGATTATTATCCAAAGAACGCTTTGTTGTGATATTTGTTTCAGTTATTGAAGTCTTTTCAATTAAATTCTTCTTTGTTCAAATATTCACCTTCTTCCCTTATATTTAATACTTTCATTATGATGATGAGTGGCTAATTTCCTTGTGTGATTCTAGGGTGATTGGCTGAAGGTTGTGGGAAAAACAATGATAGAATAATCTTAGATTCCAGTAGGATCCTGAAAGTTCGAGTCTTTAACCTTAACCCTAAGCATCTCGTTCGGTTGATGAACATCTCGGCCGGGGTGGAATTCTTCTGACCGAGGTGACTTATTCGACCTAAACTGAGAGTTAAGTGTTAGAGTTTGCCAAATCCTATTCTTATTACACCTTCCTGGTTCAAAGCAAGCTTAGGATGAGACTTACCCGGTAATTCCTTAGTTTGTGTACCAACGATCATAAATGTAGGTAATAAAGGTTTATCCTTTATTGGGGTTTGAGTGTGCTTCCATCCCATCTTCGTGAGTTAGCCTGAGACTTACCCGGTAAAGGTTGATTCTTTTCCCTTAGATGGTGTGTTAGTTTGAGGTTATAGTTCTTCATCTTAATTCCTTGAGACTTACCCGGTAATAGGAGTTACGGTTTAGGATTAGTGTGTAGTGAGACTTACCCGGTGATCTACTCCACTTTAGAAACACCTTCCCCATGCAAAAATCTCAGCTTTGTCCGCTTATCTGTAGATCTTGAGTTGGAACCACAACTAGATGCTTTAATCCCTAGAATTGCATACTTGCTTTATTGACTTCTTATTCATCTTTGATTGTGTTAATTGCTCTTGTGGTTAGAATTGACATAGCATATCGTATTGACTTTGTTTCACCGAGTCCCTGTGATCGACCCCTGGAATTTTCTTGCTTTTACTACGATTGACCCGTACACTGCGGGTTCGCATCCTTGTTTTAAGCTTAAGTCTAGGGTTATAAATTTAAAGCTTGCACACACCGTTTGGAGCGAACACAAGCTCCCAAGCTTGACAACCGGCTACCGGATTCGGCCTAAACCAAATCCCCGGCAACGGCGCCAAAAACTTGTTCGCCCCTAGAGGTGTGTGCAAATAAGTTTTAAATTTATAAAACTAGAATCAAGCAGCGAACCCGCAGTGTACGGATCGACGTAGTTAAGCAAGAATTCCAGAGTATCGAACACAGGGATTTGGGGGGAACGAACTCGATTGCAGATTATCAAGCAAGTAAATATTGGAGTTTTGCAAATATTGGGAAAACAACAATCCTAAAGATCCAGGTATCCAGCTGTGGCAATCGATTCAAGATATACTTAATGATGTAAAGACAGAGTTGAGATATGCAAAGGTATACTAATGTAAGGTAATCGTACGGTGAAGTTCCAAAAACCTTATATAACTCACCTACAAGGCACTCTCTATACAAGTTGTTGAGGCTCAATATAGAAAGATTCTAAAGATGAGAATTAGTGTCAAATACCCAAACTTGTAATCCAAGGATCAAGACTAACTTAACCGATCGAGGTTGTGACACTCACAATCGAGGTAGAGGTTGTTGAGGCTTCACTACCACCTAGAAAAGACATGTCTAAACTAAGCTAAAGCAAATCTTTAACTTTAGATTAAAGTAAAAGCAGGTTCATAGACTTAAGGGAAATCACGGTTAGTTCTTGAGGTTCCACGGCCGTGGACTCAAGAACAGGCCGTAATTTAGGGTTGTCGGCGATATTTCTCTAACTCTCAGGGTCTAATCTATTTGCGATCGATCTATCATCATCTAAGCTACAACTATCAACCCTTCACCTTAGAATTGTTAAGGGTTTTTAGCCAATAACAGTCATATTGATATCAATTCAAGAATTAAAAGATAAAAAGATGAAAACTTTCAAGAACTTTAAATAATCTTCAATTCAATCTCAAAGTCACAAAGAGAACGAGCAATGTCAAAAGATTCAAAGTAAAACAAACAATCACCACCTTAGGAAAGAAGAGAAAACGGGATGTCAATCCGTTTTCCAAATCAAACCTAAACAAGAAGAGAGATCTTCTTGTAAAATCTTCCAAGAACTTCGATCTTCCGCCAATCCGGAGATCTCAACAGCAATCTCCACCAAAAGTGCGAGATTAGAGGAATTTCCAAACACGAACTTCGATCTCTCAAAGAGATGTCAATAATTCCAAGCAAAACTAAGCGAAGTGTAAGCGTGTCTAAGCGGTGATGAATGAGAATAAACGGGGGTAAGCGAAGGTGACGGAATCTTGCTTCGTCCGTCTTTTGTATAGTGCAGGGCAAAATGTCGGCCCGGCCCAATCTTTAAAAGATCGTGGCTTCAAAGTGTGGCGAAAAGATTTGCCAAGATCACGGTCGTGGAAGTGTTCCACGACCGTAATTTAGAGCGTGGAAACAAATACGGTTTGCAACATATGTTCCACGGCCGTGTAATCCCCTGGAATGAACATGAATTTCTGACTCCAAATCCACGGTCGTGGAATTGAACGTGGAATGTGATACGGCCGTATTTTAGGGCGTGGTTTAGGGCAAGAACGTGATTCTTCCCTAAACTCGTGCATTCCTCAAGCTAAGACTCCAAATTACTTCCAAAGAACGTTCCTAATCCATGGACATATCAACTCAACTCTCCTTTGCTCGATTCCGTTCGGATATAGCTCCAAACCACCTATAATCAACATAGAACTAGTGTAGACATCCATATCGACAATATAGGTAATACTAGCTCACATATGCACAAAGTTCAATCAAAGACTATCAATATGAATCAAATACGTTTAGAAAACGTGCCTAAAATATCACAATATTTCATGCTAACAGCAGTCCGAGCTGTGAGACTTATCGGTCAAGGTTGCGAGGCTTTTTAGTGCTATGCCATGAAGGATATAGTACGAGTCCAGCTTTGGAGGAGATTCTAGTAGCTTGTGAGTTTTCATATGTTTTTGGAGAGCCATCAATTTTACCTCCGCAGAGGAGCGTAGGCTTTGACATTGATCTAGAGCCCGATATGAGGTCAATCTCTAAGTTGTGTTCCACGTTGAGTTTTACTCTAAGCTTGATGCACATTTAGCTTAGTTGTTTGTTTCGGTTTTTCCTTTTGTTGAGTTGTGTACGCTTTTATGACATTTTAAGTTATATGCCCCGAGTGGGAATATATGAGTTGTGTTCCGCGTTTCCGTGTTGTTGTTATGTGATCGTTCGGGTGTTGCAAGTTTCGGGACGAAACTTATTTTTAAAAGATAAGATGTAAGACCCCAATTTCTACCTTCACCGCCCCCGCGGTAAAGAAGGCCGCCCCAACGGCAAAGCTGAGCCTTTAACCGCCCCCGCGGTGACAAGGTTCCGCCCCTGCGGATTTTCCACAGCTCGCGCCCGATCTGTTTTCGTTCGTTTTTATCTTCTTTCCATAGATAGAATATCCGATCTTCTATCTTTCCAGCCCTCTTCTATATATTCCCGTCTTTTCTTCTTTTTCCCGTTTCTTCCTTACGCTTTCTTCAACCCTTGAGTGTTGCAGCCTTGCTTCATATGATCTTGTTGAACGTGTAAGTTCTTCCTCCCTTGTTCTTCATCATGTTCGTGTAGTGTCTGTATGTCAATCCTTCTGTTTTGTTTTCCTCTTTCGTTCTTCCTTTTCTTCTCCTCCAAGAATCAATTTTGAACCTTGATCCTTGTTAGCATCCCCGTTGTTGATGTATTGCTGTTCTCAAGCTTTGTAGGTTGAGTCTTGATGTGTTTGGATCAAAGGTTCGAGCTTTGGATCCCTTGCTGAGAAGTTTCTGTCGAGAGAAACCCCGACAACGTATGCTACTAGTGTACCACCCCCGCGGAAAGCCGTCCATGTGCCTTGCTCCGCCGCCCTTGTGGTTTCTTCTGCAGTAACTCTCGTCCTTGTGAGTTGATTCTTTCCTTGCTTTCCTCGTTTATTTCCTTGGTTCTTATGGATGTTCTTTGCCCCCTGAGTGTACTGTAAGACTAAGGATGAAACCTTAGCTTGTGGAGATCTCTTAGAGATCATTGAGACAAGAAGTTATAGACTTCTAGCAATCGTTTTGGTTATGATTCTTGATGCCTTGTATGAAACAGGCTTTCCTTGCTTATTTCGTGAGGGAAACTGAGTTGTTCTCTGATTTGTTGTTGAGCTTTGAGATTACCTTCTAGTGAGGTAAGTCCCTTGGACTTACTTAGCTTCATTCTGCATATTGGTTTGAGTGTTTTGGCTTGTTTGTGTTGTTTATCGTTTATAACGTATACCGGAATATGATTCATCCTTTATAACCTTTATTGGCCCAAGTGTATGATAACCGGGCGGTGATCACTTGTTTAGTTCTACAGAAGACTAGAATGTGCTCTTGCAACCCAGGCCCGTAGGCAACGGATAGTACTAATTTATTCCTGTTGGTAGACGGAAGCGGAGGTGAGTTTTGGGAGATTCTCGTGTGACAAAAGAAGTTGAATTATTAATGGATAACTTATCGAAAGATAATAACCGGTTGAGTATGAGCATTCTATATTTTTACTTTACCTTATTTGTGTTTGTGCATTTACGTTCTTTATGATATCTAGAATGTTAGCTAACGGTTTATACCGACGTTGTAGAAGTTCCACAGGTTCAGGATGCTGCTGAGTGATCCGGATGGTGTGGTCAGCCAGGGTTCCCATACATTGTAGGACGGGATCGGATTTATGTTTATGTCGTTACTTTTCCTTTTGTTTTGAACTCGGCTGCGAGTCTTTTACGTTTCCTTTTGTTTAAACCTTTGGTTTTATATTGAGTTTTGGTTTTCATTTGTTTGTGACTTGTTGTAAGATCCGTTGTGAAGAACCGGTAGGTGAATTAAAAGGTTAAAAGATACTCTAGAAGGGGGGTTGAATAGAATATGAGAACTTGTCGCAAACCCAATCTCAAGGCCTTGAAACTCCTTTCAAGGGCCTTGATGTCGATTTGAGCTCTTTGTGATACTTTGATTTCAAGGACTTTGAAACAGATTTCAAGGGCCTTGACTTTGTACTCCTTCAAACAAACTTAGTCACAATAGCAAGATATAGTGCGGAATGTAAAAGATTGAAATGAGGATATGTTTACGAAGTTCGGCTCTAAATAGCCTACTCTCCGTCCTAGGGTATAGCCTTAGGATCTAACTATCTATTATCAGCTTCAAAGAGTCCTAGATACATTCTAGAAGAAATCCCCTTCTTCTCTCACTGTAGCCAACGCTACGATCTAGCTCTAACTCTTCACCTTGCTATAATAGCCTAGTTACTTCGCAGAGTAACACACACACTCTAGTATAACACTATTTAGATCTTCCAAAAGAAGCTCTTGTGTTTTAACTCTCTCTAGGGGATAAAGCTTTTCAGAGAAAGAGAGAAAGAAAACAATGAATCGAATGAAGATGTTTTTAGGTTACTTGAAGACGTAAGATATTTCCGTGTAAGCTACTATCTCTTGTTCTTCAAGTGCCATCTTCATTTATAGCGTTCTATGGAGAGGTCTTCTAGCCGTTTGGAGAGATGACCGTTTGAAGATGATTCTTCTTCTCCATGAAGATCGCTTCTTGTTTGAGATGAGGTAGACATTGTAGATCTTCATCTCCAGAGAACACATTGATTTCTCACCTCCTTAATCTCCTCATTTTTGTTGAATAATATAAACCGAACGAGAAGAAATCTTGATGCTTTTTAGTTTAGAAAATCTTCTGAAAAGATCTTCTAACATTCGGTTGGTAAAGATCTTCGCTGGATGAAATCTTTCTGTTGAGCAAATCTTTCTTGGAAGATCTTCTTGATATTTTGAATCCGTGTTCCGTGCGACTTAACTTCCTTGTATTTTTCTTCAAGGCCTTTGAGATCGTCCCACTGTATAACATTATCTTCCTTGTGTCTTTTAAGGGCCCGTTTGGTTCCAATTCTGGAAACGGAAACGGAATGGAAACGAGTTTAGTCCATATGCATGCTGTTATTATGAAATTTTATGGAACCATTCCTTGTGGTTTTAAGTAATTGTAGTAAAATTTGATTAGTGTTGATACCCTATAGGGAAACAAAATGGGGGAAACAACTACATTTTACATGCAACAACAAGGAATGATTCCAAAAAATATTGATGGATAAGGTAAGCATATGGACTAGATTCGTTTCCATTCCGTTTCTGTTTCCGGAATTCCAACCAAACGGGGGGTAAATTTATTTCAAGGTACTTGAATTCCATATCAAGGCCCTTGAAGTCCATATCAAGGCCTTTGAAATCTTCGACAGAACCTGCACTTAATTCAAACCAACCAAACATCTTGAGAATATAATAAATACATTGTTAGTGTATCAAACTATTACATTTGTGTTTAAATCTTCCATCATCAACACCTGTAAAACATTATAATCAAGGTGGAGTTTTCACGTTGTGTTGTCGCTACTCTGAGCGTCGGGACCCATTGTGAGGTCCTAGCCCATAGCGCTTCGAGTTCCCAGAACTTGGGGTGTTACACTGGGATGCCAAGCTCGTGGTTCCGAAACTTCAAGGCCACATGAACATGGCTTGATAGGTTTCACACTAGGCAACTATGCATGTGTGAAACTGTGGATCTAGATTTTTGCAAGCCTGCAACTTCCATGCATCACAATGCTCCAAGGATGTTTGATCAGGAAGATGCTAAATCTAGGAGAGGTGGCATACACGAGGCTCACACGGCTATTTTATGTGAATCTCACAACAAGGAGGGACAGGGGAACCCTAACCCTAGAATGGATTGTGAAAGGTAAGCCAATTACTCTTACCCCAACTCTCATTGCACAAATTTTAGATCTTCCCGTCTCCACTTCTTACGACCATCCCTCTCGAACTGAGAGTGTTTGGTTAGCCAAAGAGAGATTTCTTATCCCCTCCTCCACATCTCGCCAACTCACACACACATCTCTAAGCCTAGAAGCTAAGATCGTGTTTACACTGCTGGTTAGGTGTGTGATACCTAGGTCAAATTCTAGGGAGTTGTTGACTGATCAAACTCTGGAGTTGATCTATCAAGTGGTGAGTGGGCTTGATTGTAAGATCCCGGTTTTCACCTTCACCGCCCCGCGGTAATGGAGGCCGCCCCATCGGCCTTGGTGTCTGTCACTGCTCCCGCGGTGACAAGGGGCCGCCTTTACGGCTGAGGCTATCCGCCCTTGCGGATGCGCTGCAGATCCTGCCCGATCTTTTTTTGTTCGTTTTATCTTCCTTCCAAAGATAGAATATTCGATCTTTTATCTTATGGGCCGACTTCCTAATCATCTTCCTAACCCTAGACGTCCTTTCCATCTATCTTTCCCGCCTCTTCTATATATTCCCGTCTTTTCTTCTTTCTCCCGTTTCTTGCTTACATCTTCTTCAACCCTAGAGTGTTGCATCCTTGCTTCCTGTGTTCTTGCTGAACGTGTAAGTTTGTCCTTCCTTGTTCTTCATCACATTCATGTGATGTTGCATTTTGCTTTCTCTCTGCTTCATTTCTCTCTTCGTTTCCTCTTTTCTTCTTCTTCTTCAAGAATCAAGTTTGATTCTGATTCTTGTGGAGCGTTTTGTTGATGATCCTTTGATATTCACAGGCTCCCTTGGTTGAGTTGTGACGTGGTTGTGTGTTGAGAAAATCAAGCTTTGGCCTTTGGTGAAGTTCCTTGTTGTCGAAGGAGAAGTCGGCAATTCTGTTGCAGAAGCTGCCCCCGAGCCTTTGTTGTTCCGCCCCCGCGGATTCCCGTCCCTGCGCCTGTCCAGTCGCCCCTGCGGTTTCTTTTGTAGTAACTCCCGTTCTTGTGAGTTGCTTACTTGCTTTCCTTGTTCCTGTACTTGTTCCTTCTGGATTTTTCCTTGGCCCCCTAAGTGTTCTGTAAGACTAAGGTTGAGACCTTAGCTTGTGTAGATCTCTTAGAAATCATGGAGACTAGAAGCCATAGACTTCTAGCATTCGTTTCGGTTCTTGATTCGTAATGCTTGTGTGAACAGGCTTTCCTTTGTCCCTTTCTTGAGGCTTTCCTGAGTGTTTGTTGAGTGTTGAGATAACCTACGAGTGAGGTAAGTCCCTTGGACTTACTTAGCTTCATTCCGTATATCCGTTTGATTGTTTTGGCTTGTTTGTGTTGTTGTTTATGTTATGAATGATAACCGGAATAGGATTCACCTTTGTTATACCATAATTGTCCCAAGTGTATTATAACCGGTCGGTTACCGCTTGTCCAGTTCAGAATAGGGAAAATCGAAGGTGCTCTCGCGACTAGTCCAACAGGTGACAAAAGGATGCATATGTTCTATTCCTATTGGTGAAAGGGGACGGAGGCGAGATCATAGCGATACTCGTGTAACAACCATAACTTGAATTAGTAATTGGATACCCTAATGAAAGATAATAACCGGTTGTTATGTGAGCATGCTATGTGTTTACTTTACCTTATGTGTGTTTGTGCCTTTACCGTCTTTCTGATATATAGAATGTTAGCTAACGGTTTATACCGATGTTGTAGATGTTCCACAAGTTCCGGATGCTACTGAGTGATTCAGATGGTGTGGTCAGCCGGGGTTCCCATACATTATAGGACGGGATCGGGTTTATGTTTATGTCGTTGCTTTCCCTTTTGTTTTGAACTTGGCTGCGAGTCTTTTACGTTTTCTTTTGTTTAAACCTTTGGTTTTATATTGAGTTTGGTTTTCATTCGTTTGTGCCTTGTTGTATGATTTGTTGTGTTGTTGGTACTCTGAGAGTCGGGACCCGTTGTGAGGTCCTAGCCCGTAAAGCTTCGAGTTCCCAGAACTTGGGGTGTTACATTGATGTTGATTTGCCCAACCATATACTCAACCACACGCTTCACACAATAAACTCCACCCGAGCCATCCCCTAGCCTTATGTCAATTTCCTCCCCAAATTATTTTCCTATTTTTCCATCGACACCTCGAATGAGGACCAATAAGTGTCAATAGGGAAAATCGATGAAAGTTGTTTTATACGTCTAGGGGTTAAGAAAACGTTGGTTGGGGAATGAAAGCTAAAAGATAAGGCCGTGGCTTTATCATCTTTAGCTCCTGAGTTGCTAGAGAAGAGGTTGGAAGACTTAGAATTTGGACTGGACCATCTAAGAAGAGAAATGGTCTATTTTAGATCCGACATGTCCGACAAGCTGGATGCCACCCATGACTTGTTATCAATCGATCATGCCAAGGTAAACCAAATGTTCTATTTGAATGCCCTTATCTTCATTACAACCAGAAAGTATTATTTCGTTAACTGAGGATGCGGCTAAGCATACACGGGAGAAGGCATCGAATGTTTTGTTAAATTGCTACAAGAGTGTCAAGAATCAACCAATTCTTGGACCTACTCATCAAGAGCCCACTATCCTCACCCTTGAAGAATACGGTGTCATGAAAAAGTATCGCAATGAGGAAAAGCATCATCGTCTAGATGAGATGTTGAAGAACAAGACCATGGATGAGGCACATTCGAGGTGGAAGAAAAAATGTGAAGATCATGTTCGGGGGAAGAGGAAATCCCATTAGTACTAGTAATAGATTTCAATGCCTTGAAATCGATTTCAAGGCCTTGAACATGGATGTCAAGGCCTTGCCATGAGCTTCAAATTTTCTCTTGTTTTAACTTTCAAGGCCTTGAAATGAGTTTGTGTGTTGTTTTTTTAAACTTGTTTATGACTTTTGTTAAAACCTTGGGTTTGTAAATTTTTTTTAACTCTACTCTATTTCTCCCTTGTTGAAAGACAAAGGGGAGAAAAATATGGATCCGACATTTCTGCATTCTGTATTTTTTCGAATATTATTTATGCATATACCTAACATTAAATGTAGGTACGGTATTTGTTTTGTCTTCCATCAAGGGGGAGATTGATAATTGCACCTTAATAGTTAATTGTTTTATTTATAAAATGATGGAAGACTTAACATAAAATGCGGTTTTTATACTAACAAATATCGATCAGATATTGTAGTTTTGGTTTGTTACATTTAATGCAGATTGTGTGGATCTAATATTCTAGACTACAACAAGAAGATCTCGATCTAAAGATTTGGTTGAAGATTTCGAACAGATTAACAAGAAGATCTAGGAGAGTGAAGATCTCGAACGGCTAAACAAGAAGATCTCGGAGAAGATCTGATGCGCTTGACCACCATGTCCCACGATGAGGAAGACGAGACATTACGGGTTTGCTCCGATGGCCCGCTCACCCGTTCCTGCGCTATTGTCATCGCCCAAGCTACAAACTTCATCACTACCCGCACCGTTGCTTGTCACGGGCCTGTTAGTAGCAAACCGTGTCTCTACGCCACCATGGCATGAAGCTTGCCAAGCCGGCACCGTTCTGGCATATTTTCCGTATTTAGCATTTTTCGTAATAATAAGTCTTTTTATTTTCGGAATATTAATTTCGGGACTTTATTTCCGGAACTTAATTTTCTGAATTTAAGAGTCGACATTTAGTTTTGGAATTTAATTCGGAAACTTAATTCCGAACTTAAATTCCAAACCTTTCACATTTTTAGGCTTTTCATTTTCGGAACTTTAATTCCGACTTTATTTCCGTTATTTACTTTTTCGACTCTTTGTATGGTCATATCCACTATATAAGGGGATGCTTGACTCATTTGTTAAGCATGTTCAATTTGATTAAGTATTTGAAAAGTATTTTCCTCCTACTTACTTGAGCATCAATCCCTCTTCCATCCTCTTAAAGTTCTTCTTTTGGACCTTCGATCCAAACTCATCCATCTTCGAGGATTCTTCAAGAATCAACTCCACCGATCCACTTCAAGCTTTGATCGATCAATCTAGATCGACTCAACCCATCAACTTTTGCCTCCATCTCTAAGATTCCACAACCCACATTCAAACTTTTAAACACATCCGCACTTCAACTAAGGAGTAGTTGACGCTTCAGCTTGATCTAGATCCGGAATATTTCCTTGATGTGTCCAAGGACGCATCAAATTGGCATCAAAGCAAAGGGATCGAAGCTAAGTTATCTTTACTCTTGTTTTTGTGCGTTATCACATTCATCCTTTTTGCCTTTTGTTCATCATCATCTTCATCACGTTCTTCGTATCTTCATCTAAGTTCTTGAAAACTTAGGAGATTTTTGATTTGCCACCAAACCATTAATAAAAAAACGTTTTTCCTCACCCAATTCGACAACTTTGTTAATCGATTTCACCAATTTCTTGGTATTTTTTGTTGACAAAACCGGATGTCGCATCTTTGATATTCCAAAAAACAAAAACAAACAAAAACTCTTCCAAAAAACGGATTTGTTTCAAAACAAAAAAAGTGGATTCATCTCTTGCATTCAAAAGTTGTATTCAAAAGTTTCAAAAAAAACATTTCCACAAAAACAAAGTTAAGAGACGTCCGGCAAACCGGTCCATCCGAAAAATCGGATTTTTCCAAAAGGTCGAAAGGCCAAAGCAAGTAGTACTTGCCGTTAAACAATCCGTCCACTTCCTATCTCTCCATTTTCTTAAACGTTGCAAATTATTTCTTGATTTTGTGTGCATCTTGGTTCAAATTTGTTGGATTTGCCTTCCTTGTCTAACCGCCACATGGCCTTCTCAAAGGTAGAACCCTAACACACTTGAACTTGGGTAACGTTGACTAAACTTGTCACCGTGCTCATTTGATTGCTTGCCATTGTGCGTGTTAATTTGAAGTTATAACTAACGTCGAAATGGAAAAATCTCAGGATTCTCGTGAAAGGCAAGAGTTCAATACCTTATCCGAAGAAAATTCCTCTCTTAGGCAAGAACTTGAAGCTTTGAGGGCACCAGTGCTTGCCCTTACGACCTCGCCATATCCCACCCCACCGAATCCAAACAGAACCTTGGTCGATGCTTCCACATCCGATGGACGTCGTAAAGGCTAAGGTATTTTGGAAGCCGAACTGTCTAACAATCGATGGCTTGTCTCCGTGATTGAAAATCAACGGCCCTTACAAGATGGGGGCTATGAGTAGAACAATGAGGGCGACATGCACCTTGACCCTTCTTCGAATGATTTGCTCTATGTTGAAACAGAGAATCGGCATAAGAGTTATGAGCACAATCGATGTAGGTATGACACATTCCCTCCTCCATCTAGTGTCCAATGCACCAACCGTCCTGCGCGGGTTGAGCCCCGGTACCATCATCAAACAAACGATCTCTCTCAAGGTCCCGGGAATGATCGGTCCGGATAACGGCGCCAATGGCATATCCGGAAACCGATAAACCATGATTATGAAGAGTATGACAAGAGAGACGACTTTAACGAGTTCTCCGACGATGATTCGGACTTGGACCTGGCGACACATGTCCGCCCATAGAACCCGCCCATCCGAGAGCCATTTGAGAACCAAGATTGAGGATAAGAATGGTTGTCTCCTCCTAACCCACCAAGGCGAGCACAATCCAATCATGGGCGCCAACTGCATAACGATGTCCACAGGCGAGCCCATCACGAAGAGGCCTATATGGCACCACCTCAACCGGATCCCTACAAAGCTCGTAGGGAAGGGATGGTTAAGTTTCCAATATTTTATGGTGAATATATGACCCTTGTGCATTTCTTGATTGGGCACAGGATATGAAACGAGCTTTAAAACATAGCCATTATGAGGGGCATGAGAAAATCGAAGCAGCAACCCTTTATTTTGAAGTTGATGCCAAATCTTGGTGCAACCGTTACGAGACCAAACATGAGAACCGAGGATGGACACCGGTTGCGACATTTGATCAATTGTTCTATGTCATGACTAAGAAGTACGTGTCCGACGACTTCAAAAATGACATGCGGATGAAAATTGCCGAATTTCAACAAGGAAGTCTTAATTCGGTGGCTTACGTAGTCAAGCTTGAGGACATGCATATGAAGGCCGGTATCTCGGTCTCCGCCTCCGCCTCCGCCCTTCAAACCAAATTCATGACCAGCCTTAATCCGTCAATCCGGCACCCCTCAAGATTGCCCCATACAAGGACTTGGAAGCCTTATGTCATGCCGCCATGAAACTTCACAAGCAACAGCTCGAAACGCTTCGATATTCAAGGTATAATTCTTCCTCTAGTCAATATGCTTATACCACTAATTCCCGTTCTCGAGATGTTTCTACTTCTCAAGATTTTTGAGCCGCTAAAGGATCACCACGGATGGGTCAACCCACCCGGCAAGTGACTACCGAGAAGACACCATACTGTGTCCCCGTTGCTCCAACACAAACGTCTCCGGGCCGAGCCCCACAAAGATCTCAAACGGTGGCCCGCCCAAGAGAACCCGTTTGTTACAAATGTAGAGAGTTTGATCATGTCCAACGTGGTTTCCCGAACAGCAAGCGGTAATGTTTGCCAACCCATCATATGACGATGACGAAGAAGATAACGGTGATATCATCATGGAAGATGACCAAGATGTCGACCCCTACTATGGCAAGGGGCCTTACGACGACCAACTTTCTTGCGGTCCGGAACAACCAGGTAAGTTTGCTCTTGTCTCTCGTCGTATTTTGGCTATAAAAGAGCATCTCCCTATTAACCAAAGTGATAATCTCTTTCATTCTCATTGCTTTGTCAATAACACCAGTCTCTCTCTTATCATCGATGGGGTTCGTGTTGTAATATTGTCAATGCAAAGTGGTGACACACTTTAAGTTGCCTACAACCCCCTCACCCACAACCTTATGGACTCCAATGGATTTCCGACAAGGCGTGTGACACCGTCACACAAGAAGCGTGTGTGACGTTTTCTATTGGCGCTTATGTATTGTTAGGATGACCATGGCAATATGATTGTTGATCGTTCCATGATAGTTATCTTAACCGGTACATGTTCCAGTTTCATGGAAAAAGGATCACACTTTTGTACATGACTCCGCAACAAATTTTAGTTGACTATGCGGAACGGAAGAGGCAACAAGTCATGGATGAGACCACTAAAGTGCCGGAAACATCGGACCCTCCTCGGAGCTCTCCCGATGTTGTGGGTGCTCGTACTTACGGGTCCCGTAACTTCGCCCCTAATGTGTAACCCCCCAAGTTCTGGGAACTCGAAGCGCTACGGGGTTGGACCGCACAATGGGTCCCGACCCTTAGAGTAGCAACAACAAACGGATCTTACAACAAGGCACAGATGAATGAAAACCAAACTCAATATAAAACCAAAGGTTTAAACAATACAAAACGGAAAAGACTCACAGCCGAGTTCAAAACAAAAGGGAAACAACAAAAGAAACATAAACCCGATCCCGTCCTATAATGTACGGGAACCCCGGCTGACCACACCATCCGGATCAATCAGCAGAATCCTGAACATGCGGAACATCTACAACGACGGTATAAATCGTTAGCTAACATTCTATGTATAAGCAAGAGCGTAAAGGTACAAACACACATAAGGTAAAGTAAACATATAGCATGCTTGCACACAGCCAGTTATTATCTTTCATTAAGGTTATCCATTACTAATTCAACTTCTTTTGTCACACAAGAATCTCCCGAAACTCGACTCCGCTTCAGTCTACCAATAGGAATAGATCAGTACTATCCGTTACCTACGAGTCTGGGTTGCAAGAGCACATTTTAGTCTCTTGTAGAACTAGACAAGTGATCACCGCCCGGTTATAATACACTTGGGCCATTTAAAGGTAAAAAAAGGGTGAATCCTAGATTATCCGTTATAACATGATAAACAACACAAACAAACCAATACAATCCAACTAATACGCGGAATGAAGCTAAGTAAGTCCAAGGGACTTACCTCACACGAAGGTAACTCAAAGCTCAGGAAAACAACTCAAGAATACTCATGGCAGCTCAGTTTTTCTCAGGAAAGGAGCAAGGAAAGCCTGTACGAACGAGCAACACAGATCGGGAACGAAACGGTTGCTAGAAGCCTATAACTTCTAGTCTCAATGATCTCTAAGAGATTTACACAAGCTAAGGGCTCAACCTTATTCTTACAGCAAATTAGGGAACAAGGAACAACCACAAGGAACCAAGGAAGGAAGGAAGGAAGTAACTCACCAAAGACGGGAGTCACAACAGAGAAATCGCAGGGACGGTTGGGCAGAGGCGCAGGGGCGGCAACACGCAGGGGCGGCTGGTGCAAACGCAGGGGCGGCTGCACTGACAGAAGCTCTGTCGGAATTCTTCTTTGACCGAACTCACAACAAGGTAACCCAAGCTTGAACCTTTGGTTCCAACATGTCAAGACTCCACTCTAGGGAGCTTGAGAACAACGAAGGGTCAACAACGGAACACTCCACAAGAATCAAGGCTCATGCTTGATCCTTGGAGAAGAAGAAAAGAGAAGAACGAAAGGAAGAAACCAAAACAGAAGGAGAAGGCATGCAGCGCTATAGGAACGTTGCGGAAGAACCAGAAAAGATGCACTTACACGTTCAGCGAGGTTGCAGGAAGCACGGGAACGGCTGCAGCTCTAGGGTTGAAGAAGACGATAGCAAGGAACGGGAAAAAAGGAGAGAAAGAAGAGAATATATAGGAACGGGCTGGAAAGATAGACGGAAGACGTCTAGGGTTTAGAAAGAAGATCAGTAAACCAGCCCATAAGATAGAATATCGGACATTCTATCTATGGAAGGAAGATAAAAAGAACGGACGAAAGATCGGGCACGATCTGTCGTCATCTGCACGGGCGGCCCTCTTCACCATGGGGGCGGTGAAGGAAAAACTGGGATCTTACATCAAATCCTCCTAAAAAGAAGTTTCGTCCTGAAACTTGCAAAAGCTCACGATCACAACAACACACAGAAACAGAACTGAACTCATATATTCCCACTCGGGGCACGTAACACAAAACGTCAAACAAAAGCGTACGCAACACAACAAAGGAAAAACTAAAACAACTGACTAAGCTAACGGTGCATCCAACCCAGCATAAAACTCCGGATAGTTCATCTGGATACTATCCTCTGTCTCCCAAGTCACATCAATAGCTCCTCGCATCGACCACTGAATCTTCATCATCGGTATGTCTTTTGAACGCAAGCGTCTCGTGCTACGCTCCAAGACAACCTCGTGTCGGGGATACTCTTAACCAAACCTGAGCTCCAACTCTGAACTCCAGAGGTCTAAGGCTCTTATCTACATCAGACTTATGTCGACTCTGTACTGCTAACATCCGCTCGCGGATTACTGCTACACGAGTCATGTCATCCTGTATCTGCTCAGGTGCTACTCCGCTAGCACTACTAGGCTCATCCCAACACAGCGGCGTACGACATCTTTGCACGTATAAAGCCTCATAGGGAGCCATCCTGATCGATGCGTGCCAATTGTTGTTTCACGTAAACTCCACTAAGGGTAGGTGATCTGGACACACTCTGTGACACCCCAAATCTACGGGACTTGGAGTGCCACATTGGGCTAGGATCTCACAATGGATCCTGACCCTAGCCTGACAACAAGTTCACTGGATCTTACAACAAGGCACAGGTAGATTAAAACCAAATACATAAAGTTGTATAAGATACATCAAAAGGGTTTATAACATACAAGCCGAGTACAAAACAACATCCATAAACAACAACCACAAAAGACATCCCATATCCCACGCAATCCTAATGTACAGAAGTCCTCGGCTGGTCACCACATCTGGCTCACTCTGTAGTCTTCCTAACCTGCAGGTATCTACAACACAGTATGAAACTGTTAGCTACAGTAATGAATAAGTATGAAGGTAATAGCACATACACACATCAGCAACTCATACATGCAATGCAACACACATTCATTTATTAACTTTCAATTACGTTATTCCATTACTAATTCAACTTATTTTGTGACACGAGGAGCCTAAAGAACCTCGTCCCTTCCCCGTTAATACAGGGGTTTGCATGGGGGTGATCATCACTCGTCCACCCTGTGTTACTGGCTTCCAAGCACCCCTTCCTACCCTCGAGCGGAGGCATATGTGGTCATGACCCGTTATAATACACTTGGGCCATTTAATGTAATAAATGGTCATCCTAATCCAGTTTAGGTTATAAATGCACAATCATATGAACACACACAACCATCACAATCACATAAACCCACAACTGAACGCTAAGTAAGTCCTATGGACTTACCTGATATACTCGTAACCTGTACAACGTCACAGCTTCCCCTTGGGGAAGTAATCAACGCCTGCAATAGTAAGGCACACACAATCACATACTGCAAAGGTTAGGAGACTCGTCTCACTAACCACAACCAACCTATATCTCAAATCTAAACCTCGGATCCTCAACACATTCATAAATGCCTAAGGCATATCCTTAACATAACATCTCATCATACTCGTACACATACTAAACCTTAAAGCCATATCCGATATCCATAACATCATCATGATCCTCAACTCATTCTTACACCTAGCATGCATCTAATCGGTATTCCTCAATCTCAAATTTACTCCTAATTTAATTAATTAACCTTTTATAAATTAATTAAATTTCACCGGAATAACGTTTTGCCCGCAGGCCATTTCTAAACCCACCTATCATCAGATTTCATCAAATAAACAACCCATAAACACTAGAATAAAATAATGATCATAATGGAATTTCTAATTATCCATTTTGAAAAGTCTAAGGTCAATTTAGGCCAAATCGCAGTACGGAAAACGAATAAATTCATAACTGATTCGATACTAACCCGATTGACGATCTGGAAGAAGATTCGGAATCACAACGATGCAAGCTACGCACGTACAACATCAAATTCACCGGAATTTGAGCGACGGAACTGTCCTGGTGACATATATGCTCGATCAGGTCTTCATCTACTCGGAAATGCAGAAACTTGGTACCGATATGAAGAGAATGAAGAGAGGAATCCAGAAACTCAAACGTAATTAAAATCGGATTAGAAACGGAGAGTAGATTCGAGTTTGAAGTTTGAGAAAAATCAGAGCTTTTACGAGGAAACGTGAAAGGAAATGAATTAATAAACGATTTTCCACTATTTATAGTGAAGTCGATAATTATCCTTTAGCGAAGTCGATAATTATCCTTTAACCGATCCAATGGAGGGTTGAACCCCCTTCTCCAAACTTCTCGAAATTGGAATAATAGATCTTGAATATTGTAGGGATAATTATTCCACAATCGCCTCGAAAAACGTGTGTTCCTAAGCCGTCTTTCTTAGCCGTTAAGAAACGAAATAGTGACTCTTTTGTCCGTTTTGCCATTTCATGTTATTACATATCTAGGACATGCCCGATGTCCTGATCATTTCTCTCAACTGCATTTTTATTAATTGGAGCTCCCAAATGCTCCAAATAATACCGAAGGGTAAAAATAATTACCCGGGGAAAAAGTGAAAATTTTCCCATAAGCCCAAAATTACGCCAGGAACATAACGGTGGGACTTATACTCAACACTTACGCAATCTTCGCGAGTTATATGTCAATTACTATCACTGATTAAGTTAATCAACATTAATTAGAATTCGGAAATCCTAGCTATTACATCAAACACCCCTTAAGAAAAATTTTCGTCCCGAAACTTGAACAATTCCCAAATCCTCTCGGACCCATACGCCGAGGTATAAACACTCTCTCTATCGGAGGTATCACATCTCCATTCAAACGTATCAACCTACAACACTCTATAACCTCAAAACATAGCATGGAGGAATCATCAACTCCAACAACAAGATCATAACGCTATCCAAAGGCATAGAGGAAAAATCATCTCTAGCCAACTACTAACCACGTCACAAGGCATGGAGCAAAGCCGTCTCCAGCCAATCGTACTCGTAACACAACTATGTGGAGGAAAACCGTCTCCACTCACACTATGTCCATCAATAATAGCATGGAGGAAAGAACCATCTCCGGATAATCCTAAACATATTACAATAGCATGGAGGAAAGAACCATCTCCAGCTATATCTAACTCGCGCTAGCAAACAAGATCTAAGAGATCATATGCACACATCACAACTAGCACGAAAACACAACATATCACATAAACACATAACATACATTTACCAAGATAGCACTAAGATCTACTCATCGATCCTATAGATGCATCTATCTCAGCATAGAACTCAGGATAGTTCCTCTGGATACTATCCTCACTCTCCCATGTAGCCTCATCCGGTCTTCGTCTAGAACACTCTATCCTCGGTATGGGAATGTCCTTCGAACGCAGGCGTCTCAAACATCGTTCTAGGACTGCAATCTAGTGCTCAACACAAGTGTGGTCCGGCTCAACCACGAAATCATCATAGCTGACGATGTGTCTCCGATCTGTTATGTACTCCCTCAGCTGAGACACATGAAACATAGGGTGAACACCCTCTAACTTCGGTGGCAAAGCCAATCTGTACGTTGCTCTCCTAACTCTATCCAGTATCTCAAAAGGACCGACATATCCCCTGGACTTAACTTCCCCTTTATGCCAAAACGTCAAACGCCTCGCGTCGGAGATACTCTCAACCAGACACGAGCTCCTACCCTGAACTCTAGAGGTCATCGCCTCCTGTCTACATATGACTTCTGGCGACTTTGTGAAGCTAGCATCCTCTCTCAAATAAGAGCTACTCGAGCCATATCATCCTGAATTTGCTCTGGCGCTATCCCACTGATACTGCTAGGCTCATCCCAGCATAAAGGTGTACGACACCTACGTCCATATGGTGCCTCATAAGGAGCCATCCCAATGGATGCATGCCAGATGTTGTTGTATGAGAACTCAACAAGTGGGAGGTAATCAGACCATCCCTGTCCCCAATCCAACACACAACCTCCCAACATGCCCTCTAAGGTCTAGATGGTCCTCTCAGACTGACCATCTGTCTGGGGTGAAACGCAGTCGTGAAGTGTAGACTCATCCCCAAAGCAGTCTGGATCTGCTACCAAAACCTCGAGGTAAACCGTCCATCTCGATCAGAGACGATCGTCCTCAGAACACCATGGAGTCTCACTATCTGTCTAGTGTACTCCTCAGCTAATCTGCTCACCGGCCAAGTCTCCCTGATAGGAATGAAACGTGCCGTCTTCGTCAGTCTATCAACCACAACCCAAATAGCATCAAAGATCCTACTCGGTCTCAGTCCAGTTACGAAGTCTATGGAGATATCTTCCCACTTCCACCGTGGTACTAACAGTAGATGGAGCTCTCCTTCTAGTATGCAATGCTCGATCTTGACCTGCTGACAGGTCGCACACTAGGCCACAAATCTGGCTACATTGGGCTTCAACCCTCCCCACCAATATGAACATCTCACATCCTGATACATCTTACTCGCACCAAGGCACACTGAGTAAGGTGTGGAGTGAGTCTCCTGCAGAATCTTCTACCTCAGATCCGCATTACCGGGTACACGGATGCGGTCACAGCGTCTCATCACTCCATCTTCTCCTATGGAGAACAGTGGTCCCTCACCACGAGTCATCCTCTCTCTAATCCTCGTCAAAGTCGGGCAGGTCCCCTGCTTCTGTTGGATCTCATCTAACAGACCAGGTAGAACCTCTAAAGCAAACAACTGGGCATCCTCATCAGGAAACTGGATATTCATCTTTAGCCAAGCTAGATCTCTCTGAAGCTGAGGCTGTACAGTAAGTCTGGCAATCGCCTTCTCTCGAAGCGTCTTCCTGCTCAAGGCGTGAGCTACCACATTCACTTGCTAGGATGATACAAAATCTCAAGGTCAAATTCCTTGATTAACTCAAGCCATCGACGCTGGCGGATATTCAATTCCCGTTGCGTGAAAATTTACTTCAGACTCTTATGGTCTGTGAAAATCTGACATGTAGCACCATACAGGTAATGTCTCCAGATCTTCAAAGCATGAACTACTACTGTCAACTCCAAATCATGAGTCGGGTAGTTCTCCTCATACGTTTTCAGCTGTCGAGACGCATATGCAATCACTATGCCTCTCTGCATCAATACACATCCCTAGCCTAGCTTGGATGCATCACTATAAATTACAAAATCATCAGAACTCTCTGGTTGTTCCAAGACAAGAGTAGAAGTCAAAACGCCTCTTCAACTCCTCAAAACTCTGAGCACACTAGTCGGTCCATACAAATCTAGTAGTCTTCCTCAAAAGACTCGTCAATGGACGGGCAATCATAGAAAAACAATCCACAAAACGTCTGTAATAACTATCTAGGCCAAGAAAGTTACACACTTCCTTGACGTTCATCGGTGTCGTCCATGCAGCAATAGACTCAATCTTCACCGGGTCAACCATAATCCCGTCGGCGGAGACGATGTGTCCAAGAAAAGCAACCTCAGACATCCAGAACTCACACTTAGAGAGCTTGGCATACAACTCTCTATCCCTCAAAATCTGCAACACTGTCCTCAGATGACCGGCATGCTCCTCTCTACTCCGAGTGTATACCAGAATGTCATCAATAAAGACCCCTACAAACTGATCCAGAAAGTCGATGAAGATATTTTTCATCAACTCCATGAAAACTGTTGGGGCATTCGTCAGCGCAAATGACATCACTACAAAATCGTAGTGTCCATAACGAGTATGAAATGCCGTCATGTGCACAACCTGCTCTCTCACCCTCAGCTGGTGATAACTCGAGTGTAAGTCAATCTTGGAGAACACAGTCACTCCTTGAAGTTGATCTAACAAAGTAATGGATACTTGTTCTTGACCATCACCTTGTTCAACTCTCTGTAGTCGATGCACCATCTTAACGATCCGTCCTTTTTCCACACGAAGAGAACAGGTGTTCCCCACGGGTATACACTAGGGCGGATAAATCCCTTCTCAGCCAACTCCTTGAGTGGCTTCTTCAGTTCTAACAACTTGACAAGCTCCATAGGATATGGAGCCTTCGAGTTCGGTTTCATACCAGGCTCTAACTCTATGCCGAAGTCCACGTTCCTCTTGGGCGGCAACTGGATGGCTCAACGAAAATATCCACAAACTCGCAGACTAATGGGATGTCCTCTAATGTTGGACTCTCTCCATCCTTCATGGCATACTCCAGAAGGCCTCGCAACTCTATGCGATTAATCTAGCTGCTCGTATTGGAATAATAACCATACCCGTCCTCCCAAGGTCCCAACCTCGGAAGACCTCTTTCTAACCCAACTCGGTAGAAACCGTCACAGTCCTACTACCAACGTCTAACACAACACGATGTCTATCCATCCAATCCATACACAGAAAGACTTCCTCACGCACCAGTGGCATGGAAAGAAATCCATAAACAAATCATAAGTCCCAAATGTATAGGACAACTATGTACCTCTTACATGATCCTCATCTAGTAACCCTACCAAGAGAGGTATATCCTCTACTGTATCTAAGGTTAGTCTATCAGCGCATGCATCAAAAAGTAAAGAGTGTGTAGCACCCATACCAAATAGAACTCCAATGGCTCCACTACATATTATTACTCAAAACTCGAACATATACTCCTCAAGTATCACTGAGGTCATCGCCATAGTCTCTGCCTCTACTCCTTCTACACCGAAAGGCGGAGAGTCTCTCTGAGAAGGTCTTGCTGACAAAAGGGGGCCAAATGGCCTAGTTTACCACATGTAAAGCACGTCACTAAAGATCTCTTACACTCCGATCGCAGGTGTCCAAACTCTCCACAGTTGAAACAAAATCTCATCCCATCAGAAGTCCGTGTGGACAAGGGATCACTCGAACGTCCATGTGTCAGACTCTGTCTAACACTTGAAGGGTTTGCTTTATCACTTACTAGTTTGGTCCGTTGTTTCTTCTTTGATCCGAAAGCTTTAGTTGGTCCCATAGATGTTGGTAAACCCGGTGTAGGTCTACCCTCTCTTGCAGCCTCTTGTACTTAACGTATATATTCTCGAAACTCAGGTCCACTCTTCAAGAGGTAGTTAGACTCCTAAGGTTTTCCCTCTACTACAGGTGAAACAACAGCGGAAACCGGTCCCTGACCTAACACTACTGGAGGAAGAGAGGGGTATATCCCTACCTCGTCCTACTACAGATGTCGCTCTAGTCTGAGCCATTTGTAGGGTATGCGCACTTAATCCTATAAGGCTATATATATCCCATATGTATATATATAATACTTAATATACATGCATACACATCAGCACACAGAAGATAGCTATATATATATATCTATACTGTCAAGATCCTCAGAAGGGTGACGGATTCTGTACATACTATCCCAAAACATTTGTACTCACTTTAAAACCAAAACCTTTTCAAAAATCATACCCCTTTCGGGTTCTGTTTATTTATCCACTCTACCTTTATTGCAGATAGCAAGTGCCATTGTTGTCAACCTAAGACTCTGATACCAACCCTGTAACACCCCAAATCCGTAGGACTTGGAGTGCCACATTGGGCTAAGATCTCACAATGGATCCTGACCCTAGCCTGACAACAAGTTCACCGGATCTTACAATAAGGCACAGGTAGATTAAAACCAAATACATAAAGTTGTATAAGATACATCAAAAGGGTTTATAACATTAAAGCCAAGTACAAAACAACATCCATAACAACAACCACAAAAGACATCCCATATCCCACGCAATCCTAATGTACAGAAGTCCTCGGCTGGTCACCACATCTGGCTCACTCTGCAGTCTTCCTAACCTGCAGGTCATCTACAACATGGTATGAAATCGTTAGCTACAGTAATGAATAAATATGAAGGTAATAGCACATACACACATCAGCAACTCATACATGTAATGCCACACACATTCAATTATTATCTTTCAATTACGTTATTCCATTACTAATTCAACTTATTTTGTGACACGAGGAGCCTAAAGAACCTCGTCCCTTCCCCCGTTAACACAAGGGTTTGCATGGGGGTGATCATCACTCGTCCCTCCCTCTGTTACTGGCTTCCAGGCACCCCCTCCTACCCTCGAGCGGAGGCATATGTGGTCACGACCCGTTACAATATACTTGGGCCATTTAATGTAATAAATGGTCATCCTAGTCCGGTTTAGGTTATAAATGCACAATTATATGAACACACACAATCATCAAAATCACACAAACCCACAACTGAACGCTAAGTAAGTCCTATGGACTTACCTGATATACTCATAACCTGTACCACGTCACAGCTTCCCCTTGGGGGAGTAATCAACGCCTGCAATAACAAGGCACACACAATCACATACTGCAAAGGTTCGGAGACTCGTCTCACTAACCACAACCAACCTATATCTCAAATTTAAACCTCAGATCCTCAACACATTCATAAATGCCTAAGGCATATCCTCAACATAACATCTCATCATACTCGTGCACATACTAAACCTTAAAGCCATAACCGATATCCATAACATCATCATGATCCTCAACTCATTCTGACACCTAGCATGCATCTAATCAGTATTCCTCAATCTCAAATTTAATCCTAATTTAATTAATTAACCTTTAATTAATTAATTAAATTTCACCGGAATAACGTTTTGCTCGTAGGCCATTTCTAAACCCACATGTCATCAGATTTCATCAAACAAACAACCCATAAACACTAGAATAAAATAATGATCATAATGGAATTTCTAATTATCCATTTTAAAAAGCCTAAGGTCAATTTAGGCCAAATCGCAGTACGGAAAACAAATAAATTCATAACTTATTCGTTACTAACCCGATTGACGATCTGAAAGAAGATTCGGAATCACAACGACACGGGCTACGCACGTACAACGTCAAATTCACCGGAATCTGAGAGACGGAACTGTCCTGGTGACATATATGCTCGACCGGGTCTTTAGCTGCTCGGAAATGTAGAAACTCGGTACCGATATGAAGAGAATGAAGAGAGGAATCTAGAAACTCAAACGGAATTGAAATCGGATTAGAAACGGAGAGTAGATCTGAGTTTGGAGTTTGAGAGAAATCAGAGCTTTTACGAGGAAACGTGAAAGGAAATGAATTAATAAACGATTTTCCGCTATTTATAGTGAAGTCGATAATTATCCTTCAACAAAGTCGATAATTATCTTTTAACCGATCCAATGGCGGGTTGAACCCCCTTCTCCAAACTTCTCGAAATTGGAATAATAGATCTTGAATATTGTAGGGATAATTATTCCACAATTGCCTTGGAAAACATGTATTCCGAAGCCGTCTTTCTTAGCCGTTAAGAAACAAAATAGCGAATCTTTTGTCCGTTTTGCCTTTCCATGTTATTTCATATCTAGGACATGTCCGATGTCCAGATCATTTCTCTCAACTGCATTTTTATTAATTGGAGCTCCCAAATGCTCCAAATAATACCGGAGGGTAAAAATAATTACTCGGGGGAAAAAGTGAAAATTTTCCCATAAGCCCAAAATTACGCCAGGAACATAACGGTGGGACTTATACTCATCACTTACGCAATCTTCGCGAGTTATATGTCAATTACTATCACTGATTAAGTTAATCAACATTAATTAGAATTCGGAAATCCTAGCTATTACACACTTGTCCTCAGTCTAACCGCAGGCTCTCAACATGTCGTCTAAAGTCTGGATGGTTCGCTCAGACTGACCATCGGTCTGAGGATGATATGCAGTCGTGAACTACAGACGCGTACCTAGGGCGGCATGAACCTACTGCCAGAACCTCGATGTGAACTGTCCGTCTCTGTCGGAGACTATAGTCCTAGGTACTCCATGAAGTCTCACTATATGCCTAGTGAACTCCTCTGCTCACCGACTCACCGGCCACGTTTCCTTGATCGGAATGAAACGTGCGGTCTTTGTCAGTCGATCTACCATCACCCAGATAGCATAAAAGCCTCGACTCGGTCTCAAACCGGTAACGAAATCCATAGAGATATCCTCCCACTTCCACTAAGGAACGGGAAGTGGGTGTAGCTCCCCTCCTGGTCTATGATGCTCGATCTTGACCTGCTGATAGGTCGCACACTGAGCTACATATCTCGCGACGTCTGGCTTCAGACCTCCCCACCAGAAAGAGCGTCTGATAACTTGATACATCTTACTCGCACTAGGGTGTACTGAGTAAGGTGAAGAGTGAGCCTCTTGAAGGATCCTCTGTCTCAACTCTCGGTCTGAAGGCACACAAACGCGCTCCTGACGTCTCAGAACTCCGTCAGCACCAACTGCGAACTGCGGCGCCTCTCCTCGATACATCCAGTCTCGGATCTGTGTCAAAGTTGGGCAACTCTCCTGCTTCTGTCGGATTTTGGCCAACAGATCAGGTACTATCTCCAAGGTGGATAGGTAGCTGTCGGAATCCAGAAAGTGGATATCCATCTCTAGCCATGCAAGATCTCGCTGTAACTGTGGCTGAGCTGTCAGCCTAGCAATCGCCATCTCTCAGGGAGTTTTCCTACTAAGGGCATCTGCTACCACATTAACTTTCCCCGGGTGGTATAAGATCTCAAGATCAAATTCCTTGATCAAATCCAACCATCTGCGCTGACGGTTATTCAACTCCCGCTGAGTGAATATGTACTTCAGACTCTTATGGTCTGTGAATATCTGACATGTAGCTCCGTACAAATAATGCCTCCAAATCTTCAAAGCGTGAACCACAACAGCCAACTCCAAGTCATGGGTAGGGTAATTCTCCTCGTACGTCTTGAGCTGTCTAGACGCATAAGCAATTACCTTTCCCCCTACATCAGAACACATCCCAAGCCCAGCTTGGATGCGTCGTTGTAAACCACGAAATCCTCAATGCCCTCTGACTGAGCTAGAATAGGAGCAGAGGTCGGCCTCTTTTTCATCTCCTCGAAGCTCTGTAGGCATGAATCGGACCGTATGAACCTCGTAGACTTCCGCAACAAGGAAGTGAGCGGTCGGGCGATAACTGAGAAGCCCTTGACAAAATGCCGGTAGTAGCCCGCCAATCCTAAGAAGCTGCGTACCTCCTTGACGTTCTTAGGTGACGGCCAAGATGCTACTGACTCGATCTTCGCCGGATCTACCTTGATTCCTTCAGCTGAAACAATGTGACCAAGGAATGCTACCTCGGACATCCAAAACTCGCACTTAGAGAGCTTGGTGTAAAGCTCTCTGTCCTGTAAGACCTGGAGAACAATCCTCAAGTGTCCAGCGTGCTCCTCTTTACTGTGAGAGTAGACCAGAATGTCGTCGATGAAGACAACTACAAGCTGGTCTAGGAAGTCGATAAAGATGCTTTTCATCAACTCTATGAAGACTGCGGGCGCGTTCGTAAGCCCGAATTGCACCACTACAAACTCATAGTGTCCATATCTAGTCCAAAAAGTTGTCTTAGCTACGTCCTGCTCTCTCACCCTCAGCTGGTGATATCCAGATCTCAGATTGATCCTCAAAAACACTGAAGCTCCATGCAGCTTATCCAAAAGATCGTCGATACGGGGCAACGGGTACTTGTTCTTGATCGTCACCTTGTTCAACTCCCGGTAGTCGATACATAACCTCATTGACCCGTCTTTCCTTCTGACGAAGAGAACTGGTGCGCCCCAAGGAGATACACTAGGGTGGATGAAGCCCTTCTCTGCTAACTCCTCGGACTGCTTCTTCAACTCAAGCATCTCGATAGGCATCATACGATAGGGAGCTTTAGAGATCGGTCTCGTACCGAGCTCTAGCTCGATGCCAAAGTCTACACTCCTTTGTGGGGGTAAACATGATGGCTCTCCAAAGACGTCAGTAAACTCGCAAGCTATGATAACACGATTTATAGCATAGTTTTAGGTGCACATTTAGGTAGAATTCTCGCTCAATCATGCATTATCTAGCACTAGTCCAATACGTTTTGCACTCAAAACATGTATTTTGTCGAGATAGACGTCTACACGGACTTGTGTGCGTTTTGTAGGCATTTCGGGAAGTTTCGAGCCGAAACGACACGTTTGAGGGTCGCTCATTTAGAGGACACGTTTCCAAACTCATTAGAACGCAAGGCAAGGGCTGAGAAAGACTCAAGGAACCTTGCCAACACAGGCCATGCACCAAACCACAGCCTAATGATCCAAGGCGAAGTTTCTGCACAGAATCACGGTTCTCTGAAGAACCACGGCCGTGGAAATGACCGTGGATTTTGCCAGATTCTCGTGACAGCTGTGCCACGACTCTCATGGCCAGCTCATGAAGAATTGGTTATAAAAGTGGTCCTTGATAGTTGTTAGAGGCAGCTGGGATTTGGGGTAGTTTGAGAGCAGCTCACATATTCTCCATTTTTCTTTGACAAAATATATTCCAAGAAGAAGAAGGACTTTTTCTAGGAAGGAAAGTGCAAGAAGAAGAAGAAAGGAGCCATTGTCATTGAAGAGGAGAGGAGAAGACACACTTAGCTCTTGTATTTTCGGATTTATTTCTAGAAGTTTTTGAACTCTTGAACCTTCCTTTGGAAGGGTTGTAAGTCGTTCTAATTTCATCTTCAGATTTAGATTGTGTTTGAAGTTCATTTGTTCATCTTCTTTCTCTCATTTTCTTGCAATGGAGGTTATGAATCTATGCTTGTTTGTTTTGATTTCTAATATGAATGTTGTAGGCTAGATTGATGTGATTCTAGGGTAAGGAAAGGATGGTTATGGCTAGATCTATGATAGGACGAACTTAGATTTACCTTTGGATGATTTTTGTTTATGAACGTAGCTACTGTTAGAAATCACGGGTAGTTCTTGAAGAACCACGGTCGTGGTTTCTGTAGAACAAACCGTGGTTCTTCCTGGTTCGAAGGATCTTATCTTAGGTTCATAAAATTGTTGAAACCCTAAGTTTTTGCTAAGTTTAACCTACCCTAGGGTGTCCTAGTGTAGCGACTAAGTGTTAGGAGAGACTTACCCGGTAATCCTTGCCCTTAGAATCTAAAATAGCAAAACCTTAGGTAATGGTGAGCCTAATAAGCCGCCATTGGATTAAATGTGCTAGGATAGTTGATTAGGACTGCCCTTTCCGAGACTTACCCGGTGAGGATAGGTTAGATCCCTAATTAAACAATCCGGTTTGTGTTAAATTCCTCCCCTTAGGTTCTTAGAGACTTAACCGGTAATGAGACCTTAGGTGTGGATTAGTTGGATCATGAGACTTACCCGGTAATTGATCCCATTTTAGGAACACTTAATCCCAACATATCATAATCAATCCAAAGAATGAATAGATAACTTGAGTTTCATGCCATAACCGGAATTTCCAACCCCTAGAATCCGTCCTCCCTTTCTCTTGATCAATATCTCGTTTGACTCGTTTATTTGTGTTGATTTTTGGTTTGGTTTGATTTATTGCTTTGCATGAGTTATGACCCTTGCTTGATGACCATAAAAACCAACAAAAACATTGAGTTTTCCATTTTCTTTGTTCCTCATCTTGTCTTAGCCTAGATTTACACTATTTTTGATCATTGCTTGACTCGATTTCACCTTAGTCTTTGAGTTCGACCTCGGAATACTTACCTTTCTACATAACGATCCGTACACTGCGGGTTTCGCTAGGTAGTTTAGGATTTAGTTCGAGTTTATAAATGTAAAGCTTTTTGTGCTATTTCCTAGCTTGACAAGCTACTAGAATTTCCTCTAAAGCCGGACTCGTACTATCCTTCATGGCATAGCACCAAAAAGCCTCACAACCCTGACTGATAAGTCTTACAGCTCGAACTACACTGATGATTGTACCAGTCTTCCCGAGCTCCCATCCTCGGAAAATCTCAACATGGCTTGTCTCTATAGTTACTGTCACAGTCCTCCTGCCGATGTCCAGAACTGCTCGATGTCGATCCATCCAATCCATGCCCAGAATAACTTCTTCATGTACTAAGTACATGACAAAGAAGTTAGGTGGCCAATCGCGACCTCCCAATCGGATAGGGAAATCACGAATATCTCGGGTACCTCGAATCTTACCCCCATCGGGTAATCCTATAAAAAATGGTCTACCTTCTACAGTAATTAAGGCCAATCTATCTACACATGCATTGGATATAAAAGAATATGTAATACCAATATCAAAAAGAACTCTAACACGAAGACCATTAATATGAATGGTACTTGTAGTTACTGGCGTTGTCGGCTCTACAACACTCCTCAACTCGTATACTCTGGCCGATGCATCTTTGGTGTTTGTAGATCCACCAACACGTCCTCTACCTCTCCCCTGCCTAGGAGTGGAACCTTGAGGAGCGGTAGAACCAGGAACTCTCTGCTGCTGCAGGTGGTATTGCGATCTCTGTCCTCTTCCAGCAACATTGGCAGGTAAAGAACCCTGTTGGGATAGCGTCTTGCCCTGGCGGCAAAACGTAGCTCTATGTCCGAGCCTGCCACAAGAAAAGCAAGTCACTACTGGCTTCTTGCAGTCAGCTCCGATGTTCCAGCTACTCCGCAGTTATGACACTGTCATGCTCTATCAGAACTCTGTTGGAAACCAAAACGTCCCGGCGCCTGACTACGCCCAAAACCAGCTGCTCTAGCTCCAACACTAGCTGATCCAGTCTTCTGTCTCTTCTCAGGACCTCCTGTCTGAGAAGCTCTCCTCTGACCCAGTCGGTCTTTCTCATACGCGGAAGCTCTATCCTGATAGTTGTCAAAGACTCACAACGGAAATCAGTAAGATAAGAGTGTGTCGACTCTCTCAACCTCCGAGAGGAAAGGTAAACATGTTGATCCTCAGGTGGTGCAGACGGACCTAGCAATGCCAACTCGTCTTGAAACTTGAGGATAATCTCAGCAATAGGCAAATCCTCAAATCCAACTTCAAGGAAATCCTGAAGACGGTCTCTCCTCATGGTTGCAGGGCAATAGCGATCCCTGATCACTGTCTTCATCTGCTCCTAATTGGTCACCTTGCTGCGAGTTGTCCTCCACCAAGAATGAGCCTGATCCTTCAGCAATGTTTGTGCTATGTTGACTCGACGTCCCTCAGGGCAACCGATAGCCTCCATAGCAGAATCAACCTGTCCTAGCCACTGCTCCACCTCCAAGCCAGTCCTTCCCACGAAGACGGGGACCTTCAGCTTGTCGAAAGCCTTCAACCAACTGTCGGGCTTTGGCTCTTTTGCCTCAGCCGGCGCTCTAACAACCTCAGTAACTCCAGCAGGCGGGGCAACATCTTGTGTAACTCTCTGCAAAACCTCAGCTGATCTCGCAGGAATTGTCGGTACTGGTGCTAGTCCTCCAGTCCTGATAGCTTCCTCAACTCTCTGCACATAGTCGCAATATGCAGAAGCTCCGATAGAAACTCGTGTGGACTCCGTCGATGGCGCCCTTTATGCTCCGGACCTAGCAGCGGTCCCATTTCCAGCCTCAAGAACAATGCTCTCAACAACCTCTTCAGCAAACACCTCTGCGGTAGGCGGATCGACAGCTGGGGCTTGGCCACGACCTCTAGCTAGTGGAGGTCTTCTTGCACGTCCTCGTCCACAGACGGCAGGTGGAAGTGGTGGTCGACCCATTCCTCGCCCCATAGCAGATGTAGCTCTAGTACGCACCATCTGCTATAAGGATAGGTATATAAGTCTATATATATATATATAGATAAGGCCACACTACAGCTAAAGCACAAATTCAAGAAAAAGCACATATAAAGGCCAATATATAAGAAACTACACTGTTGAGATCCGCAGAGGTAGTGGTGGTCGCCCGTACATCTATTCCAGACCAACGGTTTAGAACAAAACCCCCTTTTGAAAACGTTAGACCCCTTGCGGGTTCTGTTTATTTATCCATCCGACCTGTAGAAGATTTCGAGTGCCATTGTTGCCAACCTAGAGCTCTGATATCATATTGTAACACCCCAAGTTCTGAAAACTCGAAGCGCTACGGGCTAGGACCGAACAATGGGTCCCGACCCTCAGAGTAGCAACAACAAACGGATCTTACAACAAGACACAGACGAATGAAAACCAAAACTCAATATAAAACCAAAGGTTTAAACAAAACAAAACGGAAAAGACTCGCAGCCGAGTTAAAACAACAAAAGAAACATAAACCCGATCCCGTCCTATAATGTACGGGAACCCCGGCTGACCACACCTTCCGGATCACTCAGCGGCATCCTAAACCTACGGAACATCTACAACGACGGTATAAACCGTTAGCTAACATTCTAGGTATAAGCAAGAGCGTAAAGGCACAAACACTCATAAGGTAAAGTAAACATATAACATGCTTGCACACAGCCGGTTATTATCTTTCATTAAGGTTATCCATTACTAATTCAACTTCTTTTGTCACACGAGAATCTCCCGAAATTCGCCTCCGCTTCAGTCTACCAATAGGAATAGATCAATACTATCCGTTACCTACGGGCCTGGATTGCAAGAGCACATTCTAGTCTCCTGTAGAAATAGACAAATGGTCACCGCCCGGTTATAATACACTTGGGACAATTAAAGGTAAAAAAAGGGTGAATCCTATTTCCGATTATCCGTTATAACATGATAAACAACACAAACAAACCAATACAATCCCACTAATACACGGAATAAAGCTAAGTACGTCCAAGGGACTTACCTCACACGAAGGTAACTTAAAGCTCAGGAAAACAACTCAAGAACACTCAAGACAGCTCAGTTTCCCTCAAGAAAGGAGCAAGGAAAGCCTGTACGAACAAGCAACACGGATCAGAAATGAAATGGTTGCTAGAAGTCTATAACTTCTACTCTCAACGATCTCTAAAAGATTTACACAAGCTAAGGGCTCAACCTTAGTCTTATAGCAACTCAGGGAACAAGGAACCAAGGAAGGAAAGAGGAAATTAAGGAAGGAAGTAACTCACTAAAGACGGAAGTCACAACAGAGAAACCGCAGGGGCGGTTGGGCAGAGGCACAGGGGCGGCAACACGCAGGGGCGGCTGCACTGACAGAAGCTCTGTCATGATTCTTCTTCGACCGAACTCATAACAAGGTAACCCAAGCTTGAACCTTTGGTTCCAACACGTCAAGACTCAATTCCAAGGAGCCTGAGAACAATGAAGGGTTAACAACGGAACACTCCACAAGAATCAAGGCTCACGCTTGATCCTTGGAGAAGAAGAAAAGAGAAGAACGAAAGGAAGAAACCAAAACAGAAGGAGAAGGCATGCAGCGCTATAGGAACGTGAGGAAGAACCAGAAAGATGCACTTACACGTTCAGCGAGGTTGCAGGAAGCACGGGAACGGCTGCAGCTCTAGGTTTAAAGAAGACGATAGCAAGGAACGGGAAAAAGGAGAGAAAGAAGAGAATATATAGGAACGGGCTGGAAAGATAAACGGAAGACGTCTAGGGTTTAGAAAGAAGATCGGGAAACCAGCCCATAAGATAGAATATCGGACATTCTATCTATGGAAGGAAGATAAAAAGAATAGACGAAAGATCGGGCACGATCTGTCGTCATCCGCAGGGGCGGATCACCTCGGCCGGAGGGGCGGCCCTCTTCACCGCGGGGCGGTGAAGGGAAAACTGGGATCTTACATAATGTCCATGCTACTAAGTCAAGAGGTAGTAAAAGTTGCATCGTTCCTATGCATGCAATTTGGCCACCTCAGGATCCTACCATTCAAGGACGGTGTGAGCCGCGGATCCTTTTAGCCCGACGACACGATTTGACACCGGTCATGGAAGGCAAGTTCCCTTGTTTCTTGATTGTTACTTTTTGCTTCTCTATTTCTCATGACCCAAATAATTTATGATGACATGAATTATATGCCATCATAGTCATGCATTGTACGAGTTTATCACCTCAGTTTTACATGACTTTGATGAATATTGTATGACTTTTAGTCCATATCCATATATATTTTGAGAATAGAGGTCTACACACGTTATTTATGAAATTGTAGGAAAAAGGTGGAGATTTGGTGTGGAAATGAAGCATCATGGAGCATGACATCATTAAGGATAAGGAAGGGAGCTAAAAGATAGGAGAAGAGATGAGAAAATATCACAATAGAAGATAGAAGACGGGATCAAAAGATAAAATGAGAACAGAAGCAAAAATCGGATGATTATATATAGAAATCGGTCGATTTGCCTTATAGATAGGTCGATTTCTATCTTGTATAATCCGATTGATTGTAGGATTGTAACCATAAGATCACATCTCACACCCTATATAAAGGGGATGTCTTACCACCTTCAGAGGCATCTCAGAATTATCTCATCCCATCGAGTATACAATCAAGAGCATTCAAGGAGCATTCGAAGGAAGTTTTGGAGTTGAAGTCCAAGAATAGAGTTTTTGGAGCATTGTGAGTTTGATTCTATATTTTGTCATTGTGAACACGTTTTGGAGTTTTTTTTTTTGAGTTTTTAAAGGATTAAATCATTTTTCAAACGTTTTGAGATTGATTTAATTAAAGATTCAAAGTTTTCTCAAGTACTTTACTTTCTTGATTTAATATCTCTTTTGATTTTGATAATGTGTATTCTTGGCTAAAACTCTTATGATTTTAGGGTGATGGGTTGATGATTGTGGTTGAGATGATGATAGAATGAAATTCATAAACAGATTGGACCTTGAGAGTTGAATTTAACCATCGCAGAAGGCAAAAATCGGACTATTCTTGGATAAGATTGGACGATCTCCTTTGATGAACAACCCGATTTTCCTTATCCTTAATCTTTGGTTAAAGATTTCTTAAACCCTAGCCTTGTTGAAACTTTCTAACCTATATCCGAGTGTGGGAAGAGACTTACCCAGTAATTCTCATCCTTGGTTGCCAACGATTGCAAGTTCTAGGTAATAGAGGATTCAAACCCCTCTATTAAGTTTGAGTATGCCATAATCCTTACCTTTGTGAGTTCACCTGATTCCCTTGGATTTAGTGTTTGGTTTGAGAGTATTATCCTTCTCCTAGATCCTCTATCTTATCGAGACTCAATATCCTTTATTTAGAGCCTTTGGGTTTGGACATGGGTGGTGGAGACTTCACCATACATCATTCCACTTTAGAACACATACCTTAGCCACCCCTACTCTGTCCATACAATCTTTAGAAGTCTTGAATCAAAAATCAAATCGGATTCCTTGATCTTTAGAATCCTTTTCCCCAAATCTTTACACAAAATCAAGTTTTTGTCTTTTCTTGTCAATAGTTGCATCTTTCCTTGTTAAAACTTCTTATTTTGATTTTGCTTTCACCAAATCCCTGAGTTCGACCTTGTAATTCTTGCTTTTACTGCGATTGATCCGTACACTGCGGGTTCGCTTAATTGCTTTTGTTCTTGGTATAAATATTAAAACTTGCACACACCTTTTGGAGCGAACAATGTGCCATATGAGGTGTCTTTTTTGTTGTCCGAATTTCAGGATATCTTGACCGATGGACTACCATCCGGCTTGCCACCAATTCAAGAAATTGAGCACCAAAATGACTTGTTGCCCGGCGAGTCTTTGCCCAACCGTGCCGCTTACCGTGCAAGTCCAGAAGAGACCAAGGAACTACAACGCCAAGTCCAAGAGCTCCTAGATCGGGGACATGTCCATGAGTGCTTATCACCATATATCGTACCGGTCATACTTGTTCCCAAGAAAGACGGATCTTGACGGATGTGCGTAGATTTCCGAGCCATCAATCAAATAACCGTCAAGTACCGTCATCCAATCCCATGCCTAGATGACATGTTGGACGAGCTCCATGGCGCCACCATATTTTCCAAGATCGACCTCCGAAGCGGGTACCACCAAATCCGCATGGTCGAAGGTGACGAATGGAAGACGGATTTCAAAACGAAGCATGGCCTCTATGAGTGGCTTGTCATGCCATTTGGCCTCTCCAACACCCCGTCCACGTTCATGCGCCTCATGAACCATGTCTTGCATCGATTTTTGGGTATTTTTGTCGTTGTTTATTCAGATGATATCCTTGTTTTTAGCAACTCTTTGGATGAACACATCGGGAACCTTCGCCAAGTGCTCGAGTGCCTTAGACAAGAGAAATTGTATGTAAATTTTGAGAAATGTGTTTTTGCTCGGATTCCTCCATTTTTATTGGCTATGTCGTGTCTAAGGACGGACTACGAGTAGACGAATCAAAAGTTCGCGTCATTTGGGAGTGGCCTACTCCTACTACAGGGTTTTAGCCTTTCTTGGCCTAGCGGGCTTCTATCGACGCTTTGTCAAGGACTTTAGCTCAATAGCGGAACCTTTACACGAGCTTACTAATAAAGGTGTCACGTTTGAGTGGCGTGAGACCCATGCTCGAGCGTTTGAGTCGCTCAAAGACCGTCTTTGTAATGCGCCACTACTCCAACTCCAAAACTTTTCGAAAACCTTCGAGGTGGAGTGTGACACATCTAATGTGGGCATTGGGGGGGTTCTCCTACAAGAGAATCAACCCATTGCTTATTTTAGCGAAAAAATTTACGGTCCCTCACTCAACTATCCAACTTATGACAAGGAACTATATGCTTTAGTTCGTTGTCTGAAAACATGGCAACATTACTTGTGGCCGAAGGAGTTCGTGATTCATTCGGATCATGCGGCTTTTTCGTATCTCAAGGGTCAAACTACTTTGAGTCGGCGTCATGCAAGTTGGGTAGAATTTCTTGAGACTTTCCTTATGTCATTCGACATAAGAAAGGTAAAAAGAATGTGGTAGCCGGTGCCCTTTCTCGACGATATATGCTTCTTGTTCATATGGACGGCAAGATCCATGGATTTTCTCTTATCAAAGAGTTATATGCCACGGATCTTGACTTCAAGGATATATTCGTCAATGCCTTGACCTCCAAGAGCACGAGTCTTTCTTTATTAACGATGGTTACTTATTCCGTGCGGGCAAGATTTGTATCCCGCGCTCGTCGATTCGCCATTTGCTGATAAAGGAGGCCTATGAGGGCCGTGGTCAATTCGGTACTACCAAGACTCTCCTGCTCTACTAGAGCACTTCTTCTGGCCCCGAATGCTCAAGCATGTGACACGGTTTTGCACAAGTTGCATCACATGTCACCATGCAAAATCACATGTCCGGATGGATTGTATTCTCCTTTGCCTATACCAATGGGACCTTGAGAGGATCTTTCTATGGACTTTATTGTTGACCTACTCAAGACTAAACGAGGCAAAGACTCCATTTTCGTGGTAGTTGACCGTTTTTTGAAAATGGCACATGTTATTGCATGTAAGAGCACACAAAATGCTAGCAAAGTCGCTACACTTTTCTTTGACAATGTTGTGCGCTTACATGGAATACCGTGTTTAATCCTTAGTGATCGGGATGTGAAGTTTGTGAGTCATTTTTGGAGAACTTTATGTGGAAACTTGGAACCAACTTGTTGTTTTCAAGTAGCTATCATCCCCAAACCGATGGCTAAACGGAGGTGACCAATCGGACTCTCGGCGCTCTACTTAGAGCGACCCTTAGGAACAACTCACGTAAGTGGGAGGAATTACTTTCTATTGTGGAGTTTTCTTATAAAAAGTCTAAGCACTCAGCAACAAAGCTCTCACCTTTTGAAGTTGTCTACGGCCTTAATCCACACACCCCGATGGACTTCACTCTGTGCCCACTCAAAGACGGAGAACACATCACCGCCGCAAATCGTGCCGCTCACATCATCGAGCTTCATGAGCGAACTAGGACACAACTTCAACGGCGTGCCAATTAACTAGTCTCACAATGCAACAAAGTCCGTCGTGACATCTCATTTGAGTTTGGTGATCTTGTTTGGCTCCACTTAAGGAATGAGCGTTTTCCATCTGGCCGCAAAGGCAAGCTCTTGGACCGCAGTGATTGACCATTCCACATATTATCCCGCCATGACCCGAATGCATACAAGTTAGAGCTTTCGGAGAACTATGGCGTATACCCGACATTCAATGTCAAGGATCTTGCACCGTACGTTGAACTCCTATTTGACGAAGGTGAAACGGGGACGTTTTACATTCAAGATGGGGGGACTGATGCGCCCTTGACCACCATGTCCCACGATGAGTTAGACGAGGCATTCCGGGTTTGCTCCGATGGACCTCTCACCCGTTCTCGTGCTAAGCTCATCGCCCAAGCTACTAGCTTCATCATTGCCCGCACCGTTGCTTGTCACGGTCCCGTTAGTAGCAAACCGTGTCTCTACGCCACCATGACATGAAGCTTGCCAAGTCGGCACCGTTCCGGCACATTTTTCGTGTTTAGCGTTTTCTGTAATAATAAGTCTTTGTATTTTCGGAATATTAATTCCAGGAATTTATTTCCTGAACTTAATTTTCCGAATTTAAGAGTCGACTTCTGATTTCGGAATTTAATTTGGAAACTTAATTCCGAACTTAAATTCCAAATCTTTCACATTTTTAGGCTTTTCATTTTCGGAACTTTAATTCTAACTTTATTTCTGTCATTTACTTTTCCGACTCTTTGTATGGACACGTCCACTATATAAGGGGATGCTTGACTCATTTGTAAAGAATGTTCAATTTGATTAAGTATTTGAGAAGTATTTTCCGCCTACTTACTTGAGCATCAATCCCTCTTCCATCCTCTCAAAGTTCTTCTTTTGGATCTTCGATCCAAACTCATCCATCTTTGAGGATTCTTTAAGAATCAACTCAACCGATCCACTTCAAGGTTTGATCGATCAATCTAGATCGACTCAACCCATCAACTTCCGCCTTCATCTCTAAGCTTTTGCAACCTACATTCAAACTTTCAAACACATCCGCACTTCAACTAAGGAGTAGTTGACGCTTCAGCTTGATCTAAATCCGGAATATTTCCTTGACGTGTCCAAGGACGCTTCAAGATCTTTAATGGGATATACTCAAACGACCACAACAAACAATCAGAGATCTTGCAATGAGAAGATCTCGTTTGAAGACTTTCTCAAACGGTTACAAGAAGATCTAAATCACAAGCATATATCTCGTTCAACCAACAAGGATTTTATGGAGTGAAGATGTTACAACGGCTAGACGATAACGGCTAGAAGAAGCTACCTCCATAGAAGATTATAAAAGACACATCGATGGAAGAAGAGGACACCAAGCTTAACTTACTAGAGAACAATCCAAGTCTTCTTCATCAATTCAAAAGTTTATCTTCATCTTTGAGCGTACTTAGTTCTAGTTTTTAGAGTGAGATAAACACAAGAGCTACATTTGCATATCATTATAGTTTTATACTAAGTGTTACTCTACGAAGTAGCTAGGCTATTATTACTAGATAGGATTTGACTAGAGCGTAGCATTGAGGCTACATTGAGAGAAGAAGGTAAGTTCTTCTAAGTTGTATCTAGGACTCAAATGAAGCAGATAATAGATAGTTAGAATCCTAGGGTCGGAAACCCTAGGCGGAGAGTAGGTTGTTAGGGTCGAACTTCGTAAACATATCGTGTGTCAATCTTTTAATTTTCGCACCTTATATCCCTTATATTAAGACTAACAACATTCTGCAAGTTTTGAAGTCAAGACCTTGAGATTCACTTCAAAGCCTTGAGAAACAGTTTTGTCACTAAGCACATAGATCGACTTCAAGGCCTTGAGATTCATTCCAAAGCTTTGATATCCGATATTGTGAAAAGTTCTCATACTCTATTCAACCCCCCACCCTTCTAGAGTATTTTTATCTTTATTACTCCTACTCGGTTCTTCATCGGTCTAGTAGTTTGGATGCGGTTCAGTTTTAATAGGTTGGTTTGGGTTTGGAGCGGTTTCAAGTTTCGGGTAGAGTTAGGGTTTCATGTTGAAAAAAGAGGTGAGGGTTAAGGTTAATTTTTAGGGTTCCTGGCGGAGGTAATATGTTGAGTTTCGGTTAGAGTTTCTAGGTGCCAAATGGGTGGTGGCCTCAAGGTGGGGGTGGGGTGCAACAAGGTAAGAGATTTCCAGTGACTAGCAATGGTTTGCGGTTTTTGGTGAAGCCAAAGGTCCACATAAAAACAGTTTTTGTTTTGCGGTTTGGAGGTTTTCGGTAAGCCGGTTTCCTACGAGTGTTAGGTACAGTGTTCCGATGTGATCGGAAAGAAAAAAGATCGGTTCTTGGTTGGTCTAAAAACATGTTGTAATTCAATCTTATTTTAAAGAACTTGTAATTGAAATAAAAATAGTCAAAGAATGAGAATGATAGAACTAACCAAAACGGTAATTGCTCCGATGAATCCTTTTGTTTGCAACATTCTTGACGAATCTTGATGTTCTTGATTTTATTGATGTCGATAAAAGCATCTTGATGTGGAAGTTTTAAACTTGATGGTCCTAAACAACCTACCCTCAAGGATATATAACAGAATACAATCGAATAAGATTTCATGCCCAACTAACTCAAATTCTTTTCTTATAAATGACGTTCGTATTAAATGTGTGTGTATATATATAAGTATACATTAGATAATTAATTTTCGTTGGTTAGGATGTATGTATTTTTGATATTTTGTTATAAAGTTGTCGGATTAAGTTTTATAATAACATTCAATCTAGTACGTATATCATAATATTCGACGACTCTTGAAGATTCTTATTCATTATCGTAAGAACTGTTTTCAATGAAACCCGAGTGTATATATATATATATATATATATATATATGTATATTCAAAAACCATGCATTTAACATTTTTGTAAACACAAGTTGATTACTTAATTATAGGCATTTATCACATTAATTAGTAAGCATAGGTTTGCCGATTTATCATAGGTTTGTTTAGAAAAATAGTGATCGGACCGGTTTGGTCCCTTTTAAATTAAAAAACTAACCAAACTATCGGTTTAGGCTTGTTTTTTCCCTAAACCTAAACCTACAAACTGCCCGAAACCTAAATCGTCAAACCTACACCGCCGGTTTACCCAAACCGGTGGTTTGACAGTTTAGGACTAACCGGACTCAACACTAACTTGGACCGTATTGAATCAAGTGCATCAACGGTGAAAAATCTTTTATAGTTCTGTACGATTGAAATGTTCCGTACCTGAACCGGATTCTAAACCTATATCTCAAACCTTTGAAAATTTCAAAAAGTTGTAATTTTGAACTTCATATTAGATCGTCATTAACCCAAAACCTATTTTATCATTCTACAACTAAACACTACATCTACATCCTTCGAGTGGATTCCTGCATCTATATACCAAACTCCTAAGTAAACACTACTTTAGTGGACCATGTTTGAGACAATAGATCAATCGATAAGTTATCTTGCATGTTGTTTACTTTGTATTTGAAGACACTATTTAAAAAAATACCCACATTATCGTATTTACATAAACAAATATAGGTTTGAAATATGTATGTAAATTAGGGCTATTACACATTCCGAGTTTTAGTATGTTAATGTTTTTTTCGTTTAGAATCGAGTTGAGCTTGAGCTAAGTATGACACTCTAGCCTACATTTTAAACGAAAGTAAAAATGTGTTATATATTTATATATATATATATACACGGTTTGTTTAGTTAGTTAGATGGACGAGCCCAAACCTAACTCGACTAATATAATCATCTTACCGAATATCGACTCACGTATTATTCAAGTTAACCAAGCAAATCCGAACTTTAAAATATGTTCATACTCAACTTATTTAGAAAATAAACGAGTTCGAACCGAATTTTTTCGATTAGCTTGAATCTCATAGTAGCCCTAATCTAAACCTAATATCTAGCCATATAAAGAACGGTATACCCAATTAAATTGTCAATGTTAACTAATGACATGAATTAAGACCTAATTTTAGGCATGTATTTATATAGATTTTCCCTTTATTTTACATGCATAGACATACATTCATGACATTTATGGTTATATTTACCTACTTTTCAAGAATAGAGATCTACACAGAGTTTTATTGCATTTGTAGGTAATTTGCCGAATTATGGAGCGAAATGACACATTTAAGGATTTAGCCTTGAAGTGGGACAAAAAGGATCATAAAAGGAAGCTAGGACGCGTCAAAGTATCTTCTGATACCGTCTGACGCGCCAAAGTATTCTCTGATACCGTCTGACGCGCCAAAGTATTCTTTGATACCTTCTGACGCGCCAAAGTATTCTTTGATACACAGAGTTCGATACTCTGGAATACTTGCTTAACTACGCCGATCCGTACACTGCGGGTTCGTTTGCTTTTATTTCAGTTTTATAAATTTAAAACTTATTTGCACGCACGCTTTGAGGCGAACATTAACCATTTGGATTTTGTATCGGGATTCCTAAGAAAGTTTCGTAACATTTTATGATTATTAATGGAAAATATAACGTCTCCAAAACAGGGAAGTGATCACAAGTTAAATGAACATATTAAGTCTACAAAATTACAAGTTAAAAACATATGTTAGTATAGACTTAAATGAATGCAAATTAAGATGAACGATCTATATATGATTGATGAGCGTAAAAAATGGGGCACCTCACAGAGGCTGGACAACAGGTCTGACCTGAGCCTAGACCTGTACAAATCCGGGCTCGGGCCGGGTTCGGGCCGGGTTCGGGCCGGGCCATACCTAAAAACTTTACCCAGAAGGTGCGGGCCGGGCCAGCCCGGCCCGCACCTGCCCGGGCCACAAACTCTACCCATGTCCACCCATGTAAAAAACGGGCGGGCTACCGGGCCGGCCCGGATGGCCCTTGTGTACTTGCTTGTGCGTCTTTTTCCGGAATTTATCGTTCAAAAAAAGTAATATAATGAATTTAATACACACTTTCAATCCAATTATACTTGCATAGTGCGCTACCAACAAATTCAATAACAATTAACACATAAAAATGAACAAGTCCAAATAACTAAAAAATAATAAGTACCATTATAGTCAAGCTAGTCCTACAATCTTGTGTTACAAACGAATATAACTCGTCAAAATGCTCCAAACAAACTAAATGAACAATCAGAATATGTAACACTCAAATAATATAAAACTATTCACGGGTCGGGCCGGGTTAGCCCGCCGGCCAAAATCTTTACCCGTACCCGTCCCATCAAAATACGGGCCGGGCCGGGCCCGGACGGGCCAAACTTGTTGCCCATACCCATGTTTTTTCCCGTGCGGACGGGCCGGTCCGGTTTTGTACAGGTCCACCTGAGCCCCTCAGTAAAGGTCAATCATATATATATATATAGGGTCCAGTTCCGGTGAGGAGAACCCTTGCAAATAGGAATGAGGAGAGCCGGGATGGTGACATGTGGCATGCCACATCACCGGGTTTTTTTTTCCAAATTTTCTTTTTGTAAATAAAAATTGGTGTTCATATTTTTATAAATACGTGTTCATTTTTTAAAGAGTCATTGTTCATATTTTATCAATAAATGTTCATTTTTTTTCAACACTAACTATTTATTTTTTTACATTAATTGTTCATTTTTGTATTTTTTTTAAATATTTTTTTGGATTTTTTTTTGAAAATTATGTTATTCTTTCAAATCATGTTAATAAAATATGATGTTCATTTTTTTCCAAGTATGTATTCATTTTTTTTACAATTATGGTGCTTATAATATGATGTTCATTTGTTTTTGAAAATTATACTTTCTTTAAAATCGTGTTTATAATACTCAGAGATTGATTACATAAAAAATTGTGAAATCAAAGAGAATACAAGACGATTCAGGTTTTTTTTTTCGAATTTCTACTCTCACTGTTTAGATTTTCATTCTTAAGGTTTAGGTTTCATTATGATTGATGTTTGTTTACGAAATCAAATTTGTTTGAATCGTTTTGTGTTTGATAAGTTTGATCGAGAAAATACATGTATATACATATGTTGAGTTGGTCTAATAGCTCCAATGGAATAATCTATATGCTCCTTTAAGTGTGCACGCAACTGTTCGGAAAAAGGCCTTATAGAAAAATAGTTTATAATATTTACAAGAACAATGACATAAAAAGTATGAACAATGACGAATAAAAAGATGAACAATGACATATAAAAGTATGAACACCGATGAGATATCTATAACTTTGACACATACATAACATATTATGATAATCTTTTAACGTTTTGTGATGAGTTTTTTTTTATTTTTTGTGGTTAAATACTGTAAATGAACATCTATGCATTATAAAATGAACACAAAATAATAAATTGACATGACACTTTGATCAATAAAATACTATGAACACCGATGTATAAAAACATGAACAATAACATATAAAAGTATGAACACTGATGACTATTTTGAACGTAAGGGTATTTTCCAGATTTTAAGTCAATTTACAAAAATGTCATTAATGATGAGCGTGTGAGAGCCCTTGATTTAAATTCATCCAATGGCTTACAACACTCCTAATTCCTATCTACAAGCTCTCTCCTCACTTGAACTAAAATCTATATATATATATATATATATATATATATATATATGGAGATCGAAGACAGCTACACAAAGTGTAATTAGTACGATTCGAATTCGTCGTAAAGTTTGTGGGTTATATTAGTCCACGGCTTTTAGTGATTTAAGTGAGGTGTGATGAGAATTTTACAATTTTATGAGGGGTGGGTACAATTTTGTTCATTTGAAAATTTGTTTATAAAAAGGGTGGATGTTTGTGACATTTTTGTAATTTTCATGAAAAAACTATAATAGTCATTATCTTAGTTCATAACTATAGTTCAATTCGTTCAAATTTTCTATATTATCAGTTATAATATGTTATATAGTTAGTTCATGTGTTGTTTTGTTCTGTTTATTAGTTATGTTTTTTGCTGCATTTTATTTGTACATCTTTGAAATGATAAATCAAAATGATTGTACTTAGGGCTGAGCATCGGGACGGGTTGAGACTGAGGTCGTCCCGCAAACTAAAAGCGGGACGGGACGAGATATGCCTAATCCCGCAAGAATTATGCATGATTATATTCAACATTTGTACCTGTTTTCTCTCAAGTTTAAAGACACAAATTATAAAAAAAAAAAAAAAAACTCGATACCAAATTACCGATTCAAGAGGCCTACATTAGTAGTTTTTACATTCAAAACGAATACAAGTTACACCAAAATGTGTCTTACCGATTCACATTCAAAAAACCTAGCATTTCACTACGCTAATGATAGTTTACAAAAGATAACATTCTTTTACATGTTGTAAATTACAACTTGTAAAAGAATATTATCATTTAGTATTTTAATACCTTTATAATTCTTATACATATAAAATTATAATTTATAGATATTATTTATCTATATAGTATTTTTAAAAATATAAAAAATATAATTTATATATATGCGGGACGGGACGGATTAATCGGGATGAGACGGGATGCACTTTTTCTTTTTTTTTCGTATCCCGCTGGGATCGGGACGGGATCGGGACATGACGGGATTAACCGGGATTTATGTCCATCCCTAGTTGTACTAACATAACACAATATAATCTGAATTAACAAAACAAAAAAATTTGTATACTATTAGTTCAAATCGAGTATTCTATTAATTCAAATATTTTATATTATTAGTTCATACATTAATTTGAACTTATTAAAAAAATTATAATATATGAACCATTTGTACAATATAATCTGAATTAACAAAACAAAAAAATTGAATGAAATGTACAAAAATTTTGAAAAAAGTGCCCGTTAGAAAAAGGTAAAATAGAAGCGGAATCAAAATTTTTGTACAATTAGTTTAGAGTATTCTATCGGTTTAAACATTTTATATTATTCGTTCATGCATTATGTTAAACTTAAAAAAAATATATAAAAAATGTATGTTACGTTAATATAATTCAACTAACTAAACAAAAACTTGAACTAAATGTACAAAAAAATTTGAACAGAAAGAGTGTAAAAAAAATTAAAAAACCATTAGAACAAACAATTTGAACTAATATAAGACAAATATGAATCATTAGAACAATAGGTTGAATTAGTAGAACAAACATCTACTTCACTTGGAAAACTAGGAATTATCTTATCTTCAACAATACCTCCACCACTGCCATTGTCAGTGCTAGCAACATCATTCATCACACGAAGAACTACGTCTCCCATCACTGGAAGGACAGATTCCAGACTCTCTTTCTTGGGTCAAGATCCTTGGGATCAATCTACTTTAAGCTTTCTCATGCTCTTATCACGTATTCTATGTTTCAATGTTATCTGGTCTAGTAGACCCTAATGTAAATTCACCCGCTTCTCTAATTAACACCAAGGTTTAGCCAAGACTTAGCTCAGGACCCCACTACTCGTCGTATATGGTTTGTCATTGCTACCATACATGATTTCAAAAGTCATGATGATATTACCAAAGAACGTCTTTATAAGAATATTTTTGCTTCTCATTTTGGCCAAATAGCATAAAAAAATAGATTTTCACTGCACCTTTTGAAAATGACAAAAATGCCATTACGTCATAACATTTTGAAACATATTTTCAAAAAGATAAAATTGTCGTCTGAATTTCATATAATTACAAAAAAGTCACCGCATTGTCCATAAATTTGAAAAAAATCACTAATGACTTGGACTAATCTAGAATAGTCTTGGGCTGTAAACCTAAACCGCCGGTTTTGGTTTACAAATCGTCGATTTAGGTTTGGCCTTACCCGAACCGCCAAACCTCCAGTTTAGCATAGGTTTATTAAAAGAATAGCGATCGGGCCGGTTTGGTCCCTTTTGAATTAAAAAAAAATATAAACAAAAACTAACCAAACCGTCTTTTAACCTCCGGTTTAGGTTTGTTTTTTCCCTTAACCTAAACCTACAAACTGCCCGAAACCTAAACCGTCAAAACCTAAACGGCGGTTTACCCTAACCGGCGGTTTGACGGTTTAGAACTAACCAGACCCAAACACTGATTTGGACCGTGTTGAATCAAGTGCATCAACGTACGGTGGAAAATACTTTATAGTTCTATACCGAATGATATGTTTCGTAAACTGAACCGGATCCTAAACCTATATCTCAAATCTTATAAAATCTTTATTTTTAGGATTTCAAAAAGTTGTGTTTTGAACTTCATATTAGATCCTCATTAACCAAACCTATTTTATCATTCTACAACTAAACACTACATCTACATCCTTCGAGTGGATTCCCGCATCTATATACCAAACCTCTAAGTAAAATTTTAGTGGACCGTCTTTGAGACAACAAATAAGTTATTTAACATGTTGTTTACACTCGTATTTAAGGACACTATTTAAAAAATACCGACATTATCGTCTTTACATAAACAATATAGGTTCGAAATATATGTACATTAGGGCTATTAAACAATCCGAGTTTTAATATGTTAATGTTTTTTTCGTTTAGAATCGAGTTGAACTTGAGCTAAGTCTGACACTCTAGCCTACATTTTAAATGAAAGTAAAAATGTATTATATATATATAGGGTGTGGTTCCCATGAGAACACCCCTAACGTGTATATATGAGAACAATCTTAGACCGTCAAATGATGAGTATAAAGGGTCGAGGTTTAGTGTAGATATCAAAATTAATAATAGGAATAATAATTATTATTAATAACCACAATAACTACGAATAAGTCACTCAACCAACAATAACTACGAATAATACATTAAACGATATGACACATTCGTAACAAAACTAATAATAATTACGAATTTGTTCTCATGTATACACGTTAGGGGTGTTCTCATATGATTCTATATAGATATATATATATGGAGATCGAAGACAGCTACACAGAGTGTAATTGATAAGTACGATTCAAATTTGGTAGTAAAGTTTGTGGGGTATAATATTCATTCATGCAAAGGATATATATCTATACTATATTAGAAGGGAGACTTCCCCTAATGAATAGGCAATTTCCGAGTATACCCTTTTAATTTTTTTTCCTTCCCGTTTTACGCTTATTTTCTAACGTGTCATCTTTTCTGTTAATGTTAATAGGTGTCTTCTCCCTTTTCACTTCACCGCTTCAATGGCCGCTTCTTTTCCTTCTTCTGCTTCCACGGACGCTTCTTCATCCGTACGCTCCAACCGTTCCTATCTCTTCCTCTCTTCTTCATTCTTCTCTTTTGTGCCTTCATCAACCCGCCGGAGTCCGTCTTCACCTGCACGGCCTGATTCATCCGTCGCTAGAGGTTCGGTTTTCTTCTCCTCTTCGTCTGTCTGAATTGCATCTTGAAGTTTCCTTGTTGAATTTTGACAGTGTTGAACTGTTTAACGTTTCCATCTCTTTGTCCCTCTTAAGCTTCTCTGATTTTGCATATTCTACCCTCTTTTTGCCCTCAATCTTGGATGATCGTTTGTGGACTCAAACGTAAGGTTTTGGCCCTTACACTTGCCGGCCGCGGAAATCGGGGTTTGGATGGTAACCGTCAAATTTTTGTGTCTCCTTTATGTTCCCCTTTACTACTCTCTAATTTTTTATTTTTTTGGTTCTGAAATTGTTGCTTCTTCTTCCTCTTCTGCAGGTTAGATCTCCGAGGAGCCCTAACATTTTCAGTTCAATCTTATTTCTCATCTTTTTAATCATCCTCAACCGAGTTCGCTCAATAATATCGTCCTCAATGGAACCAAAAGGTGGTTTTTTCCCTTTCAGTTCATCTCCTCTTCTATTCATCACTGCCCATCGTCTTTCACAATCTAATTTCTATTCAAATTCAGACTCTCTCGCTTTGTCAGTCAAATGTTTCATTCATGGGATTTTTGAACTTTGTTTTAGTTAACTTGAATTACAATGACGAGTTTCAAACGAATTGCAGTTACTTTACCAAGCATCAAAAATGGAGAAGAAACAGGTGGCGATGGAGGGAGATGCAACTTCGAAGATGGAGGAATTAATTTCATTTATAGGTTCATTAAACCCTAATCTTAGACTTGGGAAGAAGGTGAAGGTCTTCGTAAAGATAAACTGGTGAGTAAAGGTTATCTCAATATGCTTTTTTTTATTATTGTCCTGATTGCACGTATACTTAGAAGATGTAGGTCTAAGGTAAAAACATCCTGATTCTGAAAACCTCATGTGAATGCACTCTACCTGTTTGATAAAATGTCACAGAGGAAAGGAAGCTCTGCAACTTCCGAATCCGTATCCTCCGCTGATCTACCTCAGCTACTTCTCCTTCTTTTCGTTGTTTATCACCCAAATAATCTCTACCTACCTTCTCCACCTCGATGGCGACACACTTCAGTCTAATATGGAAGGTCTTCCTCTTACTCTACAACATGATGGGCGTTCAAATCTGGAAAGCAATCCTAGCAAAAGTGTAAGATCTCTTCCTGTTAGGTTATTTACAAAGATTTACATCCAAAGTAACTAATAGAATTATAAATTTACTGAACATTAAACATCTGTATTTTTCATAGTTTCTGTCAAAATCAGTTTTGAATTCAATCCGTGTTGTCATACCTAATCTTTCTCTATGAGGCCTATTTCTGTTTCAATCGATTTCCTTTTTATAAAGTTTTTTTGTTTTAATATGAACTGAAGGTGTTTTGAAGATAAAATGATGATCAGAAGCATAGTTCAGATGATAATCTATATGATTATGAAACTTCATTAGTCTTTCGTTTCTATCTGACTTTAGCTTTCTTATAAATCACTTTAGAAATGTCTCAAATTTCATTGAACCGCTGATATTGAATGCCTGGTTTTATGATTGAAAATTCATGTTGGTTTTATGATTGAAAATTGATGTTGCAAATTGTTTTTTGATGCATGTGGGGGAAATTTCTCTGTGGTGATCAATGAAGATGTCGAGTCGGATTATCCATTCTAATACTGATGAGAATCGAGGCTTTTTTTTGAGAGGAATTCCTTAGCAACATTTTGTTTTTCAAAATGTGTATTTTTTGTCCTAAAGTGTAGTAAGTTATAATGATGGAATAAAAATGTTTTCTGCATAATCTTCCAAGGGTAACAATCATATAAAGGGTATTACTTGTCATACATTCTTATCAATTTGCAATTGTATTATGCTCTCGCAATCCCTTGCAATCTAAGATGGCGAAGGCTTAGTTTGGAGGGGAGACGCACATTGTGCCCAAGTAATCATACCATAATATCGGAACAATCAGTTCGAGTGAGATGAATGATATTTGGTTTACCGATTCTATTTCCTGATTAATATTTGGTTTGCTGTAATTGAGTTCATTGCTATTGACATGAATGAAGACAGATTTATCATCCTTATCAGTATATGAAAATTCCACCATTTTCGACCACGAAGAAGTTTGTTGCATCATTCAAGCTATAATCATAAGCTTACTTGATAGACATTATTGTATTGTCCGAGTCGATGTTGATCAAGAGTCCCCTTCTCGGTGGATAGTTTGTAAAGGCAAGTGATTGTGTAATTGTGTTGTAACTTCAGTTGTCCTGTTAGGATTGACAAATGATTAGATGCATATCCAAATTAGAGGATGAAACACTGCTTCTTGTTGGTCCATCATATTTTCTAAGCCATGAAAATGTAATAAGGAAGGGAAAAAGTACATGCATTTTGATTAAGGGTAAGTAGATTCATTACCTTATTTCCATAATAGTCATATTTAGCTGCCTGTGCACATTTTGATTAAGGGTATGCTACTAGAGTAGATCTATGCTTATGTGATCAACCATTTACAAATATGCGAAATCTCTGTCATTTTTAATCTTACTATTGCTTTTGGTTAGATTGATTGCTCAATGACGTTATTTAAATTTGTCAAATATTTACAAGAAACATTTGAATTCCTTAACATTATGCAAGTTCACGGTTAATTAAAATAATTGAAGTTCTTACACATCTTCTTTTGCTCTTATTACACATCTTCATCTTTAGTAGTTGCAGACAGTGCACGTCTGAAGAATATAACACATTACACGATATCAAACATGTCGTTTAAAGTTACGGCGCGCGTGCGAAGCACGCGCGTCACGACTAGTATATATATATATGTATGTATATATGTAGAAAAACATACTTCCACGTACGTACCCCTAAAACAACTTTCAAGACGTCCACCAATTCGATTACTTTCTACTTGCTCATATATATATATATATATATATATATATATATATATATATATATATATATATATATATATATATATATATATATATATATATAAATGTTCAGGTCGTTGGATGAACGAAAATAAAGTTGTGTTAAAGGATATAATTTATAGCAATTTTAAAGAAATTGAACACATATATATTAGAAATGTTGAATGGTAATGTTAGTTTTCATAAATAATTTATTTAGCTAGTTAATATTATGTTCATGCATGTACATGAACATTAAAATTTATCATATTTAATTTAAAATACACAAAAAATCGATGTATATAGGTTTGCTTAAGTTAATTTTAATGAAAAAAACGTTCATGCACGATGTAGATGAGAAAAAAAGTGAACGTAAACCCAAACACAAGCATTAAGATCACATTAGTAGTTAAGGATAGGTACATGATTGATTAATCATTTAGTTTCATAAACACGAGTGTTCATACACAATGTGGATGAGTAAAAATAAAATGGATGAAAACCCAAACACGAGCACTAGGAGTGTTCATAGGTCCGGACCTGGACCGGACCTGGACCGGACCGGACCGGACCGGACCGGACCGGACCGGAAGAATGCGGACCGGAAATGGACCGAATTATTCGGTCCAGGTCCGGTTCAGGTCCGGTCCAAAACCGGTCCAGGTCCGGTCTAGGACCGGATGGACCGAAAAACTAGTGATATTTACAAAATTTTAGGTCCGGACCTGGACCGGACCGGACCGGACTTGGACCGGACCGGACCGAACCTGGACCGGAACAATATCAAAACAAGTTTATTTTATTTTTTTTAATTTTTTTTTAAATATAGGTCCGGACCGGACCGGACCGAATGTGGACCGGACCGGACCGGACCGAATGTGGACCGAATTGGTTGGACCGAAGACCGGACCTGTTGTTTTCGGTCCGGTCCGGTCCGGTCCGGTCCAGGTCCGGTCCAGTCCAAAAACCGGACCGGACCGGAAAATGCTCACTCCTAACGAGCACCATGAACGTTACATTCACGGTGGTGTGATTCGTAGTAAACGTTATGCATAACTAATTATCGTTGGTTCGAATGTAATGTATTTTTGATATTTTGTTATAAAGTTGTCAGATTAAGTCTTATAATAACGTTCAATCAAGTACCTATATCATAATATTCGACGAGTCTTGTAATTTCTTATTTCTTACCGTAAGAATGGTTCTCAACGGAACCCGAGTAAATATTTGAAAACCATGCATTTAACATTTTCGTAACGCAAGTTGAATAATTAATTGTAGGCATTTATCCACACTAATTAGTAAGCCGTTGTTGAAAAACTAATGAATGGTCGAGGACGGTTGATCTCGATCTAACAAATTTCAGTGGACCCTACACCAATCGTATATAGTAAGTTTTCTTTTTCATCTCGTTATAATTACCGTGGGATAATTTTCCGCGGCCTACATAACGATACTCCATGCGCCAAAGCCCAATCTGTAAGCCCAATAAATATTTTGTTGGGTTATAAAGTCTAATGTACCGTTGATAAAGCCTACTAATTTGAGGCTCGCGTAAAAACCCAAACTGTACAAAATCCAATTTGACAGTGTCCCATACTAATTAGTGAACAACTAAATAACTAATTCATGTATGATTTTTCATCGCTTTCAAATCCTATCAATTTCATCTTTAATCAACTAATAATAATAATACATAAGTTAATTAATCAACCTTAGATTTACCCTAGTACATAGGTAGTCATAAGACAATATACGTAATGATCTAGAAGCTTCTAATAGAAGAAGAAACATAAGTTTTCACACGTACATATATATACATGCATATTAACGTAATTGATGTACTAATAATAAGTCGTCAACTATATATTCTCCACTTCGAGGGTTTACAACGATTAATATAGTATATATATTAGGTCGACGCACGTCATCTGCAACAAATATGTGCGGCCCAATATTACGAAAATGTCCCACGTACGTACTCAATCATAAATCACAACGTATAATGACTTTGTGCATCGCCATGCATGACAACGATTCCAATTTATACGTACTTTCCCAAAATTAATGTATTTTCCATATTTTTTCACAATTAGTCGAAACCTTCATTAACACTACGCAAAATTCTTATCTATCAAAATATATCTTCAACACGTACGTACTTTAAACGATAACACATATATACCAATTTCAAAGTTAAGATCGATTACTAAGTGTTTCATTAAATGATTAGTCTTAATAAAACTTTACAACTAATTAATAAAACATTTAGGATGTGTATATATGCGTTAGATAGGTGCAATATATATTATTGATAATACTTATTATTGCGTTACTAATGTCATCATAGATGTGGGGAACATAATAATATTTAATATACAAATTCATATATATCTTAATTCTCAAAATTTTAATATATAATTACATATACTTTTATTTATTCCGTAAATGCATATGAGAGGTATCCAATTCTTATGAAAATAATATTCATATAAAAATATAATTTTGTGTTATAATTTCAAATTGATTTGAATATTAATTTGTAATATTACTTTCACATTATCTTTTTCTTTGAATTTATTAGTATCTTCAATGGAAATATGAAATGCATTTTTACAATGAATCTATTTACAAATTATCGACCATGTCTGTGTGCAGACTAGTCACAGAAGAGGAACGTGCATGACAGTTGTCTATGTTAGTACAGAATCTCGAGATCATACCCAACACAGTGTTCAAAGAATACATTAATGTGAAAGGATTTACTTTCTTTTGTGAAGAAATCCTTAATCAGCAAGTCGGAACAATTCAACTTATATCGAAAAATCGGCATTTTCTGGCCAGAAATAAAAAGCTTCTTACTCGATGTTTTGAACATTTTTTAATCTAATTAATTTCCTTAAATCGAACAACAAGTTTTCTCTATGAATTTTACACCTACCCATTTTTCAAAAATCGTCTAGATCAACAACCAACACATTAATGGTTTTTTCCTCGATGAACAATGCATTAATTTCGTTGAATACAGTTAATATGAGCAAAATAATTACAATGTAATAATAATTTTGGTAAAATGCATCTAATAATATTACCCACAAATAATGTCCCACACAAATATTATTGTGATTTTAAATAAAAGACTTAAAAAAAAGTAGATAGATTTTGATCCTTCCCATCTTCAGAGGGACAAGCAAAACCGTAACCAGAATTATAAATAATATTTATTATAAATTATTTTTTTAATAATATAGATTTCTTGTTTTTAATCCTTAATTGTTTAGTGGCCAACCACATTTAGGTTTATTGGATTTATTGAAAATAATTTGGTTTGGATAGCAACATTCGCTTTTGACTCATTAATTATTTTATCTAAACCAATTATAAACGCCACTTTTTCGAATTTAAAAAAAAGGTAAAAACGAATTACTTTAATTTGAATAGAACCACTATCACAGTCCCAATTCACAAAAATATATATTCAATAATAAATCAAACCATTATAGGGATAATTCAATCCTTAGATCAAGAAGAATAAACCAAAGATAATAAAAGAGAAGACTTTCATGAATGTCAAAGCTGAAAAGTACTTACAAATAAAGGAAAATTTAACTCTATTGTGTCGTTGCACGGACTTGGAACCTTGAAACCCTGAAAACTCGTCCACCCTAAGGTGAAATGTGGCACACCTCTAAACTAACCTAGAAAGGTCTATATATAATGTTTAGATCAAACCTCAAGGCGCAAATAAGAATCCCAACTCATACACATAAGATAAGATAGGATAAAATATGATTTTAGAAAAATAGCGACCGCGAGATGGCATAGAGACGGTCTGACAAGTTGTCTCAACCCGTATGGTTACGTTGTTTGACATCTTTTTGACAGTTTAGTAAAACTCATTTTTTCCACTTATCTAGTTGGAATTATGAGACCCATGCGTACTACTTTTGAAGCTCTTTCAAAGATCTACAACTTTTTTTTTTTTGAAATGAAGTTTATATGTATTAATGATAGGAATGTACAAAAGTTACCTACTAGGCAACAAGATCAGTAAACAAAGATACAAAAGGACAAAAGGAGAGGAGCATGGGAAAAAACACAGAGAGACTAGTTAAGGTAGATTCCGTGAATCCTGGACCAGGAGAGGGTGTGATCAGAACGTTCAGTCCAGTGAGAAGTAGTGTAGCTTTTTATTGTTTGGATGATGTTGTGAGCACAAGTTGTTGCTTGTGTGAATTTCTGGTTGAATATGAGGTCATTTCGAGCTCTCCAGATGAAGTAGATGTATGTAGTAATGGTAGAGATGGTGACATGGCCTGCGATGTCATTCTTTTTTGGCTTCATCCTGCTGAGCCAATCCCAGATGTTTTGACTGTAGGGGTAGGGAGGTGGAACTTTGAGCCACTTAGAAACAAGATCAAGAACCAGGGAGGAATAGCCACATTGGTGGATGAGATGGTTCACATCCTCGACATGAAGGTTGCACAATTTGCAAGAGTCATCCTGAGAGATGTTCCAGCTTTGAAGATTTTCAAGGGTGGGTAGACGGTTGTGACTAGCCAAACAGGTTATGAAGCTGGCTTTAGGGATGTTGAGTCCATTCTAGATGATGTAGTGGGCAAAACGGGGTTGTGGGGTTGGAGGTTTCCAGATGAGATTGTAAGCGGCAGTAGTTGAGAATTTTCCCGTTGAGTTGATGGTACTTGTGGTGAATCTAGTGCCATTTGTGTTTGTGATTATCTCATCCCGAACCTTGAGTATTTGACACCAAATGTAACTATGATTGTAGTTGTATTCATACGTCCAAATGGTGTGCTGCTTCAAGATGTTTGCATTGATCCACTTAGTCCAGAGATTTTGAGATTGATTTGCAGGATCAAGATCGTAAATCAGTTTAGATAAGCACGCTTTGTTCCACGATAACAGCTCCTTAAATCCGAGACCACCTTCATTCTTTGGTAGACAGACAGTGCTCCAAGCTACCAGAGCCCTCTGACTAGAAGATTTTCCAGACCAGAGAAAAGATCTGAGTAGCCCTCGAATCTTAGCCATAATAGAGTTGGGAATTATAAGCACAACACACCAGTAGTATTGTATCGCTGAGAGGATAGATGAGATAATCTGAGTTCGGCCAGCGTAAGAGAGATTCCGAGCACTCCATGAATTAATCCTCTGTGTAATCTTGTTGATGAGAGGAATATATTCCACCGGTCTGAGACGCTTGCTTCCGATTGGGATACCAAGGTATGTGAACGGTAGTGAGCCTAATGGTAGGCCAGTGGAGATAGACAGTGAGTTTGCATCAGCAGGAGAGAGGCCTCCAGTGTAGAGCGAGGACTTGGCAGGGTTGATGAAGAGCCCAAATAGTTCCCATAGTTGTCAAGAGTTCTTTTCATAATGTTGATAGAGATGGAGTCACCCCTACAGAATAACATTAGATCATCTGCAAAACAAATATGAGTTAGTCGTGGAGAGGCACACTTTGGATGTGGGTTAAAGTCAGGAGATGAGGTGTTGGTCTTTAGCATAACGGATAGGACTTCCATTGCGATGACAAATAATGGGGGGGAGAGAGGGCATCCCTGTCTCAGGCCCCGATAGCCCTTAAAATAGCCTTGAAGAGCCCCATTCACGTTGATGGAGAAAGAAGTAGTGGTAATACATGCTTTGAGTCATCATATGCATGCGTTTCATAAAATGGTATCCAACATTAATGATCTTCACAAGGTTCTTTAATTCTTATTTCTCCAACATAAATCTATCTCAAAACTTCGATACTTAGTCAATATAGATGTCTTTCATGATGCTTTTGACCTCATAGAGGATTGAAATCCTTACTCAAGCATTTTTTCATCGTTGTTGCACATTTCTGGCCTCGAACGCCCACAATACAAAACAAACATAAGTAGACACCACAATATACCATTTGAAGGATTTATGCTCTATATGAACACAAACCAAACCAAAATAGATATGAAACGCATGCATATGATGACTCAAAAGACGTATGTTTTGAACGCACTAGGTAAGGTCAAAAAGCATGAGGTCTTTTCATAGGGTGTAACGGGGTTATGGGACAATGGAAAACCAACGTAGGTGAGGTCAAAAATCAGGTCGAATGGTTTATAAAATCTGGGGTATCAAATCCGACCAATCTTGAAGCACTTTAATATTTCATCATTGAGGATTGAACACACTAGATTGGTTGCACTATTCCAAGAGCACATAACACTTGACTTTAAGCTCTTTAAAACACTCTTCAAATATGAACACTATATACACTTCACATTCAACCCAATTTTTATCATTCACTGCGTAATCGAGACGGCTTGAGACAACTTGGGAGACGGCATACATGTCGTTCGACATCTCATCTTGCATCTCGCCTAAGACTGAACAAGATTTACTTTACTTGGTCCATCAACAGTAAGATGAAGATTTCAAACAGCTTGAGACTCTGTTTCATAAGTCGTTTGGCTTGTGATGAATCTTTGGTCTTTGGATCTTGTTTCCGGCTTGATTGGGGGAGTTCGTGTTGTAGTTCCTCAACCATGAATGATCTTCTCTCCGTATCTAAATTTACTGAGGACGTACTTTTGACACAATTGACACCGGAAATGACTTAGACACAAAAAGGTCAATGTAGATACTGAAATATGGAAAGTGAGTGATTTATGTACGAATAGTGATGTATGAGAGAGCAATAGGCGTATGGAATGCATGATTCTAAACACTACATGATGTTACATTTGACACTCATCAAAATACCCCATACTTAAACCTTACTCGTCCTCGAGTAAGGTCCTGTCATAAGTCATACCATGTGCAAAACAAGTGAATGTCTCAACTATAAGGAAGAACAAACAACTTAAACCATGCCATCATAGCATCAATTATTGTAAGAGGATAAATAAAGAATCATATTCATCCAACAGTCAAGATGATGTGTTTGCTATCAATCTCACAAGATGTGTTTGGGCATATATCAATAATCACTCAAACTCAACATACACGAAAAGCTCTTACTATAAGCTTGTCAAGGCGTTCTCAAAGTCCACCACCTATCAAGTGATACTAAGATGCTGTAACACCCCAAATTTTACAACTCAGGGAGTTACTGGTTAGAACCGCACAGTGGGTACCAACCTTAGTTTGACAACAACTTAACAAGATCTTACAACAAGGCACAGATAAGGAAAATTAGAAATCATAAAATAATTCTTAACAATGTATGAATGTGACCAGAACAACTAACAGCCGGAAAACGTAATATAACAAAGTACGGAAGGAACGAAAAGAAACAAGGTCCAATTGAAAATCCCACAAATAAAGGAACTGCAAAACGTCCTAAAAGTACGACACCCCGGCTGACCACTACCATCCGGATCACTCGGCATCTGCTCTAACCTGTGGTAAATCTACACAACATGACAACCGTTAGCTAACTATCCAAATATAAGTAGAATGACAACAGCACAAACACAAGCAGAAACACAAATAAACAAACATCATGCTGGCACTCAACCGTTTATTATCTATTATTTAAGTGATTCATATTATTCAATTTACAGTTGTGGCACGAGAGCTATTAACAGTTCTCGCCTCCGTTCCTTATCCAACTGGGTGTAGGTATAGCTGACCTCCGCCGGTAGCATCACTACAAACCGAGTATGGACTAGTCCCTAAAGAAACCCCCAGCGCTCGCAAGCTAACTGAGCAGAATGCCACCGCCCGTTACTCGTAGGCCAAGTATAGGTCGGTAAATATTTATCACAACCTATAACTCTAACATCTCAATCACACACCACTATCATCATTCATGCTCATATTTAGAAGTCAGCTAAGTAAGCCCAAAGGACTTACCTCGTATAAAGCTCGACTCTTTGTAAACCAAACTCGCTCTGTAAACTGTAGCAACTCAGTTGCCTGTCAAAGGAGATAAGTGCATTAGCACACTCCCACGTAGTTAAAAGTCTAAGACTTCTAAGATAAAAGAACGTAGTAAGACATAACTAGTTACAGTACTAATTTAGGGTAAAATGACCATTTTACCCTTGGTCCCGAAACTCCCAAAATTTCCAAAATTCATGTCTAAACTCCTATTTGAGATTCTAAAAACATATTCTAACTCCTAAGGTTTAGTTTGGGTATAAACCGGTATCTTTCTTATTTTCATATTTTTCAAAAGATCGTGTAGGTCTAATTTCGGTTCCAAATATAAAATTCGTAAAAGCTTATAAAATTCCGAACTCCTTCTCTAAATCATCTATGATATTCCATCTAACCTTAGGAAAAAGAATTTCTCCAAACTGTTCATTCAACGGTTTTATAAAAATTCTCAAAGTTGACTATTTCACCTACAAATTCTATACTTAACCAAAAATCCTAAGTTTACAAAAACTGCTCAACTACCCAACTTCGGAAGCCTATAACTTCTAATCCGACCGTTCATTTCTTCTCAAATTTTAATAGAGTAAACTACATACATCCATCTATCATCTATTAAAATTTCAACGGTGGATCTTCAACCTAACTCTCAAACATTGATCCTCAACATTGACCATTACTCACTTACAAAACTGAGTTCTACAAGGGAGTTTTTCATTTCTATTTCTAGGAGCAATCTGATCTACTCTTATTATCATCCAGTGATCATAAATTAGAACTATAGGAGACTTCAACAAAGCTCAATTACTATCCCTCCAATTCCCCGGCTTGATCTCCATTCATAACGAAACCGAACACATATATAATCTATACAATTATAACATCTAGAGGGCAAGAATTGGACTGCAGAAGAGAGATGGCTCACCTCTTCAACAGCTACTGGACTGAGGCGCCTTCAGACGGTTCCAGATGGCCCTCCGGTTTCCTCGGCGGGACAGATCAGGAGGAGGGAAGTGATGGTTCGGCTTGGCTCTATTGCTGCAGTAGTTGAACGACTCTTTCCAGCCTCACTGCTGTCAGGGATTGACCGAGATGGGGGTTGTCCGGGCACAAAAGGATAGTTGCGTGAGTCCAGTAGTGACACTAGCAGAAGGTAGAAGGGTAAGGAGAGGAAGAGCCTACCTGCTGCGTTTTACAAGCTCTCTAGTTGACGTTGTTCTAGTTGCTGCGACGAGAGGAGGAGAGTAGAGTGGATCCGTGAATGTCTGTACTTGGACAGTAATGAGTCGGTGTAACGAAGGTGTGAAGGATAAAGATATGCAGAGAAGGAGAGTGATATCCGGGCGATAAATGAGGCGTTACTGCAGTAGGAGAGAGAGAGAGAAGGAGGAGAGTAACGGCTGAATGAATCTGTAACAGCTGATCTTCTGGGCTCCTCCATTCGTTGGGCCGAAGCAAGGCAGCAGGTGGCTGCAGATGGCGCTGGACTGAAGGAGCTTTGGGCTGGAGAAGCGCTGGGCTGAAGACGGGCAATCTGGACGGCTAGACGCTAGGCTGGAGCTGGCAAGGCAGCAGCTCTTCCTGGGCTGAAGATGACAAGGCAGCAGCTCTTCCTGGGCTGAGCACACGCTGGGCTGGAGCTGGCAAGGCAGCAGCTCTTCTTGGGCTGAGCACACGCTGGGCTGGAGCTGGCAAGGCAGCAACTCTTCCTGGGCTGAGCACACGCTGGGCTGGAGGAGGCAGCAGGCGGCTGCTGGGCTGCAGAAGCTGGGCTGCAGAGGGCTAGAGCTGGCACAATGGTGAGGGGAGCAGCAGCCCGGTGCTAGCTGCAGTCCGGAATCGAGATCCCGACAATGAATGTACGTAATAAACGGATACGGATTATGTTACAGTTTAGGATTGGTTATAAAAATCCTATCATTTTATGTGAAAGTAAGCTACATAAAATGATGACTTTTTAAAAGATTCTATCATTTTATGTGAAGGAATTCTACATAAAATGATAAATTTTATAATAATGTGTCTAACTAAGTAGACGGATATGAATCAACTGATCGAGATCGGGTTTGTTACAGAAATAAACGGAATAAAAATTCCGGATATTACATCAGTACCCCCTTAAAATAAGTTTCGTCCCGAAACTTAGAATAAAGTATTTACCCCAAACATTTCCCTCAAGAGTTATATTCTAGCATGCAAACTACTCACGCCATCAAGCACATAAACATAAACAATCATTTAAACATATAATCACAGAAATCATATAAGGTATCGTCTCAGTACTAACCCGTCGGTACTGAGGTAGTGGCTAACTCCGCAAAGAACTCAGGGTAATTACGTCTAATACTCTCCTCTGTCTCCCAGGTAGCCTCATCAGCTCCTCGTCTAGACCACTGAATCCTCGGCATCGGTATCTCCTTAGAACGCAGGCGCCTAATACTACGCTCTAGGACGGCTACTGGATACTCCACAAAAGTGTGGTCTGGCTCGACTATCAGGTCCTCATGACTGATGACGTGTCTAGGATCCAGTATGTACTCTCTCAGCTGAGATACATGAAAAACTGGGTGTACTCCCTCTAATCTCGGTGGCAGTGCTAGTCGGTAGGCAACCTCTCCGACTCTCTCTAAGATCTCAAATGGACCGACATATCGGGGACTCAGCTTCCCCTTAATGCCGAAACGTCTAACTCCTCTCGTAGGTGACACTCTCAACCACACCTGTGCACCTACTCTAAACTCCAAAGGTCGACGCCTTTTGTCGGCGTAGGACTTCTGACGACTCTGAGCTGCTAACATCCTCTCCCGGACTAAGGCAATCCGGGCGATGTCATCCTGTATCTGGTCGGGTACTACCCCTTCAGCCTTGCTAGGCTCATCCCAACACAACGGTGTACGACATCTCCGCCCGTACAAAGCCTCATAAGGTGCCATCCCAATAGACGCATGCCAGCTGTTATTATATGAAAACTCTACTAGTGGGAGATGATCTGGCCATACCTGCCCCCAATCTAGTACACATGCCCGTAACATATCCTCTAAGGTCTGAATGGGCCTCTCAGACTGACCGTCTGTCTGTGGGTGATAGGTAGTGGTAAAGTGTAGACTCGTCCCCATAGCAGTATGTACCTGCTGCCAAAATCTCGAGGTAAAACGTCCATCCCTGTCGGAGACGATAGTCCTCGGTACTCCGTGGAGTCTCACAATGTGTCTGGTGAACTCCTCCGCTAGACGACTTACCGGCCATGTTTCCTTAATCGGAATGAAAAGTGCGGTCTTCGTCAGACGGTCTACCACTACCCAAATGGCATCAAAACATCTACTGAGCCTCAATCCTATGACGAAATCCATAGATATATCCTCCCACTTCCAATGTGGTACTGGAAGTGGGTGGAGCTCTCCTCCGGACCTACGATGCTCAATCTTGACCTGCTGACAGGTCGCACACTGGGCTACATATCGAGTCACATCAGACTTCAAACCACCCCACCAGAAGAAACGTCTCACGTCCTTATACATCTTACTCGCTCCTGGATGTACGGAGTAAGGGGTAGCATGAGCCTCACCTAGTATCCTCTGTCTCAACTCACTGTCTGATGGCACACAGATACGATCCTTCCTTCTCATCACTCCATCGGCACCAATAGTGAACTGAGGTGCCTCATCTCGTGACATCCGGTCCCGGATCCGGGTCAAAGTCGGGCAGGTCTCCTGCTTCTGTCGGATCTCACCCAACAGGTCAGGAAGTAACTCTAAGGTGGCTAACTGATGAGCTATATCGGGGAACTGGATCTCTACCTCCAACCAAGCTAAGTCTCTTTGTAACTGTGGTTGTACTGTCAACCGAGCTATCGCCTTCTCCCGAGGCGTCTTCCGACTCAAAGCGTCAGCAACTACATTCGCCTTCCCGGGGTGGTAGAGAATCTCCAGGTCGAAATCCTTGATCAACTCTAGCCACCGCCTCTGGCGGTTATTCAACTCCCGCTGAGTGAATATGTACTTCAGACTCTTATGGTCTGTGAAGATCTGACAGGTCGCTCCATAGAGATAATGACGCCAGATCTTAAGAGCATGTACTACCGCAGCTAACTCCAGGTCATGGGTGGGGTAGTTCTCCTCATACGTCTTCAGCTGTCGAGACGCATACGCTATGACCTTACCCCTCTGCATCAAGACACACCCCAAGCCCAGCTTGGATGCGTCACTGTACACTACAAAGTCCTCTGTACCCTCAGGCTGTACTAAGATCGGAGCAGACGTCAATCTCCTCTTCAGCTCCTCAAAACTCTGCTGACACGGCTCAGACCAGACGAACCGAGTAGTCTTCCTCAGGAGACAAGTAAGTGGTCGGGCGATCAGGGAAAACCCTTCCACAAACCGACGGTAATAACCTGCCAATCCAAGGAAGCTGCGAACCTCCTTAACATTCTTCGGAGGTTGCCAAGAGGACACTGACTCAATCTTCGCCGGGTCGACCTTAATCCCCTCAGCAGTCACTACATGGCCTAGGAAAGCCACCTCTGACATCCAGAACTCACACTTGGATAGCTTAGCATATAGCTGGCTATCCTGTAGAATCTGTAGCACTGTCCTCAAGTGTCCGGCATGCTCCTCTCGACTTCTAGAGTAAACTAGAATGTCGTCAATGAAGACCACTACAAACTGGTCTAAGAAGTCGATGAAAATTCCGTTCATCAACTCCATAAATACTGCTGGCGCATTAGTGAGCCCGAATGGCATCACTACAAACTCATAGTGGCCATACCTAGTCCGAAATGCCGTCTTAGGTATGTCCTGATCTCTCACCCTCAACTGGTGATAACCCGATCTCAAATCTATCCTCGAGAACACTGACGCTCCATGCAGCTGGTCCAGCAGATCATCTATGCGAGGCAATGGATACTTATTCTTGATGGTGACCTTGTTTAACTCCCGGTAGTCGATACACAGCCTCATCGATCCATCCTTCTTCCTCACAAATAACACTGGTGCGCCCTAGGGAGAAACACTAGGGCGTATGAAGCCCTTCTCTGCTAACTCCTCTAACTGCTTCTTCAGCTCAAGCAGCTCTATCGGGGCCATGCGGTACGGGGCTTTCGAGATCGGTCTCGTGCCCGGCTCTAACTCAATGCTAAAATCAACACTCCTCTGTGGAGGTAGCCCTGGTAAGTCGTCACTGAATACCTCTGCAAACTCGCATGCAACTGGTATCTCCTCTACTGTCAGGCTCTTGCGCTCCTTCATGGCATAACACCAGAAGGCCTCGCAACCCTGTGCTATCAATCTGGCTGCTCTCACTGCGCTGATAACTGTGCCGGACTTTCCGAGGTCCCAACCTCGGAATATCACTCTGTGACCCTCCTCAGTGGCGACAGTCACAGTTCTCCTACCAATATCTAAGATTGCTCCATACCTAGTCATCCAATCTATCCCCAATATCACGTCCTCCTGTGCTAAGGGCATGATTAGAAAATTTACTAACCAAATCCGGCCTCCCAGATGAATAGGGCAGTCATAAATCTCTCGGGATCCTCTAACCTTACCCCCATCTGGTAATCCAACCACAAAAGGTACACCCTCTACTGTAGCTAAGGACAACCTATCTACGCATGCATCTGATATAAAGGAGTGCGTAGCACCCGTATCAAATAAAACTCGCACAGGTAAGTCATGGATCCAAATAGTACCTGTGGTCGCAGGGGCTGTAGGCTGCTCAGTGCTCCTCAGCTCGAACACTCTCGATGGTCCTCCTCTGGTGTCAGTGGTACTACCACGTCCCCTGCCACGACCTGATCCCTGTGCCGTACTGTATGAAGCAGGGTGTCCTGGAGTCCGGTACTATTGCTGCTGCTGACTCGGAGCTCGGTACTGAGGAGGTCTCTGTACACTCTTCTCAGCACCTGCAGGAGAAGATCCCTGCTGTGAAGGGGCCCTACCCTGACGGCAGAAGGTAGCTTTGTGTCCCGGCTTCCCACAAGTGAAGCAAGTGGTAGGTGGTCTCTGGCAATCTGTCTTAATGTGATCGCGGCTACCACAGTTAAAGCATTGTCGATCTCTACTGGGAGTCTGAACTGTAGAGTGGTAGCTGGACCTCCCCTGAGTCTGTCCTCGACCATAACCTGCTACTGCTGCACTGCTACCAGCATGTCCTGTCCTCTGCCGCTTATCCGGCCCACTAGACTGAACTGCTTTCCTCGAAGCTGGCCTATCTCTCTCATAAGCAGAGGCTCTATCCTGATAATCAGACAAAGTCTCACAGCGGAATCCAGCCAGGTATGATCGGGTACTCTCTCTCAGTCTCCTGGAGAAAAGGTAAACATGCTGCTCTTCTGGAGGTGCAGATGGTCCCAGTAAGGTCAACTCTTTCTGAAACTTCTTTATGGCTGCAGCAATCGGGATATCCTCAAATCCCGCCTCAATAAAATCCTGGAACCTCTCCCTTCTCAGCGAAATAGGACAGTACCTGTCCCTAACAATGTTCCTCATCTGCTCCCAGCTGGTGACTCGGCTACGAATGGTACGCCACCATGAATGAGCATCATCTGTGAAACAGGTCTGCACCAAATCCACCTGTCGATCCTCGGGGCAACGTATTGCCTCCAAAGCAGTCTCTATCTTCCCTATCCAGTGCTCCACCTCTAGTCCTATTTCTCCACTGAATGAGGGAACCTTCTGAGAGTTGAAAGCCTTCAACCACTCATCCGGTCTCGGTGCTCTAGACCCAGCAGGCGCTCTATCAGCATTAGCTCTCCTCTCAGGTACAGCCGGCACCTGAGACACTCCCTGTGTCACCTGAGCTGACCTAGTCGGTACCACCGGTGGTACCTGGGTAAGCCTCTCAACTCTGGCAGCCTCCTTCATACGCTCGACGTATGCTCTGTACTCCCTATACTCCGATGCTCCAATAGAAACACGTCCAGACTCAGTCGAACGTGCTCCCTGCGCTCCAGACCTAGCAGCGGTCTCATGCCTGACCTCGGGGCCTACACTCTCAGCTACCTCTTCCACAGCAGCCTCTGGTATGCTTGCTGCAGGTGGATCCTCTCGAGGAACTCGTCCTCGACCTCTCCCTAGTGGAGGTCTACCCCCACGACCACGCCCTCTAATAGCAGGGGTGCTATCAGCTCAATCCTGTCTGACTGGGGGAAGGGGGGACGACCCCTACCTCGGCCAGTCACTGGTGTAGCCCTAGTACGTGTCATCTATACGAACGGTAACAACTACAGTTATAATCTAACTAATCTATCATAACAGTAAAAGTCTATAATAATAACAATACTAAGAATACCGAGATCCGCAGAGGTAGTGGTGGTCATCCGTACTTTCTATCCCAACCCGACTCTATATGCATTTTAAAACCAAAATCTTCTTTGGAAAACTCAGACCCCTTTCGGGTTCTGTTTATTTACTTATATGACCTTTTTAGAAGATTTCAAGTGCCATTGTTGCCAACCTAGAGCTCTGATACCATGTTGTAACACCCCAAATTTTACAACTCAGGGAGTTACTGGTTAGAACCGCACAGTGGGTCCCGACCTTAGTTTGACAACAACTTAACAAGATCTTACAACAAGGCACAGATAAGGAAAATTAGAAATCATAAAATAATTCTTAACAATGTATGAATGTGACCAGAACAACTAACAGCCGGAAAACGTAATATAACAAAGTACGGAAGGAACAAAAAGAAACAAGGTCCAACTGAAAATCCCACAAATAAAGGAACTGCAAAACGTCCTAAAAGTACGACACCCCGGCTGACCACTACCATCCGGATCACTCGGCATCTGCTCTAACCTGTGGTAAATCTACACAACATGACAACCGTTAGCTAACTATCCAAATATAAGTAGAATGACAACAGCACAAACACAAGCAGAAACACAAATAAACAAACATCATGCTGGCACTCAACCGTTTATTATCTATTATTTAAGTGATTCATATTATTCAATTTACAGTTGTGGCACGAGAGCTATTAACAGTTCTCGCCTCCGTTCCTTATCCAACTGGGTGTAGGTCTAGCTGACCTCCGCCGGTAGCATCACTACAAACCGAGTATGGACTAGTCCCTAAAGAAACCCCCAGCGCTCGCAAGCTAACTGAGCAGAATGCCACCGCCCGTTACTCGTAGGCCAAGTATAGGTCGGTAAATATTTATCACAACCTATAACTCTAACATCTCAATCACACACCACTATCATCATTCATGCTCATATTTAGAAGTCAGCTAAGTAAGCCCAAAGGACTTACCTAGTATAAAGCTCGACTCTCTGTAAACCAAACTCGCTCTGTAAACTGTAGCAACTCAGTTGCCTGTCAAAGGAGATAAGTGCATTAGCACACTCCCACGTAGTTAGAAGTCTAAGACTTCTAAGATAAAAGAACGTAGTAAGACATAACTAGTTACAGTACTAATTTAGGGTAAAATGACCATTTTACCCTTGGTCCCGAAACTCCCAAAATTTCCAAAATTCATGTCTAAACTCCTATTTGAGATTCTAAAAACATATTCTAACTCCTAAGGTTTAGTTTGGGTATAAACCGGTATCTTTCTTATTTTCATATTTTTCAAAAGATCGTATAGGTCTAATTTCGGTTCCAAATATAAAATTCGTAAAAGCTTATAAAATTCCGAACTCCTTCTCTAAATCATCTATGATATTCCATCTAACCTTAGGAAAAAGAATATCTCCAAACTGTTCATTCAACGGTTTTATAAAAATTCTCAAAGTTGACTATTTCACCTACAAATTCTATACTTAACCAAAAATCCTAAGTTTACAAAAACTGCTCAACTACCCAACTTCGGAAGCCTATAACTTCTAATCCAACCGTTCATTTCTTCTCAAATTTTAATAGAGTAAACTACATACATCCATCTATCATCTATTAAAATTTCAACGGTGGATCTTCAACCTAACTCTCAAACATTGATCCTCAACATTGACCATTACTCACTTACAAAACTGAGTTCTACAAGGGAGTTTTTCATTTCTATTTCTAGGAGCAATCTGATCTACTCTTATTATCATCCAGTGATCATAAATTAGAACTATAGGAGACTTCAACAAAGCTCAATTACTATCCCTCCAATTCCCCGGCTTGATCTCCATTCATAACGAAACCGAACACACATATAATCTATACAATTATAACATCTAGAGGGCAAGAATTGGACTGCAGAAGAGAGATGGCTCACCTCTTCAACAGCTACTGGACTGAGGCGCCTTCAGACGGTTCTAGATGGCCCTCCGGTTTCCTCGGCGGGACAGATCAGGAGGAGGGAAGTGATGGTTCGGCTTGGCTCTATTGCTGCAGTAGTTGAACAACTCTTTCCAGCCTCACTGCTGTCAGGGATTGACCGAGATGGGGGTTGTCCGGGCACAAAAGGATAGTTGCGTGAGTCCAGCAGTGACACTAGCAGAAGGTAGAAGGGTAAGGAGAGGAAGAGCCTACCTGCTGCGTTTTACAAGCTCTCTAGTTGACGTTGCTCTAGTTGCTGCGACGAGAGGAGGAGAGTAGAGTGGATCCGTGAATGTCTGTACTTGGACAGTAATGAGTCGGTGTAACGAAAGTGTGAAGGATAAAGATACGCAGAGAAGGAGAGTGATATCCGGGCGATAAATGAGGCGTTACTGCAGTAGGAGAGAGAGAGAGAGAAGGAGGAGAGTAACGGCTGAATGAATCTGTAACAGCTGATCTTCTGGGCTCCTCCATTCGCTGGGCCGAAGCAAGGCAGCAGGTGGCTGCAGATGGCGCTGGACTGAAGGAGCTTTGGGCTGGAGAAGCGCTGGGCTGAAGACGGGCAATCTGGACGGCTAGACGCTAGGCTGGAGCTGGCAAGGCAGCAACTCTTCCTGGGCTGAAGATGACAAGGCAGCAGCTCTTCCTGGGCTGAGCACACGCTGGGCTGGAGCTGGCAAGGCAGCAGCTCTTCCTGGGCTGAGCACACGCTTGGCTGGAGGAGGCAGCAGGCGGCTGCTGGGCTGCAGAAGCTGCGCTGCAGAGGGCTAGAGCTGGCACAATGGTGAGGGGAGCAGCAGCCTGGTGCTAGCTGCAGTCCTGAATCGAGATCCTGACAATGAATGTACGTAATAAACGGATACGGATTATGTTACAGTTTAGGATTGGTTATAAAAATCCTATCATTTTATGTGAAAGTAAGCTACATAAAATGATGACTTTTTAAAAGATTCTATCATTTTATGTGAAGGAATTCTACATAAAATGATAAATTTTATAATAATGTGTCTAACTAAGTAGACGGATATGAATCAACTGATCGAGATCGGGTTTGTTACAGAAATAAATGGAATAAAAATTCCGGATATTACAGATGCAAGATATACATATCATGAGGTCTTTATGAGGGTTGCAACGGGGATGTAGGACATGGAAAAGTTATGTTGATAGGCCAATACAGCAAATAATATTCGGGGTACCGAATTGCATAACTCGAAACTCCTTCAATGCATTACCACTCGCACTTTTCTTCATATTTGTACTTCTTCATGTATCATAAACTTGATCTTTACAACATTTGTTATCTCTTTTAGGGATAAACTTTTCTTCCTTTTGAACCAAAACTTATATTTGGTGCAACATACTTGGCGGGAACTTTTCATCCTCTTCACCAAACATGAAAATATATTCGATAAGGATAATATGCATCCAAACTAGCGTATTTACTTCTTGGAATCACATTAATACTTCAAGGGAACACCCCATACTTGATTAATTTCTTCATTCTTTTTCTTCCATCACAACGCCGAATATATTCAAATGAGGTTATACACCGTAACGAGACATTTTGAGGGGAATCAAAGAAGGAAAAATAAAGGCAAGAAGTGGCTAATATAAGTGAAACATATATAAGGGTAGAAAAGGTCACACATGCTTATCAAATAGTCAAAGAACGAGAATAGTATAACTATGCGAAACGTTAATTGCTCCGATGACTCTTTTTTTTTGTGAAATTCTTGACGAATCTTGATGTGGAACTTCTCAAATTTTAAATCTGATGGTCCTAAACAACCTACCCGTAAGAATAACGGAATACGATCGAATAAGACTTTCATGCCCAACTAACTCAATTTATTTTCTTATAGATGACGTTCATTCTAAACATGTATATATAATATAATATAAAATAGATAATCAATTATCGTTGGTTAGAATGTAATGTATTTTTGATATTTCGTTATAATGTTGTCAGATTAAGTCTTATAATAACGCTCAATCTAGTGCGTATATCATAATATTCTACGACTCTTGTAAATTCTTGTTCGTTACCGTAAAAATGGTTCTCAATAGAACCCGAGCCTATACATATATTCGAAAACCATGCATTTAACATTTTCTTAACACAAGTTGAATAATTCATCGTAGGCATTTATCCACATTAATTAGTAAACCGTTGTTGAAAAACTATTAATTGATCGAGGACAATTATTGATTAAGAAATTTACATCGTTATATCGATCTCTAACAAATTGCAGTGGACCAATCTCATATAGCAAGTTTTCTTTTTCATCTCCTTGTACGTACTTTCCCATAATTTATATGTATTTCCATATCTTTTTCACGATTAGTGAAGATCATTCCGACGTCGAAGCCTTCATTAACACTACGCAAAATTCTTATCCATCAAACTAAACACGTATACTTTAAACGATAACACATAGCAATTGAAATGTTAAGATTGATTACTAAGTGTTTCATTAAATGATTTGTCTTAATAAAACTTTACAACCAATTAATTAAAACATTTAGGATGTGTATGTATGCGTTAGATCGATAGGTGCAATATATATTATTGATCGACAACGTTATGTTGATCTTATTATTGCACTACTAATAATAATTATAATTATATATATATATATATATATATATATATATATATATATATTGATTCTCATAATTTTAATATATATTATAAAATTGGTATACAGAATTATATATATACTTTTTTTTTTTTTGAAAATTTACTTTTATTGAGGGAAAAGGATATACAGAAGAGTTCAGGAGCAAATACAATAGAATAGAGAGTGGGAAACAAGCATGATAGGGATTAGGAGAGTGAGGGAGAGGACTAGACAAGGTTGAAGTTCAGCATTCGGGCGTGGCATGGAAGAAAGGAGAGCGGTCCTTCCAGGTATGTTCAAAGTGGAGCTTAATGGCTCTTATGATCTCGTAGGCACAGTTCACGGCTCTAGTGAAGGTGTTGTTAAAGACCATGTTGTTCCTAACCTTTAACACGAAGTAGATGAAAGTGGTGATTGAGGCGGTCCAGATACTTTCCATGAGGTTGCTTTTAGCATTGGGTCTGGAACTGAGCCAGCTCCAGACGTCGTTTAAGTATGGAGCAGGATAGGGGACTCGGGTCCATCGGGAGACGATGTCGAGCACCAGGAAATTATATATATACTTTTATTTATTTTGTAAATGCAAAATGAGGTATCCAATTTTTATGAAAATAATATTCATATAAAAATATAATTTTGTGTTTTAATTTCAAATTGATTTGAACATTAATCTATAATATTACTTTCACATTACTTTTTTCTTTGAATTAATTAGTATCTTCAATGGAGATATGAAATTATTGTCACAATGAATCTATTTACAAATTATCTACTGTGTATCGATTGTATCGATTCTGTCTGTAAACAGGCTGGTCACAGAAAAAGAACGTTCATGACAGTTGTGTATATTGTTACAGAATCTCGAAATCATACCCAACACAGTGTTCAAAGAATACATTAATGCAAAGGATTTACTTTCTTTTGTGAAGAAATCTTTAATCAGCAAGTCGGAACAATTCAACTTATATCTAAAAATCGTCATTTTCTGGCTAGAAATAAAAAGAAACTTACTCGGTGATTTAAACTTTTTAATATCAATTGATTTCCTTAAATCGAACAATAAGTTTTCTCTATGAATTCTACGCCCAACCATTTTTTAAAAATCGTCTAGATCAACGATCAACACATTAATGATTTTGCCTCGATGAACAATGTATTAATTTCGTTGAATACAAAAATAATTACAATGTAATAATTATTTTGGTAAAATAAATCTAATAATATTATTCACAAATAATGTCCCACCTAAATTTTATTGTGATTTTAAATAAAAGACTTACAAAAATTGACAGATTTTGATCCTTCCCATGTCCAGAGGGACAAGCAAAACCGTAACTAGAATTATATATAATATTTATTATAAATTATTTTTTTGATAATATTGATTTCTTTTTTTTAATCCTTAATTGTTTAGTATCCAATCCCGTTACAACGTCAAACATAGGTCAACCACATTTAGGTTTATTGAATTTATTGAAAATAATTTGGTTTGGAGAGCAACATTCACTTTTGACTCTTCAGTTATTTTTTTTTTTGAATTGATGTATATATATATCAAGAAGGGATTTTACAAGGCTACTAGCCTGAGATTACAAAGCGCAAGAGAGTATTAGAAAGAGAACATCAGTGAAAGGTTATAGGAGCATTTAGAGGAGGTGAATGCCAAGTATGCTGGCCCAGGAGGTGGAGGTGTCCGATCTGTCAGTCCAGTGGCAAGAGGCATGGGACTTGGTGAAGTTGATGATGTTGTGAGCACAAGTAGTAGGGTGAGTTTGTGCTTGGTTGTAGATAAGATCATTACGGGCTTTCCAGATGAAGTATATGAAGCTTGTGATGGAGGAGATGCGGATGTGGGTGATCAAATCAAGCTTATGCGCCTTTGAAGAGTCAAAGTGACTGAGCCAGCTCCTGATGTTGGCTTGGTAAGGGTAAGGTTGAGGGGTTCTGGTCCATTTAGAGATAAGATCCAAAACAAGGGATGAGTAGCTACAATGATGGAGGAGGTGGGTCTCGTCCTCCGGATGAGAGTTACAGAGTCTGCAGGTATTATTATCAACAATGTGCCAATCTTTAAGTTTAGAGAGAGTTGGCAGACGGCCAAGACTGGCCAGCCAACCGATGAAGCTGCTCTTGGGCGGGCAAAGTCTTCCCCAAATAATAGCAACTCGGTAATTGGGGGAGGGAAGTGGGAGGTTCCAGCAAAGATCATAAGCCGCAGTGTGAGAGATGAAGAGAGTGGGGGTTACCTTTGCCAAGATCTCGTCACGAACCTTAAGGATGTTGCACCAAATGTTACTGCAGTTGTAGTTTGGAGAACTTGTCCAGATAGAATAACCTTTAAGAAGGTTGTTGTTAGCCCAAGTGGCCCAAAGACTAGAAGGAGAGTTCGAGTTGGTGTGTTCAAGCTCAAAAATAAGGCTAGAAAGACAGGCTTTGTTCCAGGACAAGGCTTCCTTGAAACCAAGACCCCCATCAGTCTTGGAAGTGCAGACCGTACTCCAAGCAACCAGTGCACGGGAGCTGGAACCAATGCCGGCCCAAAGGAAGGATCTCAGGAGACCTCTAATCTTGGACATGATCAGACATGGGATAAGGAGTGTAGAGCACCAGTAGTTTTGAATGGCATAGAGAATTGAGGAGATAAGCTGCTTACGACCTGCATAAGAGAGATTGCGAGCACTCCAAGAGTTTATTTTATTGGTGATTTTGGTGATGAGTGGAGCGAACTCGGCTTGGCTAAGTCTTTTACTCCCCACAGGGATGCCAAGGTAAGTGAATGGCAGTGATCCCATTGAAAGACCAGAAGAGGAAATGATGTGGTCTCGATCAGCAGTTTGAATTCCTCCAGTGAAGATGGATGACTTCGCATGATTGATAAGGAGCCCAGAATAGGAGCCAAAGGCATCCAGGGTGCTCAGCAGGATGTTAACTGATGTGTGGTCACCTCGACAGAAAAGCAGAAGATCATCCGCGAAGCAGAGATGGGTAATTCTTGGTGAGGCACACTTGGGGTTGATATTGAAGTTTGGGGTTGCAGTGTTTGTTCTGATCATGGAGTTGAGAACCTCCATAGCAATGACAAAGAGGGGGGGCGAGAGTGGGCAGCCTTGTCTGAGCCCTCTCGAGCCCTTGAAGAAGCCACATAGAGAGCCGTTCAGGTTGATGGAGAATGAGGAGGTGGTGATGCATACAGCAATCAGATTGATGAACTTTCTGGGGAAGCCCATTCTGGCTAAGCAGTGAAGTACGAAGTTATGGTTGATCATGTCGAAGGCTTTAGAAATGTCAATCTTTAGAGCGCAGCGGGGGGAGATATGACTCCGGTTATATTTTTTAAAGAGCTCCTGACATATAAGGATGTTGTGCTTAATCAGACGACCTTTGACGAAAGCCCCTTGGTAGTTTCCAATGATGGAAGGTAAGGTAGAGTTGAGCCTTTCTGCAAGTAACTTGGCTATCACCTTGTATGTAGTGTTGCAACAGGAGATTGGACGGTAATCGGAGGGGAGAGTTGGGTTGGGCTTTTTGGCGATGAGGGTGATTGAAGTGTGATTAACCATAGGGGGCATGAGTCCGGAAGAGAGGAATTGTTGGATGGCTTCAGTAAACAGATCCCCAGTCACGCTCCAAGATTTTTTATAGAAGAAGGAGTTGAATCCGTCTGGACCAGGGGATTCGCAATCGCCAATATTGAAGAGCGTAGAACGGATTGCATAGTTAGAGAAGTCATTATCCAGGAGGATCATGTCTTCAGGCGTGATAGTAGGCAAGGTGCAATCCGGAAAGAGATCCAAGGGGTTATCCGGGGTGATAGGGTTGAGGATCTTGGAGAAGTGGTTAACAAGTATTGCAGTTATTTTTCCAGGGCAGTAAGTGGGACCACTCTTAAGATTGAATGGGTCAAGGATATATTTGATTGCGTTTTTTGCTCTTCTGGTGGTTACACTCTTGAAGAAATATCTCGAGCATTGATCGCCATTCATCACCCAGGAAGCTTTGGAGACTTGGGCAAGTGTGGACCTGAGGCGATTGGAATCAGCTTTGAGATTGTGGGTTAACGAGCGTTCTTCATCCAAGAGGGCGTCATTCGAAGGGTCGTTTTTGAGATTGGATTGGGTGCGGTCAAGCTTGTCTTTGTGATCATCAATTGCTAAGAAGAGTTTCTCCATGGTCAAGCTCGGGAACTTTTTGAGGGTTCTCTTAAGGCGCTTGAGGTTTGAGTACAAGCAGCCCATCGAGCCAAGGCAGCAAGCAGAATGAGGAAGAGCCCACGAATTTTTCACTTCAGTGAGGAAGTGTTCATGTGAAGCCCAAGGGTTGCTGAATCGGAATTGCCGAGGAGGGGCCTGGTCCTTGGGATCAATGGAGAGGATTGCTGGAGAGTGGTCGGAGATGTTTGGGTTGTCGAACAGGACCTCAAAGAGAGGGAAGGAGGTCCCCCAGGGAGGGTTGATAATAATCCGGTCGAGCTTGCACCAGATTCTAGAGGCAGATTGTTTGTTATTCCAAGTGAAGAAGTTACCGGAGAAGGTATGATCATGAAGATCATTGCGAGTGAGGCAGTCAAGGAGCTCCTTGGAGGGATGGGTTGTGTTTTAGTGTCCGGAAGAGAGCTTTTCAGATGGGTTGAGGAGGGTGTTGAAATCACCAAGAAGCACCCAGGGGGTGTTAGGGACCAGTAGGCTGATTGTGTCAATGTTGGTCCAAAGAGGGGCTCTATCATCAGGAAGGTTGTGCGCATAGACGAATGAGCACTCGAAGGGAGGGGAGTTAGGCGGGGTGAGAGGGTGTATGGTACAGTGTATAAGTTGGTTATTTATGAAGGTTGGGGATAGGTTAAGTGAAGATGGATCCCACCAGAGCCAGATTCGGCACTTGGAGTGGGGATAAGGGGGAATGTTTGAGATGTTAGTCCAGCTAGGGATGAGGGGGGAGAGAGAGATAAGCTTATCATGAGAGAGTTTTGTTTCTAATAATGCGATGAGGTCGAGGTTTTGCTTACGAACCAAGTCACGAATAGCCATATGTTTATTCGGATGGTTCATGCCTCAAATGTTCCAGGAGCAAAGTTTAATTGACATGGGATGGGGTTTGGGTTTGGGTAGCGTCCTTGCCGCTATCCAAATGGGTATGAGTTGATTGGTTTAGATTATGGGAGGGGTCAGAGGGAGGAGTGGTTTGTGGGTTGGAGGGTGAGTTGCTTTGGAATTGGATGGGAGGGATTGGGGTGATAGTAGGGTTTATGGTATCAGGGGGGTTTATGGTTTCAGGAGGGATAAGGGGTAGGGAGGGGGGAGGTTTAGTGATTGGTTTGGAGGTATTTGACAGCCTGGTGTGGATGGTAGTGAAGGGATGCTTTGAGTGCTGCTGAGGCAGAGATATGCGCCGGGAGTCATCCGGTATGGGTAGGATAGGAGGTGGGCGCTTGGTATTGGGGAAGGGGACTTTAGGTTTTGGCGATGGGTTGCATTTGTGCCCGAAAACATTGCATTTTGAACAGTGGTCAGGCAGCCATTCAAATGTGATTTTTTGAGTGATTTTCTCACCATCCGGGCCCAAGAGGGTGATCTCGCGTGTGAGCGGTTTAGAGGCAGAGATTTCGACAAGGATCTTTGCGTGCCCCATCCGGTCATGGTTTGCGGAACATTGATCAGTTAGCAGTGGGACACCAATAGCCGAGCCAATTTTTGCAAGCATGTTTGGGGACCAGAATCTATAGTCAAGATCATATAGTGAAGCCCATATAGGGATAGATGTGAGGCTGGCATATGAAAGCTCCATTCCATGATGCCATTTCTTGAGAAGAAGTGATGTGGAGCCGCTGACGATCCAAGGGCTACCGAGTAATATGGAGTTGAGGTCATCTTCTGAGTCAAAGTGGAAAACGAAGACTCCATGGTTGTTCCTGAGAACTTTAGGTTGCTTGATCTGGTTCCAGGCGAGCAAGGAGAAGGAGGTCATTCGAGTGTAGGCAAGAGGGGTACCCAGTGGGAAATCGATTAGGGTTTTAGACCACTTTGAGGTAGTATCAGATATGTCATCATTTGAGAAGTGGATAACACCATTTTCGTAGCCTGGGGAGAAGGAGAGGGGGACATGGTTCCAAGAAGAAGCATTGGTGAGAATGTCCTTAAAAGTTGTGGAATGGGGAGGTGTGTCAGCGGCGCATTGAATGGGTTGAGGGGCATGCTGGTTGTCATTGAAAGGTGAAGGGTCTTCAGTAGCTTTTTGGGTGGGAGGTGAGGGGTCGTGGGTAGTTTGGGAATAGATGGCATGCGGAGGGTCAGTGTGGTTTTGGTGCTCGCATGCAGGCTGGGAAGAAGTAGTGGGAGCCGAACCGTTAGCAGCATGGGTGATTGCAAGGGTTTTTGCAGGATCAGTTGGGGCCAAATGGTGAACAGTAGCATGCACAGGAGGGGAATCGTGTGGGATGTTAATGTTCAGGGAAGGCCTTGGAGTGCTGTTTAGGGGGGTAAGTGGAGTAGGGAGGATTGGTGCTTGGTTATGAATCAGTTGTGAGGGGGGAAGGGGAGGGAAGGCAGCAGGTGAGGAGATCGCAGGCGCCAATGCTACTTGAGGTTTCGATAGCCTGGAGTTGTTGGATCTTATGAACTCTTCCGGAATGGGTTCGAAGGGGCTGGGGGGGATCAGGGAGGGTCTTGTTTTGGTGCTGAGGGCTGAGATGAAATTCCGAGAGTTTGACAGAGAGTTTCTTGTTACGTTTGGAGCCACCCATGGCGGCCGGCGGTGGAGGAGGGGGGTGGGGGAAGGGGGTGAGGCCGGGGAACCTCACCAGGGTGGAGAAGGGCAGGAAACCCCACTCCGGCGACGCAAGGGAAAATATTTGGAAGAGAGCGTTTTTTTGGAGTCTAATTTTGTTTTGCGGGACCGACTCTTCAGTTATTTTATCTAAACCAATTATAAATGTCACTTCTTTTGAAGATAAATAAAAGGTAAAAACGAAGTAATTTGAAAAGAAGCAATATCACAATCTCAAATCACAAACATATATGCAATAATAAATCAAACCATTATAGGGATCATTCAATCATTAGATCAAGAAGAATAAACTAGACATAATAAAAGAGAAGACTTTCATAAATATCAAAGCTGAAAATTACTTGCAAAGCAAAGGAAAATCTAACTCTATTGTGTCGCGGCACGGACTTGAAACCTTGGAAACTTGTCCACCCTAAAGTGGGATGTGGCACACCTCTAAACTGACCTAGAAAGGTCTATATATAATGTTTAGATCAAACCCCAAGGCGGAAATAAGAAGCCCATTTCATACACATAAGATAAGAAATGATAAAATATGATTTTAGCAAAACAGCGACGGTGAGACGGCATAGAGACGGTTTGAAAAGTTGTCTCAACCCGTCTCGTTGCGCTGTTTGACAACTTTTTGACAGTTTAGTAAAACTATTTTTTTTTCACTTACTTGGTTGGAATCACGAGGCCCATGCATACTACTTTTGAAGCTCTTTCGAAGATCTACAACTTTGTAGTTGACATGAATGTCCAACTCTAAAATAAAGATGGTCGAAAATGGGAATCTCCCAGAGGTCGTCATAAAATGGTATCCAACATTAATGATCTTCACAAGGTTCTTCAATTTTTATTCCTCCAACATAAATCTACCTCGGCACTTCGATACTCGATCAATATAAATGTCTTTCATGATGTCCTTGACCTCATAGAGGATTGAAATCCTTACTCAAGTGTTTTTTCATTGTTCTTGCACATTCAAACGCTCACAATACAAATCAAACGTAAGTAGACACCACAATATACAAGATGAATGATTTATACTCTATATGAATACAAACCAAACTAAATGAGATATGAAACGCATGCATAAGATGACTCAAATCTTGAACCCCTTTAACATTTCATCGTTGAGGGATAAAGGGAAAACAACGTAGGTGAGGTCAAAAATCAGATCGAATGGCTTACAAAATCCGGGGTATCGAATCCGACCAATCTTGAACCCCTTTAACATTTCATCGTTGAGGCTTACAAAATCCGGGGTATCGAATCCGACCAATCAGGTCGAATGGCTCATAACACTTGACTTTAAGCTCTTTAAAACACTCATCAAGGATGAACACTATATAAACTTCACTTTCAAACCAATCTTATATCTATTAAAGCAGATGCTTTTTGTCACGTGTCAACACGAGGTTTCTCTAAGCCTACCAAAATATTTTTTAAAGTTAATTATTAAGTTAAATATTTATTAATCAAGAAGTAAATATTTTTGCCAGGTAAATCTTATCTAATCTTTTCCAATTTTTACAATAATAAGTTATGAAAATTTTTTAAAAATATATTAAGTTTGTTCTTTATCAATCACTCAAATAATTGACAAAAAACTATATTCTCTTGGAAGTTAGTTTTTTGTAAGCAAATCTTATCCCAACTTTTTCAATATTTGATAAGAATACATTATGCAAAATTTTCAAAAATTAATAGTTAATTATTTAATCTCTGGGATAACTGACAAAAATTAATTCTTTTAGAAATAAAGACAAAGGGCATCTCATAATCTCATAAAGACATGAGTCAACATAAAATACAAAATATAAGATGATAATGTAGTAAAGTATTAGAAAATAATCTCATTCCAAGAGCATAGAGTTCCACTTCATTTTTGTTGCATATAATTATGCTAGAAAATTAGAAAGATAATTGTAAAAGAAGAGAATTTGGTATATAGAGAATATATCTTAAATGATACATATTATAATATAGATACAAAATTTAATCATTGATGTTGCATATGTCAATGATAAGGCTCTAAGAACAATAAACAATGATTATTTATAATTTATAATCCTTAACAAAATGATTGTTATTTTAAAATTATATTAATCAAGACAAATCACCGTTTCATTCATTTTATCAAGATTTAATAAGAATCATGTTGTTCAACCATAAAAAAGGCATATAATTTTGAATTCTTATATCTATTAAAGAGGAACCCCCTTTGCCACGTGTCAACGTCACATTTATCAAAATCCAAAAAATTTATTTTCAAAATAATTTCTAAATGTTAATATAAATTAAAAATAAATTTTTATTTTTTTTTTAAATATTCAAATAAATATTTTTACAAAATTAGTTTTTAAAATTTTACGGATTTTTTTTTCTACAAAAATATTTTAATAAATATTTTTACAAAAATAGTTTCAAAAAATATTTTAATAAAATTAGTTTCAAAATATAGTGTTGAATATTACTTGATAAAAATTTAAAATTTAATACACATAATATTTTTTGTTAATAAATTTCTAAATAAATATAGTATATTTTATAACAAAAATTAAAAACAACACCCGTGCATTGCACGGGTGGTACACTAGTGCTTACTTATTTACATCAACAAGGATGGTGATAACTTTTTTTGTTCCTTTCACCAACCAATAAAAGATCTTCATAAGCACAATACTTTCCAAATTCGTGCATTAACTCTTGTGAATATTCACACTTCTTTGGGGTATTACCCCATACTTGATTTTTTTATTCTTTGCTTCCATCATAACACCGGATAAGGTCAAATAAAACTATATAACAGTTGTGAGACATTTTTGAGGGGCACCAAAGAAGGGAGAATAAAGGCAAGATGTGGCTCATTTTTGAGCTTGATCCGTTTAATAATTTCCAGAATCTTTGGGTAGATTGGATTAACGCTAATATTCTTAAAGACCACACCATCTAGACATATGAGTACAACTACAAGCACAACTTCACATGGTGTCATATTCTCAAAATCAAAGACGAGATCCTCTCTACTGCAAATGGAACAAGCTTCACCAATCGTACCATCAAACCAAATGGTAAATTCTCAGCCACAGCAGCATATAATCTCTACTGGAAAGCTCCTCTACCCTAGAATCCTTACACTCTCAGCATCATTTGGCATGGTTTGAATATTCCGAAGGCTAGCTTCATAACCTGTTTGGCTAGTCATAACCGTCTCCCTATCCTCTCCATTCTGCATAGTTGGAACATCACCCTGGACGTTACTTGTAAGAAGTGCAACCTCCATGTGGAGAAGGTTGACCATCTCATCCACCACTACAGCTACTCCTCACTTGTCCTTTGATCTCATCTCAAAGTGGCTTAGAGTTCCTCCACCCTACCCCTACAGCCGTGACATCTGGGGCTGGCTCAACAATATATAACACAAGAATAACGATCTTGCCGCTCAAGCCACCATCTCCACCATCACTACCTACATCTACTTCATCTGGAAATCTCGAAATGACTTCATCTTCAACCAAAGATTCACACATGCAACCTCTTGTGCTCACAACATCATCGGCACCATAAAAAGCTACATTACAAGTCACTGAAAAGATAGATCACTTGAATCTCAATCTTTGGCCTCGATACGAGGCATCCACCTCCTCTAATCCCCTTTGTATCTCTTCACCCCCCTGTTCCCTCTGCTTTCTCACTATGTTCATGATACTCTAAGCTAGTAACCTTTGTATATCCTTTGTTATTTCTATAATATAAACCTTTTCAAAAAAAAAATGAATGTGTAGTTTTGAAAAAGAGCCTATCACAAATTCTAGAAGAAACTAAGCATGTTGGAGACCACACAAAATATGAAAGAAAGGACAAATGAAAATGCATGTACATAGGTCAAGAGCACTCACAAGGGCTATGTCTGGCTAAGTCAATCATCAAAATTCATCCAAAATATCATGTGCATAAACAATAACAAAAAGATATAATCTAATGCGTCTTAGATACGTCAACTATCAAATTGCACTTTTCCAATAGACTCACTCGTAGAATCCAATCATGGAATGCAAGACAACTCACTTATGTTGGAAGATCCCAAATCCTAATTAAGATCGGTGCTCTTTGCTATCAACGCATATTGTGTTCTATTTTTCTGATACCCGCTGTTGTTATTGGGAAAATAAAATGCATCCTTTGATCTTATCTCTGGTTTAGAAAAGATAACAGTAATCGTTTCCTCGTTGCCTAGAAGAATGTTTGTCTTCCCAAACGTGAATGTGGTCTAGGATTAAAAGATCTCCTCTCCTGGAACAAAGCATGCACCATCAGGTATATTCTCGAACTTCAATCACGTATCGAGAATATCTGGAGGTCATCGGTCAAAGTCAATATCCTCAAAAGAACCTCCATCTAGAACTATACGACCAAAATATCCGAAAAAATTCTCTTGGAAGATGCTCATCAAGGTTCGTGACGAACTTCTTCACAATAGATCGCCTACTCTTATCCGCAACTACAAGCACAAATGGAACTTTCTCTCTCTAAAGCCTACAACCTCATCCATCACATGGAGCTTGAAATCCCGTGGTGGCAAATTTATTTGGGGAGGTCTCAACATCCAAAATGTAGCTTCATCACTTGGATTGCATACCACCATAAACTCCCTATCGTTGCCAAACTTCATGCATGCAACATTGTCCAAGACGGCATACGCAAGCTTTATAACGCCTCCGAAGAGACCGAAGATCACTTGCGGAATTGTTGGTTCTGTATATCACACTGGATTTGAGTCATACTCCGACTTAACAACCTCCATGACTGGCTCTATTGGTCCAACTCTACCGGCCACTACAAGGACTTCATGCACCATATAAGAAACTCGACCCTCTCTTCCTTTGTCTAATTTACTTGGAAAGCTAGAAATGAAGTCATCTTCTCCAACAACAAAAGCATTGCCATCGACTGCGCCCACCGAATCAAAATCTCTATCAAACAATACGCTTATACTCACTGGAAAAATCGTGATATAGATACAATTGGTTGGGCAAATATACTAGGTATCAACTTTGTTTAAGTTTGTTTATCCCCCCCCCCCCCCCGAACCTTGATCGAAGCTGACCATTATGTACATCCTCCCTCTTTCTAGTTAACACATAACCTTTTCAAAAAAAAATATGTTATAACGAGTCATAGATATTTACGAAACCGGATGTTTGTAAAAGAAAAATCTATGAAGAATGGAAAACCTAGGTGAAAATATTATAACTAGCTATAAATATTTATGTAACTGAACATTGACACAAAGAAAACCGTATGAACGATGGAAAAATCTAGGTAAAAATGATTTAAATAGCGAGAGATTATTATGAAACAGGACGTTTGTAGAAAGGAACCCCATAATCAATGGAAAACCTAGATGAATGTTATAACTAGTGGTAGATATAATGTTTGCCCAAAAGAAAACCTACGAACAATGAAAAAACCCCATGGTAAAATAATTTAAAATGCACAAACACTTATAAAACCCAACGTTTATTTCGTATAAATAAAATCCTACGAACAATGAAAAATGTACCCTAAGTAAACATGTAATAACTTGAAGTATATATTTAAGAAATCGAATGTTGATAGAGATAAAATCCTATGAACAATAGAAAATTTTAAGGTAAAAATAATTCAAATATTAATATTAAATATCATTTACAAAATTTCTTACAAGACACTATATATTATAATATTAAATATTTTCTTATAATATTTTTTTGTAGAAAATATCATTTACAAAATTTCTTACACGACACTATATATTATAATATTAAATATTTTTCTTTCACGAATATATATTGATTTAAAATAATAAAGTAAATTACACGATCAACATATAGAACATATCGAAGAAAAAATCATTATCCTTAGAAAGTGTCTCTCACGATATTATATCAAATGATATTTAACTATATAATTTATTTATAAATGAAATAAAAATGCTGACAATTTTTGAAAACCAATTATAACTTATGACTTTGATGAAACTTAAGAAGTCCTAATCAACGTGGGAAGCACTTTCCTTTCCAACCTCTGACAATTTTGTTAATTACTATATATACAGTATACACTCAAATCTAACGAGGATGGATATATTCATTTTTATCTTTTCTTTTCGTTAGAGGATATATTCGTTATTAGGGTTTACTAGACGTAAATACGATACGTGGTAACACATCTGCATGTCACATGCAGCTTCATTTGGTTTTAAGATTTATGGATATCATATATTTTAGATGTAGATATATATATATCTTTTATAAAATGATAAAATTTCATAATATAACTATATTTGAAATTTTATTTACTTCAACTTTAAGTATATTTACATTTCTTATGCTTAATACTTTCATGTACTAGCTAGTTTTAGTTTACATTTTTTATAAAGAAAAGGAATCGGCATCTCTAATGTATCGAAAAGCCATATAAAACGGTAGATAAAGAGGATGAACATATCGAACATGAACCCAAATACCAAATAAATATCAAGTACGAGACCACGAAGTGTCCAACTGATCCAAGAGAAACATCGGAGGAAAATTGAGGAAGTTGAGCGCCGCCGTCAAATTTCGATTATTCATCCACAACCCATCCAAACAAACAAACACAAACCGTTTTTTAAAAAGATGCTCAAATTACCAAAACACGTTACTCATTCAATCTGAACATTTGAATTTCTCGAAGTGAAAATTGTCACTTGACTCGGAATAAGTCTGGACTGAATCCATCTTATTAATATTTATGTATTTTAATATTGGATATTTTCAACACATCAATTAATTGCAAGATTTATTAATTATAGTTGTGTTGTATGTATAATATACTTAAACATACATAAAATAAATTGTACTTTAGATTTCTAATGCTAAATTATATAATTAGTTAAAAAAACAAAATAAAATACAATTTCAGACACATTTCATGCATAAACATTAAGCACATATTTTAACCATCTCAAATGTGAATAAAAAATCGATACAATATGGATTAAATTAAAAAAAAAAGTAATATAAGATAAATATAATATAATATCTTAGATATTGTTGATGATGTATTTAGTTGCATGAGCAGAGAATTAATCGTCTAAAAAAGGTCATCTGGATTCATGTGAAACGACACAGAATAGAACTCGAAACGACAGATTCCAAACAGTAGGATCCAAATTTGAAAAAAGGATGTGGGGACCAGACAACCGCCTACATAGGAGCCTCGCTGGCATCTCACCTTTAATAGCTTTCATGACCTGACCACGTGGCTACAGTCTCCTCCTTTCTCACTCTCTTCGTCTGCGCGTGTTCCACACTCATCTCCCATCCTATTCTCGATTTTTAATTATCCACCGCTTTATTTATTATATAGAAACTTCGAAATGCTTTGGGCTTCGCAATCCCATTTGACAAATAACTTTTAACATATATATATATATGTAAACAAATCTTATCATGTGAACATGTAAACGCCGAATATTATGATTATACCGTGGAATATATCTGATTATACCGTCGAATATATAGAATTAGATCCGGCGAATATTTTTTCCATTAATAACACGATTTGTTTTTGTTTAATATCTTCTAATCACAGTCATTTATTTAACGATCTAACGGATAGAGGTTATTCTCATTTTACATGGTAAGACCTGTTTACGTCAATCTCTCTCTCTATATATATATATATATATATATATATATATATATATATATATATATATATATATATAGGGTGCGGTTCCCATGAGAACAGACTTATTAAGCGTCGAGATGATGAGTATTAAGGGTCGAGATTTAGAGTAGATATCATAATTAATAATAACTACGAATAATAATAATTAGAAATAATTCATTCAACCAACAATAACTACGAATAATACATTAAACGATATGACACTTTCGTAACAAAACTAATAATAATCACGAATCTGTTCTCATGATTACACGATAAGTCTGTTCTCATATGTATATAAATTTTAAAAACTATTTCAGTCGTTATTAGGCTTAACAAATTTCATTTGATTTTTTTTACATATTTGAACACTCAGAAACTGATTAACTAAAAAATATATAAAATAAAAGTATTAATAATGATTCGCGAAAAATGGAAAACCTAATCATTAATATAATTATCATTATTGAAGATTTTTTATATTTAAGTTGTATGTAGAGTTAAAAGAAAACTCGATCAAAATTATGCAATTATGTATATTCTATGAATTTCATGATTAAAAACATACTAATAGGAAAATAAACCATATATCGTAATGTTATTGAAATGGGTTTATCTCAATTTAATCACATTTAAGTTGTTAAACTATACAACCTCACGGGTTAGGGTTTTAAACCATAAAACTATACATATACACGTACGTATGTGAGATTTGTCAATCTAATAAGAATAGTTTATACTTTATAATATAGATAGTATGATTTTACAACGCATAATTATTCATATTATTATTGTAAAATAAAGTTATTTATATATTATAAATATAATAATAACTTTTGTCGATTTGATTAGTTATGATGGTTACGTATAGTGGCATCTTTAATTTGTACCTAAAAGAAACTTACGTGAATGAAACAATGATGCATTTGGTGCCTCCTTTTCGATAAATATATGTATACTTAACGTACACTTATCTTTCTAATAAGCCACTAATTAACCAATATATACAGTAATTAACATAACACTAATTGTTCATCTTACTCTTAAGTAAGTGCACAAAATGTTAAATTATTTGTTCCCTAATATGAAGTTAGAAAAAAAGAATGAACATGAATTTTGAAAAACAATAAAAATAGAAACTAATAATGAAAAGTTTCTTTCATGTCATTAGAGTCATGGTTAACATGATTTTGTGCGTTTAAAATGGTTAAATTATTTGCTAAAAAAGACATTAGTTTTACATTTTTAGAAGACCGGAAGGACACGGACTAAAGTGTCACAACTTTGAGGGTACCTACCAAAATGTAAATAATAAGAGGGTACAAAACGTAAAAGTTATTTTTTTTGATACAAAAGTAAGAGTAAAGGGAGGGTCAGCCTCTCGAGACAGACTGTCCTAAAGCATTATTTCGGATGAAGTCTTCAACGTCTTATGGTAACGGATAAAGCAAACATCCGGATTGTGTCCCAACGTCAGTTGGTCAGCGAAAGTGTTGATTTTACTGAAAATATGATGAACACTACAACGAGTGCAACCAGAGAGTAAAAAAGAAATATCTGAAATAATCATGTCAGTTTTTCATAGAGGTTTTCAGATATGGTTAAACGAACCAATGAACATCATGTTGTCACCCTCAATCTCAATAGCTGAAAACTCAAGGCCATCGGCCTTTTAGATACCCTTTTGAAGAACAAAAAAAACTTTCGCTTTTTAAGGACAAAATTGATTCTCATATGAAGTTGACAATGAGAAGATGAACATCCGAATGCCCTATTTAATAAATAGTGTATTCACATATAAAACACCAATCTAATTATAAAATTGTAATGGTGGACCTAATTATAGGGTTGCAAATTGAAAGGGTGGTCCTAACCCTTACGACAAGTTGAACGTATTATTTTGGAAGATTAGAATTTTTTAAATAATCGATAATTTAAGTCATAAAAATTTAAATTTCAAGATTAGTTTTTCATCAAAATAAGCCGCACAACATGTAAGTATGTGTGCTTACTTCAAAGAAATATAATTTTTATTTTAGTTTGTGCACCAAGTTTGATTGCATTATGTAAAGAGGCGAGGTGAAAACAAAAGAAATATGTTTACAATTTTTAATATAGAAATTTATAATCTTATATAGTTAATATTTTTTAAAAAGTTATGAAACGATGGTTGAACATTTTTACATATATATAACATGCACATCCCGAATTAATCGGGTTTCTAATAATCACGTGTAATCGGGTTTCTAATAATCACGTGTTTGTGTGTCTGACTAGGGCTTCAATTTTCCCGTATCATATGGTTGCTTATAACACGTACAGTCCTTGGTTCCGTTTTCATTTGATCCTACAAATATATTAGGTCCTTCTCCTATCTGAAATTTTGACGGGTCAAATTTCACGTACATGTTTTAACGCATACGCGTATTGGGTTAGTTTTTTACCTAAATTTTCAACCTAAAACCAATAGTAATAAAAGGTGCAAGTTATTTCATTATCTTTTTATATTATTATTTATATTGATTAGTATTTTTCTATTTATATTCTTTGTTTCCTCGTCTTTTAGGTGCATAAAAGATTTAAGGGGTTTATAAACCACTCAAAAATAAACTGTTCACACCAAGGTTATTTTTGGTTAGATGAGTTTATTTTTGTTTAAAACCCGATTTTGACTTTGTACTTTTCCATCCCGATATTGTTTGTTTATCCTCGGGTATTCAGCATTATTGTTCGAGGTTTTTAAGGGCATGAGTATCTTTGGAACTAAAATAAACCCAAAAAATAAACTTCAAGTAATCGACCTTATGTGGTTTATCTATATAAACCCGTGGATAAATAAACTAGAAATATAAACCCGAAAATAAACAAATCTAAAGAAACATGCCGTAAGTCCTCCTATGCTCTCCTCGATCAATAGGCTTCTATATATTCCATCTTGTAGTAGATGAGTTTTACTTTATAAGGTTGCGACTTTGACTCGAGCTGCCAACGTCAACGATTTACAATTACCTTTGTAAGTCATTGTACTTTATAAGGTTGTGACTCTTGTTTCTTAACAATGGTCATAAGGATCCCTTTTGAATATTTTACACTGAAGCATCACATTGCAATAGGTGTACTCCCATGCTTCTAGTGTTGTTAACTAACTCGTTTGAATCGAACAAGCTCGAGTCACGCTCGTTTAATAAGTGAACGAGCTCGACCCAACTTTTTATGAGTCGAGCCCGACTAGTTCGCCTCGTATAACAACTCTACTGAAAATTGACTCATCTAGTCATCATTAGTATTGTTATTCGAGCCCAACTTTAATATGTTCAGATTCTACTCATTTAGAATCGAGCTGAACATACTCGGTTTGGTTTAGTAAGTGAACGAGCTCGAACCCAAAACTTTCGAGTAGAGCCCGAACCGAACTTGAGTAGCCTGCTCATATAACAACCCAGCATGCTTCACAAAAAGCTCTTTCAAACAAAAGATCAAAGTAGAGCTGAAGAGCTGAGGACGACAGTAAGCCGTCTGATATCATATCATAATGCTAAGAAAAACAAAGGAGCCTTTAAGGATCAAACACTTTAAAACTAAACAACCCAATGTCACCAAAAACTAATGTCAAGGACATCCACATTTCAGAAAATTCAGAGCAGTCACACTTGTACATGAGTTGCTGTAAAAACTATAACACCGGTTCAATCCAAAAACCGATTTTTATTGTAAATTAAAGACGACGGAGCTAGATTGTCACTGCTAATAAGGGAGGAGGCCGAACCACCACCCGCTGGGGGATTAACTCTACCAGTCATAACAACATTGATCTAACCTTGGCTGATAACCTGATCTTTAACATTTAGCTGTAAACTATGATGAGCAGTCTAGCTGAAACTAAGAGAAACCTTCCATACTACCGAGCAGCTTTAGTCATGGAGATGGGCTGTCCTTTGATGTCCCTGCAATGTCAAAACTTATGCATCAGTAACCTTTATTCATGCTTTAGCATAAAAAACAAGAAGCTATTTCGAGACTGACCTGTGCAAAGGAATGGAAATTGAAAGCTTAGGACTTGTCCTGCCTTTCGCGGCCCCTTGCCTTAAGTATAGTCTGAGGCCTCCTTGCATATGGAGCAAGTCTGCTAGTCGGCATATGTTGTTTTCCACGACGAAGCTCCTCACGGCCTATCATGAAACTATTGACTTCTTCCGAGTCTAAGATCTCAGCTGGGTTTCGGTTTACCATGCAAACCTCTGCCTTATTGACGGGCACAAAAGCCCTCTCGTCCACACGAGGCACAACTTCAGCCATGGGGTTTCTTGTAGGCTGCACAACAGGAAAGCTCGCCATTGGTGGAACTTGACCACCTACTACAGCATTTTTACCAGCAGATGGCAACTTTCTTTTCTTGTATGTGTTCCCGATTGCTGAATTATAAGAAGAGCTACCCATGTTCCTTTGATCGCGAGATGGGTAGGAAATCGGCTCATTTGGATATGGAGAGGGAGGAAACCTTTGTCCAGTAGGAGAAGGAGGGGGACAATAACAGCCTTTGTCATCATAGGCATTTCTCCCTTCACCATCATACAATGGATGTCTAGAGCTAGCAGCAGTACTAGTACTAGTACTAGCACCCATAGGCTTATAGGGCTCAAAATGAGGTCCAGGTGCATATTGCTTGTACTGGTTATTTCCATTGGCAGGTGGAGTGCTTGACCTACTGCCTGCCACCTGTACAAGGTTAAGCAACTGCAATGCAGGGATAGCCTCATTCGGAGAAAGATCCACAGGTCGAACCATCTTCTGTCTGGTACCATTTGAAAACTCAGGAGTCCTTGAGTGCCATGTTGGTTGAGATGAGCTTGCGCTCGAGTTTCCAATGTTGGGTCTTTCAAAGTTGAAAGAAATAGGCGCCTGATCGACTTTGGACCCTTGATTATACATTCCTTGGTTAGAAAGTCCACCTAGAGGTACTTGGTTTTGCAACAGAGAAGGCCAAATTTTGGGATTCAGTGGCGTTGACACCCGTCCTGGGTACCTACCCAAAGATGTGATGTTCGGCATCATACCACGTGAAGGAGGCCTGAGTGACGGTATTGTGTTACCGTTCCAACTCTTTGCAGTAGACCCCATGGATGAAGAATACTGTGCTCCACCAGGAACCTGGCCTTGGCTCTGGGTATACCCTGTAAACCGAGCACAGTAATTTTCATCATTGGGCATGCCATGTAGGACACTGTTCCCGCTTGGATCATACAAGTTGTCTGGTAATCTCTGTTTCCCAGAACCCATTGCTTCAAACTGTCTGCCGAATGTATTGCTAGCATAGCTGGCTTGAGGTTTGAGCATGCTCGGGTATGAATTCTGAGCTGTGGTGTTTCCATTAGGCTCTAGCAGGCTAAACTTTTCTCTGTTATCATCACTCCGTCTTTCATACTGATTCTTAGCCAGTAGCTCAACAATTTCCATGGGTATGTCATCTGCAGATCCTTGTTCAGGTGCTTTATCATCAACCGGAATTGAGTTTATATCAATGTCTTTCACGCGTCCTTTACCTTCAGCAGTAATGCCCTTCTGTTGTGTGAATGAAGAAGATACCTGGTTGCATTACAAAGGTAGTGAAAGTTAATCTCTTTGATCTTTCTTGGAACTTCATGAATCAAAATGAGAAAATATAATGTCAAGTTTGTTGATGAAAGCAATAACAAGATTACAAAAATCATGAGAAAAACTAATCTGTCTAGCAAAAGTATATGACAGTAAAATTAGATAGTCTTATTGATTCCAGAGCTTCAGGGCATAACGATTATGTCAAACAGAGATCTGAGAAAGGATGAAGATATTACCTCTCCACTGTTAAATTCCATCAATGTACCTCCAGCTTGAGCCTGTGGCACCCATAGCTCGTTCCCAGTTGAAGCAGACTTACGAAAATCAGCCATAACGGACGAAGGGTTGGAAGTCTTTGCCACCCCATCATTCCTTCTATTAAGGCCACTGCCACTGAAGATGGAATCAGATATATCATCATCAGGGACAACAAATTGCAAGAATTTATTTGCAGGTCCATAGTCCTCTCGAATTTCAGGAACGCTGTTCTTTTTGCCATAGCCATGAACCCTCTCTTCAGCAACAGCAGTAAAGATACTTATGAGGTTTTTAGAGGTAGCAGCTTCACCCGTAGAGCACCTCCTAGAAGGCAATGACATTTCAAATTTGTCTGTGGATTCGGGTCTTGGTTGAGGCGGTACTGCAGACGGACACACATCTTGAACCCGGGCTTTCTTCGCCCTCTTATCAACCTCAGTTCTATTGAGACTATGTCTACCCTGTTTCCTTGCCTCTGTATTGATGTTGCCTTCAGGAGATACGTCTACACTTGGCCTAAAACGGGAAGTAGAAAGACCCTTGTTTTCAGCCTCAGCAAACCGAACTGAAGTTCTCTTAGATACACCACTTGAAGAGTCTAAATGCTCTTCATTGTCAGTCCTTTTTCTTTTCTTCAAAATACCGGGGACTGATACACCCTTTCCAGCTGGGGTATCATGAGAACCGACATGGGATGGCTTTGTTTTGGCTAATGGCTCGCTTGCTTTGTCTGATACACCTCTCTCTCCTAAGGTGTCATGAGATTCAACAGGGGAAGCCTTTCGTTTGCTAGATTGTTCAGAGACTTTGGCTGAGATATCATGAGAAGCACCAGGGGATGTCTTTGAGTTGTCTGGATGCTCTCCATGTTTGGTTGGATGTTTTGCAATCACATCACTTAGCAACCGAATCTTAGGCACTCTCCTCGAATTGCTTCCTCTGAAATCTTCTTCCTCTTCCTCCTCATACATGTTACTTCTTCCTTTTTGAACCTCCAGATCCATACCAGGCCTCTTGAACATCCTGTTTGATTGTACCGAAGGACGCACTGAATTCAAGCTTCTGTCTGGTCCACCATCTGAATCTGGAGAAGAGTCTGCATCAAGATCTGCACTGACTGGAGTTCTGCCAGCAGTTGAGATGTTAGAAGTTTTCTCAATCAACTTACTGGACGCACCAACCTCTTCATTTCTGTCCAACTGGAGAGGAACTGTTCAATAGTAAGAAGCACAAGATTACGAGGGATCAGGAAAATTATCAAGGAAAAAAGGTCACAAAAACAACCCTCGATATTCATTACTTCATGCAGGAATATACGTCAATATATCTACCTTTGTCGAGCAACAGTAAGTCACTTTCCTCGGCAGCACCATGTTGCAGAGTCTCTCTGTTAGAAGTACTATCAAAGCCATTATCTCCGCCTGCAAAGAACACAAGGAAAACATGAAATAATGAGATACCTCTAAACATTCAAAACACATGGATAGGTATCCGAAATGAACAATATTTTCCTTAAGTTGGACTTTGAAAAAACTGGAAATGATGAAATACCTTTATGGACTTCATGTTTATCTCTAGCAATGTCTGTTTGTTGTACAGTACGTTTAGCATAGTTTCTCTTCCTAGTATATTTCGGGGTTTGTTCATTCTGCTGCTTGAACTGCTTCGAGGCAGTACTTTTTCGACTAGAAGAGCCAGTTAGAGGCAGCTTTGAAGCCTCTTTGGACACCTCTCGGGAAGAGCTATGATTTTGCAGACGGGTTCCCTTACCTGACCTCTGAGAAGGTTGTTTGTTATTAGAAAAGCCACCGGGAGGTGGCATGGCAAATTCTTTTTGCAAATTCTGTTCCTTGGATGGCTTTGGAGAAGTGGTTTTGTCACCAGGTGGGCCCATCACAGCTTTAGCCGTGCTCCGGGAACAGCTACCTTTCGTCAATTGTTGTTCTTTACCCGATTTCCTTGATGACGTGCCTTTATCAAAGTTAATGCCATTGAATGGCACAATTACAGCTTCATTGATTGGCTTCAGAAACGAAGCACCTCTGCTGCTCAAATTGTTCTCTTTTGAAGGTCCCTGTGGATAACCATCTTGCATCAAGCCTTTCCCCTTGTCTAATTTTGGTGGCAATTTGCTTTGGTTGTTGCCCAAAGAATCGAAAGGCTCCCTTGGAATATTACCACCCTCCTCAACTTGCATTCCGTTTTCCAGCCCCTGAGAAGATGTGGAGCCATCAAGATTAAATCCATTAGCGGCTCCCCTTGCATATAACGGAGCCAGTCCAGTTTTACGTCTGGACCTATGATTCTGACATCCCTTGCGATTGCTCGTCCCAGATTCTTTGGAAGATCCTTGTATTGGATTGCAACAATCTAGCAGGCAACCCTTGCAGCACCACCGTTTGAATTTTACAGATTCTAAATCCGGAAGATCCATGAGTGGTGTAGCAGAGCTGTCATCATCACCATCCGAAATAAACGGGGAACAACGTATACCTTTCTTGTTGCGCATCTCATGCACAAACCCACTGCAAGATAAGTACTATCAGTACTTACATGAAATTAACAACCACACTCGATGCCATCCAACACACAACCGCATAGAACAACAAAATTCATCATCACATGCTCTGGTAGTTATAAAAATTGGATAAGCCAAGTTGTCAAGTGTGGGCAAGAAAATCCTAGAACGATATAGACATGAATGAAACCATTCCTAGTAATCTAGTATCATAAGACATAATATACTCCATAAGAGCGGAACATGAATAAAACAATGGATAACTGTCAACTTTAAACCACAAACAAATTTACACTAGCTATGTAGAAGTCCAACATGATTTATCAACTACAACTCATTGACCAGACATTAATTAGATGTGGATGTGTAGTGCCCGTGTAATCTGTAATTTATTCAATGAAGACATAGAACAAGAGATTCAAATGAACAAGTAAGTTCAAATTAACCATAAAATCACACATTTGGAAGCAAAAATTTGATACTGTAGGCAAAGACATTGTAACCCAAAAGTGACTAGTAAGATCTTACCGAATGCTAAAATGATTGCTGCAGTCTGCCCCAGTCTCGTTGATATCACCAGCACATAAATCAATAGATATCGATTTAATTTGAATCTGTGAATCACCAGGCTTCAATGAAAGAGGGGTCTCCAGCGGGTTTTCTTCCATAAGTGTTTCCATGGTACTTCTATATATCTACAAAACTGATTGTAACACCAAGCTCTAGATACCTACACGCAGATATGACACACTTACTGCACAAAGATATATTTAGCTGCAAATCATAGTAAAAACCACAACCAAAAGCAACAGAATGAAACAACAATAAAGAGTGACAGTATAATGAAAAATGACACATTTAAGCACCTACCCTTGTATACTAATAAGAGATCGAAAAAAAAAACCAGTTCCCAATATTGTTAAGTAATACAATCATGTAAGCAAAGCTTGTCACTTAAATCTACTATTGCCCTATAGAAGAACAGTATGAACGATGCATGGGTCGAAGAAAGAAACAAAACAAAGCAACACTGCACAACAGCAAAACAAAAAAAAGTGAATTATGAAAAAATGTCGGGGTATTTTCGGAAGTAGGTGCGGAAGGAACCCTAGATCCAAGAAACAAAGCAAAAGAGAACACAACTTCTCGCAGCGCCAGGAATTGTATGCAATCTAATATTATTACAAGAACGAAATGAACTACGACAAGATCTTCTTCAATCCCACGAAGAACCGATCTTAAACCCAACATAATTAAGATTAACTACTAATTAGGGTTTTGCTTTAAATGAGAAACATTAATCGACGCCCAACTCGAAAGTCCGCACCACATAAAATAACAAAACCCATAAAATTCGGAAGATCGAGAAACCCCATTTGCCCATCTTAGTTGAGCATCACTGTTCATAAACCAAACAAAGTTTAGACCACTAAAGCCGACTGTTAGGAAGAAATTAGGGTTTTATTTTTTTTGAGAAAAAAATAAATCGCAGCTAAAAAGGGGGAAATTTTTAGGGTTTTGTTTCGGGAGGGAAAGATAAAAAAATTTCACATCTAATAATCAAGCAGACCGACTCCTTAAAAAGGAAAAATAAAATTCTAATCGGAAACCCAAAATATCAAAACCCGAATCGTAAAAAAGTGGATAAAAAACGAAGAAAAATAGGGAAGTAATCTCATCCACACACAAATTGAAGCAAAACCCAGTTGAGCTGACCAAAAACCCAACTCAAAATCAAGCCCAAAACGACGCCGTAAGTAAACCCCCAAATTCGTTGAAGCCATCGAGAAATGAAATCGAAGAGCAAGAGAATGAAGAGAGTTACCTGATATACTCAAAACCTTGAATTCCAGCCTCAGCAGATGACCAACTCCATGGATGAACAAGCAAGCTCTGACTTTAAACCAGTGGATCTTCAGCTCTACCGACTCAATTTGGATTGCGATATCCGAAGAAACCCTATCGAGATGAGGGAGAGAAAACTGAGAAGAGAGAGAGAGAAAGATGAGGAAAGAAAGAGAGATGGGTTTTTTGGCTTTTGGGGGGGACAGTGGAGGGGACACACAGAAAGAGAGAGCAAGAGAGAGAATAGAGTAATAAAATGGGTTTTTTATATATAAACAAACGATGGAATAATGTAAATTTGATTGATTTTTAAAGAGAAGAAGAAGATGAGAAGACCTTGAAAGGTGGTTTTGTTGTATTGAACACACATCTCTATGCTCTCTCTCTCTCTCTGTATTTGGGTGTGGGATGTGGGCTGTGCCTTTGCTGGTGTGGTTGCCCCCACCCACTTCTTTCTACTCTATTTTTATAGCCCCAAAAATATATATATTATATATATATACACCATGACATGGCATGACCATTAATATGAAACCCTTTTTATCCCATCCTCAATTCATCCCACATACATCGCCCATTTGACATTCAATGAAATTGATTCATACCCTTTCTCATTAAGAATATGTATACATTTATACTAAATAAATTGCTAATTGTTATTTAAGAAAAATATCATAATATTCAAATTTTAAAGATTTTATTCTAATAAATAATATTTTTAAATCTCTATTCTGAGGATATATATCACACATCCGACGTGTCTGATTGACAAATCAGGATTCAAAGATTGGGAAGGTTTATTGGGAAGATCGCTCTGTCAGAATTAGCAGCACACATCTTTGAGATTAGGGATTCTGTATGGTTTTACTTACTTACCCGGAATGAATTATTAATATTTTGAAAAAAATATGCTCTAAAGGAAAGGTTTGAGAGTAAATATTAGAAAAAAAAATGGGTTGGTATGGTTTTACTTCCTTACCCATAATGAATTGTTGATTTTTTTATGAAACAATTTGGTTTACTAGACTTTTTCTAGTTTTGTGTTTAGTAAATGTACCCCTTGAGAGAAGAGTGTGTAGAGTTTGAAAATAAATACAAAAGGTTGGGGTATATTTACTTAATTGAAACATTAAAAAGCCTAGTTACTATTATAGTTTTTTAAGAAGGCCTACTTATCAAAATTGTCTTTTTTTTAAAAAAAGAAAAAGAAAATATGTTCTAAAGAAAAAAAAAAAGAAGAAAGGGACATGTATGATTTTATTTACTTACAAATAATAAATTATTTATTATTTTTTTTAAATAAAAGAAATATGTTTGAATAAAGAATGGGTAATGTAATATAATGGATTTTGATGTCATATAGATTGATGGTTTTGGGGAGCGTCCTTATCCCCAAATCTACCCCTATTATTTTTTTTTTCTTAAATTTGTACATTAATTTATAACATTTATTATTTTGGACCCGCTATAAAGGACGAGAGAGAAAGAAAAAGTTAAGCCAGAGGTGGCGGGAAAGAAATATAATAAAAATAAAATAAAATAAAATAAAATAAAAAAGAGGGAAAGAAACCCTAAAAACTCACGATCGTGAATCCCACGCGCGGGTTGATCAGCGAGATTCCGGACCCGGAATTTTTTTTGAAATTTCTTTTTTTAATAATAATAAATTTTTTATTTCTACTTTTATTGTCGGGTTGTAATAATAAAAATGGTGGCTGTCATGTCAAGGAAAGCATTAGATGCCTCGTCGCACAAAAAGACTGTCTCATTGGAGCGTTTAGTGCACGCGATTACACGGCGCGTGTGAATTCACACCAACCCTAGTTATTTTTTATTTTTTTTTTAAAGTAAACCCACTAACCCTAATTTGCCGGTAAAAGAACAGTGTAGAAAACGAAAATTTTAGCAACCCTAAATGTGGTTGGCCTATGTCTGACGCTGTAACCGGATTGGACACTAAACAATTAAGGATTAAAAAATATTAAAAATAATAAATATTATTAATAATTGTAGTTACGGTGAAAAGATTGTTACAGTGACAGGGTCTTTTTTTACCACTCTTGCTATGTGTGGTGGGTTTTGCTTGTCCCTCTGAACATGGGAAGGATCAAAATCTGTCCTACTTTTTTTTTTTTTTTTTTATAAAGTCTTTTTATTTAAAATCACAATAATATTTGTGTGGGACATTATTTGTGGGTAATATTATTAGATGCATTTTATCAAAATTATTATTACATTGTAATTATTTTGCTCATATTAACTGTATTCAACGAAATTAATACATTGTTCATCGAGGCAAAAACCATTAATGTGTTGGTTGTTGATCTAGACGGTTTTTTAAAAATGGGTAGGTGTAAAATTTATAGAGAAAACTAATTGATCGATTTAAGGAAATTAATTGGATTAAAAAATGTTCAAAACATCGAGTAAGACGCTTTTTTATTTCTGGTCAGAAAATGCCGTTTCGATATAAGTTGAATTGTTCCGACTTGCCGATTAAGGATTTCTTCGCAAAAGAAAGCAAATCCTTTCACATTAATGTATTCTTTGAACACTGTGTTGGGTATGATCTCGAGATTCTGTACTAACATAGACAACTGTCATGCATGTTCCTCTTCTGTGACCAGTCTGCACACAGACGTAATCGATAATTTGTAAATAGATTCATTGTAAATATACATTTCATATTTCCATTGAAGATACTAATAAATTCAAAGAAAAAGATAATGTGAAAGTAATATTACAAATTAATATTCAAATCAATTTGAAATTATAACACAAAATTATATTTTTATATGAATATTATTTTCATAAGAATTGGATACCTCTCATATGCATTTACGGAATAAATAAAAGTATATGTATAATTCCGTATAACGTCTTTATAATTATATATTAAAATTGTAAGAATTAAAATATATATGAATTTGTATATTAAATATTATAATGTTCCCCACATCTATGATGACATTAGTAATGCAATAATAAGTATTATCAATAATATATATTGCACCTATCTAACGCATATATACACATCCTAAATGTTTTATTAATTAGTTGTAAAGTTTTATTAAGACTAATCATTTAATGAAACACTTACTAATCGATCTTAACTTTTCAATTGCTATGTGTTATCGTTTAAAGTACGTACGTGTTGAAGATATATTTTGATAGATAAGAATTTTGCGTAGTGTTAATGAAGGTTTCGACGTCGGAATGATCTTCACTAATTGTGAAAAAATATGGAATATACATTAATTTTGGGAAAGTACGTATAAATTGGAATCGTTGTCATGCATGGCGATGCACAAAAGTCATTATAAGTTGTGATTTATGATAGAGTACGTACGTGGGACATTTTGGTAATATTGAGCCGCATATATTTGTTACAGATGACGTGTGTCGACCTAATATATATACTATATTAATCGTTGTAAACCCTCGAAGTGGAGAATATATAGTTGACGACTTATCATTAGTACATCAATTACGTTAATATGCATGTATATATTTGTACGTGTGAAAACTTATGTTTCTTCTTCTATTAGAAGCTTCTAGATCATTACGTATATTGTCTTATGGCTACCTATGTACTAGGGTAAATTTAAGGTTGATTAATTAACTTATGTATTATTATTATTAGTTGATTAAAGATGAAATTGATAGGATTTGAAAGCGATGAAAAATAATACATGAATTAGTTATTTAGTTTAGTGACTACCTATGGGACACTGTCAAATAGGATTTTGTACAGTTTGGGTTTTTACGCGAGCCTCAAATTAGTAGGCTTTATCAACGGTACATTAGACTTTATAACCCAACAATATATTTATTGGGCTTACGGATTGGGCTTTGGCGCATGGAGTATCGTTATGTAGGCCGCGGAAAATTATCCCACGGTAATTATAACGAGATGAAAAAGAAAACTTACTATATACGATTGGTGTAGGGTCCACTGAAATTTGTTAGATCGAGATCAACCGTCCTCGACCATTCATTAGTTTTTCAACAACGGCTTACTAATTAGTGTGGATAAATGCCTACAATTAATTATTCAACTTGCGTTACAAAAATTGTTAAATGCATGGTTTTCAAATATTTACTCGGGTTCCGTTGAGAACCATTCTTACGGTAAGAAATAAGAAACTTCAAGAGTCGTCGAATATTATGATATATGTACTTGATTAAACGTTATTATAAGACTTAATCTGACAACTTTATAAAAAAATATCAAAAATACATTACATTCGAACCAACGATAATTAGTTATGCATTACGTTTACTACGAATGTCATCTATGATGGAAGAATTTGAGTTAGTTGTGCATGAAAATCTTATTTGATCGTGTTTGTCCATTATTAATCATTTATGCACTTGAATCTTGTTAAAGTCATCACACCACCATGAATCTAACGTTCATGGTGCTTGTGTTTGGGTTTTCATCCATTTTGTTTTTTCTCATCCACATTGTGTATGAACACTCGTGTTCATGAAACTAAATAATTAATCAATCATGTACCTATCCTTAACTACTAATGTTACTTAATGCTCGTGCTTGGGTTTACATTCACTTTTTTTCTCATCCACATCGTGCATGAACGTTTTTGTTTATTAAAATTAACTTAAGAAAACCTATATACATCGATTTCTTGTGTATTTTAAATTAAATATGATAAATTTTAATGTTCATATACGTACATGAACGTTATATTAACTAGCTAATAAATCATTTATAAAAACTAAAATTATCATTCAACATTACAAATACCAATATTAATTAATGTGTTCAATTTCTTTAAAATTTCTATAAATTATATCCTTTAACACAATTATGAGACTATATATATATATATATGAGCAAGTAGAAAGTAATCGAATTGGTGGACGTCTTGAAAGTTGTTTTATGGGTACGTGGAAGTATGTTTTTCTACATATATATCTGTACGTTGCATGAATGAATGAATATTATACCCCACAAACTTTACGACGAAATTCGAATCGTACTAATCAATTACACTCTGTGTAGCTGTCTTCGATCTCCATATATATAATTGACCTTTACGTACTGAGGGGCTCAGGTCAGACCTGTTGTTGTCCAGCCTCTGTGAGGTCTTCCATTTTTTACGCTCATCAATCATAGATCGTTCATCTTAATTTGCATTCATTTAACTCTATACTAACATATGTTATTAACTTGTAATTTTGTAGCTAACTTAATATGTTCATTTAACTTGTGATCACTTCCCTGTTTTGGAAACGATCAATATATTTTGCATTAATAATCATAAAATGTTACAAAACTTTTTTAGGAATCCCGATACAAAATTCAAATGGTTAACATTGACAATTTAATTGAGTATACCGTTCTTTATATGACTAGATATTAGGTTTAGCTTAGGGTTATTATGAGTTTCAAGCTACTCGAATAATTTCGGTTCGAGCTCGTTTATTTTCTAAATAAGTTGAGTATGAACATATTTTAAAGCTCGGATTTTACTCGGTTAACTTGAATAATAGCCTTAACGATGACTACGTGAGTCGATATTCGGTAAGACGATTATATTAGTCGAGTTAGGTTTGGGCTCGTCCATCTAACTAAACAACCCGTATATATATATATATATATATATATATATATATATATATATATATATATATATATATATATATATATATATATATAAAACACATTTTTACTTTCGTTTAAAATGTAGGCTAGAGTGCTCAAGCTCAACTTGATTCTAAACGAAAAAAACATTAGCATACTAAAACTCGGATTGTTTAATAGCTCTAATTTACAAATAATTCAAACCTATATTCGTTTATGTAAATACGATAATCTGAGTATTTTTTAAATAGTGTCTTCAAATACGAGAGTAAACAACATGCAAGATAACTTATCTGTTATCTCAAACGGTCCACTAAAGTAGTGTTTACTTAGAGGTTTGGTATATAGATGCGGGAATCACTCTGTAGATGTAGTATTTAGTTGTAGAATGATAAAATAGGTTTTGGGTTAATGACAATCTAATATGAAGTTCAAAACACAACTTTTTGACATCCAGAAAATAAAGATTTTATGAGATTTGAGATATAGGTTTAGGATCCAGTTCAGTTACGGAACATATCATTCGGTACAGAACTATAAAGTATTTTCCACCGTACGTTGATGCACTTGATTTAACATGGTCCAAATTAGTGTTTGGGTCTGGTTAGTTCTAAATCGTCAAACCACCGATTTAGGTTTGACGGTTTAGGTTTCGGGAAGTTTGTAGGTTTAGGTTTAGGGAAAAAACAAACCTAAACCGGAAGTTAAACCGACGGTTTGGTTAGTTTTTTATTTTATTTTTTTAATTCAAAAGGGACCAAACCGGCCCGATCGCTATTTTTTTTTATAAACCTATGCTAAACTGGAGGTTTGACGGTTCGAGTAAGGTCAAACCTAAATCGACGGTTCGTAAACCAAAACTGACGGTTTACGTTTACAGCCCAAGACTATTCTAGATTAGTCCAAGTCATTAATGATTTTTTTTCATATTCATGGACAATGCGGTGACTATTTTGCAATTATATGAAATTCAGACGGGCGCAATTTTATCTTTTTGAAAATATGTTTCAAAATGTTAAAACATAATGGCATTTTTTGTCATTTTCAAAAGGTGTAGTGAAAATCTATTATTTTACGCTAATTGGCCAAACTGATAAGTAAAAATATTCTGATAAAGACGTTCTTTGGTAATATCATCATGACTTTTGAAATCATGTGCGGTAGTAATGACAAACCATATACGACGAGTAGTGGGGTCGTGAGCTAAGTCTTGGCTAAACCTTGACGTTAATTAGAGAAGGGGGTGAATTTACATCAGGGTCTACTAGACCAGATAGCATTGAAACATAAAATACGTGATAAGAGCATGAGAGAGCTTAGAGTAGATGGATCCCAAGGATCTTGACCCAAGAAAGGGATTCTAGAGATATGTCCTTCCAAGGATGGGAGACGTAGTTCGTAGTTCTTCGTGTGATGAATGATGTTGCTAGCACTGACAATGGAAGTGGTGGAGGTATTGTTGAAGATAAGATCATTCCTAACCTTCCAAGTGAAGTAGATGTTTGTTCTATTAGTTCAACCTATTGTTCTAATGATTCATATTTGTCTTATATTAGTTCAAACTGTTTGTTCGAATGAGTTTTTTTAAAAAAATTTTTTTACACTTTTTTTTCAAATTTTTTTGTACATTTAGTTCAAGTTTTTGTCTAGTTAGTTGAATTATATTAACGTAACATATATATTTTTGTATTTTTTTTGTAAGTTCAACATAATGCATGAACTAATAATATAAAATGTGTGAACGGATAGAATACTCTATTTGAACTAATTGTACAAAAATTTTGAACTTTTTTCTTCCAATTCTATTTTACCTTTTTCTAACGGGCCCTTTTTATAAAATTTTTGTACATTTCATTCAATTTTTTTGTTTTGTTAATTCAGATTATATTGTACTAATGATTCATATATTATTATAATTTATTTAATAAGTTCAAATTAATGCATGAACTAATAATATAAAATATTTGAATTAATAGAATACTCAATTTAAACTAATAGTATACAAATTTTTAATTAACAAATATTATAATAAAAGTATATTAATAGTTGTAGCTATAAAAACATGAACTTTTTTAATATTAGTTCGAAAGTTGGATATCATTAATTTAAACATTGTGTTATGTTGGTACAACTAGGGGTGGACATAAATCCCGGTTGATCCCATCCTGTCTCGATCCCGTCCCGATCCCAACGGAATTTGAAAAAAAATGTGTATCTCGTCTTATCCCGTGAAAAAATTATGGGACGGGACGCAAGACGAAAACTTCTCATCCCGATTAATCCCGTCCCTAATATATATAAATAATATTTTTTTTATATTTTAAAAAATATTATATAGATAAATAATATATATAAATAATATTTTTTTTATATTTTAAAAAATATTATATAGATAAATAATATCTATAAATTATAATTTTATATGTATAAGAATTATAAAAGTAATAAAATACTAAAAGATAACATTCTTGTACATGTTGTAATTCACAACATGTAAAAGAATGTTATCTTTTGTAAACTATCATTAGCGTAGTGCAATGCTAGGTTTTTTGAATGTGAATCGGTAAGACACATCTTGGTTTAATTTGTATTCGTTTTGAATGTAAAATTACTAATGTAGGCCTCTTGAATCGGTAATTTGGTATCGAGTTTTTTTATAATTTGTGTCTTTAAACTTGAGAGAAAACAGGTACAAATATTGAATATAATCATGCATAATTCTTGCGGGATTAGGCATATCTCGTCCCGTTCCACTTTTAATTTGCGGGACGACCTCAATCCCAACCCGTCCCGTCCCATGCCCAGCCCTAAGTACAACCATTGTGATTTATTATTTCAAAGATGTACAAATAAAATGGAGCAAAAAACATAACTAATAAATAGAACAAAACAACACATGAACTAACTATATAAAATATTATAACTGATAATATAGAAATTTTGAACGAATTGAACTATAGTTATGAACTAAAATAATGACTTATAGTTTTTTCATGAAGATTACAAAATTATCACAACATCCACCCTTTTTATAAACAAATTTTTCAAAAGAGCAAAATTGTGCCCGCACCTCATAAAAATGCAAAATTCTCACCACACCTCACTTAAATCACTAAAAGATGTGGACTAATATAGCCCATTGGATCAAATCTATCAACGGTTAAAATTTCTTCGTAACTCCTTACCACAAGATCATTGTGTACATGAACCATCCCCATAGGTTTGATATGAAGGTCTTTTTGCCTCCTCTTTTTGAACCATCGTTATCGATTTGTATGAGGATCCAATCCTCCATTAATTTTTATATTGCTTTCTTTTTTTTCAAAGTTCAAACATGTTGGATCACGTGGTGTTAGACGTCTAGTGAGATGTCCTTGACAATGAAAACAAGCATTAATTATACAGGTTAACAGAATGACAAACTTATACTAGAAACCTCAATTTCCCAACAAGTAAATTGAGATAAAAATTACCTTAGTTTTATTAGGTCGAACTTCATTGCAAGTTTATTAATAACTTATCTGGTTATACAATATCATTCAAATTACACTCCTTTGAACCCTAGATAACCTTATCTAATAAAACTTGCAAACTAGTCCTCTACACAAGCTCCAAATCGATTCGTCTTCTTCAAGCTTCCATTGACACTCTGTGTTCTCCAAGCTTGATCGACACTCTCGCAATGTTTGTACACTCTTTGAAGCATTAACCTAAATGAGAAAGTTAACCAAATATATATAGTCCAAAGAAATATAATATCATAATTGAAAGTAGTTAAAATGAAATCTCTTTTTTTGGTAATAGAGACGAGGAGACACTAGTCCCGTCCATAAATAGATAAACCAAAGAAAAGAGCTAACATGTGACAAGCCTCTGGGTCGATAATCTTCAAGCATAGTTTTTTAAATAGGAACTAAACTAGATGGAGGAGAATGTAAAACATTATATCGATCCATAAGGAACATTAAAAGCAAGAGTAGCGAGGTGATCCGCGGTAGCGTTTGCTTCTCTATAAAGTTGAGGGAACTGACATTTACGAAGGATGCCTTGACACCTCAACAGTAGGCTGAATAACAGATGTTTGGTCGGAATGTCTTTGCTCACTAGCGTCACCACAAGTTTGGAATCAATCTAGATGTGGACCTGTAACACCCCAAGTTTTGGGAACTCGAAGTGTTACGGGCTAGGACCTCACAATGGGTCCCGACCCTCAGAGTAGCAACAACACAACGGATCTTACAACAAATCACAAATAAATGAAAACCAAAACTCAATATAAAACCAAAGGTGATAACAAAGGAAAACGTAAAAGACTTGCGGCTGAGTTCAAAACAAAGGAAAAGACAACAACTAAAATATAAACCCGGTCCCATCCTATAATGTACGGGAACCCCGGCTGACCACACCGTCCGGATCACTCAGCAACACCTATATCCTGCAAGGCATCTACAACATCGGTATAAACTGTTAGCAAACATTCTAGATATCAGAAAGACAGTAAATGCACAAACACACATAAGGTAAAGTAAACATATAACAAGCTCTCACTCAGCCGGTTATTATCTTTTATTAAGCTTTATCCCTTTACTAATTCAACTTATAGTTGTTACACGAGAATCGCTAAGATCTTGCCTTTGTCCCCTTTAATTTCACCAACATGAATATAACTTATACATCCTTCTATCACTTGATGGACTGGTCGCGAGAGCATCTCCCAATTTTCCCATTCTGAACTAGACAAGCGGTAACCGCCCGGTTATAAAACACTTGGGCTAATTATGGTATAACAAGGTCAATCCTATTTCGGTTATCAGTTATAACGATAAACCACAACACAAACAAGCCAAAGCAATCAAACTAATATACGGAACGCAGCTAAGTAAGTCCAAGGGACTGACCTCACTCAGATAACTTAGCAACAACTCAATTTCCGAAGGATAGGAAGGAAGGAATGCTTGCTCAAACAAGGCATACGGAATCAGGAACCAAAACGGTTGCTAGAAATCTATAACTTCTAGTCTTCATGATCTCTAAGAGATCTCCACAAGCTAAGGTCTCAACCTTAGTCTTACAGATCACTAAGGGTCATCAACAACATCATAAGCCAAGGGAAGGAACGAAGAAAGTAAGGAAGGAAGCAACTCACCAAAGACGGAGATACTGCAGAGAAAACCGCAGGAGCGGCTGGACAGACCGTGGGGATGGCAGAACAGACAGCCGTGGGGCGGCTCTGTGCAGGCGCGGGGGCGTTGGCGTGACAGAAATGACTGTCGACTCCTTCGACAACAAAAAACGCAACAAATGCCAAAGCTTGCTTCTCTCAACACTCTCACACGTCACAACTCAACCAAGGGAGCTTGTGAACATCAACGTATCAACAACGGAACACTCCGCTAGAATCAAGACTCAAAATTGATTCTTCAAGAAGGAAAAAAGAGGAGAACGAAAGAAGAAAGCGAAACATAAAGGAAGGCATGCAATAATTCATGACTGTGATGAATATCCGTTATTATATATATATATATATATATATATATATATATATATATATATATATATATATATATATATATATATAGGGTGTGGTTCCCATGAGAACAACCTCTAACATGAGAACAATCACAGACCGTAGGATTGTTTACTATTAAGGGTCGAGATTTGGGGTTAGTATCGTAATTATTAATAAAATTTCAACACACACACGCGCTTCCAAATATAGCACAATTTGGAATCCCTAATTTCACTCCATACAAGCTGCACAATTTGGAATCCCTAGATCAACCGGCGGCTCATTTGCGATTTGCCCTCTACTGCGTCCGGTGAAGAAAAGCCATCTCGTTTGCGGTTTGCCCTCTGCTGCGTCCGGTGACCTCCAAGCTTCTCATTTGCGGTTTGCCCTCTGCTCCGTCCGGTGACATCCAGGCTTCTCGTTTGCCCTTTTCTGCGTCCGGCGAGTCGGTTGTGGCGGCACAAGCAGGGGGTTTTCTCTCGTTTGCGGTTTTCCCTCTGCTGCGTCCGGTGACCTCAGGCTTCTCGTTTGCGGTTTGCCCTCTGCTGCGTCCGGTGACCTACAGAGGAGTTCGTTTGCGGTTTGCCCTCTACTGCGTCCGGTGACCTTCAGGCTTCTCATTTGCCCTTTTCTGCGTCCGGCGAGTCGGTTGTGGCGGCACAAACAGGGGGTTTTCTCTCGTTGTAATTCGACTGGCTGTTCGGTATCCTGCTTACCCTAAATCGACCCCTTTACAAATCAAATCTCCATCTTCCAATCGATCTAGGTTTTTTTTGTCGTCGCTGAAAGGTATCATCTCCTCTCTCATTGTTATTAGATCCATTGCGTTTGTAGACTTCTTTGCACTTTTATGATTTACAAGAATGAATTGTTATTACGTTATATGTAGGTGAATTTGTTTCGTGGCAGAGAGCTCTTGTGAAGTTTTCTTGATTGGAGCGGACATTTTTGGGGGTAATGGCAGATTCTTCTATAGGTATGTCTTGCTTGCATTGCTTGATTGAATATTGTTGGTGGTTTTGTGATTGGTGTGTTGATATTTGCTTGCATTGTTGTTTTTGATTAATTATGAATAATCTTAGACCGACCTTATAGTAATGTTGGTGGAATATGTTGATGAAATATATTCTATAATTAAGAATGATGCGAATATGAAGTGCATATATGATGCATATGTTTTTGATTAATTATGAATAATCTTAGACCGACCTTATATTAATGTTGGTGGAATATGAAGTGCATATATGTTGCAGTTTTTGTTATCAACAAGATAGTTTGTAAATATTATTCATAGTTATTAATTTGTTTTACGAGTTTTAAGCTTATGTTCTCTACTATAAGTTAACATATATGATGCATATGTTTTCTATTAACTACGAATAATGCGAATATGAAGTGCATATTAGATTTGAAAACATAAACTACCTACGAATAATTATTGTGTAGACTATTTATGTATGTTAATATTGTAATTATATGGAACGCGTATTAGGTTTTAAGAAACTACACTAACTAGGAACAGTAACTGTGTATACTAATTATGTATATTAATACAGTACGTAGGTAAATGATGTTTGAATTTAAGTAGCTATGTTGTCACTTTTTGTGTTGTATAATAAAAACAATCTTGTGTGTTAGATAATGAAGAGTATTTTGTGTTGTATAATGAAAACTATAGATATGAGTTCCAAAAGGAAGCGTATTTTGAGGTCTGGATCAGTGCGTACAAAGAAATCGGGAAAGAAGAAAGAAATTCCGAAGGGGGAACACATCGTTTGTGATGATGGTAGTTCTGAGGATTTTGAAGACGTGCCTATTTCTAAGATACTGGATAGAAAGACTAGAGGAAAGAGCACGATTTTAATGATAGAAAATCGTAAGAATGATGAAGGTATGTTTTTATTTCCTAACAAACCGTATTGGGTGCATTTGTATTTTAAACCTTATTTTTATATTTGCTATACAAAAACTCGTAGGCATGGAATTAATTAGTCAACATGTTCTCATATTTATTATACAAAAAAATTTCGATTGACATGTAAAATAGTAGTTAATTATGAATAAATTGTGATTACATCGATTTACTAATATGATAATGCATTATTAATTACGAATAATGACGTGTAATGAAAATGTTGTTTACGCAGTTGTGAAGAATGTCACCAAGCCTTAGGACATTAAAGGAAAGGGTAAAGGGAAGTTGGCTAGTGATGAAGAGGAACAGGATCTTGACGATAGTTCTGATGGGGATAAGATTGTTACCAAACGGAAGAGAGTTGCTAAAGGTCCAAGGCAAAGCAAGGGGAAGCTTGAAGGGTACAACAACTTGCCTACCAGGTGCTCTCCGAAATCTTTTGTGAATGGCATTAAAGAACTTTTGTCGGATGGAGAAAAGCATGTTGCGCAGATAAATGCAATTAGGGACATTGGGTTTGGTAGTTTCTTAGAATTCGAATTAAGAAATACGCCATTGTCCCTTTGTTCTTGGTTAGTTGATCACTTTGATCCTAACAAGTGCAGCTTAGAATTTGAGGATGGACGAAGCCTTTACATAACACCTGAAGATGTTCATATTTGTCTTGGGTTGCCGTTGGGTGGTAACAAAGAAAGTGGAAAGAAGGAGAGTGATACCGACAAGGTTAGGGATAAATGGAGGCTTCAATATACTCAAAAATATGTTAATTTGAGGCCAGATCATGTAAGACAACGAATGGTTGAGGGTTTGGATGGAGGGCTTGAGTTTCTTCAGAATTTTCTAGTGTTGTTTGATACTTGTGTGGTAAACAGCATTAAGAGCGGTTGTGTGAATAATGTCACCAAGCCTAAGGACATTAAAGGAAAGGGAAAAGAGATGTTGACTAGTGATGAAGAGGAACGGGAGCTTGACGTTTAGATAGACTTCCTTGACTTAATGTAATCTACTAGTTGCAACTTGACATCTTCAAACTTAGCTGTGTTTTTGGTTTTTTAAGACTATTGTTGGATTTATTTTGTTTATGTCTACTTTGATTTGACTGATTGTTAATCAATGTGTCGTGTGTTTTTTTAGGATATGTGTTTGACACAATAGCGATTATTCGTAATTACAACCGTTTTTTAAGTGGGATATTATAATGTATACAAGCAATTATTCGTAATTACAAATGTTTTTTAAGTGATCTATAAGAATGTATACAAACATTAAGTTCGTAATTACACGCGTTTTTTTTAGTGAGACATAACAATGTATAGAAGCATTAAGTTCGTAATTACAAACGGTCAATGCTAAGATCATTTAGATATACTTCATTTAGTTAATGTACTCTACTACCTCCAAACTTAACTGTTTTTTTTTGTTTTTTAGGATTATTGATTGATTTATTTTGTGAATGTCTACTTTGATTTGACTAGTTATTAATCGATGCTCGTGGATGTTTGCATAATTTACACTATGAAGTTTCTAAACCAAAATGCCAATAATATATTATTTACTTGTGTTTGACATAATAGTGATTATTCGTGATTACAAATGTTTTTAAAGTGAGATTTAACAATTTATATAAGCAGAAAATTCGTAATTACAAACGTTTTTTAAGTGAAATAATACATTGTTGATAAGCATTTGTTTTTAAAGATAAAACAACAACTATTAATCAAAAGCCTTAAGTCCTAAATGGACTGAAAGGTTTCAATAATTATGAATTCAAATAATGTAAAATAACACTAACTATATTCTACATAACTTCTTTGTAGTTCCGTTTGTCATGATCTGTAAGTTTCTTACACCGAGCACACTTCTTTAAAGGTTTTACAACCTTGGTTGTTGCATTCTCCAGGGAACCTTTCATACGAGTACCTTTGTTCTTGGCTTTGACAGGATCTTCAACCTCAAGAACCTCTCCTCCCTTGTCACTTTGGAGGAAATTAAGTTGGCCATTTTCTCCATGGGCGATGACAAGGCGCCTGATCCCGACGGCTTCAACTCTTATTCAAAGCTTCTTGGGATACTATCAAGGACAACTTCATTAACACCATTACGAACTTCTTTGTCTCTAGAAAACTCTTGAAGTAGATACTCTATTAGACTTATGAACCTCCCATTGTTTGGTTGTGCCTGAAAAAATAAATACTCTATTAGACGTCAATTTATTTTATTCGTAATTATAATGATCTATGCAACTGAAACTAAAATGATACAAATGTGTTATTCGTAGTTACTCTGTTTATTATATTTATTATCAACCTGGAATTTGTTTATTCGTACTTATAATGCTCTTTTCAACTGAAACTAAATATAATACAAGTGTGTTATTCGTAGTTAATCTATTTATTATCAACAACGAATTTTTTTTTGTCTATCGGTTCTTCTTACGAGTTTCACCAATGCAACTCTACAATTCATGCGGTTATTCACACGATTTATGTCAAAGCGATTCAATTACAACGATTAAATTTGAATACATACACTTACTCAGATTTGCATATGGAGAAACAAACTGCTTTCTTGACGGGATATGATTTTCTTGACAGGATATGACAGCTTGTTGAATTCTGTTGTTATGATCGACTTGAACAGATGTTGTAGAGAGGCCGAATTGAATAAATTTGCAAATGCACACTCAATCTGAGTTTTCCATTGTTTCGTTTTTTAATTTGGCGGAATTGGGGAGAACTGTTAATGGAGTTTACGTATAATAGAGATGAGGAAGGAGATATCTGGTGAATCTTTTTTAACTAACGGTTTCCTATAATACAATATATATTTTTAAAAAACAATTAAGAGAGAGTGGGTTCACTATCTTTTAATGAGAGTGAGTAATTATTATACATTATTTGGTTTCCTATTTATCATTTTCTACCATTAATCTAGACCATTGAATTTTAAAAATTGGATGGTCATGATTTGTTCTTATGTTCTCATGTTAGAGGTTGTTTTCATATGATCTATCCTCTATATATATATATATATATATATTTTGTATTCAAGAGAATACTCAAAAATATGTTTTGGATCATATCATATTGAAAAATATCAATATCTATAGATTTTTCTGGATTGAATCGTTTTATAAAGTTTATTACATGTTTATGTAGATGTAGATGGTTGGACTAATTGAGATAAGCATTATAAGATATTTTATTTATACATATTTAAGAAAGGGTTATAATATTTAATCAACTTTAATAATATAAATATCTAAATTCTTGCATGTAGATTAAAATTATAAATTGTGCATATATTTTTTAAATGAATATTTATCGAGGCTTGACTTATGACCAAAAAATTTATATATGTAGATTATATCAAACATATTTTATCATATGTTGCACATATATACTATTTCAACTGGTAATGAAATACTCTATGATATAAAAAAAGTATGAGGTTTAAAAAATGGTTGATAATATTTAATGAAAAGTAAAGTGTCATTTAAGATTTAGTATTAAATTATAGAGAAGATGGTTATTTACTATATAAAATATACATTAAGGGCACGTTTGGTTCCAACTTCGGAAACGGAAACGGAATGAAAACGAATTTAGTCCATATGTACATCCTTATTCATGAAATTTTATGGAATCATTCCTTCGGATTTAATGCAAAATGCACTTGATTTCCCACATTTTGATACCCTATAGTAATCAAACTCTACTCCAATTACTTCAAACCACAAGGAATGATTCCAAAAACTATCATGAACAAGGATATACGTATGAACTAGATTCGTTTCTATTCCGTTTCCGATTCCGGAGTTAAAACCAAACGGGCCTAAATATGAATAAAACAATTTGAAGATGAACTTTTAATGAGGCTACTATATGTGGCAAAACAAAGTCTTGTTTTAATATTGTTTAAAATTAAATGGCATGTAAAGAAGAATAAATTAACAAGAAAGTGAGAATTACAATTCCCCTCTGCCCGTAAAATTCAACGAATGTTTTTTTTTACAGCGGTAAATATTGATATTGAGTTTGGGTCATTAAGATATAGTTTAATAAGTAATTAATTAATTAATTAATATAAAAGACGTAGAGCAAACCTAGAGAATCTTAGGAAGACAGCTAGATAGACAGAGGGTGGTTTACTTGGAAAGCGAGATTCATCAATATACGACACTAAATTAATTAATTAATCGCTATTTCTTGAAGACAGCTGCTGAATTATAATTACACAAATATCAAAAGAAGCCCTAGCGATATTGGATAATTTATTGAATTTTAGATCATGATAAAAAGTTGTAATTTACTTTTATCGTAATATCTAAATATATGTTATTTTTATAATATGATTCAATTTTAATTTTATTATGAATTTTGTTTTATACTTTTTTTTCTTCTATATTTACTATAAAATAAAATTGGTTTATGTATTAATAACATGATTTAATATTTTATTCATAATAAAAACTAAATCGTATTAGAATTTTAAATTTAAAATCGAAATTCTAATTTCAAAAAGGTAACATGAAGATTGAGATATTTTTGGGGAAAATATGAGTAGAGAAAATAGAAATTTAGAGAATTTTTTAAGGGCTAATTAGCTAAGTAGATTTTTTAATTTTATTATATACTAATTAGATTTTTTCTAGTTTTCTATTTAGTAAATATGTTTCATAATTTTTTTACCACTTTCATTTAATGGTAAGGTAAAACTAATTAACCCTTCTATTAAAAAAGAAAGAATTTTTATGCTTGTTATGTAAATTTTGATTTTAATTACTGAATTTGTTTTTTATTTTATTTTATTTTATTTTTTTTTTTATTTTTTGTTTTCATACCGGACATTTACATACCGGGCATTTACATACCGGACATTTTACAGACCGGACATTTACATATCGGACATTTTATATACCGGACATTTACATACCGGAAGTTCATAACGAAATTTTTCATACCGGAAGTTAATACCGAAATTTTTTATACCGGAAGTTCATACCAGATGTTCATACCGGAAGTTCATACTGATATTTTTTATACCGGAAGTTCATACCGAAAGTTCATACCGGAAGTTCATAACGAAGTTTTTCATACCGAAAGTTCATACCGGAAGTTCATAACGAAGTTTTTCATACCGGAAGTTCATACCGAAATTTTTTATGCCGGAAGTTAATACCGGAAGTTCATACTGAAAGTTCATACCGGAAGTTCATAACGAAATTCTTCATACCGAAATTTCATACCGAAATTTTTTATACCGAAAGTTCATACCGGAAGTTTATAACGAAGTTTTTCATACCGGAAGTTCATACCGAAATTTTTTATGCCGGAAGTTCATACCGAAATTTTTTATGCCGGAAGTTCATACCAGAAGTTCATACTGAAAGTTCATACCGGAAGTTCATACCGGAAGTTCATAACGAAATTCTTCATACCAAAAATTCATACCGAAATTTTTTATACCGGAAGTTCATACCGAAGTTTTTCATACCGGAAGTTCATACCAAAATTTTTTATACCGGAAGTTAATACCGGAAATTCATAACGAAAATTTTCATACCGGAAGTTCATACAAAAATTTTTTATACCGGAAGTTCATACCGAAAGGTCATACCAGAAGTTCATACCGGAAGTTCATAACGAAGTTTTTCATACCGGAAGTTCATACCGAAATTTTTTATACCGGAAGTTCATACCGGAAGTTCACACCGAAAGTTCACACTAGAAGTTCATACCGGAAGTTCATACCGAAAGTTCATACCGGAAGTTCATAACGAAGTTTTTCATACCGGAAGTTCATACCGAAATTTTTTATACCGGAAGTTCATACCGAAAGTTCATAACGAAAATTTTCATACCGGAAGTTCATACCGAAATTTTTTTATACCGAAAGTTTATTCCGGATGCCAATGATGTTTACACTGGTGAATTTACAACCTTTGCTCGCTCAGGGTGATGCTGACAGTGGTCTTGATCGTCTCTAGGCAAAGAAGAAGGTTATATCATTTTTAGAGACATTTTTGTTGCTTCAAGGTTGATACCTGAATGTTGCGTTTTTGCTCATACCATTTTTATAACTTCCGGTATGTAATTCTCCGCTATGTAATTCTCCGGTATGTAATTCTTAGTTCTAAACTATGACATAAAATCAGTTTGTTTGGTATAACTTCCGGTATGATAACTTCCGGTATGATAACTTCCGATATGATAACTTTCGGTATGATATGATAACTTCCGGTATGATAACTTCCGGTATGATATGATAACTTCCGGTATGATAAGTTCCGGTATGATAACTTCCGGTATGTGAACCTCCGGTATGTGAACTTCCGGTATGTGAAACTCCGGTATGTGAAACTTCGGTATGCATTCCAAAAAAACAAATAAAGAAAATAAAAAGGACAAAAAAAATAAAAGAAAATAAAAAATAAATTCCGGTATGATAACTTCCGATATGATAACTTCCGATACGATACGATATGATAACTTCCTGTATGATATGATAACGTCCGGTATGATATGATAACGTCCGGTATGATATGATAACTTCCGGTATGGTATGATAACTCCCGGTATGTGAACTTCCGGTATGTGAAGCTCCGGTATGTGAAATTCCGGTATTGGAAATTCCGGTATGTGGAAATTCCGGTATGTGAAAATTCCGGTATGTGAAATTTTAGTATGTGAAATTCAGGTATGTGAAATTCCGGTATGTGAAATTCCGGTATGTGGAAATTCCGGTATGTGAAAATTCTGGTATGTGAAAAATTCTTCATTCTAGAAAATAAAAAAAAATAAAGAAAATAAAAAAGAGAAAAATAAAATAAAAAACAAATTCAGTTTTTAAAAATTAAAACTTACACTTAAATAACAAATATTTTTTTTAAATAGAAGGGTTAATTAGTTTTACCTACCATTAAATGAAAGTGATAAAAAAATATGGGGTATAGTTTCTTTAACAAAAACAAAAAAGAGCCTAGTAGGCCAAATTCTTTCATTTATTTTTTGAACCTTATTTTGTAATTCTGATAAAATAAAAACATTACAACTTTTACTTTTAATAAGTTGAAGTTTTTATGATCAATTTTATATTAATACATTTCCAATACAATAGGATTAGGATTTTGAAAAAATAAGAATAAAGTTTCTTATGATCAACCAAAAAATTATATATATATGTACATACATATATATATATATATATATATATATATATATATATATATATTAGTTCCTGTGATGGAAGAGGCTCCTTATAAATCTTGCTATTTTTTTAATAATATGCGTTCATTTTTTTGCGTTAGTTGTCCATTTCATTTTGGTATCATTGTTCATTTTTCCAGATTATGAATAAAAATACGCGTTTATTTTTGAGTATTAGAAAAAAAACGAACAATTAGTGAATAAAAACTGAATTCGGTAGCACAAAAAATAACAAATTTTCTTCTCACCTCATCTTCACAAGGAACCTCCTTACCGAACCAATCCATATATGTATATAAAACGATAATGTTTAGCTAAGGAAAACATGATATATACAAATATCATAGAAATGGAAATAAACCCTCACTCCCCTCAAGTTGGCGCTTGATATCCCGAATGCCTAGTAGATGTCGGAATTGCCATTGACCTAATGCTTTGTGAGGAGTTCTACAAGTTGTTCGTTTGTGCAAATGTGAAGGGTGTGTATTTGTGATTTAATTTGACCTCATCAAGAACCACATGACAATCGATTTTGATATATGATAGGTGATGAAATCACTATGATATATATATATATATATATATATATATATATATATATATATATATATATATATATATATATATATGTAGTTTTAGCATGGTTTTAGAGTCTTTTGGTTGTTTGTTGTTGCTACTATGTAAATCCGGATAAAGAAGTCACAAACTAAGATGTCCAAGGATTTAACAACACTTGGAAGAGAAAGAAGATCAAAGAAGACAACCAAGACGACCTTCTGTCGGTCAGCGCCCCCCGTGGTAGAGGAGCACCGCCCCCACGGCGACATGCCGCACCTAGTGCCCCTCCTAGCGCCTCGCTAGCGCCCGGAAGGCTCCTTGTCACCGCCCCTGTTCCGGCCTTTCCCCACACCCGCGGTGACACCACCTGGAGGCCCATGTCAGCGCCCCTGCGCCTTTTGCCTGCGGACCTGAGAAGCTCAACAGACAATGTCACCGCCCCCGCGGTGAATGTTGTCCCGCTAGGAGTGATGCTACAAATCCAAGGCAAGAGTGCCAAGAACTTGTTTTCCCAAAACATGCACACACAAAGTCTTACGATTTATAACTCGATAATATCTGTTAAACTACCTATCAAAACCCGCAGTGTACGGGTCATAGAGTAGAAAGGGAAGCATTCCGAGGTCGAACACAAAGACCAAGGTGAGATTATATCATGCAATGATCAAGGATAGTTCAAGTCTAAGATAAGAGAAGAGATGAAAATAAAGAAATGAAAATCATATGTTTTTGATGGGTTTTATGGTGATCAAGCAAAGATCACAATCAAGTAACAATTTCAACCAAACAACAAAACAAACACAAGATATAATATCAATGTATAGAGAGTGGATTCTAGAGATTCGGTCTTCCAGTTTTGGCAAGGACTCAAACTTCTAATAAACTTAGGACAAGTTGCGGTATGTTGGGAAGGAATATTTCTCTAATGGGATCAATCACCAGGTAGGTCTCATGGTCCACTAATCCCGCACCCAAGATCCTATTACCGGATAAGTCTCTAGGAACCTAAAGATGAGAATTTCTACACAAACCGGATTACTATCTAGGGGTCAAACCTTTCCTTACCGGGTAAGTCTCGGGAAGGCAAGTCATAAACAACAATCCTAGCACACTCAATCCAATAGCGGCTAGTGAGGCTCACTACTACCTAATGTTTGTAATCTTCTATACCTAAGAGCGGGAATTACCGGGTAAGTCTCATCCCTCACTTAGTTTACTAACATAAGTCACCCTAATGCTAGATTAGGCTCAACAAACACTAGGATTTCAACTCTCAAACTCCCTAACATGAAGATATAACACTATAGGAACATCAACTCACACACCTCGGGTGGATCAAGCACATCTCGGCCGAAATGGTTGAAGAACAAGGCGAGATTGCAAACTGAGCTAGGGATTTCGAGCATACAACTATCCTAAGATACATCTAAGTTCAATCTATCATTATCCTAGCCATAACCTTTCATCCATCTCCTTAGAATCACATGCTACTTAGCCAACAACAATCATCTAACATGCATGCCATAGCTAGATGAAGGTAAAGGAAGAAATGTAAAGCAAGAAACAAGTTGAATAATGAGTTTAGAACAAGCTTACAACCATCCAAGAGTAGCTTCAAAACGAGCTCAACAATCTATACAACTTTCCTCACTACAAGACTCTCAAAAACTCACTCTAAGACTATGAAAAATGTGTTCTTCTCTTCTTCTTCAATGAAGTCTTTCTTTTTTTTCTCTTCTCCCCTCTATGGCTTGCCCAACAAGAATCAAAATTAGTCTAAGGTTAGAATCCTCTGCAAAATATGTGCAAGCTGCAATATATCACTTCTCCTCCATCATGGGAGAGAAAATCGTGGGCTAGAAAAGTAGTGTGCCAAGTGTCAAGGTGGTCCAACCGGCGATCTCGGATGTTCTTGTGAGCATCTTGGCCGAGATGGGTGGGCGCTGGACCGAGATTGGTGGCTGCATGGCTAGGATCATGGCTAAACACAAAGCCGATGCATGGCTCGCACCAATTTAGGTCAGTTTCTTCTTCTTTTCTCCAGGCATGCTTCATTGGAACCTTGAATCCGGGCCTTCATGAGGCTTGATCCTCGGATATGATCAATAATGCATGAAAGCTCCCCAAAATACCTACAAAAGCGACATATGCTCGTGTAGACGTCTATTCCGGAAATATGACTCGATTAAGCATAAAACGTCCCGAACATGTGCAATACCATGCATTAATGAATGTAAAAACTACCTAAAAGAGTGTCTAAACTAGTGTCATAAATCACGTCATCAGTGACACTAGGCCGCACTTGTGCATCGACGACAGAAACGTCAGAAGATGAAAAGTCAATTTTTTTCCAACGCATTGAAGATGCCACCCCGCGGATAAGTTGAAGATGAAACGTTTCTCACTAAATCGCCCCCGCGGCTCCCAGATCCGCGCCAACGGTTGTGCAACATACGTCATCACTCTGGCTGTTTAAACTTCCCTTTTATGACCATTAAGGTGACGGTTTAGACAACCCATTTACCGCAATTTAGTGTCCTTAGTAGTATAAATAGAGAGGCTAGGTTGATGTTAGAATCACCTCTTTTCCCACCAAAAACCTCTCTTTTGTCATTTGTCTTGTTTAGTTCTTGTATGGAGTGCGAAGTCTCCTTACTACATTGGATTGATTGAAGCTTTCATACAAGTTGGTTATAAGTCTTTTTTAAATTTAAGTTTTATTCAAGTCATATTTGTGTTATATTCCTAGTCTCTAACATTGTTTGCATGTTGTTTTCTACCTAGTTTGATCATGCAAAATGCTAAGATTAATTGGTTCCGGGTTCGGGTCATTAATCCAGTAGCAAACACAATAGGTATTAACGGGTTGTGAATATCTATATGAAAAGGAATATAACTACATAATCAAGATTAACGGGTTGTTCATATTTTATGTATCTCTTTATCTTTGGTTGAATACTAACTCGTTGTTTGGTCTTGTAGGTTTACGGATTAATAACTATTTAAGTTATGCCCGTTGGCTTAATATATATCTATGATCTTGACCTTGCAAATCAATCTCAGAATCTTTGGATTGAATGGACTAATGCAAACATCCTGAAAGAGCACACTATTTGGACGTATGAATACAACTACAATCACAGCTACATTTGGTGTCAAATTCTCAAAGTTCGGGATGAAATACTCACAAATGCAAATGGCTCTAGATTCACCACAAGCACCATCAACTCAAATGGTAAATTCTCAACTACTGCTTCCTACAACCTCATCTGGAAACCTCCTACCCCGCAACCCCCTATGACCTCTACATCATCTGGAAAGGCCTCAACATCCCTAAAGCCAGCTTCATATCCTGGCTGGCTAGTCACAATCGGCTACCCACCCTTTCCAATCTTCACAGCTGGAACATCGCTCAGGACGTCTCCTGCAAAATGTGCAACCTACAAGTTGAAGATGTGAACCATCTTTTCCACCATTGTGGCTACTCCTCGCTAGTCCTCGATTTAATCTCGAAGTGGCTCAGAGTCCCTCCTCCCTACCCTTACAGTCAAAACATATGAGATTGGCTCAGTAAGATGAATCCTAAAAAGAATGACATTGGTGCTCATGCCACCATCTCCACCATAATCACCTACATCTACTTCATCTAGAGAGCTCGGAATGACCTCATCTTCAACCAGAAGTTCACTCAACCAACTACATGTGCTCATAACATCATCCAAGCTATAAAAAGCTACACCTCAAATCACTGGACTGATAGATCAGTTCACTCTCTCACTTGGACCAGAATACGTGGAATCCATCTTACCTAGTCTCATTGTACCTACCTCATGCTCCTTTCCATATGTTTCTTTTGTCTCTGATCTTGTTACTTAGTAGGTAACTGTTGTATATTCCCTTCTTTAATACATATAAATTTCACTTCAAAAAAAAAATGTATGAAAGTGGATGTCTAACCTAGTGTAGTGCTTGTCTCTGGATATTATCATCATCTTTGTTTGCTTTTACATGCTTTTGTCTTGTTACGTTCTACAATCCACCCCCCCCCCCCCGTTACTCATAATTGATAATCTAATCTCAATTGTTCTATAATCCTCTCACTCTCTTGGGTTCGACCTTTGCTTAATCACTATACTTGTGTTAGTATTAAGTTAGGAATTCACTTTGATAAGTTTAATATATCGATCATTGCAATTTAAGCTTGTCAATATACTTGATACGTTCATGAAAGGCTGGATTGGATGTGACGTGTAGAGCTGCTTGATTGCCAAACCGAAGATTAATTGTATGATGATGGAAATGCCGAGGGATGCCAATAAAGATTTGATCCATTTAAGCTCGCATGTAGTGGTGACACGGTACTCGATCGGCTTCAATGGAAGACCTAAAGATTGTTGTCTATTTCTTTATTTTCCAAGAGAATGGAGACTCACCAAGAAAAATATAAAAACCGATTATAAATCGACGATTTAAAGGGCCACAAAGCATAATCAAAATTTCAATATGCATTTAATTGTTAAGGGCTCGAATTATATAAGAAAATACTTTGCCTTAGATTCCCTTTAGGATAGTGCAATGCATGGACAACCACAAGCCTAGTCGATTGTTGTAAAAATTGTGCTAAAATATGGGCTGAATAGGTCAAATCGGGACGTGTAATACCTTGCCTTAGATTCCCTTTAGAATAGTGCTATGCATGTACAACCACAAGCTAGTCGGTTGTTGTAAAAATTGTGCTAAAATATGGACCGAATAGGTCAAATCGGGACGCGTAATAGTGAGATAGGTGAGATGGTCCACGAGATCTCGACAACCTTCAGGATCATGGTGAGGTGCCTATTTGTCCAAAGATAGAGAGTGGTGAGGTTCGATAAGAAATGATGCATGGCGAGACCATATATTTCCCGATTTAGTTAAGATATCTAATGTATACTTATGTTGTGAAAGAAACAAACCGTTAGTTATGACGGTGACTTTAATTTCGAGAAAGAAACACAGTTACCTAGGTCCTTCACGTGGAAGCAAGAATGTAGATATTGCTTTAAACAAGCGATAGCGGAAGGATTGTTACATGTTATTATTAAATCACCGACATCAATAAATATATGAATGATTGTACCTAGACGATTGAGTGAGAACAAAGAGCAGTATGCATAAGATTGTATAGAACCATCATGGTTTAGAGCGGAACTAAGTTTTGTAAACCAATTTTGAGGGGATTTTTGTAGCCCGTAAATCGATATTTGAAGACGACATACATCTTTGGATTGGGGTGGAAAACCCCGGTGGTAGAGTCATACACACATAAACATCTTCATGAAAATCCCGAGGGAGGAAAGCATTGAGTACATCCATTTGGTGAAGTTCCCGCCAATCTATGGAGGTCACTACAAGTAAGAGTTTAATATATACTAATTTAGCAACAAAGACAAAAGTTTCGGTGTAATCTATAACTATGCGTGGATGCCTAGTGCCACAAGATGCGATTTGTGACATTCAACTGTACAATTGGCTTTAAGTTTGATTTTAAACACCCATTTCGAACCTATAACTTTCTTGCCGGGAGATAAGGGTACGGCATGCCATGTATTGTTGCGTTGTAAAGCGTCAAATTTGAGATCCATAACATCTCATCAATGCTTATGTTGAACGGCCGTTGTGTACAAAATGTGATCTTGAACATTATTAGCAGATTTATCATAAAACATATACAAAATGGAAACATGAGTATAATGGATATAATCTGAAAGAGGGTAATGACTTTTACTTGTAGTCAATTGTTGGGCGAGAAATCTCGAGACATAAGGATCTTTAACGTTAAAGAGTTGCAATAAAAGATGAAGTTTTTTGAGTTGGAAATGGGAACCCTAGTGCTATGTCCGATTGACGACGAAAGCAACCGAAGGAATTATGTGATTACCTTACGGTGCAATTATTGATTATGTTATATAACGATTATAAAAGTATATAATTCGATGACATTAGGTAGTCATAGCAATTTGCAACTATGACTTATGTATTTTATATGATAAGATATGTTGCTAATATTATCCGTTCATACGATGTCATACTCCTTGAATTGATAGAGTATATCGTTTGATAAAGAGGATATAATATATTGGTATATACATATATATTATAAATATCAATTTGATATAATATGAAAGTATATATTTATTAGATTATAAAGTGTTATTTTCTAATAAAAGATAATATTATTTATAAAATATTTATATCGGCATGGATTATATAAGACATACTTTCTAAGAGAAACTCGAACCAAAATTAACAATCCTAATTAAAGACTTTTGGTTTCCTTCGATCGGATTCAGGTTGAATTGGGCTATTGAATTACACGTTCAAACGGTTGAGCTATATTGAATTGAATTGCATATTCAATGGTTTGTTGAATTGTCAATTGTAAACATATGCTTTCAATTAGAAATTAAATATTACTCCAAAAGCATGATTTGGTTATTTGGTTTTGTATATTTTTGGCTACCATTCAATTTGTGAATGTGTGTTTCAAACGGAAAACAACTTGTAAAAGTCATTTATTATAAAATATATTAGCAATATAAAATTGCTTATTGACTTCCGTTGCATATAGCTTTTTGACGTCCTTGTTACACGTAGACCCTACAAATTTAGGTTCGGACTATACCTAAAAATTTTACGCGGAAAGTGTGGGTTAGGTTAGTTCGGCCCGGTTTGTCCAGACCACAGACGCTACCTATGTCCACCCATGTAAAAAGCGGGCGGACTACCGGGCCAGCCCGGATGACCCGTATGTACTTTCTTGTGCTTCCCCTTCCGGAATTTTATCATTCAAAAGAAGTAATATAATGAATTAATACAACCTTTCAATCCAATAATACTTGTATAGTGAACTACTTTCAATCCAATGATACTTGTATAGTGAACTACTAACAAGTTCAATAACAATCAACACACAAAAATAATAAATTCAAATACTGAAAAACAATAAGTACCATTACAGTCAAGTTAGCCCTACAGTTTTGTATTAAAAACGAGTATAACTTGTCAAAATACTCCAAAAAAACTAAATGAAAAATCAGAGTATGTGGCACTCAAAACAATAAATAAATATATATATATATATATATATATATATATATATACATATAATATTATATGTATAAAACAATATACGGGCCAGGCCGGGTTGGCCCGCGGACCAAAATGTTTACTCATGCATGTCCCATTAAAATACAGGTCGGACCGGGCCAAACCCGATCGGCCCAAACTAGTTGCATGTTTTTTCCCGGGCGGGCGGGTTGGACGGGCCGACCCGGATTTGTATAGGTCTGGTTACACGCTTTAAGAGAGTAGATTGCTTGCATGCTCATCTCTTTGATATCCTTATTCACTTTCGATCCTTTCATTAACATTCAAGCATTAAAGATAATCCAGATCTATATTCGGGTGAACCAACTAGAGGAAATCGTAGTTGAGTCTCTCGAATATCTTCTTCAAAGTTGCGGTTCGTGCGTCAAGAAGTATTCCTTTTTGTTGTATAGTATCTAATTGATTATGCAAGTGATCCTCATTTAGATGTTTAGGAAAATTCGTTCCTTGAAATTCTGCTTTTACGAATATAAAATCCCAACAGTGATATCGAACACCTCTTGTAGAAATTGATTAGCTCAATCAAAACAAGTCATATGTTGATGTATATTTCGACTGTTTTAATTTCGATTACGAAATAGATTGTTTTATGGATTGATTTGCATGATTAAAATTATAAATTTGATTTGTTATGTGACTATGTTTCGAATTAAATATGAAAATAACATGTTGATTTTTTTTGTTATGTGTGGATCGTTGACCTACTGATACGTGGGTCGTTGACCTACTGATACGTGGGTCGTTGAAATATAGTTTTGTGGATCGTTGTCTATATAATTTTGAAAAACAGTTGACATAAGTATACATATATGACTTTGTTATTTAATTTAATAAAGTCTACTATGTATATTTTTGGGATAATATTTTTTTTATTCTTCTCGTAATTATTTATAAATCATTTTTTGTGCACAACTTTTTTTTAATTCGGCCATATTTTCATGTATTTTTCTATCCCACATTGGATTTATATTTTTTATGTGGGTCATTGACCTATTATTATGTATGTTGTTGTCTATATAATTTAAAAAATTTGTCAACATGCAAATACATATTTGACTTTGTTATTTAGTTTAATAAAGTCAAATACATATATTTTTGGTATAAATTTATTTTTTTCTCATAATTATATTTAAATAATTTGTTTTCCATGTTTTTTTTAATAAAAAATTCGACCATATTTTCATTTATTTTACTATCTTAAATCGATGATCAAGTAAGACTGACAATCCGAGAACTTGTATAAATACAAAATTTTTATTTTTTAATTTTTTGATATCTCACATCCGTTATTAAGTAAGACTCATAGTTTGAGAATTTGTTTCAATAGAGGGATTGAAGATTAAACAATTTATACATTTCAAGTATAAATATTATTCTTGTTAGATTAATATTTGTTATGTAGGTCATTGACCTAATATTATGTGGGTCGTTGACCTACTATTAATGGGTGATTGTCCCATAGTTATGTGGGTCGTTGACATACAAATACGGGGATCGTTGACCGACTGTTATGTGAGTCGTTGTCTATATAATTTTAAAAACCCGTTGACTTACGGATACACATTTTACTTTGTTATTTAATTTAACAAAGTCAAATACATTAATATATGGTACAATATTTTTCTTTTTTCTTCTTCTTATAATTATTTATAAAATTATTTGTTGTCCACAAATTTTTTTAATTTGACCATATTTTCATATATTTTGCTATCCCACAACGATTATCAAGTAATACTAACAAATTGAAAAACTGTATACATAAAGAGTTTCCTTTTTTTTTTGCTATCCTACATTGGTTATTAAGTAATATTAATAGTTGAAAAAATTTAGCTAGTAACTACTAACTAGTAATACATATTTTGTTTGTTAAATACTAACTAGACCCTTATCAATATTCTAATTAAAAATCAAGATAACATAATTTAAATGGGTTGAAATTAAGGAAGGAAGTTGGAGTAGTTAGATAAATGTGTTAATTATAAAACCGCCAAATATTGCAAAACTATTTTAAAAAAAAAATGAAAACCGTACAAGGAAGATTCTACAAATCTTTTAAACTTCCTATCAACTGTAAAAGTGAAGCAGTTCTCTCTCTTCCTCACATCGAATCCATTGAAATCCGTCAACCTCTATTCAACCCAGAAAAATCGCCATCTTCAACCTTTCTTTAATAATCGCCGTCGTCGTTCTCTGAATCTCTTCAACCGCTTCTATCGTCTTTTTAAAGCGTCAGAATCATTTCTATACTTGCACCTACTGAGATAGACAACACCCAAGTGCCTAGTTTATACACAACATTTACCCGGTTATTTGATTATATGTCGAGTCGAACACAGACGACATTCCTGGTACATAAAAACAAAAATTCAAGTCCAAGAAATACTGGTAAAACGATACATAACTATACCCAACATAATTTCTACATATACGTTCACGTATTACAGATACATATGTATTAATAATCAACAGGTAAGATGTACACAAAACACAATGTTTTAGGTACAACAAATGCACTAGTGGAGGAAATTATATATATATGTACATATTGTACACAAGAGTTTACATATATCATACACACAAAACACATAATATCAGATACAAGAAATACTATATTTATGTACATAATATATACAAACGATACATACAGATGCACCAGTGCAATGTAAACTCAATGCATACGGTACATAACTGACAATAATCACCCATGTATAAGTACATAAGCATAACATGAAGACAAAAACACAAACAAATGTGTACAGAAAAAAACAAAGTATACGTACACAATCCTAGATGCGTACATAAACTGAAACAACACCATTGAAATCTCATAATTAACTCGAAAATAATTTGGACAGTTTAAGGCCAACAAATCTAATTTGAAGATGTACACAGGGTCACCGTTATGTTTGTTATCAAAATCATTTATGTATACCAGTTCTTTGATAACAAAACACCATTGAAGAAGTTAAGATCGAAGAAAACACAAACGATGAAAATTTTGAGAACAATTACCCGGTTATTTGATGATCTGTCGAGTCGAAGACAAATCTAGATCAATTTGCCTTGTATAAACGATGGATACCGAACGCAGGATAACAAACCGCTGTCTTCTATTTTCGAAAAAAAGGTTGGTGATAGCGCAACCACGATGGAGCAAGAAGGTTATTGAAAACTTCCTTGTTTAACGGTTATTAGGTATCAATTAACCTATTTAATGAAGGAAATAAATAAATATAACAGGAGAGAGAAAGATCATATAATCTTTTTTTTCTTTCATAATAAATATTTTTTTGTGCTAAATGCAGGGGTCTTGTTTGTCAACAACAACAAACAAGTGCCTAGTTTATACACAACATTACAAAAACTACATATTTAGCCATTTTACCCTTAATAGTTTGAGAACTTGTATAAATTGAGGGTTTGAAAAATAAACAAATCATACATTCTAAGCTTTTGGCTAAGTTTAAGTAGAATTATTATTCATATCAGATTAATATTTGTTATATGTTTTTTATTGGCCTAATATTATCTAGGTCGTTGACCTACAATTATGTGGGTCGTTGATGTACTATTATGTGGGTCGTTGACCTACAATTATGTGGGTCGTTGATCTACATTTATATGGGTCGTCGATCTACAGTTTTATGGGTTGTTGACCTAATGTTGTATGGGTCTTTGACCAATAACTATTTGGGTAGTTGACCTACTGAGATGTTGGTCGTTGACGTACTAACATATGGGTCGTTGACCAACTGGTATGTGGGTCGTTGACCTATTGTTATGTGTATTGTTGTCTGTATAATTAAAAAAAATTATTGACATATAGATACATATTTGACTTTTTTTTCTTTTGAAAATTTACTGTAACAACCGGGTTTCCGAGACTTGAGAAAAGTCACCGCGGTCGCGCCCACGACCGCGGCATGTTAACTACTCGCGGGGGCGGCACGCAGTCGTGCCGTCGTAGGTGCGGCTGATGTTCCCCGTAGGTGCGGGTGAACAATAAATCGTGATCTTTTATTTTTTATAACCGTCGTTAATCTTTCCTTATCGGGTTAAAACCGATCTTTGGCATCCGTACTTCTTAATTAATGTGGGCAAGGTTATACTTTTTCTTTCTTTTCTAGGCTATGTAAGACTAAATCCTTTTATACACCCAACACAATTTTATTGAAGAAAAGAAATCCTAGAATCCTCTCATTGTCATGAAAGCTAACACTACTAACGTAAATATATTCAGTCTATTAAACAACAGCGAATCCTTATTATTGATTTACAAAACTACGAGTACATTGATATCTTAATCCAAGAGCAAGAACCGACTAGAATTTGTTAGAAGAGAATGCTTGAATCTTATTATTGATTCATAAATTAGCACAATGAAGAAACACGTCATTAATAGTTTCAAATGCTTTCAACTGCCTAAAGCAATAATAAGAACCAACTAGAATTTGTTAGAAGCAATAACCAAGAACAAGTTAAACACCAAGAGAAGCAAAAAAGAGAAGGGGTCTAAAACCGAATGATATCACTATCACAATTCCATTCAAGTGCAAACAGATGCATAAGAAAGAAAGAAAGAAACAATCAATCAGAAGAATTAAAGAATTAAAGAAAAGAATCTGGAGAAGAAAGTAAGAATTTGGAGAAAAAGAACATACTCGACGTATTATTCAATATTTGATTTCATGTGTAGATTTTCTTTTTATCATGCTTGCGAGTTACAACTGTGTGGTGTTGTTTTTGTCAGTCGCACACTTCACCATAATCTTTTACTACTAGATTAACTAACCTTACATTGTAACTAACAAATTAATTGAAATAAGAGTAATGTATGCATCACTTGGAGAAGCTAAATCTAATCCGTCTTCGTAAAATAAGAGTAAACTCAAATATGATTGCAGACACCTCTTGTTCCGATTGTAGAGTATCAATAGCTTTCCATTAGTAGTAGGTAGCAACTTTATAAAGATCAACATAGTAACACAATACCACAATTCCATCCTAGGAGAAGTTAAATCCAAAAAAGAGGGGACAATTTTATAAAGATTAACACAGTAACACAATACCACAATACCAACCTAGTTGTAGGAATTATATGTGTTGATTTGGGTTTTAAAGACTTGACGGTGGAATCTAGATATTAATTCATCTTCATTAGTTTATAATGGAAACTCCCATGAAATAATCTAGATATCAATTTGTAAGATCCTAGTTTTTGCCTTCACCACCCCGCGGTGAAGAGGGCCGCCCCTGCGGATGTGTTGATCCGCCCCTGCGGATCTACGAAAGATCGCGCCCGATTTGTTTTCGTTCATTTTATCTTTCTTCCATAGATAGAATATCCGATATTCTATCTTATGGGCCGGTTTCCTTGTCTTCTTTCTAACCCTAGACGCCCTTTCCGTCGCGTTCCAGCCCTCCCTATATATTCTCTTCTTTTTCTCTTTTTCCCGTCTCTTGCTTACGTCTTCTTCAACCCTAGAGCGCTGCAGCCTTCCCTTGCTTCCTACAACCTTGCTGAACGTGTAAGTTCATCTCTTCTGGTTTCTTCTTCACGTTCTTACAGTTGCTGCATGCCTTCTCCTCCTATTTTGGTTTCTTCCTCTTGTTCTTCTTTTTGCTTCTTCCCCAAGAATCAAGTTTGATCCTTGATTCCTGTGGAGCGTTCCCTTGTTGATCCTTTGTTGTCCTCAAGCTCTCTAGAGTTAAGTCTTGATGTGTTGGAACCAAAAGTTCGAGCTTTGGTTGCCCTTGCTATGTGTTCGGTCGAAGAGGAATCCCGACAGAGCTTCTGTCAGTGCAGCCGCCCCTGCGCCTGCACCAGCCGCCCCTGCGTGTTGCCGCCCCTGCGCACCTGACCAGCCGCCCCTCCAGTTTCTCTGTAGTAGCTCCCATCTTTGGTGAGCTGCTTCCTTCTTTCCTTTCCCTCGTTCCTTCCTTGGTTCCTTGTGGCTGTTCCTTGTCCCTGAGTTATTGTAAGACTAAGGTTGAGCCCTTAGCTTGTGAAGATCTCTTCGAGATCGTTGAGACTAGAAGTTATAGATTTCTAGAAACCGTTCCATTCCTGATCCGTGTTGCTTGTTCGTACAGGCTTTCCTTGCTCCTTTCCTGAGGGAAACTGAGCTTTCTTTAGTTGTTTCTGAGTTGTTGCTGAGCCTTTTGTGTTACCTTCGTGTGAGGTAAGTCCCTTGGACTTACTTAGCTTTATTCCGTGTATTAGTTGGATTGTATTGGCTTGTTTGTGTTGTTATCATGTTCATAACGGATAATTGGAAATATGATTCACCCTTTGATAACCTTAACTGGCCCAAGTGTATTATAACCGGGCGGTGACCACTTGTCTAGTTCTACAGGAGACTAGAATCTGCTCTTGCAACTTAGGCCCATAGGTAACGGATAGTACTGATCTATTCATATTATTCTCGTGTAACAAAAGAATTTGAATTAGTAAGGGATAACCTTAATGAAAGATAATAACCGGTTGATGTGTGAGCATGCTATGTGTTTTCTTTACCTTATATGTGTTTGTGCCATTACGCTCTTGCTAGTACCTAGAATGTTAGCTAACGGTTTATACCGTCGTTGTAGATGTTCCTCAGGTTCAGGATGCTGCTGAGTGATCCGGATGGTGTGGTCAGCCGGGGTTCCCGTACATTATAGGACGGGATCGGGTTTTGTTTCTTTTGTTGTTCCCTTTTTGTTTTGAACTCGGATGTGAAGCTTTTGTATTTTCTTTTGTTTAAACCTTTGGTTTTATTTTGAGTTTTGGTTTTCATTCGTCTGTGCCTTGTTGTAAGATCCGTTTGCTGTTGCTACTATGAGGGTCGGGACCCATTGTGCGGTCCTATCCTGTACCGCTTCAAGTTCCTAGAACTTGGGGTGTTACAATATGGTATAAGAGCTCTAGGTTGGCAACAATGGCACTCGAACTCTTCTAAAGGTCGGATGGATAAATAAATAGAACCCGCAAGGGGTCTAACGTTTTAAAAAGGGGATTTTTGTTTTAAACCGTTGGTCTGGAATAGATGTACGGGCAACCACCACTACCTCTGCGGATCTCAGTAGTGTAGTTTCTTATATGTTGGCCTTTATATGTGCTTTTCTTGGATTTGTGCTTTAGCTGTAGCGTGGCCTTATATCTATATACATATAGACTTATATATCTATCCCTATAGCAGATGACGCGTACTAGAGCTACATCTGCTATGGGACGAGGAAGGGGTCGACCACCACTTCTACCTGCCGTCCATGGATGAGGACGTGCAAGAAGACCTCCACTAGCTAGAGGTCGGGGCCAGGCCCCAATTGTTGATCCGCCTATCGTTGAGGCGTTCGCTGAAGAAGTTGCTGAGAGTGTGGTTCCTGAGGCTGGAAACGGGACCGCCGCTAGGTCTGGAGAACAAAGAGCGCCATCAACGACGTCTGCATGAGTGTCTATCGGAGCTTTTGCATTTCGCGACTATGTGCAGAGAGTTGAAGAGGCTCTCAGGACTGGAGGACCAACACCAGTGCCGCCAATTCCTACAAGATCAGCTGAGGTTTCGCAGAGAGTTTCACAGGTTGTTGCCCCACCTGCTGGAGTTGCTGAGGTTGTTAGAGCGCCGGCTGAGGCAAGGGAGCCGAAGCCTGACAGTTGGTTGAAGGCTTTCGACCAGTTGAAGGTTCCCACTTTCATGGGAAAGACTGGTTTGGAAGTGGAGCAGTGGCTAGGACAACTGGATACTGATATGGAGGCTATCAGTTGCCCAAAGAGACGTCGGGTCAACATAACACAGACGCTGCTGAAGGATCAGGCTCATTCTTGGTGGAGGACCGTTCGCAGTAAGGTCACTAGTTATGAGAAAATAAAGACGGTGATCAGAGATCACTTCTGCCCTGCAGCTATGAGGAGAGAATGTCTCCAGGATTTCCTTGAGGCTGGATTCGAGGATTTGCCTATTGTTGAGATCATCAGCAAGTTCCTGGATGAGTTGTCTTTGCTGGGTCCGTCTGTACCACCGGAGGATCAACATGTTTACCTTTTCTCTCGGAGGTTGAGAGAGTCGACACACTCTTATCTTGCCGGTTTCCTGTGATTCTTTGTTGGACTATCAGGATAGAGCTTCTGCTTATGAGAGAGACCGACCGGGTCAGAGGAGAGCTTCTCAAGCAGGAGGTTCTGAGAAGAGGCAGAAGACTAGATCAGCCAGTGCTGGAGTTGGAGCAGCTGAGTTTGGGCGTAGTTAGACGCCTGGACGTTCTGGTTTCCAGCAGAGTTCTGACAGAGGACGGCAGTGTTATACCTGCGGAGTAGCTGGACACATCCGAGCTGACTACAAGAAGCCAACAGTGACTTTCTTTTCTTGTGGCAAGCCCGGACACAGAGCTGCGTTTTGCCGTCAGGGCAAGGCGCTATCTCAGTAGGGTTTTTCACCTGCCAGTGTTGTTGGAGGAGGATAGAGATCTCAGTTTCAGCAGCAACAACAGAGAGTTTCTGGTTCTATTGCTCCTCAGGGTTCCACTCCGGGACAGGGGAGAGGTAGAGGACGTGCTGGTGGATCTGCAAACACCAGAGATGCATCAGCCAGAGTGTACGAGTTGAGGAGTGCTGTAGAGCCGACAGCGCCAGCAGCTATAGGTACCATTCATATTAATGGTTTTCCTATAAGAGTTATTTTCGATACCGGTGCTACACATTCTTTTATATCTGATGCATGTGTAGATAGATTGGACTTAGTTACTGTAGAAGGTAGACCCTTCTTTATAGGATTACCCGATGGGGGTAAGATATGAGGTACACGAGAGGTTCGCGATTACCCTATTAGATTGGGAGGTTGCGGTTGGCCAGCTAACTTCTTCGTCATGTACTTAGTACTTGAAGAAGTTATTATGGGCATGGATTGGATGGATCTACATCGAGCAGTTCTGCACATCGGCAAGAGGACAATGACAGTGACTACAGATGCAGGCCATGTTGAGATTTTCCAAGATGGGATCTCGGGAAGACTGGTACAGTTATCAGTGTAGTTCGAGCTGCGAGACTTATCAGTCAGGGATGTGAGGATTTTTGGTGCTATGCCATGAAGGATAGTACTAGTCCGGCTTTGGAGGAGATTCCAGTAGCTTGCAAGTTTACTGACGTCTTTGGAGAGCCATCAGGTTTACCTCCACAAAGGAGTGTAGATTTTGGCATTGATCTAGAGCCCGGTATGAGACCGATCTCTAAGGCTCCTTATCGTATGGCGCCTATCGAGATGCTTGAGTTAAAGAACCAGCTTGAGGAGTAGCAGAGAAGGGCTTCATCCGCCCAAGTGTATCTCCTTGGGGCGCACCAGTTCTCTTTGTCAGGAAGAAAGATGGGTCAATGAGGTTATGTATCGACTACCGAGAGCTTAACAAGGTGACGATCAAGAACAAGTACCCACTGCCCCGTATCGACGATCTTTTGGATCAGCTGCATGGAGCTTCCGTGTTTTCGAGGATCGATATGAGATCTGACTATCACTAGTTGAGGGTGAGAGAGCAGGACGTAGCTAAGACAACATTTCGGACTAGATATGGACACTACGAGTTTGTAGTGATGCCATTCGGGCTCACGAATGCGCCCGCAGTCTTCACGGAGTTGATGAACAACATCTTCATCGACTTTCTAGACGAGTTTGTAGTTGTCTTCATCGACGACATTCTGGTTTACTCTCGTAGTAGAGAAGAGCATGCTGGACACTTGAGGATCGTTCTTCAGGTCTTACAAGATAGAGAGCTCTACGCTAAGTTCTCTAAGTGCGAGTTTTGGATGTCCGAGGTAGCATTCCTTGGTCACATCGGCTGAAGGAATCAAGGTAGATCCGACGAAGATCGAGTCAGTAGCATCTTGGCCGCCTCCTAAGAACGTCAAGGAGGTACGCAGCTTCTTAGGATTGTCAGGCTACTACAGGCGTTTTGTTAAGGGCTTTTCAGTTATCGCCCGACCACTCACTTCCTTGCTGCGGAAGTCTACGAGGTTCGTATGGTTTGAGTCGGGCCTGCAGAGCTTCGAGGAGCTGAAGAAGAGATTGACCTCTGCTCCTATCCTAGCTCAGCCAGAGGGCATTGAGGATTTTGTGGTTTACAGTGACGCATCCAAGCTGGCCTTGGGATGTGTTTTGATGTAGAGGGGTAAGGTGATTGCTTATGCGTCCCGACAACTGAAGACGTACGAGGATAATTACCCTACCTATGATCTTGAGTTAGCTGTTGTGGTTCACGCTTTGAAGATTTGGAGACATTATCTGTACGGAGCTACGTGTCAGATTTTCACAAACCATAAGAGTCAGAAGTTCATATTCATTAAGCGGAAGTTGAATAACCGCCAGCGCAGATGGTTGGAGTTGATCAAGGACTTTGATCTTGAGATCTTATACCACCCGGGAAAGGCTAATGTGGTAGTAGATGCCCTTAGTAGGAAGACTCCCCGGGAGATGGCAATCGCTAGGATGACAGCTCAGCCACAGTTACAACGGGATTTGACATGGTTGGAGATGGATATCCACTTCCCGGATTTCGACAGTCAATTGTCCACCTTGGAGATAATAACTGATCTGTTGGCCGAAATCCGACAGAAGCAGGAGAGTTGCCCAGCTTTGACACCGATCCGAGACCGGATGTCTCGAGGAGAGGCACCGCAGTTTGCAGTTGGTGCTGATGGAGTTCTGAGACACCAGGAGCGTGTTTGTGTGCCGTCAGATCGAGAGCTGAGACAGAGGATCCTTCAGGAGGCTCACTCTTCACCTTACTCAGTACACCCTGGTGCGAGTAAGATGTATCAGGATATCAGACGCTCTTTCTGGTGGGGAGGTCTGAAGCCAGTTGTCACGATATATGTAGCTCAGTGTGCGACCTGTCAACAGGTCAAGATCGAGCATCATAGACCAGGAGACAAGCTACACCCACTTCTCGTTCCTCAGTGGAAGTGGGAAGACATCTCTATGGATTTTGTGACCGGTTTGAGACCGAGTCGTGGTTTTGATGCTATCTGGGTCATAGTAGATCAACTGACAAAGACCGCACATTTCATTCCGATCAAGGAAACGTGGCCGGTAAGTCGATTGGCAGAGGAGTTCACTAGGCAGATAGTGAGACTTCATGGAGTACCTAAGACTATTGTCTTTGATAGAGACGGATGGTTCACTTCGAGGTTCTGGCAGCAAGTTCATGCAACCCTAGGTACGAGTCTACAATTCACGACTGTTTATCATCCTCAGACCGATGGTCAGTCTGAGCGGACCATCCAGACTTTGGAGGACATGTTGCGAGCCTGTGTGTTAGACTGGGGACATGTGTGGCCATATCACCTTCCTCTAGTAGAGTTTTCGTATAACAACAGTTGGCACGCATCGATCAGGATGGCTCCTTATGAGGCTTTATATGGACAGAGATGCCGTACACCGTTGTGTTGGGACGAGCCTAGTACTAGCTAGCAGAGTAACGCCTGAGCAGAATCAGGATGACATGGCTCGAGTAGCAGTGATCCGAGAGCGGATGTTAGCAGCACAGAGTCGATAAAAGTCTTATGCTGATAAGAGACGCAAACCTTTGGAGTTCAGAGTTGGAGCTCAAGTTTGGTTGAGAGTGTCCCCTACACGAGGCGTCAGACGTTTCGGTGTCAAGGGGAAGTTGAGTCCTAGATATGTTGGACCGTTCGACATTCTTGAGCGAGTTGGAGAGGCAGCATACGAACTTACGTTGCCACCGAGACTCGAGGGTGTTCACCCAATTTTCCATGTGTCTCAGCTACGGGAGTACATACCTGACCCGAGACACATCGTCAGTCATGAAGATCTAGTGATCGAGCCAGACCACACGTTTGTAGAGCATCCGGTGGCTGTCTTAGAGCGTAGTACGAGACGCTTGCGTTCAAAGGACATACCGATGATGAAGATACAGTGGTTGATGCAAGGAGTTGATGAAGCGACTTGGGAGACAGAGGATAGTATCCAGAGGAAATATCCGGAGTTTTACGCTGAGCTTGTTGCACCTTTAGCTTAGTATGTTGTTTGGTTTTTCCTTTGTTGCGTTGTGAACGCTTTTGTGTGACGTTTGTGTTCATGCCCCGAGTGGGAATATATGAGTTCAGTTAAGTTTCTGTGTGCTGTTGTGACCGTTTGACTTTTGCATGTTTCGGGACGAAACTTCTTTTTAGGGGGATCTGATGTAAGATCATAGTTTTTGCCTTCACGGCCCCCGCGGTGAAGAGGGCCGCCCCCACGGCCAACCGCCCCTCCGGCTGTGTTGATCCATCCCTGCGGATCTACGACAGATCGTGCCCGATCTGTTTTCGTTCATTTTATCTTTCTTCCATAGATAGAATATCCGATATTCTATCTTATGAGCCGGTTTCCTTGTCTTCTTTCTAACCCTAGACGCCCTTTCCGTCTAGCGTTCCAGCCCTTCCTATATATTCTCTTCTTTTTCTCTTTTCCCGTCTCTTGCTTACATTTTCTTCAACCCTAGAGTGTTGCAGCCTTCCCTTGCTTCCTGCAACCTTGCTGAACGTGTAAGTTCATCTCTTCTGGTTTCTTCTTCACGTTCTTACAATTGCTGCATGCCTTCTCCTCCTGTTTTGGTTTCTTCCTCTTGTTCTTCTCTTTGCTTCTTCCCCAAGAATCAAGTTTGATCCTTGATTCTTGTGGAGCGTTCCGTTGTTGATCCTTTGTTGTTCTCAGGCTCTTTGGAGTTGATTCTTGACGTGTTGGAACCAAAAGTTCGATGATGCGCCCTTGACCCCTATGTGCCAAGACGAGGAAGACGAGGCACTTTGGGTTCGCTCCGATGGACCGCTCACCCGTTCCCGTGCTAAAGCAATCGCTCAAGCTACCGGCTCCATCATTAGCCGCACCGTTGCTTGTCACGGACCCATTGGATGCAAACCGTGTCTCTACGCCACAATGACTTGAAGCTTGTCAAGCCGGCACCGTTCCGGCGCATTTTCCGCATTTTTCATAATTTAGCGTTTTGTAATAATAAGTCTTTTTTATTTTCGGAATATTAAATTCCGGAACTTTATTTCCGGGTATTAATTTTCCGAATTTAAGATTAGACTTTTGGTTTCGGAATTTAATTCGGAAACTTAATTCCGAACTTAAATTCTCAACCTTTCATATTTTTAGGTGTTTCATTTCCGGAACTTAAATTCCGACTTTATTTCTATCATTTAATTTCCGACTCTTTGTATAGCCTTCATCCACTATATAAGGTGATGCTTGGCTCATTTGTAAAGGATGTTCAATTTGATTAAGTAAAGAGAAGTATTTTCCTCCAACTTACTTGAGCATCAATCCCTCTTCCAATCCTCTCAAAGTTCTTCTTTTGGATCTTCGATCCAAACTCAACCACCTTCGAGGGTTCTTCAAGAACCAACTCAACCGACCCACTTCAAGGTTTGATCGATCAATCTAGATCGACTCAATCATACAACTTCCGCCTCCATATCTAAGCTTCCGCAACCCATCTTCAATTGCATTCGCACTTCAACTAAGGAGTAGTTGAGCTTCAGCTTGATCTAGCTCCGGAATACTTCATTGACGTGTCCAAGGACGCATCAAATTGGCATCTGAGCAAAGGGATCTAAGCTAAGTTATCTTTACTCTTGTTTTTGTGCGTTATTATATTCATCCTTTTTACCTTTTGTTCATCACCATCTTCATCTTGTTCTTCGCATCTTCATCCACGTTCTTGAAATTTTTTTTTTCTCGATCCATTTTGCAAAGCAAATTTAGGAGATTTTTGGTTTGCCATCAAACCATTAATCAACAAAACATTTTTCCTTACCCAATCCGACATTTTTGTTAATCAATTTCACCATTTTCTTGGGATTTTTTGTTGACAAAATCGGATATCACGCCTTTTGATATTCCAAAAACCAAAAACAAAGCAAAAACTCTTCAAAAAACGGATTTGTTTCAAAGAAAAGTGGATTCATCTCTTGCATTCCAAAGGTTGCATTCAAAAGTTTCAAAAAGAAACATTTCCACAAAAACAAAAGTAAAAGACGTCCGGCAAACCGGTCCATCCGAAAAATCGGATTTTTGAAAAGGTCAAAGACCAAAGCAAGTAAAACTTGCCGATAAACGATCCGTCCATTTCCTACCTCTCCATTTTCTTACAAGTTGCAAATTTTCTCTTGAATTTGTGGGCATTTTGGTTCAAATTTGTTGGATTTGCCTTCCTTGCCTAACCGCCAAACGGCTTTCCCAAAGGTAGAACCTTAACGCACTTGAACTTGGGTAACATTGACTTATCTTGTCACCTTACTCATTTGATTGCTTGCAATTTGTGTCCAATGTTGGAGTTATGACTAACGTCACAATGAAAAATTCTCAGGAATCTAGTGAAAGGCATGAAATCACTACTTTGACCGAAGAAAATGCCTCCCTTAGGCAAGAACTTGAAACTTTGAAGGCCCAAATACTTGCACTTACGACCACTCCACCGAATCCACATGGCACCTTGGTCGATGCTTCCACGTCCGATGGACGTCGCAAAGGCAAAGGTATCTTGGGAGCCGAACCATCTAACGGTCGACGGCTTGTCTCCGTCATTGAAAACCGCGGTCCCTCCCAAAATGACGGTCATGAGTCCCACAATGAAGGTGACGAGAATCCTGACCCTTCTCCAAATGATTTGTTATATGTTGACACGGAGAATCGGCACAAACGCTATGAGCACAACCGACGTAAGTATGGCACTTCCCCTCCTCCATCTAGTGCCCAACGCACCAACCGTACCTCCCGGATTGATGACCGGTACCATCATCAAACAAATGACCGCTCTCAACGTCCCGAGAATGATCGGTCCGGACAACGCCGCCAACGGCATAGCCGGCAACCGATGTATCATGATTGTGAAGAGTGATGAACGAGATGACTTTGACGAGTTCTCCGATGATGAGTCGGACTTGGAACGGGTGGCACATGTCCGTCCATGGCACCCACCCATCCGAGAGCCTTTTGAGAACCAGGATCGAGGAGAAGAATGGTTGCCTCCTCCTAACCCACAAAGGCGTGCACCACATAATCATGGGCGCCAAAGGCATAACGATGGCCACCGGCGAGCCCATCACGAAGACGCCTATATAGCACCACCCCGACCGGATCCCTACCGAACTCGTAGGGAAGGTAAGGTTAAATTTCCGGTATTTTATGGTGAATATGATCCTTGTGCGTTTCTTGATTGGGCACATGATATGAAAAGAGCTCTCAAGCATTGCCATTATGAAGAGTACGAGAAAATCGAAGCGGCGACACTTTACTTTGAAGGTGATGCAAAATCTTGGTGGAACCGGTACGAGACCAACCGTGAGAACTGAGGATGGGCACCGGTTGCGACATTTGATCAATTGATCTATGACATGACTAAGAAGTACATGCCCGACGACTTCAAAAACGACATGCGGTTGCAAATTGCCGAATTCCAACAAGGAAGCCTTACTCCGGTGGCTTACTTAGCCAAGCTGGAGGACATGCATATGAAGGCCGGCATCTCGGCCTCCGCCTCTGCCCTTCGAACCAAATTCATGAGCGGCCTTAATCCATCAATTCGGCGGCCCCTCGAGATTGTTCCATACAAGGACTTGGGAGCCTTATGTCATGCCGCCATGAAACTTCAAAAGCAACAACTTGAAACGCCTCGATACTCAAGGTATAACTCTTCCACTAGTCAATACTCTTATACCACTAATTCTCGTTCTCGAGATGTTTCTAGTCCCCAAGATTCCGGAGCCGCTAAAGGATCACCACGGATGAGTCAACCCACCCGGCAAGCGGCTACCGAGAAACCACCATACTGTGGCACCGTTGCTCCACCACAAACGCCTCCGGGCCGACCCCAACAAGGATCTCAAACGGTGGCCCGCCCAAGAGAACCCGTGTGTTTCAAATGTAGCGGGTTTGGTCATGTCCAACGTGATTGCCCGAACACCAAGCGGGTGATGTTTGCCAACCCATCATATGACGATGGCGAAGAGGATTATAATGGTGATATCCTCTTGGAAGATGACCAAGATGCCGACCCATACTATGGCATGGAGCCATGCGACGACCAACTTGCTTGCGGTCCGGCACAACCAGGTAAGTTTGCTCTTGTCTCTCGTCGCATTCTTGCTATAAAAGAGCATCTCCCTATTGACCAACGCGAGAATCTCTTCCACTCTCGTTGCTTGGTCAATGACACTAGTCTCTCTCTTATCATCGATGGGGGTTCGTGTTGTAATATTATCAACGAAAAAGTGGTGATACACTTTAAGTTGCCTACAACCCCCCACCCACAACCTTACGGACTCCAATGGATTTCCGATAAGGCAAGTGACACCGTCACACAACAAGCGTGGGTGACGTTTTCTATTGGCGCCTATGTTGATAAGGTCCTTTGTGATGTTATCAAAATGGACGCCACACATGTATTGTTGGGACGACCATGGCAATTTGACCGTAAAACTTTTCATGATGGTTATCTCAACCGTTACATGTTCCAATGCAATGGAAAACGGATCACATTTTTGCCTATGACTCCACAGGAAATTTTAGTTGACTATGCAGAACGAAAGAGGCAACAAGTGATCGATGACACCACTACACCGCCGGCCACATCGGACCTTTCTCGTCGTTCTCCCGATATTGTGGATGTTCCTACTTCCGGTTCCCGTAATTCCGGCCATAAGGGTAACGCTACCGAAGCAAGAGGTAGTAAGAGCATTGTCCCGCCACATGCACCTCCGGTTCCTACCATTCAAGGGCGATGTGAGCCCCGAATTCTTTTGGCCCGACGACATGACTTGACACCGGTCATGGAAGGTAAGTTTCCTTGTTTCTTACTTGTCCCTTTTTTATTTATCTATTTCCCATGACCCTAGTAATGTGCCACACGAGGTGTCCTTGTTGTTGTCCGAATTTCAGGACATCTTGACCGACAAACTACCGCCCGGCTTGCCACCAATCCGAGGAATTGAGCACCAAATCGATTTGGTGCCCGGCGCGTCTTTGCCCAACCGTGCCGCTTACCGTGCAAGTCCGGAGGAGACCAAGGAGCTACAACGCCAAGTCCAAGAGCTCCTAGACCGGGGCTATGTCCGTGAGTCCTTGTCTCCATGTGCCGTGCCGGTCATACTTGTGCCCAAGAAAGACGGATCTTGGCGGATGTGTGTAGATTGCCGAGCCATCAATCAAATCACCGTCAAGTATCGTCATCCGATCCCGCGCCTTGATGATATGTTGGACGAGCTCCATGGCGCCACCATATTTTCAAAGATCGATCTCCGGAGCGGATACCATCAAATCCGCATGGCCGAAGGTGATGAATGGAAGACGGCTTTCAAGACGAAGCATGGCCTCTACGAGTGGCTTGTTATGCCATTTGGCCTCTCCAACGCTCCATCCACCTTCATGCGTCTCATGAATCACGTCTTGCGCAAATTTCTGGGTATTTTCGTTGTTGTCTATTTCGATGATATCTTAGTCTTTAGCAAGTCTTTGGATGCACACATCGAGCACCTTCGCCAAGTGCTCGAGTGCCTTAGACAAGAGCAATTATATGTCAATTTGGAGAAATGTGTCTTTTGCTCGGACACCACAGTTTTTCTTGGCTATGTCGTGTCTAAGGACGGACTAAGAGTGGACGAATCAAAAGTTTGCGCCATTCGGGAGTGGCCTACTCCTACTACGGCCACCATGGTTCGAGCCTTTCTCGGCTTAGCGGGTTTCTATCGACGCTTTGTCAAGGACTTTAGCTCGATAGCGGCACCACTACATGAGCTTACTAATAAAGGTGTCACGTTTGAGTGGCGTGACACCCATGCTCGAGCGTTTGAGTCGCTCAAAGACCGTCTTTGTAATGCACCACTACTCCAACTCCCAAACTTTTCGAAAACCTTCGAGGTGAAGTGTGACACATCTAATGTAGGCATTGGGGGGGTTCTCCTACAAGAGAATCGACCCATTGCTTATTTTAGCGAAAAACTTTCCGGTCCCTCACTCAACTACCCAACTTATGACAAGGAACTATATGCTTTAGTTCGTTGTCTTAAAACATGGCAACACTACTTATGGCCGAGGGAGTTCGTGATTCATTCGGATCATGCGGCTCTTTCGTATCTCAAGGGTCAAACTACCTTGAGTCGGCGCCATGCGAGTTGGTTAGAGTTTCTTGAGACCTTTCCTTATGTCATTCGACATAAGAAAGGTAAAGAGAATGTGGTAGCCGACGCCCTTTCTCGCCGACATATCCTTCTTGTGCATATGGACGCCAAGATCCATGGCTTTGCTCTTATCAAAGAGTTATATGCCACGGATCTTGACTTCAAGGATATATTTGCTCAATGCCTTGACCTCCGAGAGCATGAGTCTTTCTTTATTAACGATGACTACTTATTCCGTGCGGGCAAACTTTGTATCCCGCGCTCGAGTATTCGTCATTTGTTGATAAAGGAGGCCCATGAGGGTCGTGGTCACTTCGGTGCTACCAAGACTCTCGCCGCTCTACAAGAGCACTTCTTTTGGCCCCGCATGCGCAAGCATGTGACACGGTTTTGCACAAGTTGCATCATATGTCACCATGCAAAATCGCGCCAAGGTCCGGATGGATTGTATTCTCCTTTGCCTATACCAATGGGACCTTGGGAGGATCTTTCTATGGACTTTGTGGTTGGCCTACCCATGTCAAAACGAGGCAAATACTCCATTTTTGTGGTAGTCGATCGTTTCTCGAAAATGGCACATTTTATTGCATGTAAGAGCACACAAAATGCTAGTGAAGTAGCTACCCTTTTCTTTAACAATGTTGTGCGCTTACATGGAATACCGCGTTCCATCCTTAGTGATCGGGACGTAAAGTTTGTGAGCCATTTTTGGAGAACCTTATGGGGGAAACTTGGAGCCAACTTGTTGTTTTCAAGTAGCTATCATCCCCAAACCGATGGTCAAACGAAGGTGACCAATCGGACTCTAGGCGCTCTACTTAGAGCGACCCTTAGGAACAACCCACGCAAGTGGGAGGACTTACTTTCTATTGTGGAGTTTTCTTATAACAGGTCTCGACACTCGGCAACAAAGCTTTCACCCTTTGAAGTTGTCTACGGCCTTAATCCACACACCCCGATGGACTTCACTCCGCATCCACTAAAAGACGGAGAACACATCACCGGAGCAAGTCGTGTCGCTCACATCATTGAGCTTCATGAGCGGACTAGGACACAACTCCAACGGCGTGCCGATCAACTTGCCACACAACGTAACAAAGGGCGCCGTCCAATGTCATTCGAGCCCGGTGATCTTGTTTGGCTCCACTTAAGGAAGGAGCGTTTTCCATCCCGCCGCAAAGGCAAGCTCTCGGACCGCGGTGATGGACCATTCCGCATCTTATCCCGCCATGGCCCGAATGCTTACAAGTTGGAGCTTCCGGACGATTATGGCGTGCACCCGACGTTCAATGTCAAGGACCTTGCACCATACATTGAGCCCCTATTTGACGAAGGTGAAACGGGGACGTTTCACATCCAAGATGGGGGGAGTGATGCGCCCTTGACCCCTATGTCCCAAGACGAGGAAGACGAGGCACTTCGGGTTCGCTCCGATGGACCGCTCACCCGTTCCCGTGCTAAAGCAATCGCTCAAGCTACCGGCTCCATCATTAGCCGCACCGTTGCTTGTCACGGACCCATTGGATGCAAACCGTGTCTCTACGCCACAATGACTTGAAGCTTGTCAAGCCGGCACCGTTCCGGCGCATTTTCCGCATTTTCCATAATTTAGCGTTTTGTAATAATAAGTCTTTTTATTTTCGGAATATTAAATTCCGGGACTTTATTTCCGGGTATTAATTTTCCGAATTTAAGATTAGACTTTTGGTTTCGGAATTTAATTCGGAAACTTAATTCCGAACTTAAATTCTCAACCTTTCATATTTTTAGGTGTTTCATTTCCGGAACTTAAATTCCGACTTTATTTCTATCATTTAATTTCCGACTCTTTGTATAGCCTTCATCCACTATATAAGGTGATGCTTGGCTCATTTGTAAAGGATGTTCAATTTGATTAAGTAAAGAGAAGTATTTTCCTCCAACTTACTTGAGCATCAATCCCTCTTCCAATCCTCTCAAAGTTCTTCTTTTGGATCTTCGATCCAAACTCAACCACCTTCGAGGGTTCTTCAAGAACCAACTCAACCGACCCACTTCAAGGTTTGATCGATCAATCTAGATCGACTCAATCATACAACTTCCGCCTCCATCTCTAAGCTTCCGAAACCCATCTTCAATTGCATTCGCACTTCAACTAAGGAGTAGTTGAGCTTCAGCTTGATCTAGATCCGGAATACTTCATTGACGTGTCCAAGGACGCATCATTCGAGCTTTGGTTGCCCTTGCTGTGTGTTCTGTCGAAGAGGAATCCCAACAGAGCTTCTGTCAGTGCAGCCACCCTGCGCTTCTAACTAGCCGCCCCTGCGGTTTCTCTGCAGTAGCTCCCGTCTTTGGTGAGCTGTTTCCTTCTTTCTTTTCCCTCGTTCCTTCCTTGGTTCCTTGTGGTTGTTCCTTGTCCCTAAGTTGCTGTAAGACTAAGGTTGAGCCCTTAGCTTGTGGAGATCTCTTCGAGATCGTTGAGACTAGAAGTTATAGACTTCTAGCAACCGTTCTGTTTCTGATCCGTGTTGCTTGTTCGTACAGGCTTTCCTTGCTCCTTTCCTGAGGAAAACTGAGCTTTCTTGAGTTGTTTCTGAGTTGTTGCTGATCCTTTTGTGTTACCTTCGTCTGAGGTGAGTCCCTTGGACTTAATTAGCTTCATTCCATGTATAGTTGGATTGTATTGGCTTGTTTGTGTTGTTATCATGTTCATAACGGATAATTGGAAATAGGATTCACCCTTTGATCACCTTAATTGGCCCAAGTGTATTATAACCGGGCGGTGACCACTTGTCTAGTTCTACAGGAGACTAGAATGTGCTCTTGCAACCCAGACCCGTAGGTAACAGATAGTACTGATCTATTCCTATTGGTAGACGGAAACGGAGGCGAGTTTCAGGACATTCTCGTGTGACAAAAGAAGTTGAATTAGTAATGGATAACCTTAATGAAAGATAATAACCGGTTGATGTGTGAGCATGCTATGTGTTTTCTTTACCTTATGTGTGTTTGTGCCTTTACGCTCTTGCTAGTACCTAGAATGTTAGTTAACGGTTTATACCGTCGTTGTAGATGTTCCGCAAGTTCAGGATGCTGCTAAGTGATCCGGATGGTGTGGTCAGCCGGAGTTCCCGTACATTATAGGACGGGATCGGGTTTTGTTTCTTTTGTTGTTCCCTTTTTGTTTTGAACTCGGCTGTGAAGCTTTTGTGTTTTCTTTTGTTTAAACCTTTGGTTTTATTTTGAGTTTTGGTTTTCATTCGTGTGTGCCTTGTTGTAAGATCCGTTTGCCGTTGCTACTCTGAGGGTCGGGACCAATTGTGCGGTCCTAGCTCGTAGCGCTTCAAGTTCCTAGAACTTGGGTGTTACACAATTCATCTTCATAATAAAAATCGGAAGTAAGGCAATTGGCATAGAAAAACACCATTGAGAATTTTCAAATACAAGAAATAATCAGTTAAGAACACATCATCCACCAAAAGTAGAGAAGATAAGGGAAAGAAAAAAAAGGTAAATATACCATAATGCACAAATGTGAATAATCAAAATTAGTCCTAATGCAAAAAGAAGGTTATAAAAATTTTTATTTAAAATAAAATTTACCCGTTTACAAAAGGCAAGTGACTAGATCCATATATTATAATTCGTACACACAAATTTCTACTCTATAATGAGGTTTACCATATTATTTTGTATGTTTTTCTTAAAATACCCTTTCAACAATCATTAAAGGTAGAAAATAGATAATGATCCTCATAAAAGAAGTAAACAAATGCATTTAGATTGATTATGTTTGAAAATGGAAAAAGAGAATATAAAGGCAAGAATCTCATAATCAACCAGTTTTAGAGTCTTCTCACATGTGCTTAAGTCTCAATCTAACCAAATGTAATAGTTCATCATAGGATACTAAATACTACCTCTTAATAATAAGTAAATAAAAAAACTTGATTCTGTTTTCTTTCTTGAATATGAGACAAAGATTTACTGTAAATTTCTTCTTTTAACATTAATCATGATTCCCTCCTCCGACAGCTAAGTCGGCCTTTCCACATTAAGAGTTTCTATTATGAAATGAATTGTCACAACACAAAGCTCAATTAGCAAAACCCATCCTCCACTAACACTACTTTGAGCTAAGTCGCTTCCTATAGTTTCTATGTTTCAATCAAACTTTGTATAAATAATATAATATGTCATGTTATAAATGTAAGAGCTTACCCAATAAGATCTAGCATTAGGTTCGTCATCAAGCCTTTCTACCTTTCCTAAAAGATAAACCAATCAAGATATTCACAATATAGGCAATTGAATTGACCTCATCACAAGAGAAAAGTTTTGCAACAATGAAGACAACAATCATTCTCTTTTGTGTTGGGGAACCAACCTATTGTTACACTAAGTACAACCGAAGTAGGATTTCTTGCAGCAACAACAACTTGTTCTTGTCAGTTGGTCGGCTAAAAAGAGTGTTGAAGAAATTTAGTTACACTAGAAGAAACTAGGAGTCCCGATTGTAGCAGTGATAAATTTGCTATGGGGACAATCTAGTTCAGGAGAAGAAATAATAATACACTCATGCTTATAGAAACCTAGGACTAGTTTGTTTTGAGTTTGTTTCTACTTCCGTTAAAAGAGTTTGTAAAAGGTTTATAATAACATCAATTGTTCATTGAATAAGCAAGTACAGTTGACCATTCAAACTGTAAAATCTTTCGGTTTTTACCTAGGTGTTCAATAGGGCATTTTAACAAACATGTGGTGTGCGACCTCTAGGGACTTGAGAGGAGGTACCCAGATGTTGTCATCACACTGCTTGATCTCTAGAAAAAGGAAGACCAAATGATTTATATATGTCAAATATGGAGCTCTAATTCGCCAAAAATTGCAGATTCAAAGAATAATTGAAAACAAATACCTCTTGAAGTACTGGGTCTTGGTGGCTCTCTTGCAAGGGGAGGACTAAGTAAAGTGACGACTCAACAATGAACTCGTTAATTCAAGGTTGTCGCTACTCAGCAATGAATTCGTCAATTCATTATTGAGTTGTTGTAAGAGAAATACGGTAGTTGGAGGCTTGTGAGAGAGAAGAGATCAAGTTGGAAGGCGAAAAAAGGAACCAGGAAGATGCAGATTTGGTAACCCTAGAGAGAGGCAGGGAAAAATATAGCGTGAGTTCAAATGGGAGAGGGAGTGTTCCTTACCTTGATTTTTTTGGCTACAAATATACAATGACGCGCTTAAGCCTCGACAAGTTTTTAATAGCTTTTCTTTGTACAAGATTTTTTTTAATAGCGTTTAATGTAAAAGTAAAATGCTATTAAAAATAAGGATTTATAATTTATAGCACTTGGAATATACACGCTATTAATCAATGCTATTAAAAGTCAATTTTGGTGTAGTGTGTTGAGTGGTTGAGTTGTTGGACTTGTAGAGAAGATTCAGAGTAGAACCACGCTAGCCAATGAGGCACGGAGCCTCGATGCACATCAAAGAACAACTAGGACGATCGTTTCCGGAGTTCTCCCGCGACCGGGCCATCACCTTCCCGCGGTCGCGTCTTCCTAGTGTCACCGCGCCCATGCCTTCGACCACCGTGGTCGCGGCGTCTCTGAGCTTGTCACCGTGGTCGCGGCCTTACTCTCCCGCGGTCGCGTCTTACTTCCAATGAGTACCAACCTTTTGTACATTGATCCCTTCCTTTTATCTTAGTTGGTTCTAGAGTAGTATCATGCTAAGTTGATGTAACACCCCAAATTCATGGGACTCGGGGAACTATTAGGCTAGGATCTTACAATGGATCCTAACCCTAGACTGACAACAAGTTCATTGGATCTTACAACAAGACACAGATAGATTAAAGCCAAATACATAAAACTATACAAATATATACATCAAAGGTTTACAAAACACAGCCGAGTACAAAACGGCAACATCATATCCTTACGTATACAAAACAACCCAAAACCCTCGCACAACCTAGTGTACGGAAACCCTCGGCTGATCACCCATATGACTCACTTTGCAGTCTTCCTATCTTGCAGAAAATCTACAACATGCTATAAAACCGTTAGCTAATAGATAATGAATAAGGATGAACCAGTAGCATATATAACACATCATCACATCACAACATGCCATGTACACACATATCCATTTATTATCTTTATTAAGTTATACCATTACTAATTCATTCCTTGTGACAAGAGGAGTAAAACTCCCTCGTCTCTTTCCTTGTTTCTGTTCGCTCCAAACGGTGTGTGCAAGCTTTAAATTTATAACCCTAGATGTATGCCTAAAACAAGGATGTGAACCCGCAGTGTACGGGTCAATCGTAGTAAAAAGCAAGAATTCCGGGGTGTCGATCTCAGGGACTTAGGTGAAACCTAAGCAAGGATAGGTAGTCTATGTAATTACTAACCACAAAAGCGATTAAAGCAATCAAAGATGATAAAAATTCAATTAAAGGAATATGCAATTCTAGGGATTAAAGCATCTAGTTGTGGTTCCAACTCAAGATCTAAAGATAAGCGGACAAAGTTGAGATTTTGCAAGGGGAAGGTGTTACTAAAGTGGAATAGATCACCGGGTAAGTCTCACTACTTACTAATCCCAAACCGTAACTCCTATTACCGGGTAAGTCTCAAGGAATTAAGGAAAAGAACTATAACCTCAAACCAACACACCACCTAAGGGAATAGAATCAACCTTTACCGGGAAGTCTCAGGCTAACTCACAAAGATGGGATGAAGGCACACTCAAACCCCAATAAAGGATAAACCTTTATTACCTACACTTATGATCATGGGTAAACAAACAAAGGAATTACCGGGTAAGTCTCATCCTAAGCTTGCATTGAACCAGGAAAGGTGTAATAAGAATAGGATTTGGCAAACTCTAACACTTAACTCTCAGTTTCGGATCAGAATAGTCACCTCGGTCAGTCAAGTTCCACCCCGGCCGAGATGTTCATCGACTGAACGAGATGCTCTAGGGTTAAGAATAAAGACTCGAGCTTTCAGGGTCCTACTGGGATTTAAGATTATTCTATCATTGTTTTCCCCACAACCTTCAGCCAATCACCCTAGAATCACACAAAGAAATTAGCCACTCATCATCATGAAAGCAATAATCAAATATATGGGAAGAAAGTGAATAATTGAACACAAAAACCTTAATAAAAAGGCTTCAATAACTGAATCAATTATCAAACAAACAAGCGTTCCTTGGATCACAACCCAATAAGACAATCAACAAGAAGGGAATCTAAGAGAATCTTACAAAACCCTTCACAAAAGCTATAAAAAACTATTAACTTCCTTCCTTCAACCTTCCAAAAATTCCTCCTAACTGCAGCTTCTTCAATCCCTAGCTGTTATGATGGTAGCGGGTTGTTGAATTTGTGGAAAATCCAGCCCTTTATATAGGAAAATTATCCTCCAAAGATAAAATATCTTGAAAAGATATTTTCCTAATAAAATATATCTATCTCTCATAAATAAATCCCTAAAATATATGATCTTCCTTCTAGAAATCCAGCCTAAAAATATAAAATCTCTCCTTCCAAAAATAAAAGATCTCAGCCAAGAATAAAATATCTCGTTGCGTCCAAGGTGTTTGCCTCGGTCGGGACGCTCCTTTGGATCACCTCGGTCGAGATGGTACTGTAGCTGACCGAGGTGATTCTAAACTGAATTGAAATCTCTTAAATCTGGTCCAAAGTGAATCTCTAATCATTTCCATGCTTCCTGGATTCTTCCTTAAGCTCCTGAATGTAGCTCCTATGACCTCTTAGCTCCTTTAGCTCCATTTTGATGCAAAATGTGCCATTTTACCTACGATTACAACGAAACTTGGTGTAGACCTCGATTCCCGCAAAGGTAGATGAAACGACGATATAATCACATAATATACATCCAAACATGCAGATTATTGAAGTTAAAACGTCTAAACAGGTCCCAAAATATAGACTATAATTCATGCTATCAGTTTCCCTTTAGGTTTGGAATTGGTGCCAATCATCACCACCTGGAGGACTAGTCGCAGAGAACCTCCTAGTTACCCAATTTTGAGCTAGACAAGTTATCACCGTCCGTTATAATACACTTGGGCCGTTTAACATATGTATAAGGTCATCCTAGGCCGGTTTAGGTTATAAATGCAACATACATATGCACACACACCACTAAAGCAAACACCTAAACCCATAATTTCTTGCTAAGTAAGTCCCAAGGACTTACCTATCACAACGTAATCCTGTATCAAGTGGTCACAATTTCCCCTCGAGGAAACGATCAGTGCTTGCATCAACAAGGCACACATAAGTTAAATGTTGTCCAAGGTTAGGAGATTCCACCTCCTAACCCCATAACCATCCCAAAACCATAACTCGAATCTATACATCGATCTCTCAACATAATCCATAAATGCCTAAGGCATTACCTCAACGTATATCTCATCAAGCTCATCATATACACTACTAGCCTCGCTACACTCTAAAGACAAGGCCAAAGGAAAGGAAGGGTACATACCACACTTGGTATGTCCTGGACAAACGCACATGCGGCAGCAAGAAGATGCATGAGTGTGACACACCGGAGGGGCGATGACACTCGGCCACAGAGGCGGCGACAATGGCCTGGCCGCAGGGGCGGCGGCTCCAACCACGGGACGGTCGAACAATAGAGGGGTCCTCTGAGATTTCTCTTCGATCCTTCTCTCGATCCTCTTCACTTATTCATTGCCCAAAGACAAATCAATATACATATATATCATCATCATTGTCCAGGAAGATCAAACACAAGCAAAGCTTGTGGGATTTCCAAATCTAAGATGAAGAAAGGAATAAAAGAAGAAGAAGAAGAAGAAGAAGAAGAAGAAGGCTTACCACAACAACCTCAAGCAAGGAAGGACACACTCAGCCAACAATCACAACACAACAGTAGCAACTCAACCTCAACATCTCAGCTCATAACCCATCAAAGCTTACACAAGCTCAACACTTGGATCAACATCAAGAAGATCAACAAGAAGAACCAAGGAAAAGAGGAGGAGAAATGAAACGTGAAGTAGGAAATCAAACTGGAAAAAGAGATGGAAACCCTCATCTGAGGGAGAAGGGAAAGAACTTAAAGGTGAAGCAAAGAGAAAAGCACGGTCAAAGGGTCAAATAAAACGGCTGACGCCGCCTATATACCGCGGGGGCGGGTCCTCAGTACCGCGGGGCGGCGCCGTACCTGCGGCCAAGTCGTTGTGCAGGGGCGGGGTCCCTATAAAGACTAAGGCTCTTACATCAGATACCCCTAAAAACAAGTTTCGTCCCGAAACTTGAACAATTCCCTAATCCTCTCGGACCCATACGCCGAGGTATACAACTCTCTTGTTCGCTCTCAGATGTGTGTGTAATCGTGAACAAAATAGCTTTAAATTTATAACCTAAAATATAAGCCTAAAACAATATGTGAACCCGTAGTGTACGGATCGACTGTAGTAACAACAAATACTTCAGGGTTGAACACAGGGACTATGGTGAAACAAAGCACGTTATATCAGGTTGTCAATCAAAAGCAAAGCAACAAAACAAGATATCAAAGATGATGTAATACTCAGATAAAGGAATGCAAATTCTAGAGGTCAAAGGATCCGGTTGTGGTTCCGACTCAAGATCTCAAAGGATAACGTGGACAAACCTGAGGTTTGCAAAGGAAGGTATTTCTAAGGTGGGAATAGATCACCGGGTAAGTCTCACGACTCTCTATCCCAAACCAAAAATCCTCTCACCGGGTAAGTCTCAAGGAACTAAGGAAAGGAACTATAATCTCAAACCAACATACCACCTAACGGGACATAACTAATCTTTACCGGGTAAGTCTCAGGCTAACTCTCAAAGGCAGGATGAGGGCAAACTCAAACCCTAATAAAGGATAAACCTTTATTACCTAACACTCATCATCATAGGTATACAAGCAAAGGAATCACCGTGTAAGTCTCATCCTAAACTCAGGTTCATCCTAAACCCAGGAAAGGTGCAACAAGGATATAATTTGGCAAACTAAAACCTAAACTCAGGTTTGGATCGGATCTGGATCACGCCTCGCTCAGTTCATATAGACCTCGGTCGAGGTGTTCAATGAACCGACCGAGTTGAGGTTCAGCTAGGGTTTCGGCTCGATCTTTCAAGGTCCACTAAGGCAAAGGCTCATTCTTTCATCGTCTTTCCCACAACCTTCAGCCAATCACCCTAGAATCGCACAAGAATTTAGCCAATAACCATCATGATAATAACAATCAAATATATATGAAAAGAAGCAATAACCAAACAAGAAAACCTTAACACAAAGGTCTCAATAATCACTCAATCAAACAAACAAACAATCCAAATAACCAGCAAACTGTGTTCCTCAATATCAAACCAAAAGACAACAATCAAGGATCCTAAGAAAACCTTACAACTTCCTTCAAAAAGCCTTCAACTTTCACTTCAAAGCTATCTTCCTTCAACTTCCTTCCTTCCTTGGAATATCTTCAATCTTCCAAACTAATCAGTTAGCCAGCCATACTTCCATCCAGAAAATATCTTCCAATTTATAGGAGAATCACTTGCCAAAAATAAAAGATCTTATGGGCCATGGGTCGTGCGTCTCGATCCAGGCCCATCGAAGCATCTCGGTCGAGGTGATCGTGGGGTCAACCGAGGTGAACTTCAGCTACGTGCAAATCTCTCAAAGCTGGTCCAAAATCAAACTTCTGTCCAACTTCCATGGTTCCTATGCCTTTCTTGTAGCTCCTAAATGTTCCATAATGTAGCTCCAATGACTCCTTAGATCTCTTGGCTCCATATTGCTCCAAAACATGCCATTTTCCCTACAATTTCAATAAAACTAGGTGTAGACCTCGATTCTTGCAAAGGTAAACAAAACAACATAATGATCGAGAATATACATCCATGCACGTAGATTTATGAAGATAAAACGTCCAAACCAATCCCAAAACATAAACTATAATACATGCTATCATCTCTCTATCGGAGGTATCACATCTCCGCTCAAAAGGTATAAACCTATAACACTATATAACCTCAAAACATGGCATGGAGGAATCATCACTCCAACAACAAAATCACAACTACTAATAAGGCATAGAGGAAAACCGTCTCCAACCAAACTATGTCTATCAGCAGTAGCATGGAGGAATAACCATCTCCAACTAAACCCTAATCAGAACATAATAGCATGGAGGAAGAACCATCTCCAGATATAAACACATCTCGCACTAGCAAAACAAGATCTAATAAAATCATATGCACACATCACATCTAGCATGAAAACACATCATATCATATAAGCACATAACATAACACTCACCAAGATAGCACTAAGATCTACTCCTCGATCCTACAGGTGCATCTATCTCAGTATAGAACTCTGGATTGTTCCTCTAGATACTATCCTTTGTCTTCCAGGTAGCCTCATCAGGTCCTCGTCTAGACCACTCACCACTGTATCTTCAACATAGTAATGTCCTTCGAACGTAGGCGTCTCACACCTCTCTCTAGGACTGCAATCGGGTGCTCAACAAAAGAGTGGTTCGGCTCTACCACTAAGTCATCATAACTGACGATGTGTCTCGGATCTGGTATGTACTCCCTCAGCTGACACATATGAAACACAGGGTGAACACCCTCTAACCTCGGTGGTAAAGCCAATCTGTATGCTGCTCTCCCAACCCTGTCCAATATCTCAAAAGGACCGACATATCGAGGACTCAACTTCCCCTTTATGCCAAAACGTCTGATGCCACGCGACGGTGAAACTCTCAACCAAACATGAGCTCCAACCCTGAACTCTAGAAGCCGATGCTGATGTGATCGAGATCGCCTTGAACACGAAGGAACGACGGTACGATTCCACTTGACTCAAACGGTACGAACGAGATGAAGATGGATGGATTTGAAGGATCGAAATCCAGATATGATGAGCAAACTCCCTCCGAATCTCACTTGGGGAATCCCTGAAATCAAACGCCTCACCCTCGGAATCGCACTCCGGGTTTGACGAACCTTCGTTGTCTTCGTCTCTCACTAGGACAACTCGTTTCGCATCTCACCAAAGGTTGTGAAAACTAAGCCTTTCACCTAGATTTCGGGAAGATTTTGAGAAAACCAACAAAACGTTTTTAGAGAAAACTCTCTTTCATTCAACTTCAACTTGTATTACACATGAGATGGAAAAGCCTTATTTATAGGCTGAAAAACTCAACCTAAATACAAGAAAATAAAAGCAAAAACATTAAATTAAAAACGGGAAATACGAAGAGTTGAGCAGGACTTGATTTAATGCAACTTGGCTTCTTTTATGGCGCGAACGGGAAAGAGTCGGGCTTGTCTTGATGGATGGAATATAGGCAGGATTGGTCATGTATGTGTGCTCCATATCCACCTTGCATGCCTGCATGATCTTGGTCAAAAGTCCACACAAGTATAATCGTTGTTGCATTGTCGGGTCTTTTCATTCTCTTCCATTTGGAATCTCGACTTTTTATAAACTACAAAGCAAGCTCTTGAAAATACCTTCAAAATTAGTACTTATGGGGCTTCTAACTCCAAATGTAGCTCCTGATATAGGCGTTTTATAAAGAGTGCGTGAATTTGACAGCTTAGCTGAATCGAGCGGAATATGACTTAACTTGACCACGCTCGGAGTGAGCATTTTCGGCTTCATGTTGGGGCTCTCGGGGATCACATCAGATGTCTCTTGTTTGCATACGACTTCTGGCGACTCTGTGCAGTCAACATCCTCTCTCTGATCAGCGCTACTCGTGTAATATCATCCTGAATCTGCTCAGGCGCTATACCATTGACACTTCTAGGCTCATCCCAACATAATAGTGTATGACATCTCCGCCCATACAGTGCCTCATACAGGGCCATCCCAATCGATGCTTGCCAACTATTGTTGTACAAGAAATCGACCAATGGGAGGTGATTTGACCACTCTGTCCCCAGTCCAACACACAAGCTCGCAACATATCCTCTAGTGTCTGAAGGGGCCTCTTTGACTGGCCATCCGTCTGAGGATGAAATGCAGTCGTGAAGTGCAAACTTGTACCCAAAGAAGTCTGAATCTACTACCAAAACCTTGAGTTAAATCGTCCATCTCGATCTGATAGGATCGTCTCGGTACACCATGGAGTCTCACTATCTTTTTAGTGAACTCCTCAGCCAATCGGCTCATTGGCCACATTTCCCGAATAGGGATGAAACGTGTAGTCTTCGTCAGTTTGTCAACCACAACCAACATGGCATCAAAGCTCCTCCTCGGCCACAATTATGTCACAAAGTCCATGAAGATGTCCTCCCACTTCCACTACGGTGCTGGAAGTGGATGGAGTTCCCCTCCTTGTTTGCAATGCTCTTTCTTGACCTGTTGGCAAGTCGCACACTAAGACACAAATTTGGCCACATCGGGCTTCAGCCCTCCCCACCAATACGAACGTCTCACATCCTCACACATCTTACTCGCACCTGAGTGTACGAAGTAAGGTGCAGAGTGAGCCTCATGTAAAACTCCTCTGTCTCTGCTCCACATTAGCGGGTACACAGACGCAATCGCGGCGTCTCATCACTCCGTCTGCTCCTATGGAGACCTGTGAGGCCTCACCACGAGACATCCTATCTCGTATCCTCATCAATGTCGGGCAGGTATCCTGTTTCTGTTGGATCTCACCCAACAAATCATGTAGAACCTCTAAGGTATACAACTAGGCACCCTCATTAGGAAACTGGATGTCCATCTCTAGGCATGCTTGGTCCCTCTGTAACTGTGACTGGACAGTCAATCGTGCAATCGCCTTCTCTTTAGGCGTCTTTCTGCTAAGGGCATCGGCGACAACGTTAGCATTCCCAAGATGGTACAAAATCTCAAGATCAAAATCCTTGATCAGCTCAAGCCATCTACGCTGGAGGTTATTCAATTTCCGCTGCGTGATAATGTATTTTAGACTCTTATGGTCTGTGAAGATCTGGCATGTAGCGCCATAATCGTAATGTCTACAGATCTTTAATGCATGAACTACCGCAGCCAACTTCACATCATGAGTCGGGTAGTTCTCCTCATACGTCTTCAGTTGTCTAGACACATAGGCAATCACTCTACCACACTGCATTAGAACACATCCCAAGCCTAGCTTGGATGCGTCATTGTAAACTACAAAGTCCCATATGCCCTCCGGTTGCGCTAAGATGGGAGCAGAAGTCAAACATCTCTTCATCTTCTCAAAACTCTGAGTACATGTCTCAGACCATACAAAACGGGTAGTCTTCCTCAACAGGCTGGTAAGTGGACGGGCAATCACAGAGAATCTCTCCACAAATCATCGATAATAACCGGCTAGGCCATGAAAGCTGCATACTTCCTTGACGTTCGTCGGTGTCATTCATGCTGCTACAGACTTGATCTTCGCCGGATCAACCTTGATCCCATCGAAGGAAACAACATGACCCAAAAATGCTACCTCTAGCATCCAAAACTCGCACTTAGAGAACTTGACATGAAGTTCTCTATCCCGCAAAACTCGCAACACTGTCCTTAGATGTCTTGCATGCTCCATTCTGTTGCGAGAGTACACCAGGATATCGTCTATGAAGATCACCACAAACTGATATAGGAAGTCGATGAATATGCCATTTATCAACTCCATAAAGACGGACTGTGCATTCTTGAGCTCAAATGGCATCACTACAAACTCTTTGTGGCCATACCGAGTCCGAAATACCGTCTTATGTACATCCTACTCTTTCACCCTCAGCTGGTGATATCCCGAGCGTAAGTCGATCCTGGAGAACACAGTTGCTGCCTGAAGCAGATCTAACATGTCATTGATGGGAGACAAAGGATACTTGTTCTTGATGATCACCTTGTTCAGCTCTCTATAATCGATACACAGTCTCAACGATCCGTCCTTCTTCCGTACAAAGAGGACAGGTGCTCTCCACTGGGATACACTAGGGCGGATAAATCCATTCTCAGCCAACTCCTCGAGTTGCTTCTTTAACTCTAACAACTCAATAGGTGCCATATGGTTGGGGCCTTCGAGATCGTCTCATCCCCGACTCCAACTCTATGCCGAAGTCTACACTCTTTTGAGGGGGAAAACTGAATGGCTCAACAAACACATCCAGCAACTCGCAAACCACGGGGATGTCCTCTAACAATAGACTCTCTCCCTCCTTCATGACATAACACCAGAAGGCCTCGCAACCTTGTGCGATCAATCTCATTGCTCGTACTGCACTAATAACCATACCCGACTTCCTAAGGTCCCACCCTCGGAAAATATCGATTTGATCTGACTCGGTAGAGACCGTCACGGTCCTTCTACCTACATCTAACATAGCACGATGTCTATCCATCCAGTCCATATCCACAATGACTTCCTCATGCACCAACGGCATGACAAAAGAGTCTACCAACAAATCACGGTTTCCTAAATGTATAGGACAACCATGTACCTCTTGGGTACCTCTAACCTGACCTCTATCGGGTAACCCAATCAAGAAAGGTATACCCTCTACCATATCTAAGGTCAGTCTATCAACGCATGCATCAGAAATGAAAGAGTGCGTAGCACCCGTGTCCAACAAAACTCAAACACGTAAACCATTAATCAGAATGATACTTTGATAGCATGAATTATTGTCTATATTTTGGGGTTTGTTTAGACGTTTTATCTTCAATAATCTGCATGTTTGTATGTATATTATGTGATTATATTGTCGTTTCATCTACCTTTGCGAGAATCGAGGTCTAAACCTAGTTTTGTTGTAATCGTAGGTAAAATGGCACGTTTTGCATCAAAAAGGAGCAAAAGGAGCTATGGAGTCATTGGAGCTACATTCAGGAGCTTAAGGAATAATCCAGGAAGCATGGCCATGGATTAGAGATTCACTTTGGACCAAATTTGAGAGATTTCACATTCAGTTGTGATTCACCTCGGTTGACTACAGAGTCACCTCGACCGAGGTGATCCAGAGGAGATGACTCAACCGAGACGAACACCTGGGACGCGGCGAGAATATTTTATTCTTGGCTGAGATCTTTTATCTTTGGAAAGAGGATCTTATATTTTTGGGCTGGATTCCTGGAAGGAAGAAGATAAGTTAGACCATATATTTTACCTATTTTTATGGGAATAGATCTTTCTAAGATATCTTATCTTTGGAGAGTAATTTTCCTATAAAAAGGGTTGGATTTTCCACAAATCCATATCATGCTATACCACCGATTGTGTTTAGACATCCGCTGCAACCATACTCCAGTTGGGAGATTTGAAGAACCTTTTTGAAGGTTGAAGGAAGAAAGTCTATAGCTTTTATAGCTTTTTGAAGGATTTTTGTAAGATCATCTTAGATTCCCTTCTTTGTTGATTGTCTTGTTGGATTTCTATCCAAGGAACGCTTGTTGGTTTTATAATTGATTCAGTTATTGAAGCCTTTCTCTTAAGGTTTTCTTGTTCAGTTATTCTCTTTCTTCCCATATATATTTGATTAATACTTTCATGATGATGAGTGGCTAATCTCTTTGTGTGATTCTAGGGTGATTGGCTGAAAGTTGTGGGAAAAACAATGATAGAATATCTTAAATCACAGTAGGACCCTGAAAGCTCGAGTCTTTACCTTAACCCTAAGCATCTCGCTCAGTCGATGAACATCTCGGCTGGGGTGGAATTCGTCTGACCGAGGTGACTTATCTGATCCGAAACTGAGAGTTAAGTGTTAGAGTTTACCAAATCCTATTCTTATTACACCTTTCCTGGTTCAATGCAAGCCTAGGATGAGACTTACCCGGTAATTCCTTTGTTTGTTTACTAAAGATCATAAGTGTAGGTAATAAAGGTTTATCCTTTATTGGGGTTTGAGTGTGCTTTCATCCCATCTTTATGAGTTAGCTTGAGACTTACCCGGTAAAGGTTGATTCTATTCCCTTAGGTGATGTGTTAGTTTGAGATTATAGTTCTTTATCTTAATTCCTTGAGACTTACCCGGTAATAGGAGTTATGGTTTGGGATTAGTGAGTAGTGAGACTTACCCGGTGATCTATTCCACTTTAGTAATACCTTCCCTATGCAAAAATCTCAGCTTTGTCCGCTTATCTTTAGATCTTGAGTTGGAACCATAACTAGATGCTTTAATCCCTGGAATTTCATATTTTCTTTATTGACTTTTATCATCTTTGATTGTTTTAATTGCTTTTGTGGTTAGTAATTGCTAAAGCTTACCTATTCCGACTTTGTTTCACTAATTCCTTGTGATCGACCCCTGGAATTCCTTGCTTTTTACTACGATTGACCCGTACACTGCAGGTTCGCATCCTTGTTTTAAGCTTACATCTATGGTTATAAATTTAAAGCTTGCACACACCGTTTGGAGCGAACAAGTTTTTGGCGCCGTTGCCGGGGACTTGGTCTAGACCGAGCCGGTTGCGGTACGCTTTTGGGGCACTTGCCCCCGTGTCTACTAACTGTTCGCCCCTAGAGGTGTGTGCAAATAAGTTTTAAATTTATAAAACTAGAATCAAGCAAGCGAACCCGCAGTGTACGGATCGACGTAGTTAAGCAAGAATTCCAGAGTATCGAACACAAGGATTTGGGTGGGAACAAATTCAATTGCAGATTATCAAGCGAGTAAATATGAGAGTTTTGCAAATATTGGGAAAACAACAATCCTAAAGATCCAAGTATCCAGCTGTGGCAATCGATTCAAGATATACTAATGATATAAAGACAGAGTTGAGATATGCAAAGGTATGCTAATGTAAGGTAATCGTACGGTGAAGTTCCAAAAACCTTATATGACTCACCTACAAGATACTCCCTATACAGGTTATTGAGGCTCAATATAGAAAGGTTCTAAAGGTGAAAATTAGTATCAAATACCCAAACTTATAATCCAAGGATCAAGACTAACTTAGCCGATTACGGTTATGACACTCACAATCGAGGTAGAGGTTGTTGAGGCTTCACTACCACCTAGAAAAGACAAGTCTAAACTAAGTTAAAGCAAATCTTTAACTTTGGATTAAAGTAAAAGCAGGTTCGTAAACTTAAGGGAAATTACGGTTGGATCTTGAGACTCCACGGTCGTGGAACTCAAGAACAACCCGTAATTTAGGGTTCGTCGACGATTCTCTCTAACTCTCAGGGTCTAATCTGTTTACGATCGATCTATCATCATCTAAGCCACAACTATCAACCCTTCACCTTAGAATTGTTAAGGGTTTTTAGCCAATAATCGTCATGTTGATATCAAATTCAAGAATTAAAAGATAGAAAGATGAAAACTTCCGAAAACTTTCAATAATCTTCAAACCAATCTCAAAGTCACAACCAAGAACAAATATTATCAATGGATTCAGAATAAAGCAAACAATCACAATCTTAGGAAAGAAGGGAGAACGGGATGTCAATCCGTTTTCCAAATCAAACCTAAACAAGAAGAGAGGTCTTCTTGCAACAATCTTCCAAAAGCTTCGATCTTCCGCTAATCCGGAGATCTCAACAGCAATCTCCACCAAAAGTGCGAGATTAAGGCAAATCCCAAACGCGAACTTCGATCTCCAACGAGATGTCAATGCTTCCAAGCAAAGGCTAAACGAGGTATAGGCGTCGATAAGCGGTTTGCGGAAATCGCCAAAACTCTCCCTAAGCGAAGATGAAGCATGGATTACCAAAAATCCCTAAGCGACCTTGTAAGCGTGGTGTAAGCGGGGTTGACGGAATCTTGCTTTGTCCGTCTTTTTATAGGGCAAGATAAAATATCGGCCCGGTCCAATCTTCAAAAGATCGTGGCTTCAAAGTGTGGCGAAAAAGATCGCCAAGATCACGGTCGTGGAAGTTTCCACGACCGTAATTTAGAGCGTGGATTGTGTCACGGTTTGGACCATATGTTCCACGACCGTAATAGTTACTGGAATGCATCACGCCTCTCTTTGCATACTTCCACGGCCGTGGAACTAAACGTGGTTTGTAGTACGGCCGTATTTTAGAGCGTGGTTTAGGGCAAGAACGTGATTCTTCCCTAGCCTCGTGCATTCCTCAAGTTGAACTCCAATTTGCTCCTAATAATGCCCTCAATCCATGGACATATTCAATCAACTCTTCTTTGCTCGATTCCGTTCGGAAATGACTCTCAATCACCTATATTTCAACATAAAGCTAGTGTAGACATCCATATCGACAATATAGGTAATACTAGCTCACATATGCAATGATGCTCAATCAAAGACTATCAAAATGAATCAAATACGTTTAGAAAACATGCCTAAAATATCACAATATTTCATGCTAACAAATAACCCCATGCTTAACACTTTCTTGTCCCTAAGCAAGGTCTTTCAAAAAACTTTAAACAAAAGTTAGGATGAAATATGTGTACCTTCTTTTGGATGAATGTGTCTTCTAAAGAATAGATCATTCTCAAACCTTACTTCAATCGTTTATCAAAATTTCACACACTCAATCAAAAAGTAAAAAGCAAAGAAAATTTATGAATCAATCAAACTTCTATACAAGCATCATAACCTTCAAACATTATCAAAATCAATCATAAGAAACTTCAATTTAGATCACAAAGTCATATAACATTCTTTTGATCTTAAGGACTTTTAAAGAAAAGGTCTAGAATATGGAAAGGAAGGGAAGACTTTAAGGGAATGTGGTGCATAAATCCGGGAAAGTGGACAACTACCTTCTTCTTCTTATGCGGTTTCCGCAACACTTCAACTTAGAGCTTCGCTCTCTTCTTTTCATTTTTCGACTTTACTTTTGGAGTTATGGACAGAGGTGCACAAAAACCGAAGCCTAGGAGATTGGCGTTTCTCAATTTTTATGAGATGCCTCAAACCCTTAGCGCACATACCATAATCCGCTAGGAATATCGCTCAATCCGACTTTGGCAAGACACAAACACCCGGCTATGTGAATGGTGCCGAGTTACTCATCGTCATGATTGACTTCCCCAAACCTACAATTTCTTTCTATTCTTTTGATTGCAAATAATTGCTCTCATGGCCCTCCCACATCAAACATGCCTTTTTCATTCACTTCTCCAAATTCCCGGACAGGTAAGGGAGGCTAATATTTCAATAAGGAGCTAAAATGGTCAAAAGAAAGAAGAAAGAAAAATCGAATTGCCTTAATCATCTCAACAAGAAGTATAAGAACTTATAGTGTGATTTCAACTTCAATTTCTCAACATGATTTAGGTAACATTTATCACATTATGAAACTTGCAAAAGAGGTAAAATTTATTCATTCAAATTCTTTTTCAATTCACAATTCTTTTAAACATGCAATTGTCATCAAACTCAATTCACAAGTAGTGATTATCATAGAAATCATCTCAATTCATTAGAAGCACAAAATTTTTCAAAAATTTTCAATTTTTATGGTTTTTCAAGTTCTTTTTCATGCAATGCGATAATGAAACGTGAAACACATAATGAACATGCAATGATAGTCTCGAATGAAAGCAAGCATAGTAAGTAGAGTTATTACAAACTTTTAGTACATCCCACCCCATACTTAGGACGAACATTGTCCCTAATGTTCAAAAGAAAGAAAGAAAAGAAAGAAAAGAAAAAGAAACCACAAAGTGGTGGCGGGAATGTCTAAAACGAACGGTCATGCATCAAATCACTGCGGTGCCGGCGGCGGCGGGAATGGAGAGAAGCTCGGATCATAGAACCGCCCAAACTGCTGGCGGTAGACGTCCCTCATCATGTGGTCAAGGTCGTCTAAACGTCCGTCTCTAGCATCTGCCCGGATCTCCAGCGCTCCTACTCTCTCTGAAAGTCCGGTAGCCCAATCCGGCATCTGCTCGTACCACCCCGGGGCCGGACTGTACCATGCTGGGGCGTCGGATGGTGCTGGTGCTGCTGGCTGCTCTGTAGACCAAGGAGGGGGAACGCCATACCATGCGGGAGGTGTGGTCATCCACGTGGGCCTCTCACTCACGCTAGCGCGGCGAGATGACGAGCCTGAGGCTCTAGCTGGACGTGGAGAGCGTCTAGGTACATCTGGGGCCGCCTCCGGCTGGTCCGGAAACGTGCCAAACTCCTGCTCGGCTCCTCCTCCACTCTCAAACTGATCTCCCATATCCTCCTCCTCGACAACCGGTGGTGGGACATAAGGGGGAGCTACTATCCTGTTCGCATGCATAGCAGCGAACGTCTCCTTCCAGTTATGGTGTCCCACCATAATGGAGTACTCTGACAGCCACTCTATACCCCTGCCTGTCCTACTCTCCCAAGGCATGTCCGCATAAGGCGGACCTCTATGTGTGGGGAAGATGAGACCCCTAACCATGAAAGCATGCAGCCCTAAAGGAACGGCTGGTATGCGGGTGCAAGTAGAAAAATCAACACCAAAGCTCCTAGCAATGTGGGTAACTATCCCACCATATCCGATGTTTCCCTTCTTCTTGTTCTTGAGCTTGCTCATCGTAGCAGCCAAGAGAGTAGCACAATCTGCACGGCGTCCATAAAGCATGCAGTAAAGCAAGAATAACTCATCCGTTTTGATCTTTTGGGGCGTCTCCGTCCTAGGAAAGAGACACTCCGAAAGAACACGGTGAGCTATCTTCAAGGCTAGATGGTACATCAATCTAGCCTTGGTATCAGCGGGTTGCCAACGGTTCTCGTCGGCGTATATCATCGCAACCTCCTTCCAAAAGTCCTTGGGGTAAACACCACTCGGAAATCGACCATTGAAGGTCTCATGGAACCCAAAAATCGTCCCAAACTCACGGATACTCAACTGATAATCTCTCTCCATAAGGCGGAAAGAGACGGTCCTATCGACGTGGCTGTGCTCAAAGGACGTCACAACCTCCCGTGTAATCTCCTCATAAGCGTCTTCTCGGATAGCCGAGAAGACAACTAATCCGGCTCTATCCAAGAGCCAAGTAAGGTCATCAACAATGTTGAGAGGAGCTAGATCCTCCAACAACAAATATCTAGGGCCAATCACTGCCCTTTCCTTGATCCTATCAAGTGCATCAAGATGGTCGTCGTGTATGGTCGGGACTCTAGGGTGAGGGGGTGAAGATGGAGGTGAAGGTGAGGATGGAGGTGAAGGTGAAGAGGGTGGTGGTGCCCTAGAGGATGAGGAGGAGGAGGGATTACCCTTCCTCTTCTTATTCTGCTCATTCTTTTTCTCTTTTATCCTCCCTGAAACTCTTCTCACAAAATCCATTCTACTCAAAATTACGGTCTGTTCTTCAGCAAACCACGGCCGTAATTTACCCAGAGACCGTGATTCGTCTCAGAAAATCACAAATCTCAGCAAATCAGCAATTAATCTCCACAACAGGCAGTCCTAGTCTAATTTCCTCCAATCTCAATCAGTTCTTCCTAAAAATCTCTAACAAAAACAACCAAATCAGCAAGAATCAAGAAGGGAAAAGAAAACCTCTTTTTCAGATTGAAAAATCCGAAATGCGCGTTTGTTGGTGAATTTCCGTTCGATTTGTCGCTTGGATCTTGTTTGTGGTTGAATTTGCTGCAGTTTGGGAAGAAGAATCGTTGAAAACGATTAGGAAACGAAGATTTGAGAGGGGGTCGTGGGGTTTCGGCACTTAGGTCGTGGAAAGAGGGATTTTTGGGATGAATTTGTGAAGAATGTGGCTTATATAGTTGCAGGCAAAATTTTGAAAATCACGGTCTGTCGGGGTGTTCCACGGCCGTGGAAGTGTACGGAACCGTGGTTTTGGTGATTTTTCAAAGGCTTTTGGAAATTACGGCCACTGTAGCTATGACGACCGTAATTTAGACCGTGGAACCCTCTGTAAAGCTCCAAAGTCCAAATTTCGTCACTCTTCTTCAACATCATCCTCCTCTTTTCCTTTTCCATTGATCCTACATCCAAAAACACGAACATACCGGAAGAAATCGAGGCAAAAACAAAGCAAAAATGTCTATACTAAGCTAATCTATGAATTGATAACAAAAACAAAAAATTCAATACCTTGGGTTGCCTCCCAAGAAGCGCTTTGTTTAAGGTCCGTAGCTAGACCAATCTCGCACTTATTCGAGTGTGGTGGGCGCAAACTCTTCAACTTGGAGTTCCGGCATATACTTCTTGAGTCGTTGGCCGTTCACCTTAAAACTTCCGCTCGCTTCACCCCATACTTCAACTGCACCATGGGGGAAAATACGCTTAATTAGAAAAGGTCCGGTCCAACGGGATTTAAGCTTACCTGGAAAGAGGCGAAGTCTTAAATTGAAGAGGAGAACTTGATCTCCTTCTTTGAAGTCCTTTGGAATAATATGCTTATCATGCCAACGCTTTGCTCTTTCCTTGTAGATCTTAGCGTTTTCATAAGCATTCAAGCGGAGTTCATCCAGCTCATTGATGTCGAGGAGACGCTTCTCTCCCGCTTCCTTCATGCCGAAATTCAGCCACTTGATAGCCCAAAACGCTTTGTGCTCCAACTCTACCGGCAAGTGACAAGACTTCCCATACACAAGGTTGTATGGTGTGGTTCCTATGGGAGTCTTGTACGCAGTCCGGTATGCCCATAATGCATCGTCAAGCTTCAAGGACCAATCCTTCCTAGTCCTTGAAACCGTCTTCTCTAGAATTCCTTTGATCTCCCTATTTGAGATCTCAAATTGTCCACTTGTTTGTGGATGGTAAGGGGTAGCGATCTTGTGAGTAACCCCATACTTAGCTAGAAGAGCTTCAAAGCGACGGGCTATGAAGTGAGAACCTCCATCACTAATGATCGTCCTTGGCGTCCCAAATCGCGGGAAAATGGTCTTGTTGAAGAACTTAACCACCACCATGGCATCATTTGTGGGAGAGGCAATTGCTTCCACCCATCTAGAAACGTAGTCTACCGCCAATAGTATGTATTGGTTTCCACAGGAAGATGGGAATGGTCCCATGAAATCGACTCCCCATACGTCAAAAATCTCCACCTCTTGGATGTTGTTGAGGGGCATCTCATTCCTCCTAGAGATATTGCCTGTTCTTTGACAAGCATCCCAGCAAGAAACAAAGGATTGCACATCTCTAACTAAAGTAGGCCAAAAGAATCCAGATTGCAATACCTTTGCGCTAGTCTTGTTCGAACTAGCGTGTCCTCCACAAGGTAGTGAATGACAATGACGGATGACACTTTGCATCTCATCTTCCGGCACATGTCGCCGAATGATGCCATCCGGACCTCTCTTAAAGAGGAGAGGCTCGTTCCAATAGTATTCCTGGACGTCCTTAAAGAACTTCTTCCTTTGTGCGTAGGATAGTCCGGGTGGTATCTCCTAGCAAACCAAATAGTTAACAAAATCAGCAAACCATGGTTCGTTACCTTTGGAGATCACGTTGATGCACTCCTCTTTGATATGTAGGTGTTCGTCCGGAAAGGAGTCATCAATGGGTAGATGGTCGTCCTCTAGATGTGTTAGACGACTCAAATGATCCGTAACAGAATTTTCTGAACCTTTCTTGTCGCGGATCTCAAGATCGAATTCTTGTAGGAGAAGAATCCATCTAATCATCCTTGGTTTCGCATCTTTTTTCGCAAGGAGGTACCGGATCGCAGCATGATCCGTGTAGACAATCACCTTTGCACCTACAAGATAAGAGCAAAACTTGTCAATAGCATAGACAATGGCTAAAAACTCTTTCTCGGTAGTGGCGTAGTTGAGCTGCGCTTCATCTAACGTCTTGCTAGCATAGTATATGGCATGGGTTCTCCCTTCCTTTCGTTGTCCAAGAACAGCTCCAATAGCTACGTCACTAGCGTCGCACATAATCTCAAAGGGTAGAGTCCAATCCGGAGGTTGGATAATAGGTGCTGAGATTAGAGCTTGCCGAATGGTGTTGAACGCATCTAAACATTCCTGCGAAAACTCAAAAACCGCATCCTTCATCAATAGATTAGTGAGAGGTTTTGATATCTTAGAAAAGTCCTTGATGAAACGTCTATAAAATCCAGCATGCCCTAGGAAACTTCTTATCCCTTTCACCGAAATTGGGGGAGGAAGTTTCTCTATGGTCTCTATCTTAGCCTTGTCTACCTCTATTCCTCTACTAGAGACTAAGTGACCTAATATGATTCCTTCCTTAACCATGAATTGACACTTCTCCCAATTAAGAACTAGATTAGTGTCTTCACACCTTTGCAAAACAAGAGAAAGGTTAGAAAGGCAATCGTTAAAAGAGGAACAGTATACGGAGAAGTCATCCATGAAGACTTCCATGATTTCCTCTACGTATTCGGAGAAGATGGCCATCATGCACCGTTGGAAGCTGGCTGGGGCGTTGCAAAGCCCGAATGGCATTCTCCTATAAGCAAACGTACCCCACGGGCACGTGAATGTGGTCTTCTCCTGATCGTCCGGATGTATCGGAATCTGAAAGAAACCACTATAGCCGTCAAGGTAGCAAAAATGTGAATGCTGCGCTAACCTTTCAAGCATTTGATCAATGAATGGCAATGGAAAGTGATCCTTCCGCATTGCGTTGTTGAGCTTGCGGTAGTCTATGCACATCCGCCATCCAGTCACGGTTCGGGTAGGAATGAGTTCGTTGTTCTTGTTGGTGATGACCGTCATTCCTCCCTTCTTCGGAACTACTTGAACTGGACTCACCCACTTACTATCGGAGATAGGGTAGATGATACCTGCATCAAGAAGTTTAAGAATTTCCTTCTTGACAACCTCCTTCATGGTCGGATTCAACCGCCTTTGAGGTTGTCTCGAAGTTCTAAAGTCTTCCTCCATTAGTATCTTATGCATGCATAGGGAGGGTTTAATTCCTACTAAGTCCTCGATAGTATAGCCTATAGCTTTCCTATGTTTCTTGAGGACAATCATGAGCTGTTCATGTTCATCTATGCTTAGATCGGAACTAACAATAACCGGGAAGGTAGAATTAGATCCTAGAAAAGCGTACCTTAGATGAGTAGGAAGTGGTTTGAGTTCCATTGCTTTCGGAGCTTCCAACGATCCTTGAGAAGCATCCGACGTCTTCTTAGAAGTTTCTAAGGGTGTTGAGTGTGTTGGAGAAGAATCAGAAGAAGTTGAAGAAATGTCTCGATCACTCTCTTTTACGGCCAAAATTACGGGTGGATCTTGTCCTCCACGGCCGTGGTTTAGGGCGTGGAAAGGAAATACGGTTGTCACATCTTCTCCACGACCGTATAATCCCCTGGAATGAGGCACGATTTTGGTTGTGGAATCCACGGTCGTGGAATACAGGGTATGACCGTGGATTCTGATATTCTCAGCCTCATCGTGGAGTTTCTCAAACTCCTCTTCATGCATCTCTTCTTGTGCTTCTAAGGCTTCAATTGCCTCATTGCACTCTTCATCTTCCCCTACATTGGTTAGACTCATAGTGATAACTTTTTGTAAAGGATCGTTGAAGAGAATCGCACTTACCTCCTCTCTTGACAAACCTTCTTCATCTTGGATATCGTAAATGTCCTCATCAAAGATTGGCTCCTTCACTAGAGTGGAAAGAACGAACTCTACTTTCTCTTCTCCTATATCAAAAGCGAGTCTACCATTCTTGCAATCGACTATGCAGCCGGAAGTTGCAAGAAACGGTCTTCCGAGTATGATCGGGACCAGACTATCTGCAGGAATGTCAAGCACGACAAAATCAATGGGAACAAAGAATTTACCTAGCTTGACCGGGACGTCTTCTACAATACCGACGGGGCGAGTGATGGATCGATCCGCCATGTATAACGTCATCTTCACTGGTTTAGGGTCACCTAAACCGATCTTCCTGCACAATGCAAGTGGTATGATGCTCACACTTGCTCCTAAGTCACATAAAGCGTCATATGTGACATCTCCCACTCCAATGGGAATGCAAAATGACCCCGGATCCTTCAGCTTTGGGGGCATTCTCTCCTTCATGGTCTTGATGAGATCCGAAGAATCCGAACTCATCTTGACCTCACCGAAGTCTTCTAGCTTCCTCTTGTTGGAGAGGAGCTCCTTCAAGAACTTGCCATAAGCCGGCATACCTACAATAGCATCAATAAATGGTATGTTAATATGCAGCTTACTCATGAGTTCTATGAACTTACCGAATTGTTTGTCTAGGTGCGCTCGCGCTCTAGATTGAGGGAATGGAAGGGGAGGTTTGTAAGCTGGAGGAGGAACGTAGACGTCTTCCTTCTCCCTCCCCTTCTCCTTGTCCTTCTCTACGGGGACTTCAACGAACGTAGGCTGCGGATCGGTAGTTGTCACTCCACTCCTAGTCGTAATCGCCATCACCCTTCCCTTAGGGTTGTCCTCCGTCTTTCCTGGAAGCTTCCCTTGATTTCTAGGAACTTCCTCCGCGTGGTTGAACATTTGGTTTTCTAAAACCTTTTGAGCTTTATCAACCTTAGAAACTTGATCATCAACCTTGATGAGGCGGTTCTCCAACCCTTGAAGCTTTCCCAAAATCGTTTCCAATATGGGATCGGGCTTCTCCTTCCCCGAAGTGTTTCCTCCATTAGATGATTGCCCCTGGATTTTCAAAGGAGTAGAGGAAGAGGAAGGTGGAGTTAGTGAATTTGAGTTGGAAGGATAAGAGTTACCGGAATTTTGTTGATTGGAGCGCCAATTGTTGTTGTTTGAACCACTATTGTTGTTCCAATCGTTGTTCCGGTTGTTGTTGTTTACATTCCAATTGTTATTCCGGTTGTTGTTCCGGTTATTGTTGTTGCCTAAATAACCAACATCCTTCCCTTGTTTCTTTGGGAAGTTGGTCTTGATAGCCTCCTTCAACTCTTTGATCTCATTGTTGAGGGAGAAAATCTGATTTTGAGCTTCGTGTGTGAGCTTTGGTCCTTGCTCCACACGATTTCCCTCCACTTTCCGGTGGGAATACTTCTCTATGACTCTTGCTTGCTTCTCAATGAAGTCCCAACCGTCATCTTCTCTCATGTCCATGAACGTTCCACATGAGAGGGATTGGAGGTTGAATTGCGTTCCCGCATCCAGCCCCTTGTAGTAAATCTCCAGCAAGGCAAGTTTGGATATGCCATGATGAGGGCAATCCAAGAGCAAATCCTGAAACCTTTCCCAAGATTAAAACAAACTTTCGTTAGGTCTCATGGAAAAAGCATTAATCTTACCTCTAAGTTCCGCCGTTTTGGATGGCGGAAAGAATTTGGTGAGGAACTCCGCGGAAAGGTCTTCCCACGTATCTAGTTTCCCACTAGGAAGAGCTTGATACCAAGATAACGCTTTCCCCTTCAAGGAGAAGAAGAAAGGCTTGAGCTTATAGCTGTTGGTAGTAGCGCCCTTCGGTCTCATTGTCTCCATCATACACTCAAAGTTCTGCAAGTGTTGGTGTGGAGATTCAGCGCTTGTCCCGCCAAATTGGTTTTGGCGAACAAGAGTAATAACTTGAGGGTTGAAGCTAAACCGTTGCACATCTTCAGCATCGAAATTCACGCCCAAGCGGCGTGGTTGTTGTGTTGGATCCATCCGCTGGCCAAGAGTTCTTGGCTCATTATCTACACGTTCGATCCTCACATTCCTAGGCGGAATGCGGCGATTAGCAGCTCCTTGTGGATGGAAAGGATTTACATTGATCGTGGGATCAATCTCTTCTAGCGGTGGCATGGAAGAATCACTATCATCAGCGGATGAGTATCTTTTTCTTCTAGTCCTTGATGCTTTCCTTGAGGATTTCTTGCTTCCCTTATTCTTAAGGTCGCTCATCTCTACCCTCATCTGAAAGATCATGTCCTGTAGATTGTTAACTTGAGATTGATGACGATCCATCTCATCTTGGCGGAGAGTCTCATTCCATTGGAGTTGAGCTTCCTTCTCCGCCAACTCCGCTTGAAGATCACGTTCGTGTCCTTCAGCCATCTTCTTTTCCTTGCGCTTTTGCCTTAAAGTTTTCTCTAGCTCTTGATCAAGAGGCAAGAGATCTTCGGTGTTCCTAGACCTGCGCATGCACTCAAAGTAATATCAAATAACGAGAGCAAGCTCCCAAGCTTGACAACCGGATACCGAATTCGGCCGAAACCAAATCCCCGGCAACGGCGCCAAAAACTTGTTCGCCCCTAGAGGTGTGTGCAAATAAGTTTTAAATTTATAAAACTAGAATCAAGCAAGCGAACCCGCAGTGTACGGATCGACGTAGTTAAGCAAGAATTCCAGAGTATCGAACACAGGGATTTGGGTGGGAACAAATTCAATTGCAGATTATCAAGCGAGTAAATATGAGAGTTTTGCAAATATTGGGAAAACAACAATCTTAAAGATCCAAGTATCCAGCTGTGGCAATCGATTCAAGATATACTAATGATATAAAGACAGAGTTGAGATATGCAAAGGTATGCTAATGTAAGGTAATCGTACGGTGGAGTTCCAAAAACCTTATATGACTCACCTACAAGATACTCCCTATACAGGTTGTTGAGGCTCAATATAGAAAGGTTCTAAAGGTGAGAATTAGTATCAAATACCCAAACTTATAATCCAAGGATCAAGACTAACTTAGCCGATTACGGTTATGACACTCACAATCGAGGTAGAGGTTGTTGAGGCTTCACTACCACCTAGAAAAGACAAGTCTAAACTAAGTTAAAGCAAATCTTTAACTTTGGATTAAAGTAAAAGCAGGTTCGTAAACTTAAGGAAAATTACGGTTGGATCTTGAGACTCCACGGTCGTGGAACTCAAGAACAGCCCGTAATTTAGGGTTCGTCGACGATTCTCTCTAACTCTCAGGGTCTAATCTGTTTACGATCGATCTATCATCATCTAAGACACAACTATCAACCCTTCACCTTAGAATTGTTAAGGGTTTTTAGCCAATAACCGTCTTGTTGATATCAAATTCAAGAATTAAAAGATAGAAAGATGAAAACTTCCGAAAACTTTCAATAATCTTCAAACCAATCTCAAAGTCACAACCAAGAACAAATATTATCAATGGATTCAGAATAAAGCAAACAATCACAATCTTAGGAAAGAAGGGAGAACGGGATGTCAATCCGTTTTCCAAATCAAACCTAAACAAGAAGAGAGGTCTTCTTGCAACAATCTTCCAAAAGCTTCGATCTTCCGCCAATCCGGAGATCTCAACAGCAATCTCCACCAAAAGTGCGAGATTAAGGCAAATCCCAAACGCGAACTTCGATCTCCAACGAGATGTCAATGCTTCCAAGCAAGGGCTAAACGAGGTATAGGCGTCGATAAGCGGTTTGCGGAAATCGCCAAAACTCTCCCTAAGCGAAGATGAAGCGTGGATTACCAAAAATCCCTAAGCGACCTTGTAAGCGTGGTGTAAGCGGGGTTGACGGAATCTTGCTTTGTCCGTCTTTTTATAGGGCAAGATAAAATATCGGCCCGGCCCAATCTTCAAAAGATCGTGGCTTCAAAGTGTGGCGAAAAAGATCGCCAAGATCACGGTCGTGGAAGTTTCCACGACCGTAATTTAGAGCGTGGATTGTGTCACGGTTTGGACCATATGTTCCACGACCGTAATAGTTACTGGAATGCATCACGTCTCTCTTTGCATACTTCCACGGCCGTGGAACTAAACGTGGTTTGTAGTACGGCCGTATTTTAGAGCGTGGTTTAGGGCAAGAACGTGATTCTTCCCTAGCCTCGTGCATTCCTCAAGTTGAACTCCAATTTGCTCCTAATAATGCCCTCAATCCATGGACATATTCAATCAACTCTTCTTTGCTCGATTCCGTTCGGAAATGACTCTCAATCACCTATATTTCAACATAAAGCTAGTGTAGACATCCATATCGACAATATAGGTAATACTAGCTCACATATGCAATGATGCTCAATCAAAGACTATCAATATGAATCAAATACGTTTAGAAAACATGCCTAAAATATCACAATATTTCATGCTAACACTAACCACTCTACTTGAGTGACTTTCGCAGGTTCTTTCTTAGGTTTATGCGAAGAACCCGCGTTGGGAAGGAAATCATTCCTTACGATCCCGAACCAGAAAAGACATATAAACGACGCTTGAGAGAAGCGAAGATGGCCAACTGAGACGATCGCGATCTTGAGGCCTAATTGAAGGAGGCGTTAGAACAGCTACGCCTTAGCAGGGAAGTACTGAGGCAGGAGAAAGAAGAAACTCGCACCAAGACTGAAGCGATCGAAGCAGATATGGCAGCATTACGAGACCAGTATCTACTTCGACCGAGGAAAGACCTAGTTCCCGATCCTCGACCGATGCAGGATCCTGTTCCAGACCCTCGACCGAGGCAGGTCCCCGTACCTGATGCCCCGGACGAGGTACTTCCACCTCGGATACCAGTCCGAGGTGCTCTTTTTGCAGGAATCCCGCAAACCCTAGGGCAAAGGATGGACCCCAATCAACAACTGAGGCATCCTGGAGTTAACCTAGGAGATCCAGTGGACCACGACTACGAACTTCGACCGCAAGTTCTTTCCATGATTCGCCAATGCCAGTTCGGAGGGCTAGAGAAGGAATCCCCGCATCAACATCTTCAAAACTATGAGATCTTGATGGAGACCTTGAGACCCTCAAGAATAGAAAACAACAACTACAAGCTAAGACCTTTTTACTTTTCTTTAAAAGATAAAGCTCTTACTTGGTATCAATCTCTTCCTCCAGGAAAAATCAGTACTTGGGAGGAGATGACTACGGAATTCTTGACTAAATTCTTTCCCCCCTCTAAGACCGCTGAAATGAGAGGGAAGATTAATGCACTCATTATGAAGGACAAGGAGAGCTTGTCCAAGTCATGGGAGATGTTTAAAGACATTCTTTTGGATTGCCCACATCATGGGATTCCAAAGATAGAGTTGTTGGAGATATACTTCAAGGGACTGACGGAAGCACCCAGTTCAACCTCCAACTATTATCCGCCGGTACATTTATGGACATGGCGATTGACGGAGCTTGGGATTTTATAGAGAAGCAAGCTTTGCATATGGAGAAATATTCCCACCAAGGAGCTGAAGGTGGAGTTAAAAGAGTTAACTTTCAAGATGCTTCGCCTAACAACAATCAACTCACGTCTTTGAAGAATGACGTGAAGCAATTGAAGGAACTCTTGGTTGCTCAAACCAAGAAGGAAGATCAAGGATCAAGGAACAACAACAATGGATACCGTAACAACAACAACGGTTCCCGGAACAACAACTACAACAACAATAGAGGATCCAATAGCAAGAATTGGAGGGCGAACAACCAAAATTCGGGTAACAATCATTCTAACTCCAATTCTAACGATTCCTCTAATCCTTTCCTCTCTTCCCCTTCTTCTTCTTCTTCTTCTTCTTCTACTCCATTAAAGAGCTAGGGGCAAGGATCAAGTTCGTCCCAGCCGGAAAAGAAAGACGCAGTGCTGGAGGCCATCTTGATCAAGCTTAGCGCTATGGAGACATCTATGACTTCATTTTCGAAGACCCAAAAAGCCTTTGAACAACAACTTGCTAGTAGGGCGAATGAAACGCCAAGAGATCCAGGGAAGCTTCCAGCAAGGACGGAAAGCAACCCTAAGGGCCAGATTATGGCCATAACGACGAGGAGTGGACTGAAGACTGCAGATCCAATGCCTCGGTCGGTGCCAGTACCGACGAAAACCACCTCGGTCCAGGTGCAGTCGAAGAACACTTCGGCCGAGATGCCAACCGAGGTGGAGCCACAGAAAGCGGAGGAGAAAACTGAAGTTTATATTGCACCTCCTGCATATAAACCACCACTTCCATTCCCCCAGTCAAGGGCCAGAGCACATCTAGACAAGCACTTTGGTAAGTTCCTTGACTTGATGAATAAACTACACATTAACATTCCTTTCCTTGATGCTATTCTAGGGATGCCCGCCTATGGGAAGTTCTTGAAAGAGATCCTATCAAGGAAGAGGAAACTGGAAGACTTCGGTAAAGTAAGGATGACATCTAAATCCTCGGAGCTTATTCAAATCATGCCACCCAAGTTGAGAGATCCCGGCTCATTTTGCATTCCCATTCAAGTTGGGGATGTCACTTGTGAAGCCTTATGTGATCTAGGAGCCAACGTGAGCATCATTCCGCTGGAGCTATGTGTGAAGATCAGACTTGAAGAGCCCAAGCCGGTTAAGATAAGGTTATACATGGCAGACCGCTCCATTGCCCATCCCGTGGGCATTTTGGAAGACGTTCCAGTTAAGTTAGGTAACTTCTATTTACCTATAGACTTTGTTGTACTTGATATTCCTGCAGATTATCATGTTCCTATCATTCTCGGGAGGCCATTTCTAGCAACTTCAGGTTGCAATGTGGATTGTAAGAACGCCAAGTTGAAGTTCAATATTGGCGGAGATGAAGTGGAATTCGCATTACTTGCGGCTATGAAAGGAGGACAGCTAGGAGATGATATCTTCAACATCTATGATGAAGAAGAATCAAGAGAATTGGTGAGCTCTATCCTTATTAACGAGCCACTCGAGAGAGTTATTAGTTTCAGTTTAATGGAGGAAGGTATAGATGCCTCTTGTGATGTAGATATACGGAGCTTAAAGGCACTGGAAGAAGATCCAGGAGCTAAAACTGAGAAGCTAATCCAGGAGACGAAGATCTCCAGTTACGGTTCCAGTTACAGTACCTCGACCGAGGCACTTTCTGGACCAAGCGAGGCGACTGAAGAACATCTCGGTCAACGCCTCTGCGCCTCGACCGAGGTCGAAGGCGAGACGATTTCAACTAGGACTTCCGAAAGTCCAGTTTCTGGATCTACTCCACTAGAAGGAGGAAGCAAGGATCCCCCTCAGAAAGCACCCCCAGTTGTGGAGCTTAAACAACTCCCGAATCACTTGAGGTATGTCTTTCTTGGACCGGATTCCACTTATCCCGTCATTGTTAGTGCTTCCCTCTCCGAATCTGAATTGTCTAAACTAATGCATGTCCTGAGAAAGCATCAAAAGGCTTTGGGTTATACTATAGATGATCTTATTGGCATTAAGCCTTCTTTCTGCATGCATAGAATTCTAATGGAGGATGATAACATGAATTATTGTCTATATTTTGGGGCCTGTTTAGACGTTTTATCTTCAATAATCTGCATATTTGTATGTATATTATGTGATTATATTGTCGTTTCATCTACCTTTGCGGGAATCAAGGTCTAAACCTAGTTTTGTTGTAATCGTAGTAAAATGGCACGTTTTGCATAAAAAAGGAGCAAAAGGAGCTATGGAGTCATTGGAGCTACATTCAGAAGCTTAAGGAAACATCCAAGAAGCATAGCCATGGATTAGAGATTTACTTTGGACCAGATTTGAGAGATTTCACATTCAGTTGTGATTCACCTCGGTTGACTACAAAGTCACCTCGACCGAGGTGATCTAGAGGAGCCGACTCGACCGAGGCGAACACCTGGGACGCGGTGAGAATATTTTATTCTTGACTGAGATCTTTTATCTTTGGAAAGAGGATCTTATATTTTTGGGCTTGATTCCTGGAAGGAAGAAAATAAGATAGACCATATATTTTACCTATTTTTATGGGAATAAATCTTTCTAAGATATCTTATCTTTGGAGAGTAATTTTCCTATAAAAAGGGTTGGATTTTCAACAAATCCAGATCATGCTATACAGCCGGCATACATTCGAAAACACCGCTGCAGCCATACTCCAGTTGGGAGATTTGAAGAACCTTTTTGAAGGTTGAAGGAAGAAAGTCTATAGCTTTTATAGCTTTTGAAGGGTTTTTGTAAGATCATCTTAGATTCCCTTCTTCTTTGTTGTCTTGTTGGATTTCTATCCAAGGAACGCTTGTTGGTTTGATAATTGATTCAGTTATTGAAGCCTTTCTCTTAAGGTTTTCTTGTTCAATTATTCTCTTTCTTCCCATATATTTGATTAATACTTTCATTATGATGAGTGGCTAATCTCTGTGTGATTCTAGGGTGATTGGCTGAAGGTTCTGGGAAAAACAATGATAGAATAATCTTAAATTACAGTAGGACCCTGAAAGTTCGAGTCTTTACCTTAACCCTAAGCATCTCGCTCAGTCGATGAACATCTCGGCCCGGGTGGAAATTGGCTGACCAAGGTGACTTATCTGATCCGAAACTGAGAGTTAAGTGTTAGAGTTTGCCAAATCCTATTCTTATTACACCTTTCCTGGTTCAATGCAAGCCTAGGATGAGACTTACCCGGTAATTTCTTTGTTTGTTTACCTAAGATCATAAGTGTAGGTAATAAAGGTTTATCCTTTATTGGGGTTTGAGTGTGCTTTCATTCCATCTTTGTGAGTTAGCCTGAGACTTACCCGGTAAAGGTTGATTCTATTTCCTTAGGTGGTGTGTTAGTTTGAAGTTATAGTTCTTTATCTTGATTCCTTGAGACTTACCCGGTAATCGGAGTTACGGTTTTGGATTAGTGAGTAGTGAGACTTACCCGGTGATCTATTTTACTTTAGTAACACCTTCCCTATGCAAAAACCTCAGCTTTGTCCGCTTATCTTTAGATCTTGAGTTGGAACCACAACTAGATGCTTTAATCCCTGGAATTGCATATTTCCTTTATTGACTTTTTATCATCTTTGATTGTTTTATTTGCTTTTGTGGTTAGTAATTGCTAAAGCTTACCTATTCCGACTTTGTTTCACTAAGTCCTTGTGATCAACCCCTGGAATTCCTTGCTTTTACTACGATTGACCCGACACTGCGGGTTCGCATCCTTGTTTTAAGCTTACATCTAGGGTTATAAATTTAAAGCTTGCACACACCGTTTGGAGCGAACAAGTTTTTGGCGCCGTTGCCGGGGATTTGGTCTAGACCGAGCCCGTTGCGGTTTGCTTTCGGGGCACTTGCCCCTGTAGCTACTAACTAGTCTTTCTATGAGTTTTGTAGTTTTCAGGATTTCCGATGACTACATTTGATCCAGCCTGGATAGCAAGACAAAGTGCTAGGGCGGACCATTATGAATACTTGGTGGAGAAGTACTCCTTCTATTGGTTCAACAATGAATGGGAAAGAGAAGAGGCCATTAAGCATGAACTTGCGATGTGGGATGAACTGAATGTCCCTAAAAAGATTTGTGAGCAACCCCTTGAAGATTCTCTTGAATCAAGATGGGAGAGGTTGATGAAGAAGGTGGAGGAGCTCAAGGAAAGCACCCTATCCTCTGCTAAGCCGGAAGAGGAGCATAAGGAAGTGCTACAAGTTCCAAGCACCCCCCCCAATCAAACCAGAAGTTTCTCCTAAAGATTTTGAGGGAGAAGAAGATTTGGAAGATTTCGATCTAACTTTTGAGACCTCGGCCGAGGTGAAAGAGAGATCGGCCGAGGTGGAGGAAAAATCTGTAGAACTGGAAGATACGGAGAACCTTGGCCAAATTACCGAGGCTGTGGTCAAGGTGGAAGAAAGACCAGCTGAGTTGGGAGGTATTTCGTGCGTGGATTATCAACCCAACATGAAACTTGTCTCAAGCTTTGGAGAACTTTACAAGGTACATTCTCCTACTTCATTTGAAATCCCTATTAAAATTTCTGAATTTCTCAGGAATGCACCAGAGAGTTGGAGGTCTCTTCCGAAAGAACCTCCTAAGATCAAGATGAAACCTCCCTTGAAACTGTTGGAAGAAGATACTCCTTGGATTATAAGGAGTGGATTTTGCAAGCACTACACCGTTAAGGCGATGAAGTGTCTCTTGTTCAAGTATGGGGTCCCTCGCATGCTAAGGACCTTGTACCATCCCCAAGCTAAAGATGGGGAAGCTACTAGGATTCTCGAGAAGCTGTTTTCTCGATCAAGGAAAGGATGGGACGAAAGACTAAGTTATGTCCCACGGAAAAAGAGGAAGGCCGGTAGGATCCCGGTGAGGACCAAACCGTACAAGCTTGCACGTAGGAGATCCTACCATTTGCCGGTGAAGTTAGGAACCGGAACCTTTTTGGGAGAGTTTTATTATGGATGTGATGAGCACTCGACGATATTCGAGGTACATTGAGTAATTCCATGCCGTCAAGCGCTTCTTGGAAGGCAACCCAAGGTATTGCTTTCTTTTCCCTTTTTCTAGTCTGGCTTAGATAGTTCGCTTTTGCTTTGCTTTATTTTGTTTTTGGCGTCCTAGACAGACAACAGGTGACATTTAAGGAAGGAATACACCCCAGGAGCACAACTGGAAGGACAGAAGTTCGAGAATTTGAGAAGACGGAGTTTGACTGAAGCACATCTCGGTTGCCGTCACAGCACCTCGACCGAGATGATTCTTGAGCAACCGAGGCGACTAGGGTTTCTGAAGATCCACCTCGGTCCGTACCACCTCGGTCCAGTCGAGACCACCTCGACCGAGGTGACAGCAGTTCCAGAAAAGGGTATAAAAGGGGGTTGAGATTTCTCTCTCCTCCTTTACCTTCTCCTCGACCGCGGCAGCCACTTCTCCTCCCTTCGCCATTATTCGATCGATTTCGATGATTCTTGCTTCCAAATTGCAAAGAAAGAGTAGAGGATCCCAGTGCAAGCGCAAATCTGGGAGAAAAATGAACCGAATCGACCGAATCGAGGTAAAAATCAGAAAAACCCTAACGTCGCTCTCCTCCACTGTTTTCCCTCAAATTGGGCTTTGGTTGCCCCTGCATTTGCTGAGAAACAGATTAAGTACCCCATAGGAACCAGTTGTAGTGATTTTGGGGGAAAAGAACTGGATTTTTGAGGAAATTCGTCGCGCAGTTATTCGCCTCGGTCCAGTCGGTCTGTGCCTCGGCCGAGGTGTTCTTCAGGGTTGTCAGGCCGACCGAGGTGATCTGATAGGTTGTTTGAGAGATGAGTTCAGATAGACAGCTGGTCCTGAGGGATAGATCCTCTCCTTCCCCTTCTTCTTCTTCCTCCAGACCTACTAGACCGGTGATCCACGAGAGACACCAGGTTGACTATGACCGCATAGCGGCCCGTCCAGTGATTTCACCACGCTTCCTGGACATATCTGCATTTGATTGTCTCCATGTGGATGGAGATTTGAGACGGATGATTTCTATGGTAGGGCTAGATCAGTTCATTGAGATCCGAGCACCTGCCTACTTAGAGCCTACTTTGGAGTTCATCAGCTCCTTCACCTACCTCCCCACAGAGCGTTCTGTGAAGTACCGGTTGATGAACCGGAACTTCCTAGTTCCCTTAGAGTATTGGAGAGACATCTTTGGTTTCCCGGCTCCGACTGTTGTTGATTTTCCCTCCCGAGCTGTAGTTAGGGAGTTCTAGGGTCAGATTGCTCATGTAGTTCAGCACGCAGATAGATGGCGCCCTGGAGACTCCAAGGAGCGTATTATTTTTCACCTAGCATTTAGGTTAGCTCACAGGATTTTTAGTGAGACTCTTCTGGCGCGTACTGAGACGCCCCAGAAGGTCAGACAGGGGGAGCTGTTTAGCCTTTACTGCATGCTGACTGGAGGGATTCCAGACTTTGGCTTGATGCTAGCAGAGGATCTGCATAAGATCAAGGCCAAGGCGAAGGGCAAAATCTGCTACGGAGGCATTGTGACTCACATAGCGAGTTACTAGGATATGGATCTCAGCGCATGTACCATGGTGGCAGCTGCCAAGCCGCTTGGACTTCAGGAGATGATTACTCGGAGGATTCTGGTTCCCCGAGGACTTACTACGCCGTATGTGGCTATTCCATGGGAGCCTACTACACCACAGGGGATCAGATGGTCACCCCAATTCTCAGTGTATGATCCACACTACTGGCAGACTGCTTGGATCCCACTGATGGAGGATGCGAGAGAGGCATCAGCTGCACCAGCTGAGGAGGATGAGGTTGAGGAGACTGCTAATGATGATGATGATAGGGATGGTGGAGTTCCTATGGATACAGATACTGATACTGCTGGGACGAGTGCGCCGGTCATTGACTTAGACGATGACGGGACTGAGACCGCACCGGCTGCATCACCAGTACGACCCGCTAGGCGTAGGGTACGCCGACAGAGAGATCCAGAGGCTCACTGTCGGATGGATGATCTAACGGATCAGATGATAGACTCCTATGCTGCCCTTACTATGGACATCCATGAGAGATTTGCTGACCAGCGCCGAGAGTTCGATAGCTGGACTCATCAGATGCTAGAGGGCCAGCACTATCAGTGCCGGATGATGGAGATCTAGTTTCAGCAGACTATGGGTTATCCATTTGACCCATCCTAGTATCCGTATATGCCACCACCACCACCACCGGATCGTGATCATTGAGAGCTTGCAGGATTTTCTTTCTTATTTATTATGCAGCTCAGCTATTGTCCGGTGAGTACTTTATTTCTTTAGACTTATTTTGACCCACTGGGACAGTGTGTCCCAAGTATGGGGTGTTTATGTATTTTATGACTTATGTGATGTATGACACGACATTATCGGATATTTATGCTTTATTTTGCTTCTATGGTTTTATCTGAGATTACATGCATACATACAGGTTATTTGATTGAGAAAAACGTCAAAAACTGGACAGAAATTTTTTTTTTTTGACCTCGACCGGGGCAGTTCTGGCCAAACGAGGTACTTCACCTCGGTTGACTTAGAACAACTCGACCGAGGTGGTTTAACTGGGAGTTTTCGAAAAAGTTTTGTGCTTCTTATCTGGATATGATCTCAGTGAAGATCTTGTTTGCTGACTGGTTTTGAAATCTTTATATGCTTGAAAGGTTTTATGATATGTTTAAGTTGCTAAATGCTTTGTTTGAAATTTTTGACATGTTTAATACTTTGTTTTTATCCAAATTATGTTGAATTTGAAGGTTGACACCACGTTATGAGTTCTCTCACTTTCTTCCTGGAAAGACCAAGGCAATTCATTCTTCTCTCTTCTTCTTCTTGATCATGCTTAGCCCCTCATATACATTTTTGCCTCCCTTTACCTATCCGGGAATTTGGAAGCAAGCAAAGTGGTGAATGCAAGTGAAGTAAAAGTTGAGAAGTTGGCTGGAAGTAAAAGTGTTAGAAAACAATAAATAGGTTTGGGGAAGTCAATCATGATGATGAGTAACTCGGCACCATTCATATAACCGGGTGTTTGTGTCTTGCCAAAGTCGGATTGAACGATATTCCTAACGGGTCATGGTATGTGCATCAAGGGTTTGATGCATCTCAAGAAATTGATGATTGCTGATTTCCTAGGCTTCGGTTATTGTGCACCTCTGTCCATGCATCCCAAAAAGTAAAGTAAAAGAAAAAGTGTGAAATAAGCAAAGCTTATTGGTGGAAGATGTTGCAAGTCAAAGTGAAAGTGAAGTATATCCTTTTCCCGGATTCTAGCACCACATTACCTTATATACATCCCTACCCTACACGTTTCTTGACCTTTCTTTTGGGAAGCCCTTGAGACCTCGAGCTTGTTGATTGACTTAGTGGTTTAAACTGGATTATGCATGATTAATTTTGATGATTATAATTTATTATGCATTCTATGATTTTATGCAAAGATGAACAACTTTCTTATATTTATAAAATGTTTTGATCATATATTGATTTTAAATTCCATGAAGTATTCTCTTAGAGTGATCTATGATTGTAGCACACCATTGAAATGTTTTTGAAAGACTTTTTCATTGATCTTTATGACTTATAATCCATTCTATCTTGTATTTTATATGCGGAACTTGTTTGGGGACAAGCAAGGGCTAAGTATGGGGTATTTTTATAGCATGAATTATTGTCTATATTTTGGGGCCTGTTTAGACGTTTTATCTTCAATAATCTGCATGTTTGTATGTATATTATGTGATTATATTGTCGTTTCATCTACCTTTGCAGGAATCGAGGTCTACACCTAGTTTTGTTGTAATCGTAGGTAAAATGGCACGTTTTGCATCAAAAAGGAGCAAAAGGAGCTATGGAGTCATTGGAGCTACATTCAGAAGCTTAAGGAAACATCCAGGAAGCATAGCCATGGATTAGAGATTTAATTTGGACCAGATTTGAGAGATTTCACATTCAGTTGTGACTCACCTCGGTTGACTACAAAGTCACCTCGACCGAGGTGATCCAGAGGAGCCGACTCGACCGAGGCGAACACCTGGGACGCGGCGAAAATATTTTATTCTTGGCTGAGATCTTTTATCTTTGGAAAGAGGATCTTATATTTTTGGGCTTGATTCCTGGAAGGAAGAAGATAAGATAGACCATATATTTTACCTATTTTTATGGGAAGAGATCTTTCTAAGATATCTTATCTTTGGAGAGTAATTTTCCTATAAAAAGGGTTGGATTTTCCACAAATCCAGATCATGCTATACAGCCGGCATACATTCGAATACACCGCTGCAGCCATACTCCAGTTGGGAGATTTGAATAACCTTTTTGAAGGTTGAAGGAAGAAAGTCTATAGCTTTTATAGCTTTTGAAGGGTTTTTGTAAGATCATCTTAGATTCCCTTCTTCTTTGTTGTCTTGTTGGATTTCTATCCAAGGAACGCTTGTTGGTTTGATAATTGATTCAGTTATTGAAGCCTTTCTATTAAGGTTTTCTTGTTCAATTATTCTCTTTCTTCCCATATATTTGATTAATACTTTCATGATGATGAGTGGCTAATCTCTTTGTGTGATTCTAGGGTGATTGGCTGAAGGTTGTGGGAAAAACAATGATAGAATAATCTTAAATCACAGTAGGACCCTGAAAGTTCGAGTCTTTACCTTAACCCTAAGCATCTCGCTCAGTCGATGAACATCTCGGCCGGGGTGGAAATTGGCTGACCGAGATGACTTATCTGATCCGAAACTGAGAGTGAAGTGTTAGAGTTTGCCAAATCCTATTCTTATTACACCTTTGTTGGTTCAATGCAAGCCTAGGATGAGACTTACCCGGTAATTCCTTTGTTTGTTTACCTAAGATCATAAGTGTAGGTAATAAAGGTTTATCCTTTATTGGGGTTTGAGTGTGCTTTCATTCCATCTTTGTGAGTTAGCCTGAAACTTACCCGGTAAAGGTTGATTCTATTCCCTTAGGTGGTGTGTTAGTTTGAAGTTATTGTTCTTTATCTTGATTCCTTGAGATTTACCGGTAATAGGAGTTACGGTTTTGGATTAGTGAGTAGTCAGACTTACCCGGTGATCTATTCCACTTTAGTAACACCTACCCTATGCAAAAACCTCAGCTTTGTCCGCTTATCTTTAGATCTTGAGTTGGAACCACAACTAGATGCTTTAATCCCTGGAATTTCATATTTCCTTTATTGACTTTTTATCATCTTTGATTGTTTTAATTGCTTTTGTGGTTAGTAATTGCTAAAGCTTACCTATTCCGACTTTGTTTCACTAAGTCCCTGTGATCGACCCCTAGAATTCCTTGCTTTTACTACGATTGACCCGTACACTGCGGGTTCGCATCCTTGTTTTAAGCTTACATCTAGGGTTATAAATTTAAAGCTTGCACACACCGTTTGGAGCGAACAGAGGACGATCATAAGACTTCACGGGAATCTCAAAGACGGTTAAATCCGATCATGAAAGAGGTTGTGAAGAAGGAAATTCTTAAGTTATTGGATGCAGGTATCATATATCCTATCTCGGACAGCAAATGGGTTAGCCCGGTGCATGTAGTTCCGAAGAAAGGAGGAATGACCGTTGTGACGAATAAGAACAACGAGTTGATCCCAACCAGGACCGTCACGGGCTGGAGGGTTTGCATTGATTATAGGAAGCTGAACACGGCCACTCGGAAGGACCATTTTCCACTTCCCTTCATTGATCAAATGCTCGAACGATTGGCCCAGCATTCACACTTCTGCTATTTAGACGGCTATAGTGGTTTCTTCCATATTCCTATCCATCCGGATGATCAGGAGAAGACCACTTTCACTTGTCCGTGGGGGACATTCGCTTATAGGAGGATGCCATTTGGATTATGCAATGCACCCGCTACCTTCCAGCGATGCATGATGGCTATCTTTTCCGAGTATATAGAGGAGATCATGGAGGTATTTATGGATGACTTTTCAGTATATGGTTCCTCTTTTGATGATTGCCTATCTAACCTTTCTCTAGTGCTACAAAGATGTGAGGACACTAATCTTGTTTTGAATTGGGAGAAGTGTCATTTTATGGTTAATGAAGGCATTGTGCTAGGACACCTCGTTTCTAATCGAGGTATTGAGGTCGATCGCGCTAAGATCGAGACTATTGAGAAACTCCCTCCCCCTTGTTCTGTTAAAGGTGTGAGGAGTTTTCTCGGGCATGCAGGTTTCTACAGGAGATTCATGAAGGACTTCTCTAAGATTTCTAAACCTCTAACTAACCTCTTGAATAAAGATGTTGTTTTTGAGTTTTCGCAGGAGTGTCTTGATGCCTTTTACAGGATTAAGGAAGCGTTGATCTCCGCTCCCATTATCCAACCTCCGGATTGGACCTTGCCCTTTGAGATCATGTGTGATGCTAGTGATGTAGCCGTAGGAGCGGTGCTTGGACAGAAGAAGGATGGCCGGACCACCACCATTTACTATGCTAGCAAGACGCTAGATGAAGCCCAGCGCAACTACGCTACCACCGAGAAGGAGCTATTGGTGGTTGTATATGCTTTCGAGAAGTTTTGTTCTTACTTAGTAGGGGCGAAAGTCATTGTCTACACCAACCACGCAGCCATTCGCTACTTACTTGCTAAGAAAGACGCCAAGCCACACCTTATTCGATGGATTCTCTTACTTCAAGAGTTTGACCTAGAGATCCGCGATAAGAAGGGATCCGAAAATTCTGTTGCGGATCACCTCAGCCGGCTACCTCCATCTTCACGCGAGAAGGACAGCCCACCCATAGACGATTCATTACCCGATGAGCACTTGCACTTGTTGGAGCGTTTGATAGACTTACTTACTTCACCCCATGATGGAGGTGAAGTATGGGGTGAGGGCACCTCCCATCACGCATAGAGACGCCGTATGGTCCAACTAGCAACCTTAAATCAAGCGCTTCTTCGGAGGCAACCCAATGTATTGCTTTATTTTCCCTTTTTCTAGTCTAGCTTAGATAGTTTGCTTTTGCTTTGCTTTGTTTTGTTTTTGGCATCCTAGACAGACAACAGGCGACATCTAAGCAAGGAATATAACCCAGGAGCACAACTGGAAGGACAGAAGTTTGAGAAATTGAGAAGACGGAGTTTGACTGAAGCACATCTCGGTTGCTGTCACAGCACCTCGACCGAGATGATTCTTGAGCAACTGAGGCGACTAGGGTTTTTGAAGATCCACCTCGGTCCGTACCACCTCGGTCCAGTCGAGACCACCTCGACCGAGGTGACAGCAGTTCCAGAAAAGGGTATAAAAGGGGGCTGAGATTTCTCTCTCCTCCTTTACCTTCTCCTCGACCGCGGCATGCTCTTCGCCTCGCTTCGCCGTTCTTCGATCGATTTCGACGATTCTTGTTTCCAAATTGCAAAGAAAGAGTAGAGGATCCCAGTGCAAGTGCGAATCTGCAAGAAAAACGAGCCAATAGACCGAATCGGGACATCTAGGAGAGGTTTGACGCCCAGCACCGAGAGATCGACCGCTGGACTCATCAGATGCTAGAGGGCCAACACTATTAGCGCCGGATGATAGAGATCCAGTTTCAGCAGACTATGGGTTATCCATTTGACCCATCCCAGTATCCGTATGTGCCACCACCACCACCACCACCAGATCGTGATTATTGAGAGCCTACATGATTTTCTTTCTTATTTATTATGCAGCTCAGCTTTGTCCGGTGAGTACTTTATTTCTTTAGACTTATTTTGACCCACTGGGACAGTGTGTCCCAAGTATGGGGTGTTTATGTATTATTTGACTTATGCGATGTATGACTTGACTTTATAGGATATTTATGCTTTATTTTGCTTCTATGGTTTTATCTGAGATTACATGCATACATACAGGTTATTTGATTGAGAAAAACGTCAAAAACTGGACAGGAAAAAAAAAAAATTTTTGACCTCGACCGGGGCAGTTCTGGCCAAACGAGGTACTTCGCCTCGGTTGACTTAGAACACCTCGACCGAGGTGGTTTAACTGAGAGTTTTCGAAACGTTTTGTGCTTCTTATCTGGATATGATCTCAGTGAAGATCTTGTTTGCTGACTGGTTTTGAAATCTTTATATATTTGAAAGGTTTTATGATATGTTTAAGTTGCTAAATGCTTTGTTTGAAATTTTTGGCATGTTTAATACTTTGTTTTTATCTAAATTATGTTGAATTTGAAGGTTGACACCACGTTATGAGTTCTCTCACTTTCTTCCTGGAGAGACCAAGGCAATTCATTCTTCTCTCTTCTTCTTGATCATGCTTAGCCCCTCATATACATATTTGCCTCCCTTTACCTATCCGGTAATTTGGAAGCAAGCAAAGTGGTGAAAGCAAGTGAAGTAAAAGTTGAGAAGTTGGCTGAAAGTGAAAGTGTTAGAAAGCAATAAATTGGTTTGGGAAAGTCAATCATGATAATGAGTAACTCGGCACCATTCACATAGCCGGGTGTTTGTGTATTGCCAAAGTCGGATTGAGCGATAATCCAAACGGGTCATGGTATGTGCATCAAGGGTTTGATGCATCTCAAGAAATTGATGATTGTTGATTTCCTAGGCTTCGGTTATTGTGCACCTCTGTCCATGCATCCCAAAAAGTAAAGTGAAAAAGGGAAAAGTGTGAAATAAGCAAAGCTTATTGGTGGAAGATGTTGAAGTTCAAGTAAAGTGAAGAAAGATCCTTTTCCCGGATTTTAGCACCACATTACCTTATATACATCCCTACCCTACACGTTTCTTGACCTTTCTTTTGGGAAGCCCTTGAGACCTCGAGCTTGTTGATTGACTTAGTGGTTTAAACTGGATTATACATGATTAATTTCGATAATTATGATTTATTATGCATTCTATGGTTTTATGCAAAGATGAACAACTTTCTCATATTTATAAAATGTTTTGATCATATTTTGATTTTAAATTCTACGAAGTATTCTCTTAGAGTGATCTATGATTGTAGCACACCATTAAAATGTTTTTGAAAGACTTTTTCATTGATCTTTATGACTTATAATCCATTCTATCTTGTATTTTATATGCGGAACTTACTTGGGGACAAGTAAGGGCTAAGTATGGGGTATTTTGATAGCATGAATTATTGTCTATATTTCGGGGTTTGTTTAGACGTTTTATCTTCAATAATCTGCATGTTTGTATGTATATTATGTGATTATATTGTTGTTTCATCTACCTTTGCGGGAATCGAGGTCTACACCTAGTTTTGTTGTAATCGTAGGTAAAATGGCATGTTTTGCATCAAAAAGGAGCAAAAGGAGCTATGGAGTCATTGGAGCTACATTCAGGAGCTTAAGGAATAATCCAGGAAGCATGGCCATAGATTAGAGATTCACTTTGGACCAGATTTGAGAGATTTCACATTCAATTATGATTCACCTCGGTTGACTATAGAGTCACCTCGACCGAGGTGATCCAAAGGAGCCGACTCGACCGAGGCGAACACCTGGGACGCGGCGAGAATATTTTATTCTTGGCTGAGATCTTTTATCTTTGGAAAGAGGATCTTATATTTTTGGGTTGGATTCCTGGAAGGAAGAAGATAAGTTAGACCATATATTTTACCTATTTTTATGGGAAGAGATCTTTCTAAGATATCTTATCTTTGGAGAGTAATTTTCCTATAAAAAGGGTTGGATTTTCCACAAATCCATATCAAGCTATACCACCGATTGTGTTTAGACATCCGCTGCAGCCATACTCCAGTTGGGAGATTTGAAGAACCTTTTTGAAGGTTGAAGGAAGAAAGTCTATAACTTTTATATCTTTTTGAAGGGTTTTTGTAAGATCATCTTAGATTCCCTTCTTTGTTGATTGTCTTGTTGGATTTATATCCAAGGAACGCTTGTTGGTTTTATAATTGATTTAGTTATTGAAGCCTTTCTCTTAAGGTTTTCTTGTTCAATTATTCTCTTTCTTCCCATATATATTTGATTAATACTTTCATAATGATGAGTGACTAATCTCTTTGTGTGATTCTAGGGTGATTGGCTGAAAGTTGTGGGAAAAACAATGATAGAATAATCTTAAATCACAGTAGGACCCAGAAAGCTCGAGTCTTTACCTTAACCCTAAGCATCTCGCTCAGTCGATGAACATCTCGGCCGGGGTGGAATTCGTCTGACCGAGGTGACTTATCTGATCCGAAACTGAGAGTTAAGTGTTAGAGTTTGCCAAATCCTATTCTTATTACACCTTTCCTGGTTCAATGCAAGCCTAGGATGAGACTTACCCGGTAATTTCTTTGTTTGTTTACCAAAGATCATAAGTGTAGGTAATAAAGGTTTATCCTTTATTGGGGTTTGAGTGTGCTTTCATCCCATCTTTGTGAGTTAGCCTGAGACTTACCCGGTAAAGGTTGATTCTATTCCCTTAGGTGGTGTGTTAGTTTGAGATTATAGTTCTTTCTCTTAATTCCTTGAGACTTACCCGGTAATAGGAGTTATGGTTTGGGATTAGTGAGTAGTGAGACTTACCCGGTGATCTATTCCACTTTAGTAATACCTTCCCTATGCAAAAATCTCAGCTTTGTCCGCTTATCTTTAGATCTTGAGTTGAAACCACAACTACGTAGGCTTTGATTCCTCCTCCCCGAGAGGATACGTAGGCAACCGGGATTCCGGTTCAAGCCCAATTCTTCCCCTTTTTTTTTTTTTTTAAGTTTAAGACTTAAACTTATAAACTAATAAAAAGAGGACTTAAACTTAAAAAAATTGGACTTAAACTTTAAGTCCAATTTTTTTAAGTTTAAGTCCTTTTTTATTAGTTTATTTTCTTCTTTTTTAAGTTTAAGTCCAATTTATTATTAGTTTATTTTTTTATTTTTTAAGTTTAAGTCCAACTTTTCTCTTCTCTTTATTTTCTTCTTTTTTTAAGTTTATTTCCATTATTTTTTTTAAAGGTGAGGTGGCCGACCCGTCGACCCACCGGGTCTGACCCGTGACCCGGCGGGTCAGCCATATATACGGGTCCGGGTCGCCCTTCCCGGACCCTTGACCCGGCGGGTCAGACCCGTCGACCTGGCGGGTCGGACCCGTCGACCCGGCGGGTCGGACCCGTCGACCCGGCGGGTCCGACCCGTGGACATGCTTACCGCTCACGCTCGTAAGCTGAGACTCTATCTTGGTAGTTTGTCAAAGACTCGTAATGAAAACCCGCCATATAGGAATGGATACACTACCTCAGTCGACGGGAGAATAAATACATGTGTTGATCCTCTAGATGTGCAGCTGGACCCAATAGTGTCAGCTCCTCCGGGAATCTGCTAATCGCCTTTGCTATCGACACATCATCAAAGCCACCCTCGACAAAGCCCTGCAGTTTCCCCCTCCTCAAAGAGGCAGGGCAGAACCGCTCTCTGATCATGCTCCACATCTGGTAATAGCTGGTTTCTCGAATCCGCATGGTCCTTCACCACTACTCAACTAGGTCACGAAATAGATATTGTACTAACTCTATCCGTCTGTCCTCTAAACATCTAATAGACTCAAGAGCTGAGTCCACATGTCCAATCCATACCTCAACCTCTAACCCCACCTTTCCAAAGAAAGGGGGTACTCCCATCAGGTGAAATGCCTTCAACCAAGTGTCTGGTCAAGGCCCTTTCGACTCCCCTAGAGCTCTAACAACCTCAGCAGCGCGTGCCGGTATGACTGGCAGCTGAATATATCCCTAGGACATCTCTGATGATCCTACCTGTGCTGGCAGATCTGGATCACGTCTACCTGCCCTGGCAGCCTCCTCGACTTGTCTAATATATGCGCGGAACTCTGGTCCCCTCATGGATTCATGATTTGATCCATCCGACTGGAGTCGTTGAGATCTCTGTCTCGTATCCACACTGCTCCTAGTCTCAGGAACGACGCTCTCAACAACCTCCTCGTGTACGTCCTCCGCTACAAGCGGATCAGCAATTGGAACATGTCCCTGGTCTATCACTATTGGAGGAAGAGGGGGTCAACCCCTACCTCGTCCTATTGTAGACGTCGCTCTAGTCCGAGCCATCTGCGGGGTATGCACACCTAACTTATAAGGCTATATATATGCCATATGTATATATATATATATATATACATTGTCGAGATCCTCAGAAGGGTGATAGCTTCCCGTACACTCTATTCCAAAACAATTGTACACTTTTTAGAACCAAAATTCGTTTGAATAATCATACCCCTTTCGGGTCTTGTTTATTTATCTATTCGACCTTTATCGCACATTGCAAGTGTCATTGTTGTCAACCTAAGGCTCTGATACCAACTTTGTAACACCCCAAATCCATGGAACTCGGGGCGCCACTGGGCTAGGATCTCACAATGGATCCTGACCCTAGCTTGACAACAAGTTCACTAGATCTTACAACAAGGCACAGATAAATTAAATCCAAATACATGAAACTATACAAATATATAAATCAAAGGTTTACAAAACACAACCGAGTACAAAACGGCAACATCGTATCCATACATATACAAAACAACCCAAAACCCTCGCACAACCTAGTGTACGGAAACCCTCGGCTGATCACCCATCTGACTCACTCTATAGTCTTCCTATCTTGCAGAATATCTACAACACGTTATAAAACCGTTAGCTAACAGATAATGAATAAGGATGAAGAAGTAGCATATATAATACATCATCACATCACAACATGCCATGCACACACATATCCATTTATTATCTTTATTAAGTTATACCATTACTAATTCATTCCTTGTGACACGAGGAGTAAAACTCCCTCATCTCTGTCCTTATTTCCCCTTACGTTTGGAATTGGTGCCAATCATCACCACTTGGAGGAGTGATCGCTGAGAACCTCCTAGTTACCCAATTTTGAGCTAGACAATTTATCACCGCCCGTTATAATACACTTGGGTCATTTAACATATGTATAAGGTCATCCTAGGCCGGTTTAGGTTATAAATGCAACATACATATCCACACACACCACTAAAACAAACACCCAAACCCATAATTGCTCGCTAAGTAAGTCCCAAGGACTTACCTGTCACAACGTAATCCTGTATCAAGTGGTCAAAATTTTCCCTCGAGGAAACGATCAGTGCTTGCATCAACAAGGCACACATAAGTCAAACGCTGTCCGAGGTTAGCAGATTCCACCTCCTAACCCCATAACCATCCCAAAACCATAACTCGAATCTATACCTTGATATCTCAACATAATCCACCCTAAGGCATTACCTCAATGTATATCTTATCATATACACTACTAGCCTATCTACACTCTAAAATCAAGGCCAAAGGAAAGGAAGGGTACATACCACACTTGGTATGCCCTGGACAAACACACATGCGGAAGCAAGAAGATGTAGGAGCATGACACACCGCAACGGCGGCGACACTGGCTTGGCCGCGGTGGCGGCAACTCCAATCCGCGGGGGCGGTCGAATAATAGAGAGATCCACTGAGACTTCTCTGCGATCCTTCTCTCGATCGTCTTCACTTCTTCATTGCCTCAAAGGAAATCAACATATATATATATATATATATATATATATATATATATATCATTGTCCAAGAAGATCAAACACGTGCAAAGCTTGTGGGATTTCCTAATCTAAGATGAAGAAAGGAAGAAAAGAAGAAAGAAGAAGAAGGCTTCCCACAAGAGCCTCGAGCAAGGAAGACACACTCAGCCAACAACCACAACACAACTACAGCAAATCAACCTCAACATCTCACCTTATAACCCACCAAATCTTACACAAGCTCAACACCTGGATCAAAATCAAAACCAAGGAAAAGAGGAGGAGAAAAGAAACGTGAAGGAGGAAATGAAATTGGAAAGAGAGATGGAAACCCTCTTCTATGGGAGAAGGGAAGAAACTTAAAGGCAAATCAAGGGAAAAGCACGGTCAAAGGGTCAAAGAAAACGGTTGTGGCCGCCTAAGACGCGGGGGCGGCGTTGCAACTACGGCCAAGTTGTGGTGTAGGGGCGGGATCCCTATAAAGTCTAAGGCTCTTACTGTTTGAACCTAGCATAACTAGTGGGAATTCCAGCTAGCTGTGATGTAAGGTGATCTTATGGTTTTGAACGCCTTAGGCTATCTTGTGGACATATTTTATGAGAGCGTAGAGTATAGTGGTGTTGTGATATGACCTTATGAGGATCATTGAGACTACAAGTGAGAACATTCTAGCATGTTGTTTATATGATCTATTGAAGATCACTAAGACTAGAAGTTGGGGACTTCTAGCGTGTCGGATAGTTGTTGATATGTGTGCCTTATTTGATCAGGCGAAGAGTATTTTTCTACGGGAAGTTGAGCGTGGTTTTATAGTTGGGATTACCTTAAGACATGTAAGTCCATTGGGCTTACTTAGCTGACTTTTGTGTGTTAGCTTAACTGTAATAGTGGTGTGTGTTGTATGCTAATAATGATAACATGCTAGTAGACCTTTATTGTTATTTGACACAATTAGTAACGGGTGGCGACAACTTTTCCAATTCTACAAGAGACTGGGTGGTTCTCTACGACTAGTCTAGAGAGGTACACGGTGAGATGCATCATATCTATTCTTGTTGGTATAAGGGGACAAAGGCGAGGTTCAAGAGATCCTCGTGCCACAAAAAAAGTTGAATTATTAAAGCAACTGAGGTAATAAAAGATAAGAACTTGCTTGAGTGTGAGCATGCTATGTGTTTAGTATTACCTTATGTGTGTTTGTGCCGTTACCGTTATTCTGATATATAGAATGTTAGCTAACGGTTTTATCCGTTGTTGTAGATGCCCAATAGGTTAGGGATGCTGTCGAGTGATCCAATCGGAGTGGTCAGCCGGGGTTCCCGTACATTATAGGACATAATTATGGTTTTTTATTTTCTTTTGCACTTGATATTATAGTTGTAGTACTCGGATGAGAGTCAAATTTCTTATTTCAGATGTTAATATTTAGACTTTTTTTATCGATTTTGCTTTTATATTTATTTGTGCCTTGTTGCAAGATCCGGTGAACTTGTTGTTAGGTTAGGTTCAGGACTCATTGTTAGTTCCTAACCCGTAGCATCCCAAGTTCCGAGAACTTGGGGTGTTACAACTTGCTATCAGAGCTATAGGTTGATAACAATGACACTCGCAAACTTCTAAAGGCCGAATAGATAAAAAAGTAGAACCCAAAAAGGGTATGAGTTTTGAAAGCAATTTTTGTTTTAAACATGTGCATTTTTGGTTTGGGTCAAAATGTACGGGGGACCACCACTACTTTTGCGGATCTCGACAACCTAGTTTGTATGTTGGATTATAGTTGCTTTTTGTACTTTGTATTATTGTGGTAATATTAGCATAGCCTTATACGTAGTTATGACCTTATCCCAGATGGCACACTAAGGCAACATCTAGTGTAGGACGAGGTAGAGGTCGATCACCTCTTCCTCTTGTTGTCCGAGGATGTGGACGAGTAGGTAGACCTCCGATAGCTAGAGGTCGGGGACGTGTTCCTATAACTGAGCCATCATCGACTGAGGAGCGAGCCGAGGAGGTAGTGGAGAGGAAAGTTCCCTAGGTAGGAATGACACCACTTCTAGGTCAGAAGCACAACCGGCAGGGTCAGTGCACTTATCGATAGGAATATTAGAGCTCCAATACTACATTTGACGAGTAGAAGAGGCCTTTACGGCAGGGGGACCTGCCCCTGATCTACCCATACCTATGAGGTCCGTTGAGGTTTCATAGAGGGTGACTCAAGTGACAGATGCACCCAAGAGGAGATTTGAGGCTGACAGACGTCACACGAAGAATAGAGTACCGAGACCTGATTCATGGTTGAAGACTTTCAACTAGCTACAAATACCCCTTTCGAAGGGAAGGTGGGGTTAGAGGTCGAGCACGGACTTGGGCACGTTGAGATAATACTGGAGACGATTTGTTGCCCAGAGGATCGACGAGTGGAGTTGGTACATACACTGTTCCGAGACTAGACACAGTACTAGTGGAGGACCACCTGCAACATAGTCACGGGATTTCAACAGATGAGGAGTCTCATCCGGGAGCATTTCTTCCCTGTCGCACCGAGGAGGGAGAGAATGCAGGACTTTCTTGAGGTTGGGTTTGAGGATATTCCTATTTCAGAGAAGATCAAGAAGTTCCTAGAGGAGTTGGCATTGTGAAGTCCTGCCACACCTCTAGAGGATCAGCATGTGTATATGTTCTCCCGGAGACTGAGGGAGACTACCCGCACATATCTTATAGGTTTTCGTTGTGACTCCTTGATGGACTATCAGGACCGAGCCTCAGCTTATGAGAGAGACCGGCAAGGTCCAAGGAGGGCTGCTAAGTCAGGAGGTCCAAAGAAGAGACAACAAACTGAACCGGCTAGTACTGGTGCCGAAGCTTCAAGTTTTGGGCGTGGCCAGACACAAGGGCGCCCTAGTTACTAGTAGATATCACAAAATCTTGATAGAGGACAACAGTGTCATAACTGCAAAGGATATGGTCATATGCGAGCCGAGTGTAATAAGTCACTAGTGACTTGCTTCACATGCGGCAAGTTAGGTCATAGAGCTGTATATTACCGAAAAGGGTTAGGCACCGTCACAGCTAGGTTCTTCCCTTGTCAATACTATAATAGGTGGACAAAGACCACCCTCCCTAGTATTAGGCTTAGGGTCAACAGTAGTGGGCCCCGGGCTACCCTCCTCCTTAGGGTTTTGCTCAGGGACAAGGTAGAGGTAGAGAACGTGGTGGTGGTACAACTGACACGAGAGGTGCACATGCCCGAGTTTTTAAGCTGAGGAGTACGGATGATCCGGCAACACCGGCGGCTACAATTACCATTCATATTAATGGCTTACTTGTTAGAGTCTTAAATTTTCCTAACTCCTAGCGAACCCACAGTGTATGGATCGTTTTGTAGCAAGGATAGTATTCCGAGGTGGAACACAAAGACTAAGGTGAAATCGAATCAAATAGTGATTATGGATAGTGCAAATCTAGTCTAAGAAAAGAGAAAGAAATAAAGAAATGAAAATCACGATATTTTTGGGTTTGGTTTTGTGATGATCAAGCAAGGATCACAAATGATGCAAGAGTATAAAACAAACTAATAAATCAAGCTAGCAACGCAAGTAGACAACACAAACAAGCAAAACAAACTCAAGATATGTGATCAAAGAGAGAAAAGCAGATTCTAGGGGTTAGGAATTCTGGTTATGACATTGGACTCAAGCTTCTAATCAACCTTGGACTAGCTATGGTACGTTGGGAAGGAATGTTTCTCAAATGGGATCAATCACCGGGTAGGTCTCATGATCCACTAATCCCGCAACTAAGGTCCTATTACCGGGTAAGTCTCTAGGAGCCTAAGGTTGGGAAATCTACACAAACCGGATTGTTATCTAGGGGTATAACCTCTCCTTACCGGGTAAGTCTCGGGAAGGCAAGTCCTAAACATCAATCCTAGCACACTCAGTCCAATAGCGGCTTATCAGGCTCACTACTACCTAGAGTTCGTCATCATTAGTACTTAAGGTCGGAAATCACCGGGTAGGTCTCTTTCCTCACTTAGTTTGCTAGCATTAGGTCACCCTAGGCTAGATTATTCTTAACAAACACTAGGTTTTCAACAATCTAATATCCTAACATTCAGATTTATCAATACAACCACAACATGGAAAATCATGGGCTGTTCATACCAAACCACGGGCGTGGTTCTTGGAGAACTGACCGTGATTTCTAACAAAGGTTAGGTTCGAGCAAGCAAATCATCCAAGGATACATTTAAGTCTATTCTATCATAGTCCAATCCATAACCATCATTCCATTACCCTAGAATCCCAACTATCTAGCCAACAACAAGCATCTTAACATTTAAACTCAACAAGCAAACATTCATGGCTTCCATTGCAAGAAAATGAAATGAAAGAGAAAAGAAACAAGTAAACACAAGTAAACCAAGCTGAATGTATGTTTAAGAAAGACTTACAACCCTTCAAAAGAAGGTCCAAATCGTTCCTTACAAATCCTTGCAAATGACTTCAACAAACTCACTCAAAAATCACTCAAAAACTATGAAAAACTCTAAGATGATGTTATTTCTTCTTCTTCCCCAAAATGAGAGTGTTTTCTTTCTCTCCAAGAGTAGCCTCCAATGGAGTGATGTGTAATGAGAGAGTGTGAGAGAGGATGTCTCAGAGAATCAGCCTGCAGGATCACTTATATCTTCCATCAAGGGCAAGAGTCGGTTATGGAGATCGTGGGACAGCTGTCACAGCCGTCCAGAGAAAACCACGGGCGTGGAAATGGCCTCTGGCCGTGGTTTTGGTGAAACAACTCTCTTTTGATCGTTAAGCCATGAGTTGGTGCAAGCATGCACCAACAAGGTCCTATGTGTTCTCCTTAGCTCCTAACTTGCTTCTTAATGAGTCCGGAAGTGTGTCATCACGAGGAATGATCCTCGAATGTATCGATTAAGCTCCAAAAGCTCCCCAAATACCTACAAAACCGACAATAGTTCGTGTAGACGTCTATCTCGACAATATGCATGAATTAAACGTAAACGTCATGAACTAATGTCAAACTATGCATGAATAACGGGAAAAACTATCTAAATAGATGCCTAAACTAACATCATAAATCGTGTTATCAAGAGTGCTTTTTGATACGCGTGCTACGCACCCTTTTATTTATGATGCTTGCGTTGATAGATTGGCCTTAGATACGGTAGATGAGAGACCCTTCATTACAAGGTTACCTAATGGGGGTACGGTTAGAGGTACACAAGAAGTTCACAATTGTCCCATTTATTTGGGAGATCGTGATTGGCTAACAAACTTCTTTGTCATGTATTTAGCGCATGAGGAAGTCATTTTGGTGATGGATTGGATGTACCCATAAACTAGTTCTAGGCATTGGTAAGAGGACAATGACGATCACTATTGGGACTGGTCATGTGGAGATTTTCTGAGATTGGGACCTCGAAAAGACCGGTATAGTCATCAATGCAGTCCGAGTTACGAGACTTATCGGGCAGGGTTGTGAAGCCTTCTATTTTATTCCATGATGGATAGGGAGAGTCCGGAGCTGGAGGAAATTTTAATGGTGAGTGAGTTCACAAATGTATGCAGTGAGCCACCCGGTTTGTCACCGTAGAGGAGTGTAGATTTTGATATTGAGCTAGAGCCCTAGACGAGACCGATCTTGAAGGCACCATACCGTATGGTGCCTATTGAGCTGCTTGAGCTGAAGAAGCAGCTCAAGGAGTTAGTTGAGAAGGGCTTCATCTGCCCTAGTGTATATCCTTGGGGCGCACCGATACTCTTCGTCAGGAAGAAGGACGGGTCAATGAGGTTGTGTATCGACTACCGAGAGCTGAATAAAGTAACTTTCAAGAATAAGTACTCGTTTCCCCGTATCGATGATTTGTTAGATCATCTACATGTAGCTAAGGTGTTCTCACGGATTGACCTGAGGTCAGGATATCACCAGTTGAGGGTGAGAGAGCAAGATGTGCCTAAGACGGCATTTTGGACCAGGTAAGGCCACTACGAGTTTGTAGTGATGTCATTCGGGCTCACGAATGCGCCCGCCGTCTTCATGGAGTTGTTGAACGGCATCTTCATCGACCTTCTTGGATTAGTTTGTAGTGGTTTTCATAGACGACATCGTAGACTACTCTAGGAGCAGAGAGGAGCATGCAAGGCACTTGAGGACGGTACTACGAATCCTGCAGGATAGAGAGTTGTACGATATGCTCTCTAAGTGTGAGTTTTAGATGCCTAATATAACCTTTCTTGGTCACGTAGTTTCCGCCGAGGGGATCAAGGTCGATCCGGCAAAGATAGAATCTATAGCATCATGGGAGCCTCCTAGTAATGTTAAGGAGTTACACAGCTTCCTAGGCTTGGCGGGTTACTACCTCCGATTTATGTAAGGGTTTTCCTTGATTGCCCAACCACTCAATTTCTTGTTAAGGAATTCTACCAAATTTGTGTGGAACGAGCCGTGTTTGTAGAGTTTTGAGGAGATGAAGAGGAGGTTAACTTCTGCTCCTATTCTAGCACAACCAGAAGGCATTGATGATTTTGTTGTCTACAGTGACACATCCAAGATGGGCTTGGGATGTGTTTTGATTCAGCGAGGTAGGGTTATTGCATATGCATCCTGATAGTTGAAGACGTATGAAAAGAACTAACCGACACATGACCTCAAGTTAGCTGTGGTGATACATTCCCTTAAGATCTAGCGGCATTATCTGTGTGGAGGTACGTGTCAGATCTTCACAGATCATAAGAGTCTGAAGTACATATTCACTCAGTGGGAGTTTAATAACCGTAAGAGGAGTTGGGTTGAGCTGATCAAGGATTTAAATATGGAGATATTGTAGCATCCGGGGAAGGAAAATGTGGTCGCCGATGCCCTTAGTAGGAAGACGCTACGAGAGAAGACGATAACTCGATTGATGGCTCAACCTTAGTTACAAAGAGATCTAGCATGGCTAGAGTTAGATATCCAATTTCCAAATACGGACAACCACTTGTCCACCTTGGAGATGCTAGCTGATCTGTTGGGAGAGATCCAAAAGAAGCAGGAGAGTTGTCCGACACTGATGAGGATCCAAGACAAGATGTCTCGAGGCGAGGCACCGCAGTTTACCACAAGTGCCGATGGAGTGATGAGACGCCAGAAGTGCATATGTGTGCCTTCAGACAAAGAGTTGAGGCAGAGGATTTTACAGGAGGCTCACACTACGCCTTACTCAGTACACCAAAGTGCTAGTACGATCAATCAAGACGTGAGACATTCTTTTTGGTGGGGTGGGATGAAGCCCGATGTGGCGAGATTTGTAGCTCAGTGTGCGACTTGTCAGCAGGTCAAGATCGATCGAGCACCGCAAGTCAGGAGGAGTGCTTCATCCACTGATAGTGTCGTAGTGGAAGTGGGAGGACATCCTCATGGATTTTGTCACCGATGTGAGACCTAGTAGGATCTTTGACGCTATTTGGGTTGTGGTAGACCGACTGACAAAGACCGCACGTTTCATACCTATTAAGGAAACGTGTCCGGTGAGTCGGTTAGTTGAGGAGTTCACTAGGAAGATAGTGAGATTCCACGGTGTACCCGGGACCATTGTCTCGGATAGAGATTGACGGTTTACCTCGAGGTTTTGGCAGCAGGTGCATGCCGCATTAGGTACGAGCCTTCACTTCACGACCGATTATCATCCTCAAATAGAAGGTCAGTCGGAGAGGACTATACAGACCTTGGAGGATATGTTGAGAGCCTGTGTGCTAGACTGGAGACAGGTGTGGCAAAATCACCTCTCTTTGGTTAAGTTTTCGTATAACAACAATTAGCATCATTCGATCCAGATGGCTACATATGAGGCGTTGTATGGGCGGAGATGCCGTACACCTATATACCGGGATGATTCAAGTAGTACTAGTGGAGTAGCTCCTAAGAATATACAAGATGACATTGTTCGAGTAGCGTTGATCCGAGAGCGGATGTTGTCCGGGCAGTGTTGCTAGAAGTCTTATAACGATAAGAGGCGCCGACCTCTAGAGTTCCAAGTAGGAGCTTAGGTCTAGTTGCGAGTATAACCGACGTGAGGCGTCAGACGTTCGACATTAAGGGGAAGTTGAGTCCCCAATATGTCGTTAATCTTTCCTTATCGGTTAAAAACCAATCTTTAGCAGACGTGCTTCCCTTTTAACCCTAGTAGCTACTTCCATTGCCTCTTTTCCGTTCCACGACCATCCTCTTCCCTTCATATTTTTCTTCTTTGCCTTTCTTAATCTCTTCCTTGATCTTCCTAATCCAAGTGGTGTGCCTGCTTCTTCATGTGGGTTGGAGGCTAAGGACACCTTGAAAAGTTGCTGGACCAGACAATAAGTCTTTCCCCTTTCTTGTTCTTCTTCGTTTCTTCCTTTTCTTCTTGTTATGGCATCAAGGTTGGATTCTTGTTTGACTCCTTTCTTTTTGTCGTATGGGCGGCCGAATCCAAGGAGTTGTTGAGTGGTTGAGTTGTTTGACTTGTAGAGAAGAGTCGGAGTAGAATTACGCTAGCCAAGGAGGCTCGGAGCCTCGCTACACATAGAAGAACAACTCGGACGATCGTTTATGGAGTTCTCCGGCGACCGCTCCATCATATTCCCGCGGTCACGTTTTCCTAGTGTCACCGCGCCCGCGCCTTCGAGCTCCACGGTCGCGGCGTCTCGGAGCATGTCACCGCGGTCGCGGCCTTCCTCTCCCACGGTCGCTTCTTACCTCCAGTGAGTACTAACCTTTGGCTAGTCGATCCCTTCCTTTTGTCTTAGTTGGTTCTAGAGTAGTATCATGTTAAGTTGTAACATAACATAAGTAGTGGGAATGCCAACTAGTGGTGATGTAAGGTGTTCTTATGGTATTGAACGCCTTACACGGTCTTGTGGACATATTATGAGAGTGTAGAGCATAGTGGTGTTGTGATATGACCGTATGAGTATTATTGAGACTAGAAATGAGAACATTCTAGCATGGTGTTTATACGATCTTGTGAAGATCATTGAGACTAGAAGTTGGGGACTTCTAGTGTGTCCGATAGTTGTTGATATGTGTGTCTTATTTTATCAGAAGTAGAGTATTTTCCTACGGGAAACTGAGCAATATTTTATAGTTGGGATTACCTCGAGACAGGTAATTCCCTTGGACTTACTTAGTTGACTTTTTTGTTTTAGCTTAATTTTAATAGTGGTGTGTGTTGTATGTTAATAATGATAACACGCTAGTACGACCTTTATTGTTATTTGGCCCAATTAGTAACTGGGGGTGACAACTTGTCCGGTTCTACAAGAGACTGGGAAGTTCTTTGCGACTAGTCCATACGGGTACACGGTGAGATGCATCGGATCCAGTCATGTTGGTACAAGGGGACATAAGCGAGGTTCGGGAGATCCTCGTGCAACAAAAAAAGTTAAATTAGTAAAGTGAATGACGTAATAAAAGATTATAATTGGCTTGAGTTTGAGCATGCTATGTGTTTAGTATTACCTTATGCGTGTTTGTGCTGTTACCATTATTTTGGTATATAGAATGTTAGCTAACGATTTTATCCGTTGTTGTAGATGCCTTGCAGATTAGGGATATTATCGAGTGATCCAGTCAGAGTGGTCAGCCGGGATTCCCGTACATTATAGGACGGAATTATGGGTTTTTATTTTCTTTTTCACTTGACATTGTAGTTGTAGTACTCGGTTGAGAGTCAGATTTCTTATTTCTTATTAACAGTTAGACGTTTTATCTATTTCGGTTTCATATTTATTTGTGCCTTTTTGCAAGATCCGGTGAACTTGTGTCAGGCTAGGGTCAAAACCAATTGTGAGGTCCTAACCCGTAGCATCCCGAGTTCCGACAATTTGGGGTGTTACATTTACAGGGGGATGTTCAGGTATGGTCCATTATTGTGGTAAGGTTGTGCGGCCGTATAATATGTTGACACGTGTCCAAAAGTTTTTTTGAAGCAAATATATTCTTGATACTTTTAACTATAATGAACTACCATGTTATAAAATCTGCACTATTCTCTTATAAACTTTGAAATATTCTCATATAAATCATGAACTATTACTTTTTAATATATTATATCAAATTATTTATAAATAAATCGTTTATATGTTATGAACTATTCTATTATAATTCATGAACTATCCTTTTATAAGTTATGCACTATCCCTCTATAAGTTTTGCATTATGAACTATTCATTTATAATTCATGAACTATAGTTTTATAAGTTATGCACTATCCCTTTATAAGTTTGGACCATCATTTTCATATGTTTCTGGAAAAAAAAAATTTGGGACACGCGTCAACCTCTAAGCCGGCCGCACAGCCTTACTGGAAATTAAGAATCGTACCTGAACAGTCTCGTACATTTACGTTTATAAAGAAGAAGGTTGGACGTACAAGATGTCTACTAGACTGGGAAGAAATAAAACGAGAAACATAGTACATCAAGAATAAGAGATCAAGAGGGAGGAGAAGAGCTGGTGGAGGTAAATTCCATGAATATGGCCCATGATATGGAATCAGGGGAGCGATCTTTTCAGTGATTAGAAGAGAAGTTTTTGGTCATGAGGAATATGCTTTTGGCACAAGTGACAACAATGCTTGAGTTGTTGTTGAAGATGAAGTCATTTCTCGCTTTCCAAGTGAAGTAGATGAAAGCAGTGATGCTAGAAACACGAACTTGATTGATAAAGTTGTGATGTAAGTTATTTTGAGAACCAAGCCAGCTCCAAAGGTCGGGTAGATAGGGAGAAGGAGAAGGAAGGCGAGTCCATCTCAAGATGATTTTGAGAACAAGGGAGGTGAAGGAGTAGCTGGTCCAAAGGTGATTCTCGTCTTAAGGGTACGATTGACAGAGCATGTAGGTGTTGCTTGAGATGAGGTGTCATTTGTGGAGTTTGTAAAGGGTGGGGAGTCTTTGATGGCCAGGGAGCCAAGTCATGAAGCTACATTTAGGTGTGTTAAGCCCTTTCCATATGGGGGTACACCAAGGGTGGTAGAGCTAGGGGTTTGGACAGGGTTATAGGTCTTTGTAGTATAACAGAACCCATTGAGGTTGGTGATGGAGTCGATGATGCTTCTACGAGTTCAGTTGGCGAGGAGCTCATCTCTGATCTTAATAATCGTGTTCCAGGTGTGGCTATGAGTGGTCTGGGGAGGGGCAGTTTCATATGGTGTCGTTTTTTAGGATGTTGTTTGAGGTCAATGAGAACCACAAATTATGGTTATTTGTTGCAAGTTCAAAATGAAGCGAGTGATGTTAGCTTTGTTCCTAGAGAGGAGCTCCTTGAAGCCAAGACCGCCATCATTTAAAATTTGCTAATCTTCAGCCAAGCGACAAGGGATCTCTTGTTGCACTCTTTACCCAACCACATGAAGGATCGGAGGATGATTTGAATCATGTCAATGATTGAGGAGGGAAGGAGGAAGATGAAGCTCCAATAGGCCTACATAGACATAAGAATAGAAGAGATGAGCTGCTTTTCTTCCAACATAGGAAAGAAGCTTGGAACTCCTAGATTGGACTCTTTTGGTGATGTTGTTGATGAGCGGTTGGTAGTCAGAAACGTTGGGTCTTTTGCTTTCAACGGGTACACCAAGGTAGTGGAAAGGTAGGTCTCCTCTAGAGATTCCAAGGTAGTTGGTAATGTTGTTTTGATCATCGCTAGAGAGGCCACCCATGTAGATGGTGGATTTAGAGAGGTTGATCCTTCGTCTAGAGCGGTCACCAAAGGTGTCAAGAGTGTTTTTCTAGTATACGATTTTTTTTGTTCTCATAATTATTTTTAAACCATTTTCTTTCCATGTTTTTCAATAAAAAAATTACGTCATATTTTAATTATATTTTTCTATCCCAAATCGATTATCATGTAAGGGTGACAATCTAAAAACTTGTATAATTACAATGTTTTTTGAACTTTTTGATATTCCACGACGGCTATCAAGTAAGACTCATAGTTTGAAAATTTGGATACATAGAGGATTTGAATATTAAACAAATCATACATTTCTTGACCTTTTGGCTAAGTTCAAGTATAAGTATTATTCATATCGGATTATTATTTGTTATGTGGTTGTTAATCTAATGTTATGTGTGATGTGGGGTTGATGTCGCAGTTTCCCAATCTAGACTGAAGTTCACGGATTCAACAACAAAAAGAAATCTCGGTGGTTAATGATAAATCTCGGGCGAGATTTATGGATAAGGCCAAGATTTTGTTAAACGCAAAATGCGGATTATTGGAAGTGTTAAAAGATAAGAAGATGAATAACAAACTGCATTTATGGGAATATAGGAAGAAAATACTTAATGTTAGACTTGCAAATTACCTTGACCAATTGGTCAAAACCCTCAACAAAGAATTACCTTAACCCTTCCTTCTTCAACGTTACACAAACCTTTTAAATATGACAAAAACAAAGAGGGGCTAGTTTAACTAGTAGCACCAATCTTCAATAAGATTAACACACACAAGAATAACCTAGCAAGGACTCACAACTATTCAATCAAAGGCTCTCTTTTTGATTGAATTGAAATGAATAAAACACAAACTTCATAAACAAAGCAGCGAGTATCTCACAATATTGTAGAAATAATAATCAATCTGTCTACATATGAATCTCGTCCTTATACGGCTATTTATAGGAAAGATTCTATAAAAGATAAAATAAAAGAAACATAATATAATCCTAAAAGATAGTATCAAAAACCAAAAGATATACCTTTAGAATGTTTAGAGCTTTAAAGGTATTAAAGATAAAATATCTAATAACTAACAAGATCTCAACTTGATCTTTATTGATCTCGACAAAAGCAAATCTCGAATGGAATCTCGGGCGAGATTTGGTTCTCAAGGCCGAGATTTCTATTGGTTTCGACAAATCTCTTTCTAGCCACTCTCCTATCATCTTCACACATGTATGATTCCTCCATAGTAGAGATCAATGTCACTAAGAAAGACTTAGGCATGAGTAAGGTCTCATTAGATGCACATGATGTCCATAAGCCAACAACCTTCTCTTGAATGACTTTTGAAGATGAGAACTCCTTCTCCTTCAATGCCCTTGCTCTTGTTGTAGTGATTGATCCATGTGTAAGGGTTGTTGGGGATGATTCCTCATCATACTCCCCTTCTTAAGTAGGATTCATCCTCGAATCATCAACATGCTCATCACTAGTTTCATAAGGACTCAAGTCTTCTATATTGAAGGTAGGGATCACACCATAATCCTTCGGAAGCTCCAAAACATAAGCATTGTTGCCAACCCTACGCTTCACTCGAAATGGTCCATCTTCTCTTTGAGACAAGTTACACTTCCTCTTCTCCGGAAATCACTATTTCCTTAGATGCAACCAAACTAGATCTCTTGGTTTGAAAAACATTTCCTTGCGATTCCAATTAGCTTTGGTAGCTACGGCTTTCCCCTTTGTCTTCAGCATTATGCGTGTCCTCTCATGCAGATTCTTGATGAATTTCACCTGTTTTTCTGCATTAAAATCTACTCACTCCTCGATAGGCAACGATATAAGATCGAAAGGGGTAAAAGGATTCAACTCATAGACACACTCAAAAGGCGTTAAGTTAGTAGATGAATGCAAGGTTCGATTATATGCAAATTCAAAGTGGGGTAACATATCTTCCCAAGTACTCAAATTATCCTTTAAAGCAGTCCACAAAATGGTTGTTAAGGTCCCATTAGCAACCTTCGTTTGACCATCCGTTTGAGGATGACTAGTGATGACATGAATTATGACCTTAGTTTAGGTATACATTTAGATATATTATACCTTTGTTTTGCATGTATGGACATATATTCAAATCAATTACGCTGTTATTTGCCTACTTTGTGAGAATAGAAGTCTACACATAGTTTTGTTGCAATTGTAAGAAATATGGCACATTTTGGATCAAAAGGAAGCCTCAGAGTACAAGGAGTCAAGAGGGCAGCATATTGGAGTACAATGAAGTATAAAAGAAACCTAAGGATCATAAGAAGAAAGATTTAAGAGAAATGCAAGCAAGGAGCTGAAGAAAACACGTAACAGATCAAAATCTCGGACCAGTAACAGGAATTTCGGCCAAAATATTTCAAGACCATCCGATATTTTCAGTGCATGAAGTAATATCGACCAAAATTTCGGCCGAAATTATTTTGGCTTCGCCCAAGATATCGAAAAAAGGCTAATGGCCCATACGTCATAAACCCTAGTTTTTATTATTAAAAGAAAGTTGTTGCGGCGAGTTGAAGGGGTCGAAGGAGCCAACACGACGAGTCTTTACCACAGTTTGATAGAGTCAGAATACGCAGAAAGACGGCGGTAGAAAGTTAGAAGGAAGAAGAACAACATCATGTGATCTAAGATTTGCATAATTAGTTACAAGGTTTTGTGAGTATTCTTGAAGGGATATAATTAGTTGCTGTTTTTCGTTATTTTGAACGCAAGGTCAAACCTTTTGTTATTGCTTTATTTTCAATTTTGTTAGAGATTATTTGCTAAGTATTATTTGCCCTTTTCTTGGATATTTCGGTTTATGCCATATTTGATTTCATATATCTTCTTTGATTTGAATATGACTGTTGTTGGCTAGAACTCTTGCGATTTTGGGTGATTAGTTTATGGTTGTTGTATAGATGATGATATAATGACCCTATAAGTTAGAATGCACCCTGAAGGTTGGTTTTAACCTACGCAGTTATAAATCTCGGTCTGTACTCAATAATCTCGGCCAAGATTTGAGTAGGAACAACCGAAATTTTGCTCTGTTGACCCGTTCATGATATATTCTCGAGCCTAAGTTATAGATCGCCCAAATCCTAGTCGTTGTTGAGAGTTTTATAATCTTAGACCTCTCTAAGGTTTATGCTTGAGTTTGGGAAGAGGCCTACCCGGTGATTTCTTTTCTTGAGTGTTGAAGATGACGCTTTCTAAGTAACAAAGGAAGTATCCTTTTTTAGGTTTGAGTGTGCCAAACCCTTGCCTGAGTGAGCTTAGCTTGAGACCTACCCGGGGATGGTTAGTTCTTGATCTTAGGTTGAGTGATTGGTTTGAGTTTTTATTCCTTTCCTTAGTACATTGAGACTTACCCGGTAATAGGTTCTTTGGTTAGTGATAGTGATTTGTGAGACCTCCCCCGTGATCCTTCCCATCGGAGAAACACCTTTCCTTAGCAATCCCAGCCTTGTCCTAGATCTTTAGAAATCTTGCATCAAAAACCACATATTGGATACTTTGATCTCTAGAATCTGCATTTTCCTGATTATCACATTACTATTACTTTTGTCTTCTTCATTTATTTGTCCGCTCTATCATTGATTTGCCACATACTGAGTTCACCTCAGTCCTTGTGATCGACCATGAAATACTTGCTTTTGTTGCGATTGATTCGTACCCTGCGGGTTCGCTATTTTCTTTTATTCTTGGTATAAATTTAAGATGTTTTTCCTTCATATACACACACATTTTGAAGAGAACAAGTTTTTGGCGTCGTTGCCGGGGACTAGGTCTAGATTAATTTGTGGTTTTATTATTAGTTAGATTTTCCTTTTCTACGTTTGATCTCGCTTGTTCTTGATTTTCTTTTCTTTTTTAGGGGCTCCCTATTATTCTTCCTAGATGGAACTCGCGGAGATTAGAGCTAACCAAGCACCTGCACCTTACCCACCGGTGAGGAACGTTAGAGTTGACCCACCAGTGAGAGAACCGCAAACTATCAGACAAAGAATGGATCCAACCCAACGAGTTCACCGACCGGGAGTAAATCTCGAAAATCCTGCTGATCATGGCTATGAACTTCGCCCAGAAGTCCTTCAAATGATCCGTCAAAGCCAATTTGGAGGATTGGAAGGGGAGTCTTCACACCAACACTTGTTGAATTATGAAACATTGATGGAGACTTTGAGGTTTCCAAGAATAGAAAATGATAGCCACAAGTTGAGAGGATTTTTCTTCTCTCTAAAGGATAAATCCCTTGTTTGGTATCAATCTATACCCTCCGGAAGAGTTAGCACTTGGGAGGATATGACCACCGATTTCTTCACCAAATGTTTTCCACCTTCCAAGACACGGGAGATTAGAGGAAAAATCAATGCATTTATAAGTCTTGGGAAAGGTTTAAGGACCTTCTACTTGATTGTCCTCATCATGGTATTCCTAAGATTGAGTTGCTAGAAATATACTTCAAGGGTTTGGATGAGGATAGCCAACTCAGACTTCAATCCCTTTTTGAAGGGACTTTTATGAAAAAAGATATTGATGATGCATGGGAATTTATTAAGAAACAAGCTTTAGTGAATAAAAGATATTCCAATAGAAAGGCTGAAGAGAGATTCCGGAAACCCGGAACCCATGAGGTAGTGTCACTACTACTAATACAATTAGATGTTATTAACAATGAGATTTAGTCTTTGAAAGAGTTGTTGAAAGCTCAAGGGCCAACACAAGCTAGATTGGCATCTAAAGAGCAAGATGTGGACCACATGGGAGGAGGAAATAACCAAGGACCGAGAAATTTCAACAATAACAAGAATTTTCAAGGGGGAAATAACTACCGCTCAAATTATAACCATTTTGGATCTACACACTCGAACCCGGATGGCACATTACTTCCTCCGGCTTCCACTAGCCAAGAACCTCCACACGGACCTACTCAACCTCCCAAGAATAGAATTGAGACAATGCTTGAGCAAATGTTGGAGAGGACGAACGGAATAGAGAGTACGGTTACCTCTATTGCTAAGGCTCAAAAAGTCTTAGAAATTCAAGTGTTCCAAAATGCAAGAGAAGTTCAAAGAGATCCGGGAAGATTACCCGGAAGGGCGGAAGAAAATTCTAGAGGTCAATTCATGTCTATTACAACAAGAAGTGGATTAGAGAATAGTGAGCCAACACTCAAGACAATTGAAAAAAGTAAACAAGTAATGGTTGAAGAAGATCCCAAGCTAGATGGGGAAGGCAAAGGAAAGAAACCAATTTATGTGCCTCCACCACCATACAAGCCGTCACTTTCATTCCCACAAACCCAAGCTAGAGCACGCTTGGGAAATCACTTTGGTAAGTCCCTTGAACTAATGAGTAAATTGCATATTAACATTCCGCTCATGGATGCTATTTTAGGTATGCCGGCATACAAGAAGTTCTTGAAGGAGATCCTCTCAAATAAGAGGAAATTAGAGGATGTTGGAGAAGTGAGGATGACTACAAGGTTATCCGAACTCATCCAATTTATGAGAGAAAGATGCCTCCAAAGCTATGAGATCCCGGATCCTTCTGTGTTCCTATAGGAGTTGGAGAGATGACTTACGAGGCCTTCTGCAATCTTAGAGCCAATGTGAGCATCATACCGCTTGCATTGTGCAAAACGATTGGGCTTGGAGAACCTAAACCCGTCAAGATGACACTTCACTTGGCGGATAGGTCAAAAACACATCCGGTAGGGATTCTGGAAGACATTCTCGTGCGGCTCGGTAAGTTTTACATTCCTATTTATTTTGTGGTATTAGACATTCCTGCATATTATCCGGTCTCAATTATCCTTGGAAGACCATTCCTTTCAACTTCAGGATGCATGGTTGATTGCAAGAACGCCACACTCTCCTTCAACATTGGTGAGGAGAACATTGAGTTCACGCTATCCGCTATGGCTAGAGGTTCAGCCCTTGGAGGAGACATTTTTATCATTCATGATGAAGAAGAACCAAAGGAATTGGTGAGCTTAATTTGGATTAAATATCCTCTTACAAAAGTCTTGGGATTGAATATTCTGAAGAATAGAATAGACGCAGACAGTGATGCCAAGGTACAAGTACTGGAAGCCTTGGAAAGGAATCCGAAGGCTGTTTTTAACAAATCAAAAGAAGGAACGAATAACTATGCAAATCTTGGAATATCAACAAAAATCTCGGTCGATGTTCCTCATGGGTAAACCAAGATTTTTACTCCAATAACTAATCTCGACCAAAACTTTTGGTCAAAATTTTCAAAGGGGGTCGAGATTCTTGAATCCCCTGAGTCGTTTCAAGCGGCGACTGTGAGTGCCCTAGAACGCGACCATGCCTCTTCCGAAGCTATAAAAACATCACAAGATGTCTTAGGAGGTCCTGAACCTTCACTTAGAGAACCTCCTACATTGGAAATAAAATCACCCCCTTACCATCCAAAGACAAAGAAATGGTGAGACAATCATACAATTCCAAAGAGTTACGGGAAGGAGATTGTTGTCGCTAGAAAAGTAGCACAAAAAGCTTTACATTTTATAAACACGAACTAAAATCTTAAACTACCTAGCAAAACCCGCAGTGTGCGGATCGTTATGTAGGAAGGAAAGTATTCCGAGGTCGAACACAAGGACTGAGGTCAAATCAAGCCACTCAATGATCAAATATAGTGTAAATCCAAAATGAGACAAGAGGCAAGGAATAAAGAAATGCAAAACACAATATGTTTGGTGGTTTTGGGTGATCAAATATATGCACACAAACAAGAAAACAACACAATAACAAAAAGATAGGAGATAAGAGGTAAGAAATGCGGATTCTAGAGATTCGGAATTTCGGTTATGCAATGGACTCATGCAATCAAAACATCAAAGGATAGGCTGCGGTTGTTCGGAGTTGGGTGTTTCTCTATAAGGAGCAATTACCGGGTAAGTCTCATGTTCCACTAGTCTCGAACCTAAGGTCCTATTACCGGGTAAGTCTCAAGGAACCTAAGGACGGAAATTCTACACAAACCGGCCACTGCCTAAGGGTCAAACCCCTCCTTACCGGGTAAGTCTCGGAAAAGGTAAGTTTTAGGCAACGATCCTAGCACACTCAATCCAATAGTGGCTGTTGAGGCTCACTACTACCTAGAGTTCATCATCTTATGTATCTAAGAGAGGAAATTACCGGGTAAGTCTCATTTCTCAAAAAGGTTGCTAGAAAAGGTCACCCTAGGCTAGATTGGGCTCAACAAACAATAGGATTTCAACACATCTACATCCTAACATGAAGATATATCATAGTCCAAAGCATAAAAATCATTCATTCACCCTAGAATCACATTTACTCAGCCAACAACATACATTTCAAGATCAAACTTCATCATATAAGCATGCTTGCAAGTCATGGATAGAAAATGAAGATAAGACCAAAGAAAAGACATAAATGAGCTAGAATAGAAGTTACCACAATCTTACAAAGGATCCAAGTGTAGCTTCAAGATAATCTTACAAGCTTCCTCACTCAAAACCACTCAAACCTCGCTATAAAACTAAATCTACATTAACCTCTTCCAAGAACACCCACAAGGTTTCTTGGAAGAGAAGCTACATTGGAAGAGTGTTGGAGAAGAGCTAGAGGAAAAGGGAAAAGGGGAGGAAGAAGATCCCCAAAATAGCCTACAACAATGCTTAAGTACTTCCACAAAATCAAGGGTCGGACCAAGAGAGGTGGTGCCAAGTGTCGTGGTGGTCCAACAGAGGATCTTGGTTGCCCTAGGGGAGAATCTCGGCCGAGATGGTTGAGGGCTGGACCGAAATGGCTCTAAAACAGCCCCAAACACCACTTAAAATGTGAGTTAGACCAAGCCTTGCACCAACTAGGGTCCTTGCCTTCTTCTTTCCTCCAAGCATGGGTCATTTGGAACCATAAATCTGGACCATCATGAGGCTCAAACCTCGGATATGATCAATAACGTCTCAAAGGTCCTCAAAACACCTAGAAAACCGACAAAAGCTCGTGTAGACGTCCATTCCGACAATATGCACGAATTAAGCGTAAATGTCACGAACTAATGCGGAAACATGAATGAATGGAATGGAAAACTATTTAAATGAGTGCCTAAACTAGTGTCATAAATCATGTCATCAAAATACCCCATACTTGCCACTTGCTCGTCCCCAAGCAAGGTTCAACTATAGGCTACGAGATGACATGATTTATGAATGCGGAAAAACAGAAAATTTTTTTGGAATTGTGCTTCTAAACATGGATCACCTTCATAGTGATGTTTCATGGCAATGGACAAGCAATCATGTGTTGAATGAAGGCACAGAAAGACAATCATACTTAACTCGATAACATGCATGAAAGGCAAAAATGACAAAGTCAAGATGATCATGAGAAAATCAAAACTAGATCACTAAGTCATACACATAAGCAAATAGGTCTCAAGGACTTAGGAAAGAACAGGCCAAGAAACGTGATGATAAGGTGGGAATATTCTAAGGTCATGTGATGAAAATCTGGGAAAGGAACAAAGAACCACAACTTCACATTTATACTTTATCCACCAAAGTGTACTTTTCTCCTTCTTTTCTTTTTCTTTTTATTTTTATTTTTGAGACAATGACATTGGTGTACAAAAGCCGAAACCTTGGTGATTAGTTGACCTCGGGATTTTTCTGAGGTGCCTCACACCGGGCACACATACCAAGGCTCATTAGGACATTCGGTTTATCCGACTTTGGCAAGACACAAACACCCGATTATGTGAATGGTGCCGAGTTACTCGTCTTCAAAACCAAAGTCCCCAAACCTATATTTTTTTTCTACACAATTTCTCAACACATTCAACAACTTCATTCACAACATTCATACACCAACTTCACCACACCATACTTGCTTTTCACACACTCAACACACTTACATGCTCCTATTCCCGGATAGGTCAAAAGAGGTCAAATTTCATATCAAGTGAGGTGCTCAAACAACATGATCAAGATGAAAATAAGAGAGATGAATTGCCTTAATCATTCCTAGATGATGTGCAAGAACTAGCATGCAATTTTGACTATCAATTCTCAATCCAATCAAGACAAGCATCATAATCACAATTCATGCATAGAATTCAAGAGAAGTATTCCAAGTCCACATATGCATAAATTCATTCAACACACAAGGGCATCCAAAGCTAATCCACAAAACAACAATCATCATAAGGGTCATGTCCAAATTAGAAGCACGGAATTTTAGTTAAAATTTTTTGATTTTTTTGGAATTTTGATATATGTATATACAATGCAAAACATGAAAACGAAACGTGTGACAATAAATGAAACTCTCCTAGATGCGATCATGACATGCTAAAGATCATGAAAACCCCACCCCATACTTAAGAACAACATTGTCCCCAATATGCAAATCAAGTAAAGAAGAGTGAAAGAAGTTCTCACAATGTAAACATGCGGTACCTTGGTATTTTGGTCTCATGTGGATAGGTGGTACGGATGATCGATCAAACATGGTAGAGATCTCATGTGGTCATTCCGGCGTCGAGACCCGCGCCAAGGTGTAAGCGAGATGGGAGCTCTTCCACCCCTCAAAGCCACCTCAAGCCGTCCAAGTCTCACGTCCACTCCACCCATGGTTGAAAACGGGATCTTCATCATTAAATTGCCTTGCAAGGATCCTTATTACCTAGACTCAAACACACAAAAAAAAACACAAAAAACAAAAACAAAAGCAAAAACGAAAAGGAAAAGGGAAAGAGTGTTACTCTTGGGTTGCCTCCCAAGAAGCGCTTCTTTTAGGTCATTAGCTTGACCGAATTCCGTGAATGTGTTAATCCATCTCAAATACCATGGTTTGCTTGATGAGTCCAAGCAACCATCTTTTTCCGGCATCCATGATGACAAGCAAGGGCCACTTGATGCCCAAATAAGCTTTAAGTTCTCTCTTCACCGGTGAGTAGTAGACTCCTTCATCACCGCTTCCTTGACGATAAGCTGGAGTTGCAACCATAGGGGCCACCCCATACTTAGACAATTGGTACTCCACGGTCTCACCGGTGAAATGCTTGCCATCCTCATTCGACATGATCCGAAGAAATTCGATTCTTGGAAAGATATCTTTGTTGAAGTTCTCCACAATCATCATGGATCCATCATGCTTGCCTCCTTCATTCGACATGGGAGACTCCTTAGGAAAGGGACTCCAACCTTCGTGTACACTCTGGGCAAGCAAGAAAGGATCAAAAGGAGCAGAATTGGGCTTGAGAATGTCTCTACAGGACCTCGGGTGGGCACCTCGGATGATCAGACCGAGATGTTTGTCAAGGTGAGCTTTAGTTGGATGCACCTCGGTTGGCTCATTATACATCTCGGCTGAAATGCTTCTGGCTGGACTGAGATGGTTGTTGTTTTCTTCTTCTTCCACCGAGAGCTCATCAAGTTTGGTTCCGGGATTGATGGCAAGGATGTCCGGGGCTGAGAGTCCTTCATTGCACTCCTCCAAAGGTTAAGGAGATGGAGATGAAGCATGAAAAAGGGTAGGCTCCCCTTGCAAAAGAGCAAGCCTAATCTCCTCAATCTCCCTCCTCATTTGTTCTTCCCTCTTAAAAGCCAATCTTCTTTCATCCTTGAGGGCCAAATCCATTAGCCTCAATTGCTCCCGAGCTTCATTCAACTCTTCTTCAAGGTCTCTAATGATCATGGTTGATTCGGGCACTTCTTGGATCTCTTCATGGGAACATCTTCTTGTCGTAACACTTCTGTTTCAAGATCCATGTGGGATCTCGAAATGGAAAGAAGGTTGCTCTCTAGATCATCCATCTTCCTCAACATTTGTTCTAATAATGATTTCACTCGGTCATTGTAAGGTTGGTGGTGAGATTCTGCATGAGGCAATGTAGTCATGTGAGCTTGATCATGGAACTCATGATAGTCATTGAACTCATTCCAATACTCAAACTCATCATGGAAAGGTCCTAGATCTTGGCTTGTCATCCGTCCCTCATACTCCATGTTGTCAAGGTCGTCTTGGAATTACAATCTGTCCATGGCAAACACGAAAAAGGCAAAGACAAAAACAACACAAGATCAAAAGTAACAAGAAAGATATACACTATAAACAATAAAAAACAAATGACTTAATCTAGACCTAGTCCCCGGCAACGGCACCAAAGACTTGTTAGCGCTAGGATTAGTAGCACAAGAAGCTTTACATTTATAAACTCGAACTAAAATCCGAAACTACCTAGCGAAACCCGCAGTGTACGGATCGTTATGTAGGAAGGAAAGTATTCCGAGGTTGAACACAAGGACTGAGGTGAAATCAAGCCACTCAATGATCAAATATAGTGTAAATCTAAAATGAGACAAGTGGCAAGGAATAAAGAAATGCAAAACACAATACTTTTGGTCGTTTTGGGTGATCAAACAAGGATCACAAGATATATTCACACAAACAAGCAAACAACACACGAACACAAAGATAGGAGATAAGAGGTAAGAAATGTGGATTCTAGAGATTCGGAATTCCGGTTATGCAATAGACTCATGCAATCAAAACATCAAAGGATAGGCTGCGGTTGTTCGGAGTTGGGTGTTTCTCTAAAAGGAGCAATTACCGGGTAAGTCTCATGCGCCACTAGTCTCGAACCTAAGGTTCTATTACCGGGTAAGTCTCAAGGAACATAAGGACAGGAATTCTACACAAACCGGCCACTACATAAGCGTCAAACCCCTCCTTACCGGGTAAGTCTCGGAAAAAGTAAGTCTTAGGCAACGATCCTAGCACACTCAATCCAATAGCGGCTGTTGAGGCTCACTACTACCTAGAGTTCATCATCTTATGTATCTAAGAGAGGAATTTACCGGGTAAGTCTCATTCCTCAAAAAGGTTGCTAGCAAAGCTCACCCTCGGCTAGATTGGGCTCAACAAACAATAGGATTTCAACACATCTATATCCTAACATGAAGATATATCAACAAAAGAGAAACAACACATTCATCTCGGGTGGATCATAGTCGTCTCGGCGAAAATGGTATGAAGAACAAGCCGAGATCATGGACCGGGTTAGGGTTTCGAACACAAATCCATCCTAAGCTAACACGAAAGTCCACAAAATCATAGTGCAAAGCATCACAATCATTCCTTCACCTTAGAATCATATCTACTCGGCCAACAACATACATTTCAAGATCAAACTTCATCATATAAGCATGCTTGCAAGTCATGGATAGAAAATAAAGATAAGACCAAAGAAAAGACATAAATGAGCTAGAATAGAAGTTACCACAATCTTACAAAGGATCCAAGTGCAGCTTCAAGATAATCTTACAAGCTTCCTCACCCAAAACCACTCAAACCTCACTTTAAAAATAAAATCTACACTAACCTCTTCCAAGAACACCCACAAGGGTGCTTGAAAGAGAAGCTACAATGGAAGAGTGTTGGAAAAGAGCTAGAGGAAAATGGAAAAGGGGAGGAAGAAGATCCCAAATACAGCCTGAAACAATGCTTAAGTACTTCCACAAAAGCAAGGGTCGGACCAAGAGAGGTGGTGCCAAGTGTCGTGGTGGTCCAACAGAGGATCTCGGTTGCCCCTGGGGAGCTGATAGCATGTATTATAGTCTATATTTTGGGACTTGTTTAGAGGTTTTATCTTCAATAATCTGCATGTTTGGATGTATATTTTGTGATTATATTGTCGTTTCATCTACCTTTACGGGAATCGAGGTCTACACCAAGTTTCGTTGTAATCATAGGTAAAATGGCACGTTTTGGATCAAAATGGAGCTAAGGAGCAAAGGAGTTATTGGAGCCACATTTAGGAACTTAAAAGAGAACTCGGGAAACAAGGAACTAACAAAGAAGATTTACTTTGGACCAGATTTGTGAGATTTCACATTCAGCTGAGATTCACCTCGGTCAGCTACAGTGTCACCTCGACCGAGGTGATCTAGAGGAGCGCACCGACCGAGGCGAATACCTTGACGCGGCAAGATATATATTTTATTTGGCTAAGATCTTTTATTTTTGGAAGGAGAGATCTTATATTTTTGGGCTGGATTTCTGGAAGGAAGATCATATATTTGGGAGATCTATTTTGGAGATAAGATATATTTTATTAGGAAATTATCTTTTTAAGATATTATTATCTTTGGGAGATAATTTTCCAATAAAAAGGGTTGGATTTTCCACAAGTTCAACCATGCTTGGAGGCTGAGAATAACCCGCAAAGAGAAGATTTTCTGGAAGTTTTGAAGGAAGTTTGAAGATTGAAGGAAGGAAGTTCATAGCTTGTGATAGCTTTTAAGGGGATTTGTAAGACTTTCTTAGATTCCCTTTGGTTTGTTGTCTTGTTTGACTTGTGATTCTAAGGAACGCTTATTTGTTTGATATTTGATTCAGTTATTGAAGCCTTGTTCTTAAGGTTTTTGTGTTCAACTATTCATTCCCTTCTCATATATTTGATTATTGCTTTCATGATGATGAGTGGCTAATTTCCTTGTGCGATTCTAGGGTGATTGGCTGAAAGTTGTGGGAAAAACAATGATAGAATAATCTTAATTCTAGTAGGACCCTGAAAGTTCGAGTCTTTAACCCTAACCCTAGAACATCTCGTTCAGTCGATGAACATCTCGGCCGGGGTAGAACTTGGCTGACCGAGGTGACTTTTCTGATCCGTAACTGAGAGTTAAGTGTTAGACTTTGCCTAATCCTATTCTTATTACACCTTTCCTGGTTCAATGCAAGCCTAGGATGAGACTTACCCGGTGATTCCTTAGTTTGTTTATCCAAGATCATAAGTGTAGGTAATAAAGGTTTATCCTTTATTAGGTTTGAGTGTGCCTCCATTCCATCTTTGTGAGTTAGCCTGAGACTTACCCGGTAAAGGTTGATTTTATTCCCTTAGTTGGTGTGTTGGTTTGAGATTATAATTCCTTTCCTTAGTACCTTGAGACTTACCCGGTAATAGGTTCTTTGGCCTGGGATTAGTGAGTAGTGAGACTTACCCGGTAATCTATTCACACTTTAGAAACACCTTCCCTTAGCAAAATCTCAGCTTTGTCCGCTTATCTTGAGATCTTGAGTTGGAACCACAACTAGATGTTTTAATCCCTAGAATTTGCATATTTCCCTTAATTGACCTTATTATCATCTTTGATTACTTTAATCGCTTTTGTGGTTATTAGTTGCATTGACGACCTATACTTGCTTTGTTTCACCTAAGTCCTTGAGATCGACACCCCGGAATTCTTGCTTTTACTATAATTGATCCGTACACTGCGGGTTCGCATCTTTGTTTAAGCATATTTCTTGGGATATAAATTTTGAAGCTTGCACACACCGTTTGGAGCGAACAAGAGCATCTTGGCCGAGATGGCTGAGGGCTGCACCGAAATGGCTCTAAAACAGCCCCAAACACCACTTAAACGTGAGTTAGACCAAGTCTTGCACCAACTAGGATCCTTGCCTTCTTCTTTTCTCCAAGCATGAATTAAGCGTCTCAAAGGTCCCCAAAACACCTACAAAACTGACAAAAGCTCGTGTAGACCTCCATTTCGACAATATGCATGAATTAAGCGTAAACGTCATGAACTAATGCGGAAACATGCATGAATGGAATGGAAAACTATCTAAATGAGTGCCTAAATTAGTGTCATAAATCTTGTCATCAAAGATCTTGTTCTTCTTTTCAACTCAAGATTTTGTCGATATTTGGGCAACTAAAGTCAAAATGGACGGGACCTTATGAAGTGAAAAAGATTTTCTCTCATGGTGCAGTTGAAGTATGGGGTGACCATAGTGGAAGTCTTAAAGTGTCATTGGACATAGGCTGAAGAACTATACACCGGAAGTTCCGGTTCAGAGGATTGCTCCCCTTCACCTCGCATGATCATCAAAGACTAAGATCCAGCTAGCGACCTTAAAGCAAGCGCTTCTTGGGAGGCAGCCCAAGGTAATTCTTTGTTTTTATTTTCTTAGATAGTTAGTTATTTTTTGTGTGTTTTGGTGTTTTTGGATGACACGATCTAGGTATCTTCCGGAAAGAATAAATCAAGGAGATGTGATGAGATCTATGAGACAGTGTGAGTTTTCTTCCTTTTCTATTTATTCACATTGGGGACACTGTGTAATTTAAGTATGGAGTGGAGAATGTTTGTCATAACTACTACTAATGATACCAACTTCTATGTCAATGCATCGGTTTTTGGATTTCATGTCAAACATTTATATTTCATGTATTGCATCATGTTTTTGAAAAATCCATAAAATAAAAAATTTTAAAAAATTTTGTGCTTCTAGGATGGATGTGATCCCGATTATGATAAATGTTGTTGAATAGCTATAACGATCTTTTTGTGTTTAAATTGATTTATGACATATATGGGATTTGAATACTTTGTTTGAAATTCACGCATAATAGTAACTTGTTTTTATCTAAATCATGTTGAGATTTGAAGGTTGAAACCGCACTATAAGTTCTTACACATCTTTTTGGTATGATTAAGGTAATTAGATTTTCTTCCTTTTTCTTATTGATCATGCTTTAAGATCCTCATATATATTTTTCTTCCTTTATCTATCTGGAAATTAGGAAGCATGTTAGTAAAAAGCTTGTGAAAGTTGAAGTTGAAAGTGAAGTTTGTGTTAGAAAAATAGGTTTGGGGACGTTAATCATGATGATGAGTAACTCGACACCATTCACATTGTAATATCCTTAGTCTTTTAGGGACCCCGCCCCTGCGCCTCCGCTTGGCCGCAGGTGTCGTGCCGCCCCGTGACTCTAGTGACCTGCCCCCGCGGTTCTGCAGGGTGGGCGCCGCCCTTTTGACCGTCTTGCTTTTTACTTTCTTCCTTCCTCTTTAAGTCTCTTCTCTTCCTTTTGTGAGTGGGTTACTTCCAGACTCTCTCCTTCATCCTTCAACTTCTCTTCTCACGTTCCTCTTCTTCTCCTCTCTTTTCTCTGGCTTTCTTCCTTGGATTTTGCTTTTATCATTAAAGGGAAGCTTTTGTGGTTGTGAGTTGTTGATGATGATGTGTTGCTGTTGTGTGTTGTTGATATCTAGTTGAGTGTGTAGATGGTATTTTCCTTCTCTTGAGCTGCAGTGGTAAGTTCTTTCCCTTCTTTCTTTACCTTTCCTTCCTTTCTTCTTTTTTAGCTTAGGAATTTCCACAAGTTGATCTTGTGTTTTCCTTCATGGACAATTGTTGATGTTTATATGTATGTATATGTGATGCTGGTTTCCTTTGGCAATGAAAGAAGTGAAGAAATCGAGCAAGAGATCGAAGAGAAGCATAGAATCCCCCCCTCTGTTGTTTGACCGCCCCCGTGGCTGAGGAGTATTACTGCCCATGCGGATGAGTGTCACCGCACCTGTGGCGTCACCGCTCCTACGTCTTGTTGCTTCCACAGATGCGTTTGTCCAGGACATACCAAGTGTGGTATGTGTCTTCCCTTTCCTTATGGCTTTAGCTGGAGAGTGAGGCTAGGCTAGTGTGGTTCATGATAAGCTTGACAATGTATATGTTGAGGTTATGCCTTAGGCATTTGTGAGTTATGATGAGTTATCGAGGTTGGGTTATGGGTTACGTTTGGGTATGATCATGGGGTGTATTTGTGAGTTATGATGAGTTATAGTGGTGTTTGTGCATATGAATGTTGCATTGATAATCTAAACTGGACTAGAATGACCATATATGTATATTAAATGGCCCAAGTGTATTATAACGGGTCGTGACCACTTGCCTGAAGCTCGCCGAGAGTGTGGGGGTGCTCTACAACCAGTCCACTAGAAAGGGAGGCTTGATCCCTATTCGAAACCTGGGGGTTAAAGGGGACAGAGGTAAGGTTCAGGGTGCTCCTCGTGTCACAAAAGAAATTGAATTAGTAATGGTATAACGTAAAGAAGATAATAAACGGTTTTGATGTGAGCATTGCATATTATGATGTGTTTATATGTGCTATTGCTTTTGTTCTTATTCGTGACCTATTAGCAAACGGTTTTATACCGTGGTGTAGATTTTCTACAAGATAGAAAGACTGCAAAGTGAGCCAGATGGGTGATTAGCTGAGGGCTTCCTTACATTAGGATAAGTTGGTTTTGGGATATTTTGTACACAGTTGCATCTGATGTTTCCGTTTTGTACTCGGTTGTGCTTTGTATATGTTTTGATGTATACTTATACAATATTTATGGTTTTGGTTTTATAGTTATTTGTGCCTTGTTGTTAGATCCAGTGAACTTGTTTTCAAACTAAGGTCAGGATCCATTGTGAGATCCTAGCCCAGTAGCGCTCCCAGTCCAGCGGATTCGGTGTGTTAGAAAGTTAGTATTAGAGCATTAGGTTGATAACAATGGCACTTACAATCTGCGATAAAGGCCGAATAGATAAATAAAGAGAACCCGAAAAGGGGTTTGACTTTTCAAAAGGATTTTGGTTTTGAAATGTGTACAAATGATTTGGGATAGAATGTACGGGGAGTCATCACCCTTCTAAGGATCTCGAGAGTATAAATATATATATATATATATATATGTATATATATTATGTGTTGATTTGTGCATGAATGTTGGATTTAAGTATTATAGATATATCCATACATATGGCATATATATATATATATATATATATATATATATATATATATATATATATATATATATCAATATAAAGTTAGATGTGTGTATTATGCACGTGGCTCGGACTAGAGCGACATCTGCAGTAGGACGAGGTAGGAGTAGACCCCCTCTTCCTCTAGTAGTGATAGGTCAGAGACATGTTCCCATCGTTGATCCGTATGCAGTGGAGGATGTACTCGAGGAGGTTGTCGAGAGCGTTGTTCCTGAGACTGGGAACGGGATGGTTGGGAGACAAAGATCTCAGCGAGTCCAGTCAGATGACTCAGATCATGTCTCCATGAGGGGACTAGAATTTCGCGCTTACATCCGCAAAGTCGAGGAGGCTACCAGGTTAGGTAGATGAGTCCCGGATCTGCCAGCACGGGAGGGATCATGTGAGAGGTCCCATGGAGCGACTCAGTTTCCAGTCATACCGGCACATGCTACTAAGGTTGTCAAAGCTCTAGAGGAGTCGAGAGGGCCTCAACTAGACACTTGGTTGAAGGCATTTCACAAGATGGGAGTACCCCCTTTCGCTGGAAAGGTGGGTCTGGAGGTTGAGTTGTGGATCGGGCATGTAGACTTAGCCCTTGAGTCTATTAGATGTCTAGAGGACAGACAGATAGAGTTAGTACATATTTTATTACATGATTTAGCTCAACACTGGTGGAGACCCTATGAAGTTGAGTCACCAGTTATGACCAAATGAGGAGCATGATTAGAGAGGGTTTTTGTGCTGCCTCTTTGAGTAGGGAGAAACTGCAGGACTTTTTTGAGTTGGCACTACTGGGCATAGTTGCACCTCTTGAGGATCAGCACGTGTATATGTTATCCCGTCGACTGAGGGAAAGTACCCGTTCCTACATGGCAGGTTTCCACTGTGATTCCCTGATTGATTATCAAGATAGAGCCTCGGCTTACGAGCGTAAGCGGGCTAGCCAAAGGAGGACTTCTCATGTAGGAAGGTGTGAGAAGAGACAGCGTACTAGGAAAACTAGTGCAGGAGCATGAGGGTACAAGCGAGGCAAGACTCAAGGCTGCTCGAGTTACCTAGTGTCTGCACAGACTTTTGAGAGAGGACGGTAGTGTTACAACTACGGAGGATCTGAGCATATGAGAGCTAACTACCCAAGAGCACCAGTGACATGCTTCTCTTGTGGCAAGCCAGGACATCGGGCTACTTATTGCGGTCAAGGCAAGGCATCGTCACAACAGGGTTCTTCCCCTGCTATTGCAGTAGGAGGTGGGCATAGGCCGTCATATCATAAGGTGCAAGGGCAACAGAAAGTCCTAGACCATCCTGCTACTCAGGTTTCTGCTCTAGGACCGAGTAGAGGCATAGGTCGAGATGGAGGTACTATTGATACTAGAGGAGCCCGAGGTCGAGTTTTTGAATTGATGAGCGTTGAGGAGCCGCCAGCGCCAGCTGCTACATGTACCATATTGATTAATGGTTTACCTGCTAGAGTTTTGTTTGATACGGGTGCTACACACTCTTTCATTTCTGATGTATGTGTCAAAAGACTGACCTTAGAAACGATAGAGGGGAGACCTTTCATTATAGGGTTACCCGATTGGGGTCAAGTAAGAGGTACCCGAGAGGTTCATGGTTGTCCTATACATTTAGGATACCGTGATTTGTTAGTGGACTTCTTTGTCATGTCGTTGGTGCATGAGGAAGTCATTTTGGATATGGATTTGATGAATAGACATCGTGTTAGTCAGATGTAGGTAGGAGGACCGTGACGGTCTCTACCGACTCGGATCGGGTAGAGATTTTCCGAAGTTGGGACCTTGGAAAGACAGGTTTGGTTATCAGTGCAGTCCGAGCAACGAGACTAATTGCACAGGGATGTGACTTTTGGTGTTACGCCATGAAGGAGGGCGAGAGTCCAGCGTTGGAGGATATCCCCTTCGTTTGTGAGTTTATAGACGTGTTTGACGAGCCATCCAGTTTTCCGCCTCAGAGGAGCGTGGACTTCGGCATAGAGTTGGATCCGGGGACGAGACCGATCTTGAAGGCCCCATATCATATGGCGCCTATCGAGTTGTTAGAGCTGAAGAAGAAACTCGAGGAGTTGAATGAGAAGGGCTTTATACTCCCTAGCGTATCCCCGTGGGGTGCATCTGTCCTCTTTGTGCGGAAGACGGATGGATCATTGAGATTATGTATCGACTACAAAGAGCTTAGCAAGGTGACCATCAAGAATAAGTATCCTTTGTCCCGCATCGATGACTTGTTGGATCAGCTTAAGGGAGCGATTGTGTTCTCCAAGATTGACTTCCGCTCGGGATATCACTAGCTGAGGGTGACAGAGCCAGATGTGCATAAGACGGCATTTTGGACTCGGTATGAACACTACGAGTTTGTAGTGATGCCATTCGGGCTCACGAATGCACCCGTTGTCCTTATCGACATGATGAATGACATATTCATCGACTTCCTGGATCAATTTGTGGTGATATTCATATAATATATCTTGGTGTAATCTCGCAGTAGAGAGGAACATACAGGACATCTCAGGACGGTATTGCGAGTCTTGCATGATAGAGAATTGTATGTCAAGTTCTCTAAGTGCAAGTACTTGATGTCGGAGGTAGCATTTCTGGGTCATGTTTCCGCCGAGGGGATCAAGGTTGATCCAGCGAAGATCGAGTTTGTCACAACGTGGACGACACCGACAAACGTCAAGGAAGTATGCAACTTCCTTGGCTTAGCCGGTTATTACCGTCGGTTTGTGGAGGCATTCTTTGTGATTGTCCGTCCACTTACCAGTTTGTTGAGGAAGACTATCCGGTTTTTATGGTCCAAGCCGTGTACCCAAAATTTTGAGGAGCTGAAGATACGTTTGACTTCCGCTCCCATTTTAGCGCTGACGGAGGGCATAGAGGACTTTGTAGTCTACACTGACGCATCCAAGCTAGGCTTGGGATGTGTTTTGATGCAGCGTGGTAGAGTGATTGCCTATGCGTCTCGACAGCTGAAGATGTATGAGGAGAACTACCCGACTCATGTTTTGAAGTTGGCCGCGGTAGTTCATGCTTTGAAGATCTGGAGACATTACTTGTATGGCGCTACATGCTAGATCTTCACAGACCATAAGAGTCTGAAGTATATTTTCACGCAGCGGGAATTGAATAACCACCAACGTAGATGGCTTGAGTTAATCAAGGACTTTGACCTTGAGATTTTGTACCATCCGGGGAGGGCAAACGTTGTCGCCGGCGCCCTTAGCAGGAAGACACCTCGAGAGAAGGCGATTGTACGACTGAAAGTTCAGCCTCAGTTACAAAGCGATTTAGCGTGGCTAGAGATGGACATCTAGTTTCCTGATGAGGATGCCCACTTGTCTGTTTTAGAGGTTATACCAGATTTGTTGGGTGAGATCCAACAAAAACATGAGACCTGCCTGGCGTTGACACGGATCCGAGATAGGATGTCTCGGGGTGAGGCCCCACAATTCTCCATAGGAGTAGATCGAGTGATGAGACGCCACAAGCGCATTTGTGTACCCGTTGATGCAGAGTTGACAGAGGATTTTACAAGATGCTCACTCCACACCTTACTTAGTGCACCTAGGTGCGAGTAAGATGTATCAAGATGCGAGACGTTCATTTTGGTGGGGAGGGCTGAAGCCCGATGTGGCTAGATTTGTGGCACATTGTGTGACTTTTCAATAAGTCAAGATAGAGCATTGCAGAGCTGGGGGAGAGATCCATCCATTGACAATGCCGTAGTAGAAGTGGGAGGACATCTCCATGGACTTTGTGACCGGATTGAGGCCGAGTAGGAGCTTTGATGCCATTTGGCTTATTGTTGATAGACTGACAAAGACTGCACGTTTCATCCCCATTCGGGAAATGTGGTCAATGAGCCGGTTGGCTAAGGAGTTCACTAGGCAAATAGTGAGACTACATGGTGTAGCAAGGACGATCGTCTCAGATCGAGATGGACGGTTCACCTCGAGGTTTTGGCAGCAGATACAGATTGCCCTAGGTACGAGTTTGCACTTTACGACTACATTTCATCCTCAAATAGATGGTTAGTCAGAAAGGACTATTCAGACCTTAGAGGATATGTTGAGAGCTTGTGTGCTAGACAAGGGACATGTATGGTCAGATCACCTCTCATTGGTTGAGTTTCCATACAACAACAGTTGACATGCACCGATTGGGATGGCCATGTATGAGGCACTGTATGGGCAGAGATGTCGTACGCCGTTATGCTGGGATGAGCCTAGCACTGTCAGTGGTATAACGTCTAAGCAAATTCAAGGTGATATTGCTCGAGTAGCGCTTATCAAAGAGAGGATGTTGGTTGCACAGAGTCGCCAGAAGTCATATGCAGAAAGAGGCATTGGTCTCTAGAGTTCAAGGTTAGAGCTCATGTCTGGCTGAGAGTATCTCCGACGCGTGGCGTCAGACGTTTTGGCATAAAGGGGAAGCTGAGCACCCAATATGTCGTTCCTTTTGAGATTCTGGATAGAGTTGGGAGAGCAGCATACAAACTTGCTTTACCACCAAGGTTAGAGGGTGTTCACCCTGTGTTTCATGTGTCTCAACTGAGGGAGTACGTACCAGACCCGAGACACATCGATATATATGATGATTTGGTGATTGAGTCGGACCACACTTTTGTTGAGCATCCAGTTGTAGTCCTAGAGCGAGGTGTGAGACGCCTACGTTCAAAGGACATTCCTATATTGAGGATACAATGGTCGAGACGAGGACCTGATGAGGCCACATGGGAGACAGAGGATAGTATCCGGAGGAACTATCCAGAGTTCTATGCCGAGATAGATGCACCTGTAGGATCGGCGAGTAGATCTTAGTGCTATCTTGGTGAGTGATATGATTATGTGCTTATCTGTTATGATTTGTTTTCGTGCTAGTTGTGATGTATGTGTATGATCTTATTAGATCTTGTTTTGCTAGCGCGAGCTGTGGTTATAGATAGAGATGGTTCTTCCTCCATTCTATCGAGATGTGATTAGGGTTTAGCTGGAGATGGTTATTCCCCCATGCTATTATGTTATGGACATAGTTTGGCTGGAGACGGTTTTCCTCCATGCCCTTGCGTTATGAGTACGGTTTGATTGGAGATGGTTTTCCTCCATACCTCTGTGATGTGGTTATGAGTTGGCTAGAGATGGTTTTCCTCTATTCCATTGGGTAGTGTTGTGTTTATGATGTTGGAGTAGATGATTCCTCCATGCTTATTATTTGAGGTTATAGAGTGTTATAGGTTGATAACTTTTGAGCGGAGTTGTGATACCTTTGATAGAGAGAGTGTTTACAATTGACGTATGGGTCTGAGAGGATTTGGGAATTGTTCAAGTTTTGGGACAAAACTTGTTTTTAGACGGATCTGATGTAATATCCTTAGTCTTTTAGGGACCCTGCCACTGCGCTGCACCTCAGCTTGGCCGCAGGTGTCGTGCCGCCCCAGCGGCTCTGGTGACCCGTCCCCTCGGTTCTGCAGGGTGGGCGCCGCCCTTTTGATCGTCTTGCTTTTTCCTCCCTTCCTCTTTAAGTCTCTTCTCTTTCTTTTGTGAGAGGGTTACTTCCAAACTCTCTCTCCTTCATCCTTCAGCTTCTCTTCTCACGTTATTCTTCTTCTCCTCTCTTTTCTTTGGCTTTCTTCCTTGGATTTTGCTTTGATCATTCAAGGGAAGCTTTGGTTGTGTGGTTGTGAGTTATTGATAATGATGTGTTGGTGTTGTGTGTTGTTGATAGCTAGTTGAGAGTGTAGATGGTGTTTCCCTTCTCTTGAGTTGTAGTGGTAAGTTCTTTCCCTTCTTTCTTCACCTTTCCTTCCTTTCTTCTTCTTTAGCTTAGGAATTATGTATATGTGATGCTGGTTGCCTTTGGCAATGAAAGAAAAAATAGATCGAGCGAAAGATCGAAGAGAAGAAGAGAATCGCCCCTCTGTTGTTTGACCGTTCCCGCACCGCCCCCGCAGCTGAGGTGTGTCACCGCCCCTGCGACATCACCACTCTTGCATCTTGTTGCTTCTGCTGGTGCATTTGTCCACGACATACCAAGTGTGGTATGTGTCTTCCCTTTCCTTATGGCTTTAGCTTGAGAGTGAGGCTAGACTTGTGTGGTTCATGATAAGCTTAATGATGTATATGTTGAGGTTATGCCTTAGGCATTTGTGAGTTATGATGAGTTATCGAGGTTGGGTTATGGGTTACGTTTGGGTATGATCATGAGGTGTAGGAGGTGGAATCTCCTAACCTTGGATAGTATTTTATATTGTGTGTGCCTTGCTGATGCAAGCACTGATCGTTTCCTTGAGGGGAAACTGTGACCACGTGGTTCAAGTTTATATTGTGACAGGTAAGTCCATTGGGCTTACTTAGTTAGAGGCTATGAGTTGGAATGATTGTGATAGTGGTGTTTGTGCATATGAATGCTGCATTGATAACCTAAACCGGACTAGGACGACCATATATGTATATTAAATGGCCCAAGTGTATTATAACGGGTCGTGACCACTTGCCTAAACCTCACCGAGAGTGTGGGGGTGCTTTACGACCAGTCCACCGGGAGGGAAGCCTTGATCCCCTATTCCAAACCTAGGGGTTAAAGGGGACAGAGGTGAGGTTCAGAGTGCTCCTCGTGTCACAAAAGAAGTTGAATTAGTAATGGTTTAACGTAGTGATGATAATAAACAGTTTTGATGTGAGCATTGCATATTGTGGTGTGATGATGTGTTTATATGTGCTATTGCTTTTATTCTTATTCATGAACTGTTAGCTAACGGTTTTATACCGTGTTGTAGAGTTTATGCAGGATAGAAAGACTGCAAAGTGAGCCAATGGGTGAACAGCCGAGGCTTCCGTACATTAGGATGCGTGGGTTTTGGGATATTTTGTACACAATTGCATATGATGCTGCCGTTTTGTACTCGGTTGTGCTTTGTATATGTTTTGATGTATATATATACAATTTTTATGGTTTTGGTTTTATATTTATTTGTGTCTTATTGTAAGATCCAGTGCACTTGTTGTCAGGCTAGGGTCATGATCCATTGTGAGATCCTATCCCAATAGTGTCCCGAGTCCAGCGGATTCGGGGTGTTACCCACACATAGCCGGGTGTTTGTGTCTTGCCAAAGTCTGATTAATTGATAGTCCTAACGAGTCATTGTATGTGCATTAGGTTTGAGGCACCTTTGTCCATGCAATTGTGGAGTTACTATCCTTTTCCCAGATTTGCACTACATTTCCTATACACATCCTACCCCTAACACATTTCTTGACCTCTATTTGAAAGCCATTAAGACCTTTGAGCATGTGATTTGACTTGGTGGTTTAAATTGGATCTTTTATGATTGATTTGATAAATCTATTTTGCTATGATTTTATGTAAAGTTTGACTATCCTTTTTCTTGCATATATATTCTTTTGATCATATAATGATTGTTATTTGCTATGAAATTTTCCCTAAGGGTGATCTATGAATAGAAGCACAACAACAAAAATATTGTGAGTTTTCAATGTCTTGCATGTTCATAATCCATTACATCTTGTATTCTAAGTTTGAAGCTTGCTTGGGGACAAGCAAGAGGCAAGTATGAGATATTTTGATGACATGAATTATGACTTTAGTTTAGGTATGCATTTAGATAGATGTTTCCTTTATTTTGCATGTATGGACATATATTCATATCGATTATGCTGTTATTTGCCTATTTTGTGAGAATGGAGATCTACACATAGTTTTGTTGCAATTGTTGGAAATATGACACATTTCAGATCAAAAGGAAGCATGAGAGTACAAGGAGTCAAGAGGGAAGCTTATTGGAGTACATTGAAGTATAAAAGAAGACTAAGGATCATAAGAAGAAAGATTCAAGAGAAATGCAAGCAAGGAGTTGAAGAAAAGATGTAATAGATCAAAATCTCGAACCAGTAACAGAAATTTCGGCCGAAATATTTCAAGGCCATCTGAGATTTTCATTGCAGGAAGTAATATCGACCGAAATCTCGGCCGAGATTTATTTTGGGTTCACCTGAGATACCACAAAAAATGGCTAATGACCCGTACATCATAAACCCTAGTTTTTATTATTAAAAGAAGGTTGCTACGGCGAGTTGAAGGGATCGAAGGAGCCGACACAACAAGTCTTTACCACAATTTTATAGATTCAGAATACGCAGAAAGACGGAGGTAAAGAGTTAGAAGGAAGAAGAACAACATCAAGTGATTGAAGATTCACATAGTTAGTTACAAGATTTTGTGAGTATTCTTGAAGGGATATTTGAGTTGTTGTTTTTTCGTTATTTTGAACGCAAGGTCGAACCTTTGTTATTGCTTTTCAGTTTTGATATTTGGAGATATTTGCTAAGTATTATTTGCCCTTTTCTTGGATATTTCGGTTTATATCGTATTTGATGTCATATATCTTCTTTGATTTGAATATGACTGTTGTTGGCTAGAACTCTTGCTAAACTAGGATGATTAGTTGATGGTTTTGGTATAGATGATGATTGAATGACCCTTTAAGTTAGATTGGACCTTGAAGGTTGGTTTTAATTTACGTAGTTACAAATCTCGGTCTGTACTCAAGAATCTCAGCCGAGATTTGAGTAAGAACAACCGAAATTTTGTTCTGTTGATCTGTTCATGATATATTCTTGAGCCTAAGTTATAAATTGCCTAAATCCTAGTCTTTGTTGATAGTTTTATACCCTTAGACCCCTATAAGGTGTATGCTTGAGTTTGGGAAGAGACCTACCCGGTGATTTCCTTTCTTGAGTGTCGAAGATGATGCTTTCTAGGTAACAAAGGAAGTATCCTTTGTTAGGTTTGAGTGTTCCCAACCCTTTCTTGAGTGAGCCTAGCTTGAGACCTAACCGGTGATGGTTAGTCCTTGATCTTAGGTTGAGTGGTTGGTTTGAGCTTTTGTTCTTTTCCTTAGTACCTTGAGACTTACCCGATAATAGGTTCTTTGGTTAGTGATAGTAGTTTGTGAGACCTCCCCCGTGATCAATCCCATCGGAGAAACTCCTTTCCTCAGTAATCTCATCCTTATCCTAGATCTTTAGAGATCTTGAATTGAAAGCCACAACCGGATACTTTGATCTCTAGAATCTGCATTTTCCCGGTTATCACATTATTATTACTTTTGTTTTCTACATTTATTTGTATGCTCTATCATTGATTTGCCACATATTGATTTCACCTCAGTAATTGTGATCGACCTGGGACAAATAGCTTTTATTGTGATTGATACGTACACTGCGGGTTCTCTATTTGTATTTATTCTTGGTATAAATTTAAGACTTTTTTCCTTCAAATACACACAAGTTTTGGAGCGAACAACTAGATGTCAAAAATAACAACCTAGCTCCTAGCTTTCCCCAAAGGGTCTTCCAAAAGAAACTAAGAAACTTAACATCTCTAGTCACTCACAATAGTTCAATGTACTCCATGTAATCTAACAATTTCCCTAAAGAGCAAGTTAACAATATTATAAGCATCACTGGTCTTATGACAAGCAATGAAATGAGCCATTTTAGAAAAATGATCAACAACCACAAAAATAGAATATCTTCCTTCTTAGGCATAGGTAACCTACAACAAAGTTCACACTAATGTCTAGCCATGGTTAGGTAGGTGTAGGTCAGGGAGTATACAAGCCGTGTGGTTTCAATCTAGCCTTAGCTTCCAAGCACACAAGACATCTCTTAATTATATTCTCAACATCATTAAGCATATGGGGCCAATAAAAGTGTGAATGAAGTATATGGAATGTCTTATCTCTACCAAAATGTCTCATCAAACCACCCATATAAGCTTCCTCAACAACTAAAAGTCTAAGAAAACATTTAGGAATGCACACTTTTTCATCACGAAACAAGAATCCTTCGAACAAGTAAAACTTGTCACGAGATTTTCGTCCTATACATGCTTTATATATGTCACCAAAATCAATATCATCCACATATAGATCCTTAAAGTTTAGAAACCTAAAACCTTAGAATCTATAGTAGTGATCAAAGAATGTCTCCTAGAAAGGGCATCAATTACAACATTATCCTTTCCCTTCTTATACTTAATGATAAATGGAAAAGTTTCTATAAACTCCATCCATCTACCATGCCTCCTATCCAACTTATCTTGACTCCTAAAATGCTTTAAGGATACATGATCAATTCTAAGAATAAATTCATTTGGCCAAAGATAATGTTGTCATATCTTGAAAACTCGAAACAACGCATACAATTCCTTATCATATGTCGAATAATTCAAGCATGCTCCATTCAATTTCTCAATAAAGAAAGTAAGTGGCTTACATTTTGGCATGAGCACTCCTCCAATGTCAATTCCTGATGCGTCACACTCAACCTCAAATGGTGATGTTGGATTGATGCCGCAGTTTCTCGATCTAGATTGAAAGTCTACGAATAGTCTTAGATAATAAATCTCGGGCGAGATTCTGGTTACAAGGCCGAGATTTATAAAAACTCAAACAAAAGAACGTGAGTTTGATGGAATGATAATGGATAGATAAGAAGATGATAGTATGGAATGAAATTTGATGAAAATATATGAAGTTGCAAACCATGGTATTCTTGCAAAGAACCTTGACCAATTGGATCAAAACCCCTTAACAAAGAGCTTACCTACACCCTCCCTTCTTTAATATTACACGAGCCTCCCAAATAAGACAATCACAAGGAGGGACTAGTTTGACTAGTAGCACCAATCTTCAATAAGATTATCACAAACAAGAACAATCTAACAAGGACTCAGAACGATTCAACCAAAGGCTCTCTCTTTTGATTGAATAGGAATGAATAAAACACACACTTCGTAAGCGAAGCAGCGAGTATCTCACAATATTGTGGAAATAAAATAAAATAAAATCTACCTATGAATCTCGTTCTCTAGGGCTGTTTATAGGAGATATTTCTTCTAAAAGATAATACTATAATAATCCTAAAAGATAGGCTCAAAAACCAACAAATACTTTGTAGAATGTTTGAGAGCTTAAAGGTATTACAATAATAAAATATAACTAGAGGATAATAATCTTCTATAACCTAAAATATAAGCCTGAAATAATATGCAAACCCGCAGTGTACGGATCAATTGTAATAACAGCAAATACTTCAGGGTTGATCACAGGGACTATGGTGAAACAAAGCACGGTAATTCAGGTTGTCAATCAAAAGCAAGTAACAAAGCAAAGGTATCAAAGATGATGTAATAATCAGATAAAGGAATGCAGATTCTAGAGGTTAAAGCATCCAGTTGTGGTTCCGACTCAAAATCTCAAAGGATAACATGGAAAAAGTTGAGGTTTGACAGGGAAGGTATTTCTAAGGTGGGAATAGATCACTGGGTAAGTCTCACTACTCACTATCCCAAACCAAAGATCCTCTCACTAGGTAAGTCTCAAGGAACTAAGGAAAGGAACTATAATCTCAAACCAACACACCACCTGAGGGGATAGAACTAACCTTTACCGGATAAGTCTCAGGCTAACTCACATAGGTAGGATGAAGGCACACTCAAACCCCAATAAAGGATAAACCTTTATTACCTAACACTCATCATCATCGGTATACAAGCAAAGGAATCACCGGGTAAGTCTCATCCTAGGCTTGTGTATGGACCAGGAAAGGTGCAACAAGGATAGGATTTGGCAAACTAAAACCTAAACTCAGGTATGGATCAGATAAGAAAACGCCTCGCTCAGTTCATGTTCGATATCGGTCGAGATGTTCTATGAACGGAGCGAGGTGAGGTTCGGTTAAGGTTTGGCTCGAGCTTTCAGGGTCCACTAAGGTAAAGACTCATTCTTTCATCGTCTTTCCCACAACCTTCAGCCAATCACCCTAGAATCGTACAAAGATTTAGCCAATAATCTTCATGATAACAATAATCAAATATATAAGAAAAGAAGCAATATCCAAACAAGAAAACCTTAATACAAAGGTCTCAATAATCACTCAATCAAACAATCAAACAACTAGCAAACTTTGTTCCTCAAACACAAACCAAAAGACAACAATCAAACAATCTAAGAAAACCTTACAAATTCCTTCAAAAGCCTTCAACTTTATCTTCAAAGCCAACTTCCTTCAACTTCTTTCCTTCCTTGGAATATCTTCAATCTTCCAAACTAATCAGCCAACCATCCCTACTTCCATTTAGAAAATATCTTCAAATATATAGGAGAATCACTTTCCAAAAATAAAAGATCTCATGGGCCATGGGCCGTCCGTCTCGATCCAGCCCAGCAAAATCACCTCGGTCGAGGTGGTACTGTAGCCATCCGACGTGATCCTCAACTACGTGCAAATCTCTCCAATCTGGTCCAAAATCAAACTTTTGTCTAACTTCCATGATTCCTAAACCTTTCTTGTAGCTCCTCAATGTTCCATAATGTAGCTCCAATGACTCCTTAAATCTATTAGCTCCATATCGCTCCAAAACGCGTTATTTTTCCTACAATTACATCAAAACTAGGTGTAGACCTTGATTCTTGCAAAGGTGAACAAAACAACATAATGATCAAGAATATACATCCATGCATGCAGATTTATGAAGATAAAACGTCCAAACCAATCCCGAAATATAGATTATAATACATGCTACCAATATTCCTCTAAAAGATAATACTATAATAATCCTAAAATATAGGATCAAAAACCAACAAATACTTTGTAGAATGTTTAAGAGCTTAAAGGTATTACAATAATAAAATATAACTAGAGGATAATAATCTTCAAGTCGATATTCTACTTGATAACACGCAACAGAGCAAATCTCGATCTCAATATGCAAAATCTCGGACGAGATTTGCAAGATAGCCGAGATTTGTTTCTGCCATGCATTTCTCCATTCTATAGGATCCTCCCATGCATGTTTGAATCTTGCTAGCAACCTCTCCTTGAGTGACTCTTGCTCTTGACCTAGTGATGGTTCCATGTCTAGTAGGAGATGTCAAGGATGGTCCCACATCATAATCCCCTTCTTGAAAATAATTTGTAAAGCCCCAATTTTTGGCGTGTTTGCGATTTTGTTTTTTGGATTTTTATCGATATATTTTAAATCCGTGTTTAAATTACTTTCAGAAAAGTCTGAGAATTTGTTTTCGATCCAAAAATCCCGTTCCGGATACTTTTACGGATAGTTCTTCTTTTTCATTTTTGTTTCTTCATTTTTTTTTTCTCTTTTCTTTTTCTTCCCTTACGCGTGTCTTTCCTCTCTTCCCGCTCCCAGATTGGTGAGCTGCTGGACGCCTTTCCAGCTACTCCTCTGCCACCCGTCTATCTACATCTACCCTAACCCTGGCAGCCTCCCTAGTTGGCTAGCTTGACCCTTAGTTACCATCTGCTACACCCTCCCTCACGCATCTCACCTTCCCTCACCTGCACCCTCATTTCCTCACTGGTTGTGGAAGCCCTACCTCTCTCTGTCACCCCAACGCCCTACCACACCAGATCGTCACTTCTCCCCTGCTTGCCTTCATCACCACCAAGAGTAAGAACCGGCAACACCACCGGAGTAAGCACCAATGCCTCTCTCCCCCTCCCTTGGAACGCCTCTATCTCATCACTCCTTCTCTCAGACTCGCCACCAGCGGCGTGCTGCCGTCGTTCCCATGCCTTCGGATTCGTCACCACCACACGCAGGGACCGTCTACCCTGCTTCGCCGAAGCTGGAGCCAAACGACGCTGTGCCCTACCTTCTGGAACCCTTGCCGGAGCCATGGCCACTGCCGGCTTGTCCCTCTTCCGTCATCGGAGCTCCCATCGCCGGCCTCTGCCTCGCCTCGCCGCCGGATCCACGCAGCCCAACGCCGCCGCCTGCACAAATCCCTCTCCTGCGTGTTCAGAGGTTGAAGAAGGGACTTTTCACTATTTCAAATCGGGCCCCTTAATTTGGGTATAATTACAGAATGTACTCACTCTTTTTGTAATTGCAGTTTTTGACCCACTCTTATGAAAATCTTGCATTAATACCCCTGCGGATTTAATTATGGATTTTGGCCCAAAGTTTTATTGTGGATTTTGACCATGTTTCTACAATTGTATATTTGCCCCGGAAAATTAGTTAGTAGTTTTAACCTTGGATTTAATTATGGAGATATTCTAATCTTTGTGTATACTACATCTTATGCCTTGTTGATTTAATTTCGGGCTATGACCCCAAATATTTAATTGCGGCTTTTGACTGAATTTTCTTATTGGATAATTGTCCGAAAAAGGGGTTTAACAAGTTTTATCATTGGCTTTGAAAACCGAGTTTTTCTTAGTATTATACATATTATATATTCCGTTCAAATTTAGCGTATGAGCTAAATTTAATTAGTTTTGTTTTAGGTTCGGGAGCGCCCCATAGAAGGCCCAATAATCCATACTCGACATCCGTTGATCGTTTTCCGTCTTTAACCTCGTGTGAGTACCTTTCTTGATCTAATTATGTTTAGTAGTAGTAGTAGTAGTAGTAACATGCTAGGATGAATCTAGCATAACTTAGAGTTAATGCCAAGTAGTGGATTTAAACCTTAGGTGAGTTTTGAGGATTTGATATTGTTTGATGGATTGATGTTGATTCTAAGCTTAAGGTGTTGATGTTATCTTTTGAGGCTTGTGAAGTTTGAGAATTGGAGTATAGGGTTGTTAAGATTATGGGATAGGATATGCGTACCCTAGCATAGTGTTGACACCGTTGAGATTGTTGAGACTAGGCATGTTTATCCTAATATATGTTGTGGGTTATGTTTTTGAGAGATCTTACGGTCTAGAAGTCTAAGGACTTCTAGCTTGTGTTGAAAGTGGCACGAGCATGAGGGATTCTAGGATGCGGTCCTAGAATGAGAGTCAAATGATCTTGCGTAGATCATTTGTGTAGAAGTCTAAGACTTCTTGAGTTGAGCGGGTTTTGATAGATATCTTGTTGTGAGCAGGTTGTATACTTCTTCCCAAGGGAAGCGAGAGCGTTTTGTGAGTTAGCGTTTGGGACGAGGTAAGTCTCCGGACTTACTTAGCTCGTATTCCTTGTATTAGCGTTGATGTGTGTTTGGTGGTGTGTGTTTATTGTTTATGTTATAACAATTAAACCGGAAATAGGATTACCGACCTTTATATATTATTTTGGCCCAAGTGTATGATAACGGGCGGTGACATCATCTGCCTAGCTCTTGCGAGAGTCTAGGAGGTTCTTGGCGACTAGCCCGTGCTGGTTAGACGGTCGGAGGCATCCGCACCGTTCCATGCCGGTAAGTAGGGACCGAGGCGGGACCACGGTGGTCTCGTGTCACAAAACTAAGTTGAATTAGAACGGGATATGACTTAATAATAAAAAGATAATAAACCGGAATTGTGTGCTTTGAGAATGTTGTGTGTTTATGATGATTTACTTGTGTTTGTGCCTTTCCCATTGATTCTAATGCTTCGAATATGAGCTAACGGTTTTATACCGATTGTTGTAGATTGCATTGCAGGTTAGGATTGCGGCCGAGAGATCCGGAAGAGTGGGCAGCCGGGGTTCCGTACATTTTAGGATTGGGTTTTGGGTGGAGTCGAGTTTGAGTATTGTTATTATTGTATGTTTTATGGCGTTAGCCTTTGGGGTTGTATTTTCGGCTGAAGTCCTTTGTTGTATTCTTTCGGGTTTTTCTTTTCAATGCATAAAAATGTATTTCGTTTTTGGCCTTTATTTGTGCCTTGTTGCAAGATCCGGTGAAATTATTGTCAAGCTAAGGGTCGGAACCCATTGTGAGGTCCCAACCCGTAGCATCCCGAGTCCCGCGGATTTGGGGTGTTACAAAAGTGGTATCAGAGCCCTAGGTTGACAACAATGGCACTCGCAATCTTCTAAAGGCCGAATAAGGAATAAACAGAACCCCGCGGGTTCTGAGTTTTTGTTTTCAAAATCACATGCATGAGTCGGGGTAGAATGTACGGACCACCACTCCGTCCGTGGATCTCGGCAGCATAGTTTATTAGATTTTTAGTATATATATGTATATATGTAGATATGTATTGTGGACTTAGGATGTTTTTGGACTATTATTGTAGGTGGATTGTAGTTACATGATGGACATGATTTATGTGTATAGTTGTATATGTGAACGATTATATGTTTTGGACCTTGTATTGTTGTAATGGAATACCGAATGCGTGATATTAGAAGTACTATGAACTTAGGACTTATATAGTTATGGATACGTATTCCTATTATATATAGTAGTAGATAGTACGAGACCAACTATCAAAAAAAAAAAAAGATAGTACGAGACCTAATAGAAAAGATGATAAGTATAGTATCATCACCTTTAAAGACGATGTGGTTGGCTTGGGATAACATTTATACGTGAAAGAGTACCCTCAAATATCGAGTTGAGCATTTCGTGTTAACGAACACCATGGCGTTCTTGGATTCCTTTAGAAGGATGTCGAAGAGGAGGATTAGTGATGACATAAACAAAGGACGAACAAGTGGGAGGAAAATCCGAGACAACTTAAGAGAAATCAAGATGGAAGTGATACAAGAAAAGGGAGCGACATTAAAGTGTGGTTGCGGTTCTAAAGAACCATGATCGAACAACGACGAGACCAATGGAGATAACAAACTTAAGTTCATCAAGAAGATGCGTGGACAACTAAAGATGCGAATCGGGGAGGAGATGGATACTTTCTAGCAAGTTTAAAGGTGGTATTCCTTCAAGACGTGAAGTTTTGTATAGGTGCTCCTAAGCATTGGAGTCAAGACGAGAAGAGTGATCGAACCATTTGCTAAAGATTTAAGACGCCGTAAGTTAAGCTTACGAGGTACCAATAAGAAGTATCAACATTACGAGACTTATGAGAAGAAGGCGTGGTGGAGTTTCACATGGTAAAATTCCCCTAAAGAGTTGACCGGTTTCCCTTATGATGATATGACTAAGAAACGCCAAGGAGGAAGTGTGTGTAGATGGTGATCATAAGAATATGAAAGAGGAAACAAGGAGCTGGATCGAAGAACTTAAGTTATCAACCAAGAAGGATGCGAGTGAAGACTAACTAATGTCAGAATATTTAAGGGGTGCATTTGCAAAACTTTATGAAGAGCAGTTAGGCCTATAAAGGTGGGACATATGACACGAGAGAGCGGGGTAGGTATGGTTATCTTACAGAAGCGGAAGGAAGAGGGGAGCATAATTGGAGCTAACGAAGTGGGAAGTAGAATAAAAAGGAGCTAGTGAAGTTTAAGGTAAAGTACCCCGAGGAGGGTAACCTTCATGAGTATGGTAACATGGAAGTACGGTAGGGGAGTAAGTCGTGGATCTTGTAGAGGGTCATCAATGAGTTAATCGGTGACCACCAAGGGTGTATAGGTGGGGGTTGTATATTGGTGATTGTAGGAGGGAAGAGTAACCCAGTATGTGAGACCAGGAAGAAGGGGATGAGTAAACAAGATTATGGGCATACAAAGGGATTTGGATGACCTTATGCGACCTTTGTAGGTCATGGAATTGGCATATGGGAGAACGACACCAATTAGAGGGGTTAAATTTTGACTACGGTAAAGGGGGAAGTAGTGAATCAAGAAGAAGGTAAGGTGTCATGGAGGTGGTACATAAACGGGAGAATATAGAGGATGTAGGGTATGAAATGGATGATATGTTACCGCGAGCAAAAGATGAGAGAGAGGCGTCAAACTCACACAAAAGAGCCATGGTGGCTCTGTTGTGAAAGAGAGGACCTAGATTAGGGCAACACTTCAAGCTTGGAATTACGATGTTAGTGATTGGTGGGGTAATGAGTGGATCTTTTTGTGATTATGGTTGGGAATTTTGCCTGAAGGCGTACTTGTACGGTTGTGAAGTTGTTCTTGGAATACTAAGAGATGCATAAGGTGACCAACAAGAGAAGGAGAAAACTAAGGTTTTGAAGTTCGATGTCGACATGAGATGTACGAGAAGTATATGAAAGCTTGAGATTAAGAGCCTCCGTTGTTGGATTGACGTTGTAAAAAAAAAAAAAAAAAAAAAAAAAAGGAAAATGAAGTGAGTTCTACACCTACTTAAAGAAAGGATGTTTATAGTGCAAACTTACGTAAAATGCAAGGAGATCGAGTTTCCCATATGTTGGGGTGTATAGTGGAAAGCGAAGAAAAGTGAGAAACCTAAGAAGATTTTTACAATTATGTCATCAAAGAGGCAGAATGAGATTAAGATAAAGAAGTACTTAAATAAGGCTACAAGAGTCGGAAGACTTGAACAAGTCTCTCGAGCTCAAGAGATGAGGAATCTCTAAAAGAGGACGGTAAACAATGTAGCTAAAGATGGAACAATACACGTGTTTAAAGGACGTCACCCCAACAGATCGAGGTAGATCATTAGCAACATGACCACTTGTAAAGTGATAAGACAAGATTGTGTCGGTTATTACGATATGTGATGGGAAGAGAAAAGATGAAACCCGAGATATCACGGATTCCAATACGTCAGAATGTGGAATTTCCACTAAGGTCGAGCTTGATTTAATTCCGATGTCTAAAGCGTCGTATAGAATAACATTTGTGCAGAGACATGAGTTGTGGAAGCAAGAGAATGAGCAATTGTGAGAACTTATTGAAAATAGTTTATTAGATTTAGTGAAATGCTATGGAGAACTCCGAATGCTATCTTGAACTCTTGATTTGAAATTCATATTAGAATATATCTTAAAATTTTGATTCGAAGTTGTCATGGAGAATGCCAGTTTGCAAAAAGTAGAGATAGTTATCTCAATTTGTACATCGATTACCATGAGCCGAACAAGTTAACAATGAAGGACAAGTATCCCTCACCACCGATAGATGATCTACTCGACCAGTTGCAAGGGTCGGTAGTCTATTCTAATAATGATTTAAGGTCTGATTGTCGTCAATTGAAAATTTGAGACTGAGATATTGCAATTATGGCATTCCGGACCAACCAGTGTCAATTGAATTGTATTGATTCCATATAAGCCTACTAATGTACCGGATAAGATATTTTTGGTCTATTCTCGAAGAAGAGAGAAGTTGTATGACAAGTTGTCTCGGGATGGCAACCCTGAAAGACGTGGAAGAAGTTACAAGTTTTCTTGGATGTGTTGGTCATAACCGGAATTGTAGAGAGATTATCCAATTGACACCATCTATGGCTAACCTATTCCGGATGACAATGGAGTTTTGAGTGAGACGAAAATTGACAATGGAGTTGTTGAAAGTTAAGAGGAGATTCACTGGTGCAACTATGTTGAACTTGCCTCGAAGTAGGATGGGTTTGAAGTATACGAGTAATTCTTCAAGACAAGGTCTTGATTGGGTATTGAGGAACGATGTAAAAGTAATAGCATACGTGTCTTGTTAGTTAAAGCAATGTCAAGTTAAGTACTTCTTTTGTTCCTTATAGCTTGAAACAAGAATTGATGAAATGTAACATTAAAGTTTGTTTTGACAAGAACCAAAGCCAACAATGTGAAATTGGGAGTTCGATCTTCTTTGATAGAAAAAAAAATCAAAGGGAAAATAATGGAGATGCTGCATCGAAACCAAGAAGGAAGTAAAGTACCAATATATTGACCTTTTTGAGATCTTAACGCAAGTTGGGAAAGTTAATTACCTGTTGGCATGGCCGCCGACAGTGGAGGGTATTCACCGGTGTTTGATGTGTATCAATCGAGAGAGTACGTACATGAATCGAGACATATTGTAAGTCTTGGCGATCTAGTGGCACACGAGGAACCGAAGAGGCTAACTGGAAGATGGGGGATAGTATCTTTGAGTGAGTTTTATGTTGAGCTAGTAGCATTGATAGAATCGATGAGTTAGACCTAGTTCTTCTCTTGGTTGAGTTATGTCCATGTGTGATGATATGTATAATTGTGTCGAGTGCGGGAGTGTGTTATATGAACTGACATATCTTGCGATGGTAGTTTGAGTAGTTTGTGTATATAGATTAAAAGGTTTCAGCCCTCTTAGTTTGAGAGTTCATATCCCGACCTTAGGGACCGAGAAGTTCGACGCATAGCAAGTTTCGGGGCGAAACTTGTTTTTAGGGGGAACTGATGTAAAGCCCCAATTTTTGGCGTGTTTGCGATTTTGTTTTTTTGGATTTTTATCGATATATTTTAAATCCGTGTTTAAATTACTTTCAGAAAAGTCTGAGAATTTGTTTTCGATCCAAAAATCCCGTTCCGGATACTTTTACGGATAGTTCTTCTTTTTCATTTTTGTTTCTTCATTTTTTTTTTTCTCTTTTCTTTTTCTTCCCTTACGCGTGTCTTTCCTCTCTTCCCGCTCCCAGATTGGTGAGCTGCTGGACGCCTTTCCAGCTACTCCTCTGCCACCCGTCTATCTACATCTACCCTAACCCTGGCAGCCTCCCTAGTTGGCTAGCTTGACCCTTAGTTACCATCTGCTACACCCTCCCTCACGCATCTCACCTTCCCTCACCTGCACCCTCATTTCCTCACTGGTTGTGGAAGCCCTACCTCTCTCTGTCACCCCAACGCCCTACCACACCAGATCGTCACTTCTCCCCTGCTTGCCTTCATCACCACCAAGAGTAAGCACCGGCAACACCACCGGAGTAAGCACCAATGCCTCTCTCCCCCTCCCTTGGAACGCCTCTGTCTCATCACTCCTTCTCTCAGACTCGCCACCAGCGGCGTGCTGCCGTCGTTCCCATGCCTTCGGATTCGTCACCACCACACGCAGGGACCGTCTACCCTGCTTCGCCGAAGCTGGAGCCAAATGACGCTGTGCCCTACCTTCTGGAACCCTTGCCGGAGCCATTGCCGTTGCCGGCTTGTCCCTCTTCCGTCATCGGAGCTCCCATCGCCGGCCTCTGCCTCGCCTCGCCGCCAAATCTACGCAGCCCAACGCCGCCGCCTGCACAAATCCCTCTCCTGCGTGTTCAGAGGTTGAAGAAGGGACTTTTCACTATTTCAAATCGGGCCCCTTAATTTGGGTATGATTACAGAATGTACTCACTCTTTTTGTAATTGCAGTTTTTGACCCACTCTTATGAAAATCTTGCATTAATACCCCTGCGGATTTAATTATGGATTTTGGCCCAAAGTTTTATTGTGGATTTTGACCATGTTTCTACAATTGTATATTTGCCCCGGAAAATTAGTTAGTAGTTTTAACCTTGGATTTAATTATGGAGATATTCTAATCTTTGTGTATACTACATCTTATGCCTTGTTGATTTAATTTCGGGCTATGACCCCAAAGATTTAATTGCGGCTTTTGACCGAATTTTCTTATTGGATAATTGTCCGAAAAAGGGGTTTAACAAGTTTTATCATTGGCTTTGAAAACCGAGTTTTTCTTAGTATTATACATATTATATATTCCGTTCAAATTTAGCGTATGAGCTAAATTTAATTAGTTTTGTTTTAGGTTCGGGAGCGCCCCATAGAAGGCCCAATAATCCATACTCGACATCCGTTGATCGTTTTCCGTCTTTAACCTCGTGTGAGTACCTTTCTTGATCTAATTATGTTTAGTAGTAGTAGTAGTAGTATCATGCTAGGATGAATCTAGCATAACTTAGAGTTAATGCCAAGTAGTGGATTTAAACCTTAGGTGAGTTTTGAGGATTTGATATTGTTTGATGGATTGATGTTGATTCTAAGCTTAAGGTGTTGATGTTATCTTTTGAGGCTTGTGAAGTTTGAGAATTGGAGTATAGGGTTGTTAAGATTATGGGATAGGATATGCGTACCCTAGTATAGTGTTGACACCGTTGAGATTGTTGAGACTAGGCATGTTTATCCTAATATATGTTGTGGGTTATGTTTTTGAGAGATCTTAGGGTCTAGAAGTCTAAGGACTTCTAGCTTGTGTTGAAAGTGGCGCGAGCATGAGGGATTCTAGGATGCGGTCCTAGAATGAGAGTCAAATGATCTTGCGTAGATCATTTGTGTAGAAGTCTAAGACTTCTTGAGTTGAGCGGGTTTTGATAGATATCTTGTTGTGAGCAGGTTGTATACTTCTTCCCAAGGGAAGCGAGAGCGTTTTGTGAGTTAGCGTTTGGGACGAGGTAAGTCTCCGGACTTACTTAGCTCGTATTCCTTGTATTAGCGTTGATGTGTGTTTGGTGGTGTGTGTTTATTGTTTATGTTATAACAACTAAACCGGAAATAGGATTACCGACCTTTATATATTATTTTGGCCCAAGTGTATGATAACGGGCGGTGACATCATCTGCCTAGCTCTTGCGAGAGTCTAGGAGGTTCTTGGCGACTAGCCCGTGCTGGTTAGACGGTCGGAGGCATCCGCACCGTTCCATGCCGGTAAGTAGGGACCGAGGCGGGACCACGGTGGTCTCGTGTCACAAAACTAAGTTGAATTAGAACGAGATATGACTTAATAATAAAAAGATAATAAACCGGAATTGTGTGCTTTGAGAATGTTGTGTGTTTATGATGATTTACTTGTGTTTGTGCCTTTCCCATTGATTCTAATGCTTCGAATATGAGCTAACGGTTTTATACCGATTGTTGTAGATTACATTGCAGGTTAGGATTGCGGCCGAGAGATCCGGAAGAGTGGGCAGCCGGGGTTCCGTACATTTTAGGATTGGGTTTTGGGTGGAGTCGAGTTTGAGTATTGTTATTATTGTATGTTTTATGGCGTTAGCCTTTGGGGTTGTATTTTCGGCTGAAGTCCTTTGTTGTATTCTTTCGGGTTTTTCTTTTCAATGCATAAAAATGTATTTCGTTTTTGGCCTTTATTTGTGCCTTGTTGCAAGATCTGGTGAAATTGTTGTCAAGCTAAGGGTTGGAACCCATTGTGAGGTCCCAACCCGTAGCATCCCGAGTCCCGCGGATTTGGGGTGTTACATAATTCGACCTCGAATCATAGTCTTTCTCATCACTAGTCACACAATGACGCAAGTATGGTAGCTTCTGGACTGGATCAACTCTATGGGATGAAGATATCAACTTCTCCTTCCTTAGCCATTCTCTCGATATGCACATCAATACGTACATTACTAGATACAAACGGACTCAAATAACCGGGTGGTGAAAACTTCGAGTTCCTTGACTCTCCTTGAAGGTCTCTCGAACTTTGTATTACTCTAGACCTTAAAATTTTCACCATAACACGCAACAGTAATGAATCTCGGTCTCGATACACAAATCTCGGGCGAGATTTCCTGGCTAGGACCGAGAATTTCATTGTAGGTCTATATCTCGTCTTGGATGATGAAAAATGGATATTGCTCTAGAGCTTTCCTTATTCTATGTGCAACCAAACTGGATCTCATGGTTCAAATGACATTTCCTTGCGAACTCGATGAGCTTTATCCGCAACTAGTCTCCATTTTCCCTCTAGCTTCTTGCATGATTCCTTATGTATCTTTTTGACAATGTCCTCCTGTTTTCCTACAATCAACTTTACTCGCTCCACTAAAGGTAACGGTAAATGATGAAAGAGAGTTAAGGAAAACAACTTATTTACAAAATCATGGTAGTTCAAGGCTAGATAAGGATCGCAACTTCTAGTGTAAGCAAAAGTAATAGGTGACATCACTACAACCTCAAAGATGTAATTACTCCCCTTATTAGATCTAGCTAACTCCTCAAATAAGCTCATATTAATGTCTCCTACAGAAATGGCATTAAACTCCAAGAGACAACATAAGTCAAGAAGAATAGATCTAGATATGCTCATAAGATGCAATATACACCTAGATATACTCATAACATTCCTTAAATATGTCATGGAAACTCTAACTATGTCCTCAAGCAAGTATGGTCCATAATCATATGCGGACAACCTAACATAAAACATGTACCTCTCCAAGTGACCTTTACCAACCATAGAGGTCTTCTCCTTAAGGCAACAATGTAAGTAATGACTAGTTATGCTCACACAATCAAACTCAACAAAGAACTCTTGGAATAAGTTAGACTTATTCCTAGAATCCTGGAACACATAATGCATAAGAAAATCACCCAAATCAACATGCACAATGCATCTACACTTAATACGCTCAATCCTTGCACAATATAATCTAAGATGGTGACTAACATACAATTCCTTGGAAACTCAATGATCCATGTACTATCACTAGGAAATAAATAATGTAACCAATATCTAAGCCTCTTAAATAAGAAACTGAAGTTATGATCACTCTTAAGAAAGGTTAGACATGCTACTCTCCAATTCTCACTCAAAATACTAAATAAGTTACCTCCCTTTAACATGGTGAACTTTCGATTCAAACATCCCGGATTAACATAAATAGGTACAAGCTCCTTAGATAAATTTTCCTTAAGGTCAGAAATAAATCTTGAAAGGTTGGGGCGAGGCTCTACATGCGCAAGTCGAAATAATCTACGACAGTGTACAATCTCGGACTCAAGGACAAATCTCGGGCAAGAGTTACGGAATTTGGCCGAGATTTATTTCCTGGAGTGAAACTTTGCTTTCATGTGCCAAGGTTCCGTCCTATTATGGTAGGACTCTCTTTATCATAATCCTCCGGCATCTCTAGGAAATTGAGTTTGTGTTTTCCCTTCCTCTTAATGTCTTCAACTTGCAGTCCTACAATTAACCTCACTCGCTTCCTCATGGGTCACGGTGCAAGATTAACAACATTTGAGGGAAACAAAGCGTCAACAAAACCACAACTTGAGCTGAAAATCCTAGAACTAACAAAATTCATATATTGTGGTACACTAATCTCATCCTTATTGTATCTCCTATAAGAATCTAACAAAGCCACAACTTGAGATTATACCACATAATTCTCTTCTAACTTGATCCTAGGGGTTTTTGTTTGCTCTATGTCCTCTACTAAAGGAACAACAAAAGGCTTTCCCCTAGGTATCGATTCTTGAATCCAAGATAAAGAACAATCCGAAGATGAATACAACAATGAAGAAATCATATCGTCATCAAGAGAATTTACACACTCTAATTCAAATTTATCCACATATACTTCAAGATCATTCATAGCATTCTCATGCATATTGCAATCAAGATCAATCATGCTATGCTTATGCACATCACACTCAATAGCATCATCTAACTCAAATTCTTGTGCATACGAGTCACTTGCTTCCAAGTCATGATCATGATCATTAATTTTATTTACTAAATTAGAATCATGCTTATGGGTTTCCATACTATATGATGACATGAACTATGACCTTAGTTTAGGAACTCATTAGGTAGATTTTGCCCATGTTTACGCATGATTTGGCATTAGTTTGTGGCATTTATGCTTATTCGAGTCATATTTTAGAAAAGATACCTACACGAGCTTTTGTCAGTTTTTCAGGTATTTTGACGATCTTTTAGACGTTATCGACATATTCATGGATCCAGTCTCATGGTGGTTCGAATTTGAAGTTCCGAAGGAAACGAGCCTAGAGCAAAGAAGAAGACAAGAACCCGAGTTGGTGCAAGTTTTGCACCAACTCATGTTTCTATTGAAGAAAGCAAGTTGAAGTCTTAGGAATCTCGGTTCACTCAGGAATCTCGGCCGAGATTTTGGCCCGAGATTCCTGTTCTAGCACCTTCGGCACTTGTCACGAATTATCTAGGTGACTCCTTTAGATTAGATTCATTGAGATTGAGATTTGAAAGATTGGAGTGGAGTTTTGAGTGATTTTTAGTGAGAAATTGTTGAAGTGTTGTAAGATCCGACTTGGAGCTACTATTTGGAGTATTGTGAGACTTGTTTTTGAACATCAATCCAGCTAAGTTTTTTCTCCCTTTCTTTCTCATTTTGGGCATGGAATGCATGTATGCTTGTGTGATGATTATTGATCTACAAAATACATGTTGTAGGCTAAGTGTTTGTGATTCTAGGGTGATAGATTGATAGTTATGACTTGGATGATGATATTATGAACTTGCATGTTAGTTTAGGATGATTTGGTTGCCCAAAACCTATCTCGATGGAAATCTCGTCCTGTTCTCCATGGATCTCGGCCGAGATTGCTCATGACCCACCCCAGATTTTCCTCTGTTGTCCGTAATTGATGAATCTTTATGTTAGGATGTTAGATTGTTCAAATCCTATAGTTTATTGAGTTGAATCTAGCTTAGGATGACCTAATGTTAGCAAACTAAGTGATGAATGAGACTTACCCGGTAATTTCCCCTCGTAGGTATAGATGATGATGAACTCTAGGTAGTAGAGGTGTAAAAAACTTTATTGAATTGAGTGTGCTAGGATTGCTACATAAGACGAACCTATTCCGAGACTTACCCGATAAGGATTGGTTTGAACCTCAGGTAGTGAGCCGGTTAGTGTTGAATTCCCAACCTTAGTTCCTTGAAACTTACCCGGTACTAGGAACCTTGGTGCGGGACTAGGGGAATATGAGACCTCCCCCGTAATTATACTCATAGGAGAAACACCCTTTTCTCATAATAACCGCAGCCTTATTCTATATGATTAGAAGACTTGAATCCGATGCCATAACCGGAAATCTTGAACTTTAGAATCCGCTTTCTCATATTGTTCACATATCTCGTGTTTGTGTTGTTTGTTTAATTGATAACTTTGCATATCTTTGATCTTTGATAGATCACCAACAAAACCAACCAAAAATATCATGATTTTCGTTCTCTTATACTTGACATGGCTTCTTCTTTCGACCTTCCAAGGACCATTTTGATCCCTTTTAAGTTCTTGAATGCTCCATTTTTTACCTAAAGAAAATCTAGAGGAAGTAGACATCCATTGACAAAAAAGACTCATAATGATAGTATGGATATGTAGATCATGTAAAACTAAGCCTAAACTAGAACTAAATGCATTTAAAATATACACATGAAAACATGCTATTAAAATACCCTCATATTTGATCCTTTTGGTACATACTTTAAATAAACGATCACTCTCATTATGAACGTCATAACAAAGTTAGAATATATCGGACCAAAATAATGAATAATCATGAAACAAGAAAGGTTCCAAATGCACAAAATAAACCCATATTCAACTTTTCAAGGTTGTCACTCACAAAAAACAACTATTTAGCGGTTTTAATAGATGTTTGCATTAAGTTTATAAAACACCCCTAGACCTTCCACCACCACTTTTTTCGCCTTCATCCGAGCCTCGAAAGATCAAAATACTCAAGAAATGGGTAAAGAATTTTGACATTTTGAATGGATTACATACTGCCCTAACTCGTGACTTGGATACATCTATGATAATAACCACATGCATTCACGACACTCACATAATACCCCTCAAATGTCCGACCCAATAATATTAATAGGAATACTAAAGGTCCCTAAATCTTCTCTCTCGATATGACTCACTTCTGGTGGTTGATATGGATGTTGATTGTCTTGTCATCTTCACTCCTTGCACCAAACCAAATTCATCTTGCTGAAAAGGATTTATTGTAAAAACTTGTCATGAGAAGGCATTCTTCTATAAACTTCGACAAATGATATGTTGATTAAAACTTGTTTAACTCACCAGCTCAATTGTTAATCGCAAAAATCTATCTAAAAATCAAGTATTTAATACTTATATTTATAGTACTTAATTGACCCCAAAGATCCTTTCCAACAAAAGTATATAATATTTATATTTTTAATAATTTCACCACAAAAAACCTATATAATATTTCTTTGAGGGCACAAAGGATGTTTTATTATACTTAATATTTATATTTTTAATAATAATTTCACCATAAAAATATTTCTATCCTAAACTCTGCATTAAATTTCCATATTTTGCGAAAGTATTTTTAAAAAACTAACTAAAAAATCTTAAAGTACTAGAAAAAAAATAAAGTAGTCAAAATTTTTATTTACCGAATAAACCTTAGACTGTATTTTTCTTTTTTTTTTGTTTTGAAATTAATATAAAAGGAATATTAGTAGGTAGGTAGGTAGTACGTACAATCTTGATAAATTCATAATTGACCCAAAGCTATTTAAAAACGCCCGGTTGGGACCACGTCATGACGTCCCCTCACCAATTGCTTTTGCACTAACAAGTAACAATTCTATAAGGCTATCACAATTTTATACTAATATATAAAACAGGCATCTTATTCTTTTAATGTTACAAATATACCCCTCCCAACTTGTACTTGGTCAAAATATCATTCAGTCTCTCAACTTGCCACATCAGCGAGGCTCCCTGCTAACCATGTACGTGTCAAAATAGAACTGATGTTATATATATTCTTTAGTAGAAAATGAATATAATCATCAATTTCCTATTTTAAAAAAAAAAAAACCTCTCTTTTTTGCACCCCAGTCTAGCCGGAGTCTAGGCGCACCTGCTTTCTCCACCCTGCGTGGCTGCCCGGCTGCGCCCCCACCCTCTCCACCCTGCCACCCCAGGCCTGGTGCTACTCCGATGGGCGGCCCCAAGCGCTCCAAGAAACTCTCGATGAAGCTCTCTGAACTGCAATCCCTACCCAAACACTCCAAACCCCCATCCAATCCCCCCGAGCCCCTTTGAAACTGTGTCTGAAGAACTCATTCGATCTAATAACGCCAGGCTCTCAAAGCCACCCCTGACGCAGGCCCCCGTCCTATCCTCTCCGACCACCTTCCCCCTCCTTGTGTCACCCAAACCTATCAACCGCCCTGATACCACCCACCAAAGTCCCCCTGCTACTGCTTCAACCCAATCTCACATACTCGGAAATGCTCCTCAGCATGCTACTGTTGGCCCTTTGCATGCTGTTCAGTTGGAAAATGCTTCCGACTCCCCTCAAATCAACAACGATTCAGTTGAAATCACACCACTTCACATTCCTCTGGGCTCTCCCGACCCCCCACATGCCGGAGCAACACACAACACCACCACCCAACCCACCCCGTCCCCTCACATTCCTTATGAACCTGACAGCCCAAAAGCCACTTTCAAAAGCATGCTATTAAATGCGACCTCTTGGAACCATGTTCCCCTTCCATTCTCCCCAGGCATTGTAGGAGGGGTTATTCATTTCTTTAATAATGATGTCTCTGACTCAATCTCGAAATGGAACATGTCACTTGTAGGGTTTCCCTTGGAAGACCCATGGCATACCAACGCATGATAAATTTCGTTGCCATCTCCTGGAACCTCGTTCAGCAACCAAAAATTCTTCGGAATGATAACGGAGTTTTTGTTTTTCATTTTGCCAATGAGAACAACCTTAACACTATCCTCCTTGGGAGCCCTTGGATTGTTAATGGTGCTACTTCCCTCCTTCTCAAGAAATGGCAGCATGGAATGCCCCTGCATTACTCAAGTTTCGACTCCGTTCCAGTGTGGGCTTCACTACATGATTTGGATTATCGCTTCCGGTCCCCTCGAATGCCTGCAAAAATTGGTTCGGCGCTTGGGATGCACTTACTTACCGATTCTTGCTCAGCAAATCTGGACAGGCTTGGGTTTGCCAAAGTCCTTGTCAAGATCCACGCCAACAAACCTTTGGTACGCGAACTCACCTTCATGGGTTCGGACGGGGAAATGATCACTCAGAAGGTTACCTATGATTGGTTGCCTGATCACTGCCCAAAATACCTCCTGTTTGGCCACAAGTGCCGTTCACTAGTCGGTACCTCAGCTCATCGCAACACCAAGATTCACCAAGCTCACTCCATTCCCCTTCCCCTCCCAAACCAGGGACCACTTCTACCAACCCCGGATGCTTCCCTACGCCTACCTCTGCACTATCCCGCACCACAAAATAAAAGCACACAATCCAAAATCCCCTTGAATTCTAGTTTGGCTAGCCCTTGACCCCTGTTGACGTTTTGGAGGTTCCTTCAGCTCCCCTTAACCCCACCCTTGATCCTAGCCAAGTTGGCTACCTCACACAAACCAAAATCACCCAACCCACGAATACCTTGGGCTCTACCTCATCTACCTCAATCCCATCTATCACCATCCCCAACGTCACTTCCCTTACTACACCCCTCCCAAACCACACCAACAATCCAAATGATGTTAAGAACCACAATCTCAACATCATCACCTCCGCCACTTCCAGTGCCAAGGACACTAGAGGAATCATCGATGTTCCCAATGTTTATTAAGATGTGTGCATGGAACATCAGGGGTCTAAACCACCCTACCAAACAGCAGGCCATACGTGACATGGTTAAGAATCACAATATCGACATCATCGCTGCTATTGAAACTAGACTTACCAATAAAAAGATGCCCACTCTCACAAACCTCATCCCCCACTTATGTCACACATCAAACAACTCTACTGAATTCAGATGCCGGATCTGGATTTGGTGGAACCCTTGTAACCTTCAACTCACCACCATCCTTACTACCAACCAACTCATTCACGTCACTATCTCCCCCATTGATCATGGTCATCCTTCTCACTATACAACACCTTTTGCCTGCTCCTTCATATATGGCCATAACCGGCCTGAAGATCGTAAGCCTCTCTGGGACGCCATAGCCACCATCAAGCAGATTAACGCCCAATCACCTTGGGTCCTCCTGGGTGATTTCAACACCATCTTAAGCCCTGGTGAAAAAGTTATGGAGCACCCCTCTCTAGCCTCCTAGCAATCCAGCGAACTTGCTGACTGTCTTTTAGTTAACTCTCTGCATGATCATGCTTACTCCGGATGCAAGCTCACTTGGAACAACAACCAAATTGCAAACAACATCTGGTGTAAGCTTGATCGGATACTTGTTAACTCCACATGGGACAACGCCTACCCTAACTCTTCAGCGTTCTTCGACAATGCTAGCATCTTTGACCACTCCCCTTCCATCCTAACCATCAACAAAAAGCCAAGCAATCCAAAGCGTCAATTCAGGTTTAACAATAATTGGGCTCACCATAAGGACTTCCACTCCAAAGTTGCCATATCCAGGTCATCTCCTATACCGAGTGAATATTCCAATAGTCCCATGCACCTACTTACTTTCAAACTGAGGCGCCTTAAACCTGCTCTGAAGCGGTTCCCAAGCACCAAACTTGAAGAATTGCATGCCTCCATTGAAAACCTGAAAGCATCTATGACCACAATACAAAACAGTCTCCAAGCCTCCCCACTCGATACCATGCTCTTTAACCTGGAGCGTCAATATACTACCTCCCTTATCTCAAATATGGATCTTCTAAGAGTCACGCTTACATAGCTATCCAAGGCTTCATGGGCTAAGCATGGAGACCAATGCAGTAACTATTTTTTCAAGAGCATAACTACCTATAGAGCCTCAAACACTATCAAGTGCATTCTCAACCCCCTTGACACTGCTAATAGCACCATCCACAATCCTGACAAGATCTCCGAAATCCTAACTAACCACTTCTCCTCTCTCCTCAGCCCCACCACCCCACCAAACCCCCGCAATCTCTTCCCAGATTGCTGCCTTCCCACTATTCACCCGGGTCACGCTTCAAACCTCAGCATGGCCATCTCTCCTTCTGAAGTCAAAACCATTCTTTTTGCAATTGGGGATCACAAAGTGCCTGGGCCTGATGGGTTCAACTCCTATTTCTTTAAAAAATCATGGAGCACTACCGGTCATGACTTCACTAAAGCCATCATGGGCCTTTTTGAGACCAGCTCCCTCCCCAGCTCCTATAACCACATGTCCATCTCATTGATCGCAAAAAAACCAAACCAATGTCGCCCTCTGACTTCAGGCCAATCTCGTGTTGTAACACCACCTACAAGGTCATTGTCAAGATCCTTGCTTCAAGGCTAAACGAAGTTCTCCCCTCCATCATTGGAAGCTATCAAGGTGCCTTCGTGAAGGGTCGTTCGATCAAGCATAACATTCTCATTGCCCAGGAGTTGCTCAAAAAATACAACCACAAACGTATCTCCCCTCGTTATGCCCTCAAAGTGGACATTACCAAGGCCTTCGACTCAATATATCACAACTTCATTATACACTGCCTGGGCAAGATGGGGTTTCCTCCTAAATTCATCCAACTTGTTGACGCTTGCATTGCTAGTCCAACCTTCTCGATCAATTTGAATGGCTCCCTCAAGGGTCATTTTAAGAGCACCAGGGGCCTTCGTCAAGGTTGCCCCTTATCCCCACCTCTTTTTGCCATTGCCCTAGAAGTCCTATCTTCTATGATATACACAAATACATCCAACCCAAGCTTCAAAATTCATCCAAAATGCTCCTCACCACGCATCACCCACCTTTGTTTTGCTGACGATATTCTTCTTTTTTGTAGGGGTAATTTTAACTCAATCAACATCCTGAAACAAACTCTCACTCACTTCGGGAACTATTCAGGGCTTCACATCAATCTCAACAAATCTAGCCTTTACCTTGGAGGCATTCACGAGCAGGATTCTATCATCTTTGCAAATCGCACTGGGATTCCACTTGGCTCCTTCCCCTTCACCTACCTTGGCATCCCTATCGGCACAAAGAGGCTTAGAAATGCAGACTACTTGCCCCTTATTACCAAAATCACTCAAAATATTAACTCTTGGCATGCAAGGAACCTATCATATGCAGGTAGGAAGCAAATAATCTCTTCAATTCTCATTCCCCTTTAGTACTATTGGTGTTCGGTACTTCCCATCTCTCATGCTGTCGTGATGAAAACCAATGGGTTGCTTCGCTACTTCCTTTGGTCGGGTGTGGAGTCAAGCCCGAGAGCCCTTTTTGCCTGGAAGTCCGTTTGTAATAATTTGTCTGTCTGATGGTGGTCTTGGATTTAAGGAGCTCCTTTCTTGGAATAGAGCATGCATCTCCAAACTTCTTTATGAATTGGAATCCCACCCTCTTGACCATGACCTCTGGACACGTTGGATCCATAACCACTACCTAAAAAATCAATCCATCTGGTCATGTGAGCCAAGCTACGAATATAGTTTTACTTGGAACTCCATCCTCAAAGTCAAAAACGACCTTCTTGCCTGCCTCAATGGACACAATTTCATCACCACCACAAAAAAGCATAACGGGAACTTCTCTACCTCAGCAGCCTATACCTTACTCAAACCCGTGGTGCCTCACCCTCACCCCTATGGACTTGAGATCATCTGGAAGAGTACAAACATCCTAAAATGCAACTTCATAACCTGGATTGCCAGCCACCAAAGACTACCTACCCTCTCCAAACTACTCTCCTAGAACATTGTCCAAAACGATTCATGCAAACTCTGTGATGGGCAACCCGAAGACGAAGATCACTTGTTCCACATCTGCAGGTTCTCATCTCTCACCCTTGATCTCATTTCAAAATGGACACACACTCTAGTACCTTATCCCTACAAAACCAACATTTGGACATGGCTTCGAACCTCCAAACCTCACAAGCGTGATCTCATTGCATACATTAGGACTACCATCATCACTGCCTATGTTTACTTCGTATGGAAGACTAGAAACGAACTGATCTACAACCATAAAGTCACTACTAAAATCGAATGTGCCCACAACATTATACGAGCTACAAGAAGTCATTTTGCTCCACACTGGAGGGAAAGATCCCCAAACTCGCTTGCCTGGGCCAACCGACTAGGCATTCATCTCTTATAATTATGCTCACCTCATGTCCCTATGATACTGTCTGTTGTCTAAGTTGACTCCCTGTATATCCTGGTTCTTTTCATTAATATAACACTCTTTCAAAAAAAAAACTAAAACGACAAACCCGTTATTTTTTTTTTGAAAAGTTTCGTTTTTTTATAGAAGAAGAGAAAAATGTACTTACATAATAGGGTTGACTCGACCTAAGAAGATTTAAGCAAGCAAGCAAGGAGAGAGAGGGAACTATATTAGGTGACTTCTGCGCATGCTAGCCCAGGCGATGGAGTCAGTGAATCTGTCTTTCCCATGGATTGCAGCGAAGCACTTGATGGTATGAATGATAGAGTGAGCGCAGGTGATAGCTGGGGTGAACTTGTTGTTGTAAAGGAGCTCATTCTTGTCTTTTAAGTGAAATAAACGAAGGCATTGATCGACGAAACTCTAATGCTGGAGATGAGGCTTATCTTAAGGGTGTTATAGGTAGAGAGCCATTCCCAGATGTTGTTGAGGTAGGGGTAGTGTTGTCTAGTCTAGTGGGAAATGATGTCAAGGACAAAGCTAGAGTAGTTACATTTAATCCAGAGATGGGACTCGTCCTCAAGATGGTTTTGGCAGAGCTTGCAAGTGTAGTCAGTGATGAAGTTCCACTTGAAAAGCTTAGTTAGAATGGAAGTCTTTGGTGGCACGCTATCCAGGTAATGAAGCTGCACTTGGGTATGTTAAGGTCATTCTAGATCATGTTCATCATGGTGGCATTGGGAGGGAGAGAAGGGTTATGGAAGAAGGTGTAGGCATGCTTAGTCAAGAACGAGCCATTAGAACGAAAGATCAGGCTAATGAGGTTTGAACCAGGCCCAAAAGAGAGAATGTCGTCTCAAACCTTGATAATCATGCTCCATGTATGGCTATGATTGTAGCTTGGAAGATAGTCCCAAATGGAAAGCCTCTTGAGGATGTTCTTGTCGATCCACACGCACTATAAGTTATTCTCTTTCAACGCAAGGTCATAGATGAGACAGGATAGGCACGCCTTATTTCAAGAAAGGAGCTTTTTGAAGCCAAGGCCCCCAGGTTCCTAGAGGTGCACACAATGTTCCAGGCCACTAGAGCACACTTGCTAGAGTCCTTCCCATACCAAAGAAAGGAGCTTAAGAGGCTTTGGATCTTGTGTAGAATGGTAGGGGGGATGAGGAAGATCGAACACCACTAATAGTGCGTGGACATAAGGATTGAAGAGGTGACTTGCATTCTCTCGGCGTAGGAGAGGAGCTTGGCGCTTCAAGAGTGGATCTTCTTAGTGATATTGTTATGAGGGGCTGGTAAAAACTCATTATTTTTCACATAATGTTGGTGATTTAGGTTTTGATATAGTGTTGAGTACTAGGGTTACTTCTCCTATCATAAATTGGTTTTAGATGGAACTTCTAAATGCTTTGTAGATTTTTAGTGGCCGTGTGATGACTTAGCCTAAGAGATCGGCACGAGGGAGTATCTACACCGTTAAGGAAAAGTCATAACACAAGAAATTATGAGTCGTAATGGAACCTCGTTTGAGCTAGAGCTAGAGCATTTTTGTAATTTTTCATACAACCGCTAGGAATCAAACGACATGAAGAACACACGTCCAAACACGCTAGGTTTCATCTTAAAACCGATTGACAATATACTTTATTGTAGCCAATGTGGCGCAATTCATACTTCTCACCAACCTTTTATTAAAGACTGAAATACCTTTAATTGTCGGCCTAATTTCCTATAAATAGAGTATGTTACACTTGTTTTGGTACATTTCGTTTATGTAACCATATATTTTTAGTTCCATTGTATATACATGCCTCCTTGTAACTCATTGTAAAATTCAAAAGAGTGATGTAGTTCTTTTGACATCCGTCTTAGATTGGTTTTGTATCAATAAAATCCTAGAATACTTTACAATTGTAAAAAGGAAAAGGTGTGTAATCTTGAAATTCCGACACTCAACATTGGCTTTGGCAGCAATCTCTTTCTATACCGATTCTAAAATTCTTCTTCCTTGAGTTTGGTGCTCTACTGATGTTTAGAATTAGATATTTGTAAGAGGTTTAATAAAAGAAATATAAAGAACTAAGAACTGAATATATATATATATATATATATATATATATATATATATATATATATATATATATATATATATATATATATATGATAGTACGGTTCGGTTAGAGAGAGAGAAGGAAAAGATAGTGGTGAGTTCTGACTTGTGAAGCATGAGTACAGTAGAGAGTATACTGTCATCTGGAAGATAAAGAAATTCACTTTCATGGCTAAATACCTTCTTTCTCCCACCCATCATTTTGTCCAATCATGCATCATCATATCTACCATACATACATTACAACTTATCATACATGCATCAATACACATCCCACTCTCATCTACCTCTCACTCTCACTCTCTCTATATATGTGATTATGGTCCCATCGTGCGAGTATATATAGGTTTTGGTTCCGGGGAAGATAATCCTTATAGAGAACATGCAAAAAAAATTGTTATTTTTTTTATGTTATGAGTTCACCTTATTTTATAGTATCACTCTTTATTTTTTCAATGTATAAAAAAATACGTTTATTTTTTGATTTCGATGAGAAGAGAGCTTGTAGATAGGAATTAGGAGGGTTGTGAGCCACACACACTCATTGATTTAAAATTAGGAAAATACCCTTACATTCAAACTAAAGGCTCTCACACACTCACTGCTCATATTTTTATATGTCATTGTTCATGTTTTTATTCATTGGTGTTCATAGTGTTTTTATATGTCATTGTTCATGTTTTTATTCATCGGTGTTCATAAATATAAAAAGAACGTGGGATGAAGAAATGTGAGAAAGGTTTGACCATTTTTTTTAGTGTCTAATTTTTTCCCTCCATATTTACTGTAATTATCAAAATGTCATTAATGATATCTTGTACGACAGCCTTAGATTTAGAACTCATCCAATAGCTCACAATGCTCTTTATTCTTATATAAAAGCCTCAATGGAAGGATGAAGATCATCTCTGGACCCACTGCAGCTATGGTTCTCTTGTCCTGGACATTGTTTCTCGCTGGACCATAACTCCCTACCCCGCTCCCTATCTCAATAACCTTTGGAGCTGGCTTTGCACTTGCACCAATCACAATCCGACGTTGATCGAGAGTGTCCGGATTGCCACCATCATTTCTTTCATCTATCAACTATGGATGGCGAGGAACCAAATGATCTTCAACAACACTTTCACCAGAGTTGTGGAGTGCGCAAGCTCGATGATCAAGACCATCAAAACTCATTTTGAATCTAACTGGAAGGATAGATCCCCCCCTACTCTCCATAAGGCTAGATTGCTGAAAATTAGGCTCACATAACTCTCTCCTCTTCCTGTTGATTCGTGCTCTTTGTTAAACTCTCATGTAGCTCTCTTGTATATCCTATCTCCATTCAATATAATTAACCTTTCAAAAAAAAAAAAAAAAAAAAAAAAGCCTCAATGGAAAACTCTTGTGCACGAATATGTAATGATATATATTATTGTAGCCGATGATAATTTCATAGATGAGGTTAATAGGGGTGATCAATTTTCTCTCGAGGCTCTCTACACGGTTACCCACATCAAACTTGCTCTAAATTTCAAGTTAGGTAAACTTTTGTTACAATTATAAAAATAGTGAACTCTACTTACCCATTTGATTTTAGGACAGTTGCTTGCATTGCATATTACAACACCATCTGCAAGAGCATAGCTAAATGGCCCCTTCAACAACTCAAACCATTACGCCCTTACCTCATCAACAAGTCCAGTTGAGATTGTTGTAAGGAAAAAAAAAATGCCCACACGATAACACAAGAAGTTATAATGAGACCAACATATAACGTGTGCCCTTCACGTAAAATGAGATGTAAAATCCGTCCAGAAATTTGACTTCAACAAAGCCTTCAACTTTGTTTACCGGTCTCTCATCCATCTCAATATGCCCATAAACCTAACCTTTTGTTCTTGTCTTGCTATACCTTTCGTGCATGCTATCACCTCCAAATGTCAATATCGCATTCATATATCGTTTAAAAATAAACATATAAATATGTTTATTCATTCCAACATTTATATATGGGCATGTATACATACCCGGAATTTTAACACTCCTCGTTTGACCCCGTTACATATTTTTTCAGGATTTGCTTCTAAAAATGTTTTCAGGGTAAAAAGTTAAACAATTGTTAAATTTTCAAATATAACATATATTTTTAACTACAAAGTATTTATATTAAAAAAGCATTTTTTTTCGCTAAAAACCCGATTTTCGTAATTTTACCATAAGGCTTACTACATATATGCAATTGATCCTCAAGGTTATATGATTATCAGGTAGGTAGCCATGAGCCCATGACTCTTTTTTTTAGCATTTGAACTAGGTAGGGACAAATGGACAGACAACCATACATGTAATATTAATTTTACAAAAATGAACCCAAAATCTTACTATTTTACACCAAAACACCAATAAAAAGCTAACTAAGCATAAAGATAAACCGCTACCAAAAGGTCATCCCATTTCGTGGGACCTCTTTCTTGCACAAAGTTGACAAGCAAAAAAAAAACCTACTTCCCCTATTAAAACATCAATTTAATATTACATAAATACCCTTTTTACGCTTCAAAATTTCAGAAAATTGACATTATATCATATTTATTCAAGTCCAAGATTACCCACTCATGGAATATTTTTATATTTTTCTAATATATTTTATACTTTTATATCTAGTACGTGCATGAATGAAAAAATTATTAATGAAACTAAATATGAAAAATAGTTAATCTTTGCATTTTTATATTTTTAGTTTACTAATCAGTTAACTTATATTACATATATGGGTAACTTTTAAAAGAAAATAAAAGTATGGAAATTCAAAAATTGACGCGTTGGCCTACACGCAGTTATGGTACAATTTGTATGCCCTACATTAGGTTTTATGGGCAACTACAAAACTGGAGAAAACAGCATACACCTACAACTAGGGGTGTTATATCACTTATATGAGCCGATCGATCCGAGTCTTACCATGCATGCTCAAGCTCGACTCGTTTATAAACGAGCCGAGTTCCAACCAAGCTTTTGACGAGCTAATCGAGTTCGAGTAGCTCGTCTACAATTATGCTCATATAGTGTTATTTTATCCGAATGGTCCAAGTTTTACTTGTACAAACTCGAGCCGCTTTTAACAAGTCGAACGCGAGTCGAGTCCGAGCAACTTGTTAATGTATCAGCCCTACCTACAATTGCCTTCTGCCTCCAAATACATTCCATGGAGATGTCAAATCTTTCAATAATAAAATCGTTTATTTCACTCTCACATATGTAGTTTATATAAAATAATAAAGTTAGTTGGGCTATATTTTACAAGGCAATAGTTATATAATTAAAACTATATATGTTATAAATAACATAGTTTATGGCAATATTCGTTATTAAATAATAGTTTATAAAATTAACTTAACCGATTATTTGTACTTTATATATAACTAATTTGATTCTCCTATTTTGTACCAGTTGACTTAATATAAACAATGTACTTAGTTTTTTTTTTAAGTTTTGGAATTAAAATTTTGTATTTTGAATTTCAAAGATTCAAACATTCCTATGAAAATAGAAGATATAAAAGCTAATTCAATTTAGAAAATACTCAGAATGATAGTAAAATTTAAGTGGGAGAGACATATAAGAGTTAGGGTTATTGGATCGAGATTATTGAAGATTATAGAATTATTTGAGGTTGAAAGTTGGAAAATTTTTCATCCTCATCAATGAAGATTATGGAATTATTGAGAATGAAAATCGTCAAAATAATTTCCAACAACTCTATCAAACGGACCCTTAGTATCTTCTTTAGTATAATACATAGCTAGTTTTAAACTCTGGGAAAACAAAAATAACTCAAGCGGATTAAGAACTAGACTAATCATAAACGAAAATCTAAACCAAAAAGGAGATAATATATAAATTAGGACACATTTTGAGTAAAAACTCTACTCAGCGGAATCTCGAGAAGGAAGATTTAGCCCATAATTCACTACGTAACCAAGTAAACACAAGCTTAGAAATGGTTAAAAACAAAATGAAAAGTAACAATAAGGATGAGAAGTAATGAAGCAAAAATCAAGTCAGAAACAAGGAGAAGGAGGAGGAAAATATTTGGTCTTTTCTCTTTCACTCTTGTAAACCTTATAATCCTCTCCGAGCGACAAATACTCTAGCACGTAATATAATATCATTGAAAAATCGTCGTTGAAAAACACTTAAAGCTCTATCCGAAGGTGAAAACCCTAAAATAGATGAATAATGGAAGCTCTACAACCACCAAGCGTAAGAGAAATGACGGTGAGTTTCAATTAAATAAACGTATTAGTTATCATCGGGTTTGAGTGCGGTCAAGTGTTGAATACTATACAAATGAGCTGCATATTTTGATAAGTGTGAGCAAATTCTTTTTTATCAGTGTTGAGATGTAACACAATAATACTACTATGCTTATACATAGATCAAATATTAGTTATTGTCGATTCCAAAAGCAACATAAATTTGATAGTTAAATGACTTAGAAATGCTGATTTGAACAAAAGCGGATCAAATATTAGTTATTGGGAGCAGATTAATGACATACCCCTAACCCTAATGACAAGAAAGAAAGTCAAGTCTAAACACTCTTTTTGTTCCAAGTGTGAGTAAATGCAAGTAGAGACGTGTACATTAGGTACTACGGAGGTTCCTCAATATGGGCCCCACCCAGCTTATGACAGATGCCCATGTTGCCTTGTCCCTTCCTTCACTCTATTGCATTTGTTAGGTGAGGAATCATATGACAAAAACATGATTTTGCCTTTTTTTTTTTTTTAAATAAGTGCACCACAAAGAAAGGTCATTTGGGTAATTAAAATGGTACAATCTACCAACTGTCAATGTTCTAAAATACACCATCTATCGTCTAGACAAGGCTTACTTTTATGTTTTTACCTTAAAATTTATGTAGAATTAATAGATAGTGAATAGTGCCATACCACACAATCAGATTTCACTCTTTTAAAAACCAGAGAGGGGAGGCAAGACATTCACTATGTCAAGAGTCGACTCAGGGATGGAGGTGAGAAAGACAATCAAAGACTACTCCGACGGGGACATCGTCCTCACGTCCATTACGCCATCGCTAAGTACCCAAGCCTCCCATGATAAATCAAGAATGAGAGGAATCAGGCTCATAAATGAGAAGCAAATTGATTTTACTCATTTTAGAAAATAGGGTTTTTGACCCGTCCACACCATCTAAATCCGAATATTCCCGTCTTGAACCGTTCAAAAAGGTCCGTCTAGCACTAAGACGGGACGGCCGACTTTTAGAACACTGCCAACTGTGGCATTGAAAATATAAAAATCATCTCAAGCTTAGATGAAAGAATATATGTATTATATACCGAGTAGCTAATACTTGCTCAAGTGTTGTAACAAATCAGGAAATTACCATATTGAATGAAAAAACAAAAAGGTGGAAGGACATTTTCCTTATGGCAAAGGCAAATTAGTAAGCAAGTTAAAAATAATAGCAAGATAAAAAAAAAATTTGACAGCTCACATGGCTCCAGCACCACCAGACGGGGCTTTAGCCGGCTTCACTTTCACCAAATCCACAAGATCACCGAACAGCAGATCACCCGCAGCCTTGGGCTGCTGCTTAACAGGCGGCAAGTACGTAGTCATCGCGAGTTGGTTCGGAGTGTTAGTTGTTAGACTCAATGCTGTAGACTCATCTTTTAAAGACAGCCCGTACATTCCTTGTTCAAGATACTGAGTATCCTGCGGTCCATAGCCGTACATTTGATGAGACTGATGCATGGGGTTCATTTGGTTGCCTTGCATGGCCTGTGAAAGCATGCCCATCATTTGTGAGCCTTGCATGGGCTGAGTGTATATTGTTGGCATTTGGAAATTTTGGTTCAGTGCCATCAGTTGGCTGCTTGTGATTGGCTGCACAAACATGCCTACTATTTGTTGATCATTTCCTGTTGATGGTAGTCCAAAGGTTTGCATTCTAGGTGATTGGGGATTTCCTCCCATCTTCGAGATTAGCATTGTCGATGAAAATGGTGTCCCAAATGGCTGGATCTCGCTTGACTGTGACTCCCATGGTGGTGGTGGCATTGATCCTCCATTTTGTGTACCTGCAAGCAATTTTGATCTAAATTTACCCACCGAGGACTGAACTGGTTTATACATTATGGATGCTCTTATAGAATAGAATGGAATAGACATGTTCAGATCCAGGCAGTCCGTCCGGCCCGCTTAAAAAAACGGGCGGGTATGAACAAAGAAAGAGGCCCGACCGGGCTGAAAAGTCCGGCCAGCCGGCCCCGGTAAAAATATTATAGTGTATATATTATTAATATTAATATAAGTATAAAATATTTATATAATTATAGTAAAGTTAATATATTTTAAATATAATATTTTTTAAAAAATCATATTAAAAACATTTTTTAAGATATTTACAAGAAATGGTACCGAGAGGCCTGCCCAACCCGCCCGGGCGGTACGGAAGCCATTCCAAACCCGGTAGCCGGGTTTGGCCCGAGTCAGGATGAACAGACTTAATATTTTATAAAGCCCGGATATGAAAAGGTCTAGAATGGAATAAGAGTGCACCGTAGATTGGAGATGACGCTTTTTGTTGCATTTGGCCACTTTGAGAACCCCAAGGGGAGCCAGAAATTTGTGGATATGATTGTTCATGAACTGATGAAGCCATTCCATTTTGTTGTAGAGGAGATGGTGATTGTTGTTGCAAGTGGGAACTTTGAGCACCCCAGGGGGAGCCTGAAATCTGTGGATATGATTGCTCATGGGCCGAACCCATGCTTGGAGGCATTCCATTTTGTTGTATTGGAGATGGTGGTTGTTGTTGTTGTTGTTGCAGTTGGGTACTTTGGGGACCCCAGGATTGTTCATGAGGTGATTCCATGTGTGAAGTAATTCCATTTTGGTGTATCGGATGTTGTTGTTGTTGTTGTTGCTGGTGGACGCTTTGAGCACTCCAGGAGAAGCCAGGAACTTGTTGATACCCTGATTGTTCATTAAGTAATGCCATGTTTGGAGTCATTCCATTTTGGTACACTTGACCTTGTTGTGGATACAAGTGTTGCTGGTGGTGGTGGTGGTGGGATTCTGATCCAGATACAAGGGCAGGCTTACCATTTGAAGGATTTGGAGGATTGCTACCCATAGATAACAGATCAACCAAGGCCAAAGCATTATGGTCAGAAGCAACTGGACTTGAGGGCTGAGGTGCAGAAATAGGAACAAGGGCTAGTGAGTTCTGTGTTGGTGAGCTGTAATCATCTCCACCAAGAAGATCACAATCAATGAGATCCATTTTTACTTCAATCTTTGGTGGAGTTGGAGTCTTGTTGGCAGCAGGCAAGGCAGAAACTGGCATCTGTGTCACAACACTTGCTTCAGACCTGCCAACAATTGGTTTGCGTCATTAGGAAAGAGGATATTTCAGTCTACTAAGAGTACCATAGCATAAACTCATTTAGTAAATATACAAAATTATATATATATATATATATGGTAAATTAGAGGGATCTACAAAACAAAAGCCTGTAAAAAAAGAACCTATATAACCCAATTCTTTCATTTTATTTTATTTTATTTTATTCCTATTGAATTAGTGAGAATTCCTCAACATCCCAAAGATCAAAGGAGGTCATATGTAAAATGCAGCACAATATACAAAAAGTCAAGTAACTGTGAAGAAAACTTGACCAAATTCCTGTCAAAGAGTGAGAGAACTGAGAGTGCAAATTAAAATGTACCTTCCATTAACATATCTACTGCTTTCTACTGCATCAACATGATGACTTTCCACAATGCCACGATCTTGAGGGGTAAGCTCGCGCTTAGGTCTCTCTACTTGAACACTAACTCCAGAAAGAACAGTATCATACTTCACAAGAACACGTTGCAAATCATCATGCAAAGCTAGTCCTTGACAGAGCAATGACTCATCCCTAGAAAAATTGCAACCAATTATTATCAAATGTGCCAAGTGTTTCAATTGCAGTAGAATTTGGAAAAATACTGAAGCAAACCTAATATGAATGTCCATTTATCTGTCAGACAATTTCAGGAAAAAAAACATATTGAGTAGGAAAATTCACTAGGTGATAATGGAAGATAATAGGAGGACGGGGGGAGTTCATTCAGACTTTCAGCAAATTAAGTAGAAAGAATACAGTATTGTGGTTTGGATCGTGAAGATCCTAAAATGGTGATCATGATGAATGTATATGAAACAGGTTTCTTAAACAGGATATGATATTATTTTTACTAATGAAAAAAGCATCTGAGATGTTAGAGCTGCTGATTTCAAACTATTCTTTTTTGTCTTTACACAAATCCGACTAGAATGTGTTCCTACAATTCTGCTATAATCGGTAAACTGATGACTTTTATTTCCATTAATCTGTCAGACAATTTCATAAAAAAACATATTGAGTAGGAAAATTTGCAGACTAGAATCATCATTAAATACTTTGGTAGGGTGTTTAGTAGGTCTGTTATTGCCTACGTGCAAGATTCAATGATTGACCATCATCAATTGAAAAACACATCCAGCTTGATCAACAAAACTAGCCTAGTCAGCAGGATTGCCATGTGACAATGACATGGCATGCGGTCCAGTTTTACACAAGACCCAAGAGCAATCTGATTTCCCCTTTTGATAAACAGGTTGCAATTTGTCATTGTGGATAAACAATTAAATTATTTAACTGTGACACAGACACGGAGAGAGTCTAAATTGTTGACCTCATATCAGAAATAGCTTGTCACAATGTCTATCTGTAAATATGTGTGCAGGTATAGACCAAGGCAGGTGAAAAGAGAGACAGAAGAAGTTTCCTTCCTTATACATGAAACATTAAAAAGAACAGATAATATGAAATGGATCTGAGTGTATGAGCTTTAAATTTTTTCAAGAACAACCAATAATGGTTTTAGCATTAGGACCCACAAAAACTGGAAGATAACAGGGGAAGGTCTTACGCAGTTGAGTTTACAAGGTGTACAACCCTTGGCTTGCAAGTGCGGCACTGCTCCACTAAGTCAACAAGAGCCTCCTGTCTCAGAGCCTGCATTCAGAATACACTGAACGCTTCACTAAACTTTTAACTTCTGCAAAATCCCAAGTCTAATTCTGAACATATAGGATGCATCTTGTATTTTCCCAACATATTCTATTAATTAAGTGATCACATCTGCTCATTTTAACAAATCTAAGCATTTTCAAGTTGTATAATTATCGGCATACCCTTGATTTCAAGTAGATCAAAAGTATTGAAGCACCTAAAAACTATTATGAGTTAAAACTAAGGTAATATTTTAGGTGTGTGTTGATAGTTCTCAACTTGGACTAGTTGATTAGGAGCTGAAATAGGGACACTACAATATTTAAGAAATAAAAAGTATGAAAAAAAGTCTATATGATGGTGAGCATGTGGGCAGATCCTAAAACAAAGGGACACCACTTATAGATTATTCAGAAACAATGGACATCGTATGGAAAACGCAAAACCACTAGGATGCCAAGAATAGTAACTTCCCCGAGAGTTAACATGAGGAATTATTGGACATAAAAAAAAAAAGATAAATAGAGATGACAAACCTCCTTGTTCCCATGTTTTACTGCAGATAGCATTTCAGAAAGTAGATCCACAGTCCCTCGCACTTTTTGGATTTCGCTCAGGCTATCAGAGATGACAAAGCTTAGTCAAAAAGAACTTCAAGCACATAAGAGAAACAATGATCAAGCAGGTAAGTAAACCGACAGCCCATCTGAATAAGAACTAAGAAGCGACTATTAGGCTAGTGTTGTCATTTTTCATTCACAAGGTGATAATGGAAGATAATAGGAGGACAGGGGGAATTCATTCAAACTTTCAGAAAATTAAGTAGAAAGAATACAGTATTGTGGTTTGGATCGTGAAGATCCTAAAATGATGATCATGATGAATGTATATGAAACAGGTTTCTGAAACAGGATATGATATTATTTTTACTAATGAAAAAAGCATCTGAGAGGTTAGAGCTGCTGATTTCAAAACATTCTTTTTTGTCTTTACACAAATCTGACTAGAATGTGTTCATATAATTCTGCTATAATCGATAAACTGATGAGTTTTATTTTCTACTTAAAACAAAACAAAGATTCGTCAAAATCCAGCAGAAGATAAATAAATATCACTTCATGCTTACAGAAGACAGTAACAGAAGCAATATCAGCTGACAACTTCAATAACATATGATTGAAAAAAAGCTCATGTTTGAAAGCAATCAATGGCAGCATACCATCAGGAATCCCAGGATTTTTTCAATGGCTATCTGAATATCCAGAATATGTTGAAAATAAACCATATAACATACCTCAAAGAGGAAAGTTCACCCTCAGCAGATGACCCAGCCTTATAGCTTTCCTGTTTATATTCCGAGTTTTGCATACCATGAGAATAAGATGAGAGAGCATGTGACTGTGCTGGTGTTGATACAGGAGCGCCCCTTTCAGATCTATGAGGAAATGATGCCCCACCGTGCTGATACAATACACATAATCATTTGAAGATCAAAGATATATTGATATTTGATAGCACTGGCAAAACAAATCTTAGAAAAAGTTTTTTGATGACAAAAAATTGATAGCATAAGCGCAATAATTAACAACTAAACAGAAGGAACAGAGGCATACTCAAGTGTCACAATCATTAGTCGTAACCAGAAACAAGACTTGCTTCAAACATTGAAATCCTAATAATAGTTGAATGGGAGTAGGAAACATACAAGCAAGTCCTGGTATGCAGCAAAGTATTGAGAATATCTTGCCCTTGGTCCTCCAAACGCATCTTGCCAAGTGTCTATAAGAACTAAAATCTTCTCCTTGACTTGATATTCAGGCTATAAGCAGTTAAGAATACAGAGTCTTATGCCCAGAATAAATGAAAAACATATTGATAAGAAGATGAAGTCAAAATACTTCACCTTCTTCTTAACCATTTTCACCATTTCACGAGGAAGACCTTTCTCAGCCACATGCATATGTACAATATCCCCACAATTCTTCATGATAGTCTCCAACAGCTAGAATTTTTGCAAAGAGACCCAAAACAAGTAAACCCAGTCTGCTGTAAAATCATTAACTATCGAAAATACATGGAAATAGAAAATAAATTACAATGTAACTAGGGAAAGAATAGTGTCATGCTTCTGGCAGGTCAAATCTCATCTTCGCAAATGAATCGAAATTGTAGTTTGTCATACTACTTGAGAGTGGCTAGTATATTCAGGTTCTTAATTTTGGCCATACTTCAAAACCTTACAAAACAATGAAGCTGCATGAGACTAAAACAAAAGAAACGAAGGCGGATCAAAAGACCTCTGATGTAAGGGAGGGGCATCCAAAATTTCGATTTTCTAGCCCCAGTCACTTGAAACACTAGACTTCCGACAATCATATAACAGAGGAATCATCAATCAATTAGAGCATTGTAATTTGAGTGTCACTTAACATTCTGAGCTTCCTATTATACTAAAGATTGCTAGTTATCTAAGTGAGTTTTTATCTCCAGACACAATAAGTCCATAACATATCCAACACAGTTTGGTTCAAAATTCTGTATCCTAGAAAGAGATGCCAAAATATGTAGACTGTGCAACTGTTCAAGCTAATTAGGATTACAACCATATTCTGAACAATATATGCTTTTAAATAAACGAATAAATTAACATTGCTTAAAGTTTATAAGATAGGCAATTGCAATTATGTTGGGTACTGCTTGTGAAGATCAAGGAAAGACTATGCACCAAGAACTCTTCCATATAGCAACCTTCATGTGCCTTCCTAGAATCCTCAAAACCTAATGTTCTGCATGTGGAGAAATCAAATCCATATTTTCCAAGACTAAAAACCAGGTACCAGAAGGATTAAGGCTTCGTCTGGAAAAATAACTAATTTATTGTAAGGGTTTCAAAAACTTATTTCCAAGCTGGGAATGGAACCCAGCCCAGCTTGAGGGGGAGTGTTGGAGTAGCTATTTTGAAATTTGTATTTTTGCTTCTTAGGCTGTCCTAGCTACTTCAGGCCTTATGTTCTGCTATGATTTAGGTTATGCTATATGCATTAGTTTTTTCACCTAGACTACTTTTGTCTATTTAGTTTCCTTTCTTCTTCTTCTCTTTATATAGCTGCTTACAAGATATAATGAAGAGGCTCCTAGACTTCTCTCTGTTCTTCCTTAAGATCCTTTTCAAAAAATTTATTTTTCACTGCACCGATTTCAATCTAGAAATCTAACAATCATGCTACCTTATGAGAGTAGTCTTGGATTTCACAATAACAAAAATTCCTGCTAGAGGGACAGATGTACAAAAATCAGGTCAATGCAACAGAGGAAGAAGGAGAATGCATCCTAATCTCCCCTCACCATTAGAGTTAGAAGCTGAACTTTGGGCTTCTTGTTTCCCATTCGCCTCTTTAGACCCTTAACAACATCCTTGACTTGCCTGGTTGAAGAAAATAACTAAGTAAACAAAATTATCTGATACAAAAAAAATGCTCATAAAGACACAACGGAAGGCACCAATTAAAACCACTCTTGTAAGTAAGAATCATCTTGAATGAACTTTTGAAGTACCTCTACCCATGCAGGACAAATAAGCTACTGTCAGAGGGATGAGAGGATACTGTAGAAAATAGAAACAAGGAAATAGTATATGACAAGTGATAATAGTATTTTTTTATTCTGGGGAGAATAACTGAATTCTTTATAAACAAATCTTCCTACATAGCAATGAAAAGGCAGGGTGAATTAAAAATTGTCCCGAAATTCATTCCCAAGTGATCACACACTTGCCATCATCTTAAGAGACTTCACTTCTGAGGCAGCGAGGCTTCTGTAGGCATACTCATAATAGGTTCATTCAAGCAAAATATACTGTCCATCGATCAATATGACAGTCGAAGCTCACCTGCTCAATTCTCGTGATGCATAGGAGCATTCAACAAGAAACGTACGATAATTCCAAAAATGAGGGAATCGGACATAAGAAAACCAGTAACAAACACCTTGTTAGATCCCGCGATATGATAACATGAACCTCTGTAATCCACTTTTGCAAACCAACACAACATCATTTTGAAATTGATCAAACAAGGAAAGAGAACAAACGCAACGAAAACAAAATGTGAAACAATCAAACAATAACGGACACAATGAAACAGTGATTGCGGCAAACATAAAGAGAATCGACAATAGAAACGATACCCTGGATCACGATTAAGCGTATCGCAGATCTCCATGTTGATCGCCCAATCTGGACCGATCAGCATGCTGCTCGTGGCTCGATCCACCACTGAAGTCACCATGTTTACGAATCTTCCCGTTTGTCGTCCTCGAGATCGGAACCATACAACGATGATGAAACAATAAGAAGAATTTGCCGGAGAAAATCGCCGAAATCGAACAAGAGTGAGCTTTAACCTCTCCTACCGTTCTTCCCGCACCCTTGTGTGGCACTGCAGATGAAGCATTCAAGCTACCCCGAGAAGTAAATTAAAAAATAATATTTTAAAAGAAATAAGTAACTATAAATACATCACTTTCGAAGAGATCGGCACCATTCTTTTCGGCTTCTCTTTGCATTTCTCCATGTTTAAATTCCTCATCATACAAATTTGTTCCTGGATTATAATAATAAATAATAATTCACTGATTTCATCCAATAACTATAGTTCTCCCGCATTAATTCAATCTCACCAAAAAAAAGTCATTAATTCAATATAATAGAATAAAATGGATGATTTTTTTAATGGTAGTTTATACAACAAGAAATTGTATATGGTACTTTTTGCTTTGTAGTTTTTCGAGTGATCAAATTGAATTTTATTTTTGTAAAAAATAAGTGATTTTATCGTCGTAAAAATATGATCGAGTCAATGCAATCGGAATACGAATACGAGGCAGAGGAGAAATGCGAGCAACGGCATTCAGCGAGAAGTAGAGTGGTACCTATTGAGCAGCAGACACCTCCTCCGGTTGACGTTGATGCACCTATGAAGGAGCAAATACCTCCTCTTGTTGACGTTGATGGACCTATCGAGAAGCAGAAACCTCTTATTCGTGTTGAGGAAGATGTTAAGGCTGCAAAATCATCATCACACTATGATGCAAATTCTCATACGGAGGAGTCAGAGGATGATCCACATCTAGACGACATTCGACATGGTCAACAAGAACTTGTAGTTGGTAGGAGGACTAGATACCCGAGGAGTAGATACCACGTAAGCAAATACCTATGGAGAAGGAGCCTCATCATGACGAGGAACAAATTCTCGAGGCAGTGGAGCTTCAACATTATCATGATCCCTAGACGGGTGCTCTGGCTATCCCGGAGTGGTTAAAATGTTACAATAAGTACACAGTTAGCGTGACATGGGTCAACAAGGTATAATTTTCTTATTGTTTCAAAAGTTTGATATAAAATCCTTTTTTCCTTAATATAATGTCACTATATGATATTAACGTAGGATGATACCTAGACGGTCAAAGTTATGAAAAGACTAAGTGAGATCAAGAAACTACGTGATAGATGTTGTTATTTGGATGACCCATAATTGTGGTTTGGTTTGACCAAACGTAATGGCCTTATTGAGTCGGAAGACCTTGATTTCTTTGGGGCTGATCATTCATTGATCGCGGCGTTCGTCAAGAGGTAGCACCACGAGACAAACACATTTCATATGTCGTGGGGTATAAGTATAATGTTACATGATGTCGAGGTTATTATTGGACTTGCTATTGGTGGAGATGTGATACTTACTCCAAATTATCAACGCTAAGTTTTAGATTGGAGTGACTCGTCGACGGAATTGAATTATCACCAAAGGATGCCCAACAACATTGCTTATAGGTTTACTGATAAGATCAAGATCGTGGCCGGTCGTGATAATATCGTGATTGTGATAATATCGAGATCATGGTAATATTAAAATCGTGATAATATCTTTATTATTTAGTTTCCTATATATTATTATTCATTATTCTCTTATAATAACCTTTATACAGGTTGTTCACGTAAGGCTCATTATTCCGGTAAGGCTATGCGGAGGGTTGTGCGGTTGACACGTGTCCAATTTTATTTTTTTTAAAGAAAATATATTCTGAATACTTTAAATTATAATGAACTAGCATTTTATAAGTTTTGCACTATTCTCTTATAAATTTTGAACTATTCTCATATAATTCATGAACTATTACTTTTTAATCGTTTATTAATGAATTAATCGTTTATATGTTAAGAACTATTCTATTATAATTTATGAACTATCATATAATTCATGAACTATCATTTTATAAGTTATGCACTATCTCCTAATAAGTTTTGCATTATGAACTATTCTATTATAATTCATGAACTATCCTTTTATAAGTTATGCACTATCCTTTTATAAGTTTTGAACCATCATTTTATAAGTTATGCACTATCTCCTAATAAGTTTTGCATTATGAACTATTCAATTATAATTCATGAACTATCCTTTATAAGTTATGCACTATCCTTTTATAAGTTTTGAACCATCATTTTCATTCGTTCTTGGGAAAAAAATAAAAATAAAAATAAAATAATTGTGACACGTGTCAACCGCACAGCCGGCAACACAATCTTACCCGAAATTAAGGGTCTTACCTGAACAATCCCCACCTTTACATAGGCTTTACAAGAGAATAATGAATAATAATATGTAGGAAACTAAATAATAAAGAAATTATCACGATTTTAATATTACCACGATCTCGATATTATCACAATCACGATATTATCACTATCACAATATTATCATGATCACGATCTTGATCTTATCATGATCATGATCTCGATCTTATCACGCCTCCTCAAGTCGGTGGTGTGTGACGCACAACATCGAGCTTGAACTTGATAAATTGATACTCGGACAATGAAGCCTTTGTAAATAGATTCGTTAGTTGGTCGGCAGAACGTGTAAAGCTAGTGCAAGCCATGTGTTTTTCTGACGCTCCTTTTGACTTGCCTTTGAATATATTTCTATTCAGTTTGAGGCAATGAGTCTTGAGTGAAAGTGGTTGGGGTTGCGCTTTGTTTTGTGATGCTGGTTGGTGGCCCTAAAACGCCGATATAGGATCGCCGCTCTGATATCATGTTAGATTTTGGTGGAGAAGACCACACATATGGTGCAGGTAGAACCACATAAATGGTGGAGATAGAACCACCAATTTTTTTTTATTGATATTATAATAACCTTTATATAGGCCTTACAAGAGAATAATGAATAATAATATATAGGAAACTAAATAATAAAGATATTATCACGACTTAAATATTACCACGATCTCGATATTATCACAATCACGATATTATGACGATCACGATCTTGATCTTATCACGATCTCGATCTTATCATTTACGTTGACCCCTTCAGGAGTATTGTCCTTGCCACGTTGGGCTAGCTATACGCCTCTTGGGACACCATTGCATCCACGTTGGGTTGGGAGTGGTGAGAAGAGCTCCTGAGAGATGATGGAGGGTGGCGGGATGGCTGGTGGTGGGTTGGTAAGTCGCATGTTGTTGCTTTAGATGAGATCTTCTGGAATGGATTCAAAGGGGCTTGAGGATTTGGGTGAGTAGTTGTGTTGTCTGGTTGTGGAGTTAGGACTGCTGGTGAGGTCGGAGATATTAATAGATCTCTTTTTGTTTCGTTTGGAGCCTTCAATGGAGGGTGAGAGAGGTTGGCAGGCGGGTGGAGGGAGGGGAGAAGCGCGTGGGACGCGTTCTCGAGGGAACAAAAGACATCTTTTTGCAAATTTAATATTTGATAGCATCTGCACCGTCAACAAATGTTTACAACATCCGTGGACCGTCAACAAGTATGGACAACTGATTAAAGGTAATAAGAAAAAAAATTACGCATAAATCAAAACTTAAAAATTTTGATGGTTTTAAAATTTTAATTATCTATTGTATATTAATTATTCTACCAAATTCTTTCTTTCTTACGAGGGAGGAACCCATAATAAGACGAACACAATTTGAAAAAGGAAACTGCAATATAAAGTCGTGTAAGCAACCGGGAAAATGGCAGCAGGCTGCGCCACGTATAGCGTGGATACAAAACCAGACATCGTGGGACCCAGTCTCATCGGATCAATTGGCCCCCACACAGTCTGCCATCACATCGTTTATCAACTTATCATCCCCGGATAATTTGGTGATAAATCTGATCACGGCGGTGAACAAAGAAATTAATAGAGCGATAAAGAGAGAGATCGGGAAGAAAGAGTGAATTTGTGGGAGAAAATGTCCAAATCCAACTTGCACATGAGAGTTGCGGCCGCTAGTGATGCAGATCACGGTACATCGGACGCCTTACGGCGACTGATCGCTCTGTCGAGGCACTTGCAGGATTCCGGCACCTATTCCTCAGCTGGCAGTGATCGTATTCTAGAAGCTTCCGCCACGTCCGCGGTCGGATCCAGTTATGCTTTCGATCATGTTTCCAGAGCTCCCGAAGATCCAATTCTCGGGGTATTTTCTCTCGTTTCCTCTATGTTGACCTAGATTGAATCATTTTAACATGATATTTGGCGGTTGGTACCGTTATGATTTTGTTGCTTTCCAATTTCTTTGAGTGCATCATGTATTTTGGATCCTTTACTGGTTTTCAGTTTTAATTGGAGTGAACCTGAAATCATTTTAATAGATGTAGAAAGTAAGATTTCTTTGTGCATAAACAGGTTACAGTCGCCTATAACAAAGATCCCAGTCCTATAAAGCTGAATTTGGGCGTTGGTGCTTATCGAACAGAAGTAAGACAATTCTCTTTTACTTATTCTGTATACATCCTATTCATCTATTGCCTTACAAAGTTTATAAATCTATTGCTTGCTTGTTTTCTGTAAATCCAACAGGAAGGGAAGCCTCTAGTTCTAAATGTTGTTAGGAAGGCTGAGCAGCAGCTTGTTAATGACAGGCAAGTTTGACTTCACGTCTGAAATAAATGTCTATTTAATGAGAATTTTAGATGGATTAAGCAACTTAATTCCATTACCTTTTCATATGTTTTTTTTTGGTATGTATAGGTCGCGTGTCAAAGAATATCTTCCCATCACTGGAGTTGCCGATTTCAATAAGCTAAGCGCTAAACTGATTCTTGGTGCTGACAGGTAATAAACGAATATTTGCATCACATCTTTGTTGGCTTCTGGCTTCTGTACAAGCATAATGCTTCAGAAGCTAAACTGAGTTCAGAACATTAATTTGAAGATTATATTAAAAATAGTTAAGTGATGTCTTTCTTAATCTTCTTTGGGACAGCCCTGCCATTAGAGATAATAGGGTCACAACTGTACAATGTTTATCTGGCACAGGCTCCCTTAGAGTGGGAGCTGAGTTTCTGCAGCGACATTATCACCAAGTAAAGTGCCTGCTTCAACATACATTTTTTTTTTCTTTCTCTCCTTTTTCTGTTGGATATTACTAGTGCTGATTTGCCTTTTGACACAGCATACAATATATATTCCTCTGCCAACATGGGGAAACCACACAAAGATTTTCATGCTAGCTGGATTATCTGTCAAGACATATCGCTACTATGATCCTGCAACAAGAGGGTTGAACTTCAAAGGTACACATGGATCTTTAATGATTCACTGAAAGCTATATCTATTTAGTGACCTACAGATTGATTTCTTTATTGGTAAAATTTGAATTTTATGGATTTAGCTCTACTAAATTCATTGCGTCATCCCTTCATTCAATATTTACGTTCGATCTTTTCAAGTACTTTCAATATCTCACTTAATGCAAATGCTTGACACAATATGTAATAGGGCTACTGGAAGACCTCAACTCTGCTCCATCAGGAGCAATTGTACTTCTCCATGCGTGCGCCCACAACCCGACTGGTGTTGATCCAAAGCCACAACAGTGGGAAGAGATCAGGCGATTGATAAGATCGAAAGGAATCATGCCTTTCTTTGACAGTGCATACCAGGCAGATCTTTACATTCAGTGCTCATTTGCTCGTTTGTTTTACTTCATCTAAACAGATGTACAAATAATCATGTTTTGTACTCTGTCATGTAAATCTCTAAAGTTGCTTTCGTTTTTAGGGGTTTGCTAGTGGAAGTCTTGATGTAGATGCACAGCCTATTCGTTCATTTGTTGCTGATGGCGGAGAATGCCTAGTGGCTCAGAGTTATGCAAAAAACATGGGCCTTTATGGGGAGCGTGTTGGTGCTTTGAGCATTGTAAGATATATCTTACCATTTGAAATCCTTTCCATCATTATTTTACTGTTTGTGCACACACATTGCTTATAAAAGGTGAACTTGGAAAAAACCTTGCATCATAAGCATCAAGGAACAACAATACAGAACAGGCCAGTATATATCATTCTAATTTTACTGTCGGTAGGTCAATATCACATGGGGTCTGCACGTTTGTGTACACTGTACACATGCGCGTTAAATTGTGCCTATTCTTTGCCTCTCTTTACCATTGAGATACCATTCAGGAGTTCTTATTGATTCCACCTGTCAGTTATCATGAGGTTATATGTTTGGCAAGAAAAGATATACTTAATCACCAACTCAACTTAACCCCTTAGCAAACAGCTGTATCAATTTGAATACTTCTACACCTTCTACTCTCCAAATTGAATCAGAATAAGCTTGTAGTCTCTGTTGACCTGGCTTTACTTATTTATTTAATGCTCAAATGATTAGGTATGCAAGAGTGCCGATGTGGCCAGTCGTGTCGAGAGCCAGCTTAAATTGGTAGTAAGACCCATGTACTCAAATCCACCCATTCATGGTGCATCAATTGTTGCTAAAATTCTGGGTGACAGGTAAAGAATCCTACTTTTGAGGATGCATCTGTCAACAATTACAATTTGTAATTGATTTAGTGGTTGCATTTGCATAATCAACTTAATAGTCAGTAAGTCGTAATTTACAGATTGGGAAGGAAGTTTTAACTGCTAACCAAGACATCAAGTGATATGTTCTAGCCATGTCTTCACAAATCATACTCTTTTGTCCTACAGCTTTGAATTTTATTATACTCATTTTGGAAGTTTTTTATTTACTTTATGAACACTCTATTTCTTCCCAAATATTTGTTGCTTTTAATTACAATAGGGGAATCAGGAATGTATTGTTCTTATTCTGCTTTCATTTGCTTATTCTTGTTAAACGAAGGCACATACAATAACACTTCGTTTGGCTGGATGAATGGATATCCATGATTGTGTAAATGATTCTTTTCATTTTTAAATGTTAGGAATATGTTTGATGAATGGACAATCGAGCTGAAAGCAATGGCTGATCGTATCATTAGCATGAGGCAACAACTCTTTGATGCTTTACGTGAAAGAGGTGAATCAACTTTCCGAGTTACATGTTCTTAGCTTTGTTTGAAGTCAATTATCTATCTCATGCATATTATCTTCACAATCCCATATTAACTATAAGGTGTTAGATTGGATGGGGCTCGGGGTGCACATGCATACATCTTGACCCTCCATACTGTTTATGTGGGATTATATTGGGACGATGATAATGATGATGAACACCTTTTCCCTTGGTTTTTGACAGGTACACCTGGTGATTGGAGTCATATAATTAAACAGATTGGGATGTTTACTTTCACAGGATTGAACTCTAAGCAAGTTGAATTCATGACCAAAGAGTACCACATTTACATGACATCTGATGGGCAAGTAGCATTACTCCATTCAATTTAAGATCTCAAATATTACTCATATTATAGTTCAAGTACTAAATGTTCATCCTCTATGAATGCCAATACCTTTGTTTTCCGTCTATTTTGTACAACTGTTTGTGACACGACTTCTTCCTCGTCTCTGCAGAAGGATCAGCATGGCGGGGTTAAGCAAGAAAACAGTCCCACACTTGGCTGATGCTATTCATGCAGCTGTTTCTCGTTTTTCGTAAGAGATCTACAAGCCTCTCGTAAGTCTTGTAGCGTGTTTGGCAAATATATTGCCTTCCCTTCAATAGTAACACACTATCACCAGCATCAGTTATCTTGTTAGGCTTATCAATTGCCATATCAGCACCATTTGCATCCTTATAAACATGTGTTTGCCAAACAAGGCCTAAATCTGTTGTTCTCTTGCAATAAGTGTGTCGTTAGGATATTGATTGCTTGGCCTAATGGTGGATCGCTTCTTCCCCGCTGCCACGTCTAGGTATTCCCTTTATGGGTTAATATATATTCAATACTTAGAAGTTAGTATGTATATTTTTTAAAGATAAAAAAAAAAAAAAGGAGAATGAATTATAATTATTACTATGATTTTTTATTCTCTTTTAAGTATTTTCTCCCAACTAATTATATATTAAAAATATTTATAATAATAAGATTAAGGTATCATGAAAGAACAAAACAAAAAGGAAATAGATTAGGATAAAATAACAAACTTAAAATTTATTTGATAAAAATAAAAAAAAACAAAATAAATTATACCATAAAAGTAAAATTAAAAAGAATTGTTAATATATGATTGCTGTAAAATCAGTGGCAAAAAATCAAAAAATTAAAGTTTAAAAATTATTTTTGTAAAATCATTTATTTAAATATATTAATACAAAATTTAGAAGTCATTTGCAATTTATATTAAAATTTTAAAAAAAAAAATTCTTCCGAAAACGGGATGTTGGCACGTGGCAAAATAGGCTTCTGTTTTAATAGATATAAAATAAGATTACTTGCACTTTGTGCGGAATTTTATTTTAAATTTAATTGATTTTTCTAAATGGTGATATCAATTTTTTTATTTAAATCTTTAAATATTTTGTTTTTAATTTTATAAATTTAAACTTGTTCATATCCCGCAACTTGTGCAGGTATATTTAAATATTGATTTTTTTTGAATAAAATGTTGTGGGAATAGTGATATATCTATGGAAAAAATTAAATTATTTCCTTTCGGCATGAAGATACTCGTTTGTCGATTTTCTTTCGGCAACTTGTTACCGGTGACTTGCATCAGATGGTTTCCTGTCTTACTTTTGCCATTGATGATGATGAACGTGAGGGTGCGAGAAATTTGACTGAATTGAGTGGATTTGTGTTAGATTAAATGATTTACGAAATGAAATTGATGGATCTTCAAAGGATCTCGGAAGATATGTGTGCGAGTAGGGAAGTGAGAATAAAGGTGGAAGGGAAGAGACTTTCATAGATAGGAAATACTGAAACCAAAGTTGTTAAAATGACACTAATTGAAAATAAATTACGGAATGAATAAGCAATAGCAAAATGAATGCGACGATTGACAACGTAGGGGATAACCTGAAAATTCAGACAAAATAACTTTGAAAAAATGAAGAAATATGATTAATATTGGAAGACAAAAACTGTCATGAAAAGGATGGGGTATTATCTACATATATAGAGGGAATGATAAAACGTGGAGGAGAAGTAAAACGTAACAGAGAAGTTTAGGTTTTATGATCATCCAACGTAAATTGTGGAATCAGCAGATATTATTAGATTTTTATAATTTTTTTTGATAAAACGTACAAGAGAAGTCTAGAGGTGATATATTTAACTTATTTTTTATTCATTTTTTAAAAGATTAGTTAAAAAAAATAATATTTTATTTTGATAAAACGTACAGGAGAAGTCTAGAACGTAATATACTTAACTTATTTTGGATTAATTTTTCAAAAGATTAGTTAAAAAAAGATTTGGAATTAGATTTTGTTTTAGTAAAAAAAGATCTATTGACTTAATTTGCGATTTAGTAAAAGGTTTAATCCGAGAAAAATTGTGGGGGCGTCACGTCAGCATTAGTATACTATACTTTAGTGGTATATATAGATTATTAGATTTTGATAAATTTTTTTGATAAAACGTACCGGAGAAGTGTAGAGGTGATATACTTAACTTATTTTGGATTAATTTTTTAAAAGATTAGTTAAAATAAGATTTAGAGTTATATTTTGTTTTAGTAAAAAAAGATTTATTGGCTTAATTTGTAATTTAGTAAAAGACTTAATCCGAGAAAAAGTGTGGGGCACCACGTCAACATTAGTGTAGTATTTTAATATATATAGATTGTTTAGAGATATTGTTGACTTTTTTTTTAAAAAAAAATTCTGACTATAAAATCTATTAATTTTTAAGTAAGTAAGAAACTTAATTAAGATTTTTGGGTGGTTGTTAATTGTTAAAATGAGACGTGGCAATTAGAGTTCTCATGTTTACTCACGTGGAATTAAGTGCTTCTCTTATTTATATATATATATATATATATATATATATATATATAAAAGATTATTTTAGATTGACTAGCAAGTATACACACATTATTTATATTTATATATAGTTTATATTTATAATTTTGTTTGTAATTATATTTATTTAAATACCCAAATAAAATAATAAATGTATGAATAAATCGTTGATAACAAAACTTAAAAATAAAAACACTTCATTAATACAAATATTTGTTTTCTTTAGTTTTTATTATACACAAAATATTTGTTTTCTAAATTTAAATACCCAATATATGTATAGTTATATTTGTTTTATTTAGTAATGACATGTAATATATTAAATGTCATGCCTAATGTGTTGTAAAATATAAATTTCATGTATAATGTATTGTAATATATAAATTTTAGATTTTTTTAGTTACATTTGTATAAAATAAGTTATTTATAGAAAATACTATAATTATGTGTAAAATAATACATTATTCTTCTCAAGCATTTTTTTATAAAAATAAATTATATATATATATATATATATATGGAGACAAATAAATTATAAATATATTCATGAAAATATTATTATTCAAACTAAAAACTAAAATGACAACCCTTAATTAAGAGTGTGTTTAGTAGAATGAGATTCGTTGTTGTGATCGTGTTTGTGGTAGGAAATGAGTGTTTGCGGTTTATAAAAAAACTCCATACACGTTAATTAATAGGTTCGGAATTAGTTTTTAATTCTGATTAATGACAAAAATACTCTCATTGTTTATTTACAATCTTTCAATTCTCACCATTGTCTAATGGAGGTAAAGAGAAAACATCACAAATATGATTTTGCAATACCCAACAATCGATCTAATCAAAATACCCAACAATGCCTAGCAATCGAAAGATCGATAAAATACAAGACAATATCCAACAATCGAAAGATCGATATACCCAACAATTGAATACAAGGCAATACCCAACAATTAAAATACAAGGCAATAACCTAGAGAAGAACCACGCAAAGACATCAAGAAATGAGAGTTGATGGATCGAATGTAGCAAGGACCTCCATTTCTTCACCGGTGGAAGGGAAGGAAGCAATTTAGGGTTGACAAATTTGGGTTGTATGGTTCGGTGTTTTCTCCCTTAGCTGCATCGTGCTTGCCTTGCTTGGTTTGTCGTCTTCTCCATCTGGTTCGTTCCCTTGGTGGTGTATTGAATGGGAGAAGTACATATGTGGAGAAGGGCATGCATGGAAAAAACTATCCGAGAAACTCCCAAAACTTTAGATGAGGAGCTTCCGAAACCCATAAACTACAACAACGAAGGCTACAGGAAACCACAAAACTCAAACTAAACCGTTGATAAAAGTTTTATTTCATAAACTGAATCCAAAAGAAACTCTGGAAACTCTATATAAACAAAGTATCAACCAAAGTTTGAAAGCAAAAATGTAAAATATCCTTCCCTGCCACGTCAAAAGGAGTTATTTGGTGAATATTAGTTTTTAATGCAAACTAAAACTATTTAGGGTAATATTTGGCAAGATGTTTTTTTAAATCCAAACAAATCTTTATTTTATTTTTGACGAAGAAAAGGAGTTCAATCCACTAGACGACACGTCGTCAAATGGATCGAAAGGCCGAAAAAATCCGCTGACGGACTAACCGTCATGAGAGAACCCAAACAAGCAATAGGAAAAAAGCCACATCAAAAGAAAACTTTGATCTCAACGAGCCGATGGAGAAGGATTACCAAAGAAGTGGCAGACACGCAAAGTGAGGAAGAACAACGAGACACTAAATGTAGAAGTAGGGACCACTGGTGGAAACCTCATATTTGGACTTCTTCTAAGAGCCTTCAGATTTCGATCACCTCTCATCGACTCCTTCTCACGAACAAAATCACACCTTCCAAAAGAAGCGCACAACAAAGAGTACCCGAACCATCAAATAATGTGAGCCAAATGATCTCTTTTAATGAATAAAAAAGTAACAAATGAGTAATGGATTTAATCCAACAGGTGGATTATATCGGATAACTAATACCCTCTTGACACGTTACGCCATAGAAAGATCATTTCGAGGACTTGACGGGTTACACCATAAATTTTGTAATACTTAATTTGTAAACGCTCGTAATCTTTGTTTTTAGAAGGATTTTTAGTGTGTGTGTCTATATATATATATATATATATATATATATATATAGAGAGAGAGAGAGAGAGAGAGTATAGATCCTATGAGAACACCCCTTGACGTGAGAACATGAGAACAGATTCGTAATTATTATTAGTTTTGTTACGAAGGTGTCATATCGTTTAATGTATTATTCGTAGTTATTGTTGGTTGAGTGGATTATTCGTAGTTATTGTTGAATTTCTAATTATTATTATTCGTAGTTATTATTAAGGATTTTTCCTCTTGGTGCCATCAAGGTTTGGACTTTTCCTCTTGGTATCCACTAAGTTTCAAAATTCCTCTTGGTGCCCTCAAGGTTTCATTTGTTTCCTCTTTATACCCATTCCTAATATATTACATTAAAATTCATTAAAAAATTAGAAAAATAAATTTAAAATAGATTATGACCTCTTTAAATTTAATTAATAACTTTATAATAGAAATAGTTTTTATATAATTTTTTTTTTGAAATAAATATATTTTTTATTTTTGAATAAAAATATTTTTTACTTTTACTTTTGATTTAAAATATATATATAAAATTAAATAAAAAACATTTTTTTGAAACTTTTTTAAGAGGTCTAAAGAATTAAAATATAATAAAAAAAATTTTATTTTGAATTTAAATTTTATATAATTTATATTAATTCGAAAATTTTTAAAAAAATTATTTTTTTTGAATTTTAAGATTATGGAAAAGTATATTATAAAAAATAATAAATTAACACATAAAAAATAATATTGTTATTTTCAAATGAAAATAAATTATAGAAAATTAACTTAAAAAAATACTATATGTTTAGTTTTTTGGACTCTTAAAAAAATTTTAAATTTTTTTTTATTTTTTTAATAAATATTATTAACATAAATTATATATTTTTTAAATAAAAAGTAAAAAGTAAAAACATATTTTAATTCGAAAATTAAAAAAATATATTTATTTTAAAAATTAAAAAATATATATAAAAACTATTTCTATTATAAATTTATTAATTAAGGTCATAATCTATTTTAAATTTATTTTTCTAGTTTTTTAATTATTTTTTTAATGAATTTTAATGTAATATATTAAAAATGGGTATAAAGAGGAAACAAATGGAATCTTGAGGGCACCAAGAGGAATTTTGAAACTTAGTGGATACCAAGAGGAAAAGTCCAAACCTTGATGGCACCGAGAGGAAAAATCCTATTATTAATTATGATATCTACTCTAAATCTCAACCCTTAATACTCACCATTCAACGGTGTACGATTGTTCTCATGTTCTCACGTTAGGGGTATTCTCATGGGAACCATATATATATATATATATATATATATATATATATATATATAAAAGTATATATTCAACATTGGTTAACCAAAAACGTAATTGGAAAAAGAATGTTGTGCCTAGAAGACTGGTCAACATTGGTTAAGAAGAATCCCGCTTCTTTTTTTCCAACTAGGATGAAGGTTGGGCCAAACCCAAATGGTAGCAGAAGATCGGGTGAACAGTCCAAAGTAGGAAGCAACTAAACCTCACAGAAGACACCACTGCAGGCCACAAAAGAAAGGAGAAGGTTGTTGATCTAGTTCGCAGAAGTCAACAATTATTGTTACCAACTACCATGTCAAAACCATGGATTTTTCCAACAAAGATGCCACCTAATTCCCAAATAAAGAGGTTCCGCCAAGCTTGTCGGTGAAGAAGTTGTTGGTGGTTGGTTTTGAGTACAACCATGGCCGTAATGAATGGATGAGGTGCAGTTCGATGTTTAGAAAACAACCAAACAATAACCTTCCTTTCTCAATTGATTATTCGGTTTATTTTATTAAACTTTTAAAAAAATTGATTTCTTTGTCAGGAGTAAATCTCAACCATAACACAAGAAAGTTACAACTTGGTCTCCTTCATTTGCAAATTGGTCTCCTTGAGCGAAAAAGAGAAGATTGGTTGAGATAGAGATGGTGAGGAAACAACCTTCGAAGAAAGAAATCTTGTCTAGATTCACAGGGAATGACTAGTAAAGTAGATGAAACTAGGATGGTAACAAACCAGAGTTGTGATGGTAGAAGGTCTCAAATACAGAGGTGTAAAATAAATGGATAGTGATTTTGTAGATCTGGCCGTTATGGAAGAAAGGTCGGTGGTGATGGTGGTTGTATAAAAGCTAAAGGCTCAAATCAAGTTGAAAATGATACTTTAGTATGGATTTTCTCTATTGAAAGCCATTGTTGATGAACATTTAGATTATCTGTGTTTGAGGGTTACCCAAAACTAATAAGAGCAAGTTTGACACAACACATTTTCTGCTTAGATTTGGAAGAACAGAAGAAGAGGGAGTTTCCCTTTGTGTGAGAGGGGGTTACCCTTTGTCTGAGCAAAAAGGGGGTTTCCTCTTAACATTAGAGAGCGTTTTTTACGCCCAAACAAATCTTTATTAACTTCCTCTCTTATCGGTTTGAAGGGGATATCCTTCTTCCATTTGTTAGGTATAGTAGGAATGTAAGATTATTAAGAACCTCCATTATGGAATGTTTAATATATTACACTTGTTGTGCGGACATTTTGCTGTGTATTACTCGGACAAAATTTCTGCACATTTAAAATGGGGTGTGTTGTATACACAATATAGAATTTACTTGGTACCAAATATGAACGTTTTGCGTTGACGCTTAACATGGGCACCGTCAAATGGCGACGATACCCATTTTCTATTTTTTTTAAAATTTTTTATTTTATTTGGGCGTCAGCATGCGCTGACCCTATATTTTTCTTCTATTTTTGACCATTTTTTATTTTACTTTTTACTTTGAACGCCGGCGCATGACGCTGACGCTCAAAACCCTAATTTTTTCGATTTTTGCCCACTTCTTTTTACAAAAAAAAAATTGGACGCCGGCGCCAAAATCACCCTTTTTTATTATGGTTGAACGTGATCGTAATGCGTTTATTTTTTACGTTAGCAATTTAAACTTAGTGTATTTAGCTTTTTCGTTTGAAGGGGTAGCCACACGCTTGTGTAACACGCGGCAGAGTGTCCACACATTTACAATTTAGACAGTAGTGTGATCCGGTGTCAAGTTATCATGTTTTTTTTGAAATGTTAATTCTATTGAGAAAGCAAGGATATACAGATTACACAGCTTACATAATCAGGGCACATTTCAAGGGCAACGACAGTGATCAAATCTCAATGAACCAAAACACAATGATGAGAGGAGGTTAGGGATCATGAGGATCAAGGGAGAGTTATCAAGTTATCATTGCTCCAACTCCCATGTTCACTTGTCTTAATGAACGGAGATTAATTCACCGATGAGTCGACTTTTTGGATCGGGCTGTTCATACTTACCGGATATGAATATATTTTAAAGCTTGGTTAAATTTAGCATAGTTACTCGAGCACGATACATAAAGAGCTTAGCTTGAGATCGTTCATATAACTAAATAAGTCGAATGTGAGTATATTTTGAAGCTCGATAAAATTTAGGTTCAACTCGACTTGAGGGGAAATGAACTAACATGAACATACTACAATTCGGCTCGTTCTATTCGAATATTAACCCAACACTCAATGTGCCCTATATTTTGTTATTTTTGTTTCGGGTTGTTATATGAGCCGAACGTTGACATGCTCAACCCGAGTTGAGTCTAAATTTCAAACGAGTTTGAAAACGTGTTCATATTCAGTTTTTTGAGAAATATGTATGAATCCGAGCAAAGCTTTTTTCGAGCCAGGTTTTTTGCCAAACAAGCGAACATTAACATGTTTAAGCTCGGCTTGTTTATAACTTGTCGAACCTAAATTTCAAAACGAGTTTTAGAATGTCTTCGTATTTTGTAAACGAGCCGAGATTTTTTCGAGCCCAAGACGAGACCGAATAACTTGTCCCGTATAATAATTAATAACCCTATTTTGCAAGTATTTTATATACAATATATCATTGTTCTTCATCTTAGTTCGTTATAATTTAAGATCTATGATCATAGTTTGAACTTGCGAGAACGAATTCCGTTGATATGATTAAATTCTATTATTACCACATTAACATGTCTGATAAAATTCTTATTACATGTACTCTAATATGCACCGTCACAATTAAAAAATATATATACTAACTATAACCTGTATATCCGAGGTTTATATATCTCATTCTAAATCCGATCTAATAATTTATCTCGGATCATATCGAATTTGAAAATTCATTGGACTCAAAATTTGTCGGACTGAATCCTCAATCGAAACCGTTGGATTGAAATTTATTAAAACCCCTCACACAGGAGGTCGTAAAAGTCTGAAAATTCAATGTAAGCTATACAATACCATCTAATATTGAAAAGAAAGCTCTCAAGTTTTGATCTATCAATATACACGGATTTAGGCATGTTTCCTTATCAAGATGATCACCCATTCTAGGACGACCCGATACGATTTAGGCCGTGTTTAGCGTAGATTTTTCAGTAGTTTTTTTTTGTAGCTTTCAAATTTTTAAAACCTTGTCCTTGTTTGATAGTGTAGATTTATTTGTTAGATTAGATTTTCATTAGATTTTTGTGTAGGTTTTCGGTGTAGTTTTGAAAAGCTAAGGAGAATAGCTTTGTGGGTTGGTTATCAAAACTATATATAACTTTGTCCTCAAAAGACATTTTAAATATACGTACATTTTTTATCTTTAATTATTATTTTTTTAGTAAATTCACCATAAAAATCAATCCAAAAATCTACTTTTATCAAATAACAACTAGATTTTTCGTTAAATTTTCATATTTTACAAATTTCTTCAAAAAAAAAAAAAAACTACACAATCAACTACGGAAAAAAATTCAACATACCCAAAAAAAATTCAACTACACCAAAATCCCGTGTTACCGAAAACACCCTCAGCTTTATTGTCTCACAGTGTAAACTTACTCAAATGGTAATTTTCCCCCTAATTAACATATGTAGTTGTCGGCCCAATTATAAAGAGAATCCTATTAAGGATGATGTGGACTTGTACTAACCTTGGAAAGATACAAAATGGTGGGGGTGATTTGAAGTACTTGCAAGTTTACTTGGTGGGTCTCCAGATATAAACCTAATTGATAAGCATCACACACTTGTGAGAGTGGAATATCTTCAACACCAAATTGACGGCTTCTGATGATTTATGTGGCTTTAGGATCGATTCAAAAGAATCCAATCACCAAATATGTTATCATCTAAGTCCAACGAATGATCAACCATGGAAGGTGTAATTGTGATGGATTGAAACCGACGTAGATCTACGATGATAAAGACATCGTCATGCCATATTCATGTAACAAGTATTGATTTGTCCAAACTATAGTTGAATAATCCGCTTTGAGATGGGTAGAAATGTCTTACATCGACAATATGATACTACGTGAATCTAATATATAAGTTTTAGAGCTACTGATCATCTTTGTCAATTGGTTTTAGAAAGGAACCCGAAGTCATGTGGGTAGGTTCACTTAACGTGCATCCCTCCACCTCTTGAACCCGCCATTTATAAAAGATAAATTAACATGGTACCAGAAATAAGGTTTGTGCGGTAGGGATGAATCCAGATCAAAATTTTGGCTAGGATATACAAACATATGATTTCGATTTTTTTCTTCTAATTTATCATTGTGTATTCAAAGTTGAAAAACTAGTGTCAAAATTACTATGTTAAAATTTTCTAAATATTATATATTAATTACGTATTGAAACAAATTCATATAAAATGTGTATATTCATCACGATATTTTTAAGGAGTTATATAAAGGAGCAAATTAATTGAAAAGAGCTTGATTGAAATAATGTCGTTTTTGTTATGAATTATAACAAATCTTTTGTCAAAATATTAATAGGCCAAATTCTTTCAATACAAATTGAAGGGGTAAACAAGCCTAATGAAAATAGAATAGGGTCTATTTGGCCAAAAAAAATTTATTTTTAAATAAAGACTATGATTATTTACTTAACGACCGTCTGATATTAAGGGCCCGTTTGGTTCCAACTCCGGAAACGGAAACGGAATGGAAACGAATTTAGTCCATATGTATATCCTTATTCATGAAATTCTATGGAATCATTCCTTGTGTTTACATGCAAAATGCACTTGTCTCCCCATATTTTGTTACCCTATAGGGTATCAAAAGTAATCAAATTCAACTCCAATTACTTCAAATCACAAAAAATGATTCAAAAAACTTTCATGAACAAGGGTATACATATGGACTAGATTCGTTTCCATTCCGTTTTTTATTCCGGAGTTCAAGCCAAACGGGCCCTAAATGTTAGTTATAACGTCCCTGCATCTATATGCATGTCCAATAACGATCATTCTTAATTGCATAATTTCAGAATGTGATTTTAAGCTTACCAAAATCATTAATTCAACTTTAATTGGATTTATTGTATTTTCTTAATTGCAACACGGTAATTTTATTAAAATCGTGTGCAATTATGTAAATAACTAAAATATCATCCATTGAATCAGGAAAGAATTTGGTCAAATAGGTCATTTTCTATTTTCATTAGATTTGTGTACCCCTTCAATTTTTATCACTTTCCTTAAATTGAAGTTGGAAGGTAAGAGGTTTGATTATGGATACATTTACTAAACATATTTATACTAATGCGCCTAGTTACTAGAAAAAAAATCTCAAAAAGGCTTACTTAGCTAATTTAGCCTTGAATCTGTAGGTTGAAGATAGTACTTTCGAGCATCCTTGACAACTTTCGATGACACCCGCCGGTGGTTGGCATGGGTGAAAGAGGCAGAAAGAAGAATATAAAATTTGCAACAATACTCGCCATGGATGCTCGACTCGGTCTACAACGTTGCTCATCATGGATGCTTGACTCGGATTATAGAAGGGGACGAATCCATATATGCAACTCTGCTCGCCATGGATGCTCGAATCGGATTGGAGAAGGAACGAATCTAGATTTGCAACCTCCGAGGGACAAATCCACATATGCATTATTGCTCTCCATAGATGTCGACTCGGATTGAAGAAGGGATGAATCCAAATCTCGTGAGTTGAGTGTGCATGTTGATCTAGCGGCCATGGTTACGATAAATTAGATATGGTATATATGAAGATTACCCACTCTGCGTATATAGGATCCATATAGGCCCACTAATACAAAATGGGTAAAATGGGGGAGTAGGTATATTTTGTAAACATGAGCATACAAAGGGTCTCAAGTTAAAGATGTGTATAAAATAGGCCCCTTCAAATTATATAAAAAAATTTTATTAAAATAAAAAGAGGAAATTAAGGAAATCAAAATATATTTCTCTCTCCATTTATTAAGCAACTAATTATTACAAAATGGGAAAGTAAATATCTTTCTCTCTCCATTTATTAAGAAAATCAGAATACCTTCCTTTTATTCGTCATTTCCGGAATTTTCGTAAGAGACGGTTGTTAATCTAACTTGTGTTCATCCATGACGACAATATGAATCAATCTTGGTAAGATTTCGCAGCAACATATGTACATAATCGCTAGAGACTGCAAACATATGTACATATATAATTAGTCAGTAACATTTTTGCAGCAACATATAAACATAATCACTAGAGACTACAAAGATATGTGCATGCAAACACAAACAGAAGTCTGTATTATAACATATTTTGTTCTATTGTACATATTCTAATCGACAACATGCTATATGTACACACAAAATATGTTTGTGTATCATCAAACCCCTGTCCAAATGTACACAACCTACATATTTGGTATATATAGTTAGTTAGTAACATTTTCGCAGCAACATATGTACATAATCAGTCTTTAACAGACATTCAAATCGTTTGATGTGTTACAGAGTAATTTCGAATATGTATGGGTACGAAAGAGTGGTTTTCTTCAAAAACCCGAGTACAATCGTCGAAGATATCATACCTCGCTATGGCGACGAAAGATAGTCGATTAGAAATTTCGATAATCCTTTGAAGCAATTGGTAACTTATACTTGTTGAAGACGACCGTTGATTACTCAATTGAAGGAGAATGTTGAGGATAAAGAATGGGTTGAAGACGAGACATCGAGAGGACTGGATATCGAGAATGTTGAGGATGAAGAATGCCTTGAATGACAAAAATGGGGATATTTGATATTGGGAAATCTCAAGCACGGTTACCTTTTTTAACCGGTTTTTTATTTTTAAGCTTAGTTAATATATTTTACCAAATAAATATCTTCCATTAAGTTTGTAACTGCCTATTAAAGATTCCCTTAATTACTAATTTATCTTTTTTTTAATAGATTAACTAAAAATAAATATTATGGGGCCCCAAAAAAACTGGGGGCCTGTACTGTTAGGCCGAATGACTCTCCTTGTTGAACGGGTCTTGGTTTAGTTTGTATCCTAGATACAGAAAAGGCGTTATAGCACCAATCTTCTTAATTTTCATTTCTAATTTCTCTACTTTCGCGTCCCATCTCCTCTTATTTGTCAAATATCTCAATCGTTAATTTGAATTTTAAGGCTTAAATTTTGGTCCATTTGAGAACCTAAAGCACACTTATATCGAACAATCTTATACAATTTCTTCAAAGAAAAAACATTAACTATCTTTAAGCACAAAATCCGGCTCATATCTTATATCTATTAAAGCAGAGGACTTTTTGTCACGTATCAGCGCTAGAATTCTCGAAGTCCAAAAAAATATTTTAAAAAGTTATAAATTACGTTTATTAATTAAATTATTATTAATTCATAATAAATACATTTAAAAATTGTTAAAATATTCAACAATATATTTTCAGTAATATAAATTAAAACTTTTAAAATCGATTATTTTTCTCAGCCCAAATCCACTAAAATCTCTTTAATAATATAAACTAAAAAATTAACAAACAAAATTTTGTTTAAAAAAATTGGTAAAATATCCAAAAATATCTATTCAAGAATATAAATTTAAAAAAAATTAAAAATTAAAAAAATTTAAATATTTTTTGTTAAAATAGTCTACCAAATTATTTAAATAAATTTTGTTAAAATATAAAACTTTTAATTTTGTACTTGATTTTTTTTGATGAAAGTATCTACAAATTTGTTTAAATAATTAGATTTTTAATTAAGTGTTTAAAGTAGTAAATTTTTTAATAATTTTATTTTATCTTATCTATCTATCTTATCTTATCTTATCTTATATCTTATATATATATATATCTTATCTTATATCTATTAAAGCAGAGGACTTTTTGCCACGTGTCAGCGCCAGAGTTCTCGAAGCTCAAAAAAATATTTTAAAAAGTTATTAATTACGTTTATTAATTAAATTATTACTAAGTCATAATAAATACATTTAAAAATTGTTAAAATATTCAATAATATCTTTTTAGTAATATAAATTAAAATTTTTAAAATAGATTATTTTTCTCAACCCAAATATTTTTTTGATCCACTAAAATCTCTTCAATAATATAAATTAAAATTTTAAAAACGAAATTTTGTTTAAAAAAATTGGTAAAATATTCAAAATATCTATTCAATAATATAAATTAAAAAATAAAAAATTGAAAAATTTTAAACATTTTTCGTTAAAATAGTCTACCAAGTTATTTAAATAAATTTTGTTAAAATATGAGATTTTTAATTTTGTACTTGATTTTTTTTTAATGAAAGTATCTACAAATTTGTTCTAATAATCAGATTTTTAGTTTAAGTGTTTAAATTAGTAAATTTTTAATAATTTTATTTTGTATTATCTATCTATCTTATCTTATCTTATCTATCTATATACTAAAGCAGCCCGTAAACTTCCACTTGGCACAGTTTCGTGCAGCCACCTCATCGAATATACATGTGTCAATTATTTGTTAAGCCACGTCACATTATTATTTAGTTTAATTGTTTAATTAAAATTTTAACCATACTTATTTAAATCCAAGATCCTAACAAACTCTATTTTTATTTTTTTTATTTAAACGTATAATTAATATTTCTCCTTATATAATAAATATCATTAAAATTTACTTTAATTTAACTATTATTCTATTACCATTTAATTTATATTATTTATTAGTTTTTTATTATATAATAAAAATCATTAAAATAAAGTAGGATTAATATTCAAAAAATGTTTTATTTAATTTTACTTATTTTGAAGTATGTTTTTTAATTATATATTTTATTTAATTTTAAATTTTTCCTAATTATATTTTATTAGTTCGATAATATATAATAAAGTCCATTAAAACTTACTTTAATTTTATTATTATTATAACAACATTTCATTTTTTTTGTTTAGAAAAATATACATATAAAATTCTAAATATTAAATATTTATTAAAACTCAACCCGCACAAAGTGCGGGTAATACACTAGTCTATCTTATATACTAAAGCAGCCCGTGAACTTCCACTTGGCACAGTTTCGTGCCGCCACCTCATTAAATTTACACGTGTCAACTTTTTGTTAATTCAGGTCCCACCATGTTAAACCAAATTATTTTAAGTATTTAATTATGAATTTATTATAAATATTTTACTAACTAATTTTGTATTATTCTCTCATATTATTAATGACCTTTAATTATTTATAATTTAAAAATCGAAATACTTAAGATTTGCAATCTAATTTTAAAGATATTAAAATTTTGACAACTTATATTTTTAATTTATAATTGAACTTTATGCTTTCTTAAACTTAAGAATTCAATTTTAAATTTAATTTACTAATATTTTCAATTGAACTTATAAACTTTATTTTTTATTAAACATTAAAAGATCTTAATATTTTTCATATTTTAAATTTTAATTGAACTTTATTTTTTTCTAAAATATTTTTTTTAAACGATTAACAAAAATATTTCTTCATAGTTTTAGAATTAAAAAAATTCGTTTTTTAGTATAAGTATTTTTTTCATTTACAAAAATCGATTTTAATATTTTTTGAAAAAAAAATCAGATATTTTAAAATAATTTGTATAATAGCTCACAAACTTCATATTAAAATATATGGAAAAAAATCAAAAAAGTTTTCGCAAAAAGTAAAATTCAATTTGATTATAAATAAAATATCAGCTTTTTAAAAAGAAATAAAATATTTTAAAAAAGTTTTTGGCATCTACATAAAAGTATTTCAAAAAACCAGAAAAAAAATCTCTTGAGAAAAAATCAAGAAAGTTTCAAAAAAACATTAAAAATATTTTACTTAATTTTTAAGTTTTAACATATTAATTTATTTTTAAAAAAAAGAATCCACTATCAATATTTAATTTAAGAATTTATTTTAAATATTTACTAACTAATAGTTTTATTAGTCCGTTATATTATTATTTGACCTTTAGTTATTTGTAATTTAAAAATAAAATTAGTTAAAATTTGCAATCTAATTTTAAAGATCTTAATATTTTATCAACATTTACATTTAAAAAAAACACTTGAAAAAATCAAAAAGTGTCGATTTTTTTTTAATAAAAATTATGAATACTTTGTATAAACAATTGTTTTTTCAAAAAATACTGGAAAAATCGTTGAAAACAACTTTTTAATTAGAAAATCATTAGGTTGATCAATATTTGGCTGTTAAACAATTAATTTGATAATCCATATTTTTTTAAAATGATTTTTTAACTGATTTTTTAAGCTAATCATTTTTTAATGAACAACCCGTGAATTGATACTTGACTTAATTTCGTGCAGTCACCTCATCAATTTTGTCAATGTCGTCTATTCGTTAACCTAAATCACGTAATCTAAAATTTAATTTAATAAACCTGAATTTTTTCTAGGATTGATACTAACTTTGGCATTCGAGTATCTCAAAGGATATTGCCCCCGAATCCTCTTTCCCGGTTGTTATTGCATGATTTGAATTCTTGCTTGATTTTCATTCATAATGTGAAAAATACAATCTTACAACAAGTATCACATAACGATTAAGACAATTCTGAACATAATGAATTATCAAATAATTTTGACACACAATTATCGTCTAACCCGTGCAGGGCACGGGTATTAAAACTAGTTATCTATTAAAGCACGGGACTTTTTGCCATGTGTCAGCGCCAGAATTCTCGAAGCCCAAAAAAATATTATAAAAAATTATAAATTATGTTTATTAAATTATTACTAATTCATAATAAATACATTTACAAATTGTTAAAATATTCAACAATATATTTTAGTAATATAAATTAAAATTTTTTAAATCGATTATTTTTCTCAGCCCAAATCTTTTTTTAATCCACTAAAATCTCTTCAATAATATAAATTAAAAAAATTAAAAAACGAAATTTTGTTTAAAAAAATTGGTAATATATTAAAAAATCTATCTATCTATCTATATATATATATATATATATATATATATATATATATATATATATATATATATATATATATATATATATATATATATATATATATATATATATTATAAGAGTAGCATCTAAATCCACGTGTCTCATAATGAGAACTCTAATGCCACGTGTCATTTTAGCAATTAATAATAGGGCAGTTTTGGTAACTAGGTCTTTTTGAAAAACTATAGTAGTAACTAGACTTTTTAATGTTTCAATTAAGTAAATATACCCCAACCTTTTGTATATATTCTCAAACTCTACACACTCTTCTCTCAAGGGGTACATTTACTAAACACAAAACTAGAAAAAGCCTAGTAAACCAATTTGTTTCTTAATAATATCTTAAAATTTTTTAATTAAGTTTCTTAAATCTTTTCATTATGTAATTTAAATGTATATTTTTTAATTGCCGATATAAATTGATAATTAAAAAAAACGTACCTAAAATCTTTTGTCAATTTTATTCAAAGAGTGTATTATAAGTTTTTCACGTTGATTTTATACATTATGTGTATTAAAAATTTTTGTTAAATTTATAGTGCATTAATTATATTAAACTCGAATAAAATAATTTTATATTTATATATTCATAATATATATTAAATCATATCACGTGCAAGGCACGGATAATATATTAGTTTTATATTTGTAGAAAAGGGGCATAATTTTTAAAATTCAACTTGGGACAATGATATACATGGGAGTAATTTCACATTCCAGCCCAAGATTCTATTAATGAAAAGTGAAAATGATCCAAATTTTTAAAACTGCAAAACCGGCCAAGAATCATATTTAGAGTAACTATAAATATTTGCCACAACTTTTGTTTGGGCAAACGCCTAGAGTGTCAAAATTATATATCCGACTCCGAGTTTTGCATCGATGATAATCAAACACTTCATGAAATTTATTTATTAATTGAGAACAATCAAGATATTCGAGAAGTCAAGAATTTTCAAAAGTTTGTTTTGCTTAATTAGGGGTAATGGTTGGTATAATATTTTCGAAAGACAATGTAATTCCTTACTATGTTCGCGATGTTTGAGCTTCAGGTGTTATCTCGTTCTATTTCAACCTCCCCCTCACACTTTCCAAACACTCTCATTCTAACACCACTACACATCCGCGTTATACTATGTTCTTATTATATTTTTTGTAAAACACACCAAGAATAATAAATGTTCAAGGGTAGTAGAATGTTAATCAAGTTTTGTATATTTAAAATACGACGAAAAATATGCCAATCTATCGTTGTTTGTTCATGAACGACGAGAAATGCACTTACCTAGAGGTCTTCCTTGATGATTATGATTCCCATGCACACATGGCTCAACTAAGCTGGTTTATAAATGAAAATATCCTTCATATTCCTAACATTTATTAACTTACAAAATATGTAACCTTTGCGTAGTCATCCTATCTAGGAAGAGGTCTTGGCTTATTATTAGGGTTTATAATGGAATATGATATGCAATCAATCATCATTATTGTGTCAAACGTTTGTCACTTCATCAACCAATTGGAACTTTGACTGTCCAAAAACATCACGTACTACGTGCTAAAGCAAATGCGTGTACATGCAAACACTAGACAAAATAAGTCCAAACAACAAAGATAAACTTTCATCCATGCTTCACCCAATACACAACATACGAGAAGATCTAACCGTTGATAAATGTGTCACATAGTTAAGAACTATACTACACGGAAAGAAACGAGAAATGGACATGACGAAAAAGGGAAAGCGACAACCATAACCATATTAGGAAACTAGACAAGGCGGGAAAATATATAATATATCATTTTAAAACTTTTGTGAATATATATATATATAACGTACGATAAAACCAATGACATAGGAATCTGTCACTAGTTGTAGAAGTATCGGGAAAAAAACAAATTGCTAGCATCCATGGATGATTTGTTCATCTATTTCGCATCTCTCTCAGAGTCCAGCCATCGACTCGTGACCATGGTTTGACTGTGTCTTATCCATTTCCGTTGTTGTCCTTTTATTTTGACAGTGTACGAGAAGTTTTTGAAAACTCCCAGAAATTTAAGAATACCTAATACAAAAAACGACAGTGTCTAGAGGTTTCCATACACCATAGCGTAAGAACTCCATGCTATTTAATCCATATGAAATTATCAAATTCTTGATTGACTATAACTTCTTTACGTGAGATGAATCTCAAAAAGGCAAAGCAAAGAATCAAAGCTACATAGATTATGAATGCAGTAAGAGCTGGAAAGTTGTATGTTTAGCATGTGTTTGTCCCTTTATAGCAAGCTACTATATGTAAGTGATGGATTGACAATGACATATCCCGCAAAAGTTTACTAAAATCGTACTTGATCTATGCTTCAAATTCTGAGCGACTATAGATTAGGTCCATTGCATCAATTATAAGGCATGGACCCAAGTTACCACGTTAGATATAGAAGGCCACTAAATACGAGCTTCAACCTGTGTATTGTATGACCTTATCACAGGATAACAAGCGTCATATGTTAACAACAAAGTGTTTCCAAAAGTACCGGTGGGAAAATTGATTGGGTTTTTCAACAAACAAAAGGTAAATTTGGATTTATTTTTTAACGGAAAGCGGTTTGATCTCATAGACGGCGCGCCGACTATTAGATTGAAAGGGCGAAAAGAATCGGCAGACAGACTAACCGTAATGACGGACAACAACAAAAGAGAAAAAGAAAACACAAAAATGCATCATAAAAACCCGAAACAGGGACGTCTTACTCTATCAGCAGCGACATTCTTTCTCCCTTAACTCTATCCTATTTTGAAATAATGGAATTTAATCCCCGCGGTAGATTTAGCTTGATCGGTAGCGGTAGGGAGAGATCAAAGTAGCATACTCAGGGGAAAGCAGAATGATCCAGTCAGTCGGAAGCGACGAGCATGAACGCTTATCTTCGAAGGAAGTACACATGTAGGAAGCCTTAGGAACAGCTGTGAACACCTCAGATTTGAACTGCAACAGAGCCGCCAGGAATCAATCACACATCCACGCCACCTTCTCGATAAACACTCGAACCGCTACCAAGATAACATCAAAAAGAGAAGACAAAGTTGTAGTACACGTGTATCGTGATATAGAAATGTGTACAACTTTGATGGTTTAAAGAGTAGTGATTTACAAAGGGAACATTGTTCGAAAAGAGTTGGTTAACAACACTGAATCTTTGTTTTAGAATGAATACTATGTAAATCCGCTTTTTATTTCGTATCATCCTAATAAAGGAGGAGAATTTGTCATTTTAACGTTTTGATTTTTGTTTGTTGATTTTGATTTTAATGTGTTTTTCCCGCTTATAGGTCAAAATGCAGTATGAAATTTGCATATCATGTATTGGTAAATTCTTATGACCTTAATTTTTATATTTCCTTTTCATCTATGGTGTTATTTGGGGCGTTGGGATCGTTGCCGTTAGACCGGGATCGTCGCCATTATGCCGCGAGAATGGAGCCCTTAGGACGAAAAATGACCAACCTTTAGGCCGCGAGATTGGTGCCCTTGGAACGACATTAACCTCTTCATTTTTAGAATGACAATTCAAAGAGGAAACTAGTGCCAAAGTTGTACCTTAGTTTAAAGGATTATAATGAAAATTTCATTGCAGATTGGTACAAACTACTTAGATCCATAAGATTTTCATGCGAGATTTTTATCTTTGGTTTTCATTGATTATGACTTGTGTTGCTGAGCTTTTTTTTTTGCTATGGTGGTGGCTGATGTCCAATTTTGTTGTTGTAGAATGTAGTTAGCCATCGTGTTAGATCTAGAAGTTTTTCGTGGGTTTTAGTTCTCAAAGAAAACTTTCACTAGATCTAGGAATAGATCTAGAAACTTTATAGGGATTTCTTGGGTTTGAGTATAGCTCGGAAGAATCCACAAGAAGGGTTCACGGGACGCCAGAGTTTAAGAGCCTTTGAAGAACAAGAATGAATTGAAGCAAGAAAAACAAATCTTGGTGAATAAGGTTTAACAGGGCTGGTAAACCATTTGAGATGGCAAATGAGGCTTTTCCTCAATAGATGACTTTTAGCAATGTGAATAATTGTTACGAAGGAATAGTTCATAAATAAATGTTCTTAAGGAAACAAAGGGGTTTTCTCACATATTTGTATACAAAACAGAGATCTGTATACAAGAACAAACTACGCATTTCTTAATCAATTGGGTGTTCCAACAACAGAGACGACAGAGGAGTGCAAACCCACATGCCATGGGACCAAGACGAGTCGAAGAAACCCGGAGGAGGCGGACCGGGTGGCGGTGGAAGCAGAGAAAGAAAACCGGAGAAGGAGGAGGTGGATCCATCACAGGCCCGGGGGCGGAGGAGGCGTGAAGAGGCACCTGCGCCTGAGGAAGGCAATGGTGGCGGCCCGGCATGGTTAGGCGGCAATAAAGGCGGCTAGTGAATTGCCTTGCTCGAAGGAGAGCGTTGGTGGAGGAGTGAGGAGGCGACCACGTCAAAGGCGGTGCTAGTAGTTGTGCCTGTTGCGATGGCGTGGCTGATCGCCATCGAAGTCTTATGGTGGAGGCGTTGGTTGGGGTGTTGGCGGATGTGGACCGGCAGCTAGGGTTTCCATGGTGAGCAGAAGAGAGAGTCTCTCAAGAGAGGGTTTCTCCGGGAAAATTGGACATTTCATGTGATAAATGAATATGATTGATCAAAATAAACTCATGTATATCATTCAAGATAGATTGATTCGAGAGAAAGATTGACACGTTTTTTAGTTACAAGGTTTATGTTATAATTCATACGTTGTCGGATCTCAAGAGATTAAATCCACTAGACTTTTAAGTTATTGGACTCGTTGCATGCCTTATTTGCCTTGAATGCCAACAATATGTCACCGGCCCAATTGATACAGATCAAAGGACTAATAAAGTATTATTGCATGTTTCATTTGATCGATAAACCTTCATCATAGTTCTTATACAAATAAACAAAGAACACATGATTACAACAATCCTTATAATTTACCCTCTTAATCCTATGTGTAACAAATATAGAGAACCTTATGTTTGCCATTAATCCAAAATTGTATCAACTAAGTGATGCAAGTTAGATGTGACGAGTTCCAGCAAAATATAAACTTGTTAACAGTAGCAATTTTTGTACCAAAATATGCAGCATTCTCCTCACCAAGGATCTTCTTCACTAATTTTTTTTTTATTTTTTTCACATTCAGTTTGATATAATAAAATCTCACATCAACAAGATCCTTACATAAGTAAAGATACATAAGTAAAGAACACTTTGACTATCCATATGTAGAGTGGTAGTATATGACTTATTTTCAACCTCTTTTAGTAACCTTGAAGCCACACGGCTTCTTTTGCAACTTTAGTAGTTGCTACATATTCACCCTCGGTTGAAGATGGGGAAATATAGATTGTTATTAAGCCTTTCAGGAAATACAAGTACCACACTAGGTATAGACAACGGAAGTTGTAGAATTCCTATTATCTTTGTTATTGGCATAATCAGAGTCTACATATCCAAACAGATCAATAAATAAACTATGTTCACCATATTAAGAGTTAGATTAGAAGTGTCTACTAAATATCTAAGCAAGAATTTCTAACAAATTAGTATTTTTCAGATGGATCATACATTTATCTAAACAACTTACACATTAAATATCTCTAAGACTTTAATAATGTAATTATTTTGTGACAACTATGTCCTTTTTTTTTCCTATCTTGTGTAATATTAATTACCTGAATTTTCTTAGCATATCTAAGATATTTTGTAACATAGGTAGATTTGAAAGAGTGTTTAATATCATCAACATACAATAGCACATATAAGAGATCAGAAGTCTTTAACATATTTCACATAGCATCAATTGTGACGGAAAGATCTCTTCTCTTTTTAGGGTTTGTGAGCTTTGATGTAGACTGAACAATGAGCGGTTTGGACGTTTCTTCCTTTTTTATATATTGGCGACGCATCAAACATATCGTTTGATTTAATGACAAAAGAAAAGTAGTGAGCCGGCTCAACTCGACTCACTAAAATATAGTATAACAAAACCCAATACAACTCTTTATGCCATATAACCGAGGCTATATATATTGGACTCTTGAGTTGTTGGACTCTTTACATGCCCGATTTGCCTAGAGTCCCAGCAATATGTCACCGATCCAATTGATACGGATCAAAGGACTGATAGAATATTATTACATGTTCAGTAGATGAACCTTCATCATAGCCCATATACAAATAAACAAAAGAACATAGGATTACAACAATCCTTACAACTTACCCTCTTAGTCCTATGTGTAACAAAACAAAATAGAGAACTTAATGTTTGTTATAATCCATATTTTTTGGGTAAAGATACATTCATAGAAAAAAAGTGAAATAGCATATTCGGTTATGTTATGACCCAATTATACTAAAATAACATAGTTTATGTACATGCCTACGACATGTGGTTTACGGCCCAAAACAACACACACACAGTATTCCTGATAGGCATACAATCCTCCAAAACATACCAACTACCTGATACCAAAAGTCATAAAAATACATATGAACCTGGTACAACTCATGAGGCTTATCCACCTTTGACAAAGCTATCAGTATACATACACACTCACAAGTCAAACAAGTGCACAAAACTCGGGTCAATGACCAGTCCACCTTCGGCAAAGCCATCAGCAGCCTAGAACCAAGCCCAATACACACATAGATGTATACATCGAAGTATGGAGAAAAATCCGGTAAAAAACAACTACTAAGATGTAATCTTCACTGTAGCTCTAGCTCCAATGGGAAAAACCTCATGCTAAAAAGTGTAGACATGAGTCCTGATCAATCTCAGAAGGAAATCTATCGGAATCCTATTCTGGTCAAACACCAAGGCATTCTTAGAATACCAAAGGTAGTAGACCGTGGCTGAAAACGCGTAAATCTTGGATCTGCTCATCTAACTCTTGTCATGTATAGTGTGAGTCAGCCAGTGCAATATCTCTGACCTAGTGGTGACATCTCCAAGGATCCCGAAATCCGCAGCAACCTACCTTCAGACCTCTTGTACATATGTGTATCCAAAGATAAAGTGGTCATGAGACTCACTCTCACTCTCATATTCCAACTACAAGTAGGATCAATATCGATAACTATAACCTATCTTTGGTATATAACCGGCCAATAATCTCCATCCATAGTATAAAGCAATGCTTGAGCGGATTGCCCGTGTCCCAAACTATTTTGTACCAGTCCACCCCCTCTCCATGCGGTCTAAGCATCACGTAAGCCTCAACCACTCGGAATCTCTCTCTGTGGCAGCAAGACTCAAGTATCTCCTTCAATGATGTCGTCTGGTCGGTAGAGGCAATCATCTCATCTATGGCGCTAATAATTGCCTTCGCCAAAGGCGAGTCTCGACGCGTGACATACCACCACTCCCACACGGTGGTGTGTAGGTATTTGTGGTGAATCCATATTATCTAGAGACTATCACGCTGAGCATGAATGTGTTAATAGTACTTGCACATGAATGGTACATGCCAAGACTTGAGATCCAGTTCTCCTAAACTTCCCTCCATATTTGGCAAGATGACTATAGACCATGCAACACGGGATCAACTCCACAAGAACTGTCTACAAATACTAATAAGTTTGTCAAGCACCAGCATTGAACTAGAAGAAGAGATAACCAAAACTTGCACTCCCTATTAAAATTATCCTGATCAACTCCAAACGGTCAACAAATGATAAGTGCCTCTTGTTCCATGAATAAAGGTGTCTCCCAATCATATCAACAAGATGAGAGTAGTCTCCAAATTTGTATCACCTAACTGATGCAAGTTAAATGTGAGGAATTCTTACAAATTACAAGCTTGTTAATACTAGTAATTTTGGCACCAAAATCTACAACATTCTCCTCACCAAGAATCTTCTTTACCATAGATTCCTTATTTTTCACATTCAGTTTGATATAATAAATCCTCACATCAACAAGTTCCTTACATAAGTAAAGAACACTTTGACTATCTATATGTAGAGTGGTAATATATGACTTATTTTCAACCTCTTTTAGTAACTTTGAAGTCACATGGCTTCTTTTGCAACTTTAGTAGTTGCTAGATATTCACCATCGGTTGAAGATAGAGCAATTATAGATTGTTGTTAAGCCTTCCAAGAGATACCAAATACCACACTAGATATAGACAAAGAAAATTGTAGACTTCTTATTATCTTTGTTATTGACATAGTCAGAGTCTACATATCCAAACAAATCAATAGATACACTAGGTGCACCATATTCAAGAGCTAGATTATAAATGTCTACTAAATATCTTAGCAAAAACTTCTTAACAGACTAGTATTTTTCAATTGAATCATACATATTTATCTACTTAACAAACTTATAGCAAAATCCAAGTCCAGTCCAGTGCATATCATAGCATACATAACAAAACCAATTGTAGGCTTAACAACTTACACATTAAATCTCTCATTTTGTGACAACCATGTCCTTTTAATTGTCCTATCTCGTGTGATATTAATTTCCTAAATTTTATTAGGATATCTAAGATATTTCATGTGAAAGGTAGATTTCAAAGAGTGTTTAATTTCTCTAATTTGAACTTAGGATTTACTAATAATGAGAATATCATCAACGTACAATAGCACATATAAGGAATCAAAAGTCTTTACATATTTCTTTTTTTTGGTTAGAAGGAGAGTCAGTGGTCTCCGACGCATCTAGTCGCGCTTTATTATTATTAAAAAAAAAGGCTAAGTATTCCTCAAGCGGGGGATAGCCCGACCCCTAACATCTTGGTTTATCAGAGAAGAAATACCCTCAGGAGGGTCAGACAATACATGAAAACCAATAGGAAACGAAAAAGCCATAGAGGCTAGAGCATCCGCGACGGTATTAGCCTCGCGGAGGATATGACGGAACTGGCTACTCCAGTCCCTTTTCAAAAAGTCTTGGCATCTAATAGCCAGACTAGCAAGGGGATGACACCGGGGAATGTCTTTCGCAAGTAAGATGGTTACAATTTGCGCGTCAGTTTCCACTTCTACGTCCTTGTAACCATACTTCCATGCCATCATGAGTCCTTGTAACACTCCCCACAGCTCCGCCATGGGGACTGTACAAATACCAATGTGCATGACAAAACCCCGTTGCCATTCCCCATTGTGGTCCCTAATGATGCCCGCTGCGGCTGCATGTCCATCCTCTCTAACTGCTCCATCTGAATTTACTTTTACCACCCCGGCCCTTGGCTTCGTCCAATGGACAAAAGTGATGGCCCTCTCGTTCCTAGATCTTCCCATCATGTGCTGGTTCCTCGCTAAATTGTATTCCTTTGCCTTGCTTCGGACGTACAGATGTTTTATTCCTTGGAATTTCTCGTTTTTAAACACCAACTCATTCCTCCATTTCCATATCCACCAGAGGCTCACTGCAAAGACATCACGCCAACCACAAGAATTATCGAAAAAACTGGAAGAAACTATATTACCTCTAAACCAGGAGTTGAAATGTATCTTCCAGAAGTCATGGCCAATCCTCGTAACATTGAGATCCCTCCACAGTCCTGAGATTGCTTTGTAGTCTCTGAACAGATGGCTATTTGTTTCCTCCTCTGTTTTACAGTAAGGGCACCACGCTTCATTGGTAAGGTGACGTTTCTTTCTCTCAACGTTTGTGAGTATACCTCCTTTCATCAACTTCCAAATGAAGCTTCGGATTCTCTCTGGGACATTCAGCCTCCACACTGTCTTCTGTAGGAGCCTATCAGCGGACTCCTCTGGGCTGGGATTTGCAAGCATTTTATAGGCGGATTTAACCGAAAACTTCCCGTCAGTTGAATACTTCCAGCTAATTTCATCCTCTATCTCCATACCGCGTATCTCGCCTGTCGACCAGCGACTATCCGTACTTGGACCTGTGGCAGCAAGTTTCAGGCACACCTCTGGACTCAGGGCGTGTGATATGGCGTCCCATTTCTAACCTAGGTCATCGTCCCATAACTCAATTACAGTGACGTTTTGTTCGGTTTCTCCAATGGTCGAGGTGCACAGATTGGCCAAGGGGTATTCCAACAGCCATGTGTCCGTCCAGAACTTGATGGAGTCCCCTTTGCTTAGGACCCAACGGCTGCCCTTTTCCACCACTTCGCGCAGTCCTGTAACGATACTTTTCCATGTGTGTGAGGGTGTTGCGTGAGGTCGGCGGTTAGGTCTATGATATTTCGACCGCAGCGTGTCAATCCATAGGGTATCGTCCTCGTTAATGTACCTCCAACCTAATTTTGCAATCAATGCTAAATTGAAGAAGTACATGTTCTTTATACCTAATCCCCCATCCATCTTTGATTTGCAGATTTCTTTCCAGGCTACTGTGTGCAATTTCCTGGACTGCTCGGAGTCACCCCAAAGAAATCCTCTGCAGATTTTCTCAATCTCATTACAGGTAGACTTTGGGATAAGCGTAGACGACATTGTATACATGGGTATAGATGAGAGAACCGATCTTGTTAGCGTAAGCCTTCCTGCAAAGCTTAGATGGTTTTTTCTCCATCCGCTCAGTTTGCTCTTAATCTTATCGAGCAGTGATGAGAAAGTTGATCCGGATATCCTTTTCTGTAGGAGGGGTATTCCTAGATAATTGCCTAGGTTATCTGTAACATTTATCCCACTGATCTCGCTGATTCTTCTCCTTAGCTGTTCATTAACATTAGGCGAAACAAATATGCTAGACTTTGTCAAGCTGACTTGCTGTCCCGATACACCACAGAACCTCTCAAGACAGTTCCTGATCTTTACAATCTGATTAGTAGATGCTTTAGCGAAAAGAGATATGTCGTCTGCAAAAAATAGATGCGAGAGAGGTGGTCCTCCCCGAGTTAAGTATATAGGTTTCCAGTCTCCATCCTCCACTGCTTCCAGGATCATGTGACTCAGTCGCTCAATGTACAGTACAAATAAGTAGGGTGAGAGTGGGTCTCCTTGTCTTATTCCTCGTTCCGGTTTAAACTTTTCTGTTAGCTCTCCATTCCATAGGAGTTACATACTTGTGGATGTAATGCATTCCCTGATTAGCTCAATCCAATTAGAGGGAAAGCCCGCCGCCTTAAGGGTATCCTCAACGAAGTCCCATCTCAATCTGTCATAGGCTTTTTCTAAGTCGAGTTTTAGTATCATCCATTTCTTACCCGTCTTTTTCCTTCTCATTAAGTGGATGATCTCTTGCATGAGCACAACATTATCCTGAATGACTCTCCCTGGGATGAAGCTCCCTTGCGTTGGGCCAATTAAGGATTTAATGACTTCTTGCATCCTTTGAACTAGAACTTTGGTTAGGATCTTGTAGTTCACGTTACAAAGGGCAATAGGTCTGAATTGTGATATCAGTTCCGGTTTCCCAACCTTAGCAATCAGACTAATGATGGTCTCATTCTTGCGTTGAGATATCTTCCTTTCAGCAAAGGTGTATCTAACCTCTTCAGTCACTGTAGCTCCCACAACTTGCCAACATTTTTGTTAAATATTGGTTGAAAACCATCTACCCCTGGGCTCTTGTATGCACCCATACTCTTGACTGCATTCCAGACTTCGCCCGACGTTATAGACTCATTTAGTTTAGTCCATATGCTAGTCTCAACTTCAGGAAAACAAGAGGTGTCTAGTGGCCAGTCATTCACCGTATGGTCGCCCGTAAAGTTGTATAATGATCTGAAGTAGTTCACTGCAAAGTGCTCCAAAATCTTCGGGTCCTCCTCCCACTATCCTGCTCAACATACAATCCTCTCACCTTATTACGTTGGCGCCTTATTATTGTTGATGTGTGGAAGAATCTTGTGTTTCTGTCCCCAAAGTAAAGCCATAACTCCCTTGATTTTTGGAACCAAAGTAGCTCTTCTTGCTGAAGTACTGTGTCTAGCTGGTTTGTAGTATCAGCTTCTTCAGTTAAAAGTGCATTTGAGTTTGTATAGTTCGGATTTCTTTGTATACCAGTTAACTTCTTCATGAGTTCCTCTTTCCTGCGGTTTATATCTCCAAAAACAATTCTATTCCAAGTCAGAAGTTTAAGTTTAAGATTATGAAGAGAGTTACATACCTCAAGCCGTGGCTTTCAGCATTCTTTCACTAGAGGCATAAAATCCTCATGAGTCATCCAGGCTGCCTCCATCCTAAAGGGTCTTCGTTTGGCATCAGTAGGGATTACAGGACTTAGTGATAAGAGCAATGGTGAATGGTCAGAAGAGTATCTTGCGAGGTGCCGTACAGATGCTTCCTTCCAGTTCATACGGGCATCCCAATTCATAAGGATTCGGTCTAGCCTTCTGCATATTCGATGAGGGGCATCTCTTCCATTGTCCCATGTGAAATCTGACCCTGTATATCCTAGATCAATTAGCCCATGTTTGTCAATAAAGCTCCCAAAAGTACCCGAGTCTTGATGCCTATTCTTCGCTCCCCCACTACTTTCATGGGAGTATAGGGTACAATTGAAATCTCCTCCAATAATTATAGGTTCATTTACAAGATCTAAACACTTGTCTACATCTTCCCAGAAGGTTTTTCGACGTTGTGCACTAGGTGGGGCATACGCTGCCACCAAATGAAAGCAATCTGTTCCTTTCTGAATTCTAGCATGAATGAAGGATTTGTGGAGTTCTAGTACCGTTACCTGAATGTCTAGTTCGTTCCAGAGAAGCCATATACCTCCTTCGAAACCTTGGGCATCTACTCTTACATTGTTGGTAAAGTTAAGTCTATCACAAATGTGTTGAGCTTTACTATCTGATATTCAAGGTTCCATGACCACAAGGATGTCAACTTTATGTATCTTGCAGATGTACTTTATCGCACGTCGAAACCCATTCTTATAGGCTCCGAAGACATTCCACATTACTAAATTCATGGATATTGATTGTATGGGCGGTTGTTACGTAAGCTAGTTCTCCTTACTCCCCTCTGTATGCATATTCGCACCTTGCTTGTCCAGTTCACCTCCTTGTTTATCTGTCATAACCTCATCTTGAGTTCCAGTTACCGAGTCTGAGAGAACGGTATCTGATAACTCTGCGGAGTTGACGCATATTTCTGGCATTGTGTCTGGGGGTGTAGTGCTCGTTTCATCCATATTCTCATCCACTTGTACTGACTTCTTGGTATTTAATTCCGTACTCTTGAACTCTGGTCTTTGCCTTTTTAGTGTACCACTTCTCTCAGTTTCAATGTCTGTACTTTGTGGAGCTACAGTCTGCTTTCTTGCTAGTGCTGCCTTGCGAGCTTGGGCTCTATTCCAGTTCTTTTTTCTCGTTGATCTGACCTCTTTCTTACTTTTCTCACTGTTGTGCTGAGTTCGTTCCTTGCCCTTTGTTTTATCCGCTTCTTTATTTCCATTCGATCCAGTAAAGGTGATAGTGGTTGATGCTTCAGTTAATTCATTTTCTCCTGTGACTCGGATAATTTTAACCGACTGTGTTGTCTTTGTTTCCTTTTCCTGTTCTAACTTCTCACTAGGCCCCGCCAATAATTCATATGGGTTTCCTTTTGTGATATATTTGCTAGCCGTTTCACCTCTTGATTCTTTACCTTCTTGTGATTCATTCTTTCCTTGCTGATTCGGATGCACCTTCCTGTTTTGAGCGCTCTGATTCTTGTGAAATCCGGGAAATTTATCCTTTCCTTTTTGGTTGATTCGTCCTCTCCGGTGGGACGCTAGCAGCCATGGTCCATAGCCTTCTGCCATGGTGTTTTCCGTTGAGTTGTTTTGCACTGGTGCGTTGCTACTTGCCTTCTCAGCATTTGTCCCTGTGTTGGGCAGTTGACTTGACCTTTCCACTTCCTTGTTGCCTTGGCCTGTATTCTTAGTGAAGCAGCAATTCGATGCTAAGTGTCCGTATCTTCCACACTTAAAACAAATGGACTCTAAGCCTTCGTATTCTATAGGGCATTTGATGCCTTCTATCACCACTGCTTTCTTGAGTGGTTTGTTTAGATCAACCTCGATGCAGACCCTAGCAAACTTGCCTCTGTTAGTGAAGAGGGTCTTGGGGTCTATCACTATTGGTTTCCCTATCCCTATTGCCATATTCCACAATACGTGCTCTTCATAGTACTGCACTGGGACATCAGTGAGTCTGATCCATACTGGAGCTGATGTGATATCACAAGACGTTCTAAAGTCCGGTGTCCATCGTTTCATCACAATGCAGCGACCAAATATGGACCAAGGGCCTCCTGTCATGACAGTCATCAGTTCAGCCTCGTTATCAAATCTCACCATAAAGAAACCATTAGACAGATCAATGATCTGCATCCTATTGCCAAACTTCCATAGGAGCCTTAGCTTTCGTTCCATAACCGGAAAAGCAATAGGGTAACCAACTGTCTTGATCACGAGTGATTTTTTCCAAACTAGTGTCAGAGCATTTGATACCTCCTTGTCTAGTGTTACCACCGGATCACCATCGTCGCCATCCGGGAAGGAAACTCTTATCTTCCCTTCTGTAAACTTTGGATCCAGTATTGTCCTTTGTTGGCCTGTGCCTCCTCCTCCAGTGGCTATTTCTTTCCAAGATGGTCGCGCAGGGACTGTATCAGGAGGTTTGGGATTTTGTATATTGTTGAGTGCAGTGGTACTGACATTGGGGTATGTGGTTCCAAACACAGGTTGGGGCGGCGGAGTTTTGTCCGGTGCGGGGGACAGTAGTCCCAGTGGGAAGGGGGTTGAGGGTCGCCGGCGGTGGAGATGTAACTGTGTTTGGGGAATTCATAGAGAGCGTTTTCAAAATATTGTCATTCAAAGTCTTTACATATTTCACATAAAAGGAAAAACTGATAAATTTTGATAAAACATATGGGTGTGTTTTTACGCATCATTACAAATAGTGCATGTTTAAATTGAAGTTTAAAAGAAAAGACGGATAAAAATTGATTAAACACATTGTTCACACAACATTATAAATGGTGCAGGTTTACTTCATGTTCCACTTTTGTCAATATAAGCAATTAAATATTGGACTTCTACTTCAAGTAACTTATTATGTTGTTCATTTCTCAGAGTCATCTTGTAGGTGCAAAGATTTTTTTATTATTGCATGAACTCCAAGTGAAGACTCTAAATAGTTCTTGAATGATAGTCATGAAGGTTATGATGCTCTAATGTATGGAAGGAGGGCCCTAACTAGGAGGATATATTGCGATGTTATTGTTTAGGAACACCAATGATTGAATTAGACTTAATTAGATGTAAGTATTATTAGTTATGTACATGTATTCGTTATCAAGTTAGTTAGGTCTATTGTGATAGTTTTCAACTTTTGTAACTAATAAGTGGCATTACAATAGGCCATTCATTTGGTAGAGTGGGTAGCAACAAGGTCATCCACCCATTGCATCTCTATTAACAAGACTCATTAGGTTTGTTTTGGGTCGTCGAGTGAATTCGAATTCAAGTTGATATTGAATATTATGACATATCGTGTCTATATGGTTCTTCATTATGGGTAGGAAATGCATTCATTTAGGTGCAACCGAATTATCAAGTCATTGTTAATCATATGATACTTTTAAAGTAGTTGAGAAAATTTCCCTAAGAAATCACATATACAAAACATTTTATAATCACGGGATAGAAAAAAAAAGTATAAGACATATTAGACGCGACATTCTTAATAGAAATGAACAAATAAATTGGAAAACAACCACATTTGTATTAAGAGAATGAATATATTTATAATTTGTGATGATGGTCTTTGTTCCTCCTTTTTTCATCACATAATCTAAATGATATTTGGTGATTTTGATAAGTAGCATTTTTTTTCTTAAGTACAATGTATGCACTTATCATAATAATTAATTAGAAAAAAATAGTTGAGTTAAATTGTGTTTTTTTTAACAATCTTACGGAAAAGGAGAAAAAATCACGTACCCAACTTCACGTACCCGACTTTACATGTACCCAATTTTAATTACACAATTCGATTACCCAATTTCAGTTACATAAATTTCAATTATCCAATTCGATAACAAAATTTCTTTCTATAACCCAACAAAACCCAAAATAGTCTTCATCCAACAAACTTTATGTTTAGGTTATGGGATTTTCGCCCAATTTGGGATCATTTAAAGGTGTAATTGGATGTAAATCATGGCGAATTTCACTTAGTTTTGGAGAACCAAAGAGATTGGGTGATTTAGGCAATTGGATGCAAATCATCCAACAAACTTTAAAATCAAAGCTCCAAAAAAGAAATTGGAGGATTAGATATGAGCATATAGCCCTTAATTTGGGGTGACCCAAACCTACCCTAAATTTATGGTGATCGAATTGTTTTAACCCGAAATTTATAATTCGAAATAACTCGATTAAAATTTATCCAAACCAAAGTGACCTAAGTCACCAAACACAACCCATCTGATCCAATGGACTACCTAGTTCTAAATAATGGTTCACATTATTTTATCATTAAAATTTGGAGATTATAATGTTACTTAAAAAAAATATGTAACTTTGGTACAACAATATACCCCTGTGGGCCACCTTCAAATATACCTAAAATATATAGATAGCAACTTGAGATTTGATGGTGATTGGATATAATGCACATGAGGACCATCTCTAAAAGTGCACATATACATGCAAGAGCTACAAATCCAAGTTTTTGTTTGAATGATTATAATTAAGACTACCCAAGTGCATTGATTGTGATACAAGTACATGTGTAGGCCTTCCATTATTTTGAAAATGATTGTTTTTAAATAATTTAGTAATAAAAACATTAAATTTCTAACATTAATATAAGAACTTAACTAATTAGTATAATATGAGTCTATTGGAAAAAATAGACGAGAATAGCGCATACTTTTGATACAGGTGTTAATACATAATTTTAATTACACAATATTAATGTAAAATTTTAATTAAAATGTTAAATTATGTGGTTAATAAAATCAGTCATTTCCTAAAGTTTGGGACGTTGTTTACAAAAGGTTAACTTACACAAGCTCAAACGAGTTGCACAAATCCAAAAGTCCATCATTTACACAAGGTCGGGTTACACAAGTTCATGCTCATCGAGTTACACAAGCGCAATTATAACTATAAAAAATATAGGTTATATCCCGTATTTATAAAGTTGGGTCAAATTCTATAATTAAACAAATCGGGGCAATTACTTTCAAAACTCTGTACCTTTACTGCTATTAGAAAACCTGGGTCATTTCTTGCAATTATTCAGTTAAGGGTAAGTTTGCAAATTGTAAAAGTTTGGGTCAACAGTGTAATACAAAGTTTGGGTTATTTATTGTAATTTACCCTAAAATCAAAGAAACTCGATTAGGAATTTTGGCATCCCCCAGAGGCGGTGGCGGCGCTACTGGCTTCCATGTTGGAGCATCGGAGGCGGTCATGCAGGAAGTGGCATGGCGAGGACCAGGGGCGGCCCCAAGGGGGGGCGGGAGGGGCGGCCGCCCCCCCTCCGAGAAAAAAAAAAAAAAAAAAAAAAAAAAAAAAATTTTTTTTTTTTTTTTGAAAAAAATCGTTTTAAAATGGGTTGTGCTTCTCTCGTTTATAAAAAAATTTTCTACAATTTATTTTTTTTAAATATCACTATTCTTGTGTTATATTTAAATGTTTTTTTGGATCTTTCGTCGAAGTGAACGAAACTTCATAAGTATTTCCCGTTTTAGACTCTAGAGTGAAATAATTCACCAAAATGCACGAGATTTGTTGTTTGGATTAGAAGCGCGGTCTTAGACCACACTCTTATTTGTAAAAAGCGTTGTTGAGGACAACGTTTTAATATCTGAAATAAAGATAACAAAAACACAAATAGAGGTGTGGTCCTAGACCGCGGTTATAGTGTAACGTTTTTGAAAAAAAAAACTAAAGAGGCGCGGTTATATACCGCGCCTATAGGCGCGTCTATAACCGCGCATCTTTAGTTTTTTTTTTCTTTAAAAAACGTTACACTATAGCCGCGGTCTAGGACCGCACTTCTATTTGTGTTTTTATTATCTTTGTCCTAGACAACGCCTATAGGGCAACCTATTTTTTTTTAAAAAAAATTTTTAGGCGCGGTCCACGACCGCGCCTTTAAGTGTAATGTTTTTTTTATTTATTTTTGTTTATTGTAAGTAGATGACATATTAACTTTGTTTTTATCGCTACTTTATTTTCATAGATATATTTATCGAAAAAAAAATTTCGCCCCCCCTCTAAAAATCCTGCGGCCGCCACTGGCGAGGACAACGACTGTCGGCGGCGAACACACCTACTATCCTAGGCGGCATGGTGGATGCTCCTGCGAGGTTCTATTCCAAAGACGGAGCTTTCTCTAGTGGCTCTAATGGTGGCGATCCAAGAGGTGTGATTACATATCCACTTACCTGGTTTTGTGCATGAGACGAAGGAGATGGCAACATTGGTCGGGTTCGAGTGAATCTGATATTGGCTGGTTTTGATTTTGGCTAGGTTTGGTTGTTGCGGTTCGTAAATGACATTTATAGAGTTTTTATTTTAAACTCCGTATCAAATTCTATTTTACCCTTTTCATTAATTAAATTTATAATTAAAATTTTCTCACATAATTAGAGAAACTTAGTTTTTATCAACGATAAAAAAAAAAAGGTTTTACTAGACCAATCTTTTCATCAGAAATCGATAGTTTCAATATAATAAGTTTTCGAATGAATTATAATATGGAAAATGCAAAATTTATAACTATATTATAAATATTGTTGAGACTTAGGGCCCGTTTGGTTCCAGCTCCGGAAACGGAAACGGAATGGAAACGAATTTAGTCCATATGTATACCATTATTCATGAAATTTTATGGAATGGAAACGTATTGTAGTAAAATTTAATTAGTGTTGATACCCTATAAGAAAACAAAATTGGAAAAACAACTACATTTTACATGCAACACAAGGAATGATTCCAAAAAATATTCATGAATAAGGTAAACATATGAACTACATTCATTTCCATTCCGTTTTTGTTTCCGGGTTTATAACAACGGGGGGTTAGTATGTAAAGAAAGGATTTGGGAAAATATGGTTGTTTGATTATAAGTATAATGTCCCTTAGAGGGGTTGAGAAAGCAATTGAGCGAAGATGCATTATGTAACTCAACTTTTGAGTGATTATAAGGCTACAACTATTTAAGGACAAAAATGCTAAAGCAAAGAAAACTTTAAAAATGGAAATATGGAGTCCATGGTGTACGTGTACCGTACCCTCTTCGTCAGTTAAAACATGTTGGCTTTTACTATGACATACCTCCTCACATTCACTTCACCGGTCCATACTAAACTCAAATCTTATAAACCGGATCGTATTGTTTTATTGTTTGTATGAAACGGTTTATGGACCGTTCTGAACTACAATGACTTTTTTAGAGAAAAATAAGATATTATGTGTGAGAGAAAAACATATCAGAGTCAAAAGTGAAAATAGATCGCAACCATTGAATCACATTTAAATAATTATTGTTATTTTGTGTGATTTGAGGGGCAAAACTCGCGGAAGAACACGAACATGAAAAACTATAGAATAAGAGATTTGATAACAATTACGACTTAAGATTTCAATCCAACTTTATTCTCGTTTAATCATTCAAATAGATCCTCAATCACAAATGACTCTAGTTATTGAAGAACAACGAGATTTGATTATAATCGTTCAACTAGAAACCTATACTCACTCAGAAACTCGGTCTCATCTCTAGTTATAATCGTTCCATCAGAAAACCGATAGGAGTATTTGAGTATTTAGTGAGGATTGATACTCCACTAAAAATTACGGTTTCAAAGTGATATTGTTGAACAATTTCAATTTGGTCGATACTGTTGAACATTTTCAATTTTAGTTGAACAATTGGACATATAAATAAACACTATATGATTAGTTGAACACCATTACCCGTTAAATAACACCATTATCCGTTGAATTATTTTCTTAATTCAATTATATATGAATTGTCATTGCTCCGAGGGAGAGGAAAGGCTGAGCTTGGAAGTGGAGCGAGTGAAGATGGTGACGGAGTAGTCGGTTGAGAAAAGACAACCGGCCATGGCGGAGAAGAAGGGTGGATTTGACGATATGTGTTTAGGGCTTGACTCTTTTCTTTTTTTTCTTTATTAAACCATGTTCGGTTCAAAGTTAAAATATTTATATGAACCTTTAATGGTTCACATATGCGTGTGTTCGGGCTCAACGTGGACAGTTTCCGGTAATATCGAATATAACACCATATGCGTGTGTTCGGGCTCAACGTGGAATATCGTTTTCTACGTTGAGAAACCTCGTGAACAAACAAACGAAATCAAAAAGATTCAACTTACGAAAAACCAGACATATACGAACCAAAATGCAATAAACTAGAACCCGAGAACATACATGACTATTAAACAAGCCGAATAACTTAAATCCGAAATATCCGATTATGCAATACACCATAACCCGAGAACATATATGACTATTAAACAAGCCGAATAACTTGAATCCGAAATGACCCGATTGACACCGTGACGGACGTCATATCATTTTGATTTTAAAAAAAAAAGAAAAAAGTATAGGAACACGAGGAGATTTTGATGATTAATTGTAATAATCAAAAAAAAAAAAACAGGATCAAAAGGAATCTCTGAAGGAATCCTGACATGAATTGGATCTGAAATTCCCCCATCTTTCTCCCTGCCACTCCCTCCTTCAACCCAGAGTTTGGCAACTCCGAACCAGTAGCCGTTTTTCCCTCACCATGCATATTCATAATAATGGATAAGACCCTCCATCCCGATTGTTAAGGAATTAAATCGAAATTCATATTCACTAATCCCATTTTTCTAATCCTTACTTATCCAATAACCTCCCCTTAACTTTCTCCGATTTGTTAGATTAGGCAATAAACCCAACAACAAGAGATTCCTCCGCACTTTGAGTTGTATGATTCCATTTTTGTACCCTCTATTTAACCCCACCTCCACTTAACTCATCTCTGCAATTCACAATCCAATCCATAATCCACAATCCACAATCCAATCCCTAACCTCTAATCAACAATCAACAATGGAGAATTACCTGAGCGAGATGGAATCAAAAATGTCCCACGACGACAACATCCGCCTCATCTCCGGCCCTGTCATCGTCGGCGCCGGCCCATCAGGCCTCGCCGTCGCCGCTTGCCTCAAGGAGCGCGGCGTCCCCAGCCTCGTCTTAGAGCGTGCCGATTGCATAGCTTCACTGTGGCAACACAAGACATACGATCGACTTTGCCTTCACTTACCAAAACACTTCTGTGAGCTTCCTCTCATGAGTTTTCCTTCACATTTCCCCACTTACCCTTCTAAGAGGCAATTCGTCGAATACTTGGAGGACTACGCCCGCAAGTTCAATATCAAGCCTGTTTTCAACGAGGCTGTTGTCAAGGCGGAGTACGATGATGATCTCGGTATGTGGAGAGTCACCACCGCTTCCTCCGAGTATGTCTGCCGGTGGCTGGTCGCCGCCACCGGAGAGAATGCTGACGAGGTTTTTCCTAAAATCGAGGGCATGGATGAGTTTGGTGGGGAGATGATACACTCTAGTATTTATAGGAGTGGTGAAGGGTATAATGGTAAAAGAGTATTGGTTGTTGGTTGTGGCAACTCTGGCATGGAAGTATGCTTAGATCTCTGTCATCACAATGCCATGCCTTCTCTCGTTGTTAGGGACGCGGTAAACATAATCTCTTCATCTTCATTTATTTTTCATTTCAATTTCTTTTTATTTTTCCTAAATAATAACCGATTTTAACAAGAATGAATCAATCCGGAATATACAAATGTCGTTATTATTCTCTGCTTTTCGAGATTCCGAATTTGAAACGGTTTGGATCAGATTATCCTAAATAATTCTTTTTCTTTTTTTTTTCAAGAATGTATATTAAATTATAAAAATAATATTTTTTATGTTATAAAATTAGGTTCATGTATTACCGAAGGAGATGCTAGGGAGATCGACGTTTGACTTGTCGATGACGTTGATGAGGTGGCTGCCGGTGAGCATAGTGGATAGGTTGTTATTGATCCTCTCAAGGTTGGTGATGGGCGACACCACCAAATTGGGCCTTATCCGGCCCGAGATCGGCCCACTTCAGCTCAAAACCATCTCCGGTAAGACACCCGTCTTGGATGTTGGGACCCTCGAGAAGATCCGAACCGGACACATCAAGGTAAAATTATCCAAACATTGACATACTCGAGCTTCACTCATTTATACACAACAATGTTATTTTAGCCAAATGAGCTTGACACATCAAGTTCATCTCATAAGCAAGTCCGAACGATTCTAAATTTCAACAAAACTTAAAAATGTGTACATATTTGTGTTAATTACAAAGTGAACGAGCTCAACCAAAGCTTTTTCCGAATCCAACTCAAGTAACTCAACTTATACAACAAACTTACCCCTATACGTTGCTGAAATAAGTCTTGTTTGATTGGTGGTATGTAGGTAGTACCGGGTATAAAACAACTAAAGCATCTTGCCGCGGAATTTGTTGACGGGAGGACAGAGAATTTTGACGCTATCCTCTTAGCAACCGGATACAAAAGCAATGTCCCTAATTGGTTGAAGGTACACTACCCTAACATATTTGTTATAGGACATGCATATTATTAGTCCATCAGACTTTAACATAACTTCTACTCGACTTGTTTAGGAAAATGAGATGTTTTCGGAAGTAGACGGATTACCCGTAAAACCGTTTCCAAATGGGTGGAAAGGAAACAACGGATTGTACTCAGCAGGGTTCACGAAACGTGGGTTGTTAGGTGCTTCTATCGACGCCAATAAAATTGCTCAAGACATTGAAAGTTATTGGTCTTCAGAGTCTAAGCATTTGACAGCCTTTGCTTGATCTCAACCGCTCGTGATGATCATTTTTGATACATTTCATTAATTTCTCTAATCGAAGATGATTAGATAAAAGCCATAATTATTATGATGAAAAAAAGAAAAGAAAAGATCTAATCCATTTATAATGGGTATATGAGGGATTTTTGTCATAATCACTTTCCTTCGGAGAGAAACAAATAACAGGCCAGCACTAGGGATGCTAATTTCTCTTTTCAATTTTTTTTTTCTTTTAATTTTTTGTGAAAAGGAAAAAAAAACTTATTTTGCATTTGTTTTGAATTTTTGATTGATTAATTTGTACAGTAAATTCAAATATGTAAGCAGTATTTGGTTCTCATGTTCTAGCAAGGCTTGCTTGTTCGAGAGCTTTGGGAGAGCATCAAGTGACTGTAATTGTAAGAGAATATCTCTTTCTAAAGTTGTACTTACATTTATAATGGAATTCCTCATTTGCGCCTTATTTTGCAATGTCTAATATCGATGACCATTTCACCCGTATGTGATCTAATAATTCGTTCTAAAAACCGGGTGAATACCCCGAAAAAGTTGGGTGATGGGTGAGGGTCATTCACCCATCCTTTAAATTTTTATAATTTTTTCTTCCTAAAAATCCAAGTTATGAAAGTTGTATTAATAATAACACATTATACGTATAATATTTATATCTTATTTATTAATATTATGCGTTTTTAAATATGAATTTTGTGTTACATGCGCAAATTTACTATAAAATACAATACAAGTTAATAATAATAATAATAATAATAATAATAATAATAATAATAATAATAATAATAATAATAATAAATTGTAGTCATTCGTGGTTGAACTTGATCCACCTAGCCACCCAACGGGATGGATGGATGTATCCGATAAAGTTAATGGACATTTGATGAAGGTAGTACATTTAAGGATCACTAGACCCATTAACATCTCTATTAGTGAAGACTGAAGTAAGATCATTGTTACTATTATGAGACGAAACACTGATATCCATGTACCAATTAGGTATCATGATGTTAAACACTTAGCCTCCGTTTGGTTTTAACTCCAAAAATGGAAATTGAATGAAAACGAATCTAGTTTATATATGTATCTTGTTCTTGAAATTTTGGAATCATTTCTCGTGGTTTCATACAAAATGCAATTGCTTTTCCCACTTTATTTCCCTATAGGATATCAAAACTAATCAAATTCTACAATAATTATTTTAAATCACGAGGAATGATTTCAAAAAAAAATTCATGAACAAGAATATACATATGAACTAGATACGTTTTTATTCCGTTTTTATTTTCGGAGTTAAAACCAAATGAGCACTTAAACTAAATCAGTCCGCATAGGGAGAAATCAAAGAGTGCATAACCGCTATGTTGAAATTAGAGTGCGTGGATTGTCTTTGTTGTGGCCAAAGAATCTCTCATCTCGTGTATTAGTATTCCTTATACTAGAGTGCTAGTCGTCATTTAATAGAATGTGTCTCGTATGTGGCCAAATTGAGACGTGTTTCGGAAATTATACTCTTATCGTGATACATATAATGTTCTAACTATGGTTTTATGTTAGTCCAAATATATTTTAAATTGCTTTCGACTACATATCTATGGTATGAGTTATTGACATTACGGTTATTGACGATGTAGTAAGGCCTAGACATGATTTGTGCGTGTAGGGACCCTTTATAAATTACTATAGGTTTTGAAAGGTTCCTTTATGAGGACATTGTCGAAAAAAGAAGGATGTTCAAGAGTACATGGACGAGGGTAGTTGGTTATGTATATGGGTTGACTAGTTATCGCTCATCAGGTTTGAGGGAGTGTAGTATGTTGTTATGATTATGGTTATTAGTTTTGAGTACTAGTTATGGATGATGAGATACATTAATGAGTTATGTTAATATGTGATACAGTGACCTCTGATTTACAAATTGCACAATGCACTACTGAGAGAATGTACTCAATATCAAAAAATAGCTTCGGAGATAATCGCCCATAGTTACTTGAAAGTTCAAATTTTCAGTGTTGTCGTTATGCGCTGAAGTTGAAACCTTTCAGCGCCGACACGAAAGTTAAAAAAAATAGCTTTGAAAGTTCAAATTTTCAACGTGATGTGGTTGGAAACAACACAATGCAAACTGCAAGTGCATGGTAAATTTAATTGTAGTATATGATAGAATTCAAGGTTGTATGTATATAGACTTTGGTTGTTTGATTAATTAACAATTGTGTTCCCGGAAGTTTAAGTAGAGAAAAATAAATGATTTAATCATAACGTATAAAAGACAATAGGGAAGGCTCTAGGATTGAGAGATAAGCTCTCCAACCTAGATTGAATATCTAGTTCAATGAAAGCAATCAATCATGCAAGAGGGTATATGAGCATATTTAGATGCTCTTATCATAGAGTTCCACACATCTTTTGAGTGTGTGAAATGACTCAAACTAATAAACATATGCACTCTCGTGATTAGTAATCAACGTGAACATAAATGAGATGTGGTTTGCTCTCGCATTGAACATCTCACAAAACGAACAAATACTTATGAATGAAATACAACACATTAGGAAGCAATCATGCTCTCTCTTTTGGTCATTCCTAACACTTTCTCTAACATATCAACTTTGCATTTGAACTAGACTTTTACCTCTCGGTTGAGGTCTAACAGGAATACCTATAAGTTTCAACAAGTAAATCAAGGTTTAATCCTAAGGTGATAGTGCTTGTCACTCAACACAATCAACAAAGCAATCCAAACTCAACCTAATGTTCAAATCCTAAGTTCATCATCTCTAGAGCAACACTAAACTCAAACATATATCCATCAAGCATTCATGAACACATCACACTTCAATTATAGATTGAGTTCTCATCCATAATCCTAGAAAATATGTCTAATTAGACATGAGAGGAAAAGAAATACATGATAAAAGAAGCAAAAAAGAAACTATAAAGAAAGGATCTAAGATTGGTGGTTAGTCCTGCCAAATTACCAATCCATGATTCTCAATTCATTCATTCATAATAGACATTGGTGTGTTTAGGTGGTTTCATCAAGAGATTTCAATCAACTTGTGAGATCAATGAATGGTTCAATAATCAACATATTTGTTATCATGGTTAATGCTAATCAAAGGAACCTAAGTACTAAAATATTTGATCATATCACTATATTGAATCACGCTCTCACACTAGGCATAAATCAATACAATCATTGATGAATTACAACACATTAGGAGATTAAATCATGTTTTTGCCTTAGACAACTCCTAATTCATAATATTATTCATTACGAAAAGAAAGGATAAACGTCTTGACAATGGAATAACCTTATGAAGCTAAAAACTGAGTTCAAAAATGTTATTATTTGGCAGGTCGGAAATGGTAAAACCATCAACTTGTGGCATGACAATTTGGTAACAACAACACCGTTTATTAAAATGGCCCTAAAACACCAATCAATTTGACACAAATATAAAAGTTAGTCACTTTATAAACCACTCAAGACAATGGGATATCAACAAAATTGATAACAATCTACAAAACATCATCAACCCAGAGATTAGAAAAAAAAAATCAAGCAAACAATTATACCAAAAAAATGATATTCAAGATAGATTATATTGGAGATGTAGTAGTCATGGTTGATTTACTACAAAATCTACGTCGGAAATGATTGAGAAGGATTCAAGCATGTCCCCAAATTATACATGCGATTGGATCTGGAACCTCGATATCCAACCTAAAATTAAATACTTCCTTTGGAAAATTTCACAAAATGGAATCGCAACAAAGGCTAAGCTTGATGAAAGTAGAATTGTCGTGACAAGGCACTGTGAACTATGCAACCACCATCTAGAGGACTTGTTCCACTTGCTCATCGAATATCCTTTTAGCAAACAAACCCTTGCAAAAATCGATAGGTCAATATTTACCGAACTAAACAACATTAGCCTTGTTAATTAAAAAGCTCACGACCTCCTATAAGAAATAAAGAATAAAATTGGACTTAACAAGTTTGCATGTCTTGAAACTATCTGGTGGAGTATATGGTTCTTTAGGAACAAAATTATTTTTTGAAATGAGCCTATTGGTGATTGCATTAAGGTTATCATTTTCATTCAAAACCGAATCCAAATAAGGAAAACTAACATCATTGATGAATACGATTACGATATAAAACTACAACAAAATGACATTAATTCTTCCAAAAGGAAGAAATACAATTTTAAGTGGGATAACTAAAACCTGGTTTCTATAAACTTAACTTTGACGGATCTAAACTCAATTCAAAAATAACATCCATTGGTTTTGTGATTCGGAATCACAAGGGTGAGGTTGTTAGCCTTGATGCGACAAAAAATAATTTTAACTCGGTAATTAAAGCTAAAGCTTATGCTCTCAAATCGGGTCTACAAGAGCTATCAGATTAAATATCAAAAAGATCGAAATCGAGGGTGATAATCTTTGTGTTATCAAGGCACTCCAAGGATTGTGGAGTTGCCCGTGAGAGGTCGAGATGATTATTTCCGACTCCAGTCTGGATCTCCGCTTCTTTGACGAAGTCCAAGTCAGACATATTTTCAGAGAAACCAACTTTGTTGCTGACTGACTGACCCATCTGGAAATATCGAACCCCAACACCTGTTTTTCTGACGATCCCGAACTTCGTGTTCTCATCCGCAAGGATGCTTTAAGATGGACTTCCTCTACGAGATAAACCAATCTAACCGCTTTCCGTTTTTAAAAAAAAATAAAAATGGACTTGTAGAATATGAAAAACATGATAACTTGGAGTGATTGAAGATTTATTGGGGTAAATAATGTCAAAGATAAAATAATAACCGGTGAGGTATATAAGGACAAGATCAAGGATTTGGAGTATCCAAAAAATAGTGTGCTGATTTTGTGGAGAATTGAATAGAAAATGAGCATCATAAAACTTTCACAAACTTATGGTATTTATTATCTATTTAGGAGGAGGGTTGTTTTTACTAAATATGGATCCCTTACAAGCTTCCACTTAGTTTGGTCACTTAATTCAAGCACATAGCTTTGAGTTTGCCTTGACCTCAGATCGTGAAACAAGAAAATAAAGTTAATCTTTTTTTAGGATCTTTTCATAGAGAGCATCTTGACAACATCCCTCATGTTGGACCTCATCGAAGGTAGCTTCGCCGTGCACAAAACGCCCAACTTGAACACTTTCATCATATCATCCTTGACTTCATCTAATACCACATCGATCCAACACGTCCAGTTCCGTGTTTGCTTGCGTCGAAACCCAATTCATAATGTTCATCCCTTCTCCATATTCCTCCTCAACCGCACCTCTACCCGTCACTAGCTCTTGCAAGACGACACCAAAGCTGTACACATCACTCTTTGTTTGCTCTAAAGTGTGCGTGCAAATAAGCTTTAAAATTATAAAACTGAAACCAAGCAAGCGAACCCGTAGTGTACGGATCGACGTAGTAAAACAAGAATTTCAGAGTATCGAACTCAGGGATTTAGGGGGAACAAAATCTATTCACAAATTGTCAAGCAAGTAAATATAGAAGTTGTGCAAATAATATTGAGAAAACAACAATTCTAAAGATCCGGATATCCGATTGTGGAAATTGATTCAAGATATTCTATACATGTAAGGACAAAGTTGGGTTATAAAGGTATATCTAATGTAAGGTTATGTACGGTGAAGTTCCAAACCCATATGTCTTACCCAAAGGCTCTCTCTATAAAGGTTGTTGAGGCTGCAGTATAGAAATGATCAAAGGATAAGAATTACTCTCAAGCACCCATGCCCAAACCCAAGAGAATCAAAGATAAGCCAAAACGGTTAAGGTTGTGACACTCGAAACAAAAGTAGAGGATGTTGAGTCTCATTACTACCTAGAAAAGGTAAACGAAGGCTAGGTTTAAGCAAATCTTTAACTTTGGACCAAAGGATAAGCAAAGGACGTACGACAGAGGAAACCACGGCCAGATCTTGAGGAACCACGGCCGTGGAAACTCAAAAATAGCACGTGGAAAGCCTCGACGACGAGCTATTTTGGTTCAATCTATCATCATTTATGCCACAACTATCAACCCTTCACCTTAGAATCGCTTAAGGTTTTTAGCCAACAATCATCATAACAAATCAATAATCAAATATAAAAGAGAAAAAGGGTAAAACCTTAAAATCTCAATAATAAACACAACACAAATGTCAATTAAACACAATAAACGCAAACTGCGTTCAATGGATGTAGAATAAGGTAAGAATCTCTCACAAATCTCAAGGAACAAAGAAGAACGGGATGTCAATCCGCCTCCAAAGTGAAACCCTAAGATCTTTTCCAAGTACGCAATCTTCAAGTGCGTATTTCTCCAAATCTTCCCTTCACACAATAAAATCTTCAAGCTGATAGCATGAATTATAGTCTATATTTTGGGACATGTTTAGACGTTTTATCCTCAATAATCTGCATATTTGAATATATATTATGTGATTATATTGTCATTTCATCTACCTTTGCGGGAATCGAGGTCTACACCAAGTTTCGTTGTAATCGTAGGTAAAATGGCACATCTTGGACTAAAATGGAGCTAAAAGAGCTAAGGAGTCATTGGAGCTACATCCAGGAGCTTAAGGAAGAACCCAAGAAGCATGAAAATGGATTAGAGATTTACTTTGGACCAGATTTGAGAGATTTCACCTTCAGCTAAGAGTCACCTCGGTCAGCTACAGTACCATCTCGACCGAGGTGATCTTGAGGAGCGTCGCGATCGAGGCGAATACCCTGACGCGGCGAGATTTATTTTATTCTTGGCTGAGATCTTTGATTTTTGGAAGGAGAGATCTTATATTTTTGGGCTGGATTTCTGGAAGGAAGATTATATATTTTGGAGATCTATTTTAGAGATGAAGATATATTTTATTAGGAAATTATTATTTTAAGATATTATTATCTTTGGAGGGTAATTCTCCTATATAAAGGGCTGGATTTTCCACAAATTCAGCAACCCGCTACCATCATAACAGCTGGGGATTGAAGAAACTGCAGTTAGGAAGGATTTTTTGGAAGGTTAAAGGAAGATTGAAGGAAGGAAGTTCATAGCTTTTTATAGCTTTTGTGAAGGATTTTTGTAAGAATTTCTTAGATTCCCTTCTTGTTGATTTGTCTTGTTGGATTGTGATCCAAGGAACGCTTATTTGTTTGATATTTGATTCAGTTATTGAAGCCTTGCTCTTAAGGTTTTTGTGTTCAAATATTCACTTCCTTCCCATATATTTGATTATTGCTTTCATGATGATGAGTGGCTAATTTCCTTGTGCGATTCTAGGGTGATTGGCTGAAGGTTGTGGGAAAAACAATGATAGGATAATCTTAAATTCCAGTAGGACCCTGAAAGCTCGAGTCTTTATCCTTAACCTTAGAACATCTCGTTCAGTCGATGAACATCTCGGCCGGGGTGGAACTTGACTGACCGAGATAACTTATCTGATCCGTAACTGAGAGTTAAGTTTTAGAGTTTGCCAAATCCTATTCTTATTACACCTTTCCTGGTTCAATGCAAGCTTAGGATGAGACTTACCCGGTAATTTCTTTGTTTGTTTACCCTTGATCATAAGTGTAGGTAATAAATGTTTACCCTTTATTGGGGTTTGAGTGTGCCTTCATTCCATCTTTGTGAGTTAGCCTGAGACTTACCCGGTAAAGGTTGATTCTATTCTCTTAGTTGGTTTGTTGGTTTGAGATTATAGTTCATTTCCTTAGTACCTTGATACTTACCCGGTGATAGGTTCTTTGGCTTGGGATTGTGAGTAGTGAGACTTACCCGGTGATCTATTTCACTTTAGAAACACCTTCCCTTTGCAAAATCTCAGCTTTGTCCGCTTATCTTGAGATCTTGAGTTGGAACCACAACTGGATGCTTTAATCCCTAGAATTTGCATATTTCCTTAATTGACTATATTATCATCTTTGATTGCTTTAATTGCTTTTGTGGTTAGTTGCAATATTGACAACCTCTACTTGCTTTGTTTCACCTAAGTCCCTGAGATCGACACCCCGGAATTCTTGATTTTACTACGATTGACCCGTACACTGCGGGTTCGCATCCTTATTTTAGGCATACATCTAGGGTTATAAATTTAAAGCTTGCACACACCATTTGGAGCGAACAAGTTTTTGACGGCGTTGTCGGGGACTTGGTCTAGACCGATCCGGTTGCGGTTGTCTTTCGGGGCACTTGCCCCTGTTACTACTAACCACTCTACTTGAGTGACTTTCGCAGGTTCTTTCTTGTAGGTTTATGCGAAGAACCCGCGATGGGAAGGAAATCGTTCCTTACGATCCCAATCTAGAAAAGACATACAAAAAAAGCTTGAAAGAAGCTAAGATGGCCAATCAAGAGAATCGCGATCTTGAGGCCGAATTGAAGGAGGCATTGGAACAACTACGCCTCAGTAAAGAAGAATTGCGACTGGAAAAGGAAGAGACTCGCGCAAGGACGGAAGCGATCAAAGCAGATATAGCGACTTTCCGGGACCAATATCTACCTCGACCAGATCCAGCTCCTCAACCGAGGCAAGACCCAGTTCCAGACCCTCGACCGAGACAGGACCCAGTTCCAGCTGTCCCGGCCGAGATACTTCCACCTCGGATACCAGTCCGAGATGCTCTTTTTGCAGGTATTCCACAGACCCTAGGGTAGAGGATGAACCCTAATTAACAATTGAGGCGTCCAGGGGTCAACCTAGGTGATCCAACGGACCATGACTATGAGCTTCGACCGCAAGTTCTTTCCATGATTCGCCAATGCCAGTTTGGAGGGCTAGAGAGGGAATCTCCGCATCAACATCTACAAAACTATGAGATCTTGTTGGAGACCTTGAGACCTTCAAGGCTGGAAAACAACAATTACAAGCTAAGGCCTTTCTACTTCTCTTTGAAAGATAGGGCGCTTACTTGGTATCAATCTCTGCCTCCAGGAAAAATCAACACTTGGGAGGAGATGACGAGGGAGTTCTTGACTAAATTCTTCCCCCCCCCTCTAAGACCGCTGAAATGAGAGGGAAAATCAATGCATTCATCATGAAGGACAAGGAGAGCTTGTCCAAGTCATGGGAGAGATTTAAAGACATTCTTTTGGATTGCCCACATCATGGGATTCCAAAGATAGAGTTGTTGGAGATATACTTCAAGGGACTGGACGGAAACACCCAGTTCAACCTTCAACTACTACCGCCGGCACGTTCATGGACATGCCGATTGATGAAGCTTGGGAGTTCATAGAAAAGCAAGCTTTGCACATGGAGAAATACTCCCACCAAGGAGCTGAAGGTGGAGTTAAAAGAGTCAACTTCCAAGAAACTCCACCAAACAATGATCAACTTACCTCTTTGAAGAATGATGTGAAGCAATTGAAGAAACTTTTGGTTGCTCAAACCAAGAAAGAAGATGAAGGATACCAAAACTCAAGGAACAACAACAACGGTTCCCGGAACAACAACTACAACAACAATAGAGGATCCAACAATAATAATTGGAGGACAAACAATCGAAATTCGGGTAACCCTTACTCTAACTCCAATTCGAACAACTCTTCTAATCCTTTCCTCTCTTCTTCTTCTTCTTCTTCTTCTACTACTCCATTGAAGAGCCAGGAGCCTGAATCAAGCTCATCCCAGCCGAAAAGAAAGATGCAATGCTGGAGGCTATCTTGATCAAGCTCAATGCTATGGAGACGTCCATGACTTCATTTTCGAAGGCACAAAAAGCCTTAGAGCAACAATTCTTTAATAAGGCGAATGAAGCGCCAAGAGATCCAGGGAAGCTTCCAACAAGGACGGAAAGCAACCCTAAGGGACAAATCATGGCAATAACGACGAGTAGTGGACTGAAAACTACAGATCCAGTGCCTCGGTCGATGCCAGTACAGACGAAGAACACATCGGTCCAGGCACAGTCGAAGAACACTTCGGCCGAGGTGCCAACCGAGGTTGAGCCTCAGAGAGCGTCGGACAAAACTGAAGTTTATGTCCCACCTCCTGCATATAAACCACCACTTCCATTCCCCCAGTCAAGGGCCAGAGCACATCTAGACAAGCATTTTGGTAAGTTCCTTGACTTGATGAATAAACTACATATTAACATCCCTTTCCTTGATGCTATTCTAGGGATGCCCGCCTATGGAAAGTTCTTAAAAGAAATTCTATCAAGGAAGAGGAAGTTGGAAAACTTTGGTGAATTAAGGATGACATCTAAATCCTCGGAGCTTATTCAAATCATGAAGGAGAAGATGCCCCCCAAGTTGAGAGATCCCGGCTCATTTTGTATTCCCATTCAAGTTGGGGATGTCACTTGTGAGGCATTGTGTGATCTAGGAGCCAGTGTGAGCATCATCCCGTTGGAGCTATGTGTGAGGATCGGACTTGGAGAATCCAAGCCTGTGAAGATACGATTGTACATGGCGGACCGCTCCATCACCCATCCCGTGGGCATTTTGGAAGACGTTCCGGTTAAGTTAGGTAACTTCTATTTACCTATAGACTTTGTTGTGCTTGACATTCCCGCAGATTATCCCGTTCCTATCATTCTCGGGAGGTCATTTCTAGCAACTTTGGGTTGCAATGTGGATTGCAAGAACGCCAAGTTGCAATTCAACATTGGCGGTGATCAAGTCGAGTTTGCATTGCTTGCGACCATGAAAGGAGAGCCGCTGGGAGATGATATCTTCAACATCTATAATGAAGAAGAATCAAGAGAATTGGCGAGCTCTATCCTTATTAATGATCCACTTGAGAGAGTTATTAGTTTTAGCTTAATGGAGGAAGGTATAGATGTTTCTTGTGATGCAGATATACGGAGCTTAAAGGCACTGAAAGAAGATCTAGGAGCTAAGATTGAAAAACTAATCCAGGAGAAGAAGATCTCTAGTTTTGGTCCCAGTTGCAGTACCTTTACCGAGGCACCTTCTGGACCAAGCGAGGTGTTCTTGACTGAAGAACATCTCGGTCACCCACTCTGCACCTCGACCGAGGTCGAAAGCGAGATGATGTCAACTGAAAATAACAAACTTCTTACTCCCTTTTCTGACATTCATCCTTAGTTGGTGGAACACTTTCTCCACCAAATTTCTGATGATAAAGGGCCTTGGTATGCTGACATTGTTAATTATCTTGTTTGCCAGGAAATACCGCCCGAATTGACGTACGCTCAAAGGAAGAAATTCTTTAAGGATGTACGCTATTACTACTGGGATGAACCTCTACTATATAAGAGAGGTCCGGATGGGATGCTCCGAAGATGCATTCTGGAAGATGAAGTTACTAGTGTCATACGGCATTGTCACTCACTTCCTTGTGGAGGGCATGCTAACGCTCACAAAACGTGCGCCAAGGTATTACGTTCCGGTTTCTTTTGGCCTACATTATTTAAGGATGTGGAAACGTTTGTTCTCTCTTATGATGCATGCCAAAGAATAGGGAATTTATCTAGGAGGAACGAGATGCCACTCAATAATATACAGGAAGTCGAGATCTTTGATGTATGGGGTGTAGATTTCATGGGACCTTTCCCATCATCCGGAGGAAACCTCTACATTCTCCTAGTTGTCGACTACGTCTCTAGATGGGTTGAATCCATTGCCTCTCCCAATAATGACGCCATGGTGGTTGTGAAGTTCTTTAACAGGACTATCTTTCCACGTTTTGGGACTCCACGCATCATCATCAGCGATGGAAGGACACATTTCATCAACCGAAAGTTTAAGGCACTTCGATTGAAGTATGGGGTCACCCACAAGGTAGCAAACCCTTATCACCCTCAAACTAGTGGACAGGTCGAGATCTCTAATAGAGAAATTAAAGCAATCTTGGAGAAGACTGTCTCTATGACGAGGAAGGATTGGGCCATGAAGTTGGACGACGCTCTTTGGGCTTACAGGACCACATTCAAGACTCCCATTGGTATCACCCCTTATAATTTTGTATATGGAAAGTCTTGTCATTTGCCCGTTGAGTTAGAACACAAGGCATATTGGGCGATCAAATGGTTGAACTTCGACATCAAGGAAGCCGGTGAGAAACGGCTATTGGATATCAATGAGCTGGAGGAGTTTATTTTAAACGCTTATGAGAATGCCAAGATATACAAGGAAAGGACAAAGAAATGGCACGACAAGCGTATCATCCCTAAGGAGTTCAAAGAAGGATATTTAGTTCTATTCTTCAACTCCAGCCTTCGCCTCTTTCCAGGTAAGTTAAAGTCTAGATGGACAGGACCTTACGTTGTAAAACATGTTTTCCCTTATGGTGCAGTCGAAATCTGGGGAGAAACAAGTGAAAGATTCAAGGTCAATGGTCATAGACTCAAGAAATACAAACCGGAAGTCCCGGTTGAGGAGATTGCACCACTATACCTTGTTTAGACACCATACAGTCCAGCTAGCGACCTTAAATCAAGCGATTCTTGGGAGGCAACCCAAGGTATTGCTTTCTTTTCCCTTTTTCTAGCCTAGCTTTAGATAGTTTGCTTTTGCTTTGCTTTGCTTGTTTTTGGCGTCCTGGACAGACAACAGGTGACATCTAAGGAAGGAATACAACCCAGGAGCAACATTGGAAGGACAAAAGTTCGAGAATTTGAGAAGACGGAGTTTGACTAAGACACATCTCGGTTGCTGTCACAACACCTCGACCAAGATGATTCTTGAGCAACCGAGGCGACTAGGGTTACTGGAGATCTACCTCGGTCCGTATTACCTCAGTCCGGTCGAGACCATCTCGACCGCGGTGACAGCAGTTCCAGAAAAGGGTATAAAAGGAAGATCGATTTCTCTCTCTTCCGTCTCTCACGTTCTCGACCGCGGCGCACCAATTCATCTCGTTCCCCGTTTCTCGATCGTTTTTGACGATTCTTGCTTCCAAACTGCAAGGAAAGAGTAGAGGATCGGTTCGCAAGCGACAATCTGCAACAAAAACGCTCTCAATCAACCGAATCTGGGGTAAATTGAAAAAAACCTAACTCCCTCTTCTTCCACTGTTTCGATCAAATTGGGCTTTGGTTGCCCCTGAATTGTGTTGAAAAAGGCTTAAGTACCCCATAGGAACAATTGGTAGTGATATTGGGGGAAAATAACTGGATTTCTGAGAGTTACGATCGAACAGCCTTCTACCTCGGTCCAGTCGACCTGCGTCTCGACCAAGGTGTTCTTGGGGTCTGACAACCGACCGAGGTGATCTGACAGTGAGAGTGGAAAATGAGTTCTGACAGGCAGATTGGTCTGAGGGATAGATCCTCCCCTTCTCCTTCTTCTTCTTCTTCTCGCCGCTCCATACCGGTGATCCATGAGCGTCACCGGGTCGATTATGACCATATAGCTGCGCGTCCAGTGATTGCACCGCAATTCCTTGATATCGCTACTTTTGATTGCCTCTACGTAGATGATGATCTGAGACGGATGATTGCTATGGTAGGGTTGGAGCAGTTTACTGAGATTAGAGCTCCAGCCTACCTTGAGCCGACTTTGGAGTTTGTGAGCTCCGTGACCTACCTGCCTACAGAACAGGCCATCAAGTACCGGTTGCTGAACCGGAACTACTTAGTTCCGATGGACCATTGGAGGGATATCTTCGGCTTCCCGGCCCCCACAGTTTTTGATTTTCCTTCGCGAGCCGTGGCTCGAGAGTTCTGGGGCCAGATTGCTCATGTAGTTGAGCATGCTAATAGGTGGAGACCTGGAGACTCCAAGGAGCGTATTATCTTCCACCTCGCCTTCAGATTAGCCCACCGGATCTTTAGCGAGACACTTCTGGTGCATATTGAGACGCCCCAGAAGATTAGACAGGGTGAGTTGTTGAGTTTGTACTGTATGGTGACCGGAGGAGTTCCTGACTTCGGAGTTATGTTGGCTGAGGATCTCCACAGGATCAAGGAAAAGGCAAAGGGAGATATTTGCTACGGCGGTCTAGTGACTCACATCGCGAGTTACATGGACTTAGATTTGAGTGCTTGTACTATGGTGGCGGCTGCCAAGCCGCTTGGGCTGCAGGAGATGATTACGAGGAGGATCTTGGTTCCTCGTGGACTTACTACGCCGTATGGCGATGCCCTGGGAGCAGACTGCACCTCAGGGTATTAGATGGTCATCTTTGTTTTCAGTTTATGACCCGCAGTATTGGTACACCGCGTGGATTCCTCTTATTGAGGACGCTAGAGACGCAGCAACAACAACTCAGGCGCAGGATGAGGAGGAGGCTGATGAGGATGATGATGGCGGTGTTGTCATGGATACAGGGACCGATACAGTTGGGACTAGTGTGCCAGTCATTGATCTAGATGACGAGGAGACAAAGGACGAGCCAGCTGCAGCACCAACACGTCCTGCCTGGCATAGAGTACGCAGGCAGAGGGATCCCATAGCTCACCGTCGGATCGACGATTTGCCAGATCAGATGATTGACTCCTACGCAGCCATGACCATCGATCTAGGAGGACGCTTGGATGGCCTTCACAGAGAGTTGGATAGCCGGACTCATCAGATACTGGAGAGCCAGCACTATCAGCGCCGGATGATGGAGATCCAGTTCCAACATATGATAGGACATCCATTCGACCCGTCTCAGCATCCGTATATACCTTATCCTCCACCACCGTCAGCAGATCAGGATTAGAGCTTGCAGGATTTCTTTATTTATTTATTATGCAACTCAGCCTTGGCCGGTGAGTATTCTGTTCTTATGACTTATTTGACCCATTGGGACAATGTGTCCCAAGTATGGGGTATGCAGATATGTATTATTTGACTTATGTGGATGATTGTAGGATTCTTGATGGATATTTATGATTTTATCCTGCTCTATATGCTTATCTGAGACTACATGCATGCATACAGATTATTTGATTGAGAAAAACGTCAAAAACTGGTTTAAAATTTTTTTTGACCTCGACCGAAGTGATTCTGACCAATCGAGGTACAGTACCTCGGTTGACTTAGAACATCTCGACCGAGGTGGTTTAAGTGAGACAGTTTTCGAAACGATTTTTGTGCTTCTTATGTGGATATGACCAATCGAGGTACAGTACCTCGGCGGGCAAAGCTTGTTTAACCGCCGTCATATTTCAGACGCTTTCTTCCCGCTAAGATAGTTGGATACTTTAGATATATCAAGAAGTAAGATTTTGTGGACGTTGTCTTGGATAATTTTTATCTTACCAAGCTGACGAAGATCGAGCTTTTTTCAAAATAACTTAGAAGGACTATCCCACCAGGTATCGGTAATTGTTAGAGTATATTGTCATCTTTGATTGCTTTAATTGCTTTTGTGGTTAGTTGCAATATTGACAACCTCTACTTGCTTTGTTTCACCTAAGTCCCTGAGATCGACACCCCGGAATTCTTGCTTTTACTACGATTGACCCGTACACTGCGGGTTCGCATCCTTGTTTTAGGCATACATCTAGGGTTATAAATTAAAAGCTTGCACACACCATTTGGAGCGAACACAAGCCTCCCTATTTTTCGGGATTTTTGGCTCCCTCCAGTCTTCGGGTATGCCGTAGTCTTCCTTTGGAGAATTTGACTCCCCTTCAATGTTGAAGGTTGTCGAACATTTATAAGGAATAAATCTAGGGTTTAAAAGTAAAATCCTAAATATTTGGGCTAAAAAGAAGTCGAGCCCGCTAGTATCAGAAATTACTCTAGCCGCGTCAGACGGTATCAGAGAATACTTTGGCGCGTCAGACGGTATCAGAAGATACTTTGGCGTGTCCTACCTTCCTTTTATGTTCCTTTTTGTTCGCGTCAAGGCTTAATACTTAAATGTACCATTTCGCTCCATAATTCGTCAAATTACCTACAAATGCAATAAAACTCTGTGTAGACCTCTATTCCCGCAAAGTATGTGAATATAATCATAATTGCCATGAATGTATGTCTATGCATGCAAAATAAAGGAAAAATCTATATAAATACAAGCCTAAATATAGGTCATATTTCATGCCATCACTCTTGTCCGTAATCTCCAACGTATAAGCCATTTCTGAAACAACAACGCCGTTGGAACTCAATTGTGTACCAAAGAGATGGCAACCAATTTGTAAAATTTTGGTTGATTACTTGGAGCTATGTAACCGTGAGTGTTAGCCAAACACCTAAACTCGGAAACTTGAGAAGAGTTCTTAACTATTGCCACACCAAAATCAACAATCTTAGGTTCAAAGTCCACATCAAGCAAAATGTTGCTGGATTTGAGGTCTCGGTGAACTATTGGCGGTGACCTATAATGGTGCATATAGACAACCGTCTTGGCAACATTAAGAGCATCCTTGTACCTTTACGTTCAATCCAGTAGATTCTCATCTTTGTTTGTATGGAAAGCTTCAAACAAATTCCCGTTCGTCATATACTCGAGAAATAAAAAGCTTGATCCCTCTCTAACAAAGCATGCATAGAGCTTCACAATGTTTCTATGTCGAATCCTCCCAAGATATTCGTCTCAAAACTCAATAACTTCATTGAGTTTCCCTTCCAAAGTCGTTTCACCGCAACCGGGTCACCTTTTTAATTCCAACCGGTTAACTTTTCCCACCCCCGGATCCAATCAAGTTGTTTTCTCCCAAGCAGGAGAGATCATCAACATCCAGACATAATGGATGAACATAATGGATGAAAATACTTGATATTTCAATCTATGTTTCCTTCTTTTAGCTTCTTCATATACATCTTGAAGCTCCTATAGTTAAAAAAAACAACAGGATAGATAAGATAGCAGCCATGGAGATGAGTATGATATAAACCAATACTAATATGTTATGTGTCATCATCTCTTCACACCTTGTCTTAGCTTCACATTCTAGTAAACCATATTTTGTGTGAGCTCGTGACACCTCATCAAGACATAGATCCTTGTTGTCTAGAAAAACACTCTCACTTTCCACTTGTAGTAGATCCCAAGGGATGTTTCCTAATAGTTAGTTATCAGCTTCAATTGTCCCCAGAACGCCGGTATAGGACCCAATAGGCTACTATTCGAGATATTTAAGGAGTTCAATGAGTCAATCCGAGATAACGCGCTTGAGATCCTACCATTTAAGGAATTACAAGCCAGGTTCAAATCAGCAAGCCTCGAACACTGATCAATTTCCGGTAGGATTGATCTACAGAAGTTGTTCAGTTGTAGCTGCAAGGATAACAATTGCTTCATAATACCAAGTTGTGATGTAATTACTCATGTGAAACAATTGTTACTCAACCAAAGCGTTTCCAAGAGTTAAACTCCCGATTTCAGATGGTAACGACCCTGAAAACTTGTTGTTTGCCAAGATCAATTGCGCCAAGTTTGTTGAAAAGTCGATATTTGAAGATATATCTCCTTGGATAATTGCTTACATCAATCATATAAGCATTAGGCAAATTTCATATCTCATCTGCGAGATAGCTAGAGAGTTGTTTCGATACACTATAAATCTCATTAAAGACTTGCAATTGGTATATGAAGATGCAAGCTCCCTTGAAAGATTGTTCTCCAATGCAAACAAGAAGTGCAACTTATGTCTTTCATATAAGTGACTCAGAAAAGCCCTTGAAAATTCATTTTTAGAGATGCCAATGCTAATTAAAGGAGAAATTTTGCCAAGATTTGCAGGAAAGGCTCCTAAGAAAACTGTTTTTGTGCACAAAAAATCCTATTAGATCATGCAAGTCTCTGAAACCTAACAAAATCTAACCGGTGAATTATTTATTATAACACTGAAAAATTGTTAAGTTTTATCAATTTCTCAACTTTTTAGGCAAACTTCCATAGAAATGGTTAGCAATGATGTCAATCTCTTGCAACAAGGTGAGGGTACTGAATAGATTTGTGAACGAAAGCTTGTTTATTTTTCTAATATCAGTGCCCAAAGTCGTTTCTGATACCGCGGCGGTAACCAAAGTCGTTTCTGATACCGCGGCAGTAACCAAATTCGTTTCTTACTATCGCGGTCAAAGTTGTTTTTGATACCGGCGGACAAAGTTATTTCTAATTCCGGTGGACAAAGTCTTGTTTGATATCGGCAGCCCCCGGCAAAAGTCTTCTCTTATACCGCCGGCGAAAGACTTTTCTAATACCGGCGGCCAAATCTGGTTTAGCCGCCGCCATCATCGGGAAGATTCCAGATTTTTGTAGGGTTAACAACATGCAAGTTCTGGATCTTTTTGAAAATACCTTATTTGGAGATTTCCTTATTGAGTTTCGAGTTTCTAAAGTATACTCAAATTGGGGCCTTGTTATTAACGACTTCAATAAATTTAGTATCCCCGTAAGTCTGGCAACTTGAAGAACTTGACATTGTTGTATCTATCTCATTGCAATATTGTTGGAGATATTTCGGACACTTTTTTCCCGTTGACGGAGTTGGATACTTTAAATCTATCAAGAAATAAGATTTTGGACCCTAACTTGGATGATTTCACATCTTACCAAGCTGACAAAGATTGAGCTTTTTTCATAACAACTTAGATGAGATATCCCACCAGGTATCGGTAATTGTTAGAGTATGGACCAATATATTGTACATTGTTGTATATGTCCCATTGCAATATTTTTGGCGAGATTCCGGACGTTTTCTTCCAACTGAGGGAGTTGGATACTTTAGATCTATCAAGATAAAATCTCGGAGACGTTACCATGGATCATTTCACATCTTATTAAGCTGACGAATATCGAGCTTTTTCACACCGACCAATATTTTAGGTCTAAAATAGTGGGGCATATGTTGGGTTTATTCTTTATTTGTTAGTTTATCTTTTTTATATTATCTTTTGTTAATGCATCTATTTATCCCTTTATATTTTTCTATATAAACATTATTGAATTAATGAAATAAATAAACTTTTTGTTCACAAATCTCTTCGTGGTATCAGAAGAGTTTCCATAACCTACGCTTTCGTCAATTAGTGGTAATTGTTTATTTATACAGAGAAGCCTATGAAATGATGCAAGTCTTTGAAACCTGACGGAATCTTACCGGTAAATTAGTTATAATAACAGTGAAAAACTATTAAATTCTACAAATTTTCCAAATTTTTAGACAAACTTGCATAGAAATAGTTAGCAAAAATATTAGTCTCTTGCAACAAGTTGAGGTTACTAGAAGATATTTGTGAACGAAAGCTTGTTTATTTCTCTGATACCGGTGGCCAAAGTTGTTTATGATACCACGACATTAACCAAAGTCATTTCTAATACTGTCGTGGTCAAAGTTGTTTTTGATACCGGTGGACAAAGTTATTTCTAATTGCAGTGGACAAAGTCTTGTTTGATATCGGCAGTTGCCGGCAAAAGTCTTCTCTGATACCGGCGGCGAAAGTCTTTCCTAATACCGGCGGGCAAAGCTTGTTTAACCGCCGTCATATTTCAGACGCTTTCTTCCCGCTAAGAGAGTTGAATACTTTAAATATATCAAGAAGTAAGATTTTGTGGACGTTGTCTTGGATAATTTTTATCTTACCAAGCTGACGAAGATCGATCTTTTTTCAAAACAACTTAGAAGGACTATCCCACCAGATATCGGTAATTGTTAGAGTATATTGTCATCTTTGATTGCTTTAATTGCTTTTGTGGTTAGTTGCAATATTGACAACCTCTACACCCCGGAATTCTTGCTTTTACTACGATTGACCCGTACACTGCGGGTTCGCATCCTTGTTTTAGGCATACATCTAGGGTTATAAATTAAAAGCTTGCACACACCATTTGGAGCGAACACAAGCCTCCCTATTTTTCGGGATTTTTGGCTCCCTCCAATCTTCGGGTATGCCGTAGTCTTCCTTTGGAGAATTTGACTCCCCTTCAATGTTGAAAGTTGTCGAACATTTATAAGGAATAAATCTAGGGTTTAAAAGTAAAGTCCTAAATATTTGGGCTAAAAAGAAGTCGAGCCCGCTAGTATCAGAAAATACTCTGGGCCGCGTCAGACGGTATCAGAGAATACTTTGGCACGTCAAACGTTATCTGAAGATACTTTGGCGTGTCCTACCTTCCTTTTATGTTCCTTTTTGTTCGCGTCAAGGCTTAATACTTAAATGTACCATTTCGCTCCATAATTCGTCAAATTACCTACAAATGCAATAAAACTCTGTGTAGACCTCTATTCCCGCAAAGTATGTGAATATAATCATAATTGCCATGAATGTATGTCTATGCATGCAAAATAAAGGAAAAATCTATATAAATACAAGCCTAAATATAGGTCATATTTCATGCCATCACTCTTCTCCGTAATCTCCAACGTATAAGCCATTTCTGAAACAACAACGCCGTTGGAACTCAATTGTGTACCAAAGAGATGACAACCAATTTGTAAAATTTTGGTTGATTACTTGGAGCTATGTAACCGTGAGTGTTAGCCAAACACCTAAACTCGGAAACCTGAGAAGAGTTCTTAACTATTGCCACACCAAAATCAACAATCTTAGGTTCAAAGTCCACATCAAGCAAAATGTTGTTGGATTTGATGTCTCGGTGAACTATTGGCGGTGAGCTATAATGGTGCATATAGGCAACCGCCTTGGCAACATTAAGAGCATCCTTGTACCTTTACGTTCAATCCAGTAGATTCTCATCTTTGTTTGTATGGAAAGCTTCAAACAAATTCCCGTTCGTCATATACTCGAGAAATAAAAAGCTTGATCCCTCTCTAACAAAGCATGCATAGAGCTTCACAATGTTTCTATGTCGAATCCTCCCAAGATATTCGTCTCAAAACTCAACAACTTCATTGAGTTTCCCTTCCAAAGTCGCTTCACCGCAACCGGGTCACCTTTTTAATTCCAACCGGTTAACTTTTCCCACCCCCGGATCCAATCAAGTTGTTCTCTCCCAAGCAGGAGAGATCATCAACGTCCAGACATAATGGATGAAAATACTTGATATTTCAATCTATGTTTCCTTTTTTTAGCTTCTTCATATACATCTTGAAGCTCCTATAGTTAAAAAACAACAAGATAGATAAGATAGCAGCCATGGAGATGAGTATGATATAAACCAATGCTAATATATTATGTGTCATCATCTCTTCACACCTTGTCTTAGCTTCACATTCTAGTAAACCATATTTTGTGTGAGCTCGTGACACCTCATCAACACATAGATCCTTGTTGTCTAGAAAAACACTCTCACTTTCCACTTGTAGTAGATCCCAAGGGATGTTTCCTAATAGTTGGTTATCAGACATATCAATCAAGCTCAGCTTCAATTGTCCCCAGAACGTCGGTATAGGACCCAATAGCCTACTATTCGAGATATTTAAGGAGTTCAATGAGTCAATCCGAGATAACGCGCTTGGGATCCTACCACTTAAGGAATTACAAGCCAGGTTCAAATCAGCAAGCCTAGAACACTGATCAATTTCCGGTAGGATTGATCTACAGAAGTTGTTCAGTTGTAGCTGCAAGGATAACAATTGCTTCATAATACCAAGTTGTGAAGTAATTACTCATGTGAAACAATTGTTACTCAACCAAAGCGTTTCCAAGAGTTAAACTCCCGATTTCAGATGGTAACGAGCCTGGAAACTTGTTGTTTGCCAAGATCAATTGCGCCAAGTTTGTTGAAAAGTCGATTTTGAAGATATATCTCCTTGGATAATTGCTTACATCAATCATATAAGCATTAAGCAAATTTCATATCTCATCTGCGAGATAGCCAGAGAGCTTGTTTCGATACACTATAAATCTCATTAAAGACTTGCAATTGGTATATGAAGACGCAAGCTCCCTTGAAAGATTGTTCTCCAATACAAACAAGAAGTGCAACTTATGTCTTTCACATAAGTGACTCAGAAAGGGCCTTAAAAATTCATTTTTAGAGATGTCAATGCTGATTAAAGGGGAAATTTTGCCAAGATTTGCAGGAAAGGCTCCTAAGAAAACTGTTTTTGTGCACAAAAAGTCCTATTAGATCATGCAAGTCTCTGAAACCTAACAAAATCTAACCGGTGAATTATTTATTATAACACTGAAAAATTGTTAAGTTTTATCAACTTCTCAACTCTTTAGGCAAACTTCCATAGAAATGGTTAGCAATGATGTCAATCTCTTGCAACAAGGTGAGGTTACTGAATAGATTTGTGAACGAAAGCTTGTTTATTTCTCTAATATCAGTGCCCAAAGTCGTTTCTGATACCGCGGCGGTAACCAAAGTCGTTTCTGATACCGCGGCAGTAACCAAATTCGTTTCTAATACTATCGCGGTCAAAGTTGTTTTTGATACCGGCGGACAAAGTTATTTCTAATTCCGGTGGACAAAGTCTTGTTTGATATCGGCAGTCCCGGCAAAAGTCTTCTCTGATACCGGCGGCGAAAGTCTTTTCTAATACCGGCGGCCAAATCTGGTTTAGCCGCCTCCATCATCGGGAAGATTCCAGATTTTTGTAGGGTTAACAACATGCAAGTTCTGGATCTTTTTGAAAATACCTTATTTGGAGATTTCCTTATTGAGTTTCGAGTTTCTAAAGTATACTCAAATTGGGGCCTTGTTATTAACAACTTCAATGAGTTAAGTATCCCCGTAAGTCTGGCAACTTGAAGAACTTGACATTGTTGTATCTATCCCATTGCAATATTGTTGGAGATATTTCGGACACTTTTTTCCCGTTGACGGAGTTGGATACTTTAAATCTATCAAGAAATAAGATTTTGGACCCTAACTTGTATTATTTCACATCTTACCAAGCTGACAAAGATTGAGCTTTTTTTCATAACAACTTAGATGAGATATCCCACCACGTATCGGTAATTGTTAAGAGTATGGACCAATATATTGTACATTGTTGTATATGTCCCATTGGAATATTTTTGGCGAGATTCCGGACGTTTTCTTCCAACTGAGGGAGTTGGATACTTTAGATCTATCAAGATAAAATGTCAGAGACGTTACCATGGATGATTTCACATCTTATTAAGCTGACGAATATCGAGCTTTTTCACACCGACCAATATTTTAGGTCTAAAATAGTGGGGCATATGTTGGGTTTATTCTTTATTTGTTAGTTTATCTTTTTTATATTATCTTTTGTTAATGCATCTATTTATCTCTTTATATTTTTCTATATAAACATTATTGAATTAATGAAATAAATAAACTTTTTGTTCACAAATCTCTTCGTGGTATCAGAAGAGTTTCCATAACCTACGCTTTTGTCAATTAGTGGTAATTGTTTATTTACACAGAGAAGCCTATGAGATGATGCAAGTCTTTGAAACCTGACGGAATCTTACCGGTGAATTAGTTATAATAACAGTGAAAAACTATTAAGTTCTACAAATTTTCCAACTTTTTAGACAAACTTGCATAGAAATAGTTAGCAAAAATATTAGTCTCTTGCAACAAGTTGAGGTTACTAGAAGATATTTGTGAACGAAAGCTTGTTTATTTCTCTGATACCGGTGGCCAAAGTTGTTTATGATACCACGGCGGTAACCAAAGTCATTTCTAATACTGCCGTGGTCAAAGTTGTTTTTGATACCGGTGGACAAAGTTATTTCTAATTGCAGTGGACAAAGTCTTGTTTGATATCGGCAGTTGCCGGCAAAAGTCTTCTCTGATACCGCCGGCAAAAGTCTTTCCTTATACCGGCGGGCAAAGCTTGTTTAACCGCCGTCATATTTCAGACGCTTTCTTCCCGCTAAGAGAGTTGGATACTTTAGATATATCAAGAAGTAAGATTTTGTGGACGTTGTCTTGGATAATTTTTATCTTACCAAGGTGACGAAGATCGAGCTTTTTTCAAAACAACTTAGAAGGACTATCCCACCAGGTATCGGTAATTGTTAGAGTATGTACCAATATATTGTACATTGTTGTATCTATTCCATTGCAATATTGTTGGCAAGATTCCGTACGTTTTCTTCCAGCTGAGGGAGTTGAATACTTTAGATCTATCAAGAAATAAGATCTCGGAAACGCTACCTTGGTTGATTTCACATCTTACCAATCTGACGAATATCGAGTTGTTTCACACCGACCAATATATTGGGTCTAATATAGTAGACCATATGTTGGATTTATTCTTTATTTGCTAGTTTATCTTTTTATATTATCTTTTATTAGTTTATCTTTTTATCTCTTTATATTTGTCTATATAAACATTTTTGAATAAATGAAATAAATAAGGTTTTGGTTCACAAATCTCTTCGTGGTATCAGAGGAGTTTCCCTAACCTACACTTAAGTCAGATGTTGCTAATTGTTTCTGTACACAGAGAAATCTCTGAAATCTGACGGAATTTCACTTGTGAATTAGTTATTATAACAATGAAAAACTATTAAGTTCTACAAATTTTTCAACTCTTTAGGCAAACTTCCATAGAAATGGTTAGTAAAGATTTCAATCTCTTTAAAATAAAGTGAGGTTACTGAAGAGATTTGTGAACGAAAACTTGTTTATTTCTCTAATACCGTTGGCCAAAGTCGTTTCTGATACTATAGCGTTAACCAAAGTCATTTGTAATATTGTCGCGGTCAAAGTTGTTTTTGATACCGTCGGACAAAGTTATTTCTAATTCCGGTGAACAAAGTCTTATTTGATATCGGCAGTCGCCGGTAAAAGTCTTCTCTGATACCGGCGGCAAAAGTCTGGCCAACTTGAAGAACTTGACATTGTTGTATCTATTCCATTCCAATATTGTTGGCGAGATTCCGGACGCTTTCTTCCAGCGGAGGGAGTTTGATACTTTAGAACTATCAAGAAATAAAATTTTGGAAACGCTATCTTGGATGATTTCACATCTTACCAAGCTAACGAAGATCGAGCTTTTCCATAACAACTTAGATGGTACTATTCTATCAGGTATTGGTAATTGTTAGAGTATGAACCAATATATTGTACATTGTTGTATTTATCCCATTGTAATATTGTTGGTGAGATTCCGGACATTTTCTTCCAACTGAGAAAGTTGGATCTTTTAGATCTATCAAGAAATAAGATATCGGGGAAGCTACCTTGCATGATTTCACATTTTACCAAGCAAATAAAAATCGAGCTTTTTTATCTTATCTTTTGTTAGTTTATCTTTTTATCTCTTTATATTTGTTTATATAAACATTATTGAATCAAGGCAAAAATGCTCTAAATAACATAACATTTGCTATTGTTGCGAAAGGTGACACGAACTTTTAAAATTGTGGAAAAAAATACGAACTATAGGGGGTGTTCCACTTTTTAACACAAGTAATTAATCCATTAAAAAAATAGTTGACATTCTATAATTTGTTATAGTTTGGTAAGATATAAATTATATATATATATATATATATATATATATATATATATATATATATATATATATATTGAAACTATGTAAAAAAAAATTAGCGTTATGTTTGATATTTATGTTTTACATAAGGAAAAAAAAAAGTATAATAAGTGACAAAATATTATAAATTTTATAAGTTGGAAGGATAATAATTTAAAATAGAAAAATATATAATGAAAATGTATATTTCATTACAAAAAATTACTTAAATTACATAAGCTACAAATTATAAAATGAAAAAAATATTTTAAAAGCTTTTTTTATAGTTCATAAATATTTGTTTATGTTTGATATTTATACTTCATATAAAAAAAAAAGAAAAAAGCAAAGCACAAAAAATCTATTTTCATTTTATAATTTATATTTTATTTAATTTAAGTAATTTACTACAAATAAATTATAAATTTTTATTATTTGTTTTCCTTTTTAAAAATTTTGTCTTATCAAATAAAATGTATATATTTTTTTTCCTTTTTATTCATTATTTGATTTCCTTTTCTAAATTTATATCTTACTAAACTATAACAAATTATAAAATGTCTAATATTTTTTTAACGGATTAACTACCGATGCTAAAAAGTGCAACATCCCCCTATAGTTCGTGTTTTTTTCCGCAATTTTAAAAGTTCGTGTCACCTTTCGCAACGGTAGTAAAGGTTGTGTTATTTAGAGCATTTTTGCCTTGAATCAATAAAATAAACAAGCTTTCAGTCACAAATTTCTTCGTGGTATTAGAGAAATTTCTCTAACCTACGTTTTCGCTAGGTATTGGTAATTGTTTCTGTACACAAAGAAGCCTATGAGATGATGCAAATCTTTTAAACCTGATGGTATATCACCGGTAAATTAGTTATTATAACATTGAAAAAATGTTAAGTTTTACTAATTCCCAACTCTTTAGACAAATGTAACACCCCAAATTCTCAGAACTCGGGACGTTACTGGTTAGGACCTCACAATGTGTCCCGACCTCCGTTTGACAACAATATTACTAGGATCTTGCAATAAGACACAAATAAGAAAAACCGAAATTCATGAAATAGTATTTTTAAAGGAATGAATGCAACAAGGTCTAGCAGCCTATAGTTCTTAAACAAAGAAAAAAGACTAACTGTCTTAACAAAAGGAAAGAACGACAAAGTAATAACCCAAACCCCCACTCTAAGGAGTACGGAGACCCGGCTGACCACTACTTCTGAATCACTCAGCTGTTGCTCTAACCTGCGGTAAATCTAAAAATACAAGAAAACAACCATTAGCTAGTTATCTAAACATTAGAAGAATAATAACAACACACACACACAAGTAAACACCCATCATGCTTTCATACAATTATTTATTATCTTCGTTTAGGTCATTCATTCATACTAATGATACTTAATTTGTGACACGAGGGATTCCCAAACCTCGCCTCCGTCCCCGTGTACCCATCAGGAATGGATCCGATACATCTCACCTTTTACCTGTATGGTCTGGGTATAAAGAACCTCCCACTCTCCTGTCAGAGCTGGGCAGTGATGTCACGGCCCGTTATGATACACTTGGGCCTTAAATCATAATAACCACGGTCGTCCTAATAAGTTGTTATTATTATTATCACACACATTGCACACACACAACCATTATCACCCAACTAATATCCAGAAACTGGCTAAGTAAGTCGCAAGGACTTACCTCAATCAAAGATCACTTTCCCAATTCTCAACTCAGTCCGAACCCGTGGTACTCAAACGCCTCTTAAACAAGGCATGTATATCAAAATCACATCCCGTACTCTTAGAAGTTATCAACTTCTAAGAGATACAAATCTCAAGAGGAGAAATTTCGAAACGATAACTCTCTTAAGGTAAACGACTATTTTACTCTTAATTCCGAAGCTCTCAAAGTTTATTCTTAACTTCCAATATTTTCTTTTAGAACTTGTTTCTATAATCTGGTTGCTCAAGGACAATTTACTAGAAACTATATGATTAAATTCTAAACACTCGCCCAAGAGAACAACATCACTCCCTCCCCGATTACTCTACTCTTACACATGCATGTATACCTATACAAAATATTACTCTTACCCATCTATGTATATACTTATCTATATACACTCTACTTATTCATACATAACCACTTATGTCTCCCAACTCATGCCTATCTATACGTACCTATGTACCCGCCACCAATACATGTATTTTTATTTCTATCTCTCACTCTTACCTCTACATCGATATATATATATATATATATATATATATATATATATATATATATATATATATATATATATATATATACTTAACACCCTTATACTTATAAAATATATATATATACATATACAACAGTAAGAAGGGTAGAGAGGTACTTAAATTCAACCTAACCACTTGTTTAGTTATAAACTGTGAAACAACACTCAAAAAAAATACCCAGCTCCACTCATCTCTTACTATATAAACTTATATTACTGCAACTCCAATTTAACACAAAAGGAAGACACCGAAGCAGACTGTACAGAAGGCTCACCACGGCTTTCTTCGATCCGGCTCAGCGACAGCGTTCCCGACGAGACAAGAGGTATGTTAACAAGGCTGAGGTTGAGCGTCTATCCTGCGGTTTTTGCACGAGTCAAGCTGGGTTTACGTACAAGTACGCTAGAAGAGAGGGGGAAGGAGATCTCGATGAGATCGGTTACCTATTTGCAACAGTGAAGCAAGTCCGACGCCACACCGTACTCGGGACGAGCAATACCGTTATGCAGACGGAGGATGGTTCAGCCGCTCACTGCAAGGTCCAAGGAGGCCAAAATTCCCGTGTTTTAAACCCACGAACAGAAGGTTACAAAAGAGGAAGGAGAAGGCTGGAAGAGAGGGCGGTTTACCTGGGTTCGACGGAGCCAGGTCACACACGAGGACGAGGGAAGCAGCCGCACGAGAAGACGACGGGAATGGCTTCGGTATCGTTGCCGGTGGTGAGTCCGAAAGGGCGGCGGTACTGCTGCAGCACTAGTGTCGATGGAGGGTTCGAACGTCTCGAGGGATGCTGCTGTACGGGATCTCGCTGAGGAAGACGGGTGCAGTAGTAGTTGTGAGGGAGAGGGAGAGCAACGGCTTAGGTTAGTACGGATTGGGCCGGATCTAATGAGCATGTTCCTCTAGTTAAATATGAGCTGAATTTAATATCGTTTATTTTATTTAAGGAAATAAAGATTGGCAGATCGGAATCCGGTTTGCTCCAGTATTAAATGGAGTTTAAATTTTTCGGTTATTACAACAAACTTGCATAGAAATGGTTAGCAAAGATGTCAATCTCTTGCAACAAGGTGAGGTTACTGAAGAGATTAATTTGTGAACAAAAGCTTGTTTATTTCTTTAAAACCCGTGGCCAAAGATGATACTGATACCGCGCGGCAACCAAAGTCGTTTCTAATACTGATGCGGTCATTGTTATTTCAGATACTGACGGACAAAGTTATTTATAATTCTGGCGGATTAAGTCTTGTTTGATATCGGCAGATGGCGGCAAAAGTCTTCTCTGGTACCGGGGGAAAACATCTTTTCTCATACCGACGGCCAAAGCTTGTTTAGCCGTCGCCGTCATCGAAAAGATTTCAGATTTTTCTACGCTCAACAACGTGCAAAATTTTGATCTTTTTGGAAACATCTTTTTTGAAAACATCAGTTGATGATTTATTGTTGATGCTAGGGGTGGTGGTGGTGGTGGTGGATTAGCGGAGCTTCAACCAACTTCATAAACAGTCTTTGGATCGAATCTTATGCGAGATTCAGATCGGTAGTCCGCATTGGGCCTTACTTCCACTTGTTCAAGCCGTCTATCCATGTTGGACATCTTGGTCATTATTTGTTTGAACATGTCTGCTATATCCGGAGTATTGTCTGATGCGGGTATAAGACGCAGTTCCCGATTAAGATTGAAAGTCCTTAACTGGGATAAAAATCGGGTTGTTTTATAAGATAAATCGGCCGATTTTCTCCAAGAACACGGCGATTTTTCGATAAACTAAGGACACGGATAATGATATGGAAAGAAAAGAAGATGAATATGGAATGATAAATGAAAGATATAGGAAGATATGAACCAAGATAGTTCCACAAAAGAACCTTGACCTATGATGTGTCAAAACCCTTAAACGAGAAGATTACCTTAACCCGCACTTCTTTAACCTTACACAAGTCTTCTAATTAAGACAAGCACAAAGAGGGACTAGGATTGACCAAGAGAACCAACCTTCAACAAGATTAACACACACAAGCACAATCTAGCAAGAACTTCACAACGATTCAATCAAAGCCCTCTCTTTGATTGAATAGGAATGAATAAAATACAAACTTCGTAAGCAAAGTTGTAAGTTCACACAATATGTGGAAAATATATCAAATCTAATCTACTAAACAATCTCCCACACTAAGGCTATTTATAAGGGAGACTAATCCTACTAAAACTAGCAAAAATATATATTTAAAAGATAATCTTGCAAAGATATCTATCAAATATATATAAAACTATAAAATCTAAAAGATATGATCTATAAAATATATCCTTTAAAACATAATCTAGAAAAGATATCTTTAAAAGATATAAAATATAAAATCTAAAAAAGGTAGAATCTAAATAATTCTTCAAGATAGTCCTGAGAATTTAAGGAATTATAACAAGATATAATTGCCAAAGGATAGAAGATCATGGCCGGATCTTTTGCAAAGCTCGTTCCGTTGAAGGAAACCGGACAAAAAAATCGATCGAGTTTTCCTACAGGAAAATCGGTCGATTTTTCTGGCAAATCGGTCGATTTTTCTGGCAAATCGGTCGATTTTTCTGGCAAATCGGTCGATTTTCTTCATCTGCAATGCAATCTTCCATTCCATCAATTTCTCCCATGGATGCAACTTGTTAGCAACCTTTCCTTCAGTTCATCCGGCTCCTGGCTTAATGAATGGTCCATGTAGTGTAGGTGTAGATGCTATCAACGATGGTCCCACATCATTGTCCTTCTGAGATCCGCGTCGACTGTCTCTTCTTGACATCTAAACACGCACAACAATAACAAACTCGTAAGGTTAGAGAAATCAAAAAGATCTTACTTGTTTCCTCTCGCGCTCATGCTCGGGTTGTGTTGTCGCAAGTTGGTTTGACGGAATTGTCTCGTACGGTTAATGCTTCTTTACAAATCAGCGTATTGGCCTCACTAGAACTCCTTGACTGACTCAAGTAGTCAACTTGGTTTGGTTAAAGGTTCTTGTGGGGTACGGTGGTTAAGGAATTCCTGTTAGAAGTTTATTCCACACACGACAAGGTATAAAGAAAGATATTGCGGATAGACAACTAGTATGTTAAGAATTATATATACTAATTAACACACTCAAAGAAAGACTTGGTATTTATAATAGAAAAGAGGCTAAAGAAACACACACAAAAGATTAAGGAGAGAGAAGAACGCACCTTGAGTTGTGAAGTTAAGAAAGAGAGTTAGCCGGGTTCGGATTTGAGGTATGGCTAGAACTCTTAAATTGGATCAAGGTATATACTGAAACTCTTTTGTTGTAATACACTTGCACAGGGTGCACTTGGGTTCTGCAAAGTATGCCTCAAAATTTCTCGAAAAAATGGCAACACTAGTGAAAATCGGATAGAAAATCGGCCGATTTTCTGAAGAACGGGCCAATTTTTCGGTTAAATCGACTCTTTGAATCCGACGTTCAAGAATCTCTCTTGGACTACTACTCCTTGGTTGCCTTATGATCTTTACTGCTTGGAGAAGTGTCTATAACGTTACTTTGATATAAGATAGGTAAGATCTTAACTACTAGAACAAATCTTGACTTGAAGCACATTTTTTGTTTTTTTGCTTTTTTTTGCATTGGCGAGGTTTCAAGGTCACGGTTGGCTTGTGTTTGGTTGATGGCATTTCTCTCTTCCGGAATTTACACAAATCAACTCATGTTAGACTCAAATAATCTCGCAAAGATGGCGAACAAGAAACGACTTGACTTTATATGACTCAAAGAAGACTCAAATAAAAAAATCAAACCTTTTGTGAAAGTTCGGACTTCAATCACTTAGCTATAATACCACTTTGATGCAGGGATTAGCCGCAATTCCCGATCTAGATTGAAAGTCCTTAACTGGGATAAAAATCGTGGTGTTCTATAGAGAAATCGTTCGATTTATTCAAGAACAAGTCGATTTTTCTAGAAACTCAGAATACGGATTAGTGAATGATATGAAAAGATAAGAAGATGAATATGGAATGATAAATGAAAAGATATATAGGAAGATATGAATTAAGATAGTTCCGCAAAAGAATCTTCACCAATGATGTGTCAAAACCCTTAAATGAGAAGATTACATTAACCCGCACTTCTTTAACCTTACACAAGTCTTCTAATAAAGACAAGCACAAGGAGGAACTAGTATTGACCAGGAGCACCAACCTTCAATAAGATTAACACACACAAGCACAATTTAGTAAGGACTTCACAACAATTCAACCAAAATCTCTCTTTTTGATTGAATGATTAATGAATAAAATACAAACTCGATAAATGAAGTTGCAAGTCTCACAAAGCTGTGGAAAATATCAAATCGAATATATTTAATAATCTCCCCCACTAAAGTTATTTATAAAGTAGATTAATCCTATGAAAACTAGGAAAAATATACTTAAAGATAATCTTGCAAAGATATCTTTAAGATATATAGAAAAAATATAAAAACTATAAAGATAAAAATCTAACTAATAATCTCTTAAGATAGTCTGAGAGCTTTTAAGGACTCATAACAAGATATATATATATATAGGTAGGGCCGTGCGGCTGAATGTAGAGCTGACACGTGTCCCAATTTTTTTTTTTTTCCAGAAACGAATGAAAATTTTGTTGAACCACCATCTTATAAATTCTGCACTATTCTCTTATAAACTTTGAACTATTCTCATATAATTCATGAACTATTACTTTTTAATATATTATATCAAATTATTTATAAATTAATCGTTAATAAGTTATGAACTATTCAATTATAATTCATGAACTATCATTTTATAAGTTATGCACTATCCTTTATAAATTTTGCACTATGAACTATTCTATTATAATTCATGAACTATCCTTTTATAAGTGATGAACTATCCCTTAATAAGTTTTGAACTATTATTTTCACTCCTTTATAAATTTTGCACTATGAACTATTCTATTATAATTCATGAACTATCCTTTTATAAGTTATGAACTATTTCTTAATAAGTTTTGAACCATCACTTTCACTCGTTTCTAGGGGGAAAAAATTTTTGGGACACGTGCCAGCTCTACATTCAGCCGCACGGCCCTACCGGAATAATGTGCCTTACCTGAACAGCACCCATATATATATATATATATATATATATATATATATATATATATATATAGGACTGTTCAGGTACGGTTCATTTATTAGGGTGCGACCGTGCGGCTGAACGTAGAGCCGACACATGTCCTGAAATTTATTTTTTTTTCAGAAACGAATGATTTTTTTTGAACTACCATGTTATAAATTAATCGTTTATATGTTATGAACTATTCAATTGTAATTCATGAACTATCATTTTATAAGTTATGCACTATTCTTTATAAATTTTGCACTTTGAACTATTCTATTATAATTCATGAACTATCCTTTTATAAATTATGAACTATCCCTTAATAAATTTTGAACTATTACTTTCACTCCTTTATAAATTTTGCACTATGAACTATTCTATTATAATTCATGAACTATCCTTCTTCTTTTTTTCCAGAAACGAGTGAAAGTAATAGTTCAAAACTTATTAAGGAATAGTTCATAACTTATAAAAGGATAGTTCAGGTAATTCATGAACTATTCTATTATAATTCATGAACTATCCCATAATAAGTTTTGAACTATTACTTTCACTCATTTATAAATTTAGCACTATGAACTATTCTATTATAATTCATGAACTATCCTTTATAAGTTATGAACTATTCCTTAATAAGTTTTGAACTATTACTTTCACTCCTTTATACATTTTGCACTATGAACTATTCTATTATAATTCATGAACTATCCTTCTTTTTTTTTCCAGAAACGAGTGAAAGTATGATAGCATGAATTATTGTCTATATTTTGAGACTTGTTTAGACGTTTTATCTTCAATAATCTGCATGTTTGGATGTATATTATGTGATTATATTGTCATTTCATCTACCTTTGCGGGAATCAAGGTCTACACCTAATTTTGTTGTAATCGTAGGTAAAATGGCACATTTTGGACTAAAATGGAGCAAAAGGAGCTAAGGAGTCATTGGAGCTACATTCAGGAGCTTAAGGAAGAATCCAGGAATCATGGAATTGGATTAGAGATTCACTTTGGACCAGATTTGAGAGATTTCACATTCAGTTGTGATTCACCTCGGTTGACTACAGAGTCACCTCGACCGAGGTGATCCAGAGGAGCTGACTCGACCGAGGCGAACACCTTGGACGCGGCAAGGATATTTTATTCTTGGCTGAGATCTTTTATCTTTGGAAAGAGGATCTTATATTTTTGGGCTGGATTCCTGGAAGGAAGAAGATAAATTAGCCCATATAGTTTACCTATTTTTATGGGAAAACATCTTTCTAAGATATCTTATCTTTGGAGGGTAATTTTCCTATAAAAAGGGTTGAATTTCCCACAAATCCATATCATGCTATACCACCGATCGTGCCTAGAGCAGCCGTTTTATCCCGCTAAGGAGGGAGATTTGAAGAGCCTTTTTGAAGGTTGAAGAAGGAAAGTTTATAGCTTTTATAGCTTTTATGAAGGGTTTTGTAAGATTCTCTTAGATTCCCTTCTTTGTTGATTGTCTTGTTGGATTTTGGTCCAAGGAACGCTTGTTGTTTGATAATTGATTCAGTTATTGAAGCCTTTCTCTTAAGGTTTTCTTGTTCAATTATTCATCTTCCCATATATTTGATTATTACTTTCATGATGATAAGTGGCTAATTTCTTTGTGTGATTCTAGGGTGATTGGCTGAAGATTGTGGGAAAAACAATGATAGAATAATCTTAATCACAGTAGGACCCTGAAAGCTCGAGTCTTTATCCTTAACCCTAAAGCATCTCGCTCAGTCGATGAACATCTCGGCCGGGGTGGAATTCTTCTGACCGAGGTGACTTATCCGATCCGAAACAGAGAGTTAAGTGTTAGAGTTTGCCAAATCCTATTCTTATTATACCTTTCCTGGTTCAATGCAAGCCTAGGATGAGACTTACCCGGTAATTCCTTTGTTTATTTACCTAAGATCATAAGTATAGGTAATAAAGGTTTATCCTTTATTGGGGTTTGAGTGTGCCTTCATCCCATCTTTGTGAGTTAGCCTGAGACTTACCCGGTAAAGGTTGATTCTACTCCCTTAGTTGGAGTGTTAGTTTGAGGTTATAGTTCTTTACCTTGATTCCTTGAGACTTACCCGGTAATAGGTGTTGCGGTTTGGGATTAGTGTGTAGTGAGACTTACCCGGTGATCTATTCCACTTTAGTAACACCTTCCCTATGCAAATATCTCAGCTTTGTGTGCTTATCTTTAGATCTTGAGTTGGAACCACAACTAGATGCTTTAATCCCTAGAATTGCATATTTTCTTAATTGACTTTTATCATCCTTGATTGTTTTAATCATTTTTGTGGTTAGTAATTACATAGCTTACCTATTCCGACTTTGTTTCACTAAGTCCTTGTGATCGACCCCTGGAATTCCTTGCTTTTACTACGATTGACCCGTACACTACGGGTTCGCATCCTTGTTTTAAGCTTACATCTAGGGTTATAAATTTAAAGCTTGCACACACCGTTTGGAGCGAACAAGTTTTTGGTGCCGTTGCCGGGGACTTGGTCTAGACCGAGCCGGTTGCGGTACGCTTTTGGGGCACTTGCCCCCCGTTTCTACTAACCACTCTACTTGAGTGACTTTCGCAGGTTCTTTTTCTTAAGTTTATGCGAAGAACCCGTGCTGGGAAGGAAATCGTTCCTTACGATCCCGAACCAGAAAAGACATACAAAAGACGCTTGAAAGAAGCAAAGATGGCCAACCAAGACAATCGCGATCTTGAGGCCGAATTGAAGGAGGCGTTAGAACAGCTATGCCTCAGCAGGGAAGAACTAAGGCTGGAGAAAGAAGAAACTCGCACCAGGACTGAAGCGATCGAAGCAGATATGACAGCTTTACGAGACTAGTATCTACCTCGACCGAACCCAGATCCTCGACCGAGGCAGGATCCAGTTCCAGACCCTCGACCGAGGCAGGTTCCAGTACCTGTTGCCCCGGCCGATGTACTTCCACCTCGGATACCAGTCCGAGGCGCTCTTTTTGCAGGAATCCCGCAAACCCTAGGGCAAAGGATGGACCCCAATCAACAACTGAGGCGTCCTGGAGTTAACCTAGGAGATCCGGCGGACTATGACTACGAACTTCGACCGCAAGTTCTTTCCATGATTCGCCAATGCCAGTTTGGAGGGCTAGAGAAGAAGGAATCTCCGCATCAACATCTACAAAACTATGAGATCTTGATGGAGACCTTGAGACCTTCAAGAATAGAAAACAACAATTACAAGCTAAGACCTTTTTACTTTTCTTTAAAAGATAGAGCTCTTACTTGGTATCAATCTCTTCCTCCAGGAAAAATCAGTACTTGGGAGGAGATGACTACGGAATTCTTGACTAAATTCTTTCCCCCCTCTAAAACCGCTGAAATGAGAGGGAAGATTAATGCATTCATCATGAAGGACAAGGAGAGCTTGTCCAAGTCATGGGAGAGATTTAAAGATATTCTTTTGGATTGCCCACATCATGGGATTCCAAAGATAGAGTTGTTGGAGATATACTTCAAGGGAATGGATGGAAGCACCCAGTTCAACCTTCAACTACTATCTGCCGGCACGTTTATGGACATGCCGATCGACGAAGCTTGGGAGTTCATAGAGAAACAAGCTTTACACATGGAGAAATACTCCCACCAAGGAGTTGAAGGTGGAGTTAAAAAAGTCAACTTTCAAGAGGAGCCATCAAACACTAATCAACTCATCTCTTTGAAGAATGACGTGAAACAATTAAAGGAACTCTTAGTTGCTCAAACCAAGAAGGAAGATCAAGGATCAAGGAACAACAATGGATACCGTAACAACAACGGTTCCCGGAACAACAACTACAACAACAATAGAGGATCCAATAGCAATAAATGGAGGGCAAACAACCAAAATTCGGGTAACCCTTACTCTAACTCTAATTCGAATGATTCCTCTAATCCTTTCCTCTCTTCTTCTTCTTCTCCTTCTACTCCATTAAAGAGCCACGAGCCTGGATCAAGCTCATCCCAGCCGGAGAAGAAAGATGCGGTGTTGGAGGCTATCTTGATCAAGCTTAGCACTATGGAGACATCTATGACATCATTTTTGAAGGCACAAAAAGCCTTTGAACAATAACTTGCTAGTAGGGCGAATGAAACGCCAAGAGATCCAGGGAAGCTTCCAACAAAGACGGAAAGCAACCCTAAGGGCCAGATTATGGCCATAACAACGAGGAGTGGACTGAAGACTGCAGATCCAGTGCCTCGGTCGGTGCCAGTACAGACGAAGACCACCTCGGTCCAAATGCAGTCGAAGAACACTTCGGCCGAGATGCCAACCGAGGTGGAGCCACAGAAAACGGAGGAGAAAACTGAAGTTTATATTCCACCTCCTGCATATAAACCACCACTTCCATTCCCCCAGTCAAGGGCCAGAGCACATCTAGACAAGCATTTTGGTAAGTTCCTTGACTTGATGAATAAACTACACATTAATATTCCTTTCCTTGATGCTATTCTAGGGATGCCCGCCTATGGGAAGTTCTTGAAAGAGATTCTATCAAGGAAGAGGAAGCTGGAAGACTTTGATGAAGTAAGGATGACATCTAAATCCTCGGAGCTTATTCAAATCATGAAGGAGAAGATGCCACCCAAGTTGAGAGATCCCGGTTCATTTTGCATTCCCATTCAAGTTGGGGATGTCACTTGTGAAGCCTTATGTGATCTAGGAGCCAGCGTGAGCATCATTCCGCTGGAGCTATGTGTTAAGATCGGACTTGGAGAGCCCAAGCTGGTGAAGATTCGATTATACATGGCGGACCGCTCCATTACCCATCCCGTGGGCATTTTGGAAGACGTTCTGGTTAAGTTAGGTAACTTCTATTTACCTATAGACTTTGTTGTGCTTGATATTCCCGCAGATTATCCCGTTCCTATAATTCTCAGGAGGCCATTTCTAGCAACTTCGGGTTGCAATGTGGATTGTAAGAACGCCAAACTGAAATTCAATATTGGCGGAGATGAAGTGGAATTCGCATTACTTGCGGCCATGAAGGGAGAGCAGCTAGGAGATGATATCTTCAACATCTACGATGAAGAAGAATCAAGAGAATTGGTGAGCTCTATCCTTATTAACGATCCACTTGAAAGAGTTATTAGTTTTAGTTTAATGGAGGAAGGTATAGATACTTCTTGTGATGCAGATATACGGAGCTTAAAGGCACTGGAAGAAGATCCAGGAGCTAAAACTGAGAAACTAATCCAGGAGACAAAGATCTCCAGTTTCGGTTCCAGTTACAGTACCTCGATCGAGACACTTTCTGGACCAAGCGAGGCGACTGAAGAACATCTCGGTCAACGCCTCTGCGCCTCGACCGAGGTCGAAAGCGAGATGATGTCAACTGAGACTACTGAAAATAACAAGCTTCTTACTCCCTTCTCTGACATCCGTCCTCAGTTGGTGGAACATTCTCTCCACCAACTTTCTGATAATAAAGGACCTTGGTATGCTGATATTGTTAATTATCTTGTTTGCCAGGAAATACCACCCGGATTGACGTACGCTCAAAAGAAGAAATTCTTCAAGGACGTACGCCATTACTACTGGGATGAACCGCTGCTATTCAAGCGCGGGCCGGATGGGATGCTTCGAAGATGCATTCTGGAAGATGAAGTTAATAGCGTCATACGGCATTGTCACTCACTTCCTTGTGGAGGGCATGCTAGCGCCAACAAGACATGCGCTAAGGTATTACGTTCCGGTTTCTTTTGGCCCACATTATTTAAGGACGTGCAAACGTTTGTTGTCTCTTGTGATGCATGCCAAAGAACAGGGAACTTATCTAGAAGGAATGAGATGCCGCTCAATAAAATACAAGAGGTTGAGATTTTTGATGTATGGAGAGTAGATTTCATGGGACCTTTCCCATCCTCCGGAGGAAACCTCTATATTCTTCTAGCAGTTGATTACGTCTCTAGATGGGTTGAAGCCATTGCTTCTCCCACTAATGATGCCATGGTGATCGTGAAGTTCTTTAACAAGACTATCTTTCCACGTTTTGGGACTCCGTGCATCATCATCAGCGATGGAGGGACGCATTTCATCAACCGGAAGTTTAAGGCACTTCTATCAAAGTATGGGGTGACCCACAAGGTAGCAACCCCTTATCACCCTCAAACTAGTGGACAGGTCGAGATCTCGAATAGAGAAATTAAAGCAATCTTGGAGAAGACCGTCTCTAGGACGAGGAAGGATTGGTCCATGAAGTTGGACGACGCTCTTTGGGCCTACAAGACCGCATTCAAGACTCCCATTGGTACCAACCCTTATAATTTGGTATATGGGAAGTCTTGTCACTTGCCCGTTGAGTTAGAACACAAGGCATATTGGGCGATCAAATGGTTGAACTTCGACATCAAGGAAGCCGGTGAGAAGCGGCTATTGGATATCAACGAGCTGGAGGAGCTGCGTTTGAACGTTTATGAGAATGCCAAAATCTATAAAGAAAGGACGAAGAAATGACATGACAAGTGCATCATCCCTAAGGAGCTTAAAGAAGGAGACTTAGTTCTACTCTTCAACTCCCGCCTCCGCCTCTTTCCAGGTAAGTTGAAATCTAGATGGACCGGACCTTATGGTGTGAAACATGTTTTCCCTCATGGTGCAGTTGAGATTTGGGGCGAAACGAGTAGAAGCTTCAAGGTCAACGGTCATAGACTTAAGAAATACAAACCGGGAGTTCCGGTTGAGGAGGTTGCACCACTATACCTCGTTTGAGAGATGCAGTATGGTCCAACTAGCGACCTTAAATCAAGCGCTTCTTGGGAGGCAACCCAAGGTATTGCTTTCTTTTCCCTTTTTCTAGTCTAGCTTAGATAGTTTGCTTTTGCTTTGCTTTGTTTTGTTTTTGGCGTCCTAGACAGACAACAGGTGACATCTAAGGAAGGAATACAACCCAGGAGCACAACTGGAAGGACATAAGTTCGAGAATTTGAGAAGACGGAGTTTGACTGAGATACATCTCGGTTGCTGTCACAGCACCTCGACCGAGATGATTCTTGAGCAACCGAGGCGACTAGGGTTTCTGAAGATCCACCTCGGTCCGTACACCTCGGTCCAGTCGAGACCACCTCGACCGAGGCGACAACAGTTCCAGAAAAGGGTATAAAAGGGGCTGAAGAATTCTCTCTCCTCTCTTTACCTTCTCCTCGACCGCGGCACACTTCTCGCCTCGATCCTTCGTTCTTCACTCGTTTTCGACGATTCTTGCTCCTAAATTGAGAGGAAAGAGTAGAGGATCGTGTTGCAAGTACCAATCTGCAGAAAGAACGAGCCAAATCGACCGAATCGGGGTAAAAATCGAAAAAACCCTAACCTTCTATTTCTCATTGTTTTCTCTCGTTCTAGGCTTTGGTTGCCCCTACATTTGCTGAGAAACAGATTAAGTACCCCATAGGAACCTGTGGTAGTGATTTTAGGGGAAAAGAACTGGATTTTTGAGGGAATCGATCGAACAACTCTTCGCCTCGGTCCATTCGGCATGTGCCTCGGCCGAGGTGTTCTACAGGGTTGTCAAAGCAACCGAGGTGACCTGACAGATTACAGAAAGATGAGTTATGAGAGACAGTTGGTCCTGAGGGACAGATCTTCTCCTTCTCCTTCTTCTACTTCCCGCCGTACTAGACTGGTGATCCACGAGAGACATCAGGTCGATTATGACCGCATAGCGGCCCGTCCAGTGATTGCACCCCGCTTCCTGGACATTTCAGCTTTTGACTGCCTCCACGTTGATGATGACTTGAGGCGTATGATTTCTGATGTGGGGTTGGAGCAGTTCACAGAGATCAGAGCTCTGGCCTATCTAGAGCCTACACTGGATTTTGTCAGCTCCTTTACCTACCTGCCTACCGAGCGCGCAGTAAAGTACCGGTTGATGAACCGGAATTACTTGGTTCCCTTAGATCACTGGCGAGATATCTTCGGCTTCCCGATTCCGACAGTTGCTGATTTTCCCTCCCGAGCTGTAGCTAGGGAGTTTTGGGGACAGATAGCTCACGTGGTTGAGCATGCTGACAGATGGAGACTTGGAGATTCCAGGGAGAGGATTATATTCCATCTTGCATTCAGATTGGCCCACAGGATATTCAGTGAGACTCTTCTGGCGCGTACTGAGATGCCCCAGAAGATAGACAGGGGGAGCTTCTGAGCTTGTATTGCATGGTGACGGGAGGGATCCCAAATTTTGGATTGATGCTGGCAGAGAATCTACATAAGATCAAGGCAAAGGCGAAGGGCGACATTTGTTGTGGAGGTATTGTGACTCATATAGCGAGTTACATGGATATGGACCTCAGTGCTTGTACCATGGTGGCGGCTGCCAAGCCACTTGGACTTCAGGAGATGATCACTCGGAGGATACTGGTTCCCCGAGGACTCACTATGCTATATGTGGCGATGCCATGGGAGCCGACTGCACCGCAGGGGATCAGATGGTCAGCTCAGTTCTCCGTGTTTGATCCACATTACTGGCAGACTGCGTGGATCCCATTTATGGAGGATGCTAGAGAGGCGGCAGCTGTACCAGCTGAGGAGGATGATGTTGATGATGTTGTTGAGGATGGTGGTGTTCCTATGGATACGGGCACGGATACAGCTGGGACTAGTGCGCCGGTCATCGATTTGGATGATGACGAGACTGAGACCGAGCCGGCTGCAGCACCAGCATGTCCCGCTAGGCGTAGGGTGCGCCGGCAGAGGGATCCAGATGCTCACCGTCGGATCGATGACCTCACCGAGCAGATGATAGACTCCTATATTGCCCTGACTGTAGACATCCAAGAGAGATTTGACGACCAGCGCCGAGAGATCGAGAGCTGGACTCATCAGATGCTAGAGGGCCAACACTATCAACGACGGATGGCGGAGATCCAGTTTGAGCATGCCATGGGCTATCCATTTGACCCATCCCAATATCCATATGTGCCACCACCACCACCACCGGATCGGGATTATTGAGAGCTTGCAGGATTTTCTTTCTTTATTTATTATGCAGCTCAGCTATGTCCGGTGAGTATTTTATTTCTTTAGACTTATTTTGACCCATTGGGACAATGTGTCCCAAGTATGGGGTATTTGGTTGTACGTATTTGACTTATGTGATGTATGACTCTTGGGTATTTATGACCCTATTATGCTTTATTTGGCTTTATGTGCTTATCTGAGATTACATACATGCATACAAGTTAATTGATTGAGAAAAACGTCAAAAACTGGTTTAAATAAAAAAAAAAATTTTGACCTCGACCGAAGTGATTCTGGGCAAACGAGGTACTTCACCTCGGTTGACTTAGAACATCTCGACCGAGGCGTTTTCACTGGAACGGTTTTCGAAATGATTTTGTGCTTCTTATCTGGATATGATCTCAGTGAAGATTTTGTTTGCTGACTGGTTTTTGAAATCTTTATATGTTTGAAAAGTTTTATGATATGTTTAAGTTGCTAAATACTTTGTTTGAAATTTGTGGCATGTTTAATACTTTGTTTTTATCCAAATTATGTTGAATTTGAAGGTTGACACCACATGATGAGTTCTCTCACTTTCTTCCTGGAAAGACCAAGGCAATTCATTCTCTTCTCTTCTTCTTCTTGATCATGCTTAGCCCCTCATATACATTTTGCCTCCCTCTACCTATCCAGGAATTTGGAAGCAAGCAAGTGAAAAGCAAGTGAAAGAAAAGTTCAGATGTTGGCTGAAAGTTAGAAAGAAACAAATAGGTTTGGGAAAGTCAATCATGATGATGAGTAACTCGGCACCATTCACATAGCCGGGTGTTTGTGTCTTGCCAAAGTCGGATTGAGCGATATTCCTAACGGGTCATGGTATGTGCATCAAGGGTTTGAGGCATCTCGAGAAATTGATGATTGCTGATTTCCTAGGCTTCGGTTATTGTGCACCTCTGTCCATGCATCCCAAAAAGTAAAGTAAAAGAAAAGAAAACCGTGAAATAAGCAAAGCTTATTGGTGGATGATGTTGAAAGTCAAGTGAAAGTGAAGTGATATCCTTTTCCCGGATTCTAGCACCACATTACCTTCTATACATCCCTACCCTACACGTTTCTTGACCTTTCTTTTGGGAAGCCCTTGAGACCTCGAGCTTGTTCATTGACTTAGTGGTTTAAACTGGATTATGCATGATTAATTTTGATAATTATGATTTACTATGCATTCTACGATTTTATGCAAAGATGAACAACTTTCTTATATTTATAAAATGTTTTAAGCATATTTTGATTTTAAAATTCCATGAAGTATTCTCTTAGAGTGATCTATGATTGTGGCACACCATTAAAATGTTTTGAAAGGCTTTTCATTGATCTTCATGAATTATAATCCATTCTATCTTGTATTTTATATTCGTAACTTGCTTGGGGACAAGCAAGGGCTAAGTATGGGGTATTTTGATAGCATGAATTATTGTCTATATTTTGAGACTTGTTTAGACGTTTTATCTTCAATAATCTGCATGTTTGGATGTATATTATGTGATTATATTGTCATTTCATCTACCTTTGCGGGAATCGAGGTCTACACCTAGTTTTGTTGTAATCGTAGGTAAAATGGCACATTTTGGACTAAAATGGAGCAAAAGGAGCTAAAGAGTCATTGAAGCTACATTCAGGAGCTTAAGGAAGAATCCAGGAATCATGGAATTGGATTAGAGATTCACTTTAGACCAAATTTGAGAGATTTCACATTCAGTTGTGATTCACCTCGGTTGACTACAGAGTCACCTTGACCGAGGTGATCCAGAGGAGCTGACTCGACCGAGGTGAACACCTTGGACGCGGCAAGGATATTTTATTCTTGGCTGAGATCTTTTATCTTTGGAAAGAGGATCTTATATTTTTGGGCTGGATTCTTGGAAGGAAGAAGATAAATTAGCCCATATATTTTACCTATTTTTATGGGAAAACATCTTTCTAAGATATCTTATCTTTGGAGGGTAATTTTCCTATAAAAAGGGTTGGATTTCCCACAAATCCATATTGTTCGCTCCAAACGGTGTGTGCAAGCTTTAAATTTATAACCCTAGACTTAAGCTTAAAACAAGGACGCGAACCCGCAGTGTACGGGTCAATCGTAGTAAAAGCAAGAAAATTCCAGGGGTCGATCACAGGGACTCGGTGAAACAAAGTCAATACGGTGTGCTTATGTCAATACTAACCACAAGAGCGATTAATACAATCAAAGATGAATAAGAAGTCAATAAAGCAAACATGCAATTCTAGGGATTAAAGCATCTAGTTGTGGTTCCAACTCAAGATCTAAAGATAAGCGGACAAAGCTGAGATTTTTGCGTGGGGAAGGTGTTTCTAAAGTGGAGTAGATCACCGGGTAAGTCTCACTACACACTAATCTTAAACCGTAACTCCTATTACCGGGTAAGTCTCAAGGAATCAAGATAAAGAACTATAACCTCAAACTAACATACCATCTAAGGGAATAGAATCAACCTTTACCGGGTAAGTCTCAAGCTAACTCACAAAGATGGGATGGAAGCACACTCAAACCCCAATAAAGGATGAACCTTTATTACCTACACTTATGATCGTTGGTACACAAACTAAGGAATTACCGGGTAAGTCTCATCCTAAGCTTGCTTTGAACCAGGAAAGGTGTAATAAGAATAGGATTTGGCAAACTCTAACACTTAACTCTCAGTTATGGATCAGATAAGTCACCTCGGTCAGCCAGTTTCCACCCCGGCCGAGATGTTCATCGACTGAACGAGGTGCTTAGGGTTAAGGTTAAAGACTCGAACTTTCAGGATCCTACTGGAATCTAAGATTATTCTATCATTGTTTTTCCCACAACCTTCAGCCAATCACCCTAGAATCACACAAGGAAATTAGCCACTCATCATCATGAAAGTATTAATCAAATATATGGGAAGAAGGTGAATATTTGAACAAGAAGAATTTAATGAAAAGACTTCAATAACTGAATCAAATATCACAACAAAGCGTTCCTTGGATAGCAATCCAACAAGCAAGACAACAAGGAAGGGAATCTAAGATAATCTTACAAAAACCCTTCAAAAGCTATAAAAGCTACAATCTTCAATCTTCCTTCAACCTTCAACAAGGTTCTTCGAATCTCTCCCAAACTGGAGTGCGGCTGCTGCAGGAAGTATGCGGATCTCAGCAGGGTATGCGACGTCGTATGCGAGATATTGGATTTGTGAAAATCCAACCCTTTTTATAGGAAAATAACCCTCCAAAGATAAGATATCTTAGAAAGATCTCTTCCCATAAAAATAGGTAAAATATATGATTCTGCATATCTCTTTCCTTCCAGGAGCCAAGCCCAAAAATATAAGATCTCTTTCCAATTTTAAAAGATCTCAGCCAAGAATAAACTATTCTCGCCGCGTCCTAGGTATTTGCCTCGGTCGAGTCGGCGTTACTGGATCACCTCGGTCGAGGTGAATCTCTGGTCAACCGAGGTGAGTCACAACTGAATGCGAAATCTCTCAAAACTGGTCCAAAGTAATTCTTTAATCCATGGCTATGCTTCCTGGATGTAGCTCTAAATGACTCATGACTCCTTTCGCTCCTTTTTGATGCAAAACGTACCAAATTACCTGCAATCACAACAAAACTAGGTGTAGACCTCGATTCTCGCAAAGGTAGATGAAATGGTGGTCAAATCACATAATGCACATACAAACATGCAGATTATGCAAGATAAAACGTCCAAACAAACCCCAAAATATAGACTATAATTCATGCTATCAAAATACCCCATACTTAGCCCTTGCTTGTCCCCAAGCAAGTTCCTCATATAGAAGACAAGGTAGAATGGATTATAGGTCAAGAAAATCAATAAAAAAGTCTTCCAAAAATATTTTATGGTGTGCAACTACCATAGATCACTCTAAGAGAGTACTTCTTGGAATTTAAAAACTCAACATGATCAAAACATTTTATAAATATAGGAAAGTTGTTCATCTTTGCATAAAATCATAGAATGCATAATAAATCATAATTATCAAAATTAATCATGTATAATCCGATTTAAACCGCTAAGTCAATCAACAAGCTCAAGGTCTCAAGGGCTTCCCAAAGGAAAGGTCAAGAAACGTGTAGGGTAGGGATGCATGTAAGATAATGTGGTGCTAGAATCCGGGAAAAGGATGAACTTCACTTTCATTTTGACTTGCAACATCTTCCACCAATAAGCTTTGCTTATTTCACTTTTTTTCTTTTTACTTTACTTTTTGGGATGCATGGACAGAGGTGCACAATAACCGAAGCCTAGGAAATCCGCAATCATCAATTTCTTGAGATGCATCAAACCCTTGATGCACATACCATGACCCGTTAGGAATATCGCTCAATCCGACTTTGGCAAGACACAAACACCCGGCTATGTGAATGGTGCCGAGTTACTCATCTTCATGATTGACTTCCCCAAACCTAAAATTGCTTTCTAACACTTTCACTTCCAGCCACTTCTCAACTTTAACTCCACTTGCTTTCACCACTTCGCTTGCTTCCAAATTCCCGGATAGGTAAGGGAGGCAAAATGTATATGAGGGGCTAAGCATGATCAAGAAGAAGAAGAAGAAGAGAATGAATTGCCTTGGTCTTTCCAAGAAGAAAGTGAGAGAACTTAACCTGCGGTGTCAACCTTCAAATTCAACATAATTTGGATAAAAACAAAGTATTAAACATGCCAATAATTTCAAACAAAGCATTTAGCAACTTAAACATATTATAAAACCTTTCAAACACATAAAGAATTTAAAACCAGTCAGTAAACAAGATCTTCACTGAGATCATATCCAGATAAGCAACACGAAAAATCATTTTCGAAAACTCTCAGTAACCTACCTCGGTCGAGATGTTCTTGGTTCAACTGAGGTGAAATGCCTCGTTTGGCCAGAATCTCCCCGGTCGAGGTCAAAAAATTTATTTTTTTTTTATTTTTTTTTCGGTTTCGACGTTTTTCTCAATCAAATAACCTGTAGGTATGCATGTAGTATCAGATAATCATATAAATGCAAAAGTGAAGCATAAATATCAATATCCGGTCAATAGAGTCATACATCAAAGTCAAATAATACATCAAATACCCCATACTTGGGACACACTGTCCCAGTGGGTCAAAATAAGTCTAAGGACAGGATACTCACCGAACATAGCTAAACTGCATGAAGGAGTAAGAAACAGCTCCCAGAAATGACCATCTCGGTTGGCGAAGCACATCTCGGTCGAGGTGTTCTGACAGTACCCGAGATGTATCTCAGTAAAGCTCGTTTCCTCAAGTTCTCGAAATTTTGTTCTTCCAGTGTAGCTCCTGAACTGTGATCCTTCCTTTTGGAATACCTGGTTGTTGTCTAGAGGAAAACAAAAACAAAGCAACTATCTAAACTAAACTAGAAAAGGGAGAAGAAAGCAATACCTTGGGTTGCCTCCCAAGAAGCGCTTGGTTTAAGGTAGCTAGCTGGACCATACGGCATGGGATTACTCAATGCACTTCGAATGTCGTGGAGTGCTCATCACATCCGTAAAAATCTTCCAAGAAGGTTCCGGTTCCTAACTTCACCGGCAAATGGTAAGATCTCCCACGTACAAGCTTGTACGGTTTGATTCTCACCGGAATTCGTCTAGACTTCCTACACTTCAATGGGACATTCCTCGTGTCCCATCCTTTCCTTGATCGAGAAAACAGTTTCTCGAGAATTATAGCAGCTTCCCCATCTATAGCTTGGGGATGGTACAGGGTCCTGAGCATGCGAGGGACCCCATACTTGAACAAGAGACTCTTCATCGCCTTAGCGGTGTAGTGCTTGCCAACTCCACTCCTCATGATCCGAGGAGCTTCTTCTTCCAACAATTTCAAGGAAGACTTCATCTTGATCTTTGGAGGTTCTTTCGGAAGAGACCTCCAACTCTCCGGTGCTTTCCTGAAAAATTCAGAAATTTTAATAGGGATTTCGAATGGAGCAAGAGATCTAACCTTGTAAAGTTCTCCAAAGCTCGGATCAGGTTTCATGTTAGGTTGATAACCAACACATGAAATCTCTCTCAACTCAGTTGATCTTTCTTCCACCTTGGTCACAATCTCAGTAATTTGACCAAGGTTCTTTGCATCTTCTACTTCCAGTTTTGCAGATTCTTCCATCTCGGCCGAGATCTCTTCCACTTCGACCGAGGTCTCAACAGTCAGATCGAGACCTTCCATATCCTCCTCTTCCTCAGAAGTTTCAGGAGAAATTTTGGGTTCGACTGGGGGGATGCTTGGAACGTGCAATACTTCCTTATGCTCCTCTTGCGGCTTAGCATAGGATAGGGTGCTTTCCTTGAGCTCCTCCACCTTCTTCATCAACTTCTCCAATCTTGATTCGAGAGAGTCTTCAAAAGGTTGCTCATAAATGTTTTTAGGGACATTCTTCTCATCCCATGTCGCAAGTTCATGCTGAATGGCCTCTTCTCTTTCCCATTCATTGTTAAACCAATAGAAGGAGTACTTCTCCTCCAAGTATTCATAATGGTCCGCCCTAGCACTTTGTCTTGCTATCCAGGCTGGATCAAATGTAGTCATCGGAAATCCTGAAAACTACAAAACTCATAGAAAGAGTAGTTAGTAGCAACAGGGGCAAATGCCCCGAAAGCAAACCGTAACCGGCTCGGTCTAGACCAAGTCCCCGGCAACGGCGCCAAAAACTTGTTCGCTCCAAACGGTATGTGCAAGCTTTAAATTTATAACCCTAGACTTAAGCTTAAAACAAGGACGCGAACCCGCAGTGTACGGGTCAATCGTAGTAAAAGCAAGAAAATTCCAGGGGTCGATCACAGGGACTCGGTGAAACAAAGTCAATACGGTGTGCTTATGTCAATACTAACCACAAGAGCGATTAACACAATCAAAGATGAATAAGAAGTCAATAAAGCAAACATGCAATTCTAGGGATTAAAGCATCTAGTTGTGGTTCCAACTCAAGATCTAAAGATAAGCGGGCAAAGCTGAGATTTTTGCGTGGGGAAGGTGTTTCTAAAGTGGAGTAGATCACCGGGTAAGTCTCACTACACACTAATCTTAAACCGTAACTCCTATTACCGGGTAAGTCTCAAGGAATCAAGATAAAGAACTATAACCTCAAACTAACACACCATCTAAGGGAATAGAATCAACCTTTACCGGGTAAGTCTCAGGCTAACTCACAAAGATGGGATGGAAGCACACTCAAACCCCAATAAAGGATGAACCTTTATTACCTACACTTATGATCGTTGGTACACAAACTAAGGAATTACCGGGTAAGTATCATCCTAAGCTTGCTTTGAACCAGGAAAGGTGTAATAAGAATAGGATTTGGCAAACTCTAACACTTAACTCTCAGTTATGGATCAAATAAGTCACCTCGGTCAGCCAGTTTCCACCCCGGCCGAGATGTTCATCGACTGAACGAGGTGCTTAGGGTTAAGGTTAAAGACTCGAACTTTCAGGATCCTACTGGAATCTAAGATTATTCTATCATTGTTTTTTCCACAACCTTCAGCCAATCACCCTAGAATCACACAAGGAAATTAGCCACTCATCATCATGAAAGTATTAATCAAATATATGGGAAGAAGGTGAATATTTGAACAAGAAGAATTTAATGAAAAGACTTCAATAACTGAATCAAATATCACAACAAAGCGTTCATTGGATAGCAATCCAACAAGCAAGACAACAAGGAAGGGAATCTAAGATAATCTTACAAAAACCCTTCAAAAGCTATAAAAGCTACAATCTTCAATCTTCCTTCAACCTTCAACAAGGTTCTTCGAATCTCTCCCAAACTGGAGTGCGGCTGCTGCAGGAAATATGCGGATCTCAGCAGGGTATGCGACGTCGTATGCGAGATATTGGATTTGTGAAAATCCAACCCTTTTTATAGGAAAATAACCCTCCAAAGATAAGATATCTTAGAAAGATCTCTTCCCATAAAAATAGGTAAAATATATGATTCTGCATATCTCTTTCCTTCCAGGAGCCAAGCCCAAAAATATAAGATCTCTTTCCAATTTTAAAAGATCTCAGCCAAGAATAAAATATTCTCGCCGCGTCCTAGGTATTCGCCTCGGTCGAGTCGGCGTCACTGGATCACCTCGGTCGAGGTGAATCTCTGGTCAACCGAGGTGAGTCACAACTGAATGCGAAATCTCTCAAAACTGGTCCAAAGTAATTCTTTAATCCATGGCTATGCTTCCTGGATGTAGCTCTAAATGACTCATGACTCCTTTCGCTCCTTTTTGATGCAAAACGTACCAAATTACCTGCAATCACAACAAAACTAGGTGTAGACCTCGATTCTCGCAAAGGTAGATGAAATGGTGGTCAAATCACATAATGCACATACAAACATGCAGATTATGAAAGATAAAACGTCCAAACAAACCCCAAAATATAGACTATAATTCATGCTATCACATATCATGCTATACCACCGATCGTGCCTAGAGCATCCGTTTTATCCCGCTAGAGGAGGGAGATTTGAAGAACCTTTTTGAAGGTTGAAGAAGGAAAGTTTATAGCTTTTATAGCTTTTGTGAAGGGTTTTGTAAGATTCTCTTATATTCCCTTCTTTGTTGATTGTCTTGTTGGATTTTGATTCAAGGAACGCTTGTTGTATGATAATTGATTCAGTTATTGAAGCCTTTCTCTTAAGGTTTTCTTGTTCAATTATTCATCTTCCCATATATTTGATTATTACTTTCATGATGATAAGTGGCTAATTTCTTTGTGTGATTCTATGGTGATTGGCTGAAGGTTGTGGGAAAAACAATGATAGAATAATCTTAATCACAGTAGGACCCTGAAAGCTCGAGTCTTTATCCTTAACCCTAAAGCATCTCGCTCAATCGATGAACATCTCGGCCGGGGTGGAATTCTTCTGACCGAGGTGACTTATCCGATCCGAAACTGAGAGTTAAGTGTTAGAGTTTGCCAAATCCTATTCTTATTATACCTTTCCTGGTTCAATGCAAGCCTAGGATGAGACTTACCCGGTAATTCCTTTGTTTGTTTACCTAAGATCATAAGTATAGGTAATAAAGGTTTATCCTTTATTGGGGTTTGAGTGTGCCTTCATCCCATCTTTGTGAGTTAGCCTGAGACTTACCCGGTAAAGGTTGATTCTACTCCCTTAGTTGGAGTGTTAGTTTGAGGTTATAGTTCTTTACCTTGATTCCTTGAGACTTACCCGATAATAGGAGTTGCGGTTTGGGATTAGTGTGTAGTGAGACTTACCCGGTGATCTATTCCACTTTAGTAACACCTTCCCTATGCAAATATCTCAGTTTTGTCCGCTTATCTTTAGATCTTGAGTTGGAACCACAATTAGATGCTTTAATCCCTAGAATTGCATATTTCCTTAATTGACTTTTTATCATCCTTGGTTGTTTTAAACTTTTTTGTGGTTAGTAATTACATAGCTTACCTATTCCGACTTTGTTTCACTAAGTCCCTGTGATCGACCCTTGGAATTCCTTGCTTTTACTACGATTGACCCGTACACTGCGGGTTCGCATCCTTGTTTTAAGCTTACATCTAGGGTTATAAATTTAAAGCTTCCACACACCGTTTGGAGCGAACAAAGTAATAGTTCAAAACTTATTAAGGAATAGTTCATAACTTATAAAAGGATAGTTCATGAATTATAATAGAATAGTTCATAGTGCAAAATTTATAAAGGAGTGAAAGTAATAGTTCAAAACTTATTATGGGATAGTTCATGTATTATAATAGAATAGTTCATGAATTATAATAGAATAGTTCATGAATTATAATAGAATAGTTCAAAGTGCAAAATTTATAAAGGAGTGAAAGTAATAGTTCAAAACTTATTATGGGATAGTTCATGAATTATAATAGAATAGTTCATGAATTATAACAGAATAGTTCAAAGTGCAAAATTTATAAAGGAGTGAAAGTAATAGTTCAAAACTTATTATGGGATAGTTCATAAATTATAATAGAATAGTTCATGAATTATAATAGAATAGTTCAAAGTGCAAAATTTATAGTGCATAACTTATAAAATGATAGTTCATGAATTACAATTGAATAGTTCATAACATATAAACGATTAATTTATAAATAATTTGATATAATATATTAAAATTAATAGTTCATGGATTATATGGGAATAGTTCAAAGTTTATAGGAGAATAGTGCATAAATTATAACATGGTAGTTCAAACAAATTTTCATTCGTTTCTGAAAAAAAAAAACATTCATTTCGGGGAAGAAAAAAAAAAATTTTCGGGACACGTGTCGGCCGTACCGTATTAAATGAACCGTACCTGAACAAAAGCCTATATATATATATATATATACTCTTCCTTTTCCTTTTTTCTTTCTTTCGTCATTTTCTTTCTTCTCCACACACTTCTCTCTTCGTCATGCACCCTTGGAGCGAGCCCCGACCACACAACATGTTGGAACTAAATATAAAATACACTATGAATTATAAATGTTATAAGTTTTTACACATGGTGTGCGGGCACTTTCCGGACACATTTCCGGTGGGCTCCAACCATTGTCAACACCGGAAAGTGAGAGTTTTGGCTTCGTCTCCGCGAGCTCTTGCTCGTGGTATATTCATACGTCAAACTTGAGCCCCGTTTGAATGAGAAATGGAGACCTGAAGTTGGTTGCTTGATAGGCAATAACTTGGGAAATTAGTAAAAAAAAATGGGAGGTTCCCACGTCGACTATATTGAGGTAAATCCAATAGGATATATAGGGGAATAATTCACTAAAGGACGTGACCTTTGGGTCACTACCCAATTTCAATGGGGAACGGCGTAGGCAAACCGCCACACGCACGTCGTGCCAAGCCGAGTCGCGCCGCGTCGCGCTCGTGTCGTGTCTTGCCGTGTTGAGCTGAGCTGAGTTGAGACGGGCGAACTGAGACATAATATGGGCTGGCCACCTATATTATGGTTTGGGCCGACTCTAATAGTCCAACAGATCAACTAGATGGGATGAGGCAGGCCTTGGGCCAAGCCCATCTCTGCCGCAGCCCATCGGATCAGTCAAACGGATATCCAGATTCCATTCCGACTGATCCGGAAATAGGGGTTGTTGGGCAACTGTTGACTCCGAATTTGGGGGCAGCAGTTGGTCCCTCCTTTGACTCCTAAAATCGTAGCATTTGTGTGGATCGAATTGACTCCGTTTGGGGCTAGTCAATGTGCTTCGAAATCTCATGCTCAGATTCGTAACAATCTCCTCTCAGCCTCTATAAATAGATCCCTCAACTCCTCTTTTCAATCATCCAATCCCATTCCATTCACTTATTCCCCTCCTCCTCAGCTTCCGAGCTCCCTTCTCTCGAGAGTGCAAAAGACTAGGCTTCCGGTTAATTACGAAGGCCGGATTCGAACAACAATTGTAAGACTAGGCTTCCGGTTAATTACGAAGGCCGTATTCGAAGAACAGTTGTATCCTCAATTCTTAAACACATGTAACCGTCGTAATACGGGATGTTTTTAGAATTAAGGAAAGAGATTCCGATCTCGACTCTACTAAACATTGAACATACATACTTAAGGTGGTATAAAATTCCGATCCTTATCGTTATTATATATGCAGTTAACTAACGTATTACAGGTCCTACACAACACCCAAGCAATCCATCGACTCCTCCCTTCTTCAACTCTCATCTCCCCCTCACCTGCAATCTCCTCCCTCTCTTACATTTGTCCCCCTCGCCCTTTCCTCGTCTTCACTATCCCTCAATGAACCTACTCCCTCACTCCACCACCTCCCTTTGTTTCTCGCAGTCTCCCTCTCTCATACTCAATCTCGACGTCCTCACACCTTCCCAACTTCTCTCCAACAACCCTTCCTTGTCTTCCTCGTCAACCATCTCCTCCCTCTGTCATATACTCTCCCTCAAACGAGCAAAGTATAATAACGCCGCCCTCCTACCACCGGAGAGAAGTCTCCTCTCTTCTTGCTGTTAGCATCCCCGTATGAAGCCACCAGCGCCACCCCTCACTCATTGTCACCTCAACTCCTTCCTCTGTTGCAGCCACCTCCTTCCATCTCTTCTTCTTGTTGTTATCGAGCCCCACCGGGAGCAACCACCGCCTTGCCGCCGCCTGGGTGAGATGACTTCCCCGCCACAGGAGAGGCCCTCTGCCCTGCCCTCATCGCCTTCCGGAGCCACAGCTTCACAACTTCCCCCGCTGCCCCCAACTTTGGGTTAAAAAAAACCTATCATTAATTACAATCGGCCCCCCTTATATTTGATGTAATTGCATCAATGTACACAATACTTCTTATTTGCATCCATGTCCCAACCTCCCTCGCCGTCCTTTGTTAGTTAATTGCTGAAAATGGCCCAAAGATATAATTAGAAGATATGATCAATATTTATGAAATTACTTAATTTGCCCCTGAAAAAGTATTCACGATTTTTAACCTTGGTTTATTATTACGAGTTTTATCTTCTATTTATATATATATTACATATTATGCCCAAGTTTAGCTTATAAAATTAAACTTGTTTAGGTTCGGTATTAGGTTGGGAAACGCCTTATGAAAAGGTCTAACGAGCCAAAGTTCGACTACCGACAATCGGCTTTCGTTTTTTTATGCTAAGTGTTCTTAAAACCTCGAAAGTGATTGTTTCATATTAACGTATGAGCTGAATATTAGAACTTAATATGCATGGTGTGGAGTTTTAGTCCGTGCTCGGTTTGGATAACGAGTTTTGGAGAAACCCTCAGAGAAGTAAAACCCTAATTCAAGTCAGAACTAGGTAAGTCACTCTTACACCTATTAGGTATTGTGATATATAGTTATAGTATATGTGTGATAATTATGTGTTTTTACTTGTTTAGGTCGTTTGGAGAGTTTTTGACGTTTTCGTTTTCTACTTAAAGTCATTCCGTAAGATATTTCGAGGCAAGTACTTGTGAGCGTTTTTATATGAATGTGCTAATGCATGGTTGAACAGTTCCTATGTTTGCATGGCTGCATGGATTATCCATACCCGAGTTGTCTAACTCCGACTTCTCATCCGCCTCTACATGCCGCTTGAATCCATTGACTCCGCCGGATTTATTTTTGTCACCACTAAAGGCTAGAGCTGGTTGCACCCATTTCAGTTGCAAAGAAGACGCCTGATAGCATGAATTATAGTCTATATTTTGGGGTTTGTTTGGACGTTTTATCTTTCATAATCTGCATGTTTGTATGTATATTATGTGATTTTACTACCATTTCATCTACCTTTGCGAGAATCGAGGTCTACACCTAGTTTTGTTGTAATCGTAGGTAAAATGGCACGTTTCACATCAAAAAGGAGCAAAAGGAGTCATGAGTCATTTGGAGCTACATCCAAGGAGCACAGCCATGGATTAAAGATTTACTTTGGACCAGTTTTGAGAGATTTCACATTCAGTTGTGACTCACCTCGGTTGACCAGAGATTCATCTCGACCGAGGTGATCCAGAGACGCCGACTCGACCGAGGCGAACACCTAGGACGCGGAGAGAATATTTTATTCATGGATAAGATCTTTTAAAATTGGAAAGTGATCTTATATTTTTGGGTTTGGATTTCTGGAAGGAAGATCATATATTTGGGAGATCTATTTTAGAGATAAGATATATTTTATTAGGAAATTATCTTTTTAGATATTTCCTATAAGATTATCTTAGGAAGATATTTATTTTAGGAGATAAGATATATTTTATTAGGAAATTATCTTTTAAGATATTTCCTATAAAATTATCTTAGGAAGATATTTATTTTGAGAGATAAGATATATTTTATTAGGAAATTATATTTTTAAGATATCTTATCTTTGGAAGATAATTCTCCTATATAAAGGGTTGGATTTTCCACAATTCAACCATCATCGGATCTACGGATCACAGATCTTCGGATCATCAAGCGATCACGCTATACCGTTGATCAGGGTTTATAGCACGCAACAGCCGCAGCATACTCTCATTGGAGAGATTCGAAGAACCTTTTTGAAGGTTGAAGGAAGATTGAAGTCTATAGCTTTTATAGCTTTTTTGGAAGGGTTTTTGTAAGATTGTCTTCAATTCCCTCACTTGTTGTCTTGTCTTGTTGGATTGCTATCCAAGGAACGCTTTGTTGTGATATTTGATTCAGTTATTGAAGTCTTTTTCATTAAATTCTTCTTGTTCAAATATTCACCTTCTTCCCATATATTTAATACTTTCATAATGATGATGAGTGGCTAATTTCCTTGTGTGATTCTAGGGTGATTGGCTGAAGGTTGTGGGAAAAACAATGATAGAATAATCTTAGATTCCAGTAGGACCCTGAAAGTTCGAGTCTTTATCCTTAACCCTAAGCATCTCGCTCAGTCGATGAACATCTCGGCCGGGGTGGAAACTGGCTGACCGAGGTGACTTATCTGATCCATAACTGAGAGTTAAGTGTTAGAGTTTGCCAAATCCTATTCTTATTACACCTTTCTGGTTCAAAGCAAGCTTAGGATGAGACTTACCCGGTAATTCCTTAGTTTGTGTACCAACGATCATAAGTGTAGGTAATGAAGGTTTATCCTTTATTGGGGTTTGAGTGTGCTTCCATCCCATCTTTGTGAGTTAGCCTGAGACTTACCCGGTAAAGGTTGATTCTATTCCCTTAGATGGTGTGTTAGTTTGAGGTTATAGTTCTTTATCTTGATTCCTTGAGACTTACCCGGTAATAGGAGTTACGGTTTAAGATTAGTGTGTAGTGAGACTTACCCGGTGATCTATTCCACTTTAGTAACACCTTCCCCACGCAAAAATCTCAGCTTTGTCCGCCTATCTATAGATCTTGAGTTGGAACCACAACTAGATGCTTTAATCCCTAGAATTGCATGTTTGCTTTATTGACTTCTTATTCATCTTTGATTGTGTTAATCGCTCTTGTGGTTAGTATTGACATAAGCACACCGTATTGACTTTGTTTCACTGAGTCCCTGTGATCGACCCCTGGAATTTTCTTGCTTTTACTACGATTGACCCGTACACTGCCGGGGACTTGGTCTAGACCGAGCCGGTTACGGTTTGCTTTCGGGGCATTTGCCCCTGTTGCTACTAACTACTCTTTCTATGAGTTTTGTAGTTTTCAGGATTTCCGATGACTACATTTGATCCAGCCTGGATAGCAAGACAAAGTGCTAGAGCGGACCATTATGAATACTTGGAGGAGAAGTACTCCTTCTATTGGTTTAACAATGAATGGGAAAGAGAAGAGGCCATTCAGCATGAACTTGCGACATGGGATGAGAAGAATGTCCCTAAAAACATTTATGAGCAACCTTTTGAAGACTCTCTCGAATCAAGATTGGAGAAGTTGATGAAGAAGGTGGAGGAGCTCAAGGAAAGCACCCTATCCTATGCTAAGCCGCAAGAGGAGCATAAGGAAGTATTGCACGTTCCAAGCATCCCCCCAGTCGAACCCAAAATTTCTCCTGAAACTTCTGAGGAAGAGGAGGATATGGAAGGTCTCGATCTGACTGTTGAGACCTCGGTCGAAGTGGAAGAGATCTCGGCCGAGATGGAAGAATCTGCAAAACTGGAAGCAGAAGATGCAAAGAACCTTGGTCAAATTACTGAGATTGTGACCAAGGTGGAAGAAAGATCAACTGAGTTGAGAGAGATTTCATGTGTTGGTTATCAACCAAACATGAAACCTGATCCGAGCTTTGGAGAACTTTACAAGGTAAGTTCTCTTGCTCCATTCGAAATCCCTATTAAAATTTCTGAATTTTTCAGGAAAGCACCGGAGAGTTGGAGGTCTCTTCCGAAAGAACCTCCAAAGATCAAGATGAAGTCTTCCTTGAAATTGTTGGAAGAAGAAGCTCCTCGGATCATGAGGAGTGGAGTTGGCAAGCACTACACCGCTAAGGCGATGAAGAGTCTCTTGTTCAAGTATGGGGTCCCTCGCATGCTCAGGACCCTGTACCATCCCCAAGCTATAGATGGGGAAGCTGCTATAATTCTCGAGAAACTGTTTTCTCGATCAAGGAAAGGATGGGACACGAGGAATGTCCCATTGAAGTGTAGGAAGTCTAGACGAATTCCGGTGAGAATCAAACCGTACAAGCTTGTACGTGGGAGATCTTACCATTTGCCGGTGAAGTTAGGAACCGGAACCTTCTTGGAAGATTTTTACGGATGTGATGAGCACTCCACGACATTCGAAGTGCATTGAGTAATCCCATGCCGTATGGTCCAGCTAGCGACCTTAAACCAAGCGCTTCTTGGGAGGCAACCCAAGGTATTGCTTTCTTCTCCCTTTTCTAGTTTAGTTTAGATAGTTGCTTTGTTTTTGTTTTCCTCTAGACAACAACCAGGTATTCCAAAAGGAAGGATCACAGTTCAGGAGCTACACTGGAAGAACAAAATTTCGAGAACTTGAGGAAACGAGCTTTACTGAGATACATCTCGGGTACTGTCAGAACACCTCGACCGAGATGTGCTTCGCCAACCGAGATGGTCATTTCTGGGAGCTGTTTCTTACTCCTTCATGCAGTTTAGCTATGTTCGGTGAGTATCCTGTCCTTAGACTTATTTTGACCGATTGGGACAGTGTGTCCCAAGTATGGGGTATGCGGATATGTTATTTGACTATGGATGATTGTATGCTACTTTGATGGATATTTATGATCTTATTATGCTTCACTTTCGCTTCTATATGTTTATCTGAGATTACATACATGCATACAGGTTATTTGATTGAGAAAAACGTCGAAACTGAAAAAAATGGTTTTTAAAAAAAAATTTTGACCTCGACCGAGTCAGTTCTGGCCAAACGAGGTGCTTCACCTCGGTTGAACCAAGAACACCTCGACCGAGGTGGGTTAACTGAGAGTTTTCGAAAACAATTTTTCGTGTTGCTTATCTGGATATGATCTCAGTGAAGATCTTGTTTACTAACTGGTTTTAAGTTCTTTATGTGTTTGAAAGGTTTTATAATATGTTTAAGTTGCTAAATGCTTTGTTTGAAATTATTAGCATGTTTAATACTTTGTTTTTATCCAAATTATGTTGAATTTGAAGGTTGACACCGCAGGTTAAGTTCTCTCACTTTCTTCTTGGAAAGACCAAGGAAATTCATTCTCTTCTTCTTCTTCTTCTTGATCATGCTTAGCCCCTCATATACATTTTGCCTCCCTTTACCTATCCGGGAATTTGGAAGCAAGCGAAGTGGTGAAAGCAAGTGGAGTTAAAGTTGAGAAGTGGCTGGAAGTGAAAGTGTTAGAAAGCAATTTTAGGTTTAGGGAAGTAAATCATGAAGATTAGTAACTCGGCACCATTCACATAGCCGGGTGTTTGTGTCTTGCCAAAGTCGGATTGAGCGATATTCCTAACGGGTCATAGTATGTGCATCAAGGGTTTGATGCATCTCGAGAAATTGATGATTGCAGATTTCCTAGGCTTCGGTTATTGTGCACCTCTGTCCATGCATCCCAAAAAGTAAAGTAAAAAGAAAAAAAGTGTGAAATAAGCAAAGCTTATTGGTGGAAGATGTTGCAAGTCAAAGTGAAAGTGAAGTTCATCCTTTTCCCGGATTCTAGCACCACATTACCTTACACACATCCCTACCCTACACGTTTCTTGACCTTTCTTTTGGGAAGCCCTTGAGACCTTGAGCTTGTTGATTGACTTAGTGGTTTAAATCGGATTATACATGATTAATTTTGATAATTATGATTTATTATGCATTCTATGATTTTATGCAAAGATGAACGACTTTCCTATATTTATAAAAGGTTTCTAGCATATTGAGTTTTTAAATTCCATGAAGTATTCTCTTAGAGTGATCTATGATAGTTGCACACCATAAAATAATTTTGAAAGACTTTTTCATTGATTTTCATGACTTATAATCCATTCTATCTTGACTTCTATATGAGGAACTTGCTTGGGGACAAGCAAGGGCTAAGTATGGGGTATTTTGATAGCATGAATTATAGTCTATATTTTGGGGTTTGTTTGGACGTTTTATCTTTCATAATCTGCATGTTTGTATGTATATTATGTGATTTTACTACCATTTCATCTACCTTTGCGAGAATCGAGGTCTACACCTAGTTTTGTTGTAATCGTAGGTAAAATGGCACGTTTCGCATCAAAAAGGAGCAAAAGGAGTCATGAGTCATTTGGAGCTACATCCAAGGAGCACAGCCATGGATTAAAGATTTACTTTGGACCAGTTTTGAGAGATTTCACATTCAGTTGTGACTCACCTCGGTTGACCAGAGATTCATCTCGACCGAGGTGATCCAGAGACGCCGACTCGACCGAGGCGAACACCTAGGACGCGGCGAGAATATTTTATTCATGGATAAGATCTTTTAAAATAGGAAAGTGATCTTATATTTTTGGGTTTGGATTTCTGGAAGGAAGATCATATATTTGGGAGATCTATTTTAGAGATAAGATATATTTTATTAGGAAATTATCTTTTTAGATATTTCCTATAAGATTATCTTAGGAAGATATTTATTTTAGGAGATAAGATATATTTTATTAGGAAATTATCTTTTAAGATATTTCCTATAAAATTATCTTAGGAAGATATTTATTTTGAGAGATAAGATATATTTTATTAGGAAATTATCTTTTTAAGATATCTTATCTTTGGAAGATAATTCTCCTATATAAAGGGTTGGATTTTCCACAATTCAACCATCATCGGATCTACGGATCACAGATCTTCGGATCATCAAGCGATCACGCTATACCGTCGATCAGGGTTTATAGCACGCAGCAGCCGCAGCATACTCTCATTGGAGAGATTCGAAGAACCTTTTTGAAGGTTGAAGGAAGATTGAAGTCTATAGCTTTTATAGCTTTTTTGGAAGGGTTTTTGTAAGATTGTCTTCAATTCCCTCACTTGTTGTCTTGTCTTGTTGGATTGCTATCCAAGGAACGCTTTGTTGTGATATTTGATTCAGTTATTGAAGTCTTTTTCATTAAATTCTTCTTGTTCAAATATTCACCTTCTTCCCATATATTTAATACTTTCATAATGATGATGAGTGGCTAATTTCCTTGTGTGATTCTAGGGTGATTGGCTGAAGGTTGTGGGAAAAACAATGATAGAATAATCTTAGATTCCAGTAGGACCCTGAAAGTTCGAGTCTTTATCCTTAACCCTAAGCATCTCGCTCAGTCGATGAACATCTCGGCCGGGGTGGAAACTGGCTGACCGAGGTGACTTATCTGATCCATAACTGAGAGTTAAGTGTTAGAGCTTGCCAAATCCTATTCTTATTACACCTTTCTGGTTCAAAGCAAGCTTAGGATGAGACTTACCCGGTATTTCCTTAGTTTGTGTACCAACGATCATAAGTGTAGGTAATGAAGGTTTATCCTTTATTGGGGTTTGAGTGTGCTTCCATCCCATCTTTGTGAGTTAGCCTGAGACTTACCCGGTAAAGGTTGATTCTATTCCCTTAGATGGTGTGTTAGTTTGAGGTTATAGTTCTTTATCTTGATTCCTTGAGACTTACCCGGTAATAGGAGTTACGGTTTAAGATTAGTGTGTAGTGAGACTTACCCGGTGATCTATTCCACTTTAGTAACACCTTCCCCACGCAAAAATCTCAGCTTTGTCCGCCTATCTATAGATCTTGAGTTGGAACCACAACTAGATGCTTTAATCCCTAGAATTGCATGTTTGCTTTATTGACTTCTTATTCATCTTTGATTGTGTTAATCGCTCTTGTGGTTAGTATTGACATAAGCACACCGTATTGACTTTGTTTCACCGAGTCCCTGTGATCGACCCCTGGAATTTTCTTGCTTTTACTACGATTGACCCGTACACTGCGGGTTCGCGTCCTTGTTTTAAGCTTAAGTCTAGGGTTATAAATTTAAAGCTTGCACACAACCGTTTGGAGCGAACAACGCCGGACCGGCGATTTTGCATCCACTTTTGGAGGAGGAAGAAGGGGTTGTGGTGTAGTGGATTTGGAGTGAATCGGAAAATTTGTGATCTCTAATCACAATTTGGGTTGTTGTCTAAGCAAATTAGGATTCGTGTACAAGCTTGTGAGGCATGGTTTCCAATTGTTTCAGTCAAGCTTCATTCAAGTGAAAGTTGGGGCGAAGAAGCATACATAACCGTTGTTTCAAACAACGGTTTTGAATTTTTATAATAACAAAAAGTTAACCGGGGATTTAAACCCCTTTTATATTATCTAAATAATTTTTTTAATAAACCCGTCGCTTGAAACATCGGTTTATAATCCGAACCTAATATCCTTCCTATTATTGAAGTTATACTGTTCGCTCCAAACGGTGTGTGCAAGCTTTAAATTTATATCCCAAGAAATATGCTTAAAACAAGGATGCGAACCCGCAGTGTACGGATCAATTATAGTAAAAAGCTAGAATTCCGGGGTGTCGATCTCAGGGACTTAGTTGAAATAAAGCAAGTATAGGTCGTCAATGTAACTAATAACCACAAAAGCGATTAAAGCAATCAAAAGATGATAATAAGGTCAATTAAAGGAAATATGCAAATTCTAGGGATTAAAGCATCTAGTTGTATTTCCGACTCAAGATCTCAAGATAAGCGGACAAAGTTGAGATTTTGCAAAGGGAAGGTGTTTCTAAAATGGAATAGATCACGAGGTAAGTCTCACTACTCATAATCCCAAACCAAAGCTCCTATTACCGGGTAAGTCTCAAGGTACTAAGGAAAGGAACTATAATCTCAAACCAACACACCAACTAAGGGAATAGAATCAACTTTTACCGGGTAAGTCTCAGGTTAACTCACAAAGATGGGATGAAGGCACACTCAAACCCCAATAAAGGATAAACCTTTATTACCTACACTTATGATCATGAGTAAACAAACAAAGGAATCACCGGGTAAGTCTCATCCTAGGCTTGCATTGAACCAGGAAAGGTGTCATAAGAATAGGATTTGGCAAACTCTAACACTTAACTCTCAGTTTCGGATCAGAAAAGGTCACCTCGGTCAGTCAAGTTCCACCCCGGCAGGGATGTTCATCAATTGAACGAGGTACTCTAGGTTAAGGTTAAAGACTCGAGCTTTCAGGGTCCTACTGGGATTAAGATTATTCTATCATCGTCTTTCCCACAACTTTCAGTCAATCACCTTAGAATCGCACAAGGAAATTGGCCACTTATCATCATGAAAGCAATAATCAAATATATGAGAAGGGAATGAATATTTGAACACATAAACCTTAAGAACAAGGCTTCAATAACTGAATCAAATATCAAACAAATAAGCGTTCCTTGGATCACAAATCCAACAAGACAATAAAACCAAAGGGAATCTAAGAAAATCTTACAAATCCCCTCAAAAGCTATCTTCAAAACTTCCTTCAAACTTTCAGAAAATCTCTAAGTATGCAGCTTCTTCAATGATCCAGGAGGTTCAAGGATGGTGAAAAGAGGATGGCTGAATTGTGGAAAATTCAATCCTTTATAAAGGACAATTACCTTCCAAAGATAATAATATCTTAAAAAGATATATTCCTATAAAATATATCCATATCTCTAAAATAGATCTCCCAAATATATGATCTTCTTTCCAGAAATCCAGCCCAAAAATATAAGATATCTTCTTTCCATAATTAAAAGATCTCAGCCAAAAAATATATCTCGCCGTCGCCAGGGTGTTCGCCTCGGTCGGGGCGCTCCTCTAGATCACCTTGGTCGAGGTGATATAGTAGCTGACCGAGGTGAATCTCAGCTAAATGTAAAATCTCTCAAATCTGGTCCAAAAATCTTCTTCATTAATTCCTTGCTTCCTGAGTTCTCTTTTAAGCTCCTAAATGTAGCTCCTATGACTTATTTGCTCCTTAGCTCCATTTCGATCCAAAACGTGCCATTTTACCTACGATTACAACGAAACTTGGTGTAGACCTTGATTCCCGTAAAGGTAGATGAAACAACAATATAATCACAAAATATACATCCATACATGCAGATTATTGAAGATAAAACGTCTAAACAAGTCCCAAAATATAGACTATAATACATGCTATCAAAATGCCCCATACTTGTCCCTTGTTTGTCCCCAAGCAAGTTCCAAATCTTAAGTACAAGATAGAATGGATTATAAGTCATAAAGATCAATGAAAAGTATTCCAAAACATTATAATGGTGTGCTCCGCTCATAGATCACTCTAAGAGAATGCTTCATGGTAATTAAAATCAAAATATGATAAAAAATATTTTATAAATATAAGAAAGTTGTTCATCTTTGCATAAAATCATAGAATGCATAATAAATCATAATTTTCGAAATTAATCATGTATAATTCAGTTTAAACCACCGAGTCAATCAACAACCTCGAGGTCTTAAGGGCTTTCAAAAGAGGTCAAGAAACGTGTGAGGGTGGGATGTATATAGGGAATGTGGTGCTAGAATCCGGGAAAAGGATCTTCACTTCACTTGCTTTGAACTTCAACATCTTCCACCAATAAGCTTTGCTTATTTTACTTTTACTTTTTGGGATGCATGGACAGAGGTGCACAATAACCGAAGCCTAGGAGATCAGCAATCATCAATTTATCGAGATGCCTCAAACCCTTGATGCACATATCATGACCCGTTAGGAATATCGCTCAATCTAACTTTGGCAAGACACAAACACCTGGCCATGTGAATGGTGCCGAGTTACTCATCATCATGATTGACTTCCCCAAACCTATTTTGTTTCTTTCAAAAACTTCCAATCAACATCTCAACTTCACTTTCACTTGCTTTTCTTCGCTTGCTTCCAAATTCCCGGATAGGTAAAGGGAAGCAAATATGTATATGAGAGGCTAAAGCATGATCAAGAAGAAGAAGAGAAAAGAATGAACTGCCTTAATCATCCTAGGAAGAAAGTGATAGAACTCATCATGTGGTGTCAACCTTCAAATTCAACATAATTTGGATAAAAATAAAGTATTACAAAATTTTAAACAAAGCATTTAGCAACTTAAACATATCATAAAACCTTTCAAACATATAAAGATTTTAAAACCAATCTGCAAACAAAATCATCACTGAGGTCATATCCAGAAAAGAAGCACAAAGATCGTTTCGAAAACTTTCTCAGTTAAACCGCCTCGGTCGAGGTGTTCTAAGTCAACCGAGGTACTTGACCTCGTCTGGCAAGAATCATCCCGGTCGAGGTCATAAAACTTTTTTTTTCTTAACCAGTTTTTGACGTTTTTCTCGATCAAATAACCTGTATGCATGCATGTAATCTCAGATAAGCACATAGAGAATAAAGAAGATCATAAATAACAAGTCATACACATAATGTCAAGTAAGATACATACAAATACCCCATACTTGGGACACATTGTCCCAATGGGTCAAAATAAGTCTGAAAACAGAATACTCACTGGACATAAGTTGAGCTGCATAATAAATAAAGAAAAGAAATCCCTGCAAGCTCTAATCCTGATCTGCTGGTGGTGGTGGTAGTGGATATAGGACGTAACGATTCTTGGATGGATCAAAAGGATAACCCATAGTCTGCTGGAAATGTACCTCCATTATTCTGCGCTGATAATGTTGGCCTTCTAGCATCTGATGTGTCCAACCCTCAATCTCTCGGCGTTGATTATCAAAACGCTCACGGATGTCAACTGTCAGGGCAGCATAGGCGTCGATCATGTGATCTGTGAGGTCATCAATCCTCTGATGCGCTACTGGGTTTCTGACTCTACGGCGGCGGGATCTGCGCTGAAATGGTGGTGGTGCTGCCTCCTCCTCTGTCGCCTCGTCGTCTAAGTCGACAACTAGCACACTAGGGCCGTCTGTATCTGTCCCTGTCTCTATGGCAACACCGTCATCATCATCCTCAGCCTCCTCCTCTATCTGAGCAGCTGCAGCATCTTTAGCATTCTCTATGTAGGGTATCCAAGCAGTAGACCAATAATGTGGATCAAAGACTGTAAACTGAGCCGACCACATGATACCCTAAAGGGTTGTCTGCTCCCAAGGCATCGCCACGTATGGTGTAGTGAGTCCACGAGGAACCAGTATCCTCCTCGTGATCATCTCTTGAAGTCCTAGCGGCTTCGCAGCCGCCACTAACGTACAAGCACTCAGATCCAAACCAATGTAACTCGCTATATGAGTCACTAGTCCTCCACAGCAAATGTCTCCCTTGGACTTTCCCTTGATCCGGTGCAAGTCCTCAGCTAGCATGCCCCCAAAATCAGGCACTCCTCCAGTAACCATACAGAAGAGACTCAGCAACTCCCCTTGTCTAATCTTCTAGGGCATCTAGTACGCGCCAGAAGGGTCTCACTGAAAATGCGGTGGGCGAGTCGGAAAGCAAGGTGGAAAATGATGCGCTCCCTGGAATCTCCAAGTCTCCACCTATCAGCATGCTCTACAACATGGGCAATCTTCCCCCAGAACTGTCGAGCAACGGCTTGAGAAGGAAAATCAGGAACTGTAGGAGTCGGGAAGCCAAAGACGTCCCTGAAATGGTCCAACGGTATGATGTAGTTCCGGTTCATCAACCGGAACTTGATGCTCCTCGTCTCAGGAACGTGAGTCACGGAACTCATGTTCGCCCCTAGAGGTGTGTGCAAATAAGTTTTAAATTTATAAAACTAGAATCAAGCAGCGAACCCGCAATGTACGGATCGACGTAGTTAAGCAAGAATTCCAGAGTATCGAACACAGGGATTTGGGGAGAACGAACTCGATTGTAGGTTATCAAGCAAATAAATATAAGAGCTTTGCAAATTATTGGGAAAACAACAATCCTAAAGATCCAAGTATCCAGCTGTGGCAATCGATTCAAGATATACTTAATGATGTAAAGACAGAGTTGAGATATGCGAAGGTATACTAATGTAAGGTGATCGTACGGTGAAGTTCCAAAAACCTTATATAACTCACCTACAAGGCATTCTCTATACAGGTTGTTGAGGCTCAATATAGAAAGATTTTAAAGATGAGAATTAGTATCAAATACCCAAACTTATAACCCAAGGATCAAGACTAACTTAACCGATTGAGGTTGTGACACTCACAATCGAGGTAGAGGTTGTTGAGGCTTCACTACCACCTAGAAAAGACAAGTCTAAACTAAGCTAAAGCCAATCTTTAACTTTAGATTAAAGTAAAAGCAGGTTCGTAGACTTAAATGAAATCACGGTTGGTTCTTGAGGTTCCACGGCCGTGGACTCAAGAACAGCCCGTAATTTAGGGTTGTCGGCGATATTTCTCTAACTCTCAGGGTCTAATCTGTTTGCGATCGATCTATCATCATCTAAGCCACAACTATCAATCCTTCACCTTAGAATTGTTAAGGGTTTTTAGCCAATAACAGTCATGTTGATACCAATTCAAGGATTAAAAGATAAAAAGATGAAAACTTTCAAGAACTTTCAATATTCTTCAATTCAATCTCAAGGTCACAAAGAGAACAAGTAATGTCAAAAGATTCAAAGTAAACAAACAATCACCACCTTAGGAAGGAAGAGAAAACGGGATGTCAATCCGTTTTCCAAATCAAACCTAAACAAGAAGAGAGATCTTCTTGCAAAATCTTCCAAGAATTACGATCTTCTGCAAATCCGGAGATCTCAACAGCAATCTCCACCAAAAGTGCGAGATTAGAGGAATCCCAAACACGAACTTCGATCTCTTCAAAGAGATGTCAATTGCTTCCAAGCAAGCTAAGCAAAGTGTCTTCGTGTCTAAGCGGCGATCAATGAGGGTAAACGGGGTAGCGAAGGTGACGGAATCTTGCTTCGTCCGTCTTTTTATAGTGTAGGGCAATTGTCGGCCCGGCCCAATCTTTAAAAGATCGTGGCTTCAAAGTGGGGCGAGAAGATTCGCCAAGATCACGGTCGTGGAAGTGTTCCACGACCGTAATTTAGAGCGTGGAAACAAATACGGTTTGCAACATATGTTCCACGGCCGTGTAATCCCCTGGAATGAACATGAATTTCTGACTCCAAATCCACGGCCGTAATTCTGAACGTGGTTTGTGATACGGCCGTATTTTAGGGCGTAATTTAGGGCAAGAACGTGATTCTTCCCTAAACTCGTGCATTCCTCAAGCTAAGACTCCAAATTGCTTCCAAAGAATATCCTCAATCTATGGACATATCAACTCAACTCTCCTTTGCTTGATTCCGTTCGGAAATAGCTCCAAATCACCTATAATCAACATAGAACTAGTGTAGACATCCATATCGACAATATAGGTAATACTAGCTCACATATACGGAGCTTGAAGGCACTGGAAGAGGATCCAGGAGCAAAAACTAAGAAGCTAATCCAGGAGACGAAGATCTCCAATTTCGGTTCCAGTTGCAGTACCTCGACCGAGGCACTTCCTGGACTGAGCGAGGCGAGTGAAGAACACCTCGGTCAACGCCTCTGCACCTCGACCGAGGTCGATGGCGAGATGATGTCAACTGAGACTACTGAGAATAATAAACTTCTTACTCCTTTCTCTGACATTCATCCTCAGTTGGTGGAACATTCCATCCACCAACTTTCTGATAACAAGGGACCTTGGTATGCTGATATTGTGAATTATCTTGTTTGCCAGGAAACACCGCCCGGATTGACGTACTCTCAAAAGAAGAGATTCTTCAAGGAAGTACGACATTATTACTGGGATGAGCCGCTGCTATTCAAGCGCGGACCGGATGGGATGCTTCGAAGATGCATCCCGGAAGATGAAGTTAATAGCATCATACGGCATTGCCATTCACTTCCTTGTGGAGGACATGCTAGTACCGATAAAACATGCGCTAAGATATTACGTTCCGGTTTCTTTTGGCCTACATTATTTAAGGATGTACAAGTTTTTGTTGTCTCTTGTGATGCATGCCAAAGAACAGGAAATTTATCAAGGAGGAACGAGATGCCACTTAATAACATCCAGGAGGTGGAAATCTTCGATGTATGGGGGATTGACTTCATGGGACCTTTCCCATCCTCCGGAGGAAACCTCTATATCCTTCTTGCGGTTGATTACGTCTCTAGATGGTTGAAGCCATTGCCTCTCCCACTAATGACGCCAAGGTGGTTGTGAAGTTGCTAAACAGGACCATCTTCCCACGGTTTGGAACTCCACGCATCATCATCAGCGATGGAGGAACACATTTCATCAACCGGAAGTTTAAGGCACTTCTATCGAAGTATGGGGTAACCCACAAGGTATCAACCGCTTATCACCCTCAAACTAGTGGACAGGTCGAGATCTCGAATAGAGAAATCAAAGCAACTTTGGAGAAGACCGTCTCTAGAACGAGGAAGGATTGGTCCGTGAAATTGGACGATGCTCTTTGGGCGTACAGGACCACATTTAAGACTCCCATAGGTACCACCCCTTATAATTTGGTATATGGGAAGTCTTGCCATTTGCCCGTTGAATTGGAACACAAAGCATATTGGGCGATCAAATGGTTGAACTTCGACATTAAGGAGGCCGGCGAGAAGCGACTATTGGAACTCAACGAGCTGGAAGAGCTGCGTTTGAACGCCTATGAGAATGCCAAGATCTATAAGGAAAGGACGAAGAGATGACATGACAAGCGTATCATTCCAAAGGAGCTTAACGAAGGAGACTTAGTTCTACTCTTCAACTCCCGCCTCCACCTTTTTCCAGGTAAGTTAAAATCAAGATGGACCGGACCTTATGTTGTGAAACATGTTTTTCCTCATGGTGCAGTTGAGATATGGGGCGAAACTAGCGGAAGCTTCAAGGTCAACGGTCATAGACTTAAGAAGTACCAACCGGAAACTCCGGTTGAGGAGGTTGCACCGATATACCTCGTTTGAGACGCATCAAGGTCCAGCTAGCGACCTTAAATCAAGCGCTTCTTGGGAGGCAACCCAAGGTATTGCTTTCTTTTCCCTTTATCTAGTTTAGCTTAGATAGTTTGCTTTTGCTTTGTTTTGTTTGTTTTTGGCGTCCTAGACAGATAACAGGTTACAGCTAAGGAAGGAGAACCAATCAAGAACATAACTGGAAGAACAGAAGTTCGAGAATTCGAGAAGACAAAGTTTAACTGAGACACCTCGGTCCAGTCGAGGCCACCTCAACCGAGTTGATTCTTGAGCAACCGAGGCGACTAGGGTTTCTGCAGAACCACCTCGGCCCGTACCACCTCGGTCCAGTCGAGACCATCTCGACCGAGGTGACAGCAGTTCCAGAAACAGTACAAAAGGGGGGAAAATATCTTTTTTTCACTTTTTACCTATTTCGACTCGACCGCGGCGCTCTCTCACCTCGCTTCTTCGATTCTTGCTCGTTTTCGAAGATTTCCGCTTCCAAACTGCGATTAAGGCATAGAGGATCACATTGCAAGTACAAATCTGCGAATAAATCGAACGATTCGGACGAAACGAGGTAAAAACGAAACCGAACCCTAACTTGTTTATTCGCTTCGATTTGGGCTTTGGTTGCCCTTGCATCTGCTGAGGAAAGACTTAAGTACCCTATAGGAAGCAGTTGTAGTGATTTTTGGGGGAAAAGAACTGAAATTTTTGAGGAAATTAGATCCAGTTCGCCGCCTCGGTCCAGTCGAGCTGTGCCTCGGCCGAGGTGATTCTTGAGAGTTATCAGTGACCGAGGTGATCTGACAGTAGCTGAGTGAAAATGAGTTCTGAACGTCGCCTCGCCTTTAGAGATATATCCTCACCTTCCCCTTCTTCCTCTTTTTCCCGACCTTACCGTCCGGTGATCCATGAGCGACACTGGGTGGATTATGACCGTATTTCTGGCCGTCCAGTGATTGCACCACGTTTTCTAGACGTGTCCGCTTTTGATTGCCTAGGGGTAGATGGAGACCTTAGGAGGATGATTACTACAGTTGGGCTGGATCAGTTTACTGAGATCCGAGCCCCAGCCTACTTGGAGCCGACCCTAGAGTTCGTTAGCTCCTTCACCTACCTTCCCACAGAGCAGTCTGTGAAGTACCGGTTGATGAACCGGAACTTCTTAGTACCGCTCGAGTATTGGAGAGACATTTTCGGCTTCCCACAGCCCACCGCCATTGACTTCCCCTCCCGATCAGTAGCTAGGGAGTTTTGGGGGCAGATTGCCCATGTTGTTGAGCACGCAGATAGATGGCGCCCTGGAGATTCCAAGGAGGTCATCTTTCACCTAGCCTTTAGGTTAGCCCACCGGATATTCAGCGAGACACTTCTGGCGCGTACTGAGACGTCCCAGAAGGTCCGACGGGGCGAGCTCTTCAGTTTATACTGCATGGTTACTGGGGGTTTCCCAGACTTTGGCTTGATGTTGGCAGAGGATCTGCACAAGATCAAGGCCAAGGCGAAGGGAGACATCTGCTGCGGAGGGCTTGTCACCCACATAGCTGCTTATCAGGACATGGATCTCAGCGCATGCACAATGGTGGCGGCTGCCAAGCCGCTTGGATTGCAGGAGATGATCACTCGGCGGATTCTAGTTCCCCGAGGTATGACTACTCCATACGTGGCTATGCCGTGGGAGCTGACTGCGCCACAGGGGATCCGATGGTCTGCCCAGTTCACTGTTTATGACCCACACTATTGGCAGACCGCCTGGGCTCCACTGATGGAGGATTTTAGGGAGGCAGCAGCTGCCCCAGCTGAGGAGGAGGAGGCTGGTGACGAGGATACGGTGGATGAGAGAGAGGGTGGAGTCCCGATGGATATAGGGACATATACTGCAGGGACGAGCGCACCGCCGATTATAGATCTAGATGAGGAGGACACTGAGCCTGCACCCGCGACTTCTCCAGTTAGGCCTGCTAGACGCAAGAGACGTAGAGTGAGGGATCCAGATGCTCACAGACGGATCGATGACCTGACGGATCAAGTTATTGATTCATATGCTGCTTTATCGCTGGATATCCGCGAGATGCAGGAGCGGCAGCATTATCAGCATATGATGGCCCAGATCCAGTTCGAGCACGTCATGGGCTATCCGTTCGACCCGACCCAGTATCCGTACGTGCCACCACCACCACCACCGGATCGTGACTACTGAGAGCTGTAGGATTTTCTTTATTATTTTTTATGCAGTTCAGCTTATTATCCGGTGAGTATTTTTATCCTTTAGACTTATATTGACCCACTGGGACAGTGTGTCCCAAGTATGGGGTATTTGATGTATCTATTTGATGACTTTTGATGTATGACTCACTTGATCGGATATTTTATATTTATGCTTCACTTCTGCATTTATATGTTTATCTGAGATTGCATGCATATTTACAGGTTATTTGATTGAGAAAAACGTCGAAACTGAAAAAAAATGGTTTTTAAAAAAAAAATAAAAAAAAACAAAAAATTTTTGACCTCGACCGAGTCAGTCTTGGCCAAACGAGGCGTTTCACCTCGGTTGACCTAAGAACACCTCGACCGAGGTGGGTTAACTGAGAGTTTTCGAAAACGATTTTTGTGCTTCTTATCTGGATATGATCTCAGTGAAGATCTTGCTTACTGACTGGTTTTAAATTCTTTATGTGTTTGAAAGGTTTTATAATATGTTTAAGTTGCTAAATGTTTTGTTTGAAATTATTGGCATGTTTAATACTTTGTTTTTGTCTAAATTATGTTGGATTTGAAGGTTGACACCACATTACGAGTTCTCTCACTTTCTTCCTGGAAAGACCAAGGCAATTCATTCTTCTTTCTTCTTCTTCTTGATCATGCTTAGCCCCTCATATACATTTTGCCTCCCTTTACCTATCCGGGAATTTGGAAGCAAGCGAAGTGGTAAAAGCAAGTAAAGTTAAAGTTGAGAAGCGGCTGGAAGTGAAAGTGTTAGAAAGCAATAATAGGTTTGGGGAAGTCAATCATGAAGATGAGTAACTCGGCACCATTCACATAGCCGGGTGTTTGTGTCTTGCCAAAGTCGGATTGAGCGATATTCCTAACGGGTCATGGTATGTGCATCAAGGGTTTGATGCATCTCGAGAAATTGATGATTGCGGATCTCCTAGGCTTCGGTTATTGTGCACCTCTGTCCATGCATCCCAAAAAGTAAAGTAAAAAGAAAAAGTGTGAAATAAGCAAAGCTTATTGGTGGAAGATGTTGCAAGTCAAAGTGGAAGTGAAGTTCATCCTTTTCCCGGATTCTAGCACCACATTACCTTACATACATCCCTACCCTACACGTTTCTTGACCTTTCTTTTGGAAAGCCCTTGAGACCTTGAGCTTGTTGATTGACTTAGTGGTTTAAACTGGATTATACATGATTAATTTTGATAATTATGACTTATTATGCATTCTATGGTTTGTGCAAAGATGAACAAATTTTCTATATTTATAAAATGTTTTGATTATACATTGATTTTAAATTCCATGAAGTATTCTCTTAGAGTGATCTATGATTGTAGCACATCATAAAAATGTTTTTGAAAGACTTTTTCATTAATTTTCATGACCTATAATCCATTCTATCTTGTCTTCTATATGCGGAACTTGCTTGGGGACAAGCAAGGGCTAAGTATGGGGTATTTTGATAGCATGAATTATAGTCTATATTTTGGGGTTTGTTTGGACGTTTTATCTTTCATAATCTGCATGTTTGTATGTATATTATGTGATTATATCACCATTTCATCTACCTTTGCGAGAATCGAGGTCTACACCTAGTTTTGTTGTAATTGTAGGTAAAATGACACGTTTTGCATCAAAAAGGAGCAAAAGGAGCTATGGAGTCATTAGAGCTACATTGAGGAACATAAGGAACCTTCCAGGAAGCATAGCCATGGATTAAAGATTCACTTTGGACCAGTTTTGAGAGATTTCACATTCAGTTGTGACTCACCTCGGTTGGTCACAGATTCATCTCGACCGAGGTGATCCAGAGACGCCGACTCGACCGAGGCGAATACCGAGGACGCGGCGAAAATATTTTATTCTTGGCTGAGATCTTTTATCTTTGGAAAGTCATCTTATATTTTTGGGCTTGGCTCCTGGAAGGAAGAAGATCTTATATTTTACCTATTTTTATGGGAAGAGATCTTTCTAAGATATTTTATCTTTGGAGGGTTATTTTCCTATAAAAAGGGTTGGATTTACACAAATCCAATATCATGCTATACCATCGATCAGAGTTTATACGCAGCAGCAGCCATACTCCAGTTGGGAGATTTGAAGAACCTTTTTGAAGGTTGAAGGAAGATTGAAGATTGTAGCTTTTATAGCTTTTGGAGGGTTTTGTAAGATTGTCTTCAATCCCCTTCCTTGTTGTCTTGTCTTGTTGGATTGCTATCCAAGGAACGCTTTTGTTGTGATAATTGATTCAGTTATTGAAGTTTTTTCATTAAATTCTTCTTGTTCAAATATTCACTTTCTTCCCATATACTTGATTAATACTTTCACAATGATGATGAGTGGCTAATTTCCTTGTGTGATTCTAGGGTGATTGGCTGAAGGTTGTGGGAAAAACAATGATAGAATAATTTTAGATTCCAGTAGGACCTTGAAAGTTCGAGTCTTTAAACTTAACCCTAAGCATCTCGCTCAGTCGATGAACATCTCGGCTGGGGTGAAATTTGGCTGACCGAGGTGACTTATCCGATCCTAAACTGAGAGTTAAGTGTTAGAGTTTGCCAAATCCTATTCTTATTACACCTTTCCTGGTTCAAAGCAAGCTTAGGATGAGACTTACCCGGTAATTCCTTAGTTTGTGTATCAACGATCATAAGTGTAGGTAATAAAGGTTTATCCTTTATTGGGGTTTGAGTGTGCTTCCATCCCATCTTTGTGAGTTAGCCTGAGACTTACCCGGTAAAGGTTGATTCTATCCCCTTAGATGGTGTGTTAGTTTGAGGTTATTGTTCTTTATCTTGATTCCTTGAGACTTACCCAGTAATAGGAGTTACGGTTTTGGATTAGCGAGTAGTGAGACTTACCCGGTGATCTACTCCACTTTAGTAACACCTTCCCCATGCAAAAACCTCAGCTTTGTCCGCTTATCTTTAGATCTTGAGTTGGAACCACAACTAGACGCTTTAATCCTTAGAACTGCATGTTTACTTTATTGACTTCTTATTCATCTTTGATTGTGTCAATTGCTCTTGTGGTTAGTATTTACGAAGCTTACCGTTGTCGACTTTGTTTCACCGAGTCCCTGTGATCGACCCTTGGAATTTCTTGCTTTTACTACGATTGACCCGTACACTGCGGGTTCGCATCCTTGTTTTAAGCTTAAGTCTAGGGTTATAAATTTAAAGCTTGCACACACCGTTTGGAGCGAACATAACTGGAGCGGGGTCCTGCCTCGATCGATGCAAAATCTGGGCTCGTAGATCAGCCATATATGCTTCATCTCTGCAGTTCTGGTGCGAGTCTGATCTCTCTCGCGCTGCAGTTCTTCCCTATTGAGGCGCAACTGTTCCATCGCCTTCTTCAATTCGGCTTCAAGATCGCGATTGTCTTGGTTGGCCATTTTCGCTTCTTTCAAGCGTCTTTTGTATGTCTTTTCTAGTTCGGGATCGTAAGGAACGATTTCCTTCCCAGCACGGGTTCTTCGCATAAACCTAAAGGAAAGAACTTGTGAAAGTCACTCAAGTAGAGTGGTTAGTAGAAACAGGGGCAAATGCCCCGAAAGACAACCGCAACCGGCTTGGTCTAGACCAAGTCCCTGGCAACGACGCCAAAAACTTGTTCGCTCCAAACGGTGTGTGCAAGCTTTAAATTTATATCCCAAGAAATATGCTTAAAACAAGGATGTGAACCCGCAGTGTACGGATCAATTATAGTAAAAAGCTAGAATTCCGGGGTGTCGATCTCAGGGACTTAGTTGAAATAAAGCAAGTATAGGTCGTCAATGTAACTAATAACCACAAAAATGATTAAAGCAATCAAAAGATGATAATAAGGTCAATTAAAGGAAATATGCAAATTTTAGGGATTAAAGCATCTAGTTGTATTTCCGACTCAAGATCTCAAGATAAGCGGACAAAGCTGAGATTTTGCAAAGGGAAGGTGTTTCTAAAATGGAATAGATCACGAGGTAAGTCTCACTACTCACAATCCCAAACCAAAGCTCCTATTACCGGGTAAGTCTCAAGGTACTAAGGAAAGGAACTATAATTTCAAACCAACACACCAACTAAGGGAATAGAATCAACTTTTACCGGGTAAGTCTCAGGTTAACTCACAAAGATGGGATGAAGGCACACTCAAACCCCAATAAAGGATAAACCTTTATTACCTACACTTATGATCATGAGTAAACAAACAAAGGAATCACCGGGTAAGTCTCATCCTAGGCTTGCATTGAACCAGGAAAGGTGTCATAAGAATAGGATTTGGCAAACTCTAACACTTAACTCTCAGTTTCGGATCAGAAAAGGTCACCTCGGTCAGTCAAGTTCCACCCCGGCAGGGATGTTCATCAATTGAACGAGGTACTCTAGGTTAAGGTTAAAGACTCGAGCTTTCAGGGTCCTACTGGGATTAAGATTATTCTATCATCGTCTTTCCCACAACTTTCAGTCAATCACCTTAGAATCGCACAAGGAAATTGGCCACTTATCATCATGAAAGCAATAATCAAATATATGAGAAGGGAATGAATATTTGAACACATAAACCTTAAGAACAAGGCTTCAATAACTGAATCAAATATCAAACAAATAAGCGTTCCTTGGATCACAAATCCAACAAGACAATAAAACCAAAGGGACCTAAGAAAGTCTTACAAATCCTCTCAAAAGCTATCTCCAAGCTATAAACCTTCCTTCCTTCCTTCAATCTTCAAAACTTCCTTTAAACTTCCAGAAAATCTCTAAGTATGCAGCTTCCTCAATGATCCAGGAGGTTCAAGGATGGTGAAAAGAGGATGGCTGAATTGTGGAAAATTCAACCCTTTATATAGGAGAATTACCTTCCAAAGATAATAATATCTTAAAAAGATAATTTCCTATAAAATATATTCATATCTATAAAATAGATCTCCCAAATATATGATATTCTTTCCAGAAATTCAGCCCAAAAATATAAGATATCTTATTTCCATAATTAAAAGATCTCATCCAAAAAATATATCTCGCCGGTGCTAGGGTGTTCGCCTCGATCGGGGCGCTCCTCTAGATCACATCGGTCGAGGTGATACAGTAGCTGACCGAGGTGAATCTCAGCTGAATGTGAAATATCTCAAATCTGGTCCAAAATAAATCTTCTTCATTAATTCCTTGCTTCCTGAGTTCTCTTTTAAGCTCTTGAATGTAGATCCTATGACTCATTTGCTCCTTAGCTCCATTTCAATCCAAAACGTGTCATTTACCTACGATTACAACGAAACTTGGTGTAGACCTCGATTCCCGTAAAGGTAGATGAAACAACAATATAATCACATAATATACATCCATACATGCAGATTATTGAAGATAAAACGTCTAAACAAGTCCCAAATATAAACTATAATACATGCTATCATATACATACCTAAAATCAGAAATATTTTCTTATTTCTTGTTAATCTGAAAAAAAAATCCCGTAATAATAATGTTTTTTAAAGTATAATTTTAATTTAGAAACGCTATATTTATAATTAAATAAGTCAAGTAAATTATTTTAAAAACGAATTACTTCAATCACTGAATAAAAGCAATATAGTCTTGAAAACAAATGATACTAACTATTCAATTAATTTTAATCTATCAAATTCATAATTTTTTTTAATTTAAAACCGAAATCCAACAGGTAGTTAGTATATAAATTATAAAATATGCTTTTAGATCGTATATGGTTTATTAGTCGAAACAAGACCCCTCAAAGACACTGTCACAGCATTACGGCAGCACAGATCAGTAGAGCTTCTAACACCGCTCAACAATCCTCACCCGGCATCGATTCCCGATCGTAATTCCCAAACATCTAACCGGAACCCTAGATGTTGGGTGGATTGTACGGGGACCTTCCACCACCGTCGTCATCCGCCTCCGATGACGACAAATCCACCAAGCCTACCGTCACCTCTGCCGCCTCCGTCTGGTCCAGCAGCGCGAAAATGGCTCCTCCCACCCTCCGTAAGGCTCCCGTCGCCTTTACCCCGCCTCCCTCCGTCTTAAGGTCTCAGAATGCGCTTAACAAGACGAAAACCCCAATTTCTGCCCATCCGAAAACCCTAACTTCCGTTCCGATTTCGGACGAGGAACTGGCGTCAGCTCCGACGTCATTTCAGCCGGCTCTTGTTGGAGTGACCTCAACTGTAGTGGAGGAGTACGATCCGGCAAGGCCGAATGATTACGAGGATTACAGGAGGGAGAAGAAGAAGAAGGCAATGGAGGCTGAGGTCAGGAGGGAGCTTGAGAAGAGGAGACAGGAGGATGAGGAAAGAGAGAGAAAGAGAAGAGAGAAGGAGGAGAAAGAGAGGGATTATGGCAGCGACTCTACTAGGTTGAATATTTCGGGTGAAGAGGCTTGGAAGCGCCGTGCAGCAATGAGTGGTGGGGCTGCTATACCTCCACCACCGCCAAGGTCGCCGTCTCCGCCTGGTAATGCTGATGGATTCGCCATAGGAAAGTCTGAGACTGTGGGATTGGGGGTTGGGGCTGGTGGCCATATGACTGCTGCTCAGAGAATGATGGCTAAGATGGGGTGGAAGGAGGGGCAGGGTTTGGGGAAACAGGAGCAAGGGATTACTACGCCATTGATGGCCAAAAAGACTGATCGTAGAGCTGGTGTGATTGTTAACGCTAGTGAGACGAAGCAAGATAAGAAGATCAAAGGTGTCAACTTTAATGGGCCACCGACTAGAGTTCTGCTGCTTAGGAACATGGTATGTCTTTAGATACTGCTTAAATAGCTTATCATTGCTGATCTTTGCACAATAATGCTGTAGTTGTTTATTTGTCATTTGTGGGAAATCAAGGTGAATATGTTGCAGTGCTTGTATATCCATGACATTGATCAACTAGAGCTAAAAAAGGGAGTATGAGTGGGAATTGACGGGTGTGTGATATCTTGTTTCTAGAATCTTAAGGAACCTAGCTGGTATATTGTAATGAAGGGCCTGATTACAGCTCTCGTGATTGGAGATCCTATTTGGATTTAGGAATCTTGCTCATGATTTAAGTTTATTGTGGGGACGAGACTGCCTCTAGAGGTGATATATATATTAATTTAAATCTATATAGTAAGATGTATCCAACTAACTAAGAAATCCATTTCTGGTTAGGAGACATGGAAATTTAGACAAGCTGATATTCAGGTGATAGCTGCCAGTATTGCACACTTTGTGTAGCATTCAAATGAGTATGTTCATCAAGTATTGCAAAAGCAAAAACCGTGTACGGTGTTTTCAGAGCATCATAGATTGGAAGGGTGTAGTATCAATCTTAGTATCGTCTTTTACTCTCAGCTACCATAATCCATCACTGTTCAGCACCACCTGCTTGTACATACCTCTAATAACCACCTGAGCTGGATTTGTAATCATGAATCCTCTGATTCAACACAGCTATACACATGGGAGTATGGGACAAACCAATGTATGTAGACATAACATATCAAAATAGTGAAGCTACTAAGCGAAACTGCTGTTAGGGAACTAAATTAAAAATCAAAGAGGCTTATATTACCTGATAGGAATGGGCAAGTGAATAGCTTAAAAGCCTGCTGAACAGATTAGTGTGAATTAGAACAGATGCATCCTTACAGAGAAACAAATATGCATAATGTAATTTTCTTTTGGCTATATAACACTATGAAATTGGATTAGGGGAATTTGGGAGTGGGCTTCACTTGGCTGGTTGAAGTTGGTTTGGGGGAAATTGCCAGTGAGCATCACATAATGCACGGGAATCTTGTTGAGATAATAAAGTTCTCACATCCAAAGTTGAGAAATTGCAAGCCTAGTATTAAGGTTTGTGGGCTACTCCTATCGCCAATTGGTTTTAGGACGGAACCTGACTGGACTTATGTTGGACTTGGGCCTAATGCACATGTGCGCTCGTACGCACACGATCTCCAATTGAACTAATTGGTTTTTAGGCAGATTGGTCGACTTGGGTGCAACATTTTAGTGACAAGGGGTATTGGATTACTGGGGGATTTAGGAGTGAAGATATGAGGATGAGGTGGGGAATCGAGAATTTATATAAACCAGGGAGGAGATGAGAATCATGTAGGGAGATTGAAATGGAGGGATGAGTAGATGAGAGCAATATGGTATGTGGAGGGAATATATACCAATTATATGATAATGTTAAGAGTAGAAGTTTTAGGTGAGGAATGAAATGTTAAGAGTAGAAGTTTTAGGTTATAGAGACACTAGCCCATTATAAGTAAGAAGGTAAGCCATTAGGATCAATTATGATTTGAATATGAATTGCAAAAGGCATAACCCTATTTTGTCCGAAGACTTGTGAACTCTGTGGAGGATTATGACGTCAGGTACCTTAGGATCTCGTGGTTTCCCAAGTTATCTGGGATAATTTGAGTGTGTATACAGTCATTTGTTTCACCAGCCTAACAGAATTGGCCGTGGTTAAAATTCATAATTACACTGTAAATTTGCAAAATATCTAGTTATAGTGTACACTCCTAATTTGTAGTGCTTTTATAAAAGGAAAGGGATCTTATATATAAATTTAGCCTAATCTTTAGTGTGATAGGCTGTGTGGTTCTCATTCATGAATTGCTAATAGAAGTGGTTCAAAATTATTAATCCAAAAGCCATTTCCCGTATCTGCTTACAAAATCCTAAATTGGTTCTCCACATAGAAACTTTGTGACACATTCTTGACTATCTTTGGTTGTTGGTGGTGATCTGGGCTGAGTAAGGGTCTGTTTCCTCATCGAACCAGCTTGCCCATATCAGTCCGGTTCTCAACTTCTCGCAGCTCAGGGTATGACTACGGGTTAGCCAGTAGACATGGCCTATCAATACCCCTGTGTTTTTATTTGTTTGTTTTGATTGGTTGTCATCCTGCAAACTCGCATTATTGTTTTCTTGCATGTATGTTGTATCTAATGTTGTGCCATGTATACTTCTACTTATGTATTATATCTTACTATTTCGTTAGTTGAACATTTTGTCGCTTGTTCTGTGGGAAAAATTGTTAATTTTAAATTTTTTTTTACTCAGCCGAGAAGTACTGGTAATTATGCAAACTACTTACAAAATAAAATTGTGGTAAAAATTTCAATTTCAAAACAATACCCATGTGAGATAAACTAGCTGGGTCTTGAAACCATTCAAAAATTGACTAATATTGATACAAGACCTGTTCTATATGATTCCATAAAAAAGAAAGCCTGATTAGTAGGAATATCTACTTTTCAACATGTTTTATATATTCAGGACTTCTATTTGCCATATATTATCCTACACTATCATTATAGAATAGTAGATAAGCATTCTTCCTAAAAAAAATATCATATTCTGACAATTCAGTTTTGGGTGTGACTGGTGATAAGCGTACTTATAATGTAAACTATAAATGTGTTGATAACATCAGATAAGGTTGTTGACCTAATAAGATCGCTGACAAATATGTTAAGGTCATAATGTGCAATAGAAAAGCGTTATAATGTCTTCATATGACCTTATAGCGTGCTATTAAAGTCTGTTATCTCCAACAAGTTCTATATGAAAATTGGCCAATGTTTCTGTGATTTCGTCTAGATTTTAACAATGTTGCATAATTATTAATTAGCAGTAATTTCGTAAGTTCATATTATTTTAGCGAAAACGTCAGGCATTAACATTTGTCCATTTTCTCTTTATTGTATTCATCTAATTGTATAGGTGGGTCCTGGTGAAGTTGACGATGATCTGGAAGATGAAGTCGAATCTGAGTGTTCAAAATATGGGAAAGTAACTAGAGTACTAATATTTGAGATAACAGAGCCGAATTTCCCACATGAAGAGGCAGTAAGGATTTTTGTGCAGTTTGAAAGATCTGAAGAAACAACCAAGGCATACGTTGACTTGGACGGACGCTTCTTTGGCGGCAGGGTTGTCCGTGCAGCCTTCTACGACGAGGACAGGTTCAGTCAGAACGAGTTGGCTCCATTGCCAGGAGAAGTACCAGGTTTCTAAGATCACCGTGTGTACAAGAAAATCTCAAAGCAAAGAATTTGCAGATTTTAAGCTATGAAATGGTCCTTAGCTGCTTAATCGCTTCAGAGATTGCTCCGGTAAAAAAAAAATGGTACCATGATTAGGGGGGTTAGTTTCAACCAGGGTTTTGATCAGAACTCTGATGTAAACTGATCATCAGTAGTAACAGGAAAGAGCTATTTTGGACTTGTGTGAAATTTTATTCCTGCTTTCATTTGGATTCATGAAGTTATACACACGGGGGCATTATGAAGGTGCTTCTTCAGACTTGGAGCTGAACTCTGGTAAATTGAGCGTTGATGTTAACTAGAATTGTTATCAAAACAAATATGGGTCTAATTTAAAGCCAAAGGTGGTGTTGAGTTTTTGCTGCACTTTCGTAGGAGTACCTATTGGCTTGCATCTTGGCAGTCTTGTGTTGGTTTTTATTTGTCCTATCAGTTGGGTTCTTTTGTTGGGAAGGCAATGAAAATATAATTTTTGAAAAGTAAATACCTCATGATGGAAGAATGAATGGAAATTCCGGTTTGTGCCTTTGTTGTTTGAGTTTTCTGGATTTTGCCCACCATTTTTTTTCAATTCGGATGATGTCCTTTAGTTTATGTTATTTTCGGATTTTGTCCATTTCGTTACATATCTACAATATTTTTTGACAAAAACGTTTGTCCAGTGAAAAAAGTAAAAGGAAATAAATAAAAAATAAAATAAAATAAAGGAGCAAGGCAAACAAAATTAGGGGGAAAAGAAACTTAAAAAAAAAGTCTTCTAAAGGGTGAAGCGAAGAATGACGATTCTTTCAGGCGAAGAATGAAGATTCTTTCGGGCGAAGGAAGAACAAAAGAACCCAAACCTAATCTAGTTCCCAATCATAATCTATTTTTGTCTCTTTGCTTCTCTCATTCTTTCTCGTTCTCGACTGTCAATTGGAATTTCAGTTTCCCGTCCCTCTTTCCTCTCGATCTTGAAAAAAAGAAAGAAAGAAAGAAGCGAACACATACGCCCAACTAGAAGAATATTCCGGGAATTTTATTTTCTTTTGTATTTGATGCACGCAAAGAAAAATCATTGAATTTGCATTTGATGGGCAAATGTGTTCACTTACTTTCTTTCTTTCTTCGAGATCGAGAGAAAAGAGGATGGGAAACTGAAATTCTAATTGTAACATCCCAAATCTCATACTCGGGGCGCTACGGGTTAGGACCTCGCAATGGGTCCCGAGCCTAGCTCAACAACAATATTACCGGACCTTACAACAAGGCACAAATGTCAAAATACCAAAACTGAATAAAATAGATGCAAATCATGCAATGTCATGATCAACATAAGACTCTCAACCGAGTATAACAATAATATCAAGATTACACTACTAATATCAATAACGAAAGAAAACAAATAAACCACCAGTCGTCCTGCAACGTACGAAAGAAAACAAATAAACCACCAGTCGTCCTGCAAGACATTTAACAAAACGGATAAACCGTTAGCTAACAATTCATATATAAGAAGAACACATAAACAAAAACACACATAATGCGGAAATGTAAACAAAGAGCATGCAATCACATAATCCGTTTTATTATCTTTCTTAAGGTCATACACCCTTAAAGCATTTAAGCTTGTGGCACGAGAAGTCTTAAGACTCTCGCCTCTGTCCCTTTATCCAGCTGGAGTGAATCGGCGCAACTGCCCGTATACCATGTGGAGTGGATCAGTACCCTCCCCGTACACCATGTATGGGCTTGTTGTGAAGAACCTCTCAGTCTCCCTCGGGAGCTGAGCAGCTGATGCCACCGCCCATTGCACATAGGGCCAATTATATGTCGGTAAACTAAACAATTAATCATACGATAACACATATAGCAAACATCACTCATGTACTCAACCAATATAAGATAGAGTTAAGTAAGTCCAAATGACTTACCTGTAATAGGCTAAGTCTAGCTAACTCACTTCCAGATCCGCACTAGCAGCCTCAACTGCCTGATATAATCCAAGGCAACGATATCACAATACATCTAACCACTAGAAGTTCCCAACTTCTAGTTTCCAATGATCATCACAAGATCATATAGCCATCAAGAGTCTTAAACAAACATATATTGTATAAGACCCCTCTACATACTCATATATGAATTATAAGGTAACTAGGAAAGAAAGATCATATACCTAGATTCAACTCTTAAGTCAAAGGGTCAACTTAAGAGCTCACTAGAATGATTCCACGACAGTAGAGGAATGAAGGCTCGACCGCAAGACTAGCGTGTCAGCACGACAGCGGCGACACTGAGGCGCGGCCGCGGTAACATGTCGCGACTGCGCCGATCTAAGGGCGCGGGTGCGGTGACAAGGGCCAAGGCGCAACTACGGCTAGATGCAGGCGCGACCGCGGACGAATAGTAGAACTTCGATTGTCACCGCCTTCTTCGTCGTGCAGAACGTACTCCCACTCCTTTGTTTACAGTTCCTTCTCTAGATCGTCACTCCTAGTTTGTATACTCAAACACGACTCCTTGAACTAGCAATTGACACCAAATCATGACGAGAGGAAGATGGATTAAGATCAACTTGTCGGAAGATAATGAAGAAGCAAAAGGAGAAAGAGAACCAATTTATTGTCCGTCCAAAAGAACTCGCTAAGAGGTTCCTTGTCTCCCAACCACTTGAAGATGGTTGAAGCAGGGCTCGATGGAAGGATGCACGAGAGATTGAATGAAAAAGAGGAGAGGAAGAGAAGAGAGTGTAGGAGATAGGTTTACGTGTGAGGGAGAAGGAAGAGAACGGTTGTTAGGTTTAGATGGATCAAAAGAATGGCAACAACCCTAAGGAATCCAAAAATCGGATCCTCGCGAGAAAGGAAAGAAATAAGACAATTACTAATAGGTAGTCATGATGTGTTGTTTCACCGCACCCGCGGGAAACATCAGGCGCGCCCGTGTCTGCGGCAACCGATTGCGGTGGCTCCTCTTGAGCCTCCAACAACCCGGTTATTACACCTATTGACAACCGAGATCGAGGAAGAATGAGAAGCAAAGATGCAAAACGGGATTGTGGCCGGGAACTAGATTAGTTCTCGGTTCGGTTGGTTCTTCTCTTTCCCGGCTTGTCAGGTCTTTAACGACCCTTTCCCGGCTTCCAATGTAGAGCTCGTTGCTCATGATTCATCCTAATAAACATTACTGGTTTGCCTTTCAAAGAAAAAACTGCAAATTACTTGCAACATTGTGTTCAGTAGTTTTAACTAAAATGATGAACCTCTCCAATAAAAGGAAAAACAAAATTGATACATGCAGGGACAATCAGGATAATATCAATCCCAAACACCAAATTAAAAAAAGAAAATAGAAACGACTGTACATGGAAAAATAGTTGACAACTCAATCGAAACGACAAAGAAAGCAGCATTAAACGACAACCTCCCCAGTAGGTTGCCTAAGCTCCTTCCTTAACTTGTGTGAGAAGGGTCTGCAAGCATCGACGCTGAGATCCGCAGCAGCAGCCAACGCGACGAACACGGCGGCATCCTCCGTGCAACTCACGTGCTGTGCCCCAACCTCCACCTTCGCTTTCTCTCCCCCCACTGTCGCCGACATCACGAACCCTCTATACATCCACTGTGGCCCACACTCCGAACTAGACCCGGAACCCGAACCGGACCATGACCCGAGGTCGAAGCTGCTGTTGGGGCTACTCAATGGAGAGTTATACGAAGCGGCGGTGTCGATTGTGAAGTTTCCACCAGAGAAGGCGCCTGACGAGAGTGTGATGCCGCCGGACGACGCCGAGAGGATCTCAAACCGGTGGCAGACAGAGGACCGGTCCTGCCATGCCTCTAGCCGCCCCCACGGCTTCCAGGTGCCGTCCCCCGGCCGAAGTATCAGCCAGGCGCCTGGGTTGGCTCGGCTCACTCGGTCTGACCCTGGTGACGGGACGAACGGAGTTACCATGGAGGCTACCGCCACCGGCGATCCTGATAGGTCGTGGATCGTCACCGTCCATCCCTTCCGTTCATGAGCGGTGTTTTTTTGTCGCCGCCGATTGTGGCTCGGATCGGACCCCCAGCAGGTTGTTGACGTGCTCGTTTCTGACGTCATTGAGCTGTTGCAGATCATCATAAACAGTTAAATGTCGTGTATTAGGTCATGATTGAGTTGGATTGGGGATTATACCAACCAACTAACCAGAATTGAAAGCTAAAATAACGAACCTGCTTCTCAAATTCCAGTCAGCAGAATTCCTGAACCCGAACTTGCAAGTGAAAACGGGTTGCTTGATACTCCCTTGAACCTGGAAAACCTGTGGACTACACTCAGGCTCACCATCGAATTCGAAAACGAATCTCGGATCCGGGTCGGACTTCACACTAACAAAAAGCTCCGACCCTGCTCTTCCCTTAACCCGAACCCATCCATTATGCGTCACGCCGGTAGCTGTCCAGTCCATCCCCAAGCAAACCCGACCTAGTAGATTCCCGGATCCGAATCCAAACCCGATTCCACACCCCGTTTTCTCCTTGTTACAATCCCCGTAAACATCGATGTTTAAAGTAAGCCCTGGCTTCTTTTTGTTCTTTTTGGCGAGAAGAAGGATTGAGTCGAGATTAGCTTTGCTGAGAGTGAAGCACGCAGCGGCGGAGGAGGAGGGGGAGTTTGGAGCGGCGGAGGAAGACTCCGCCGATGTCAGAGGGACGGTGGCGATTTGGATAGGGAAGCAGGATAGCTTGATTTTGCAGTAGTAGAAGGAAGAAGAGGGTGATGAAGATGTAGGGTTTGGGAGCTTTAGGGCTAAATTCCCGACCCGAATCCGCACAAACGGACACGGATCCATTGTAAATCAAGCTCTATGACTGTAATTCGATGGTTGAATTTGGGAATTGGAATATGAATTCGATGAAGGAGAGACGAAGGTGGAAAGAGGGGAAAATGGGATTGGTGGGAAAAGGAAAGCGAAAGGCTATGGAGATTTTAACGGAAGAGAGAGAAAGAGAGAAAACAGGCTGGAAGTGAGCTGGCGATCACTCTGCAAACAAGGGGCGTATGCAGGATTGACAGCGAGCTAATCCATGACAGGTGCTTCCATGGATGCAGCGCTTTCCTTTCCTGCTTTCTCCATTTTATTTTTTTATTTTTATTTTTTTAATTGGTTGAATGATAGGAGGATGATGATTGATGACAGATGACTGAGATGAGTACTTGACATCTGAATCGCAGGATTATACAGTACACAATCAAAGAAATTTCCTTTTTTCCTTTCCGTTTTCGACGATAAAATAAAATTTATGTACAAAAATGACATGTTATACACTATTATATCGGTTTAGGTTTACGAACCAACGATTAAGACCTTCAAATCGGTGAATCGGTTAGTATATACGACCTCCAATGAATTAGTTAGCATATGTTGTTGAGAAAAAAAAATGGTTAAATCGGCTCTTTGCAGACCATATTGATGGTTAACCAACGGTTTGATCCCTTTTAAATTTAAAAAAAAAAATCGAAAAAACTAGTTAAACCGCCGGTTTAACCTTTAGTTTAGGGTTTTTTTTCTTTCCCTAAATCTATAAACAGTTCGAAACCTAAACCATCAAACTTAAACCGCCGGTTTTGTGATTTAGATCTAACCGAACCGAACACTAATAAAGCTATACAATCATGTGGTAAATCAATATCTTTATTAGCATGGCTAATATTTATGTTAATGGAATAAGAGATTAAATAGAAGATGGCATTTTAAAATATACATTTGTAACACTCCGCAAATGAATTTTGATGGACATGAAAAGAGAGTATATTTGTTTGAAGGTAAATATATAGTTGTACTAATATGGATATTCGGTTATAATAAATAGATTTTTGAGACATAACTATGTAACTTGTGCGTTTCAAACACACGACCATGTAGTGTATCGCTTGTTTTCCAACGTACTCGGAGGTATTTGTTTACACTCACATAGATATTCTACCCAATTTTTTATATAACTAAAATTTTAATTTTAATTTAATATTCATCAGACAATTGTTTTAATTTAATTGCAAGCTTTAACATTTTATCCCTGGGGAATAACATCAGAAACTAAATCTTCAGTTCGTCTTGTTCATTATTCGGCTTCTCAATATACTAAAATTGGGACTGAATTGACGACTTTATTATTCTTCACTCTTATATTATTATTTCTTCGGTTTCTTACATTTGAATTGCAACTATCATAGTTTAGTTATGTTTTAAAACTCTTTGAGATAAATGGGGTAAAAGAGCCTCTTCTTTTTTTTTTTGTAACTTATAAAATAAAATGATTTACTTGATGCTTCTATAGGCAAGAAGTGCTCGTATTTTTCATATATATATATATATATATATATATATATATATATATATATATATATATATATATATAGGGTCGGGATCCGGTAAGAACGTTTTTTTACAGTGAGAAATAAGAACAATTAAGGATCGTTAGATTAAAGCACGAAAGGTTGAGATTTGACCTCTAAATAAGGTATTTTTGCATTAAGATTTATTATGGTAAAATATTCGGTAATTGTGCATGATTAATTACATAAGCACAATAACATTCATATGCACGAATAATTACATAAGCACAGATAAAAAAAAATAAAGTTAGTATAAGTTTATAATTAACTATGCACTAAACAATAATTAAGCATAAAATTACTATATAAAATATACCTCAAACACGCACGTCTACCTTAAACACGCACTTTAAATACAAACACGATTATAAAATATACTAAGTATCTTACATAAGCACGATAACATTCTCATATGCACAAATGTATGTATATACACGAATATATTAAAATGGCAAGCACGAATCAACATATATAAACACGAATAAGAAACAAATGTTGCACACGAATAAATTCAAATCATATAAATTGACGACAAGCACGATAATATTCATATTTGTAGAATGCACAAACTTGTGCTTCACAATATGCACGACTCCGATGACGCATATGCACTATTTTATGTACGTATATACAAGTGTCGTACATACACAAGTACTAATTCAAATAACAAGACTTATATATATGGTTTAACATTATTAGGTAATAATAGTATAAGTCAACGATTAAGGAAAAATAAATATTCACCATGTTTATATGGTAATATGTAATATTTCATTAATTAGTGGTTATATATGGATCTCATCATAACCGTTGAATCATTTAAATCATGTGGTTTAGATTCGTTCTCATTTCTTACCGTAAGTTATGTTCTTACTTGATCCTAACTCTATATATATATATATATATAGAGTATAGATCCTATGAGAACACCCTCTAACGTGAGAACATGAGAACAAATTCGTAATTATTATCAGTTTTGTTACGAATGTGTCATATCGTTTGATGTATTATTCGTAGTTATATTTGGTTGAGTGGATTATTCGTAGTTATTGTTGGATTCCTAATTATTATTATTCGTAATTATTATTATTTTTGATATCTACTCTAAATCTCAACCCTTAATCCTCACATCCAACGGTGTACGATTGTTCTCATGTTCTCACGTTAGAGGGTGTTCTCATGGGAACCACACCCTATATATATATATATATATATATATATATATATATATTTGAACAAAAGTTTAATTATGTTTTTGATGAGATTGTGTAATATGTAATGATTGAGTGAAACTTTGAAATTTTTTTCTTATCAAGCAATATACATACGGGTATTTTCGTATGTAAACAATAATATATAAAGTAGCGGGATTGTCTCCTCTCATCCCGATTCCGACCGGAATAGAACTTCGTGAGATTTAATTTAAAAAAACATAAGGCCCGCCCATGTATAATGGTCGGAATGTCACGACCAGAATATAACTATAGTTAAAATTTCAAGATTGACTATAGATGAAGCTAACATTTTGAACGACTTTTTGTTCTAAACGATGGTGGGTAGCTTTGCACTAATCTAACATTTTGAAATGTTTTGCTCTAATAATTCATTTATAAAATTACATAAAAAAAAATTATTTTAATTTTAATATAATTATTTATAAAATTATATTTTAATATATCATTTAATAAACTATCGTAATCTTCGTAAACTTACTCCGTATAACTTATTATAAAATAAAAAGAATGTAATCTTGTAAGCTACAATAAGTACTATAATTTCCGTTATTCGTCCTCTTAAACACTCACTTCTTAGCAATTTAGCATATGTTTTTTTTTCCATAAGCTTCGTAACTTAAGGCTCCCAAATAGACAAATCCGGTTTGAAAAAATTGAAGGTCCAATAAAAGTGAGACTATTCATTTTTTTTTGTTAAGAAGAAGACATTTCACATTACAATATTTGTATTTAAATGTATTAGAGGTTAAACTATTCCAATATCCCCAAATCATTATAATGTTGAGGTAATAAAGTTTCACACTTAACCCCGTTTGGTTGGAACTCTGAAAACGAAAACGGAATGGAAATGAATCTAGTCCATATGCATGTCTTGTTCATGAATTTTTTTGGAATCATTTCATGAGTTTCATGTAAAACGCTTGTGTTTTCCACCATTTTGTTACCTTATAGGGTATTAAAACTAATCAAATAATACTCCAACTAGTTCAAATCACAAGAAATAATTCCAAAAAATTTGATGTATATGGATATGCATATGGACTAGATTCGTTTCCATTCCGTTTCTGTTTCCGGTGATAAAACCAAACGGACCCTTAAAGTTAAGAGATTGTATATGCAATAGATAACTATTTTTTATCCTATTTGATTTCAAGTGGAAATTCACTTGGCTTATAACTTCAAAGTTTGGGTACAGTAGATGTATATATAATTTTGATTTTTCTCTTTCCGTCGTCATGTATTTAGGGTTGAAAAATCAGTGCTCAATTTTTACTATATTAAAATTAGTTATATAATAGTATTTACTTTACAAATTAAAGTTATTATTATAAAAAAATCATATAATAAATGTATAAAATTATTATGATATTTTTAAAATTTTATATAAAGGAGAAATTTATTTTTAAAAACTTAATTAAAATAAAGTTAATTTGTTATGAATTTTAACATATTTTAAAAAAAAAAAATATTAATTATGTATTTAGTAATTTGATAAAATTACCTTCAGATATCCTTAAAAAAAAGTATGAGATTTTTTACTAATAGTTGAGAAATAAGAAATAAATTGTAACTTTAAATTTGAGACAAACTAGACACCATTTTATTCTCTCAAACTTTGGTATCACTGTGTTACATGGAATCTTGTGTACATAATTCATTTGTTTTAATAAAATATGAGGTAGACGGTAGTAAACCTCAACTCACCCTTAAATCCGTGCATATATCATATATGTTGAGTTCTTCAAACATATTATAGTGGTTATTCTAATAATCCTCTCGTTTCTAACGTGTAGGCTATATAAAAAGGATGAGATTTTAAACTACGCTCGGTACTTCTAATTACACTTGTGAAGCGTAATTGAGATAATAAAGTTTGACTCGCGACATGAAAGCATCGTTTTCACATTGAATGCTTTTATTAAAAATATTAGGTCCAAATTTGAAAAATAAAAAGAAAAGTTATGGTCCACAGATTTATATATAGGATACATTAATTAATAAAATTATTGTTACTTGTCGATGAAGAGAAAAACAGGTGTGTAGTGCAATTTGTATATTTATAAAAACTGTAATGTAATGGTAGATAGTCTGTACGTGCATGCGCTGGATAAGCTAAGCTGTTCAGGTGGGGTAATATACAATCTCCTCCATTCACATTATTACATTTCATACAACTTCAACTTCAACTTTATTTTATTTTATTTCTCTCTCTTATTATTATTGGAAAATTTTGGGTGATGCCTCTATACTTTTCCGATTATACTCGAGAAAATTTCATTTTTCGGATGACGTACTTGAATTTTAGACTTTTTCGAATTATACGCTTCTACTAGTTATAAAGGGCTGCACTTTTGACTTCTTAAGTTTTTAAATGGTGCCCGTGACTTTTAGATTTTTTCTAATTGTGTCCTTTTATCATTCATAATTAACATTTATTAATATTTTAAGGGAATTAAAAAAAATAAGTTATTTATTTAATAAATTATTTATACATTTAAAATGTCTATTAACAATATCTAACATATAATGTTTATCTTTTTTCCCTCAAAATGTTCACTTATGGATGATAAAATTTCATAATCCGAAAAAGTTAAAAGTATCGGGGCATAATCCAGAATTTCCCATTCTTAAATTAGCATTTATTAACATTTTAAGTAAACAAAAAGATAAGTTATTCATTCAGAAGAAAATTATGTATACCTTTAAAATAACTATTAACAATAATTAACAAAAAATGTTAATCTATAAATCGTCGAAGGGTATAATCCAAAAAGTCCAAAATTCAAGGGTACCATCTGGAAGTTGAAAAACCTTTGGGACAAAATCCGAAAAGTCAAAAGTACATGGACACCATCCGAAATTTCCCTATTATTAAAGTCCGATAAAAACGGATTATAGAGAAGAGTCGTGTGCATACGAGCACACATGATGCACATTATGCTCAAACCCAACAAATGAACTCATTGAGATTTCATTTTAAAATCAATTGACAATAATATTAGTAGTTCACCAACATTATATACTATGCTCGGAATCTCCTCGTATTAGATGCGGGAAGTTATTATGCTCGACACTTATCTTAGGTTTGTTTGGTAGAAGATGGAGGCTATTTTGAAAATTAATCTGAATAGGATTTAAAAGTGGTTAAATATTATATGGGATTTATTAGAAATTATTTGATTAAAAAAAATATGTCATGTTGTTTGGTTGAAGATTTTTTAATGGGTTTAATTAATACATATTTATAAATTTATCCTTATTTTAACCTTAAATAAGGACACGAGTGAAATCTTATTGATGGTTGGAGATTAATCTCCTTTAACCTTGGTAGTCGGTAATATGAGGTTATTTTTTTTTTTTTCAATTTTTAATCTCAATTAATTATTTCTATAATCTTCTCCATAATCTCCATCTTCATCCAAACACTTATACAAATTAATCTCCTAAATTTTAATCTAAATTTACCTCTTTTAATCCCCAACCAAATATAGTCTTAGCTTTATAAACTACTAAATAAGATTCCATCTATTTAATATTATTCTAAATTATTCAATAAATATTTCAAATATATATGTCATATATATATTGACTTTATTATTTCAATCATCGTATTTATTTTCGTTTGACAATTTTTTATTACCTATTTAGCATGGAAGGGTGACTCTTGAATACTAAAGCTAGTCTAATTAAAAAATATTTTTATTAACTGGGGTCTAGTTAATTTATTTAAGTTTTTTCATGGGTTTAATTCTAGTTTATTTTGAATTACAAGAGTTTTATAAATAAATTATTGGAGATAACCCTAGTTATAAAACCTGTGTGAAAAAAAATCTTGAATAAATTAACGGCTACATAGTGGTCGACTTTATAGTGTGTAACCTTTTTATTAAGTCGACTAACATAAAACCGATAATACGGCTCAAACCATTTTGCTAAGTCAATAATTTTCCTCACAATAGATCAAGGAAAACCAGCCCGTAGAGCTTAGAGATGAGCGACAATCAAACATATCAGACTCCATCACAAGACAAATAATTAGGGGTGAGCATAAATTCAGGTTAATGCCGTCCCGATTCTGACGGAACTTGGAAAAAAAAGTATATCCCATCCCATAAAATATTGGGATAATTTGACATACTAGGCCTTTTTGAGTTTTTGTTTAAGAAAGTGTACCCCAAATTTTTTACCACTTTCATTTAATAGTAGGTAAAAACTATTAACCCTTTTATTTAGAAAGAAATAATAAATGATGTTTGTTATTTGTTATATAAGTATAAGTTTGAATTTTTAATTACTGAATTTCTTTTATTATTTTTCTTGGCTTTTTTTATTTATTTTTCATTTTCTTTTTTTATTTTCTGGACTGAATTTCTCATACCGAAATTTATCATACCAGAATTTTCATACCAGAAATTTTCATACCAGAAATTTCATACCAGAAATTTCATACCAGAAATTTTCATACCAGAAATTTCATACCAGAAATTTCATACCATAATTTTTTTCATACCAGAATTTTTTCATACCATAATTACATACCAGAATTACATACCAGAAATTTTTTTACATACAAGAATTTTTTCACATACCAGAATTTTATTTTTCACATACCAGAATTGTATTTTTTTCACATACCAAAATTGTATTTTTCACATACCAGAATTGTATTTTTCACATACCAGCAAAATGTATTTTTCACATACCAGAAAATATAGTTGCTAAGAAGATTTTACATACCAGAATTTACATACTGGAATTTACATACCGAAATTTCTGACATACCGGAAATTCACATACCGAAAATTTTCACATACCGGAAATTCACGTATGCTAAGACTATGCTGTTATGATGGGAGATGTGCTTTGTTTGTCTTGAGAATAATTCAGTAGAATGACCTGCAAAGTGGGCAAATGAAGTGGTGATTATCAAACCACTTATCCAAACAGCCCCTGTGGAAGAAATGCTTGCAAGAAAGCTCACTCACTTCCTCTTCCTCTTAGAACCTGTTCAGACAAACGTTGCATTCCACAGTAATCAAAGATTCAAAAAGAAACAAGAACAATAAATGTATAAAAAATAAAGAATCAAAAGGGATTTGTGCTCACTGGATCCATTCTTATTAGAACCAAGCTTTGTGTTCACTCGATCCATTCTTCTTGGCGAGAAGTCCAGGAGAGGCAACATGTAGATATCCATTTGCTACTCTGTCCTCTGATTAAAAATTGTATGCTCTACCTTCAAAAGAACCAATACCTTCACCCTTAGACAATCTAGCTGTAGAAGGAGTATCCTCAATCTTCACCTTTAGCTGTGGGATGTTACTAGCCATATTCCTTGCAGGAAGGGAGCCATTGAACCCACCAGAAGTTAAAACATACCCAGATGTTGAACACCTTTCAGGGGATATAACGAGTTTTCGGCAGTGAAATCATCGAATTCAAAAGAAATAAGAAGAGAGATGATCGATTACTTACAAGGGAGCAATGAGCTTTGGCTTGATTCATATTCAAATGCATTATACAGATAAGATTTTAAAATGTGCAGAGACCAGCGGCCCCATTTCTGAATCGTAACTCAGTAACCCTATCGCCGAGCTGAAGCGGTTCCTTTTGAGCCTTAGGCTTGAAATCCTCTTCGGACACGAACATTCCGCATACGATCTTGTAGGCGACCACCATTAGGATTAGGATTGAGGTGAACTCGAGGGGCGACAAGCCTGTGTAAGCGTAGACAATGGTTTTTAGCGTTGTGGCTTGGAATAGCTCCATGGATTCGTCTAATTCTAGGGTTCGGTGTTTGTTTCCGCGATTCAACTATTGAAGGGTTTGGAATTGGGGCTTTGTTGGTGGCTCAAGGGGAACAAGCAGAAGTGGCTCAACAAAGAGAAATGTCAAAATTAAGTCTCAACAAAGACTCAGATAAGTTGGTGCCTTTCTGGTATGATTTATACCAGAAAAATCTCAAAATTAGGGCTCAACGAAGAAGATGAAGATGAACCGAGAATCAACAACGACGGAGGATGGTGGCGGTGGTCTTCGATCCGACATCGGCGAGGAGTTGTAGGGAGTCAGAGAAGAAAGAGAGGTGGAAGCTGGTGGTGTTGAAGCGAGTAGGAGAGACGGTGGGAACGGTGGTTGAAGGAGAGGGACAATTTTTTGAAGAAGGCAAAGAAGAATAAGAAGCGAGAGTAGGTGAGTTAAGTTTCCACAGTAAAAAAAATGAGTTTGGGGTACATTTACTTAATCAAAAATAAAAAAGCCTACTTAGTATCTTTGTTTCCTAATAAAGCCTACTTACCAAATTTGCCCTAAAATATTTGTGGGACGGGACTCGGAGACTTCTCATCCCGTCCCGTCCCGTATATATATATATATATATAAACAATATACATAAATTATAATTTTTAAAAATATTTTATATTTTCAAAATTATTAGATCGATAATTTTTCATCATTCATTCACGATTCATTTGGTTGGATCTAAAATACAAGAGTTTCGGCTCTCCCTTGATTTAGTCCGTTCGCCGCCTTGCTTTGGTCCGTTCCATCACCGCCCTTGGCCCCTTGCTCCAGTCTGTTCCATCGCCCTTGTATTTGTGGATTCCCACAATTGTAATCGATAGTTAAATAAATGTAATTTTTTGTAAATTATCTGTTGTTATTTTTTTGAATGTGAAACGGTAAGACACTTTGTTGTAACTTTAACTTGTTTTCCATGTATTAACTAATGAGGCGTCATGAATCGATAATTCGGTACCTAGTTTTTTTTTCATTTATGTCTATAAACATGAGAGAATACAGGTTGAATATAATCGGTTCATAATTTTTACGGGATTTGTCCCGTCCCACATGGGACAGAGTCCGCGCAGGACGAAGAAAAAAAAGTCATAAATCCCGTCCCGCAAGTTATTTTCAAGACGGGACGCGGAACGACCCTTATCCCGTCCCGTCCCGTCCCATGCCCACCCTACAAATAACCTTGTAACGAAGTCCGTTACCGACGTTCACCACATCACCGCTCCCGTCCGTCACCAATTACCGTCGATGTGGTATCAAACGGAAACAAAAGGATTGCATTCATGCATTTTTGCTCATCCTAGGCCCATGCTTTATAGAAGAAGACAAAAGATGAGATAAAAATAATTAGAATTGTAGTTGGAGGTATTCTCATTGACGCACACAAGAAGAGCTTCGAGATTTTAATATATTATCAAAGCAAACAGCTTCGAGATGGCACGGGTCTTACAACTGAACTTGGACATATATATATAGTGGATGTAGTTGTTGGCTATGCAGAAAAATGAGTTGTGAGATTAAAAAAGTAATTCAAACTCGAACAAATTATTAATATTTGAAACGTTCAATTGTTGATAAGCAAACAACTTCGAGATGACACGGCTGGTCTTGCAACAGAATTTGGCTGCAACTAAATGGACGGAGGAAACGAATTTAGTCTCCGTTTGGTTATAACTTCAGAAATAAAAAAATTTATTTAGTTAATGCGTATTCATATTTCATGCAAAATGCATTTAATTTCCATTCTGTTTCACTATAGTATTAAAATTAATTAAATTTCACTACAATTACTTAAAGTACAATGAATAATTTCAATAAAAAGTTATAAATAAGGATATATATGGACTAGATTTATTTTCAATCCGTTTTTATTTTTGGAGTTAGAAACGGACTCTTTTTTTTGTGTGTGAAGGAGAGTCCGTGATCTTCGCCGCATCTGGTCGCGCTTTTATTAATAGGAAAGAAGGCTAAGTAGTCATCACACGGGGATAGCCCGACCCCTTACATCATCAAGTAAAAGATCAACTACACCTTCCGACGGGTCACTCGATATATCCAATCCAATAGGAAGGTTTATAGCTAAACTAACAATAAAATTCGCTACTCTATTCGCCTCGCGGAAGGCATGACGAAGCTGGATAGTCCAGTTTCTTTTCAAAAAGTTTTGGCTCGTACGTACCAGACTAGCAAGGGGATGGTTGGGGGCGATAGGCAAACTAAACGGACTCTATTTGTTTATCATTGTTCATTTACTCTTTATAATAATGATTATATTCAAGGGCAATTGTTTTCTACAAATTTTCTTTACTAATTTCAATTTTATTTTTCTATAGGAAATCCAAACTCATACAATCGTGCTTCAACCTGAAACTATATGGAATAAATCCAAGACATTAATATATGTTCAAGGTTTCGGTCGGAAAGAGTAATCTGGTACGTTATTATGGAGCAATGTCATTGTAACAGTGTTACTTTTTTTTTCCAGGAATATTGAAAGATAATATATATATTATAACAAATTTACTATTGAGGCGGACAAACGCTTTACAAAGGCGGATACAAGTAAGGAGAAAATCTTCATTGCTAAGAATTGAACCCGAGTCTCCAATCCGTTAGATAACAACGAAATTAATGATAAAGATGTTGTCATCTTATTATAACAAAAAGTGTAAAAAAACAAATATGAAAATTTCTATTACCATGAATCAAACCTGATCTCCAAGTAAAACATAGATATCCTAACCGCTATACTACGAAAGATTTGTTCACACTTTAACAGTTAACACCTTTAACAAGATAAATAGTGATATGCCACTCTATTGCTGCCGGGGTGGAAGATGTTTTGCAGATTTTTTCTTAGAAGCTGAAGTGTTTTGTCCTTCATGAAGGCCTCCAAAAAACTGCGTATTCAGGTGTTTCATCCATTAAACTTGAAGCTGACAACCTGGTGTTTATCAATTCGATTAATCATATTTGGATGATTGATTGGGAGCCAGATTTTGAAAAAAAAATATTTATATATATTCATTTGTAAATTATTAACACAGGCTTGAAGACTATGTGCATTTCTGACATTTTGATATAAATTGAATGACTAATTTGCTATCCTGGTATTGGGCCGAACTGGGCCTTAAAATCTGTTTCGGTAAGCCCATATCATTCAAATCATAAACATGGGCCTCTAGACATCAATGGGTCAATGACACATTGGGCCAATCCCTAGCTATATAAAAGCCCATGACACATCGGGCCAAGCCCTATCTATATAAAAGCCCAGATCATTCAACCTCTCTTCACTATAAGAGAGCTTGAATCTCAATGTTGACTTCAAAATGTGCAATTGAATTTTAGATTAGTAGCTTTTTTTAGAGTCTATGCTAGTTTATATTTCGTACCTTGCACGAATATAAGTTAAGAAAACTTTGAAATTTACGTACATTTTTTTGTTGAAGTGATAAAGGACGACATTATTTCGTGTTTTGGATATTATGTTGCCCGATCTTGTTGAAGCTTTGAATGCTAAATAAAAGACTCAAAATGCCGTTCCCTTAGAAGCGTTCAAATGTTACGTACTTACGTTCTCAAATAACCACTAATGTTGAATAAAAATTTAAGGAGAAGGGATTGTAATGTTTACTTGAAAGATATATATATATATATATATATATATATATATAGGAAAGTAAAATGGGGTACAATCGAGCTTGTTCAACAAATTTTACTTTAGAAAATAACTTATTTGAAAAGTTTTATCTTTTGTGATTATCCCGTAAACTTTACTGTTTTTAATTAAAATTGTAGGTTAAAATAGAGATTCTCTAACAAGATTGATATGCATCAAATATTTAGTTTACAAGAGGACCGGCACAATTATTTTTAGATTATAGTTTTGGTAAAAAAAAAAAGATTTATTTACCTAATTAGTGATTTAAAAAAAAATTATTTCGAGAAAAATCGTGACACCATCACGTCAACATCAACGTGGTATACTTTAATAAAAGTACATAGACGTGTATATTTTTCAAAAATTACGAATGCATTAGTAATTCTTATTTGTTATATCAACCTGATAACATAAGTTGAACTCAATTGCCTTTCCTTACTAACTCCTATATAATTTCACAATTTTATTTAACACCGCCTTGTTTACAACTCTACCTAGTACTTAGAAAATAGTCAATGTTCTCTCCTTAACAACTCTACCTAGTACTTAGAAAATAGTCAATGTTCTCTCCTTACACATGCACATATTTAAAGTTTAAAACGCTATTAAAATAATAGTTCTGTTTTAAAAAATATTTATTAATCTATTTTTTAAGGTGAAACTGAAAAAAAAAACCTTTGGGATTCTTATTCTAAAATCAATTGACGTTAGGAGGAGTAACCATGAGACTTATATGTTAGGTTCACGTGTTATCATATTATCGATGTGGAGCATTTCCACACTCAACACTCATCTCAAGTGCAGACTATCATGGACTAGTTGACACTTGACACAAACCTTAAGGCCGGGTTAGTCAAACGAACGGATATTATTTATCCGCTAATCATAATCCAAACACAAGATAATAAGACCGGATCAGACCTGCTCTGATGCCATGTTAGATCAGAGTTTGAACCCACACAAATGTTGGTGGTAGAACCGCACATTAAAATGATTTTATTATGCTATATTTATAGCTATTATAAAATCATATACTATGGAATAATAAGATTAAGTATAATCAAATACTACGCCGCTAGTTGGGAATTGTTCTCGGACAAAGTCGGCGTTGTTCTCGGACGAAGCCGATGTTGTTCACGGATTTGCCTAACTGCACTCTCGATCCCATTTACCCGACCACAAATGGGATCAACTCTTCCCCGATCATAATAATATTCTTAATGAAAAAAACAAACCCTAAAACTAAAATAAAAAAAAACACTTGGACAATTTTTATACGCAGTATAGACATACACCCAATATAATTGGGTAGGTTATTTCTCGACACTTATTAGGCCATTTTAAAAGAGCGATTTTATCCGGTCAGACGGAAATTTACTTACGAGGCAGTGTAATCGGATCGGGTTTACGGGTTGGAGGCGAATTTTGCCAATGTAGCGGGCCAAAAATCTGCATTTTGGGCGAACACAGTATTCGGAACCGGGGCGCAGGCAAAACACGGGCCCGCTACTGGGGCGGATTGCTCCTGCGCTCCAAGTGAGGGTTATAACCCTCACCTCGCGCTCCTTCGTTGTCTTCGCTTCCACACTTTGCCGTTTAGTTTCCGCCACTCTCTCTCTCAACTTCGCTCCGTCGGTCTTCTTCCCTCTCTCCCAGTCCCGTTGTGAGTCTTATTCCCTCTCTCCCAACGACCCAGTCTCGTCGTCGTGAGTCTTCTCTTCCGCTGTCGGTCTTCTTCTTCATTGATTCGTGTTTGACGCAGGCTTTGCTCTTGCAGTGGAACCCAACTTCTCAGTCTCCTTCGCCCAACATAGCAATTAGATTGAATTGTGCAATTTGTTGTTGATTTTTCCAACCAGTGGGTTCTTCGAATTCCAGTCTGCTTCATCATCCCATTCTTCCGCCAGTCTTTGTTTGTTGAAGGTAGTGTAATGTTGTTGTTGCTTCAATGAAACATACCTAATTGAAAATGATTTCTTAATTGTTAAATTGAGTTTAAATTTATTCATATAAACAGTGAGTTCCTTGATTAGTGGTTGATTTCCCCAACTTCTTCTTCTTGATTTTGTGTTTGACGGTAACTGGGAGTTTCATTAGAGGTAATGTGTTGCTTTTTGCTTGTGCTTCAATGGAACTTATTTTTGTACAAAATAGTTGTTGATTTCTAATGCTTGTGCTTCAATGGAACTTATTTTTTTACAAAATAGTTGTTGATTTCTAATACCAAATTTTTTAGATTACCGTTGTTGCTAAGAAGACATGGATCGGATCGGCCCTCAAATATTGTAGATCCACAACAATTGGATGTAAACCATAGCCGGAAATGTTATTTTTTCTCGTTATGTAATTCGTACTTAGTAGATTAGGAATTGATTAGATTAAGAAGAATCGGAATTGGAAGTTGCGAAATTTAGCGTTACATTAGATTAGAATGGTATGACACGTATACATACCAGAAGCAGAAGGTCCCTGAAAAAATATATACCTAAAGTTTATAAAAGGGATATATATATATAAAGTGTAAACATATTCTTAAGAATTAGAAGGTTTAGCTTACTAGAAAGTTATGAGGTTGATGGTTGTTGAGAGTTAGACAATAGCATTAGAGTTGACAAAAGTGTCATTGTATCTGTCTCAAATAAAATATAACTTAAAAAATTTAAATATGTTTAAAATATAACTTTAAAAATTAAAATACACTTCGAATTTCGGACCTGAACATCCTGATGCAAGTTTAAATTTAAAAATTAAAACATAATCTAAATATAAAAATTGCATATTTATAACTTTAAACAAAATAATGGCACATTTATAATTTTAAAATTTGAAATATAAAAATAGCATATTTATAACTTTAAAAAACAATTGCATATTTCTAACTTTAAAAAAATATATTATAGTTAGATAAAATAAAGATGAAATAATTAGAGAAAGAGGACCCCAAAATTTTGCATTTTGTGAAATGGACTTCTAATAAGCTAACTACATAAAATAGGTATGAAAATATAAAGTAGGGTACTGTTTGATAGAATTGAAATAATGGTGCTGTAGGATTTTTTTCTGATGATTTGATGTTTGCTTTTTGGGAAAAAAAACAATGCTTACCCACAAATAGGTTACCCAAGAAATAGATTACCCAAGAAGTTTGACATTACCCAAAAAGTTTAAGTGTTTTAGATTCACAAAAATAAGAGACGAGAAGTTTCAGATTACCAAGAAATACATTATCTAGGAAGTTTGAGATTACCCATAAATAGAAAAAAATAATGCTTACCCACAAATAGAACAGGGAAATAGAAACACAACTCTTACCGTTGCTTACCCAGAAATAGATTATCCAGAAAGTTTCTGATTACCCAAAAATACATTACCCAGGAAGTTTGAGATTACCCAGAAATAGAAAAAAAATAATGCTTACCCACAAATAGAACAGAGAAATATAAACAAACACTGCTTACCAACAAATAGAACAGGAAGTTTGAGTATTTTAGATTCACAAAAACAAGAGATGAGAAGTTTCAGATTACCTAGAAATACATTACCCAGAAAGTTTGAGATTACCCATAAATAGAAACAAACACTATATACCCACAAATAGAACAGGGAAATGTAAACAAACACTCTTACCCACAAATAGAACAGGAAGTTTCAGTGTTTTAGGTTCACAAAAAAAAGAGATGAGAAGTTTTAGATTACCCACAAATACATTACCCAAGAAGGTTGAGATTACCCAAAAATAGGACCAAACACTGCTTACCCAGAATTAGAACAGGGATATGTAAGCAGTCCAGATTCCGGTGAAGAAGAAGCTCAACAAGAGTGGACCTGCGCTTGAAGGGAAGAAGAAGGGACCTGCATACATTACCCAGAAATACATTTACGTTTGAAGGGAGGGAAGAAGGGACATGGGTTTGCTTATAAATAGGGAAGAAGATGGGTTGAATTGATTGGGCTGTTTATTCTATTCAACATGTCACCCATCAAATCAGATGGATACCCACTTTTGTTACTTTTCTGATTTTATCTACAATATAGGAGCCCATTTTCAAAAAAAATAATTGGGAGGCCCTAAATCCAAACTTAATAGTGTAAAAGGTCTGCATTGTAAATTCAGCCAATAAAGATTCTCATATTTCTAACTTTAAAAGAGCGATTTTATTCGGTCAGTCAAAAAAATACAAACGAGTCAAGGGAATCGAATTTCGAGTACGAGGCGCATCCAGAGTATGTCTTTGGGGCACATCCAGAGTGCGCCTCTGGGGCACATCTAGAATCCGCCCCAGAGGCACACTCTGGATGCGCCCCAGAGGCGTACTCTAGATGCGCCCCAGAGGCACATCCAGAATACGCCCGTGTTGCCTCTCGTGTCTAATCGAATAACAACCCCGTCATAAGTTATATTAAAATGAGATGATGTAAAACTTCGACTAACCTCTACAAAGTGTGTGTTGTCTAAGACACACGTTATCGTACGGATCACCGTAGGCGGGCCTTGATTAGGTGTGTTGGCTATCATAGGAAGAAATGTTGACGCGCTATTATCAAGGATAACTAGGGTTATCTTATAGTATGTGTCTGTAGCACACCCAATCATAGGCAACTCCATCCAATATCTACGTGGGCATGGAGCATTTTTAGTCTATTAATATTCTTAAGCACATTTATAAATGTGGTGAATACGGTGCACTGTATAGATTCACATGTATAATCATGTTATGTGTATATATATATATATATATATATATATATCATAATTTTATTAAATTTTATAAAATTAAATACTCACCTTTGAATATATTGTTCTCAAGTTCAACTCCATAAGTATCTTTTTCCTTATTATTAAGAAATCTTCATTTGGAAAGTCCAAAACCAAAGCAATAGATTTGTATCTGCAATTACCTTCACCTAACACATTCATGGCTCCATTCACATATGGTTCCATGAATTTTCGGAATTTCCCTTCTTTTCAAGGATATTTTCCATCATCATGTGTAACCTCAGGTGTAGCATCTACATCAATTGGTTCCTTTCCTTTACGACGTAGCTGACTAGATGGAGTGGAGAAAAAAATTCAAGAAAATCGAGATAAAAGATGAAGAACACGGTAAACAATAGAATGAACAATGAGCTAATAGGGATAAATATGTAATGCATAAAAACAAGAGTAAAGAAAACTAACTCTCCAAGTGTAGCCTTTGCATTCTTTATTTCCCCTTTGAACCTCGGGGACGGCCAGGGCTACGTCTAGGTGTAGCCTCTCCGTCATCCGGATCCACCACTCTCTCGGAACGGGGACGTCCAAGACCACGCCTTGTCGAATGCTTAAATGAACTTTACTCTCTTCTTGTTGATCTCACGGTTGGTGGTCTTCCTTTGGCCCAAACCTTTTGTGTTGGCTTTTTCATCGTGGTACTTCCCGGATTCTCGATTTCCTCGAGGCAAAATGTCATCTTCTCCATCTCATCAGGGGTGAGCGTGTTAGAGTCCATTCTTTCTTTGAATCTGTTCAACGACACTAGGCTCGGATTGATGGGATCACCACCACCACCACCACCACCATCATCCATGTCACCATTGCGAAATATAATTGGAATCCAATGAACTTGCTTCCAAAATAGGTGGATCTGATTCAATGTTATAGCTCTCCTTGCCCGGATCGCTATGGTAAAGTCATGCACACATGACACTCCATGAGCTTTCCTACAATAACTATCCCGACATACAATATCATCTTTTGTCCTCCTAGATTTGGTGAAGTTATCCCACAAGAGCGTGAAACACTCATTGGTGACATAGTCTCGAAGCAAGACAAACATCGGTATACGCACCTTCTGATGAATCCTTACCCGTGACATCTCTAACGAAGCTTGTTTGAGTAATTTGTTTTTCCATACATTCATCTCCCCTCATTTCTTCTTTGAAGTTATACTTTTGAATTTGGAACCCAGTTATCCTTCACCCCGTGAGGCTCTTCTTCTTAATCGTCTACCTTATGTGATTATACTCCTCGCTTGATTTTTTTATTGTAGAGATTGTTGTAACTTGGTGTGTACACCAATTGTTTGATAAAATGCCAAGTTGATTCATTATTTTTTTTGTTGTGTTGTGTTAATTCATAGTTCATCCAAGAAATAATAGCAGATGAAGTTGTGAGTGAAGCTTGGGGACTTCATTAACTGAATGCCCGGGAATTCAGATGAATTAGTTCTCGGGATGTTGCTTGGTGCATGCCATAAAGTTCATAATGTAGATATTGGTGAGTAGGTAATAGTTGTTGTTGGAGATTGCACATTCAGACTCTCAAAACTTACATTGTTTGATCAAAGGTGTTTGCCAAAATGAAGGTTGAGATGATGTTGTAAGATTGAGAATGTTACTGAAGCAAAAGGGATAGCTAAGATGTCGGGTTGTAGTTGGATAAAATTGAGAATCAACTCTATGAATTTCATGTTGGTGATGACTTGAATCTTTAGTTCTTCAGAACTATGTAGCCTATTTAGTTTGTGAAGCAAAGAGTTGATGGAGGAGTACGTACCAGATGACAATAGATTATAACGTATATAGCATGTTCCATTGCTGCCGGTTTTGTGATTTTGAGCATCAAGGATTATACTTGTATAGTTTGAAGGTGATAAAAAAGTTTGTAATTACTTTAGCTTTTTTTCTTCTTCTGTTTTCTTGCTGAATTATTTTGCTAAACTTTTAACGGTCTCAATTATTTTGCACGGTCTCAATTATTTTGCTAAACTCTTGTTGAATTAATGTCCAACTTTTAACGGTCTCAATTTGAGATGATGTCAAGATATTAATGTCCATTTTTTATTGAGACGTGAACTTTGATTTGTATTTCACGTAAAATATATAGAGTCGCAACGGGCTAGGTTAAACTCGACGCTCGGCCCTTTTATCGGGCGCAAAGAAAATCTGTCAACTGGGCGCAGCCAGAGTGTGTTTCTGGGGCACATCCTGAATCCGCCCCAGAGACGCATTCTGGATGCGCCCCAGATGCATACTCTGGTTGCGCCCCAGAGGCGTACTATGGAGGCGCCCCATATGTAGAATTCGCCCGTGTTGTCTCCTTTGTCTGATCGAATAGCAACCCCGCTTTAAAAATATAGATTGCATATAGAAATGTTCAAAAAAATAGAAGACGAAAGATGAGACTAGTAACAGCATCCGCACGTCGAGCAGGGAGAGGTGGAGAGGTACGTATCGAGGACCAGACACCTATCGAGGAGCATGCACCTCCTGCCGATGTTGATGTATCTATTGAGGAGCAGACAACTCCTTCTACTGACGCAGATGCACCCATCGAGGAGCAGTCATCTCATGTTCGCGTTGAGGTAGATGTTGAGGCTGCAACATCATTACCATCACACTATGATGTTGATTATCATACGGAGGGGTCAGATGATGATGGTCATCTAGACGATATTAGACATGATGAGCATGTAGCTGGTGAGCATGACCAGATACCTGAGGAGCATATACATCGGGATGCGCAGATTCCAAAGGTGGAGGTTCCGATACCGAAGGAGCAGATACACCCGGATTTGTTGACATGTTATGTTACCCACAGAGCTAGAGCGATATGGGATGATGATGTATAATTTTCTTGTTTTAGCAAAAATATTGTATAGATTTTTTAATGAGGTCATAAATATATCTAAATTTATTTTTCTAATTTTTTTATTTTATAATTGAATTTTCAATGTAAAGAATGGATAGAAGGGGAAACGAATTAAATAATAAGAATGTCAATAGGAAACTTGTAGATATTAAGAGGAAAAATCAAAACTTGACGATAACACCAAGAGGAAAAGTCAAAACTTGATGATGGACACCAAGAGTAAAAAATATATAAAATATTAATTCTATGATTCCACTTTTCAATTCTATCGTGCCTAAAACTAGGAAATAAATGACAAAAAATGAAATAATATATACATACTTTCGTATGTGTAAGAAGTTCATTTGGATCGCTATACTTCTTTTCATCAAACGAAAGATTAACGTTTTCACCATCGGATTCAACTTCAATCTCTTCGGAAAATGTCGACATATTCTACGAGGTTTTTTGGATTGAGACGTGAATTCTGATTCGGATTTCACGTAAAATATATAGAGTCGCAACGGACTACGTTAAACTCGACGCTCGGCGGGCGCAGTCAAAAGCTGTCAACGGGGCGCAGCCAGAGTGTGCCTCTGGCGCACATCCTGAATCCGCCCCAGAGGCACAGTCAGGATGCGCCCCAGAGGCATACTCTGGCTGCGCCCCAGAGGCGGATTCCGGATGCGCCCCAAATGCACAATTCGCCCGTGTTGTCTCCCTTGTCTGATCGAATAGCAACCCCGTTAGAATAATAATTTTTGTTAATTTAGTTTTAATATTTTACACTATTAGTTTATATAGTTTTTTGTACTATTTTCAATAATATTTATTAAATACATATTTTATTAGTGTATTTTAATTTTTATATTTGTTAGTTTAAAATTTTTACACCATTAGTTAATATAATGAGTTTTATTAGCTAAAATTTTGTATTATTGGTTCATATTTTATTATATAATTTAGCAGTTATATTTTTAATTTTTTTTATAATAATACATATTTTGAATTTTATAATCTTATTTCAAAATTAGTATTTAATTAATTCACACTATTTTTCGCTAATTTAAAAGTCGTGTTTCATTAGCTCAAACAAAAGTAAAATAAAGAACATAAAACATAACTAGCAAATAAAATACAATTTTTTTAAAAATGGATGATTAAAACTTCTATAACTTACCGTCCAAAAAAAGTTTAAACTAACTAAATAACATATATAAATTTTTATGTATGTATGAATCAATTGTGCACAAAACTTAAATCAATAAATATGAACAATAATACAAAAAAATCGAACTCTAAATAAATAAAGACATGTGACAACCTTACAAATCAATTTATGTAATAAATGATATATTTTGTATGAGAAAAAAGAATTGTTGTTTAATATATTTAGAAAATCGAGTTAGAATATGAACCAAATTAAAATTAAAAAAAAAATATAATCTAACTTATTTTTTAATAAATCTCAAATGAATTCTATTTAAAATTATTTCGATTTTAATACAAAACAAATTATTTTTCTATTATTATTATTTAATTTATAAATTTATTACCAAACAAATCCCAGGTGGCTTTACGGACTTGGCTATATACGTGTACATTTGGGTGTCCATTGGGCTGGAGATTAGGGCACACAAGAGCATCTAGCAAGCACTCTGTAGATCAAACAAAACAGCAAAGGCCATTTCTACTTTCTGCACAATTATTTTAATCTTCGAAGACGATCATCCCTCCGCAGCAATCGCCCGCTGCCCTTTCCCCCTACCCAAAGGCCCACTTTCATTCTCCTTATTAAACCCCATTCCCTCCATCTTTCATCTCTCTCACTTTCTACCTTGAATCTCCATTGACTTGATAATGGCTCAATCCGCCGTCTCCCAGGTGAGTTTCGTCATCTTCCCTTTTCTATTTAAGCATCGAAAATGACAATTATGTCAGCTTTTTTTCGTGGTCAATTTTCATGGGTTTGGACTTGATTATGTGTTTGTTAATGGGTTTCAGCTCTCTGTTGCTGTCCCTGTTGGAACCGATCCATCTCTCAAAAGATCTGCGATTAAGGTGCTTTTTTGGCTTGATCAAGTTTCCATCATCTTTTAATATGTTGTTTTCACTGATTTGTTTGAGCTTGTCCTTGATTTTCATCGTTTGATTTTTATTCAGTTGTGAAGATTCCTCCTTTTTTTTTGTCTAGATTTGCTTTGGTATTTTGTCGTGACATTGACTTCTATATATATATATATATACTTACACCCTTGTTCATGAATTTTTTTAAAATCAAATTTGAAGTAATTGAAGTGCAATTTGATTAGCTTTTGATATCCATAGGATAACAAAATGGGGAATCACATTTGCATTTTGCATGAAATCCAAAGATTGATTTCAAAAATATTTATGAACATCGTACACATATTGGACTAGATTCATTTCTATTCTGGTTCCGTTTCCGGAGTTATAACAAACGGGGCTTAGTGATGTTAGATTTTTCTCATTGACATCTGCTGCCTTGTAAAGTTGAAAACGACACAGACCACTCTCATTATGTAATTAGGTATGAAGGTTAAATTGTTGACAGTGCAAGTGAAGACGTTGAGACGGAGTCATGCAAACTGTTTTGCTAGTGTAAAAACTGTGATTTCTTTTTCTTCTTTCAGACTTGTAATGTGAGCTTTCACAATAATTCATGGACATCTGGCCTGACATTCAACTCAAGAGCCAAGAGTTTGCAACTAAGAAAGCAGTCTATAGTATGTATGTCTGTTCAGCAAACAGCCAAGCCCAAAGTTGCAGTTACACCTCTTGAACTTGAGGATGTTAAAGAGCCCCCAATGCATTTGTACAAGGCCAAGGAGCCTTATACAGCGACTATCGTGTCTGTTGAGAGGCTTGTTGGCCCAAAAGCACCAGGAGAGACTTGTCATATTGTGATTGATCACGGTGGCAATGTTCCTTACTGGGAAGGGCAGAGCTACGGTGTTATCCCCCCGGTTGGTCTTCTTCCCTCGCTTCTGTCGATATATACATACATATACCTTGTTTCTTACCTCAAATAAATTAGTTTTTGGATTTAGTTTCTAGGATGTAAAGTTTTTATTTTCTGGACTTTGAGATGCTGTAGTATGTCAGAGATTTCGAAATTACATGACAATTGCGCGATTGATTTACTTGTAACTGAAATGTACTAGCTTGGCAAGATTTCCACGTGAAAAATGTTATCTTCACTGCCATCTTTCATTATGCATATAATTCAGATCAATTGACCTTCAATTAATAGAGATAAGAACTAGAGTGCAATAGTTGATCAACTTTCTCTGTTTTCTTTCTACATGTTGATATTACTAATAAAGTTGACACTTCTTGTTCACTATGACTACTGATTCGGACTTTCAGCTGTCTAATTCTTTGACAACTTTTGAACAGGGTGAGAACCCCAAAAAGCCAGGGAACCCCCACAATGTTCGTTTGTATTCGATTGCATCCACAAGGTACGGTGACAATTTTGATGGAAAGACAGCAAGCTTGTGTGTACGCCGGGCTGTTTACTATGATCCCGAGACTGGCAAAGAAGACCCTTCAAAGAATGGCATTTGCAGTAATTTTCTCTGCAATTCAAAGCCAGGGGACAAGGTTCAAATTGCTGGTAAGGTCCTTAGGTCCCCCATTTTTTATAATTTATTTTTCCCTAAAATTTATTTAATCAGCCAAATGCCCAAATTCTTGTATGGGCTATCACATCAAGGCTGCTTGCTTTATTCATATTGGTGAGCAAATGTCTGTACTTCATTTAAGCTAAGTGCACTGCATTTGGGTTGACCTTGTTTATGTTTGCAGGCTAATAACTTATCTTGTTTTAGGAAATTGGTGCTTGCTTGTCTGTAGTAGAACTGCTTTGGGGCCATTCTTTGTGGTGTAGTTTTGTGCACATAAGCATTATAGGCTCCTCTATCTCACCACAAACTTCTTGCATTCTTACTAAATTTCACAGTACAAAAGAATGTTTTTTTTTTTTGTTTCCAATTGATGAAGGGTTTTACAAACAGTTTTGCCACTATATTCACCTGATGCTGATGAGACTTGAAATTATTGTGCAGGTCCATCTGGTAAGATCATGCTTTTACCTGAAGAAGACCCGAACTCAACCCACATCATGATTGCTACAGGAACTGGTGTGGCTCCGTACAGAGGCTACCTCAGACGCATGTTCATGGAGAACGTCTCAACATACAAGTTTGGGGGACTAGCTTGGCTGTTCCTCGGGGTGGCAAACACCGATAGTCTCCTCTACGACGAAGAATTCTCCAAATATCTCCGGGATCATCCAGATAACTTCCGGTATGACATTGCCCTTAGCAGAGAACAGAAAAACAAGAAAGGTGGGAAAATGTATGTTCAGGACAAGATTGAGGAGTACAGTGACGAGATCTTTAAGCTACTTGACAATGGTGCACATATCTATTTCTGCGGGCTTAAGGGCATGATGCCCGGGATCCAAGATACCCTCAAGAGGGTGGCTGAGGAGAGAGGGGAAAGCTGGGACGAGAAGCTTTCACAGCTTAAGAAGAAGAAGCAGTGGCATGTGGAGGTGTACTGAGAGTTCAATGATGGGTCAATCTGATCCACCATAGAAGTGTTGTTAATGTTGTTAGTATTTGCCATGTTCTTAATGTACATGGGAGCTTATCTGGTTTGTGAGTTGTCTGATATTTTAAACAGTATGTGGATTGAATACTCTGGGATTTGATGAATAATAAAGTCTGCGATAATTTACAGACCATACAACATTTTTGGACCGTTGCATTCAAAACAGATTTTTTTTAAAAATTTATTTATTTTTTCAGTTTCTAATCTACAGAACTATTACAACAATTTCTCTGTATAATTTTCACTTCTATTCGTCTTTAGTTTAATATTTGATCAAAGCGTAGTCATTAAAATCATCAAAAAAATAAAAAGCGCTAAAAAATAGATTTTAATCTGTATGATCACTAAACAATGATCCTTCTTTTTAGTTTTTGAGGTTGTTCCTATGTATGAATATGATATTATTGAATTATTTTTGAAAAAAACTTGGATAACAAAAATTATAATTATTTATCTGTTTACATAAAAAAATATAGGGTATATATTTATTCTAAAACTAATTAATAGAAATGTAATGAATGTATAAAGAAGATAAAAGATAAACTGTGGTGATAATGACTATATTAATAAGGAAAAGTAAAATAATATATAGAAGGGTTTCCTAGAATCTATATTGGAAAAATATTTGATGGGCTAAACATAGGGGACATGGACGGAAATATGTGTTGAGTTTGACATCATATTACATAGAGATGAGGAATCGTACTGACACTTGAGGTCTCGAAAATGAAACTTCGAGATGGGGATAAGAACACATCCTATTTCCACCATAAGACAACTCAAACACAAAGGAAAAATAAGATAAAGAAGATAGTCGATGAGCAGGGCCACTCTCACTCGGAGGAGGGAAAAATTGAGCAACAAATTGTGAGTTACTTCTAGAATCTTTTTAATTCTAGTTCTTCTGAACATTATGATGTCGCAACCTAGTGTTTGGGGAGAAGAGTGACGGCTGACATGAACGAGAAGTTCAGGCATGTAAATGGGAATGAAGTAATTTGCTTTGTTAAAGATTGGTTGAAAGGTGAATTCAATACGAAGAAAGTTAACAAGACGATTATTTCACTGATTTCCAAAATGTAGAGCCCAACCAAGTTTGATGAATTCAGACCGATTAGCCTCTACAACGTGTTGTAGAAGATTATATCTAAAGTGTTAGCTAATCGTTGAAGGTATGGTTACCATCTTTAATTTCGAAAGAACAAAGTGCCTTCATTTCTGCGCGCTTAATTACTGATAATGTTGTTGTAGCCCTTGAGGTCTTCCACCATATGAAAAACAAAAGAAATGGGGTAGGTGGTGACATGGCTTTAAAATTGACATGAGAAAAGCTTATGATCGTATCAAGTGAGGTTTTCTAAGGAGAGTGCCGGAAAGATTTGGATGTGGGCAATTTTGGATTGAGAAAGTTATGGAGTGCATTAGTACTGTTTCTTTCACTTTCAATGTTGATGGGGTGAGGAGAGCGGAAGTGACACCATCTAGAGGCTAAGGCAAAGAGATCCTATTTCGCCTCACTTGTTTATTTTGTGTGCATAAGTATTTTCTGATCTTATTAAACAAGAAATTGGTGGTAACAGACTTAATGGTATCGAAGTCCGAAGGGGTGCTCCTATTGTCTCACATCCACTCTTTGCTGACAACCATTTTCTTTTTGCAAAACAAACCTCCTAGAGTGCTCGATTATTGCCAATGTTATCAAGCGTTACGAGAGAGCCTCAGGACAGAAAATTAACTACAATAAATCGGAGGTATCGTTTTAGCAAGAAAGTGACTGAGATCAATGGTCTCCATTTAGCGGGAGTTTTGGGTGTGAAACGAGTCAACATGCATGGGAAATATGGAGGAATATCTATTGTTATTGCTTTATAAAAAAAGAGAACCTTTAAAATGATTAAAGAGAGGATAGCAAAGAGACTTCAAGACTGGAAAGAAAGAATGTTGTCTCAAGCAAGACGGAAGGTATTGCTCAAGTCTATAACACCTTTGTTAATAATGATGACAACACTGAGACTTGGAACAGAAGCATTGTTAATAACACCTTCGATAATGATGATGTTAGGGCGGAGCTAGAAATTTTTGATGGATGGGTGAAAACTAAAAAAATTAAAATTTTTTAAATTTTAATAAATTGTAATTATAAAATCATTCAAATAATTAATCGTTAATACAAAGAAAATTAACAAAAGTAATCAATGAAGCCTGCCGCTTTTAAAAACAATGATAAATAAAAATATTTTATTGGTTTAGTGTATAAAATTTTTTTTCTTAAAATTGAGCTGGGGTGGGCCATGACCTAGCCAGCCCACCCCTAGATCCGCCATTGTTAGAAGGATCTTAGCAATGTCATGTAGTAACAAACAACAAGATGATATTAGGGTGTAGTGACCCTACTCTGATGGTGTGTTCACAATTAAAATAGCCTACTAGCTCGAGAGGTGTAGTCACCTTGAGAGGTGGCCGGAGAGATTGCTCGGTGATCACTTGGATGCTTGCAACATGATGTGGACTTTGAACCTTCCACAGAAAGTAAAGCACTTCGCGCGGAGTTATGCTACGGATTCTCTCCTAGTGAAAACGAAGTTGTTTTCGAAGCACATAGTGGAGAATGCAACATGTGAGAGATGTGCTATGTTGTGGAGTTCATTCCCCGTGATGATAATAGGCTTGCAGATTGTGCTGGAAGGCTCAAATCCTGAGAAGGGAGTGAGATGGTTTTTGATGAAGGAGTTCTTTCATGTGTGTATGATGTTGCGCTTAATGATTAATATAAGTTGTTTTCCATTCAAAAAAAAAGAAGGAAGCCCTGGACAAATCCTCTCATTAATGATAAAGAGTTTTTTTAAAAATCTATTTCGAGGTTTGAAAATAAGACAATAGATTTAACCAAAGTATACATAAAGGAGAGTGAAGCAAAGAGAAGAACATACTATTTACAGCCTTTTAGTATTCTAGTATGAAAAACAAACGTATGTTGTGTGACCTTTATGACGGTTAGTTCATCTACCGATCTTTTTTTGCCTTTCGGTTTACTAGACGACGCACTGACTAATAGTTCGAACCGCTTTCCGTTTTAAAAAAAAAGCACAACATATTTGAGGAAGGTAATACATATTTGTAGGTTAGTCCTTGCCTTGCCTTCCTTCACAAAGGAGGAAAAACGGAAAGTAAAGCAAATGCGTTTTTTCCCCTAATCGTGCTTTGTCTGCCTTATGAGTCACACAATGCTCACATTTCCCCTTTTTTTTGTGTGTGAAATGATTTTCTCCGTCTTATGGGTTTTATAAGATATAAATAAGTCATATCATGATATTTATATGACTCCCGGTTAAAGAAAATAAAAGATTAATCATTTAACTATCATACTTTTACTTAGCGAGTAGATGGATCGCCGGAGGCCGTTAAAACACAATAATTCATGAAAAATAACTAAATAAAGAGAGTTGATACTTGGTAGTAGGTGTTTTGATGACAAAAAATATTAAATGAACTGCTAAATATGAAATGTATTTTAGTGGTGGTTTTCTATATATATATTCATACTTAACGGGTGCCTTTCTATAAATTCCATTTTAATGGATGCTTTTTTGCAAATTGTAATTCTGTTATCTTTATTTGTATAGTTTGCATCATTGCATGCTTATATGCTATATTGCTCATGTAATTCAAATATGATTGAAAGAGAAGAACGTCTTAGCTATTTTCGTCCCTTCCCTTCTAAGGTACCTATTATCTGTGATTAATCGAACCCCAATCCTCCTCCTTCATCGCTCTCTCTTCCCCAATTCCCTATGCCCTCTCAATCTTCGTCCTTGGAACACTCATCTCGATCGCATTTCCCGAATCCAGGTACGCGTCCTGCAATTTCCTGCCAATTCAACATCGACGAATCCTTACTTTCTCGCATTTTGGTGTTTCAAATCATCTCTGTTTCGCAATCAACTGATCATCCATATTCCTCTAGGATCTCCATTTTCTCCCATCAATTTTCAACTTTATTGGCTAGGTTGAATCCTCTGATTGATTGTGCACTTGATCTTCTACATTTTGATCTCGATCACCACCTCAATAAAACTGGACTCGAATTCTCTTTTTTCTTCATCGAGTTTTTTTTTATTGCAATTTATTACCTATTTATTTGTTAATTTCTGAACGGTTACTGCATACATTTCTGGTATAATGTTTGATTCCTGAATTATTTCTGAGAAAGATTAAGGATAAATAGTACATATTTCTGTCTTTTTTCCATATTTTTTCCCTTTCCGGAGTTTTCTAGACACGGAATTCATTCTTTGCAAAAGAGAGGACATAACATTTTTTCACATTGAGTACACTGTTCATTATTTGATCCAACTAACATATAGTAAGTTTATTTCCAATCCGTAGCAAGAAATGATCGGCGTCAAGCATAAATCGTGTTTGCAATTGCACTGTATTGAACAACATTAAGTAATACTTGAATGCTAATTATTTTGCCAAAGCTATAGTAACTGCACTGTTTGGGCATAATCTACACCATCATTTTGGATGATCAATTTTAGAAATACTTGTTGCTGGGGGTGATGTGATTATTTTTAGTGAACTAGTAATGATACAACTACTATAAGTGTTCAGTTTACCATACAACTAGAACTGCAATGGGACATTGGAATTGATAGTGTAGGGAGTCAGAATTTTAGGTTGGGTATTGTGAGGAGCTCCCTCTCTCTCTAGTACTCCGATCCTTGATCCTTCTTTCTTTCCAGTTATCTAATAGTCTCCTAAAAAAATGATGCTTTGCAGAAAACTTATAGGTAATAAGCAGAAGCAAGTTTCAGTGAATGATTCTTGTGCATAAGTGAAGCAATGAGTAACCTCGGAAGACCCGCTTCAGGTATTGGCTTAATGCATAACATCATAAATGTAGGTGTACTAATGAATGAAATTAGGATGAGGCTCAGAGATATACTAACAAGAAGAAATATAAGTGTTTTCTTTTGTGGTCATGTAACTCTTGCTATACCTGTGTGTGTAGGTAAAAGAAGATTAAGGGATTTATTACAACAGCAGGACAATCGCGTATGTGCTGACTGTGGTGCCGCAAATCCTAAATGGGCGTAAGTTCCGCATTGCTTGATCATGTTCTTATGCAACATAGAGTAGCTGGTTATTTATTTTCCAGTATCAAGTTCTTAAGCAAGATAGAGTTGCTGGTTATTATTTTTATTTATTTAGGTTAGTTTGTTGTGGTATTCTTTTTTATAACTTTTCTCAATAACATTATCACTGAATGTATAAATATTGGTTTCTCTTATTTGAGATAGTTTCTAGATTCAAATGATTCAGATACAAGCAGTTATATTTCTATCTATGTTTAACATGAAGTCGGAATAAAAAGTAAGATAATTCATGATTATACGATGAAACATCATTAAGTGAAATTTAAAATGAAGTTGATTTGTTTTACAGGTCAGCCAATATTGGAGTTTTTATATGCTTAAAGTGTTGTGGGGTGCACAGAAGTCTTGGCGCAAATGTCTCAAAGGTATTAATTCCTGGTTGTTTTGGATTCGGGTTATTTTGAATTAGGATCATCTTTGTTAGCGGGTCAACCTGGGTTGGGTCAGCTTCCAGTCATGAGTTTCGTCAGCCAATATTGGAGTTTTTCCTAAATGGCGGATCTACAAGTGACATATTCAGGTCTTATCCGTGACTTTGGATGATTGGGCTGATGAAGACATTGATGCAATCACTGAAGTTGGAGGAAATGCTGCTGCAAACTCAATATATGAATCGTATATACCAGACAATCATTCAAAACCTGGCCCTGATGCGAGTCATGATGCTCGTACCAGATTCATCAGGTTTACTCATCTATCTCATTGTAAATCCTTCTAGTGCTATTCTCGCGTGATAATATTTGTCTAAAATATCTCAATGACTGTGAATCTTCCTATTTTCATTGATTGCATGTGTATAAATCTAGACATTCCAATTAACAAGAAGCCCATGTATTCATTATCATGTTTTAGCTCATGTTTGATTTAGAGTCTTTAGAATAATTGTTTTGAGAGCTAGAAAATGAAATTTTTTTGTACTGCAATCTCAGGATAAAAGTTATATGGCTATAGGATCATTTTTGTAGAATAATAATATTCTCAATTTCTGAATGTAGGTCAAAGTATGAATATCAAGAATTCATGAAGCCCAGCATGCGAACAACGACTTCTCAATCTTCTCAAAAGAATGATCTCCCAGCACCTCCATCAAAGATTGAGAGTTCTGTTGAGTTTTGATCTTCTCTTGGCTGTTCATCATGTTTTTTTTTCTTTCCCAATTTTGGTTCGGCTTTAAATAAGAGAATGACAGGTACAAATTAAGTAGATGATAAACAAGCAGTACCATTTTTTCATCGATGAACATGATGAAATCTAGAAAATTGTCAGGTATCTTGATCTCTGAATGTTGTATGATCTCTTGTGGTAATTATGATCTGGTTTTAATTGCAACAGGAGTTTTCGGTGGAGTTTATGGGAACGTTGAATGTCAAAGTGGTAAAAGGCACTAATTTAGCCGTAAGAGATATGCTGTCAAGTGACCCCTATGTCGTTTTAAATCTTGGTCTACAGGTCGGTCTGGTTAAAAATCGTTCCATTATTATTGATCAATTTTATATGTGAGTAACATATTAGTACACTGTTTGCAGAGTGCTCAGACAACTGTGGTGGGAAGTAACCTGAATCCTATTTGGAATGAGGAGCTCAAGCTTTCTGTCCCACAGAAATTTGGACCCTTAAAAGTGGTAAATAATCCTTCATTTTTTTCCGGGTAAAATTACTAACACGGCCTTTTACCACTATTACTCTATTAAGAGTACCCATAACATAAACTCATATAATAAATATACCCCTATTTAACCCAATTTCTACATATAGGGTAAAATTAGAGGCGTCTATAGAAAAGAGTCTATTTAACCCAATTCTTTCTTGAACGGGATCAAATCAAGCATACACAGTACTTAAACTAGCCTGTTTGTGAATTTCAGCAAGTGTTTGATCATGACACCTTCTCGGCTGATGACATAATGGGCGAAGCTGAAGTTGATCTCCAACCTTTGATCTCATCAGCAATGCACTACAGAAATCCGGCAATGTTTGGAAACATGCAAATCGGTAACTGGCTCAAATCAGATGATAATCCTCTTGTCCGTGACAGTGCAGTATGCATTGTGGATGGCAAGGTTAAACAGGAGATGTCGCTTCAGCTCCAAGACGTTGAATCTGGGGAGTTAGATCTAGAATTAGAATGGCAACCTCTGTAGTGACACATTGCCAGAGCAAGGAAGGCGAGTAACAAACACCATTTGCTTCAAGTTTTGTCCTGAAAAGACATGAGTTATATTAAGAGTTTTCTTTCCGGAAATTATACTAAAAGAGGGAAGAAAACAAAAGCGCAAAGTTTGCGTATTATTTACACATATATATATGTAGGGTTTTGTTGCTTCATTTTTGACAAACAGTATGTGAGATTTCATGTTTTATGTTGTTGATTGCTGATTCTTGGTTATTTGCTGCAAATTTGTCTGTTCGGATAGTTTAATCATGTGAATGTAGGGCTGTGCAAAGGTCCGGTCTATGGTCAAGGTTTTTTTGAAAATCCGGGTTACGGTCCGGTCCGGTCCGGTTTTTGGACCGTATAAAACCGTAACCTGGGTTGGACCGTAAACTACGAATTTCCGGTCCGGTCCAGTTCATGCATGGTTTAGCATTAGTTCACGACGTTTTGCACTCAATTCATGTATTTTGTCGAAATAGACGTCTACACGGACTTGTGCGTGTTTTATAGGTATTTTGGGAGATTTAGGAGCTTAATTGATGCATTCGAGAATCAATCCTCGAGATGACGCACCTCCGGGCTCATTAGGATGCAAACTAGAGGCTAAGGAGGACTCATGGAGCCTTGCCAACACAAGCCATGCACCAAATCACAGCTTAATGATCCAAGGCGAAGTTTCTGGAGCAAACCACGGTTCACTGGCACATTCCACGGCCATGATTCTACCCGTGGATTTTGCCAGATTTTTGTGACAGCTGTGCCACGACTCTCATGGCCAGCTCATGCAGAATTTGTTATAAAAGTGGTCCTTCATTGGCTGAGGGAAGCATCTTGGAGCAGCTCTCCATTATCCACTATCATCCAATCAAAATACTCTAAAAAAGAAGAAGATTCTTGGGGAAGAAGGAAGTAGAAGGAAACCACCATTGGAGAAGAGCTTGAGGGAAGGAGGAGAAGACACACCATTGATAGACTTAGAGAGCTTTGTAGTGAAGAATTTCGGATTCAATTTCTAGAGTTGTATGAACCATTGAAACCTTCTTTAAGACGGGTTGTGAGTTATTTCTAATTCCATTTTCAACTTGGTTTTGTTTTAGTTCATTTGTTCATCTCTTTCTCTTCATTATCTTGCAAATGGGTGCCATGATTTTATGTTTGATTTCTATTATGAATGTTTTAGGCTAAGTAGATGTGGTTCTAGGGTAAGGAAAGGATGGTTATGGCTAGGGCTATGATAGGATGGACTTAGATTTACCTTTGGATGACTTGTGTGCATGAACGTAGCTTCTGTTAGGAATCACGGCTAGTTCTTGCCAAACCACGGCCGTGGAAAGGTAGAACAAACCGTGATCTTACCTGATTCGATGGATCTAGCCTTAGATTGTTAGAATGTTGAAATCCTAAGTGTTTGTTGAGTTAAATCTATCCTAGGGTGACCTAGTGTTAGCAACTAAGTGTTAGGAGAGACTTATCCGGTAATCCTTGCTCTTAGATCTGAAGATAACAAACCCTAGGTAGTGGTGAGCCTCATAAGCCGCCATTGGATTAAGTGTGCTAGGATGGTTGTTTAGAACTAACCCTTCCGAGACTTACCCGGTAAGGATAGGTTAGATCTCTAGGTAACAATCCGGTTTGTGTAGAATTCCTATCCTTAAGTTCTTAGAGACTTACCCGGTAATGAGACCTTAGGGACGGACTAGTGGACCATGAGACCTACCCGGTAATTGATCCCAATCTAGAAACACTTAACCCTAACATATCATAGTTAATCCAAGGAAAGAATAGATAGCTTGAGTCTTATGCCATAACCGGAACTACCAACCCCTAGAACCCGCTTTTCTATCTTTGATCTATATCTCGTTTTATCTTGTTTAGTTTATTTGATTGTGTTGACTTGTTAGCATAGTTGATTTGTTTATTTTGCATGATTAGTGATCTTCGATTGATCACCTAAAACCAACCAAAAACATTGTGTTTTCTATTTCTTTATTTCTTCCTCTTTTCTTAACCTAGATCTTCACTAGACTTAATCATAAATTGAATCAATCTCACCTTAGTCTTTGTGTTCGACCTCGGAATACTATCCCTACTACAAACGTCCCGTACACTGCGGGTTCGCTAGGAGTTAGGATAAATATAACGAGAATATAAATTTAAAACCCATTGCGTATCACACATCCTGAGTGTAACAAGTTTTTGGCGCCGTTGCCGAGGACTAGGTCTAGATTGAGTCTATTTTGTGATTGCTTATTAGTGTAGATCTTTCTTGTTGCTTTTGATCTCTTTTTGGTTTGTGTCTTTGCTTTTCAGGACATCTCTTACTCTTTAGGTGTATGCGAAGATCTCGTGGCAAGGATTTAGCTCCATTCGATCCCGAACCGGAGAAAACCCTTAGATCTAGATCCAAAAGCATTAAAAAGGGAAAGGAGATGGCCGGAAGAGATCTCCAAGCTGAGTTAGATGAGGCTTTAGAGCAAATTAGGATAAGGGATGAAGCTTTGGAGAATGAGAGGAGACTTGCCAATGAGAGGCAAGAGGCAACTAGGAGGGAGATTGAGGAGATTAGGCAAGCTCTTGTGCAAAGAGAGCTTAACCGTCAACAACCTCCTCCACCTCCACCACAACCGCAGCCGGCGGTAAATATTAGGGTTGTGCCCATTGCTATGGAAGAGCCACAAATGTTGGGGCAACGTATGGATCCGGCACAAAGAGCACACCGTCCGGGTGTGAACTTAGGAGATCCCGCAGCCCATGATTACGAGCTCCGCCCTCAAGTTCTACAAATGATCCGGCATAATCAATTTGGAGGGATGGAAGGAGAGTCTCCTCATCAACACTTGATGAATTATGAGATCTTGATGGAGACTCTTAGACCGCCAAGATTGGAGAGCAACAACCATAAGCTTAGGGCTTTCTCCTTCTCTCTTAAGGATAAAGCCTTGGCTTGGTATCAATCTATTCCACAAGGGCGAGTTGGTACTTGGGAGGAGATGACAACCGAGTTTTTGACTAAGTTCTTCCCACCTTCCAAGACTACCGAGTTAAGAGGGAAGATCAATGCCTTCGTGATGAAGGATAGAGAAAGCTTGTTCAAATCTTGGGAGAGATTCAAAGATCTTCTCCTAGATTGTCCACACCATGGTATACCGAAAATTGAGCTATTGGAGATCTACTTCAAGGGACTTGACGAAGATAGCCAATTCAAGCTCCAATCTCTTTCCGGTCGGACTTTCATGGAGAAGCATGTAGATGAAGCTTGGGAGTTTGTGGAGAAGCAAGCTCTAGTGATTGAGAAATACCCCCATAGGAAGAGTGAAGGGAGAAAGGCGGGAGCATATGAGGTGAGTGAAGTCACCATGAGCAATTTCAAGCTTGACGCCATCAACAATGAATTGAAGTCTTTGAGGGAGTTGTGTGCTACAACCTTGAAGAATCAAGCAACTCCTCAAGTGCTTCCACAAGCCAATTTGTCTTCCAAGGAGGAGGATGTGAATTACATGGGAAGGGGCAACTACAACAACAACTATCAAGGCCCAAGGAACTTCAACAATAACCGGCAATTCAACAATTACCGGCCCAACCATAACCATCCCGGATTTTCTTACTCTAACCCGGATGGAGCCTTGAACCCTCCCGTTTCCTCAAGCACAACTCCACCACCAAAAGCTTCACAAGAACCTCCACCCGGATTTACTCAACCTCCAAAGGATAGGACCGAAATGATGTTTGAGCAATTGCTTGGAAGGTTGAGTGGTCTTGAGAGCACCGTGACTTCAATTTCTAAGGCTCAAAAAGTGTTGGAAGCACAAGTGTTCCAAAAAGCGGGTGAAGCCCATAGAGATCCGGGGAAGCTTCCCGGAAGAACCGAAGACAACCCAAGAGGCCAAGTGTTGGCAATCACAACAAGGAGTGGGTTGAGCATGAAAGATCCTTTGCCCAAGGACAATGCTAAAGGGAAACAAGTGGTGATAGAGGAAGAGACTTTGCAAGGAGATGGAGGCAAGAGCAAAGATGTAGAGCCAACTTATGTGGCACCGCCTCCATACAAGCCACCACTACCATTCCCGCAATCACGAGCAAGAGCTCGTTTGGACAATCACTTTGGTAAGTTCCTTGAACTAATGTCTAAATTGCATATTAACATTCCGTTCATGGATGCTATTTTAGGAATGCCGGCATATGGTAAGTTCTTGAAAGAGATACTCTCCAACAAAAGGAAGTTGGAGGAGTATGGGGAGATAAGAATGACCAAGAGATCCTCGGAATTGATCCAAACAATGAAGGAGGAGATGCCTCCCAAGCTAAGAGATCCGGGTTCCTTTTGTGTCCCAATTGGAGTGGGAGATGTGAAGTATGAAGCCCTTTGTGATCTTGGGGCAAGTATAAGCATCATACCGCTTGCACTTTGCAACAAGGTTGGGTTAGGAGAGCCGAAACCGGTCAAGATGACCCTATATATGGCGGACCGTTCTATCACTCATCCGGTTGGGATCTTAGAAGACATCCCGGTGCAACTAGGAGGATTCTATGTGCCAATTGACTTTGTTGTCTTGGATATTCCGGCGGATTATCCGGTTCCCATCATCTTGGGGAGGCCTTTCCTAGCCACCTCCGGATGCCTAGTGGATTGCAAGAATGGGACTCTCTCCTTCAACATTGGAGAAGAGAACATCAAGTTCAAATTGTCTACAATGATGAAAGGGCTAACCCTTGATGAGGATGTCTTCAACATAGTCGAGCAAGAAGAATCTAGGGAAGTTGTGAGCTTGATCTTGATCAAGGATCCCTTGGAGAAGGTTCTTACCTTAAGTATGATGGAGGAAGATGTTGAGGAGGACTGCAATGAAGAGATCAAGGCCTTAGAAGCATTAGAAGAGGAGACAAGTGCTCAAGATGAAGGCTACGAAGAGGTGTTGAACAACTGTAGGAACCACGGTCATGGAATGTGTTCCACGGCCGTCAAACTCTCTGGACAACTCCGGGAAGCAGGCTTGGCAAGAACCACGACCGTGGACTTGGACCAAACCGTGGTTCCAACCGTGGTTTCCCCTGGATCAGCCCTTGATGATGATCAAGCTTCTAGGAGCCATGGAGAGTCTTCATTTGCTTTGGATTCATCTCATCCAACCTTATTTGGATCGTCTCTAACCGATAAAGGTCCTCCTAAACTTGAACTCAAACCCCTCCCCTCTCATTTAAAGTATGCTTTCCTTGGTGTTGATTCTACATATCCGGTGATTGTGAATGCATGCTTGAGTGATGATGAACTTGCTAAGTTGTTGCATGAGCTAAGATTGCATAGGAAAGCCATAGGCTATACTATTGATGATTTGGTTGGCATTAAGCCTTCTTTGTGCATGCATAAGATAATGATGGAAGATAACCATAAACCCTCTATTGAACATCAAAGGAGATTGAATCCTATAATGAAAGAGGTAGTCAAAAAGGAAATCATTAAGTTGCTAGATGCGGGAATTATCTACCCTATCTCGGATAGTAAGTGGGTTAGTCCCGTTCATGTAGTACCTAAGAAGGGTGGGATGACCGTAGTGACTAATGAGAACAATGAACTAATCCCGACTAGGACGGTTACGGGGTGGAGGATGTGCATTGATTATAGGAAATTGAACATGGCCTCTAGGAAAGATCACTTCCCTCTCCCCTTCATTGACCAAATGCTAGAAAGGTTAGCTCAACACTCTCATTTTTGCTATCTAGATGGCTATAGTGGATTCTTCCAAATTCCTATCCACCCCGATGACCAAGAGAAAACAACCTTTACATGTCCATGGGGTACTTTTGCATATAGGAGAATGCCATTTGGGTTGTGTAATGCACCCGCCACCTTCCAAAGGTGTATGATGACTATCTTTTCGGAATACATAGAAAATATCATGGAAGTATTCATGGATGATTTCTCTGTTTATGGTTCTTCCTTTGATAATTGCTTGGCTAACTTGTCATTAGTATTGCAAAGATGTGAGGAGACAAATCTTGTCTTAAATTGGGAAAAATGCCACTTCATGGTAAGTGAAGGTATTCTGTTGGGACACTTGGTGTCTAACCGTGGCATTGAGGTTGACAGGGCCAAAATTGAAACGATAGAGAAGTTGCCACCACCTACCTCGGTGAAGGGGGTAAGGAGTTTCTTAGGGCATGCCGGTTTTTACCGGAGGTTTATTCAAGACTTCTCTAAAATTTCTAAGCCTCTCACTAACCTACTAATGAAGGATGTTGATTTTGTCTTTTCCAAAGATTGTCTTGAGGCTTTTTGTAGGTTGAAGAACGCTTTGATCTCCGCACCTATCATGCAACCTCCGGATTGGAGTTTACCATTTGAGATCATGTGCGATGCAAGCGATGTAGCCGTTGGGGCTGTTTTGGGGCAAAGGAAAGATGGGCGCACTCATGCCATTTATTATGCTAGCAAGACGCTAGATGATGCCCAACTCAATTATGCTACCACCGAGAAGGAGTTGCTCGCGGTTGTGTATGCATTTGAGAAGTTCCGCTCATACCTTGTTGGAGCGAAGGTCATAGTGTATACGGATCATGCTGCGATCCGTTATCTACTTACGAAGAAAGATGCCAAGCCTAGGTTGATTCGGTGGATCCTTCTTCTACAAGAATTTGATTTGGAAATCCGGGACAAGAAGGGATCCGAGAACTCGGTGGCGGATCACCTTAGTAGACTCCCACCATTGGAGCTTGAAAGAGATGACATCCCAATTGATGACTCATTCCGAGATGAGCAATTGCAAATGGTGGAGGAATGCTTGTTCCAAGTGTCTAGAGGAAATGAGCCATGGTACGCCGACATTGTAAACTACTTAGTGTGTGAGGAAGTGCCTCCCGGATTGACATATGCACAAAGAAAGAAGTTCTTCAACGATGTGAGGCACTACTAGTGGAGTGAACCACTTCTATTCAAGAGAGGGCCGGATGGAATGTTTAGAAGATGCATACCGGAAGATGAAGTGGAGAGTGTGATCCGGCATTGTCACTCCTTACCATGTGGAGGCCATGCTAGCTCACACAAAACGTGTGCAAAGGTATTGCAATCCGGTTTTTATTGGCCTAACTTGTTTAGAGATGTGCAAGGTTTTGTAGCGACATGTGATGCTTGCCAAAGGACGGGCAACATCTCAAGGAGGAATGAAATGCCCTTGAACAACATCCAAGAAGTCGAAATATTTGATGTGTGGGGTGTGGACTTCATGGGACCATTCCCTTCTTCATGTGGCAATCTCTACATCCTATTGGCGGTAGACTATGTGTCGAGATGGGTGGAGGCAATCGCCTCTCCTACAAATAACGCCAAGGTGGTGGTGCGGTTTTTCAACCGAGTGATCTTCCCTAGGTTTGGCACACCAAGGGTGATCATTAGTGATGGAGGGAAGCACTTCACAAATAGGAACTTTGGAGCGCTTTTGGCTAAGTATGGGGTGACTGATAAGGTGGCGACACCTTACCATCCCCAAACTAGTGGCCAAGTGGAGATCTCCAACCGAGAGATCAAGGCCATTCTTGAGAAGACGGTCTCTAGGACGAGAAAAGATTGGGCTATGAGGCTCAATGATGCCTTATGGGCATATAGAACCGCCTTCAAGACACCGATTGGCACCACTCCTTACAAGTTGGTCTATGGCAAGTCTTGCCACCTTCCGGTAGAGATGGAGCATAGAGCTTATTGGGCCATTAAGTGGCTAAATTTTGATCTCAAAGAGGCGGGAGAAAAGAGATTGCTTGAATTGAATGCCCTCGAGGAGATCCGGTTGGATGCTTATGAGAATGCCCGGATTTACAAGGAGAGGACCAAGCGGTGGCATGACAAGAGGATCATCCCCAAGGAGTTGAGTGAAGGAGATCTTGTCCTTCTCTTCAACTCAAGGCTAAGGCTCTTTCCCGGAAAGCTCAAATCAAGATGGACCGGGCCATATGTGGTGAAGAAGATCTTTCCCCATGGAGCTATTGAGATAGGAGGGGAGCATTGTGAAAACTTTAAGGTGAATGGGCACCGGTTGAAGAAGTATATCCCGGGAGTTCCGGTAGATATGATTGCCCCACTTTACCTTGAGTAGACGCCCCGAGTTTGGTCAAGCTAATGACCTTAAAGAAGCGCTTGGTGGGAGGCAACCCATTGGTAACGTTTTTCCCTTTCTTGTTTTGCTTTGTTTTAGATTTTTCTATCTTTGTGTGTGTTTCGTGTGCTTAGTGTGTGTGCTAGAACATTAGTGACATTGGAAGCCTTGCTTGACATAGGAATGATGATGATGAACCCCTCATAAATTATGGGTGGAGCGGACGCGGAACTTGGACGGCTAGCGGTGTCTAGCGCGGGTCCCGACGCCTTGATGAACACTTAGAGCTCTCTACCATGGTTGATAGGATCATCCAACATCGATTCACTTGAGAAATCCCAAATACCATAGCAAACCACTTTTACATTGTGAGAACCTTCTTTCACTCTTCTTTACTTCATTTACACATTAGGGACAATGTGTTTCTAAGTATGGGGTGGGGTTTGCATGATCCTTTGCATGATGAGCATCTAGGATAGTTTAAAATCTTCACATGTCTTGCATTGTATACACTCATTTCGAAAATCCCATAAAAATTCAGAAAATTTAAAATTTTTTTGTGCTTTCTAGGCTTGGATATGACCCTAATGATGAATCTTGTCTTGTGGATTGTCTATGGATGGCCTCATGTGTTAAATTGATGAATGCATATGTGGACATGAAGTACTTCTCTTGAATTCTATGAATGATTTGTGATCATGATGTTTGCCTAGAATGGATTGAGTATCGAAGATCGAAATTACATGATAGTTCTTGCATACCATCTAGGAATGAATGAGGCAATTCATCTTTATCTACTTCTCATCTTGATCATGATTGTTTGAGCACCTCAATTGAGATAAATTTGACCTCTTTTGACCCATCCGGGAATAGGAGCATGCTAGTGTGTTGATGTGTGTGAAAAGCAAGTATGGGGTGAAGATGTTGAGGAAAGAATGTCATGAATAAATGCTGAATTTGTTGTGAAAAGTGTAGCCAAAAATATAGGTTTGGGGACGTTGGTTTAAATGACAAGTAACTCGGTACACTTCACATAATCGGGTGTTGGTGCCTTGCCAAAGTCAAATAAACCAATAGTCCTAACGAGCTTTGGTATGTGTGCCCGGTGTGGATGCACCTCGAAAAATAGAAAAAGCCCGAGGATGGCCAATCACCAAGGTTTCGGCTTTTGTACACCAATGCCATAGTCTCAAAAATAAGTCAAAGAAAAAGAAGAGAAAGAAAAGATAGAGGAAAATATACACTTGTGGGAAGTTGATCGAGGACAAGATTGTGGAGTTAGTTCCGTTCCCGGATTAGCATCACATAACCTAGAAAATCCCCACCTAGTCACTACATTTCTTGGCCTTTTATTTCACAAGACCTTATGACCTATTTGCATGTTTGTAAGACTTAGTGATTTAGATTGGATGTACTCTTGATCTTCTTGACTTCTTCATCTTTACATTTCATGCATACTTTCGAGTTAAGTGCAATTGTCTTTCCATGTTTTCGCTTGTTTGATGCATGATTGTTTACCCTTTGCCATGAAACATGACTATGAAGGTGATCCAATAGTAGAAGCACAAACCCAAAAAGATTTTGCCATTTTTTCTGCATACATAAATCATGTTATCTCGTAGTCTATAGTCGAGAATTTGGTCGGGGACGAGCAAACCTTAAGTATGGGGTATTTTGATAACACGATTTATGACTTAGTTTTAGGTAATCATTTAGATAGATTTCTCACTCATTCATGCATGGTTTAGCATTAGTTCACGACGTTTTGCACTCAATTCATGTATTTTGTCGAAATAGACGTCTACACGGACTTGTGCGTGTTTTATAGGTATTTTGGGAGATTTAGGAGCTTAATTGATGCATTCGAGAATCAATCCTCGAGATGACGCACCTCCGGGCTCATTAGGATGCAAACTAGAGGCTAAGGAAGACTCATGGAGCCTTGCCAACACAAGCCATGCACCAAATCACAGCTTAATGATCCAAGGCGAAGTTTCTGGAGCAAACCACGGTTCACTGGCACATTCCACGGCCGTGATTCTACCCGTGGATTTTGCCAGATTTTTGTGACAGCTGTGCCACGACTCTCATGGTCAGCTCATGCAGAATTTGTTATAAAAGTGGTCCTTCATTGGCTGAGGGAAGCATCTTGGAGCAGCTCTCCATTATCCACTATCATCCAATCAAAATACTCTAAAAAAGAAGAAGATTCTTGGGGAAGAAGGAAGTAGAAGGAAACCACCATTGGAGAAGAGCTTGAGGGAAGGAGGAGAAGACACACCATTGATAGACTTAGAGAGCTTTGTAGTGAAGAATTTCGGATTCAATTTCTAGAGTTGTATGAACCATTGGAACCTTCTTTAAGAAGGGTTGTGAGTTATTTCTAATTCCATTTTCAACTTGGTTTTGTTTTAGTTCATTTGTTCATCTCTTTCTCTTCATTATCTTGCAAATGGGTGCCATGATTTTATGTTTGATTTCTATTATGAATGTTTTAGGCTAAGTAGATGTGGTTCTAGGGTAAGGAAAGGATGGTTATGGCTAGGGCTATGATAGGATGGACTTAGATTTACCTTTGGATGACTTGTGTGCATGAACGTAGCTTCTGTTAGGAATCACGGCTAGTTCTTGCCAAACCACGGCCGTGGAAAGGTAGAACAAACCGTGATCTTACCTGATTCGATGGATCTAGCCTTAGATTGTTAGAATGTTGAAATCCTAAGTGTTTGTTGAGTTAAATCTATCCTAGGGTGACCTAGTGTTAGCAACTAAGTGTTAGGAGAGACTTATCCGGTAATCCTTGCTCTTAGATCTGAAGATAACAAACCCTAGGTAGTGGTGAGCCTCATAAGCCGCCATTGGATTAAGTGTGCTAGGATGGTTGTTTAGAACTAACCCTTCCGAGACTTACCCGGTAAGGATAGGTTAGATCTCTAGGTAACAATCCGGTTTGTGTAGAATTCCTATCCTTAAGTTCTTAGAGACTTACCCGGTAATGAGACCTTAGGGACGGACTAGTGGACCATGAGACCTACCCGGTAATTGATCCCAATCTAGAAACACTTAACCCCAACATATCATAGTTAATCCAAGGAAAGAATAGATAGCTTGAGTCTTATGCCATAACCGGAACTACCAACCCCTAGAACCCGCTTTTCTATCTTTGATCTATATCTCGTTTTATCTTGTTTAGTTTATTTGATTGTGTTGACTTGTTAGCATAGTTGATTTGTTTATTTTGCATGATTAGTGATCTTCGATTGATCACCTAAAACCAACCAAAAACATTGTGTTTTCTATTTCTTTATTTCTTCCTCTTTTCTTAACCTAGATCTTCACTAGACTTAATCATAAATTGAATCAATCTCACCTTAGTCTTTGTGTTCGACCTCGGAATACTATCCCTACTACAAACGTCCCGTACACTGCGGGTTCGCTAGGAGTTAGGATAAATATAACGAGAATATAAATTTAAAACCCATTGCGTATCACACATCCTGAGCGTAACAGTAAGTCCTTTGGGCTTACTTAGCTGACTTCTGAATATGAGCATGAATGATGATAGTGGTGTGTGATTGAAATGTTTAGAGTTATAGGTTGTGATAGATATTTACCAACCTATACTTGGCCTAAGAGTAACGGGCGGTGGCATTCTGCTCAGTTAGCTTGAGGGCGCTGGGGGTTTCTTTAGGGACTAGTCCATACTCGGTTTGTAGTGATGCTACCGGCGGAGGTCAGCTAGACCTACACCCAGTTGGATAAGGAGTGGAGGCGAGAACTGTTAAGAGTTCTCGTGCCATAACTGTAAAATTGAATAAGATGAATCACCTAAATAATAGATAATAAACGGTGGTGTGCCAGCATGATGTTTGTTTATATTATTTTGCGTGTGTTTGTGTTTTTATTATTCTTCTTATATTTGGATAGTTAGCTAACAGTTGTTATGTTGTGTAGACGTACCATAGGTTAGAGCAGATACCGAGTAATCCGGATGGTAGTGGTCAGCCGGGGTGTCGTACTTTTAGGATGTGATGCAGTTTCTTTATTTGTGGGATTTCCAGTTGGACCTTGGTTCTTTCTTTTTATCCGTAGTTGTTATCTTATGTTTTTCGGCTGTTGGTTGTTCTGGTCACATTCATACGTTGTTAAGACTTAATTTATGATTTTCGGTTTTTCCTTATCTGTGCCTTGTTGTAAGATCTTGTTAAGTTGTTGTCAAACTAAGGTCGGGACCCACTGTGAGGTCCTAACCAGTAACTCTCCAAGTTGTAAAATTTGGGGTGTTACAACATGGTATCAGAGCTCTAGGTTGGCAACAATGGCACTTGAAATCTTCTAAAAAGGTCATATAAGTTAATAAGGAGAACCCGAAAGGGGTCTGAATTTCCAAAAGGAGTTTTGGTTTTAAAATGCATGCATAGTCGGGTTGGGATAGAAAGTACGGATGACCACCACTACCTCCGCGGATCTCGGTATTCTTAGTATTATTATTATAGACTTTTACTGTTTATGATAGATTAGTTAGATTATAACTGTAGTTGTTACCGTTCGTGCAGATGGCACGTACTAGGGCTACACCAGCGACTGGCCGAGGTAGGGGTCGTCCCCCCCTTCTCCCAGTTAGACAGGATCGAGCTGATAGCACCCCTGCTGTTAGAGGGCGTGGTCGTGGGGGTAGACCTCCACTAGGGAGAGGTCGAGGACGAGTTCCTCGAGAGGATCCACCTGCAGCAAGCATACCAGAGGCTGCTGTGGAAGAGGTAACTGAGAGTGTAGGCCCCGAGGTCAGGCATGAGACCGCCGCTAGGTCTAGAGCGCAGGGAGCACGTTCGACTGTGTCAGGACGTGTTTCTATTGGAGCATCTGAGTATAGAGAGTACAGAGCATACGTCGAGCGTATGGAGGAGGCTGCCAAAGTTGAGAGGCTTACCCAGGTACCACCGGTGGTACCGGCTAGGTCAGCTCAGGTGACACAGGGAGTGTCTCAGGTGCCGGCTGTACCTGAGAGGAGAGCTAATGCTGATAGAGCGCCTGCTGGGTCTAGAGCACCGAGACCGGATGAGTGGTTGAAGGCTTTCAACTCTCAAAAGGTTCCCTCATTCAGTGGAGAAATAGGGCTAGAGGTGGAGCACTAGATAGGGAAGATAGAGACTACTTTAGAGGCGATTTGTTGCCCCAAGGATCGACAGGTGGATTTGGTGCAGACCTGTTTCACAGATGATGCTCATTCATGGTGGCGTACCATTCGTAGCCGAGTCACCAGTTGGGAGCAGATGAGGAACATTGTTAGGGACAGGTACTGTCCTGTCTCGCTGAGGAGGGAGAGATTCCAGGATTTCATTGAGGCGGGATTTAAGGATATCCCGATTGCTGCAGCCATAAAGAAGTTTCAAAAAGAGTTGACCCTACTTGGACCAGCTGCACCTCCAGAAGAGCAACATGTTTACCTTTTCTCCAAGAGATTGAGAGAGAGTACCCGATCATATCTGGCAGGATTCCGATGTGAGACTTTGTCTGACTATCAGGATAGGGCCTCTACTTATGAGAGAGATAGGCCAGCTTCGAGGAAAGCAGTTCAGTCTAGTGGGCCGGATAAGCGGCAGAGGACATGACATGCTGGTAGCAGTGCAGTAGTAGCAGGTTATGGTCGAGGACAGACTCAGGGGAGGTCCAGCTACCACCCTACAGTTCAGACTTCCAATAGAGATCGACAGTGCTTTAACTGTGGTAGCCGCGATCACATTAAGACAGATTGCCAGAGACCACCTACCACTTGCTTCACTTGTGGGAAGTCGGGACACAGATCTACTTTCTGCCGTCAGGGTAGGGCCCCTTCACAGCAGGGATCTTCTCCTGCAGGTGTTGAGAAGAGTGTACAGAGACCTCCTCAGTACCGAGCACCGAGTCAACAGCAGCAACAGTACCGGGCTCTAGGACATCCTGCTTCATACAGTACGGCACCGGGATCAGGTCGTGGCAGGGGACGTGGTAGTACCACTGACACCATAGGAGGACCATCGAGAGTGTTCGAGCTGAGGAGCACTGAGCAGCCTACAGCACCCGCGACCATAGGTACTATTTAGATCCATGACTTACCTGTGCGAGTTTTATTTGATACGGGTGCTACGCACTCCTTTATATCAGATGCATGCGTAGATAGGTTGTCCTTAGCTACAGTAGAGGGTGTACCTTTTGTGGTTGGGTTACCAGATGGGGGTAAGGTTAGAGGATCCCGAGAGATTTATGAATGCCCTATTCATCTAGGAGGCCGGATTTGGTTAGTAAATTTTCTAGTCATGCCCTTAGCACATGAGGACGTGATATTGAGGATAGATTGGATGACTAGACATGGAGCAATCTTAGATATTGGTAGGAGAACTGTGACTGTCGCCACTGAGGAGGGTCACAGTGATATTCCGAGGTTGGGACCTCGGAAAGTCCAGCACAGTTATCAGCGCAGTGAGAGCATCTAGATTGATAGCACAGGGTTGCGAGGCCTTCTGGTGTTATGCCATGAAGGAGCGCAAGAGCCTGACAATAGAGGAGATACCAGTTGCATGCGAGTTTGCAGAGGTATTCAGTGACGACTTACCAGGGCTACCTTCATAGAGGAGTGTTGATTTTAGCATTGAGTTAGAGCCGGGCATGAGACCGATCTCGAAGGCCCCGTACCGCATGGCACCGATAGAGCTGCTTGAGCTGAAGAAGCAGTTAGAGGAGTTAGCAGAGAAGGGCTTCATACGCCCTAGTGTTTCTCCCTGGGGAGCACCAGTATTATTTGTGAGGAAGAAGGATGGATCGATGAGGCTGTGCATTGATTACAGGGAGTTGAACAAGGTCACCATCAAGAATAAGTATCCACTACCTCGCATAGATGATCTGCTGGACCAGCTGCATGGAGCGTCAATGTTCTCGAGGATAGACTTGAGATCGGGTTATCACCAGCTGAGAGTGAAAGACCAGGACATACCTAAGACGGCATTCCGGACTAGGTATGGCCACTATGAGTTTGTAGTGATGCCATTCGGGCTCACTAATGCGCCAGCAGTATTTATGGAGTTGATGAATGGGATTTTCATCGACTTCTTAGACCAGTTTGTAGTGGTCTTCATTGACGACATTCTAGCTTACTCTAGGAGTCGAGAGGAGCATGTCGGACACTTGAGGACAGTATTATAGATTCTACAGGATAGCCAGCTATATGCTAAGTTATCCAAGTGCGAGTTCTGGATGTCTGAGGTGGCTTTCCTAGGCCATGTAGTGACTGCTGAGGGGATTAAGGTCGACCCGGCGAAGATTGAGTTAGTGTCTTCTTGGCAACCTCCGAAAAATATTAAGGAGGTTCGCAGCTTCCTTGGATTGACAGGTTATTACCGCCGGTTTGTGGAAGGATTTTCCCTGATCGCCCGACCACTTACTTGTCTCCTGAGGAAGACTACTCGGTTCGTCTAGTCTGAGCCGTGTCAGCAGAGTTTTGAGGAGCTGAAGAGGAGATTGACGTCTGCTCCGATTTTAGCACAGCCAGAGGGTACAGAGGACTTTGTAGTGTACAGTGACGCATCCAAGCTGGGCTTGGGATGTGTTTTGATGCAGAGGGGTAAGGTCAGAGCGTATGCGTCTCGACAGCTGAAGACGTATGAGGAGAACTACCCCACCCATGACCTGGAGTTAGCTGCAGTAGTACATGCCCTTAAGATTTGGCGTCATTATCTCTATGGGGCGACCTGTCAGATCTTCACAGACCATAAGAGTCTGAAGTACATATTCACTCAACGGGAGTTGAATAACCGCCAGAGGCGGTGGCTAGAGTTGATCAAGGATTTCGACCTTGAGATTCTCTACCACCCCGGGAAGGCGAATGTAGTTGCTGACGCTTTGAGTCGGAAGACGCCTCGGGAGAAGGCGATAGCCCGGTTGACAGTACAGCCACAGTTACAGAGAGACTTAGCTTGGTTGGAGGTAGAGATCCAGTTTCCCGATACAACTCATCAGTTAGCCACCTTAGAGCTATTTCCTGATATGTTGAGTGAGATCCGACAGAAGCAGGAGACCTATCCGACTTTGACCCGGATCCGAGACCGGATGTCACGAGATGAGGCACCTCAGTTCACTATTGGTGCCGATGGAGTGATGAGACGGCAGAACCGTATCTGTGTGCTATCAGACAGTGAGTTGAGACAGAGGATACTAGGTGAGGCTCATGCTACCCCTTACTCCGTACATCCAGGAGCGAGTAAGATGTATAAGGACGTGAGACGAGCCTTCTGGTGGGGTGGTTTGAAGCCTGATGTGGCTCGGTATGTAGCCCAGTGTGCGACCTGTCAGCAGGTCAAGATTGAGCATCGTAGGTCCGGAGTAGAGCTCCACCCACTTCCAGTACCACATTGGAAGTGGGAGGATATATCTATGGATTTTGTTACAGGGTTGAGGCTCAACAGAGGTTTTGATGCCATTTGGGTAGTGGTAGATCGTCTGACGAAGACCGCACGTTTCATTCCGATTAAGGAAACGTGGCCGGTAAGTCGTCTAGCTGAGGACTTCACCAGACACATTGTGAGACTCCATGGAGTACCGAGGACTATCGTCTCCGACAGGGATGGGCGTTTTACCTCGAGATTTTGGCAGCAGGTACATACTACTCTGGGGACGAGTCTCCACTTTACCACTACCTATCACCCACAGATAGACGGTCAGTCTGAGAGGACCATTCAGACCTTAGAGGACATGTTGCGGGCATGTGTACTAGATTGGGGACAGGTATGGCCAGATCATCTCCCACTGGTAGAGTTTTCATATAATAACAGCTGGCACGCGTCTATTGGGATGGCACCTTATGAGGCTTTGTATGGGCGGAGATGTCGTACACCCGTTGTGCTGGGATGAGCCTAGCAAGGCTGATGGGGTAGTACCAGACCAGATACAGGATGACATCGCCCGGATTGCCTTAGTCCGGGAGCGGATGTTAGCAGCTCAGAGTCGTTAGAAATCCTACGCCGATAAACGGCGTCGACCTTTGGAGTTTAGAGTAGGTGCACAGGTGTGGTTGAGAGTGTCACCGACGAGAGGAGTCCGGCGTTTCGGCATTAAGGGGAAGCTGAGTCCCCGATATGTTGGTCCATTTGAGATCTTAGAGAGAGTCGGAGAGGTTGCCTACCGATTAGCATTGCCACCGAGATTGGAGGGAGTACATCCAGTTTTTCATGTATCGCAACTGAGAGAGTACATACCGGATCCTAGACACGTCATCAGTCATGAGGATCTGATAGTCGAGCCAGACCACACTTTTGTGGAGTACCCAGTAGCCATCCTAGAGCGTAGTACTAGGCGCCTGCGTTCTAAGGAGATACAGATGTTGAGGATCCAGTGGTCTAGATGAGGAGCCGATGAGGCTACCTGGGAGACAGAGGAGAGTATTAGACGTAACTATCCTGAGTTCTTTGCGGAGTTAGCCGCTACCCCAGTACCGACGGGTTAGTACTTAGACGATACTTTATATGACTTCTGTGATTATATGAGTGTTTAAGTTTACGTGCTTAATAGCGTGAGTAGTTTGCATACTAGAAAAACGAGTTTTAAAAATTTGAGTGAGACAGAATATACCTTTTGAAGGGAGATCGTTTGGGTAAATACCTTATTCTAAGTTTTGGGACGAAACTTATTTTAAGGGGGTACTGATGTAATATCCGGAATTTTTATTCCGTTTATTTTCGTAGCAAACCGGATTTCGACCAATTGATCCATATCCGTCTACTTAGTTAGACACATTGTTTCAAAATTCATCATTTTATGTAGCTTCCCTTCACATAAAATGATAGGATCCTTATAACCCATCCTAAATTATAACATGATCCATATTCGTTTATTTCGTGCACTCGTTAGTCGGTGATCTCGTTTCCGGACTGCAGCTAGCACCGGACTGCTGCTCCCAGCGCCCAGCTCCAGCCCAGCATGCCAGCACAGCTTCAGCCCAGCTCCAGCCCAGCATGCCAGCGCAACTTCAGCCAGCGCCCAGCCCACCCCAGCAGCGTGTGCTGCTCTACCTTCTTCAGCGCAGCGTGCAGCCCAAGAAGGAGCTGCTGTCTTACCTTCTTCAGCCCAATTGAAACGCGAGCCCAGCTGGAAGGAGAAGAGCAGCAACGCTTATTCCTCTTAACCCCCACGTAGCTGCTGTGTTAATAAGGCAAGGAATCCCGTAACTGCTCCTGATTTCACGCCAGATTTCCTATTGCGATCTCCTTCCTTGTGCGCTGCGAGTGTTAATTCCGTCCAGGTTCACCAGCGTATCTTCTTCTTTCCTTCGTTCTACCAATCGTCAACGCCTACCTCATACCGATCAGCGCCCCTTCACGAGAATGAGCCGGCTAATGTATTTGCTTCCCCTCCTAGCGGTCCGGAGTTGGACTTCTGTACTCAGCAGTGGCCGGCATAGGTAAGCCTCGTCTCCCTCTCTTCCGCTCGTTTGTTTTCCACTCGCTTATCAACTACACGAATGAACAGCACATATCGAGTGAACGTACTTCAGACAGCAACTCATCCCTATACCGCCTGGTGTCGACAGCCTGGAGAGACGGAGATCATTGGTAAGTTCCTTCGCCCTCCTGCTGTGGCCTTTAGAAGCAATTTATTCCTACGGTTTCATCTTCTGTTCCTCTTCTGAACCGTAGTTTAATTAAGTAGGGCTTCTCCTCTTTGCAGCTATATTCGAGCCATTTCCTTCCGAGATCAGTCGAAAACTCCTAGCCAATAGCTTCTGGAAGAGGTGAGTTCTCCTGTGTACAGCCTTTTATTTGTTTCATCTTTTGAAGAATGTAGTGTAGTTGTATGTGTTGATCTACGTGAGAGAGTTTTCCGATCTAGTAAGCTGGGGTGAGGGCTGAGAGTTGTGAGTGTCCCTTGGGGTCAAACTGGTGATCATAGGAGGACTTTAAGGGTAGAGACAAGGGTTGATGCTGTATACTTTCATTTTTATTCAGTTTTGGAAGTGAGGAACTGCCTAGCTTGTAGACCAATGTTTAAGAGTTAGGTTGAAGATCCACCGTTGAAATTTTAATAGATGATAGGTAGATGTATGTAGTTTACTATATTAAAATTTGAGAAGAAATGAACGGTCGGATTAGAAGTTATAAGCGTCCAAAGTAGGGTAGTTAAGCAGTTTTTGTAAACATTGGAATTTTTGGTTAAGTATAGAAAATGTAAGTGTTGTAGCCAACTTTGAGAATTATTATAAAAATGATGAATGATCAGTTTTGAGAAATTCTTGCTCCTAAGGGTAGATGGAACATCATAGATGATCTAGAGAGTTATTTCGGAATTTTTATAAGCTTCTACGAATTTTATATTTGAAACCGAAGTTGGACCTTTACGATCTTTCGGAAAATAGGAAAATAGGAAAAAGTGCCAGTTTGTAACCAAACTAAACTTAAGAGTTGGAATATGACTTTATAGTCTCAAATAGGAGTTTAGACATGAATTTCGGAAAATTTGGAAGTTTCAGGACTAAGGGTAAAATAATCATTTTACCACAAATTAGTACTGTAATCAGTTTTGTCCTATTACGATCTTCTACCTTAGAAGTCTTAGACTTCTAAATACTTTGGAGTGTGCTAATGCACATATCTCCTTTGGCAGGCAACTGAGTTGCTACAGTTACAGAGCGAGTTTGGTTTACAAAGAATCAAGATTTATAACAGGTAAGTCCTTTGGGCTTACTTAGCTGACTTCTGAATATGAGCATGAATGATGATAGTGGTGTGTGATTGAAATGTTTAGAGTTATAGGTTGTGATAGATATTTACCAACCTATACTTGGCCTAAGAGTAACGGGCGGTGGCATTCTGCTCAGTTAGCTTGAGGGCGCTGGGGGTTTCTTTAGGGACTAGTCCATACTCGGTTTGTAGTGATGCTACCGGCGGAGGTCAGCTAGACCTACACCCAGTTGGATAAGGAACGGAGGCGAGAACTGTTAAGAGTTCTCGTGCCACAACTGTAAAATTGAATAAGATGAATCACCTAAATAATAGATAATAAACGGTTGTGTGCCAGCATGATGTTTGTTTGTATTATTCTGCGTGTGTTTGTGCTGTTATTATTCTTCTTATATTTGGATAGTTAGCTAACAGTTGTTATGTTGTGTAGACGTACCACAGGTTAGAGCAGATGCCGAGTAATCCGGATGGTAGTGGTCAGTCGGGGTGTCGTACTTTTAGGATGTGATGCAATTTCTTTATTTGTGGGATTTCCAGTTGGACCTTGGTTCTTTCTTTCTATCCGTAGTTGTTATCTTATGTTTTCCGGCTGTTGGTTGTTCTGGTCACATTCATACGTTGTTAAGACTTAATTTATGATTTTCGGTTTTTCCTTTTCTGTGCCTTGTTGTAAGATCTTGTTAAGTTGTTATCAAACTAAGGTCGGGACCCACTGTGAGGTCCGAACCAGTAACTCTCCAAGTTCTAAAATTTGGGGTGTTACACATTTGATGAGCTGAGACAAAAATAACAAATGAACTTGAAACCAATTATCATTAGATGTAACATGTAGTGTCCAACTCTCCACAAAAAAGATCTCCGACGGCGTCATACCGTCGCAAATGAAAACACTGATGTCGCTAAAACTCATGATAACCACACCATCATTTATATCATCTTTACATAAAAATTTGAAGCAAAAAAAAAAAGAACGGCAAAGCTTTCTAGTTTCCGTTATCATGGTTTGCTTTCAACTTGTTCAAGAAGTTTTCAAGAATCTTTACAATTCCTTGATATTGAGAAATCAAAGCTCCTTGGGCTACAATGTAAGTAATTGAATGAGAGGATCTCTTAACCAAACTTTCTCTTGATGTTCTTGGTTCGTGATTCATGAAAAGCTAATTTAAAAAATAAAGTAATCATGAATGTGGGACACATGAACAATTTTGATCAATAAAATTAAAATAGCATAGTCGTTAATCAATGTACCTTTAATTTTGTTGAGCCTTTATGTTTGAATCTTCCAACTTTTGGTCTTTTTCACTCAATTTCTCACCTACAATACGTTTTCTCTCACAATCGTACGTACTATGATATTTTCTATTAAATTGCAACAAGAAATTAGTCGGTACACGTAGGAAACATTTTTTAAACGAAATGCATGTACATTTTAGCATGTGAAAGTAGCAAATTCTAACACATAAACTCAGCTAAGAGGTGCCCTAGATAGTTAGGTGCCTTGTGTAGATGAAAATGTTTTAAAGCTTCCATGAGAGCATATTGATGAGTGTCAAATGTAACACTTTTTAGACCTTATTTTCATACATTTCATATCATTTTTTCCAATCTCATATATGCCTATTCATTCGGAAATCATCAACTTTCTATATTTCGGTATCTTGACTTTTATATGTTTCAGGCATTTTAGGCATCAAATGTGCGAATATTGCATCCTCCTTGAAGTCAGAGCTAAAGACAAGACCTTTTATGACCGATGAACTACAACACAAAGTCTGCATGAATGGCTTCGAAGTTAAAGAATTGAGATTAGAACATCAAGACAAGCAAAACGCCTAGCAAACGGCATGTGTACGGCCGTATGGTGGTCGTTACACTACTGTCTAGCTAGCCATTTGGATCTATGGATAGATGTCACAACCCATGTCAAAGCCCAACCCAAGAGAGGAGTGAGACGGTAGGCATACGGCCATGTGACGGTCGTCGGATGGCCTTGAATTTATCGAATCAGTCATTAGTCGATGCGTCAATAGGAATGTCTCTAATGGTACTGTAAGGAGTCGCCTCCTTTCTCGGGCCCCCAAGATCAAGAACGGGTATGACCTCGGTGGAGTTTGTGAAATAAAATTGCTTCTCTCCTTCTTACGTTGAGAACTGTTGGGAAAAACTCCTTTCGTTCCCGACTAACTCCGAGTATATAAGCGGGTATTTTGTTGCGCACTCACACGTACAACCTCACTCGTGTATATAAGCCTTTGTGATCAATACTCTCTTATTTCATTACATTACAACAACACATTACATGTATTTATATGCAAGCATGTAGGTTAACTTCCACCCATGAAACACTGACATTCACATTTTACAAGGAAGATATTACAATAGAAAATTCTAGGTTAAGACTAATCTAGACTAATCTAAACTAATCTTCCATACTTTATATGATTACTTTGACTCACTAATCTAGAAATCTCCTTACAATGATTCAAGCACAGGAATTCTAGATGCTTCCATCACCCCACTTTTAATTTCAAAATATAAATTATACCAACAATTCCTCCCTTAATTTATATTTTATATATCTCCACCGAATTTTGAAAACCTCACATTCGTCCGCTTCTTAGCTTCGGCGCCATCACCTTTTTCTCGCACCGCTCTTCCATCTAAGAAGCAGATATTCTTCTCGTCTTTGTGGCCTCGCATAACCAAGCGTCTCCCCTTGATCACCTAGTACCATCTCCTTGTGCCGACGAACCTATACCCCTTCATCGTCATCGCTCCCAACGAGATGACATTCACGTTCGCCGATGGCACATACCTCACATTGTGTAGAGTATGGCTTGTACCGTTATGAAGCCTCATCCTCACGCTTCCGGTACCTTCGACCTTCAACTTCTCACCACTCACCGAGTTGAAGTGACCAAACTCTCCACCAATCTTCAAGGTGTCAAACATTGCTTGGTCTCGATATACATGTATTGAGGCAACACTATCCATCACCCATTCTTTCTCTTTCTTGGCAATCTCCTCTCCCGTTGCCAAGTAAACATCCCCGTAATCAACTTCACTAACTTCACTAACTACATTTGTACGGGAGTCCTCTCTCTTCTTTCCCGGCGATATCTCTCTCAACTTCTTTAAGTCCTCCCTCATCCGAGGACACCGGGCTTGCATGTGACCCTTCTCTCCACAGTAGAAGCACTCGACCTCACTTCAATCTCGCGCGAGCCTGATCTCTGCCTCTGGTCATCATGCCTCCTCCATTGACTCCTCCCTCGTTCTCGCTCACCCGCAACTAGTATGCGATCCTCTCCTTTGTCGGTAGCATCATTCTTCATCATTCTCTCACTCTCCCGCAAAACAGCGGTCACCTCATCTAGAGTGAGAAACTTCCTTCCTACAAGTAACGTCTGCACCAAGGACTTGTAGGACTTCAGCAATGATGCTAGCAACAACAATGCTTGCTCCTCTTCTCCAATCTTGTCATCAGCATTCAACAATTGACATACTAGTTGATTAAACGAGTTAATGTGGTCATGAAGATTACCTCCTTCCTCCATCTTGAGCGAGTAAAGCTCCATCTTCAAGCACAAACGGTTGGTCAACGACTTCGACGCGTAGATGCTCTCGAGCTTCTCCCACAACGCCTTCGGTGTGGTCTCCTTCAACACACCATACTTAATCTCGGGAGCCAACACCAACCGAATTGTACTTACCGCCTTCCTCTGGATGCTTCTCCACTTCTCCTCGCTCATCGATCCAGGCTTCTCCTCCTCCAGAGCTTGGTCAAGACCCTGCTGCACCAAGAGGTCTTGAATCGTACTCTGCCACAAAGTGAAGTTGATCTTCCCATCAAAGAGTGGAATCTCGAACGCCCTCATTGCCTCGGCCATCATCACGTCAATACGAGATTCTTTTAGCAACTGTTACGCTAAAAAGTGTGCACGCAATAAGCCTTAAATTTATACTCGTTATATTTATCCTAACTTCTAGCGCACCCGCAGTGTACGGGACGTTTGTAGTATGGATAGTATTCCGAGGTCGAACACAAAGACTAAGGTGAAATTGATTCGGTTTTGTGATTAAGTTTAGTGAAGGTCCAAAGTTAGAAAAAGGGGGAAACAAAGAAATGAAAATCACAATTTGTTTTTGGTCGTTTTTGGTGATCAATCAAAGATCACTATTCATGCAAGGTAAACAATCAAAATAGACTAAAAATCGGCACAACTGAACAAATCAAACAAGATAATGATCAAGGAAAGAAAAAACGGATTCTAGAGGTCGGGAGTTCCGGTTATGGCATAGAACTCAAGTTATCTAATCGTTCTTTGGATTAACTATGATATGTTGGGATTAAGTGTATCTAATTTGAGAACCAATTACCGGGTAGGTCTCATGGTTCAACTAGTCCACACCTAAGGTCTCATTACCGGGTAAGTCTCTAAGAACCTAAGGATAGGAATTCTACACAAACCGGATTGTTGATTAGGGATCTAACCTATCCTTACCGGGTAAGTCTTGGAAGGGGAAGTCCTAACCAACTATCCTAGCACATCTAATCCAATGGCGGCTTATTAAGCTCACCACTACCTAAGGGTTGCTATTTTAGATTCTAAGGGCAAGGATTACCGGGTAAGTCTCTCCTAACACTTAGTCACTACACTAGGTCACCCTAGGATAGGTTAAACTCAGCAAACACTTAGGGTTTCAACAATTCATAGGTCTAAGGCAAGGTCCTTCAAACCAGGGAAAATCACGGTCTGTTCTACCGAAACCACGGCCGTGGTTCTTAAAGAACTACCCGTGATTTCTAACAGAAACTACGTTCATAAGCAAAAGTCATCCAAAGGTAATTCTAAGTCCGTTCTATCATAGTTCTAGCCATAACCATCCTTTCCTTACCCTAGAACCACATCAATCTAGCCTACAACATTCATAATGGAAATCGAGACAAACAAACATAAAATCAAAACATCCATTGCAAGATAATGAAAGAAAGAGATGAACAAATGAACTTAATCCAAAACTAAGTTGAAGATTAGAATTAGAACCACTTACAACCCTTCCAAAAGAAGGTTCAAAGACTCATACAATCTCTAGAAAACGAAATCCGAAATACAAGAAAGCTATGGTGTGTTCTTCTCCTCCTCTTCAATGGAGTTCTTCTCCTTCTCTTTGGCACTTTCCTTCCTAGAAAAACCTTTTGATTTTTGAGAATATATTTGTTAGAGAAATGGGTAATGGATGAGCTGCTCCCAAACTACCCCAGTTGCCTCAAACAATCCATGAAGGACCACTTTTATAACCAATCCTTCATGAGCTGGCCATGAGAGTCGTGGCACAGCTGTCACGAGAATCTGGCAAAATCCACGGTCATTTCCACGGCCGTGGTTCTTTGCAGAAACTTCGCCTTGGATCATTGAGCTGTGGTTTGGTGCATGACTTGTGTTGGCAAGGTTCAATGAGTCCTCCTTAGCCCTTGGCTTGTGTCCTAATGTGTCCGAGGGCGTGCCATCTAAATGAACGATCCTCAAACGCATCGTTTTAGCTCTAAACTTCCCGAAATACCTACAAAACGCACACAAGTCCGTGTAGACGTCTATCTCGACAAAATACATGTTTTGAGTGCAAAACGTCTTGGACTAATGCTAGATCATGCATGATTGAGCGAGAATTCTATCTAAATGTACACCTAAAACTATGTTATAAATCGTGTTATCAAAATACCCCATAGTTAAGGTTTGCTCGTCCCCAGGCAAATTCCCAACTATAGACTAAGAGATGACATGATTTATGTATGCAGAAAAATGGCAAAATCTTTTTGGGTTTTGTGCTTCTACTATTGGATCACCTTCATAGTCATGATCAATGGCAATCGGATAAGCAATTATGTATCAAACAATAAGGGCATGGAAAGACAATTGTACTTAACTTAAAAGCATGCATGAAATGTGAGGATGAAGATGTCAAGAAGATCAAGAGTCCATCCAATCTAGATTACTAAGCCTTACAAACATGCAAGTAGGTCATAAGGGCTTGTGACATAAAAGGCCAAGAAACGTTGCAATTGGGCGGGGGATTCTTTAGGTTATGTGATGCTAATCCGGGAATGGAACTAACTCCACATCCTTGTCCTCGATCAACTTCCCCCAAGTGTATATTTTTCCCTATCTTGCTTTCTTTTCTTTTTTTTTTCTTCTTCTTTTTCCTTTTGAGACAATGGCATTGGTGTACAAAAGCCGAAACCTTGGTGATTAGCCGTCCTCGGGCTTTTTCTTAGTTTTCGAGGTGCATCCACACCGGGCACACATTCCAAAGCTCGTTAGGGCTATTGGTTCATTTGACTTTGGCAAGGTACCAACACCCGATTATGTGAAGTGTACCGAGTTACTTGTCATTTAAACCAACGCCCCCAAACCTTTGTTTTGGCTACACTTCCACAATAATTTCAGCATTTTATTCACGACATTCTTTTCATTACATCTTCACCCCGCACTTGCTTTTCACACATTTCAACACACTAGCATGCTCCTATTCCCGGATGGGTTTAAAGGAGGTCGTTTTTATATCAATTGAGGTGCTCAAGCAATCATGATCAAGATGAGAAGTAGAGAAAGATGAAATGCCTCATTCATTCCTAGATGGTATGCAAGAACTATCATGTAATTTCGACTTTCAATACTCAATCCGTTCTAGGCAATCATCATGATCACAAGTCATACATAGAATTTAAGAGAAGTAGTTCAAGTCCACATATGCATTTATCAATTCAACACATAAGGCCATCCATGGCCAATCACAAGACAAGTTTCATCATTAGGATCATATCCAAGCCTAGAAAGCACAAAATTTTTTTTTAAATTTTCTGATTTTTATGGGATTTTCGTTTTAAGTATGTACAATGCAAGACATCTGCAAAATATTAATCTATCCTAGATGCTCATCATGCAAAGGATCATGCAAACCCCACCCCATACTTAGAAACACATTGTCCCCAATGTGGTATTCAAGTAAAGAGAGTGAAAGAAGGTTCTCACAATGTAAAATTGTTTGCTATGGTATTTGGGAATTCTCAAGTGAATTGATGTTGGATGATCCTTTCAACCATGGTAGAGAGCTCTAAGCATCCTTCAAAGCTTCGGAACCCGCGCTAGGCGCCGCTAGCCGTCCAAGTTCCGCGTCCGCTCCACCCATAATTGGTGAGGGTGTCATCATCACCATTTTCATTGCCAAGAAAGGCTTCCAATGCCACTAATGCTCTAGCACACACACGAAAGTAGACAAAACACACACAAAGCACACAAAAACAGAAAAATCTAAGCAAAAATGAAAAGGGAAAAATGTTACCAATGGGTTGCCTCCCACCAAGCGCTTCTTTAAGGTCATTAGCTTGACCAAACTCGGGAGCGTCTATTCGAGGTGAAGCGGGGCAATCATGTCTACCGGGGCTCCCGGAATATACTTCTTCAAGCGATGCCCATTCACCTTGAAATTTCCACAATGCTCCCCTCCTATTTCAATAGCTCCATGGGGAAAAATCTTCTTCACCACATATGGCCCGGTCCATCTTGATTTGAGCTTTCCGGGAAAAAGCCTTAGCCTTGAGTTGAAGAGAAGGACAAGATCTCCTTCACTCAACTCCTTTGGAATGATCCTCTTGTCATGCCACCTTTTGGTTCTCTCCTTGTAGATCCGGGCATTCTCATAAGCTTCCAACCGGAGCTCCTCAAGGGCATTGATATCAAGCAACCTCTTTTCTCCCGCTTCCTTGAGGTCAAAATTTAGCCACTTAATGGCCCAATAAGCTCTATGCTCCATTTCCACCGGAAGATGGCAAGATTTGCCATAGACCAACTTGTAGGGAGTGGTTCCAATCGGAGTCTTGAAGGCGGTTCTATATGCCCATAGTGCGTCATCGAGCTTCATAGCCCAATCCTTCCTTGTCCTAGACACCGTCTTCTCGAGGATGGCCTTGATCTCTCGGTTGGAGATCTCCACTTGACCACTAGTTTGGGGATGGTAGGGTGTTGCCACCTTATGAGTCACCCCATACTTGGCCAAAAGTGCTCCAAAGTTCCTATTTGTGAAGTGCTTCCCTCCATCACTAATGATTACCCTTGGTGTTCCAAACCTAGGGAAGATCACCCGGTTGAAGAATCGCACTACCACCTTGGCATCATTCGTAGGAGAGGCGATCGCCTCTACCCATCTTGACACATAGTCCACCGCCAATAGGATGTAGAGATTGCCACATGAAGAAGGGAATGGTCCCATGAAGTCCACACCCCACACATCAAAAATCTCAACTTCTTGGATGTTGTTCAAGGGCATTTCATTCCTCCTTGAGATGTTGCCCGTCCTTTGGCAAGCATCACATGCCGCTACAAAACCTTGCACATCTCTAAACAAGTTAGGCCAATAAAAACCGGATTGCAATACCTTTGCACACGTCTTGTGTGAGCTAGCATGGCCACCGCATGGTAAGGAGTGGCAATGCCGGATCACACTCTCCACTTCATCCTCCGGTATGCATCTTCTAAGCACCCCATCCGGGCCTCTCTTGAATAGAAGTGGCTCACTCCAATAGTAATGCCTTACATCGTTGAAGAACTTCTTCCTTTGTGCATATGTAAGTCCGGGAGGCACTTCCTCACACACCAAGTAGTTCACAATGTCGGCGTACCACGGCTCATTTCCACTAGCCACTTGGAACAAACATTCCTCCACCATTTGCAATTGTTCATCCCGGAATGAATCATCTATCGGGATGTTGTCTTTCCCAAGCTCCAATGGTGGGAGTCTACTAAGGTGATCCGCCACGGAGTTCTCGGATCCCTTCTTATCTCGTATCTCCAAATCAAACTCTTAAAGAAGAAGGATCCACCGAATCAACCTTGGTTTGGCATCCTTCTTTGTAAGTAGATAACGGATCACCGCATGATCCGTATAAACTATGATCTTCGCTCCAACAAGGTATGAGCGGAACTTCTCGAATGCATACACCACCGCCAGCAACTCCTTCTCGGTGGTAGCATAGTTGAGTTGGGCATCATCTAGCGTCTTGCTAGCATAGTAAATAGCATGAGTGCGCCCTTCTTTCCTTTGCCCTAAAACGGCCCCAACGGCCACATCACTTGCATCGCACATGATCTCAAATGGTAGACTCCAATCCGGAGGTTGCATGATAGGTGCGGAGATCAAGGCGTTCTTCAACCTACAAAAAGCTTCGAGACAATCCTTGGAAAAGACAAAATCAACATCTTTCATTAGTAGGTTAGTGAGAGGCTTAGAAATTTTAGAGAAGTCTTGAATGAACCTCCGGTAAAAACCGGCATGCCCTAAGAAACTCCTTACCCCCTTCACCGAGGTAGGTGGTGGCAACTTCTCTATCGTTTCAATCTTAGCCCTATCAACCTCAATGCCACGGTTAGACACCAAGTGTCCTAACACAATCCCTTCACTTACCATGAAGTGGCATTTTTCCCAATTTAAGACAAGATTTGTCTCCTCACTTCTTTGCAACACTAATGACAAGTTAGCCAAGCAATCATCGAAAGAAGAACCATAAACAGAGAAATCATCCATGAACACTTCCATGATATTTTCTATATATTCCGAAAAGATAGCCATCATACACCTTTGGAAGGTGGCGGGTGCATTACACAACCCAAATGGCATTCTCCTATATGCAAAGGTACCCCATGGACATGTAAAAGTCGTTTTCTCTCGGTCATCGGGGTGGATAGGGATTTGGAAGAATCCACTATACCCATCTAAATAGCAAAAATGAGAGTGTTGAGCTAACCTTTCTAGCATTTGGTCAATGAAGGGGAGGGGGAAGTGATCTTTCCTAGAAGCCATGTTCAATTTCCTATAATCAATGCACATCCTCCACCCCGTAACCGTCCTAGTCGGTATTAGTTCATTATTCTCATTAGTTACTACCGTCATTCCACCCTTCTTAGGAACTACATGAACGGGGCTAACCCACTTACTATCCGAGATAGGGTAGATAATTCCCGCATCTAGCAACTTAATGATTTCCTTTTTGACCACCTCTTTCATTATAGGGTTCAATCTCCTTTGATGTTCAATAGAGGGTTTGTGGTTATCTTCCATCATTATCTTATGCATGCACAAAGATGGCTTAATGCCAACCAAATCATCAATAGTATAACCAATAGCCTTCCTATGCAATCTTAGTTCATGCAACAACTTAGCAAGTTCATCATCACTCAAGCATGCATTAACAATCACAGGATAAGTAGAATTATCACCAAGAAATGCATACTTTAAATGAGAGGGAAGGGGTTTAAGTTCAAGTGAGGGAGGACCTTTTTCGGTTGAAGACGATCCAAATAAGATTGGATGAGATGAATCCAAAGCAAGGGAAGACTCCCCATGGCTCCTAAAAGCTTCATCATCAAGAGCTGATTCAGGGAAAACCACGGTTGGAAACACGGGTTGCTCGTCTTCCACGGCCGTGGTTCTTGCCAAGCTTGCTTCTCGGAGTTGTCCAGAAAGTTTGACGGCCGTGGTTTGTAAATCTCGACCGTGGAACTTCCAGCTGTTCACCACCTCTTCGTGGCTTTCAAATCCAACTCTTGGCTCTTCTTCCAAGGCTTCCAAAGCTTTGATTTCTTCATTGCAGACCTCTTCAACACCTTCCTCCATCATACTTAAGGCGAGAACCTTTTCCAAAGGGTCCTTGATCAAGATCGAGCTCACAATTTCTCTAGATTATTCTTGCTCGACTATGTTGAAGATGTCTTCATCAAGGGTTGGCCCTTTCATCATTGTGGACAGCTTGAACTTGATGTTCTCTTCCCCGATGTTGAAGGAGAGAGTCCCGTTCTTGCAATCCACTAAGCATCCGGAAGTGGCTAGGAAAGGTCTTCCTAAGATGATAGGAACCGGATAATCCGCCGGAATGTCCAACACTACAAAATCAATAGGCACGTAGAATCCTCCTAGCTGCACCGGTATGTCCTCTAGAATCCCAACCGGATGAGTGATAGAACGGTCCGCCATATAGAGGGTCATCTTGACCGGCTTTGGCTCTCCTAGCCCGACTTTGTTGCTAAGTGCAAGCGGTATGATGCTTACACTCGCCCCAAGATCACAAAGGGCCTCGTACTTCACATCTCCCACTCCTATTGGGACGCAAAAAGAGCCCGGATCCCTTAACTTGGGAGGCATCTCTTCCTTCATGGTTTGGATCAATTCCGAGGATCTCTTGGTCATCCTTATCTCCCCATACTCCTCCAACTTCCTTTTGTTGGAGAGTATTTCTTTCAAAAACTTCCCATATGCCGGCATTCCTAAGATAGCATCCATGAACGGAATGTTAATATGTAACTTGGACATTAGTTCAAGGAACTTACCAAAGTGATTGTCCAAACGAGCTCTTGCTCTTGATTGTGGGAATGGTAGTGGTGGCTTGTATGGAGGTGGTGCCACATAAGTTGGCTCTACATCCTTGCTCTTGCCTCCATCTTCTTGCTTTCTTCCCTCTTCTACCACTACTTGCTTTCCCTTAGCTTGATCCTTGGGCAAAGGATCCTTCATACTCAACCCACTCCTTGTTGTGATAGCCAACACTTGGCCTCTTGGGTTGTCTTCGGTTCTTCCGGGAAGCTTCCCCGGATCTCTATGTGCTTCACCCGCCTTTTGAAAGACTTGTGCTTCCAAGACCTTTTGAGCCTTAGAAATCGAAGTCACGGTGCTCTCAAGTCCACTCAATCTTCCTAGCAATTGTTCAAACATGACTTCGGTCCTATCCTTTAGAGGTTGAGTAAAACCGGGTGGAGGTTCTTGTGAAGCTCTTTGTGGTGGGGTTGTGCTTGTGGAGGCGGGAGGGTTTAAGGCTCCATCCGGGTTAGAGTAAGAAAATCCGGGATGGTTGTGGTTGGGCCGGTAATTGTTGAATTGCCGGTTGTTGTTGAAATTTCTTGGGCCTTGGTAATTGTTGAAGTTGCCCCTTCCCATATAATTCACATCTTCCTCCTTGGAAGATAGGTTGGCTTGTGGAAGCACTTGAGGAGTTGCTTGGCTCTTCAAGGTTGTAGTACACAACTCTCTCAAGGATTTCAACTCGTTGTTGATGGCGTCAAGCTTGAAATTGCTCATGGTGACCTCGCTCACCTCATATGCTCCCGCCTTTCTTCCTTCACTCTTCCTATGAGAGTACTTTTCAATCACTAGAGCTTGCTTCTCCACAAACTCCCAAGCATCATCTACATGCTTCTCCATGAAAGTCCCACCGGAAAGAGATTGTAGCTTGAATTGGCTATCTTCATCAAGTCCCTTGAAATAGATCTCCAATAGCTCAATTTTCGGTATGCCATGGTGTGGACAATCTAGGAGAAGGTCCTTGAATCTCTCCCAAGACTTGAACAAACTTTCTCTATCCCTCATCACGAAGGCATTGATCTTACCTCTTAACTCGGTGGTCTTGGAAGGTGGGAAGAACTTGGTCAAGAACTCGGTTGTCATCTCCTCCCAAGTACCAACTCGCCCTTGTGGAATAGATTGATACCAAGTTAAGGCTTTATCCTTAAGAGAGAAGGAAAAAGCCCTAAGCTTATGGTTGTTGCTCTCCAACCTTGGCGGCCTAAGAGTTTCCATCAAAATCTCGTAGTTCATCAAATGTTGGTGAGGAGACTCTCCTTCCATCCCTCCAAATTGATTATGCCGGATCATTTGTAGAACTTGAGGGCGGAGCTCATAATTGTGGGTTGCGGGATCTCCTAGATTCACACCCGGTCGGTGTGCTCTTTGCGCCGGATCCATACGTCTCCCTAGGGTTTGTGGCTCCTCAATAGCAATGGGAACAACCCTAACATTGGCCGCCTGCTGCGGTTGTGGTGGAGGAGGTGGAGGTTGTCGGCGATTAAGCTCACCTTGAACAAGGGCTTGCCTAATCTCCTCAATCTCCCTCCTAGTTTCCTCTTGCCTCTCATTGGCAAGTCTCCTTTCTTCCTCCAAGAGCTCATCTCTTAGCCTTATTTGTTCTAAGACTTCATCCAACTCAGCTTGAAGATTTCTACCGGCCATCTCTTTCTCTTTTCGGATGTTCTTGGATCTAGATCGAAGGGTTTTCTCCGGTTCGGGATCGAATGGAGCTAAATCCTTGCTACGAGACCTTCGCATACACCTAAAGAGTAATAGATGTCCTGAAAAGCAAAGACACCAACCAAAGAGAGATCAAAAGCAACAAGAAAGATCTACACAAGAAACAATCACAAAATAGACTCAATCTAGACCTAGTCCCCGGCAACGGCGCCAAAAACTTGTTACGCTAAAAAGTGTGCACGCAATAAGCCTTAAATTTATACTCGTTATATTTATCCTAACTTCTAGCGCACCCGCAGTGTACGGGACGTTTGTAGTATGGATAGTATTTCGAGGTCGAACACAAAGACTAAGGTGAAATTGATTCGGTTTTGTGATTAAGTTTAGTGAAGGTCCAAAGTTAGAAAAAGGGGGAAACAAAGAAATGAAAATCACAATTTGTTTTTGGTCGTTTTTGGTGATCAATCAAAGATCACTATTCATGCAAGGTAAACAATCAAAATAGACTAAAAATCGGCACAAATGAACAAATCAAACAAGATAATGATCAAGGAAAGAAAAAACGGATTCTAGAGGTCGGGAGTTCCGGTTATGGCATAGAACTCAAGTTATCTAATCGTTCTTTGGATTAACTATGATATGTTGGGATTAAGTGTATCTAATTTGAGAACCAATTACCGGGTAGGTCTCATGGTTCAACTAGTCCACACCTAAGGTCTCATTACCGGGTAAGTCTCTAAGAACCTAAGGATAGGAATTCTACACAAACCGGATTGTTGATTAGGGATCTAACCTATCCTTACCGGGTAAGTCTTGGAAGGGGAAGTCCTAACCAACTATCCTAGCACATCTAATCCAATGGCGGCTTATTAAGCTCACCACTACCTAAGGGTTGCTATTTTAGATTCTAAGGGCAAGGATTACCGGGTAAGTCTCTCCTAACACTTAGTCACTACACTAGGTCACCCTAGGATAGGTTAAACTCAGCAAACACTTAGGGTTTCAACAATTCATAGGTCTAAGGCAAGGTCCTTCGAACCAGGGCAAATCACGGTCTGTTCTACCGAAACCACGGCCGTGGTTCTTAAAGAACTACCCGTGATTTCTAACAGAAACTATGTTCATAAGCAAAAGTCATCCAAAGGTAATTCTAAGTCCGTTCTATCATAGTTCTAGCCATAACCATCCTTTCCTTACCCTAGAACCACATCAATCTAGCCTACAAAATTCATAATGGAAATCGAGACAAACAAACATAAAATCAAAACATCCATTGCAAGATAATGAAAGAAAGAGATGAACAAATGAACTTAATCCAAAACTAAGCTGAAGATTAGAATTAGAACCACTTACAACCCTTCCAAAAGAAGGTTCAAAGACTCATACAATCTCTAGAAAACGAAATCCGAAATACAAGAAAGCTATGGTGTGTTCTTCTCCTCCTCTTCAATGAAGTTCTTCTCCTTCTCTTTGGCACTTTCCTTCCTAGAAAAACCTTTTGATTTTTGAGAATATATTTGTTAGAGAAATGGGTAATGGATGAGCTGCTCCCAAACTACCCCAGCTGCCTCAAACAATCCATGAAGGACCACTTTTATAACCAATCCTTCATGAGCTGGCCATGAGAGTCGTGGCACAGCTGTCACGAGAATCTGGCAAAATCCACGGTAATTTCCACGGTCATTTCCACGGCCGTGGTTCTTTGCAGAAACTTCGCCTTGGATCATTGAGCTGTGGTTTGGTGCATGGCTTGTGTTGGCAAGGTTCAATGAGTCCTCCTTAGCCCTTGGCTTGTGTCCTAATGTGTCCGAGGGCGTGCCATCTAAATGAACGATCCTCAAACGCATCGTTTTAGCTCTAAACTTCCCGAAATACCTACAAAACGCACACAAATCCGTGTAGACGTCTATCTCGACAAAATACATGTTTTGAGTGCAAAACGTCTTGGACTAATGCTAGATCATGCATGATTGAGCGAGAATTCTATCTAAATGTACACCTAAAACTATGTTATAAATCGTGTTATCAGCAACAAACTTTACCCGAACACCACCACCGTAACCTCGGCTCTGATACCAGTTGTTGGGAAAAACTCCTTTCGTTCCCGACTAACTCCGAGTATATAAGCGGGTATTTTGTTGCGCACTCACACGTACAACCTCACTCGTGTATATAAGCCTTTGTGATCAATACTCTCTTATTTCATTACATTACAACAACGCATTACATGTATTTATATGCAAGCATGTCGGTTAATTTCCACCCATGAAACACCGACATTCACATTTTACAAGGAAGATATTACAATAGAAAATTCTATGTTAAGACTAATCTAGACTAATCTAAACTAATCTTCCATACTTTATATGATTACTTTGACTCACTAATCTAGAAATCTCCTTACAATGATTCAAGCACAGGAATTCTAGATGCTTCCATTACCCCACTTTTAATTTCAAAATATAAATTATACCAACAAGAACCTTGGTGGCACCTCCTTGACAATCATGTTCTTGATATCATAAGCAAAACCTCTTGTCAAGATGTTCTCATATACCTCATTATCAAGGCCACATAAAGAGGTTGTTAGCTTGTTTCTCTACGTATGTAAGGTTAAATAAATGCAAGTAACACTTTATGAATTATGAAGATTGGAAAGGAAAGAAAGAAACTAAAGTACCAAGGTAGAGGGTAATTAGTTGAGAACTAAATGAAGCATGTTATTGGAGTGAAACTTAGCTCATGTTCATTGAAAATCCTAAGGTGATAACTCACTTTGGAAGCACTTTCTTGCCTCGGTTGTTTATCCACAACTCTAATTCATACAGGTTGGGAACGAGCCATGTTCGTCAACTAAGCTAAACTCATGGGCGGAGTAGACATACTGAAGAAAATAATGGGTAAATGGCTATGGACAAATCAAAACATGCAGCAACGTTTATGTGACCAACAATATTTATTTTGATGTCGTAGATAACATATAATAATGGGGGTAACATGCAACGAACGACCACAATAAACCACAATACCATGCATAAAAGACGCAGAAATAACATGCAAAAAGAAAAAGCAGACGTGTTTTGGGTGCCGTCAATATTGAAGATCACAACAAATAGAAAGCTGAAAATACAGGAAGAACATATCAGTCGCAAGATTTTTTTTTTATCGTAAAAAGGTGACCGATTGTGCAACAACACCTAAAAGAGAAAATACAATAACAAAAATACAATACAACTGAACCACATTAGTAAAGGCGAGATGGTTGTAAAAATACAAAACAAACGAATAAAAGTAGAGAATCAATAACAACGGACAGAAAGAAACCGCAAATAAGCAAATATAAAACGAGAAAGAGAACAAACATGAAGAGAAATAAAGAATCGTGCTAAACGACAACTCCAATAAAATATGTGACAAACATAAATTAAATGTAGCCGGAATTTTTAAAAGGCCCAACAACCACAGCTAACAACAATTGAGGACTACATGGTAAGGAGCCACATAATCGCCGATAAAATCAATCCTATGCTCTGTCAACCAAATTCAAAACGAGGAAGAAGAGTAACACACCATGAATGCCTTCAACCCAACACATTAAAAAAAACACGCCAAGGAAAACGCTCTACATCTCTTTCTTGAATGACAATTGTGTTGACAACAACAAAGGGAAACACGTCATCCAAACGTGTCGGTTCTCTAGAGAAGAACAAGTGGTGAAAAGATATGAGAGCAACAAGCGAAGGTAGGCGAAAAGACGTGGGAGGCAGAACATTCTTCGGACGACGACCCACATGAAAAGTAACCAACTTAGTTGAACAAGAAGAAGAAGAAAACTAAGCGGGTCATTGAACAGGAAACAACTAGTTGGTCCATTACGAGGGGCTAAACAACAGGAACAAGAAAAGTAAACGGGCCATCGAAAAACTTATAATTAGTCGGCCCCTTACGAGGGTAAAACGGATAAAAGTCCATTACTATTCATTAAACTAACTCTTCCTTATATTCTATAATGGATAATAAATGAGATATGAGTCCTTGTTTGCTATAGCCAAATTAATAGACTTATTGAGGATGAAAATTATGAAGAATAATTCATTCGAACCTTACCCTCACAATTTAGAAAATTAAGGGATTTAAGAAAATTATTGTTTCATTCCCTCTTACTAATTTTCAAATAGTTGGAATCTATAGTGTTTTTAAAATACCATTATTTCAAAGATAATAAATAATTCTGAGATAATAAATATATTGTTGTAATTTGATTGCTTTTAGACACCTTGATTACTTAGACTTTTGTACAATGTGTTCAAGAACACTTAGAATGATGCTAGAAGAGAGGAGTGAATAAGAGAAGTAGATTTCTTTCTTGCTCTTGGTGCACTTGTTACAATGGGTGAATACCTCTATTTATAGGCAAAGTGAAGGTGAATTTCCTAATAGAAAATTAGAAAGGTAAAGAAGGTGAACAATTCACCTTGTATAATTTACCACAAAATATCTAGCAATAATTCACTCTAGAATTCTCCTAGCAATCATGTTAGTAGACATACAAGTATTTGTAACTTATACTTGTAGAATATATGTCTAACATGTATTTATGATATTCCATAACACTCCCCCTTGAATGTTCACCTTCTTCCATTATCAAACTTGAGCGGTTGTTGTTGACTCCATACTCATTATATGCTTGGGTGAAGCTGCCTCATTAAAAATCTTGTCAGGAAAAACCCAATGGGATAAAAACCTGATCGAAGGGAAAAAGAGTGCAGCGCATATAATGCTCCCCCTGATTTCAACATATGTCTCGGAGTCTACACATTCCAATCTTGCGCACAAACTCTTCAAATTTCTTCGGACACAATGATTTTGTGAACAAGTCAGCAAGATTGTCACTGGAATGGATTTGTTGAATATCAGCTTCCCCGATTTCCCCCAGTTCACGAGTGGATAAGAATTTTGACAATATGTGCTTTGTACGATCTCCCTTGATATGTCCTTTCTTCATCTGAGCAGTGCATGCTGAATTAACTTCGTACAAGATGGTTGGTTCTCTAGTGATAGGTTTCATCCCACACTCCTTTTGTATGAACTCGATCATTGCCCGTAGGGACACACACTCTCTTCCAGTTTCATACAAAGTGATCAACTCTGCGTGATTTGAGGAAGTGGCGGTGATTGTTTGTTTTGTTGACCTCCATGTAATTGTTGTTCCTCCATATGTGAATACGTATCCGTTTTGGGATTTGGCCTTGTGTGGATCAGACAAATATCCTACATCTGCATATCCAACCAAAGTGGCATCTTCCTTGTATTGATAAAATAGACCAAGGTCATGTGTACCTCGAAGGTAGCGGAATATACGTTTGATGCCATTCCAATATCTTCTTGTAGATGTACAACTGTACCTAGACAACAAATCTACAACAAAGGCAATATCTGGTCTTGTATTGTTAGTCAAATACATTAAAGCACCAATTGCACTTAAATATGACACTTCTAGGCCAAGGATTTCTTCATCCTCTTCTCGAGGACGGAACTCATCGTTTTCTACATTAAGGGATCGAACAACCATGGGTGAGCTTAAAGGGTGTGCTTTGTCCATGTAGAATCTCTTCAAGATTTTCTCAGTGTAATTAGATTGATGGATAAAGATTTCATCTCTTAAGTGCTCAATTTGCAAACCAAGACAAAGCTTAGTCTTTCCGAGATCTTTCATCTCAAATTCTTTCATCAAATACTTTGCAGTTTCTTCAAGCTCGTTGGAAATTCCAGCGATATTTAAATCGTCAACATACATTACGATTATAGCAAATCCACTTTTGGATCGCTTGATGAAAACGCATGGACATATAATGTTGTTCTTATATCCCTCCTTGAGAAGATATTCACTAAGACGATTGTACCACATCCGTCTTGATTGTTTTAATCCATACAAGGATCTTCTCAATTTTATGGAAAACATTTCTCGTGGCTTTGAGGAGTTAGCCTCAGGCAATTTTAGTCCTTTTTGGACATTCATGTAGATGTCGGTATCAAGTGACCCATATAAATATGCAGTCACGACATCCATAAGACGCATATGTAGTTTTTCAAAGACAGTCAGACCAATTAAGAATCTAAATATGGTCGCATCAATTACTGGCGAATATGTTTCATCATAATCGATTCTTGGGATTTGAGAAAAACCTTGGGCTACAAGTCTCGCTTTATATCTCACAATTTCGCTTTTCTCATTTCGTTTTCTTACGAAAACCCATTTATAGCCGACCGGTTTTACACCCTTTGGTGTATGGACTACAGACCCAAAAACTTCACGTTTTTCAGTTGATTTTAATTCTGTCTGAATTGCCTCTTTCCATTTTGGCCAATCCTTTCTACGACGACATTCATCAACTGATTTTGGCTCAATATCGTCGTCTTCAATTGCGATATCATTAACCATAGAATAGGCAAATATATCATCAACAATGATATCCTTTCTATTCCATTGTATCCTTGTATCCACATAATTTATAACAATTTCATAGTTGTCGATTCTTTCATCAAGGATATTATCTTCATTTGGGATGTTCTCATCCTCATTTTCTTTGTCTTTCTCATGTTTCTCATTTGATTCATTCATTGTAGCCTCTCCTGCTATACCCTTTTGGTTCCTTGTTTTTTTCGGTTTTAAATCTTTTGAACCAAGTGGTCTACCACGTTTTCGACGTGTTGTAGACTCATTTGCATTGGACACATTTGGTTGTCCAATGGGTACATCTATTCTTGCAGGGGCATTTGCTGCAAGAACATGTGACTTTACCATCTTCTTAGTGTCTGTAAATGCATTTGGTAATTGATTTGCAACACCTTGTAAGTGAATGATTCGTTGAACTTCTTGCTCACACATTTTTGTTCTTGGATCAAGGTGTGATGATAATGTTGTATTCTGATAACACGATTTATGACTTAGTTTTAGGTAATCATTTAGATAGAATTCCCGCTCATTCACGCATGGTTTAGCACCAGTTCATGACGTTTGCACTCAATTCACGTATTTGTCGAGATAGACGTCTACACGGACTTGTACATTGCTTTGTAGGTATTTTGGGAGATTTAGGAGCTAAAACGATACGTTTGAGGATCGTTCATCAAGATGACACGCCCTCGGACTCATTAGGATGCAAACTAGAAGCTAAGGAGGACTCATGGAACCTTGACAACACAAGCCATGCAACAAATCATGGCTTGACGAGCCTAGAAGAAAGTTTCTGGAGCAAACCACGGTTCACTGACAGATCACGGCCGTGATTCTGGCCGTGGTTTTTGCCAGGTTTTCGTGACAGCTGTGCCACGATCTCTTGGCCAGCTCTTGCAAAGTTGTAGTATAAAAGTGGTCCTGCATTGGCTGTGAGAGGCATCTTGAAGCAGCTCTCCATTTTCCACTATCATCCAATCAAAATATTCTCTCAACAAGAAGATTCTTTGGTAGGAGGTAGAAGGAAGCCACCATTGGAGAAGAGCTTCATTGGAGAAGAAAAAGAACACACCATTGATAGATTATTGATAGCTTCGTAGAGAAGAATTTCGGAATCGCTTTAACAAGTTGTATGAACCATTTGAACCTTCTTTAAGAAGGGTTGTGAGTCATTCTAATTCCATTTTCAGCTTGGTTTTGTTTTAGTTCACTTGTTCATCTCTTTCTCTTCATTATCTTGCAAATGGATGCCATGATTTTATGTTTGTTGAATTCAATTGATATAATGAATGTTGTAGGCTAAATAGATGAGGTTCTAGGGTAAGGAAAGGATGGTTATGGCTAGGGATATGATAGGATGGACTTAGATTTACCTTTGGATGACTTGTGTGCATGAACGTAGTTTCTGTTAGGAATCACGGCCAGTTCTTGCCAAACCACGGCCGTGGAAAGGTAGAACAAACCGTGATCTTACCTGGTTCGATGGATCTAGTCTTAGATTGTTAGAATGTTGAAATCCTAAGTGTTTGTTGAGTTAAATCTATCCTAGGGTGACCTAGTGTTAGCAACTAAGCGTTAGGAGAGACTTATCCGGTAATCCTTGCTCTTAGATCTCAAAGATGACAAACCCTAGGTAGTGGTGAGCCTCATAAGCCGCCATTGGATTAAGTGTGCTGGGATGGTTGTTTAGGACTAACCCTTCCGAGACTTACCCGGTAAGGATAGGTTAGATCTCTAGGTAACAATCCGGTTTGTGTAGAATTCCGTCCCTTAGGTTCTTAGAGACTTACCCGGTGATGAGACTTTAGGGATGGCCTAGTGGACCATGAGACCTACCCGGTGATTGATCCTAATCTAAAAACACTTAACCCCAACATATCATAGTTAATCCAAGGAAAGAATAGATAGCTTGAGTCCTATGCCATAACCGGAACTTCCAACCCCTAGAATCGCTTCTCTATCTTTGATCTATATCTTGTATTTTGCTTGTTTGTTTGCGTTGATTTGTTAGCTTAGTTGATTATTACATTTCGCATGATTTGTGATCTTTGATTGATCACCAAAAATCAACCAAAAACAATTGTGATTTTCATTTCTTTATTTCTCTCTCTTTTCTTAACCTAGATCTTCACTAGACTTAATCATAAATTGAATCAATCTCACCTTAGTCTTTGTGTTCGACCTCGGAATACCATCCCTACTACAAACGTCCCGTACACTACGGGTTCGCTAGGAGTTAGGATAAATATAACGAGAATATAAATTTAAAACCCATTGTGTATCACATCCTGAGCGTAACAAGTTTTTGGCGCCGTTGCTGGGGAGTAGGTCTAGATTGAGTCTATTTTATGATTGTTTATTAGTGTAGATCTTTCTTGTTGCTTTTGATCTCTTTTTGGTTTGTGTCTTTTCTTTTCAGGACATCTCTTACTCTTTAGGTGTATGCGAGATCTCGTGGCAAGGATTTAGCTCCATTCGATCCCGAACCGGAGAAAACCCTTAGATCTAGATCCAAGAGCATTAAAAAGGGAAAGGAGATGGCCGGAAGAGATCTCCAAGCTGAGTTGGATGAGGCTTTAGAGCAAATTAGGATAAGGGACGAAGCCTTGGAGAATGAAAGGAGACTTTCCAATGAAAGGCAAGAGCCCACTAGGAGGGAGATTGAGGAGATTAGGCAAGCTCTCGTGCAAAGGGAGCTTAACCGTCAACAACCTCCTCCACCTCCACCACAACCGCAGCCGGCGGCGGTGAATATTAGGGTTGTGCCCATTGCTATGGAAGAGCCACAAACGTTGGGGCAACGTATGGATCCACTACAAAGAGCACACCGTCCGGGTGTGAACTTAGGAGATCCCGCAACCCATGATTACGAGCTCCGCCCTCAAGTTCTACAAATGATCCGGCATAATCAATTTGGAGGGATGGAAGGAGAGTCTCCTCATCAACACTTGATGAATTATGAGATCTTGATGGAGACTCTTAGACCGCCAAGATTGGAGAGCAACAACCATAAGCTTAGGGCTTTTTCCTTCTCTCTTAAAGATAAGGCCTTAGCTTGGTATCAATCTATTCCACAAGGGCGAGTTGGTACTTGGGAGGAGATGACCACCGAATTTTTGACTAAGTTCTTCCCACCTTCCAAGACTACCGAGTTAAGAGGGAAGATCAATGCCTTCGTAATGAAGGATAGAGAGAGTTTATTCAAGTCTTGGGAGAGGTTCAAAGATCTTCTCTTGGATTGTCCACACCATGGCATACCGAAAATTGAGCTATTGGAGATCTACTTCAAAGGACTTGATGAAGATAGCCAATTCAAGCTCCAATCTCTTTCCGGTGGGACATTTATGGAGAAGCATGTAGATGAAGCTTGGTAGTTTGTGGAGAAGCAAGCTCTAGTGATTGAGAAATACTCCCATAGGAAGAGTGAAGGGAGAAAGGCGGGAGCATATGAGGTGAGTGAAGTCACCATGAGCAATTTCAAGCTTGACGCCATCAACAATGAATTGAAGTCTTTGAGGGAGTTGTGTGCTACAACCTTGAAGAATCAAGCAACTCCTCAAGTGCTTCCACAAGCCAATTTGTCTTCCAAGGAGGAGGATGTGAATTACATGGGAAGGGGCAACTACAACAACAATTATCAAGGCCCAAGGAACTTCAACAACAACCGGCAATTCAACAATTACCGGCCCAACCACAACCATCCCGGATTTTCTTACTCTAACCCGGATGGAGCCTTGAACCCTCCCGCTTCCTCAAGCACAACTCCACCACCAAGAGCTTCACAAGAACCTCCACCCGGATTTACTCAACCTCCAAAGCATAGGACCGAAATGATGTTTGAGCAATTTCTTGGAAGGTTGAGTGGTCTTGAGAGCACGGTGACTTCGATTTCTAAGGCTCAAAAGGTATTGGAAGCACAAGTGTTCCAAAAGGCGGGTGAAGCCCATAGAGATCCGGGAAAGCTTCCCGGAAGGACCGAAGACAACCCAAGAGGCCAAGTGTTGGCTATCACAACAAGGAGTGGGTTGAACATGAAAGATCCTTTGCCCAAGGACAATGCTAAAGGGAAACAAGTGGTGATAGAGGAAGAAACTTTGCAAAGAGATGGAGGCAAGAGCAAGGACGTAGAGCCAACCTATGTGGCACCGCCTCCATACAAGCCACCACTACCATTCCCTCAATCACGAGCAAGAGCTCGCTTGGACAATCACTTTGGTAAGTTCCTTGAACTAATGTCTAAATTGCATATTAACATTCCGTTCATGGATGCTATTTTAGGAATGCCGGCATATGGCAAGTTCTTGAAAGAGATACTCTCCAACAAAAGGAAGTTGGAGGAGTATGGGGAGATAAGAATGACCAAAAGATCCTCGGAATTGATCCAAACGATGAAGGAGGAAATGCCTCCCAAGCTAAGAGATCCGGGTTCCTTTTGTGTCCCAATTGGAGTGGGAGATGTGAAGTATGAGGCCCTTTGTGATCTTGGGGCAAGTGTAAGCATCATACCGCTTGCACTTTGCAACAAGGTTGGGCTAGGAGAGCCGAAACCGGTCAAGATGACCCTCTATATGGCGGACCGTTCTATCACACATCCGGTTGGGATCTTAGAAGACATTCCGGTGCAACTAGGAGGATTCTATGTGCCAATTGATTTTGTTGTCTTGGATATTCCGGCGGACTATCCGGTTCCCATCTTCTTAGGAAGACCCTTCCTCGCCACTTCCGGATGCCTAGTGGATTGCAAGAATGGAACTCTCTCCTTCAACATTGGAGAAGAGAACATCCAGTTCAAGTTGTCCACAATGATGAAAGGGCCAACCCTTGATGAGGATGTCTTCAACATAGTCGAGCAAGAAGAATCTAGAGAAGTTGTGAGCTCGATCTTGATCAAGGATCCCTTGGAGAAGGTTCTTACCTTAAGTATGATGGAGGAAGGTGTTGAGGAGGCTTGCAATGAAGAGATCAAGGCCTTAGAAGCATTAGAAGAGGAGACAAGTGCTCAAGATGAAGGCCACGAAGAGGAGTTGAACAGCTGCAAGAACCACGGCCGTGGAAGTGGTTCCACGGCCGTCAAACTCTCTCTAAAGCCACAGAAAACAAGCCAGGCAACTTCCACGGCCGTGGAACTTGAGCAAACCGTGGAGTTGGCCGTGGTTTCCCCTGGATCAGCCCTTGATGGTGATCAAGCTTCTAGGAGCCATGGAGAGCCTTCATTTGCTTTGGATTCATCTCATCCAACCTTATTTGGATCGTCTACACTCGATAAAGGTCCTCCTAACCTTGAACTTAAACCCCTCCCCTCTCATTTAAAGTATGCTTTCCTTGGTGATAATTCTACATATCCGGTGATTGTGAATGCATGCTTGAGTGATGATGAACTTGCTAAATTGTTGCATGAGCTAAGATTGCATAGGAAAGCCATTGGCTATACTATTGATGATTTGGTTGGCATTAAGCCTTCTTTGTGCATGCATAAGATAATGATGGAAGATAATCATAAACCCTCTATTGAACATCAAAGGAGATTGAATCCCATAATGAAAGAGGTAGTCAAAAAGGAAATCATTAAGTTGCTAGATGCGGGAATTATCTACCCTATTTCGGATAGTAAGTGGGTTAGTCCCGTTCATATAGTACCTAAGAAGGGTGGGATGACCATAGTGACTAATGAGAACAACGAACTAATCCCGACTAGGACGGTTACGGGGTGGAGGATGTGTATTGATTATAGGAAGTTGAACATGGCCTCTAGGAAAGATCACTTCCCTCTCCCCTTCATTGACCAAATGTTAGAAAGGTTAGCTCAACACTCTCATTTTTGCTATTTAGATGGCTATAGTGGATTCTTCCAAATCCCTATCCACCCCGATGACCAAGAGAAAACCACCTTTACATGTCCATGGAGAACTTTTGCATATAGGAGAATGCCATTTGGGTTGTGTAATGCACCCGCCACCTTCCAAAGGTGTATGATGGCTATCTTTTCGGAATACATTGAAAATATCATGGAAGTGTTCATGGATGATTTCTCTGTTTATGGTTCTTCCTTTGATAATTGCTTGGCTAACTTGTCATTAGTATTGCAAAGATGTGAGGAGACAAATCTTGTCTTAAATTGGGAAAAATGCCACTTCATGGTAAGTGAAGGTATTGTGTTAGGACACTTGGTGTCTAACCGTGGCATTGAGGATGATAGAGCCAAGATTGAAACGATAGAGAAGTTGCCACCACCTACCTCGGTGAAAGGGGTAAGGAGTTTCTTAGGGCATGCCGGTTTTTACCGGAGGTTTATTCAAGACTTCTCTAAAATTTCTAAGCCTCTCACTAACCTACTAATGAAGGATATTGATTTTGTCTTTTCCAAAGATTGTCTTGAGGCTTTTTGTAGGTTGAAGAACGCCTTGATCTCCGCACCTATCATGCAACCTCCGGATTGGAGTTTACCATTTGATATCATGTGTGATGCAAGCGATGTAGCCGTTGGGGCTGTTTTGGGGCAAAGGAAAGACGGGCGCACTCATGCCATTTATTATGCTAGCAAGACGCTAGATGTTGCCCAACTCAATTATGCTACTGTTCGCCCCTAAACGTGCGTGCAAATAAGTTTTAATTATAAAACTAGAATCAAGCAAGCGAACCCGCAGTGTACGGATCGATATAGTTAAGCAAGGATTTCAGAGTATCGAACACAGGGATTTGGGTGGGAACAAATTCAATTGCAGATTATCAAGCGAGTAAATATGAGAGTTTTTGCAAATATTGGGAAAACAACAATCCTAAAGATCCAAGTATCCAGCTGTGGCAATCGATTCAAGATTTACTATTGATATAAAGACAGAGTTAAGATATGCGAAAGTATGCTAATGTAAGGTAATCGTACGGTGAAGTTCCAAAGACCTTATATGGCTCACCTACCAGACACTCTCTATACAGGTTGTTGAGGCTTCAATATAGAAAGGTTCTAAAGGTAAGAATTAATGTCAAATACCCAAACTTGTAATCCAAGGATCAAGACTAACTTAACCGATTGAGGTTGTGACACTCACAATCGAGGTAGAGGTTGTTGATGCTTCACTACCACCTAGAAAAGGCAAGCCTAAACTAAGTTAAAGCAAATCTTTAACTTTGGATTTAAGTAAAAGCAGGTTCGTAAACTTAAGGGAAATTACGGTTGGATCTTGAGAATCCACGGTCGTGGAACTCAAGAACAAACCGTGATTTAGGGTTCGTCGACGATTCTCTCGAACTCTCAAGGTCTAATCTAATTACGATCGATCTATCATTATCTAAGCCACAACTATCAACCCTTCACCTTAGAATTGTTAAGGGTTTTTAGCCAATAACAGTCATGTTGATATCAAATTCAAGAATTAAAAGATTAAAAGATGAAAACTTCCGTAAACTTCCAATAAACTTCAAACCAATCTCAAAGTCACAATCAAGAACGAATGTTGTCAATAGATTCATAATAAGGCAAACAAACACAATCTTAGGAAAGAAGGAAGAACGGGATGTCAATCCGTCTTCTAAATCAAACCTAAACAAGAAGAGAAATCTTCTTGCAAAATCTTCCAAAAACTTCGATCTTCCACCAATCCGGAAATCTCAACAGCAATCTCCACCAAAAGTGCGAGATTAGGGCAAATCCAAACACGAGCGTCGATCTCCAACGAGATGTAAATGCCTCTAAGCGAGGGTAATCGAGCGTAAGCGGGAATAGGCGTGGATAAGTGCCGTTAAGCGAAGGTGACGGAATCTTCCTTCGTCCGTCTTTTTATAGGGCAAGATAAAATATCGGCCCGGCCCAATCTTCAAAAGATCGTGGCTTCAAAATGTGGCGAAAAAGATCGCCAAGATCACAGTCGTGGAAGGTTCCACGACCGTAATTTAGAGCGTGGAAAGTGTCACGGTTTGAACCATGGATTCCACGACCGTAATAGTTACTGGAATGCATCACGCCTCTCTTTGCAAGGTTTCACGGCCGTGGAACTGAACGTGGTTTGTAGTACGGCCGTATTTTAGAGCGTGGTTTATGGCAAGAACGTGATTCTTCCCTAGCCTCGTGCACTCCTCAAGTTGAACTCCATTTTGCTCCTAAGAATGCCCTCAATCCATGGACATACTCAATCAACTCTGCTTTGCTAAATTCCGTTCGGAAATGACTCTCAATCACCTATAATCAACATAAAGCTTGTGTAGACATCCATATCGACAATATAGGCAAACTAGCTCACAATTGCAACAATGCTCAATCAAAGACTATCAATATGAATCAAACATACTTAGAAAACATGCCTAGAACGTCACAATATTTCATGCTAACAAATAACCCCATACTTGCAACTTGCTTGTCCCTAAGCAAGGTCTTTCAAAAGCTTTTAAAACAAGAGTTAGGATGAAATATGTGTACCTTCTCAAAGCAATACTTCTTTTGGATGAATGTGCCTTCTAAAGAATAGATCATTCTCAAACCTTGCTTCAATCGTTTATCAAACTTTCATACACTTAATCAAAGAGTAAAAAGCAAAGAAAACTCATGAATCAATCAAACTTCTATACAAGCATCATAACCTTCAAACATTATCAAAATCAATCATAAGAAACTTCAATTTAGATCACCAAGTCATATAACATTCTTTTGATCTTAAGGACTTTCAAAGAAAAGGTCTAGAATGTGGAAGGGAAGGGAAAACTTTAAGGAATGTGGTGCATGAATCCGGGAAAGTGGACAACTACTCCTTCTTCTTCTTTTGCGGTTTCCGCACACTTTCAACTTAGAGCTTCGCTCTCTTCTTTTCATTTTTCGACTTTACTTTTGGAGTTATGGACAGAGGTGCACAAAAACCGAAGCCTAGGAGATTGGCGTTTCTCAAATTTTTTATGAGATGCCTCAAACCCTTAGCGCACATACCATAATCCGCTAGGAATATCGCTCAATCCGATTTTGGCAAGACACAAACACCCGGCTATGTGAATGGTGCCGAGTTACTCATCGTCATGATTGACTTACCCAAACCTACTATTTCTTTCTAATCTTTTGATTGCAAATAATTGCTCTCATGGCCCTCCCACATCAAACATGCCTTTTTCATTTACTTCTCCAAATTCCCGGATAGGTAAAGGAGGCTAATATTTCAATGAGGAGCTAAAATGATCAAAGAAAGAAGAAAGAAAAATCGAATTGCCTTAATCATCTCAACAAGAAGTATAAGAACTCATAGTGTGATTTCAACTTCAATTTCTCAACATGATTTAGGTAACATTCATCACATTATGAAACTTGCAAAAGAGGTAAAATTCATTCATTCAAATTCTTTTCAATTCACTATTCTTTTAAGCATGCAATTGTCATCAAACTCAATTCACAAGTAGCGATTATCATGGAAATCATCTCAATTCATTAGAAGCACAAAATTTTTCGAAATTTTTTAATTTTTATGGGTTTTTCAAGTTCTTTTTCATGCAATGCAATAATGAAACGTGCAACAATATAATGAACATGCAATGATAGTCTCGAATAAAAGCAAACATAGTGAGTAGAAGTTATTAAAAACTTTTAGTACATCCCACCGCATACTTAGGACGAACATTGTCCCTAATGTTCAAAAGAAAGAAAGAAAAGAAAGAAAAGAAAAAGAACTCACAGAGTGGCGGTGGAATGTCTAAAGCGAACGGTCAATCATCAAATCCTCATCATTGCGGCGCTGGTGGAGGCGGGAATGGAGAGAAGCTAGGATCATAAAACCGCCCAAACTGCTGGCGGTACACATCCCTCATCATGTGGTCGAGGTCGTCTAAGCGTCCATCTCTAGCATCGGCTCGGATCTCCAATGCTCCTACTCTCTCTGAAAGGCCAGTAGCCCAATCCGGCATCTGCTCGTACCATCCCGGAGCCTGACTGTACCATGCTGGAGCGTTGGATGGTGCTGGTGCTAGTGCTGCTGACTGCTCTGTGGACCAAGGAGGGGGAACGCCATACCATGTAGGAGGTGTGGTCATCCACGTAGGCCTCTCACTCACGCTAGCGCGGCGAGAAGACGAACCTGAAGCTCTAGCTGGACGTGGAGAGCGTCTCGGTACATCGGGGGCCGCCTCCGGCTGATCCGGAAACGTGCCAAACTCCTGCTCGGCTCCTCCTCCACCCTCAAACTGATCTCACATATCCTCCTCCTCAACAACTGGTGGTGGAACATATGGGGGAGCTACTATCCTGTTCGCATGCATAGCAGCGAACGTCTCCTTCCAATTATGGCGTCCCACCATAATGGAGTACTCCGGCAGCCACTCTATACCCCTACCCGTCCTGCTCTCCCAAGGCATGCCCGCATAAGGCGGACCTCTATGTGTGGGGAAAATAAGACCCCTAGTCATGAAAGCATGTAGCCCTAAAGGTATGGCCGGTATACGGGTGCAAGCAGAAAAATCAACACCTAAGCTCCTGGCAATGTGGGTAACTATCCCACCATATCCGATGTTGCCCTTCTTCTTGTTCTTGAGCTTGCTCATAGTAGCAGCCATGAGAGTAGCACAATCAGCACGGCGTCCATACAGCATGGAATACAGCAAAAAGAGCTCATCCGTCTTGATCTTTTGGGGCGTCTCCGTCCTAGGAAAGAGACACTCCGAAAGAACACGGTGAGCTATCTTCAAGGCTAGGTGGTACATCAACCTAGCCTTGGTATCAGCAGGTTGCCAACGGTCCTCGTCGGCGTAAATCATCGCTACCTCCTTCCAAAAGTCCTTGGCGTAAACGCCACTAGGAAATCGACCGTTAAAGGTCTCCTGAAACCCGAAAAAGGTCCCAAACTCACGGATGCTAAAATGATAGTCTCTTTCCATGAGACGGAAAGAGACGGTCCTGTCTACATGGCTGTGCTCGAAAGACGTCACAACCTCCCGTGTAATCTCCTCATAAGCGTCTTCTCGGATAGCCGAGAAGACAACTAGCCCGGCTCTATCCAAGAGCCAAGTAAGGTCATCCATAATGTTGAGAGGAGCTAGATCCTCCAACAACAAGTATCTAGGACCAATCACAGCCCTCTCCTTGATCCTCTCGAGTGCATCGAGGTGATCCTCATGTATGGTCGGGACTCTAGGGCTAGGAGGTGAGGGTGATGAAGGTGAAGATGGAGGTGAAGGGGAAGAGGGTGGTGGTGCTCTAGAGGATGAGGAGGAGGAGGGATTACCCTTCCTCTTCTTATTCTGATCATTCTTCTTCTCTTTAATCCTCCCCGAAACTCTCCTCACAAAGTCCATTCTGTTCAAAATTACGGGCTGTTCTATAGAACCCACGGCCGTAATTCCTCCAGAGACCGTGATTCGTCTCAAAAAGTCGCAAATCTCAGCAGATCAGCACTCAATCTCCACAAACAGGCAGTCCTAATCTAATTTCTTCCAATCTCAATCAGTTCTTCCTAAAATCTCTAACAAAAACGAACCAAATCGACAAAGATCAAGAAGAGTGGAAAAACCTATTTTTCGGATTGAAAAATCCGAATTGCGCGTTCCTTGGTGAATTTCCGCTCGATTCGTCGCTTGGATCTTGTTGGTGGTCGAATTTTCTTCAGTTTAGGAAGAAGAATCGTTAAAAACGATTAAGAAATGAGGATTTGAGAGAGGAGGCGTGGATTCGGCTTTTAGGTCGTGGAAGAGGGGTTTTGTGGTGGTTTTTGTGAAGAACGTGGTTTATATAGTCACAGGCAAAATTTTGAAAATCACGGTCTGTCGGGGTGTTCCACGGCCGTGGAAATGTACGGAACCGTGGTTTTGGTGATTTTTCAAAGGCTTTTGAAAATTACGGGTACTGTAGCTGTCACGACCGTGGTTTAGGCCGTGGAACTCTCTGTAAAGCTCCAAAGTCCAGATTTCGTCACTTTTCTTCAACATTATCCTCCCCTTTTCCTTTTCCATCGTTCCTACATCCAAAAACACGAACATACCGGAAGGAATCGAAGGCAAAAACAAGAATACAATACCTTGGGTTGCCTCCCAAGAAGCGCTTTGTTTAAGGTCCGTAGCTAGACCAATTTCGCACTTATTCGAGTGCGGTGGGCGCGAACTCTTCAGTTTGGAGTTCCGGCGTATACTTCTTGAGTCGTTGGCCGTTCACCTTAAAGCTTCCGCTCGTTTCACCCCATACTTCAACTGCACCATGGGAAAAAATACGCTTAATTAGAAAAGGTCCGGTCCAACGAGATTTAAGCTTACCTGGAAAGAGACGAAGCCTTGAATTGAAGAGGAGAACTTGATCTCCTTCTTTGAAGTCCTTTGGAATGATATGCTTATCATGCCAACGCTTTGCTCTCTCCTTATAGATCTTAGCGTTTTCATAAGCGTTCAAGCGGAGTTCATCCAGCTCATTGATGTCTAGGAGACGCTTCTCTCCCGCTTCTTTCATGCTGAAGTTCAACCACTTGATAGCCCAAAACGCTTTGTGCTCCAACTCTACCGGTAAGTGACAAGACTTCCCATACACAAGGTTGTATGGTGTGGTTCCTATGGGAGTCTTGTATGCAGTCCGGTATGCCCACAAAGCATCGTCAAGCTTCAAGGACCAATCCTTCCTAGTCCTTGAAACTGTCTTCTCTAGAATTCTTTTGATCTCCCTATTTGAGATCTCAACTTGTCCACTTGTTTGTGGATGATAAGGGGTAGCAATCTTGTGAGTAACCCCATACTTAGCTAGAAGAGCTTCAAAGCGACGGGCTATGAAGTGTGAACCTCCATCACTAATGATCGTCCTTGGCGTCCCAAATCGCGGGAAGATGGTCTTGTTAAAGAACTTAACCACCACCATAGCATCATTTGTGAGAGAGGCAATTGCTTCCACCCATCTAGAAACATAATCCACCGCCAATAGTATGTATTGGTTTCCACAAGAGGATGGGAATGGTCCCATGAAATCAACTCCCCAAACGTCGAAAATCTCCACCTCTTGGATGTTGTTGAGGGGCATCTCATTCCTTCTAGAGATATTGCCTATTCTTTGACAAGCATCGCAGCAACAAACAAAGGATTGCACATCTCTAAACAAAGTAGGCCAAAAGAATCCAGATTGCAATACCTTTGCGCTATTCTTGTTCGAACTAGCGTGTCCTCCACAAGGTAGTGAGTGACAATGGCGGATGACACTTTGCATCTCATCTTCCGGCACACATCGCCGAATGATGCCATCCGGACCTCTCTTAAAGAGGAGAGGCTCGTTCCAATAGTATTTCCGGACGTCCTTAAAGAACTTCTTCCTTTGTGCGTAGGATAGTCCGGGCGGTATCTCCTGACAAACCAAATAGTTAACAAAATCAGCAAACCATGGTTCGTTACCTTTGGAGATCACATCGATGCACTCTTCAATAAGGTGTAGGTGTTCGTCCGGGAAGGAGTCATCGATGGACAAATGGTCGTCCTCTAGATGTGTTAGGCGACTCAAATGATCCGCAACAGAATTTTCTGAACCTTTCTTGTCGCGGATCTCAAGATCGAATTCTTGTAGGAGAAGAATCCATCTAATTAGCCTTGGCTTCGCATCTTTCTTTGCAAGGAGGTACCGGATCGCAGCATGATCCGTGTAGACAATCACCTTTGCACCTACAAGATAAGAGCGAAACTTGTCAATAGCATAGACAATGGCTAAAAACTCTTTCTCGGTAGTGGCGTAGTTGAGCTGCGCTTCATCTAGCGTCTTGCTAGCATAGTATATGGCATGAGTTCGCCCCTCTTTTCGTTGTCCAAGAACAGCTCCAATAGCTACGTCACTAGCATCGCACATAACCTCAAAGGGAAGAGTCCAATCTGGAGGTTGGATAATAGGTGCTGAAATTAGAGCTTGCCGGATTGTGTTAAACGCATCCAAACATTCCTGTGAAAACTCAAAAACTGCATCCTTCATCAATAAATTAGTGAGCGGTTTTGATATCTTAGAAAAGTCCTTAATGAAACGTCTATAAAATCCAGCATGTCCTAGGAAACTTCTTATCCCTTTCACCGAAGTTGGGGGAGGAAGTTTCTCTATGGTCTCTATCTTAGCTTTATCTACTTCTATCCCTCTACTAGAGACTAAGTGACCTAATACAATTCCTTCCTTAACCATAAATTGACACTTTTCCCAATTAAGAACTAGGTTAGTGTCTTCACATCTTTGCAAAACAAGAGAAAGGTTAGAAAGGCAATCGTTAAAGGAGGAACCATATACGGAGAAGTCGTCCATGAAGACTTCCATGATTTCCTCTATGTATTCGGAGAAGATGGCCATCATGCACCGTTGAAAGGTGGTTGGGGCGTTGCAAAGCCCGAACGGCATTCTCCTATAAGCAAACGTACCCCACGGGCACGTGAATGTGGTCTTCTCCTGATCATCCGGATGTATCGGAATCTGAAAGAAACCACTATAGCCGTCAAGGTAGCAAAAATGTGAATGTTGTGCTAACCTTTCAAGCATTTGATCAATGAACGGCAATGGGAAGTGATCCTTCCGCGTTGCATTGTTGAGCTTGCGGTAGTTTATACACATCCGTCATCCCGTCACGGTTCGGGTAGGAATGAGTTCGTTGTTCTTGTTGGTGATGACCGTCATTCCTCCCTTCTTCGGAACTACTTGAATTGGACTCACCCACTTACTATCGGAAATAGGGTAGATGATACCTGCATCAAGAAGCTTAAGAATTTCCTTCTTGACAACCTCCTTCATGGTCGGATTCAACCGCCTTTGAGGTTGTCTTGAAGTTCTAAAATCTTCCTCCATTAGTATCTTATGCATGCATAGGGAGGGTTTAATTCCTACTAAGTCCTCAATAGTATAGCCTAAAGCTTTCCTATGTTTCCCAAGGACAATCATAAGCTGATTATGTTCATCTATGCTTAGTTCGGAACTAATGATAACCGGAAAGGTAGAATTAGGTCCTAGAAAAGCGTACCTTAGAAGAGTAGGAAGTGGTTTTAGTTCAATCGCTTTCGGAGCTTCCACCGATCCTTGAGGAGCATCCGATGTCTCCTTAGAAGTCTCTAAGGGTATTGAGTGTGTGGGAGAAGAATCAGAAGAAGTTGAAGAAGTGTCTCGATCACTCCTTTCCACGCCCAAAATTACAGGTTCTTCATGGCCTCCACGGCCGTGGTTTAGGGCGTGGAAGGGAAATACGGTTGTCACATCTTCTCCACGACCGTATAACTCCCTGGAGTGGGACACGGTTTTGGTTGTGAAATCCACGGCCGTGGAATACAGTGTGTGACCGTGGATTCTCACGTTTTCTGCCTCATCGTGGAGTTTTTCAAACTCCACTTCACCCATCTCTTGTGCTTCTAAGGCTTCAATTGCCTCATTGCACTCTTCTTCTTCCCCTACATTTGTTAGACTCATAGTGATAACTTTTTGCAAAGGATCGTTAAAGAGAATCGCACTTACCTCCTCCCTAGACAAACCCTCTTCATCTTGGATATCGAAAATATCCTCATCAAAGATTGGCTCCTTCACTAGAGTGGAAAGAACGAACTCTACTTTCTCTTCTCCTATATCAAAAGCGAGTCTACCATTCTTGCAATCGACTATGCAGCCGGAAGTTGCAAGAAACGGTCTTCCGAGTATGATCGGGACCGGACTATCTGCAGGAATATCAAGCACGACAAAATCAATGGGAACAAAGAATTTACCTAGCTTGACCGGGACGTCTTCTACAATACCGACGGGGCGAGTGATGGATCGATCCGCCATGTATAACATCATCTTCACCGGTTTAGGGTCGCCTAAACCGATCTTCCTACATAATGCAAGTGGTATGATGCTCACACTTGCTCCTAAGTCACATAAAGCGTCATATGTGACATCTCCCACTCCAATGGGAATGCAAAATAACCCCGGATCCTTCAACTTTGGGGGCATTTTCTCCTTCATGGTCTTGATGAGATCCGAAGAATCCGAACTCATCTTAACCTCACCGAAGTCTTCCAGCTTCCTCTTATTGGAGAGGAGCTCCTTCAAGAACTTGCCATAAGCCGGCATACCTACAATAGCATCAATAAATGGTATATTAATATGCAGCTTGCTCATGAGTTCTATGAACTTACCGAATTGTTTATCTAGGCGCGCTCGCGCTCTAGATTGAGGGAATGGTAGGGGAGGTTTGTAAGCTGGAGGAGGAACGTAGACATCTTCCTTCTCCTTCCCCTTTTCTTTGTCTTTGTCCTTTTCTACGGAGACTTCAACAAACTTAGGCTGCGGATCGGTAGTAGTCACTCCGCTCCTAGTTGTGATTGCCATAACCCTTCCCTTAGGGTTGTCCTCCGTCTTTCCTGGAAGCTTCCCTTGATTCCTAGGAACTTCCTCCGCATGGCTGAACATTTGGTTTTCTAAAACCTTTTGAGCTTTATCAACCTTGGAAATTTGATCATCAACCTTAATGATGCGGTTCTCCAACCCTTGAAGCTTTCCCAAAATCGTTTCCAACATGGGATCGGGATTTTCCTTTCCCGAAGTGTTTCCTCCATTTGATGTTTGCCCCTAGCTTCTCAAAGGAGTAGAGGAAGAGGAAGGTGGGGTTAGTGAATTAGAATTGGAAGGATAAGAGTTACCGGAATTTTGTTGATTAGAGCGTCAATTGTTGTTACTTGAACCCCTATTGTTGTTCCAATTGTTGTTCCGGCCGTTATTATTGTTGTTGTTGCCATTCCAATTGTTGCTCCAGTTATTGTTCCGGTTGTTGTTGTTGTTGCGGTTTGTGTTATCACCGCCATTGTTGTTGCGCAAATAACCAACATCCTTCCCTTGTTGCTTTGGGAAGTTGGTCTTGATAGCCTCCTTCAACTCTTTGATTTCATTGTTGAGGGAGAAAATCTGATTTTGAGCTTCATGTGTGAGCTTTGCTCCTTGCTCCACACAATTTCCCTCCACTTTTCGGTGGGAATACTTCTCTATGACTCTTGCTTGCTTCTCAATGAAGTCCCAAGCGTCATCTTCTCTCATGTCCATGAATGTTCCGCATGAGAGGGATTGGAGGTTGAATTGCGTTCCCGCATCCAGCCCCTTATAGTAAATCTCCAGCAAGGCAAGTTTGGATATGCCATGATGAGGGCAATCCAAGAGCAAATCCTGAAACCTTTCCCAAGATTGAAACAAACTTTCGTTAGGTCTTATGGAAAAAGCATTAATCTTACCTCTAAGTTCCGCCGTTTTGGATGGCGGAAAGAATTTGGTGAGAAACTCCACGGAAAGGTCTTCCCACGTGTCTAGTTTCCCCCTAGGAAGAGCTTGGTACCAAGACAACGCTTTCCCCTTCAAAGAGAAGAAGAAAGGCTTGAGCTTATAGTTGTTGGTAGTAGCGCTCTTCGGTCTCATTGTCTCCATCATACACTCAAAGTTTTGCAAGTGTTGGTGTGGAGATTCAGCGCTTGTCCCGCCAAATTGGTTTTGGCGAACAAGAGTAATAACTTGAGGGTTGAAGCTAAACCCTTGTACATCTTCAGCATCAAAATTCACGCCCAAGCGGCGTGGTTGTTGTGTTGGATCCATCCGCTGGCCAAGAGTTCTTGGCTCATCATCTACACGTTCGATCCCCGCATTCCTAGGCGGAATGCGGCGATTAGCAGCTCCCCGTGGATGGAAAGGATTCACATTGATCGTGGGATCAATCTCCTCTAGCGGTGGCATGGAAGAATCACTATCATCAGCGGATGAGTGACTTCTTCTTCTAGATCTTGATCCCCTCCTTGAGGATTTCTTGCTCCCCTTATTGTTGAGGTCGCTTAGTTCTATCCTCATTTGGAAAATCATATCCTGTAGATTGTTAACTTGGGATTGATGGCGATCCATCTCATCCCGGCGAATGTTCTCATTCCATTGGAGTTGAGCTTCCTTCTCCGCCAACTCCGCTTGAAGATCACGTTCGTGTTCTTCAGCCATCTTCTTTTCCTTGCGCTTTTGACTTAAAGTTTTCTCTAGCTCTTGATCAAGAGGTAAGAGATCTTCGGTGTTCCTAGACCTGCGCATGCACTCAAAGTAATATCAAATAACGAGAGCAAGCTCCCAAGCTTGACAACCGGCTACCGAATTCGGTCAAAACCAAATCCCTGGCAACGGCGCCAAAAACTTGTTCGCCCCTAAACGTGCGTGCAAATAAGTTTTAATTATAAAACTAGAATCAAGCAAGCGAACCCATAGTGTACGGATCGATATAGTTAAGCAAGGATTCCAGAGTATCGAACACAGGGATTTGGGTGGGAACAAATTCAATTGCAGATTATCAAGCGAGTAAATATGAGAGTTTTTGCAAATATTGGGAAAACAACAATCCTAAAGATCCAAGTATCCAGCTGTGGCAATCGATTCAAGATTTACTATTGATATAAAGACAGAGTTAAGATATGCGAAAGTATGCTAATGTAAGGTAATCGTACGGTGAAGTTCCAAAGACCTGATATGGCTCACCTACCAGACACTCTCTATACAGGTTGTTGAGGCTTCAATATAGAAAGGTTCTAAAGGTAAGAATTAATGTCAAATACCCAAACTTGTAATCCAAGGATCAAGACTAACTTAACCGATTGAGGTTGTGACACTCACAATCGAGGTAGAGGTTGTTGAGGCTTCACTATCACCTAGAAAAGGCAAGCCTAAACTAAGTTAAAGCAAATCTTTAACTTTGGATTTAAGTAAAAGCAGGTTCGTAAACTTAAGGGAAATTACGGTTGGATCTTGAGAATCCACGGTCGTGGAACTCAAGAACAAACCGTGATTTAGGGTTCGTCGACGATTCTCTCGAACTCTCAGGGTATAATCTAATTACGATCGATCTATCATTATCTAAGCCACAACTATCAACCCTTCACCTTAGAATTGTTAAGGGTTTTTAGCCAATAACAGTCATGTTGATATCAAATTCAAGAATTAAAAGATTAAAAGATGAAAACTTCCGAAAACTTCCAATAAACTTCAAACCAATCTCAAAGTCACAATCAAGAACGAATGTTGTCAATAGATTCAGAATAAGGCAAACAAACACAATCTTAGGAAAGAAGGAAGAACGGGATGTCAATCCGTCTTCTAAATCAAACCTAAACAAGAAGAGAAATCTTCTTGCAAAATCTTCCAAAAACTTCGATCTTCCACCAATCCGGAAATCTCAACAGCAATCTCCACCAAAAGTGCGAGATTAGGGCAAATCCAAACACGAGCGTAAGCGGGAATAAGCGTGGATAAGTGCCGCTAAGCGAAGGTGACGGAATCTTCCTTCGTCCGTCTTTTTATAGGGCAAGATAAAATATCGGCCCGGCCCAATCTTCAAAAGATCGTGGCTTCAAAATGTGGCGAAAAAGATCGCCAAGATCACGGTCGTGGAAGGTTCCACGACCGTAATTTAGAGCGTGGAAAGTGTCACGGTTTGAACCATGGATTCCACGACCGTAATAGTTACTGGAATGCATCACGCCTCTCTTTGCAAGGTTTCACGGCCGTGGAACTGAACGTGGTTTGTAGTACGGCCGTATTTTAGAGCGTGGTTTAGGGCAAGAACGTGATTCTTCCCTAGCCTCGTGCACTCCTCAAGTTGAACTCCATTTTACTCCTAAGAATGCCCTCAATCCATGGACATACTCAATCAACTCTTCTTTGCTAAATTCCGTTCGGAAATGACTCTCAATCACCTATAATCAACATAAAGCTTGTGTAGACATCCATATCGACAATATAGGCAAACTAGCTCACAATTGCAACAATGCTCAATCAAAGACTATCAATATGAATCAAACATACTTAGAAAACGTGCCTAGAACGTCACAATATTTCATGCTAACAGCTACCACCGAGAAGGAGTTGCTAGCGGTTGTGTATGCATTTGAGAAGTTCCGCTCATATCTTGTTGGAGCGAAGGTCATAGTTTATACGGATCATGCTGCGATCCGTTATCTACTTACCAAGAAGGATGCCAAGCCTAGGTTGATTCGGTGGATCCTTCTTCTACAAGAGTTTGATTTAGAAATCCGGGACAAGAAGGGATCCGAGAACTCCGTGGCGGATCACCTTAGTAGACTCCCACCATTGGAACTTGAAAGAGATGACATCCCGATTGATGATTCGTTCCGGGATGAGCAATTGCAAATGATGGAAGAATACTTGTTCCAAGTGTCTAGAGGAAGTGAGCCATGGTTTGCCGACATTGTGAACTACTTAGTGTGTGAGGAAGTGCCTCCCGGTTTGACATATGCCCAAAGGAAGAAGTTCTTCAAAGATGTTAGGCATTACTATTGGAGCGAGCCACTTTTGTTCAAGAGGGGGCCGGATGGAATGTTTAGAAGATGCATACCGGAGGATGAGGTGGAGAGTGTGATCCGCCATTGCCATTCCTTGCCATGTGGAGGGCATGCTAGCTCCCACAAGACATGTGCGAAGGTGTTGCAATCGGGCTTCTTTTGGCCAAGTTTGTTCAAGGATGTGCAAAGCTTTGTGGTAGCTTGTGATTCTTTCCAAAGGACGGGCAACATCTCAAGGAGGAATGAGATGCCTTTGAACAACATACAAGAGGTGGAAATATTTGATGTATGGGGTGTGGACTTCATGGGACCATTCCCTTCTTCATGTGGCAACCTCTACATCCTATTGGCGGTTGATTATGTATCGAGATAGGTGGAGGCAATCGCTTCCCCTACAAATGACGCCAAGGTTGTGGTGCGGTTCTTCAACCGAGTGATCTTTCCTAGGTTTGGAACACCAAGGGTGATCATAAGTGATGGAGGGAAGCACTTCACCAATAGGAACTTTGGGGCACTTTTGGCTAAGTATGGGGTGACTCATAAGGTGGCAACACCTTACCATCCCCAAACTAGTGGCCAAGTGGAGATCTCCAACCGGGAGATAAAGGTCATTCTCGAGAAGACGGTATCTAGAACTAGAAAGGATTGGGCTATGAAGCTTAATGATGCCTTGTGGGCATATAGAACCGCTTTCAAGACACCGATTGGCACCACTCCTTACAAGTTGGTCTATGGCAAGTCTTGCCATCTTCCAGTAGAAATAGAGCATAGAGCGCATTGGGCCATCAAGTGGCTAAATTTTGACCTCAAGGAGGCCGGAGAGAAGAGGTTGCTTGATATGAACGCACTTGAGGAGATCCGGTTGGATGCATACGAGAATGCCCGGATCTACAAGGAGAGGACCAAGCGGTGGCATGACAAGAGGATCATCCCCAAGGAGTTGAGTGAAGGAGATCTTGTCCTTCTCTTCAACTCAAGGCTGCGACTTTTTCCCGGAAAGCTCAAATCAAGATGGACCGGGCCATATGTGGTGAAGAAGATCTTTCCCCATGGAGCTATTGAGATTGGAGGGAATCATTGTGAAAACTTTAAGGTGAATGGGCACCGGTTGAAGAAGTATACCCCGGGAGCTCCGGTGGATATGATTGCCCCACTTTACCTTGAGTAGACGCCCCCGAGTTTGGTCAAGCTAATGACCTTAAAGAAGCACTTGGTGGGAGGCAACCCATTGGTAACATTTTCCCTTTCTTGTTTTGCTTTTGTTTTAGATTTTTCTATCTTTGTGTGTGTTTCGTGTGCTTCGTGTGTGTGCTAGAACGTTAGTGGCATTGGAAGCCTTGCTTGACATATGAATAATGATGATGAACCCCTAATCAATTATGGGTGGAGCGGACGCGGAACTTGGACGGCTAGCGGTGCCTAGCGCGGGTCCCGACGCCTTGATGAATACTTAGAGCTCTCTACCATGGTTGATAGGATCACCCAACATCAATTCACTTGAGCAATCCCAAATACCATAGCAAACCACTTTTACATTGTGAGAACCTTCTTTCACTCTTCTTTACTTCATTTACACATTGGGGACAATGTGTTTCTAAGTATGGGGTGGGATTTGCATGATCCTTTGCATGATGAGCATCTAGGATAGTTCACCATTTTCGCATGTCTTGCATTGTATACATTCATTTCGAAAATCCCCTAAAAATTCAGAAAATTTAAAAAATTTTGTGCTTTCTAGGCTTGGATATGACCCTAATGATGAATCTTGTCTTGTGGATTGGCTATGGATGGCCTTATGTGTTAAATTGATGAATGCATATGTGGACTTGAAGTACTTCTCTTGAATTCAATGAATGATTTGTAATCATGATGTTTGCCTAGAATGGATTGAGTATTGAAGATCGAAATTACATGATAGTTCTTGCATACCATCTAGGAATGAATGAGGCAATTCATCTTTCTCTACTTCTCATCTTGATCATGATTGTTTGAACACCTCAATTGAGATAAATTTGACCTCTTTTGACCCATCCGGGAATAGGAGCATGTTAGTGTGTTGATGTGTGTGAAAAACAAGTGTGGGGTGAAGATGTTGATGAAAGAATAAATGCTGAATTTGTTGTGAAAGTGTAGCCAAAAATATAGGTTTGGGGGCGTTGGTTTAAATGACAAGTAACTCGGTACACTTCACATAATCGGGTGTTGGTGCCTTGCCAAAGTCAAATAAACCAATAGTCCTAACGAGCTTTGGTATGTGTGCCCGGTGTGGATGCACCTCAAAAAATAGAAAAAGCCCGAGGATGGCTAATCACCAAGGTTTCGGCTTTTGTACACCAATGCCATTGTCTCAAAAATAAGTCAAAGAAAAAGAAAAGAAAGAAAAGATAGAGAAAAATATACACTTGAGGGAAGTTGATCGAGGACAAGATTGTAGAGTTAGTTCCATTCCCGGATTAGCACCACATAGCCTAGAAAATTCCCCACCTAATCACAACGTTTCTTGGCCTTCTAATTCATAAGACCTTATGACCTATTTGCATGTTTGTAAGACTTAGTAATCTAGATTGGAAATGCTCTTGATCTTCTTGGCTTCTTCATTTTTACATTTCATGCATGCTTTTGAGTTAAGTATAATTGTCTTTCCATGCCTTCATTTGTTTGATGCATGATTGCTTATCCTTTGCCATGAAACATGACTATGAAGGTGATCCAATAGTAGAAGCACAAAACCCAAAAAGATTTTGCCATTTTTCTACATACATAAATCATGTTATCTCGTAGTCTATAGTTGAGAATTTGCTCGGGGACGAGCAAACCTTAAGTATGGGGTATTTTGATAACACGATTTATGACTTAGATTTAGGTAATCATTTAGATAGAATTCTCGCTCATTCACGCATGGTTTAGCACCAGTTCATGACGTTTGCACTCAATTCACGTATTTTGTCGAGATAGACGTCTACACGGACTTGTGCAATGCTTTGTAGGTATTTTAGGAGATTTAGGAGCTAAAACGATACGTTTGAGGATCGTTCATCAAGATGACACGCCCTCGGACTCATTAGGATGCAAACTAGAAGCTAAGGAGGACTCATGGAACCTTGACAACACAAGCCATGCACCAAATCATGGCTTGACGAGCCTAGAAGAAAGTTTCTGGAGCAAACCACGGTTCAATGACAGATCACGGCCGTGATTCTGGCCGTGGTTTTTGCCAGGTTTTCGTGACAGCTGTGCCACGATCTCTTGGCCAGCTCTTGCAAAGTTGTAGTATAAAAGTGGTCCTGCATTGGCTGTGAGAGGCATCTTGGAGCAGCTCTCCATTTTCCACTATCATCCAATCAAAATATTCTCTCAACAAGAAGATTCTTTGGTAGGAGGTAGAAGGAAGCCACCATTGGAGAAGAGCTTCATTGGAGAAGAAAAAGAACACACCATTGATAGATTATTGATAGCTTCGTAGAGAAGAATTTCGGAATCGCTTTAACAAGTTGTATGAACCATTTGAACCTTCTTTAAGAAGGGTTGTGAGTCATTCTAATTCCATTATCAGCTTGGTTTTGTTTTAGTTCACTTGTTCATCTCTTTCTCTTCATTATCTTCCAAATGGATGCCATGATTTTATGTTTGTTGAATTCAATTGATATAATGAATGTTGTAGGCTAAATAGATGAGGTTCTAGGGTAAGGAAAGGATGGTTATGGCTAGGGCTATGATAGGATGGACTTAGATTTACCTTTGGATGACTTGTGTGCATGAACGTAGTTTCTGTTAGGAATCACGGCCAGTTCTTGCCAAACCACGGCCGTGGAAAGGTAGAACAAACCGTGATCTTACCTGGTTCGATGGGTCTAGTCTTAGATTGTTAGAATGTTGAAATCCTAAGTGTTTGTTGAGTTAAATCTATCCTAGGGTGACCTAGTGTTAGCAACTAAGCGTTAGGAGAGACTTATCCGGTAATCCTTGCTCTTAGATCTCAAAGATGACAAACCCTAGGTAGTGGTGAGCCTCATAAGCCGCCATTGGATTAAGTGTGCTAGGATGGTTGTTTAGGACTAACCCTTCCGAGACTTACCCGGTAAGGATAGGTTAGATCTCTAGGTAACAATCCGGTTTGTGTAGAATTCCGTCCCTTAGGTTCTTAGAGACTTACCCGGTGATGAGACTTTAGGGATGGCCTAGTGGACCATGAGACCTACCCGGTGATTGATCCCAATCTAAAAACACTTAACCCCAACATATCATAGTTAATCCAAGGAAAGAATAGATAGCTTGAGTCCTATGCCATAACCGGAACTTCCAACCCCTAGAATCGCTTCTCTATCTTTGATCTATATCTCGTATTTTGCTTGTTTGTTTGCGTTGATTTGTTAGCTTAGTTGATTATTACATTTCGCATGATTTGTGATCTTTGATTGATCACCGAAAATCAACCAAAAACAAATGTGATTTTCATTTCTTTATTTCTCTCTCTTTTCTTAACCTAGATCTTCACTAGACTTAATCATAAATTGAATCAATCTCACCTTAGTCTTTGTGTTCAACCTCGAAATGCTATCCCTACTACAAACGCCAAGTACACTGCGGGTTCGCTAGGAGTTAGGATAAATATAACGAGAATATAAATTTAAAACCCATTGCGTATCACATCCTGAGCGTAACACATTCCACGTAATTTCTTTCAAACTTGGGTCCACTTTCTTCTTTTCTCCCCCTAAGATTGGGAATGTATTTTCATCAAAGTGACAATCAGCAAATCTTGCTGTAAACAAATCACCCGTTATTAGTTCAAGATATCTAATGATCGAGGGGGATTCAAAACCAACATATATTTCCAATCTTCTTTGTGGACCCATCTTTGTACGTTGTGGTGGAGCAATAGGAACATAAAATGCACATCCAAATATTTTTAGATGTGATATATTAGGCTCCTTACCAAACACTAATTGCAATGGGGATTGTTCATGGTTTGCACTTGGTCTTAATCGAATCAAGGCTGCAGCATGCAATATCGCATGTCCCCAAGCAGATGGTGGTAATTTTGATTTTATCAATAATAGTCTAGCAATTAATTGCAATCTCTTTATCAATGATTCATCAAGACCATTTTGTGTGTGAACATGAGCTACTGGATGTTCCACATCAATCCCAATTGACATGCAAAAGTCATTGAATGTTTGGGATGTAAGTTCTCCTGCATTGTCAAGCCGGATTTTCTTTATCATATAGTCCGAAAATTGAGCTCTCAATCGGATTATTTGAGCAAGGAGTTTAGCAAATGCCGCATTTCTAGTTGATAATAGACTTACATGTGACTATCTTGTAGATGCGTCAATTAACACCATAAAGTATCGAAATGGGCCACACGGTAGAGCAATTGGTCCACATATATCTCCTTGTATTCTTTCCAAAAATGCAGGACTCTTACTTGTAACCTTACTTTTAGAAGGTCTAATTATTAGCTTTCCAAGTGAGCAAGCTGCACAATTAATATGACTTAGCGACAGAACATTCATGTTCTTTAGTGGGTGTCCAAGTTAACCCTTTATAATTTTGTGCATCATCGTTGATCTTGGGTGACCCAATCAGTCATGCCAAAGTGTAAATTCATCTTGGTCATCCGACCTTTTCTTAGATATCACATTATCCTCAACCGGATAAATATATGTCTCATATAATCCGGAGGCTTGTCCTGACATTTTCTCAAGGATCTGTTTCTTATCACATTCATGTGTTGTGATGCACAAATATTCTCTCCCATTTTCATTCATGGTTTCCATATGAAACCCATTTTGACGCACGTCCTTAAAGCTAAACAAATTTCTTCGAGATTTACTCGAATATAATGCGTCATTTATTACTATTTTTGTTCCTTTTGGGAGTAGAACAAGAGCTCTTCTTGAGCCTTCGATGAGTTTAGCCACACCAGATATGGTATTCACATTTCCCTTAAAGGGTTTCAATTGTGTGAAATACTCTTTATTTTTCAAGATGGTATGTGTGGTGGCACTGTCCACAAGACATTGCTCCTTCTCATCGAGTCTTTCCTTAGAAGGTTCCATATATTCTATAAAGAGGGAAACATTAATAAGTCAAGCCATTTATAAAGAAAAACTTCATATTATACACTAGGATAAGCATATTTTACATAGTCCTACTAGATCTTAAAGAAAGCATTGTATGGCATTACATGACATTACATCATATTATACAATAAAGGATGATCTCATAAGTTCTTAAACCAATGTTTCAGTCCAAGGCACATGCATCATCATTCTCAAAGTTGAGAAAGTGAGAGACATCTAGGCTGGCCATGGGTGAACTACCAACATCTTTGATTTCAACAAAGTTGGATTCATTAGCCTTTTCTTTGTTTCTTTCAGCTTGGTAAGCATCCACCAAATGTGATGCGGTACGTCATATTTTTGCCCAATGACCAGCTATGCCACATCTGTAGCAGATAGTTCTTGGCTTATGAGATGACCCCTTTTGACCCGTCTGGACCTTTCGCTTTTCATTCCCATAGTTACCTCAATTATCATGGCGGCCATTATTATAGCCTTGCCAACGGCCACGACCGCGACCACCACGTCCACCTTGATCTCCACGACCTCGGTCACGGTTATTATAGTTCCGTGACTGTTGCCCACGTTCTTTGCGATTTTTGTTTTTGTCATCGGATGTCTTTTCAGTGGCATTGACATCCGGAGCTGCTACTGATCCAGTGGGTATGAGGTTGTGGTTTCTCATTAAGAGCTCATTATTCTTTTCAGCCACTAATAATACTTTCAAGAGGTCTGAGTACCTCTTGAAGCCTCTTTTTCGGTATTGTTGTTGCAACAATACATTCGTGGCATGCATAGTAGAGAATGTTCTCTCTAGCATTTCTTCTTGAGTGATCATATGACCACGTAGCCTCAATTGGGAGGTGATCATGTGGATAGCACTGTTGTAATCAGATATGGACTTATAGTCCTGGAACCTTAACTTGTTCCATTCATACAAAGCTTGTGGGAAAAGGACTTCCTTTTGGTGTCCATATCTTTCTTTCAAAACTTTCCCACAACTCTTTAGGATCCTCCACAAATAAGTATTCGGTATTGAGGCTCTCATGAATGTGGTGGCGGAGAAATACAATTGCTTTTGCCTTCTCCTGTGGAGTGACATCATTGTTCTCCTCAATTGTTTTTTCAAGGCCATTCGCCTTAAGATGGGTCACCGCATCTACCTTCCATTCAAGGTATTTTTGGCCCGATAAGTTAAGAATGTCAAAGTCTCTTTTTGCAATATTTGCCATTGGTTACTACATAAACATATAAATCAAATATATAAAGTAAGTAAAAGATGACAGAATTATAAAATTGTTAGTACGCGTTAGTCATATGTTAGTCATGTGTTAGTAACATGTTATGCATAAACATAAGCAAATAAATAGTCAATAGTCAATTGTGTTAGTAGTCCGTCACGTGTAGTCTGTGTGTCATTGTCCATCAAGTACAATAATGTAAGTCATAGTCAATGGTCCGATAGGAATGTCGTGTAAGTCATAGTAATAGTCTGACAATAGTCCGAGTAGTCATGTAAGTCATATCAATAGTCCGAAAAATGGTTAAATATGTTCATAAATTGTGATTATAGGGTTAAATTAGTCTAGTGAAAATAGTTGTAAAAACCGATTCCTTTTACTTTCATTTTCACTTTCACTTTCACCATCCTTATCTCCTTTTCATTGTTCAAGCTCAAAGAAAAAAATTGCCGATGATGAAATTACTAATCGGCTTGTTGCTAATAACAACCGATTTTTAATCGAGCTTTTCATTTGCCTTGTCCTTATTTACATCATCATCATTATCATAATCATTATTTTGATGGGAAATCTTCGTTCATAAACCAAGTGGTGGGAACCAAGAAGTTTGTGGGGCTTTGTCAAAAGAGGTAAGCAAATCTTAAATTTTGTTTGTATCTTAGCATAAATCCAAAAACTATGATTTTATTTGACAAAAGTTATTTTAGATCTCAAGTTAAAATAACGAGTTTCTGTTGTAGAGGTTCCCGAACTTGGGCAACTACAGACCATACTCCTCGGATTTAGTTAGTTTACAAATACTTGAGTTTTTGATGTAGAAGATCCCGCAAAGGGCAACTACAAAGCATAATCCTCAAGTAGATTTTATGTAATTGTTTTGTGTAATGAAAGACTAAGGAATGTTTAAGAAACATACCTTAATAGTAGCAAAGCTCAGTTGAAAGTTAGAACCTCGTGCTGATAACGTGTTGTAATTTGATTGCTTTTAGACACCTTGATTACTTAGACTTTTGTGGAATGTGTTGAAAAACACTTAAAATGATGCTAGAAGAGAGGAGTGAATAAAAGAAGTAGATTTTTTGCTTGTTGTTGGTGCACTTGTTACAATGGGTGAATGCTCTATTTAAAGGCAAAGTGAAGGCGAATTTCCTAATAGAAAATTAGGAAGTTAAAGAAGGTGAATAATTCACCTTGTACACTTTACCACAAAATATCTAGCAATAATTCACTCTACAATTCTTCTAACAATCATGTTAATAAACATACAAGTATTTGTAATTTATACTTGTAAAATATATGTCTAAAATGTATTTGTGATACGACACATAGAAAAATATATGTTTTATTCTTACAGGAGAGGAGATCCTGACCGGCGGGATCCGATGACCAATCTGAGAGGAGTTTTGTGTATGTTTGTTTTTTTTTTTTTAAATTATTTCTCTCCCGAAAGTTCCCCTGCCACGTTCTTGGCTTCCTCTCATTAGACTCCAACGCAAAACCCTAACTTTGACAGTTCAGTTTCAGGTTTAGGACACTGGTTGCTGTTGCTATCCTTCTCAATCTCAATTTTCAAAGTAAGCTTATTCTAACCTTGTCATTTTTTGATCTTCCTTTCATTTCGGGTTCTCGATTCCATAATTTTTTGCTGCCCCCAACTTAAGAGCATTCTCCCCTGCTTTCAATCAGGACCTTTCTAAGGCCCTTTGTTTCTATTTTTATTCTTCTTAGAATGAAGGAAACCGAACGATAATGTTTTATAGTCGAATTCTTTTAATCTCAGATTCGTTTTTGCCCAACTAGTTAATTGGGTAGGTGGGTTTTGCTCATTTATGAATTTTTGTGATTGGCTCAACTTGTTAAATTACTTTTTTTTTTTTAATTTGATTATATATAAGCATGATGATAGTTACAATTGAGTTCAAATGAGAACTTTTATAGGCCGATTATGTACTAGATGATTATGGTTTATGAATTATGACCCCCTGTTCCCATCTCCAATAGGAATCAGAATAGCTTCTAATATGCATTTGTCTTTCTTCTTGCAGTTTTCTGTGATAATCTGGTGGGTGGGTTGCTCAAATATTGTCCCCTAATTATTTGATTATAATTTCTTTTTAATGGCTATGGAAAGTGTCAAGCTCGTTGAGAATAGTGCAGTTGATGGCTATGATGCAAGCTATTCTATTGATGAGCATATGCATTTGGGTACAAATGGTGTCCAAGACAATGAGCAAATTCCTTTCTTAGATGATATTGAATCCTATTGGCAAGAAGTTAATGACATTGTTATTGTCTCAAGAGTGGTAAGTGATTCAGTAATGAAGGGCGCGATAAATGATGTATCAGAACAGGCAGTGGAAATGGTTTCCGTCAAGGATTTGCAAGTGAATGGATTGAAGGAGCAGCTACTGGAAGTGCAGATGCTGCAGAAGCTTCAAGAGGAGCTTGAAGTGGTTGTGATGCAGAGTGTCGTTCATGAACTGAAAGAGGAATGTGAAAAAAGAATACAGGGATCTCAATTTTTTGGCAATAATATGGTGCGATGTAGAGATAATTTGAGACAAGTTTCAAGTATATGCAAAGATTTAGAGGCAGTTCAGAAGTCATTATCCAATCTTGAGCAGTTGAGCTCACATGGGTCTCTAGATTCAGATTATTTCCACCGCAGGCATTTGAACAATAATGCTTTTCCATCTAGCTCATCGGGTGAAGGAAGTGATGGCAATGAGGGGTTCAATATTAATCTTCCTGAGAATTTGAAGCCTGACGAGTTGTACTCTCACTTTAGGGGTATGATTATCAAGATAAAAAGAGATCATGAAAAGGATGTCCAAGCAATGACTGAAGAATACTACAGCCTAAAGCGGGAATTTCTCAAGGAAAGGGGATCCTTTTTACCCCATAAATGCAAGGATTTTGATGTGTTAAAGAAGAGGATACCTGATGTCATTTCGAAATTGAACGATGCTGTTCTTGAAAGTGGAGATTTATCTGAAATGTGTAATCTTTCAAGGGATGAATACAACAGTGTTCTGTTGGAAAATCGTTACCTAAAAGACATGCTCAATGATAAGGAGAGAGAAGTCAAGTGCTTGTCTTCACGGGTTTCTGAAGCTGAAGAGAAATTGACACAACAGTTTTCGGGTGGAACACATGTGCCCAAACAAATTGAAGATCTCAAACAATCTCTAGATTGTGCACAAATGGAAGCATCACTCAGTGAAGAGATCTATAAGGGCTTCATCAGGGATTTGACTCGTAATGGCAAATGTGACGATGAAGAAAATAACTTGAAATCAATTTTCATGCAAGAGACTCTTGAACTTATCTACAAGGATGCTCTTCATGCCAGTGAAGCTAAACTGAGCTTGGAATGTGCAGAATTTTCAGATACGCAGACCATCATTGCTCAGGAAATTTCTGGGATTGTGTATATGGAATATTTGAAAAAAATGGAACTAGAGCTGAACAACCTCAAGGAGAAATATTTGGAACATGACGAGTTCACTTTGTTTCTTGAATCGAAGGTATCTGAAATGGAGAAAATTTTGGCGTTGAATGTTGAAGAGAAGCATACTTTTGAGCAAAAGGTACTAGAACTAGAAGTACTTGTTAAAGAAAAGGACAAGAAGTTGAATAATATGATGGACTTTATGTCAAAGCAGGAGTCCATATCATATCAGAGAAATAATGAGTTGGAAGATTTGAAGGTCAAATTGGAGTTGTCTTTGCAGCAAATTGATAATTACAAGTATCAAGTGCATCAATTGAATGAATCACTTGAGAAGGCAGATGTGGAATCAAAAGAAGCTGTTTCACAAGTGAGAAATAATGCTTCTTCTTTGATCAATATAAAAGGAAGGGAGTACAAAGAACAGATTGAATCAGTTGCCCGTGTTATACATGAGCTAACAAAGACATTTGCAGATTTTGAACTCAAAGTAGCACTAAGTATGAATTCGAACAAATTAAGGTAATCATATTGTTCTCATTTACGCTTGTAACAAGTTCTATATGTTTTCCTTTTCTTTGCTTGATTTAGGTGAAAAAGATAACCAATCAATTTGTTTTGTCTATATACTAGTTCAAGTCGTAATGCAGTTTATAAAATTGTGTCTCTAGTGTTTGTAAATTTATCTTAGAACACAAGATAGACATCCTATAAAGGGCAGGAGCTTTATGAGCCAAACACCTCATTTATCACCAAAATAACAGAGATCTTAAAATGTTTTCTGGACTAAATCCAGTGAAGCAGCAGCAGCTGAGATATTTGACTTACGTTAATTTGGTGGTTATGGAGTTACATGGACGGTGTTAACAACTTGCCCTTTTGGTATCTCATTGTCCCTATCCTATGGTTTGATCAATTCCTCTAGAGACACTCTATGGACTTGTATGTTGTAATTATGTGTGGATGAGTTGACACAGAAAGCTAATCATAATGTGGTGTTTTAACACAGGTTTAATGACTTAACAATTCAGTTACGCCCCCTTATTGAAAAGGCCAAGTCACTAAGAAAGGCAGGTTCACTATACAAGAAAAAGCTTGAGAAAAAATGTTCTGATCTACAAAAAGCAGAAGCTGAGGTATTGGATATATCTTCACCTAGTTGTATTTTTGTACATGGCCCTATGTTGTGGGGAATAACACCTTTTTTTTGCTTATAATGCTGTTTTTCTCATTTTAGTGCATGGTTACTTCTTTTTTGTTGTTATTGTGGTCAGAAAGGAATTGTTTTGTCATATACAGTTCTCTTTCACATGTTTGAAACAAGATGGCTGAAATATCATGTTACTATATGCAGTAAAATATCTAACTATGCTAAGTTTTATTTTTTTTGTCTTTTGATTGGATTCAGGTTGATCTTCTGGGGGACGAGGTGGAGACACTTGTAGCCCTTCTGGAAAAGATATACATAGCTCTTGATCATTATCAACCGATTTTGCAACATTATCCTGGAGTAAGGCTTATTCAGCTATATAGTTTGATTCCATTTCTGAATTATAATGGAACATCTTAAGATTACTAGAAATTTAAAATTGAATAGATTGCACAAAGATGAGGATATTAAAAGTTACCTTTACCGGGCCTGCTCCAATTTTTTGAGTCTACCTTGTGGGTAGGCTATTCTGGAGTAGTGATTATGGTATACTTTGATGCTCATTTCTTTATTTTAATATATTGTTATGCCTTAAAGAAAATCTGATCTTGCTATAGATAGATGATGCATGCAATTCATTTTCATCAGTTTAAAAGAGTGAAATGAAAAGAGGATAAAAATTGACATCACTCACCCTTAACTACTTACAAGCTCTTTGAACCTAAATTTGCTCCTTGATGTGCATATACCATTTTAAGATATATTTAGACATGCCTTCTATTAGTATTGGAATGATATGAGCTGATCTAAAAAGGGACCGTCTATTATGGAGACGGACTGGTGTGAAATTTCATCAGTTCTGGATTTGTTTTAATATAGATTTTGATGCCAAACATCTGATGTAACATGCCTGCAAATTCTCACTATGATATGATTCATGAAACTGTTAGTTGTGATATTTAAGAGTCCTAAATTATCAAATGAACATATACTGGATACGAGTCATCATCTCCATGTCACTTCTGTTTTTCTTTCCCCTAACCGTGTCGCATTTCAGTATTCATTCAACTCAGGGTTTTAACCACATTTCCAACAACGTGCAGATAATGGAAATCCTGAAACTCATCAAAAGAGAAGTGAATCTCGAGACTACGAAGTTAGGTGGCCGAACTCCATGATCAGGTCTTCCAATCTATCCGCAACACACATGATACTTTGCCAATATGTCCTAATATATACTGTTTTATTAGACATTTTCTCCAATGCAACATACAGAACATAAAAGTTCTCATAATGTTGAAAATTTGCAGTATAACAATTAGCAACAGTTGATGGCTGACAGTTTTTTGGAGGTCCATGCACTACAAGAGATCTGCCTTGAAGACATTGTGCCTAGATTGTAGGACATGTTGAAACAATGATAAATGTCCCCCTTTGGGCTACTGTGTTGCTCTAACCTACTATCCCCATATTTTTGTCTGTGTACATATGATATTAATGGCCTCTGTTTAACCATCTAATGAATTGATACTGCATTGTATGTTCAATTTGAATGAACTTCAGTACATGTAAAATTTACAGAAATCTTGGAAGCATCAGAAGCAAAATGAGCGTGAAGGGAAGAAAATTCATCAGCAAACACGACTGAACACCAAGATTGAGTGATCTTCATAAGACAGTAGAAATGTCAAAATAGGGTTATGAAGTAATTACAAATTATCTATTTCATAACACTTGCTGTATTACACCAAAGCAGCACCTTATTCATGAGATTTGCTATCCTAGTCTATATTACATAACATAAATTTTTAGGTATTTTCGATATTCACGTCGATCGTCAAATTCAACCAATTCATCGCATCCATAAATTATATTTTTTCTGTCTGTAAAGTTTATTGAAACAAACGAGATAAAGAATCAGATAAAGCAATGAACTTTGGGTATGGGGGATGTAAATTAGGGCTTAGTCAGCAATGTTGGACTCGGTCTTAGGCATCCAAGCCACGTCATCAGCGGCTAGAAAATGGCAAATCTTGGTTGCAGGGGCTGGCTTGCAATTTAGGGACTTAAAGATCCAACTTTTAGGGTTCCATGTGGTGGTGTCCTCGTGACAGAGCACCGGAACGTTGAGCTTAGATCCATCAGCACCGTCAAGTGACACCGTGTACGCCACCGTCTTTGGCAACTGTTGGCAGTAGAACACGGCGATCGAGAAGCTCAATTTCGAGCATCCCACTATATTCACCGCCGGCAACTTCTGTAGCTTTGATATGGTGTACTCCACCACTCCTTCTCCTACCTTCCCGGACTCCACCGACAAGCAAGCTGACCGGAGGTCCGAACCTATCTTCGCCTGCGTGTAGTTCATCATCGTCTGGATATCCGTCGCGCAACACTTTTCCTTGTTCTTCCCCTTCGTTGATGGCTGTTCGCACAAACTGCATTTCATTGCATCAGTTAATCAAACGCATGCTTCCGGTAACTAATTAACAATTATGAGTCTGATTATTGATATTAATTACCTGATGGTGTCCATCTCCGGCATGATATTGGCTTGTTGGGCTTTATCCATAGACTCGGCGAGGATGGAAATCATATCCATGAGAACAAAAGAACCCAAGGCGCCGCTCTTATCCATGACAGTGGAGCTCATGAACGCCGCCATGTTCTTCGACTTAGCAAACTGAAGCTTGAACTTCTTTCCCGGCGACAACATTTGAGCTTCGAAGTAAAGCGCCTCCACAGTCTTATCATGGATATCATTATCAAGATCAGGCGAGTCCACACACTTAGCAACGGGGAGGATAGTAGAACAAGGCGGCGCTCTCGTGTATCCAGTGTCGGCATCAGGCTTGTCATCGGAATGCTTGAGTCCTTCACCAGGGAGGTCACCGCCGAGAGCGATGGCCATGTGGGTCCGGACTTCCTCCATCTGCTTCTGCTTCATCTTTGTGAGGTCAAGGATTGCCCCGCCGCCGGTCTTGGGCCCACTCGCGAGGAAGTCGACGAATTTTTGTATTTTGGCGTCGAGGTTTGGATCCACATCCCCGCTCGAATGGTCGTACATGATCGCCTTGAGATTCTTACAGATCTCCGCCTTCACCCTCGGGTCGATGTTCGCCGGACCTCCCCCAGCCGGCACTTCTATTGCCTTGAGTATATCCGCTCTTACTTGCGGGTCTTGGTATGACCCGGAGCTCTTCATCTGTACCCGGTGCGCCATCGCCTTTGCCGCTGCATCAAAATGATATCGTCGATGACCGCCGGCAGCTCTTTATCAATTATAAAAATACAGGTGCGAGGAGAATTATAAAGTACCTGCTAATACTTGCGGAGGAGGAGGAAGGCAAATAGAGTTGTTGATGACCGGCGGCATTTCTATCTTACCAAATAGCTTGATCCAACATTCCTTCTCCGCATCTAAGAACTTGATTTCTGCGTTTTCTGTTATCTCTTCTGGCGGGAGATCCTTTCCCGGCGGTGATTCTTCTTTTGACGGCGGCGATTCTGTTTTTGCCGGCGGCGATTCTGGTTTTGCCGGCGGTGTATGCGCGTCGTTCAATTTTACGGCCAACAGCTACAAAAATTAATATATCGATAACACAATATTCTCAAATTTGAAATTTAGAGCTCAAAGACAAGATTCTTACGTAGAAAAATGCGATAATCCAGAAACGTGTATGCGAAGCCATTTTCTCGATCTCGATTGATCGATTTGGGGATTTTGATGATGTCTCTTGTGCGTTGAGTTTCTTTTGATTTTTTTTTGGGGGAATTTAGACTATTTTTGTTGATTTGTGAGAAAAGAAAGGGGATGAGAAATTTATAGGAGGGGTTCATGAGAGAATTTAAGGTTGCATGGATGAGAGCCATTTATGTTGAGTGAAGTTTGCCGCTTCAGACAAATGGAGCCTAAACCATGTAATTCGCTTCATGTATTAAACCTTATTGTTTTTTTTTTTTTTTATTATCGATGCTAATTCTATTCTATATATATACTATGAGAGGAAAATTAACCCACTGGCTACCGGCTAGTCCCACACTACTTTCTTTTGCCAATTAGATCCCTCGTATTTCTTTTCACGCATTAAACCAGCCACCGGACTATATAAATATTCAATCCTACTAATCTGAATATTCGATTCCAAAAAATATAAAAATATCAGTTAAAATATCTATAAATTGGTGATCCAAATCCGATATGGGAGGATTTTTTGGATCATTGGATACATATAGGGTTTTGAGAATAAAGTCAAATTGGATATATCTTACTGATCCGCTAATAATCACTCATATTAAATATCCGGTTCGGATTCCGGTACGAATATCCAATTCAACTAAAAAAGCCGGGTAACCGGATACTCTCATATTGAACTTTTATAAAATTATCGGATCGGATATGCAGAACCCAACTATATACTCTATTAGAAGCTAGACTCACAAATAAATCACTATTTGCTAGTTCTTGCAAGTCATAAAGCGGTTCAATTACCCCATAGTTTATTAAAAACTCTAGAAAGTTCATAAAATAATGACTAGGGTTGAGCAGCGGTCCAAAACCGCACGAACTACAATCGAACCGAACCGCAAACCATGAAAATGTGGACCACAAACCGAACCGCTTAGTTGCGGGTCCAATTCGGTTCAAACCACAATGGTTGCGGTTCGGTTGAGGTTCAAATGGTAAATGAAGCGCATTTAGCGGTTTGGTTGTGGTTCAACACCAAGGCTAGTTTCAGTAAAGAACAAAAGAAACAAATAATGAAAGTGAAGAAGATCAGCAGCTCACAAAGTCAGAAGAAATTAAATGTAGTGAAACATAGGTTGAAGAAGATCCAGAAAAGTGAAGAATATCAGCAAATTAAATGAAGATCCAAGAAAGTGAAAACTCAAAAACGCATTTCAACAAAGAACCCAAAAGAAGAACAAAAGCAACTCAAAAACTCGTGTCAACAAATTAAATGAAGAACAGAAGAAGAAACCCAGGAAAGTAAAGCAACTCAGAAACTCACTTCAGACTTTCAGTTCAGTAAAGAACCCAGAAGAACAAAAGAAGAAATTCCAGGTTGAAGAAGATGGACATTTGTGTAATACCCGGAAATTTTACTTCCGGCTATCTCAGAAATAAATAAGAACTTGACCGTTTGAGACTTTTCCGGCACTTTATCTTTTGTATGGACTCTGACCTTTAGGTTGTCTTCTTTTAAGTTTCGGGACAAAACTTATTTTAAGGGAAAACTGATGTAAAACCGGAATATTTTATTCCAATTATTTCCGAGTTAAACCGGACTTATGCCAGTTTGGACTTTTCTTTGTTGCCTTAACGTTTTATGGGACTTTGATCTTATGTTTTTCTTCTATATTTCTATTATTTTATGTGAGGACTCTACTCACATAAAGTACGCAAATCTGATCTAGCTTTTCTTAATCCGTTAATAGAGTTTTATCCGATTTGAGAAGCCAAGTTTTAGCCCATGAAAACCATACCATCTGGGCCCGTCATGGGCAACCGCCCGTTAGCACTCTCCCTTCTCTCCTACGTGTTTACTCCTTCTCTCTCACGCAAGCCACAAAAACTGGAACCCTAGCCTCCTCCTCCATTCACGTAACCACTCAACCTTCTCCTCCAAGTCATCAACAACATCGTCCGTCTCTCCTCCCTACATGCAACACCAGTAGTCCTTCCTCTCTCCCTCCTACGCCTGGCACTGCAACAAGCCCTGGGTGATCCTTTCCTTCTCTCCCTGTTTGTTCGAGACAACATGGCTCTCCTCAACCCTTCGGCTTGTAGACAGCAACAACCAGCAGCCAACGCCTCTGCATGAAGAGGGCAAATGCAACATCTAGGACCACCCAATCTTACTCCAGAACCGACACCTCGTGATGGCTCGCTTCCCTCTTCTGTCGACTCCAGAACCGACACCCCAAGATGGCTCACTTCCCTCTTTTGTCGACTCTATAACCGGCACCAGGGGGCTTGCTTCCCTCTTTTGTCGACTCCAGTAGACCGATGATACCGACGAGCCCATATCCACTCAGCAGCAACCTTTGTGGCTTCTTCCCCCGTGCCTTCGAGTCTCGGAATCGGGTAAGCTTATACCCCTTTCTCCTTTGCACTTCCGTCCACGTAATTGATGCTTAACGAGTGCCTTTTATGTCTCCTAAGCCTACCCGGACCAGCCATAGATGAGCAGTATGAATAAATGCTTTTTCTGAGTTTGCATGAAGTGACGAGCAATCATCTTCGAGTTTAGATTTGGGTAAGTTAGACACCTCCTTTGTTGCTGAATTTTGGATATGTTATAGGTGGTATTGCATAGTAGATCATACTGAAATTTGAGAAGAATCCAAATTACATTTTAAGATTTATGGTGTCCCAAAGTAGAGACCTTGAGTAGTTTATAGATTGTGCTGAATTTTGTCCAAGTATTGAGAACGCTCCTTGTGATGCAGTTTTGTGGTACAGATTTGATTGGTTATATTCCTCGGTTGGACTTGAATTTTGGATATGTCATATTTAGGATTGCATATTAGAACATATCCAAGTTTGAGAGGATTCCATCGAGAGGTTTAGTAGTTATGATTTTTCAAAGTCGAGGTTGTAAGTAGTTTTCTGCATGGTTGCTGATTTTTCCTAAGTGTTGGAAACATTTCATGTAGATATGAATGAGTTAGATCTATCGGATGAACATGAAGTTTTGATGGAACATAGAGTGAGATGCATATTGTGATGTATTCAAAGTTGTGGTCGAGCCAGCGATCGAATCTAGATTTACAAGGTTTCAAAGTAGGCTAGTTAGGCAGTTTGGTAAATTGAAGATATTAGTTATTCTGGATTCCAGAAATTGTGTGGTGCAACCATGCTTGAACTTAAGTTTAGATATCTTAGAAATATAATCCACCGTTGAAGTTTTGTTATCTTATGGAGGGTTATGCATAGATGGTTTTATCAAACGTTAGGGCCGATCCAACGGTTGGATCTAGATCCATAAGGCTCCAAACTTGGCTGGTGAAGCAATTTGTGAAATTTCAGTTTTATTGGCTAATTGTAGAATTCTGGATTTTGGAACCAACTTTGGAGAATCGTGTAGGAGTTGTTGTTGAGTATTTTTGAGAATTCTTTGCTTATATGAGTAGAGTGCATAACATAGAACATATAACTCGACTTTTTATTGGAATTTTATAATTTTTATTAGAGCCCCATATCTTAAGTCAAAGTTTGACCCTAGAGACTTTTGCTGAAAGTCAAGAAATTTGTTAACTCTTCTAAATCTTTAACAAACTTCCTTTTGAGAGTTAGAGTGCGGGATTTGAGTTTCAAAGAATGATGGGAACTTGGTTATAGAATTTTCTAGAGTTTGGAGACCAAGGGTAAAATGGTCATTTACCCTTACGAGGGTATTTTAGTAATTTCTCTTGATCGATTTTAAAAATCTTAGAAGTAAGAGACTTTTAAGAAAGTGAGATACATATTTGATCCACTTGTCTTTTATAACAAGCAATTGAATTTCTACGGTTGCACACGGAGTTGAGATTTCGAGAGTTGAGATTTGATTCAGGTAAGTCCTTTGGGCTTACTTAGCTAGCTTCTAAAATGTTGGTTTCAGTAATGATAGTGGTGATTGATTATGTGTTTTATAAGTACATTATTACTTCAAGCATAACCGACTTTTAATTGGCCTAAGAGTAACGGGCGGTGGCATTCTGCTCAGTAGCCCGAGGACGATTGAGAGGATCTTTTGAGACTAGGCCAGATATGGTTTGCGGGGACGCTACCGGATGAGGTATGTCAAACCATCACCAGCTGGATAAGAAACGGAGACGAGAATCTTTGACTTCTCGTGCCACAACCTTAAGATGTATTGACGTGAATCACCTAAATTACAAGATAATAACCGGCTTTGTGTGTCAGCGTGATGATTGTTATATTCTTGTCTTATGTGTGATTGCGTTATTATTTCTCTTCTAATATTTCGATAGTTAGCTAACGGTTTATCCGCGTTGTTAGTTCTTCGCAGTTTTAGGTAGTTGTAGAGAGATCCGGAGCGGGTGGTCAGACGGGTCCACGTACTCATCTGGACGGGGACGGGGGCGTCTTCAGTTTCTTCATGCGTTGTTTTATTTTCCGTCTTGTAAGGCTGATACATATCATTCATATAAATATTATTTAATGTTTTTAAAATGATTTAAATACGTTTGTGCCTTGTTGCAAGATCCTAGTAAGGTTGTTGTCAAACTAAGGTTGAGACCCATGGTGAGGTCCTAACCAGTAGCTCCCAGAGTTATGAGAATTTGGGGTGTTACAATTCGACAATACAAAGTACCTCTCGGAGAAGGGCATCGGGGGGAGATTGGCGAGGCGGAGGAGGCGAGTGGTGAAACTCAGCGAGGCGGAGGAGGCGACCGGCGACGAATCGGGATAAAACTTAGGTTGAAGTTTGAACGCCGAAGAATTGATTGACATTTTTTAAAATTAAACGCGGCGTTGCGGTTTGCAGTTTGGACCGCAATTTGCGGTTCGGTTTATCAACCGAACTTCAAACCGTAACACAAAATTTGATAACCGCAAAAGACAAAAGTACAAGGGCACCTTCCGGAATTTCCCAATGTTCTTCACTTCTTGTTCTTCACTTCACTCTCGGACATCAATCATTTCTGTCTTGACCTGACTTCTTTGATCGCAAGGAGATCCTTAGTGTGTATGAGGTCATTTGATATATGTGTACCATTTGTTCTTCACATAATCCTATAATGCATGAAATTAGATAGACCAACCGGTAGATCTCCAAAACATTGATGGGAAGGAAATAGACCGATAACATATGCATTTAGCCCAAAAGAGGTAGATAATAAAATAAAATGATGATGGAAAAAACGTTAAATAGAGTACTATCAATTCGTGAATGTCATAGTTTACCAGCTTTTATTATCTTTTTGGATTTTCTACGAGAACATGACCTATTTTGGTTTTCTACTTGTAATTGTCTTAGTACCTAGGGCTGAGCATAGGTCCAAAACCGAACCGAACCGACAAAAACCGAACCGAACCGAAAACCGAATTTCCGAAATACATGGACCGAAAACCGAACCTAAAAAAATTAGGTTCGGTTTCGGTTTGGACCGAAAACCGAAAATTTGAATTATGCGAACCTAAAACCGAACCGATTATATCGGTTTCGGTTCGGTTTAGGTTTTGGACCGAAATGAACCTAAAAATAAAACTAACAAATCTCGATAAAATAAAAATAAAATAAAATTTTAAATTATATAACAATTTTAGTATATTGGTTTCGGTTTTTCGGTTTTTATTCGGTTTTGTCGGTTTCGGACCGAAACCGAACCGAAACTCTAAAAAACTCGGACCGAAGACCGAACCTAAATTGTCGGTTTAGGTTTGGTCTGGACCGAAATTGTCGGTTCGGTTCGGTTAACCTGAACCGAACCAAACTTGCTCAGCCCTATTAGTACCTAAGGGTTTTGATTTTTATCTTCTGCAACCGTGGGAGCGTTTTTAGATTGAGTTGAGCACAATCTTCACACACCTAGAGGTGATAAGGTTACTTTTTTCTCAATTACTGCAATTGATCTTGTCACACTTGGAGGTAGATTCTAGCCAATCAAGTACCTATTATTTCTACTTATGCTAGCACGCAGTCCATAAGAATATATATAAAACATTTTTGTACAAGTTTTATGTAAATATATATCCACAATATAACAAAATCAAAGTATATCGAGGACTTAATTAAATAGACATTATAAGCTCTTTTGATATACTATATTTGAGTTCGTCAAATAGAAGCTTAATACCATATCGTCAAATTTATCGTCAAATTCAACATCATCAATTAGAAAAGTTAAAAGAAGAAATTACAATGACCTAATTTTGGGAGAATAGGAAGTTTGAGTTTTTGAATTTAAACTTTGGAAGCCAACCGTAACTACATGTAGCAATCAATCAATGCTCAAGTAAGGGATTAAGAGGACTCGCGTATCGAGAATAGAATGACTGTCGAACGACGTTTGTCGAAGTTGAATCGAGCTATAAACTTACTAAAATGTGCTCTCAAGGAATGTGCCAGCTAAACAAAATCAATTAGAAAAGTTAAAAGAAGAAAATTGATGAAATGCACCCACTAATAAATTTTGTTTAGTAGATAATATAGACCTATAAACTATTAAGTGAATAGCCTTATTAAACAAATAACGGCATATTTGCGCTTATTTGTTATAATAAATTTTATCTTAATTTAGACGTTTCCTTTTTAACTTTACTTCACTAATATTTCTTGTAAATGAGACGTATATCTTGTAATTTATTCTTGTAAACGAGGCGTATTTTCTTGTAAATTTTTAATTTATTCTTGTAAATGACACTTATTTTCTTGTAATTTAGTACCTCCCCGCCCTAATACTAACCGGACAAGTTGGATCTCACGATTTATCATCTTTTGAAAATTGTATATATAGTTATATACGATAATTATGATACTTGAATTCCTTGTACACTAATTTCTTGTACACATTTATTTTCTTGTAAAAAAAATGAATGTTCAAGATGAAGAGTAGTAAACGATAAAGAGTAGTAGACACTTCAGATCCAGAGGAAAAAAAAACTTGTAATTGCTTATATGAGAGTAATCAAAATTTATTACGTTAATCCAAGTTATTAACGATTCACCTTCTACAATTTAGAGTGTATCATGATTTAAAAGACAATAATAAATACACAAATCTTGTAATTGCTTGTATGAAGGTAATTTAGTTTAAAATTTTCAAATGATGTCATATTCTAATAAAATTAGTGAGGTAGATATATACTAAGAAATATTTATGACCTAATGTTAGGTAGAAATTCACCCAAAAGTTAACTCCATTTGCTAAACTTGGACCATAAAATGTAATTACAAAAGTTTAGACCAATTTTTAATTTATGCAGTAAAAAGAAGTGGCCCTACTTATATTTTCTTTGTCCGAAGAAGCGGTCTTACTGATTTTCCAGGTCGAGGGTTTTAGAGTCGAAAAATGATAAAGCTATTGAAAGCACTGCTCAAAGCACAGCGTTCGCTTCCTTGTCGAACAACCCCTTCTCCAATTCTTCCTTTCCCAACTCCATGGATACCTAAAAAACCTTCTCCAACATCTTTACATCTCTATCAATGTCGTTTTCCCTCTTTCGCACAGCGCTCCTCTCTCCCTACTCTTCGATCTTTCTCTTCTACCTCTCAAGAATCTAAGCGCACTGAAGATGACCGTTTACACTGTAATCATTCTCTCTGTGTCGATTTATTATTGTAGCATTGTTTGGAAGATTGATTCTTATGCTGTGTTTAATTCTAACTGGTTGTTACGCATGTATCGACTTGATAGTGTAATCATTCTCTCTGTGTTTAATTCTAACTGGTTGTTATTGCGCAATGCTATTTTCTGATGTTGCCTGCTTGCTAGGTGTTTGATTATTGTCCTAGGTGAAGGTTGGGATGCACGCTGAGTCTCATATTTATCATTCTTGTTATGCTTGTGTTGTATTTGTGTTTCAAATATGACCGACAAAATTTCAAGTGAGGTTGAGCGTATTATGCTACAAATAAGTTTTATGTTTCGTCTTCTGTATGTGCTTTGTATGAGTGTAGGTATGTCATAGATTATGGCAGAAATTGAACCACAAATGTACTGATAGTATAATGACCATATATATAGGGATTACATGATAGTATAATGATCATATATTTAGATAAATAATTGGGATAATTTATCTGAATATATGATATCATTCAATAGTATGGGCTTTGTTGTGTCGTGTGAACTCTTCATACATTATAAGTATGTGTGTGTCTCCAATGTTTTTTGTTTGGAATTGTTACAAAAATTCTTTTTGTAAGTTGTAGGAATGAAAATACCCCCAAGCAATACAAGTGAAAGAAATAATTAGTCTTCTTACGCTTGTGTTGTCTTTAGTTGGCAAAAGAGAGTACATAGATTTTAGTTTTAGCTCTGTCAATAGCACAAAGAACAGAGGCAGTATCCTACATGTGCATTAAGGATATGAGAAAGAGAAGAGGAGATGTAGGGTAGGGTAGGGTTGCATACATAATGATACATGATAGGTATTCGGATGTTTATTTCGTTCTTTCAGGTATGCCAGTTTGTGATTTTCTGGTGGTGGGATGTGCATTTGTAGGATTTGCAACTATGACTTTAATTTGCATGCCTTGAGTTATCGTTTTTTGTCTTCACATCTGAATGTTATTAAATAGTTTCAGATGATACAGAGCAAGAGTCTGGTATTATCGAATGGGAAGAAGAGGAGGAGACCGAACCTCAGGTACTTGTAGCTCGTTCAAGATTTAAAAATTTACTTTTTCCTGTACTGTCTTCTGTGTTGGAACCTTCTGTTCTGATGTGCATATATCTTCAAAATTTTAGATTGATGATGGCGGAGATGGTGGTGGAGTTGTGCTACAGAACATTCCCTGGGGTAAACGAGTTCTATCAATTGCACATGAAGTTCTAAGCGAATTTAGCGAAGATATGAAGTTGTTTGCTTTCAAGATTTCTCCTCAAGGATACATTTATGTCAGACTAGACAAACTATCAAATGAGTATGTTCCCATTGTCTGTTCAAAGTAGTTTTTCTTTCCTGTTGTATAGTCCTTGTACCCATTCTTTCATTCGTTTATTAAGAGAATATCTCACTTCCTGTCTAATATATGGATAATATCCTAATTTGCCTAACCATAATATTTCCATAATCAAATTGTCCAATACTTCTTCTAATAGGTATTACAAGCCATAAAACGTGTAGTATGAAACTTGCATCATGCATCCAAACAAGCCCTGTTCTTTGCATCAAATCCAGAGAAATGATATTACATTGTTCCTATGTTTGAAAAATACAGAAGAAAAAGAAAAACCTTTTGGATTGCCTCTTTCATGCATTAAGCTGTTATTGATTGGGCGTTCTACATGTCAGTTATGGATGCCCTACTGTAGAAGAAATTGAAAGCTACTCCCGACAGTACAAGAAACGCTTAGATGAAGAAGGATCTAAAGGAGAGATTCCCGGTGACCTTGCACTTGAGGTAAAAGAAAGATGCATAGGATGTACATTGTATCTTACCTAATAAGATGAAACTATGTCCAAGTGTTGTTACTTAATACCACGGTGTTTCTTGAAGGTGTCTTCTCCGGGTGCAGAGCGTTTACTGAGAATACCAGATGATCTACAAAGGTTCTACGATTTTCCAATGGTTGTGTCCTATGCTGAAGATGAGGAGGGTAAATCCGATGAAAAGAGTGGCGTTTTCTTCATTGATTCAATTGAATCGGAAACAGGCCATTGTGTGTGGAAGTTGGCAGACGTGAAGGAAAACAGGGATCCTTCAAGCAAGGGAAGACCGTTGAGTCGTAAACGGAAAGACTGGAGATTGAAGTTGCCATACACAGTTCATAAAAAGGTTACCTTGTATTTGGAATTTTAGTTCTCTTATCCTCATTTGAACTAGATGACCTGTATCCTAACTTGCAGTGTGTTTTTGTGCATTCTGTAAGAATCAATATCTTTTGTGTGCTTCGAGATTTTCACGGGCTTTTCTTCTAGCAATCGATGGGATAAGTTTAGTTAAGTATTTGTGTGGACTGTAGATGTATAAAACTTGTCTTGTTAAAAAAAAGGTTATGGTATATTTTTTTATTTTACTCAATTGTTTAATGAAAAAATCTGATGATCTATATTGTATTTTACTCAGAGGGGTTTTTGTATGCGTTACGTTAAAAATGTTGGAGCTAAATATAAAAGAAAATACACTATGAATTATACATGTTCTAACACATAGTGCGTCAGGCACTTTTCGGGCACAATTCTAGTGGCTCCGGCCTTTGTCAACACTGGAAAGTGGGAGCAAAGGAAAGTGGGAGTTTTGACTTTGTCTCCGCGAGTTCTTGTTCGTGGTATATTCATACGTTACATTTGAGTTCCGTGTGAATGAGAAATGGAGACCCGAAGTGGTAGCTTGATAGGTAATAACTTGGGAAAATAGAAAAAAAAAATGAGAGCTTCTCACGTCGACTATATTGAGGGAAATCCCATGAAATATATAGAGGAGTAATGCACTAAAGGTTGCGACTTTGGGCCACAACCCATTTTCAATGTGGGAACGACATAGGCAAACCATTTTTATGTTTTGGGCCGACTCTAATAGTCCAACGGATCAGCGGGATGGGATGAGGCAGGCATTGGGCCAGACCCATCTCTGCAACAGTCCAACGGATCAGTCAACATCCTAGAAAACCCGGTCAATCACCAGGCCCAGATCCGTAACAACCCCTCCTCAACCTCTATAAATAGAGCCCTCGTGTGCTCATTTCAATCATCTCATTCACTTCTTCTCCTCTTCATCTCGGATTCGAACAACAATTGTATCTTGGGATTCTTAAACACCGGTAAGTGTTTTTAGAATTAAGTATAAAGATTCAAATCTCGACTTTGTTCAACATACGTACTTCAAGTGGTATAAAATTCCGACAACTATCGTTATTGTGCATGCGGTTTAACGAACGTGTTACAGGGTTATGTTTTGGGCCGGCTCTAACAATCCAACGGATCAGCGGGATGGGATGAGGCAAGCCTTGGGCCAGACCCATATCTGCAGCAGTCCAACAGATTAGTCAACAACCTAGAAAACTGGGTCAGTCGCCAGACCCAAATCCGTAACAACCCCTCCTCAACCTCTATAAACACAACCCTCATCACCACATTTCAATCATCTCATTCATTTCTTTTCCTCCACAACTTCCAAGCTCCCTTCTCTCAAGAGTGCAAAGCACTACTATTGGTTCGTAGTCTTCCGGTAAATTACGAAGGCCGAATTCGAACATCAGTTGTATCTTGGGATTCTTAAACACCGGAAACCGTCGTAATACGGGGTGTTTTTAGAATTAGGGAAAGAGATTTAAATCTCGACTCTGCTCAACATACGCACTTCAAGTGATATAAAATTCTGATCCTTATCGTTATTTTGCATGTGGTTTAACGAACGTGTTACAGGGTTATGTTTTGGGCCGGCTCTAACAATCCAACGGATCAACGGGATGGGATGAGGCAAGCCTTGGGTCAGACCCATCTTTGCAGCAGTCCAATGGATCAGTCAATAACCTAGAAAACTAGGTCAGTCACCAGACCTAGATCCGTAACAACCCTCCTCAACATCTATAAATAGAGCCCTCATTTCTCATTTCAATCATCTCATTCACTTCTTCTCCTCCTCAGATTCCAAGCTCCCTTATCTCAAGAGTGCAAAGCACTACCATTGGTTCGTAGTCTTCCGGTAAATTACGAAGGTCGAATTCGAACAATAGTTGTATCTTGAGATTTTTAAACACCGGCAACCGTAGTAATACGGGGTGTTTTTAGAATTAAAGAGATTCGAATCTCGAATTTGCTCAACATACGCACTTTAAGTGATATAAAATTTTGACCCTTATCGTTATTGGGCATGCGGTTTAACGAACGTGTTACAAGGTTCCTACAATCTTAATTCTAAAAACAAAATTATATTTTGTTAAACTGTTGTCCACTAACCATTTATTGAGTGTTGTAGATAAGGCGCCGGAATATTCAAACCGGGAATATCCGTATTTATTTTGGATTTTGAAAAAAATTCAAAATCGGGTTTTAAAATTTATTTTAAAACAAAAGTTGCTTTTGTTTTTAAACCCTACATTCGATTTTATGTTAAATCGAAAATAGGTCTTTTCTTGTACGGACTTCAATCAAAATTATATTCGGTTTTGAGTTTCAATTTCCGCACAAAAAGTAAAATATGTACTGACTGTGGTTGTTTTCCTATAACATAAATTGGTTGATAACACCAAACAAACTACCGAGGGTTAGAACACTTTTGAAGATGAAAGTATCCTGAACATCCTGATTGTTGCTACGGGTGGAGGAAGCGGTGAGATGACGCCCCAAATTCAATTTGGGAGTGGTCTACCATCAGTTGTCCTACCAAACCTAACGATCGGGATTGATCCACTTCAAAGTGGTAAACAGTCCAGTCATGAACTTGTCCCTCTAACAGTACCAATATGTGGATCTTTGAGCACAAGATTGATGTTAGATAAGTTCGATGAAACTAATTTTAAGACCTGACAACTATAGATGTTATTCTTCCTGACCATGAACAAACTGGACAGATATGTGACCGAGGATATACCCGCCAATGCGGGGGTACCCCTCCAAGCTACTTTGAACGGTGACTACATGTGCAAAGGGTAGATTTTGAGCCGCCTGTCAGACCCACTATACCAAGTGTACATCATGGTTGATACTTCTAGGGAACTTTGGGTTGCTCTAGACAAGAAGTACAAAACTGAGGATGCATGCCATAAGAAGTTCATCGTTCAACAGTTCATGGGCTTCAAAATGGTAGATCACAAGCCCGTCATGGAGCAAGTTGGGAACCTACAACTTCTAGTCCACGACATCATTGTTGAAGGCATGAATATTTGTGAGTCATTCCAAGTAGCAACATTCATTGAGAAACTTCCTCCGTCTTGGAAGAATTTCAAGAGTTACCTCCTTCACAAGTAAGAGAAAATGACTATGGAAGACTTCATAGTAAAGCTGCATATTGAATCAAGAAACCGCAACCACAACGCTGAAGGGTAAAAGTCAAAGAAATCTCATCTGACTGAACCAAAGGACAAAAACGGAAGTTTCAAGCCAAGGTCCCCAACAAGCAACTGGCGAAGAAGAAGTTCGCCGGCAAGTGTCACAACTATGGAAAAATGGGTCACAAGTCCGACGAATGCTGGAGCAAGGGTGACTCACATAAGGGCAAGGGAAAAACACAAGCCCAAGTAGCTGAAGGCGATCTAACAGTGGTTGAAATGGATGTTGTGACGTCTGAAGTCAATATGGTCGGGAGCAACCCAATGGAGTGGTGGTATGACACTGATGCTACCCACCACATCTGTTCTAACAAGGGGGTGTTTACCACCTATCAAAAGAATAAACAAGACGAGCAACTGTTTATGGGGAATTCGTCCACATCAAAGGTCGAAGGACAAGATAGTGATGAGACTGACGTCTGGGAAAGAGCTGACTCTCAACAACGTCATGCACGTACCAGACACCTAGAAGAACTTACTTTCCGGATCTCTACTGAGCAAGCACGGATTCGATGTGAAAGTAGGATCCGATAAGCTAACTCTCACTAAACGTGGGATTTATGTAGACAAAATATATCGAAAGGATCAGATGAGTTGTTCAAAATGTGTGTATTGACAATCATCCCCAAAATTGTAACCAATAATGTTTCAACGAATAAAACTCTCATTGCTTATGTTGTTGAGTCTTTTAATATTTGACATGAACGATTAGGACATGTAAATTATAAGTCTATCCAAAGACTAATGAATTTAAACCTAATTTTGAAATGGAAATTAACAAAGATAAATGTGAAGTCAAATGAAGCTCATCTGACTAAACCAAAGGACAAGAAATTGAACCTCTAGGCTTAATTCACACAAATTTGTGTGATTTGAAGTTTATATAAACTAGAGGATGTAAAAAGTACTTAGTCACATTTATTGACAATTGTAAAAGATATTGTTATATTTACTTGCTAAGAAGCAATGATAAGGCCTTGGAAAAATTCAAGAAATATAAGTTGAAAGTTGAAAGTTGAAAGCCAACTTAGTAAAACAATAAAAAGCATACGAAGTAATAGAGGAGGCGAGTACGATGAACCCTTCAACGCGTTCTGCAGAGAACACGAGATAGTTCATCAAACAACTGATCCCTATTCACCTGAGTCTAACGGAGTTGCGGAACGAAACAACCGAATTCTGAAAGAGATGACGAATGCATTGTTGTAGGATTCTTGGTTACCCCATAACATGTAGGGGAAGCATTGCGTACCACTAATTATATCCTCAACAAAATACCACATAAGGTAACTGAAAAAACGTCATATGAACTTTGGAAAGGTAAAGTATCATCGTACAAATACCTCAAAGCTTGGGGGTTCCTAGCAAAAGTGGTCCTACCACCTCCTAAAAAGGTCACCGTCGGGCCTAAAATTGTTGATTGTATTTTCATAGGATATGCACACAACAATAGTGCTTATCAATTTCTAGTACATAAATCAGACATACCAAATATACATGTCAATACAATAATGGAATCAAGGAATGCTTCCTTCTTTGAAAACATGTTTTCGTGTAAGGATAAAGAAAATCTTAAACGAACTCGTGAACAAAGGGAGAAAGACACTTCTAGGAATGAAATATAGAGGAAGAACTTCGAAGAAGCAGAAGAACTAGAACAGAAAAATCGTTTGGAGATGACTTTATAACGGCATTTCTCATGGAGAAAGAACCGAGAAGTTATACCGAAGCCATATCTACACCTAACGCACCTTCGTGGAAGGAAGCAATCAAAAGTGAGGTAGACTCCATTATGAAAAATCATACATGAGAGTTAGTTGACTTACCACAAGGGTGTAAAGCACTTGGATGCAAAATGGATTTTTAAAACTAAGTTGAAAACCGATGGCTCAATAGAGAAGTACAAGGCTAGGCTTGTGGTGCAAGGTTTCCGACAAAAAGAAGGGTTGAATTTCTTTGACACCTATTCTCCGGTTACGAGAATAACTTCTATAAGAATGCTGATAGCAATAACAACATTAAAAAACCTAGAAATCCATCAAATGGATGTTAAAACTGCCTTTCTAAACGGAGATTTAGAAGAGGAGATTTACATAAAATAACCTGAAGGATATGTTGTGTCTAGACAAGAACAAAAAATGTGCAAACTTGTAAAGTCCCTTTACGAACTCAAACAAGCTCCTAAATAGTGGCATGAAAAATTTTACAATGTAATGATGTCAATTGGCTTCAGCATCAATGAATGCGACAAATGCATCTATATCAAGACTACTCCTACGGGATATGTCTTGTTGTGTTTGTATGTCGATGATATGCTTACCGTTGGAAGCAACAAAGACATGATCAACCGAACTAAGAACTTACTTAGGGGTCAGTTTGACATGAAAGATATGAGATTAACGGATGTTATTCTAGGGATTAAAATCACTAGATACTCCGAAGGAATTATCCTGTCCCAAGCTCATTATGCTGAAAAGATACTTGAGAGGTTTAAGAACTACTCAAGTAGAACCGCAAAGAGTCTAGTGGATCCTCAACTCCACCTGACCAAAATTGTAGGGGGCTCAGTGTCACAACTGGAGAACACACGTGTAATTGGGAGTCTTATGTACTTAACCAATTGTACACACCCTAAGTTGGCGCACTCAGTGAATGTACTAAGTCGTTATACAAATAACCTAAGACATAAACACTAGAAAGGAATAACTATAGTTTTAAACTATCTACGTTATACTCAAAGTTATGGGCTGCACTATGGTAAATATCCAGCAGTTCTAGAAGGATACAATAACACAAACTAGATATCTGGCTCTAGAAACTGAAAATCCACAAGTGGATATGTATTTACACTTGGTGGTACAGCAGTGTCTTGGAAATCTCCAAACAGACGTTATTGGCCACATCCACAATGGAGTCTGAGTTCATTGCATTAGACAAAGAAGCAAAAGAAGTTGAATGACTTTTGAAACTTTTTGGAAGATATTCCGATGTGGGAAAAGTCAGTGTCGGCATTATGTGTACAATGTGATAGTCAATCGGCTATATCTTTGACATTGAGCGTTTTATACAATGGGAAGTCACGTCATATTAGACGACGACATACGTCCATTAGAAAACTAATCTCAACAGGTATAATCTCGATAGACTATACCTGTTGAGAATTTCCATATTATTCCTAATCTTAAGTAAGTATAAAAAATGGTAGTTAGCAAGTTCACCTATATTTTAGTTAGCAAGCTCAATTGAACGGATAAAAAAAGAGATCAAAGAAAGGTCAATCTTATCAGAGGTTAGAGACTCACCAAGATACATGATCCTAGGCGAGAACATTTAAGATGGGTATGCTTCAATACCTGCATTTCAACGTGTATAGACAGTAAAGATGAGAGGGCGGGGAAGATTTTTCCTACTCATGGGAGAGGGTCGAGCTTCCGGCTAGAGAAGAGGTTGTAGGAGCTAGGGAGCCAAAGCTAGAGGGAAGAGTAAAGAGGCCAACGGTCAGCGCTGCAAGCTAGCTTGAGCGGAACTAAGGAGCTGGGCTAGGGGGGTTGTAGGGCATGGTGGGGGGGGGGGGAGACCAAGAGGTCGGCTAGGTTGCAGGCTAGACTACATGGGGGTTAGCCGAGGCAAACGTTGACGAAGCGGAAGGGGCGATGGTGTTAGACGACACCAGATGACGTGAGGCAGGCCAACGACATCAGTTGGTGCCGGGTAGTAAGGGAGGAAGAAGAAAGGAAAAGAAAAGGAAAAAAAAGAATGAAGAGAAAGGAAAAAGAAAATAATATAAAACTCGATAAAAAAATATATTTGGAATTTATGTTTCAGATCGGAATATTTTCGAACTTTTTCGGAAATAATGTATAAAATATATACTCAGAAAGTATCTTTTACGTTATAAAATACTATCGTAAAATAATTATGATATTAAATAATAATAAAAATACGGAAAAAATTTATATAAAACATACCTTATATTAGGGGCGTTTCAGACCTAGTGAAAAATGCAAGCTAGGTCTAGGATAAGTTGGCTACGTGCTCATCACATGGTATCGGTTTACTCGTCGGATTGTATCGATTTACTCAACGTTGTTGGAAAATCGGTCCGATTGCGTTCATTTCTTCCATGGTCTATAAAGGCCAATGTTCGAGAAATAAACCCGGTTGACTTAGTCAATTGTATTCTTCTAAGCACTTATTTTTTGTTTCTCTTGCTCTCAACACTCAATTAATTTGGTCTTCACCTAAACTTCCTCAACCTCAAGGATAACTTTATCTAGTTGTAGATTTTCTTCGTAATATCCACCATTTATCCTCCAAAAAGAGCTTGAATGTCTACATTTACATAAAAGATCAAATAGACGGTGAGAATATGGATAAAGTGACGGTGAAAAACTATGCATAAATGAATGTCATCATATAGCAAAATATGTAGTTAGATTGCGAGACTTGTTATTATCTCGTAATAGATTCCGAGTGCAATGCATGTAAAGATGAACTAAAATAACTTGTGATAGTATAAATATTAAATGAATATGTATGACATCATGTTGGACTTACAAGTAGTAAAGATGGGGTGATGTACCGTGTACGTTATATGCGTAGATATTATATGGTAGCACTTGATGTTGATGCTTACGAAGGAATATAGGAGGATATACACGTGTACACCTTTGTGTATTGAGGAACTTAACATAAACACGCATATGATTAAATATGTGTGATTGAGAACCATCGTTATAGTTATAAGAAGGACATGTAAATTTTAACAAGAAGTTTTATGGCCCGTTTGGTTGGTGAAAAAATGGGCTAGAATGGTTTAATTCCGGCCCAAATTGATTGTATGTGTTTGTTTATGGGTAGGAAAGGAATCATACCTTTCAGGCCCGTAATTGATTACTCTTATAGACCCGTAATAGATTGCCCTTATTTGTTATTGATGAAGAAGTCCATTTCTTTTGTAAACCACATTCTTTCAACTTTCTCTCTCTCCGACTGTAGCTTTTGTTTCTACGCAAGCTCGCATCTACTATTCTCCTTCTTCACTCTCGATATCTCGCTGCATTCTTCACTCTCGATATCTCGCTCGCAAATCTTACACTTGGATCGAAGAAACACACATTGATTAAGGTAACTAGGGTTTCAAAATTGTATGTTACAGCTTCAAATTTGTTTAGTCTTCAACTTTGTTCATTCTTCTAGTTCTTCGTGTACAAGGTGACTTTTGTGTTGGATCTACTAGCACCGGTGCAAATCGGAAGTTACATTGGACATGGGTTCATAGATAGACATACTCCAACAGGTATGAGCACCAATCTGATTATTTTTGTATTGTCATCTGGATTTAGTTGGGATGCTTGAGCATAGACAGTCCGAGTGTGCGCCTTCTGAGCCTATCATTGAGCTTGGGCTGATGGAAACTGACCTAAATTAGTGTTAAAAAAGTTAGTGCTGTAGATTATGGCCGGCTAGGTCAACCTTTTCTAATTGTTCAACTATTATGCGGATGTATGCAAGCATGGAGGCAAGTTAGGAGAAAATTACTAGTCTCATTTATAGTAGCTCATCATGAGGTATGCAGTATAATCCTATGAGAATTTTAGCTCTATTGTAGTCGAGTCTACTTGATCTATTAATGAGAAGACTATACATTCCCTCAAGGATGTGGTTTCCGTCAGATGTGTGATTTATAGAACTGATTTGCTGCTTTTTGCAGCTGCCTTGATTTGCATTGATTTGCTGCTTTTGAAAACAAAAATCAAATGTGTGATTTATAGAATTTGAAAACAAAAATCAAATGAGTGTGCATTAATTTACTGCTTTTGTTGTTTTCATAAGATTTAGATGTGTGATTTATAGAATTATGTATATGCCTTATCCCAAAGCTCTTGCAGCTTCCTTGTGCCTACGTCCTCTTGTTTTAGTTTCATACTCCTCTGCACATTTTTGTTTTCAAATTCTTTTTATTATTAATTTAGAAACTAGCATTCTTAGTTTCATAATACAATAAACTAGCGTCAATTTAGAAACTACCATTTACACCACATCGATGTCGATTATAAATGAATTATCTCTACAAAATCAAAGTAGTGGTTTACATTTAAAACTCCATATTTGCTGATATATGTAAGTTTATATGTTTATTCATTATGTGATTATAAATTTGTGTATTTTCTCTTTGATTTTTGATAATTATGGTCAGAAATAGATCGTCTCGCTCGTTCATTGACAAAGATGAGAAGGATAAGACAACTCCATGTTGTTTATGCGATAATTAGGGTAACGATGATGTTGTATTTTATGTGGTACACGATGAGTTTATCGGTTACTAGGAGTATACAATTGAGGGAGGGGAAAAAGTCAAGAAAAAGGTTTAGGCTTATTATATTGAATAGGTTGACAAGAGAAACTGACGTGTTTTGTCGAAACGAACTTCGTATGGATAGACATGTGTTTAATGTGTTGTGTAAGATGCTTAGAGAGTGTAATAACCGAAAATTTTAATTTTGGTTTAATACCGGATCAAATCGGATTCCGATCCGCCAACCGCTTTTCTCTTAAATGAAATAAAACAAATCTAAATTCTATCATTTTATGTGACCTTGATGCACATAAAATGATAATTTATATAACCGTAAATAATTCCGTACATCTCAAAAAAAAAAACCGAAGAACGATTCCGTAAGAATAACGATTATTCTTTCAGCCCGTTTGTTTTATGTGATGAGCTGGCCCACTGGATCCGGCCCAAAGATAATTTCCGGCCAGCCCATACCTTAACCCTAAACCCTAATTAATTAACCTAAGTGATTAACCTAACCTAATCTGACTCCCTTAACCCTATTCAACGCTAAACCTACATTTCTCTCTGCCGCAACAAATCTCTCCTTCTGTAAACCGATACATCGACGCAGCAGTAGACCGGAACAACAGCAGACCAAAGCAGCAGTAGACCGACGCAGCAACAACCCTCAGCAGCAGCCCGCAACAATAGTAGTCGCCCAACGCAGCAGCGCTTGGTGCTGTCCGTCCGACGCAGCAGCGGCCGGTGCTGTCCGTCCGACGGAGCAGCCCGTCAACAACCAGCAGAACACCCAGAAGCATACCTTGACCCTCTGCACGCCTCCAGCGGGGACGAGACGGAACATATCGTGTTCAGCCTGCTGTAGACAGAAATCTGGTAAGCCATGTCCCTTGCTGTCCATTCTCCTCTCCTCTCAATCGAAGCTGTAAATCATGTCTTGCTCCAGTGCAGTCCTCTGTCACACTCGGAAGTCGATCTTGCTCCAGTATAGCCTCCGAAGCACAAGATCGTAATCCTTGCAGCCCAGAACCTGGACACGCTGAGCACACCTCCTGTGCAGCCATACCGAGTCACACTGCACACGATAACCTGCCCAGTCGTGAGTCACCTTTCTTGTGAGTCCTCAGTTTAGCCTTCCGTTTCTTCTTGTTTTCGGTATGAATCTGTTACATTAGGGACAATAGAGAGGGTAAGGTGGGTGAGGGAGGACTGTATAGGAAGGTTGTTGGTTGTGTGTATTTTCTGCATAGGTTGTCATCTAGGATCTAGGGCTGCTGGCTGGGAAATTGAAGTAGAACTTGTTTGCTTAAGGGTTTAGTTTCAAAATGTTTGGGGGTAGAAACTGTTGAATGTAAGGCTGCAGTTTGATGCTTTAACTCGAACATCCACCGTTGAATTTTTGATATTTTGTAGATTGAAATACTTAGTTTACTGTGTTAAAATTTGGGAGAAAGTTAACGATCGGATTAGAACTTATAAGGTCCCGAAGTAGAGAACTTGAGCTGTTTTTTTTTCAGCAGGGGAAAATAGACTAAGTATGGGAAATTTCAGCTTTTACCTCAACTTTAGAGATTTATGAAAGGACTATGGTTAAATATTTTGGAGAGATCTTTACCCCTATGTTTAGTATGTATACCATAGAGAAGCTAGGATTTTATCTCGGAATTTTATACCCTTATCAAAGCCGTGTATATGAACCCAAAGTCGAACTGTAACGACTATGATATAAATTAAGAATGTTGGATAATTCTTATAAAACCTTACTAAATCCTCACCAAACTTTTCAATGAGAACTAGATTATGGACATAGGTGCTAAAAGAAAATATTAGAACTAAATGAAAGACTTTGAGAATTTTCGGTACTAAGGGTAAAATGGTCTTTTACCGTAAGAGAACTTTTTCCGTAATTCCTTCGCATGAGGTTGGACATCTGGATGTGATTTTGATCCACATGCCTTATTTGACAGTTGTTTGAGTTACCACGAGTACGGACCGATTTGAGACTTGTTAGAGTGTGATTTGACTCAGGTAAGTCCTTGCGACTTACTTAGCCGGTTTCTGGATATTAGTTGGGTGATAATGGTTGTGTGTGTGCAATGTGTGTTATAATAAAAATAACTTGTTAGGACGACCGTGGTTATTATGAGTTAAGGCCCAAGTGTATGTATAACGGGTCGTGACATCACTGCCAGGAGACTGGGAGGTTCTCTATACCCAGACCATACAGGTACACGGTGAGATGCATCGGATCCACTCCTGATGGGTACACGGGGGCGGAGGCGAGGTTTGGGAATCCCTCGTGTCACAAATAAGTATCATTGAGTGAATGACTTAAATGAAGATAATAAATGGATTATGTGAAAGCCTGATGAGTGTTTCTTATTTTATGTGTGTGTGTGCTATTATTATTCTTCTAATGTTTAGATAACTAGCTAATGGTTATTTTGTTGTGGTTTTAGTTTTACAGCAGGTTAGAACAACAACTGAGTGATCCGGAAGTAGTGGTCAGCTGGGTCTCCGTACTCTCTAGAGTGGGGGTTTGGGTTATTGCTTTGTTGTCTTTTCCTTTTGTTAAGACAGTTAGTCTTTTCCGTTGTTTAAGTACGATAGGCTGTTAGACTTGGTTGCATTCATCCTTTTATAAATACATTTTATGAATTTCGGTTTTTCTTAATTGTGTCTTTTTGCAAGATCCTAGTAATATTGTTGTCAAACTGAGGTCGGAACCCATTGTGAGGTTCTAACCAGTAATATTCCGGGTTCTGAGAATCCGGGGTGTTACAGAGAGATAGGGGGGCTAAGTGGGACGAAAAATATGTCAATTCAGGAGATAGTGGCTATGTTTTTATATACCTTGGCTCACCACAAGAAAAACAGGACGGTTGCACACTATTTCATTCGAAGTGGAGAAAGTGTAAGTCGACACTTTAATAGGTATTTGATTGCTTAATGAAATTGCACCAACATTTATTGAAAACACCTACACCTATTTCTGAGGATTGCGAAGATGAACGTGGAATTGCTTTAAGGTATTTAACTCAAAATTTTGCTTTAAAAGAATAGGGCTAAGACCACCATTTTTTAGTTACTAATCAGATTACAATTTTTTTTAGAATTGCTTAGGAGCCTTAGATGGTACATATATTGGTGTATCTCTCAATACTTAGATTTCAACTTAGACATGTCTTTTACAAATGAGCCAAGCCATCCTTATATAGTGGATGGAGGCCATACAAAGAGTCTTAACATAAATGACGGAATTAAAAGTCGGAATTAAGTTCCGAATATGAAAAGCCTAAAATATGAAAGGTCGGAATTTAATCCACGGAATTAAGTTCCGGAATTAAAGTTCCGAATACAAAAAGACTTATTATTAAATAGCCGAATAATAATAACGGTCTTCCAAAATGTGCGGGTCCTTCTAGCCGGAACACGGATGGCATCGCCATCCGGGGGCGTATCAGGAATTCACGTACATTTTAGCGGGATGGGAAGGGTCGGCACATGATGGTCGTGTTCTTCGAAATGTTGTTAGTAGGCCGGATGGGTTAAGAGTTCCTAGAGGTAATTGCAATTAGAAGTAATTTTGTTATAGACTTGTTTTTAGCTTAGAATTTACCCTTAATTTCATTTTTTTAAAAATGAAGGTTGCTATTATTTGGTAGACGGGGATATGCCAATTCCGAAGGATTTCTTGCACCCTATAGGGGACAACAGTATCATCTTAAGACATGGGGTAACCGTCAACCTTCTAGTACCGAGGAGTATTTGAACATGAAACATGCTAGAGCTAGAAATGTGATTGAAAGACTATTTGGTGTGCTTAAAGGGAGATGGTCCATACTTAGAAGCCCTTCATTCTTTCTAATCCGAACTCAAGGTCGTATCGTACTAGCTTGTTGCTTGTTGCACAACCTAATTAAACAACACATGTCTAATGATGAAGTTGAAGATGAAGAGAATGAAGAGGAGGAAGAGCCACACATTGAGTCCAGATTAAAACATTGGTCCGAGAAGTATTGTGCAATGGCTGAGATGCTTGGCATTTCTGGATTTAGTTGGGATGATGAGAAGAAGTTGTTGCAAGTGGAAAGAAGTGTCTATGAAGAGTAGATTAAGGTAACTTCTTTTTCTTTTTTTTTTTGCTAATTTTATATGTCCATACTTCATAACAATAGCTTATTCTCAAGTACTATTGTAAATAAATAATAAACAAGAACTATGATTCTATGAATAGGAGTTGTTGATTTTATCAGATTCTGAAAATGATTATACACTAATGTTTCTTATATTGTCTTTGTTAGACTCACAAGAAGGCTAAAGGGCTATATGGAGTGCCATTTACATATTATGACATGCTCGCTGAAATCTATGGCAAGGATAAGGCGACGGGACAAGCAAGTGAGTCATTTGTGCAAGCGGCTCATAACATAAAGATCGATTTGACACGACAAGGATCCACTACAGTAGATAGCGAGGATGACATCGATATTGAAGATGAGTTTGAAGTCGAGTCTTTGCAATCCGGAAGTAGTTCAAGGAAAAGAAAGAGTGCATCAGCCGGGAAGAGCATAAAAAAACCCAAGACTTCTTTAACGAAAATAATGGACAATGTCGGGGACTTAACTACTTCTCTTCAATCCACAACTATGAAGTTTGGAAAGTTTTTTCAAGATATGAATGCGAATTTGTCTACCATGGCTCAAGCATGGACTAGTGAAGAAGAAAGGAGGAAGAAACTCGACAATGACACCAACAATGTTTTAGAAGAAGTCTTGAAGCTAGAACTCTCCTCATCGGAAGCTTTAGAGGTAATAACTATGATAATAATCTGACAATAAAATTTAATCCTTAATTAATATTGTAAAATGAAATGTATTTTGATACATGATAGGTGTGTTCAATTTTAATGGCCGAAGAACCTAAGCTTCGTTTATTCTTTCAAGAAAGTACATCTTTGAAGAAATAATTTGTCCGGGATCTCTTGAGGAAGAAGTGATAAGAACGGTTGAGGAAGTGTTTGAATTTGAAGAAGACTTATGCTACTTTAAATTTTGGTATTTTATGGTTTTTTTTGACATTGGTTTATGGTTTTGTGTGGATTTTATGCTTTGGTTTTTAAACAGTGAATCTAAGATCAAGTAGTAGAAGAGCATGGGATCCAATTGCTCGCCTCATCTTGTTTTGCAATGTTGTTGCTTTGGATTTGAAATATCTTTAGGTTGGAGAGATTTGTACCATTGACAACAAATGATGCATGGTTTGCTTATGTTTTCTATTTGTAGCTTAAATTTTGCATTTTTTTTCTCGTATATTTGTTTTTAAACAGTGAACTATGGTTTTGTTTTTGTGCTTTTGTTTTTAAAACAGTGGTATTGTACCTCTATAATGAAAAATTGGCATGAAAATTGCTATGAAACAATAGCTTAAAATAGTGATAAGGTGAATGATTTCATTCCGGAAACAAACCAAACATCACAAATGTTAATATTAGGTGAATGATTTCATTCCGGAAACAAACCAAACATAAACAAGCAATAACCCTTTCCCATTCCTTTCCTTCCTCTTATCCATTTTCATTCCGTTTCCATCCTCCTAACCAAACGGGCCCTAAGTTCGAGTGCAAGAATTTAAAAAGTTGTCAATCAAAATAAGATGAAAATGACAAAGAAGTCCGGAGCAAAAAATAACCACGAAGGAAAGAATCTTGGAGCACTAAAATGTGGAGAAATATACTACGAGTGAAAGCTTACCGTCGATATTAAAATCTCGATAAAACTTGAAGAGTGATATCAACTCTCGACAACGTGCAAACAAAATTAGAAAACATCTTTATCTAAGATGGAAAATATTGTAACGAGAAACTACGAGAATGTTGGAATTAATTCATATTTCTAATGAGAACTGGTCTTGATTAATGAGCTAACTAGAGAATGATGGGTTAAGCCCAAATAAGATAATATTAGAAGAAGCCCAAGTTTAATTAGTATTGTGGGAATGAATGTTCGAGAAAATGCCAGAGAAAGCAGGAGTACTAAAGATTAGTGGGTAATAATGATGACTAATCTAGATTAGTCTTACAAAATATCTTCATTGTAATTTGTAAAGGTCGGTTCTTCTTTAGGTTGTAGTAGCCGACATTGATTCTCTATATATATTGTAATGTGATCTTGTTACTGAATGCAATAAGAGAGTTCGATCAAAAGGCTATACACAAGTGAGGTTGTTACGAGTGTGAGTGCGCAACAAACACCCGCTTATATATATACTCGGTGAGTCGGGAACGCGGAGTTTTCTCCAACAACTGGTATCAGAGCCGAGGTTACGGTGGTGGTGTTCGGGTAAAATTTGCTGCTTGAAGAATCTCGTGTTGGCGCGATGGCGGCCGAAGCGATGAGGGCGTTCGAGATTCCACTCTTTGATGGGAAGATCAACTTCACTTTGTGGAAGAGTACGATTCAAGACCTATTGGTGCAGCAGGGTCTTGACCAAGCTCTGGAGGAGGAGAAGCCTGGATCGATGAGCAAGGAGAAGTGGAGAAGTATCCAGAGGAAGGCGGTAAGTACAATTCGGTTGGCGTTGGCTCCCGAGATTAAGTACGGTGTGTTGAAGGAGACCATACCGAAGGCGTTGTGGGAGAAGCTCGAGAGCATCTATGCGTCGAAGTTGTTGACCAACCGTTTGTGTTTGAAGATGGAGCTTTACTCGCTCAAGATGGAGGAAGGAGGTAATCTTCATGACCACATTAACTCGTTTAATCAACTAGTATGCCAATTGTTGAATGCTGATGACAAGATTGGAGAGGAGGAGCAAGCGTTGTTGTTGCTAGCATCATTGCCAAAGTCTTACAAGTCTTTGGTGCAGACGTTACTTGTAGGAAGTAAGTCTCTCACTCTAGATGAGGTGACCGCTGCTTTGCAGGAGAGTGAGAGGATGATGAAGAATGATGCTACCGACAAAGGAGATGATCGCATACTAGTTGCAGGGGAGCGAGAGCGAGGGAGGAGTCAATGGAGGAGGCATGATGAACGGAGGCAGAGATCAAGCTCGCGACGAGATTGGAGTGAGGTCGAGTGCTTCTACTGCGGGGAGAGGGGTCACATGCAAGCTCGGTGTCCTCAGATAAGGAAGGACTTAAAGAAGTTGAGAGAGATGTCGCCGGGAAAGAAGAGAGAGGACTCCCGTACAAATGTGGTCAGTGAAGTTGATGAAGTTGATTATGGTGATGTTTACTTGGCGACGGGTGAGGAGATCGCCAAGTCAGAGTGGGTGATGGATAGTGCTGCCTCGATGCATGTATGTAGAGACCAAGCATTATTTGACACCTTGAAGGTTGGTGGAGAGTTTGGTCACTTCAACTCGGTGAGTGGTGAAAAGTTGAAGGTAGAAGGTACCGGAAGCGTGAGGGTGAGGCTTCATAACGGTACAAGTCATACTCTACACAATGTGAGGTATGTGTCATCGACGAACGTGAATGTCATCTCCCTGGGAGCGATGACGATGGAGGGGTATAGGTTCGTCGGCACAAGGATATGGTGCAAGGTGATCAAGGGGAGACGCTTGGTAATGCGAGGCCGCAAAAACGAGAAAAATATTTGCTTTTTAGATGGAAGAGCGGTTCGAGAAAGAGTTGGTGGCGACGGAGCTAAGAAGCAAACGAAGGTAACTTTTTCGGATATGGTGGAGATATTGAAAATATGAATTATGGGAGAAATTGTTGGAATTAATTCATATTTCTAATGGGAACTGGGCTTGATTAATGAGCTAACTAGAGAATGATGGGTTAAGCCCAAATAAGATAATATTAGAAGAAGCTCAAGTTTAATTAGTATTGTGGGAATGAATGTTCGAGAAAATGCCAGAGAAAGCAGGAGTACTAAAGATTAGTGGGTAATAATGATGACTAATCTAGATTAGTCTTACAAAATATCTTCATTGTAATTTGTAAAGGTCGGTTCTTCTTTAGGTTGTAGTAGCCGACATTGATTCTCTATATATATTGTAATGTGATTGTTACTGAATGCAATAAGAGAGTTCGATTAAAAGGCTATACACAAGTGAGGTTGTTACGAGTGTGAGTCGGAAACACGGAGTTTTTCCCAACAGAGAATGATAAGTACAGATAAAAAATGAATAAGAATAAAGTTGTTGCATCTCGAATTTTACTTTACCTTAATGGAAGAGGTTCACCCATTGAACGAGAAAGGAAGAAACAAAAAGGGGTTTTGTAGGTGTTTGTTTGTGCGAAATGAAAAGTTTGGGTGTTTGTTGAATAAAAATCGGAGATGTGGCGAATTTATGAAAAACGAACAAATACGGGCAGTTCTTTGAAATTATCTAAATATCGCCACTCGCTAGTTGCCACTCTCCGTATACTGTCGTGTGGAGTAGTGTTTGCTGATTGCCTGTATTGTATACCCACAAAGGAAAAAGAGGAAAAAATATAAAATAAAAATCAAGCTCTGAAACCCATAAAACAAGCAGCAGACCAATTTGTATCAAACTCTACAGCTCAAATTCTCACCGGTCAGAAAACCCTCTTCCTTACTCAAGCTTTGAACCAAAAGCTGGTTAGATCCCTTACATTCTCTATCTTTGTTGAGCTTTTGATCGATCACTTTACCTTGTTCTTCATTCTTCTGCTAGCTTTTGAAGAATTGTAGTGTTTTATTTTTCGGCTTTGAGGAGTTTGGAGAATTTAGTTGATGTAAATTGATCGTTGCTTTCCTTCGACGGGTCCAGATCTGTCATTCATTTTTCCTTTGTCTAATTGTGAATATGAAATTAAATGCATACCGTAGTTTCTTAATTTGACCTATCTCATCCTTGGTGAAATCGTGTATAGTCAGTCAAATGGTTTGAATTTTGTAGGGTTTTGAGTTCCTGACCTGATTGGGGTTTGGTTCTTTTCTAGTGGGTACATCTGGATTTGCACATCGTTGTTTGTTTATCATGTATAGTGGATGATTCCTTATTTGATTGTTTTGTGTGCCTCATTGAAAGAGGGATACGTTATTGGAAAATTAACTTAAGTTTGTTCTTGAGCAGAATGAATGTCACTGAATGCTCAGCCAGTGGTGTGGTAAATTGATGTCTGAAGGCAACCTAGATCATATCTATCCTCGGGTTTTAAGTTATTCCACTGGTGCTTTAAATGCACACAATATCTCTTCCCTTACCTTCATCTTATGTAGATGGTCATTTTGAGTACTAGAACTGACTGATCAACTGATTTCATCCATGGATCGACCTGCTAGACAAAGTGAGCAGGAGCTTGTGATTGACATTCCAAGCAACGTGGAAGCCTCCCCTTCCACATCTGCTAATGTTAGAACCTCGAATGAGATGAACATTTCACGTCATGAAGTTATACCTTCTTTGAATGAACTGACACCTCCTACTTCACATGTTACAACCTCAAGAACATCTTCCTTTGGAAGGACAACTAATGATCATGGTCGACGTCGCACAAGTCCTTTGAACTCAGGACTGTGGATATCTTTTGAACTGGTCCTTACACTTAGCCAGATTATGACTGCTGTTGTTGTTTTGTCTGTCTCAAGACATGAACACCCACATGCTCCGTTGTTTGTGTGGGTTGCTGGGTATGCAGTTGGATGTGTTGCATTTCTCCTCCTTATATATCAACGTTATCTACTCTACAATCAAGCTTCTGAACAAGAATCAGCTCAGTCTCAGCATCGTCAGGCCACTGCTAGTGTGATAAGTGGAATTCCCTTTACCCTTTCTGTTTCCCAGAGACCAGAAAGTGATGTTAATGGGTCATCCTCGAGTGGAAGAAGAATTGGTCAAAACAATCGTACGCTAAATAATGCAAGGTATCAATTGAGCTCTTTTGAAAAAATGTTTATGTATAGCTTGTTAGTTATGTTTCATTGCATCTAACTTCCAGTCTAGTAAGCCACCTTCTAGTCTTTCATTTTCCGTTCTAAAACAATTGCAATTGTGACTAGCTTTTAGCAAGGATCATTTCAGTTTGAAGTCGATAGTCCACCTCTTTCCGTTCCAACATGTGTTCGCATTTTGAATGTGAAAAAAATTGAACTTGGCATAATATGAAGTCAAAAGATAAAACTGGAGAGTTTTTATTTATTTCTGGATATTTTATAATATAAGTTTTGAATCTCGGAAGGTGACTTCAAGAAATTAAGAGAAAATTGATTATGAGATGTAACCACGAGATAATGCGAGTGAAAATTGTAGGGAAGATACAAATATGTAGACAGCAGTTGTAAAATCTGGATATCCTTAGACCATTCACCTGAATCTGTAATGCTACTAAAGATTTTGCACCTTGTTCTGAAAATGTAATTCCTACCGATTTTTCCTTTTCAAAACAATTCAATCTGCAGAAGCCATGATGTTGTGTGGAGAGTCTAAATCTTATCGTTTATTGATATATATGCCTGCATAAATTCACAATAAAGAAATGTAATTGCGAAATGAAAGCCTAATCATAAATACTCGAGCACAGTTTCCCTTGTGTCTTAGCCAGTCAAACTGCATTGTATATATAGTGGTAAAAAATTTGCTGAAAGGTTCAGCCATTTTGTACTTGTGTCCTTTTTATCCTGTTTGAGATAATATGCCTCCTAGTTTTGGAATTTTCCTTGTATGAGTTTTCTTAAGAAGTCTTTTTCATAGAACTATAATATTCAGTGTAACAGAACAAGTAGATAAACTCATCGATGATATATCTTTTGTGTCACTGCATTAGCATCTATCACTTTATCCTCTTTCTCTTCATGCAGCATATATCCTTACTGTCTTTGTGGAATTGCAAGATAACATTTATAATATTACCTCACGCTGTAACTTTCTTGCCTCAAATATCTGAGTTCTAGAAGCTAATCCTTCTTAACTGATCATTCTAGTTAAAATATGTTACATTTACATTATGCGGGCAGAGATATATAGATAAATAAGCTGTCATTTTGCTAGCTTTGATGTTCTATAGTTCTGCTTGATTGAAGTGGTTCCTCATGATTCATATTCTACTAGTCCTCGAAAATAGCATAAAATTCTACTGCTAACTTGTCTATTGTGGACGAGAATGATGTTTGTACTCTATGCACATAAACAGTCAGTAGCATTATCAATCTGTAATGATTGTACAAGTTACAAGGGGATATTTTTATTTCATAAGGATTGTTTTTTCGTGAAACTTGTATTATATCTGTGTGTTACCCCCTTATCCTTCCTTCCAATGTTTCATATTAATGCTTCATTTTCACTTTGACTGCCTCAGTTCGAGCTGTTGGCATTTCATTTAGCTACTCGATGTGACCTCTTTAGTTTTGTTCCATGGAGATTGTAAGTCTCATTTAGTAATATTTAAACCTTGCTCTCCTGTTTTCTTATGTCTACCTGCGCTAGTGTTAGATTTAATATAAGTTCACTTCTTTAGCAGTGACATCTTCTCGTTGGATTATCTTTTTGCTGTTGTTTTATAATATCCTAGATTTATAACTTCTCCTGGAAAGCTTGTAAAATTTCATTTGTTTTGTCCTTTTTACATTTACATCATAGATCATTGTGAGTCATGTAAAAAAGCATACCATTTTCCGATCTTCAGTATTCAAACTTAGTCAACCCAGTCCAGGGCATCAAACTTAGTCAACCTAGTCCAGGGCAATTTTCTAACTTTATGTGTGCTCAATTAATCAGGTCTTAGGGACATGTCTTTCCATGGAAATTTATTTGTTGATAATCACTGTCTTACTTTTATCAGCAAGGTAAATCTAGAAAATCTGTGTAGAGAATCGTGGAATTTGAACTCATTTGGAATTGTTCATATCCGCCCGTTGTTTTTCTCGGTGTTGATATAACTCTCTCCTCTATGCAACAGAGTGAAGGCCTTGTTTGAGTATCTCAAGATGGGATTAGATTGCTTCTTCGCTATCTGGTTTGTGGTTGGTAATGTGTGGATCTTTGGTGGTCGTACTTCTTCTGCTGATGCTCCTAACTTGTACAGGTATTGCTCCTTTCTGCTGATGTTTAGCCTCCTTTCCAATTGGTGCGAATTTTACTTAGGGATTGCTCACATGGTGCTTCATTTTGTACTTTGGTGTCAGTATTATCCAGTTTAAGTAATGGCATGACCTCATTGTGAATGGTTTGACTATCCAATCTGCATATTCACAAAAATACCTCTCAAATTTATGATTTCACCTCACTTGATAGTATTGAATAAGCCAAAGAAATCATTGGGGTATAAATAATTTAATTAAGGTACAAAATAAACTGTTGGTACCCCATGTTCTCATATGTGCATTTCTCAATGTTGTCTTCAGGCTATGTATAGTGTTCCTCGCCATCAGCTGCATCGGATATGCTATGCCATTCATACTATGTGCCACGATTTGCTGTTGCCTACCATGTATAATCTCTGTTATGGGATTCCGAGAAGATCTAAATCAGATAAGAGGAGCGACAAATGAATCTATAAATGCCCTCTCCACTTACAAGTTTAAGCTGAAAAAAAGTAGGAACAGCAGCAGTACCGATGGTTTGGAAACTGGAGTTGTGGGTGCTGGAACTGAGAAGGAGAGGACAATATCAGGAGAAGACGCTGTAAGTAAATAATAAAAAATTGTTCTTAATTTCATAAATGTTCTTTTGTTGCATATTCTTCTTTTCACTATGAAGATAGTTTACCCAGCATCTGACTCTATTAGTCTAAATCCTATGACCTATATACTGCAAGGGGAAACCACTATTTTAGCTTTGATGCTACATTCATTCAATTGATTCATAAGACATCTGGTAATAGTGGCAAGGACACTAGGAACCTATTTCAGTCTTCCCTCATTTCATTATTGTAGGAAATTTTGGGTGCTAAGTGAACGAGTTGCCGGTACTTATGGTTTATGTGTTTATTCTTATAAAACAATATCTCTATATATAGAAGTTATACCAGACCTTGAACTCCTTGATTTTTCGGGTAGAAAATGTGGCATTTGCTATAAGAGCTTTGGATTCTTTCCAGGTGGTCTATCTTTATTCCAATTCAAACAAGGGGCTTGACATATATGATAATTCTATCGTTGCCAGGTTTGCTGCATCTGCTTAGCTGAATACGCGAACAACGACGAGCTGAGGGAACTGCCGTGCTCTCACTTATTCCACAAAGACTGTGTTGATAAATGGCTGAAGATCAATGCTCTCTGTCCCCTCTGCAAGACTGAAGTTGGAGGTTTGTAAAATACAACTGCACAAACACCATGAGGTTCAAACGAGGCTGAATCCGCGCATATCATTTGCTGTAAGTGTCTCTGATGGACCTGCTTGAAGTGGTTTCACTAAAATTGCAAGATGATCTATATATACAAGGTGTAGCATGTGATATCGAGATATATGAGTATATGACTACTCCATTATCCCCAAGAATAGAAGAGTAGACCGAATACACATCTTGTGCTTCTTCGTAAATGTCTTGACTGTGCTTGTGATGTACTTGTTGTAGCAGACATGATCATCGGTATATAATCAATCTGATGTCTCTTAGGTATATTCTGTAGTGGCATGTTTGGTTCTTCTTTTATGCACATAAACCCGAGTCATTACGACTGGCACAATGTTCATGTAACCTAAAAATGACCATAACTCAACATACCTAACCAAGACTGACCTAATGAACCAAATTTACATGAGAATTTTCATGTTTACATCACTGATGATTCAGAATTCTAGCATTGAAACAAGAAATAAATTGTGGAGTTACCCTTCTTGCCCTTTACAATTGCTGTACTGTCCTTGTAACATTATACATTCCAAGAAAAACAAAGCATCTGAGAAAGCAAGGACTTTACAGTGAATGTTTTGAGGCTAGAGCTGAATTATGAAGAACATGGTCTTTATCGATTGCTAAAGGCGCGTTTTAGGGCGGTCTTCTGTTCGGATGTTAGCTTTGTAGGGAACTTTATATCAAACTTAACCTTAAGATCACCCTTATTTCCGGGTTCCTTTGTGATTGGCATGCCTTCCTTTGCAACAACAAGCTCGTAGTTTGGACTGATAATGTCTGTCACCGGAACGCTGAGGTTGCGACCATCCAACGTAGTTATGTCCAATGTGGTACCTCCTATAGCCTCGGCTAGAGTCACCTTTTGTTTAATGAGGAGATCGTTCCCGTCTCTCGTGTATACGTCATGCTTCTTCTCATCTATGACGAATATGAGATCAGCCGGGAGCTGCCCTTGTTGCTCATTGCCTTTATCCGGGAAGGTGATCTTCGTCCCCTTCTTCCATCCCGGTTTTGTTTCAATAGTTACTATCTCGGATTCGGTTACTAATCGTCTGAAAGATTATCACGTTATTATGAGCAAGAAGAACACACCCAAAACAAATTGTGTACAAACTAAAGTTGGATAAATAAATAAATAAAAAAAAACAGTCCATTCCATCCCGGTTTTATTTAAGTTGTTACTATCTTGGATTCGGTTGACATACCCATTTGGAGCCACAACGGTCCTAGAAATCTTCATTTTCCTCGAAGAACCCGAGTATAGCTCTTCGAGAGTGCATTTAAACGAGTTCTCGATAGGGGGCGGTTTCTTGAGGTGGTTATGCCCGTCGCTAGATGTACGGTACATGTGTTGCTCGCTCCCAACAAACGGAGCCCCAGAGTCACGTCCGCCATCCGAATACTTCTTGGACCTTCCATGAGGAGATCCATACTCAAAAGGGCTACTACCGAAGAAATCAGCGAATATGTCTTCCGCGCTTCTCGGGTAGTATCCTCCTCGACCGTTGCTACTAAACCCGCTACCGCTACCACCACTCCCTTGTGTATGTGGCATGTCTTTCAAACCTTCTTCACCATATTGATCATATGTTTGTTTCTTTTGAGCATCACTAAGAACCTGCACTTGAATCATTTTTATTCAACACACAACATCTACACGCAAAAGAAGAAACAAATAGCTCCAATGTTTGATCTTCAACCTTTATGATGTTCTCTAGACTTTATTGCATCCTTATGAAGTGCCAAACTTATGGCAAATGTTGCAAAGTTAGTTCTTCCAACAATTTATCATAAATTTTCCATGGCAAATTAGTTCTTCCATTTGAGGATTCACAACATTGGATCAAACATACAAGCTAAGTACACATAATGTTATTCTTATATATACTAAGATTAGGAGGTAATAAGATCAAACAAATTCATCGACCTTATATGTAACTAAAACGAAAAAATAATTCATCAATCTTATATAATAAAGTTGATTAAACATACATTTACCATAGAAGATAAATATATGTTTGATTGTATACAAAAGAATCATCTATGCCCATCTATACCCTAGGAGGTAAAAAGGTCATCTATACCCTAAAGCAAAATAAACTAACATTAAGAGGACCAGTTCATCGACCTTATATATTAAACTTGATATTTTTGTATGATCAATGTGGGAGCCATTTCGTCGTCTGCACAATATCAAACATCTTATAGAAACAACTTAAGAGTTACAAATTCAAAGCCAATAAGATCAATCAAACAAAGAAAGTACACAACATATAAAAGACCCAATGAATTACAATCATAGCTAAACAAAACAAAGCAAAAATTGCTTGGAGATTCGAGTTCGAATCCTCCTGGCGGCATGTATGGAAAAACTGATATTGGGAGGGTATCCCCAGCAATGGGCCACGAATTATTCCCGTCCCGATGTAGAGCGGCAAAACCAATCGAACCGGGAGTTACTTACCAACCTTTCAAAAAAAAAAAAACAAAGCAAGAAAATGATGGGCATTATAGATATATTGGAAAAACAAACCTCATAGGCTTCAGATATTTGTTTGAATTTGGCTTCAGCTTCCTTCTTGTTATTAGGGTTCTTGTCAGGATGCCATTTCATGGCTAATTTCCTATATGCTTTCTTCAAATCCTCTTCTGTTGCATTCTTCTCCACCTCCAACGTGTTGTAGTAATCCTCCCCCATATTTAATCTTTCTCTTAACAACAACAAATTCTCTAAAACTCTTTTAGAATTCAGGAAAAAAGAAGAAGAAGAAGAAAGAGATTTGAATATCTTATCTTAAATATTCAAATTAATTTGAAGCTTCAAATGTATCCCTAATTGAATTGAATGATGTTCATGTCTGGTTTTGGGAAACGAAAGAAACCAATTAGGATGAAAATGAATTATTTTTAGGTGTATTCCTCTCGTTTCATTTTGCGGTTATCTCTACTTCAATGTTATATTAATATGTTTATGCATGAAGGATATATATTTTAAAATGACAAAAAAATATACAAATGGTGTTTATTGATAGATAAAACTAGTTTAGTGTTCTACACATAATTTGTATAATAATTAATATAGTAGAATTGTTTTTAATAATATCAAGATTTAACGTATATTTATCTCTTATTAATTAATATATTTTTATATTTGAATTGGGATTATAACACTAAAATATATAATAGAAAAAACTTGGTAGGATAACTTATCTAAATTAGCTAATTAAAAAACTAACCTCAAAATTTAGGGTTTCGGAAATTGACAAATATATAAGTTTTGATTGGTTTAATTTATTTAATATTGTGTTGATAACTTTTATTACATTAGATAATTTACCATTCAATAATCAAAATGAAAATTTACATCACAATTCTTGATTTTTTTAGCATTGGTACGGTGAACCTTAACTTTAGAATATTCTATTATATTTTTTTTCTTAATTTTCTAGATTCATCCAAGCAAAACCCTATTTTCTTCTAATCAGTTAAAGTGCGAAGCTTTTTTCCCGGGATAGCCATACGGAGTGATATTGATCGTTGATCTGTTTGATCCAATTGTCCGGATTTGCCCACGTCATTTAATGAATTTTGGGGAGTGTGGTGACATTTTTGTTATTATCTGAAGTTCAACCGACATATTTGTCCTTTTGAAAATTTGTATTAGAAAAAGGGGACGTGGTGACAATTTTATACTTTTCATGAGAAAACTTTAAAAGTATTATCTCATTTCACGAGTTTTGTTCAATTCGTTCAAACTGTTTGTTCAAATGGTTCATATTGTTCAATTAATTCAAAATGTTTGTTCATTTTTTAACACCTTTTTCATTCAAAATTTTATATATTTTCGTTCAAATATTTTTTAAAATAATAGTATAAAAACTTTGAATATTTTTATTCAAGTTTTTCCCTTTATTCTCTTAGTTCAAATTGTTTGTTATAATGGTTCATATAGTTCAATGTAGTTCAAATTGTTTGTTCTAGTAATTCTTCTTTTTTAACAGTTTTTTCGTTCAAATTTTTTTATACATTTTTTATCAAATGATTTTATTAATAGTATAAAATTTTGAAAATTTTTATTCCAGTTTTCTCCATTTCTTCTCTTAGTTCAAACTGTTTGTTCTAAAAGTTCATAAATTTGTTCAATTAGTTTAAATAATTTGTTCTAGTACTTCTTATTTTTTTAACACTTAGTTCAAATTGTTTATAATATTAGTTCTAACTATTTTATTCTATTTCTCCTCTTTTCTCTTAGTTCAAATTGTTTGTTCTAATAGTACATATTTTTGTTCAATTAGTTCAAACTGTTTGTTCTATCGTTCTTATTTTTTGTTCAATTAGTTTATATTGTTTAATATTAGTTCAAAGTTTGGGTATATATTTGAAAATTGTGTATTGTTAGTTCAAACATTGTGTTTTATTAGTTCAAACATGTACAAGTAACAAAGTGCATGAAAACATAACTACAAAACAAAGTAACACGTGAACTAATTATAGAAAATATCAGAACTGATAGTGTATACTTTTGAACTAAATCAACTAAAATTATGAACTTTTATAATATTAGTTCAAAATTTGGGTATCATTAATTTGAATATGTTAGTAATGTTAGTTTAAATATTTTATTTTATTAATACAAATTAATGTCAACCAATGAAGAAGGTCATGCCTTCATACGATCATAACCAGAACTGAGCATCAGTTCGGAACCGCACCTAACCGAACCGCAAACTGCATTTTCAAAAATCATGGACTGCAAACTGCAACCGCAATGTGCGGTTTCGGTTCAGTTTGGACCGCGTATCAGTTGGGAACCGAACCGCAAACCGCATTTTCTAAAATCATGGACTGCAAAGTGCAACCGCAATGTGCGGTTTCGGTTCAGTTTGGACTGTGTATTTGCGGTTCGGTTTCGGTTGCAGCGAAACCAACTGAAACCCTAATGACAAAGTAAGATCTAAATCAAATCTAAGTGGATAAACTAGATCTGGATACATAATCAAAACATGACCAATTGAGAAAAGATATAAATAAATATAAACAAAGAACAAAAAAAAAACAAATAGACCCAAATAGTTAACAATAGATATAAATAGGGAGATGATATATTCACGCCAAAATATTGCTTGGACACGCCTATTTATATGCGGTTTTAAAGGCGCATAAAAAGTGAGAATTTATTTTTACTTTTCTGCGCTTCAAGAAGGGCACAAGTCTACTAAAAAAATTATTTTCTCAACCGAGCTCTACAAACTGCGTTTCCTCTTTTTAGACTTGCTCCAGTTTGTGACTTTGTGGTGTCGCGTCTCCTGCAAATATCAATCCCGCCGTTGCTCCTCTAGTCGACCGGTGTAAACAAGCCCTCTCCCAACGAAACTTCTCCTCCAGACACTCTTACTACAAATTTCATCAGCCCTACAATTGTGAGCGAAACTTCTCCCTTCAACATCTCTTCGCTTCTCTCCATCAGTTGTTACATCTTTTTTGCTTCGGCCCTAAGATTAGATGTTCGATTATTCTCTATCTCAAACCTTGATTTCAGTTTGTCGGTGACTTGTTGAATTCAGAGTGGTTACAATGTGAAAATGTTGGACCTTAATTAGTCGATGAGAAGGATCTTCTAAATTGTTTGGGTGTGGAATGCCAAATAATTTTCACTGCCTATTAAATTCTGTAAAACAAGAAGTAATATATTGAAAATGTTACCCCAGGAAATCGATCTTGGTGATTTGTTTTGTGGAATCACACCCAAGAGTTAAGCTAGTAACCCAAGAATTAAGCCAATAATTGTCACTGATTTGTTCTGCGAAATCGATCTTGGCGATTTGTCACGTTTTACTTATCCTACAATAGTGTCCATGAGAATTCAATGAATTCATATCTGTTGAACTATCCATGAGAATCATTTGTTTTGTTGGAGGAGAATAATTAGTGTAATGTTGATGCATTATCTACCATCAGTTTTTATGTTCCACTTTCAGTCAAGAAGATAGACCGTGTTGGTTTAGTCATGATTATATATTATGTAATATGGACGTAGATGCACAACTTGTCTAGATGTTTTCGTTGATTTTAATGGGGGGTTTGGTGTAGATATTTACAACTTATAAGTGCCAAATAATATTGTTCTTTATGAAGCTTTATGATAGCATGAATTATTGTCTATATTTTGGGACTTGTTTAGACGTTTTAATTTCAATAATCTGCATGTTTGAATGTATATTATGTGATTATATCGTCGTTTCATCTACCTTTGCGGGAATCGAGGTCTACACCAAGTTTCGTTGCAATCGTAGGTAAAATGGCACATTTTGGACTAAAATGGAGCTAAAGGAGCTAAGGAGTCATTGGAGCTACATTCTGTAGCTTAAGGAAGAACTCAGAAAGCATGGAAATGGATTAAAGATTCACTTTGGACCAGATTTAAGAGATTTCACTTTCAGTTGAAAGTCACCTCGGTCAGCTACAGTACCATCTCGACCAAAGTGATTTTGAGGAGCGTCCCGACCGAGGGAACACCTTGGACGCGGCGAGATGTATTTTATTCTTGGTTGAGATCTTTTATTTTTGGAAGGAGAGATCTTATATTTTTAGGCTGGATTTCTGGAAGGAAGATCATATATTTTAGGGATTTATTTATGAGAGATAGATATATTTTATCAGGAAAATATCTTTTCAAGATATTTTATCTTAGGAGGGTAGTTTTCCTATATAAAGGGTTGGATTTTCCATAAATTCAACCATGCTTAGACAAGCCTAGAGGGCTGATAGCATCCAGCAATTGAAGGAAGGTTAAAGGAAGGAAGTTGATAGCTTTTATAGCTTTTGTGAAGGGTTTTGTAAGACTTTCTTAGATTCCCTTCTTGTTGATTGTCTTATTGGATTGTGATCCAAGGAACGCTTGTTTGTTTGATAATTGATTCAGTTATTGAAGCCTTTTTCTTAAGGTTTTTGTGTTCAATTATTCACTTTCTTCCCATATATTATATTTATTGTTTTCATGATGACGAGTGGCTAATTTCTTTGTGTGATTCTAGGGTGATTGGCTGAAGGTTGTGGGAAAAACAATGATATAATAATCTTAAATTCCAATAGGACCCTGAATGCTCGAGTCTTTATCCTTAACCCTAGAACATCTTGTTCAGTCGATGAACATCTCGGCCGGGGTGGAATTCGTCTGACCGAGGTGACTTTTCTGATCCGAAACTGAGAGTTAAGTGTTAGAGTTTGCAAAATCCTATTCTTATTACACCTTTCTTGGTTCTATGAAAGCTTAGGACGAGACTTACCCGGTAATTCCTTTGTTTGTTTACCAAAGATCATAAGTGTAGGTAATAAAGGTTTATCCTTTATTGGGGTTCGAGTGTGCCTTCATCCCATCTTTGTGAGTTAGCCTGAGACTTACCCGGTAAAGGTTGATTCTATTCCCTTAGGTGGTGTGTTGGTTTGAGGTTATAGTTCTTTTCCTTAATTCCTTGAGACTTACCCGGTAATAGGAGTTACGGTTTGGGATTAGTGAGTAGTGAGACTTACCCAATGATCTATTCCACTTTAGTAACACCTTCCCTTTGCAAAAATCTCAGCTTTGTCCGCTTATCTTTAGATCTTGAGTTGGAACCACAACTAGATGCTTTAATCCCTAGAATTGCATATTTCCTTTAATTGACTTTTTATCATCTTTTGATTGCTTTAACTGCTTTTGTGGTTATTAGTTGCATTGACAACCTATACTTGCTTTGTTTCACCTAAGTCCCTGAGATCGACACCCCGGAATTCTTGCTTTTACTACGATTGACCTGTACACTACGGGTTCGCATCCTTGTTTTAAGCATACATCTTGGGTTATAAATTTAAAGCTTGCACACACCATTTGGAGCGAACAAGTTTTTGGCGCCGTTGCCGGGGACTTGGTCTAGACCGAGCCGGTTGCGGTTGTCTTTCGAGGCGATTGCCCTTGTTGCTATTAACCATTCTACTTGAGTGTTCTTGCAGATTGTGTTCGTAGGTACATACGAAGTTCTCAACGGAACAGAGTTTCACCAAAGAACAAGTTTTCGTATGAGTTTTGTAGTTTTCAGGATTTCCGATGACTACATTTGATCCAGCCTGGATAGCAAGACAAAGTGCTAGGGCGGACCATTATGAATACTTGGAGGAGAAATACTCCTTCTATTGGTTCAACAATGAAAGGGAAAGAGAAAAAGCCATTGAGAAGGAGCTTGCGATACGGGATGAGATGAATATCCCTAGAAATATTTATGAGTAACCTCTTAAAGATTCTCTTGAATCAAGATGGGAGAAGTTGATGAAAAAGGTGGAGGAGCTCAAGGAAAACACCCTATCCTATGCTAAGCCGGAAGAGGAGCATAAGGAAGTGCTGCAAGTTTTAGGCATTCCCCCAATCGAACCAGAAGTTTCTCCTTAAACTTTTGAGGAAGAGAAAGATGTGGAAGATCTCGATCCAACTGTTGAGACTTCGGCCGAGGTGAAAGAGAGATCGGCCGAGGTGGAAGAGAGATCGACCGAGATGGAAGAAGAATCTGTAGAAATGGAAGTGGAAGATGTAGAGAACCTTGGCCAAATTACTGAGATTGTGGCCAAGATGGAAGAAAGATCAGCTGAGTTGGGAGAGATTTCATGTGTGGATTATCAACCTAACATGAAACTTGTCCCAAGCTTTGGAGAACTTTATAAGGTGCCTTCTCTTACTCCCTTTGACATTCCTACTAAAGTTCTAGATTTCTTCAGGGATGCACCGAAGATTTGGAGGTCTCTTCCGAAAGAACCTCCTAAGATCAAGATGAAACCTCCATTGAGTTTGTTGGAAGAAGATGCTCCTTGGATTATAAGGAGTGAAGTTAACAAGCGCTTCACCGCTAAGGCAACAAAGTGTTATTTGTTCAAGTATGGGGTTATTCACATGACAAAGACCTTGTACTATCCCCAAACTGGAGATGGGGAAGCTACTAGGATTCTCGAGAAGTTGTTTTCTTGATCCAGGAAAGGATGGGACACAAGGCTAGATTATGTCCCATTAAAGTGCAGGAAAGCTAGAAGGATTCCGGTAAGAATCAAACCGTACAAGCTTGTACGTGGGAGATCCTACCATTTGCCGGTGAAATTAGGAACCGGAACCTTTTTGGAAGAGTCTTATGACGGATGTGATGAGCACTCCAAGGTGTTCGAGGTACATTGAGTAATTCTATGAGGAAAGGTCTAGCTAGCGACCTTAAACCAAGCGCTTCTTGGGAGGCAACCCAAGGTATTGCTTTCTTTTCCCTTTTCTAGCTTGTTTTTAGATAGTTTGCTTTACTTTGCTTTTGGCATCCTCTAGACACGAACCAGGTACTTTCTAAGGAAGGATTACAACTCAGGAGCTACACTAGAAGGACAGAAGTTCGAGAAATCGAGAGGACGGAGCTTGACTGAGACACATCTTGGGTTCAGTCACAGGACCTCGACCGAAATGTTCTTCGCCAACCGAGACGTTCTTATCTGGAGCTGTTTCTTATTTCATTATGCAGTTCGGCTATGTCCGGTGAGTTTCATGTTTTTCTTGACTCTTATTTGACCCATTGGGAGAATGTGTCCCAAGTATGGGTATTTGGATATTATTGTCTTATTTATGCTTCATGTGTTTATCTACCATTACATGCATGCATACATGTTATTTGATTGAAAAAAACGTCAAAAACTGGTTAAGAAAAAAAAAATTTGACCTCGACCGAAGTGATTCTGACCGAACAAGGTGATTCACCTCGGATGACTTAGAACATCTCAACCGAGGTGGTTTAACTGAGACAGTTTTCGAAACGATTTTGTGCTTCTTATCTGGATATGACCTCAGTGAATATTTTGCTTGCTGACTGGTTTTGAAATCTTTATATATTTGAAAGGTTTTATGATATGTTTAAGTTGCTAAATCCTTTGTTTGAAATTTTGGCATGTTTAATACTTTGTTTTTATCAAAATTATGTTGAATTTGAAGGTTGATACCACATGATGAGTTCTCTCACTTTCTTCCTGAGATGATTAAGGCATTTCACTCTCTTCTCTTCTTCTTCTTGATTATGCTTAGCCCCTCATATACATATTTGCCTCCCTTTACCTATCCGGGAATTTTGAAGCAAGCAAGTGAAAAGCAAGTGAAAGAAAAGTTGAGATGTTGGCTGGAAGTTAGAAAGAAACAAATAGGTTTGGGGAAGTCAATTATGATGATGAGTAACTCGGCACCATTCACATAGCATGGTGTTTGTGTCTTGCCAAAGTCGGATTGAGCGATATTCCTAACGGGTCATGGCATGTGCATCAAGGGTTTGAGGCATCTCGAGAAATTGATGATTGTTGATTTCCTAGGCTTCGGTTATTGTGCACCTTTGTCCATGCATCCCAAAAAGTAAAGTAAAAAGTAAATAAGCAAAGCTTATTGGTGGAAGATGTTGAAAGTTCAAGTGAAAGTGAAGTAAGATCCTTTTCCCGGATTCTAGCACCACATTCCTTATATACATCCCACCCTCACACGTTTCTTGACCTTCTCTTGAAAAGTCCTTGAGACCTCCAGCTTGTTGATTGACTTGGTGGTTTAAACTGGATTATACATGATTAATTTTGATAATTATGATTTATTATGCATTCTGTGATTTTATGCAAAGATGAACAACTTTCTCATATTTATAAAATGTTTTGATCATATTTAGATTTTAAATTCCATAAAACATTCTCTTAGAGTGATCTATGAGTGGAGCACACCACCAAAACTGTTTTTGAAATACTTTTTATTGATCTTTATGACTTATAATCCATTCTATCTTGTACTTAAGATTTGGAACTTGCTTGGGGACAAACAAGGGACAAGTATGGAGTAATTTGATAGCATGAATTATTGTCTATATTTTGGGACTTGTTTAGACGTTTTATCTTCAATAATCTGCATGTTTGAATGTATATTATGTGATTATATCGTCGTTTCATCTACCTTTGCGGGAATCGAGATCTACACCAAGTTTCGTTGTAATCGTAGGTAAAATGGCACATTTTGGACTAAAATGGAGCTAAAGGAGCTAAGAAGTCATTGGAGCTACATTTTGGAGCTTAAGGAAGAACTCGGGAAGCATGGAAATGGATTAAAGATTCACTTTGGACCAGATTTAAGAGATTTCACTTTCAGTTGAAAGTCACCTCGGTCAGCTACAGTACCATCTCAACCGAGGTGATTTTGAGGAGCGTCCCGACCGAGGCGAACACCTTGGACGCGGCGAGATATATTTTATTCTTGGCTGAGATCTTTTATTTTTGGAAGGAGAGATCTTATATTTTTAGGCTGGATTTCTGGAAGGAAGATCATATATTTTAGGGATTTATTTATGAGAGATAGATATATTTTATCAAGAAAATATCTTTTCAAGATATTTTATCTTAGGAGGGTAGTTTTCCTATATAAAGGGTTGGATTTTCCACAAATTCAACCATGCTTAGACAAGCCTAGAGGGCTGATAGCATCCAGCAATTGAAGGAAGGTTAAAGGAAGGAAGTTGATAGCTTTTATAGCTTTTGTGAAGGGTTTTGTAAGACTTTCTTAGATTCCCTTCTTGTTGATTGTCTTATTGGATTGTGATCCAAGGAACGCTTGTTTGTTTGATAATTGATTCAGTTATTGAAGCCTTTTTCTTAAGGTTTTTGTGTTCAATTATTCACTTTCTTCCCATATATTTTATTATTGCTTTCATGATGATGAGTGGCTAATTTCTTTGTGTGATTCTAGGGTGATTGACTGAAGGTTGTGGGAAAAATAATGATAGAATAATCTTAAATTCCAGTAGGACCCTGGAATCTCGAGTCTTTATCCTTAACCCTAGAACATCTCGTTCAGTCGATGAACATCTCGGCCGGGGTGGAATTCGTCTGACCGAGGTGACTTTTCTGTCCGAAACTGAGAGTTAAGTGTTAGAGTTTGCCAAATCCTATTCTTATTACACCTTTTCTGGTTCTATGCAAGCCTAGGATGAGACTTACCCGGTAATTCCTTTGTTTGTTTACCAAAGATCATAAGTGTAGGTAATAAAGGTTTATCCTTTATTGGGGTTCGAGTGTGCCTTCATCCCATCTTTGTGAGTTAGCCTGAGACTTACCCGGTAAAGGTTGATTATATTCCCTTAGGTGGTGTGTTGGTTTGAGATTATAGTTATTTTCCTTAATTCCTTGAGACTTACCCGATAATAGGAGTTACGGTTTGGGATAGTGAGTAGTGAGACTTACCCGGTGATCTATTCCACTTTAGTAACACCTTCCCTTTGCAAAAATCTCAGCTTTGTCCGCTTATCTTTAGATCTTGAGTTGGAACCACAATTAGATGCTTTAATCCCTAGAATTGCATATTTCCTTTAATTGACTTTTTATCATCTTTTGATTGCTTTAACTGCTTTTGTGGTTATTAGTTGTATTGACAACCTATACTTGCTTTGTTTCACCTAAGTCCCTGAGATCGACACCCCGGAATTCTTGCTTTTACTATGATTGACCCGTACACTGCGGGTTCGCATCCTTGTTTTAAGCATACATCTTGGGTTATAAATTTAAAGCTTGCACACACCATTTGGAGCGAACACTTTAATTGCTTGTAAGTTTTTGTGTGTGGGCTGTGTGAAACATTGTGAAAGGCATGAAGGACAAACTAAAAGTTTGGTTTATGCAATTTAATTATTTACTTTTTTAGGGGATAGACAATGTGCTTCTCTACATGTTTTCAATGTTTGATACTTATATGGTGCGAGTGGTGAGACATAATTTATTTGTGGGTGTTAGGTTGGTTTTGGTTGTATGAGTTACCTGACACGTATTATGAGTTTATGTATTGGAATGCCTAACTGGTAAGCTCCATATTCTGTCTAGATCAATAATGCTTGTAGAAAATAAAGAGTAAAATGTAAGGAAGCATACAATCTTCAAAGAAGCTACAATTTTCAGCCAATTGATGTGGTGGAAGTTCCTTGATGTCATTGTAATGTCTGTACTCGAGATCATCAACACATACAACAATTGTCTTGTTATCTTGTATTATTTGTTCAATCATGGCCATGAGCCCTATAGGCTTGGCCTTATAGCCTTGGCACCTTTAATGTTAACTGTCTAGATTATCTTCACTGCCTTAATTCCTAAGAAAAGACTACTTGATTGGAATATCATACCTCTTATCATGTTGAAGCATCAAATGGTATTGTGTTTCCTAGTTTAAACTTTTTATTTGTACTTATATTGTCATTGTAAATCTCTCCATCTTCCATAATAAGTGGTGTAAGATTTGATTATTGCTTTTCAATTGTGTGTATTTTTTTTATGCTCCAAGTAAGTATTTTGTTTTATTGTTGTAATATAGGATGCGTCTAGAGAGGAAGAACTTCGTCCCGAGACGTAGTGTCGGAGCTTGTGCACGGGGAACAAGATGTCTTGGATGCGGGGATGATCAGGTTGTTTAAATGATTAGATAGGAAGGTTCATTTTGTTAATATATGATTATATGTATGATCTTTATTGTGTTGTCGTCATTAGTGTAACTTAATTTTATTTTCGTCAGTCTTCATGATTTATGATATGTATTTTTTTGTATGTGAGGCATCATTGATATTCACATAACTCTTGTACTATTTTGAGTTGATTGTTGTGTTTATGAGGAAGCCTATATATTAGTTCTTCTTTATTGCACTTTATTGAGTTGATTATTAATAGTATATCTAATCAATTTATTTCTTTATAGTCGATATCCTCCCCACTGTATGTTAGACCTGACACATTGTTTAAGAAGGTAAGCAGTGTCACAATATATTTATTAATTTGATGGATAAAAACAAAGCTAATGATTGATTGATTGTTATTTATAGCGAGATCAGATACACAATCGAAATGTCACACAATTTGCTCGAGCTCAACAACAATTAAAACAACTACTTCTACATGGAAATGTCCCGGACACAGTTCTTTTGAATGAAGACACCGTAGAGGTTGGGGTTCCCCCCGTAGATGTTGTGGTTCCATTTGTGATGGACAAGATCATAGAGGGATTTACCACACCCGATGATGCCATGCTTCCAATGTCTTGTTCATTCGATAGCACAGGGGTTCCCGTTGTACATTCATCGGGTACATGGACACCGATGATAGCGGATTTATTCGATGGTTCTCCCAGTGATATTCGAAAAAGGACCCCAATTGTATCAGTCGTGACTCAAGCAATTAATAGTTCCCATCCGACATTACAAGGTCCAAGTCTGACACAACACCTCACACATGAGGAGCATCTGTCTGGGGATAAGACGGATGTGTTTGTGGAGCAAGAGGATGTGCCGATGGGGCAAGAGGATGTGCCGATGGGGCAGGAAGATGTGGCGGTGGTGCAAGAGGATGTGCAGGTGGTGCCAGAAGATGTGCCCATGGGGATTGAGGATGTGAGTTCTCAAGATCCGGGTTTTCCCGGAGGTCCTCAAGTGACTGATCTACTTGTAGACTATACCACACACATCGCTCCTCTTGTTTGGTCAGGGGCAAAGGTATGTCGTCGATATTTATTTCAATTAAAAATAATACATATAATGAACAACAAGTAGTTATGAAACCAATGCTGGGATATTTTGATCTATTCTTCATGATATTTTTTGTTAATTGTTCTACTAAAGTTAGGATTTTGTTTTTTAAGAGTTATCGTACTACTTTGCATCTGTCGTTTTTAGATTTGTAACTAGTCTTTCACAATTTGTATGTACTTGAATTGAATCTCTTGAGTGAATATTTTTTTGTGTTATCCCCCCACATATATTGATTTCAATTTTGTTCAATATTTTACACAATTTATACGCCTTTACTGATATACTTGTAGACTATACAATTTTGTACGAGTGAACTAAATCCGTTTGTTTGAATATCAGGCTGATAAAATTCTAAAGGTGCACCGTCATGGGAAGTGGATAAGATATTGGGACAAGAGAGTACCACGTGACCCTATCCCATGGATGATACTTGCCCAACGCAGCAGCCTGACTTCATTGCATGACCTCCATTTGGACCATGTCGATCACGTTCTCATATCCACTTTTGTCGAGCGTTGGTATCCGGAGAACAACAGTTTTCATTTCTCATGGGGTGAGATGTCGATTACACTTCATGACGCCGGATGCTTGTTGGGCCTTCCAATTGATGGGGAGGAGTTGGCATTCATTTGGGAAGATTATAATCTGAGGACTAAATTGACTGAGATGTTTGGATGGGATACGTTGGAGCTTCAAAAGTTCTACAAAGAAGGTGGAATTCCATTGGATCTATTGAACAAGAAGTTAGGTGATATGATTGCAGAGGAGCGGCCAATAGAGCACATCACATCCGGATATTTGCTAAACATATTGGGTTGTACAATATTCGTTGATAAGTCAACCAAACGTTTGAAACACCCATTGGCCGGCCTTGTATTAGACCACGAGCAGACTACCACGTATGCTTGGGGTGTTAGTGTACTTGCTAACTTATATCGTTCTTTAGGAGAGTCGTCTCGATTAGGTGGAGCCCAGTTAGATGGGTGTACACTCCTTCTCGAGGTAAATATGTTTGTTTTTCCAATTTATTATTCAAATAGTATGTTTGAAGAATGATGTAACACAATGTTTTTACAGAGATGGATTTGGATGTATTTCCCAGTTTTTTAGAGGCCATTTAGAGACGGACACACGTAGACGTGGAGACGTGAGATACGCCGTGAAGTACCATTCATTGAGTACGCCGAAGAAGAAGAATGACAGGCTAGCCAATTTTAGACAACATCTTGATGCATTTTAGGTCGAGGACGTAAGTATCATTCCCTCACATTGATGTATGGTACATTTTTGTATTTCATTATGACACAATTATGAAGGGGTGTAAAATTTAATTTCTTATTAGGTTGATTGGATGTCATTCGGAAAAAATCTAGATTTTGAGGGTAGATACAATGTTTCTGCTTATTGAGGTACCATTCAATTTATGGGTGAGGAGGAAGTTTATATTCCAGATAAGTTCGTTTGGCAATTTGGTAAAGTTCAAGGTCGTCCGAAAGAGGTGATTGAGCCGTGTGATAGGAAAAGAAAGGCGAAAATTAAGCCATATGAGGTCCGGTATTTGGCAGAGCACAATCAATGGTTGGACCGATACGAGCACTTGCACCCGATTTTACAACTACCGTCAGCTCGGTTGCCCTGGGATGTCAAAGATGGTTACTTCGATTGGTTCCTACCACACACTCATCCGTATATGCTACCCACCTCAAGACCCCAACCATCCACGTTTCATCCGCCATTAGACATAACACACGTAATGACATGGTTCTTACAATAATTTTCATGAAATTCTCATTTTCAGTACACAATATGTAGTTGACCATAATACTTGTAATGCAACGTACTGAAAAGTTTGTGCGAGAGCTGCGGGCCTATGTTTCAAGAGGAGAGGACGTTCTAACAACGAAGTTATTGAATCTTATGCAACAGTTAGATGGCGTAGAAGTACAATCGGAGTAGATATAACGAGAATTTTGGACTTTTTTGAAGCCTAGACTAGTTTTTTTTGAAGCTAGTGTGTTGACTTGGTTATTTTGGTTAATTAATAGTGAAGACTTTATCCTCTTTTGTTTTAGAAGACTTTATCCTCTTTTGGTTATTTTGGTGGGCGATGTTGTATTGCTCAACCAACAATAGGCATATCCATCCAGTATGAAGGAGGAGCATTCGGTGTCGTGTAGTTGATGTTAAAGATCAAATCTTGTATTGAGATGAGGATAATGGCCAACTCATATATACGTAGATTTCTGATCAATTCCTCCACCAACTGCCATCGAAGTTCTATGTATGCAGCTTGCCCTCTACCCAATAACTCGGCAAATGAGCGATACCCACAGTGTCTGTTTGGTCGGACGTCCATAACCCTTTCAACATATGGCATCATGAACAAATCCATATTGTTGTGACCCCAATTAAAACCCTTATAAACGAGGTCTTCCACCTCTTGTGTCCGAAAGAGATTTGTGCCTAAGGGTTCCTCCATGTAATCAACGCTACACGTATTAGAAATGCTTGGGGAAACCACATCCTTCCTTCGTCCATATCTACCCCTGTCACGGCCGCGTCCTCTATTTCCATGTGTTGACTTTTGGCGTTTTGACTTATTCAACTCCATCTCATTTATCTCCCATGCACTCTTCTCACTTTGACATGGGTTCTTCTTTGGACGTCCCCTAGGCACTTTTACAATCGGTTCTTGTAGAGTCAACCCGTTTGGATTTGTTGTATCGTTGAACGTGTTTCCAACCTTGTTAAAAACATCTTCACTCACTTTGTTGGCAAGAAATCTCTCGACGAATACCTGACAATGGACATGTTCTGTTGAAATAGGAACATGATCATCTTGTGCATCATTTTAAAGTCCTTCCTAAGCCAACGGTTTCCAAAACTTGTGAATTTGTCCGGGCATGATTGGAACATTATTTTGGATATACAGGGAAATATCATGTGCGCAGGGGAGTCCGAGACCAGTTGGCAACCACTTGTCAGAGCACTGATCTTCTATCTCTCCCGACTTCACCTTGTTGTATGTGTCAAACAGCCTAGAAAAACATTGTTTTGAGATCTTGCCAACTAACCGTATAAATATGGAGTGATGACTCATTTCGGTAGGCCTGGTTGTTCGTGCAATATCCAAAGAACCCCTGACCGCATTATCTGGTTCGTCATGAAACGACATATACACGTGATGATCGTGTCAAATCCTCCGACAAAAGAATTCAACCTTCTTTTCAAAACAGAGTGTGTAGACTCCACCCTGTAAGTTCATAAAATAAAATCATATATATAGTAATAAATTTATACCCCGGATGTAAGGAATTTTTTAAAATATAGATGTAATTGAATTTACCTACTAGTAGTCCTTATGCCAAAGTGATATATGTTGTCCGTCCAAGCTCTGACTATACTCTTCTTGTATGGAGTTAACCATGTACCCATGAGATATGTCATCAAACCATATACCTTACCCCATGTCACATACAACCCCCTTCATCGAGCTTCATATTTTTTCCTCTGTCTTGGATGAAAAAAGTTTATAACAATCACTCTTAAACTTGTCACGAGCCTCCTCAGAACCCGTTCTACCCAAAGCAGCATCTCAAACGTTACAACCAATGTGCCACCAATATAACATATGTTTTACATCGGGGTAAACTTGTCTGAGTGCGTTAACTAGACCCAACTCTCTGTCCGTCATTATCATTTGTGGCCTCACACCTTCGCCGTACAAAGTATTATGTTGATTAAATGCCCAAACATAACTGTCTTCACTCTTCTTGGACATGAAAACAAAGGCAACACTGAAGTTCTTATTCCTACACGTCAAACCAATAATTTCCAAAAGTGGCATATTGTACCTATATGCAAAGCCAAATTTACAAGGGAATTAAAAAGTGTGATATCATACAGCCGATCAACATCGATAAAGTAAAGGTACTGTCATTTAATTTACACAAGTAAAATATTATAGCTGGAACATAAATTATAAATTTTTAGAAAATATTTTAATCAAAAAACCATAAAGATATATGTACAATGAAAAAATGGATAAAAACTTACTTGTTGGTTTTGTAGGTGTTGTCCAAAACAATAACGTATGGAAATAATGACAACAAGTGCCTCGAGTCTGGATGAACAAGAAATAAGTCGCTCATTGTTTCACTTCCATCCATCCGTCTAATGCTCGTGAAGTAGTTCTTCTGTGTTAGTAAGTCTAGTGTATATTGGGTTATGCTCCTCGAGTCCCGGTCTTCCTTCTTTATCTTTGCTCGTACGTTGTAGATTTGTTTTATTGAGATGACACATGTTGGGTCCCTCATTTGCAAGTCGGTCAATATTCCTTCGGGTTCGGTACCAATTAAAGACAACCACCTCACATGTTGATATTGCTCTTGCGTCAACCGTCATTCAAATGCATGGCCTAATAACCTTTGTGGAAGATCGTGATTGTGATGGCCACATAAAACTTGAACCATCCACTGATCTCGCTCTACCTCAAAACCGTACAAACTAAAAGGACAACAGGATAACTTAGTGATAGTTTTCATGGGTTGTGAATTATGACTTACATCATTTTTCGTCTTCGTCTTCGCCTTTAATTTGTAAGTTCCGCTGTCCTCACATGATAACCATATCCTCCCAAGTCGTTTTTCGGTACCCGGCGAAGAACACTTTATCGTCAATACCATGTTGTGAGATGTACCTATTGATCGCAAATGGTGAAGCATAAACATCCGATCCAGCCACCGGTTGACTGACTCGAAAAAAGTTGAGAAATCGGGATAATTTTGTACTTCGAGGCTTTTGATCACCATCATATGAATCCATTTTTTTAGAGGTCTTTTGTACAAACACAGTATGTCTTGAGTGTGTTACGCCAATTCCTTACAAAGCTATATATATAAAACAAAATTTTAAAAAAATGCACACGTGTGCGCTTCAGGAAGCGCATGTAATCATATCCAATGTTAAGATTTTTTTTCCCGTTATGTTAACAAACGCGGATTTCGAGAGATATGAAGTTACATTCATGCGCTTCCTAAGGCGCATGACGCATGCACATCCAGATGTGCATGGATTATGCGCCTTGGGAAGCGCATGCTCCATGCACATCCAGATGTGCATGATTTTGGCGTGTCTTAGCATTAGATTGACGTGTATTTGGAGAGCGGGATAGCAATAAGTAACAAATCCAAATGACCAAATCGAGAAACTCAATAAAAAAAAGGAAGAAGAAGTGAAGATCCCATCAATCGTCGCCTTGCGGCCCTCACACGCCTTGCCCTAGAACAACGGACGTCAAGTAGCAATGTCTTCCTCATGGCTGTCGTTGACGCAACCCTTAGAAACGGTATTCGCTCACACAACCCTCGGTCCTCACGATTGTCGCCTCACCTCGCCCTAAAGCAGCGGTCGTCGCCTTGCTCTCGTCGGACGTCAACTAGTAGTGCCGCCCTCACCCCTCGCTAGCCTGTAGCAGTGTCACCCTCGGCCCCTCACCAATGGCCAATCGTCTTCTCTCTCTTCTTTGGAGTGTGGAAGAGTGAAGTCTAAAACTGAAGTGTTGAACGGATGAAGCCTTAGAAACCCTAACAAATATATATATATATATATATATATATATATATATATATATATAGGGTGTGGTTCCCATGAGAACACCCCTAATGTGTATACATGAGAACAATCGTACACCGTTGGATGGTGAGTATTAAGGGTTGAGATTTAGAGTAATATCATAATTAATAATAACTACGAATAATAATAATTAGGAATCCAACAATAATTACGAATAATCCACTCAACCAACAATAACTACGAATAATACATTAAACGACATGGCACATTCGTAACAAAACTAATAATAATTACGAATATGTTCTCATGTATACATGTTAGGGGTGTTCTCATAGGATCTATACTCTATATATATATACATATATATATATATATATACATATATATATATATATATATATATATATACATATATATATATATATATATATATATATATATATATATATATATATATATATATATATATATATATATGCGCGCTTGGGCTCTTCTGTTGACAAAAAAATCAGTTCAAACCGTAATTTTCGGTTTGGTTCATCAACCGAACTACAAAACAAACTCTGAAATGTCCTTAACTATAAGCGAACTAATTTGTACGGTTTTGCGGTTCGGTTTGGACTAAATTTGCGGTTTCGGTTTAGTGAACCAAACAAACTATTGATCATCCCTAATCATAACAAGTTATCAATCATGGATGACTAGTAGCTAGCCAGTGAGTTGTTCGATTACCTTACCTTGGAACAAACGGAAAACGACATTCCCGAAAAATGTGATGCAACTCCATGGATTTACCTTAAAATCCCATTGAACTATCCACACATGGATGACCTAGTCTTCAATTTACTTACCAAGGAAGCCCAATTTGACTCAACCTCTGCACACAATATTCCATTCCTTTTTTCACCACCATAGAGTTCACAAACACTACCCCTACTGATATTTCGTCAACACAATTCACTTTCAGCATAAGATTATGCGTCCACAACTTCTTCCAGAACGTCTCAATTTTTTCTGAACCGGGACCTTGTAAGCAAACTTCACTGAAAACAATCAACCTTTATCATAATAGCAAAACAATTCATACTTTATCTCATTGCTTGTTAATTTATCTTTTTACATCCAACGGGTCTAAGACATGAAGGGGGTGCACATTAAGTGAAACTACACACAAGTTCTCGGGTTTCATCCTAAAACCAAATGGCAATAGGACGAGTAGCCCTAAGACTTATATGTTAAGTTCACGTAGTATCATATTGTCGATGTGGGACATTTTCACACATCGCAACTATAAAGATTAAAACACGAGATTGAAAGGCAAGGTAGCGGATCTCATCTCAAGAACAAAAAAGAAGATAAGAACACGGTTTTAACGAGGTTCAAAATAATATTCCTACATCCTCGGGCCTCAAGATATTGCTCAATTCACTATCAAAACAAACCATAAACTAGAGATACAAGAGTATGAAAGACATCCAAGATGAAACATAAATAAATCTAAACGTGAAAGAAAAAGAACGACAATAGTGACTCTTCAACGGACACAAATCCAAGAGAACACAATCATATCTCCGTCCAAATAGCGAAACTGTCAAATTACTTGAAAGGCTTAACCCTAATCAGTCTTCTCTGAACATATACTCATTAATGGCATAAATGTTCTTTGTATTTTCTAATGAAGAAACACAGAGGACGGAAGAATGAGTTTTGAAAACTCGTTACCGAAGCTTCTAGATAGCTGCTAAGGAGAACTTATATGCAGCTTCATAGACCCCTAGTTGAAACTTTTCGTTTCATTTTATCTAAAAACACAATAATTGGGCCTTCATTTAATGTCCAGTCAGCAACCAGCTTGGCCCTAATTTCATCTTGTGGTTTTACAGCCCAATCAACAAGCAATTGGGCCTCCAAAGAGCACTTGAAAATTACGTATCTCCTCACAATTTGCCCACCTAAATTCTAAGTTCGTCTAACAATGGATTTTGAGCAAAACCGCCATCATCCCATTACTCGTCACCTTAATGTGACTTCTAAATTTGTAAGAAATTCCTGTAAAATAGAAATTTCTCATTGGTCACTATTTTAGTGCAAAATCTATTGGGTTAGTAACACCAACAACTTTATCAACAAGTAATTTATCTGACTCAACTTGTAAGTGAATATAGTGATATCTAACATTAATATGTTTTGTCCTTTCATGATATACATGATCCATGTAAAGATATAATGCATTTTTACTACCTATGTATAAAGTTGGCATAGTAGACTTACCCTCTATTTCAAACAGAATATTACTAAGCCACACAACCTCTTTACAAGCTTTAGTGACACCTACATACTCAGCTTCAGTACAAGATAAAGCGACAATAGGTTGTTGTTGAGATTTCCCATAAATACAATTTTCACACCAAGTATAAACATAGGAAGTAGTAGATTTTCTATTATCTTTATTAGAAGCATAATCAGTATCTACATAACTAGTCAGATCATAAGAAGAATAATGTTTAACATATAACAGTCCAAGCTTAACCGTTCTAGCAATATATTTCATCATATATTTCATAGCTTCTCAGTGTTTTTCACCTGGGCCAAACATAAATCTACTGAGAGTACTAATTGCAAAGGCAAAGTCAAGTTGAGAACAAATCATAACATACGTGACATATCCTACAACAAAATCATAAGGAATCTTACTCGTGCAAGTTTTTTCCTCTTTAGAAATATTTTGGACACGAATTATATCGAAGTGCCCTCTAAGGGTGTTTTAGAAGGTTTAATATCTTTTAGATTGAACCTATCTAACACCTTGGTTACATAGTCAGATTGAGTAAGCCAAGTTTGTCTCTTAGACCTATTTCTTTTAATTTTTATCCCTAGAATTCTTTGAGCAGGACCTAAGTATTTCATATCAAAGTTATTTCTAAGGGAATGTTTCACCTCATCTATCTTAGCTTTACATTTACAAAGTATAGTATATCATCCACATAAAGCAAGATATATAAAGGAGAATCAGTTTTGATAAATTTAAAGTACGAACAGTAATCATATTGACTTCTTATAAAACCTAATATTTTCATTCATGTATCAAATTTTATATTCCATTGTCTAGGAGACTGTTTCAAACCATATATGGATTTATTCAACAAGCACACACAGTCAAGATGATTTTTGTTGATAAATCCTTTTGGTTGTCTCATATAGATAGTCTCATAAAGGTCTCCATGCAGAAAACAGTTTAACATGCATCTGTTCTACTTCATAATAAAAAATAGTAGCTAAAGCAATAAGAAATTCCAAGGTCTTATATTTCACAACAGGAGTAAAAATGTAATTAGAATTTATACATTCTTTTTTAGTAAAACCCTTAACCACTAACCTAACTTTAATTTAGGGGGGTCATTAGGTTTAATGTCATCTTTGCTTTTATAAATCCATTTGCAATCAATAGTCCTAGCAGCTTTTGATTTAGGAACTAAATTTCAAGTTTTGTTCTGAGGCATAAAGTTAATCTCTTTATTCATAGATGTTAATCAAAACTTAGATTGACTAAATTTACTAACATGCTCATACAAATCAGGAGTATACGTATTGATATTCACACCAACAATCAACACAACAAATTCTACCAAATTATTTCCCTATTATACACAAACTCAACAATGTTCATATATGTATGATTAAAATACTTTGGATTTGGAACTTTAGCTCTAGGAGCTCTGACAGAAGTAAGTTGATAATCAGACAAATCACACAGTGGGAACACAATCAGAAACCACGATAGAATCAGAAGCAAAAAATAGGAGAAATGTCCAAAATAATGTCGGAATTAGTTACAGCCCATAAGTTTCAACATTGGCAGAATCTATGTTAAAGTTAGAGTAAGAATTGCTTACATGTCCCACCTGATTGATGAGATGTGTTGTCTTTTGAGTAGTTTTCCAACTCAATACTCCCACTAGTTTGTTCAACAATGACATTACTAGGAGCATTTCTGGTGTATTTTCGAAAAACACCAATATCAAACACTTCAGCTGGCTCAAGATTGTCACTTGGTATGAAAAAATAGGTTTCCTTGTCTTTGTTAGTATACTCAACAGTAGATGTAAGAAGATTTTTAAAATGGAAATCAGATTCATTAAAAGTAACATTTCTACTAGTTATAATTTTATAACCACCAGGTTGTATAACAAATAATTTGTAGCATTTGACCCCTTCCGGATAACCCAACATCACACACTTGAGAGCTCTTGGGTTTAGTTTACCTTGTGATTGATGAGCATAAGTTGTACAACCGAAATGTCTTAAGTGTTCTATATTTGGTTTTTGACCAGTCCACATTTCTTGTGGGGTCTTAAATCCTATAACAGAAGAAGGAGTTCTATTTATCAAATAAGAAGTTGTAATGACAACCTTACCCCAAAGGGACTGTTTCATACCTGTAGAAAAAAACATGCATTTGGATTTTTCCAACAAAGTCCTATTCATCCTCTCAACAGTCCATTATGCTGAGGAGATCTCAGAATAGTCAAATATCGTTTTATACCATTTTGTAAGCAATATTCATCAAAGTCATGGTTACAAAATTCTAAACCATTATCCGTTTTAAGACACTTGGGATTATAGTTATTTTCATTTTCAAATTTGATTTTCCAAAGCTTAAAAGTATTGAAAGCTTTACTTTTGACCTTAAGCAAAGACACCTAAACTTTTATAGAAAAATGATCTATAAAGGAAATAAAATATTTTCTACCTCCTGTAGTATCAAATTGGGCAAGGCCCAAAAGATCAAAATGTATGTATGCAAGATGATATTTAGCAACATAGGTGGATCTATTGAAGGTTAACCGAGTAGTTTTGTCAAAAATGCAGTTTTCACACACATCTAATACAGTAGGTTTATGGTTAAAATAACCATTTTTAACATGTAATGCAAGCCTTTATTTCTTGTATGTCCAAAAGGAGCATGCCATAATTTGGTTTGATCAAATATCATGTTCACAACAGAATTAAAACATTCAATTCAAGAGAACCAACAACATGATATAAACCATTTTTCTTCACACTTTTCAGAAAGATTTTACCATTTTTAATCACATTCTTAACACCGTTATTTGTGTGAATTTGGCAGCCTAGGTCATCATAAACTTTTAGACAATAAAGTTCTTCTAAGTTCAAACACCCACCTAACTTGTTGAAGAGTTCTTATTTTATTATCATGCATAATGAAGGGTATATTACCAATGTTTTTTTTTATAGATAAGAAATTATGATCTCCTAATCTAACCACCCCATTATTACATTTTTGCAAAAAACTAAAAAAAATATTTTTCATGACAAGTGGAACGCATGGTACAACCAAAATCTAGAATCCAAGCATTAGAATCATAATCAGAAACAACAAACAATTCATTTTTATAGAAAGCATGAGACTCAAGGATATTGGTAGAACCATTTTTGGACTTATTAGCATCATCCTTTTTCTTCTTATTACAATCAGGAGTCATGTGACCCTTAATACCACAATAGTAATAAAGACTTCCTTTTTAACAAATTGATTAGAAGAATTTTTTTATTATAACCATTTCTAGAGTCAACTTTACTATCTCGATTGTTATTGTACTTGTTCTTCTTATTTATGTCTTTAGCAAATAAGACTTCATATTTAGTATCCTTAGACTCTCCTATCATTTTAAAGACCTTCAGAGTGTTATTATTTTCAGTTATGACATCCACAATCTTTTTCCTAGATAAGTCTTCATGTCCATATTGAATAACGTCTTTAAAATTGTCAAATTGAGAAGGAAGAGAGTTAAGAATTATAACAACTTGATGAAATTCATTTATAGGATCCTTACAACGTTCTAAGTCTTGAGTCATTCTTATGAAACTATCTAGACTATCTTGAAGAGAGAGTTAGTGTTCATTTTAAAGGTGAGTAACCTACACAACAAACTAACTCTACTAGGCAAACACTTAACTTCATACAACTCTTTAAGAGATGTCCAAAGAGTTTTGGTTGTAGTGTGAACTAGAATCTGCTAACCAACCTTATCTGTGAGCCTCATCATAATCTCCCATGAGCTTACAGATTCATTTCTTTTCTTTCTTCACCACTGAGTGTGGATGGATAGCTCTTGTCTATTACATACCACACCTTCTCTTTCATCAAGACTACTTTTATCCTAACATACCACATACAAAAATCAGATACACCATCATAGGGTTTCATTATGTAATAAGGGTCATCCATTATTATAATATGGAATAGAAAAAAAACTAGAGAAGATGAATATTCATAGGAGATAAAACTACATGCTGTTTAGAAACATGTAAGGAGAAACGTTATAGAGATTAGTACTTAATAATAGCAGTGGAAGCTTAAAGAAGCGAAAAGAGTCAAAACTAATCACATAAAACGCAACAAGAGCTTCGTTCAAGAACAACAACAAAATATGTCAGTATACTGAAGGGATTAACCCTACTAAGTCTCACTTGACATTGGCTTTTCAACAAGACAACCTAGATCCAAGAATAGAACAAGAGGATATATTACAAGATGTAAGAGATCTATCAAGATCTATAAACAACAAATAAAAGACAGAAGAAAAGAAGAAAAAATAAATTTAATCAATCATTGGCTCAAGAGTATGGTAAAAACACAAGATCCAAACGATTTAAAAATACTTATAAGGATATCAGATCTTTAAAACCCGATTTAAAAACCAGATCTAAGGAAACATGACTTTAAAATCGATTTGAAAACAAATATTAAAGAAAACATGTTTCGAGAAAACGATTTGAAACAAATATGAAATTTTAAAGATCGAAAAAACAGGACATAAAAACAAATATGGAACTTGAATTCAAAAACGGATCCGAAGTTGAACAGATTCGAAAATCGGAGAACCAGATATGTAATCAGAAAACTGGATATGAAAATAATTCGAAATACAAAACAAGAAGATGGATATGAGAAAACATATTTAATCGTGAATCTGTTAGTTTTCTTGCAACTCAGAATGTAGAAAACCGTATGTCATTTCCTTAGGAGGCTCTTGTAACAACCGGAAATTTTGTTCCGGTTATTGTCCTTTAGAACTTCTTTCGAAACCACCAGAGTGGTGCCAAAAGGAAGTACCCGCCCCCGCGGCACCAAGAGCCCGCGGACGCGAGAATCTAGCGTTGCCGCGGTTACGGCAAAGTCTAGCCGCGGGTGCGGTTTTGCAACAGATCTCAAAAGATTTGTTTGTAACCATCGTCCGTTCTTTCCTTTTTCATTTTATCCTATCTTCGATCTTCCTTGGGTTCTTTATAGGCCTTTTCATCCTCCATCCATTCTTCTTTTCCGTCTTACGTGAACCTATTCTTCTTCTTCTTCTTCTTCTTCTTACTTTCTCTAAGTGTGTGTGAGTTGCAACTTGCTGCACATGAGTTAGAGATTGCGTACCTGGTGGCGAGTCTCTAGATCAGACACTAAGTCTTCTCTTCACCCTCTTCCTTCTTCTTCGTTTCCTCCTTTTCGTTTCTTCTTCTTCTTCATGGCAAAGAATCAAGATAAAGTCTTGATTTTGTGTGTTGCCTTTGTGTCCGGTGTTGTTGTAAGAATCCAGGTCTTGGTTGTGATTGTTGTTGTGTGGGAAACACAGAGGAGAGCAGAGTAGGCATAAGAGGAGATTGTTGTTCGTCGAAGAACCTTCGACGTTCGTCCCTGGAGTTATCCGCACCCGCGCCTTCCCTAAGTCACCGCCCCCGCTCCTTCCTTTACCCGCGTTCACGCCTTGTCCCCATTGAGTACCATCTTTCTTGGTATGTTGCTTCCTTCCTTGTTTTAGTTAGCCTAGTAGTAGAATCATGTTAGGTTGGAACCTAGTAAAAATAATGAGAATACAAGTTAGAGGCTTGTGGATTCTAAGGTGTTTGGAAGTGGATTAAGAGCTTTGGAGCCGGCTGTGTTGATGTTGATCCGATGAGGATCTTGAGACTATGATTGGTATATCAAGCATATGTTGTATGATCTTGTAAAAATAATTGAGACTAGAAGTACGAAACTTATAGCATGTTGTGGTATGACCTTGTAGATGTCAATGAGACTAGAAGTTGAGGACTTCTAGCATGTCGAATAGTTTCAGATTTGGATGCCTTGCCTGAGCAGGCATAGAGTACTTTCCTTCGGGATGTTGAGCATGATAGTTGAGCTGGGATTATCTTTGATACAGGTAAGTCCTTCGGACTTTCTTAGTTGAATTTTGTGTGTTAACGTAGCTATGATGGGGTGTGTTCTAGATGTTAATGTTAAAGAACATGCTAGGATGACCTTTTATGTTGATTGGCCCAAGTGTATGATAACCGGACGGTGACAACTTGTCCAGTTCTACTGGGAGATTCTCTGCGACTAGTCCAGGCAGGTACACGGTGAGATGCATCGGATCCATTCCTGTTGGTATAAGGGGAGATAGGCGAGTTTTGGGAGATTCTCGTGTCACAAAAGAAGTTGAATTAGTAAAGTGTATAACCTAATGAAAGATAATAACCGAATTTGTGTAAAAGCATGTTTATGTGTTTTATTTCTTGACGTGTGTTTGTGTTGTTATAGTTATTCTGATTCATAGAATGTTAGCTACTGGTTTATCCGTTGTGTAGATGCCTTGCAAGTTAGGGATGCTGCCGAGTGATCCGGTCGGAGTGGTAATCCGGGGTTTCTGTACATTGTAGGATGGGTGTTGGGTTTTTTTTTTGTTGCATGACATTATGGATGTAGTACTCGGCTGAGAGTCTGTTTTTCCTTTTTATGTTAACTATTGACTTTTTAATATATTTTAATATACTTTGGAGTTTTACATTTGTTTGTGCCTTGTTGCAAGATCCGGTGAAATTGTTGTCCAGCTAAGGGTCAGGACCCATTGTGAGGTCCTAGCCCATAGCATCCCAAGTTCCAAGAATTTGAGGTGTTACAACTCTGATACCACCTTGAAAAGGTTAAAATGCTAGATTGAAAGGCAAGATATGTAAGAGCTTAGTTGCTGAGTTGCTGAGAGGGTGAGCTGAGGACACAGTTTATGCCTAGACCGCCCCGGCGTGACCCAATAGGTGCCCCTGCGGTTTGCTTGGGGCGCCCTGCGGCTCATAGAGTCCGCCCATGCAGCTCTGTGTGTCTGCAACCGTTTTCTTTGACTCGTTGACTCGTGCTTTACTCTTTTCACCCTTTATAATCTTCATCTCTTCCCTTCTGATGAGGGTTTATCAGTTCCTACTTCATCTCTTTCCTACATACATCTTCTTCTCCTCTCTTCTCCCTTGGATCATATTTGATCTTCTTTGAGTTTTGGTTGAGTTTGTGAGAGTTGTGATTGGCTTTGATGATGTTTATGGTTGCTGAGCCTTGTGAGCCAACTTGAGGACGTTTTAGTGATTTGTTGAGCTTCTAGACCTTCAGCTTGGTAAGCTTTCATGGCTTACATCCCTTCTTTCTTCATTCTTTCATCTTCTTATCTCTTTTCCTATCTTTCTTTAGTCTAGCTTAGGTTCTTTAGGTTTGGATCTTGTTCCGGCCATGTGTTGGCTTGTGTTGATGTATATATATATGTATGTTCTGTATGTATGTTGATGTTGGAGTGAAGAAGGAGTAAAAGAATCGAAGGAAGAAGTGAAGAAAGGGTTGAAGTGGTGCCTCTGTTGTCCAGCCGCCCCTACGCCACCTTGCAGCTGCCCCAGCGCCGGCCAAGACCCGCCTCTGCGCCACCTGTGATCTGCCCCTGCGCCCACCTGCATCAGCTAGGTTCTTCTCTTGGTTCTGCAGGTGTGTGTTGCTTTTAGGCTTACCTTAGGATGCATTTGTTCCCTCCTTTCCTAGTGTGAGTGTATAGGATCATGCTAGATGTGTGAGGTTGTGTTTTGATGAGGTTATGATCGGATTATGCCTTGTACGGCTTTAAGGACTTAGGTTGGTTGAGGTTTTGAGGTTGAGTATGATCCCTATGGATCCCTTTGGGTCTACGTGTGACCCCTTTGATGAATAGAGGTTGATATCTTTCTATGCCTTGTTATTAGGCAGTGCCCCTCTCTTAGGATTGGAGGTTGCTTCCGGTTGATCTTTATACGAGGTTGAGGTAAGTCCGTAGGACTTACTTAGCCACCATCCTTATATTGGGTATTTGCATGAGTGGTGTGTGTTTTATATGTTTGCTATGATAGCATGAGTTGTCGTTTATACCGAACTATGTTTTATTGACTGCCCACTACGTGGTTGTGATAACCTTTCCCTTTCATCCCATAGTGGAGTCTGGGATGTTCTTTGACGTCAGGTCAGTCTGGTTTACAAGAAGGGCGCAATCCACTCCCATAGGGTACACGGATTGTGTGACCGATACTCGTACAACTGGATATAGCACTCAAAGGTGGGGATGTATCGGTCCTCGTGTCACATACTCACACACACACACACACACACACACACACACACACACACACACATATATATATATATATATATATATATATATATATATATATACGACTTGAGTGAATGACTATTATATAAAGATGATAAACTGGGTAAATGTGTGATATCATGTTGATGTGTTTATCCCTACATGATTGTGTTTGTGCATATGCATTACTCTATATATGTATGATTAGCTAATGTTTATTACCATGTTGTAGATGCCCCACAGGATAGGCATGCTAACGGGTGATCTAGTAGAGTGACAGGCCGAGGACTTCTCGTACATAGGATGTTATGGGCTTTTGAGGGTTGTTTACTTTTCCCTCCTGCGTGAGGATGACCTTTTGTTAGGGCGTTGTTGTTTATACTTGACTATGTTGTTTTATCTTTTGGTGGTACAGTTTATACAGTTTTATGCATTAGTTTTTATATCTGTTTGTGTCATGTTGTAAGGTCCAGTGAACTTGTTGTCAAGCTAGGATCAGGATCCATTGTGAGATCCTAGCCCAATGTGGCACTCTGAGTGCCGCGGATTCCGGGTGTTACAAGGGTCCCGTTTGGGACGCAGCTTATGCAAGCTTATGAAGCTTATACTAGCTGATGCTTTATACTGTGCAAAGTTACAGGGTGTTTGGGAGGCGCAGCTGAAAGAAGCTTAAGCAGCTGAAGGTAGCTGATGATAGCTGAAATTTTTGGGGTTTCCATCAGCTCCCTAAGGTAAGCTTATGGGAGCTGATGGAGCGGATGAATTTATCGATTCTGCAAATGCCCCTGGAACACAATACTCTCTGGCTGATGAGTGGGTTTTTTTTATCTCTCGTTCTTCATCTTCCTCCTATCTTTCCTTCAACTTACGAAACTTGTTTGCAGAAGAATATTCGATTTTCCCTGTTTTCTTGGCCAATCGAAGGTAATCTTCTGTCCTCTTCGTGTATGACTTCTTCGATTCTCTAAAATCTTCGATTTTCCTTGTTTCTCATTTTGTATGTAAACCCTAATACTCTGATTGATGAGTTTCGTTGATTTTGTTCGAGTATTCTCTGTGAATCATGAGTATTTAGGATTCACTTGAACTCCGGATTTATTGAGAATGGGAAAACAACCCTCTAGTTTGTTTTTCCATTGGGTGTTGACAACATGAGTAATCTTCAATTTGTTCCACTTCTGTTTGAGTATTCTCTGTGAATCATGAGTAATCTCTGTGAATCTTGAATTTCATTGTTGACTTTGTTTTCCCATTGAAAATGGGAAAACAAGATTGTGTTATGGATTATTTACTAGTTGATAAAAGATTGTGTTTAGTTTTTAACATTCACAAATTAGTTTTGTTTTTAACAGATTTGTTGATTCTCTGATCTGTCTTGCAACTATGGTTTATGTGTGATTGTTGTACAGCAAGAATTTATCATGATTCGAACTCATACATTAGTTTAGGTGGTTGGAGTTAACCTGTGAATCCAATGTTAACTAATAACAAGTGAGAAGGATTAGGAATGGGTTCTTGGTTGGAATTAGCTATTTGAGACCTTGGGTGCAGCTTCATCAGCTTCATTTTTATTTAGATTGGAGACCTCTTCTGATTGGAGTATGTGTGTTGATTCTCTGTCTTGCAACTGTATGTGTGTTGATTTTGTTTTCCCATTGAAAATGACCATTTTTCAATTCTTCTTATTGTGTTTCTATCCTCATTGTAAATGACCATTTCCCTCGTTTAAAATGAGGAAACTACACATATACATTTGTGACCTGTATATGCAGTTTGAAGAACATTACACACATACCTTGGTCTTAACAGCTGAAGCGATGTTCTTACATACATTGGTGTTACACAGTAGTTAAAAAGTTGATTTTAGGCTTGCTTTTGAGTTTAATTTCTTAAAATTGGTTGGAGTTAGTATATGTGTTGTGCATAGCATTTTAACATTGGTATCTTCCAATTGGTAAATCTACATGAACTTTGCAATGCCCAACTACATATACAGTTGTGACATGCTTATGCTTGCTTCTGAGTTTAATTTAGTGTATATGATTATGCTTGCTTCTTTTAGTTTATTTTCTTACAGTTTCGGCATTCTTGCTTCTGAGTTTATTTTCTTACACTTGTCATGCTTGCTTCTGAGTTTAATTTAGTTCACAATAATATGTGATGTGCTTAATATTTTCAAGTTCACTTTAGAACTGTAATATGCTCCACTTGAGAATGAAAGATAGACTGCAGTAGTTTAAACTTGGATAGATTACAGTAGTTTAGGAAAATGATAATCAACCTTACTAGATTTTGTAATGCATTTATGAAAATGTTGTGAACTGTAATATGCTCCACCTGTTTAATATTTTGCAACAGAGGACATGGATTTCGACAACAACGACCAAGTATTTGATGGCTACTACGCATCTTGGGGTTGGGGTTCGGAGAGCTCATCTACTACTAGTAGATCCACAGACCCGGAATATCGTGTATATATATATTTGTTTTCTTGTCTCCCTCTCTTTCAATCTCTCTCTGTATAACAAACCCAAATAAAAGTCAGAACACTCACTTGACTGAAATTTGACTGCACTGTTAATATGAGTAACTTCAAATTTTGCCCATTTTTTTTATGCATAACTATGAGATAAATAAGAATGTGTCACTTATGAATATCATTAACACTAATACATTTTCATATGATTTATTACTTATGTGATGCGTACTATTGTCCTTTTTCCTTGAAGGATTTACTTGAAATAACCAATAACGAGTTGATAGACGAGCATTCTTCCAATCCAGATGTGAGAACTATACAAGAGATAGCACGTGATCTGAGGGACCGACTAGCAAGAGTGCAAGATGACCTTGACACAGCTCATCGACAGATTCGACTTGCAGACAAGGCAAGCCAACAAAGCAATGGAGAAATCAACCGCTTGATCGAGCACCAGACTGCACTACAAGTGTCCAACATTCGTCTTTCTGTTGAACTCGACCAATGTAAGATCATTGGTACAAAATACGCACTTTCCGCAAGACGTCTCTACAAATACCTATTGGTTGCTTCTCTTTTGCTTGTATTGTGTGTTGCTCATGATATTATGTTTTAGGATTAAGACAGCGCTAGTTGAACATCTCATGTGTACTTTGAACATCATATGTTTTTTTGCGGCTTGTTCGAACTAAAACCAAGGTATCATTGAACATGGTTAAGACATAACTTTTGCTTGCATTGTATGCTTGAGCATCGTGTATGTTTGTGTTACAGATGTTTGCTATTTAAAACTACCGAAATTGATACAAACACTTGATATTTATAAACACTTAAAAATATTTAAATCAAACACATGATAATAAGTACCTTGAACACATCCGAAGTACCACAAACACATCATAAGTACTAACAACCCGGCTAATTACATGCCCTTTTGAAAACACCAACTATCAACCACACCCCTTGTAAACAAGGGGTAGCTGACAAACCTCACAACACGCAAAAGCCCTACAACTACATGGATTATGAGACACAAACAAATGCGTAACAACCAACGATATTGATACTAAAGAAACACTTCCGCACACCATTTCTCCACGTTGACATTCATTTGTTTCCGGCGGAAAATTTGACAACATGGAAAGTCCTACATTATACACGCACATATATGTCGTTTGAAATATAATACGAAGAACGTAAGGTTATAGGAAGTGAAAAACAACTAACCGTCTTGTTATTAGTAAACCAAGAATCCGGGATTATGACCTCTCCTGTCTCAGGGTCACGAGCAGCCCCGGAAGCACTGAGTATTCTTCTCCAAATGCCGAACTCTTTTTTCAGCAAAGACAACCTATTGCGTAGTCTCACCGGTGGAACATTTGTTCCACTTCTCCTACAAAATTCAGCAGCAAGTGTTAGCCAATTATAAGAACCCCTCTCAAACTCAGTCTCCCTAGAATATGCTTCAGCACAAATCTCCAACAAGACTATTGAGTTTTGGTCATTCCATTAGAAGTTAGATGGGGAATCCATTCTGTTTTACGTGATTGAGTACAATAAAGGATTTCACAATTTATAGTGGGTTCCCATTTATTATATTGACATTTCATAACTAGCTATTGTATGAGTTATTCACTTGTCATTGACAAATAAACATGAAAAACCAAGTCACTTTTTATACAAAGAAAGTGACCTATGATCCTCTCATTGACAAGTAAACATGAAAAACCAAGTCACTTTTTATACAAAGAAAGTGACCTATGATCCTCTGATGACTGTTATCCGCTCCAAGTGCCACAGTTGGAACCAATTAATGGGCCAGCAGAAAATAAAAGTGGGAGTTAAGGCTTGCTGTCATAAGAAGAAAAATTGGGAGTTAAGGCTTGATGGCACAACACAGCACATATACAGATTCTGTCATAACACAAAATAGCCTACATATTAGGAGCTGATTAAGAAGAAAAATTAGGAGTTGATTCTGTCATAAGAATAGCATACAGAATATCACATATACAGATTCTGTCATAAGAAGAAAAATTAGGAGTTGATTAAGTTACAAAAGTGGGAGTTAATGCTCTTGTTGTCATAAGAAAAAACCTACTGACTAGTTGAACAGAATAGCCTACAGATTCAAGACAGCAAGAGGGGAGTTAAGGCGCTTACACATTGAATTGCTGAGCAGAGATATGTAAAAGATATGTCATGGATTGAGTTAAGGATTGAATCAGCAAGAGGGGATGCCAATTGCCAAAGACACAGTTACAAACCTACTGAACTAACACAGAATAGTTATATAAGCAATTGTAGCCAGCAATTGAAAACCGAGTCCAACCCCTTTTTTTCAAAAGTCTGGCTGGAGTCCGACAAGGTTACCATCATTTACATAGACATGCCCACCAATTTGGGATTTCACAATGAAAAAATAAATTCCAAAAATTTACTGCGTTCGTTCAGCTGCAGTTTTTATAATTATTTTCCGCTCTAAACTTGAGTTGAACAAAACCTGTCTCTTCTAATGTAATGTCTGCCCTAATTTATTTTGTGTTTTTTTTCTCTTTCTTGCCCCTAACCAGCTTGCTTGCTGGGAAATGCAGTCTCGCCATAAGTGGTCTTGGTATTCTTCTGTTGTGATCAAAACCCCTCACGCAAACAAAACCTGCACTCAAAGATCATCACTTGCCGTGTTCAGATTTTGCACCCAAAAAAAACATGATATTTTTTATTTATAGCTTCAACTTATATACTATGTTTGATCTTTATATGCAATTACAAGGTACACACTTTGCAAAAAAAAGTATTCTAGGCACCCAGTACCTTATTTTGCTAGTTAGAGCCATTTAACTAGTTTTTGTGGTCTTCTGGTGCTAAATCTTTTTCATTTTCATATTTATACTTCTCATTTGTAGCTAAATTAGATTTGTGTTGATTAACTGCACATCTCAATTGTTATGTAGGTAAACGAAGATTTGTGAATAAGACCGGAATCCATACCTCTCCAAAAGCAATATTGAATATCCTCCGTTGACATGCCTGAAAGAGTGGATTCCATTTTGTTAATATTTATGTTCAACTCAAGTTTAAAGCCAAATGCTTAGACTATCTACCTTTAAATATTGTTGTTACATAGGTTCCAAAGTATATTGTCCTTCCTGGTAGATTTCATATCCATGCCCTTGGAACATCAATGGGCTTGAGACTAGATTCATGATCTGCAAAAACCTGGATGATACACACATTTTTTGCGTTAAAGTGAGAATAATACCTTGATATACTTACTCATTACACAAGACCTGAAGGATACAGATAAATCGTTAAGTTGGAAATATGTTCCATTCAGCGGAAAACTGCCTCTCATAGCTGTTCTACAAGGTATCTGTAAATGTAATGTTAGCAAGTAAGATAATAAACTATCATTATCACGGGGATATTATATATTATGAATTTGTTTAAGTAGTTTCCTAACCAAAATTATTCCTCTGAGTTTGATTCTCTTATGCTATTGCATGAAAAACATGTGCTCTCGTTGCACAACCCTCCTGATTCTTGAAAGCTACATGTCCCTTCAGGTGGCTGTATTGAATATGCAGTTTCACCTTATGTAGCCAAGTATCAAATCTTGCATATCCATATAGCACCTGCTTGATCATAATCAATTATAAGGGAAGCTATGTGTTCAAAGGCAAGCTTGATCAGAATCAATTCAACCAAAATTTAGAGGAAAGCTTGTTCAGGGGGACATTACTCTCTGCATAAAGTAAAGCAATTCATAATACTCTAGGATACCTTTTCAAGCATTACTCCAAGTAAAGCAACCCGAATTGACACAAAAAATAGATGTTGCTGTCAATCATTTAAAGACAGGCTTGCTGATCAAAATTGGGCTAAAATCCAGAGAGAAAGCTTGTTGATAAAAATTCAGAGGTAAGATTGTTAAGGCTTGCTTTCACACAATACATAATAAACAGAAAGAAAGCTTCACCAGTGCCACAATATGAAGAGCTGAACCAAAATACAAGCTAAAAACACATATGACATTTGTCTAGGAACTGAACCAAAAATATAAATTGTGTCAGCAATATTTTACACCAAAATATTAAGACCAACCCAAATCGTTGTGAATCATATACCATCACACAATCGATATATCAAAAGTAGGCACTCTCCCACAATCTTTGTGCAATATCATCTCTAACACTACCCATCCCACCAACACTTGCATCATCACCTTCTTCTCTTGTAACCCTATTGAATAGTCCTTCGTAAGCTGCAGGGTTTGACTCTAACGTGTCAAAGTACTCGTCGTTCTCCTTATGCAGTAGACAAAAATTATGAAGTGCGAAGCATGCCAATATAATGTCAATTTGTGTCTCGATGTTATAGCTAGGAATCACCATTAGTATCTTCTAGCTTTTCTTCAAAACACCAAATGCACGTTCAATTGCACTACGAATGCCGGAATGAACCCTATTAAATCCCTCTTTGTAGTTCTTAGGAGCAACACCTTCAAATTGGGATTGGTGATACTTCACCTTAGAGTACGGTACCATGTATCCTTTTCTGTCTGGATAGCCTTTATCGACCAAATAGTATTTTCCTACATTAAATTAGAAGCAGCAGTATCACGTACATTTTATCTTAATGTATTTAACAGCTAAAACCAAGTTGATCTAAATTGTCATACCTTCAGGTGGATGGGGAAAGTTGAATGATTTTGTCTTAAGAGCATGATCGAGAACACGGGCATCATGAGCTGAACCCTCCCTGTAACGACCAAATTTTGGGCGCGTTTTCGATATTTATTTTATCCTACTTCTATCGATATTTTCTGAGCTTAAGTATTTTATTAAAAATATTGGTCGATGTAAAACATTTTCCCGAGTATAATTATATTTTTGATACATTCACATACATTTGTGTTTTTATTTTCGGGAAAAAGTCGGGAAAGTTTTCCGATTTGAAAACCCCTTTCCGAAGATTTCCGATCGAGTTTATTGATTCCCGATCTCCTATTTTAATATTATTATTACTATTATCCTTATTATTTTTACTTTTTATTTCTTTATTTTTTTCCACCTTCCTCACCTTTTTCCTTTCCCTGATTGATCTGGATGAGTTGTCTTGTCCTCTAGCAGCCTGGCCTTCTACCCCTGCTCTGCACCTAGCCTCTCTTACCCGACCCCTTGGCATCTGCTCCTTTTCTTTCTCTCACGCATCCTCGTCTTGCTTCTCTCTTCCTCACACATCTCCTCTCATCCTTCACCCCGCAGCCACCTTGGGAACAAGCTGTTCCGCCTCATGCCAAAGCTAACCGGAAACCCTCTCTCCTGGAACTCGCAAGCTGCACTCAGCTGTGAAGGCGCAGCCATGGGCACGGCCAGCCCCACCTCTTGCCTTTCTCAATCTTGATCTCCCTCCTCCCCCTTGCTCTTTGCGACTCTCCGATTCCTTTCTTCACCTACAACAGCAAGCCATCAACACCACCTCTGTCCCGCTTTCGTTCTGCCGCCGTGAAGCACCACCGGGACCTACTATTGCGAGAAACAACAGAGGGAGAAGTGAAGCCTTGGAGGCCACCTGCCCGGTTGCAAGACTGCTGCCGCCTTTGATCCGCCAGGAGCGACGCCGGAGGAGAGTCTCGATCACCGGGACCGCCAACGCCGCCGCCTCGATCGACCGGAGCCACCAGCAAGTGCAGCCCCTGCAGGCCGCTTTCTTCTGTTCCCCTTTTCGTTGGCTGTCTGTCGCCAAGGGAGGGCCATCGCCGCCGAAGAGGGACCGCCCTGCTGCCGCCTCCTTGCCGTTTCCTTCGCTAGGGAGCCCGCCGCCGGCTGCCCTCCTTCCTTCGTTCCCCTACAGCCCTAGCGCCGCCACCCTCTCCCTCTGTAACGAAATTGCAAGGTTGAAGAAGACCCATTTGTTACAATGGTATTTTGGCCCTAAAATTCTGTATAATTGCAATCTGGACCCACTCTTTTGGAGATTTCAGTTTATGCCCTGCTGATTTGAGTTATTGCAGTCTTGACCTCATATTCTTGAAATATGCAGTTTTTGCCCTTGGGAATAAATCATAGTTTGACCCAAAGCTTATTTCGGAAAATGACCGAGTTTTGTGAGTTTCCTTGTTGCCGGAAAAGTTGACTTCGGTTTTTATCTATGTTTATAAATTTTGTATGGATCGTCCCGGAAAGCGTTTTTGCGAGTTTTAATCCTTGTTTTAAAAGCGGGACTTTCCTTATATTTTATACACTCGATGGATTAATTTCGAGTTATGACTCAAGGGTTTAATTGTGGGTTTTTAGCGTTTGCTAAATTTGTGTAGTTTGGTTTTAGGTCCGGAAGCGCCCCGATAAAGGCCTTAACGAGTCCAAGTTCGACTTCCGTCTTTTGACGTCACGTGAGTACTCTCTCCTCCGAGTTTATGATCTTACTCGATTTAGTTATGTTTAGTATTAGTATCATGCTAGGTTGGATCTAGCATAACTTAGAGTGAATACCAAGTAGTGGTTTGAACCTTAGGTGAGTTTTGAGGATTGTCGATTGTTGTAGGGCGTTGAGTGGTTGCGTTGATCTTGTGAGCTTATGAGGATTGAGACTATAGTTGTACGATCTTGTTGAAATTGTGGAAACTAGGACGAGAATATCCTAGCATGTGTTGTGATGGTTATGACCTTGTGAGATCGTGAGGATTAGGAGCCGTTATGCTATCATGGTTATGGGTTATGATCTTGCGAGATCATTGGGACTAGAAGTCTAAGGACTTCTAGCATGTCAGAGAGATGTTGATTGTGTGCCTTGTTTTGACCAGGCGTTGAGTGCCTTCCTACGGGAAGTTGAGAGCGGTGGTTAGCGGGATTATCTTTGGGACGAGGTAAGTCTCCGGACTTACTTATCTCGTATTCTTTGTATTAGCATTATTGTGTGTTGGGTGGTGTGTGTTTATTATTTTACTGTTTATAACAACTAAACCGGAAATAGGATTACCGACCTTTATATTATTTGGCCAAAGTGTATGATAACGGGCGGTGACATCACTGTCTGGCTCCCCGTGAGAGCTAGGGGGATCTCGGCGACTGGCCCGTGCTGGTTAGACGGTCGGAGGCATCCGACCGTTCCATTGCCGGAAGAAGGGACCGAGGCGAGTTTCGGAGGATTCTCGTGTCACAAAAGAAGTTGAACTAGAACGGGATATGACTTAATAAATAAAGATAATAAACCGGATTTGTGTACTTTGAGTATGTTGTGTGACTATGTTGAATTAATTGTGTTTGTGCCTTTCCCTTTAATTCTAATGCTTCGAAAGTGAGCTAACGGTTTTATACCGAATGTTGTAGTTTGCCTTGCAGGTTAGGCATGCTCCGAGAGATCCGGAAGGGTGGGCAGCCGGGGTCCGTACATTTTAGGAAGGGTTTTGAGTTAGAGTTGTCTTGTGTTTTTGTCTTTCGGTTATTACTTTTTGTGTGCCGCTTGTTTGGCGTTTGGTTTGAGTTGTACCTCGGTTGAAGTCTTTTGTTTGTATCGTTTCGGGTTTTATTGCATTGCATAAAATGTATTTTGTTTTGACCTTTATTTGTGTCATGTTGCAAGATCCAGTGAAATTGTTGTCAGGCTAAGGGTCGGGACCCATTGTGAGGTCCCAACCCGTAGCGCCCCGAGTCCCGTGGATTTGGGGTGTTACACTCCCATCCGGAAGAAACAAATGTAAAGTACATATCAAGGTCGCATACAGCCATGACGTTAAAGGTACACGTGCCCTTCCTTCCTCTATATGGCAACTGCTCTTTTGCAGGGATCGTTGCATCAATGTGTGTTTTGTCTATGCATCCTATGCACCCCTGTAATTACGATCACATATCACCATATAGTGGTTAAACTTATGAATCTTATAGGCCTAACTATTCTATTGTGCATATTATTAGAAATTGTAGTCCACACCTCGAAAAAACTATACTTTTCATTTTCCAAAATCTGTGTAGGTGTGCTTGAAAACGTTGGGTCACGCGGTCGTAGAAGATCCCTTGAAAGTCCTGAGTACCCCCTTGACCTTCCTGTGATTGCATCTAGAACCTCGTGTATTGTTCGACTGATTGTTTTCCCGGATCGTTGAAATCTCTCACAAACGTCTCGATTTGATATCCCCAAAGCTAATGTGTACAACAAAATACCCACCTTCTCCAACACAGTCATGTCACGCCCTGGTTTTAGACCGTAATTTGTCTCCAACTCGTCACATAAACGTTGTAGTACTTTTGGCTCCATCCTAAATGCTCTCATACATCTAACGCTGGAGTTTGCATCTATCACTTGCCTCATCCATTTGTAACCTGTAAATTCTGAATTATAACATGGTTCTTTGTGTACGTGACTGAAGTAATGCATGGACGATAGTGAATTGTTCATCTTCAGCCATAAGTTTGCAAACATCATATGTTTTTGGCGTCTTTTGAGCCTTTTCTTTGCTTCTGCAATCAATTGAACAGCAGGAGATCATTCAAGATGCACCATAATATCTTCACAAAATAAAATGATAGCAAAAATAGGACGGTATAAGCAAAGCAAGCATCCATCAAATTAGCTACATGATCACGATCAAACCAACACAATCGTTCATTACAATCAATCATAAAACCTTCTTAACAGTTAAAATGGGAAAAACACTTAACACTCAACATTAACTCAACAATAGAATTCATTTGGGAAAAACAAACATAAACTACCAAGGTTCGATTGAGAAAAACACTCAACACAATAATTCATCATGGACTGACACCCTTGATTTCAACATATTGGTATTTAAGAAAGGCTAGCCTCGCAGCATGACGTGGAATGTTGATGAACATCTTCCTAAATGCTTCATTCATCAATTGAGCAGTAGCAAAGCACCACAAAGTAGAATCCTCCTCGACAATCTCCTCCTTAACCATCTCCTCGAGTATTTCCATGACATGCTGAAATGTACATTTTTCTTGAGGTGTTGCAGATGTAGCAGCTTCCGCCTCAAACAATGTGAGCATTTTCTGGCTGGTCTGCTCCACTACTGCAAGGTGCTCGCTATACAGTTGCGCACTAGTAGAACCCTTCTTACGACGTTTTGAGCCAACTGCAGATGGTGTGGATATTCCTGACTTCGAAGCAGCTTTAGCACATTTCTTGGTGTTGGTATAAGGGTTTGGTGAAGTTATTTGTTCTCGTATGTCTCTCAAAAGCTCATCATCGGGAGCATTGAAGTCGATCCCATTTAAGTTACCAAACTCGCTGTCACTGTTTTCACCTTCCTCATTTGCAAATTCCTCAACACCCTCATTGTTTTTATGAGTCTCCCCGCCTTATATAAGAAAACACGGGTCCATAGATGGGGTCACACAATGTTGTCCCGTTGCTACAATCCCACTGAAAACTTGCTCCCACAAGTCTTCCAAGTCAGCTGCCACACCTCTCTTTCTGAATTGCTTGTAATCCTCTTTTTCCTAAAACATGTAACAATAGAAATAAGGAGTTGAATGTGCAGTACATAGTTTACTTAAAAAATCAGTACAACATCAATTGCAATACCTTTATCTTTTTTTCCCACCAAGCATCATCGGCTGTTATTCGACCTTTGACAGGGTCCCATCCAATACTAGTCTCACCGTGCCTCAAATCTTTCCAAAGTTTGTAAAGCTTTTTCATGTGATCAAACTTGTTTTTTAGCATTATAGGAGGACAATTCCTACCTATCTGATTCTCTAGGACAGAAGAAATTTCTACCCAACTAAATGGTTGATCGACCCCGTGGACTTTTTGATATTCAATGCAAATCCACAAGAACGTCCTAGTTGACTCCTCAGTCCAATTAAACTTCTTCTCTACAACATTACCAGTCACTTTATAATTTCACAATACTCAAAAAAATTAGAGGTGGTACTATAGTTACATAAGGTCATTAAAATTAGAGATGCTATTCTATAGGAGAATTAAAATGAAGAAGATCAACAACAACAACATGAAGTATCAGAATAGCGAAGCCAAGGAGGTAAATCTATCAAAACATCAAGAGGCACAAGTAGAAATTGATAATGAATGGTAAATCTGTCACAACAACAAGAAGCACAACAACAAGTAGATGAATACTGTCAAATCTGTCACAAAATCCTAAGTACAACAACTACACATTCAAGGAGGTAAATCTATCGGAACATGAACAACCACAACTCAAAATTGATCAAGAATGCTAAATCTGTCAAAATTGATCAAGAAGAAGCACAACTCAAAATTCATCAAAATTGATCAACAATGCTAGTAAAGATTGTGAGTAAAGATAAGTAATGTTAAATCTGTCTAACAAGCAAAACAGTGGACATCTCTTTCCTGCGAAATTCGACAATGATAGTGTTCAAGGTCCTAACTAAGTTCATCTGGTATCTATTTGTAAACTATTATATGCTCTCTATAATCGAAACTCTCTACAGTGGTGAAAATGGAATCTGGAGATGCACAAATCTGGAGATGCACAAATATAATCGAAACTCTCTATAATCGAAACTCTCTACAATGGCGAAATTCTACAATGATAGTGTTCATGTATAATCGAAACCCCTAAAACCCAAAATGCTATATAATCAAGGTGACGAAATCAGCCACGTTCATAAAAACCGAAAACCCTAAAACCCCAAATGTTATATACTTCAAATCTACAAATTATAGGAAGTGGAGATCTCTTATCTGCTACTTCTTTGTCGTTGCTCATCGTCAGGTGACGAAATCAGAGATGAAGGAAGCCCTCAAAGTGACAAAGTGTTGTGTTCGGGTCTCCAATTTCGCAACTTCTCCTCTCCTTCTGTCGTGGTGGTCTTCGGGTCTGTCGAGAGAGAGAAGCAGGGTGTGTTTTGAGTGTTGTCTCCGAAAACCCTAAAACCCCAAATATTAATTCGTTTCATATATATATATATTCAATAGCTGTTTTTATCAAATATTTCATTTCAATTTCTTAAATTTCGAATATTAAATTTTGCTTATAGGGTTTGGGTTCTTCAAAATTTAAAGAGATTTTATAACTACACACCAATTATATTTCACAAAATATTATTCCTTATTATCCATTTAAATATATTTGAAATAATTATTATTTCATATTATCTATTAAAATATAACATCATTTAAATAATTATTTAAATAACAACTACAAAATACAAGTAAAGCCCTTTTCGGTAATTTTACGTTTACATCAGCTACAATCAGCTCGTACTTCCCAAACGCGATACAAGCTTATTACAATAATATCAGCTACTTAAATCAGCTATTGATTTCAGCTTCATCTTCAGCTTCAGCTTCAGCTTCATTCAGCTTCAGCTTCAGCTTCAGCTTCAGCCACAATCAGCTCGTACCCGCCAAACAGAGCCAAGATAGCCGATCTCATCTCAAGAACAAAAAAGAAGATAGTAACACAGTTTTAACAATGTTCCGAATAATATTCCTACATTCTCAGGGCCTCAAGATATCCGCCCAATCGACTATCAAAACGAACCAGAAACTAGAGATATAAGAGTATGAACACAACCAAGATGAAAGCAATAAACAAATCTAAACATGAAAAAAAAGAACGACAAATGTGGCTCTTCAACGGGTACAGATTTGAGAGAACACGGTCATATCTCCCTCCAAAGGAGGTCTTCAATGTTAGATGGCTTGAAGGGCTTAACCCTAATCAGTCTTCTCTGAACATAGACTCGTTAATGATGAAAATGTTCTTTGTATTTTATAATGAAGAAACGTAGAGGAGGGAAGAACGAGTTTTGAAAACGCTGCTGAAGCTTCTGGACAACTGCTAAGGAGTACTTATATGCAACTCCATAAACTCCTAGTTGACACTTGTCGTTTCATTTAATTTGAAAACACAACAATTGGGCCTTCATTTAATGTCCAGTCATCAACCAACTTGAACCTAATTTCATCATGTGGTTTTACAATCCAATAAGCAAGTAGTTGGGCCTCCATAGAGAACTTAGAAATTACGTTTCTCCTTATGTTAACCCCCCTCTCAAGTGAAAATATCCTAGATTAGTTGACACTTGAAACAAAGCCTTAAGGTCAACTTAGTCAAACGTGCGGATATCACGTTTACACTAATCCCACGAATAACAGAACTGTTAACGTCCCTAACCAGATCTTGCGCCTCCTTGACTACATCCTTTGGATCCGTTTTGATATTTTCAAAGATTAGTTTGTTTCACACTTTCCATAACTGCTTCTCAACATTGGCAACATCGTCCTGGAACATATCGAACCATTAAAAAACAATCTCAATTTTCAGCCGATATCTATTGATGTGAGGAGCACAATTTCATACCTCATCCAATGCCCACCAATGGGAAAGAGTTTGGATGGTCGTTTCGAACTTACCACATCAAGTACACCATGGCTCCACATCCAATCTTCGTTGCTTTGGTCTACCCTTACACGAAATAGTGTATGAGTAGGCTCGCCAAGAAAAATTCATCACCTTTAACGTAACCTTTGACTTCTAGAAATCGATCCAAAAACCATTACCTTTTCTAGAGGAAGTAGAGTCGTGAACTACATCTTTTCATCCACATTCAACCATAATCATGTGATAAGCTATTTTGACGCTGAACAAACCGTTGGTCGAATGGAACCAATAAGGTTCGTCAGGGACATCACGACTGATGAGGGGAATCTTCAAGACCACATCACCATTATCATCACCGAGAATGTCGTGTACCAGGGATTCTCTCCACAAACCCCTCTCCCAATCAATTAAGTCTATAATACATAACTCTAGGGATTCATAAGTTGGTTTTCCAATTAGACGGAACAAGTTTGGGCGAGGAATCCAAGGATCCTTCCACGCCGAGAGCGACTCCCCACTACCCACGCTCCAACACAAGCTCTTTGTTAGCACATCTTGCCCTTAGTAAACTTTTCTATATGTAACTCTGGCGGTAACCAACTTAGGCATCCATGAAGACGCCATTAGGATGCTTTGCTTTAATTAAATTTGCAATTAGTGAGGTCATATTAATCATAATTATCCATCCTTGTTTGACCAATAGAGCAAGGTTAAAGGCCCTTATGTAAAGTTGATCCCTCCCTCATCCTTTGCCCTACACGGCTACACATGCGTTTCCAACCTACCCAATGAATCTTCCGCTTCCCCTCACTATTTCTCCACCTAAACTAGCTCATCAAACTTTCCAATCTTGACAAACCCCAATTGACATTTCAAAACATGACATAGTATACATGTCATGGGATAATCTATACAACTACTTTCAAATAACTTCCTTTCCCGCATTGCTCAACATATATCCCTTCCAACCTTTAAGCTTTTTCCAAACTCTTTCCCTAGCAGCAAAATTCACTTTCTTTTATCTCCCAACCATAGGAGGAAGACCCAAATACTTCTCATGCTTACTCACACCCCGAACCCCACAATAGCCTTGATCTCCATTAGTTTCTCAAGACTTACATTGTTGCTAAATGATAACTCGGATTTTTAAAATTAACCTGCTGCCTTGAAACTTCTCCGTATTCCTGGAGTATCTTAGCAATCTCGTCGCTTTGTTGACATGACACTTTAGCAAAAACCACTCTATCAACAACAAAAAAGAGATGGGAAATTCTAGGAGCCGTATTAGCAATTTTAATCCCTTGAAATCTCCCATTCCTTTCACTATCTCGAATCATAAAGGATAAACCTTCAATACAAATGAGAAACAAAAAGGGGACGACGGATCTCCTTGACATAATCCTCTTCCCGGTTCAAAGAAAGGAGTGAGAATCCCTTCCATAAGTATTGAGAAACAAAATGTGGTCATACACTTCATCACAATACTAATCCACCGCTTACTAAACCCCAACGGTTTCATGCACGATTTGAGGTAACTCCACTCCACTCTATCATAGGCTTTAGCCATCTTAATCTTAAGGGCCATGTACCCTTGCTTTCCGACTCTCGTTTTCATATAGCGAAAAAGCTCAAGCAATCATGACATTATCAATAATAAGACGTTCCGGGACAAAAGCACTTTGAGTAAATGATATGATCCTATCAAGACGTACAATCTTTAAGCCTATTAGCAAGCATATTAGTAATTGATCTCATTTGGTGGGTTGTTGGTAGATGTTCAAATACATCTCGGATCATAATTGAAGGAAGATGGTTATCCACAAGAAAGAAGTGTTAGACCATAGAAAAGTTTGTTATTCATTTCCACTTTCTATTAAACTACCATTCTTAAAAAATTAAGTTAAATAATATACATGTTTATGATTATTGTAGAAGATGTCAAGACTACTACTATAAATAATAACTAGTGTAATACCCGTACTTTGTGCGGAGTTTAGTTTTAATAAATTTTTTATACCTATAAATAAGTATGTTTTGAAATATACGGAATTGAAAAATAAAATTACAATTCTTATCAATTTTCTTAATTTTATTTTAAAACAATTCAAGTTTGTAAATGGGAACGTGATGAGAATGAATGACAAAACATGGTCGTATTTGCTTTTTTTTTGTGATTTTTTTTATAAATGACTAAATAATTTAAAATATAATAAAATATAGATCTTAATCATTTTTTTTATCACATTATGACATTAATACGCACCAACATTAGAAATTTTAATTCGATGATATTTGGTACTTGAACTTGTCAATATAATTACATTGAGTTTTTTATATGAAATTAATGGTGTTTTCGAGACTTCAATGTTTATTTTTTTGGTAAAAAACACATTTTACTATCATCACCCTTAATAGTTGTACCGAATCGATACAGTGACACTATCAAACAAATAGTTGATTAAAAAAAAACACATTTAACAGCAATAGCCTAACTTCCCATGGAAAGAGATGTAGTTATTCTAAAAGTTCAATATAAGTTATAAGTTATTTAGATAACACAAAAAGTAGCTAAGCTCATTTATATAGAAATTAGAAATGAATGTGTACCTTAGACGTGATGATGTAGGGAAGTATTGCATGTCAAAAGTTGTCAATCTATAGGATAGATTGCGTAATGTAAATCAATGAAAGCAAAAACAAAATCAGTAATAGATCATTTATGAGGGCTGAGAGAAAGAGAGGTCACCACAACTAACTTGAGAAAGCCATTGATGAAAACTGTATCAAACTTACATTGCTTCAATTTTGTTACTTATTGATCTGAAAGCATATAAAGAAGAGATTAAATCATAGTAAATAACAACAGTGAAACAAAAGAGAAAGGGATCAATAAAAATATAATGAAAATAATGAGAGTAAAGAGAAGGAATTGAGAGAGAAAGAAGGCCAAAATACACACAAAGAGAAGAGCTCTTTTTCACCACTCGTACAAACTACAAATTCAAAGGTTATGTATTTTGCACTCTATCTATATCTGCATGTGTATCCTAATCAGTTTGATTAATTTTTTGATTGACAGTAATTAAGTAGTGAAATCAAAAGATGAAATTGACCAAAATAACCAAAGATGAACTATGATTAAATTGAATATATAAATATATAAATAGTGATGATTACCTTCAACATACCGAAGATGAAGTATAGTTTGTTTTTCTTGATCCCACCAATATGATCATAATACGAATAGAGTTGTTTTGCCATTGTTGTTTAGGGTTTGATTGATGGTCCACGTACAAGAAGGAAGATGTGAGGAAAGTTAATTTATTGGAGATCTCTTCAAACAAACCGACTGAATATCCAATTAAATATAATATATTATCTTGTATTTTTTGTTAAAAAAATCCACAGATTGAATCAAATAACAGACGTTTCAAATTAAGCTTTTATGATTAATAATTTCAATAACTAATTTCCATTAAATTTTTTTTTAAAAAAAACCACTTTTTAAAAAAATTTTGGGGCTAGGAGAAACGTGGCGTTGACACGTGGCAATAGAGCTTCTGCTTTAATAGATATATATATAAGAAAAATAAGATAAGATTTAGTTTAAAAATAAAGATTACAAATTAAATTATAGTAAAAATAATCCAAAAAATATAGAAGAAATACGATTGCTGAAATTTATTGTTTATATTTAATGAAATAAGTAAATCAAGTAGAGTTCTTACGACCCAATATTTGATACATAAAATAATTAAAGAATCTATGTATTTCACAATAATCATATCTATCTATCCAATATAAAAATGTAGGAAATAACATATTGAAAATAGGTTTTATTTAATTTAAAAAAATCAAAATATTAATACTCTTTAAATCTAAATATTCGTTACTTTTTCTGTTAGTATTATTTTTAGTCATCTTATCTTATCTTATCTTATATATATTAAAGCAGCGGACTTTTTGCCACGTGTCAGCGTCAAAATTCTCGAAAACCAAAAATTTTTTTTTAAAAAATTTATTAATTACTTTTATTAATTAATGTATTACTAAGTCATAATAAATACATTTAAAAATTGTTAAAATATTCAACAATATATTTTCAGTAATATAAATTAAAAATTTTAAAATCGATTATTTTTCTGAGCCCAAATATTTTTTTAATCCACTAGAATCTCTTTAATAATATAAATTAAAATTTTGTTTAAAAAATTGGTAAAATATCCAAACATATCTATTCAAGAATATAAATTAAAAAAATAATTATTTTTAAATACTTTTTGTTAAAATAGTCTACCAAATTATTTAAATAAATTTTGTTAAAATATGAGATATTTAATTGTACTTGATTTTTTTAATGAAAGTATCTACAAATTTGTTATGATAATCAGATTTTTAATCTAAACTAGTCTAATACCCGCACCTTGTGCGGGGAAAAATTAATTATTAATTAAAAATTTATTATTCCAACAAATTACAATTTTTTTTTTTAAAAAGCGCTAAATTTTAAGAAGAATATATTAATATCAATCTGATTAGATCACGTAACAAAAAATTAATTATAAATTTATAATAATTTCCAAAGTGTAAAATAAAAAAAATTACGTAAAAAATTTCTAAATTATTTTTTTAATATTATTAACTATAACTAAAAAATTATTGTTTTGTTAAGAAAAATCGTTATTTAAAATCAATTATTTTTAAAAAAAATTAATTTAATAAAACGATTATTAAAATTTTTATTAACGATAATACAATTTTTTAAAATAAAATATTTTTATATTTCATATTGTTACCAATAAGATTTAAATGTTAGTTCGGATTTATTTTGTAAAATTTAGAATCCAAACAAAATCCATTGAAATCTCTAAATTCGGTTAGGTGATAAGTATTCCTTTTAAAATTATTTTTATAACCTTAAGATATTGAAAATGATGACATGGAATTATTTTTGTTGAATTGGCATAATGAGATGGAAAATATTTTAATTTTTACTTAAAACATTTATTGAATAATGGCATAATAGTAATTAAAATGTGGCAAAATTGTAAATATTCGACAAAAAGTCTTAGGTGGCATAGTTAAGGTGTTGACATGTGGACGAAAAGGGTTCTATTTTAGTAGTATATATATAGTCTTATATCTATTAAAGCAGAGGACTTTTTGCCACGTGTCAGCGTCAGAATTCTCGAAAACCAAAAAATTTTTTAAAAAAAAGTTATTAATTACTTTTATTAATTAATGTATTACTAAGTCATAATAAATACATTTAAAAATTGTTAAAATATTCAACAATATATTTTCAGTAATATAAATTAAAATTTTTAAAATCGATTATTTTTCTGAGCCCAAATATTTTTTTAATCCACTAAAATCTCTTTAATAATATAAATTAAAATTTTGTTTAAAAAATTGGTAAAATATCCAAACATATCTATTCAAGAATATAAATTAAAAAAATAATTATTTTTAAATAATTCTTGTTAAAATAGTCTACCAAATTATTTAAATAAATTTTGTTAAAATATGAGATATTCAATTTTGTACTTGATTTTTTTAAAGAAAGTATCTACAAATTAATTATTAATTGAAAATTTATTATTCAAACAAATTACAAAGTTTTTTTAAAAAAGCGCTAAATGTTAAGAAGAATATATTAATATCAATCTGATTAGATCACGTAACAAAAAATTAATTATAAATTTATAATAATTTCCAAAGTGTTAAATAAAAAAAATTACGTAACAAATTTCTAAATTATTTTTTTAATATTATTACCTATAACTAAAAAATTATTGTTTTGTTAAGAAAAATCGTTATTTAAAATCGATTATTTTTAAAAAAAATTAATTTAATAAAACGATTATTAAAATTTTTATTAACGATAATACAATTTTTTAAAATAAAATATTTTTATATATCATATTGTTACCAATAAGATTTAAATGTTAGTTCGGATTTATTTTGTAAAATTTAGAATCCAAACAAAATCCATTGAAATCTCTAAATTCGGTTAGGTGATAAGTATTCCTTTTAAAATTATTTTTATAACCTTAAGATATTGAAAATGATGACATGAAATTATTTTTGTTGAATTGGCATAATGAGATGGAAAATATTTTAATTTTTACATAAAACATTTATTGAATAATGGCATAATAGTAATTAAAATGTGGCAAAATTATAAATATTTGACAAAAAGTCTTAGGTGACATAGTTAAGGTGTTGACATGTGGACAAAAAGGGTTCTATTTTAGTAGTATATATAGATGTTTAAATTATTAAATTTTTAATAATTTTATTTTATCATATTTATTTTATCTTAATTATGTTTATTAATTAAATTATTACTAAGTAATAATAAATACATTAAAAAATTGTTAAAATATTCAACAATATATTTTCAGTAATATAAATTAAAACTTTTAAACTCGATTATTTTTCTCAACCCAAATCTTTTTTAATCCACTAAAATCTCTTTAATAATATAAATTAAAAAAAAATTAAAAAACGAAATTGTGTTAAAAAAATTGGTAAAATATCCAAAAATATCTATTCAAGAATATAAATTGAAAAAAAAATTAAAATCTGAAAATTTTTAAATATTTTTTGTTAAAATATTCTACCAAATTATTAAATAAATTTTGTAAAATATGAGATATTTATTTTTGTACTTGATTTTTTTAATGAAAGTATCTACAAATTTGTACAAATTTGTAAATTTTTAATAATTTTATTTTATCTTATATATTAAGAGTAGCATCTAAATGCACGTGTCTCACCATGAGAACTCTAATGACACGTGTCATTTTATCAATTAATAACATCTCAAAAAAAAATTTAATTACATTTTCTAAATCTCAAATCTTATCTTATTTTGAATCTTTCAATTCAGTAATTTCAATAAGATTGTTAAAATTCAAAAAGAATTACTACAAATTTAACTCATATTTCTCCTCAACCCATAAACTTTTTTTTAGATTTTTTCATTTTGTAATTTAAATGTATATTTTTTATTTGCTAATATAAATTGATAATTAAAAAAAAAAGTACCTAAAATTTTTTGTCAATTTTATTCAAAGAGTGTATTATAAGTTTTTTTACGTTAATTTTATCACATTATGTGTATTAAAAATTTTTGTTAAATTTTAATGCATAAATTGTATTAAACTCTAATAAAATAATTTATATTTATATATCTATAATAAGTATTAAATCATATCCCGTGCATGGTACGGTAATACACTAGTTTTTCTTTATGTAACTCAAACCGTATACAGTTTTAGTATTAAAATACATTTATTTTATTATTCTAAAAATATTATATTTTAACGTATAACAATTTATTTAGCAAATTACACGGGATATCAGACTAATTTTTACTTCAATTTACATTTTATATAAATAAGCTCCCCTTCTCCTATTTCTGCAACGTCTCGCCCCTGGTCGACTCGTCTCCGGCGACCACTGTCTCAAGGCTTCGCTTTACGCTTTTCACCCCCTATTTCTCTCTTCATTTCATCCAATTTCGCTACCAATTTTGCGATTACGTTTCCAGCTTTTGTTTTCCTGTTTCCGTATTCGTCGTTCTGCGTTCAGCGAAGGCTAAGAAAGAAATACTTCTCCCGATTTTCGGGGGAGTCTATATCTGATCAGTGTAAAATTGGGTGTGAAAACGAGTCTGTCCTCTGCAAAGTTTAGATTTGGTATACCTGATTTTCTGAGGAAGAAAGCTCCTGAGGCATGGATCCTATTATGAAGCTCCTTGAGGAGGACGAGGTTTGTTCTCTTTGGTTATGCGCTTTACTTTGTTGCGAATCTTGCGATTTGGAAATTTCAACTGGTTAGTTCTTTACCTAGGCTTGATGTGAGCAATTGTTTGTTGTTCAGGATGATACGGTGCATTCTGGAGCCGCAGTGGAAGCGTTTACCGCTGCCCTAAACAGGGACATTGAGGGCGACACTTCTACCTCTCATTCTGCTAGTGGTAACGCTTCCTCGACCTTTGGTGATTCTGCTCGCTGGTGCTTGTTTTCTGACAGTTACTTGCTCTTTATGTATTGCTATATGTAACTAATAACATGCCTGCTCTTAGCCCTTTGCAATTTTTCCCTTTCTTGCTGATACTGAACTTTATGAAATGATGAGGTTAAAATTTGAGAAATTTGGGTTTTGGGAAGCTGTTGTGGAGAAGAGGCATGCAGGGAAGCATTAATAGACATTAAAAAGTTCAAAATTCATGTTCTGATATTCCCAGTTGCATAGTATGGAGAGTGAGAAGAACTTGATACGAGAAATGCTATCAATTTAGGGATTATTGTTTTGGTACAGCTTTAAATACATATACTGGCTATTCTCTCTATCTGTTTGGTTGGAAAAAGACTGAGCAGTAGAAGGAAGTTCCCTGTGATAGTTAGTAATTCGTGACCAACTAGCGAGCTACACTGCCTGTCCCTCAAAAAGTTTCTTTGGCAGTAGGCTCATTTGGTGTGGGTCCTGGAATGAGGTAGTGGTTTCGAACGAGTGATGGCTCAAACATATTCCCAGTTTTGAATCTTTGATGTTTGATTTGATCTTAGGAATCTAGTTAGAGAATGGGAAACGTCAAAACGGATTGCTGAAATTTAGTTGATGATCAAATTAGGAAATGACTCATTTCTTGAATGAAATTAATTCGCCTTCCAAGCTATATGGAACATGGGAAGACAAATGGACCAATGGGGCCCTAAAGGTGGATCAGTTGAATGTAAATATTTGGACTAAAAGGATAAGTATTTCTTTTTAATTGAGTTTCCATTTTGGCTGTTCCTTTGTGTTTTATGTGTTTTCACATATGAATTTCCTGGAAGACAAGCTTAGGTAAAAGTTCATGGTGATTGAGTTATTGTTTAATCTCGTAGTAAGGTGAGGCTCTTGTGATCTCTTTCCCTGATGCAGGGAAGAGAGCAAAGAACTGATCAAAATGAAAAGAAATTAATTTTATTACATTGTTAGATTGAAGGGGAAATTAATTTCGTTACATTGTGATCTCAATTCACAATACATAGATTATGGCGGCATAGGAAAAATTCTTTGGACTACATATTCTCCCTGTCTTTTAACTTGTACTCGTATTGTGCTAATATTATACCACAAAAGTTCTTAGGAATTATGTAGCATGGAATGAGGAAATGGAATGATATGAGGAAGCGGCTAATTTTAAAAGGATAGGTAACAGACACGGCAAGTAAATGACTAAATGCCAATATAAATTTCATCTTACTTCAAAGTTTTATTCTAAAATTATAAATAAACATAATTTCAAGGTAAATAAGATCAATTAGTGCTATAATAATGAATCAACTCAAAGTAAACAATAAATTCTGTAGTTAACAAACTCAATGATAGCGTTTTAGAATTTAAAAATGTAAGTAATTTAAATGTAGAGGAAGCATTTCTCCATTGTGTCTCAAGTTTCCGGGCACCCTCAAGTGTCCGACCTTAGAAAAAGACACCTGCCCGATGTATCTGTGCTTCATAGCCTAGGACTTCTATAGTTGAACAAGTATCCAAGACTTCTGCAAGATGCTTAAGAATATCCTTAGTACTTCAATTTCAATGCGCTTCGAGAGGTTTTTGGTACTTCCTCAAGGGTTTATAGTGGTTTACTGTCTACAGCATTTCCACAAGGTATGGAAAACCTTCAGTCATAAACCTGATGGAGAAATTTGTTCATAAGTGGTAGAAGCATAACCAGTGTTCTAAAAGGCTTTAGGCGCACCTAGGCGCTGGGGTCCCCTCGAGCCTAGGCACCAGGCGCGTGTGCCTAGGTGCGCCTGATTGATTTTTTAAAAAAATGTCTAAATTTTATTAAATATAATAAATAAGTTGGTAGTTCAAAAACAACAACCAAACAGGGAAGAATTAGAAACTATAGCCTTCGGTTAGTGAGTTAATTAGAGAACAGGATTGCAGAAGAGCAGCAGCAACAGCAGAACAGAATTGTAGAACAGAATACTTCAGTAGGCTCAGACAACATTATACTTTTGTGTTGTGGGCAAGGTGTTAGGTATACTATAACTATTTAAATGGAAAACGGAATTCTAGTTTTAGTTATATAAGGAAAGTTTATTCAGATTTTAAAATTTATTTATAGTAATAATCAATTTATAATACTTATTTGACAGTTTTTAATATTTAAGTTATTTCTTAATATAATTTATTTCCTTAAAATAATATATTTTATTTTTTGTAAATATGAATAATCAACTTTTGGGAAAAAATAATGTTCTGCTGAATTTTTTTATATAAAAACAGCATCAGGCCCAGCGCCTGTGCGCCTGAATGGTGCCTGATCAAAGGGGCTGAGCCTGAGACTCCTCAGGCGCTGGATCCCTGGCACCTCCCTAGGTGCGCCGTGCGCCTTTTAGAACACTGAGCATAACCTAACAAACACTTAAAGGGAAATATTTTGGTCTGAAAAGTTTTGTGCTGTCCCTAGAAAGACTTATGTAATTATCCTCACTTGTGTTATATATATAATTATTTGAAGGTACTTATGAAAATAGTAACTAATTAATTATTTGCAGAAATGTTTCAATAAAACCCAACAAGTTTTGCACGAAGTAGTCTCTATCAGTCAAGGGCTCGTTTGGTACACGTCCAGGATTCAAATTTTGAAATCAAGAATTGTAATAGAATGCGGAATGACCTAATGCGATTCCTAAAACCTATATTTGTAAAGTCGAGTTGGAATGACTCAAACCCATGAAAAAATTCAGCAAACAGGGAATGAAATATCTCGGAATCACTCATTCCAATACTATTTTGCTACCAAACACAGGACTCGGCTAATTTAAAACCTATTGGAATCCAATAGGTTTATTAGCCAAATGTAAATAGAGACAAATTTCCCTTTAAAATACTTTCAAATTTTCTCACCTAAACATTATGTTTTTCCACCCAAAAGCTAACGGATGTGCTACAAATCACTTATAACTCTATTTTCTATTATATCATGTTGATAAGTTTACTTCAGGTTTTATTGACAGTTCACTGTTTTATTTATTGGGAAGTTAGTTTGAATGTTCCAAACTTTGATGAGGTACCTACACTCCACCCTCAACTTGAAAGCAAGTTCTAGTGGCTGAAGTATATAGTTGTAATGTTAACTAACTAGAAACCCAACAGTTAGGTCATTCTTTTGGCCTGAAATTTGTCACCAAAAAAGAGCTGTGCCATGTTTACAGTGATTGTGTAGGTTAGGATATTTATTATCAGTTTCAAGTTCTAGTGGAGAGTTCACACCCTCTCGAAGTCCTGGACTCCTCTAATTAACTATCACACAGTCAAGCACTGAAGTTTACTTGATTTATATGACAATAATTCCCATGAAGAAAGTGTCATTTCACAAAATATAGAAATAAATATTGTTTTGACTTTCTAATGTCGTCTGCTCAAGGTGTATATTTGTCTACTTGTCTTTTTTGAATCTACGTTTTGGTTTTATTCTATATTGATGATGTTTATAAAGCAGCAGCCATTATGCCTCAAGGAAGCAACCAAATGTCTAGCCTTTATTCACAGTGCCAACCTTCCACTCAAGATGGAAATGGAAATAATCAGAGTCAGCCGGATTTGATGTGTCTGGATCAACAGGCAAAGCACCCAGGTGAATTGGATCTGAAACCATATGCTTCTGGTGCAGACAGCCAGCAACAGGAGGCAAGCGGCCTTCATGCACCCAGTGATCATCTATTACAGCCGAAGACACAAGATAGTGATCGTGAACGGAAGGAGGATCAAAATGCTTTAAATTTATCTCAGTCTTCTGGAGTGCAAAATTTGGAAGGTCGTAATCAGATCCAAAAGCTAGGGGCACTGCAACATCCCAGTAGAGAATCCCAATTGTCGAACATGCACAGTCAATCAGCTTCAGTTTCAGAGCAGGGAAGTCGTACAAAACAAATACCTTTTGGCAGTCTGTTACCAATCATTCTTCCTGAACTAGACAAAGACAATGGCATGCAACTTACAGCATTATATTCTAAATTGCGGGTATGCTTCTGCAAAGGGTACTTGGTCAGATTTGGACTCTCTTTCATTGCAGGAAATGGAAGTTAAATTTGTTTCCTGTACCAATTCATTCAAAATCTATCATGTATGATGTGGGTCTCTATTTTCGTGCATTATCAATTGGTGAATTACTATCATTGGTTACTTTCTACTCAAATGTTTCCATGCTACAATAATACAAACTTTTATTTTTTACTAGAAAAATGAAATACCAAAAGATGCATTTGTCAAGCACATGAGGGATATTGTGGGGGACCAAATGCTGAAAGTGGCAGTTGTGAAGATGCAAGCGAAGGTGAGCTAGCATTAGAAAATTTTTATTTTTATCATCTACCAAAAAATCTATTCAGTTGCATTCTACTGACAAGGGATGGCTATATTCAGATTGCACGTGAAGCGCACCCAGTACCTAATCAACCACAATTGCAACCCCAAAGTCCATTGCAGCAACATCATTTGCGAGCACCGGTGACAAATGCCAATGACCCTTATCAATTTGCGCAGCTACATCAGAGAAACCAAGGTATTCCTGCTGACCCAACTCGGTTGTTTAGTCTTGCTAATTGTCCTAGGATCCCAACCAGTAAAAAAAAATCCCAAACTGTCGGAAAATGAAAGATGAAGAGTCCCAATTATCCAAATATATTTATATGTTATGCACCAATTAAAAAAGAGGCCTTGAACGCCTGGCAGACTCTCATGGAATACAAGTGAGCCAAATGTCCAATCGCCCTGCAATGGCAGTTCAAGGACTTGCTAAACAGCAAAATTTGCAATTTCCACATCCGTCCTACCCTATGTATGGAAGTGGTAATTTCCACCAATACCCTGCTTCAGCTGTCAATGCATCATCAGGAATGGTAAAATCACAACCTGGACAAGGTCAAATTCCTCAGGGCTTTGGTTCAACTCCTGCTGGAGGCGCAACCCAAGCATTAGGTGCTGGTGCTTCTAGCTTTGAGAGACAGCATACTTTTAATGATTCCAAGCGAGTTTCAAGTGGATCTCTTTCCCACATGCCAAACAATTCTGCAGGACAACAAAACATGTCTTGGCAAACATCTTCAAGTGAAGAGAAAAAGTTTGGTGCTCCATCCTCCATGCCATATGTCAAGCAAGAACCAGTTGATCCAACTAATGAAAAGCAGGGTAAACCCTCTGTCATTTATTCACATGGAAAACCACCTTTTGGTCAACAGTTTGAGCAAGGAACTACTACTCCAGGGACTCATAATGACGAATTATTGGAGAGGCAATCCTCTAGGACTGCATTTGCACCTACAACTGCAATTCCTCAAAATTCTATGCCACCATCAATCCCTGGTACTACAAGTACTGATTTCCAGGTGGGGATATGTACTTTCTAGCAATATAAATTCTGTTAAAATTGAAAAGTAGTCAATGAAAATACGAGTTTACTGTATGCACATTATGTGACTTTTTCTCGTGTAATTGTTTCTCAAGAGTATAAGCAATTTTACCTCCTGGGCGCAGAATATACAGAGGTAGGATCCTTCTTGCAAGAATGGTAATGATAAGGAAAATTAGAGCCTCTAGATACATGTGCATTAGTGATGTGTACCTATTTTTAGCTAGTTACATGTGGAATAACCTACATAATTGTGTGATCTAGTAGTATGACCATCCTTAGAGTACTCTGTCAATTCATAAATCTTTTTCTTTTTTGTTTGGTAATCATATAAATAGAAATTATTTTCCTAGTAATTTTTATTATTTAGCTTTTGTATCAAAAGTATTTATTTGTTAAAAATATTTCTTATGTGGTTATGTCTTTAAAGACTAAGTATGTAAGGGAAAAGGCAGAGTTCTAAAGCCCCAAAATGGTTATCAAGACTTAAGGGCAATTCAAAATCACTCCTCACAAGTAATGATCCTTCCCTAGTAATAAGGACTCTACTAAAAGTCATTTTTTTAAAAATCTTAGGTGGTAAATATCTTTCTACAATACCCTATTTTGTGTGGAAGGAGAAGTCCACTTAAAAGGCATGGTATTGAGAAAAATGTAGGTATACAAGTCGCATGCAATTATAAAACATGGTGTAACTGTACTCTTTGATAGTAAAACTGACCTGAAAGTAGGTTCATGCTTTAGTCTATGAACAGCACATACATTTTTCGTTGTTGTTTCTTATTGAATATATGCCGAGCGGTTGATTTTTTTGTGCATCTGAAGATGGTATTGAGAAAAATGATGTAGGGATACGAGTTGCATTCAGTTGTAAAACATGGTGTAACTGTACTCTTTATTAGTAAAACTGACCTGAAAATAGGTTCATGCTTAAGTATATCACTAGTAAAGCATGATGATGACTGGAAGCACTCTATCTAGCTAAACCATTTTTTTATAAAAAAATTGCTGAGTTTTGTTTGGCCTAAAATTTTACATGCTTGTATGTGTTGTAAGCACTATTATATGGTTGGTGTTAAGTTTGCGCACCCACTAATCCCCTTGGGTTGATATAGATGTAACTGTCTAGTGTGCCTTTGTAAGTGCTCTTTTAGCCTTGAGACCTTCTGCCGTGGACTTGGGCATATCCCTTCACCCTAAAGTATATATTACCATAAATATGGTTGATGTTCTGATGTGAATGTCTGAATGACTCCTTAATCGGTTAGTTTTTGTGTAACTCATCTAGTGGCAGTCATTTGCAAACACTGTTTCATTATCTTCTCTAGTCATTTAATTAATAATCTCTTCTATTAACTTGAGCCTTCACCCTGTATGATTTTGTTCTTGTGTTCTTAATCCATAGTAAAGTGGGCCGAATTATATGATCCAAAATGTGAGTGCAAATCATGGATGTCGACACTTGATTTACTGGCTTTACTTGTGAAATGCAGATTGTTCTAAATTGCTTGGTTAACTTGGTTCGAGAACTGTAGTTTGTGTTTGGATTCTATTCTAACATTAGTTTTAGTTGGTTTTCTTTTTCCTCTCTGCTTTATTTATTTTTATTCTTGTTGGAACCTCTCTGACTCAAAAGACCTACTTTTATTTATAGTATGATGATAGAGTCTTGCTTTTATTCTATGAACAGGCTGGTGCTCAAATACCTTCTGCTGGTACTGCAGTTATGCCTGGTAGTACCACCAAAGCTGCACCAAAGAAATCTTCTGCTGGCCAGAAGAAACCCCTTGATTCAGTCGGTACTTCCCCCCCTTTGCCAAGGTCAACTTTTTTTACTTCACAAGAACTTTCATTTATTCTGGATGTCTTCCTTAGTCAGCTTGATTTTTGTTATTTCTTCTCATATATGTCTAATATTTGCAGCAAGAAGCAAAAGGTATCAGGGGCATTTTCTGATCAAAGTATTGAACATCTTAATGATGTCACTGCTGTTAGTGGAGTTAATCTAAGGGTATGTATTTTATCCAAGTCTTAACTGGCTTCTGCTTCTGATTTCTTGCAAAATGGCGATGGAGAAAAGTCTTATAAATAGTTTCAGTAAAGTTCATAGTATCGGAACTAGAAGGTTACTTCGGTGTATGCTCTTATGTAGTATAATGTTTTATTCTATTAATTTCACAGGAAGAGGAGGAGCAACTATTTTCAGGACCCAAGGAGGACACTAGAGTATCAGAAGCCTCACGTAAGGTTGTGCAAGAGGAAGAAGATAGGCTGCTGCTGCAGAAGCTTCCCCTGCAGAAGAAGTTGGCAGAAATAAGTAATTCCAACCCCCCCCCCCCTTCTTTTTTTAAAATTTATTTATTTTCTGATGTGTTTATTCACTTCACTATAAACATGTTAGGCTTGAGATTTGAATGTTCCTTTACAGTGACAAAATGTGGGTTGAAGAATTTGAGCAGCGATGTGGAACGATGTCTATCGTTGGTGAGTTTTCTATACTTTCCATTGCCAGTGCTTCTTTTCTGGAATGCTGATGCATTAGCATCTTCAGTGCGTGGAAGAAAGACTACGTGGATTATTAAGCAGCATGGTCCGAGTCTCTAGACAGGTCAGTCTTCAATTTGGTAAATAATATTTGATTTTTGACTGTATGTTGTGTGATTAGGGTTATGTCAATTCTTGTGGAGTTTTTGGGAAATTCCATGGGCCAATGCTTCAGCTTAAGCAAATGTTAATTATTATTCGTTGCTGATACAAGTTTACCTTTGGTTTTATGCCCTTCTTCTGCAATTCATTGTTTTTAGCGAGTTGATTCTGAGAAGTCAAGGCACCGAACTGTTGTTACCTCGGATGTCCGGCAACAAATTTTGGCAATAAATCGTAAAGCTAGAGAAGAATGGGAGAAAGAGCAGGCCGAAGCAGACAAGCTCAGGAGACTTAATGAAGTGAGCATCTCTTATTTGTGCCAAGGAAAATGATTTGCCCTTGTTGTAAAGTAAAGTGCTGCTCTGATATTTCTATTATTTTTGGAATGATGTCAGCCAGACAATGCAATGGGAATTGATGGGGACAAGGAAAAGGATGAAAATCGTGCAAAGTCACTTAAGGTATCTTGATTTGCATATCGATCACTTGTCCTCCATGTCATTCTCTCATTGTTAATCAATCATAAGTTTTTTAAATAAAAATAATCTATGTAATACAGGATCAGGTGGTCATAATTTGATCTATTTAAAATTTATAATTATTATTGCATTTTTTTCATTACTATTATTATTATTACTAAATTGTTATTATTACTATTATCAATCCAACATGAATCCTTTTTCAGCTGTTATTTTATTTTTACGTAATCTTATCTTATTTATTCAATATGGATCTATCTTCAATTGTTGAAAAATATAATATACAAGATATCAAAATTATATGTAGTATATATTGTTGTTCTAGACTACAGTCTTTTTCACATAGTCATATCCTATTTATAATTTAAGATCTCTGAAGAAGACGTAATTTTTAATCATATCGATCTGGAGTATCAAGTGAGGTATTCTAATATGCAGGTAAACAAAGAGGAGGATGACAAAATGCGGGCGACAGCAGCAAATGTAGCTGCCCGAGCTGCTGCTGGAGGAGATGATATGTTGTCCAAGTGGCAGCTTATGGCTGAACAAGCTCGTCAAAAACGTGAAGGTGGTGCTGATGTAGGTTCCACTTCTAATCCCGGCAAAGAATCTAACCGCAAGAATTCATCTACTAGGAACCAAGGGGGAGCTGCGAAAAAGGATCAATTATTGTCTGCTGCATCTGGTAAATTCTACACTTTCCTCTTTTGCTAAGCATTATGAAATATTCAGTATTTGGGGATAATAGTTATAAATATTCCATCCACGAACATATGTTGAATTCGTTCGCTATCCCTGTTCATATTTGCACCGCCACCATGATACTTCGCACTTCATCCCTTCTATACAACTTAGAGGTAAATGATTACAAAATTATGGAAAATAAGGTCTGTTTTTTTTTATTTGATAATCCAAGGCTATTACTTTTGTCCACCTGCCAAATGGAAATTAGTGCCCGTGAAGTGGTGGAACGGAAACAAAATGGAAACGGTTAAGGGGAAGAAAATGAAATAGAAATGGGTAGGTGATTCTTAGAGATTCCAAACGAACCCTTAGTCTCCATTTGTTCTGAATCAAAGATTTCAGGCTGGGATTTGATTACCCTTCATTTGTTCTAAAATCTAACTGCATTGATATTGAACCCTAAATTCAGATAGGCAATAATATTTGTTGAAGCCCAGTTTTGCTTTATCATATCAACCATAGGTGATAATCTGCTGTGTAATGGAATTTGAAAATGATGGCAGGGGGTCCAAGGAGACCAGGCCGAAACCATAGCAGTCTCCCGCAACTTGAATCAGCACAAAGCATAACGGTGAAGGACGTGATTGCAGTCCTTGAAAGGGAACCCCAGACAGCCAAATCTACTATTCTTTATCGCCTATACGAAAAAAGCAAAGCAGATGCTTCGAGTGAGCAGGGAAAATCTTAACATTCGGCTAATCCGCTGAGAACGGGTGATGCTAAGAGAATGTGGGAAGTTCTTGCTGCTTTAAGTTTATGAAGTAGTTCTGCTATATGATTAGGAGCTGTTTGCCATGGATTGGTATTTACGTGAAACATATTGCTAATTACGATGGAACTTGACAACTTTGTTTTTCATGGAAGTTGCCTCTAAAGATCTAGCGACATTCGTGCACGCTGACGCCAGCTCGGAGTAATCAGTGAGATTTAAGTGTTTTTGTTATTTGCTTAAAAATTAAGGGTCGTGAAAAACAGATGAGCCGATTTAAAATAGTTTATTGAAAGCTAGGATACTAGGCAAGCAGTAGTAATTGAATGATGTTTGATTTTTATTGATTATTATTTATCATTGAGTACAACATTTATAGATATACATATGCAACAGAGTGGTGTCAAGTGTCTAGTACTATATGATTCTCGTCCATTCTTGTTGGGCTGTAATGATTGTGATCCATTGGACTTTGTATTCCCTCGATCCAAGCTGAATGAGATTCAGTTCAAAGCGCAACGTTAGCGTAGGATACGCTTGAAGGGACTTGTTTTGTACTCTTTCTCGGACAAAATGATAGTTGAAGGAGATTGTTTGATTCTGTGGCGAAGGACATGATTCGTGGCTAGATAGGAGGCTCCGAGGTTGTCACACCAAAGGACTAGGGTTTGCAATAGGGTGATGCCTAATTCAGCCATGCATATTTAGATCCGTTGTGTTTTTTACTGACAACATTGGCGAGGGCTCGATACTCGGCTTTTGTGGGGACTGTGCGAGTGTGCCAATATCTTGTTTCTTTAATTGCTAAGAGATGAGGTTGGATCCAAGTAAATGCAATAAGCTTCCGTAGACTATCAAGTTGATCTCCATCCCAGTTGGATTCAAAGAAGGTTGAAAGGAGGGAGAGAGAGAGAGAGGAGGAGGAGGCCATGTGAAATTGGAGGGAGCTTGTAGAATTGAGATAGCGCAGGATACACTTCACTATTTGTCAATTGCTCTGTGTTGGCGAGTGCTTAGATTGGCAAACTTCCTTTATTGTAAAGGAAATGTCGGGTCTGGTGAAGGTAAGGTATTGCAAACTGCTTGTAACACTTCGCTATAGTTGAGGATCATTGAATGTATCATCAGAAGATAATGTTGAGGTGTTGGGGAGATCCGTGAGAGTGGCCATAGGTTTTGCATGGTATATTTCAACTTTGGAAACAAGTTCATTTATGTACTTGGATTGGGAATGGTAGAAGCACGTGGAGTCTCGAGATACTTGAATGCTCAAAAAGTAGTGTTGATTTCTCAGATCCTTGAATAGAAATGACGTCGCAAGGGCCTGAATGAATTGAATTTTAAGAGAATTGTTAGACAAAACCACTAACAAGTTATTCACATACACTAAGATAAATACTGATTGATTTCAAGACCATGGGAAAATAAGTATGTATCAATAAGGAAGGTTTGAAACCAAGAAAAAGAAGGGTGTAACTTAGTTTGCCAAACCAGACTCGAGAAGCCTGTTTTAGGTCATAATATAGATTTGTGGTGTTTGCAAACATAAGAGGGATATTGAGAATGAACAAAGCTTTGCGGTTGTTGACCAAAGACATCCTCATAGAAATCTCCGTGAAGGAAGGCGTTTTGTAGATCAAGTTTCCGCCGATCAATGTTTCATGGATGCAAGGGAATGGGAAGCATGGTGGCAGGTTTGACTACAAGGATGAGCGTTTCTAAGTAATCAACACATTCGATTTGAGGAAACCCTTTTGCTACCAAGCGGCCTATCGGAGTTCTGGAACCATTTGAGTGTTGTTTGGTTTAAAGATCCATTTGACTCCCAAAACATTGGTGGAGGATTGAGGACGGACTAGTGTCCAAGTTTTTGGTCAGGAGAAGGGTATTGAATTTTGTAGCCATAGCTTACCTCCATTTTAGAATTTTGGAAGCTTCAGTGTAGTTAGAGTGTTGTACAGAGTTATAAGAAAGAACATAACTCAACAAGACAACACATGATTTATGGTGGTTCACCCAATAATGACTACATCACTTGAGAGAGATTTTATAGAGGAGTTTCGAATTACATATAATCAATTAATTAGAGGTAGAAGAAACACTATAATATATGAAGTAATGAAACCCTAGATAATATTTAGTTGCAAAGTATGAGACTGAGTCAAACAGTAAAAACTCAAACAAATGACACTGAGACCGTGGTTTGAAAAAGCGGATTACTCATTCAAAATTGGTGTTTGAAAATATGGGTTATCCTAAACCTAGAGAGACTTCCTATTCCCGAAAATAAGATTCAGCCATTTCTAAAACAAAAAATATTTATTAGTTTTTTTTTTTTGTTTGGAAAATGATCCCTTATTTACTTGTCTATACTTAGTATTAAAATCAATGATTTTTTTACTTGATTAACAGACTATTTAAGACTAATTATGAAAATTTATTAATATTTTCACAAGCTTCTCCTAAATGATCGAAACCATTAAATAAATATATGAACATAACTTTAAACTTATATAATAAAACAAGTAAAAATATGGCTTTGAGATATTGGTGTCACAAATGACAAGTATAAACACATTTAATAAAGGAGGTGGCAGGAACCGTCAACATTGTCACCTAACGTCCCTTTTAGTATGTTTTCCATCTTTTCTTCCTTGCGACTTGCGACTTCTCTCTCATGTCTCCCACCGTAGGTAGTTTGACACCACTTTATGAAAATTTTCTTGTGATTTCATTCATTTTCTCTACAATTTTCAGTTTCTAATTCGAAATATGCAATTCAATTTGTTAGTTCGAACTTTCTACTATGCTCTCAACTTCTATGGATTTGCAATTCATTTTTGTGCATGCATCCATCTCTTATGCAGGCGTGTCACGTCTATACAATAGTTGCCCATGCCACCGAGAAAATGAAATTCTTCTTGTGACTTGTTGACCTTTATGGAGAATGTTGAAAAGTTTTCTTATGCAGGTGTGTCAAGTTTATACAATAGTTCAAGCCTCGTGTACCCTAGTCTCAAATATTAATTTAATAGCCAAAAGACCAAAAAGATGTATAATTTTTGTAACATCCTACCCTTCTATTTATACTTCTCGAAGCTTCACCTTCAACTCATAAAAGATGTGGTATCCATAATCATTTTATGTTATACCATGACAAAATTTTCTCTTTCTTATAGTTTTTCATTTCACATTTTCATAATTTTAACAACCGATTTTCATAGTTTATTTCAAATTGATTATTTTCTTTAATAGTGTCAACAAATTACAATTCAGTTTAAAGTTGAAAGAATTTGGCCTACTAGGCCTATTTAAGTTTTTTGTTTAGTAAATGTACCCCATAGTTTTTTACCACTTTCATTTAATGGTCGGTAAAACTAATTAACCCTTCTATTAAAAAAGAAAGAATATTTGATGTTTGTTATGTAAGTTTTAATTTTATTTACTGAATTTGTTTTTTATTTTATTTTATTTTATTTGCCTTTTTATTTTTTGTTTTCATACTAGATTTTCATACCGGACATTTACATACCGGACATTTACACACCGATCATTTACATACCAGACATTTACATACCGGACATTTTACATACCGGAGATTTACATACTGGACATTTACATACCGGAATTCACATACCGGAATTCACATACCAAAAGTCTACTTACACTAACAGAGAATGTATAACAGAAAGCATGGAAACAATTTAGTAACAAAATAAGTATATATGATTTTACCCAACTGGGTGCACTTCCATCTGAGTCGTCCAATCGAATGTATGCCACGTGCTATACATCTGTTGGGAACCAATTTGCATCTCCCTCTCTTCCACTGCTGCATATGATATATGTATAATGTATATAAGGATAAACCTAATCCCATTTTCATCAAAATCAAGCAATTTACACAATCAAGTATGAAAATCAGAAGGTCCTTACCAAAGAGATAAGAAGTATTGATTTTGATTCCTTTGTAAAACCCTTTCACTTTGGTTGCCATGTTTTTGCAAGGTCCATGGGCTTTATTTGCCTGACCATGAAGACATCAAAGAAGATGAGAAAAAGTTGAGCATGCACTACTTCCCTTTACTGTCAAGCTTATAGTATAGAATCTCAACATAGATTAAAAGAGAAATCAAGATGAAGCTGTATTGTATACCTTACAGAAAAGCAATAAATGATGGGTTGTCTTCTTCCTTAGTTGTTGAGTGGTGACAAAGAGGAAATGCAGAAGAAAGATGAGAAATTATGGATTTGGGAAGGGAGATATAATGGTAGAAAGGTTATGTTACGGGATTTTTCATCAGAGGGAGAAGTACCTTCGCGTAGATGAGCAACAAAGGGCGTGAAACTTCAATCAAAGATCAACAGTGGAGTTTTAATAAAAAACACTAGACTGATGCAAAACTAAGAAAATGGGCAAAATCAGATCCGAATGAGGGATGACAAGGCTAGCAATGGTGAGGGGCCGGATATGACATCAGATCTAAGGAGGGAGGAGGAGTAGTAGATGATAGAGAAGTGAGAGAAGCGGGAGGATGAGATGAGTAAGGTTTTCGTTGTGGTGTGATGTGTTGTTCATCAGAGGAGAGGAGAGGAAGGTAAAGTGATTGAAGGGTAAACAAAAAAAGGGGTCTTTTAACCTAATTATAAAATGCTAAAAGACTAGTTAACTTAAAACTGAAAAAGGGCTAGTTACCTAATTAGCTCTTTAAAGTTCAAGTTACATTGTATTATTAGTTATTAAAAGTAATAGTTAAATTCATGCATAGTTAAAATTATCCATTTCTAATAAGTCCATTTGAGACCCCAAATTTACGTAATTAGATTAAATGTTATTTAAATTTGATATCGCAAGTCCGTACAATAAAGAAGTGTTGCTTGTTGTAATGGTGATCTTCTTCGTATTCACTTTAACAACTCTTCTGATCGAGCAAAACTCGCTTTTAATCTGACTAATCTTAGGTTCTTGCTATTATCCGACATATACGAATAACAAAATATTGGATAAGCAAGGCAGAGAATCGCGTCTTTATTAAATTACAAAAAAAAACCACGATAAATTGTTCCTAAGCTACAAAGAAGTTCGCATGACGTTATCATAACGGCGGTGTAGCAATCTCTTAATATCACACCACACACGAGATTTAAAACTAAAGATTGAGTTAAGATAAATGACTATTGGTGATGATTCAATACTTTCATCTACAACTTCTCATATCACTCAAGCTTGTTGGCTGGACCCCCAATCTGTTGACCGCTTTAAGGTCCGCTTTCTTTGCCTTCATGATAGGTGATGGAATCACTATCATTTAGGGTAGTTTTTAGAGTCTTTTTATTGCATTAGTGTCGGTTTATGCTACTAACTCCTTGGTCCAGAAGAAGAAGATCAAAAGAAGCTAAGGAAGGAGTTATAAGCACTTAGGAGTAAAGATCGATCAAGAAGCAAAGTTTCTGTTGCTCCACCGCCCCCGCGGGCCCTTGCAGCCGCCCCAACGGGTGACACTTCCCACTGAAGCGCTCCCAGCACCTTTACCAGCGCCGGCCAAGATGCAGATCACCGCCCCTGCGCCACCCATCGGCGCCCCTGCGGTGACTTGCCCGGACAAGACGAAGGCCAGCTCCCCTGCGCCTCCCACTGCGCCCTGCCTACGCCTCGCCTTGGGAGCTGGAAGGCGAAGAGTCTGTGTCATCACCCCTGCGTTGGCCTTGAGGCGCCCCTGCGCCTTGACATCAGAAACGACAGGAAGGCGAAAGGTCAAACGTTGAAGTGCATTAAAGATCCACCCCAACGGAGCTGTGTAGCCTCCCCAGCGGTTATAAAGAAGATCAACCGATTCTGCCTAAACCGCCCCTGCGGGTCCTGAAGGCCGCCCCTGCAGTTTAACGCCAGAAGCTTTACTCCGGCTGTTTACACCACCTTTATGGCATTAAAGGTGGATGTTTTAGGCCGGCTATTTACTCCTAATTAAGTATCTTTTGTAGTATAAATAGTCCATGGCTGATTGCTAGAATCATCCATGCTTTTCCCCACAAAATCCATTTTTAGACTTGAGTTTTCCATTGTAATGAGTTGCTAACTCCCTTGCTACATTGGGTTGGTTTGAAGCTACTTTGTTGCTTTGGTTGTAAGTTCTTTTAATGTAAGTTTTTATTCAGTAATGCTTTGTGTTTCCTTGATCTCCATTGTTTAATTGCATGTTAACTATTACTTGAGATTGATCACCTTAGTTTCTAAAGTGCATGTAAACAACTAGGATTAATAGGTTTCGGGTTCGGGTCTTTAATCTAGTAGCAACTTTAAGTAATAACGGGTTGTAATTACTTGAAGAAAAGGAACACAAATATAAAGATAAGTTTAACGGTTTTAATCTTCTTTTTATATCCCTTTGTCTTTGTTTGAATGCTAACTTATTATTTGTTCTTGTAGGTTTACGGAACTTTAATAGGTTAAGTTGTGTTGATGCCGGTTGGCTCAACATATGTATGATCGAGACGGGAGATTACTTAAAAACTTGAAAAAGGAATACACCAAAATAGCAATTGTATGCTTAGAATCAACCTAGTGTAGATTCACCCATTATTTTCTTACTTGTCGTATTCATCGTTTTCATAAGTTTTTGTGCATCAATTCAACCAAAACCCCCCCTGTGTCACTTGTCATTATAATCAATAATTGCATCTAAAACACCTCAACTCTCTTGGGTTCGACCCTTACTTACTCACTATACTTGTTCTTAGTGCTAAGTCGGGATTTACTTTTGATTGGGTATAGATGACCATAGAAATACCTCCGGTCAAATTTTGGCGCCGTTACCGGGGAGTTTTTGTGTTTTATTGTTATTATTGATTATTGGTTTGAACCATTTTATGTTTCAAACCTGTGCTACTAATTCCGGCTTTGCTTCTTTTGATCCAGAAATTGAGAGGACGCACATCCGGCAACGAAGACAACAACAACTACAACAAGAGATGGTTGACCGTACTCTTCGTCAACTTACGCAGCCCACTTTGGCTCAAAACCCTCTTGCGGTCGCTATACCGGCACTAGGGGAAGGAGTCAACTTTGAGCTCAAACCGGGCCTTATTCACTTACTTCCATCCTTCCATGGGCTAAGTGGTGAAGACCCCATCAAGCACCTTGGGAAGTTCCACACCGTTTGTATGAGTATGAAGCCGGCCAACATTACCGAAGAACAAATCAAGATGAGGGTATTCGGCTTCACACTCAAGGATTCGGCGGATGATTGGTATTACCACCTTCCATCCGGGAGCATTGACACTTGGGAAAACCTTCACAAAGCGTTTTTGGAGAAATACTTTCCAGCTAAAAAGGCCAATAGCTTGAAGAAAGCTATAAGCAACATCGAGCAAGAGGCAACCAAAACTCTCTATGAGTACTTCGAAAGGTTTGCACGCCTCCGATCCAGCTATCCTTTCCATGAATATTCAACTCAAGATCTAGTCTTGTACTTGTACAATGGCTTGCTAGACAATGAAAGGAGGATCGTCGATGCGGCTTGCGGAGGTAATATTTTTAACTCTACTCCTGACCTTGCTTTGGAAAAGATACAGGAACTAGCGGAAGGGACTCGGAACTTTGGAAGGACCCCGGCTAAGAAAAGAGTTCATGCCATGAGTTCCGGGAAGAACGAGATTTCCACCGAGCTAGCAGAACTGAAGGAAATGGTGAAGAGGCTAACACTTATGGGAACACCGAAACAACTAAAAGCTTGTGGAGTTTGTGCTGACCCATATCATCCAACAGACATGTGCCCACAAGTTCAAGATGACGATGCTGAAGTAAACGCAATGGGTTATGGACAACCACAACAGCAAAGACCTAGGAACGATCCCTATACACATAATTTCATGCCAAATTGGCGTGACCAACAGAATTTTCGTTGGAGGGATCAACAAAACCAACAACAACAGCCCCGCCAAGGTAAGTATCACTCAACTGAAGATATGTTGCAGGTTTTGACTAAACACTTTGCTACTCATGTCCAAACAACAGAATCAAGCATCAAGAACCTTGAGAAACAGGTTGGTAAAATGGCGGAAGCTATTTCAAGGACCGAATCAAAGCTTTCCGGGGAATCGCCTTCCCAGATGTTTATAAACCCCAAGGAGAATGTGAGTGCCCTAACATTAAGGAGCAGGAAGCAAATTCGACAAGAATCAACAAAAGAGCCACAAAGTGAACCCTCTGTCGTTATTTCCGCACCCACAGCCGCCCCTACGGCTGCAGCTGCGCCAAGCCCAGAAGGAAGGACGCCCCTACGGCTGGCTGCCCTCGCCCCTGCGGTGACAGCTCCTGAGCCGCTCCTGCGCCTTCAAGCCGACGCCCCCGCGGAAAACACAACAGAAGATCCTGTTGAAAAGGATACTTACGTCCGACCAAACTTTCCGCCGCTGTACTCCGAAAAGCCACCAACCCCTTTTCCTGAAGCATTAAAGGAGCGAAGAATCATAGAGGACAAGGACCTTTTTGAGACTTTCTCTAAATGCGAGGTAAATATTCCCCTCCTTAAGTTGGTGAAAAGTATTCCTAAGTATGCTCGTTTTTTGAAGGAACTTTGCACTATCAAAAGAAATCAAAAGCTAAAAGGGAAACAGAAAGTGCAAGTGAGCGAGCATGTGTCGGCAGTCTTCCAAAGGAGAATGCCCAAGAAATGCAGCGATCCGGGCATGGTAAGCATTCCTTGTGTTATAGGGGAAACCCGCTTTGACAAAGCAATGCTTGATCTCGGTGCTTCTATTAATGTTTTGCCATATTCAGTTTACAAATCACTCGGCCTTAGGCCACTCATGGAAACTAGGATTGTAGTACAACTTGCTGATAGATCTAATGTGTACCCGAAGGGGATAATTGAAGATGTAATAGTAATGGTAGACAACCTAATTTTTCTTGCTGATTTCTTTGTAATGGATATGTAAAATGACTTGCATGCTGCACCCATTCTGTTAGGTAGGCCATTTTTGAAAACGGCTAGGATTAAAATTGACTATGTTAGTGGTAAATTGACCATGGAGTTTGATGGAGAAGTAGTGGAATTTGACATCTATGATGCAATGAGATTTCCTAGCGATGATCATTCTCTATGTACTATTGACATTGTTGAACCTTTTGTGCAAGATGTTTTTGATAACTCTGACGTGGATGAATTGAGAAATGTGATTGGGCATGACATTGATGGTTTCAAATCAGATTATGTGTTAACATCTAGCATGAAAGAGGTCCTAGCCCAATTAGATGGGCATAAAAGGCTACCTATCTCCAATTTGGCCATTGGGCCCACTTTACTAACCCCAAGCGAAAAGCTTGTTCCATCCATAGTGCAGGCACCGGAAATAGAGTTGAAGGATCTTCCGTCACACCTCAAGTATGTTTTCCTTGGAGCACACAATATCTTGCCGGTGATCATCTCGAATAAGTTGACCACCGGACAAGATGATAAGTTGTTAAACGTACTAAAGGAGCACAAGACGGCCCTCGGATGGACTATTGCGGACATCAAGGGGATAAGTCCTTCCACATGCATGCATAGGATTTTGCTTGAGGACGAGGCCAAGCCCTCTAGGCAACCTCAAAGGAGGTTGAACCCACCAATGATGGATGTGGTCAAAAAGGAAGTGTTGAAACTCCTCCAAGCGGACATGATCTTTCCTATCTCGGATAGCACTTGGGTTAGTCCAACCCAAGTAGTCCTAAAGAAGGGAGGGATTACCTTGGTGGAAAATCAACATGGAGAGACGGTCCTAAGCAAAACACAAACTGGATGGAGAGTTTGCATTGACTACCGCAAGCTCAATAAGGTAACACGAAAAGACCATTTCCCACTACCTTTTATTGATCAAATGTTGGAACGTCTTGCAGGTCATAAATACTACCGTTTCATGGATGGATATTCGGGATATTTCCAAATAGCCATCGCACCAGAAGATCAGGAGAAGACGACGTTCAGTTGCCCATTTGACACTTTTGCATATCGCAGAATGCCCTTTGGACTTTACAACGCACCGGGCACTTTCCAACGGTGCATGATAAGTATTTTCTCCGAATACATAGAAAATTTCATTGAAGTCTTCATGGATGATTTTACCGTCCATGGAGATAGTTTTGACGCATGTTTAGGGCATTTAAAACTTGTTCTTGAAAAATGTGTTGAAACCAACTTAGTTCTTAATTCGGAAAAATGTCATTTCATGGTCGAACAAGGAATTGTGCTAGGACATGTAATATCCTCAAAAGGGATAGAGGTACATAAGGCAAAGGTTGATGTTATTCAAAATTTACCTTATCCTACTAATGTTCGGAAAATCCGATCTTTTCTTGGTCATGGAGGTTTCTACCGACGATTCATCAAAGACTTTTCAAAGATCTCAGCTCCCCTGTGTGAATTACTCAAGAAAGATGTAACCTTCATAGTAGATGAGGATTGCAAGAAGGCTTTCGACACGCTGAAATCGTGTCTCACCACCGCTCCGATCATCCGTTCTCCGGATTGGGAGAAACCTTTTGAAATCATGTGTGACGCCAGTGACTACGCTGTCGGAGCTGTCTTAGGACAAAAAGACGGAAGGGCCTCTCATGTGATCCATTATGCGTCTATGACACCAAATGGAGCACACATGAATTACTCCACCACCGAGAAGGAGATGTTGGTAGTAATTTTTGCCCTTGAGAAGTTTAGGCAATACTTACTTGGGGTAAATGTAATTATTTTCACTGACCATGCAGCCCTTAGGTACCTCATGGCAAAGAAGGAGGCAAAACCACGATTAATCCGTTTTGTGCTCCTCCTAAGCGAATTTAACCTAAAAATAAGGGACAAAAAGGGAGTTGAGAACCTGGTGGCAGATCATTTGAGCAGACTAGTGCAAGAGGAGGAAGAACCAGGGAAAGAAAGAGAGATAGCCGGAAGCTTTCCAGACGACACATTCTACACAACTCTCTGTTGTATAACCGCCCCCGCGCCTCACACCAGCCGCCCCTACGGCCAACCGCCCCTGCGGCTCTGTCTAGGCGACCCTGTGGAATTGTCGACAGAGGTTTGTCTTAAGCTTCAATCTTTTAAGCCTTGGTTTGCTGACATTGTGAATTTCATTGTCAGGAAAGAGTATCCTCCAGACTTCACCAAGGCACAACGAGAGAAAGTCAAAGCTGCGGCTCGACACTACGTTTGGGACGATCCCTACCTTTGGAAGCATTGTAGTGATCAAGTAATCCGGCATTGCATTCCGGACAATGAGGTAAAATCCGTCCTAACTTTCTGTCATTGTGAAGCATGTGGGTGGCACTTTGGAGCAAACAAAACTGCAAGAAAAGTTTTGGATGCCGGTTTCTTTTGGACACACATTTTTTGAGACGCTTTTGCATTTTGTAAAGTGTGTGATAGATGCCAAAGGATGGGAAATCTTTCAAGGAGACATGAAATGCCCCAAACCTCTCTTATATTTTGTGAAATATTTGACGTTTGGGGAATTGATTTCATGGGGCCATTTCCTACGTCATTCGGGAACACATATATTTTGCTTGCGGTGGACTATGTTTCTAAGTGGGTGGAAGCAAAGACCACCAAAACTGATGATTCAAAAGTGGTTGCAGCATTTCTTAAGGAAAATATATTTGCTAGATTTGGAATTCCGAAAGCCTTAATCAGTGACAGGGGGACCCATTTCCTGCAACAAGACGATCACGGCTCTCCTTAAGAAGTACCATGTTCACCAACGAGTATCAACAACCTATCATCCTCAAACAAACGGCCAAGCGGAGGTATCCAGCCGGGAAATAAAGACCATCCTTGAAAACACGGTTTCTCCCGGGTGGAAGGATTGGAGTGCAAGGCTAAATGACGCCCTATGGGCATATCGGACAGCCTACAAAACTCCCATCGGAATGTCTCCTTTTAGGCTCGTGTTTGGGAAAGCTTGTCACATACCGGTGGAATTAGAGCACAAGGCTTGGTGGGCGGTAAAGAAGTGCAACATGAATATAGAAGAAATAGGAGAATTCCGGAAACTACAATTGCAAGAGTTCGAGGAACTAAGGCTAGATGCATATGACCATGCTACCACATACAAAGAAAAGACCAAAGCATGGCATGACCGGAACATCCTCCGGAAGGACTTCAAGGTAGGTAATAAGGTACTTCTCTTCCAATCCCGTTTGAAACTCTTTGCAGGTAAACTACGTTCAAGATGGACATGGCCGTTTGTAGTAGCCGAAGTATACCCTCACGGGGCTGTGGATCTCTATGACCCGCAGACGCACAAGGTGTTTAAGGTGAACGGCCAAAGGCTAAAGCTTTACCTTGAAGAAGTCAAGGACGATCCGATTGACGAGATGGTACTAGAGGAGGCACAATCAGAGAAGTAGAGATCTTACGTCGAGCCAACGACGTAAAATAAAGGCGCTAATTCGAGAGGCAACCCGAAGGAATAAGAAGTGGAACTTCTGTCAAGAAACCCGCCCCTGCGGTTGGATACACCGCCCCTGCGGCGACACTCAGGCCAACACCGCCCCCGGCGCTTGGCCTGCGCCTGCACCACGCCGGTCACCGCCCCGCGGTGACATCCCCACGCCCCTGCGGCGGCCATCCTTGACACAAATTCCCAGCGCCGCCCCGGCGCTGGGCCTGCGTGCTCCTCTCCCTTGTCACCGCCCCTGCAGTTTCCAACCCCCGCCCCTGCGGGTTTACCCAGAAAAGAAAAAAAATAGGATCTCGAAAAAACACCTATACCTACCACGCACCACCCACCAACCCTCCTCACCAAACACAACCACCTCTCCTCGCACCCTCTCTCTCTCAAAGTTGCGAACGCCCCTGCGCCCTCAGAGCAACCACCCAACCACCCTCTCCGACGCCCCCGTGTCACCAACACCAAGGACGCATACCCCCAACGCCCTTGCGCCACCAACCTCGTGCTAAACGCTACCTCCCTTCGATTGCAGCTATTCTCCACTTCTGCACCACCTTCAAAGTCGCCTGCACCAACGAACCAAACACCGGAGCCACTCCAAGGTGCCACCACCTTCGAAGCACTCGCAAAATTGCCTTCTGCTGTTCTCTCGCCTCTGCGCCTGTAAGCAGCCGCCCCTTCACCTCACCGCCCCTGCGCCTCACCGCCCCTGCGCCTGCACAGCCGCCCCTGCGGAAATCACAACAGAAAGGTCGTCTCTTTTCCTTTTTCCAAACATTCACTAATCCTTTGTTCGATCCCTTGCAAGAATGGAAGCCCCAAGGAAATACAAAATGACGGAAACAGAGAAGGACCGTTATCGGATTGTGCAGGATCGAGTTGGGTATTCAACTCGTTTTCTACATATTCCGACCATGGAGAAACTGGGCATGCTAGAGAGCATGAAAACGTTTTTGGCGAATGCTGGGCTCGGAGATTTCCTCCAAAAGAGTGCTCCGACATTTCCGGAGCTCAGCAGACAATTCATTGCCACGTTCTCCATGCAAAAGGAAGATCACGTGTGTATCGGCCTCACCTTCAAGTTCAACAAGGTGAAATACACGCTTGACTACAATAATCTACGGGAAGTTTTTGGGCTAACTCTAAACCCCTATGAGAACTAGTAAGACCAGTCCCGGCCCCGGACCTATGTGAGTTTTGGCGAGCAGCTACAGGGTCGGAGTTCCATGTTGGGGGTGAGTACTCCAACAAACTCACTCACCCTAGTTTGAGGTTGATTTCCAAGATCCTCATGAGTGTCTTCTGTGGACACAAAGAGGAAAATAAGGTCGCTCTTAAGGACCTTCCACTGCTCTACTCCTGCCTTCCACATAGCCCACAGCTGATGGATTGGCCCTCTCTCTTCCTCGCCGCTTTGAAGCGGATTAGGAGCCGAGGGATATTGTCGGCGGTGGGCTGATCTCTTTGATCGCCTCACAAGTGATGGACCTGTCCGAGTTAGAGGATGGGATGACAACTCCTCTCTACACTGAGGGGATGCTTAGGAGGTGCAAGCTCCTCCGGAGGGACGGGGAGAACCAGTTTTGGATTTCCCTTGCAGATGAGAGCCACCTCACCTACCTCCCCCGACCTTTACCACTAGGTGGTGAGCTCTCCGAGCTCTACATACCGACAGATCCTTTCGTGCCGAGGAGGCCACTAGTGGCCATTGTGGAGAGACATGCCGCCAGCTCCAGCCGGGCCCATCAGGAGGAGCACCTGCCCGTCCCAGATGACGAGGAGATGCCCACAGCGGCACCAGAGGAGGACCCGACCCTTGCGAGCCTTCAAGCTCAGATGGCGGCCATGACGACCCAGTACTGGGCTTGGCAGTCCGACTACCAACGGACTATGCTGGAGTAGCAGCAGAGCTGACAAGATACCTTTGCCACCTCCATGACCTCACACTTTGACCAAAGGCAGGAGGCATGGCAGGCAGCCCAGCAGCAGCGGCTGGAGGCCCAACAACTGGCCTGACATACCAGTTTTGAGACATCTTTTGGGCGCCAGATGACTGCCCAGCAGGACCGCATCGATGATATCTACCAACGGCAGGAGCATTTCTTCAGCCACTTCCCTTACCCGCCGGAGGAAGGTCCTGGTGGTCCATCCGGACCACCCCAGTGAGGGTACATTTCTTTCCCTTCTCCCACATTTATCTTTGACTCATTTTCACTTTGAGGACAAAGTGCACTTCAAGTATGGGGGAGGGATATATATCATTGCTTGTACAGTTGTTAGTTGTTTTTGATATTTTGTTTTGCATTATTGAAAAAAAAGGGAAAAAAGCCAAAGAAGTGAAAAAAGGCATGAAAATCCTTGGATAAACCGAAAACCCGAAAGGGCGGTTTAGGTAAAAAGAAGGTAGTCCGACCAACCTTAGGTTGATGCAAAAATGGACTTGAGGGATGTGAGCTTAAGAGAGATAATAAGAAGAGTGGCAAGGTGAAAACCCGAAAGGGCGCCTTGGCAAGATGAGCGACACCGAGTGTAGGTTTCTCTTCCGGCATTTTGGCGACATAAGAAGGGGAGTCATAAGGAGGTTGTCCGGGTAGGCCACTCTTGGAGCAATAAGGATGGTAGTATATTCTTTTTCTCACATTTTCTCTCTTTTCCTTTCTTTCTTTCTTGGTTTTTCTCTTGTTTTCCATTATTTCTCTTTCTTTCCCTTGCTTCCTGAGACCTTGAGTCTAATTGCTATCATTAGTTTTACTCGGGACGAGTAAAAGGTCTAAGTATGGGGGAGTTTGATAGGTGATGGAATCACTATCATTTAGGGTAGTTTTTAGAGTCTTTTTATTGCATTAGTGTCGGTTTATGCTACTAACTTCTTGGTCCAGAAGAAGAAGATCAAAAGAAGTTAAGGAAGGAGTTATAAGCACTTAGGAGTAAAGATCGATCAAGAAGCAAAGTTTCTGTTGCTCTACCGCCCCGCGGGCCCTTGCAGCCGCCCCAACGGGTGACACTTCCTACTAAAGCGCTCCCAGCACCTTCACCAGCGCCGGCCAAGATGCAGATCACCGCCCCTGCGCCACCCATCGGCGCCCCTGCGGTGACTTGCCCGGACAAGACGAAGGCCAGCTCCCCTGCGCCTCCCACTGCGCCCTGCCTGCGCCTCGCCTTGGGAGTTGGAAGGCAAAGAGTCTGTGTCACCGCCCCTGCGTTGGCCTTGAGGTGCCCCTGCGCCTTGACATCAGAAACAACAGGAAGACGAAAGGTCAAACGTTGAAGTGCATTAAAGATCCGCCCCAACGGAGCTGTGTAGCCGCCCCAACGGTTATAAAGAAGATCAACCGATTCTGCCCAAACCGCCTCTGCGGATCCTGAAGGCCGCCCCTGCGGTTTAACGCCAGAAGCTTTACTCCGGCTGTTTACACCACCTTTATGGCATTAAAGGTGGCTGTTTTAGGCCGGCTATTTACTCCTAATTAAGTATCTTTTGTAGTATAAATAGTCCATGGCTGATTGCTAGAATCATCCATGCTTTTCCCCACAAAACCCATTTTTAGACTTGAGTTTTCCATTGTAATGAGTTGCTAACTCCCTTGCTACAATGGGTTGGTTTGAAGCTGCTTTGTTGCTTTGGTTGTAAGTTCTTTTAATATAAGTTTTTATTCAGTAATTGATAGCATGAATTATTGTCTATATTTTGGGACCTGTTTAGACGTTTTATCTTCAATAATCTGCATGTTTGAATGTATATTATGTGATTATATTGTCGTTTCATCTACCTTTGTGGGAATCAAGGTCTACACCAAGTTTCTTTGTAATCGTAGGTAAAATGGCACGTTTTACATCAAAATGGAGCAAAAGGAGCTAAGGAGTCATTGGAGCTACATTCAGGAGCTTAAGGAAGAATCCAGGAATCATGAAAATGAATTGAAGATTCACTTTGGACCAGATTTGAGAGATTTCACATTCAGTTGTGATTCACCTCGGTCAGCTACAGTACCATCTCGACCGAGGTGATCCAGAGGAGCTGACTCGACCGAGGCGAACACCTTGGACGCGGCGAGAGATATATTTTAGCTGGCTGAGATCTTTTATTTTTGGAAAGAGGATCTTATATTTTTAGGCTGGATTCCTGGAAGGAAGAAGATAATTTAGCCCATATATTTTACCTATTTTTATGGGAAGAGATCTTTCTAAGATATCTTATCTTTGGAGGGTAATTTTCCTATAAAAAGGGTTGGATTTTCCACAAATTCGATCGTGCTTAGACACCTGCTTACACGCCGCATACAACCGCTGAGGGCTGAAAGATCCGCTTATCCCACTACAGTTGGGAGATATGAAGAACCTTTTTGAAGGTTGAAGGAAGATTGAAGGAAGAAAGTTGATAGCTTTTATAGCTTTTGTGAAGGGTTTTGTAAGACTTTCTTAGATTCCCTTCTTGTTGATTCTCTTGTTGGATTGTGATCCAAGGAACACTTGTTTGTTTGATAATTGAATCAATTATTGAAGCCTTTCTCTTAAGGTTTTTGTGTTCAATTATTCTCTTTCTTCCCTTATATTTGATTATTGCTTTCATGATGATGAGTGACTAATTTCTTTGTGTGATTTTAGGGTGATTGGCTGAAGGTTGTGGAAAAAACAATGATAGAATGATCTTAATCACAGTAGGACCCTGAAAGCTCGAGTCTTTATCCTTAACCCTAAAGCATCTTGTTAGCATGAAATATTGTGATATTTTAGACACGTTTTCTAGGTGTATTTCATCCATATTAGTGTTCATTGATAAAGCATTGAAGCAATTGTGAGCTATTTTATCTATATTGTCGATATAGAGGTCTACATAAGCTTTGTGTTGATTGTAGGCGAATAAGAGCTAAAACCGAACGAATTAAGAGAGGATGGAGATGGATTGAGTACATCCAAGGATTGAGGACACCACAAAGAAGCTAAGGAAGATGCTAGGATGAAGAATGGCACAAAACAAAGGGAATTACGAGCAACCTATGCTTCCACGCTCTAAAATACGACCGTAATGAAGTCCACGCTCTAAACCACGACCGTGGAACTTGTCAACATGAGCGTGGAGCATTCCAGAGAGTTACACGGTATAAAGTACGGTTGTGGAAGTTTTGAAGAACCGTAATCCAATTCCACGCTCTAAACCACGGTCGTGGAATTCCATATAACCGTGATTTAGACAATCTTTTGACGAATAAAATATAGACACATTGTCTATATACATGGGCCGGACACTTATTCTATCTTTGGCTATAAAAGGACTGAAGGAGGGAGATTTCGGCACCTTCGCTTACGCTTGCTTGCACGTGCCTAGGGTTTCAGTTGGACGTACGGAGATTGCCATTTTGCAACGGAGATTTGCAAAAGCTTGAAGATTTGGAAGTTGCGCTTTGTCCTTAGGTTTGATTAGAAGACGGATTGACATCCCGTTCTTCGTTCTTATCAAGGATTGTGATTTGTTTGTGTTATTCCAAATCCGATATACATCATTACCTTTGTTTGTGGATTTGAGATTGATTTGAAGTTTATTGAAGGTTTTCGAAGGTTTTCATCTTTCATTCTTCTAAATCTTGAATTTGATATCATAATGACTATTATTGGCTAAAACCCTTTAGCAATTCTAAGGTGAAGGGTTGATAGTTGTGGCTTAGATAATGATAGATCGATCGTAATTTGATTGGACCCTGAGAGTTAGAGAAATATCGTCGACACCCTAAATCACGGCATGTTCTTAGGTTTCCACGGCCGTGATTCTCAAGAACTACCCGTGATTTACCTTAGTTTACGAACCTTGCTTTTACTTTGATCCAAGGTTAAAGATTAGCTTTAATCTAGTCTAAGTTTGTCCTTTTCTAGGTAGTAGTGAAGCCTCAACAACCTCTACTTCGATTTCGAGTGTCACAACCTTAAGGTTTAGTTAGTCTTGATCCTTGGGTTACAAGTTTGGGTATTTGAGATCAATTTTAGTCCTTAGACCCTTTCTATACTGAAGCCTCAACAACCTTTATAAAGAGTTCTTTGGGTTAGACATATAGGGTTTTGGAACTTCACCGTACATAACCTTACTTTAGTATACCTTTGCAATTCTCAACTCTGTCCTTATATATATAGTATATCTTGAATCGATTGCCACAATTAGATATCTGAATCTTTAGGGTTGCTGTTGTCCCAATATATTTGCAAAGCTCATACATTTACTTGCTTGACGATTTATAACTAGATTTAACCCCCAAATCCCTGTGTTCGATACTCTGGAATTCTTGCTTAACTACGTCGATCCGTACACTGCAGGTTCGCTTGCTTGATTTCTACTTTTATAAATTTAAGACTTATTTGCACGCACGCTAAGTGGCGAACAAGTTTTTGGCGCCATTGCCGGGGATTTGGTCTAGGCCGAATTCGGTTATCGGTTGTCAAGCTTGGGAGCTCTTCCCTTGTTATTTGATATCTCTTTCAAGTGTATGCGCAGGTCTAGGAACAACGAAAACCTATTACCTCTCGATCAAGAGCTTGAGAGGACTTTGAAGAGAAAGCTCAAGGAAAGAAAGATAGCTGAAGAAAGAGAACGCGATTACCAAACGGAGTTAGCGGAATCCGAAGCTCAACTTAGATGGAGTGAGAAGACTCGCAAGGAGGAATCGGAGCGTCATCAATCAAAAATTGATGATCTCACGGATATGATGTTCCAAATGAGGCTGGAAATAAGCGACCTCAAGAAGAAAAAGAGAAGAAGGAGACCGGGAAGATCGGTTAGAACCAACTCATCCAATAAGGATAGTGACTCTTCCATGCCACCACTAGAGGACATTGATCCATCGATCAATGTGAACCCGTTTGTTCCACGAGCGGCCGCCAATCGTCGTGCCCCAGCTGGAGGTGCGAGAGTCGATCGTGTGGATGAGGAGCCAAGAACTCTTGGCCAAAGGATGGATCAAACGCAGCAACCACGCCGTTTGGGTGTGAACTTTGATGCTGATGATGCACAAGGGTTTAGCTTCAACCCGCAAGTTATTACCATTGTCCGCCAAAATCAATTTGGGGGAACGAGCGCTGAATCTCCACATCAACATCTATAAAATTTTGAGATCATGATGGAGACAATGAAGCCAAAGAATGCAACTACTAACAGTTATAAACTCAAGCCTTTCTTCTTCTCCTTGAAAGGGAAAGCATTGTCTTGGTATCAAGCTCTTCCAAGTGGGAAACTTGACACATGGGAGGATCTTTCTTCGGAATTCCTCACTAAGTTCTTTCCGTCATCCAAGACGGCGGAGTTGAGAGGTAAGATTAATGCATTTTCTATGAGATCTAACGAAAGTTTGTTTCAGTCTTGGGAAAGATTTCAGGATTTGCTATTGGATTGCCCACATCATGGCATATCCAAATTGGTGCTATTGGAGATATACTATAAGGGGCTGGATGTGGAGACACAATTCAAGCTCCAATCCCTTTCATGTGGTACATTCATGGACATGAGGGAAGACGACGCTTGGGACTTCATTGAGAAGCAAGCGCGAGTCATTGAGAAGTATTCTCACCGGAAAGTAGAGGCGAATCATGTGGAACAAGGAGCAAAGCTATCACAAGCAGCTCAAACTCAAATCTTTTCTCTCAATACGGAGATTAAAGAATTGAAGGAAGCCATCATAACCAACTTTCCAAAGCAAAAGGAACAAGATGTAGGTTATTTGGGCAACAACAATAACCACAACGGGAATGAGAATACAAATCGCAACAGCCGGAACAACAACCGGAATAATTGGAACAACAACAACAACCGGAACAACAATTGGAACAACAATAGGGGTTCAAACAACAACAATTGGCGTCCCAACCAACAAAATTCCGGTAATTCTTATTCCAATTCAGGAAATTCACTAACTCCACCTTCTTCTTCTTCTTCTTCCACTCCTTTGAAAAGCCAGGGGCAAACATCTAATGGTGGAAGTACTTCGGGGAAAGAGAAGCCCGATCCCATGTTAGAAACAATTTTGGGCAAGCTTCAAGGATTGGAGAGTCACATCATCAAGGTTGATGATCACATAACTAAGGTTGATAAAGCCCAAAAGATTTTAGAGAACCAAATGTTTAGCCATGCGGAGGAAGTTCCTAGGAATCAAGGAAAACTTCCAGGAAAGACGGAGGATAACCCAAAGGGAAGGGTGATGGCAATCACAACTAGGAGCGGAGTAACAACTACCGACCCACAACCTAAGTTTATAGAAGTTCCAGCCGAAAAGGAGAAAGAAAAGGGGAAGGAGAAGGAAGATGTCTACGTTCCTCCTCCAGCTTTCAAACCTCCCTTACCGTTCCTGCAATCTAGAGCAAGAGCGCGTCTAGACAAGCAATTCGGTAAGTTTATTGAACTCATGAGCAAACTACATATTAATAGACCTTTCATTGATGCAATTGTAGGTATGCCAGCTTATGGAAAGTTCCTAAAGGAGATCCTCTCTAACAAAAGAAAATTAGAGGATTTTGGAGAGGTTAAGATGAGTTCGGATTCATCGGATCTCATCAAGACAATGAAGGAGAAGATGCCCCCAAAGCTGAAGGATCCAGGGTCATTTTGTGTTCCCATAGGAGTGGGAGATGTCACATATGATGCATTATGTGATTTAGGAGCAAGCGTGAGCATCATTCCGCTTGCCTTATGCGGGAAGATCGGTTTAGGCAAACCTAAACCGGTGAAGATGACGTTATACATGGCGGATCGATCTATAACTCGTCCCGTCGGTATAGTTGAAGACGTCCCGGTCAAGCTTGGTAAGTTCTATGTTCCTATAGACTTTGTTGTGCTTGACATTCCTGCAGATAGTCCGGTCCCGATCATACTCGGAAGACCGTTCCTTGCAACATCCGGTTGCATAGTTGATTGTAAGAATGCTAGACTCGCCTTCGACATAGGAGAAGAAAAGGTAGAGTTCGTCCTCTCCACTTTAGTGAAGGAACCAGTTTTCGATGAGGATGTATCCAACATCCATGACGAAGAGCTATCTAGAGAAGAGGTAAGTTCGATTCTCTTCAAAGACCCCTTACAAAAAGTTATTTCTATGAGTATTATGGATGTAGGGGAAGAAGAGGAATGCAATAAGGAAGTAGAAGCTTTAGAAAAGCAAAAAGAAGTGTATGAAGAAGAATATGAGAAACTCTACGATGGGTCAAAAAACGTCAGAAATCACGGCCAGTCGTGCTATTCCACGGCCGTGGAATCTACCAACATGACCGTAATCAGCTATTCAGAGGACTCTAGTAAGTTACACGGCCAAAACCACGGCCGTGTAACAAACAGAGGTCCCGTAACTGACTTCCACGCCCAAAACCACGGCCGTGGAGGGAACAGAGTAGCCGTAATTTTGGGTGAATCTGAAGAAGATTGTATCCTCTCCGCCACTTCTCTTGATTCTTCTTCAACACCTTCTACATCCTTAGACCCTTCTAAGGAAACACCGGATACTCCTCAAGAGACATTAGAGACTCCTATAGTGATGGAATTGAAGCCACTTCCTACACATCTAAGGTACGCATTTCTAGGACCTAATTCTACCTTTCCGGTAATTGTAAGTTCCGATTTGAGTATTGATGAACATAGTAAACTCATGGTTGTTCTTAAGAAACATAGGAAAGCCCTAGGGTATACTATAGAGGATCTAGTAGGAATCAAACCTTCACTATGCATGCATAAGATCCTAATGGAAGAAGACTTTAGAACTTCGCGACAACCTCAAAGGCGGTTAAATCCGACCATGAAGGAGGTTGTCAAGAAGGAAATTCTTAAACTACTTGATGCAGGTATCATCTACCCTATCTCCGATAGCAAGTGGGTGAGTCCCGTACAAGTCGTTCCAAAGAAGGGAGGAATGACGGTCATCACCAATAAAAACAATGAACTCATTCCCACACGAACCGTAACTGGATGGAGGATGTGCATAGATTACCGGAAGCTAAAGAACGCAACGAGGAAGGATCACTTCCCACTACCCTTCATCGACCAAATGCTTGAGAGGTTAGCACAACACTCACACTTTTGCTATCTTGACGGTTATAGTGGTTTTTTTCAGATTCCGATACACCCGGATAATCAAGAGAAGACCACATTCACTTGTCCGTGGGGAACGTTTGCGTATAGGAGGATGCCGTTTGGGCTTTGCAACGCCCCAGCCACCTTTCAAAGGTGCATGATGGCTATCTTTTCGGAGTACATAGAGAAGATCATGGAGGTCTTTATGGATGATTTCTCCGTTTATGGTTCTTCCTTTGATAATTGTCTTTCTAACCTTGCTCTTGTATTACAAAGGTGTGAAGACACTAACCTAGTTCTTAATTGGGAGAAGTGTCAATTTATGGTGAAAGAGGGCATTGTATTAGGACACTTAGTCTCTAGTAGAGGGATTGAGGTGGATAAAGCTAAGATAGAGACAATAGAAAAACTTCCTCCCCCAACTTCGGTGAAAGGGATAAGAAGTTTTCTAGGACACGCTGGATTCTATAGGCGTTTCATAAAGGATTTTTCCAAGATATCAAAACCGCTCACTAATTTATTAATGAAGGATGCAGTTTTTGATTTCTCGCAGGAATGCTTAGATGCGTTTAATATGATTCGGGAAGCTCTAATCTCAGCCCCGATTATCCAACCTCCGGATTGGAATCTTCCCTTTGAGGTTATGTGTGACGCAAGTGACGTAGCCATAGGAGCTGTGCTTGGGCAAAGAAAGGAAGAACAAACCCATGCCATTTACTACGCTAGCAAGACGCTAGATGAAGTGCAGCTCAAATACGCCACTACCGAAAAGGAATTTTTAGCAATTGTATATGCATTTGAAAAGTTTCGCTCCTATCTTGTAGGTGCTAAGGTGATTGTGTACACGGATCATGCTGCGATCCGGTATTTGCTTGCGAAGAAGGATGCGAAACCAAGGCTGATTAGATGGATTCTTCTCCTACAAAAATTTGATCTAGAGATCCATGACAAGAAGGGTTCGGAAAATTCTGTTGCGGATCATTTGAGTCGTCTACCACATCTAGAAGACGACCGTCTACCTATAGATGACTCCTTTCCGGATGAGCATTTACACATCATAGAGGAGTGCATCGACGTGATCACCAAAGGTAACGAACCATGGTTTGCTGATTTTGTTAACTATTTGGTTTGCCAGGAATTACCACCCGGATTATCCTACGCACAAAGAAAGAAGTTCTTTAAGGATGTTCGGGAATACTTTTGGAACAAACCTCTCCTCTTTAAGAGAGGTCCGGACGGCATCATTCGGCGATGTGTACCAGAAGATGAGATGCAAAGTGTCATCCGTCATTGTCATTCACTACCTTGTGGAGGACACGCTAGTTCGAACAAAACTAGCGCTAAGGTATTGCAATCTGGATTCTTTTGGCCTACTTTGTTTAAAGATGTGCAAACCTTTGTTTCCTGCTGCGATGCTTGTCAAAGAACAAGGAACATATCTAGGAGGAACGAGATGCCTCTTAACAACATCCACGAGGTGGAGATCTTTGACGTTTGGGGAGTAGACTTCATGGGACCTTTCCCATCATCTTGTGGAAACCAATACATACTTTTAGCGGTGGATTATGTTTCGAGATAGGTTGAAGCAATTGCCTCTCCCACCAATGATGCCATGGTAGTGGTTAAGTTCGTTAACAAGACCATCTTCCCACGATTTGGGACACCACGGACTATCATTAGTGATGGAGGTTCTCACTTCATTGCCCGACGTTTCGAAGCTCTTTTAGCTAAGTATGGGGTGTCTCACAAGATCGCCACCCCTTATCATCCACAAACTAGTGGACAAGTGGAGATCTCAAACCGGAAATTAAAGGGATCCTAGAGAAGACGGTTTCAAGGACAAGGAAGGATTAGTCTTTGAAGCTAGATGACGCATTATGGGCATACCGGACTGCATATAAGACTCCCATCAGAACAACACCATACAACCTTGTGTATGGGAAGTCTTGTCACTTGCCGGTAGAATTGGAGCACAAGGCGTATTGGGCAATAAAGTGGTTGAACTTCAGCATGAAGGAAGCGGGAGAGAAGCGTCTCTTGGACCTCAATGAGCTTGAAGAACTTCGCTTGAACGCCTACGAAAACGCCAAGATCTATAAAGAAAGAGCGAAGCATTGGCATGATAAGCATATCATCCCAAAGGACCTCAAAGAAGGAGATCAAGTTCTCCTCTTCAATTCAAGGCTTCGTCTCTTTCCAAGTAAGCTTAAATCTCGTTGGACTGGACCTTATCTAATCAAACGTGTTTTTCCCCATGGTGCAGTTGAAGTATGGGGTGAAAAGGGCGGAAGCTTTAAGGTGAACAGTCAACGACTCAAGAAGTATTCACCGGAACTCCAGGCTGAAGAGTTCGCGCCCACCGCACTCGAATAAGTGCGAATATGGTCTAGCTACGGACCTTAAACAAGCGCTTCTTGGGAGGCAACCCAAGGATCAGTGGAAGAGAAAGGGAGAAGGAAAGGTTTGAAAAAAATTGACGAAACTTGGACTTTGACACATTACAGAGAGTTCCAAGGCCAAAACCATGGCCGTAACAGCTACAGTGACCATAATTTGTAAAAGCTTGAGAAAAATCACCAAAACCACGGTTCCTTATATTTCCACGGCCGTGGAAACCCCCGAGTGACCGTAATTTTCGAAAAAATTTACGGCCACTATAAAAACCACGTTTCTTCACAAAACACATCAAAACCCCCAATTCCACGCCCAAGAACGCCGAAATCTTCCCCCTCTCCCAAATTCTCGTTCGTTAATTGTTTCGAACGATTCCTTGGCCAAAAGCGAAGCAAATTCAATCACCTACAAGATCCAAGCAACGATTTGAGCGGCAAATCACCAGAGAAGGCAGAATTCGGATTTTACAATCCGAAAACCTAGGTTTTTCACCTCTTCTCTTACTTTGTCGATTTGCCTCAATTTTTGCAAGAAATTTTAGGAGAACTGATTGAAATTGGATTGGAATTAGTCTAGGGCTGCTTGCTGTTGAATTTGGTGAAAATCTGCTGAGTTTTGAGAAATTTCGAACCGAATCACGGTCTCTGGACATTCCACGGCCGTGGTTTCTGAAGAACAGACCGTGGTTTTGGACAGTGATGGATTTTGTTAGAAGAATGTCGAATAGGAACAAGAAAAGGAAGGGTGATGGTCCCTCCTCTTCTCAAGCACCTCCTAGTGAACCACCATCACCCCCACCACCTAGAATTCCTAGAATCCACAAGGATTACCTCGATGCCTTAGAAAGGATCCAGAAGCGAGCGGTCATAGGACCTAGGTATTTGTTGCTTGAGGAGCTAGAGCCACTAAATGTGGTTAACGACATTACTTGGTTATTAGATAGAGCTGGGTTGATCGTCTTCTCCGCTATTCGGGAAGATACATATGAGGAGATCAGTAGGGAGTTTGTGATCTCCTTCGAGCATAGTCATGTAGACCGTACAGTGTCATTCAGGCCGATGGAGGAGAACTACGAGTTCTCGATTGCTGAGTTCAGGACCTTCTTTGGGTTCCATGAGACCTTCAATGGTCGATTCCCTAGTGGCGTGTACGCCAAGGATTTTTGGGAGGACATAGCTATGGTATACGCCAGTGAGGACCGCTGGCAACCAGCTGATACCAAGGCTAAGGGGGTGTATTCAATCGAGACTTTTAAAGATTTAGACGGATTCTTAATAATCATAGGATTTGCAAATTCTGTGGAAAATTTTAATTCTATATAGAGTCAATACAGATTCTGTGGAAATCTTATGTGTTGGGGGAAGATTTCTATGGATTTTAGGTAGGTATAAAAGTAATGAAGAATCCTACAAAATCAATGAAATAATAGATTCTTTTAAAATCCACAAACTTTTAAATACCATAGGAATTTTATGGAAAATTTTAAATCCTAATTGAATACCTAAAGATTTATATGGACTTTTAAAAATCTATATTCAATACCCATATACTTTTAAACTCCAAAAAATTCCTATAGACTCTTAATTGAATACACCCCCTAAGTTGATTTATCACTTAGCCTTGAAGATTACTCACCGGGTGCTTAGCGTGCGTGCAAATAAGCTTTAAATTTATAAAACTAGAACCAAGCAAGCGAACCCGCAGTGTACGGATCGACGTAGTTAAGCAAGAATTCCAGAGTATCGAACACAGGGATTTGGGGAGTTAAATCCAGTTATAAATCGTCAAGCAAGTAAAAGAGAAAGCTTTGCAAGTATATTGGGAAAACAACAACCCTAAAGATCCAGGTGTCTAATTGTGGCAATCGATTCAAGATATACTAAAGAACTAAGGACAGAGTTAAGAGTTGCAAAGGTATACTAAAGTAAAGCAATGTACGGTGAAGTTCCAAGGCTTTATATGACTTATCTAAGGACACTCTCTATAAAGGTTGTTGAGGCTTCAGTATAGAAAGGATCTAAAGAGAAGAATTAATCTCAAATACCCAAACTTGTAACCCAAGGATCAAGACTAACTAAACCGATTAAGGTTGTGATACTCGAAATCGAAGTAGAGGTTGTTGAGGCTTCACTACTACCTAGAAAAGGCAAGCCAAGACTAAGTTAAAGCAAATCTTTAACTTTGGATTAAAGTAAAAGCAAGTTTCGTAAACTGAAGTAAATCACGGGTAGTTTTTGAGAATCACGGCCGTGGAAACCTAAGAACATGCCGTGATTTAGGGTGTCGACAATATTTCTCTAACTCTCAGGGTCCAATCAAATTACGATCGATCTATCATTATCTAAGCCACAACTATCAACCCTTCACCTTAGAATTGCTAAAGGGTTTTAGCCAATAATCATCATTATGATATCAATAATCAAATATGAAAGGGAGAAAAGGTAAAACCTTGAAATCTCAATAATAAACTCAAAACAATTGTCAATCAAACACAATAATCGCAAACCACGTTCAATGGATGTAGAATCAAAGGAACAGAAAAACCTCACAAAATTTCTAGGGACAATGAAGAACAGGATGTCAATCCGCCTTCAAATGTAAATCCTAAGAACTTCCAACTCCAAAAATAGGAAAGTGCGTCCTTCCCCAAATCTTCCTTGTACGCAATAAAATCTTCAAGCCTCCCTCTCTTTGGGGATCCAAATCTTGGGGCTGTCACCGTCCCTTGGAGAATTTGACTCCTGGTCCCGGGGTTGTCACCGTCCGCCTTTCAATGTTGAAGGCTATCCAATATATGTAGGGATCAACCTAGGGTTTAAAGATAAAACCCTAAATATTTGGGCCGAAAAGAAGTCGAATCCGCTGGTATCAGAAAATACTCTGGGCCGCGTCAGACGGTATGAGAGAATACTTTGGCGCGTGAGACGGTATCAGAGAATACTCTGGGCCGCGTCCGAAGGTATCAGAAAATACTTTGGCGCATCAGACGGTATATGAGAATACTTTGGGCCGCGTCCGAAGGTATCAGAAAATACTTTGGCGCGTCAGGCGGTATCAGAAGATACTTTGGCACGTCAGACGGTATCAGAAAATACTTTGGCGCGTCCTAACTCCCTTTTATTGCTCCTTTTTGTCCCGCTTCAAGGCTTAATCCTTAAATGTGCCATTTTTGCTCCATAATTCGCCAAATTACCTACAAATGCAATAAAACTCTGTGTAGACCTCTATTCTTGCAAAGTAGGTAAATATAACCATAAATGCCATGAATGTATGTCTATGCATGCAAAATAAAGGGAAAATCTATATAAATACATGCCTAAAAATAGGTCATAATTCATGTCATCAGTGATTATATTGCTATTTCATCTACCTTTGCGGGAATCGAGGTCTACACCTAGTTTCGTTGTAATCGCAGGTAAAATGGCACGTTTTGGATTGAAATGGAGCTAAGGGAGATAAGGAGTCAAAAGAAGCTACATTTGAGAGCTTAAGAAGAACTCAGGAGGCATGGAAATGGAGTAGAGATTTACTTTGGATCAGATTTGAGAGATTTCACATTCAGTTCAGAGTCACCTCGGTCAGCTACAGTACCACTTCGACCGAGGTGATCTCGAGGAGCGCCCCGACCGAGGTTGACACCCTGTTGCCGACGAGATTATATTTTTTGGTTGAGATCTTTTATTTTTGTAAGGAGGAGATATTATATTTTTGGGATGGATTTCTGGAAGGAAAAAAAGATATTCAGCTGATTTATTTGGATATATTTTGTAGGAAAAGATCTTTTAAGATATTTTATCTTTGTAAGACAATTTTTCTATATAAAGGGTTGGATTTTCCAAAAATTCAATCCATGCTTAGCACGTCTTTTGACACCCGCTGCATCCAAAGTCCTGTTGTTGCAGAAGATCACTCTTCGGAGTTGAAGGAAGTTTGAAGGAAGAGTCCAAGGAAGGAAGGATTCCTTGTTGAAGTTAGCCTTTGAAGGAGTTTTGTGAGATTTCTCTATGCTACTTTGGTTTGTTGTTCTAGTTGATTTGTGACTTTGGAAACACTTATTTGTCACATATTTGATTCAGTTATTGAAGTCTTTTTATTAAAGTCTTCTTGTTCGATTATTGATTCCTTCCTTATAAATTTGATTATTGTAATCATGATGATTGTTGGCTAAGTTTCTTTTGCGATTCTAGGGTGATTGGCTGAAAGTTGTGGGAAAGACGATGATAGAATGATCTTAATCCCACTCTGACCCTGAAAGCTCGAGTCTTTAGCTTAACCGACGAACACCTCGGCCGGGTGGATTATGTCTGACCGAAGTGAACGTTTCCCTAATTCTTTTCTAAGTTAAGATCCAGTTTTCCCAAACCCTATCCTTGTTAATTCCTTCCTGGTTCAATGCAAGCCTAGGATGAGACTTACCCGGTAACTCCTTTGCTTGTTTACCTAAGATCATGAGTGATAGGTAATAAAGGTTTATCCTCTATTGGGGTTTGAGTGTGCTTTCATTCCAATCTTGAGAGTTAGCATGAGACTTACCCGGTAAAGGTTGATTCTATTCCCTTGGTTGGTGTGTTAGTTTGAGGTTATAGTTCTTTTCCTTAGTTCCTTGCGACTTACCCAGTAATAGAAATTACGGTTTGGGATAGTGAGTATTGAGACTTTCCCGGTGATCTATTCCCATCTTAGAAACACCTTCCCTTTGCAAAAATCTCAGCTTTGTCCGCTATATCCTTAGATCTTGAGTTTGAACCACAACCGGATGCTTTGATCTCTAGAATCCGCATTTTCATCTTATTTGACTTATATCATCTTTGATTTCTTTAACTGCTTTTGGTTTGTTGCATTACTTGACAACCGATTCTGTGTTTGGTTTCGCCTTAAGTCCCTGTGTTCGACCCCTGAAATTTCTTGCTTTTACTACAATTGACCAGTGCACTGTAGGTTCGCATCCTTGTTTTAAGCATATTTCTTGGGATATAAATTTAAAGTGTGTGCAAGCTTTAAATTTATAACCCTAGATGTAAGCTTAAAACAAGGATGCGAACCCGCAGTGTACGGGTCAATCGTAGTAAAAAGCAAGGAATTCCCGGGTAAGTCTCACTACTCACTAATCCCAAACCGTAACTCCTATTACCGGGTAAGTCTCAAGGAATTAAGATAAAGAACTATAAACTCAAACCAACACACCATCTAAGGGAATAGAATCAACCTTTACCGGGTAAGTCTCAGGCTAACTCACAAAGATGGGATGAAAGCACACTCAAACCCCAATAAAGGATAAACCTTTATTACCCACACTTATGATCTTAGGTAAACAAACAAAGGAATTACCGGGTAAGTCTCATCCTAGGCTTGCATTGAACCAGGAAAGGTGTAATAAGAATAGGATTTGGCAAACTCTAACACTTAACTCTCAATTTCGGATCAGATAAGTCACCTCGGTCAGAAGAATTCCACCCCGGCCAAGATGTTCATTGACTGAGCGAGACGCTTAGGGTTAAGGTTAAAGACTCGAACTTTCAAGGTCCTACTGTGATTAAGATCATTCTATCATTGTTTTTTCCACAACCTTCAGCCAATCATCCTAGAATCACACAAGGAAATTAGTCACTCATCATCATGAAAGTATTAATCAAATATATGGGAAGAAGGTGAATATTTGAACAAGAAGAATTTAATGAAATACTTCAATAACTGAATCAAATATCACAACAAAAGCGTTCCTTGGATATAAATCCAACAAGCAAGACAACAAGGAAGAGAATCTAAGGTAATCTTACAAGAAAACCTTCAAAAGCTATAAAAGCTACAATCTTCAATCTTCCTTCAACCTTCAAAAAGGTTCTTCAAATCTCCCAACTGGAGTATGACTGCTGCGGTGTATAAACCCTGATCGGTGGTATAGCATGATGTTGGATTTGTGGAAATCCAACCCTTTTTATAGGAAAATAACCCTCCAAAGATAAGATATCTTAGAAAGATCTCTTCCCATAAAAATAGGTAAAATATAAGATCTAGTATATCTTCTTCCTTCCAGGAGCCAAGCCCAAAAATATAAGATCACTTTCCAAAGATAAAAGATCTCAGCCAAGAATAAAATATCCTCGCCGCGTCCTAGGTATTCGCCTCGGTCGAGTCGACTTCTTTGGATCACCTCGGTCGAGATGAATCTGTGGTCAACTGAGGTGAGTTATAACTGAATGTGAAATCTCTCAAAACTGGTCCAAAGTGAATCTCAAATCCATGGCTATGCTTCCTGGATGGTTCCTTATGTTCCTCAATGTAGCTCCAATGACTCCATAGCTCCTTTTGCTCATTTTTGATGCAAAACGTGTCATTTTACCTACGATTACAACAAAACTAGGTGTAGACCTTGATTCCCGCAAAGGTAGATAAAATGGTAATATAATCACATAATATACATACAAACATGCAGATTATGAAAGATAAAACGTCTAAACAAACCCAAAAATATAGACTATAATTCATGCTATCAAAATACCCCATACTTAGCCCTTGCTTGTCCCCAAGCAAGTTCCGCATATAAAAGACAAGATAGAATGGATTATAAGTCAATAAAATCAATGGAAAGTTTTTCAAAAACATTTTTATGGTGTGCTACAATCATAGGTCACTCTAAGAGAATACTTCATGGATTTTAAAATCAAAATATGATCAAAACATTTTATAAATATAAGAAAGTTGTTCATCTTTGCATAAAATCATAGAATGCATAATAAGTCATAATTATCAAAATTAATCATGTATAATCCAGTTTAAACCACTAAGTCAATCAACAAGCTCAAGGTCTCAAGGGCTTCCCAAAAGAAAGGTCAAGAAACGTTTAGGGTAGGGATGTATGTAAGGTAATGTGGTGCTAGAATCCGGGAAAAGGATGAACTTCACTTCACTTTGACTTTCAACATCTTCCACCAATAAGCTTTGCTTATTTCACACTTTTTCTTTTTTCTTTACTTTTTGGGATGCATGGACAGAGGTGCACAATAACCGAAGCCTAGGAGATCAGCAATCATCAATTTCTTGAGATGCATCAAACCCTTGATGCACATACCATGACCCGTTAGGAATATCGCTCAATCCGACTTTGGCAAGACACAAACACCCGGCTATGTGAATGGTGCCGAGTTACTCATCTTCATGATTGACTTCCCCAAACCTAAGATTACTTTCTAACACTTTCACTTCCAGCCAACTTCTCAACTTTACTTCACTTGCTTTCACCACTTTGCTTGCTTCCAAATTCCCGGATAGGTAAAGGGAGGTAGAATGTATATGAGGGGCTAAGCATGATCAAGAAGAAGAAGAGAGAAGAATGAATTGCCTTGGTCTTTCCAGGAAGAAAGCGAGAGAACTCATAATGTGGTGTCAACCTTCAAATTCAACATAATTTAGATAAAAACAAAGTATTAAACATGCCAATAATTTCAAACAAAGCATTTAGCAACTTAAACATATTATAAAACCTTTCAAACACATAAAGAATTTCAAACCAGTCAGTAAACAAGATCTTCACTGAGGTCATATCCAGATAAGAAGCACAAAAATCGTTTCGAAAACTCTCAGTTAACCCACCTCGGTCGAGGTGTTCTTAGGTCATCCGAGGTGAAGTACCTCGTTCGGCCAGAACTGCCCCGGTCGAGGTCCAAATTTTTTTAAAACCAGATTTTTTTTCAGTTTCGACGTTTTTCTCAATCAAATAACCTGTAAGTATGCATGCAATCTCAGATAAACATATAGACGCAACTGAAGCATAAAATATCAATATCTGATCAAGTAGAGTCATACATAAGTGTCAAATATCACATAAACACCCCATACTTGGGACACACTGTCCCAGTGGGTCAAAATAAGTCTAAAGGATAAAAATACTCACCGGATAATAAGCTGAACTGCATAAAAATAATAAAGAAAATCCTGCAGCTCTCAGTAGTCATGATCCGGTGGTGGTGGTGGTGGCATGTACGGATACTGGGTAGGGTCGAACGGATACCCCATGACGTGCTGAAACTGAATCTGGGCCATCATGTGCTGGTAGTGCTGCCGCTCCTGCATCTCGCGGATATCCAGTGACAAAGCAACATATGAATCAATAACCTGATCCGTCAGGTCATCGATCCGTCTGTGAGCATCTGGATCCCTGTGTCGGCGTGTCCTACGCCTAGCAGGTCTCACTGGAGAAGTAGCAAGTGCAGGCTCAGTGTCCTCCTCATCCAGATCTATAACTGGTGGTGCGCTCGTCCTTGCAGTATCTGTCCCTGTATCCATCGGGACTCCACCCTCTCTCTCATCAATCGTCTCTTCAACATCTGCCTCCTCCTCAGCTGGGGCAGCTGCTGCCTCTTTGTAATCCTCCATCAGTGGAGCCCAAGCGGTCTGGCAATAGTCAGGGTCATAAACAAAAAACTGGGCAGACCCCTGATCCCCTGTGGCGCAGTCAGCTCCCACGGCATAGCCACGTACAGAGTAGTCAGACCTCGGGGAACCAGAATCCGCCGAGTGATCATCTCCTGCAGCCCAAGCGGCTTGACAGCCGCCACCATCATGCAAGCACTGAGATCCATGTCTTGATAGCTAGCTATATGGGTGACAAGCCCTCCGCAGCAGATGTCTCCCTTCGCTTTGGCCTTGATCTTGTGCAGATCCTCTGCCAACATCAAGCCAAAGTCCGGGATTCCTCCAGTAACCATGCAGTACAAACTGAAAAGCTCTCCCTGTCGGATCTTTTGGGGTGTCTCAGTACGCGCCAGAAGTGTCTCGCTGAATATCCGGTGGGCTAACCTAAAGGCTAAATGGAAGATGACCTTCTTCCTGGAATCTCCAGGGCGCCATCTATCTGCATGCTCAACAATATGGGCTATCTGCCCCCAAAACTCCCTAGCTACTGATCGGGACGGGAAGTCAACAACTGTGGGCTTCGGAAAGCCAAAAATATCTTTCCAGTACTTGAGTGGCACTAAGAAGTTCCGGTTCATCAACCGGTACTTCACAGATGTTAGCATGAAATATTGTGATATTTTAGGCACGTTTTCTAAGTGTATTTGATTCATATTGATAGTCTTTGATTTAGCATTGTTGCAATTGTGAGCTAGTTTGCCTATATTATCGATATAGATGTCTACACAAGCTTTATGTTGATTATAGGTGATTAAGAGCCATTTCCGAACGGAATCGAGCAAAGATGAGTTGATTAAGTATGTCCATGGATTAAGGGCATTCTTAGGAGCAAAATGGATGTCAACTTCAGGAATGCACGAGGCTAGGGAAGAATCACGTTCTTACCCTAAACCACGCTCTAAAATACGGCCGTACTACAAACCACGTTCAGTTCCACGGCCGTGGAACCCTGCAGGAGAAGCGTGGTTCATTCCAGAAGCTTTTACGGTCGTGGAATCCATGGTTCAAACCGTGTTGATTTCCACGCTCTAAATTACGGTCGTGGAACCTTCCACGACCGTGATCTTGCCGATCTTTTTCGCCACACTTTGAAGCCACGATCTTTTGAAGATTGGGCCGGGCCGATATTTTATCTTGCCCTATAAAAAGACGGATGAAGGGAGATTCCGGCACCCTCACTTACCCCCGCTTACATCTCCGCTTAGACGCATTTACGCCTCGTTTTTGACCTTCGCTTAGAGAGCATACTTGCATATTCACTTACGCTCGGATTTGCCCTAATCTCGCACTTTGGTGGAGATTGTGATTGAGATTTCCGGATTGACGGAAGAGTCGGAAGATTGTTGCAAGAAGACTTCTCTTCTTGTTTAGGTTTGATTTAGAAGACGGATTGACATCCCGTTCTTCCTTCTTATCTAAGATTTGTGTTTATTGTTCTAATTCCGAATCTAGTGACGATAATTGTTCTTGGTTTTGACTTTGAGATTGGTTTGAGGTTTATTGAAGGTTTTCGAAAGTTTTCATCTTTCAATCTTTTAATCTTTGAATTTGATATCATAATGATGATTATTGGCTAAAAACCCTTAACAATTCTAAGGTGAAGGGTTGATAGTTGTGGCTTAGATGATGATAGATCGATCGTAAACAAATTAGACCCTGAGAGTTAGAGAGAACCGTCGACGAACCCTAAATCACGGTTTGTTCTTGAGTTCCACGACCGTGGAATCTCAAGATCCACCCGTAATTTCCCTTAAGTTTACGAACTTGCTTTTACTTTAATCCAAAGTTAAAGATTTACTTTAACTTAGTTTAGGCTTGCCTTTTCTAGGTGGTAGTGAAGCCTCAACAACCTCTACCTCGATTGTGAGTGTCAAAACCTTAATCGATTTAGTTAGTCTTGATCCTTGGATTACAAGTTTGGGTGTTTGACATTAATTCTTGCCTTTGGAACCTTTCTATATTGAAGCCTCAACAACCTGTATAGAGAGTGTCTTGTAGGTGAGTCATATAAGGTTTTTGGAACTTCACCGTACGATTACCTTACATTAGCATACCTTTGCATATCTCAACTCTGTCTATATATCATTAAGTATATCTTGAATCGATTGCCACAACTGGATACTTGGATCTTTAGGATTGTTGTTTTCCCGATAATTGCAAAAACTCTTATATTCACTTGCTTGATAACTTGCGATCGAATTTATTCTCCCCAAATCCCTGTGTTCGATACTCTGGAATACTTGCTGATCTACGTCGATCCGTACACTGCGGGTTCGCTTGCTTGATTCTAGTTTTATAATTAAAACTTATTTGCACGCACGTTTAGGGGCAAACAAGTTTTTGGCGCCGTTGCCGGGGATTTGGTTTAGACCGAATTCGGTAGCCGGTTGTCAAGCTTGGGAGCTTTGCTCTCGTTATTTGATATCTTTTTAAGTGCATGCGCAGGTCTAGGAACACCGAATACCTCTTACCTCTTGATCAAGAGCTTGAGAGGACTTTAAGGCAAAAGTGCAAGGAAAAGAAGATGGCTGAAGAACACGAACGTGATCTTCAAGCGGAGTTGGCGGAGAAGGAAGCTCAACTCCAATGGAATGAGAACCTCCGCCGGGATGAAATAGATCGTCATCAATCTCAAGTTAACAATCTGCAGGATATGATTTTCCAAATGAGGATAGAACTAAGCGACCTTAAGAATAAGGGAAGCAAGAAATCCTCAAGAAGAGCATCAAGATCTAGAAGAAGAGGTCATTCATCCGCTAATGATAGTGATTCTTCCATGCCACCGCTAGAGGAGATTGATCCCACGATCAACGAGAATCCTTTTCATCCACGGGGAGCTGCTAATCGCCGCATTCCGCCTAGGAATGCAAGGATCGAACGTGTGGATGATGAGCCAAGAACTCTTGGACAAAGGATGGATCCAACACAACAACCACGCCGTTTGGGCGTGAATTTTGATGCTGAAGATGTGCAAGGGTTTAGCTTCAACCCTCAAGTTATTACTCTTGTTCGCCAAAACCAATTTGGCGGGACAAGCGCTGAATCTCCACACCAACACTTGCAAAACTTTGAGTGTATGATGGAGACAATGAGACCAAAGAGTGCTACTACCAACAACTATAAGCTCAAGCCTTTCTTCTTCTCCTTGAAGAGGAAAGCGTTGTCTTGGTACCAAGCTCTTCCTAGGGGGAAACTAGACACGTGGGAAGACCTTTCCACAGAGTTCCTCACCAAATTCTTTCCGCCATCCAAAACGGCGGAACTTAGAGGTAAGATCAATGCATTTTCCATGAGGTCTAACGAAAGTTTGTTTCAATCATGGGAAAGGTTTCAGGACTTGTTATTGGATTGCCCTCATCATGGCATATCCAAGCTTGCATTGCTGGAGATCTACTACAAGGGGCTGGATGCGGGGACGCAATTCAACCTCCAATCCCTCTCATGTGGAACATTCATGGACATGAGAGAAGATGACGCTTGGGACTTTATTGAGAAGCAAGCAAGGGTCATAGAGAAGTATTCCCACCGGAAGGTGGAGGGAAATCGTGTGGAGCAAGGAGCGAAGCTCACACATGAAGCTTAAAATCAGATTTTCTCCCTCAACAATGAGATCAAAGAGTTGAAGGAGGCTATCAAGACCAACTTCCCAAAGCAACAAGGGAAGGATGTTGGCTATTTGGGCAACAACAATGGCGGTGATAACACAAACCGCAACAATAACAATAACCGGAACAACAACCGGAATAACAATTGGAATGGAAACAACAACAACCGGAACAACAATTGGAACAACAATAGGGGTTCAAACAACAACAATTGGCGCTCCAATCAACAAAATTCCGGTAACTCTTATCCTTCCAATTCTAATTCACTAACTCCACCTTCCTCTTCCTCTACTCCTTTGAAAAGCCAGGGGCAATCATCTAGTGGAGGAAACAATTCGGGGAAGGAGAAGCCCGATCCCATGTTGGAAACGATTTTGGGAAAGCTACAAGGGTTGGAGAACCGCATCATTAAGGTTGATGATCAAATCTCTAAGGTTGATAAAGCTCAAAAGGTTTTAGAAAATCAAATGTTCAGCCATGCGGAGGAAGTTCCTAGGAATCAAGGGAAACTTTCAGGAAAGACGGAGGACAACCCTAAGGGAAGGGTGATGGCTATCACAACTAGGAGCGGAGTGACTACCACCGATCCGCAGCCTAAGTTTGTTGAAGTTCCCGTAGAGAAAGACAAAGAGAAGGGGAAGGAGAAGGAAGATGTCTACATTCCTCCTCCAGCTTACAAACCTCCCTTACCATTTCCTCAATCTAGAGCGAGAGCGTGCCTAGATAAACAATTTGATAAGTTCATAGAACTCATGAGCAAGCTGCATATTAATATAACATTTATTGATGCTATTGTAGGTATGCCGGCTTATGGCAAGTTCTTAAAGGAGCTCCTCTCTAACAAGAGGAAGCTAGAAGATTTTGGAGAGGTTAAGATGAGTTCGGACTCTTCGGATCTCATCAAAACCATGAAGGAGAAAATGCCCCCAAAGCTAAAGGATCCGGGGTCATTTTGCATTCCCATAGGAGTGGGAGATATCACATATGACGCTTTATGTGACTTAGGAGCAAATGTGAGCATCATACCACTTGCATTATGCAGGAAAATTGGTTTAAGCGATCCTAAACCGGTGAAGATGACGTTATACATGGCGGATCGATCCATCACTCGCCCCGTCGGTATTGTAGAAGACGTCCCGGTCAAGCTAGGTAAAGTCTATGTTCCCATTGATTTTGTCGTGCTTGATATTCCTGCAGATAGCCCGGTCCCGATCATACTCGGAAGACCATTTCTTGCAACTTCCGGCTGCATAGTCGATTGCAAGAATGGTAGACTCGCTTTTGATATAGGAGAAGAGAAAGTAGAGTTCGTTCTTTCCACTCTAGTGAAGGAGCCAATCTTTGATGAGGATATATTCGATATCCAAGATGAAGAAGGGTTGTCTAGGGAGGAGGTAAGTGCGATTCTCTTTAACGATCCTTTACAAAAAGTTATCACTATGAGTCTAACCAATGTAGGGGAAGAAGAAGAATGCAATGAGGCAATTGAAGCCTTAGAAGCACAAGAAGAGATGCATGAAGTGGAGTTTGAGAAACTCCACGATGAGGCTGAGAACGTGAGGATCCACGGCCACACATTATATTCCACGGCCGTGGATTTCACAACCAAAACCGTGTCCCACTCCAGGGAGTTATACGGTCGTGGAAAAGATGTGACAACCGTATTTCCCTTCTACGCCCTAAATCACGGCCGTGGAGGACATGAGGAACCCGTAATTTTGGCCGTGGAAAGGGGTGATCGAGACACTTCTTTAACTTCTTCTGATTCTTCCCCCACACACTCAATACCCTTAGAGACTTCTAAGGAGACATCGGATGCTCCTCAAGGATCGTTGGAAGCTCCGAAAGCGATGGAACTAAAACCACTTCCTACTCATCTAAGGTACGCTTTTCTAGGACCTAATTCTACCTTTCCGGTTATCGTTAGTTCCGAACTAAGCATAGATGAACATAATCAGCTCATGATTGTCCTTAGGAAACATAGGAAAGCTTTAGGCTACACTATAGAGGACTTAGTAGGAATTAAACCCTCCCTATGCATGCATAAGATACTAATGGAGGAAGATTTTAGAACTTCAAGACAACCTCAAAGGCGGTTGAATCCGACCATGAAGGAGGTTGTCAAGAAGGAAATTCTTAAGCTTCTTGATGCAGGTATCATCTACCCTATCTCCAATAGTAAGTGGGTGAGTCCGGTTCAAGTAGTTCCGAAGAAGGGAGGAATGACGGTCATCACCAACAAGAACAACGAACTCATTCCTACCCGAACCGTGACAGGATGGCGGATGTGCATAGACTACCACAAGCTCAACAATGCAACGCGGAAGGATCACTTCCCGTTGCCATTCATCGATCAAATGCTTGAAAGGTTAGCGCAACATTCACATTTTTGTTATCTTGACGGTTATAGTGGTTTCTTTCAGATTCCGATACACCCGGATGATCAAGAGAAGACCACATTCACGTCCCATGGGGTACGTTTGCTTATAGGAGAATGCCGTTCGGGCTTTGCAACGCCCCAACCACCTTCCAACGGTGCATGATGGCCATCTTCTCCGAATACATAGAGGAAATCATGGAAGTCTTCATGGACGACTTCTCCGTATACGGTTCCTCTTTTAACGATTGCCTTTCTAACCTTTCTCTTGTTTTGCAAAGGTGTGAAGACACCAACCTATTTCTTAATTGGGAGAAGTGTCAATTCATGGTTAAGGAAGGAATCGTATTAGGTCACTTAGTCTCTAGTAGAGGGATAGAAGTAGATAAAGCTAAGATAGAGACCATAGAGAAACTTCCTCTCCCAACTTCGGTGAAAGGGATAAGAAGTTTCCTAGGACATGCTGGATTCTATAGACGTTTCATTAAGGACTTTTCTAAGATATCAAAACCGCTCACTAATCAATTGATGAAGGATGCAATTTTTGAGTTTTCGCAGGAATGTTTGGATGCGTTTAACACAATTCGACAAGCTCTAATTTCAGCACCTATTATCCAACCTCCAGATTGGACTCTTCCCTTTGAGGTTATGTGCGATGCTAGTGACGTAGCTATTGGAGTTGTTCTTGGACAACGAAAGGAAGGGCGAACCCATGCCATATACTATGCTAGCAAGACGCTAGATGAAGCGCAGCTCAACTACGCCACTACCGAGAAAGAGTTTTTAGCCATTGTCTATGCCATTGACAAGTTTCGCTCTTATCTTGTAGGTGCAAAGGTGATTGTCTACACGGATCATGCTGCGATCCGGTACCTCCTTGCGAAGAAAGATGCGAAGCCAAGGCTAATTAGATCGATTCTTCTCCTACAAGAGTTCGATCTAGAAATCCGCGACAAGAAAGGTTCAGAAAATTCTGTTGCGGATCATTTGAGTCGCCTAACACATCTAGAGGACGACCATTTGCCCATCGATGACTCCTTCCCGGACGAACACCTACACCTTATTGAAGAGTGTATCGATGTGATCTCCAAAGGTAACGAACCATGGTTTGCTGATTTTGTTAACTATTTGGTTTATCAGGAGATACCGCCCGGACTATCCTACGCACAAAGGAAGAAGTTCTTTAAGGACGTCCGGAAATACTATTGGAACGAGCCTCTCCTCTTCAAGAGAGGTCCGGATGGCATCATTCGGCGATGTGTGCCGGAAGATGAGATGCAAAGTGTCATCCGCCATTGTCATTCACTACCTTGTGGAGGACACGCTAGTTCGAACAAGACTAGCGCAAAGGTATTGCAATCTGGATTCTTTTGGCCTACTTTGTTTAGAGATGTGCAATCCTTTGTTTCTTGCTGCGATACTTGTCAAAGAACAGGCAATATCTCTAGAAGGAATGAGATGCCCCTCAACAACATCCAAGAGGTGGAGATTTTTGATGTTTGGAGAGTTGATTTCATGGGACCATTCCCATCCTCTTGTGGAAACCAATACATACTATTGGCGGTGGATTACGTTTCTAGATGGGTGGAAGCAATTGCCTCTCCCACAAATGATGCCATGGTAGTGGTTAAGTTCTTTAACAAGACCATCTTCTCGCGATTTGGGACGCCAAGGACGATCATTAGTGATGGAGGTTCTCACTTCATATCCCGTCGCTTTGAAGCTCTTCTAGCCAAGTATGGGGTTACTCACAAGATTGCTACCCCTTATCATCCACAAACAAGTGGACAAGTTGAGATCTCAAATAGGGAGATCAAAGGAATTCTGGAGAAGACGGTTTCGAGGACTAGGAAGGATTGGTCCTTGAAGCTAGACGATGCATTATGGGCATACCGGACTGCGTACAAGACTCCCATAGGAACCACACCATACAACCTTGTGTATGGGAAGTCTTGTCACTTGCCGGTAGAGTTGGAGCACAAGGCGTTTTGGGCCATCAAGTGGCTGAACTTCAGCATGAAGGAAGCGGGAGAGAAGCGTCTCCTAGACCTTAACGAGCTGGACGAACTCCGCTTGAACGCTTATGAAAACGCCAAGATCTATAAGGAGAGAGCGAAGCGTTGACATGATAAGCATATCATTCCAAAGGACTTCAAAGAAGGAGATCAAGTTCTCCTCTTCAATTCAAGACTCCGTCTCTTTCCAGGTAGGCTTAAATCTCGTTGGACCGGACCTTTTCTAATTAAGCGTATTTTCCCCCATGGTGCAGTTGAAGTATGGGGTGAAACTGGCGGAAGCTTTAAGGTGAACGGCCAACGACTCAAGAAGTATACGCCGGAACTCCAAACTGAAGAGTTCGCGCCTACCGCACTCGAATAAGTGCAAGATTGGTCTAGCTACGGACCTTAAACAAAGCGCTTCTTGAGAGGCAACCCAAGGTATTGCATTCTTGTTTTTGTTTTCGATTCATAGTTTAGCTTAGAATAGACGTTTTTGCTTTGTTTTTGCCTTCGATTCCTTCCGGTATGTTCGTGTTTTTGGATGTAGGAACGATGAAAAAGGGAAAGGGAAGGATAATGTTGAAGAAAAGTGACGAAATTTGGACTTTGGAGCTTTACAGAGAGTTCCACGGCCTAAACCACGGTCGTGACAGCTACAGTGCCCGTAATTTCCAAAAGCCTTTGAAAAGTCACCAAAACCACGGTTCCGTACAGAACCACGGCCGTGGAACCCCCCGACAGACCGTGATTTTCAAAATTTTGCCTGTGACTATATAAACCACGTTCTTCACAAAAACCACCCACAAAACCCCTCTTCCACGACCTAAAAGCCGAATCCACGCCTCCTCTCTCAATTCCTCGTTTCTTAATCGTTTTTAACGATTCTTCTTCCTAAACTGAAGCAAATTCGACCATCAACAAGATCCAAGCGACGAATCGAGCGGAAATTCACCAAGGAACGCGCAATTTGGATTTTTCAATCCGAAAAATAGGTTTTTCCACTCTTCTTGATCTTTGTCGATTTGGTTCGTTTTTGTTAGAGATTTTAGGAAGAACTGATTGAGATTAGAAGAAATTAGATTAGGACTGCCTGTTTGTGGAGATTGAGTGTTGATTTGCTGAGATTTGAGAAATTCTGAGACGAATCACGGTTCCTGGGAGAACCACGGCCGTGGAATCTGTAGAACAGCCCGTAATTTCTGACAGAATGGACTTTGTGAGGAGAGTTTCGGGGAGGATTAAGGAGAAGAAGAATAACCAGAACAAGAAGAGGAAGGGTAATCCCTCTTCCTCCTCATCCTCTAGAGCACCACCACCCTCTTCCCCTTCACCTCCATCATCACCATCATCACCCTCACCTCCTAGCCCTAGAGCCCCGACCATACATGAGGATCACCTCGATGCACTCGAGAGGATCAATGAGAGGGCTGTGATTGGTCCTAGGTACTTGTTGTTGGAGGATCTAGCTCCTCTCAACATTATGGACGATCTTACTTGGTTCTTGGATAGAGCCGGACTAGTTGTCTTCTCGGCTATCCGGGAAGACGCTTATGAGGAGATTACACGGGAGGTTGTGACGTCTTTCGAGCACAACCATGTAGACAGGACCGTCTCTTTCCGTCTTATGGAAAGAGACTATCATTTTAGCATCCGTGAGTTCGGGACCTTTTTCGGGTTCCAGGAGACCTTTAACGATCGATTTCCTAGTGGCGTTTACGCCAAGGACTTTTGGGAGGAGGTAGCGATGATTTACGCCGACGAGGACCGTTGGCAACCTGCTGATACCAAGGCTAGGTTGATGTACCACCTAGCCTTGAAGATTGCTCATCGTGTTCTTTCGGAGTGTCTCTTTCCTTGGACGGAGACGCCCCAAAAGATCAAGACAGATGAGCTCTTTTTGCTATACTGCATGCTGTATGGACGCCGTGCTGATTGTGCCACTCTCTTGGCTACTACTATGAGCAAGCTCAAGAACAAGAAGAAGGGCAACATCGGATATGGTGGGATAGTTACCCACCTTGCTAGGAGCTTGGGTGTTGATTTTTCTGCGTGTACCCGCATACCGGCTGTTCCTTTAGGTCTTCATGCTTTCATGACTACAGGGCTTATCTTCCCCACACATAGAGGTCCGCCTTATGCGGCCATGCCTTGGGAGAGCAGGACGGGTAGGGGTATAGAGTGGCTTCCGGATTACTCTATTATGGCGGGACGCCATAATTGGAAGGAGACGTTCGCTGTTGTGCATGCGAATAGGATTGTAGCTCCCCCATATGTCCCACCTGATGTGATCGAAATCGTACCGTTGAGCTCTGATACCACTTGATGTGATCCGAAATCGATTCGAACACGAGGATCCACCGGCACAAGTTCACACTCGGATTGGAATTGGTTAAATGAAACTCCTTTTTTCGGATTTTGTATTTTTGGATATGAAGAGCAAATTCCCTCGGCCTCTCACTTTGGGAATCCCTCAACTCGAACGAACTACCCTCGGAATCTCACTTTGGGGTTCGAACCTTTGTTCCTCGGCCTCTCACCTTAGAACCACCTAAGCATCTCACCTAGATGTTTGAAAACTAAGCATCTCACCTAGAATTCGGGTTTTGTTTTAAAGCAAACAACAACTTTGAAAGCACAAAGGCTAACTTACTTCATTTAACTTCACTTCCTTACAATGGGAGGATACAAGGCTTTATATAGCCACAAAACTCAGCCTAGAAACTCCCTAATTAAGTGCTAGAAATATCAAAGGTTTATCAAAAGGAAATGCAAGAAATTCAAGAGTTTTTCTAGGAAATTCAAACACATAAATGGCCACATTTGGCCTTTAATCAAAGATGACTCTTGGATCCTATTCTCTTCACTTGGACAACACATCAAGGATGGTCTAATCAAGTCTTGGACGTCCATATTGAAGGAGAAGAAGACCATTGAACTACCTTGGCCTCCATTCAATGTATGTGTGTGAAGATGCCTTCAATGTTTGATTGAATGTTGACATGTTGACCTTCACATGATCAATACATAAATTCATGCATAATATATGAATAATATGAGCATGGTATGCTGCATGAAATATGTATGGTAGGACGTGCATATGTTTTGTATAACCATCTTTCATGCCTCCATGCATGATCTTGTCCAACAATCCATACAAGTACCGTACTTGCTGCAATGTAGGGTCATTTTCACCCTCTTCCTCTTGCAATATCGACTTTGAGTAAACTAGAAAGTTGTAGATATTGAAAATACCTTTCAAAGTAGTACTCATGGGTATTTTAATTCCAAGTATTGCCTCAGTTATAGTCGTTTTACTGAGAGTGCGCAAACCTGACAGCTTAGCCGGAGAGAGTGAAAATTGGCTTGCATTGGGCATGCTCAGAGCAAGCTTTTTCGGTTTGATTTCAATAGGTTTTGGCTCAGTTTTAGGCATGACCTCCAACACATAACTATTGATTTTGATAAGTTCCGGCTGACTTTTGACTTGGACGGTTGGTGGCAAAACGATTGGTTCCGGCTTGATGACGATGATTTCTTCCCCGATGGGGATCACATCATCCCCTTTCCCTTGAAAAGGATTCGTCCTCGAATCCGTCATGCCATCATTGGGAAAGTGATTGTGGGATGTATTACCATGGTAACTACTTCTTTCGACTTCGTTGCCATCATGTCGAGATGCTTGAATACAATCCGGGTTCCCATGGGCACGACTATCAACATTTCGTTCTCGACGGTGGTTGATTTGTCCATTCCGGTTGGCATGGTTGCAACCTTCTTGGATTTTGTCATGAGGGTTCAAGGTAAGGAGAGGAAACCTTCTCAATATCTCAGCTAGTTGGGCTTCAAGCCTATCCAAACGTTGGTTGTTTCGATTACCACCGTTTGCATTGTCGTTGATGATCGTCATCCCCGAAAGCTTGAGGAACTCGCACCGTTGGGCTCTGATACCACTTGATGTGATCGAAATCGTACCGTTGAGCTCTGATACCACTTGATGTGATCCGAAATCGATTCGAACACGAGGATCCACCGGCACAAGTTCACACTCGGATTGGAATTGGTTAAATGAAACTCCTTTTTTCGGATTTTGTATTTTTGGATATGAAGAGCAAATTCCCTCGGCCTCTCACTTTGGGAATCCCTCAACTCGAACGAACTACCCTCGGAATCTCACTTTGGGGTTCGAACCTTTGTTCCTCGGCCTCTCACCTTAGAACCACCTAAGCATCTCACCTAGATGTTTGAAAACTAAGCATCTCACCTAGAATTCGGGTTTTGTTTTAAAGCAAACAACAACTTTGAAAGCACAAAGGCTAACTTACTTCATTTAACTTCACTTCCTTACAATGGGAGGATACAAGGCTTTATATAGCCACAAAACTCAGCCTAGAAACTCCCTAATTAAGTGCTAGAAATATCAAAGGTTTATCAAAAGGAAATGCAAGAAATTCAAGAGTTTTTCTAGGAAATTCAAACACATAAATGGCCACATTTGGCCTTTAATCAAAGATGACTCTTGGATCCTATTCTCTTCACTTGGACAACACATCAAGGATGGTCTAATCAAGTCTTGGACGTCCATATTGAAGGAGAAGAAGACCATTGAACTACCTTGGCCTCCATTCAATGTATGTGTGTGAAGATGCCTTCAATGTTTGATTGAATGTTGACATGTTGACCTTCACATGATCAATACATAAATTCATGCATAATATATGAATAATATGAGCATGGTATGCTGCATGAAATATGTATGGTAGGACGTGCATATGTTTTGTATAACCATCTTTCATGCCTCCATGCATGATCTTGTCCAACAATCCATACAAGTACCGTACTTGCTGCAATGTAGGGTCATTTTCACCCTCTTCCTCTTGCAATATCGACTTTGAGTAAACTAGAAAGTTGTAGATATTGAAAATACCTTTCAAAGTAGTACTCATGGGTATTTTAATTCCAAGTATTGCCTCAGTTATAGTCGTTTTACTGAGAGTGCGCAAACCTGACAGCTTAGCCGGAGAGAGTGAAAATTGGCTTGCATTGGGCATGCTCAGAGCAAGCTTTTTCGGTTTGATTTCAATAGGTTTTGGCTCAGTTTTAGGCATGACCTCCAACACATAACTATTGATTTTGATAAGTTCCGGCTGACTTTTGACTTGGACGGTTGGTGGCAAAACGATTGGTTCCGGCTTGATGACGATGATTTCTTCCCCGATGGGGATCACATCACCACCACCGGTTGTTGAGGAGGAGGATATGAGAGATCAGTTTGAGGGTGGAGGAGGAGCCGAGCAGGAGTTTGGCACGTTTCCGGATCAGCCGGAGGCGGCCCCCGATGCACCTAGACGTTCTCCACGTCCAGCTAGAGCTTCAGGCTCGTCTTCTCGCCGCGCTAGCGTGAGTGAGAGACCTACATGGATGACCACACCTCCTGCGTGGTATGGCGTTCCCCCTCCTTGGTCCACAGAGCAGTCAGCAGCACCAGCACCAGCACCATCCGACGCTCCAGCATGGTATAGTCAGGCTCCGGGATGGTATGAGCAGATGCCGGATTGGGCTACTGGCCTTTCAGAGAGAGTAGGAGCATTGGAGATCCGAGCCGATGCTAGAGACGGACGTTTAGACGACCTCGACCACATGATGAGGGATGTCTACCGCCAGCAGTTTGGGCGGTTTTATGATCCTAGCTTCTCTCCATTCCCGCCTCCACCAGCGCCGCAGTGATTGATTGCATGACCGTTCGCTTTAGCCATTCCACCACCACCTTGTGAGTTTCTTTTTCTTTTCTTTCCTTTCTTTATTCCTTATGAACATTAGGGACAATGTTCGTCCTAAGTATGGGGTGGGATGTACTAAAAGTTTGTAATAACTTTTACTCACTATGTTTGCTTTTATTCGAGACTACCATTGCATGTTCATTATATTGTTGCACGTTTCATTATTGCATTGCATGAAAAAGAACTTGAAAAACCCATAAAAATTGAAGGTTTTCGAAAATTTTATGCTTCTAATGAATTGAGATGATTTCTATGATAATCACTACTTGTGAATTGAGTTTGATGACAATTGCATGCTTAAAAGAATAGTGAATTGAAAAGAATTTGAATGAATGAATTTTACCTCTTTTCGCAAGTTTCATAATGTGAAGAATATTACCTAAATCATGTTGAGAAATTGAAGTTGAAATCACACTATAAGTTCTTATGCTTCTTGTTGAGATGATTAAGGCAATTCGATTTTTCTTTCTTCTTTCTTTGATCATTTTAGCTCCTCATTGAAATATTGACCCCCCTTTACCTATCCGGAAATTTGGAGAAGTGAATGAAAAAGGCATGTTTGATGTGGGAGGGCCATGAGAGCAATTATTTGAAATCAAAAGAATAGAAAGAAATTCTAGGTTTGGGGAAGTCAATCATGATGATGAGTAACTCGGTACCATTCACATAGCCGGGTGTTTGTGTCTTGCCAAAGTCGGATTGAGCGATATTCCTAGCGGATTATGGTATGTGCGCTAAGGGTTTGAGGCATCTCATAAAAAATTTGAGAAACGCCAATCTCCTAGGCTTCGGTTTTTGTGCACCTCTGTCCATAACTCCAAAAGTAAAGTCGAAAAATGAAAAGAAGAGAGCGAAGCTCTAAGTTAAAGGTGTTGCGGAAACCGCAAAAGAAGAAGAAGAGTAGTTGTCCACTTTCCCGGATTCATGCACCACATTTCCTTAAAGTTTCCTTCCCTTTCCACATTCTAGACCTTTTCTTTGAAAGTCCTTAAGATCAAAAGAATGTTATATGACTTAGTGATCTAAATTGAAGTTTCTTATGATTGATTTTGATAATGTTTGAGGGTTATGATGCTTGTATAGAAGTTTGATTGATTCATGAGCTTTCTTTACTTTTTACTCTTTGATTAAGTGTATGAAAGTCTTATAAACGATTGAAGCAAGATTTGAGAATGATCTATTCTTTAGAAGGCACATTCATCCAAAAGAAGTATTGCTTTGAGAAGGTACACATATTTCATCCTAACTCTTGTTTTGAAAGCTTTTGAAAGACCTTGCTTAGGGACAAGCAAGTTGCAAGTATGGGGTTATTTGTTAGCATGAAATATTGTGATATTTTAGGCACGTTTTCTTAGTGTATTTGATTCATATTGATAGTCTTTGATTTAGCATTGTTGCAATTGTGAGCTAGTTTGCCTATATTATCGATATAGATGTCTACACAAGCTTTATGTTGATTATAGGTGATTAAGAGCCATTTCCGAACGGAATCGAGCAAAGATGAGTTGATTAAGTATGTCCATGGATTAAGGGCATTCTTAGGAGCAAAATGGATGTCAACTTCAGGAATGCACGAGGCTAGGGAAGAATCACGTTCTTACCCTAAACCACACTCTAAAATACGGCCGTACTACAAACCACGTTCAGTTCCACGGCCGTGGAACCCTGCAGGAGAAGCGTGGTTCATTCCAGAAGCTTTTACGGTCGTGGAATTCATGGTTCAAACCGTGTTGATTTCCACGCTCTAAATTACGGTCGTGGAACCTTCCACGACCGTGATCTTGGCGATCTTTTTCGCCACACTTTGAAGCCACGATCTTTTGAAGATTGGGCCAGGCCGACATTTTATCTTGCCCTATAAAAAGACGGACGAAGGGAGATTCCGGCACCCTCGCTTACCCCCGCTTACATCTCCGCTTAGACGCATTTACGCCTCGTTTTCGACCTTCGCTTAGAGAGCATACTTGCATATTCACTTACGCTCGGATTTGCCCTAATCTCGCACTTTGGTGGAGATTGTGATTGAGATTTTCGGATTGACGGAAGAGTCGGAAGATTGTTGCAAGAAGACTTCTCTTCTTGTTTAGGTTTGATTTAGAAGACGGATTGACATCCCGTTCTTCCTTCTTATCTAAGATTTGTGTTTATTGTTCTAATTCCGAATCTAGTGATGATAATTGTTCTTGGTTTTGACTTTGAGATTGGTTTGAGGTTTATTGAAGGTTTTCGAAAGTTTTCATCTTTCAATCTTTTAATCTTTGAATTTGATATCATAATGATGATTGTTGGCTAAAAACCCTTAATAATTCTAAGGTGAAGGGTTGATAGTTGTGGCTTAGATGATGATAGATCGATCGTAAACAAATTAGACCCTGAGAGTTAGAGAGAACCGTCGACGAACCCTAAATCACGGTTTGTTCTTGAGTTCCACGACCGTAGAATCTCAAGATCCACCCGTAATTTCCCTTAAGTTTACGAACCTGCTTTTACTTTAATCCAAAGTTAAAGATTTACTTTAACTTAGTTTAGGCTTGCCTTTTCTAGGTGGTAGTGAAGCCTCAACAACCTCTACCTCGATTGTGAGTGTCAAAACCTTAATCGATTTAGTTAGTCTTGATCATTGGATTACAAGTTTGGGTGTTTGACATTAATTCTTGCCTTTGGAACCTTTCTATATTGAAGCCTCAACAACCTGTATAGAGAGTGTCTTGTAGGTGAGTCATATAAGGTTTTTGGAACTTCACCGTACGATTACCTTACATTAGCATACCTTTGCATATCTCAACTCTATCTATATATCATTAAGTATATCTTGAATCGATTGCCACAGCTGGATACATGGATCTTTAGGATTGTTGTTTTCCCGATAATTGCAAAAACTCTTATATTCACTTGCTTGATAACTTGCGATCGAATTTATTCTCCCCAAATCCCTGTGTTCGATACTCTGGAATACTTGCTAATCTACGTCGATCCGTACACTGCGGGTTCGCTTGCTTGATTCTAGTTTTATAATTAAAACTTATTTGCACGCACGTTTAGGGGCGAACAACAGACTGCTCTGTGGGAAGGTAGGTGAAGGAGCTAACGAACTCTAAGGTCGGCTCCAAATAGGCTGGGGCCCGGATCTCAGTAAACTGATCCAGCCCAACTGTAGAAATCATCCTCCTAAGGTCTCCGTCTACCTGGAGGCAATCAAAAGCAGACACGTCCAGGAAGTGTGGTGCAATCACTAGACGGCCAGAAATACGGTCGTAATCGACCTGGTGTCGCTCATGGATCACCGGTCGATATGGTCGGGAAGAAGAGGAAGAAGGGGAAGGTGAGGATCTATCCCTAAGGACAAGGCGTCGGTCAGAACTCATTTTCAATTCAGTCACTGTCAGGTCACCTCGGTCAACTGACAACACTCAAGAATCACCTCGACCGAGGCACAGCTCGACTGGACCGAGGCGAAAAACTGGATTCTAATTTCCTCAGAAAATTCAGTTCTTTTCCCCCAAAATTACTAAAACTGCTTCCTATGGGGTACTTAAGCCTTTCCTCAACAAATGCAAGGGCAACCAAAGCCCAAATCGAAGCGAAAAAGCGAGGTAGGGTTTCGGTTCAATTTTTACCTCGTTCGGCCGAATCGGTTCGATTCTCTTGCAGATCGATGTTGCACTGGGATCCTCTGAGTCTCAATCGCAGTTTGGAGACAGAAATCGTCGAAAACGAGCAGAAATTGAAGGAGGCGAGGTGAAACTGTCGCCGCGGTCGAGCAAGAAGAGTAAAGTGAGGAGAGAGTAATCTTCACCCCTTTTATACCCTTTTCTGGAACTGCTGTCACCTCGGTCGAGATGGTCTCGACTGGACCGAGGTGGTACGGACCGAGGTGGTTCTTCAGAAAGCCCTAGTCGCCTCGGTTGCTCAAGAATCATCTCGGTCGAGGTGCTCTGACAGCAACCGAGATGCCTCAGTCGAACTTCGTCTTCTCAAATTCTGGATCTTCTGTCCTTCCAGTTATGCTCCTTCCTTAGATGTCTCCTGTTATCTGTCTAGAACGCCAAAAACAAAACAAAGCAAAGCAAAAGAAAAAATTATCTAAGCTAGACTAGAAAAAGGGAAAAAAAAAAGCAATACCTTGGGTTGCCTCCCAAGAAGCGCTTGGTTTAAGGTCGCTAGCTGGACCATGATGCGTCTCAAACGAGGTGGGAGGTGCCCTCACCCCATACTTTACCTCCATCGTGGGGTGAAGTAAGTAAATCTATCAAACGCTCCAACAAGTGTAAGTGCTCATCGGGGAATGAATCGTCTATGGGCGGGTCGTCTTTCTCACGTGAAGATGCAGGTAGCCGGATGAGGTGATCCGCAACAGAATTCTCGGATCCCTTCTTATCGCGGATCTCTAGATCAAACTCTTGAAGCAAGAGAATCCATCGAATAAGGCGTGGCTTGGCATCTTTCTTAGCCAACAAGTAACGAATGGCTGCATGGTCGGTGTAGACAATGACTTTCGGCCCAACTAAATAGGAATGAAATTTCTCGAAAGCATATACAACCGCCAATAATTCCTTCTCGGTGGTAGCGTAGTTGCGTTGTGCTACATCTAGCGTCTTGCTAGCATAATAGATGGCGGTGGTCCGTCCATCCTTCTTCTGTCCAAGCACCGCTCCTACGGCTACATCACTAGCGTCGCATATGATCTCAAAGGGAAAGGTCCAATCCGGAGGCTGGATAATGGGAGCGGAGATCAACGCTTCCTTAATCCTGTAAAAAGCATCAAGACACTCCTGCAAAAACTCAAAAACAACATCTTTATTCAAGAGGTTAGTTAGAGGTTTAGAAATCTTAGAGAAGTCCTTGATGAATCTCCTATAGAAACCCGCATGCCCGAGAAAACTCCTCACACCTTTAACAGAACAAGGGGGAGGGAGTTTCTCAATAGTCTCGATCTTAGCGCAATCGACCTCAATGCCTCGATTAGAAACGAGGTGTCCTAGCACAATGCCTTCACTAACCATAAAATGACACTTTTCCCAATTCAAAACGAGATTAGTGTCTTCACATCTTTTAAGCACTAGCGAAAGGTTAGATAAGCAATCATCAAAAGAGGAACCATATACAGAAAAATCATCCATAAATACCTCCATGATCTCCTCTATGTACTCGGAAAAGATAGCCATCATGCATCGCTGGAAGGTAGCGGGTGCATTGCACAATCCAAATGGCATCCTCCTATAAGCAAATGTCCCTCATGGACAAGTGAAAGTGGTCTTCTCCTAATCATCCGGATGGATAGGAATCTGGAAGAATCCACTATAACCGTCTAAGTAGCAAAAGTGTGAATGCTGGGCCAACCGCTCGAGCATTTGATCAATGAAGGGAAGTGGAAAATGGTCCTTCCGTGTGGCCGTGTTCAGCTTCCTATAATCGATGCAAACCCTCCAGCCCGTAACGGTTCTAGTTGGGATCAACTCGTTGTTCTTATTCGTCACAACGGTCATTCCGCCTTTCTTCGGAACTACATGCACCGGGCTAACCCACTTGCTGTCCGAGATAGGATAAATAATACCTGCATCCAACAACTTAAGAATTTCCTTCTTCACAACCTCTTTCATGATCGGATTTAACCGTCTTTGAGGTTCCCGTGAAGTCTTATGATCATCCTCCATTAAAATTCTATGCATGCAGAAAGAGGGCTTAATGCCTATAGTGTAACCCAAAGCCTTTTGATGCTTTCTCAGGACATGCATTAGTTTAGACAATTCAGTTTCGAAAAGGGAAGCACTAACAATGACGGGATAAGTGGAATCCGGTCCAAGAAAGACATACCTCAAGTGATTTGGGAGTTGTTTAAGCTCCACAACTGGGGGTGCTTTCTGAGGGGGATCCTTGCTTCCTCCTTCCAGTGGAGTAGATCCAGAAACTGGACTTTCGGAAGTCTCAGTTGAAGTCGTCTCGCCATCGACCTCGGTCGAGGCGCAGAGGCATTGACCGAGATGTTCTTCAGTTGCCTCGCTCAGTCCAGAAAGTGCCTCGGTCGAGGTACTGCAACTGGAACCGAGACTGGAGATCTTCGTCTCCTGGATTAGCTTCTCAGTTTTAGCTCCTGGATCCTCTTCAAGTGCTTTTAAGCTCCGTATATCTGCATCGCAAGAAGCATCTATACCTTCCTCCATTAAACTGAAGCTAATAACTTTTTCGAGTGGATCGTTAATAAGGATAGAGCTCACCAATTCTCTTGATTCTTCTTCATCGTAAATGTTGAAGATATCATCAGTTAGTTGCTCCCCTTTCATGGCTACAAGTAGTGCGAACTCCACCTCATCGCCGCCAATGTTGAATTTCAACTTGGCGTTCTTGCAATCCACGTTGCAACCCGAAGTTGCTAGAAATGGTCTCCCGAGAATAATAGGAACAAGATAATCTGTGGGAATGTCAAGTACAACAAAATCTATAGGTAGATAGAAGTTACCTAACTTGACCGGAACGTCCTCCAAGATGCCCACGGGATGGGTGATGGAGCGATCCGCCATGTAAAGTCGAATCTTGACCGGCTTGGGCTCTCCAAGTCCGATCTTCACACATAGCTCCAGCGGGATGATGCTCACGCTGGCTCCTAGATCACAAAGTGCTTCACAAGTGACGTCCCCAACTTGAATGGGAATGCAAAATGAGCCGGGATCTCTTAACTTAGGTGGCATCTTCTCCTTCATTATTTGTATGAGCTCCGAGGATTTAGATGTCATCCTAACTTCACCAAAGTCTTCCAGCTTCCTCTTCCTTGATAGGATCTCCTTCAAGAACTTCCCATAGGCGGGCATTCCTAGAATGGCATCAAGGAAAGGAATGTTAATATGCAGCTTATTCATCAAGTCAAGGAACTTACCAAAGTGCTTGTCTAGATGTGCTCTGGCCCTTGACTGGGGGAATGGAAGTGGTGGTTTGTATGCAGGAGGTGGAACATAAACTTCAGTTTTCCCCTCCGCTTTCTGTGGCTCCACCTCGGTTGGTATCTCGGCCGAAGTGTTCTTCGACTGCACCTGGACCGAGGTGGTCTTCGTTGGTATTGGCAACGACCGAGGCGCTGGATCTAAAGTTTTCAGTCCACTCCTCGTAGTTATGGCCATGATCTGGCCCTTAGGGTTGCTTTCCGTCCTTGCTGGAAGCTTCCCTGGATCTCTTGGCACTTCATTCGCCCTACTTGCAAGTTGTTGTTCAAAGGCTTTTTGGGCCTTCGAAAATGAAGTCATAGAAGTCTCCATAGCGTTGAGCTTGATCAAGATAGCCTCCAGAACTGCGTCTTTCTTTTCCGGCTGAGACGAACTTGATCCTTGCCCCTGGCTCTTTAATGGAGTAGAAGAAGAAGAAGGGGAAGAGAGGAAAGGGTTAGAGGAATCGTTAGAGTTGGAGTTTGAATGATTGTTACCAAAATTTTGATTGTTCGCCCTCCAGTTGTTGCTATTGGATCCTCTATTGTTGTTATTGTAATTATTGTTCCGGGAACCGTTGTTGTTGTTACGGTATCCGTTGTTGTTGTTCCTTTGCCCTTGCTCTTCCTTCTTGGTTTGAGCAACCAAGAGTTCCTTCAATTGCTTCACGTCATTCTTCAAAGACGTGAGTTGATTGTTGTTGGGCTGAGTTTCCTGGAAGTTAACTCTTTTAACTCCACCTTCAGCTCTTTGGTGGGTGTACTTCTCCATATGCAAGGCTTGCTTCTCGATGAAGTCCCAAGCCTCGTCAATCGCCATGTCCATGAAGGTACCGGCGGAGAGTAGTTGGAGATTGAACTGGGTGCTTCCGTCCAGTCCCTTGAAATAAATCTCCAATAACTCTAACTTTGGAATCCCATGATGTGGGCAATCCAAAAGAATGTCCTTGAACCGCTCCCATGACCTGGACAAGCTTTCCTTGTCCTTCATAATGAAAGCGTTGATCTTCCCTCTCATTTCTGCGGTCTTTGAGGGGGGAAAGAATTTGGTCAAGAACTCCGTTGTCATCTCCTCCCATGTGCTGATTTTTCCTGGAGGAAGAGATTGATACCAAGTAAGAGCTCTATCTTTTAAAGAAAAGTAAAAAGGTCTTAGCTTGTAGTTGTTATTTTCAATTCTTGAGGGTCTCAAGGTCTCCATCAAGATCTCGTAGTTTTGAAGATGTTGATGTGGTGATTTCTTCTCCATCCCTCCGAATTGGCATTGGCGAATCATGGATAGAACTTGCGGTCGAAGTTCATAGTCATGGTCCGCTGGATCTCCTAGATTAACTCCTGGATGCCTCAGTTGTTGATTAGGGTCCATCCTTTGACCTAGGGTTCGTGGGATTCCTGCAAGAAGAACATCTCGGACTGGCATCCGAGGTGGAAGTACCTCGGCCGGGGCGTCAGGTACTGGGACCTGCCTCGGTCGAGGGTCAGCAACTGGGACCTGCCTCGGTCCAACATCGGGAACTGGGTCTTCCCTCGGTCGAAGTAGAATCTGGTCTCGTATGACGGTCATCTCTGCTTCGATTGCTTCAGTCTTGGTGCGAGTTTCTTCCTTTTCTCGCCTTAGTTCTTCCCTGCTGAGGCGTAGCAGCTCTAACGCCTCTTTCAACTCGGCCTCAAGATCGCGGTTGTCTTGTTGGGCCATCTTCGCTTCTCTTAAGCATCGCTTGTATGTCTTTTCTGGCTCGGGATCGTAAGGAACGATTTCCTTCCCAGTGCGGGTTCTTCGCATATACCTAAGAAAGAACCAGCAAAAGTCACTCAAGTAGAGTGGTTAGTAGACACGGGGGCAAGTGCCCCAAGAGCAAACCGTAACCGGCTCGGTCTAGACCAACTCCCCGGCAACGGCGCCAAAAACTTGTTCGCTCCAAACGGTGTGTGCAAGCTTTAAATTTATAACCCTAGATGTAAGCTTAAAACAAGGATGCGAACCCGCAGTGTACGGGTCAATCGTAGTAAAAAGCAAGGAATTCCAGGGGTCGATCACAGGGACTTAGTGAAACAAATTCCAATCACGGTATGCTTATGTAAATACTAACCACAAGAGCAATTAAAACAATCAAAGATGAATAAGAAGTCAATAAAGGAAATATGCGATTCTAGGGATTAAAGCATCTAGTTGTGGTTCCAACTCAAGATCTAAAGATAAGCGGACAAAGCTGAGGTTTTTGCATAGGGAAGGTGTTACTAAAGTGGAATAGATCACCGGGTAAGTCTCACTACTCACTAATCCCAAACCGTAACTCCTATTACCGGGTAAGTCTCAAGGAATCAAGATAAAGAACTATAAACTCAAACCAACACACCATCTAAGGGAATAGAATCAACCTTTACCGGGTAAGTCTCAGGCTAACTCACAAAGATGGGATGAAAGCACACTCAAACCCCAATAAAGGATAAACCTTTATTACCTACACTTATGATCTTAGGTAAACAAACAAAGGAATTACCGGGTAAGTCTCATCCTAGGCTTGCATTGAACCATGAAAGGTGTAATAAGAATAGGATTTGGCAAAGTCTAACACTTAACTCTCAGTTTCAGATCAGATAAGTCACCTCGGTCAGAAGAATTCCACCCCGGCCGAGATGTTCATCGACTGAGCGAGATGCTTAGGGTTAAGGTTAAAGACTCGAACTTTCAGGGTCCTACTGTGATTAAGATCATTCTATCATTGTTTTTCCCACAACCTTCAGCCAATCACCCTAGAATCACACAAGGAAATTAGCCACTCATCATCATGAAAGTATTAATCAAATATATGGGAAGAAGGTGAATATTTGAACAAGAAGAATTTAATGAAATACTTCAATAACTGAATCAAATATCACAACAAAAGCGTTCCTTGGATATAAATCCAACAAGCAAGACAACAAGGAAGAGAATCTAAGGTAATCTTACAAGAAAACCTTCAAAAGCTATAAAAGCTACAATCTTCAATCTTCCTTCAACCTTCAAAAAGGTTCTTCAAATCTCTCAACTGGAGTATGGCTGCTGCGGTGTATAAACCCTGATCGGTGGTATAGCATGATGTTGGATTTGTGGAAATCCAACCCTTTTTATAGGAAAATAACCCTCCAAAGATAAGATATCTTAGAAAGATCTCTTCCCATAAAAATAGGTAAAATATAAGATCTAGTATATCTTCTTCCTTCCAGGAGCCAAGCCCAAAAATATAAGATCACTTTCCAAAGATAAAAGATCTCAGCCAAGAATAAAATATCCTCGCCGCGTCCTAGGTATTTGCCTCGGTCGAGTCGACTTCTCTGGATCACCTCGGTCGAGATGAATCTGTGGTCAACCGAGGTGAGTCATAACTGAATGTGAAATCTCTCAAAACTGGTCCAAAGTGAATCTCAAATCCATGGCTATGCTTCCTGGATGGTTCCTTATGTTCCTCAATGTAGCTCCAATGACTCCATAGCTCCTTTTGCTCCTTTTTGATGCAAAACGTGCCATTTTACCTACGATTACAACAAAACTAGGTGTAGACCTCGATTCCCGCAAAGGTAGATGAAATGGTAATATAATCACATAATATACATACAAACATGCAGATTATGAAAGATAAAACGTCTAAACAAACCCCAAAATATAGACTATAATTCATGCTATCAGCTTGCTGATAGCATGAATTATAGTCTATATTTTGGGGTTTGTTTGGACGTTTTATCTTTCATAAGTGTAGGTAATAAAGGTTTATCCTTTATTGGGGTTTGAGTGTACTTCCATCCCATCTTTGTAAGTTAGCCTGAGACTTACCCGGTAAAGGTTGATTCTATTCCCTTAGATGGTGTGTTAGTTTGAGGTTATAGTTCTTTATCTTGATTCCTTGAGACTTACCCGGTAATAGGAGTTACGGTTTATGATTAGTGAGTAGTGAGACTTACCCGGTGATCTACTCCACTTTAGTAACACCTTCCCCACGCAAAAATCTCAGCTTTGTCCGCTTATCTATAGATCTTGAGTTGGAACCACAACTAGATGCTTTAATCCCTAGAATTGCATGTTTGCTTTATTGACTTCTTATTCATCTTTGATTGTGTTAATTGCTCTTGTGGTTGGTATTCACGAAGCTTACCGTTATTGACTTTGTTTCACCGAGTCCCTGTGATCGACCCCTGGAATTTTCTTGCTTTTTACTACGATTGACCCGTACACTGTGGGTTCGCATCCTTGTTTTAAGCTTAAGTCTAGGGTTATAAATTTAAAGCTTGCACACACCGTTTGGAGCGAACAAGTTTTTGGCGCCGTTGCCGGGGACTTGGTCTAGACCGAGCCGGTACGGTTTGCTCTTGGGGCGCTTGTCCCGTGTCATCTAACCACTCTACTTGAGTGACTTTTGCAGGTTCTTTCTTAGGTATATGCGAAGAACCCGCACTGGGAAGGAAATCGTTCCTCACGATCCCAAACCGGAAAAGACATACAAGCGACGCTTAAGAGAAGCAAAGATGGCCCAACAAGACAATCGCGATCTTGCGGCCGAATTGAAAGAGGCGCTAGAGCTGCTACGCCTCAGCAAGGAAGAACTTAGGCAAGAGAAAGAAGAGAATCGCACCAAGACTGCAGCAATCGAAGCTGAGATAGCAGTCATACGAGACCAGATTCTACTTCGACCGAGGGAAGATCCTCCTGTTGATCCTCGACCGATGCAGGATCCAGTTGCTGATCTTCGACCGAGGCAAATTCCAGTACCTGACGCCCCGGCCGATGTACTTCCACCTCGGATGCCAGTCCGAGATGTTCTTCTTGCAGGAATCCCACAAACCCTAGGTCAAAGGATGGACCCTAATCAACAGCTGAGGCGTCCAGGGGTGAACCTAGGAGATCCAGCGGATCATGACTACGAACTTCGACCGCAAGTTCTATCCATGATTCGCCAATGCCAATTCGGAGGGCTAGAGAAGGAATCACCGCATCAACATCTTCAAAACTACGAGATCTTGATGGAAACCTTGCGACCTTCCAGAATTGAAAATAACAATTACAAGCTAAGACCTTTTTACTTTTCTTTAAAAGATAGAGCTCTTACTTGGTATCAATCTCTTCCTCCAGGAAAAATTAGCACATGGGAGGAAATGACTACGGAATTCTTGACCAAATTCTTTCCCCCCTCAAAGACCGCTGAAATGAGAGGGAAGATCAACGCTTTCATTATGAAGGACAAGGAGAGCTTGTCCAAATCTTGGGAGCGGTTCAAGGATATCCTTTTGGATTGCCCACATCATGGGATTCCAAATATCGAGTTGTTGGAGATCTACTTCAAAGGACTGGACGGAAGCACCCAGTTCAATCTCCAACTACTCTCCGCCGGTACCTTCATGGACATGGCGATTGATGAGGCTTGGGACTTCATTGAGAAGCTCCCTCCTCCTTGTTCTGTTAAAGGTGTGAGGAGTTTTCTCGGGCATGCAGGTTTCTACAGGAGATTCATCAAGGACTTCTCTAAGATTTCTAAACCTCTAACTAATCTCTTGAATAAAAATGTTGTTTTTGAGTTTTCGCAGGGGTGTCTTGATGTTTTTTACAGGATTAAGGAAGCGTTGATCTCCGCTCCCATTATCCAACCTCCTGATTGGACCTTGCCCTTTGAGGTCATGTGTGACGCTAGTGATGTAGCCGTAGGAGCGGTGCTTGGACAGAAGAAGGATGGACGGACCACCGCCATTTATTATGCTAGCAAGACGCTAGATGAAGCACAACGCAACTACGCTACCACCGAGAAGGAGTTATTGGCGGTTGTATATGCTTTTGAGAAGTTTCGTTCCTATCTAGTAGGGGCGAAGGTCATTGTCTACACCGACCACGCAGTCATTCGTTACTTGTTGGCTAAGAAAGATGCCAAGCCGCGCCTTATTCGATGGATTCTCTTGCTTCAAGAGTTTGACCTAGAGATCCGCGATAAGAAGGGATCCGAGAACTCAGTTGCGGACCACCTCAGCCGGCTACCGGAATCGTCCCGCGAGACGGATGACCCACCCATAGACGATTCATTCCCCGATGAGCACTTACACTTGTTGGAGCGTTTGATGGATTTACTTACTTCACCCCACGATGGAGGTGAAGTATGGGGTGAGGGCACCTCCCACCTCGTTTGAGACGCATCATGGTCCAGCTAGCGACCTTAAACCAAGCGCTTCTTGGGAGGCAACCCAAGGTATTGCTTTCTTTTCCCGTTTTCTAGTCTAGCTTAGATAGTTTTTGTTTTTGCTTTGCTTTGCTTTGTTTTTGGCGTTCTGCACAGACAACAGGGAATATCTAAGGAAGGAGCATAACTGGAAGGACAGAAGTTCGAGACTTTGAGAAGACAGAAGCATCTCGGTCACTGTCAGAGTACCTCGACCGAGTTGATTCTTGAGCAACCGAGGCGACTAGGGTTTTCTGCAGAACCACCTCGGTCCGTACCACCTCGGTCCAGTCGAGACCATCTCGACCGAGGTGACAGCAGATCCAGGAACAGTATAAAAAGGGGAAAAATTTATTTCACTTTTTACCTTACCCAACTCGACCGCGGCGCGCTTCCCACCTCGCCTTCTCACATCTTGCTCATTTTCGAAGATTTCCGCTTCTAAACTGAGATTGAAGGGTAGAGGAACCGATTGCAACAACAGATCTGCAAAGAAATCGAACGAATCGACCGAAACGAGGTAAAAACAGTCGAAACCCTAACTCGTTCATTCGCTTCGATTTGGGCTTTGGTTGCCCCTGATTCTGCTGAGAAAAGGCTTAAGTACCCCTTAGGAAGCAATTGTAGTGATTTTTGGGGGAAAAGAACTGAATTTCTGAGAATTGGAATCGTAACTGCTGCGCCTCGGTCCGGTCGAACTGCATCTCGACCGAGGTGATTTCTGAGTCTTGTCAGTGACCGAGGTGTTTTGACAGTGTTGAGTGAAAATGAGTTCCGATCGTCGCCTAGCCCTCAGAGACAGATCCTCACCCTCCCCTTCTTCCTCTTCTTCCCGTCCTTACCGCCCGGTTATCCACGAGAGATGCCGGGTAGACTATGAGTGCATAGCTAGCCGTCTAGTTATCGCACCACGTTTTCTGGACGTGTCAGCTTTCGATTTGCTAGGGTTAGATGCTGACCTTAGGAGGATGATTGCCACTGTAGGGCTGGATCAGTTTACTGAGATCCGAGCCCCAGCTTATTTGGAGCCGACCTTAGAGTTTGTTAGCTCCTTCTCCTACCTCCCCACAGACCGGACTGTGAAGTACCGGTTGATGAACCGGAACTTCATAGTTCCTTTAGAGATTTGGAGAGAGATTTTCGGCTTTTCTGAGCCCACCGCCACCGACTTTTCCTCCCGATCCGTAGCTAGGGAGTTCTGGGGGCATATTGCCCATATTACCGAGCATGCAGACAGATGGCGCCCTGGAGATTCCAGGGAGAAGGTCATCTTCCACCCGGCCTTCAGATTAGCCCATAGGATATTCAGCGAGACACTTCTGGCGCGTACTGAGACGCCCCAGAAGATCCGACAGGACGAGCTCTTCAGCCTCTACTGTATGGTCACAGGGGGTTTCCCAGACTTTGGCTTGATCTTGGCAGAGGACCTGCACAGGATCAAGGCCAAGGCAAAGGGAGACATTTGCTGCGGAGGTCTAATCACCCATATTGCTGCTTATCACGGGATGGACCTCAGTGTATGTACGATGGTGGCGGCTCCGAAGCCGCTTGGATTACAGGAGATGATCACACGGAGGATTTTGGTTCCCCGTGGTTTGACCACTCCATATGTTGCTATGCCTTGGGAGCGGACTGCACCACAGGGGATCCGCTGGTCTGCTCAGTTCACAGTTTTCGATCCGCATTACTGGCAGACAACTTGGGCTCCACTGATGGAGGATCATAGAGAGGCAGCAGCTGCCCCGGCTGAGGAGGAGGAGGATGACGACGACGAGGAGACGGTAGATGAGAGAGATGGTGGAGTCCCGATGGATACAGGGACGGATACTGCAGGGATGAGCGCGCCACCGATCATTGATTTGGATGATGAGGAGGAGACGGAGCCTGCACCAGCTGAGACTTCTCCAGTCAGACCTACTAGACGCAGGAGGCATGGAGTGAGAGATCGAGCTGCTCACAGACGGATCGATGACCTGACAGATCAGGTTATTGATTCGTATGCTACATTATCGCTGGATATCCGCGAGATGCAGGAGCGGCAGCACTATCAGCACATCATGGCCCAGCTTCAGTTCGAGCGTGTCATGGGCTATCCTTTCGATCCGACTCAGTATCCGTACGTACCACCACCACCACCGCCGGATCGAGACTATTGAGGAGCTGCAGGATTTTCTTATTATATTTTTTATGCAGTTCAGCTATTTATCCGGTGAGTACTCTCATTTTCAGACTTTTATTTGACCCACTGGGACAGTGTGTCCCAAGTATGGGGTGTTTGTACTTATTTGACTACTTGATGTTATTTGACTACTTTTGATGTATGACATTCTATTTCTTCGGATATTTTATTTATGCTTCACTTCTGCATTTATATGATTATCTGATTATTACATGCATACCTACAAGTTATTTGATTGAGAAAAACGTCGAAACTGAAATAAAATGGTTTTAAAAAAAAAAATTTTTGACCTCGACCGAGTCAGTTCTGGCCAAACGAGGTGCTTCACCTCGGTTGAACCAAGAACACCTCGACCGAGGTGGGCTAACTGAGAGTTTTCGAAAACGATTTTTGTGTTACTTATCTGGATATGATCTCAGTGAAGATCTTGTTTACTGACTGGTTTTAAATTCTTTATGTGTTTGAAAGGTTTTATAATATGTTTAAGTTGCTAAATGCTTTGTTTGAAATTATTAGCATGTTTAATACTTTGTTTTTATCCAAATTTTGTTGAATTTGAAGGTTGACACCGCAGGTTAAGTTCTCTCACTTTCTTCTTGGAAAGACCAAGGCAATTCATTCTCTTCTTCTTCTTCTTCTTGATCATGCTTAGCCCCTCATATACATTTTGCCTCCCTTTACCTATCCGGGAATTTGGAAACAAGCGAAGTGGTGAAAGCAAGTGGAGTTGAAGTTGAGAAGTGGCTGGAAGTGAAAGTGTTAGAAAGCAATAATAGGTTTGGGGAAGTCAATCATGAAGATGAGTAACTCGGCACCATTCACATAGCCGGGTGTTTGTGTCTTGCCAAAGTCGGATTGAGCGATATTCCTAACGGGTCATGGTATGTGCATCAAGGGTTTGATGCATCTCGAGAAATTGATGATTGCAGATTTCCTAGGCTTCGGTTATTGTGCACTTCTGTCCATGCATCCCAAAAAGTAAAGTAAAAAGAAAAAAAAGTGTGAAATAAGCAAAGCTTATTGGTGGAAGATGTTGCAAGTCAAAGTGAAAGTGAAGTTCATCCTTTTCCCGGATTCTAGCACCACATTACCTTACATACATCCCTACCCTACACGTTTCTTGACCTTTCTTTTGGGAAGCCCTTGAGACCTTGAGCTTGTTGATTGACTTAGCGGTTTAAACTGGATTATACATGATTAATTTTGATAATTATGATTTATAATGCATTCTATGATTTTATGCAAAGATGAACGACTTTCCTATATTTATAAAATGTTTTGAGCGTATTGAGTTTTTAAATTCCATGAAGTATTCTCTTAGAGTGATCTATGATAGTTGCACACCATAAAATGTTTTTGAAAGACTTTTTCATTGATTTTCATGACTTATAATCCATTCTATCTTGACTTCTATATGAGGAACTTGCTTGGGGACAAGCAAGGGCTAAGTATGGGGTATTTTGATAGCATGAATTATAGTCTATATTTTGGGGTTTGTTTGGACGTTTTATCTTTCATAATCTGCATGTTTGTATGTATATTATGTGATTTTACTACCATTTCATCTACCTTTGCGAGAATCGAGGTCTACACCTAGTTTTGTTGTAATCGTAGGTAAAATGGCACGTTTCGCATCAAAAAGGAGCAAAAGGAGTCATGAGTCATTTGGAGCTACATTTAGGGAGCATAGCCATGGATTAAAGATTTACTTTGGACCAGTTTTGAGAGATTTCACATTCAGTTGTGACTCACCTCGGTTGACCAGAGGTTCATCTCGACCGAGGTGATCCAGAGACGCCGACTCGACCGAGGCGAACACCTAGGACGCGGCGAGAATATTTTATTCTTGGCTGAGATCTTTTATCTTTGGAAGGTGATATTATATTTTTGGGCTTGGCTCCTGGAAGGAAGAAGATCTTATATTTTACCTATATTTATGGGAAAATATCTTTCTAAGATTTATTATTTTTGGAGGGATATTTTCCTATAAAAAGGGTGGGATTTCCACAAATCCATCACCCCGCTTACACCGAAAAATCACGCAGCAGCAGCAGCCTACTCCAGTTGGGAGAGATTCGAAGAACCTTTTTGAAGGTTGAAGGAAGATTGAAGTCTATAGCTTTTATAGCTTTTTGGAGGATTTTGTAAGATTGTCTTCAATTCCCTCACTTGTTGTCTTGTCTTGTTGGATTGCTATCCAAGGAACGCTTTTGTTGTGATATTTGATTCAGTTATTGAAGTCTTTTCATTAAATTCTTCTTGTTCAAATATTCACTTTCTTCCCATATACTTTAATACTTTCATAATGATGATGAGTGGTTAATTTCCTTGTGTGATTCTAGGGTGATTGGCTGAAGGTTGTGGGAAAAACAATGAAAGAATAATCTTAGATTCCAGTAGGATCCTGAAAGTTCGAGTCTTTATCCTTAACCCTAAGCATCTCGCTCAGTCGATGAACATCTCGGCCGGGGTGGAAACTGGCTGACCGAGGTGACTTATCTGATCCATAACTGAGAGTTAAGTGTTAGAATTTGCCAAATCCTATTCTTATTACACCTTTCCTGGTTCAAAGCAAGCTTAGGATGAGACTTACCCGGTAATTCCTTAGTTTGTGTACCAACGATCATAAGTGTAGGTAATAAAGGTTTATCCTTTATTGGGGTTTGAGTGTGCTTCCATCCCATCTTTGTGAGTTAGCCTGAGACTTACCCGGTAAAGGTTGATTCTATTCCCTTAGATGGTGTGTTAGTTTGAGGTTATAGTTCTTTATCTTGATTCCTTGAGACTTACCCGGTAATAGGAGTTACGGTTTAGGATTAGTGAGTAGTGAGACTTACCCGGTGATCTACTCCACTTTAGTAACACCATCCCCACACAAAAATCTCAGCTTTGTCCGCTTATCTATAGATCTTGAGTTGGAACCACAACTAGATGCTTTAATCCCTAGAATTGCATGTTTGCTTTATTGACTTCTTATTCATCTTTGATTGTGTTAATTGCTCTTGTGGTTGGTATTCACGAAGCTTACCGTTATTGACTTTGTTTCACCGAGTCCCTGTGATCGACCCCTGGAATTTTCTTGCTTTTTACTACGATTGACCCGTACACTGCGGGTTCGCATCCTTGTTTTAAGCTTAAGTCTAGGGTTATAAATTTAAAGCTTGCACACACCGTTTGGAGCGAACACTTGCACACACCTTTTGGAGTGAACAAAACGCCTCAGCGATAGGCGGATCAACAACTGGGGCTTGGCCCCGACCTCTAGCTAGTGGAGGTCTTCCTGCACGTCCTCGTCCACGGACGGCAGGTGGAAGTGGTGGTCGACCCCTTCCTCGCCCTATAGCATCGGTAGCCCTAGTGCGTGCCATTTGCTATAAGGATAGATATATAAGACTATATAGATATATATATATATATAAGGCCACGCTACAGCTAAAGCATAATCCAAGAAAAGCGCATATAAATACCAACAAAAGAAACTACACTGCTGAGATCCGCGGAGGTAGTGGTGGTCGCCCGTACATCTATCCCAGACCAACGGTTTTAAAAACAAAAATCCCCTTTTGAACATGTTAGACCCCTTGCGGGTTCTATTAATTTATCCATCCGACCTATAGAAGATTTCGAGTGCCATTGTTGTCAACCTAAACCTTTGATACCATATTGTAACACCCCAAGTTTTGGGAACTCGAAGCGCTACGGGCTAGAACCGCACAATGGGTCCTGACCCTCATAGTAGCAACAACAAACGGATCTTACAACAAGGCACAAACAAATGAAAACCAAAACTCAATATAAAACTAAAGGTTTAAACAAACAAAGCGGAAAAGACTCGCAGCCGAGTTCAAAACAAAAGGGAAGCAACAAAAGAAACATAAACCCGATCTCGTCCTATAATGTACAGGAACCCCGGCTGACCACACCGTCCGGATCACTCAGCAACATCCTGAACCTGCGGAACATCTACAACGACGGTATAAACCGTTAGCTAACATTCTAAGTATAAGCAAGAGTGTAAAGGCACAAACACACATAAGGTAAAATAAACATATAGCATGCTTGCACTCAACCGATTATTATCTTTCATTAAGGTTATCCATTACTAATTCAACTTCTTTTGTCACACGAGAATCTCCCGAAACTCGCCTCCGCTTCCGTCTGCCAATAGGAATAGATCAGTACTATCCGTTATCTACGGGCCTGGGTTACAAGAGCACATTCTAGTCTCCTGGAGAACTAGACAAGTGGCCACCGCCCGGTTATAATACACTTGGGTCAATTAAGGTAATAAAGGGTGAATCCTATTTTCGATTATCCGTTATAACATGATAACAACACAAACAAGCTAATACAATCCAACTAATACGCGGAATGAAGCTAAGTAAGTCCAAGGGACTTACCTCACACGAAGGTAACTCAAAGCTCAGGAATAACAACTCAATAATACTCAAGAGAGCTCAGTTTCCCTCAGGAAAGGAGTAAGGAAAGCCTGTACGAACAAGCAACACGGATCAGGAACAAAACGGTTGCTAGAAGTCTATGACTTCTAGTCTCAAAAATCTCTAAGATCAACACATGCTAAGGGCTCAACCTTAGTCTTACAACAACTCAGGGAACAAGGTACAACCATAAGGAAACAAAGAAGGAACGAGGAAAGGAATGAAGGAAGCAACTCACCAAAGATGGGAGTTACTGTAGAGAAACCGCAGGGGCGGTTAGACAGATGCGCAGGGGCGGCTCTGTGCAGGCGCAGGGGCGGATCTTCGTCAGAAGCTACTGTCGGGCTTCTCTTCGACAGATCTCACAGCAGGGGAAACCAAGGCTCGAACCTTTGGTTCCAACACGTCGAGACTCCACTCTAGAGAGCTTGAGAACAACGAAGGGTCAACAACGGAACACTCCACATGAATCAAGGCTCATGCTTGATCCTTGGAGAAGAAGGAAAAAGAAGAACGAAAGGAAGAAACCAAAACAGAAGGGAAGGCATGCAGCGCTAAAGGAACGTGAGGAAGAACCAGAAAAGATGCACTTACACGTTCAACGGGATTGCAGGAAGCAAGGACGGCTACAACTCTCTAGGGTTGAAGAAGATGATAGCAAGGAACGGGAAAAAGGGGAGAAAGAAGAGAATATATAGGAACGGGCTGGAAAGATAGACGGGAAGGCGTCTAGGGTTCAAAAAGGAGACAAGGAAATCGGCCCATAAGATAGAATATCGGACATTCTATCTATGGAAGGAAGATAAAAGAACGGAAGAAAAGATCGGCGCGATCTGTCGTAAATCCGCAGGGGCGGATCTCACAGCCGCAGGTGCAACCCTCTTCACCGCAAGGACAGTGAAGGCAAAACCCTGAGATCTTACACTTCTTGTTGGAAGAAGACTTCAAGTTTCTATACAAATGCGGAACGTTCTCTACAAGCCTTGGCAAGCTTAGAGAATTCCCGAGAGATCTAGAATATTCCGGCTTTGTCAAGACAATGCCACTAAATGAAAGTGGTAAAAAAATTATGGGGTAAACACAAAATTAAAAAAGATCTAGTAAACCAAATTTTTTTAAAAATTATTAGTTAATAACTTTACACTTTGTACATCTTTAACAAGAATGAAAAAAAAAAATTGTGAATATTATTTTAACGATAATTTTTTAAACAAAAAAACCCATGGGTATTTCATTAGTTTTTAATTGTTATTTGGAAAATTTGTTATGAGATTTAGAAAGATTTGTTAATATTTTGATAAATAAGTTAGTCTTTTGTAAACACAATCACAAAAAAGGTCTTTTATCGGTAGCATCATAAATGAATCCAGCAGGCTATCTATCCTTTTCCTTGATTCCTTCTCTTTGTCAAGTTCTCCTCTCTTATTCCCACCGCTTAATAAAACACCTCTCCAATTTCTTCGAAACACTCAGAGATTCGATCTGAGTAGCTGCCATTTGATTTTCTACTAATTCCCGACTTCTATGAACTCGTAATTTGCATGCATCGATCTTCTGAACCACAGCAATGAAAATGAATGTCCGATTTCTGCAACAGACCTGCAGATCCGACGGTGATCGCAATTTCAGTATATTTGAGAACATGAAACCAGGAACCTCCAATTTCGCGTTCCTGGTTAAGTCTCCGGCCAGATCCTCCGCATTGCTGGTGTTTTCTCTTCTCTTCTTCGTTACTGCCTTCTTCGCCGTTATTTTCCTCCACCGCGCTGCACCGCCTCATTCCGCCTTTGTTACTGTGAGTTTCCATAACCTTGGTCTTCCATGTCGGCGCCTAAATTTCCTTTTTTTGTTCTTTTAAATAAAATATTTTAATTCTGTTACGACTTTAATATGCCGTTTTTAAATAATTAATAATTAAATACTATCGAAACTAACGCCGATAGCCTGATAGATACTACGCCCTCTTCTGTTTCTCTTTTATGCTGATTATATGTTCCGTATACATGAACAATCGAATGATTTTCCCTTTCAAATTCAGTTATAAAGTGTAATCTTCAAATTTCCTATAAAAATTTTTGAATCATTTATCATATCCATCTAGAAATAATCGGAAATCATAACTAGTTATAACTTTTTTGATGTAAATTTGTTGAAGTTATTGTAAAATCTCATTATCTAGAACGTGTTAAATTGCCAAAAAGAATGAATATGGAGCAAGGGTATCCCACAAATCACTGTTTATTTCCCGCATTGCATCAATTTATACTCTCTTACGAAAGAAAGCCAAATCATTGCATTGATTGGATTTGTTTTGGATATACTAAATGTTGACAAAAAGTACTTCTGGAATAGGAAGAATATTTAAACCGTGGGGATCAACTCGTTCCTCGTCTACCTTTATCGAGAATATGGAAGTGTTTTCTTATCTTGAAAAGTGAATGATTAAAACTTTTTGAGAAAAAAAATGTAGCTACGTGTGCATAAATTGAAAAGTGAAAGATTCAAATGTGCGTTTTTAACAAAATTTTCATTTTTTAAATTAGAAAAAATGCATATATTTGTAAAATGTGCACTGATATTTGTAAAATGTGCACTTTTAATGTATGATGTAAACAGATAGACTTAATACTTGTAATTTGATGCATAATATGCTATTAATTCTCATGATAAGGACGGTCATCACTTTTATTCTTTCTCTATAGTCTATAGTTGTCAGATTTCAACTTAAATCTTAGGTGAAATATAACGACCTTGAAGATATAGGTTAATGATCCTCAATTGTAATAAAGAAGAAGACAGTTTCAGGATCATCTATGACCAAAAGGTGTGAGTAGAGTACATTAGGAACGTTCTCCTTAGCTTATTCTACAGTTGTACCTGAAAGCTTGCTTATTAAAAGCAAACACGTTGTGGGGTAACTCTAGAACCTAGTATGAAGGGATGTTTTTTGTACTTTCCCAAAGGGAGGGAAAAAAGTACCTAATCCAAGGGAATAAACAGGATTTGAATTTCATTTTTTTATGAAGGGATGACATTCAGATTCCTCTTGTTTTTGTGGGCGATATTTGTTTATTCTTGTCAGTATTTTCCTTCCACTGCTACATCATTCATTACCATCTTTTTTAATCTTAAGAACATGGAAATTAAGTTCAACTCAGAGGAATCTGTGATCTTATTTCATGAAATACATTTACCATACTTATTGATAACTCTAAAAGAATATAGTGATTATCAATCAATTTACCCAGTGTTCTAAAAGATGGCCTAGACGGCCGTCCAGACGCCATCTAGATGGTCCTCTCTGTACGGGTTCGGGCACTGGACTGTTCAAGACGTTAATATTCAGGTTTAGACGGTCTGGATGCTTCTCAGTCAGAAGCCCGATTCCTCTCATTCTCGTTTTCTCCTGAGAGGCTTGGGTACTGAGCGATGGGAGTAGTCGACGTGAGGACAATGTCCCCCGCCGGAGTAGTCTACTGTCTTTCTCACCTCCCTCTCAGAGTTGATTGTTGACATAGTCAATGTCCCCCCCCCCCCCACACACACACACACACACACTCTCTGCTTTTGAAATAGTGAAATCTGAATGTGTGGCATGTGTCACTATTCTCTAACCATCTATTCGACATAACTTTAGGGTAAAATACATGAAAATAAGCCAAAAAGTCCTAACCGTCTAGACAGTAGACGGTGTCTCTCCGTCCTGTCTCCGTTTTGCGTCTTTTAGAACATTGAATTTACCTCCATTTTGGATATTTCTAATCTTGACACTTGCCGGAGTAGCTGAAGAACTTCTTATTGGAGATTTTGTTTTTTTTTCATCATCTTTTCTTGTTCATGGAGTTTCCTGCTACCTCTATATAACTTAAAAAGCAACAATTTTAGAGAATTATAGATCACATCCTACTTCATAGCATTTTTGAATGGTATTCCAACATCCTTCTACATATGATCCTTTTGCAGAAATGATGATTACTAGTGGATTCCAATATATGAACTTTTACTTACTCATACTTTGTTTACTCCATACTTAGTAGTTTTAAAGTCTGAAAAGAAGCCACTGGCGCACTACAACACTTAAGCGAAAGCTCATGATGAATTGAAGTGGAATTTCACCATGGCAAAGCTAAGATCATTGTAAATATTTTATAATAAGCATCTAGAATCTAGGGTAAACGATCCCTTAAATATAGGAATGTTTGTTTGCTTTGTCTCTGAAATAACAGGGTTCGTAATATCTGCAGCAATGCTGCATTTTGAAAAAAATTACGTTAACTGTCGATCCCTACTCCTTTGATCTGTAATGCTTGTACACCAGAAAGTAATAAAAATATTACTTCCTTGTCTATTGTAGATACTTTTTCCCCTTCTTGTGGCGGTAAATGTTAATCTGTTATGCAAGGAGGTTGATGGAAATGGTACTATACTTCCATACTTCATTTTATCATGTCTTGCTATGCTCTCTTGTTTTTTGTAGCATGTTTTTTGAAAACTGTTGTTGTCTTCTACTGTATTAAACATTTTCATATTGTGCTTTCTTGTGCAGCAAATAACTGAAACATCTGAGGAGACGGGTTTTGCATACAAGGCCGTTCATAACCACATACATCCTATCACTACCAATATATCTGCCAAAAAAGCTCCCAGAATGATTGAATTTCCATTAAACTGTACAGGTGGTAACATGACACAAACTTGCCCAGCAAACTACCCTACTAAGTTAGAAGTTGATTCAGATTCTTCAAACTCTCCTAGCTGCCCTGATTACTTCCGTTGGATCTACGAAGATCTAAAGCCATGGAGGCAGACAGGTATAACAAGAGAGATTCTAGAGAAAGCTAAAAGGACAGCAAATTTCAGATTGGTAATACTAAACGGGAAAGCTTATATACAGAGTTTCAAGAAGTCATTTCAAACAAGAGATGTTTTCACTCTATGGGGAATTGTACAGCTGTTACGGAGATATCCTGGGAAGGTTCCCGACTTAGAGCTCATGTTTGATTGTGTTGACTGGCCTGTGATCTTGGGAAAATACTATAGGGGACCGAATGCCACTGCACCACCGCCTTTGTTTCGTTATTGCAAAGATGATAGGACACTGGACATTGTTTTTCCAGACTGGTCCTTCTGGGGATGGTAATGTCTCGTATTTTCTATATTGGTCTCTAGAAGATTGACATTTTGTTTCTGAAGGTTTAAATTAGTTAATATCCTTGTAGATATTAACTGACTATGCTTACTCGCAACCCAATCTTCCTAGAATGATATCCTGTGAAGTCAATGATACTTAATTGATGATTGAATATTGCTTGCTACATATCTGAAATCATGGCGATCTATATTCTAGACTTCTCATAATTTTGTACACTAATTTTGCATGTCTTCCCAAAATCTGTACGTTGCACTTATTACAGGTAAGATTAACTGGTTAGATCAATCTCAACTTTTTACTGGAACCAATCTCAGCTTTTGTGAAGCTTAACATTAGTTCATTTCCTTGTAGATCTTAATTGTGTTTCTAAAACACACTTACTGTGCCAGAAAATTTTCTTACCATCTTATACTGTCATTGATACTTACGGAGATTGTGTGCCACGTATATAGAATCATTGTTACATGATTTCTTTTAATTTTGGTACCTAATATATGCATGTCTATCAGAAACTTATACATGACTCTCATTACACATGAGATTACATGGTTAGATCACGTTTCAGTCAGCCTCACATGATATTATATGTATGTTTCATCTAGATACTTTAGATTTCGTAAAGTTACAGTTTGGAGTTTTCGACAGGCCTGAGGTTAATATTAAACCATGGAATGCCTTGTCTACCGAATTGAAAGAAGGAAATAAAAGGAAGAAATGGACGCAGAGAGAACCTTATGCTTATTGGAAAGGGAATCCGACAGTGGCACCCACAAGGATGGACCTTATCAAGTGCAATGTCTCTGAAAAGCAGGATTGGCAAGCCCGTTTATATTCTCAGGTAACTTAGCTGTTGGTTTACCTTGGCAAAATAAAATTTGTTCTTACAATGAAGCCAAATTACTATGTCTGAAATATTCGCAGGACTGGATTCAAGAGTCAAAAAAACGATTCGAGGGTTCGGATTTGGCAAGTCAATGTATACATCAGTATGTCATTTTACATCTTTTTACTTTCAAACAATACTCAATATATTCCAATTCTCATTTTCATGCCTGATTATCTTGCACTATCAATTCTGTAGATATAAGATCTACATTGAAGGGTCGGCTTGGTCTGTCAGCGAGAAGTATATCCTTGCGTGTGATTCGGTACCTTTGGTAGTGAAGCCTCGATATTTTGACTTCTTTTCAAGAAGTTTAATGCCAGTGCATCATTACTGGCCAATAAGAGATGATGACAAGTGCAGGTCTATTAAATTTGCAGTGGACTGGGGTAACAAGCACAAACAAAAGGTGATTATCCAACTCAATCAAACTAATACTTGGTTAATTCCGGATGGTACCCTCGTGGTTTGGGGTATTCCGGATTTTGCCCACCAGTTTTTTCAAGTTCGGATGGTACCCTCAAGTTTATGTTATTTTCCGGATTTTGCCCAAATTCATTATACTTTTTTAAATTCCATTAAACATATACAAAAGAAAATAAACTAAAATTAAAAAACAACTTAAAATTAAAAATAATAATTTATTTAATTTAAAAAGAAATTAAAACAGTAACTTTTATAAAAAAATATATATTATATTAATTTAAAAATAAATAAATTAGATAAATTTTAAAAAATTCAAAATCAGTGTTTTATTTATTTTAAAAATAAATGATTGAATTAGCATATTTTTTACAAAATCTAAAAATATAAGTGTTATACTTTATTTAAAAAATAAATAAAATAAGGACTCTTTTAAATAATAAAAAAAGGACTGTTTTAATTTATTATTAAAATAAATAAATAATTTATTTATTTATTTATTTCCCAAAATTAAAAGAAAGAAAATAAAGTAATATTAAAAAATAAAAAAATTAGAAAATGATTTATTCAATTTAATAATAAATTAAAACAGTGATTTTTTAAAAAAAAATTTAAAAATCCTTATTTTATTTATTTTTGAAATAAAGTATAAAACTTATTGTTTTAGATTTTGTTAAAAATGCTAACCCAATTTATTTATTTTTAAAATAGAAGAAAAAACTGATTTTTTAAAATTTTATAAAAATTATCTAACGAATTTATTTTTAAATTAATATAATATATATATTTTTTTAAAAAAGTTACTGTTTTACTTTATTTTTAAAATAAATAAATTATTCTTTCTATTTTAAGTTATTTTTTAATTTTAGTTTATTTTCTTTTGTATTTTTTTAATGAAATTTAAAAAAGTGTAATGAATTTGGGCAAAATCCGAAAAACAACATAAACTTGAGGGTACCATTCGAACTTGAAAAAATTGGTGGGCAAAATCCGGAATAGCCCAAACCACAAGGGTACCATCTGGAATTTCCCAAAAATAGCTTTATTGCATCTTATGAAATAACTCGTAAAGACAAGAACAGGCAAATTGACTGAAGACAAAACGGATTCCATTTAGCTCTATACTAGGGGTCTGTTTGAATGTCATGTATTATAATGCAACCATACTGTATGGGGTTTCAAAATTGAACTATATAGTCTGCAATGTGAAATGCAGTGTAAATGGTATAGTGTAAAACCGGCATTGTGTATCAATACAAGCCCTAGAATACTCATAGATGTGATAGATGATATGGAAATACTCGAGCTCTGATAATGTGAGTTGATATAAAAATACAGGCTCAGGAAATTGGGAAGACAGCAAGCAAGTTCATACAAGAAGACGTGAAGATGGACTTTGTGTACGATTACATGCTTCATCTGCTAATCGAATACTCTAAGCTTCTGAAGTTGAAACCAACCTTGCCTCACGATGCCACAGAGATCTGTGCCGAGTCAATGGCGTGTGCAGCCAAGGGACTTGAGAAGAAGTTCATGATGGAATCAATGGTAAAGGGGCCTTCACTTACGAGTCCTTGCTCAATGCCACCTCCTTATGAGCCGCTCGCCCTTCGAGCCCTCTTGAGAAGGAAGTCGAATTCTATAAGACAAGTGGAAAAATGGGAGAAAGAGTACTGGGATTCTCAAACACATTGAGAGTGCAATATACAGGTATATTTGTTTCAAAATAATAGTTGTTTATGATACGAATATTTGTTTCAAATAATAGTTGTTTATGATACGAAAACAGGTAGTTAGTATAGTGGTAAGTCTGCAAATGTTGTATCAATAGTACTGGGATTTTCTGTTAGTGTAAGCTGTATGTGGATTAGATACTGTGATATCACTTCTTCATTTACTGATCAGGAATTTACATTATATATATTACATAAGTGATGGAAAAAGATAAAATGATAACTCCTACAATTACGTAAGGGATACACAACATAAAATCAGGAAACTAATCAGTATGTAGTTGTAGAACTATTCTTTAGGAGAGTCTTCAGGAGAGGGAGGAGTGAGGAGTGGACCGTTGATACCCCCGGCAAGCGCAAGGGCAGGTTGCACTTGAAGCTTGGTTCGTAGAAACGAGATGCGGTCCTTGCTAAGGGGTTTAGTGAAGATGTCCGCGAGTTGATCCACTGAAGATACATGTCAAATTTTTAGATCATCGGATTCAATTAACTCACTCACGAAATGGATATCAAGTTGAATGTGCTTGGATCGTGTGCTAATGACCGGGTTCTTGGACATGAACGGGGCTCCTATGTTGTCACAGAGGAGTGTTGGAGGTAGTGTAATGTGGGAACGGAGGTCACGCATGAGCTGCTTGATCCATATGAGCTCAACAACGGTGTACGCAAGGGCACGATATACGGCTTCGGTGCTTGAACGAGCCATGACATTCTGTTTATTGGACGTCCAACTGATCAGGTTTGTGCATGGTAGACAACGAACCCATATTGAGAGCGAGAGTTGTCGGAATCAGAAATCCAGCTGGCGTCGGAATAGGCAAGGAGGGAGGATGCCGAGGACGGGCGAACGTGAAGACAAAGGGAAAGGGTTCCATTTAGGTACCTTAAGATACGCTTTACGGCTTGCAAATGATCGAATGTGGGAGCGTGCATAAACTATTAGACGCGGTTGACAATGAAGGTAATGTGGAGGAGTGGTGACGGCGTACTGAAGGGAGCCAACGATTTGTGTGTACAACTTGAGATCTGCAAACGGTTCTCCTATTTTGGTTAGGCGGACTGAACGGTTCTCCTATTTTGGTTAGGCGGACTGAGGGGTCGGCCGGTGAGGTATAGGTTTGGAAGTCAACATCTTGCTCTTAGTGAGGAAATCTCTAATGTAGTTGGACTGAGACATGGTGAGGCCGGGTGCTGACTGTGTGATCTGAATGCCAAGGAAGTAGTGTAGGTTTCCTAGGTCTTGGAGAGGAAAGGTGGCATGGAGGTTTGCAGTGATGTTTCGGATGTAGGCTGGATTGTTCCCTGTAGTTATTAAGTCATCTACATACACTAAATTGTATATAACGACAATAGAAGTGTGGAGGACAACTAGTGATGCTTCTGAACGGCATGCTCGGAAATCATGAGAGACTAGGTAGTGTTTGAGCTTGGTAAACCAGAATCAGGGAGCTTGTTTGAGGCCGTATAAGGCTTTCTTGAGGCGGAAAACATGGGATGGAGGGGTGGGGCTTTTGAAACCCCTAGGTTGCTCCATGTATACTTCTTCCGAGAGATCCACATTTAAGAAGGCATTGTTGATGTCGAGTTGATTGAGTTGCCAAATATGGAAGAGTGCAGGGGATATGACGAGACGAATGGTTGTAGGCTTGATGACGGGACTGAATGTGTCAAAGAAATCAAAAACCTCCTCTTGACTGAAGCCTTTATCCACCAATCTCGCTACTTGTTCACCAAGTCATCTGAGTGCTTCTTGGTCCTGAAAATCCACTTACAACCCACAAGATTAGTCATGTTAGGACGGGGAACAAGTTCCCAAGTGCTATTTCTCATAAGAGCAACATATTCCTCCTTCAGTGCAATTTTCCAAGCGTGGTGTTTCTAGGCTTGAAGGAACATTTGAGGCTCAATCGGGGGGAGGGGAGGGGGGGGGGGGTTAGTGGTGACGATGAAGGACTTGGGTTGGAGGGAGTTGGTGCGGGACGGGTGTTCATAAAGTGGCGGCTGTTTTTAGAAGGACAGTAGTAGGTTGACATTTGTGTAGGGTTGTGGAGCTTAGCTCTTGAACTGAGCGTATGTTGTTGATCACGTGGGGAGAGTTGGGTTGGGCTTGATGGGATTGGGCCTGTGCATTGGGTGAGTGGACAAACGCCGCAAAGTCAAGAAGGGCGGGGGACGTCGATTGGGTCATTTGGGATGGGCAATTTTGGGTAGGTATACAGGAGCAGGGTGGTTGATCATTGGGAAAGGGGAACAATTACTCATTAAAGACAACATGCCGAGCGATATAAATCCGAGAAGTTGGTTTGTGAAAACAAAGATAGCCTTTGTGAGGAGAGTTGTACCCAATAAAAACACAAGGAATGGATCTGGAATCCATTTTATTGTTGTTGTAAGGGTGAAGGAAAGGGTAGTAAAGACAGCCGAATTTTTTTTAGAAAATCAAAGTCTGGAATTTTGTTATAAAGTTTTTGGTATGGGTAGGTGAATTTGAGAACTGGGGTTATGGTTATGTTATGGAGGTAGGTGGCTGTTTTGAAAGCGTGTTCCCAGAAGAGTTTTGGAAGAGATGATTGAGCTAATAAGGTAAGACCTTTTTCCACAATGATTTTATTTCGACGTTTGACCGCGCCGTTTTGTTCTTGAGTGTATGAGCAGGCGATCCGATGATTGATGTCATAGGTTTTTAGGATGGTGGATACATTTCCGTATTCGCCTCCCCAATCGGTTTGGACACTTTTAATATCGCTTTCAAATTGTGTTTTGATCATTGTTCAAAATTGCATATAAGTTTCCAAAACTTGGGATTTTTGAGACAAAAAGTAAATCCACACAAGTTTAGTGCAATCATCAATAAACAAAACAATGTAACGATTTCCATTCAAAGAGAACAACGGGGACGAACCCCAAATGTCGGAATAAATTAACTAAAAAGGTTTAGACGAAATATGAGATGTAGGGAGGTAAAAAAAGGTGGCTCTTCCCAACTTGACAAGAGACATACATCCGGGAACTTATTTGATGAAATGAGTAGATTGAAATTTGAAACCGAACGGAGGAGAATTGCCTCATGTGGATGCCCGAGCCTACAATGCCACCGGTGGAGGGAAATGCGACCTTGTGAGGGCCATGGATGGGGTGGTGGGCGTTGATGGAGAGGACAGCCGGTAGAGGCCGTGACTAACGTCCCCTTGGAGGATTGTGTAAACTAAAATGACTTAATTCGACAAAAATGAGGCCAAAATTCAATCATTACATTGTTATCATGGCATAACTTAAAAACCCTGATAAGATGTTTGGTTAAGTGGGGCACAATCAACACATTTGGCAAATGTAAATTATGGAGAGAACAAGACCCAACGTGAGAAATATGCAGGTGGTTACCGTTCTGACTTGTAGTTTGTCGGTGCCCAAATAGTCATCAACGGCGGTCATCTTGCGGATGTCAAGAGAAGCATGGTCGGTGGCACCAGTGTCAAAGTACCAAGAGGGGTCGATAGCCGATGGAATGGAAAATTCCGCCAAGTGAGACTGGCGTTGTGCATCTGGGGATTAAGCGACGAGAGGGAAAGTCTGTTTAGTTTCTTCGTTTCCAACATTCAATTGCCTCGTGGCCGGGCTTGCTACATAACTGAAATTGTGGGGGCGACGACGGGAGTCCTGAGGGAGAGAGTCACCCTTGCCATTGGAGGAGCCGGATCTTGAGGATTGAGAGCGACCTCTTGACTGTGACGTAGTGTTGGCTGAAGGGGCTGTAAGGGATCAGGTAGGACTAGGGCTCGTGCCGCCAGAGCTGCTTGGCGAGCGAGGTCACGAGAGATGCAGCCCTCGTCTTGGTATAGAAGGCCAATGAGGTCCTCGACCTTCAAGTCGTCTACGCGCATCATAAAGGAGGTGATGAAGGCGTTGTAGGAGGAGTCGAGACCGTTTAGGATGTGGCCTACGAGATCCTTGTCAAAGACCAGTGACTCATTTTATGTCGGGGAGTCAACGATGGAACGCTTGCGGAGGATGTAGTCACGTATGGAGGAGTCACCTTTGGTCATGGTCTGCAATTCGTTCTTCATGGTCAGGCGGTGAGCCTTGGTTTTATCCTGGTAGGAGCGTTCTATGGCAGTCCACAAAAGGTAAGAAGATGGTGAGCGAGCCACATGAGCAAGGGCCCTCTCGGAGAGGGTGTACTTATACCACAACAAGACAAATAGGTATCATTTCTTCCAAGCAGCGAAGGCTGGATTTGGAGCCGGTGCAGCAGTAGGACCCTCAAGAGAGGGGATGGTTTCCGATGGTGGATTCGAATCGAGAACGAAGCTTTACAAATCAAAAGTTTCAAGGGTAGACACGATTGTTGTGTGCCATTAGGAATAAATGTCCCAGTCTAGCTTGATGCTGATTGAGGGGATTTGAAAGTGAAGGATTGGGATGCCTTATCTGTGGCTGCAAGGAGGTGTTTTGTGGTGTTGGTTGGCATTGAAAGAGGCATTGAAAGAGGCAACGAAGGGAAGAGATCTGATTTGAATAGGGGGGAAAAATCAGGTATTTGATACCATGTGAATTAGATATTCTGAATTCACTTGTTCATTTACTAATCAAGAATTTACAATATATATTACAAAAGTGATGGAAAAAGATAAATTGATAACTCCTACAATTACGTAAGGGATACACAACATAAATTTAGGAAACTAATTAGTGTTCAATTATTGAATTATTCTATAGGAGAGTCTTCAGGAGAGTCTTCAAGAGAGGGAGGAGTGGACCGTTGATATTGTCGAAGTGGATACGTTAACGTACACTAAACTCTACAACCACAATTAAAGTTTTATATATATATACACACACACACACACATATATATATATATATATATATATATATATATATATATATAGAGTATAGATCCTATGAGAACACCCCTAACGTGAGAACATGAGAACAGATTCGTAATTATGATTAGTTTTGTTACGAATGTGTCATATCGTTTAATGTATTATTCGTAGTTATTGTTGGTTGAGTGGATTATTCGTAGTTATGGTTAGATTCCTAATTATTAATATTCGTAGTTATTATTATTTTTGATATCTACTCTAAATCTCAACCCTTAATACTCACATCCAACGGTGTACGATTGTTCTCATGTTCTCACGTTAGGGGTGTTCTCATGGGAACCACACCCTATATAGATATACATATATATATATATATATGTATATATATATATATATATGTATATCTATATAGGGTGTGGTTCCCATGAGAACACCCCTAACGTGAGAACATGAGAACAATCGTACACCGTTGGATGTGAGTATTAAGGGTTGAGATTTAGAGTAGATATCAAAAATAATAATAACTACGAATAATCCACTCAACCAATAATAACTACGAATAATCCACTCAACCAACAATAACTACGAATAATACATTAAACGATATGGCACATTCGTAACAAAACTGATAATAATTACGAATATGTTCTCATGTTCTCACGTTAGGGAGTGTTCTCATAGGATCTATACTCTATATATATATGTATATGCATATATATATGTTTATATATATGTATATATATATATATGTATATGTATATATGTATGTATATGTATATGTATATATATATATATGTATATATATATATAAAAGATACTCTAAATAATAAATAAAAAACCCTATAGTTCATCGATTTTCATTTGGCCGATCTTCTACCCTGAAAAGCTCTAGCTACAAATCTTCAATTATCGAAGCTTCAAAGAATGATGATGATAAGATGCTTTACATACTTACAGAGCTTAAAAAGAAAGCAAAGAGGCATGAAAATCAACACAAAAATGGGGATAAGTATGGAGCAGAGGGGGTGTCTGGTTTCTTCCAAAAAAAAACACAAGCATATCACCAAAAAGGGAGGTAAATCAGATCTCGACTACGTTCCACAAATCAAAAATCATTTGGGACCGATTGCAGAAGATGGCTGGAAGGCCAGACCCAATCGTTTCATCTGGATTTGGGGCTTTTTCTTGTTTTGCATCGCTCTATCCGGACCATTGTTTCTTGTGACTAGGGAGCGATGTTGGCATTCTCTGGACAAGGATCTGAGAGGTGAAAAGGGACTCTACTACTCCATCCTGAAGCATGCAAATAAGAACAACAGATATCTGAAAGCTCTTCTGAGCAAATTAAAAACTAGGAAGGAATCAGGCCTAATCAGGTGTTACTACTCCTTTTCCTCTTATGTCTCCTCTTATTTGGGCATCTTCCTTGTTGTGCAAAAGCAAACCTGCATATTGATCTTAAGATCAACTCAAGCCATAAAAAAAGATTTGATTGCTCGTTGTCCCTATTAGAATGCATAAATTATAACAGTATCCAACATATCTGGAATAAATTAAGAACTGAACATATGAACAAACCTCTGTATAAAAGGACCCTTGTTCCTCCTACAAGCATTCAACTTAAACACATCTACATAGCTAAATACATAAAGAGAGCAACCATGAGTGAAAAAAAAACCAAAGTATGTGAGATTCCCAAAAACAATACCAGTGACAATCAAGTTCCTAATGCTAAAAGTGAAGACAACAAGGAAGCCAAAGATGAAGTGAAAGAAGATGATAGGAAAGCTGAGAAGGCTATGACCAAAAAGGGAAAGGACGTGCTTAATGATGATGCTAAGTTGGAAGATTACTTGAACCTCCTGTCCAAGGTGAAATATGACTTCACTAAAATTAGAAAATCTTCTCTTATGGGTAGAATCTTTGTCAATCCTTTCAAATTCAGTAAAGTTAGAACCAAGATTCTATCCGAGTGGAGAAATATCAAAGGTGAGGTCCAAATCATTCCTAAGATGAACCACTGGTTTGAAATTAACTTTTCAAACCCAAATGGTAAAACCATGATTTGGGAAAAAAGGCCTTATCACATTTTTTGTCATATTCTTATCCTTAGGTTTTGGAAGCCTAATTTCAATGTCTTTACTGAGAATGTGTCTGTTGTTGATGTGTGATCAATGATTATGAAGATGGAGTGATTCCTAACCTGTCTGATGATGGTAATGCCCTTGCTAATTTTCTACAACAAGTCCCTGCTCCCATTGACGAAGGAATCATAATCTTTGAAGGATCCTTCCACTCCTTTCATACCAACAATACTATGCATAGACAAATGGAGGAGTTGGATATGAAGAATGAAAGGTCCAAATCAACATCAAGCAAAAAGTGAATGGATGCATGTTGGAAGGGAGCAGGATTTGATAATATTTGTTTCGTCCCTGCAGATGGCCTATCGGGGGGAATATGCCTGCTATGGAAAAACTACCAACTAGCTAATGAGAAAGTTGAGCTAATCAATAAAGAAAAAAGATATATTACTATCAAACACATTAATATATCGAACAATGCAACCACGTGTATTCACCCAATAATATTACTATCATTGATCCCTAAGTCGGATAATCCTTCAGCAACAACTCACTATAGACCTATTAGCCTATGCTCAACTCTATATAAAGTCATTGCAAAAATATTGACAAACAAACTTAAGAAAATCCTCCCAAAACTAATTCATCCTCTACAAGGTGCATTCACCCAACAAAGATCAATCCACGATAATATCTTGATAGCTCATGAAATCTTCCATGGTTTCAAATCGAAGAAGGGAAAATAAGGATGTGTGGTAATTAAGCTAGACATGGAGAAGGCATATGACAGAGTGGAGTGGCCTTAAAGAAATTTGGATTCGCAGAGAAATTTATAGGATAGATTGAGGAATGTATATCCACAACCTCCCACTCCATCCTTATAAACGATAACCCAACCAAGATTTTTCGCCCAACAAGAGGACTTCAACAAGGTGATCCGTTATCTCCGCTTATTTTTAACCTTGTGGCAGAGATCCTTGCTAGAAACATCTAAAAAGCAAGTTATGAGGACAAAAAATATATTGGCTTCCCAATTACAAGAGCTGGAACAACTATACCATTCCTTGCTTTTGCAGATGATATTATACTATTCACAAAAGCTACTAACCCTTCATGCAATAAAATCCTTGAAGTCCTTTCAAAGTATTGTCAAATTTCGGGACAAAAAGTAAACTATCATAAATCAGCCTTCCAAACATCAGGCAACGTAGACAACTCAATGAAAAGAATGATCCAACAGAACACGGGTATTTCTCCTAGTACCTCTCTCGAAAAATATCTTTGATGTCCAATTATTAATGGGCGAGTGAACAAATCCATGTTTGAAGATGTCATTGAAAGTTCCAGGAAATAGTTAACTAAATGGAAGGCATCCTTCTTATGCCAGGAAGGGCGAACGGTCCTCATTAAGGCAAATCTTAACGCTAAACCAAATTTCATTATGCAAAGTTTTATGTTACCTTCATCGATTTATAAAGAACTTGACCAAATTAACAGACAATTTTATTGGAACAAAGGTCCAAACCATTTAATTAGCTGGGATAGACTTTGTAAACCAAAAGAAAACGGAGGGGTCGGAATTAGGAAAGCAGAGGATATGAATAAGGCACTCCAAATGAAACTCCAATGGAAAATTATGGCTGAACGAGATAATGTGTGGGTCAAGATAATAGAGGAAAAATACTTGAAAGGAAACCGCATTTTGGCAGTATAAAATTGGGAGAAACGCATCTTGGCAATGGAGAAGATTAATGAGCCTACGTCCAGACTTCGAACAAGGAATTAGATGGAATGTAGGGGACGGAAAAACTGTAAAGTTATGAAAAGACCGTTGGATAGATGACTGTCCACTAAAGCAATATGTCACAAATAAGGACCAGATAATCAACATCGAGAAAACAGTAAGTACCATCATTTCAAACAAAAAATGGGTACAAGGGAAAATTGTAAATCTAGCAAATATACTAAACTCGACGACCATTGTGAAAATTGTAAAGTTATGATTTTATGTGGATCTGGAACCTAGATATCATGTCAAAAATTAAAAATTTTCTATGGAAATTAACAATAGATGGACTACCAACCGAGAAAAATCTTGAAAAACAAAAAGTGCCGACACCTATGTATTGTGTTCTCTGCCAGCATCCTTATGAAAGCTCAAAACACCTATTCTTCAATTTCCCACACACAATTAACAACATTTCTGACGATGCAACTTGTATCTATCTACAAAACATAGACATATCTAACAAAAAGCTCCCAGAATTAATGTCCCTGCTAAGGGGGAAACTAGAGGAGCCCTCACTTACTACTCTTATTATCACTTGGTGGAACATATGATACATGAGAAATAAAATCATCTTCAATAATGCAAAAGTAATTGATATCACTCAAATAGTTGCTACACAGATCCAAGATTGGAAAAACATGAAGGATAAGGATAGGAAAACCAAGATAACAAAAAGGAGGAAGGAAAGGAGGATCAAATGGTCAGCACCAGACCAAGGATATGTCAAATTAAACTTTGATGGGTCTAAACGAAACGATGGGCAAAGTTCTTTTGGCTATATTCTGAGAGATCATAATGCATCTGTAATAGCGTTCGGCTTTGGAAAGTGTGGCTCAACCTCTGCCCTTCAAACAGAAGCAGTGGCCCTAAAAATTGGATTACTGAAAGCGAAAGAACTAGGAATACAGAACATCGTTGTGGAAGGGAATAACCTAACGGTTATCAACTCGATCCAAACTATTTGGAAACCACCATGGGAAATGGACATCCTTATTTCTGATATTTCTCTTATCCTGGCAGGTTTCAACCAGATCCTCATTAATCATATTTTCAGGGAAGTCAATGGCGCTGCCGATAAACTTGTAGCTATTGGTCACAACAACCCTGCCGTCGGTCTTACGGTCCCGAGTGAATTCGATGCCATCGTCCGAAAGGACGCTATAGGATGGTACAGCAATAGAGGGTGATCATTCCTAATTTCTTACCCGTCTAGTAAAAAATAACATGTATTTTTCTATTGGAAGGTACCCATATCTACAGTGTATGTACACCGAACGTATGTGTACCTTTATCATATATATACAGGAAATAAATTCAAATAATCCTCTTATATAATCTTATATGCAAGATTCGGGTGAGTAACTTTCTTGTGGAGAGGTGAGGAATTTAATTCGTGTTTTAATCGAGTTAAGTTTTTAATCACCAAATGTATATTATTTTTAAATTTCTAAAATAAACTTTTATCCTAAAAAATAAATGCATTTCGTTGTTCATAATCTGGAAATAAAAATGAAGTGATACCAAAATAATATGAACAATTAATGTATTAAAATAAATATCTAGTATTAAAAAAAATGATTTGTCACTCCTCTTTATATCGTATTTGTTCAAGTAACAATTGTTCAATAACTTTGGTCGAGTTGATCCTTGTTGTATATCCCTCATCTTTTTGTATAATACTAAGTCGGGAACCGTGTAATTGATAATTTATATAGACATATTTTAAATTATCAAAAAATAAATACAATGTCCGTTAATATAAGATGAAAACTAATCATAAAAAAGGTGTGCATGCAATGTCTTTTCTAAATATTTTTTTATATATTTAGAGCATCATAAGCACAACCTCAACTGTATCCTCCTCCTCTTGAACCTCAACTGTATCCTCCTCTTCTTGATCCATGACCATGACCCCTACCACGATCTCTAGGTCAATAGTAACTCACCATCTGCAGACTTCAAGAACTCGTTTATGCTCACAAACTACACACAAAAACATCCAATGTACAACATTTAACACAAAAAGTGTAATATCATTGAGGGTGAGGGGATCTAGTTTGATTTTTTCAACCATTATAGTGAAGTCAATTCAAGTGTGTTTCTTCTTAGCGCTCTCTTCCTTGTCTATTATCTCCTTACGCTTACCCTTGTCAAAACCCTAAGAAAAACAAAAATCAATAATGAATTAAAACTGTTCAAATAAAAATAACAATATGTGTATGATATGATAAGGAGATACCAGTTTAATGAATACTTCATCATTATCTTTCTTCATTGATATAATTTCTATTGAAGCCTCTTCTAATTGCGAATAGAATGTTGTTCTTGAACAAACCAGGTGTTTAACCAACCAGCTAGACCCTTGATTCACAAAATTGTTATCATTAATGGCAACTCAGTCGCTTCAAATATATCTTCTTAACTTACTAAGATAAGAAAAGATGCATTGCATCGATGTTCCAAGTCTCAAGAGAAATTGATAGATTACCTTCTCTTCTGGTTCCTTCTTCTCAAACTCAATTGCAGGGTTCTTATTGTTTGCATCAACATTTTCTTCCTCATCTATTGTTTATAAACAACGTCGCTTGCGTCGTTTGCTGTAGGCTCTTCAATTGCCCTAGATTTTTCATCTGCATAAGCATAGTAAGATCAATAAACACTAATAAAACTTTGAAAGAACATTGCATATAACAGACACAACTGAATCATGCCTAGAAATCTCATATGTTGGACTTCCCTAATTTCCACGACTAGCCCCGTCACGTTTATACTCCATCCTAAATAATAACACTAAGAAGGCATTAAATTGTATTTGTAGGCATATTATGTGAGAAAACAAATAAGGTTGAATGAAAAAAATGATAACCCGTGTCCAGTGCCACTGTGACGATCATATGTTCTCCGAGGTCTCTCGCCTTCCCCTACTTCACCGTTGCTAAAGCCACCGCATCTACCGTTTCTTGTTGGAACTAAATTATTAATATATTATGAACTATACATGTTTTTAACACATGGTGCGCCAGACACTTTTCGGGAACTTTCCGGGCACATTTTCGGTGGGCTCCGGCCATCGTCAACACCGGAAAGTGGGAGTTTTGCCTTTGTCAAACTTGAGTTTCATTCGAATGAGAAATGGAGACCCGAATTTGGTTGCTTGATAGGCAATAACTTGGAAAATAGTCAAAAATGGCGCAATCCCACATCGACTATATTGAGGGGAAATTTATGGGATATATAGAGGAGTAATGCACTAAAGGCCGTGGCCTTGGATCACTACCAATTTTCAATGAGGAACGGCGTAGGCAAACCACCACACGCGTGTGCGCCGAGTCGAGCTCGTGTCGACCCGCGCCGTGCTTGTGCGGAGCTGAGAGGGGACAAGACGGGCGGACCAAGACGTAATGTGGGCATACCACCTATGTTATGTTTTTGGGCTGGCTTTAATAGTCCAACATGTCATTTGATGGATGGGATGAGGCAGGTCTTGGGCTAGGCCCATCTGTGCAACAATGCAATAGATCAAAACAACAAACGGATCGGATATCCGAAATTCCATTTTGTTGGGTCAGTCAAAACGGATTCGGAAATCTATGGGATATACAAAGGAGTAATGCACTAAAGGATGTGGTCTTGGATCACTACCAATTTTCAATGAGGAACGGCGTAGGTAAACCACCACGCGCACCTGCACTGAGACGAGCCGAGCCGAGCCGAGCCGCAGCATGCTTGTGCTGAGCTGAGCTGAGCTGAGTTGAGCTGAGTTGAGCTGAGTTGCGTTGAGATGAGGCGGGCGGACCAAGAAAATGTGGGCTGGCCACCTATGTTATGTTTTTGGGCCGGCTCTAATAGTCCAACGGATCATCAGATGGATGGGATGAGGCAGGATTTTGGCCAGGCCCATTTGTACAATAGTCCGACGGATCTAAGCAACAAAGAATCGGATATCCGAAAGCCCATTTTGTTGGGTCAGTCAAAACGGATCTGGAAATGGGGGTCTGTTGGGTCAATTGTTGACTCCGAAATTGAGGGCAAAAATTAGGCCTGATTGACTCTGAATTTGGGCCACTCAATGGGCTTCGAAAATCATGTCCCAGATCCGTAACAAAGACTCCCATCAGCTCCTATAAATACAACCCTCCTCTCTTCATTTTCTTCATCCCATCTTCTCTTCTCACCTTTAGCTTACTAGCTCACTACCTTCTCGAGAGTATAACGCACTACCATTTGTTCGTAGGCTTCCGGTAATTTACGAAAGCCGGATTCGAACAACAGTTGTATCCTGAGATTCTTAAACACCATTAACCGCCGTAATACGGGGTGTTTTTAGGATTAAGGAAAGAGATTAAATCTCGAGTCTTTACAACTGACGCACTTGATCGGTATAAAATTCCGAATTTATTATTATAGTGCAATACTGTTTAACTAACGTGTTAAAGGGTTCATACATATGAGTTAATGTTAAGCTTGAGTTTTAAGGATTTCATCGCCTTGAAACAAGGGGGGGGGGCATGAAAGATATTCTTTATGATCAATCACCTTGTGAGTATAACATGGGGTCGTGTCTAGGAGAATAAGGTGAGGCTGAATTATCTAAATTCACTTATGAATAAACAGGGTTGTTCAAGGCCAAAATGAACACAACCAGAGAACTAACGTTTTGCGAGAAAATGAGACTTGTGTGATAGTTGTTGTCCCAGTTTACACAAAATTCCGGGTGGTTCAAGACATCATGATCACTACCTAGTTGAGTAAATCCGTTAGTTATTCACTACGGACGGTTCAAGCCTAAAACATGGCACCAATTCAGATGTAGTGATTTTTCGACTGTACTCTCAAAATTTTGTCTGTTTGAACAAAACAGAGAATCATATGTTTAGAATCATTTCTATTAATGTGGAGATTGTTGGAACTAAATTATTAAAATATTATGAATTATACATGTTTTTTAACACAAGGTACGCCGAACATTTTTCGGGCACATTTCCAATGGGCTCCGACCATTGTCATCACTGGAAAGTCGGAGCTTTGGCTTCGTCTCTGCGAGCTCTTGCTCGTGGTATATTCATACGTTAAATTTGAGTTCCGTTTGAATGAAAAATGGAGACCCGAAGTTGGTTGCTTGATAGACAATAACTAGAAAATAGTCAAAATGGGCAATCCCACATCGACTATATTGAGGAGAATTTTTTGGCATATATAGAGGAGTAATGCACTAAAGGCCGTGGTCTTGGATCACTACCAATTTTCAATGGGGGAACGGTGTAGGCAAACCACCAAGCGCGCGTGCGCCGAGCCGAGCCAAGCCGAATCGTGCTCGTGTCCATGCTGAGTTGAGCTGAGCTGAGTTGTGTTGAGACGAGATGGGTGGACCAAGACGTAATGTGGGCTGACCACCTATGTTATGTTTTTGGGCCGCTGTAATAGTCCAACGGATCATCAGATGGATGGGATGAGGAAGACCTTGAGCCAGACCCATCCGTGCAACAGTCCAACGGATCAAAGCAACAAACGGATCGGATATCCAAAAGCCCGTTCTGTTGTGTCAGTCAAAACGGATCCGGAAATAGGGGGTCCTGTTGGGTCAGTTGTTGACTCCGGAATTGAGGGAAACAGTTGGGCCTAATTGACTCATAATTTGGGCCAGTCAATGAGTTCCGAAAATCATGCCACAGATCCGTAACAAGACTCCCATCAGCTCTTGTAAATACATCCCTCCTCTCTTCATTTTCTTCATCCCATCTTCTCTTCTCATCTTCAGCTTACTAGCTCACTACCTTCCCGAGAGTGTAACGCACTACCATTGGTTCGTAGGCTTCCGGTAAATTACGAAGGCCGGATTCGAACAACATTTGTATCCTGAGATTCTTAAACACCGGTAACCGTCGTAATACGTGGTATTTTTTAAAATTAAGGAAAGAGATTAAATCTCGAATTTGCTCAACTGACGCACTTGATCGGTCTACATCTCCGAATTTATCATTATAGTGTATTATTGTTTAACTAACAGGTTACAAGGTTCATGCATATCATTGGTGTCCAATGCCGATGTGACAATAATATGAAGAAGCAAGAGGAGACACGTCGAACACTTAGCATTGGTGGCAGATGCACAAGGAAACACGCAAGACATCAAGTGTCGTTTCCCATGATTCATCCGTAAGTGTGGAAAGTAAAGGCGGGTCACTGCGTTGGAAAGGAAACAATAGGTTGAATAACAAACCAACAACCCGACAATAAAGCGTCACAAGACCCAAAACTCAAGATATGCTTAGTATAGCGAAAAAAACTCAATAAACTGATACTATTCATTCTCCTAACTCTTCCTTATATTATACCGAGGATGTACTATTTTCAAATATTTAAACTAAATTAATAAAAATATTAAATAAATAATATAAATTAAATAGAAAAGATAGGCGTTAAATTTATTTTAAAAAATTAACGAAAACATACGGAATTCCATCGACCCTGGGAGCCTTATCCTAAAGTATAAGCCACATCTGTTGAGAAAATACAATATAGTTTTCATAGCCTTCTCATGACTTTGACGATTTTATACGTTATTAAAATCAATCAAAATATTCTTCAAATTGAAGAAAATAATATTTATTTGATATATATTACACGTAGCACAAATGTACCGAATTTGTACATATTTGGACACGTGTGCAGTTTTTTGTGGCTGAACGTGTCACAATCAGATTGGTTCACATGATACTCTTTGCAGTCTCGATAATCCGGCGGATGCGGAATGCTGATCCAATACAAATATAACCTAAACACACGAGAACTGTTCTCTCCAAATTCCAAGTAAACCAGCGAGATATTTTTCCAAGTAATAAATTAGATTCGAAGACTCTGGAACCTTACATCTCAACGGCCACTATATATACGTAAACCTGCCAGTCACGAATCTCTCCCCATCCGTCAACTGTTATCATATGCTTGGTTAGAAATTTTGGAAAGCGCAGGGCGTCTCGGAAGCCTGTTGTGATTGATCGATCTTTAGGCTTTGCGAGTTGATCTCATCTGTTGACTCTTCACTGGCCGGCGATCGTGTCCTCAACTGCTCATTCTCCGATCCGGCGAGCGAAAGTTCGTTGATCATTCAAACAATTCGGTTTTTCTTATCATCTGCTGCCTTTTTGTCATCCCTACTTTTCTAATTTCATTGGATTCGGTCGGATTCCGTTGCGTTGTATTGTGATTGTGGTTGAGTTTGATTAACAATAGGTAGGTTTATGTTTTTTTTTTTTTTTTTGTCTCCCTAACTTTTAGGATTAAATATCAGTTGAAGCCTTGAAGGTGTCATGTTCGCTTGGCTGAGGATGAGCTGAACTTCAAGATTAAGTTGTTCCTAATGTTATCCATAGTTGACAATCTGTAGTGAGATCAAGGCAATAATTGGCTGATTATAATAGAATAAAAGTTAATCACCAACTTCAGGTAACAAAAAAGTGACAACCAAGCATAAAAATATTAATAATAAGATATGCTATCAATACTAGGAAATAATGGCCCTAATTATATATGTTTAACGAAACATGGAAATATAATTCAGTTCATTTCATAAGTATTAAGTAGAATGCAGGATTCCCAATGAACCGAAGTTTTAGGTCATGCTAGCTCTAGAAACTGAGGAAATAAGCTTTCAGTTCAACGTTAGAAGTTTACACTAGAACTTTTTGTGGGAAATTTTCAATCTTTATGATATTCCGTGATCTGGTTGATTATTTTCCCACTTGAAAGTTTCAGTTGTTTCAGATGGATTGCTTGAAATTGTGTTTCGGTTGCCTTGTTATGTATTTGACAGTGGCTGTGCTGGTTCAGTTGTTTATGCTTGTTGCTTCTTAGTTAATTGGATAGCTAATCAAATTCTATGGTTAACTGGGAAGAAAGATGACTATTTTTTCCCTCACTTTGCTTTGATTTTAATCACTCTACTTAAGCAAACCACTCCCTGTGATTCTCTTGTAGTCACAAAACTTGTAGAGATTAGTAGACTTTCTTACCCCTGATTGTTTGACCTGGGCTTTGTGGACTTAGTATTGGATGTCAGTTGAATTGACAGAGTCAATAATTGGAATAAGATTCAAAATTCGGGCCCTTCTCAAAACTGTTCAGCTCCTCTATTCCATGTGTCCTCACTCCAACCTTAGGTTAATTGAGGTGGTCTCGGTATTCCTGCTCAATGACATTGGAGTGGTTTAACTTCAATGAACATTGACACATAGATGACTTGTGCACATATGACCGGTGGTTAAACTGTTTTCATATTTTGTCTTCAATTTGTGGCGGTGAATTATTGCTTTTCTTGCAAAATAAATGCGGGAGGTTCAGTAGGAATGACCTATATGGCCTAATCTCTAACATCTCCTTGTAAATGATGTCACCCTTTCTCAACCTAGATCAAACTACTTTTCCTTGTCGAGGATTGACATTTAACTTCTAATGCTCAAAACCAGTACCAGTTTTATCAACTTCTTCTATAATCATACCTAATCGGAGAAGCAAATACTTGTTGTAACTTTCATTTGATAACTCCTGAATCATCAGTTTTATTCCTCGGCTATTAATCATGGCCATTTTATTTCCTTTCCCAAAAAAATCTTGGTTATTATTAACTTTTTATTTTAGAACCACTGAAAATATTTAGCTGGAGAAAAGAACATCGAAATCGTGCTTTAACATGTGGAAAAAGGTTTATCATCTAGGCTTTGCAGCATTATCTTCCTAGGAAGGGACAAATCAATATTTCCTGCATCTGGACCTGTGTAGTGCTACTGCCCTGTTCTCAGCAAAGGGAGCCTTAAAGTCGCAAGAGCAAACATTATGGTTTTTTGTGAATACTGTTTTTTAATGCCAAAAAAGCAGGGCTAATGAAAATTGAGTGTTGGTAAGTTTTGTTAGTGGAGGAGGAGCTGACAGTTGCCACTTGAGGTAGGCGTGTTTATGGACTATCAACACAAGTCACACACTTTGCCACTGCCATTCATTATGTTTAAGACCAGAATTGATTCTGTGATCTATTGATCTTACCAGAGTATGAGGAATCTATTGGTCGGGCCCATTCCCAATTTTGTTGGATTTTCTCTTGGACTTCCAGCGACCCATTTGATCAGGCAATGCTGTTTGGTCACTATTCAGAGCTGGAGGCTGTGGAGTCTGGAATGTTGTTTTTTAGAGGAATTCTTTGTAGATCTGATTGTTTGCTGATTCCTCCTCTTGAAGTTGTGCTGATTGGAGCTGTTCGACCTTTCTTCAATTTTGTTTGCTGATTTCACCATCTCTGCAGCAATGTTGAAGAAAACCAGGATGCGCATGGATCTGGCGCTATATATCTTTTGTGTAGCTCCTAGGATGCTTTTCTCTAAATATGCCTCTAAATGCAGGTGTAATTAGCCTTGCCTTTCAGCCCAGCTACTTTACACGGCTTACATCATGGAAGTTAGTCAAGCCCCGCATCAGCAATATCTCGATCCTGTCAAGATGTCCATTGAGAAAATTTATGATCATACAACTGAGCAGCTGGAGAGAGGTTGCATGGAATATGGGTATGCGTTTTTATTACAACATACCTCTTTTACATCCTTGTTGTGCTCAGATATCTCATAAACAATAAGTTATGTATGCAGGTGTCGTCATTATAGGCGCAGATGTAAAATTAGAGCACCTTGCTGCGATGAAATATTTGACTGCCGTCACTGTCATAATGAGGCAAAGGTTTGTTGGATCTCTTCTGCTAGTTAACTTAAGTGTTTGTCTAGGTTTTAGAATGCAGGTTGTTTCTTTTATTTGACAAATCGTAGAATTTTGACTGGACCCTACTTTTTCTTGTATAATAGTGTCTTCTGCTCAAATGATTCAAGATAAGGGTTGTTTTTTGGAAGTTTAAAAGATTTATGCTGCCAATCTCTGCTGCAGTTTAGTATTTAGAGATTAAGAATATAATATCCATTCAAGGTTGTTGAAATGTTTGTGAGTAGTAGTCTGTTAAATTTGATAATTACTGAGTTGCGTAATGTGCAGAACAACATCAATGTGCATAAGAGACAGAGACACGACATTCCACGTCATCAAATTCAGAAGGTAAACATTTGTTCCATTATCCTTAATGTATATCTGATTCTCTAAATCCCAAGTCCTAATGCTGAAACTTAATTCGTCTTGATATCCAGGTGATTTGTTCCCTCTGTGGAACTGAACAAGAGGTATGCTGATTAAATCTTTATTGCTAAATTCTCCATGTATTATTATATTATGAATAAAGTTGCATGCCTTCCTTCGTTATTTATATATTTTGTTGTACATAGGTGAGACAGATTTGTATTAATTGTGGTGTGTGTATGGGGAAATACTTCTGTGACACATGCAAATTCTTTGATGATGATGTAAGTACTCTCTTGATTTATGTCAAAATTTTTGCAGTACTGCTAGTATTCCACTATTCCTTACTGGAGTTTACCAGATTCTGTTATAGTTTGAATATAATGGATAAAAGCTAAATAATAGGTTTCTCTGGACTTGACTTCATCTGTTAATTCTGTAGATATCAAAGAAGCAGTACCACTGCGAAGGTTGTGGAATCTGCAGGTATGGTCTTCTGGGCAGCCTTCATTATTTATATTATGCAGTAATATTTATATAAAAATTTTAGAAACAAACTAGCATCCTTGAATTCCGTAATGTTTTGAGTATTTGGTTATTCTCCTTGATCAAGTTCTCTGTACGGCTTTGGTTAATCACCTAACTTCATCATGAACTGCAGAATTGGAGGGCGAGAGAACTTCTTTCACTGCTACAAATGCCGTAAGTTATTGCGCTAGACACCTTGAATTTTCTTCTCTTTGTTTTAGAGAAATGTTGACTAATATGTGCTTTTGAAAAGGTAGGTTGCTGCTATTCTATGGTCTTGAAGAATAGTCATCCATGCATTGAAGGTGCTATGCACCATGATTGTCCTGTCTGTTTTGAGGTACAATATATGAACACAAGAGGTGCTCATGATGATTAACAAAGATGAAATGACAGTTTCTCATTAAATATGTTTATTATTTTACAGTATCTGTTTGAGTCGACAAATGATGTGACAGTATTACCTTGTGGACACACCATCCATGGAAACTGCTTAAAGGAGATGCAGGAGCACTTCCAGTGAGTGATTGTATCTTTATTATTGAAGATTTCTTGAATCTATGATGGAAGTTTATTAATTAGTTCCTACCAAGTTATCCTTCTGCAATTGCTTTGATGCAGATACGCTTGCCCTCTGTGCTCAAAATCAGTTTGTGATATGTCAAAAGTTTGGGAGAAATTTGATATGGAGATAGCAGCAACACCAATGCCGCAGTCTTATCAGAACAAACTGGTACATATTTATCCTCACGCTTCTCATTTCGAAATTTACATTATCAGAATGTTTAAGCAACACACTCTTATTGATCAAACTACTAACATTGCAGGTTTCTATCTTATGCAACGATTGCGGAGTGAACTCCAAAGTACAGTATCACGTAGTGGCACAAAAATGCCCGAATTGCAAGTCTTACAATACTCGTCAGACGAGAAGCTGAACAAACTGTGGCATTGATTATCTCTCAATTTTGGAAGTTCCTATGGCTCACCATGCATTGCCCTTATGAAGAGTCGTGTTTTGGGTTCTAGTAAAGTGGATGACAGTTGCTCCGGTTTAGCATCACTTGTCGCAGGTTGTACCAATGGCAGTGCTCACTGCATCTGTTGTCCTGCCCTGACTTCATCTTTTGTCCAAATATGTGTTCTTTCTAGTTTCAAATCTCTCACCTCTTGTTGTCACAGAAGTGTATCCATTTTTCCCTCCAAAAATAAAACCGGCAAGCTAAAAATCCTTTTCTGCTTATATTCATATTATTTACATTGTCAAGTACCAGTGCAGGAAGTTGGTTGTTTTCTTTGTAATGACATTGTTTATATGTGTGATATTTAATCCCAGTTTGGTTGTAACTCTGAAACGGAAAGGAAATGAATCTAATCCACATGTATATCTTGTTCATAAATTTTTTAGAATCATTCCTTTTGGTTTGATGCAAAATGCATTAGCTTCCCCCATTTTGTTTCCCTATAGGGTATTAAAACCAAACCACAAGGAATGATTTCAAAAAGTTTCATGAACAAGTGTAGACTTATGAACTAGATTCGATTCATTCCGTTTCCGTAGTAAAATCAAACGGGCCCTTAGATGATCTAATTGATTCAGCTACTACATATTTGATACGAAAACCAGAAAAAGAGAAAAAAAATATAAGAGTTGAGTACACTTGGATAGAAACTTTGAACTTTCATATTACTAGCTTGCAACCTATACTAGCATGGAGAAGTGCCATGTATCTTTATAGTTACAATTATATAGTCCTTTTTTGCTTACATCAAAGAAGTCATACTCTTGGAGCATGAGTCTTGTCATCAGGGTCTTCCATCACTGAACCTTCCCAAAGCTCTTCCAACTCTCTTCTCATCCACGAGACTACAACCACAGGCCCCAATGTCGAAGGTACCTGCACTAACCAAACATGAGCACGGAAAAACAGACGTGAAAGAGAAAGCGATAACATAGTTGAGCTTGTTATGTTTCAAGTGTGAGAAACCTACCAGGTAAAGAAGCGCGGGCTGAGGTGAGCGAGTCAATATTCCAGCTGCCAAAGCAGAAATGAGTCCAATGGCGTAGCCAGATACTGCATACCAGATGTATTTGTGGCCTTTCGATGATGCAAAGTCTAGGGGACTGACTGTGTCCCGGCTTTTCCTATAGTCAAAACAAAGAACCAACGCCAATAGCATCGCAGGGATTGCCTGGATAACAAATACCGTGAGCAGAAGTTACACGGGGAGTTATAGACAAACGTAAATGACGACAACAAAAAGGACACAAGTGAATGTAAGTAAAAGACCAATATATGCAAAGAACATAGACATTTTGTGCCTGGTACTCTGGTAGGCATTTCAGTAAATAAACAAGTAAAACACTTTGTGCTTGCAGATTGCACCAGCTGATAGCCATACATTTTTTTATTCATGTATTACTTCTACCAAGGCCCCAAGGGCCCGTTTGGTTGCTTATCCAGAATGAAAACGGAAAGATAATGATCAAAAATAAAGAAAACTAGGCTAAATTACCCTTCTTTCCCCTCTTCCTAAGAAAATCAAACATAATGGATCTTAAAGATCACCACTTCTCTTCATTTGCTTAGCTATGACCTTTCTGTTTCTGTTACCCATGAATAAACAAATTAGCCCTCCTAACATTCTTGATGCATTCACTATCTCCAGAAACAAATCATATAGGGCATGTCTTCCTATATCAGTAGCATCAGAAAACATAATGCAACTCAAAAGCATATCTTGATTTTAAACGAATCAAGCATCAAACATGCATAAAGATGGTCAAACAGTAAACGATTCAAGCATAATATAACTAAGCAATTACGGAGAAAAAGGCCCATTGAGGCTGCAGCTAGACAGATCACTATTCAACAGTTTAAGATATTGTTATATAAATAAACGGCATAACAAGTATTTATTCCATAGAATGGATGCATATGACTAGAGAGAAGAGGATCAAGTACCATATCTCCAAGCCCAAGCATCATGAAATCCGACGAATTTCCATCGGGCAGCACACCACCAAACAAGTTGCGAGGGAAAACGATTTTCACAGGCAACTCTAACTTCTTAGTAATCAGTTGCAATCCGGGAAGACTCAAACTATTAGCAACCGTGTGAATAGGATTGGATGCCTGTTGAGTTGCCACAGAAACCATCACATTCGCACCAAAGAATCTCTCAGAGTAAAATACCCAAAATATGTCATACAAAAACAAACAAGCCAGAAGCATTGCACAGATCTTTATATTTGGGAGCCGCACATGACTCACAAACGCAACACAAATGGAAATCCCCAATAAGTTGTTCAAGATCCAATTCCCTGAAACAAGCCATGAAATGACTATGCCACAGCAAAACACCAAGAGCAGCCCTTGAAACCGGGTAACTGACTTAGAGCAGCATCGACAAACATACGGGTCAGTTAACCCGATTTTCGATCTCAGTTGATTGACATACGGAGAGAAGCAGAAGAAGAGGGACGAGGCAGATGCAATGGCAGTGAAACCAGTCAGCACTTGTGACACAGAAGAAAACAAGTAGAACATAAGAATCAAACTGAATGAGCTCATGACAGGAATCATTAGGGCTTGGGACCTGTCTAGGGTAATGGCTGCCTCCGAGAAATCGCGATTCCTCTCCATTTCCTTGCCATAGTTGAGAGCTCGGAAAGCAGATCCAAATGTGACTGAAACGGCAGTCACCATGAGGACAATCGAAGCCGGTTCCAACAAATACGCGAGTTTCCACAACGACTCCATGATCAAAAAGAAGTTGAATTTTCCCCAAATCAAGATCCCTTATTCACCTCTAAAACCAACCAAAAATAAAAATCAGAATACCCAGATTGAGTTCTTTGCAGCCAATGCTGCGACACTTCTTCGTGAGATCTTGACCGCGGAAAGTTAATCACTAATCAGCCTGAGCAAAAAAAAGAAGAAATTCACAACAATTTAATCTACCACGTATCTCAACAGCAAAGAAGAGTTTTATGGTCAACGATTGAATTGGTAAAGCAACAACTTGTGAAAAAGATGAGAAATTAGGGTTGGGAATCAGAAAAATGGGATAAATTCAGAAGGGCAGTAGATGAAAGAAAGGAAGTGCAGGTTACCTGACGTATCGGAAACCATGAGAGAAGGTCTAGGTAGAAGAACAGAAACTCGCCATTTTCGATTGCAGAGGAAAGAGGAGCCAAGATCTAGGGCACTAGTTGTTGATGTCACTCCATTTCCAAAATAATATTTTGTTTGTCGTAAATAGTAGAAAATAAGGTATTCTACGTAACGTATTATGGGTTAGTAACTTGGTATTGGAAATTTTGAGGTGATATTAATATGTTTGCGTAATATGTGATATTAAAGGCATCCATATTAATATATACGATTCTAACAAAAAAAAAAATATATATATATATATATATATACGTACACACGATTCTTTTCTAAATAAGAAAGAAAGTGCATGTTACATGTGTATGCGTTATTTGCGTAATATGTACTATTAATATGTTTGCGTTTGCGTAATATGTGATATTAATACGTTGGCACATGTAATTCAATTTTGAAATAAATGATTTTTTTTATGTAGATTTAAGTATGTATTTTAATTTAGATTTTCACCTCAAAATCTAAATGGTAATTGTGAACAACGTAACAACAAGAAAAAAGTATCACAGTATAAAAGTAGATAAGAGAATAGAGAATTCAAAAGAAAAAAGAATGAATTTGGCCCGACCAATCAAAACTTATGAGAAAAGCAAGTTAAAGTAGTGAAGAACTAATAAGAACAATGATGAACACCAAGCTTTTCCTTTGATTGATCCAAATTTTCGTCCAAATCAGCTCCAAAATAAGTGTCTAGATCTAAGATAGTATGAGAAGTGTATGAAGAGATGATACAATTACATTCAACCAATATGCTTATATAGGGCTCTAAAGACATGGTCCCTTAGGAAGCAAGTGGATCAAGTGACAAAGATTACAAAGTTAGTTAGGAAGAATCTTCTAGAAGGAGCTGATGCAGAAATTCAACAAAGACACCCTCAAGTAGAATAAACACCTTGGCTGAGTTTCTACTTTATTCTCCTTAACCTCGAGTTCTTCCACGACTTACTAGCATCTTCTTCTCTCGAGTTTTCTTGTCTTCCTTGCTCGAATGATGTGGTAAACTCGAGAGATGCTGGCATATCTGCATTCTTGTCTTCCTTGCTCGAGTTGAGAAGTCTTGTTTGCTTGAGTGGAGAGTCACTCGAGGTTAACTTGGGAAACGTTGAACTTTATGCACAACAAAGTCATCTTTGCTTAAATGAAATGTCTTCTTCTCTCGAGTTTTCATGGCTTATTTGCTCGAGTTTTGAGTTCACTTAAGAAAAGTTGACGGATTCCTCTATGTGGTTGCTTAGTCCAAGTTTTACCTTTCTCTTTGTCTGAATTTTGCCTCACTTTATGCTCCTTCCTTGGGTTTTCTTAGCTTTATTGACTTCATGCTTATATCCTTGCTTGCTTTTCCTCTTTCCTTTGCTCTTGAGATGGATGATGAGTTGATGTATGATGTGTGAATGACTTGAGTGATTAGATATCTTCATTTGAGCTTCATTTTGGCCAAAGTACCTACAAAGACATGAAACAAGGGAAGTAGAAAATATTTTGACAATTTAAGCTCTAGTTAAGATATGAATGCTCAAACCATGCAAAACAAAGTAAAAACACACAAAAATACTTCCAAAATTGTCTATACTTCTAGGAACATCCTCCGGGGTGTCCGAATATTTTCCAGTTTAAACCTTGAATAATTATAATGTGTGCAAAGGTTGAAGAATGTCCCAAGATCTTCTTGGTTATCGAGCATTTTGTTCATTAATGCAAGAAACTTTTCAAATTGCTCATCTAGTAAAGCTTTGTTCCTTCGTTGTGAGAAAGGGAGAGGAGTCTTGTATAGGGGGGGGGCATAAGGTGCTTCTTTTTCAACTGACTCTTTCACCGGTTTTTGCATCTTAGAGAAGGAAGGAATGACGGCAACTGGTTCTTTAGTTACTTTTCCGCTCCTTAAAGTTGATAACATCAACTTCTTTGGGGTTGATCTAAGTAGCGGGCGACACCACTTGCTTGGTCAACTCTTTTGTCTACATCATAAATTCAGCTTTCGTTGACGCTATGTCCGATGTTAAGATTTCCATTTTGAGCATCATGACCATCATGGTCTCCATATGAGTCTTCGTTGGTGGAGATGGTACCATTAGAGGAGGGTTAACCTTTGGTGGGGAAACGATGTTTCAGTTAGTGAGAGTAGGGTATTGATGAGCTATGTGGTCTACCTTACTAGACATTTAGCACTAACTAGTTAGTTCAATAGCAACAAGGTCGTTACTTTGGGAATTACCTTTTTCTTTAAAAATATTTATCTCTTGAATTCTTTTTTGTGAGAGAAACTTTCCCACATGTTCAGCTACATCAATGAGATGATCCCAATCGTCATCTACGCGTTATTTGGTGAACATGTGATGATTAGCAATGTCTACCATATCTCTAGTCACATCATTTAAACCAATGTAAAAAAATTTGAGCAAGACACTCTTGTTAAAACCATGATGTTGAAAAATGTATAGCATCGTTGTGAATCTTTCCCAAGCATGGTGGATATCTTCATGATCCTCCATTTCAAATTTACACAGATTCATCCTGTAATTGTGAGTTCTGCTAGGGGTAAAGAAAACACTCAAAAGTTGGGTAATGAATTGTTCTCAGGTAGTGTACTTACCTATTAGTTCTCTTCCAAACCAGTCATGAGCTTTGCCACATGAATTCCCGCATTTTTATGGCATCTTCTGACACATTACGGAATTTGATTGTATTCATTATACCTTCAAATTTCCTCAAGTGTTGGTGTGGACTTTCATTTTTCTCACCATTGAATTTGCATTCACGAATCATGTCTATAGTAGAAGCGCTCAAGGCAAACTCTCCAACTTTGTTGTTTGGAAGCATCCATGCATGGGTGGGAACGGATTGTTTAAGATCCATCCTTGCTTCTAGTGTGTGCGGTTGATCAACCTTGTCTATATTTTTTTGCCTATGGAACAAAAAAAAATATCAAAAGTAACAAGAAGCCTAAAATTAACCGACTATTAAAAATAACCAAAACTATTTGCAGTCTCCGGCAATGCCGCCAAAAACATGATGGCCCTAAAACCTACCTACAAGAATGACGGGGTCGGTTGTAGTATATTAGTGTCGAATCACAGGACTACGTCTGATTTCGATGTAAATAATAGACAATTGTGCTTAGTGAAGGAAAAAAAAACAAGAATCTCCACTATAATGAGTTGAAGTAATATTCCATATATGAAACTCATGAACATTGATATGTGAACATTGTAGGTAACTATCGAATATATCCTTTGACATAGGCAAACAATAAATGTGCTTTCAAACTCGCGTAACCCTTAATTTGACAGTTCGACAAGTATAGAAAAACCCTTTAAGAACTTAGAACTCCAGAAAAGACCAAGAATAACCTTCACTTTTGTCCCATCAGTTAGAAAATGTATAAAGACTGGAACTTTCTACGATAGTTAGAAATTCTCAAAGTAAAAGGTAGGTACCAATCCCATAAACTAAGTGTTTTTCAATATATCCAATAAAATAACATTCGCTTGTGGTCCTTACGCTATTTTATCTAAACTAGTTATAAACACCACTTCTTTCGAATATAAATAAAAAGTGAAAACAAAGTTCTTTGAAAAGAAGCAATATCACAATCTCAATTCATAAACATATACGCAATAATAAATCAAACCATTATAGGGATCCTCCAATCCTTAGATCTAGAGATAGATTAGCCGGACATGATTGAATGTAGAACAATATTTGATGTGGGACCATCCTTGACATCTACGACTACGCTACATAGATCATTTCACCAATCTAGAAGCGAGAGAAACTCAAGAAAGGAGCGCTTACAAGTTGCAAACATGGGGTGAATTGATGGAATGGAAGATTGTATGGCATATGAAGAAATCGACCAATACTCAGAAAAATCAACCTAATAAATCGGCTGATTTTCCTATAGGAAACTCGATCGATTTTCATGTCCGATTTTCTTCAATGGAACGAGTTGCAAAAGATCCGGCCATGATCTTCTATCTTTTGGCAATTATATCTTGTTATAGTTCCTTAAATATTTCAGACTATTTTAAGAGATTATTTAGATTCTATCTTTTTAGATTTTAGATTTTAGATTTTTAAAGATATCTTTTCTAGATTATGTTTTAAAGGATATATTTTATAGAACATATCTTCTTAGGTTTTATATTTTATTTCTTTTAAAGATATCTTTTCTAGATTATTTTTTAAATGATATATTTTATAGATCATATCTTTTTAGATTTTATAGTTTTATATATTTGAAAGATATCTTTGCAAGATTATCTTTAAATATATTTTCCTAGTTTTATTAGGATTAGTCTCCCTTATAAATAGCCTTAGTGGGGGAGATTGTTTAGTAGATTATATTTGATGTCTTTTAAAGATATCTTTTCTAGATTATTTTTTAAATGATATATTTTATAGATCATATCTTTTTAGATTTTATAGTTTTATATATTTGAAAGATATCTTTGCAAGATTATTTTTAAATATATTTTCCTAGTTTTATTAGGATTAGTCTCCCTTATAAATAGCCTTAGTGGGGGAGATTGTTTAGTAGATTATATTTGATATATTTTCCACAAATTGTGTGAACTTGCAGCTTTGTTTATAAAGTTTGTATTTTATGCATTCCTATTCAATCAAAAAGAGAGTCTTTGATTAGATCGTTGTGAAGTCATTGCTAGATTGTACTTGTGTGTGTTAATATTTTTAAAGGTTGATGCTCCTGGTCAATCCTAGTCCCTCCGTGTGCTTGTCTTACTTAGAAGACTTGTGTAAGGTTAAAGAAGTGCGGGTTAAGGTAAGCTCTTTGTTAAGGGGTTTTGACACATCATTGGTCAAGGTTCTTTGCGGGAATATCTTGATTCATATCTTCCTCTATCTATCATTTATCAATTTATATTCATCTTCTTATCTTTCCATATCATCCATTAATCCGTGTTATGAGTTTGTCTAAAAATCGACTTGTTCATCAGATAAATCGACCGATTTATTCCTTAGAACAACCCGATTTTATCTCAGTTAAGGACTTTCAATCTAGATCGGGAACTGCGGCTTATCCCCGCATCAAAATTTATTGAATATAGAAACTACGTAAACAAAGTCACAATGTTTGGTTCCAACACAACGAGGAAAATCTTCAAGCGGGAATTGAAATCTACTCTAGAACTATTTGACGACTACAAGATGAGAGGATGAGATAATGATGGATGATAAGGGATATGCATAACTAGGGCTGATATATGTGTTTGTATAGGGTACAAATCGGATCCAAATATATATAAGGTAATATATTTCCAAAGATAAGATCAAAGTATATGATTCGGATCATCAACGCAGGTGCAATGGCACCGAGACGGCATAAAAGCCATTTGACATCCCGTATGTGAATTAAATTAGCAAAAGTCGTGCATGTGAAATTCCAAACGCCTTTGAGATGGCCTTGAGACGGCATGACAAGCCGTATGTACGCCGTCTGACATCCTGCTTGACGCTTTTTTGACAGTTTATAAAATTGAATTCCCCGATGTTCTGGTTAGAACTACGTGACCCATGAGTACTACTTTTGAAGTTGTTCAACTTCTCAAGCCTCTAAGCGTGCGTGCAACTAATTTTTAAATTTATAAAACTGAAATAAAGCAAGCAAACCCGCAGTGTACAGATCGGCGTAGTTAAGCAAGTATTCGAGAGTATCGAACTCAGGGATTTGGTGAGTCAAATATCAGTTTCGAATAATCGAGCAAGTAAAAGTATAAAAGCTTTGCAAATATTGGGGAAAACATCAATCCTAAAGATCCATGTATCCAATTGTGGCAATCAATTCAAGATATACTAAAGATGTAAGGACAGAGTTGAGATTGCAAAGGTATACTAAGGTAAGGTTGAGTACGATGAAGTTCCAAAACCTTATATGACTAACCCAAAGACTCTCTCTATAAAGGTTGTTGAGACTGCAATATAGAAAGGATCAAAAGGCAAGAATTAATCTCAAATACCCAATGCCCAAACCCAAGGAATCAAAGACAAGCCAAAACGGTTAAGGTTGTGACACTCGAAACCGAAATAGAGGATGTTGAGTCTCACTACTACCTAGGAAAGGCAAGCCAAGGCTAGGTTAAAGCAAATCTTTAACTTTGGATTGAAGCAAAAGCGATGTTCGTAAAACAGAAAAAATCACGGCCAGATCTTGAGATTCCACGGCCGTGGAACTCAAGAACAACCTGTAATTTAGGGTGTCGACGAAGTTTCTCACACTCTTATGGTCCAATCTGTTTACGATCGATCTATCATCATCTAAGCCACAACTATCAACCCTTCACCTTAGAATTGCTAAAGGGTTTTAGCCAACAATCATTATCATTGAATCAATATTCAAATATGAAAGAGAGAAAGATGAAAACCCTTGAAAACTCAATAAACACTTAAAATCAATCTCAAATCCGAATAACAAAATAGTATGTTCAATGGATTCAGAATATGGAACAAGAATCCTCACAGTAATCTTAGGCAACAATGAAGAACGGGTGTCAATCCGTCTCCGAAAGCAAAACCTAAGAAAATCTCCCAAGTATGCAATCTCCAATATCGCGTCTTCAAAAGCCGCACTTCCGAATCTCCCGTCTTGAGTCGTAAGCAAGGTCCAATTCAATCCCTAAGCAGCCGTCTCCAAAGCTCTAAGCGAAGGTCCTCGAAACTCCCTTCCCAAGCCTTCTTATAGGGCGAAAAAGGGTTACGAGAAAGCCCAATAATTGTCGCTGACGTGGCAAATATGACACGTCATCTTCGTTATGAGAATCACGGTCTCCTTACTTTTCATGGCCGTGGTTTAGACCGTGTAACTTTCTATTTTGCTTCAAAATCACTTCTCACGAACTAAGGCCACTCCACGGCCGTAATTCAGGTCGTGGAAATCCAAAATGTTTTGTGAAAGCCTTTGTTTCGTGGCATTCTTCACTCGTGCTCCTTCCTTAGATCCTCCAATGCATTCCTTTGCCATCTAGCACGATCAAATACTCCTTTCCTTCCATCATTTTCTCCAATTCTTGCCCTTATTCACCTATAAACAAAACGAAGCTAGTGTAGATCTCTATATCGACAAAGTGGGCGAATGAGCTCACAATTGCTCCAAACTCATATCCTTGTACACATAAAAGAGGGAAAAACAACTAAAACAAGTGCCTAAAATATAGTCATATTTCATGCTAACAAAATACCCCATACTTGTCACTTGCTTGTCCCCAAGCAAGGTTTCAAAAGCTTAGAACCCAAGTGAGAATGAAATATGATTGCGAAAGCAAAAACAAAACAATCTCATCCTCAAATCTTGCTCCATTCATCCTTGAAAACGCTCATACGCATAAACCAAAGAATGTAAAGCAAAGAAACATCATAAATTGCTTAAACTTCAAGACAAACATCATAACCTTCAAGTGTTGTCAAAATCAAGCATGTGAAACTCCAATTTGGATCACCAAGTCGAATAACACTCTTAAGATCTTAAGGTCTGTCAAAGTAAGGTCAAGAATATGGAAAGGGTGGGAAAACTTGTAAGGGATGTGATGTATGAATCCGGGAAAAAGGAACAACACAACTCTTTTCTTTTTACCATTTGCAACACCCAACAACTTAGAGCTTTGCTCTTTTCTTTTTGCACATAATTTTCTTTTTTGACTTTACTTTTGGAAGTATGGACAGCGGTGCACAAAAACCGAAGCCTAGGAGATTGGCGTTTCTCAATTTCGAGATGCCTCAAACCCTTGATGCACATACAATAATCCGTTAGGAATATCACTTAATCCGACTTTGGCAAGGCACAAACACCCGGCTATGTGAATGGTGCCGAGTTACTCATCATCATGATTGACTTCCCCAAACCTAGAATTTCTATACTTTGAATGCAAACAATTGCTTTCATGGCCCTCCCACATCAAACATGCCAAATTCAACTCTTCCTAATTCCCGGATAGGTAAAGGAGGCAATATTTTATTGAGGGGCTAAATGATCTTAAGAAAGAAGTAAGAAATTCGAAGTGCCTTAATCATCTCATAAAGAAGTATAAGAACTTATATTGTGATTTCAACCTTCGTTCCTCAATATGATTTAGATAAAACCTTCACATTATGAAACTTGCAAGAAAGGATAAACAACAAACTCAATTCCTTCTCAATTCATAGTTCAATTTAAGCATACAATTGTCATCAAAAACTCATTCCACAAGTAAGAATCATCATAGAAGTCATCTCTAATCTTAGAAGCACAAAAAATTTTCAAAATCCAATCAAATTTTTATGGGTTTTTCAAAGCCTTTTTCATGCAATGCAATAATGAAACGTGTAACAAAGAAACGAAACATGCAAGTGTTCATGGATTAAGCAATCAAAGTGAGTAGCGTTATTACAAATGATAGTCATACTCCACCCCATACTTGAAACATACATTGTCCTCAATGTTCAAAATAAAATAAAGAAAATAAACAAAGAAACTCACTAGAAGGCGGTGAAGTGGCTCAAACCGGCAATCATCTCATCTCGTCACTGGGAAGGCGGCGGTGGGAATGGGTAGAAATCCGAGCTGAAGTTCCGCCCAAACTGCTGGCGGTAAACGTCCCTCAAGATCCGGGCGTTTTCCTGGCGCTCAACATCATGGGCCTACTGGTGGATCTCTAGATCTCCCACTCTCCTCGAAAGGTCAGTCGCCCACTCCAGTAACTGTGAATACCAAGCAGGGGGCTGCTCATACCATGCCGGGGCAACTGGAGGTGCTGGTGCAGCTGGAGGTGCACCGTACCATGGAGGAGGGGCTCCCATCCACGCCGGCTGCTGTCCGTACCAAGATGGTGGAGTCTCCATCCAATTCGGCCTCTCATTCACGCTAGCCCTGCGTGAAGAAGAAGAACCGGAAGGTCCAGAAGGACGGGGATATCGCCTAGGAGGCTCGGGGAAGTCGGCCGGCTGGTCCGGGAATGTGCCAAAGTCATGCTCGGCACCTCCTACATCATGATCGTCTCCTCCCCTCATCTCATCATCATCACCCTCAGCCGGGACCTTATCCGGTACGTATGGGGGAGCTACAAGCCTATTGGCATGCATGGGTACAAAGGTCTCCTTCCAATTGTGACGACCTAGCATAATGGAGTACTCGGGAAGCCAAGGGATACCTCTTCCACCCCTCTCCTCCCAAGGCATAACGGCTGTAGGTGGAGCTCGGTGTCGGGGGAAAATGATACCTCTAGTCATAAGACTATTGAGACCCAAAGGTCTCGCCTCTATCATAGTACAAGCGGAATAGTCTATCCCCAACTGGTTGGCTATGTGAGTCACCATGCCCCCGTAACCTATGTTTCCGGCCCTCTTGTTTTCCAGCTTGCCAAAGGTAGAGGCTAGGAGGGTAGAGCAATCGGCGGAAGTGTCGGTAAGCATGCACCAAAGAAGGAAAAGCTCATCGGTCTTGATCTTTTGGGGTGTCTCGGTCCTAGGAAAAAGGCACTCCAAAAGAACTCTATGGGATATCTTCAAGGCTAGGTGGTAGATGAGCTTAGCCTTGGTGTCGGCCGGTTGCCATCTATCCTCGGAAGCATAGATCATGGCAATGCTACTCCAGAAATCCTTAGCATAAACACCTCCCGGAAACCTCCCATTAAAACTCTCTTGAAACCCAAAGAAGGTTCCAAACTGAATAATGGAGAACTCGTAGTCTTGCTCCATTAGCCTAAAGGATACCGTCCTGTTGACGGCGCTATGCTCGAATGAGGTCACAAACTCCCTAGTTATCTCTTCGTATGCATCCTCTCTAATAGAGGAGAAGATGATCAATCCGACTCTATCCAAGAGCCAAGTCAAGTCAGCCACAACGTTAAGCTCCTCAAGCTCCTCTAAGAGGAGGTACCTAGGTCCTATGATCAACCTTTTCTCAATCCTTTCCATGGCTTCCACATAGTCTTCGTGGATTCTAGGGATTCTAGGAGGTGGTGGTGATGGTGGTTGACCAGGGGGAGGTTGGGAAGAGGAGAAACTATCATCCTTTCGCTTCTTGTTTTGGTTAGACTTTCTTCTAAATATTTTTCTTCAAAAACAGAAAAATCCACGGGTTGTTCTTGATTTTCCACGGCCGTGGAAATACCTAGAACCGTGGTTTTGCTCTGTCGTTCTCAAATCTCAGCAAATTCACACCAAAATCAACAAGCACAGTCCTAGACTAATTCCGAACTCAAATTCGTCCAATTCTCCTACAATCTTGTAAAGAAATTGAACCAAATTGATTCAAGAAAAGAGTAGAGGATAAAACCTAGGTTTGGATTTGAAAATTCCAAAATCCTTCTCCAATGTGGATTTTTCACTCGGTTTGACGCTTGAATGTTGTAGATGGTTGAAAATGCTCCACTTTAGGCTGAAGAATCGATCGAATCGGACTCCGAACGAAGAATTATGGGATGAGGAAGGGTGACGGCGATTTGGGCGTGGTTCTGGGCGTGGAAAGGGGGTTTTGTGGTGTTTTTGTGAAGGAAGGTGGTTTATATAATGGCCGTAATTTTTCTGAAAATTACGGTCACTTGAGGGGTTCCACGGCCGTGGTTTTGGCCGTGGAATTCTCTGTTTTACTCCAAAACTTGTAGTTTTATCACTTCTTCCGACTTTTCTTCCTTCTTTTTCCCATTCTTTATTCCTACATCCAAAAACATAACATACCGGGAGGTATCGAGGGGAAAACAAAACAAAAACAATTAAACTAAACTAATCTAAGAAAGAAAAACAAAAGCGTAAGTGCAATACCTTGGGTTGCCTCCCAAGAAGCGCTTGTTTTGGGTCCGTAGCTAGACCGTTCATGAGTTTTTTCGAGGACAATCGGCGCGATTTCCTCGGCTTGGAGCTTTGGCGAATACTGCTTAAGTCGTTGGCCATTCACCTTGAAACTTCCGCTCTTTTCACCCCATACTTCAACTACGCCATGGGGAAAAACACGTTTGATTAGATAAGGTCTCGTCCAACGAGATTTAAGCTTATTTGGAAAGAGTCGAAGTCTCGAATTGAAGAGGAGAACTTGATGTCCTTCCTTGAGGTCCTTTGGAATGATATGCTTATCATGCCAACGCTTCGCTATTTCTTTGTAGATCTTGGCGTTCTCATAAGCGTTCAAGCGGAGTTCTTCAAGCTCATTAAGGTCCAAGAGGCGCTTCTCGCCCGCTTCCTTCATGCTGAAGTTCAACCACTTCACAGCCCAATACGCCTTGTGCTCTAGCTCCACCGGTAGGTGATAAGACTTCCTATACACAATGTTGTATGGTGTTGTTCCTATGGGAGTCTTGTATGCAGTCCTATACGCCCATAACGCATCATCTAGTTTCAAAGACCAATCCTTCCTTGTCTTTGAAACCGTCTTCTCTAGGATGCCCTTGATTTCTCTATTTGAAATCTTCACTTGTCCACTCGTTTGTGGATGGTAGGGAGTGGCGATCTTGTGAGTCACCCCATACTTGGCTAGTAGAGCTTCGAATCGTCGGGCAATGAAGTGTGAACCTCCATTACTAATGATGGTCCGTGGTGTCCCAAACCTTGGGAAGATAGTTTTATTAAAGAACTTGACAACAACCATGGCATCATTAGTTGGAGAGGCAATGACTTCAACCCATCTCGAAACATAATTTACAGCGAGAAGTATGTACTGGTTTCCACAAGATGATGGGAAAGGTCCCATGACGTCGACTCCCTAAACGTCGAAGATCTCTACCTCTTGAATGTTATTGAGAGGCATCTCGTTTCTCCTAGATATGTTTCCTGTTCTTTGACAAGCATCGTAGCAGGAAACAAAGGTTTGCACATCCTTAAATAAAGTAGGGCAAAAGAAACCGGATTGCAATACCTTAGCGCTAGTTTTATGGGAACTAGCGTGTCCTCCACAAGGAAGTGAATGACAATGACGAATGACGCTTTGCATCTCGTCTTCCGGCACACATCTCCTAATGATGCCGTCTGGACCTCTCTTGAAGAGTAGAGGTTCATTCTAAAAGTATTGCCGGACATCCTTAAAGAACTTCTTCCTTTATGTGTAGGATAGTCCGGGAGGTATTTCCTGACAAACCAAGTAATTAACAAAATTAGCAAACCATGGTTGGTTACCTCTAGATATCTTGTCGATGCACTCCTCCATGATGTGTAAATGCTCGTCCGGAAAGGAGTCATCTATAGGTAGATCGTCGTCTTCTATGTTGGATAGACGACTTAAGTGATCCGCAACAGAATTTCCCGAGCCTTTCTTGTCGCGGATCTCAATATTGAATTCTTGTAGAAGAATAATCCATCTAATCTGCCTCGGTTTTGCATCCTTCTTGGCGAGCAAATACCGGTTCTCTGAATGGTCCGTGTATACTATCACCTTCGCTCTTACAAGATAAGAACAAAACTTTTCAAATGCATATACAACGGCTAAAAACTATTTCTCCGTAGTGGCGTAGTTGAGGTGCGCTTCATCTATCGTCTTGCTAGCATAGTAGATGGCATGAGTGCGACCTTCCTTCTTTTGTCCTAGCACCGCACCATCAACTACGTCACTTGCGTCACACATAACCTCGAACGGGAAATTCCAGTCCGGAGGATGAATGATTGGGGTTGAGATAAGAGCTTCTCGTATCCTATAGAAAGCATCTATACAATCCTGCGAGAAATAAAAAACTGCATCCTTCATTAAGAGATTAGTTAGCGGTTTTGAGATTTTAGAAAAGTCTTTGATAAATCTCCTATAAAATCTAGCGTGTCCTAGGAAACTTCTTATCCCTTTCACCGAAGATGGAGGAGGAAGTTTCTCTATGATCTCTATCTTCGCCTTATCAACCTCGATCCCTCTATTAGAGATTAAGTGTCCTAGCGCAATGCCTTCCCTAACCATAAATTTGACACTTCTCCCAATTAAGAACTAGGTTAGTGTCTTCACACCTTTGCAACACAAGAGAAAGGTTAGAAAGACAATTATCGAATGAGGAACCATAAACAGAAAAATCATCCATGAAAACCTCCATGATTTCCTCAATATACTTCGAGAAGATGGCCATCATGCACCTTTGAAAGGTGGCTGGAGCGTTGCAAAGTCCGAATGGCATCCTCCTATATGCAAACGTACCCCATGGGCACGTGAATGTGGTCTTCTCTTGATCGTCCGGATGGATCGGAATCTGGAAGAAACCACTATAACCGTCAAGATAATAGAAATAGGAGTGTTGTGCTAACCTTTCAAGCATTTGGTCTATGAATGGTAGCGGGAAGTGATCCTTCCTCGTTGCATTGTTCAGCTTGCGGTAGTCGATGCACATCCTCCATCCCGTCACGGTTCTTGTAGGAATGAGCTCATTGTTCTTGTTAGTGATAACCGTCATTCCTCCTTTCTTCGGGACTACTTGAACGGGGCTCACCCACTTGCTATCGGAGATAGGATAGATGATACTTGCGTCAAGTAACTTAAGAATTTCCTTCTTGTCAACCTCCTTCAAGATCGGATTTAACCATCTTTGAGGTTGTCTTGAAGGCTTGAAATCCTCTTCCATTAGAATCTTGTGCATGTATAAAGAAGGTTTAATTCCTGCAAGATCCTCTATGGTGTAACCTAAGGCCTTTTTATGTTTCCTTAAAACAGCCATTAGTTTATCATGCTCATCTTCACTTAAATCGGAACTAACAATTACGGGAAAAGTAGAATTAGTTCCAAGAAATGCATACCGAAGATGTGTGGGAAGTGGCTTCAATTCCATTGCTATTGGTGCTTTTGATGAGTCTTGAGAAGTGTCCAATGCTTCCTTAGAAGTCTCTAAGGGTGTAGGATGGTTTGAAGAAGACTCAAGAGAAGTTGTGGAAAGAACGGAATTGTTCTCAGAAATTCCCAAAATTACGGCGCCACTGTTACTTCCACGGCCGTGGTTTTGGGCGTGGGTCTCAATTACGGCACCACTTTTACTTCCACGGCTGTGGTTTAGGCTGTGTAACTTTCTGTTACTCTCAAAATAGCAGTTTACGGGCAGTTTGGGTGAAACCACGGCCGTGGAATAGCACGACTGACCGTGATTTCTCACGTTTTCTAAGCCATCGTAAAGTTTTTCAAACTCTTCTTCTTGTACTTCCTCTAGCTCTTCCAAGACTTCAATCTCAACATTGCAATCCTCTTCTTCTCCCTTTTCCATGATGCTCATGGTTATGACCTTTTGCAATGGATCCTTGAATAGAATCGAGCTTACTTCCTCCCTAGACGCTTCCTCGTCATAGATGTTGAACATGTCTTCTCCAAGCGCTGGCTCTTTCACCAAAGTTGAAAGAACAAACTCAACCTTCTCTTCTCCTATGTCGAAGGCTAGTCTATCATTCTTGCAATCCACCATACAACCGGATGTTGCAAGAAACGGTCTTCCGAGTATTATTGGAACCGGACAATCTGCAGGAATGTCAAGCATAACAAAGTCTATTGGAATATAGAACTTACCGAGCTTGACCGGGACGTCTTCAATGATACCGACGGGACGAGTTATGCATCGATCCTCCATGTATAACGTCATCTTCACCGGTTTAGGTTCACCTAAACCGAACTTCCTACACAAAGCAAGAGGGATGATGCTTACGCTTGCTCCTAAGTCACATAGAGCGTCATATGTGACTTCTCCCACTCCAATTGGAATGCAAAATGACCCCGGATCTCTCAGCTTTAGGGGCATCTTTTCCGTCATCGTTTTGATGAGCTCCGAAGATTTCGAACTCATCTTGACTTCTCCAAAGTCTTCTAGCTTCCTCTTGTTAGAGAGGATCTCCTTTAGGAACTTCCCGTAAGCGGGCATACCTACAATAGCATCAATGAAAGGTATGTTAATGTACAGTTTGCTCATTAGTTCTATGAACTTACCGAATTGCTTGTCTAGACGCGCTCTTGCTCTAGATTGCGGGAATGGTAGGGGAGCTTTATATGCTGGAGGAGGAACATAAACATCTTCCTTCTCCTTCCCCTTTTCTTTGTCCTTCTCGGCTGGAACTTCTACAAACTTAGGTTGCGGGTCGGTAGTTGTTACTCCGCTCCTAGTTTTGATAGCCATCACCCTTTCCTTTGGGTTGTCTTCCGTCTTTCCGGGAAGCTTTCCTTGGTATCTAGGAACTTCTCCGGCCTTGCTGAACATTTGGTTTTCTAAAGCTTTTTGAGCTTTATCAACCTTAGTAACGTAGTTCTCTAATCCTTGAAGCTTTCCCAATATTGTTTCCAACATGGAATCGGGCTTCTCCTTCTCCGAACTACTTGAGTTGTTTGATGCTTGCCCCTGGCTTTTCAAAGGGGTAGAAGAAGAAGAAGATGGAGGTGTTAGTGAATTTCCAGAATTTGAATAAGAATTACCGGATTTGTGTTGATTGTTGGAACGCCAATTGTTGTTGGAATTTCTGTTGTTGTTGTTGTTGTTGTTGTTCCAATTAAAATTCCAATTGTTGTTCCGGTTGTTATTCCCATTCCCATGATTGTTGTTGTTTCCAAAGTAGCCAACATCTTGCTCCTTTGGCTTTTGAAGGCCATCTCTAATTATTTCCTTCAACTCCTTGATTTCGGTGCTGAGGGAGAAGATTTGAGTTTGCGCAGCTTGTGTTAGCTTAGCTCTCGGATCTTCTTGATTCTGGTTATTAGGATCAACCTTGCGGTGGGAATACTTCTCAATCACTTGTGCTTGTGTAACACCCCGAATCCGTGGGACTCGGAGCGCTACGGGTTGGGACCTCACAATGGGTCCCGACCCTTAGCTTGACAACAATTTCACCGGATCTTTCAACATGGCACAAATAAAGGCAAAACCAAAATTCCTTTTAATGCAAATGATAAGAAACCCGAAGGAAAACAACAAAAGACTTCAGCCGATAAACAACACAAAAGACCAAAACGCCATACACGCGGCATACCAACATAACAAACGAAGAATAAAACACAACCCAACTCCAACCAAAACCCACTCCTAAAATGTACGGAACCCCGGCTGCCCACTCTTCCGGATCTCTCGGCCGCTTTCCTAACCTGCAAGGCAATCTACAACAATCGGTATAAAACCGTTAGCTAATATTCGAAGCATTAGAATCAAGGTGAAAGGCACAAACACAAGTAAATCAACATAACACCCAATATACATCAAATCACACAAGTCCGGTTTATTATCTTTTTATTATTAAGTCATATCCCGTTCTAATTCAACTTCTTTTGTGACACGAGAATCTCCCGAAACTCGCCTCGGTCCCCACTTACCGCATGGAACGGTACGGATGCCTCCGACCGTCTAACCACACGGGCTAGTCGCCAAGAACCTCCTAGCTCTACGCAAGAGCTAAGCAGTGATGTCACCGCCCGTTATCATACACTTGGGCCAAAATAATATAAAGGTCGGTGGTCCTATTTCCGGTTTAGTTATTATAAACAATAAAGAATAAACACACACCACCAAACACACATCAATACTAATACAAGGAATACGAGCTAAGTAAGTCCGGGGACTTACCTGTCCCTAAGATAAACCGGCTAAATCCCGTACTCAGTTTCCCGTAGGAATGTAACTCAACGCCTGATCAGACAAGGCACACAATCAATAACTAACCAATAAGCTAGAAGCCCTCGGGCTTCTAGTCTCCTAAAACCTATATGAGGTCACAACCCTAGCATGCTAGGTCCAACTCCTAATCCCGAAGATCATCCTATGATCGTACCGAAACATTACAATACTCATAACCATCCAACATCTATATACGGTTCAAGGCCACTACTTGACATTTTTACTAAGTTATGCTAGATTCCTCCTAGCATGATACTAATACTACTACTACTAAACATAACTAGATCGAGAAAGGTACTCACTCGGGGTCAAGGTGGAAGTCGATCGACGAATGTCGAGTATGGATTCGTTGGCCTTTATCGGGGCGCTTCCGAACCTAACACCAAACTAAACAAATTTAGCTTATACGCTAAATTTGAACGAAATAAATAAAATACATAGGTTTACGGAAAACTCGTTTTCGAAAAGCCAACGTTAAAATCCCGTGAATAACCCTTCCGGGCACAATATGAAATTCTGAAACTTGGTCATCAAACCGTAGTTAAAACCTTGAGCCATAAACCGAACGAAAAACAACAAGGGCATAATATATAGTATAAATAAATATAAGAATATCCCCGCAATTAAAATCCAAGATTAAAACCCGCTAACACATTTTCCAGGGCAATTCATACAATTATATAAACATAGGCCAAAATCCGCAATTAAATCTCCGGGCCATAAATATAAAACTCAAGAAACTTAGGCCATTTTCCGAAAATAAACTTTGGGTCAAATCTATAATTTATTCACAAGGACAAATCTGCACATATCCAAAACATAGGGTCAAAACTATAATTATATAAATCAGCAGGGCATAATCGTTAATCTCAAAAAAGCTGGGTTAATTTTGCAAATACAAGCATGGGCACATATTATAATTATACCAAAATCAAGGGGGGGCCGTTTGTAAATAACCCTAAAGGGTTTTAATTAATCGCTGGATTGAAACAGAGTGAGGAGGCATGAGGCAGCAGGCAGGGGCTCCGGTATTGCTCCAGGCGGCAGTCCCGGCGAAGGCGAGGCAGCGAGGAGGGCTACAGAGGTCGCCCGCAACTCCGGCGACAGTGGCCTCCTCCCGGCGACAGAGGAGAGCAGAGGAGAAGGCGGCGGCTTCTGTGTTGTGCTCCGGCAAGCGCGAGGACGAGATTCTCCGGAGTTGCAGTGGCGTTCTTCAACAGGGGCGGGGGAAGAAGCGGCGGCACAAGGCGCTTCTCCGGCGAGGCAGAAGCTGATTCCAGCGTGGCTGCTGCTGGTTGTTCCGACGAGGTGAGAAGCAGGGGAGGAGAGGTGTGGCGTTCGGCCTGCTGGTGCTCCGGTCGATCGAGGCAGCTTCCTCCTCGATCCGGTGGTCTGGGCTAGATTGAAAAGTGACAGGGAGGAAGAGGAGAGAGAGAATAGAGGATAGAGGGAGGTGGTGAATGGAAAGAGGTGAGGCGCTGGGCTGCTGAGGGATTAGGGGACAGAGGGAAGGGAAGGTCAAAGAGTCAGATGGTGAGGTGAGCGAGGGGTCGGGTCGAGCAGGGGCTGCGAAAGGTCGCCCAGTTGAGGCTCGTCAGCCGGGAAGAAACAGCAAACTAGGGAAACGAAAAAGTAGAAAAGAGAAAGAATAAAAATTAAAATTAAATTAATCATTTCAAATAAAAAAGAAATCCGAAATTAAATAAACTCGATCAAAATTAAACGGAACGAATTTTCTGGATCGAAGAAATATTTCCGAATATTTCCGAAAGATAAAATACCGAATATACATGGATCAATTATATAAATAAACCCGCAAAAAAATACTTTGAAATACAAAAACCATTCACGAAATTTGTTTTACGAGATTATATAATAATTAAAACACGGGTAATAAAATATATCGTTGTATATGTATACTGATAGAATTTAATACGACGTAAAAAATACTCGGAACATATATTTAGACTATTAAAATATCAATAAATACACGGAAAGATACTTATCGAGAACACGCCTAAAATTTGGGTGTTACAGCTTGCTTCTCAATGAAGTCCCAAGCATCATCTTCCCTCATGTCCATGAAAGTGCCACATGAAAGGGATTGGAGCTTGAATTGTGTTTCCACATCTAGCCCCTTGTAGTAAATCTCTAATAATTCCAGCTTTGGTATGCCATGGTGTGGGCAATCCAATAAGAGATCATGAAACCTTTCCCAAGATTGAAACAAACTTTCGTTAGGCTTCATTGAAAATGCATTGATCTTACCTCTCAACTCCGCCGTTTTGGATGGCGGAAAGAACTTGGTTAGGAACTCCGAAGATAGCTCTTCTCAAGTGTTAAGTCTTCCATTTGGAAGAGCTTGATACCAAGATACAACTTTGTCCTTCAAAGAGAAGAAGAATGGCTTGATCTTGTAGTTGTTGTTGGTAGCTCTCTTCGGCTTCAATGTCTCCATTAGAATCTCGAAATTCTGCAAGTGTTGGTGTGGAGATTCAGCACTCGTTCCACCAAATTGACTTTGGCGAACCATGTTGATAACTTGCGGGCTAAACCCGAATTCCTGGATATCTTCAGCTCCAAAGTTCACACCTAGATGGCGTGGTTGCTGAATTGGATTCATCCTTTGTCCAAGAGTCCTTGGCTCTACTCCGACACGTGCAGCTCTCGCACCCCCAGCTGAGGCGCGATGATTGACGGGTTGTTCCGGACTGGATGTATCAATGGGTTGATGTCCTCTAGCGGTGGCATATCATCATCCTCATCGTCGGATGATTCGGCTACAATGGACCTAGTAGGTTTGATTTTCTTCTTCTTCTTGGAGTCATTCATCTCCAACTTCATGTCTAGCATCATAGCCTTGAGCTCATCAATTTAGAATTGATAACGCTCTAGTTCTTCCATATGAGCTTTCTCACTCAACCGAAGTTGAGCTTGAGACTCCTCTTTGTGTTCAACCATCTTTCTTTCCTTAAGCTTTTTCCATAGAGTTTTCTCAAGTTCCGGATCAAAAGGTACGAGGTCTTTGGTGTTCTAGACCTTCGCATATACCTAAGAGAACCTGCGAATATCACTCAAAAGAGATATCAAATAACAAGAGCAAAGCTCCCAAGCTCGACAACCGAGAACTGAAATTTGGTCTAGACCAAATCCCCGGCAACGGCGCCAAAAACTTGTTCGCCTCTAAGCGTGCGTGCAACTAAGTTTTAAATTTATAAAACTGAAATAAAGCAAGCGAACCCGCAGTGTACGGATTGGCGTAGTTAAGCAAGTATTCCAGAGTATCAAACTCAGGGATTTGGTGAGTCAAATATAAGTTTCGAATAATCGAGCAAGTAAAAGTATAAAAGCTTTGCAAATATTGGGGAAAACAACAATCCTAAAGATCCAGGTATCCAATTGTGGCAATCGATTCAAGATATACTAAAGATGTAAGGACAGAGTTGAGATTGCAAAGGTATACTAAGGTAAGGTTGAGTACGATGAAGTTCCAAAACCTTATATGACTAACCCAAATACTCTCTCTATAAAGGTTGTTGAGGCTGCAATATAGAAAGGATCAAAAGGTAAGAATTAATCTCAAATACCCAATGCCCAAACCCAAGGAATCAAAGACAAAACAAAACGGTTAAGGTTGTGACACTCGAAACCGAAGTGGAGGATGTTGAGTCTCACTACTACCTAGGAAAGGCAAGCCAAGGCTAGGTTAAAGCAAATCTTTAACTTTGGATTGAAGCAAAAGCAATGGTCGTAAAATAGAAAAAATCACGGCCAGATCTTGAGATTCCACGGCCGTGGAACTCAAGAACACCCGTAATTTAGGGTGTCGACGAAGTTTCTCACACTCTCAGGGTCCAGTCTGTTTACGATCGATCTATCATCATCTAAGCCACAACTATCAACCCTTCACCTTAGAATTGCCAAAGGATTTTAGCCAACAATCATTGTCATTGAATCAATATTCAAATATGAAAGAGAGAAAGATGAAAACCCTTGAAAACTCAATAAACACTTAAAATCAATCTCAAATCTGAATAACAAAATAGTATGTTTAATGGATTCAGAATATGGAACAAGAATCCTCACAGTAATCTTAGGCAACAATGAAGATCGGGTGTCAATCCGTCTCCGAAAGCAAAACCTAAGAAAATCTCCCAAGTACGCAATCTCCAATATCGCGTCTTCAAAAGCCGTACTTCCGAATCTCCTATCTTGAGTCGTAAGCAAGGTCCAATTCAAACCCTAAGCAGCCGTCTCCAAAGCTCTAAGCGAAGGTCCTCAAAACTCCCTTCTCAAGCCTTCTTATAGGGCAAAAAAGGGTTACGAGAAAGCCCAATAACCGTCACTGACGTGGCAAATATGACACGTCATCTTCGTCATGAGAATCACGGTCTCCTTACATTCCACGGCCGTGGTTTAGACCGTGTAACTTTCTGTTTTGCTTCAAAATCACTTCTCACGAACTAAGGCCACTCCACGGCCGTAATTCAGGGCGTGGAAATCCAAAATGCTTTGTGAAAGCCTTTGTTTCGTGGCATTCTTCACTCTTGCTCCTTCCTTAGCTCCTCCAATGCATTCCTTTGCCATCTAGCACGATCAAATACTCCTTTCCTTCCATCATTTGCTCCAATTCTTGCCCTTATTCACCTACAAACAAAACGAAGCTAGTGTAGATCTCTATATCGACAAAGTGGGTGAATGAGCTCACAATTGCTCCAAAATCATATCCATGTACACATAAAAGAGGGAAAAACAACTAAAACAAGTGCCTAAAATATAGTCATATTTCATGCTAACAGAAGATGGTTGAAAATAGGAATCTATCAAATGTACTCATAAAATTGCATCCAACCCTAGTGTTTCAACTTGGCTTCTTCAATCTTCAGTCAATATTGATGTTTCCATGTTTACAGAAATATATAAGGTAATATATTTTAAAAGATAAGATCAAAGTATATGATTCGGATCATCAACGCAGGCGAAACGGCATCGAGACGGCATAGAAGCCATTTGACATCCCGTATGAGAATTAAATTAGCAAAATTCGTAGCATCTAAAATTCTAGACGCCTTTGAGACGACCTAGAGACGGCATGACAAGCCGTATGTATGCCGTATGATAGCCTGTTTGATAACTTTTTCGACAGTTCAATAAAATTGAATTCCCCGCTGTTCTAGTTAGAACTACGTGACCCATGAGTACTACTTTCGAAGATCTTTCAAAGTTGTACACCTTTTCAGCTGACATGGTTGTCCGAATCCAAATGGAAGATGGTTGAAATTAGGAATCTATCAAAGGTCATCATAAAATGGCATCCAACCCCAATGTTTTCACTTGACTTCTTCAATCTTCAGTCAATCTTGATGTTTCCATGTATTCTCCGACTTCAAAGAATATTGAATCCTTGTTCTTTGATATTTTCCTACCATTATGCTCTATAAATGACATTGAATGCCTGAGACACCGGGTTATGGAATTGAGAACTTTTTACACTAAAACGTAGCATATGCAAGCTATATGGATATGAAAATGCATGAAGGTAAAGGTTATATGATGTTACATTTGGCATTCATCAATTACCATGTCCACATTTTTGATGTGTGAGTAGTTCCTTTATTAGGTTTTGGAGTGAAAATTCCCAAGTTATGCTAGACTAGTATTGTTCTTGTGTTATGTCTATGGTTTTATGGAAAACTAAATATGTTAGTAGCATATAGGAGGGATCAAAATCTACTTGTTATTCATTTATATTGGACTTGTTTTGAATGTCGGATGCTAGACTATCACTAGTTTAGATTGTTCCCCTAACACATTGTATATTTCCAAGCATGAATGAATGATGATTAGATTAATCATCCAAGTTGAGAGTATTTATAAGTAATATGAGGATGAGTGTGCAATGTAAAGATGCTGATAATGCTAGATTAGGAAGTTTATGGCCAAAAGGAGTATCATCCTACTTGTGATGTTATGGTCCAAATTATGGTGATATTGGATAATTTAAGCAAATAGCAAATATCATGTGATGCTTATGTTGTCTAGAATCATCATAATTATGATCAAGCTTAATCAACTAATATGCAAATAGTAAACACCATGTGATGCATATTAGTTGACATATAGCCATATGTGGTGACAAAGCTCGCCTAATTACACATGCTACCTTCATATTTCCCTTCATTGATTGAACATAACTTGGTTGAGTATGTTATTTCTATAGTTTGAGAGTAATAGCCCTAAACATAGCGTTTTCTCATTACTTGATACTTGGTTTGTGTTACTTGCCTACTTGTTACGCAAAACCCAAAGATTTGATCCTTTGATCATCCCTTTTTCTTTATTTTTACACACTTAGCCCTTACTCTTGAACTTGAAACACTTCAAACTATATAAAGTTCTCTTGGTAAACGACCTTGATGAAAATATCATATAATTACATTGACAGTGATTGTATACTTAATTGTGGGTATATGTGACAATTGAGGTGTCTCCTCACAGTCTAGACCGTTGGATTTTATTATTAAGGGTCGAGATTTAGGGTAATTATCGTAATTATTAAGAAAATTTTAACACACACACGCGCTTCCCATAACTCAAATTTTCGAATCCCTAATTTCACTCAATACGCTGTGCACATCCGAAAAGGGCGATTTTTGGGCTACGGCGGTAAACTTTGAAGCTGAAGCAGGGAACCCCAGCGTTGGTGGCGCAACTTCGACGGCGAGAAGCAGTCCGGCGTCTCCTTTGCAGTTGTGGCTCTCCCGGTTCGTGGTTTTCCCTCACGAAGGTGTCCGGTGCAAAAGGTCTTCGACGATCAGCTTCTGAAGCGGAAGAAGGTTTCCAGCGTGTAAGCTAGGTGGTTGCGGATCTCCCGGAGACAATCCTCGGCCTATTCCGTTTTCCGCTGCCTTGTGATACCGATTACTTAAGGTAACTGTAATCTTAAACCCTAATTTCTTCTAATTTCTCCCGGCGTTGGTGGCGCAGCTTCGACGGCGAGAAGCAGTCCGACGTCTCCTTTTTGGTTGTGGCTCTCCCGGTTCGTGGTTTTCCCTCTCGAAGGTGTCCGGTGCAGAGGGATTCGACTGTGATCTTCTGAAGCGGAACGAAGGTTTACGGCGTGTAACCTTGGCGGTTGCGGCTCTCCCGGCGACAATCGTCGGCCTATTCCGTTTGCCGCTGCATTAGGATACCGTTTGCCGCTGCGGCGTTAGGACAACCATATGAATATGGTTGTTTTGCTTTTGATTTGTGCTGCTTTGGAAACTCAAGGCCAAATATCAAGAAGCTCAAATGAAACAATTCAACCGAAGCCTATGTTTCTTAATCCTTCGTGATTTATTGCAATTTGAGCATTCCTATTTTTTGTTTGAGGATTCCTATTTTGTTTTTGCATACTAAATTATTACGACGTTATATGTAGGGCAATTTGTTACGTGTCAGTAGAGCTCTCTTGTGAAATTTGCTTGATTGGAAGAGGACAGTTTCGGGATTAATGGCAGATTCTTTTGTAGGTATGTCTTGCTTGCCTTGTTTGGTTGAAAATTGTGTTGGTTATTTTTTTATTGGTGTGTTGATATCTGGGCCATTGTTGTTTTTGATTAGTTATGAATAATTTTTATTACCTTAAAGTAATGTTGTTGGAATATGTTGAGGAAATATATTCTATAATTACGAATGATATTGATGCTGCAGTTTTTGTTATCAACATGATAGTTTGTAACTATGATTCATAGTTATTAATTTGTTTTATGGTATTACGGTAATTATGAATAATGCGAATATGAAGTGCATATTAGCATTGAAAATAGAAACTAACTATGAATAATTATTGTGTAGACTATTTATGTATGTTAATACAGTAATTATATGGAGTGCATATTAGGTTTGAAAAAATAGAACTAACTAGGAATAATTATTGTGTATACTAATTATGTATGTTAATACAGTACGTAGGTAAATGATGTTTGAGTTTAAGTGGTTATGTTGTTACTTTTTGTGTTGTATAATGAAAACTATTTTGTGTGTTGGATAATGAAGACTATTTTGTGTTGTATAATGAAAACTATAGATATGAGATCCAAAAGGAAGTGTAATCCAAGGTCTAGATCAGTGCGTACAAAGACATCGGGAAGGAAGAAAGAAATTCTAAAGGGGGAACACTTTGTTTGTAATGATGATAGTTATGAAGATTTCAAAGACGTGCCTATTTCTATGATGCTGGATAGAATGACTAGAAGAAAGAAGATGCGTTCAGTGATAGAAAATAGGAAGAATGATGATGGTATGTATTTTTTTTTACTAACAAACCGTATTGAGTGCATTTGTAATTTATGGTTTATTTTTATGATTGCTATACAAAAACTCATAGGCATGAAATTAATTAGTCAACATGTTGTCATAATTATGTGTTGGAAAAATTTGGATTGACATGGAAACTAGTAGTTAATTATGAATAAATTGTGATTACATCCTTCAAATAATATGATAATGCATTATTAATTACGAATAATGACGATGCTAAAATATTTTGTTTTGGTATGTGTAAAATCGAAGCCAATAGAAATTGGTAGTTCACATATAGCGAAAAGTAATGAAAATGTTGTTCCTGTAGTTGTGAAGAATGACACCAAGCCTAAGGACATTAAAGGAAAGGGAAAAGAGAAGTTGACTAGTGATGAAGAGGAACGGGAGCAGGACGTTAGTTCTGATGGGGATAAGGCTGTTACCAAACGGAAGAGAGTTGCTAAAGGCCCACGACAAAGAAGGGGGAAGCTTGAAGGGTACAACAACTTGCCTACCAGGTGCTCTCCGAAATCTTTTGTGAATGCATTAAAGAACTTCTACCGGATGGAGAAAAACATGATGCGCAGATAAATGCAATTAGGGACATTGGATTTGGTAGTTTCTTGGAACTGGATTTAAGAAATACGCCATTGTCCCTTTGTGCTTGGTTAGTTGAACACTTTGATCCTAACAAGTGTAGCTTAGAATTTGAGGATGGAAGAAGCCTTTACATAACAACTGAAGATGTTCATATTTGTCTTGGGTTGCCGTTGGGTGGTAACAAAGAAAGTGGAAAGAAGGAGAGTGATACCGACAAGGTTAGGGATAAATAGAGGCTTCAGTACACTAAAAAATATGTTAATTTGAGGCCAGATCATGTAAGGCAACGGATGGTTGATGGTTTGGATGGAGGCCTTGAGTTTCTTCAGAATTTCCTAGTGTTGTTTGATACTTGTGTGGTAAACAGCATTAAGAACGGTTGTGTGAATCAAGGGATTGTGACCCGCTTGGCAAGTGTTGTAGCAATGAAGAAGATCAATTGGTGTGAACGCGTTATTAAGAGTCTTGTTTCATCGAAATCAAGATTTGTGGAAGATGGTATATGTTTTACAAGGCCACTGTTGTTCCAGGTGGTAAGTTCTGAATTTTTTTTCATTGGTGCTCTATTCTTGATTGAACATAACTATATTTGTTTTATGGATATGTAGCTATTCTATCTGGATCGTGTGGTGCATCGAGGAGTTAGAGAGGTCGAAAGGTGTATACCTGTATTCCGTGGATGGACATATTATATGGTTGCTGAAAGAGAAAAAAGTGAGATGTTAGGAGGGGGATTCGGATGAGGACGGATAAAGGATGTTCAAAGGTGACCATCACCTGCAAATATTTTGGTAACAACTGAGGTATGAAACATCGTTTTTTGTGTATGTAAATATATATTATTCGTAATTACTATATATTTGTAATATTCATAATTATGAATAAATTCAACTATTCTTTCTGGCTCTTGTATGGACATATACATTATTCGTAATTACTATGTATTATTAATATTAATAATTATGAATAAACTCAGCTAATCTATCTGGATTGTGTGTGGTCATATAAATTATTCGTAATTACTATGTATTCTTAGTTTCAATAATTATGAATAAATGTTTAAAGTTAAATTGTAAGATTACAAACATGAACTGTTGAGTGGAGTCTTGGAGATGCTTGCTGGTATTAAGGGTTTCATTGAAAAATCTAACAAAATTCCAAGGAATATGATGAGTGAATCTAGAATAAGGGCTTGTTATGATTAAGGGAAGATGGCTTTGGGTGGTTGTGGGTACAGTGGAGAAGGAAGTAGTGGGAACGTGGGTACTCAATTTCAGGATGTTATGATTCAAAGTACTCAATCTGTATGGAATGATCCCGTATTGTTGGCAAACATGAAGAAGATTGACGATGCAATCAAGCTTAGGGACGAACTATTGAAGGAGAAGAATAGTTGGCCTAGTTTTGACTTAGGGGTTTTCACGAGCAAAGTGCTAAAGGTGTTGATCCCGTCGACCGTGCTATAAGGGACATTGTTAGTGGATATAAGGATGATGTGTCCGGTGAAGATGATGGAAATGAAGACATCTTAGAAGGTGATATTAAAAAGGTCGGTGTATTTAACAATTCATTCGATACCGAATGTTTGTACACACTATCATAATTTATTTTCAACTATTTTATTTTTGTTAGGGGGATGCGGAAGGAGATTTTGGACGACCATCTGATATGCAGATGAAGAACGATTGCGGTCCTTCTTTTGTCGAGGTTTATTATTATTTTTTTTGGTTGTACCATTATTACATTTGATTTGAATTTGTGCTGCATGAATGAAGATGTAGTGGAATAACAGTCTTGCTATCATGGTTGGTGTATATGCTAAGTAAAAGTTATGTATTCGTAATTGTTATTTTAAAATTATGTTGTAAAGGTGAACCCAATCGAACGTGATGTCGGTCAGGATAGTGATGAGCATGCTGGTGACGACCCATACGTTGAACAAGAAGGCAATGAGGTAATCGCCGATTTGTTCTATTATGCGTATTTAATATTAGATTATTCTGATTACTCATTAGTCAACACTTTGCAATTTAACTCTATAATCTGCGACTATTGTGTACTCATAAACTAATTGTATTCGTATTTATTTTTATAAATTTATGTTGTATAGATGGACCCTATTGATCATGCTGTCGGTAAGGGTAGCGATCATGTGACCGGTGACAACACACACGTTGAACAAGAGGACAATGAGGTATTGATTTGTACTATTAGTGTTTTTGAGTCTATTTATGTAGTTGTAAACTGGAAATACGAATTTAATTGTTTAGGTTAGTGAGGAACAATTTGATGATGTTGGTGATGTTCTGATTACGAATGAGGATGTCATTGAAAAAAATGAAGTAGCTAATAAGGTGTTTGAACCATCGTATGGTGGATACCATGTCCCTAAACGACTTGATAAGGTAATCATAAATATTTAATAAAAAAACTTGTTATGTAATTGTTCGATATTATGTTTTTTTTAAAAATTGTTTAATTCATTGTGTTATCAAATGTCATGACAAGGGGATGGAGATTGTGGCGCAAAAACCATGATCTATTTTGAATAACAAATGTCTTAATAAATATGAATAAAATTTGAGCTTTACATCCTAAACGTATTACAAAAAATAATAATAATTACAAATAAAAACAATACTGCACAATTGCTTAATTCAATACTTGTTTAAGCGATACGTTGAATCAAATGAGACAACTTCACCAAACGTTGTGTAGTTTGCCCTTGCAATTGGGTCACACCAAAATAGTTTGGTAAGACGTTGATTTTTATCGATGTCATATGCAAAGCAAAATCCAAAACATGTCTCTTTCTTGCGCTTAAACCTGTCTATTATCATTTGTGCATCAATACCACAAATGAATGCCATAAGATCTCTTTTGAAATTCTTGAAGTCCGTAAGCAATGGTCTAACGTTTTCATATCCACCCATAATTTCTTTCAGAAGGCGATGTGTCATGGATGTGTCAATATTTGCCTTCATGCAGTTAATCATGAATTGTTGTTGTCCATAATCCATCTTTCTGCTTGATTTCAGAAACTGTTTTGATTCATCTTGAAGGAGTGTGTGGTTATGTCGTTGCTCAAACTTTGTAATCTCATATCCGGCGTTGCCTATGAACTTGATATAGACTCCTGCATCGCACCCACAACGGTTTGAAACATGTAGTCGCTTACATTGACTTGACGAGCTATCAACAAATGCTTGTCTACTACACATCAAACGCCTATGCTTCATTGTTCTATCTGTATCCTCACGAGAAGCTCTCCTTCTAACATCAAACCCGATTGTAGACGCATAGCTCTTATATAAAGTTTCTCCATCCTCAATTGTTTTGAACCTCTTTCCAATTGTCGGTATCAATATTTCATCGCACATTGGTATCCAATACACTGATCCATATGGCGTTTTTATCTTGGAAAAACCAACCGGAATATCCTCATCACATTCTAAATTTTGAAAAATGAAATCCATCTCTTCGCCTTCTTGAACTGCATTAGACTTATAAACCTCCCATTGTTTGGTTGTGCCTGAAAAAACCAATACACTATTAGGCGTCAATGGATTTTATTCGTAATTATAATGATCTTTTCAACTGAAACTAAAATGATACAAATGTGTTATTCGTAGTTAATCTGTTTATTATATTTATTATCAACATCGAATTTTTTTATTCGTAATTATAATGATCTTTTCAACTGAAACTAAAATAATACAAATGTGTTATTCGTAGTTAATCTGTTTATTAGATTTATTATCAACATCGAATTTTTTGAGTCTATCGGTAATTCGTACGAGTTACAACAATGCAACTCTACCATTCTATCGGTTATTCACACGAGTTATGCCAAGACGATTTAAAATACAAAGAGTAAATTTGAATACATACACTTACTCAGATTTGCGGATGGACAAACAAACTGCTTTTCTTGATGGGATATGATTTTCTTGACCGGATATGACAGCTTGTTGAAGTCTGTTGTTATGGTCGACTTGAACAGATGTTGTAGAGAGAACGAATTGAATAAATTTGCAAATGGACAATCAATCTGAGTTTTCCATTGTTTCGTTTTTCATTTGACCGAATTGGGAAGATCTGTTAATGGAGTTGAACGTATAATAGAGAGGAGAAAGGAGATATCTGGTGAATCTTCTTTAACTAACGGTTTTCTATAATACAATACTCCATGAATATTTTTAAAAAACAATTAATTGGGAAGATATGTATGTATATTTATATAATCCGTCATAATCTCACATATCTTGTTTTTTCCATCAAACAACGCATTCCAAATCAAACCAAATTCATAGGCCATAGCCTAATATATATAAGGATGGAACCTCGTTGTTGAGTTTGAGCATAACATGCATGTACATTATTGACATGTTCTACATTAATATTTGACCTATTTGATCTTAGTATACTCTCTAAAACTGTTTGTTCGAGTGTCCATTCAACAAACCATTATCCAAATGATAGACGACTCTTTTAACATGTACATTTGAATTGTTTGATCCAAACATATTTGGAAAAGTATAGAAGACCAAATTTAATACTTGTGTGAAGGATCAAATTTGCATCCAGCCATGGGTTTTCAAAGGAGTAGTTAAATCTGATAGCAACTAGCATTACAAAAGAGGGGAATGATAAGGATACACTTAAATTGATTGCGTTTGAATAAAGAATATTGTGTTAAATGATGAAAATGCATAAGAAAATATGGGTGTGATAGTTGTTTAGTCATAACATCCAAGCCCTAAATGGCTCGTCCTTGTACGATGTCGAGGCTCATCTCGCTCGGATCCGTCGCCTGTAGCTCCACTTGAATCCCGTCGAGTTCCCTCTTGAATCTGTCCTTGGAGCTTGCGTAGACCATCTTCATCCTCACATTTGCGGTATCTGGGCACCTATGGAATATCGATTATTATCATCATATTATGAGAAAGAGATTGTTACTCAGTCAGACGGAAGAAAATAACGTGCTCGCACTGCGAGTGTGCTTTCCGGACACTAGAAGTCTCCATCTGTCAAAATGAGGGATAGAGGACTGATGTGCCTGTGTTAAGTAGGTAAAAAATCGGGCGCACTCACATTCACATTGTAAATATGCCCGAACTGTCTCTTTCATATTATTGTGTATGACCGAATAAAACCACCCAATGAGAAGAAAAAAAAGAAGAGAATACCAACCAAGCAATAAAGAAGATCTTGCTCTTCTGAACATTCTCATCGGTAGTGAAGTCGAAATCAAAGACAGCATAACGACACTCGTTCTCCGGGAGAGAGTTGGTGAAATCGTCGTAGCTCTCTGTGGGGCCACCGATCTTATCAACCATCACTTGTTGATCACAGATCTTGAAGGTAATGAACCTATATGACCTCTTTGATTTTAGCTCTTGAAACTTGAGCTTACATTCATCGTTGACAGCCATCCCTGATGCCGAATTCGCCTACATTTCCAAAACATATCAGTTTTGACATTCATATCAAGAAATATAGATAAGACATCGATGACTTACCATGTTGATGTTGTGTTTCTTGCTATGGTGCGAGAGGAAATGATTGATGAAAGAGAAGAGGTTTGCAAAATCAATAAGTTATAAGAGTGTTTCATTGCTCCTTGAAAAGATGGTTGGCTGAACAATTTAAGTGGGAGATTTTAGGTGGAGAGAAAAATACGGTAGTTTTGTTTAATTATTGTATTTTGAGGGAACAAAATTTTCTAATAATAACCAAATTTTGATACAACGGTAAACAACCATGGAATAAGGAACTCGAATGTAATTAAGGAATTTTTCAATGTCATTTGTCATGCACTAACATCTTACTCCGTGGACTCAGTGTTCACAATTGTTTCACGGGTTTTCTACTTGTGTACTTTCTTCCAAAGATGGACGTTTATGTTCGTCACTTCTTGTTTACTGGATCATCTTACTTTTCCTTGAAAGACTCCTTGCTTTCGGGGTTTTATGATATATATTTTGTGTGTTTCTTTTTCTTTTTGTTGTGGTTCTTTATGACGGTTTGTCTGTTTGCCGATTTTTTCGATTTTCCGATTCGCCGTCTAGTGTTTCAAATTGTTTCCAGTTATCACAAAAAATATATCTTCTTCTATGTTTGGTAACATTGTAGGTCATGCATACACATTCCGTTTACATCGCCCGTAACTCGCCTTATAATGACGTGTATAGTCTTGAGTCTCGGCTAAATCCCGACTATACTATATGATTAGCGATTTCACTAAAATGACTTACTTGAGACGAGTTTTAGCACATATACTTAAATCTAAGACATACATGATTGATTCAATGTTATATGTGCATTTCACTTGTAAATTTAGCATATATGAGCATAGATTTTGAAACGGTAATAATTTTTAGGGACATTTTTATAATTTGTTTCAATTCTTAACAATTATCGGTAACATCAAATTTGTTTATCTTTAGCAATATGTCAAGAATTTAAGCACCCAACAATACATAAGTTATAAATAAAGTGTCAACAACACAATAAATAGTTGTTGATGACACCACAACAAATTGACATCAATAAAAGTTGGTGTTATCAACCCTAGCTTGTTAGGGTATCTAGTGACACTACAACTTTGGGACCACCAACAAACAATTGTGGGCTTGTGGGTGTCATAAATGCTATTTTGGTGACATCTGTTAAAAAATTATTTTAATAAAAGTATTTTGAAAAGTTCTTTTGACAAATTTTATAATTACAAGTTTTAGTGACTAACATTGTGTTGCAAGTTTCCAGTGAAAAAGGGCTCAAATAGGCTCATTTATCTATAGTGGTGTTATTCGGTCAAATGTAAAATTATGAAGTATTCAGAGTACGAACACGATACGAATGTGTCTGGAAAATTTTTTTCGGGAAAAAAACTCCTACGGCACAAGCATAATGTAGATGCGTTTGAACTTTGCCCTACTTGAAAGCGCCACATCGGTCCTCCGCCCCTCATTTCGACAAATGGAGGCCTTCGACACACTCGTACTGCGAGTAACCTGCCTCCATTCGTCTAAAACAACGCACTAAAATCGCACCAATTAAGCCCATTTTTTGGCCTCTTAGTACATAACCCATTTTAAAAAACCGAGGAAGGACAGCACACCGGATATTTTTCATTTATATTTTATGGGGTTAATTTTCTAAACATATATAGCCTATTTTTTAAAAACTTTAATTTGTAGAAGCCAAGCCAAGCCAAGACACAATTCATTACAGATTAGTCGTGTTCTGGTATTTGATGATTTATTTTGATTTTTTTTTTGTTAATTTTTTGACGATTATCTCAGTCTATGCGACGTCTCAATACAAAACATTATCCAGCAGCATCTCGAATCCCTTTTTATAATTAACCTTTTTTTTTAAACAGATTGGTGCGTTCCATTTTTCCGTTGTTTTGGCAGCTGAGACGTGCAAGATCTGGCCCCTGTTCACTCAAAAAGTCTGCGTCTTGATTAGCCACAAATTTGCATCAGGGGACAAAACTTACACTCCAATTACACACAAATCTCGTATTAAAAAGTCTGAATGTTGTGGTAAAGTACGAACTCAATAAGCAAATGCTCATAAATTTGTCGATGATGTCACAAGACCCGAAAGGTCCGGTCAGAACGTCAAACGAAACTATGTATGCCACACACGCCAACTGAATGCCAACTAACAAAAATGACATCTTAACCATCATATAAAGACATTAACTTAAGAGAATCCAAACAACTACAGATTGACGTAACAGGCAAAATTCATAAAAGAAGTTCAAAATAAAAGAATAGGATCCGAACTACCGTAAGAGGTTGCAAAAATTCGACATACAACTAAGAAGTCGTCTTACATCACACCATACAATCCCATTTAACAGACAAAAAAGATGACAACCATTGCCTATACCCATTAAAATTGTTTAATCCTCAGAATGTTAGTAGTAATAATATGGCTATATGGCCATTAGGAAACAATTTAAAAAAGAGTAGATGTCTTCTAGATTCAAGGAAATACAAAAAAATGGTACAGTAAATGAATTGGAAGAATGCACCTTTTGACGTGTGTATGAATTTGTTAGCAAGCACATCCGCCTGCCTGCGGTTGTGACTGTGGTGCGGAAGATGATGACTTCAGACTCACATCAACCATGTCCTCTTGCTTTGTTGAGGAAAGTGTTTCCATTCCGGGTAAAGCAGCAGCAATCTTCCTGAAGAGAGGCTGTACAAATAATGGACAAATATTCGAGATTTCAGGGTACTTTTGTTTACTGATCTGTAAATTAGGGAAAGCGGAGGATAAAGAGAATCAAATATACTTAGATTCCCTTCAAACACTGTGATAGGAAGACTATATGAGTAAGATAAACTCTTCGGATCACATGCACAACTTCAACCCTACTCGGTTAAAAAGCATATTGTTGGGGTGGTTTTTTGTTGAGTTTTATAGAATCTGAAAATATAATGAAAGCCCTAATTGGATGTTTGGTAAAAGGAAATTTTTAAAGAAAAATTACCAAAAGGGGCACACTTTACGATAAGACAAAAACCTCTTCAATATACAAGACCAACAATTTCTCAATTTTCAGAAAGTTAATCAAAAAATATGTGGGAAGCTAATGTATGGAGCTTTTCAGAAACTCTTCAATTAACTCCCAAAACCTAATGAAAAAAAAAACTTAATTTGCCAGACAGAATTAGTTTTTAAAATCTGCAAAACTTCATCAAAATTAATGAAAAAACTACTTGGTCACTAACTTACTGCTACAAAGTATTTCACTATCCCACAAAATCTATATATAGTAAAGTAGACTACACAACTCTTGACATTGTGCTATGTGCTTTGAGTGCTAACATGAAAATATCTATTATTACTACATTGTCATTCAATTAAATTTTAATTTTGTTTAACAAAATCACCTTTAACCGATTCTTTGATTTTATTATAATTCTCAATTACTTCCATCTAACAAAACTAATTTTACTTCAATTTTTATTTTGAGTTTGATAGTTTTGTTTAATCTCTAAAATAACAATTTGATTTTTCTTCTTCAAATTTTCTTTAATTAATTACTATTGTTTTAAATCTAATAGCATTAATTAGTTAATTGGATATTTATTTAACTTAAAAACTAAGAACATGAGTCATACATCAATTTTTAAATTAATTATGTTTTAAAAATTAGTTTAAAATTATTTATTTATTAGCGGACGAAAACATGCGAATGATGTCAGAATTCTTATGGGACTCTTGACATGCTAGTATGAGACTTGGAATAAGCCGTCATGTTCTCAAATCTTATCTAATAGAGAACTATTTTTATCTTTCCAAAGAAGTTTTGTTTAAATTTTAATTATTTATATTTTAAAAGATCATATTAACCATATTACATAAAATATATAACCTTTTATAGAAATTTAGTATATAACAATAATTATTTAAAAAATAGTCGTACATGGCACGACAAGTTAAACTAGTTTAAAAAGAAAAGTATAAGAAGACTGCTGATTTTAAGGATTCGATATAACATGAAAAATGATATGAAGGTGCACAATTTACAGTTTTTCAATGCCGGTGTCGCTATATTTTTTCATATCAGTATATGACATTGTCCACTCATCCCTCAAAGAGGTTTGATTATCCTCATTGTTGTGCTATATCAATCCGCTTTAGTGAATTTATTCTAGAGTTTAAAAGCTAAATGAGTTTATATTTGTACCTTAATGTTGAATCCAGCCTTTGCACTGGTTTCGATGAACATAACGTTGAGATCACGGGCCTTGGCTTCTCCTTCCTCAATGGATACTTGCCTATAGATTGAATTCCCATACATTAGTACTTTAAGAAACAAAGTTGGGATGCCCATAATAACATAGTATATTTCAAAATAGGATGAGGAGTTAATTTATGGATATACTGAGCGAAACTAATGTGGGATGGGGGCAAAGTAAGACCAACAACTTACATCTTTGATGTGTCAGAAATCAGACACATATAAGTTCAAAAGTCACACTAAAAGATTCTTGTACAATAACAAATCACTTAATTGCATGATGTTTGAGATCAAGGATGAAGCAGAATCAATAGACAGTAGAATAGAGAAAAGAGATTAAGATCAAGAGAGAGGTGGTTAAAGGTTATAAAAATCTCATCTTCACTATTTCCATATACAATGAATGCAGCACAATTATATGAGGTGAGGGTTTCTTATCATAATAAACCCTAATCATAAGTGCCATCAAGAGTAGGGAAAAGGATGATTATTTGATGCACATATAGTACATGAACTATACAAGATCATGTGGACAAGTAGAGAAATGAAATCGCTGAATCCACCTGCCTAGGGACACAAAAATCATCTGAAAAAATTCAACCATCATTGGTCAGATGCTCTAGGGACACAATCATTAGTAAAAAAAAAGATAAATATCCCCTACAGCCATCTAGAGCTAATCTCACTAATCCCAAAATAATGCATTATTGTCTAGTCCCAGTCCATGCTTCAGATTAAGAAAGTTTTCAATGAAAATACAAAGCATGCTACTGTAGACAACATGAACAACTTCACTTTCGACCTCAATGCGCAATATCATGAGGCTCTAATTACCATGACAAGACTCATTCATCACATACAAGTTAAAGCACCACGCTAACACATTTATGCACAAGTATCTCACGTGATATACATTAGAAATCACTATCCCTCATTTTATTTAAAATTTCTCCTTTGGAAATCCATAAAATGAGCATCTCGAACATGCATATCAACATATGTGAATATAATAACCATAAACTAACGTTGAGTCCTGACATGGGTACACATTTGCAAGTATTAGACGGATGGTCCTTGTATCAGTTTGTCACATCGTATGTATACTATTCTCCATAACGGAGAATAAAGACTATTGAATTGGTTAAAAATCATTACAACATTCTTTAAAACTGCACATTATTCACGAAAATTGCTATTAGTAGTTACATTACACATTAAACTAACAAAAAGAGGGACATTTATATTCAATAAAGTAAGCCAATGGGAAGACAATAAAACATACTCTATATTGGTCATGTAAATTAAGAACCAATCTTAACTTTTATTCTTATAAAAAAAAAAAGTGAAATATAGAAAGAATTCCTAGTGCCCTTCAACCCAAACCTCTTTCCCCCTTCTTGTCAACCCAAAACCTAACCTTCCTTGTTCCACTGTTCTCATCATGGTCACTACACATGCCTCCCATCCTCTGGCATCTCCTACTTCTCTACACCCCCTTTTCTTCGTTTTTATCACTATATGCATGAGAAATTGGATTTTGATGGACTGATGTGTAGTTCCCATTTTATGAAAAATTTAAATTATGAGCTGTGAAAATAGGACTTAATGTGAGTTGAATGTCAATGAAAGAATTGGTATGGAGGAACAAAGAAGTTAAATTTCTAAAGTATGGGATGTAGATGCTTAAATTTTGGGTTATCAGCACTGAAAATTAGCTGACAGTTGTAGGAATTGATTCAAGACCAATAGTGTTGGGTATGCTGTAGGTGAAAATATTAGTTTTCAATGTGAAAAAGATTGAGAAAGGAGTCAAGATCATTGACTGGGAGGAATGAGTAATGCTGACTTCTAAGGGTCACAGTGTTGTACTACTGTTGTGGATGTTGTAGGTGGAATTGTAGGTTTCCGATGTGAAAGAGAATGAGAAAGGGGAAGAGTCAAGCACGTGGACTGGAAAGAGTAGCAAAGGCTTTTAAGGAAGAAGCCAGAAGCTAATGATGGCAGTTTGGCAGGGAAGAAAGCATAGGGATGTTAAGGTTTATTAGGAATCATTTTACTCTTCTGCCAAATAGTGCAACTCGTAAACAAAAGAGACCAAAGACATGAATTCCTTAGCTATTAGTCAAACAAAAAGGTATAGCAAAAACAAAGAAAATGAAAGTCAGCAAATAAAACAACAGCAGGAAAATATATAAGAAATCAAAGTATACAAAACTATTAGCTCTTTAAGTGATACACTATGGAAAGCAAGAAGATGATTTCTAGAGTCTTACCTTTTTATCTGTAAACCACATACTTCATCATGAAAATATACAAGAAATCAAAGTATACAAAACTATCAGCTCATAAAGTGATACACTATGGAAAGCAAGAAGATGATTTCTAGAGTCTTACCTTTTGTCAACAAGGTCAGTTTTATTTCCAACAAGTACAATAATAACATCACTGCCTCTTTCTGTACGGACCTCCTCAATCCATTTTGATGTGTTTAGAAAGGACTGGCGACCTGACAAGAAAAATGCAATATGAGTGATACCACACATGTTAATATAATGATTCAACTTCTAATGGAAACAAGGACGAACAAATGAAACTGATATGCTAGATGAAATGGACAAATGACAGAATGAAATTCAAGTACTTTTCAATGATAAACAACCTAAGAGACCGATTCAAGGTATTCCAAGGTCGAAATTGATCATTCAACATAATACAAAGTGAATCTAAAATGCTCCATATTGAAGAAACCCCTCACTTGCAACATCATAAACAATTACAGCAACCGATGAATCCCTTATATAGCTGGGTATAAGACTTCTAAATCTTTCTTGACCTGCTGTATCCCTGCAAACAAAGTAAATCATTCAAAGTTGTCACAACAAAATATAATATATAGTGAAGAAAGTAACACATTCATCCTTCTCAATGTATAGACCGTGGTCAAAATCATTTAGGGGACAAAAGCATAGCATTTAACCAGAAGTAATAAACTCAGAACCCATAGTTTTCATCAAACAAAACCAGCATGTTTATATATATGCCTCTTCAGCCAAAATAAATTTTATCATCGTCTACACTACACATCTTGATAAAGATACATGTTATCGCTAGATGGTAACTGCAGAGGTGGCTGTGAGCCTGCGACCACTGCCTAAGATTCTCAAATTAGGGTCAGACCTGAAGGTGCTTAGGGAAAGACAAGAGAGTTTTCTTCAAAATGAAAAAGGATTAAAGGCAATCAATCCGCAAAGAAGATTTGTCTGGCAAATATAGATGGAAAACAGTGGTTTGGAAGGCTAAAGTAGTAGAGTTGATACTGAAGGTGACTCTGTTTTCTACACTTTAGTGGAATCCAATACTCCGGGAATGATGGATATGGTTTGGGAAATCCATTTTTTTAGTTTGCGACTCTTGTTTTCAACTCAACAAAACACAAGGATGGGATATACTGTATACGTTAATCAAATTACCAATTGCATGCCCTACAAACAGTCACCGAATTCTATCAACTACCATAACAGTCCTTGAAAGGAGTAGTATTAGTAGCAGGGCAAATGAGATAGGAAGGGATCCAAACAACACAAATTAATGACACAATATATGTAACCCTGGAATTGCTGATACAAAATCCATTTATGCAGGCATTGCAATGAAAAATTCTGCATATTGATTGCAAGTTACAAAAAAAGCTTCATACAAGAGTTACCATATCACTGTTAGACTTGAAACTGAAATTATGACTAAAATTCATCCATAAACAAAAAAATATGGCTAAAATCCATCCATAGGACAAGAAAATGTTTGATTGTGACTGTTACATACATAACAAACGAGGAACAAAAAATGGGGCATTCGATCTTACCACAACTGCAAACGTACAGTTCGATCTTCAAGATACATTGTCTTCGATAGAAAATCAATTCCTATTGTAGCCTGTCCAGTTTAATGTAAAACCATATGCTTAGTACACATACTTGAAAGATACTAGACTTGGCGCTAAAGAAGTACAATTGACAAAGAAGAGTTACACCTAATGACAAAAAAAATTGGCAGATAGGAAACAGGAGGAGGTAGAGAGACCTGCCAGAAGTGCAGTGGATATTACCAGTCATTTAATAACCTCTCATGTGAAAATAAATTATCATATATTTACTAAACTATACAAGTAATGCGTAAGGTAACCGGGCCACCTGGTTCTGTTAGGCAGCCACCCTTAGCAAGCAGCTCTATAATCTCTTTCATTGTGTGTGATTCAATTATCATATTGAAATTGATGATAGATGATGCACGTATAATCAAAAGCAATATGCAGGAGGAATTAACAGCCACAGATCAAGCAATTCAACAATTTGTATATACACCTAATCTAACAGCAAATGCAAAGCGACAACATCAATTCTACGAAGGAAGGTCAGCAGTATGACTGGATCAAATCACATAAACAACACTCTATCTTCATAGAAACAAACAACCAACCTACTGATGATAATTTGAACAACCGATCTTGATAGAAACGCGGTGCGACAATCAAATCATACATTATACTCCGTGATCTAGCGATCTACGAAGCTCAAATCTTACCTGATATGTATTGTCGAACTTGTCGTACATGAATCGAGTTATAATACTCGTTTTTCCGACGGATTGATCCCCCAAAAAGACAAGTTTATACTTGGCGAGAGCTGAAACTGGCGCCATTGATGTGGATCGCAATCGAGAGCACCGGAAAGGATGTAGTTTGGTGATGGCAAAAGTGAGGTAGTTGTATCAGGAAATTGAATCGGAGGGTGGTTTTCTCAGTTGTCTCTCTTTCATTCCCTTTGAGGGGAGAGAGATGAGATGGCCAAATGAGAGAGAACGATTCTGGGCCTTCTGGAGAGGCTGAGTTTAGTTGTGACTCTGTTTAGATCTAAACAAACTACAACATAGAAGTTGAGACTCGGTTTCTATAATTCTTTGATTATGGGAAGGGCAAATAAGTCACATTTAGTTTGATTTGTGTTCAAAATTTATTAATTTGATATGTATTTGAACTTTCTAGAAAAAAATTTTGCTTTACCGGCATAGTTTGGATTTTCATTAGGGTTAGACTACGCATATTGTATGTGTAGTTAAAGCTGGTACAAGTTGGAAGTCACGAGTCAAAAAACTACACATGTAGTTTGTGTAGTTGTAGTTAAAATAAACGGACGTAAAAAGCGCAACACAGAAAAAATTAAAAGTCGCAACAAAACTTTTATCCTAATTATGAAATAAGATCATGTAAATTTAGTTTCTTATGTTCTCTATTTTCTTACTCAAATTTTCCTATGCTCTTAATTATTCCTTAACAATCTTTAAATTGAATTTAAGGACTTATTTTTTGATCAAATTTAACGTTTGAAAGCTCAAAACTCATTCAGATCAAACGATCTATGTGCTTAAAGTATATATTTCTTAAAAAAAAGATCAACATGTAGATTATTATCATGTTTACAAAAGTGTTTTTGTGCATAAGTAATGTCTCAACCTAGTTAAAGAATATCAACATTGGTAGTACTAGTGATACATTGTACAACGTTGGTAAATACAAGGCACGTTGGATTGTAGTGTGATTAACGTTTACCCACATTGAGACCTAGTGTGAATAACATATACCCAGATTAAGGTACAATATGACTAAAGTTTACCCACGTTGAGATCCACCGTGGTTAGATACAACCAACGACATATTATCGAGTGATCACTGTTCCAAAACGTAAACAAAAACTTTCCATGAACGTAAAAAACTTGCAATCACCGATCGAAAACTCACCATCGAAGTTTTTATCCTTTTACACAATATCATAATTGCAGTATAGCGTACATTTGAAGGAATGTTAGGTGTATTCGATTATGTAGACATGGTTTCAATATCTCACGGTTGATGAACATGATATTTTTTAAACTCAAACATGTTCAAGTTTATATAGGTACTACATGTTCTAGGTTTTACGTGAATAACGATTTTTGTAACATTTGGACCAAACCACTTTACACCCCGTACTAGAATACAAATGTCGTACATAACTACCTTGGATATTGGCGTAAACAACTCTTAACTACGTTGAGATGCAATGTGGGTACGACTTAGTTATTTTTGCTACCAATGTGAGTAAAATTATCTCTTGTTGTCACTCAATGTGAGTAACACTTATTTACATTAAACGCCAATTTGGGTTATTTTACGTGATTACGATAAAAGTTACGTTGTGACTTTTAATACACTACAACTTCTCGAAATGTAAAAAAACTCAACTAGTTCCTGTACTTGTATTTAAAATTTATTGATATGTATATATAGAATGAGTGGTAAAATAATATAAATATAACTTAGTTGAGTTGGTAAGAAGACGCGTTTAGATGGAAGTGGTTGGAGGTTCGAATTTGTAATCCGTTGTGTTTCTTAAAAGCGAGTTGCTAAAAATTTAGTTGAGATGTAACTTAGTTGAGTTGCTGAAATTTGTAATCCTTTGTGGTTGGAGGTTCCAAATGTGTATCCAAAGCCCCAAAGTAAAAACGAAACTACGCACGCAAATTGTGTAATTTTGATATCAATTAAAGATTTTGGTTGGTATGTCTAGAAAGCCCGTAAACATATTAGAAAATATGATGACTAAATACCAAATGTGTATCCAAACCCCAAAGTAAAACAAAACTACGCGCAAAAATTGTGTAATCTTGGTATTAGTTAGAAATTTTGGTTGGTATTTCTAGAAAGCACGTAAACATATTAGACAAAATGATGACTAAATACAAAATTTATTCATATAATAACATGTAATATGGAGCAAAATAATAACTAATTCAAGTCATTTGTTTATTTTCTTAATATTTACAATCTTATCATTAATGAAACCATGGTAAGACACATATATTAGTTTTTTGAAATTTTTTTGAAATTTTTTCTTCAATATTATTTTTTATATTTTGATTGAAATTTTTATTTGTCAATATAGAGTGCACACGTGTTAAAGTATAATGTACATATGTGCAAGAGTGGAGCCACATACGTATGTGTGTGAGTAGAGTAAACATGTATGTGATAGTACATTGCACTTATATGTGAGAGTGTGAGATTGGAGTAAACATGTGTGTGATAGTAGAGTGTATCTATGTGTGAGAGTATAGTGAGTGTTATAGTGAAATGTCTCTATACATGTTATTATAGGGTGTACATATGTGTGATAGTAGAGTATATGTGTGTGAGAGAATAGTGAACATCAAAACATGTATTTGATAGTAGAGTGCACTTATATGTGAGAGTAAAGTGAACATGTGTGTAATAATGGACGTATGTGTTAGAGTAGAAAGAACATGTGTGTGAGAGTAGATGGAGCATATGTGTGTGATAGTCAATTACACTTATGTGTGATTGTAGGGTGTACATTATGTGTGTTATAGTATAATGCATCTGTGTGAGTAGAGTACACGCATGTGAGAATAGAATGAACATATATTTCATAATAGAGTGCACCTATGTATGCTAGAGTAGAGTGCATACGTGTGTGAGTAAAATGCACCTATGATATGAAGTACAATACACATAAAATTTCACATAAATTACAATTTTAAATTTTTTTTATTACTAATTTACAAAGTAAACTAGTATCTAATATTTTTAGAATATAAAAACTCATAGAATTAATTAATTTAGTTCATGAGTTTTTATATGCTAAAAATTTTAGCATATAAAAACTAGTGGAATTAATTACTTCATTCTATGATTTTTTTTATATGCTAAAAAATATTAGATACTATTTTGTGGTAATAAACTCTATTTATAGTATAATGTTTTTGTATATCTCTATTCAAATTAGTATAGATAAATTTAATTTAGGCGTTAATTCCAACTCAATATACCAAATGACGTATAGAATTTTTTTTTTGAAAAAAAAAATCGTCCACTTGAGAAAGTTTATAGCCTTCGCCACTACTTAGGTGCTTATGTGTTTATGTACTTACATGATATACAAGAGGTAAGTGATTTCACCGTATTGTTTAATTTTGAGGAAGCCTTATTGAATCATACACTAAGTTGGACAATCAACTTATACCATAAGTTTCGGGACAAAACTTATATTAAGTGAGGATTGATCTAATATTCATAACTTCGTAACAATAGTTCCGTCGGCGTCACCTTTATAGGTTTAATGTGGGTTGGGAATAGTCTAAGTCGATTCGGTTTAATTAAACCAAATCGGGCCTAACCCGGTTATATTATTAAATCAACAATAACCTCCCTAATTGTTATTGAATGAATTAGGTTGGTAATGTTTTATTACGCAAGCGTCAGTAGGCTCGTATTCGCCGGTAAATTTGGCAAATCGATCAAGTGCATTGTCGGAATTCATTAAGCGTCCGTAGATTAGAGAAAAGACTCGTTCAAGATACTTGATGTTTCCAACTACGAACATAATGAGGGTTGGAGCCCACAGATTGCTACTCGAGATAGACTTGACAAGGATGCCGAAAGTGAAGAAGGCTTGTATCCCGAGATGCAAGGCCGTATGGAGCCACAATTCGTTGTCTTCCAACGCTAAGGCCGTGATGCTGTCAGGGCCGCCCATGTGAAGTAGAAGAAACTGTGCCCAGAAGGCGTGGATGTGCTCTTGAGCCGCATTGTACCCTAAACACTATAATAGCTAGGATTTCCGAATTCTAATTAATGTTGATTAACTTAATCGTTGATAGTAATTGACATATAACTTGCGAAGATTTCCCAAGTGATGAGTATGAGTCCCACCGTTATGTTCCTCGCGTAATTTTGGACGTTTGGGGAAATTTTTACTTTTTCCCCCGGGTAATTATTTTTACCCTCCGGTGTTATTTGGAGCATTTGGGAGCTCCAATTAATAAAAATACAGTTGAGAGAAATGATCAGGACATCGTAAATGTACTAGATATGAAATAACATGAAAAGGCAAAACGGATAAAAGAGTCGCTATCCCGATTCTTAGCGGTTAAGAAAGGTGGCTCAGGAATGCCCATTTTACGAGATAGTTATGAATTAATTATCCCGATAATATTTCGGATTTTATATTCCAGTTTCATAAAATTTTGAGATCGGAAATATAACCGCGTTTTAATTAAATGTTTTGGATAAACATTATATATATATATATATATATATATATATATATATATATATATATATATATATATATATATATATATATATATATATATATATATATATTAATAGAAAGTCGGCTAATGTACATCACATCATCAACTTCAATTCATTTCAACTTTCAATTGAAAGTTGCAGAGGAGAGTCGGCAAACGTATACATCCATCTTTAACCTTCTATAAATCATTCATCTTCGATCCAATTTCAAATCCGTTTGTACCAACGAGTCCCTTATCTTGTTCTCTTCAACGTGGTACCAACTTATTTCCTGTTTGTTAGCTTTCTGGTAAAGCTTCCGTTTACCGCTATCGGAGCACCGACGACCACCGTAAGTCATCAAATGTAAGGTTTCATACCGCGCTCTTATTCCCCGTATCGCTAGGAGTCTGGATCTTCTTCCGGTTCGTATATCAGGTTAGTAACGAATAAATTATGAATTTATTCGTTTTTCGTATTGCGGGTTAGTATAAATTGACATTAAGTTGGTTAAAATGGATAATTGGAATTTCCATTATACTCGTTATATTATTCTGGTGATTATGGGTTCTTGTTTGATGAAATCTGATGACAGGGGGTTTAGAAATTGCCTGCGGGCAAAACGTTATTCTGGCGGAATCTAATTAATTAATTAAAGGTTAATTAATTAAATTGGGATTAGAATTGAGATTGAGGAATATTGATTAGATAATACCTTGAGATTTGAGGAATTGTGAGCTATGTTGAGATATTGAGGTTTAGTTGGTTGTGAGGCTCATAGATTGAGTATGATCCTTATGGATCCCTTTGGGTCTAGGTGTGACCCCTTTGATGAATAGAGGTTGATATATCTCTTTATGCCTTTTTATAGGCCGTGTTGTCCCTCCAGTGTAGAGGTGATCGTGGTTGATTTTGTACGAGGTTGAGGTAAGTCCGTAGGACTTACTTAGCTACCATCCCTATATTGGGTGTTTGCATGAGTGGTGTGTGCTTTATATGTTTTCTATGATATCATGAGTTGTCGTTTTTATCGACCTATGTTTTATTGATTGCCCCACTGCGTGGCTGTGATAACCTTTCCCTTTCATCCCGCCGTGGAGTCTGGGAGGTTCTCTGATGTCAGGCCATACCGGTTTACAGGAAGGGCGCAATCCACTCCCATAGGGTACACGGATTGTGTGACCGATACTAGTACGGCTGGCTAGCAGGCTCAGAGGCGAGGATGTATCGGTCCTCGTGTCACCTAGTTTCATATATATTATATCTATACGATTTGAGTGAATGACCATTATATTGAGATGAATAAATGGGTAAATGAGTGAAAGCATGCTGATATGTTTATCTTTCCCTATGTGTGATTGTGCTTATGCATTACCTCATATATGTATGGTTAGCTAACGGTTTCATACCGTGTTGTAGATGTTTACAGGTTAGGCGCTGCTGAGTGATCTGGCAGGGTGACAGGCCGAGGACTCTCGTACATTAGGTGGTTGATTTGGGTTTGTTGTGTTCCCCTCCTTCGTGAGGATGTTCTTTTGTACCTCCTGTGTGAGGTTGTCGTTTTATATACTCGGCTATGTTGTTGTTTACTTTGGGTTGTACAATTTATACTGTTTTATGTATTTGTTTTATATCTGTCAGTGCCATGTTGTAAGGTCCAGTGAACTTGTTGTCAGGCTAGGGTCAGGATCCATTGTGAGATCCTAGCCCAATGTGACATCCCGAGTCCCGCGGATTCGGGGTGTTACAGAGTTGGTATCAGAGCCCAGGTTGACAACAATGACACTTGCTACCTGCAATGAGGTTTGATAGGTAAAATAAACAGAGCCCACATGGGATCTGACGTTTTCAAAGGTTTTGGTTTTAAATGTGGTTTTGGGATAGAATGTACGAGAAGTCGTCACCTCTGCCATGGATCTCTGCAGCGTAGATATGTATATATATCTGTGTGTACTATGGATTATGTGGATGTATTATATATATATATCGATAGCTATGGCATATATATAGCCTTATAAGATTATGTGCGTATATCCTACAGATGACTCAGACTAGAGCAGTATCTGTAGTGGGATGAGGTAGGGGTACACCCCCTCTTCCTCCAGTGGTGATAGGTCAGGGACCAGTTTCCGCTGTTGTTTCGCCTATGGCAGAGAACGAGTTTGAAGAGGCTGATCATGTCTCCATGAATAGATCCAAGTTTCAAGAATATATGTAACAAGTATATGAAGCGGTGATAGGGGGTAGATCCACACCGGATTTACCAACAATTGTGAGATCAACTGAAGCTTCTGGATCCGGAAAGAAGCAATGGACTGAATCAGTTACTGGAGAAGCAAAGATGATGAATGGGGAACCAAGTCCGATATCAGGACAATCTACTGATCCTTTGGCCATGAAGATGACTGGCAAAGGCGCCCATCATATGCTTTACGTGTGGTAAAGCAGGGCATAGAGCGAAGTTTTGTCGACAGGGCAAGGCATTGCCTTTACAGGTTCCCTTCAAGAGTAAGATCATTCCAGGTGGACGACGAAGGTCGAGTTACCCTTCAGTTGCACATGTTTCAAGGATGGGATGATTATGTTTCAGTTGTGGCTATCCAGATCATTTGCGTTCTATGTGCCCTTTGGCATTGATAGCTTGTTTCACTTGTGGTGAGCTAGGCCATCTGGCCCTTTCTGTCAGCACGGTGGTGTTTCTTCCCAGTAAGACTTTCCTCTTTCCGGTGCAGAAAGAGTGGAAGTGGAGGCTATAGTAATGACCTCAGTGATACCTGAGGAGCATGGATCTGACATTGAGTGATGATATGTAGAGGAGCTACGAGTGTTAGCTGTTATAGGTACCATTCTCGTTAATGGTTTACCTGGTGGAGTTTTGCTTGTTGTGAGTGCTATGCACGTCATGTCTTTCGATGCATGCGTTAATGGTTGAATTTTGGTATATAGTAGAAGGTGGATTTTCTTTTACAGGATTACCTTTTTGGGTCTGAGATACCCGGGAGATGTGTGTTTGTTCCCTTATTTCAGGGACCCGTGTATGGTTGTAGAATTCTTTGTCATGTCGTAGGTGCATGAGGAAGTCATTATGTGTATGGTTTGGATGAATAGATATCATGTGGTGTTAGCTTTTAATAGTAAGACTATTATAGTCTTTACTGAGTTGAGTTAAATAGAGGTCTTCTGAGGTTAAGACCTTTGAAGAGATGGGTTTGTCATCAGGACTTTACGAGCAACGAGCTGATAGCACATGGATGTGACGCCTTCTAGTGTTATACCATGAAGGAGCGAGATAGTTCAACAATGGAAGGTATTCCAGTTGTTTATGAGTTTATAGACGTGTTACTGAACCGTCTAGTTGCCACCTCAACGGAGTGTGGACATTGTTATCGAGTTGAAGTATGATACAAGATTGAATGGGAACGCCACACTATATGGTGCTTGTTGAGATATTGTACTGATAACTTGAAAAGATAATCGAAACGGGTTTACCCTAGTGGGTTCCATGTTCCATATTGACGACCTGATGAGTTAGCTTCAAGAAGCAATTGTGTTTTCAGGATTCCTTTGTGCTCAAGATATCCCTAGTCATGGATGAGAGAGCAACATGTGTATGAGATAGCATCCCATACCCGTTATGGACACTACGAGTTTGTAGTGATGTCATTTGGGTGACGAATGTTTTAGTAGTTTTGATGGAGTTGATGAACATTATCTTCATCGATTTCCTTGATTAGTTGGTGGTAGACTTCATTGATGACATGTCGGTATACTCTCATAGCAGAGAATAGTAGACCGATCGTCTGAGGACCGTTCTGTAGATTTCGAGAGATAGAGGGTTGTATGTTACGCTCTCTAAGTGTAAGTTGAGATGCCAGTGGTAGCCTTTTTAGGCCATGTTGTCTCCGCCAGTGGGATCATGGTTGACCTGGCGAGAATTAAGTATGTTGTAACATGGAGATACTGATGAACATTAAGGAATACGTAGTTTTCTCGGCTCAGCCGATTGCTACCAATGCTTTGACGAAGGATTTTATATGATTATGTATTCATTTACGAGTCTTTTGAGAAGACCACCATAACTACGTGATGAAAGCAGTGTGTCTATGTTCTGAAGAGTTGAGGAGGCATTTGACCTCTGCTTCCATTCTGTTGTAGTTAGAAGATTTTTGGGATTCCGTGATTTACGGTGATACATCCCAGCTAAGTCTAAGATGTGTATTACAACAGAGGAATAGGGTTATTGATATGTGTGTTTACAACTGAGAACGTATGATGAGAACTACCGACTCATGATTTAGAGTTAGTAGTGGTAGTTCAAGCCTTTAAGTGTGAAGACCGTACCGGTGTGATCTTCATGTCAGATTTCTATAGATCATAGAAATCTGAAGTATATTTTATGCAACAGGGGTTGAATAATTGCCAGTGTTAAGAGCTTAACTTGATCAAGACTTTGACTTGAAGATTCCATATCATTCAGAGAAGTTGAATGTTGTTGCTGATAAATTGAATGGAAAGACGCTCCAAGAGAAGATGATTGTGAGACTGATAGTTCAGCCTCAGCTTTAGAGAGATCTAGCTTGGCTAGAGTTGGACAATCAGTTCCTTGATAAGGATAACCATTTATACCTCAGCGGTTCTACCTGGTCTGTTGGATGAGGTCCAACAGAAGCAGGAGACCTGCCGGGCCTTGACAAGGTTTAGAGAAAGGATGTCTCGTACTGAGGCACCATAGTTCTCCATGGGAGTAGATGGACTGATGAAGAGTCATGGCCACTTTGTGTACCTGCTGATGCAGATGGAGACAGAGAATATTACGGTATACCCACTGTACGCCTTATTCAGTACATTCAGGTACGAGTAAGATGTACCACGAGATGAGACGATTATATTATATGAAGCCGATATTACCAGAATTGTGATATAGTGTGTGACCTGTCAGCAGGTCCAGATAGAGTATTTTCGATCTAGAGATAAGCCTCATCCACTACCAGTGTAGTAGTAGAATTTGGGAGGACATATCTATGGACTTTGTTATGGGATTGTGACCTAGTAGAAGATTGATGTTATCTGGATTGTTGGTAACAAATTAATGAAACCGGTACGTTTCATTTCTATTAGAAGGACGTGGCTAGTGAATGAATTGGCTGAGGAGTACACTAGACAAATAGTGAGACTCCATGGTATACCGAGAACGATCATTTCTGATCGAGATGGATGTTTTTACTTTGAGATTGTGGGTAGCAGATTCAGACTGCTTTGGGGACAAGTATGTACCTCATGACTACACTTCACCCCCTGACAAATGCTTAGTTAGAGAGGGTCATCTAGATCTTAAAGATCTATTATAAGTTATTCAGGATTTTATAGTTCAACTAACGTTGATTGAAGGAAGAATGCTGGCTGTACAGAGTCGCCAGATATTATATGTAGACAAGAGGCGTTAGCCTCTAAAGTTAAAGCGAGAGTTCATGTCCGGCTGGAGGTATCTCAACTGTGAGACATTAGTTGTGTTATTATGGAAAGGGGAACTGAGTTTCCAATATGTCGGTTACTTGAGATCTTGATCAGTTTTGTGAAGGCAACATGATGTTTAGCTTTGCCTCTAAGATTAGAGGATATTCACCCAGTGCTTCATATGTCTCAGTTGAGGAAGTATATACCAGACTCGAGACACCTTGTGAATTACGATGATTTGATGGTTGAGTCCAACCACACTTTTGTTCAGCATTCGATTGCATTCTTGGAATGAGATATGAAACGCTTGCATTCGAAAGACATTCTCATATTGAGGATATGATGGTAAAGATGAAGACCTGAAGAGGTTATGTGAGAGACTGAGGATAGTGTCCTGAGGAACTATCTAGAGTATATGTTGGGACAGACCCATTTGTGGGTGCACGAGTAGATCTTAGTGCTATCTTGATGAATGTTGTGTTTATGTGCTTATATGCCTTGATGTGTTATTCCATGCTAGTTGTGATGTGATTTATGATCTTAGTAGATCTTGATGTGCTAGTGTGATGTATGATATAGCTGGAGATGATTACTTCCTCCACGCTACCCGAGTATGATCATATTTATAGCTGGAGATGGTTCTTTCCTCCATGCTATTTGAGTGGGTTTAGGATTCAGCTGGAGATGGTTCTTTCCTTCATGCTACCTTGATGGACATAGTTCAGTGGAGATGTGATTCCTCCATGCGATGTATATGTTTATGGGTTGGCTAGAGACGTATTTCCTCTATGCATGTGATATGTTTTGGCTAGAGATGTGCTTCCTCTTTGCCTTGTGATGTGGCATGGCGAGAGACGTGATTCCTCTACGCCTGTGGGTAGCGTTATGGCCCTGTTTCCTGGAGTGATGATTCCTCCATGTTTATACTTGAGGTTATAGATTGTTATAGGTTGTGATCTTTTGAACGGAGATGTGATACCTCCGATAGAAAGAGTGAGAGTTATACCTCGGCGTATGGGTCCGAGAGGATTTGGGAATTGTTCAAGTTTCGGGACGAAACTTTTTTTTTAGGGGTGTGTGATGTAATAGCTAGGATTTCCGAATTCTAATTAATGTTGATTAACTTAATCGTTGATAGTAATTGACATATAACTTGCGAAGATTTCCCAAGTGATGAGTATGAGTCCCACCGTTATGTTCCTCGCGTAATTTTGGACGTTTGGGGAAATTTTTACTTTTTCCCCCGGGTAATTATTTTTACCCTCCGGTGTTATTTGGAGCATTTGGGAGCTCCAATTAATAAAAATACAGTTGAGAGAAATGATCAGGACATCGTAAATGTACTAGATATGAAATAACATGAAAAGGCAAAACGGATAAAAGAGTCGCTATCCCGATTCTTAGCGGTTAAGAAAGGTGGCTCAGGAATGCCCATTTTACGAGATAGTTATGAATTAATTATCCCGATAATATTTCGGATTTTATATTCCAGTTTCATAAAATTTTGAGATCGGAAATATAACCGCGTTTTAATTAAATGTTTTGGATAAACATTATATATATATATATATATATATATATATATATATATATATATATATATATATATATATATATATATATATATTAATAGAAAGTCGGCTAATGTACATCACATCATCAACTTCAATTCATTTCAACTTTCAATTGAAAGTTGCAGAGGAGAGTCGGCAAACGTATACATCCATCTTTAACCTTCTATAAATCATTCATCTTCGATCCAATTTCAAATCCGTTTGTACCAACGAGTCCCTTATCTTGTTCTCTTCAACGTGGTACCAACTTATTTCCTGTTTGTTAGCTTTCTGGTAAAGCTTCCGTTTACCGCTATCGGAGCACCGACGACCACCGTAAGTCATCAAATGTAAGGTTTCATACCGCGCTCTTATTCCCCGTATCGCTAGGAGTCTGGATCTTCTTCCGGTTCGTATATCAGGTTAGTAACGAATAAATTATGAATTTATTCGTTTTTCGTATTGCGGGTTAGTATAAATTGACATTAAGTTGGTTAAAATGGATAATTGGAATTTCCATTATACTCGTTATATTATTCTGGTGATTATGGGTTCTTGTTTGATGAAATCTGATGACAGGGGGTTTAGAAATTGCCTGCGGGCAAAACGTTATTCTGGCGGAATCTAATTAATTAATTAAAGGTTAATTAATTAAATTGGGATTAGAATTGAGATTGAGGAATATTGATTAGATAATACCTTGAGATTTGAGGAATTGTGAGCTATGTTGAGATATTGAGGTTTAGTTGGTTGTGAGGCTCATAGATTGAGTATGATCCTTATGGATCCCTTTGGGTCTAGGTGTGACCCCTTTGATGAATAGAGGTTGATATATCTCTTTATGCCTTTTTATAGGCCGTGTTGTCCCTCCAGTGTAGAGGTGATCGTGGTTGATTTTGTACGAGGTTGAGGTAAGTCCGTAGGACTTACTTAGCTACCATCCCTATATTGGGTGTTTGCATGAGTGGTGTGTGCTTTATATGTTTTCTATGATATCATGAGTTGTCGTTTTTATCGACCTATGTTTTATTGATTGCCCCACTGCGTGGCTGTGATAACCTTTCCCTTTCATCCCGCCGTGGAGTCTGGGAGGTTCTCTGATGTCAGGCCATACCGGTTTACAGGAAGGGCGCAATCCACTCCCATAGGGTACACGGATTGTGTGACCGATACTAGTACGGCTGGCTAGCAGGCTCAGAGGCGAGGATGTATCGGTCCTCGTGTCACCTAGTTTCATATATATTATATCTATACGATTTGAGTGAATGACCATTATATTGAGATGAATAAATGGGTAAATGAGTGAAAGCATGCTGATATGTTTATCTTTCCCTATGTGTGATTGTGCTTATGCATTACCTCATATATGTATGGTTAGCTAACGGTTTCATACCGTGTTGTAGATGTTTACAGGTTAGGCGCTGCTGAGTGATCTGGCAGGGTGACAGGCCGAGGACTCTCGTACATTAGGTGGTTGATTTGGGTTTGTTGTGTTCCCCTCCTTCGTGAGGATGTTCTTTTGTACCTCCTGTGTGAGGTTGTCGTTTTATATACTCGGCTATGTTGTTGTTTACTTTGGGTTGTACAATTTATACTGTTTTATGTATTTGTTTTATATCTGTCAGTGCCATGTTGTAAGGTCCAGTGAACTTGTTGTCAGGCTAGGGTCAGGATCCATTGTGAGATCCTAGCCCAATGTGACATCCCGAGTCCCGCGGATTCGGGGTGTTACAAACACAACAATTACATCAACCATTTTGTGACAATTGGTTTGGTATCGATACCCTAATTATAGATATGGGTATGAGTTTTGAATGTTTAGTATTTTAAGTTATCGGTATCAAAATGATACATATATCTTTGATACCCTAGTTTTGATATACCTATTTTGTGAAGGTATAGCTTCTCTCGACAATCCTTCGCTTCTCCCTTATGCCGCCGACAACCCGAATTGAACTTGGTTTCATTCTCTGTCTCATTTGGGTTGAATTGAAATATGTTTCCTTCTTCATCTGTTTTCTTACATGAACATTACCACCCCCAACGATGTTTGTTTTTCGATTTTTGCTTCATTCTTTTGTTAACATATTATCAAAACAGTTATATCAGATATGAGATAGAGATATCATGTTGATACTTATATCATGATACCTGATACCTTTAACTAGATATTGATACCAAACAACCCTTTAAAATGAATTGACAGTATATACTTACCTGATACTAAATCAGGGCCTTTGGAGATCAATCCGACGGCCTGCGCTGCAACCCAGTCGGCTGAAAGGTAAAAAACCCACATGATTACAATACCATTAGTATTTGCAAAGTCGAAATAGAAGATCTTTGTCCTTAATTCTGACAACGCTCCGGATTAGTCGGTTTAAATAGCGTTCTGAATCCCATGATTATACTATACTAGATCCAAGTCCCATAATGGCTTTGGAAATCTGGCGAACCGCTTCTGCGTTGCTCTCTCGAGTTTTGATGAGAAAAAGAGAGGAGAATACGTTTTGTCTTCTTTTAGTTGTGTGTTGGAATGAGAACACGAGACCCCTTTTATAGGCGAGCTCAAAAGATCATCTGTTTTAATCCGAGTTTTAAAATCCGGATATTCCATGGGTTCAGAAATTTTGAATTTAAAATTTTTGACTTTTCATTTATGTAGCTTATGCTTGATTTGACCAATCTTTGGGCCCAAACCAACACCATAAGCTCACCTCGTACTCGTCATGACCCAATAAGTGTAAGCCTAAGCCTAAGCCTGAGCCTGTGTCTGAGGCACGACATGGCTCGCCTCGCCTCGCCTCGTCTCGACGTCCACATGTGGACGGTTAGCTACGCCCGCTCCCATAGAAAATGGGTAGTGACCCCAAAGGCCACAACCTTTAAGCGTTTTTCCGGGAATCGCCGGGCTGCCATCTGTAATGCATATGGACGGTTAGCTACACATGTAGACGGTTAGCTACGCGAGCAAGATGGAAGATAATCCGCTCCCGGGAATCGCCGGGCTGCCATCTGTTACGATGATCTGTAACATGGGCTATCTTGCCCCAGAAACTCCGAGCCAGCGCTCGAGAAGGCAAATCTATAACTATAGGGGTCAGGAAGCCAAAAATCTCCCCAAACTGATCAAGAAGAACTGAGTAGTTCCTGTTCAGCAACTTATACTTGATCCCTCTTTGCTCCGGCACATAGGTAACTGAACTAAGGTATTCTAAGGTCGGCTCTAGATAAGCCGGTGCTCTGATGGTCAAGAACTCCTCCAAGCCAACCATAGAAATCATCTTCTTCAAGTCCTCCACCACGTGGAGGCCCTCGAAGGCATCAACATCCAGGAATCGTGGGGAAATGATGGGGCGGCCACAAATCCGGTCATAATCCCGCTGATGTCTCTCATTAACCACCAGGGTGGTAAATTGTGCTACAGAAGAAGGGGAGGAGTGGTGTGAACTGCTGAGCCTATCCCTCAAGGTCAACTAACGATCAGATTAGCATGGGCTGCTCATACTAGAAGAACACCTCGGTCGGCCAAAAACACCTCGGCCGAGACACAATCGAGTCGACCGAGGCGAAATGCTGTGTGAATCGAACTTATGAATCTACAAGATTTTTCCCCCAAAAACATTACCAAAAGCCTCCTATGGGGTACTTATATCTTTTTCAGCAGCAACCTATGACAACCAAAGCCAAATCTATGCAGAATCGAGAAAAGAAGAACGAGTTAGGTTTTATGTCGAAATACCCTAGATTATGCAGATTCGAAGCGTTTTCGGTGTTGTTTGTTGCTTGGAAACTGAATCTTGTGCTTTCTCTACTGATTTGGAGTCAAGAATCGTGAAAAATGATCGAGAAATGAGGATTTGAGTGGAGAAGGAGCTGCGGTCGAGGTGAGCGTAGAGAGGGAAAAGTGAGAGAAGAGAGAAACCGTCACAACCTTTTATACCCTAGCTGGATTTAATTTCACCTCGGTCGAGGTGATCCTGAATGGATGTCAGACCTAAGCATCTCGGTTAACGAAGAACACCTCGGTCGAGGTACTGTGATAGCAACCGAGATGTGCTCCAGTCAATCTCCGTCTTCTCAATTTCTCGAACTTCTATCCTTCCATGTAGCTCCTGAGTTGTAATTTCTTCTTAGAGAGTTCCTGATTCCTGTTTAGGAGGACGCAAAAACACGAAGCAAACTATCTAAACTAAACTAGAAAAGGGAAAAGAAAGTAATACCTTGGGTTGCCTCCCAAGAAGCGCTTGGTTTAAGGTCGCTAGTTGGACCGTACGTGAAAGCATGAATTATAGTCTATATTTCGGGGTTTGTTTGGACGTTTTACCTTCAATAATCTGCATGTTTGTATGTATATTATGTGATTATATTACCATTTCATCTACGTTTGCGGGAATCGAGGTCTACACCTAGTTTTGTTGTAATCGTAGGTAAAATGGCATGTTTTGCATCAAAAAGGAGCAAAAGGAGCTATGGAGTTATTGGAGCTACATTCAGGAACTTAAGGAGGAACTCAAGAAGCATAGCCATGGATTAGAGATTCACTTTGGACCAGATTTGAGAGATTTCACATTCAGTTGTGACTCACCTCGGTTGACTACAGATTCACCTCGACCGAGGTGATCTAGAGAAGTCGACTCGACCGAGGCGAACACCTGGGACGCGGCGAGAATATTTTATTCTTGGCTGAGATCTTTTATCTTTGGAAAGAGATCTTATATTTTTGGGCTTGGCTTCTGGAAGGAAGAAGATATGCTAGATCATATATTTTACCTATTTTTATGGGAAGAGATCTTTCTAAGATATCTTATCTTTGGAGAGTAATTTTCCTATAAAAAGGGTCGGATTTCCCACAAATCCGACATCCGCTATCACCTCGCTTACACCTAATACACCGCTGCAGCCATACTCTAGTTGGGAGATTTGAAGAACCTTTTTGAAGGTTGAAGGAAGAAAGTCTATAGCTTTTATAGCTTTTGAAGGGTTTTTGTAAGATTATCTTAGATTCCCTTCTTGTTTGTTGTCTTGTTGGATTTCTATCCAACGAACGCTTGTACTTGATAATTGATTCAGTTATTGAAGCCTTTCTCTTAAGGTTTTCTTGTTCAATTATTCTCTTTCTTCCCATATATTTGATTAATACTTTCATGATGATGAGTGGCTAATCTCTTTGTGTGATTCTAGGGTGATTGGCTGAAGGTTGTGGGAAAAACAATGATAGAGTAATCTTAAATCACAGTAGGACCCTGAAAGCTCGAGTCTTTATCCTTAACCCTAAAACATCTCGCTCAGTCGATGAACATCTCGGCCGGGGTGGAATTCTTCTGACCGAGGTGACTTATCTGATCCGTAACTGAGAGTTAAGTGTTAGAGTTTGCCAAATCCTATTCTTATTACACCTTTCCTGGTTCAACGCAAGCCTAGGATGAGACTTACCCGGTAATTCCTTAGTTTGTTTACCTAAGATCATAAGTATAGGTAATAAAACTTTATCCTTTATTGGGGTTTGAGTGTGCTTTCATCCCATCTTTGTGAGTTAGCCTGAGACTTACCCGGTAAAGGTTGATTCTATTCCCTTAGGTGGTGTGTTAGTTTGAGGTTATAGTTCTTTCCCTTAATTCCTTGAGACTTACCCGGTAATAGGAGTTACGGTTTAGGATTAGTGAGTAGTGAGACTTACCCGGTAATCTATTCCACTTTAGTAACACCTTTCCTATGCAAAAATCTCAGCTTTGTCCGCTTATCTTTAGATCTTGAGTTGGAACCACAACTAGATGCTTTAATCCCTAGAATTGCATATTTCCTTTATTGACTTTTATCATCTTTGATTGTTTTAATTGCTTGTGGTTAGTAATTGCTTAAGCTTACCGTTATCGACTTTGTTTCACTAAGTCCCTGTGATCGACCCCTGGAATTTCTTGATTTTACTACGATTGACCCGTACACTGCGGGTTCGCATCCTTGTTTTAAGATTACATCTAGGGTTATAAATTTAAAGCTTGCACACACCGTTTGGAGCGAACAATAGCCTTGTGCTACAAGTCGTTCTTTGTTTCGTATGATTTTGCCACTTTCATCCAGTTTGTTTCTAAAGACCCATTTCGTGCCAATAACTGATTGATGCTTTGGTCTTGAAGTAAGGTTCCATACCTTGTTCCTCTCAAACTCATTCAATTCATTTTGCATGGCAATGATCCAATCTGGTTCTTGAAGAGCTTGAGTGTAGTTCTTTGGTTCGATCAGTGATACAAAGGCGGAGAATGCACAAAGATTGTTCACTTTAGATCTAGTTTGAACTCCAGCGTTTGGATCTGAGATCATATTTTCTTGTGGATGATACGAGGAGTGTTGAACTTTTCTTCTTTTGACAGATGAGGTAGATCCAGAAGGTTGAGCTGCATATGTTTGACTAGATTCAGGTACCATTTGTATATTATCTGTTGTTCCAATCTCAATGCCTTGAAGTTGGGTTTCAAGCCCTTGAAGTGGAGTTCTGTTATCACAGTTTCCAGTTTCGAGGTCTTGAAGATGTGTTTCAAGGTCTTGAGGATTTTCTCTGGTATCTTGAATCTTTTTCTGCATATTCTTGTCTTGCTCTTTTGGATCTTCCTCTTCATCCGAAATGTGATCTTCTCTTTGATTCAGGTTTAAATATGCAAAACTCTCACTCAAAGTACCATCATTGCTTTCATCAAAAACAATATGAATGCTTTCCTCAACAATTTTGGTACGTTTGTTATATACTCGATAAGCTTTGCTATTTGAAGCATATCCAATGAATATAGCTTCATCACTACGTGCATCGAATTTCCCAAGATTGTCCTTTCCATTGTTGTGAACAAAACAAGTACATCCAAAGGGTTTGAAATATGAAATATTTGGTTTTCTTCCTTTAAAAAGTTCATAAGAAGTCTTTTTCAAAATAGGGCGAATTAAACATCTATTTAAAATGTAATTTGCAGTGTTTACTGCTTCAGCCCAAAATCTTTTTGGCAAATTGTTTTCCTCCGGGAGATTTGACACGCATAGGTCCACAAAGATCCATGTGTAAAAGTTCAATAGGTCGAGAAGAACTTACACCTTTCTTAGGTTTGAAGGAACCTCTTGTTTGTTTACCTTGTGTACATGCCTTACATAGGTCATCAACCTTGAAATTTAGATTTGGCAAACCACGTACCAAATCTTTTGTAAGCAACTTCTGCATGGTGTGCATGCTTACGTGACCAAGTCTTCTATGCCAAAGCCTTGGATCATCAATCAAGGCCTTTAGACATTTTAGCTTAGTTCCTGCAACTTGGTTAGTACTTAAGGAATAAAATTGTTACATCTAGGAGCAGTAAGCAATACTTCGCCCGTTTTTATGTTTTGAACTTCACATTTTTCTGAATAAAAAATGACCTTATTGCCTTTATCACAAATTTGAGAAATACTCAACAGATTATATTTCAAGCCATCAACTAGATAAACATCATCAATAAAGTTGGATGAATTATAGCAAATTTTACCAATGCCAATTATGTCACACTTTCCTTTATCACCAAGAGTAATGGTTCTAGACGATTGCTTCTTTAAATCTAAAAATAAAGAGCTTTTTCCACTCATATGTCTTGAGCAACCAATATCTAAAATCCATTTGTGCTCCTTTAACTTGGTGATATCCTGCAAAACAGCAAACATCAACCTTTCCGGGTCGACCATATGGCATATTTTGGTTCATACTCAGGTTCGATCATGTTTGGTGGTCTAGTACCTTTAGGAACCCAGATTTGTTTGACCTATTTCCTTAAACATAAATGATAGGTGTTTCTGATGATATAAGGATCATTTCTTCTATAAAGACATGTAGATTTAACATGACTCTTTTTACAACAGTAGAAGCAGGTAGGCATATGAATGCTTCCTTTAGCCATAACAAAAGGGGTGGTAGATTTTCTAGGAACGCTCCTGTGATACCCTATACCATTTTTGTTAAGGGATGACTAATGTTCACCCATCATTCTTTCCAGATTAGCTTTTGAACGAGTAAACTTAACAAGTGTTGCCTTCTGGTCTTGACACATCAAAGTTAGATCAACTTTCTCTTTCTCTAGATCAATATAGTTTTGATGAAGAGAAGAGAGGTTGTCCTTGAGAATTAGATTTTCTAATTCCAAGGCCTTGATATTGTCATCAAGGTCTTCCTTTTCTGTATTAAAATTTTCAATATCCAGAGACATTTCACTCAGTTGTTTATCTTGTTCATGAAGCTTTTCTTTTAAAGAATTTATCCTTATTCTATGTCCTTTATCACTTAAGATAATATCTTTAAGGAACTGTTTAAGGTCAATATCAGGTTGAGATAAAATTGTACTTACCATATTGTCGATGTACAGATTTGAGCCATCTTCATGATCGGCCATAAGACACAAGTTTGCTTGTTCTTTTTCATCTTCTGATTCATTTGTTGATTTTGAATCACTCCATGAAGCAACTATAGCTTTATTCTTTCGATCATTTTTCTTGAAGTTGGTCCTCTTCCTTTGTGGACAATCCTTCACCAGATGATCTGTTTCACCACATTCAAAACAAGTTAGTAATCTAGTTTTCTTGCTAGAGTTAGAAAACTTACCTCGGGGTTTTGATGCTCGTGGAAATTCTTTGTTTGCAGATTGTTTCTTTAACTTGAGAATTCTTGCGAGACCCTTTGAGATCACTGAGATTGCATCTTCTTCATCATCATCATCATCACTATCTTCTTCATCAGATGGTAACTCATCTCTTCTAGATTTTAATGCCAAATTCTTGGAGTTGGATGGAAGTTCTCCATCTTCTTCGCCAAGAACCATTTCATGTGTGATGAGTTTTCCAAGTAAATCATCAAGAGGAAGAGTTGTGAGATTTTGAGCTTCTTCAATGGCAGTCATTTTTGGTCCCGACTTGGCTTTAGGTAAACTCCTTAGAACCTTCCTTACTTTCTCCTTATTTGTGAAGATCTTTCCTTGTGAGTCCAGATTGTTCACGATCTCAGTGAATCTGGTGAACATCTCTTTGACTGTTTCATTTGGATTCATCTTGAATAGCTCGTATTGTCTGAGGAAGATGCTAATCTTTGTTTCCTTGACTTGACTTGTTCCTTCGTATGTGACAACAAGCTTGTCCCATATTTTTTTAGCACTCTTGCATGAAGAGATGCGGTTGAATTCATTAGCATCTAATCCATAGTAAAGTAGATTCATTGCTTTGTAATTCTTTGACACACTGTCCAGGTCAGCCCGTGTGAAGTCTAATTCCTTCTTTGGGACTTGGACGCCTTCAACCGTAGTCATTGGAATTTTGGGTCCATTTTGAGTAATGCTCCAAAGCTCCATATCCTGGTCAATAATGAACATACACATGATTGCTCTCCAATGAGCAAAGTTGTTGCCATAGAAGAGTGATGGTCGGGATGAGGATCTTCCTTGAGCAAATCCACCATCACCTACAGGATTCATGATTAGTCTCACTGATGGTTAAATCAATAAACGTGAGTCTAGCTCTGATACCAATTGAAGAACCGGTAGGTGAATAAAAAGGTTAAAAGATACTCTAGAAGGGGGGGGGGTGAATAGAGTATGGGAACTTTTCGCAAAATCAAATCTCAAGGCCTTGAAACCTCTTTCAAGGGCCTTGGTGTCAATCTATGCTCTTTGTGAAACTTTGATTTCAAGGGCTTTGAAATGTCTTTCAAGGGCCTTAACTTCTTGCTCCTGCAAAAATCAAGTTAGTCACAGTAAAGTATATGGTGCGGAATTGAAAAGATTGACACGAGGATATGTTTACGAAGTTCGGCTCTAAATAGCCTGCTCTCCGTCCCAGGGTATATCCATAGGATCTAACTATCTATTATCAGTTTCAAAGAGTCCTAGATACAAACTAGAAGAAATCCCCTTTTTCTCTCACTGTAGCCAACGCTACGATCTAGCTCCAACTCTTAACCTAGCTATAATAGCCTAGTTACTTCGCAGAGTAACACACACTCTAGTATAACACTATTTAGATCTTCCAATGGAGATCTAGTGTTTTCTCTCTCTAAAGGGGATAAAACTTTTGCGTGAATAAGAGAAAGAAAAACAACCAATGAAGATGATGAGGTTGCTTGAAGATGTAAAGATATTTTCTGATGTAGGCTTGTGTATCGTACTTCTTCGACCATCAACTTCATTTATACTCTTCGATGAAAAGGTCTTTTAGCCGTTGTAGAGATGACAGTTGAAGATGAATCTTCTTTTCCATGAAGATCGTTTTCTTGTTCGGAGATAAGGTAGACGTTGTAAGTCTTCAATCCCTATGAACACGTCGAGTTCTTTACTCCTTAATCTTCTCGTGTTCTGTTGAAGAGAAGATATTGTTGCCGTTGATTTGTTTAGAAAATCTTCAAGAAAAGATTCCCTATTCTTCATTTAAGATCTTCGGTTGAATCTTTGGTTGACGAGATCTTCGGTTGGATCCTTTGGTTGATGAGATCTCCCAAGAAAGTCTTTATGCTTATTTTGAATTCTACGTGCACTTATAAATCCAAGGATCTTGATTTCATCCTTTGTACTCACCATCTTCCTTCATCCTTGAATTATATTCAAAGGCCCTTGAAATACATATCAAGGCCCTTGACATAAGAATAAAACATGCACTGAATTCAAACCAACCAAAAATCTATAAATATAATCAAGTACATTGTTAGTATATCCAACTACTATATTTGTGTAAAGTCTTCCATCATCAACACCTGTAATCCAAGGCTCTTAATCAAGGTGGAGTTTTCACTAGAAATTCATGAAAATCCAACGGTTAGATGGTAAGATATGTATCATGAAAATCGGGTACAAATTTTGGGATTTTTGGGTTAGCATTTCTCATAACGGTTCGATTTTGAATATGACACATAGGGTATATACTAGTTTAGAGTAGAGTTGGAATCGTTGAGATCCAATGGTCAGTTTGAAAGTTATAAAGTGGTGAAGTTGAGAGTATTATCTTGTGATTTCGAGAAGGAAAAAAAGTGAGGCCATGGAGACTTGTTTGGGAATTTTTATATACATATCGTAATATATTTGGGTTTTGCATTTGAATGATTTGATATAGGATATAAGATAGTTTGTATAAGAGTTTCCCTCATAAATTTGATGATAGGTATGGTGGTGATATGGGCGGCCAAAGTAGGGTCGTTATGTGTAATACTCCAAGTTCTGGGAACTCAAAGCGTTACGAGCTAGTACCACACAATGGATCCCGACCCTCAAAGTAACAACAATAATATCAGATCTTACAACAAGGCATAAATAAATGAAAACCAAAACTGTTATAAAAATCAAAGGAACAACAAAGGGAAGTGTCAAAGACTCGCAGCCAAGTTCAAAACAACCTGATCCTTTCCTATAATGTACGGGAACCCCGATCTCATCCTATAATATACGTGAACCCCGACTGACCACACCATCCGGATCACTCAACAACATCTCTAACCTGCAAGACATCTACAACATCGGTATAAACCGTTAGCTAACATTCTAGATATCAGAAAGACAATAGAGGCAAAAACACACATAAGAAGGTAAACACATAACATGTTTTGACACAACCGGTTATTATCTTTTATTAAGTTATCCATTACTAATTCAACTTCTTTTATCACACGAGAATCTCCCAAAACTCGCCTCCGCTTATGTCTACCGACAAGAATAGATCAGTACTATCCATTACCAGTGGGCTTGGGTCGCAAGAGCACTTCCCAGTCTCCTGTAGAACTGGACAAGTGGTCACCGCCCGCTTATAATACACTTGGGCCAATTAAGGGGTATAAAGTTGTCCTAGTTCGGTTATCCGTTATAACGATAAGCAACACAAACACAACCAAAACGGTCAAACCAATATACATAAAGCAACTAAGTAAGTCCAAGGGACTTACCCCACTCAAAGGTAAACTCAGAAATCCGCTAGTGTTCAGCTTCCCGAAGGAAAGGAAGAATGTCTGCTCAGACAAGGCATCGCGAATCAAAAGTTCCCTACTATCGCTAACTGATCTCAACATGCTAGGATAAGGATTCCTAGTCTCAATGTTCGCAAGGAACGTCAACAACAACATAGCTCAAGGTGTAACCAACTCAAGGGGATCAACAAGCCACTAACTGGCATTTACACTAATCATCTAGGTCGAACCTAGCATGATCTAGCATAAGAAAAGGGGAAAGGAAGCAAATCACCAAGAACGAGAGTTATTGTAGAAGAACCGCAGTGGCAGCCAAACAGAGGCACGGGGGTGGCACTGGGCAAAATTTCATGGGCGTCACGATGTAGGCGGGGGCGGTCAGTTGACAAAAGGTTGTGTCTTCTCCTTTTACAACAGAACCACAACAAGGAACCAAAGCTTAGTTCTTTCACTCTTCACACACGTCAACACTCAACCCAAGGAGCTTGTGACATAAACGTATCAACAACGAAAAGGCCAACAAGAATCAAGGCTCGCTCTTGGTTCTAGTGAAGAAGAAGAAGAACGAAAACAGAAAGAGAAACAGAAGGAAGAAGTATGCAGCAGGTTCATGAACGTGAGAGAGATCAAAGGGGATGAAGACTTACACGTTCTGGCAAAAAATCAAAAGGGAAATGTTGCAGCTTTGCTTGAGGTTGAAGAAATGTAAGCAAGGAAAGGAAAAAGGAAGAGAAAGCAGAAATTTATAGCGAACGGTTGGGAAAAGATAACGGAAGGACTTTTTAAGGTTAGAAGATCAAAGGAAAGCCGGTCCATAAGATAGAAGATCGGATCTTCTATCTAAGGAAAGAAATAAAACAGAATAAAACATATCGGGTGCGATCTGGAGTTAGCCGCAGAGGTGGCTGACCCTACCACGGCTGGCCGCACGGGCGGCCCTCTTCACTGCGGGGGCGGTGAAGGACAAAATTGGGGCGTTACATCAGATCCCCCTAAAAAGAAGTTTTGTCCCGAAACTTGAATCAAATCACACAAGATCACAAAGTAGAATACTGAACTCAACTCATAAACCCTCGCGTGGCACATAACCCAAAACGTCACATAAGCGTGTACATAACTCAACAAAAGGAATTAAAACTCCAACATCTACTTTATAGGTATACCCAACTCAGCATAAAACTCTAGATAGTTCGTCTGTGTACTATCCTTTGTTTCCCAAGTCTCCTCATCAGCACCTCGCATTGACCAACAAATCTTCATCATCGGTATGTCCTTCGACCGTAAGCATCTCCTACTACACTCTAAGACAAATACCGGGTGAACTACAAACGTATGGTCTGGCTCGACCACTAAATCCTCATGACTGACGGTGTATCTTGGATCTGGTACGTACTCTCGTAATTGAGACCCATAGAAGACTGGGTGAACACCCTCTATGCTAGGTGGCAGAGCAAGTCTGTATGCTGCCTCTCCAAATCGCTCCAAAATCTCAAAAGGTCCGACGTATTTGGGACCCAGCTTCTCCTTGACGCCAAAACGTCTAACACCTTGTGTCAGCGATACTCTCAACCATACCTGAGCTCCGACTCTGAACTCTAGAGGTTTGCACCTCTTATCCGCGTAATACTTGTAGCGACTCTGTGTTGCTAACATCCTCTCTCAGATCATCGCTACCCTAGTCATATTATCCTATATCTGCTCAGGTGTTACTCCACTAGCACGACTCGGCTCATCCCAACATAGCGGGGTACGGCATTTATGTCCTTATAAAGCCTCGTAAGAGGCCATCTTGATCGATGCGTGCTAACTATTGTTATACGAAAAATCCACTTAGGGAAGGTGATATGGCTACACCTGTCCCTAGTGTAGCACGCAAGCTCTCAACATATCCTCCAGAGTCTAGATGGTCCGCTCCGACTGACCATCGGTCTGAGGATAATAAGCAGTCATGAACTATAGACTCGTACCAAGGGTGGGATGCACTTGCTGCCAGAACCTCGATCTACTATCACCCAAATGGCGTCAAATCCTCAACTCGGTCTCAAACCGGTAACAAAATCTATCGAGATGTCCTCTCACTTCCACTGAGGAACGGGAAGTGGGTGTAGCTCTCCTCTTGGTCGAAGATGCTCGATCTTGACCTGCTGACAGGTCGCACACTGAGCTATATATCTCGTCTCGTCTGGTTTCAGACCTCCCTACCAAATAGAACGTCTAATATCCAGATACATCTTACTCGCACCGGGATGCACTAAGTAAGGTGTAGTGTGAGCCTCTTGTAAGATCCGTCATCTCAGCTGTCGATCTGAGGGCTCACATACTCGCTCCCGACGTCTCAAAACTCCATCGGCATCGACGGTAAACTGCGGTGCCTCTCCTCAAAACATCTTGTCTCGGATCCGTGTCAAAGCTAGGCAACTCTCCTACTTCTGTCGGATTTCTACCAACAGATCAGGTAACATCTTTAAGGTGGACAAATTGCTGTCGGAATCCGGAAAGAGGATATCCATCTCTAGTCATGCCAAGTCTCGTTGTAACAGAGGCTAAGCTGTCAGTCCAGCAATCACCATCTCCTGGGGAGTCTTCCTACCGAGGGCATCATCTACAACATTCGCCTTCCCCAGGTGGGATAACATCTGAAGATCGAAGTCCTTGATCAACTCTAACCATCTCCTCTGATGGTTAATCAACTCCCGCTAAGTGAATATACACTTCAGACTGTTGTGGTCTATGAATATCTGACATGTAGCTCCGTACTGATAATGCCTCCGGATCTTCAAAGCGTGAACAACAACAGCTAACTCGAGATCGTGGGTAGGGTAGTTCTCCTCATACGTCGCCAACTTTCTAGACGCATATGTTATGGCCTTACCTCTCTACATCAGAACACATCCCAAGCCGAGTTTGGATGTGTCACTATAAACCACAAAGTCCTCAATACCCTCTGACAGAGCTAAGATAGAAGCGGAGGTCAACCTCCTCTTCAGCTCCTCGAAACTCTATAGCCACAACTCGGACCACACGAACCTCGTAGACTTCCTCAATGAGAAAGTAAGTGTCGGGCGATAACTGAAAATCCCTCCACAAATCTGCGGTAGTAGCCTGCCAATCCTAGGAACCTGCGTACCTTCTTAACGTTCCTAGGAGGCAGTCAAGATGCTAAAGACTCGATCTTCACTGGATATACCTTGATCCCTTCAGCGGAAACAATGTGACCAAGGAAGAACACCTCAAAGGTCCAAAACTCGCACTTAGAGAGCTTGCCTTAAAGCTCTCTATCCTACAGGATTTGGAGTACGATCCTAAGTGTCCTGCGTGCTCCTCTCTTCTACGAGAGTATACCAAAATATCATCGATGAAGACCACCACGAACTGGTCTAGGAAGTCAATGAAGATTTTATTCATGAACTCCATGTACACTGCGAGCGCAATCATGAGCCCGAAAGGCATCACTACAAACTCGCAGTGACCATATCTGGTCCGAAATTACATCTTGGCTATGTTCTGCTCTCTTATCCTCAGCTGGTGATATCCAAATCTCAGATCGATCCGAAAAAACACTGAAGCTCCGTGCAATTGGTCTAAAAGATCGTCGATATGTGGCAATGGGTACTTATTCTTGATTATCACCTTGTTAAGCTCTCGGTAGTCAATACATAACCTCATCGACCCGTCTTTCTTCCTGACGAGGAGTACTGGTGCGCCCCAAGGAGATACACTAGGGCGGATGAAGTCCTTCTCATCTAACTCCTTGAGCTTCTTCTTAAGCTCATTCATCTCGACAAGCGTCATGCAGTAACAAGCCTTCAAGATCGGTCTCGTCCTGAGATCTAACTTGATGCCAAAGTCCACACTCCTCTATGGAGGTAAACCTGATGGCTCTCCAAAAATGTCGGCAAACTCACACGCTATCAGAATCCCCTCTAACGTTGGACTCGTACTATCCTTTATGGCATAGCACCAGAAAGTCTCACAGAACTGACCGATAAGTCTTGCAACTCGGACTGCATTGATGATTGTACCGGTCTTTCCAAGATGCCATCCTCAAAAAATCTCTACATGGCCTAACTTTGTAGTTACCGTCACGGTCCTCTTACCGATGTCCAAAACAGCCTGATGTCCTCCATCCAATCCATGTCAGGATGACTTCTTCATGTACTAAGTACATGACGAAGAATTTAGCTGGCCAATCACGACCTCCCAATCTACTAGGGAAATCGTGAACCTCTCGTGTACCTCTAATCTTACCCCCATCGGGTAATCCTATAAAGAAGGGTCTCCCTTCTATGGTAACTAAGACCAATATAAAAGAACTCTAGTTGAAGCATCTCTAGTATCGAAAAGAACTCTGACAGGAAAACCATTAATATGAATGGTACATGTGGTCGTTGGACCTGTCGGCTCCACTGCACTCCTTAGCTTAAAAACTCTAGCTGAAGCATCTCTGGTGTCGGAAGTACCACCACATTGTCCTCGACCCGTCCCCTGTCCCTGAGCGGAACCTTGAGGAGCGGTAAAACCAGGAGCTCTCTACTGTTGCTGATACTAAGGTCTCTGCCCACCTCTTGCAATGCTGGCAGGCGAAGAACCCTACTTTGATAGTCTCTTGCCCTGATGGAAAAATGCAGCTCTATGTCCTGGCTTGCCACAAGAAAAGTAACTCATTGGTGTCTTCTTGCAATCAACTCGGATGTGTCCGACATCTCCGCAATTATGACACTACCGTCCTTTGTCGGAAATCTACATCGTCTGTTCGAAACCAGAGCGTCCCGGCGTCTGACTATGCCCGAATCCAGCTGCTCCAATACTGGTTGTTCCAGTCCTTTGCCGCTTCTCAGGACCTCTTGTCTGAGAAGCTCTCCTCTGACCCGGTCGGTCTCTCTCGTAAGCATATGCTCTATCTTGATAGTCTGTCAAGGACTCACAATGGCAACCAACAAGATAAGAGCGAGTAGACTCTCTTAATCTCCAAGAGAACAAATAAACATACTGATTCTCAGGTGGTGCGGACGGACCAATCAAAGATAACTCCTCGTTAAACTTACTGATAATCTCAAAAATAGGGATATCCACGAATCCAACCTCGTGGAAATCATACAGTCGATCTCTCCTCATAGCTGTATGGCAATAGCAATCCCTGATCACAATCTTCATCTGCTCATAACTCGTGACCTTACTACGAATGGTCCTCCACTAGTGATGAGCCTAATCCTGCAACAACGTTTGTGCTATATCGACTCGACGACCCTCTGGGAAACGGATCGCCTCCATGGCGAATCCACCTGGCCTAGCCAAAGCTCTACCTCCAATCCGGTCTTTCCTCTGAAAGAAGGAACCTTCAGCTGGTTAAAAGACTTCAACCAACACTCGGGTCTCGGCTCTTTCGTCTTATCGGGAACCTTCAGCTGGTGCAGGTCCTCCAGTCCTGATAGCCTCCTCGAATCTCTACACGTAGTCGCGGTATGCAGATGCTCCGATGGACACTCTGTAACACCCCAAATCCGTGGGACTCGGAGTGTCACATTGGGCTAGGATCTCATAGTGGATCCTAACCCTAACTTGACAACAAGTTCACTGGACCTTACAACATGACATTGACAAATATAAAACAAATACATAAAATGGTATAAACTATACAACCAAAAGGTATACAAAACATAACCGAGTATAAGGTAACATCCTCACACAGGAGGTCAATAAAAGATCATCCTCACGCATGAGGGAAACATAAAAGACCCACAACCACAACCATCCTATGTACGAGAGTCATCGGTCTATCACCCTGCCAGATCACTCAACAGCACGCCTATCGTGCAAAGCATCTACAATATGGTATGAAACCATTAGCTAACCATACATATATAAGGTAATGCATAAGCACAAGCACAAGTCATGAAAGATAAGCACATAAGCATGCTACCACACATTTACCCATTTATCATCTTTATAAAATGGTCATTCACTCAAATCGTACATATATAGATAGATGAAACTATGTGACACGAGGACCAATACATCCTTGCCTTTAGGCCTTCTAGCCATTTGGAAGTAGTGTCGGTCACACAACCCGTGTACCCTATGGGAGTGGATTGCGCCCTTCCTGTATACCAGGTGGCCTGACGTCAAAGAACCTCCCAGACTCCATGGCGGGATAAAAGGGAAAGACTATCACATCCACGCATACGGGGCAATAAATAAAACATAGGTTGGTGATAATCGACATCACATGCTATCATAATAAGCATATAACACACACACACCACTCATGCAAACACCAAATATAGGGATGACAGCTAAGTAAGTCCTACGAACTTACCTCAACCTCGTACAACACTCAACCACGATCAACCTATGATCCTGAGAGGTACACTTCCCAATAACAAGGCATAGAGATATATAAGTCTCCTATCAATCAAAGGGGTCACACCTAGACCTAAGGGATCCATAGGATCATCCTCAACCTAAACCTCACAACCTATAATCCTCAAAAGCCATACAAGGCATAACATGATCATACATCATCCAAAAACTCTCATCTAGACGTAGCATGGTACTACACTCTCATACTAGGAAAAGAAGAGGCAATGCCAACCATAGGCAAGCCTAGGAGCATGACACACCTACGGAACCAAGAGCAAGGCAAGGCTGGTGCAGGTTGCCGCATGGGAGGCTGGAAGGTGGTGCCGGGGCAACACACAACCGGCACTGGGGCGGTCCAAAGGGGCGCATGGGCGGCTGGTGTGCAGAAAATGCACTTCCGGTTGTCCTTTGCTTCTTCACTCGATCTTCTTCACTCCTTTTTCAAGGATGGCTCAATCACAAGCACAACATCATCAATAGAAGGAAAGAAGGAAAGAAGCAAGCAAGAAGGAAGATAGGAAGAGATAGGAGATGAACTCACCAAGCTGAACCTGTGCAGAGGAAAGAACCACATGAACACTTCAAGGATGGCTCAATTACAAGCACAACATCATCAACAAGCATCAACCACAACAACTCAAGATCATAAGCTCTCAAACTCACACAAACTCAAACAAAGATCAAGAAGAGATCCAAGAGAGGAAGAAGAAGAAAAAAAAGAAGATGGAGCTGCAAATGAGGAACCCTCATCAGGAAAGAGAGAGAAGAAGATTATAAAGGAAGGAAAAGGGTAAATCACGGGTCAAGAGGTCAATAAAACCGGCTGCAGCACACCTAAATCCGTTGGGGTGGATCAGATGGCCGCAGGGGCGGATCATGAGAACCGCAGGGGCGGCCTCTGGGTCACGCAGGGGCGGTCCAGGCATAAACTAGGTCCTCAGCACTCACTGTCATCAGCTCAACAGCTAGGCTCTTACATCTCACCCCCCTAAAAACAAGTTTCGTCCCGAAACTTGCAAAATTCCAAATCGTCGCGGACCTATAAGCCGAGGTATAACTCTCTCTATCGGAGGTATCACATCTCCGTTCAACAGATCATCAACTATATAAATCTATATCCTCAAACACAAACATGGATCAATCATCAACTCTAGAAAGCATGACCATAACGCTACCCAAAGGCGTAGAGGAATCACATCTCTCGCCATACCACATCACAAGGCATAGAGGAAACACATCTCCAGCCAAAACACACTCATATACAACATATGGAGGACAAACATCTCCAATAGGACTATGTCCATCAAGGTAGCGTGAAGGAAAGAACCATCTCCAGCTAAGTCCTAATCACACTTAGATAGCATGGAGGAAAGAACCATCTCCAGCTATAACCATATATCATGCTAGCACATCAAGATCTAATAAAATCATACATCACATCATAGCTAGCATGAGATAAACACATCAAGGCATATAAGCACATAATCACATAATCACATACTCACCAAGATAACACTAAGATTTACTCATCGACCCTAGGTGCATTTATCTCAGCATAAAACTCTGGATAGTTCCTCTGGATACTATCCTTAGTCTCCCATGTAGCCTCCTCAAGTCCTCGTCTCGACCACTGTATCCTCAGCATGGGGATGTCCTTTAAACGCAGGCGTCTCACACCTCGCTCTAGGACTGCAATAGGATGCTCAGCAAAGGTGTGGTTTGGCTCAACCACTAGATCATCATAACTCACAATGTGCTTCGAATTTGGTATATACTCCCTCAGCTAAGACACATGAAACACAAGATGAACACCCTCTAACCTCGGAGGCAAAGATAATTTGTAGGCTTCCCTCCCAACTCTATCTAGTATCTCAAAAGGACCGACATATCGGGGACTCAACTTCCCCTTTATGCCAAAACGTCTGACGCCTCCCGTCGGAGATACTCTCAACCAAACATGAGCTCCCACTCTAAAGTCTAGAAGTCGACGCCTCCTGTTTGTATACGAGTTTTGGCGACTCTGTGCATCCAGCATCCTCTCTCTAAGTAGCGGTACTCGAGCCATATCATCCTGAATCTGCTCTGGTGCTATCCCACTGATATTGCTAGGCTCATCCCAGCATAAAAATGTACGACACCTACGTCCATACAATGCCTCATATGGAGTCATCCCAATAGATGCATATCAACTGTTGTTGTATGAGAACTCAACCAATAGGAGGTAATCAGACCATCCTTGTCCCCAATCCAACACACAAGCTCGCAACATATCTTCAAGGGTCTGGATGGTCCTCTCTGACTGACCATCTGTCTGGGGGTGAAATGTAGTCGTGAAGTGTAGACTCGTCCCCAAAGCAGTCTGAATCTGCTGCCATAACCTCAAGGTAAACCGTTCATCTCGATCAGAGACGATCGTCCTTGGTACACCATGGAGTCTCACTATCTGTCTAGTGTACTCTTCAGTCAATTTGCTCACTGGCCACGTGTCTCTGATAAGAATAAAACGTGCTGTCTTTGTCAGTCTATCAACAACCACCAAAATAACATCGAAACTCCTACTGGTCTTTAATCCAGTAACAAATCCATGGAGACTTCCTCCCACTTCCACTGCGGCACGGGTAATGGATGGAGCTCACCTCCAAGTCTGCAATGCTTTATCTTGACCTGCTGACAGGTCCCACACTGTGCCACAAACTTGGTTACACCGGGCTTCAGCCCACCCCACCAATATGAGTGTCTCACACCATGGTACATCTTACTCGTACCCGGATGTACTGAGTAAGGTGTACAGTGAGCCTTCTGTAAGATCCTCTGTCTCAACTCTGCATCAACAGGTACATGTTCGCTCAGAAATGTGCGTCAAAGTCTTAAATTTATATAACTGAAATAAAAGCAAAGCGAACCCGCAGTGTACGGATCGGCGTACTAAAGCAAGTATTCTAGAGTATCGAACTCAGGGATTTGGGGGAAACAAAATCAGTTCGCAAATTGTCAGGCAAATAATAAAAAGCTTTTGCAAAGATAATTGGGAAAACAACGATTCTAAAGATCCGGATATCCAATTGTGGCAATCGATTCAAGATATTCTAAAGATATAAGGACAGAGTCGGGATTGCAAAGGTAAATCTAATGTAAGGTTATGTACGGCGAAGTTCCAAATCCATATATCTTACCCAAAGGTTCTCTCTATAGAGGTTGTTGAGGTTGCAATATAGAAATGATCAAAGGATAAGAATTACTCTCAAATACCCATGCCCAAACCCAAGGAAATCAAAGATAAGCCAAAACGGTTAAGGTTGTGACACTCGAAACCGAAGTAGTGGATGTTGAGTCTCACTACTACCTAGAAAAGGTAAGTCAAGGATATATTAGGACTAATCTTTAACTTTGGATCAAAGCAAAAGCAAAGGAGGTACGAAGAAGGAAAACCACGGGCAGATCTTGAAGAACCACGGCCGTGGAAAACCTCGACGACGAGGTTTCTCGTGACTCTTAGGGTCCAATCTGTTTTGGTTCAATCTATCATCTTTGACACAACTATCAACCCTTTACCTTAGAATTGCTAAAGACTTTTAGCCAATAATTATCATTCTAAAATCAATAATCAAATATGAAAGGAATAAAAGATAGAACTTTGAAACCTTAATGAAAAACACCAAAATCAATTTCAATAAAACCAATAATCTGTAAATGTGTTCAATGTATGTGGAATAGAGTAAGAATCTCTCACAAATCTCAAGAACAAAAGAAGAACGGGATGTCAATCCGTCTTCTATTGAAATCCTAAGATATTTCTCCAAGTATGCAATCTTCAAATGCGTCCTTCTTCGAATCTTTCCTGTACGTAATAAAATCTCCCTAAGCAACAACCTCGAAATATGTTGGACGCAAGCCGTCTCTCCTAGTTGGAGATTTCTGCTCCCCTTCAATGTTGAAGGATACCCGATATTTGTAGGGATCAATTTAGGGTTTAAAGACAACCCTAATATTTTGGCTGAAAAGAAGTCGAGCCCGCTGGTATAAAAAAATACTATGTGCCGCGTCAGAAGGTATCAGAGAATACTTTGGCGCGTCAGACGGTATCAAAAAATAATTTGGCGCGTCAGACGGTATCAGAAGATACTTTGTCGCATCCTAATTTCCTTTTATGCTCCTCTTTGTCCCTCTTCAAGGCTTAAATCTTAAATATGTCATTTCTGCTCCATAATTTTCCAAATTACCTACAAATGCAATAAAACTTTGTGTAGACCTCTATTCTCGCAAAGTAAGTGAATATGACCATAATTGCCATGAATGTATGTCTATGCATGCAAAATAAAGGGTAAATCTATATAAATACATGGCTAAATATAGGTCATAATTCATGTCATTAGTACACAGACGCGGTCATGGCGTCTCATCACTCCATCTGCTCCAATGGAGAACTTTGGTGCCTCGCCACGAGACATCCTCTCTCTGATCCTCATCAAAGTCAGGCAGGTCCCCTGCTTCTGTTGGATCTCATCCAACAGACCAGGTAAAACCTTTAAAGCAGACAACTGGGCATCCTGATCAGAAAATTGGATGTCCATCTCTAGCCAAGATAGATCCCTCTGAAGTTGAGGCTGAACTGTCAGTCTCGCAAGGCGTCGCCGACAACATTCGCCTTCCTTGGATGATACAGAATCTCAAGGTCAAAGTCCTTGATCAACTCTAGCCATCGACGTTGGCGGTTATTCAACTCCTACTGGGTAAAAAAAGTACTTCAGACTCTTATGGTTTTTTTAGATCTGGCAAGTAGCACCATACAGGTAATATCTCTAGATCTTCAAAGCATGAACTACCGTTGCTAACTTTAGATCATGTGTCGGGTAGTTCTCCACATACGTCTTCAACTGTCAAGACGCATAAGCAATCACTCTGCCTCTCTGCATCAATACACAATCCCAAGCCTAGCTTGGATGCATCACTATAGACCACAAAATCCTCTGAACCCTCTGGCTGTGCTAAGACAAGAGCAGAAGTCAAACGCCTTTTCAACTCCTCAAAACTATGGGCACACTGATCAGACCACACAAATCTGGTAGTCTTCCTCAGAAGGCTCGTCAGTGGATGGGCAATCACAGAAAATCCCTCCACGAAGCGTCGGTAATAACCGGCTAGGCCAAGAAAGCTACACACTTCCTTGACGTTCGTCGGTGTCGTCCATGCAGCAACGGACTCAATCTTCGCCGGATTAACCGTGATCCCACTAGCGGAAACAATATGGCCTAAGACGGCTACCTCTATCATCCATAACTCGCACTTAGAGAGCTTGGCATACAACTCTCTATCCCTCAGAATCTGCAAAACTGTCCTCAGATGACCGGCATGCTCCTCTCTGCTACGAGAGTACACCAAAATGTCGTCAATGAAGACCACCACAAATTGATCAAGGAAGTCGATGAAGATGCTGTACATCAACTCTATGAAGACTGTTGGGGCATTCGTAAGCCCAAATGGCATCACTACAAACTCGTAGTGTCCATAACGGATACGAAATGCCGTCCTGTGCACATCCTGCTCCCTCACCCTGAATTGGTGATATCTTGAGTGTAAGTCAATCCGGGAGAACACTATCACTCCCTGAAACTGATCAAGCAAATCATCAATACGAGGCGGTGGATACTTGTTCTTGATGGTCATCTTGTTCAACTCTCTATAGTCAATACAAAGTCTCAACGATCCTTCCTTCTTCCGCACGAAGAGGACATGTGCTCCCTATAGGGATACGCTAGGGTGAATGAAGCCCTTCTCATCCAACTCCTCGAGTTGCTTCTTCAGCTCCAACATCTCGACAGACACCATACGATATGGGGCCTTCGAGATGGGTCTCGTACCAGGCTCCAACTCGATACTAAAATCCACACTCCTTTGAGGCGTCAAGCTCGACAGCTCAGCAAACACATCTTCAAACTCGCAGACTTCTGGAATATCCTCTATTGTTGGACTCTCTTCATCCTTCATGGAATAACACCAGAAGGCATCACATCCCTATGCTATCAGCCTTGCTGCTCGTACGGCACTGATGATACAACCCGTCTTCCCAAGGTCCCAACCTCGGAAGACCTCTATCTGACCTACCTTGGTAGAGACTGTAACAGTCCTCCTACCAACATCTAAAACCACATGGTGTCTACGCATCCAATCCGTACCTAGAATGACCTCTTCATTCATCAATGGCATGACTAAGAAGTCCACAAGCAACACACGAGTCCCTAGACGAAGGGGACAACTACGTATCTCACGGGTACCTCTGACCCGATTATCATCAGGTAACCCTATAGTAAAGGGTATCCCCTCTATAGTAGCTAAACTCAAGAGCTCAACACATACATTAGAAATAAAGGAATGCATAGAACCCGTATCAAACAAAACTCTAACAAGTAAATCATGAAGCAAAATGGTACATGTAGCAGCCAGTGCAGATGGCTCCTCTACACTCCTCAGCTCAAAGACTCTACCCTGAGATCCTCTGGTTTTAATGGTACTCCCACCACGACCTCTACCTCTACTCGACCCGAGAGCAGATCCTTGTAGCAGCCGGTGCAGGCGGCTCTATCCGTCTGTTCTCAAGGCATCTGATAAACTCTAAATCTAAGTCTACATGTCCTATCCAAACCTCCGTCTCCAACCCTATCTTTCCAGAGAAAGGCGGTATGCCCAACTGATGGAATGCCTTCAACCAGGTATTTGGTCGAGGCCCTCTAGTCTCCTTTGGAGCTCGAACCGTCCCAGCAGCACGTGCCGACATAGCTGGCACCTGAGTGGCTCCGTGAGACATCTCAGAAGATCCCTCATGCACTGGTAGATCTAGGGCCTATTTGTCTCCTCTAGCAGCCTCCTCCACGCGTCGGATGTACTCACGAAACTCAGGCCCCCTCATGGAGACATGATCCGAGTCATCTGACTGGACTCGGTGTGAATGTTGTCTCCTAGATCCACCACTCCTCGTCTTTGGGATAACACTCTCAGCAATCTCCTCATGAACCTCCTCCACCACAGGTGGATCAACAACGGGAACTGGTCCCTGTCCTATCACGCCCAAAGGAAGAGGTGGTCTACCTCTACCTCGGCCTACAACCGGAGTAGTTCTAGTCCGAGCCATCTGCGGGGTATGCACACCTAACTTACAAGGCTCTATATAGGCCATATGTAATATATATATATATATATATATATATATATATATATATATATATATATATATATATATATATATATATATATATAGCACACATACACATAATACATAATACACACGTATATATATAGATATCTATACTGCAGAGATCCATGGCAGAGGTGACGACTCCTCGTACATTCTATCCCAAAACAACAACTTTAAAACCAAAAACTTTTCAAAACGTCATACCGTTTTCGGGTTCTGTTTCTTTTACCTATCAAACCTCATTGTTGGTAGCAAGTGGCATTGTTGTCAACCTAAGGCTTTGATACCAACTCTGTAACACCCAATATCCGCGGGACTCGGAGTGTCACATTGGGCTAGGATCTCACAGTTGATCCTAACCCTAGCCTGACAACAAGTTCATTGGACCTTACAACATGACACTGACAGATATAAAACAAATACATAAAATGGTATAAACTGTACAACTAAAAGGTATACAAAACATAGCTGAGTATAAGGTAACATCCTCATATAAGAGGTCAACAAAAGATCATCCTCACGCAGGAGGGAAACATAAACAACCCACAACCACAACCATCCTATGTACGAGAGTCCTCGGCCTTTCACCCTGCCAATCACTTAGCAACATGCCTATCCTACAAGGCATTTACAGCATGGTATGAAACCATTATCTAACCATACATATATAAGATAATGCATAAACACAAACACAAGTCATGAAAGATAAGCACATAAGCATGCTACCACACATTTACCCATTTATCATCTTTATAAAATGGTCATTCACTCAAATCGTATATATATAGATGGATGAAACTATGTGACACGAGGACCGATACATCCTCGCCTCTAGGCCTGCTAGCCATCTAGAAGTAGTGTTGGTCACTCAACCCGTGTACCCTATGGGAGTGGATTGCGCCCTTCCTATATACCAGGTGGTCTGACGTCAAAGAACCTCCCAGACTCCATGACGGTATGAAAGGGAAAGGCTATCACAGCCACGCATACGGGGAAATAAATAAAACATAGGTCGGTGATAATCGACATCACATGCTATCATTATAAGTATATAACACACACACCACTCATGCAAACACCCAATATAGGGATGATAGCTAAGTAAGTCCTACGGACTTACCTTAACCTCGTTCAACTCCTTGGATCAAAAATACCCCATACTTAAGGTTTGCTCCTCCCCGAGCAAAGTCCCAACTATAGACTAAGAGCTGACATGATTTATGCATGCAGAAATACAACAAAATCTTTTTGGAGTTGTGCTTCTAATATTGGATCACCTTCATAGTCATGTTTCATGGCAATGGACAAGCAATCATGTATCAAATAAATGAAAGCATGGAAAGACAATTATACTTAACTCAAAAGCATGCATGGAATGTAAAAATAAAGAAGTCAAGATGATCATGAGCATATCCAATCTAGATCACTAAGTCTTACACACATGCAAATAGGTCACAAGGGCTTGTGAAATAAAAGGACAAGAAACGTTGTGATTAGGTGGGAATTTTTCTAGGTTATGTGATGCTAATCCGGGAATGGAACTAACTCCACAATTTCACATTTTTGATCAACTTCCCACCAGTGTATATTTTCTCCATCTTTTCTTTCTTTTCTTTTCTTTTTCTTTCACTTATTTTTGAGACAATGGCATTGGTGTACAAAAGCCGAAACCTTGGTGATTAGCCGTCCTCGGGTTTTTTATTTTTCGAGGTGCATCCACACCGGGCACACATACCAAAGCTCGTTAGGACTATCAGTTTATTTGACTTTGGCAAGGCACAAACACCCGATTATGTGAATGGTGCCGAGTTACTCGTCATTTAAACCAACGTCCCAAACCTATGTTTTTTTCTACACTTTCACAACAAATTCAGCACTTCATTCACAACATTCTTTCATCAACAACTTCACCCCAAACTTGCTTTTCACACACATCAACACACTAGCATGCTCCTATTCCCGGATGGGTCAAAAGAGGTCAAATTTATATCAATTGAGATGCTCAAACAACATGATCAAGATGAGAAGTAGAGAAAGATGAATTGCCTTAATCACTCCTAGATGATGTGCAAGAACTAGCATGTAATTTCGACCTTCAATCCTCAATCCAATCAAGACAAACATCATGATCACAATCCATTCATGGGATTCAAGATAAGTACTTCAAGTCCACATATGCACTCATTAATTCAACACATAAGGCCATCCATAGCTAATTCACAAGACAATTTCATCATAAGGGTCATTCCCAAGCTTAGAAGCACTAAAATTTTTTTAAAAGTTTCTGATTTTTTTTGGAATTTTCGAAATATGTATGTACAATACAAGACATAATGAAGCATGTGACTAAAAGAAACTATCCTATATGCTAATCATGCAAAAGATCATGCAAACCCCACCCCATACTTAGAAACACATTGTCCCCAATGTGTAAATGAAGTAAAGAAGAGTGAAAAAGGGTTCTCACAATGTACAAATGGCTTGCTTCGGTATTTGGGATCACTTAAGTGGAGTGATGACGGATGATCCTATCAACGATGGTAGAGAGCTCAAGGTGTCCGTTATGGCGTCGGGATCCGCGCTAGGCACCGCTAGCCGTCCAAGTCCCGCGTCCGCTCCACCCACAATTGATGAGGGACTCATCATCATCATCCACATACCATGCAAGGCTTCCATGCAACTTAAACTCTAGCACACAAACTCCAAACACACAAAAACAGACAAAAACAGAAAAATCAAAAACAAAACAAAAACGAAAAGGGAAAAACGATTACCAATGGGTTGCCTCCCATTAAGCGCTTCTTTAAGGTCATTAGCTTGACCAAATTCGGGGGTGTCTCACTCAAGGTGAAGTGGGGCAATCATATCCACCGGAGCTCCCGGGATATACTTCTTCAACCGGTGCCCATTCACCTTAAAGTCTCCACAATGCTCCCCTCCTATCTCAACCGCTCCATGGGGAAAGATCTTCTTCACCACATAAGGACCCGTCCATCTTGACTTTAGCTTTCTGGGGAAGAGCCGAAGCCTTGAGTTGAAGAGAAGGACAAGGTCGCCTTCACTAAACTCCTTCGGGATGAGACGCTTATCATGCCAATGTTTGGTCCTCTCTTTGTAGATCCGGGCGTTCTCATAGGCATCCAACCGGATCTCCTCAAGAGCATTCATGTCTAGCAACCTTTTCTCTCCGGCCTCCTTGAGGTCAAAATTCAGCCACCTTATAGCCCAATATGCCCTATGCTCCATCTCTACCGGAAGGTGGCAAGACTTGCCATAGACTAGCTTGTAGGAAGTGGTGCCAATCGGTGTCTTGAAAGCGGTTCTATAAGCCCACAAAGCATCATCGAGCTTCATAGCCCAATCCTTTCTCGTCCTTGAAACCGTCTTCTCAAGAATTCCCTTTATCTCCCGGTTGGAGATCTCCACTTGGCCACTAGTTTGGGGATGGTAAGGTGTTGCCACCTTATGAGTCACCCCATAGTTAGCCAAAAGTGCCCCAAAGTTCCTATTAGTGAAGTGCTTCCCGGCATCGCTTATGATCACCCTTGGTGTTCCAAACCTAGGGAAGATCACTCGGTTGAAGAACCGCACCACAACTTTGGCATCATTTGTGGGAGAGGCGATTGCCTCCACCCATCTCGAAACATAGTCCACCGCCAATAGGATGTAGAGGTTGCCACAAGAAGAGGGGAATTGTCCCATGAAGTCCACACTCCAAACATTAAATATCTCCACCTCTTGTATGTTGTTCAAAGGCATCTCATTCCTCCTTGAGATGTTGCCCGTCCTTTGGCAAGCATCACAAGCTACCACAAAATTCTGCACATCCTTGAACAAACTCGGCCAAAAGAAACCCGATTGCAACACCTTAGCACATGTCTTGTGTGAGCTAGCATGGCCTCCACATGGTAAGGAATGACAATGGCGGATCACACTCTCCACCTCATCCTCCGGTATGCATCTCCTAAAGACTCCATCCGGTCCTCTCTTGAACAAAAGTGACTCACTCCAATAGTAATGCCTCACATCCTTGAAGAACTTTTTCCGCTGGGCATATGACAATCTGGGTGGCACTTCTTCACACACAAGGTAGTTCACAATGTCGGCATACCATGGCTCATTACCCCTTGACACTTGAAACAAGCACTCCTCCACCATTTGCAATTGCTCATCCCGGAATGAGTCATCAATCGGGATGTCATCTCTCTCAATCTCCAATGGTGGGAGTCTACTAAGATGATCCGCCACAGAATTTTCGGACCCTTTCTTATCCCAGATTTCCAAGTCAAACTCTTGAAGAAGAATGATCCACCGAATCAAACGAGGCTTGGCATCCTTTTTTGTAAGGAGATAACGGATCGCAGCATGATCCGTATACACAATGACCTTCGCTCCAACAAGATACGAGCGGAACTTCTCAATTGGGTACACAACCGCTAGCAACTCCTTCTCGGTGGTAGCATAATTGATTTGGGCATCATCTAGCGTCTTGCTAGCATAATAGATGGCATGTGTTAGCCCATCTTTCCTTTGTCCCAAAACAGCCCCAACGGCTACATCACTCGCGTCGCACATGATCTCAAACGGTAAACTCCAATCCGGAGGTTGCATGATGGGGGCGGTGATCAAAGCATTCTTCAACCTACAAAAAGCCTCAAGGCAATCCTTGGAGAAAGCAAACTCAACATCTTTCATTAGTAGGTTAGTAAGAGGCTTAGAAATCTTAGAGAAATCTTTAATAAATCTCCGGTAAAAACCGGCATGCCCTAGAAAACTCCTTACCCCCTTCACCGAGGTAGGTGGTGGCAACTTCTCTATTGTTTCTATCTTAGCGCTATCAACCTCAATGCCTCGGTTGGACACCAAGTGTCCCAACACAATACCTTCACTTACCATGAAGTGGCATTTTTCCCAATTCAAGACAAGATTAGTCTCCTCACATCTCTTAAGCACTAGAGACAAGTTAGCTAAACAATCATCAAAGGAAGATCCATAAACAGAAAAATCATCCATAAACACTTCCATGATGTCTTCAATATATTTAGAAAAGATAGCCATCATACACCTTTGGAAGGTGGCGGGTGTGTTACACAACCCAAATGGCATTCTCCTATATGCAAATGTACCCCAAGGACACGTGAATGTGGTTTTCTCTTGATCATCAGGGTGAATAGGGATTTCGAAGAATCCACTATATCCATCTAAGTAACAAAAATGGGAATGTTGAGCTAATCTCTCTAGCATTTGGTCAATGAAAGGAAGAGGGAAGCGATCTTTCCTAGAGGCCACATTTAGTTTTCTATAGTCAATACACATCCTCCATCCCGTAACCGTTCTAGTTGGGATTAGTTCATTATTCTCATTGGTTACTACGGTCATCCCACCCTTCTTAGGAACCACATGCACGGGACTAACCCACTTACTATCCGAAATCGGGAAAATGATTCCCGCATCTAGCAATTTAAGAATCTCTTTCTTGACTACTTCTTTCATGATAGGGTTTAGTCTTCTTTGAGGTTCAATTGAAGGTTTATGATTATCTTCTATTAAGATCTTATGCATGCACAAAGAAGGTTTAATGCCAACTAAATCATCAATGGTATAGCCAATAGCTTTCCTATGCAATCTCAATTCATGCAACAATCTATCAAGTTCATCATCATTCAAGTATGCATTCACAATAACCGGATATGTAGAATTCTCACCAAGAAAAGCATACTTCAAATGAGAGGGGAGGGGTTTTAGTTCAAGTTTAGGAGGACCTTTATCGAGTGGAGACGATCCGTATAATGTTGGTTGAGATGAATCCAAAGCCATGGAAGACTCCCCAAGGCTCCTTGAAGCTTGATCAACAACCAATGCAGTTTCTGGGGAAACCACGGGCAAAATTACGGGCTCTGGCACAACCACGTCCGTGGAACTTGCAAAGCTTTCACTTCGGAGCACTCCAGTAGGTTCCACAGGTAAAACCACGGGCATGGTTCTTCCCCCCAGGCCGTGGTTCCTACAGGATTTGAACACACCTTTGTGTGCTTCAAATTCAGCTCTTGTCTCCTTTTCCAATGCTTCTAAAGCCTTGATTTCTTCATTACAAGCCTCCTCAACTCCTTCCTCCATCAAACTTAAGCTAAGAATCTTCTCCAAGGGGTCCTTGATCAAGATCGAGCTCACAATCTCTCTACAATCCTCTTGCTCGACAATGTTGAACACATCTTCACCAAGGGTTGGCCCCTTCATCATTGTGGATAGCTTGAACTTGATATTCTCTTCTCCGATGTTGAAGGAGAGAATTCCATTTTTACAATCCACCAAGCATCCGGAAGTGGCTAGGAAAGGTCTCCCCAAGATGATAGGAACCAGATAGTCCGCCGGGATGTCCAAGACAACAAAATCAATTGGCACATAGAACTTCCCGAGTTGCACCGGTATGTCCTCCAAGATTCCAACCGGGTGAGTGATCGAACGGTCCGCCATGTAAAGGGTCATCTTGACCGGCTTTGGCTCTCCTAGCCTAACCTTGTTGCAAAGTGCAAGTGGGATAATGCTAACACTTGCCCCAAGATCACATAGGGCTTCATACTTCACTTCTCCCACTCCAATTGGCACACAAAAGGATCCCGGATCTCTTAGCTTAGGAGGCATCTCCTCCTTCATGGTTTGGATCAATTCCGAGGACCTCTTTGTCATCCTCACTTCTCCATACTCCTCCAACTTCCTTTTGTTGGAGAGTATCTCCTTCAAAAACTTGCCATATGCCGGCATTCCTAGAATAACATCCATGAACGGAATGTTAATATGCAATTTAGACATAAGTTCAAGGAATTTACCGAAGTGTTTGTCCAAGCGAGCCCTTGCTCGTGATTGTGGGAATGGTAGTGGTGGTTTGTATGGAGGTGGTGCCACATATGTTGGCTCAACATCCTTGCTCTTGCCTCCTTCTTCTTGCAATGGCTCTTCTTCCACTACTACTTGCTTCCCCTTGTCACTTCCCTTAGGTAAGGGATCCTTCATGCTCAATCCGCTCCTCGTTGTAATGGCCAACACTTGGCCTCTCGGATTATCTTCGGTTCTTCCGAGAAGCTTTCCCGGATCTCTATGAGCTTCACCCACCTTTTGAAACACTTGTGCTTCCAACACCTTTTGAGCCTTAGAAATGGAAGTCACCGTGCTCTCAAGACCACTCAACCTTCCAAGCAATTGCTCAAACATCATTTCGGTTCTATCCTTTGGAGGTTGAGTAAATCCGGGTGGAGGTTCTTGTGAAGTCTTAGGTGGTGGAGCTGCGCTTGTGGAAGCGGGAGGGTTCAAGGCTCCATCTGGGTTAGAATAGGAAAACCCGGGATGGTTGTGGTTAGGCCGGTAATTGTTGAATTGCCGGTTGTTGTTGAAGTTCCTTGGGCCTTGATAGTTGTTGTAGTTGCCCCTTCCCATGTAGTTCACATCTTCCTCCTTGGAAGACAAGTTTGCTTGCACTTGCACTTGAGGGCTTGCTTTATTCTTCAAAGTTGTAGCACACAACTCCCTCAAAGATTTCAGCTCATTGTGTTGATTGCATCAAGCTTGAAGTTGCTCAAGGTGACTTCACTCACCTCATATGCTCCCGCTTTCCTCCCATCACTCTTCCTATGGGAGTACTTCTCAATCACCAAAGCTTGTTTCTCTACGAATTCTCAAGCTTCATCCACATTCTTTTCCATGAAAGTCCCACCGGAAAGAGATTGAAGCTTGAATTGGCTATCTTCATCAAGTCCTTTGAAGTAGATCTCCAAAAGCTCTATTTTCGGTATACCATGGTGCGGACAATCTAGGAGAAGGTCTTTGAACCTCTCCCAAGATTTGAATAAGCTCTCTCTATCCTTCATCACGAAAGCATTGATCTTCCCTCTTAACTCGGTAGTCTTGGAAGGTGGGAAGAACTTAGTCAAAAACTCGGTTGTCATCTCCTCCCAAGTACTCACTCGCCCTTGTGGAATAGATTGATACCAAGCCAACGCTTTATCCTTAAGTGAGAAGGAGAAAGCCCTAAGCTTATGGTTGTTGCTCTCCAATCTAGGCGGTCTTAGAGTCTCCATCAATATCTCGTAGTTCATCAAATTTTGATAAGGGGACTCTCCTTCCATCCCTCCAAATTGATTATGCCGGATCATTTGTAGAACTTGAGGGCGGAGCTCGTAGTCATGGGCTGCGGGGTCTCCTAAGTTCACACCCGGACGGTGTGCTCTTTGTGCCGGATCCATACATTGCCCTAACGTTTGTGGCTCCTCAATAGCAATGGGCACAACCCGAATATTAACCGCCGCCGGCTGCGGTTGTGGTGGAGGTGGAGGTTGTTGACGATTAAGCTCTCTTTGCACAAGAGCTTGCCTAATCTCTTCAATCTCCCTCCTAGTTGCTTCTTGCCTCTAATTGGCAAGTCTGCTTTCATTCTCCAAGGCTTCATCCCTTAGCCTAATTTGCTCTAAAGCTTCATCTAACTCAGCTTGGAGATCTCTTCCGGCCATCTCTTTTCCCTTTCTAGTGCTCTTGGATCTAGATTTAAGGGTTTTCTCCGGTTCGGGATCGAATGGAGCTAAATCCTTGCCACGAGATCTTCGCATACACCTAAAGAGTAGAGATGTCCTGAAAAGCAAAGACACAAACCAAAAGAGATCAAAAGCAACAAGAAAGACCTACACTATAAACAATCACAAACAATGACTCAATCTTAACCTAGTCCCCGGCAACGGCGCCAAAAACTTGTTACGGTAGGAATAGATGCACACAAAAGTCTTAAATTTATACTCGCTATATTTTCCTAACTCCTAGCGAACCCGCAGTGTACGGGACGTTTTGTAGTAAGGATAGTATTCCGAGGTCGAACACAAAGACTGAGGTGAGATTGAATCGATTAGTGACTAAGGATAGTGTTGATCTAAACTAAGAAAAGATGAAGGAAACAAATAAGTGAAAATCTCAATGTTTTTGGGTTGGTTTTGTGGCGATCAATTAAGGATCACAATGATAAAATAAGGTAAAACAAGCTAAAGAATCAAACTAAAACACAAATAAACAAAGCAAACGCGAAATATGTGATCAAAGAGGGAAAAACGGATTCTAGGGGTTGGAAATTCCGATTATGGCTTTGGACTCAAGCTTCTAATCAACCTTGGATTAACTATGGTATGTTGGGAAGAAATGTTTCTCAAGTGGGGTCAATTACCGGGTAGGTCTCATGATCCACTAATCCACACTTAAGGTCCTATCACCGGGTAAGTCTCTAGGAGCCTATGGTAGGGATATCTACACAAACCGGATGATTATCTAGGGATCTAACCTCTCCTTACCAGGTAAGTCTCGGGAAGGCAAGTCCTAAACACCTATCCTAGCACATTCAGTCCAATAGCGGCTTGTAAGGCTCACTATTACCTAGAGTTCGTCATCTTCGGTATCTAAGAGCAATAATTACCGGGTAGGTATCTTCTAACACTTAGTTGCTAACACTAGGTCACCCTAGAATAGATTTAGCTTAACAAACACTAGGATTTAAACAATCTAACATCCTAGCACTTAGATTCATCAAACAAGCAAGTTAGTCAAAATCACGGGTAGTTCATCAAGAACCACGGCCGTGGTTTGTCTAGAACAAACCGTGATTTCTAACAGCACTTAGGTACGAGCAAACAAATCATCCAAAGGTACATCTAATTCCATCCTATCATAGTCCAAGCCATAACCATCATTTTCTTACCCTAGAATCACATATATTTAGCCAACAACATGCATCATCACAATCAAAATCATCAAGCATAAAATCATGACCTCCATTAGCAAGAAAATGAAGAGAAAGAGATGAAGAAGTAGAACAAAGAAAACCAAGTTGAATATGAGTTTAAGAAAGACTTACAACCCTTCAAAAGAAGGTTCAATCGATTCTTACAAAACCTTGCAAAACGTCTTCACAAAACTCACTCAAAACTATCAAAAACTAAAAATGGTGTGTTCTTCCCTTCTTCTCCAATGGAACCTTTCTTCTTCTCCAAGAGTAGCTCCAATCCAATATTCCAATGAGAGAATCTTTGTTGTTGAGAGTGTGGGAGAGAATGGGAGTGAGGGGTCTGCCTCTAACAGCCTTCCAAGACCACCTTTTATCCTCCATATTTGCAAGAGTCGGCCATGAAGATCGTGGGACAGCTGTCACAGCTGTCTGGGGAAAACCACAGCCTATTTCCAGGGGCGTGGTTCTTCCAGTGACCGTGGTTTTGGTGCTTCTATACTATATGGATCATCAAGCCACAATTTGGTGCATGGCATGCACCAACAAGGTCCCATGTGTCCTTCTTAGCTCCTAGCTTGCTTCCCAATGAGTCCGAAGGTGTGTCATCATGAGGAACGATCCTCAAACGTATCGATTAAGCTCCTAAAGCTCCCAAAATACCTACAAAACATGCAAAAAGTCCGTGTAGACGTCTATCTCAACAAAATACATGAATTGAGTGCAAATCGTCACAAACTAGTGCAAACCATGCATGAATGAGCGGAAAAACTATCTAAATGAGTGCCTAAACCTAAGTCATAAATCGTGTTATCAGTACACTGCCAAATAACAAGGCATAGAGATATATAAATCTCCTATCAATCAAAGGGGTCACACCTAGACCCAAGGGATCCATAGGATCATCCTCAACCTAAACCTCACAACCTATGATCCTCAAAAGCCATACAAGGAATAACATGATCATACATCATCCAAGCACTCTCATCTAGACCTAGCATGGTAATACACTCTCACACTAGGAAAGGAAGAGGCAATGCCAATCATAGGCAAGCCTAGGAGCAAGACACACCTGCAGAACCAAGAGCAAGGCAAGGCTGGTGTAGGTGGCCGCAAGGGCAGCTGGAAGGTGGCGTAGGGGTGACACACAGCCGGCGTTGGGGTGGACCAAAGGGGCGCATGGGCGGCTGGTGTGCAGAAGATGCACTTCCGGCTGTCCTTTGCTTCTTCACTCGATCTTCTTCACTCCTTCTTCATCCAGCATCCATACACTTACATATACATACATATATACATCAATAGAAGCCAATCAAGGCTTCCACAAGATCAAACTTGTGGAACCTAAGCTATAGATGGAGAAAAGAAGGAAAGAAGCAAGAAAGAAGGAAGATAGGAAGAGATAGGAGATGAACTCACCAAGCTGAACCTCTGCAGAGGAAAGAACCTCATCAACACCTCAAGGATGGCTCAATCACAAGCACAACAGCATCAACAAGCATCAACCACAACAACTCAAGCTCATAAGCTCTCAAACTCACACAAACTCAAACAAAGATCAAGAAGAAGAAGAAGAAGAAGAATGTGAGGGGGAAGATGGAGCTCCAAATGAGGAACCCTCATCAGAAAAGAGAGAGAAGAAGCTTATAAAGGAAGGAAAAGGGTAAAGCACGGGTCAAGAGGTCAACAAAACCGACTGCAGCACACCTAAATCCCCAGGGGCGGATCAGATGGCCGTAGGGGTAGATCATGAGAACCGCAAGGGCAGCTTCTAGGTCATGCAGGGGCGGTCCAGGCATAAATTGGGTCCTCATCACTCACTCTCAGCAACTCAGCAACTACGCTCTTACACACTCAACTAGACTCGGTCGACTGCGCTCACTATGTTCCGGACCTAGCGGCGGTCCCGTTCCCAACCTCGGGAACAACGATCTCAGCAACTTCTTCGGCGAACGCATCAACGATAAGTGGATTAGCAACTGGGTTTTGGATCCGACCTCTAGCTAGTTGAGGTCTGCCTGCACGCCCTCATTCACGAACGGTAGATGGAATAGGTGTTCGACCTCTTCCTCGCCCCATAGCAGATGTAGCTCTAGTATGTGTCATTTGCAATAGGGATATATATATATATATATATATATATATATATATATATATATATATATATATATATATAAAGGCCATACTATCCCATACCGACAAGTTTAAAACAAACCCTCTTTTGAAAAGATAGACCCCTTGCGGGTTCTGTTTATTTATCTATTCGACCTTTAGAAGATTGCGAGTGTCATTGCTGCCAACTTAGAGCTTTGATACCATATTGTAACACCCCAAATTCAGAGAACTAAAAGCATTACGGTTTAGGACCTGACAATGGGTCCCGACCCTGAAAGTAGCAACGATAACATTGGATCTTACAACAAGGACAAATATATGAAAACAAAAACTGTTATAAAAACCAAAGGAACAACAAAGGGAAGTGTCAAAGACTCGCAACCGAGTTCAAAACAAAAGGAAAGAACAACAACAGAAATATAAACCCGATCCCTTCCTATAATGTACGGGAACCCCGACTAACCACACTATCCGGATCACTCAGCAGCATCTCTAATCTGCAGGGCATCTACAACATCAGTATAAATCGTTAGCTAACATTCTAGATATCAGAAAGACAATAAAGGAACAAACACACATAAGAAGGTAAACACATAGCATGCTCTCACACAACCGGTTATTATCTTTTATTATGTTATCCATTACTAATTCAACTTCTTTTGTCACACGAGAATCTCCCGAAACTCGTCTCCGCTTCCGTCTACCAACAGGAATAGATCAGTATTATCCTTTACCCGTGGGTCTGGGTCGCAAGAGCACCTCCTAGTCTCCTGTAGAACTAGACAAGTGGTCACCGCCCAGTTATAATACACTTGGGCCAATTAAGGGATATAAAGTCGTCCTAGTTTGGTTATCCGTTATAACGATAAACAACACAAACACAACTAATACAGTCAAACCAATATACGGAATGCAGCTAAGTAAGTCCAAGGTACTTACCTTACTCAAAGGTAAGCTTAGAAATCCGCTACTACTCAGTTTCCCAAAGAAAAGGAAGAATGCCTGCTCAAACAAGGCATCGCGAATCAGAAACTGAATGAATACTAGAAGTCTACATACTTCTAGTCTCAATGATCTCTATTAGATTTACTGCAGCATGCTAGAAGTTCCCTACTTCTAGTCTCGATGATCGCTAATTGATCTCAACATGTTAGGATAAGGCTTCCTAGTATCAAGGTTCACAAGGAACGTCAGCAACAACATAGCTCAAGGTGTAACCAACTCAAGGGATCAACAAGCCACTAACTGACATTTACACTAATCATCTAGGTTCCGCCTAGCATGATCTAGCATAAGAAAAGGGGAAAGGAAGCAAGGAAGGAAGCAACTCACCAAGAACGGGAGTTACTGTAGAAGAACCACGGGGGCGGCCAGACAGAGGTACGGGGATGGCACTAGGCAAAATTACATGTGCGGCACGATGCAAGCGCGAGGGCGGTCGCTTGATAGAAGGTTGCGTCTTCTCCTTTTACAGGAGAACCACAACAATGAACCAAAGCTTGGTTATTTCACTCTTCACACACGTCAACACTCAAACCGGGGAGCATGTGAACATCAACATATCAACAATGGAAAGTCCAACAAGAATCAAGGCTCTATATTGGTTCTTGTGAAAAGAAGAAGAACGAAAAGAGAAAGAGAAATAGAAGAAAGAAGCATGCAGCAGGTTCATGAACGTATGTATCAAGGGAGATGAAGACTTACACGTTCTGCAGAAGATCAAAAGGGAAAGGCTGCAACTTTGCTCAAGGTTGAAGAAACGTAAGCAAGAAACGGGAAAAGGAAGAGAAAGCGGGAATTTATAGGGAACAGTTTGAAAAAGATAACAAAAGTACATTTTTATGGTTAGAAGATCAAAGGAAAGCCGGCACATAAGATAGAAGATCGGATCTTCTATCTAAGGAAAGAAATAAAACGGAATAAAAAACAGATCGGGCATTATCTAGAGTCAGTTGTAGGGGCAGCTGACCCTAATGCAACCGCGGTTGGCCGCTAGGGTGTCCCTCTTCACTGCCGGGGCGGTGAAGGCCAAATTTGTGGTGTTACATTGGTACAACTCATATCCATCGATTATTCACAACAACTGTAACACCCCGAATTCTCAAAACTCGGGACGTTACTGGTTAGGACCTCACAATGGGTCCCGACCTCAGTTTGACAACAACATTACTAGGATCTTGCAACAAGACACAAATAAAGAAACCGAAATTCATAAAAATAGTATTTTTAGGGTAGTGAATGCAATACTGTCTAGCAGCCTAAAGTACTTAAACAAAAGAATAAACAACTGTCTTAACCAAAAGGAAGAAAAGACAAACACCACTCCCAACCCCCACTCTAAGGAGTACGGAGACCCGGCTGACCACTACTTCCGGATCACTCATCTGCTGGTCTAACCTGCGGTAAAACTAAAACACAACAAGAGGAACCGTTAGCTAGTTATCTAAATATTAGCAGAATAATAGCAGCACAAACACACACAGAAAAAATATAAACACTCATCATGCTTTCAAACAAGTCTGTTTTATTATCTTGAATTAAGTTACTCTTTCACGCTAATGATACTTATGTTGTGACACGAGGGATTCCCAAACCTCACCTCCGCCCCCGTGTAACCATCAGGAATGGATCCGATGCATCTCACCTTGTACCTGCCTGGTCTGGGTATAGAGAACCTCCCAGTCTCCTGTCAAAGCTGGGCAGTGATGTCACGGCCCGTTATACATACACTTGGGCCTTAAACGTAATAATAACAGTCGTCCTAGCAAGTTATTACTATTAAACACGCAAATAGCACACACAACCACTATCACTCAACTAATATCCAGAAACTGGCTAAGTAAGTCGCAAGGACATACCTGAGTCAAAACACTCTAACACTCCTCAAATAGTCCGTACTCGTGGTAACTCAAGCGCCTGTCAATTAAGGCATGTGTATCAAAATCACATCTCGATGTCCAACCTCATGCGAAGGAATTACGGAAAGAAAGATTCTCATACGGTGAAAGACCGTTTTACCCTTAGTGCCGATAATTCTCTGAGTCACTTCTTGACTTCTAATATTTCTTTTTGAACGCTTTTCAAATATCTGACTACTCCAGAACGGTTTACTAAAGGTCATAATATTAATCTCATCCACACGTCATCTAGAACCACATTCCTTTATTCTCGGTATTATCTAATCTTATATATATCTATATATATACATACTTATGTGCATACTAACTTTCCTTCCAATTCTATAAATCCGTCACTCCTAGGTATTTATACATGTGTATATATATATTTACATATATATATTTTTCCTCCTCGTACGGATATAAGCACACTTCCGTAAATGAATGTATATATGTGCTTATATGTATCCTATATATATATATATATATATTCCAATTCAACTTATTCATACACATCTCGCATCTCCACTCACGTTTTTCTTTACAACATACTAATATAGTACCCGTATATATATGCACATTTATGTCTCTTATACCTATCAATCTATACATATATACATACTACAGGGGTGAGACACACTCAGCATCTAATCTATACATATATACATACTGCAGGGGGAAGAAGAATCGGAGAAGCCGGGTTACCGGAGTTGCAGTCCGGCGGGGCGGTGCGCTAGCGTTCCGGGCGGCCTCACTGTGGTCGGCTTGGCGGCGGTATCAACTGAGTCCGGCGGTTCGCGGTGCTGCTGTAGATCGAAGAGGCTGCAGTGAGCGGCGATTCACGATTCGAAAGAAGGAAGGCGGAAAGAAGAGCCAGGGTCTTACCGGTTCACTGAGGCGGACGGCGGGAGGCTGCGCAGTGGCTCCGATGGAAGATGAGGAGGAGCAGCGGCGTCCTCGCTTTCTGAAGAAGCGGAACGGTGAGGCTCGGACAGAGGAGAAACGAAAGGAGGGAAGGCGGTGCACTTACCGGACTCGACTGGAGGCGGCGCAGGCTCGGCGGTGGCGTCTCCGGTCGAAGGCGGTAGCGGCTCTGGTGGTTGCGGCGATTGCAGGAAGTCCGGCGGCAAGGTTGCTGAGGTGCAGATGGTTTACGAGGAGAAGCAGCAAAAGCGGCATAGGAGAGATTAGAAGGGAGGTTAATTAGCGGGTCAGATTAGGAGAAATTAGGGTTAGGATTTAATTAGGAGGTGGGCTGCTGATTGGGCCTCGCAGTGGCCCACATCCGGCCCGCTTTCATATTAGCATGGAAAAGGAACTCGTTACACGCTCGGATTCTAGTTAGGTACGGAAAGTTATATAATACGGAATTAAATTCCGTATTATTTTTATTATTATTATTTTTATTTTTTTTACGGTGCGTACTTTATTTCCGATCATAAGTTTTCATCATTTTATGTGACTTAAAGTCACATAAAATGATAACATTTAAACTCGTTTTATTTTATTTATTTATTTATTTATTTACGATTGTCGTATCGGAATTTGGTTACTTGTAGTTTACCGAAACTTTAAAATTTTCGGTTATTACAACAACCTCATATCCTACTGAAAAGTTCAATTGATATCTCTAAAAATGCAAAGTCAAGGGAGATGAGAAAGAAAGATGAGATGTATGGTTATGAAAAACTAAAAATAGAGTAAATCGCATAAACAAATTGGAATGAATGATATTAATGTACACTCACTCGATTAGATATATCACATGAGGACTCCACTAAAACTTATCGTTGTGAAATTCAACCGCGAAAATCAACCAGATATGTGGCAACTTCACACGAGGAGAGGAGAGGAGAAAATATGACAGGATAGGAGAGGAGAAGTCGAAGAGAGGTCGAAAAACTCGCAAAGAGGAGGAGGAGAATGAGAGATTTACGAATGTGAGAAAAGAGGGGAATGAGATCTATGGTTTTAACTAGCGATACAAGTTAAAGACTCTATCATATATATAAAGATTAGTTTAGGTGAGAATCATTCTTACAGAGATGAATGAGATCCTCTAAGACGCGTTCGATTATAATATATGAATGGTCCATAATGAATGATGAGTTTGTATTCCACATTGATAATAGTTACCATAATCGAAAGATATATTCCTTTTGATTAAGTCAATATTTATGATAGTAGCTACCAAAATTAAATTAGCATTAATTCAAGAATCCAAAATTGAATCAACATTGATTAATGAATTCAAATTTGATTTATCCCTTACAAATGTGAACGTGGTTAAATTACGACACATTCATGGTTGTACGATGAACAAAAAAGACATGTTCATGCATAATATGTTCATGGTTAAAACACAACACATTCACAATCAAAGCACGACACGTTCATGCACACCGTGTTCATGGTTAAAGATTATTAATCATATACATACACGAGCATCAGTAACAAAACAAGATGAAAACGTGAACAAAATAAGATCATTTTAATGCACGACACATTCATAATTATACGATGAACAAACAATGCACAGGCATGAGTTGTGAAGCAACAATTAATAACAAAGCAATACAGTGCACGGTCAAATGACATGTTACTAGAAGAAAACTTTATTTCCTTAATGAACGTAATCATTAGCAAATTAATGAATGAACATCCGTGATTTTATTCTAATGTCTCCAACCTATTAAATTCTTACTTTAATAAGGTTATTTGGTTTAATCTAGGACATTCATCTATCAAATCAATGTCTATTAGAGGTTCCCAATTAATAACGAAGCAAGACAGTGCACGGGCCGCTGAGTTTGTCATACCCGCCCGTCGGGCTTTACGGGAAGGTTTGCCCAGGTCTAGGCCTAACTTACAAGCTCTAACATGGGTCGGGGAGGTTCTCTACGACCAGTACATACAAGTATACTGAGATGTATGAGATCTAATCTTGGTACACGGGGTAGAGGCGAAGGTCGGGACACATTCATGTCATACCGGTAAGTTGAACTTAGAGTAAATCACTAAAGATAATAACGATGCTTTGTGTGCAAACATGTTTCTGTGTGTAATTTTTACATTTACGTGTGATTGTGCTATTTTAGTACTTAACTTGTGTCTTAGAATTGTTAGTTAACAGTTTTACCGTTAATATTTGACCTTGTAATCTAAATTCTCGCGACTTGGTAAATTTAAACCTAAAACATTTCATCCCATTGACAAATTTGGTAAACATAATATATAAATTGTATTGATCCCTTCATTAATCAACTTCTTTTATCACAAAAAAGTTTCAAACCCCTCAAATAAACAAATAATTATAGTTTTAGGATTTTTTCGTCGGCTGATATATATTTTACCTTTATGGTTTCTTTGTCGGTCCATGTCTTTTTAGACCTGGCCGCTTTATTTTATCTTTAGTATATCTTTCGTTTAGATAATATTGATTTATTTAAATTCATGTTGATTATTGTTATCACAAAATATAGTACAAAATCCTAGTTTAAATACTATTGATTTGTATTATACTCGGCTCATAACATTCTCCACATTAAGATGAGAAACTAGAGTACTCGTTTGTTCGGAGATTAAGAAAGTTTATTTTTTAGTTATTTTTGCTTGCACATGTTGAGATGATGGGCATAACTATCCCATATTGATTATACAAAAAATCTAACGTTCTTGTTTGATAGGCCTTGATGTCAAGAGCACTCGTTGAACTCTTTGGGATACTTGAAGTCAACCACATGACAAAAATATTGAGATAAATGTACATATTACGTCGTCAATGTGCCAAAAAAGAAATGTCATTTTGTTTTCGTATCTTACTAGCTCTTATATTAACAAAATATTGTTTACATAAATCTCGTCGAGTTTATATGATAGTTTTTAATTTATTGAATATATAAGTTGGTACAAGCGTGCGAACCGTCCATGATATGTTGATATGTACAAAAATTCATTATAATGTACAATCAATATCGAATAGTCCAATGTGAGTTCATGCACACAATTCAATTATAAGTGGTTAGTATATCAAAACGTAGTTTGTTTTGTATAAGCATACATGAAATATCAATATCATTTCATAATCTGGTTGTGTTTTAACCGCATAACTTTTATCAACAAATTTATAAAATTTATCAATTCTTTAGATACTTCAACATTGTTTAACGAAACCCTATAGATAATTTGTTTTTGTGTTCTCAATATATTAATATTGGTTGTTTTTGAAATAAATCTCGATAAGTTGATGAGTTTAAACTAAAGAATTAAAGACAAAGGACTAAATAAGACGAGGATATTAACATAACATCACTAATTATGAAATATTTTTTTATTAAATAAGGTAATGTATATATTATTTATAATGATTGATGACATTCGAAACTCATAATAATTATAATTGGAGTATAACGTCCTTTGGAACTTGAGCTTTTCCCGTTATTAATGCGTCTTTATCTCGTTTATTTCTATTGGCACCTACATAAAATCAAATAAAAAAACACAAGTTAATTCAAAAGATAATATAATATAATTTGAATAATTAGTTAATAAAAACATGCACACAATTAAACTTGAAAGCATGATAGTAATTAAGTTTATAAGGTAAACATACTTGTCAAGAGAAAATCCTAGATTAACGATGAATCATTAACAATTCTCACAACCAGGTCCACCTTTTTGATATTTTGTGCCGGTAAATATTTCATTGGAACCTACACATAATTAAAAATAACAGTTAATTATGAATAAATTTAATTTCATAATAAAATAACCCATAACTCAATTATATATATATATATATATACTATAATTTTACAAATATACGTACGTGTCACGGAGATATATGTGGTGGTCCTGGTGGACGATGAATGTACGCCGCATAAGCCTTCGCAATTCGAAAGACAAATATTATATGGATCTGGGACGCATTTACTTAGACATTTTTTAAGGCAATCTTCTTGCTCTGTTATTTTTGACAAAAGCTTAAATCAATACTTGGAGGACAATAATTATATATGAGATTTTAAAATTCCTAATTTTAAATTATAGAATATGTTATTAGGTGGAAGAAACAAATTGCAATAATATATTAATAAGTTAAAATGTTTATAACAGTTCTGAAAAATTAGTTAAACAATATAAAGATGAGGTATATTAATTTATCTATCGGGTGTAATATTGATTTTAGTACTCTAACATAGATTAAATATAAAATATTTTAGCATTGATAATCATATATATATATATAATAATTATGATGTTAACAACTAATCTTAAAGAGTTACAGAAAAAATAGTTTTTTTTTTGAATTTTTATGTAAAAACCTTTTTTGTTTGGGATGAAATTAGGATAGTAATAATCAAGGGCAGCCCTTAAGGGGGGCAGACCCTCCAAAAAAAAAAAAATATTTTTGAAAAAAAATCGTTTTAAAATGGGTTGTGGCTTGTCGTTTATAAAAAAAATTCTACGATTTATTAATTTTTTTAAATATAAATATTCTTGTGTTATATTTAAATGTTGTTTTGGATGTGTTATATTTAAATGTTGTTTTGGATGTTTCGCCGAAGTAAAGGAAATTTCAAAAAAAAATTTCGTTTTAGGTTCGGAGTGAAATAATTCACCAAAATGCACGAGATTTGTTGTTTGAAGTAAAAAGCGCGGTCTTAGACCGCACTATTATTTGTAAAACGCGTTGTCCAGGACAAAGATAATAAAAACACAAATAGAGGTGCGGTCCTAGACGGCGGCTATAGTGTAACGTTTTTGAATGAAAAAAAAAACTAAAGAGGCGCGGTTATGACGCGCCTATAGGGCATCTATTTTTTTAAAAAAAAAATTTTTAGACGCGGTCGTGAAATAGAGGTGCGGTCCTAGACGGCGGCTATAGTGTAACGTTTTTGAAAGAAAAAAAAAACTAAAGAGGCGCGGTTATAGACGCGCCTATAGAGGTGTAGATGACATATTGACTTTGTTTTTATCGCTATTTTATTTTCCTATATATATTTATTAAAAATAAAATTTCGCCCCCTCTTTTAAAATCCTGCGGCCGCCACTGAATAACCATATATCCAAAATTGAGATTATTAGTCACGGATTAAATTTGGGAAATTTTCAAATTCCACTCAACTACCGTATTTCATGACATGATTCACAATCAATGAAAGAAGAATAACTTAAGAGAAGGAGAATGAAAACTTGTTACTAATAAAATAAAAAATAAAAGAAAGTTTTATATGTATACCTGTGGAGGTGACCATATGCATGGTTATAGCCATAAAAGTTAAGAAAACTAGAACCATTGTAATTTGCATATTTCCTCGTATCATAGTCATGTAAGTTATTGTTACACTTTTTATTTTAAGTGTAACTTTGGTGTTTTTCTTGAGGAGGTTTGATTCTAAATAACATATATTTATAGTACTAAGAGTGTGGTTGTATGTTATACCTTAGATGAAAAATATATTGGCTATAATAAATAAATATATTTTTCTTTAACAATTAGATTTTTATAATAATGATTGACTATATTCGTATGGTCTCACATGCATATGAACAAAAATGAGTCAATACATAATATGTAAGAGATGCTCCTAATTAATTAATAGGAAAGTGAATCCATATTATGTATTGGGTCTGTATATAATTATTTGTCTATTTTTGGGGTTTGTACTTTTTTGTGAGAAAGGAAGTTTATCAACAAAGGAATCAATATGAATTATACATTATTATTATTTTTTTACCAAATTTGACGATTGAGTTATATAGTTCAAAGGTTGTTTGTTCGGGTAAATAATGCGATAGATCGTTTTAGGTTCAAATATACCAAGCCACGGCAACTTGAGAGGTTAGGGACCAAAGGCCCACAAAATGCAACCCAACATTTTCTTTTATATAATGATTGTTTTTGATTAACTATTTTCTAGTGAAACATTAGATAAGTTGACCAAAATACTGTAGCGTCCGGAATTTTAGTTTTGGTAGAATAGTTGTGTTAGTAGTCGTTAGTGGTAGGCACAACCCCTGCGGCTTAGGAGACCCGCGGTCGCAACTAAGTTGTACCACAGGCGCGGTGATCTGTCAGAGCGGGCTGTAACCTTCGTCCTTGTGAACCCTATTGGACGTGTAAGTCTGCTTTCCCTTCATCCTCTCTCACGTTCTTGAGCCTGCTGCATGCTTCTTCCTTCTGTTTCTCTTTCTCTTTTCGTTCTTCTTCTTCTTATTCTTCTTCTTCTTCTTCTTCTTCTTCTTCCTCCTCACAAGAATCAAGTTTGAGCCTTGATTTGACCTTCCCGTTGTTGATAAGTTGATGTTCTCAGGCTCCCTTGGTTGAGAAGTGAAGAGTGTGGAATCGAGCTTGGAATCCCTTGCTGTGTGTTTGCTGTTAGAAAGAGTCACGACAGTCGCTTTTGTCAAACGACCGCCCCCGCGCCTGCATCTTCCCGCCCTTGCGGTTTCGCCCAGTGTTGCCCCTGCGGTGCTGTCTAGCAACTCCCACGGTTTGTCTGTAGTAGTTCCTATCTTTGGTGAGCTGCTTCCTTTCCTTGTTTCCTCGATCTTTCCCCTATGTTTTGTGGATGTTGTTGACCCTTGTGAATTTGTAAGACTAGGGTTGTGACCCTAACTTGTGGAGATCTCTTAGAGATCATGGAGACTAGAAGTTATAGACTTCTAGCAATCGTTACGTTATGATTCGTTATGCCTTGTTTGAGTAGACATTCCTTCATTTCCTTCGGAAAACTGAGTTGTAGCTGACCTTTGAGTCTACCTTCGAGTGAGGTAAGTCCCTTGGACTTACTTAGTTGCGTTCCGTATATTAGTTGGATTTTATTGGCTTGTTTGTATTGTTTTTTTATTGTTATAACGGATAATTGGAGTAGGAATGACCTGTTTATACCTCAATTAGACCAAGTGTGTTATAACCGGTCGGTGACCACTTGTCCAATTCAAAAAGGGGAAACTGGGAGGTGCTCTTGCGACCAGTCTAGCAGGTGACAAAGGGATGCATCCGCTCTATTCATGTTGGTGAAAGGGGACATAGGCGAGATCATAGTGATTCTCGTGTGACAACATAAGTTGAATTAGTAAAGGGATTAACATAATGAAAGATAATAACCAGTTGATTGCGAGCATGCTTTATGTGTTTACCTTCTTATGTGTGATTGTGTCTTTATTGTCGTTCTGATATGTAGATTGTTAGATAACGGTTTATACCGATGTTGTAGATGTCCCACAAGTTAGAGATTTTGCTGAGTGATCCGGACGGTGTGGTCAACCGGGGTTCCCGTACATTATAGGATGAGATCGAGTTTTATATTTCTATTGTTGTTCTTTCCTTTGTTTTGAACTCGGTTGCGAGTCTTTAACGCTTCCCTTTGTGTTACCGTTGGGTTTATAACAATTTTGGTTTTCATATATTTGTGCCTTGTTGTAAGATCCGATGTTCTTGTTGCTACTCTGAGGGTCGGGATTGTGAGGTCCTAGTCCGTAACGCTCCGAGTTCCCAGAAATTGGGGTGTTACATGCAGAACCGGGTTGTAGAGTAAGTCTTGTTCCGATTCTCCTTCTCCTCTTCTCATTCTTCCTTCCTCCACCCTTATGTGTAAGCTATGGAGCAAGACTCACTTAAGGTGGCCCTTTCTTGTGTTGCATGTACGTTTATCTTGTCTAGGTCGTGGAGTAGAGTGGTGGACTCTTAGGGCCGAGCAAGCCAACAATGGAGGCAATAGGAAGCCTACTTCACATTTAAGAGCCAACGATTTGCCGTTTCTAGAGTTCGACCGTGACCGCTCCCTAACCTAGCCGCGGGTGCACCTCCCTCCGTAGAACCGCGGGTGCGCCTTTTGTGAGCTGCGGGTGCGCCTCCATGGGGCCGCAGGTGCAGCTGACTGTTTGTGGTCGTGTCGTTCCCTTCCTTCCCGTAATCGCGCCTTCTAAGCTCTACGGTCGCGTCTTTCCTCCAGTGAGTACCCTCTTCCTCGATCTAGTGATCCTTCTCTTACCTTAGTAATGCTTAGAGGTAGTATCATGATATGATGACTTAGTATAACTTTGTGGAATGTCAAGTAGTGGCTATGAACCTTAGGTGAGTTTTGAGGATTGTTGATTGTTCTTAAGCATGAGGTAAGCATGTCCACGGGTCGGACCCGCCGGGTCGATGGGTCCAACCCGCCGGGTCAAGGGTCCGGGAAGGGTGACCCGGACCCGTATAAATGGCCGACCCGCCGGGTCACGGGTCAAACCCGGCGGGTCGGCCCTTTTATTTTAAAATCCATTTTTTTTATAAAAAAAAAAAAAGATGACCCGCCGGGTCGACCCTTTTAGGCATTGATTTACATTTTTTTTTATTTTTTTTTTCAAAATTAAGGTTTGGCGGGTCGACCCGCCGGGTCACGGGTAAGGATCACCTCGACCGTTACCCGTACCCGTAACCCGCCGGGTCACGGGTCACCCGTGACCCGTGGACATGCTTAGCATGAGGTGTTGTTATCTTGTGAGATTTGTTAAGGTTGTAAGTTATATAGTTTGATCTTGTGAGAATCTTGAGGTTTGATTTTGTGGTTATATGATCATTGAGATCGTGGAGAATAGGACGAGAGTATCCTAGCATAGCGTATATGATAGTTGAGATCAATGTTTTGTCCTAGCATGTGAGTTGTATGATCTTGCAAAGGTCATTGGGACTAGAAGTCTGAGGACTTCTAGCATAAGAGATAGATGTTGATCGTGTGCCTTGTTTGGCCAGGCTTAGAGTATCTTTCGGCTAGAAGCGGAGTGCGGTTTATATCGGGTTGATCATTTGAGACAGGTAAGTCCTCCGAACTTACTTAGATAGCTTTTATATATTAGTTTGACGTGTGAAGGTGGTGAGTGCGTTTTACTTACTGTTATAACGATAAACCGGACTAGGAAGACCATATATATATACCTTTATATTGGGCCAAGTGTATGATAACCGGTCGGTGACATCACTGCTTAGCTCTTGTGGGAGGTAGGAGGTTCTCTGGGACCAACCCATTCAGGTAGACGGTGTCAACCAGCCCTTGATGGTTAATGGGGACAGAGGCGAGTTTCAATGATTCTCGTGTCACAAACTGAAGTTGAATTAGTAATGGAATAACTTAATAAAAAGTTATTAAGTTTATTTATATACGGATAGTGTTGTGATCCGGTTAGGATCATTAAGTTTAGAAGTAGGAAACTTCTAGCATGTTGTAGAGGACCCTGTTGGGGTCAATGAGACTAGAAGTGAAAACTTCTAGCATGATAGTTAGACGCTGATCTGGGATGCCTTGTCTAAGCAGGCATAGTTTCTTTTCCTGCGGGAAGCTGAGCGTGGTATTATAAAATGAGATTATCTTGAGATAGGTAAGTCCCTTGGACTTACTTAGATGCCTTCTATGTGTTAGCATAGCTATGATATTGGTGTATGTTTACTTTATTGTTATAACGGAAAACCGGAGGACGACCTCATAAAGTAATTGGCCCAAGTGTATTATAACCGGGCAGTGACCACTTGTCCAGTTCGACAGGAAACTGGGAGGTTCTCTTGCGACCAAGCCCACAGGTAACAAATATATGCATCTGATTTATTCATGTCGTTAAAGGAAATAGGGGCGAGTTCCGGGAGATTCTCGTGTCACAAAAGAAGTCGATTTGTGCGCTTAGTGACAAAGTTGTTTCTCAAGGCTTTGAAGTGGATTTCAAGGCCTTGACTTCGAAACTTGCAGAAAGTTGTTAGTCACAATAAAACGCGATAATAAGTGCGGAATGTAAAAGATCGATACGACGATATGTTTACGAAGTTCGGCCCTAACAACCTACTCTCCGCCTAGGGTTTTTTGATCCTAGGATTCTAACTATCTATTATCCTTTTGTGAGTCCTAGATACAACCTAGAAGAACTTCCATTCTTCTCTCAATGTTGCCTCAATGCTACGATCTAGTCAACTCTATTTTAGCAATAATTGCCTAGTTACTTCGCAGAGTAACACACTTGAGTATAACACTATATAGATATTCCAATGGAGCTCTTGCGTTTATCTCACCCTAAGGAAGTAAACTAATGTAAGCTTAAGAGGAAGGTAAACTTTTGGATCGATGAAGATGTTCTCGTATGATCGCTTGAAGACTTGGTTTCTTTTCTGTGTAAGCTCTTGTTTTGTGTTGTTGTCTTCAACTTCAATCGGCATCTTCATTTATAGTCTTCTATGGAGATCTTATTTTAGCCTTTGTCCCATAGCCGTGATAACGTATTTATTTCTCCATAGAATACACTGCTTGGTTGAACAAGATCTTGTTTAAGAAGTAGTCGTTGCAAGATCTTCATCTTCAAAGTTGTTGCAAGTTTGTTGGAGATCTTCAATACCTAGATCATCTCTTCTTCACTTTGAATGCCGTTGGAGATCTTTCAAGAATCTTGACGAAATCTTCTTTCAAACCGTTGGAGATCTTCTCTTCAAAACTCTTTCAACCGAAATCTTCTTCTAGATCTTTGTGTTGGTTTAGATCGAATCCTCAAATGCCTTCGGCTGAGATCTTCCAAGACCTTCTTGTTTTAGTTAGTTGGCCTTTGAAAACCTTCACCTAGGTCTTCTCTTGGTCGTTGTAGATGTGCGTGTGTTGTAATGAATCCCTTAGCCGAGTTCTTCCCTTGTAATGCTTTTTCAAGGCCTACACACATTTTTACAAACAAACCAAGACATGCAATCTAGAAATATAATCGACATTTATTAGTTTATAAAACCGCATTTATATGTTAAGTCTTCCATCATTTAAATAAAAATAATTCATATCAAAGGCGAAGTTATCAATCTCTCCCCTTGATGGAAAACAAAACAAATATCGTACCTGCATTCAATGTTAGATATATGCATGCAAATAAATATTTTGAAAATGCAGAATTCAGTAATGTCAGATCACACATATAAACAATAAACAATCAACAATCAACAATAAACAATCAACACACACCACCAAACACACATCAATGCTAATACAAGGAATACGAGCTAAGTAAGTCCGGAGACTTACCTCGTCACCACATTCAACTCACAACACTCTCGCTTTCTTAGGGAGAAAGCCCACAACCTGCTCACAAGAAGATAACTATATCAACAACAACCCACTCACAATAGAAGTTTTAGACTTTTATAAAAATGATCTACGCAAGACCATTTGACTCTCAATTCTAGGACCACATCCTAGAATCCCTCATGCTCACATCACACTCGACAGAAGCTAGAAGTCCTAAGACTTCTAACCCTCGGATCTCATAAGATCATAACTCACAACACCACTAGGATAACATTCCTAGTCCAAACAACCTCAACGGGAACAACACCATGCTAGGATAAGCATATCCTAGCTCATAATCCGAACAACCATATAACCACAACCTCAAGCCTCTGATACTCACAAGATCAGCCTAACACTCAAATTCTTGCAACAATCGACAATCCTCAAAACTCGCCTAAGGTCCAAACCACTATTTAGTATTAACTCCAAGTTATGCTAGATTATCCAACCTAGCAAGATACTACTACTAAACATAACTAGATCGAGGAAAAGAAAACTCACACGACGTCAAAAGACGGAAGTCGATCTACGGATGTCGAGAGTAGATGTCGAGCTTGGACTCGATAGGCCTTTATCAGGGCGCTTCCGGTCCTAACACCAAAGCTAAACAAATTAAGCTTATACGCTAAATTTGAATGGAATATATAACTTATATAAAATCTAAGGTAAAACCCGTTTCCAAAACCAAGATTAAACCGCTTAAATACTTTCCGGGACAAATTATGCAATTATATACACATGGGTCATAATATATAACAAATATAAATTATAAGAATAAAATCCGTTATAAAACTTTGGTTGAAAGTCCGTAAAAACATTTTCCGGGCAACTCATGAAGTTCCATAAACTTGGGATATGTTCCGTAAATAAAATAATGGGTTATTTCTGTAAATTAATACAGACCAGGCATATATGCAACTTCTAGAAATTAGGGCCAAAACTGTAAATACAAAATATAGGAAAAAATCTGCAATTATACCAAAATTGGAGGAGCCCGATTTGAATAAACCCTAATTACAACATATCCCCAAATTGGCTGGGGAAGAAGAAGCAGTGCACGGCGGCCGGCTTGGCAAAGAAGGCGTGACTCCGGCAGTGAGGCGAGGCGGAGGCAACTGGCACTCCGGCATGGGCTTCAATCCGGCGGCAGTGGCGATGGTTCTGGTGGCGGCAGAGGAAAGAAGGGAGGAAAGGCCAGCTCCACGCTTCTCTATTCGGACTAGAGATGCAGGGGAAGCGGCGGGTTGCGCAGGCTAGGGTGGCCACACTGGGTGAGTCTTCCAGCGTCTGTTGCTCCGACGTGGTGGTTGCAAAGAAGAGAAGAAAGGACGGAGGAGCAAGGCGACGGCGTCTCAGATGGTCCCTCCGGTGGCTGCAGACAGGTGCGAGGGCAACACAGGAGCGGCGACAACGAGACTCTCCAGTGGTCGAGGTTCAACAGAGGCGGCGATAGGCTCTTCCCGGCGGCTCAAATGAGAGTGAGGAGGTGGTTGCGTGGAGTAAAGGTTGTAGGTTGTGCTTGAAGAAGATGAGTTGCAGAGTTCTTCTTAGAAGGCTGAAAGAGGTGGAGATGTGTTGGGAGATGCTGCTCGCTGCAAGAGTGAAGAAGGGAAGAAGATGGTGGAGGTTGCTCCTAGTTTTTTTGGGTAAAACAAAGAAGGGAGGTGTGGTATGCAAAGCAGAGGGAACATAGGACAAGGCTGAGGCGAGAGAGGGATCGAGGGGTCGGGTAGAGGCATATTACAGGGGGCTAGGAGGTGTAGGCTGCCAAAAGCTAGATCGTTAGCTTGGGCGGCATCACAAGGGAGAAGAAAACAAAGAGGATAAAAAGAAATAGGAGAAAATAAATAACGTAAAATGAACTTGATTAAAACACTCGATCGGGATTTCCGAATCGAAAATTTTTCCGATCTTTCCGATAATAATATGGATATATGTGCACAAATCCAAAATAAAAATATACTCCGAAAATATATTTTATGTTGTAAAGTACTTTTAATAAAATATTTAATCTTATAAAATATCGATAGAAGCCGCAAAAATAAATATCGCAAATACGACAAAAAAAAAAATTTCGGGCGTTACATCAAGTCCCCCTAAAACCAAGTTTCGTCTCGAAACTTTCTATGCGTCGAACTTCTCGGTCTCTAAGGCCGAGGTATGAACTCTCAAACTAAGAAGACTTAAACCTTCTAAGCTATAAACACAGCTACTCGAACTACCACCGCAAGATATATCGGGTCATAAAGCACATTCCCACACAGGCACAAACTACAAATAATATCACACAAGCACATAACACAACTAAGGGAAGAATTAGGTCCAACCCATCGATTCTATCGAATCTTCTAACTCGGCGTAACTCAACAAAAGATATAATCGTCCGTCTTCCAGTTAGCCTCATCGGTTCCTTGTTTGTCAATAGATCCTCATAATTGGAAACACATGAAACACCGGTGAACACCCTCTACTCTTGATGGTAACGCCCACTTGTAAGTCACTTCTCCAACTCGCGCTAAGATCTCAAAAGGGTCCGATATCGGAAACTCAAGTTTCCTCTCGGATCTTAATACAATACTTCCATTATGTTTCTCTTTTATTTTCTCTAACAAAGAAGATCAAACTTCCAATGTACATCGTTGGCTTTGGTTCTTGTCAAACTAAACTTTGATGTTATGTTTCCTCAATTCTTGTTACAAATTCCAAGTAATGAAGAAAGTACTTTACTTCACACCGCTTCTACTAACATGATACATATGCTATTGCTTTTACATCGTTCCTCAATATTCAATCAAGACCTTATCTTAGAGAATCACTTGTACACTTCAACCCATCATACCTCGAGGCAAATCTAAAACAGTTCAACCAATGAATATCTTTTTTTTTTTTTTTGAACTCTCAACAACTCTATTGTCGACTCTTCGTCTCATTCAATGCTTCATTGTCCTCCGGAGGTTACCATAAATGGCGTTATACAACTTCTCTCTTCACATATCTTGTAATGCTTAGCACATCTAAGAAAACTTGTAACTCCTTTCACATCCTTAGGGATTTGTCATCCCGAGACAACTTGTCATAACCTCTCTCTTCTTCAAGAGTAGACCCAAAATATCTTATCCGGGGCATCAGTCAGCCCATAAGGAATAACTACAACTCGTAGTGACCCCGGGTTGGTCTAAAAAGGTCCGTACTTGCAATATCCCAGTCTCGAATTCTCAAACGGTGACAACCAAGTTCTTAACTTAATCTTATAAGAGACTACCGTCCCTTGCAACTGATTGCGTAGGTCTCTCATTCGCTGTAAGGGGTACTTGTCCCTCATTATCAACATGTTCAACTTATAGTAATCGATGTAAAACGGAGATAACCGTCTCTCTTTTTGCAAACCGGTGTCCTCCATAACATCTTCAAATCAAGAGTTTAAGATAACGTCTGATGTTCTCTATGGAACTTCGCTAATTCTAATGAAATCTTATCACTAAGTTCTCGCAATTCCTCCTTCACTTGCTTCCACAACTCATGAATTTGCGCAAGTGTTATTCCATACGGCGGCTTAGACATCGGAATTAAATCAAGCTTGACCTTAGTGGAAAATTTCACATTCTGACATATTGGAATCCGTGATATCTCAGGTTTTATCTTTTCTCTTCCCGTCACATATCGTAATAACCGACACAATCTTGTCTTATCACTTTACAAATGGTCATGATACTAATGATCTACCTCGATATGTTGGGGTGACATCTTTTAAACACGTGTATTGTTCCATCTTTAGCTACAATGTTTACCGTCTTCTTTCCGAGATCCTTCATCTCTTGAACTCGAGAGACTTGATCGAGTCTTCTGACTCATGAAGTCTTATTTAAGTATTCCTTTATCTTAATCTCATTCTCCCTCTTTGATAACATGATTGTAAAAATCTTCTAAGGTTTCTCACTTATGTGCAGCCATAAGGGTCCAATCGGTAGGACTTAACCGTGTTTCAAAACAATTGACCTTATCTTCTTCACTTTCCGCGACATCCCAACATATAGGAAGAGCTCTTCGTCCTACATAAGCTTTCACCATAGACATCCTTTCTTCAAGTAGGTGTAGGAATTTATACTTCACTTTCCTCGTGTAACGTCGATCCGACGGTAGAGGTTCTAACCACCACCTTCCATATACTTTTTGTACATCTCTTGTCGACATCAAACTTCAACACTTCGGTCTTCTCTTACTCTTGTTGATCACTTTATTCATCTCTCTGTGTTCCATGAAAAACTTCAGGCCCCGTGGGAAATGCTAGAAGAAATTCCCCATCCAAAACCACTGAAATATCTACTCATTACATCTCCAGGTACTAACATCATAAACTCTAAGCTTGCATCGTTGCCCTAATCTAGGTTCTTCCTTTCACGCCATAGCCACTGTGGCTCTTCCGTGTGCGTTTAAAACATCTGACTCAGCTTTTGCTCGCGAAAACATACCATCCATTTCATTTGACGTACATACTATGTGTCCTCTTATTATACTCCCGTCTACGCACCACAACCAATGAAAACTTCACCTTCCCCTTGATCTACTAGTTCCCTTTACCCTGATCAAACCTTAAAACTTATACTCCGGGTTGTTCTCCCATATGCCGTTCTCATGACCTAAGAAGGTCTTAAAGGGTCATATCCATCCTCCCCTAGGAGGTCTGTAATAGCTACTTGCTTGAACTCATTCTACATTATTTGATTTGAGACAAATGCACTTTTGTTGACGTACTTCCTTACCATTGACATTGATCCACTGCGAATACTTTAAGATCTTGTTGTCGATTCTCTGTATGCCCATAATCTTGTTTGCTCATCCCCTCTACACACATCAATAGACAACCCGCACCTGTGCGTTCTCAGTTGTCACCGATTAACTTGTATCTCACCTCTTCCGAAGTTAACGACTTAACATTCGATTACACTTTCCATGTTACCATTCTCATGAAGGTTATCCTCTCGGGGTACTCTGTCTTAAACTTCACTAGCTTATTTTACTCTATTTCCAACTCCGTTAGCTCCCATTAAGCTCCCCTCTCCCTTCCACTTATGTAAGATAATTATAACTTCCTAGCTCTTTCGTGTCATATGATCCACCTTCAAAGGCTTAACTACTCTTCATGATGTTTTGCAAAAGACTTTTAAAAAAAAAAATTGTGACCTTAATTAGCATCCACTCGCGCTCCTCTTGGTCAGTACTTAAGTCTTTCTATCCACACTCCTTGTCTCATCTTTCATTTCCTGAAGATCATCATCCTCACACACTTCCTTCTTCTTGGCGTTTCTTAGCCTTATCATCCTAATAGAAATCGGTCAACTCCACGTGAATCCCCACCATGTCCTTCTCATAACTCTAATAATGTTGACACTTCACTTATTGGTACATCGTAAGCTTAACTTACGGTATCTTAAATCTTCTACAAATGGTTCGATCACTTATCTCATTTTGACTCCAATGCTTGGGAACGCCTAAGGAAAGATTCACACCTTAATGGAATACCACCATTAACCTTGTTAGAATGTATCCCTCTCCTTCGCGATTCACATCTTTAGTTGTCCACGCTTCTTCTTGAAAAACTTAAGTTCGTTCTCTCCCTTGGTCTCGTCGTTTTCGAGTATGGCCTCTTTAGAACTGCTTCTACACTTTAATGTTGCTCCCTTTTCTTGATTTCTCTTAAGTCATCCCGAATTTTCCTTCCACTTGTCCGTCCCTCACTTATGTGATCTCTACTCCTCCTCTTCGACATCCTCTTAAAGGAGTACAAGAACTCCAAGGTGTTCGCCCGAACGTAGCTCTCAACTCGATACTTAAGCATATTCGTCCTCTTATGTACACTATCCTATGTAAAACGACGTCGTCCAAGGCGATGATATCATAAAAGCATCTTAACTAAAAGGTCATATATCTCCTTATGCTACTATATATAATAGGAATACGTATCCATAACTATATAAGTCCTAAGTCCATATAACTACTAATATCACACATTCGGCATTCCATTACAACAATACAAGGTCCAAAACATATAATCGTCCACATATATAACTATACACATATATCCAGTTCATCATGCAACATACAATCACAAAGATACACATCAATTCTATCATGCATAACTACAAACCTCATCTCCCTATCTATATATACATACATATACATATATATACTAAAAATCCAATAAACTATGCTGCCGAGATCCGCGGAAGGAGTGGTGGTCCGTACATTCTACCCCGACTCATGCATGTAATTTTGAAAATGAAAAAATCAAAACCCGTGGGGTTTCGGTTTATTCCTTATTCGGCCTTTAGAAGATTGCGAGTGCCATTGTTGTCAACCTAGGGCTCTGATACCACTTTTGTAACACCCCGAATCCGCGGGACTCGGAGCGCTACGGGTTGGGGCCTCACAATGGATCCCGACCATTAGCTTGACAACAATTTCACCGGATCTTGCAACAAGGCACAAATAAAGGCCAAAACTTAAATACATTTTTATGCAATGAAAGAAAACCCGAAAGAAACAACAAAAGACTTCAGCCGATATACAACACCAAGGGCTAAATGCCACCACATGATATACAATATACATGAATAATATACAAACTCGACTCTAACCAAAACCCACTCCTAAAATGTACGGAATCCCGGCTGCCCACTCTTCCGGATCTCTCGGCCGCATTCCTAACCTGCAAGACAATCTACAACAATCGGTATAAAACCGTTAGCTCATATTCGAAGCATTAGAATTAATGGGAAAGGCACATACACAAGTAATCTCATCACAAACATACAACATGCATAAAACCACACCAATCCGGTTTATTATTATTATTAAGTCGTATCCCGTTCTAATTCAACTTAGGTTCTGACACGAGAGTCACCGAAACTCGTCTCGGTCCCTACTTACCGGCATGGAATGGTATTGATGCATCCGACCGTCTACCAGCACGGGATAGTCGCCAAAACCTCCTAGCTCTCGCGGGAGCTAGGCAAGTTGTCACCGCCCGTTATCATACACTTGGGCCAAAATAATATAAAGGTCGGTAATCCTAATTCCGGTTTAGTTGTTATAAACAATAAACAATAAACAATCAACACACACCACCAAACACACATCAATGCTAATACAAGGAATACGAGCTAAGTAAGTCCGGAGACTTACCTCGTCACCACACTCAACTCACAACACTCTCGCTTTCTTAGGGAGAAAGCCCACAACCTGCTCACAAGAAGATAACTATATCAACAACAACCCAGTCACAATAGAAGTTTTAGACTTCTATAAAAATGATCTACGCAAGACCATTTGACTCTCAATTCTAGGATCACATCCTAGAATCCCTCATGCTCACATCACACTCGACAGAAGCTAGAAGTCCTAAGACTTCTAACCCTCGGATCTCATAAGATCATAACTCACAACACCACTAGGATAACATGCCTAGTCCAAACAACCTCAACGGGAACAACACCATGCTAGGATAAGCATATCCTAGCTCATAATCCGAACAACCATATAACCACAACCTCAAGCCTCTGATACTCACAAGATCAGCCTAACACTCAAATTCTTGCAACAATCGACAATCCTCAAAACTCGCCTAAGGTCCAAACCACTATTTCGTATTAACTCTAAGTTATGCTAGATTATCCAACCTAGCATGATACTACTACTAAACATAACTAGATCGAGGAAAAGAAAACTCACACGACGTCAAAAGACGGAAGTCGATCTACGGATGTCGAGAGTAGATGTCGAGCTTGGACTCGATAGGCCTTTATCAGGGCGCTTCCGGTCCTAACACCAAAGCTAAACAAATTAAGCTTATACGCTAAATTTGAACGGAATATATAACTTATATAAAATCTAAGGTAAAACCCGTTTCCAAAACCAAGATTAAACCGCTTAAATACTTTCCGGGACAAATTATGCAATTATATACACATGGGTCATAATATATAACAAATATAAATTATAAGAATAAAATCCGTTATAAAACTTAGGTTGAAAGTCCGTAAAAACATTTTCCGGGCAACTCATGAAGTTCCATAAACTTGGGATATGTTCCGTAAATAAAATAATGGGTTATTTTCTGTAAATTAATACAGACCAGGCATATATGCAACTTCTAGAAATTAGGCCCAAAACTGTAAATACAAAATATAGGGAAAAATCTGCAATTATACCAAAATTGGAGGAGCCCGATTTGAATAAACCCTAATTACAACATATCCCCAAATTGGCTGGGGAAGAAGAAGCAGTGCACGGCGGCCGGCTTGGCAAAGGAGGCGTGACTCCGGCAGTGAGGCGAGGCGGAGGCAACTGGCACTCCGGCATGGGCTTCAATCCGGCGGCAGTGGCGATGGTTCTAGTGGCGGCAGAGGAAAGAAGGGAGGAAAGGCCAGCTCCACGCTTCTCTATTCGGACTAGAGATGCAGGGGAAGCGGCGGGCTGTGCAGGCTAGGGTGGCCACACAGGGTGAGTCTTCCAGCGTCTGTTGCTCCGAAATGGTGGTTGCAAAGAAGAGACGAAAGGACGGAGGAGCAAGGCGACGGCGTCTCAGATGGTCCCTCCGGTGGCTGCAGACGGGTGCGAGGGCAACACAGGAGCGGCGACAACGAGACTCTCCAGTGGTCGAGGTTCAACAAAGGCGGCGATAGGCTCTTCCCGGCGGCTCAAATGAGAGTGAGGAGGTGGTTGCGTGATGGAGTAGAGGTTGTAGGTTGTGCTTGAAGAAGATGAGTTGCAGAGTTCTTCTCAAAAGGCTGAAAGAGGTGGAGATGTGTTGGGAGATGCTGCTCGCTGCAAGAGTGAAGAAGGGAAGAAGATGGTGGAGGTTGCTCCTAGTTAGTTTGGGTAAAACACAGAAGGGAGGTGTGGTATGCAAAGCAGAGGAAACATAGGACAAGGCTGAGGCAAGAGAGGGATCGAGGGGTCGGGTAGAGGCATATTACAGGGGGCTAGGAGGTGTAGGCTGCCAAAAGCTAGATCGTTAGCTTGGGCGGCATCACAAGGGAGAAGAAAACAAAGAGGATAAAAAGAAATAGGAGAAAATAAATAACGTAAAATGAACTTGATTAAAACACTCGATCGGGATTTCCGAATCGAAAATAATTTCGATCTTTTCGATAATAATATGGATATATGTGCACAAATCCAAAATAAAAATATACTCCGAAAATATATTTTATGTTGTAAAATACTTTTAATAAAATATTTAATCTTATAAAATATCGATAGAAGCCGCAAAAATAAATATCGCAAATACGACAAAAAAAAAAATTTCGGGCGTTACAAGACGGTATGAGAGAATACTTTGGGCCGCGTCCGACGGTATCAGAGAATACTTTGTGCCGCGTCCGAAGGTATTAGAAAATACTTTGGGCCGCGTCAGACGGTATCAGAAGATACTTTGGGCCGCGTCAGACGGTATCAGAAGATACTTTGTCGCATCCTAATTCCTAAATTCCTTTTATGCTCCTTTTTGTTCCGCTTCAAGGCTTAATCCTTAAATGTGCAATTTTTGCTCCATAATTCACCAAATTACCTACAAATGCAATAAAACTCTATGTAGACCTCTATTCTTGCAAAGTAGGTAAATATAACCATAAATGTCATGAATGTATGTCTATGCATGCAAAATTAAGGAAAAATCTATATAAATACATGCCTAAAAATAGGTCATAATTCATGTCATCAGAAGACTGCAAAGTGATCCAGATGGGTGATCAGCCGAGGGCTTCCTTATATTAGGATGTGTTGGTTTTGAGATGTTTATGTCACATATGTATATGATGTTGACATTTTGTACTTGTGTTTTGTATATGTTTGATATATGATTATACAGTTTTATGGATTTGGTTTTATATATATTTGTGCCTTATTGTAAGATCCAATGAACTTGTTATCAGACTAATGTCACGATCCATTGTGAGATCCTAGTCCGTAGCACCCCGAATCTTGTAGATTTGGGGTGTTACAAAGTTGGTATCAGAGCCTTAGGTTGACAACAATGACACTTGCAATCTACGAGAAAGGCTGAATAGATAAAGAAACAAAACCCGAAAGGGGTCTGACTTTTCCAAAGGATTTTCGTTTTGAAATGTGTACAGCTGATTTGGGATATAATGTACGGGAAACCATCACCCTTATGAGAATCTCAACAGTATGTATGTATGTGTGTGTATATATATATACAGTGGCGGCCGCAGGATTTTTAGAGGGTGGGGCAAAAATAAATTATCGAGGCGAGGATGACGTTCTTCTCCGAAGGTATAGGCGGGGAACAAGAAGGTGGCGGTGGGCGGCGATTCGGCGTCTCTATTCCGCTTTCAGTCCCAAACAAGCGGCTCGATCACGACCTTCACATAGATCTGGCTCAACCGTGATGGTTATGGCTCTATCTAGCTTACTCGAGAAGACGGCGAGGCTATGAGGACGGCGGGCTCGACACAACACCAACCGCGATGGAGGGTGGGTAGGGACGGATGTAGGCTTAAATTTTGGGTATGCTTAGTTTATTTTAAATAATAAATAAAAATAATTTTGAAATGAAAATATTTTTATTTAATAATATAGTACATATGAATTCAAAATTAAACTTAATATATATATATATATATAATTAACAAAAAAAGTGTTAAACAAAATATCAAAAAAAAACTGTAATGGCATAACAAGAAGAAGATTTTGATTACAAAATGTTACTTTAGAGTTCATGGGAATCGAACCCTCGTCAAAAGACAATCACTACTCTCCCACCCTTGATGGCAAACCAATATGCCACTCCAAACACATTGTTTTCTATAGTTTCATATAAAACATAACCTTAATTTTGCGGTGGGCTAGGGTCTTCGTGCCTAAGGGTGGGGCAACTGCCCCACCCTGCCCTCCCCTAAGGCCGCCACTGTATATATATATATATATATATATATATATATATATATATATATATATATAAAACAACAAATACATCTCGGGTGGATCATACACATCTCGGCCGAAATGGGATGTAGAACAAGCCGAGATCATGGACTGAGTTAGGTTTTCGAACACAAATCCATCCTTAGCTAACATACAAGTCCATACAATCATAATCTGAAGCATAACCATCATCCCTTCACCCTAGAATCATAATTACTCAAAACAATAACATACATATCTAGATCAAACTTCATCATAAAAGCATGCTTGCAACTCATAGCTAGAAAATGAAGATAAGACCAATAGAAAGAACATTACAAAGCTAAAATAGAAGTTACCACATTCTTACTAAGGCTCAAGTGCAGCTCCAAGATGATCTACAAGGAAACCTCACTCAAAACCACTCAAATCTCACTCTAATACAAACTTCTACATTAACCTCTTCCAATAACACCCACAAGGGTGCTTGGAAGAGAATTAAAATCCAAGAGAGAGTGTGAGGGAAGAGAGCTAGTGGAGAAGAATGGGAGAGGAACCCCAATGCAGCTTGCAAAAGCAAGGGTCGGACATAGAAGGTGTATGCCAAGTGTCATGGGTGGTCCAGAAAGAATCTCGGTTGCTCCAGGGGGCATCTCGGCCGAGATGGGTTAGCCTTGGACCGAGATGGCTCATATTCAACACTAAACACCACTTGATCAAGAGCTAGTCCAATCCATGCACCAACTAGGGTCCTTGCCTTCTTCTTTCCTCCAAGCATGAGTCATTTGGAACCATGAATCCGGACCATCATGAGACATGAACCTCAAATGTATCAATAACATCTCAAATGTCCCTAAAATACCTACAATACCGACAAAAGCTCGTGTAGACGTCTATTCCGACAATATGATTGAATAAAGCGTAAACATGACGAACTAGTGCGGAAACATGCATGAATAGAATGGAAAACTATCTAAAAGAGTGCCTAAAATAGTGCCATAAATCACGTCATCACATGCACACATTAAACATAATGTCAGGTCGATTAGCGGTTAAATATAACAAAGAACCAATCATACCTCGATACTCCTTTTGTACGACAGTCTTACCATTCTTGTCTTGATATAATGAAAGAGTAGAACTCATAGGAGTTTTTTTCTACCTTGGATTGATCCATTTTATATTTCTTGAGCAAATCCTTGGTATAATTTCTTTGATTGAGAAAGATGTCTTTCTTAGCTTGAGTAACTTGAAGACCAAGAAATAAATTCAACTCTCCCATCAAGCTCATTTCGAATTCTCTACAAGTAATATCTGAAAATTCCTCGCATAGAAAATCGTTAGTAGCACCAAATAATATATCATCAACATAGATTTGTACTACTAATTGAAGAACCGAATAGGTGAATAATAATAATGATATAAATATTCTAGAATCGGGGTTGAATATAGTATAAGAACTTTTCGCAATATCGTATATCAAAGCTTTGAAACTAATCTCAAGGCCTTGAAGTCGATCTGTGATCTTAGTGTCAAAACTGGTTTTCAAGGCTTTGAAAGGGATTTCAAGGCCTTGAGTTTGAACCCTACAAAACAACGCTAGTCACAATTTAAGCGATATAAAGTGCAGAATGAACAGATCGACACGGCGAAATGATTACGAAGTTCAGCTCTAACAGCCTACGTCTCCGTCCTAGGTTTTCTCGACCCTAGGATCTAACTATCTATTATATGCTCAAAGAGTCCTTGATACAACCTAGAAGAAATTCCCGTCTTCTCTCACTGTAGCCTCAATGCTACGATCTAGTCAACTCTAACCTAGCAATAATAGCCTAGTTACTTCGCAGAGTAACCCACACTCGAGTATAACACTCTCTAGATATGCCAATGGAGCTCTAGTGTTTTTATCACTCTAAGAATGTAAACATTTGTAAGCTAAGAGGAAGAAAAACTTTTGGAATGTAGGAAGATGTTTGATCGCTTGAAGACTTGGTTTCTTATCCATGTAAGCTTGTTGTTTTCTTCTTCAATCTTCATCTTCATTTATAGTCTTCTATGGAGAACTTCTTAGCCGTTGTAAGATAGTTGTTATAACGTTCTTCTTTCTCGATGGAATACGGTGCTTGGTTGAGATGAAGTAGCCGTTATTAGATCTTTTATCTTCTTCTCTTTGATGCTCGTTGAGAATCTTCATCATCGTGATCTTCTCTCTCTTGAAAATGCCGTTTGAATCTTTGTTTGTTGAAGATCCTAGATCTTCTCACTTGGATATGCCGTTGAAGATTTTCCCTTAGATTCGAGATCTTCTTGCTTGGAATCCGTTTGGACATCTTCCTTTATCTACTTGCGTCTTCAGTTGAGATCTTTGAGCGATCTTTTTGTTATTGCCGATATCTTCTTGTTGGCTGACCGAAATCTTCTCCTTGAGAATCTTCTCAAATCTTCTAACTCCTTTGGTTGAGATCTTCTAAGATCTTGTTTGTTGTGATCGTATCTTGTATAAAAGCTTTTAGCTGAATCCGTCCATTGTAAAGTTTTTCATGGCTTGAGCGTTGATCCTTTGTAATGCTTTTCAAGGCCTGCGGTCTTTCTTTGAAATACTTTTAAAGGTCTGCAGACATTTGAACAAACGCAAACCAAAACACGCAATCTAAAAATACAATCGATATTTATTAGTTTATAAAACCGCATATAAATGTTAAGTCTTCCATCATTCACATAAACATTTCATAATCAAGGTGGAGTTATTAATCTCCCCATTAATGGAAGACAAAAAAAATATCGTACCTCCATTCAATGTTTAGATATATGCATGCAACAACTATATCGAAAATGGAGAATGAAGTAATGTCGGATCACCACAAATTTAATTTCTCCCCCTTTGTCTTTCAAAAAGGGAGAAAAAAAATTAAGGGAGTTTTAAAAATATTACAGACCCAAGAGTATTTCGAAAAACAAAAATCAAAGTTTGAAAACGAGTCTCACAAAAGTAGTTCAAGGCCTTGAACTCAAAACAAAGGGGGTTTTGAAGTCCATGTCAAGGCCTTGACATCCATTTCAAGGCCTTGAAATCCTTTTCAAGACTTTGAAATGCTACTCCTAGTACCACTTTGGATTCCGATGCCCTTTCCCTCAAATATCTTCGTAGCATTTATATCTCCATCGGGTATGAGCTTCATCCAGGGTAATCATCTTTCCTGTCATCCACAATATTTTTACTTCTTAACCACATATTCTTCAATAGTCAAGATGTCTAGTTCCTCAAAAACTGGTTGGCAAATGGGATGATTCTTGATGGTTTTGTAACACTGAAGCATCACCTATGAAGTCTATTTCCTTGTTTTCTCAGCATCCTCCTCGGTTAAAGGTTTGATTCTTCCTGCAGTTGTGTAGGTGAGTGCATTCAGATGAAACATCTGTTGTACCTTGGTATGCACAATCATAAGTAGGTCTTGAGAGGCATCAAGTTTCTCAGTGATTTCAGACCTAAAAACCACTATGTCTTTACACAAGGTTTCCATACCAAATTCTACTACATCCAATTGCACAGGATGATCCTATATCGTTCCATCAAAGTCCAGTCTCTAGTTAAAGTCTTTTCGATTCCAAGACTCTCAAAACAGTCCTCATCAATTTTTTCCGATGCAACCTGTGTATCCTCATTTGTAGTCTCGATTGAGAAGCATATGAAGATTCTAGGGAGGAGATTGACATAGGGAAGAGGAGTGTCACTGGTGGAGTTTATGGTGTGTAGCATATGGTTTAGAATGATGTTAGGAAGGTCTACATCTAAACCATTCAGCACATGATACAACAACTTAAAATTTTGGGCAGTCAACAAATCCCTACATTTTGATCTAGGAAAAATGCATCTCACACGCATAGTAAAGACTATTCTTGCTTCTAGGGTGAGAGATGATTGGGTTGGTTGCAGAGTTGAGGAGTTAGGAAGAAGAAACTATTCCTTGACTAACCGGACACATTTGGCTCTAGGAGGGTGGTCATAGGAAGTGGAAGTGGAAAACCCTACAATTTTTTAGCAGGAACCGAAGAGGTAAGGGCAATTGATTTACCTTTGACGACGGATTCTAGGGTTAGCTCCACTATTTCTCTCCTGGCGGTTAGATTCACATAGAATAAACGGGTGAGCCTTGTGAAACCAATCTCTCTTGGATTCAAGATCTTCCACATCGAGCATCCTCTGAGCAATGTGATGCATGGAAGATTGAGGGATAGAAGAAAATCTTGATCAACCGGCTCACACATGCAGAGTGGTCGGTTGTTGAACCCATCGAGCCACGTGCCTACTATAGTGTGGTTTCGGAACCAATTTGTTGGCAACCCTGTTTGAGCACATATTTCGATGGTGGCCGGTGGAGATTGTGTAGAATAATCAAACGAGATATAAACCACCTCATCCGTTAATGGTCCAAGGGTTGATTGTTTGGAACGCTTCGTGACCGGGGATGAGGCGTCACTGGTTGAGGGACGTTTGGGTGCCATGGATGAGTTTGTGAGAAAGAGAGAGATTTTGAAATTGGAAGAGTAAAGCAATGGGCAGTAAAGGCCTTGAAGGAAGAAAGAGATAAAAGAGGAAAGAATAATTGTATTTAAAGAAGACATGTCAAATCAATTAATGTCTTGTCAAGATCTTGAGAGAATCAAGGTCTTGAAAACCGAAATTGGTTTACATATTATTCTAATAATTCATAACCAACTTTTAAAAAGATTTGAATTTTGAAAACAAAATCTTGGTGAAAATCTTTTGAAATCATTTTTAAAATTTTTTCTTTAAAAACAATTTAATGATCAATCATCTAAAAAGATGACAACCATAAATCCAATCCGTGATTTATCACTATAGTCGTTGAAATCCGTTTCAAGACCTTGGATTGTATTTCAAGGCCTTGAAATAGAAAAGTGGATTGCGTTATAAGGAGAAAATAAAACGATTTACTCCCCCTAAAATAATGTTTCATTGTTCAACATTCCAAGCTCCAATCTAATAAAATTGAATCGATCTTCAAATAGAGGCTTTGTAAATATATCTACAAGCTGCAAGTTAGTCGAAATAAAAGATATCGAAACATTACCTTTTTCAATATGATCACGTATGAAGTGATGTCTTACGTCGATATGCTTTGTTCTTTAATTTTGATTTTTAGTAATCGAAATAACACTAGTATTATCACATTTAATAGGTATACCTTTGAGATCGAAACGAAGATCACGAAGTTGTTGAGCTATCCATAGGATTTGTGCACAAAAGGCCCCAACAACTATATATTCGGCTTCGGTTGTAGATAGGCCAACAAAAATTTTCTTCTTGGATTGCCAACTGATTAGGGATGACCCTAAGAATTGGCAACATCCAGAAGTGCTCTTTCTATCAACCTTATAGCCTGCAAAGTCATCATCTGAATAGTCAACGAGGTGAAAAGAGTTTTGACGTGGATACCATAATCCTAAGTCCTTAGTGCCATTGAGATACCAAAATATCCTTTTCACAACTATCAAGTGTGACTCTTTGGGATCAACTCGAAATCTTGCACACATGCACACACTAAACATAATGTCAGGTCGACTAGCGGTTAAATATAACAAAGAACCTATCATACCTCAATACTTCTTTTGTACGACACTCTTACAATTCTTGTCTTGATCTAGTGAAAGAGTACAACTCATAGCAGTCTTTGCTACCTTGGATTGATCCATTTTTCATTTCTTGAGCAAATCCTTGGTATATTTGCTTTGATTAAGAAAGATTCCTTTCTTAGCTTGAGTGACTTGAAGATCAAGAAAGAAATTCAACTCTCCCATCAAGCTCATCTCGAATTCTCTAACATAATATCTGAAAATTCCTTACATAGAGAATCGTTAGTAGCACCAAATAATAAATCATCAACATAGATTTGTACTACTAGTAAGTCGTTGCCTCTGATTTTGATAAATAAAGTTTTGTCAATCATACCTCTTTTGAAATCATTTTCAAGGAGATATTTGGACAATCTTTCTTACCAAGCTCGAGGAGCTTGCTTAAGACCGTAAAGAGATTTTTCCAATTTAAAAACATGATCTGGAAATTCATCATTTTCAAAACCAGGAGGTTGAGCAACATAGACTTCTTCTAGAAACCCATTTGGAAAAGCACTCTTAACATCCATTTGAAAAGGCTTTATGTTCATGAACGATGCAAAAGCAAGTAACATACGTATAACTTCTAACTTGACAAACAGAGCAAAATTCTCCTCATAATCAATATCTTCTTCTTGGTTATAGCCTTGAGCTACAAGTCCTGCTTTGTTTCGAATGACTTCACCAATTTCATCCAACTTGTTTCGAAACACCCATTTTGTGTCTATGACGGATTGTTGCTTAGGTATAGATGTGAGAGTCCAAACTTTGTTTCTCTCGAATTCATTTAGATCATTTTGCATGTCCATGATCCAATCAACTTCTTGAAGTTCTTGAACGTAGTTCTTGGGCTCCACAAGAGACATGAACGTTGAAAAAGCACACAAGTTGTTTACCCTAGATCGGGTTTTTACTCCTGCTTTTGGATTTGAGATCACGTTCTCTTGTGGATGATATGAAGAATGTTGAAACTTTCTTTTCAAGGTTGGAGCAGATCTTGAATATTGAGGCTCGTTTACTTGACTCGTTTCAGGTGCCGCTAGAGTTGTGCCTTTGGATCCTATGTCAAGTCCTTGATTTTGGGTTTCAAGGCCTTGAAATTGACTTCCAGCAGTGTTGTTGTTTTTCGTTTCAAGGTCTTGAAGATGCGTTTTAAGGTCTTGAGATTGTTCTCCGATATCCTGAATTTGTTCTTGCATGTTCTTTTCTTGAGCCTTAGGATCTTCTTCTCCATCAGAATTATGATTTCCATGTTGATTAAGATTCAGATCTTCTTTGGTTTGAATGAACCTCTTGTTTGTTTACCTTGTGTACAAGCCTTACATAGTTCATCAACCTTGAAGTTTAGGTTTGGTAGACCACGTACCAAATTTTTTGAAAGAAGTTTCTTCATCGTATGCATGCTTACGTGACCAAGTCGTATATGCCAAAGCTTTGGATCGTCGGTCAAGGCCTTGAGACACGTTACTCTTGTTCCTGAAACTTGGTTAGTGCTTATTGAATAAACATTGCCACATCTAGGAGTTGTAAGCACAACATCACCCGATATTTTATCTTGAACTTCACATTTATCCGAATCAAAAATCACTTTGTTGCCTTTATCACATATTTAAGAGATGCTAAGCAAATTATACTTTAAACCGTCAACAAGATAAACATCATCAATAAATTTAGATGAATTATATCCGATTTTACCAATGTCAATGATGTTACACTTTCCTTTATCACCAAGCGTAATCGTTTCAGATGATTGCTTCTTTAGATATGAAAACATTAAGCTTTTTCCACTCATATGTCTTGAGCAATCACTATCTAATATCCATTTATGCTCCTTAACCTTGGTGATATCTTACAAAATAGCAAACTTCAACCTTTCCGGGTAGATCAAATGGCGTATTTTGGTCCATATTCAGGTTCAATCATGTTTGGTGGTCTAGTACCTTTAGAAATCCAGATTTGCTTAACTTATATACTTAGACATAGAGGATAAGTGTTTCTAATGATGTAGGGGTCATTTCTTCTATATCGGCAAGTTGGTTTTACGTTACCCTTTTTACAACAATAGAAACATGTGGGCATGTGTAAACTTCATTTTGCTTTAACAAAAGTGGTAGTTGTTTTTCTAGGAAAATTCATGTGATAACCGATACCACTTTTATTAAGAGAGGATTGTTGTTCACCCATCATCCTTTCAAGATTGGCTTTCGAACGAGTGAATTGAGTAAGTGCAGCCTTTTGTTCTCTACACGTCACAGTTAGATCAACCTTCTATTTCTCTAGATTAATATAATCTTGATGTAGAGAAGAGAGATTCCCCTTGAGAATTGCATTTTCTTATTCCAAGACCTTGTTATTGTCATCAAGGTCTAACTTTTCTGTGTTGAGATTTTCAATTTCCAAAGACAAATCACTTACTCGTTTCTCTTGTTTGAGAAGCTTTTATCTCAAAGCACTTATCCTTACCCTATGTTCTTTATCACATATAATAATACCTTTAAGGAATTATGTGAGTTCTAGGTTGGATTGCGACATAATAGTACTTACCACACCATCAACATAGAAGTTTGGATCCTCTTCATGATCGAACATTAAGCACAAGTTTGTTTGATCTTTTTCGTCTTCTAACTCATTTGTTGAATCTATGTCACTCCACGATGCTACCATAGCCTTCTTCTTTCGATCATTCTTCCTAAAGTTGTTCATCTCTTTTATGGACAATCCTTTACGAGATGATCTACTTCACCACATTCAAAACAAGTCAATACTTTAGTTTTCTTATTTGGGTTAGAAAACTTACCTCGAGGTCTTGATGATCGTGGATATTCTTTGTTGATGGCGAATTGCTTCTTCATTTGAAGAATTCTCGTAAGACCTCTTGAAATGAAGACGAATGGATCTTCCTCATCAACATTACTCTCATCATCATCCGATGGCATGTCGTCCTTCTTGGATCTTAGGGCAAGATTCTTTGTGTTTGATGGGAGCTCTCCATCTTCTTCACCAAGAACCATTTCATGGGTGATTAGCTTTCTAAGAAGGTTGTCGAGAGGTACTGTAGTGAGATTCTGAGCTTATTCAATGGAGGTCACTTTTGGTCCCCACTTAGATTTAGGAAAGTTTCTTAGTACTTTCCTCTTTTTCTTCATTTGTGAAGGCCTTTCCAAGTGAATCGAGATTGTTCACGATGTCGGTGAATCGTGTGAATATCTCCTTGACCGATTTGATTGAGTTCATCTTGAATAGCTCGTATTATCTGAGGAAGATGCTTATCTTGGTTTCCTTGACTTGACTCATTCCTTCATACGTAACTACTAACTTGTCTTATATTTCCTTTGAACTTTTGCATGATAAGACACGGTTGAATTCATTTGCATCTAATCCACAATAGAGCAAGTTCATGGCCTTGTAGTTCTTTGATACACTATCAAAGTTTGTTTGAGTGAAGTCAGCTTCCTTCTTTTCGACTTGGACTCCTTCAACCATGGTGGTTGGAATTTTAGGGCCAATTTGAATGATGCACCACAGTTCCATGTCCTTATCAATGATAAACATTTGCATTAGTGTTGTCCAATAGTAAAAGTTGTTATTGTAGACGAGGGGTGGTCGAGATGTGGATGTTCCTTGAGCGAATCCTCCATCACCTACAAAGTTCATGATTAGTCTCACTGATGGTTAAATCAGAGTACGTGAGTCTAGCTTTGATACAAATTGAAAAACCGAACAGGTGAATAATAAAGATATAAATACTCTATAAGGGGGTTGAATAGAGTATGAGAAATTTTCGCAATATTGTATATCTAGGCTTTGAAACTAATCTCAAGACCTTGAAGTCGATATGTGCGCTTAGTGACAAAACTGGTTTTCAAGGCTTTGAAAGGGATTTCAAGGCCTTGAGTTCGAACCCTGCAAAACAACGTTATCACAATTTAAGCGATATAAAGTGCGGAATGAACAAATCGACACGGCGATATGTTTACGAAGTTCATCTCTAACAACCTACGTCTCCGTCCTAGGTTTTCTTGACCCTAGGATCTAACTATCTATTATATGCTCAAAGAGTCCAAGATACAACCTAGAAGAAATCCCCGTCTTCTCTCACTATAGCCTTAATGCTACGATCGAGTCAACTCTAACCTAGCAATAATAGCCTAGTTACTTCGCAGAGTAACCCACACTCGAGTATAACACTCTCTAGATATGCCAATGCAAACACTTCTTAGCTGTTGTAAGATAGCCGTTGTAACTTTCTTCTTTCTCCATGGAATACGGTGCTTGGTTGAGGTGAAGTAGCCGTTGTAAGATCTTCTATCTTCTTCTCCTTGACGCTCGTTGAGAATCTTCATCATCGTGATCTTCTCTCTCTTAGAAATTCCGTTTGAATCTTTGTTTGTTGAAGATCCTAGATCTTCTCACTTGGATATGCCGTTGAAGATTTTCCCTTAGATTCGAGATCTTCTTGCATAGAAACCGTTTGGAGATCTTTCTTTATCTACTTGCGTCTTTGGTTGAGATCTTTGAGAGATCTTTTTGTTATTGCCGAGATCTTCTTGTTGGTTGGCCAAGATCTTATCCTTGAGAATCTTCTCAAATCTTCTAACTCCTTTGGTTGAGATCTTCTAAGAAGTTGTTTCTTATGGTTGTATCTTGTATAAAAGCTTTTAGCCGAATTCATCCTTTGTAAAGCTTTTCAAGGCTTCAGCGTTCATCCTTTGTAATGCTTTTCAAGGTCTGTGTTCTTCCTTTGAAATGTTTTTCAATGCCTGCACAAATTTGAACAAACACAAACCAAAACATGCAATCTATAAATACAATCGATATTTGTTAGTTTATAAAATCTCATATAAATGTTAAGTCTTCCATCATTCACATAAACATTTCATAATCAAGGTGGAGTTATCACTAATAAATTGTTTCCTCTAGTCTTGACAAACAAAGTTTTGTCAATCAAACATCTTTTGAAATTATTTTCAAGGTGATACTTGGACAATCTTTCATACCAAGCTCGAGGAGCTTGCTTAACACCATAAAGAGTTTTGTCAAATTTAAAAACATGATCCGGAAAATCATCATTTTCAAAACAAGGAGGTTGAGAAACGTAGCCTTCTTCTTCTAAGAGGCCACTAAGAAAAGCACACTAAACATCCATTTGATAAAGCTTTTTGTTCATGAAGGATACAAATGCAAGTAGCAAACGTATGGCTTCTAACCTGGCAACCGGAGCAAAATTCTCCTCATAATCAATACCTTCTTCTCGGTTATAGCCTTTTGCTACAAGTCGTGCTTTGTTTGGAATTACTTTACCATGTTCATCCAACTTGTTTCGAAACACCCATTTTGTTCCTATGACGGATTTTTGCTTAGGTCTAGACGTGAGAGTCCAGACTTTGTTCCTCTCAAATTCATTTATCTCATTTTGCATGGCAATATTCCAATCAGTTTCTTGAAGTGCTTGAATATAGTTCTTGGGCTCTACAAGAGACACAAACGCAGAAAAAGCACATAAATTGTTTACCCTAGATTGGGTTTGCACACCTACTGTTAGATCTGAGATCACGTTCTCTTGTGGATGATATGAAGAATGTTGAAACTTTCTTCTCTTGAAGATAGGAACGGATTCTGATGATTGAGGCTCAGTCGCTCGACTTGATTCAGGTACCGCTGGAGTTGTGCCCTTGGTTCCTATGTCAAGGCCTTGAAGTTGAGTTTCAAGGCCTTGAAATTGACTTCCAGCAGTTGATGGGGCTAAAAACCTATGATCATTTTATTTTAGCTTTAGTCGAAGTATAATACCTAACGTACACTTAAACGATTTGTATAGTGTAAGTAAGGGTCGAACCCAAGAGAGTTTTAGTCAAGTTTTGAATAAATTCAATTATCAATTGGTAACCAAGGGGGTGGGGGTTGGTGTTCGCTCAAAAGTGTGCGTCACTAAGTCTTAAAATTTATAAAACTAAATCAAAGTAAAGAGAACCCGCGGTCTACGGATCGGCATAGTAAAGCAAGAATTTCAAAGTATCGAACTCAGGGATTTGGGGGGGGACAAATTCAGTTTGTAAAATTGTCAAGCAAGTAAAAAGATTTTATAAAGATAATTGGGAAAACAACGATTCTAAAGATTATGGCATCCAATTGTGGCAATCGATTCAAGATATTCTTGAGGTATAAGGACAAAGTCGGGATTGCAAAGGTATATCTAAGGTAGGAAATTATACGGTGAAGTTCCAAAACCCATATGTCTCACCCAAATACTCTCTCTATAAAGGTTGTTGAGGCTACAATATAGAAAGGATCTAAGGATAAGATTAAACTCTCAAATACCCATGCCCAAACCCAAGAGAATCAAAGATAAGTCAAAACGGTTAAGGTTGTGACACTCGAAACTGAAGTAGAGGATGTTGAGTCTCACTATTACCTAGAAAAGGGTAAGTGTGACACCTATTTCATTTCTAGTTGATTACCAGTTAATTAACCCTGTTTAAAACAATAAGCGGAAAAGCGGAAAACGTAAATTTTTAAAACTTTATCTTACAACCATATTCACAACATATATACATACTAACATACGTCATAAAACTCCGTTTAACCAAGACACAACTCTTTTAAAACCATGCAAAACATCCTAGGCGGTAGCATCCCATAACAGCCCACCTGATATGATCTCAAATCCAGGTGTTGGGTCCAACGTACTTGCCTTGATCAGGCCGAGTCTGAGTAGCTGAAAAAAAAATGTGGATATAACAACAATGAGCCACACGCTCAGTAAGGGTATACAAATCGCACTCTCCCAATATATATAAGTATCTAATATCCCGTCCCCAAAGGACACTCTATACCCTTCCTCACATTCCAAAGTCGATCAATGCATACATATCCACATTCACATATAAATCCACAACCATTCAAATCACATTTCACATAAACATTCAAGCATGTTATCACACATCACATATAAACGTATCATCTCATATAAACATCTCATATCATCTCATCACATATAAATAATCATAACATAACATATAACATGCTAGACTCGATCGCATCGATGCATAGGTGATAATTAACTAACTAGCTCCAACTGATCGTACGATATATTTTCTCATTGCTTTCGTATTTCTTTTCTTTCTTTTTTTTTTCTTTCGGTTGGCCAACCCGATAGCGTCCTAGGCCCCCTGTAGATCAGGTAGCGACCTCGGCCATCTTGTCCTAAGACCCCCTGTAGATCAGGTTGCAATCTTGGACTATTTTTCTTATCTTGAGGCCCCCTGTAGATCAGGTTGCGACCTCTGGCTGTTTTTCTTATCTTGAGGCCCCCTGTAGATTAGGTAGCGACCTCTGAGGCCCCCTGTAGATCAGGTAGCGACCTCGTCCCCCGGAAACCCGTGCGGGACCCAGTTGGGCTACTTAATCAATTACCATCCTATATTATCACTTTCATATCATAACTCAATTTCATGCTTTCATCATATTCTTTCATCACATTCTTTCCACTATCATCTCATATACCTCATGCATGCTTTCATAAAGAATATCAATTCATCATCATCGTCGTCTCACTCATATACATATAAGCATGCATACAACCATAACAAACAGATATATACACACAAGCATGCATAAAATCATGGTATATTAAATACATAACATATATTAAGCAAGTGTAATTCATATACACTTACCTCGCAGGTAAGAACAATAAAACCTCGTAAACCAACTATTGGCCGTTTCCCACTCGGACTATCCTCTTTTTTCGTGCTTGGATACGCTCACAAAGAACTAAGCTATAGTTAAACAAAACCTTCAACAACACCTGCGGAGAATATCATATTCCTCGTATTAAACTTCTCGCTTCAAACATCAGTTAAATTCATTCCTTTGAATTTAATTAGCTTATAGCATTTTCTAGAATCCCAATTTAATTAATTAACCTTTAATTAATTAATTAAATTTCGCCAGAACAACGTTTTGCCCGCAGGCAATTTCTGAACCCACCTGTCATCAAATCTCATCAAACAAACAACCCATAATCACCAGAATAAAGTAACGAGCATAATGGAATTTCCAATTATCCATTTTGACAAGCCTAAAGTCAATTTAGGCTAAATCGCAATACGGAAAACGAATAAATTCATAACTTATTCGTTACTAACCCGATTGACGATCCGAAAGAAGATTCGGAATCACAACGACGCAGGCTACGCTCAGACGCCATCAAATTCACCGGAATCTGAGCAACGGAACCTCCCTAGTATCATATATGCTCTACCAGGCCTTCTGTTGCGCGGAAATTTAGAAACTCGGTACCAAAATGAAGAGAATGAAGAGAGGAATCCAAAAACTCAAACGGATTTGAAATCGGATTAGAAACGGAGAGTAGATCTGAGTTTGAAGATTGAGAGAAATCAGAGCTTTTACGAGAAAACGTGAAAGGAAATTAATTAATAAACGTTATTTCCGCTATTTATAGCGAAGATGATAATTATCCTTTAGCGGAGTCGATGATTATCCTTTAGCGGAGTCGATAATTATCCTTTCACCGATCTGAAAGCGGTTTAAGACCCCTTCTCCAAACTTCTCGAAATTGGAATAATAAATCTGGAATATTGTATGGATAATTACTCCGCAATTGTCTCGAAAAACGCGTATTCCTAAGCCGTCTTTCTTAGCCGCTAAGAAACGAAATAGTGACTCTTTTGACCGTTTTGCCTTTCCATGTTTTTTCTTATCTAGGACATGTCCGATGTCCTGATCATTTCTCTCAACTGCATTTTTATTAATTGAAGCTCCCAAATGCTCCAAATAACACCTGGGTGTAATATCATCTAGGAGGAGGTTACCTCGATAGGTATCTCGTGTTAAAACGGATTTAATTCCTTAAAATTCTCGATTAGGTCATCTTCGAATTCTGACTGTTATAGTAAGCCAAAACTAGGTTAAAGCAAATCTTTAACTTTGGATCAAAGGATAAATGATAAGGAACGTCAGAGGGAAAACTCGGCCGATTTTAAGGAAAACTCGGCCGATTTACTCAAGAACAACACGATTTTCCATTGCCGCAAAGGTTTAATCTCAACTCTCAGGGTCCAAACTGTTTTGGTTTAATCTATCATCATTTATGCCACAACTATCAACCCTTCACCTTAGAATCGCTTAAGGGTTTTAGCCAAGAATCATCATAATCAAATCAATAATCAAATATGAAAAGGAGAAAAGGTAAAACCTTGAAATCTCAATGATAAACTAAAAACAAATGTCAATTAAACACAATAATAAAAAACCGCGTTCAATGGATGTAGGATAAGGTAAGAATCTCTCACAAATCTCAAGGAACAAAGAAGAACGGGATGTCAATCTGCCTTCAAAATAAAACCCTAAGATCTTTTCCATGTACGCAATCTTCAAATGCGTACTTCTCTAAATCTTCCCTTCAAACAATAGTATCTCCTCGAAATCTCCCTTCAGTCTTCGAGTCTGCCTCGGGGCTGCCTAGTCTGCCTTTCATTGTTGAAGGCTATCGAACATTTATAGGGATAAATCTAGGGTTTAAAGGTAAAACCCTAAATATTTAGGCTGAAAATAAGTCGAGCCCGCTGGTATCAAAAAATACTCTAGGACGCGTCAGACGGTATCAGAGAACACTAAGATACTTTGGCGCGTCCTATCTTCCTTTTATGCTCTTTTTTTGTCCCTCTTCAAGGCTTGATCCATAAATATGCCATTTCGCTCCATAATTCGCCAAATTACCTACAAGTGCAATAAAACTCTATGTAAACCTCTATTCTCGCAAATTAGGTGAATATAACCATAAATGCAATGAATGTATGTCTATGCATGCAAAATAAAGGGAAAATCTACATAAATACATGCCTAAATATAGGTCATCAAAATACTCCATACTTGCCTCTTGCTTGTCCCCAAGCAAGGTTCAAACTTAAGATACAAGATGATATGGATTATGAATATGAAAAAATAAAGAAAAACCACAATAATATCTCCTCTAAATCTCCCTGAAGATGCCGATGGCCCAACGTTCAAACTTGCCTCTTGCTTGTCTCCGAAGACTGAAGGGAGATTTCGAGGAGATATTATTGCGTGAAGGGAAGATTATGAGAAGTACGCAATCTTCAAATACGTACTTCACAAAATCTTCCCTTCACGCAATAATATCTCCTCGAAATCTCCCTTCAGTCTTCGTGTCTGCCTCGGGTGTAATATACAGAATTTTTATTCCGTTTATTTTCGTAGCAAACCGGATTTCGATCCGTTGATCCCTATCTGTCTACTTAGTCGGACACAATATCTCAAAAATTTTATCATTTTATGTAACACCTCTTCACATAAAATGATAAGATATTTTTAGCAAACCCTAATCCGTCAAACCCTAATTTATAACATGACTTATCTTTGACAAGGTCATGACGTCCTAGTGACGAGATCAAGACGAAGTCAAGACGAGACCATGACAAGGTTTGACGAGATCAAGACGAAGTCAAGACGAGATCATGACAAGGTTTGACGAGACCAAGACGAAGTCAAGACAAGACCATGCATGAGCTTGACAAGACCATGACGAGTTTTGACAAGGTCTTGATAGGCTCATAACAATCTTAGCCCACTTCTTCTACATATTTTCAGCCCAGCTTGGCCCTTCCTCCAGCCAGCCTTGCTGTCATCTGCGTGTCAGCCAGCCTCAGGTCCAGCCCGACGTTGCCCTTGCTTCATGTCCAACCCTGCCACCTTGTACGCTAGCCCAAAAGCCCAACTATTTGCTGGCCCAACGAGCAACTGATGACTCCCTGAAGATGCCGCTGAAGTGAGAAAGGAAGGGGAAGATCGCCTAGTAACTGCTCCCGGATTTCACGCTCTCCCGATCTCTCTCCCTCCTACAAGGACGTCCAGATTCATTTCATGAACCCACACCTCCCTTCTTTAGCATACACGATCGTCGCCTTCCTCGTACGCTGCTGTAAACCTGCCCAGATCCAATTCCTTTCGTGTACATTGAGCCGCTGTGTTACGCTCGCTGGGAATATACATAGTTTAACGTATCATATTTGACGCTGAATAAGGTGAATCACTTAAGAATAGATAATAACCAGTTGTGTGCCAGCATGATGTTTGTTTATATTAATTTGAGTGTGTTTGTGCTATGATTATTTCTGCTTATATTTGGATAGTTAGCTAACAATTGTTTTGTTGTGTAGACGTACCACAGGTTAGAGCAGATGCCGAGTGATCCGGACGGTAGTGGTCAGCCGGGGTGTCGTACTCATTAAGGCGGGTTGTAGTTTCCTTTTTGTTGGTCTTCCTGTTATGACCCTTGTGTTTCTTTTATTAGTTTGTGATACCTTGTGTTTTCCGGCTGTTAGTACTTCTGGTCACATGAATAACCTTGTTAAAACTTAATTTATGATTTCTTGTTTTTCTTTATCTGTGCCTTGTTGTAAGATCTTGTTAAGTTGTTGTCAAACTAAGGTCGGGACCCACTGTGAGGTCCTAACCAGTAACTCCCCGAGTTCTGAAAACTTGAGGTGTTATCGGGGCTGCCTAGTCTGCCTTTCAATGTTGAAGGCTATCGAACATTTATTGGGATAAATATAGGGTTTAAAGGTACAACCCTAAATATTTGGGCTGAAAAGAAGTTGAGCCCGCTGGTATGAGAAAATACTCTGGGCCGCGTCAGACGGTATCAATGAATACTTTGGCACGTCAGACGATATCAAAAGATACTTTGTTGTATCAGACGGTATCAGAAGATACTTTGGCGCGTCCTATCTTCCTTTTATGCTCTTTATTTGTCCCTCTTCAAGGCTTGATCCATAAATATGCCATTTCGCTCCATAATTCGCCAAATTACCTACAAGTGCAATAAAACTCTGTGTAAACCTCTATTCTCGCAAAGTAGCTGAATATAACCATAAATGCCATGAATGTATGTCTATGCATGCAAAATAAAGTGAAAATCTACATAAATACATGCCTAAATATAGGTCATAATTCATGTCATCAGTTGGATTGTAGAACAACAAGAGAAAAGTGATTAAAAAGTAAGCAAAGATGGAGATAATATGAATGATTAGAAAGCTACACTAGGTTGGATCTTAGCATGCATACTACTTGGTTGATTCTTTTTAGAAGCAATTCACTAATGTTCTCATCTTGATCTTAGATATGTGTTAAGCCAACTGGCATTAATACAACTTAACTAGTTTATTGATCCGTAAACCTACAAGATCAAATCACAAGTTAGCATTCTAGTAAAGATAAAGAGATATAAAGAAGAATAAACAAATTGTTAGTCTTTCTTTATAGTTATGTTCCTTTCCCTTAGATAATTACAGCCAGCTTTTACCTAGGGGTTTGCTACTAGATTATGGACCCGAACCCGGAATCGATTAACCCTAGCACTTTGCATGCATTAGTAAACTTAAGGTGATCAATCTAAGTGAGAAAAGACATGCAAACATAAGTTAAAGCTCAAGGAAACATAACACAATTGGATTGAATTAAACTTTTAATTATAAAAGACTTACAATCAAATAGCAATGCAGCTTCAATCAACCAATGTATCAAGGAAGCTTAGAAACTCATTACAAAATGACACTTGAAAATATAGAGCTTTTGGGGAAAATGTGGATGATTCTAGGAATCAGCCAAGGGCTCTATTTATACTACAAAATGCATTAAAAGGGAGTAAATGGGTTGTCTAAACAACCACCTTAAATGTCATAAAGGTGGTGCAAACAGCCGGAGTTAAGTCTCTGGCGCTAAACCGCGGGGGCGGGCTTCAGGGCCGCATAGGCGGCCTGGCAGTCCCGCATGGGCGGGCTCACTAATACTCTTGAATGTATAACTCTTCATCTTTGTGTCGTTTCTGATGATGATCCATAGGGGCGGCTTAGTGTCACCGCAGGGATGGTGACACAAGCTTTTTGGCTTCACAGATTTGTTGGCAAGGGCGCAGGCAGGGGCGCTGGGGCACCGGCTTCGCATCTTCAGGCTAAGTCACCACAGGGGTGGCCAAAGGTGGCCGCAAGGGCGGTGACACTCATCTTCTGCGTGCAAGTGAAGACGATGACTACGACACTGGACATGGGTCTTCAGGGGTGTCACCGTAGGGGCGGATAGTTGGCGCCGCAGGGGTGGTGACACCCTGCTCTCAAGGCGCTGGCGAGGCACAGGTTGCGTCACCGGAGTGTAGTATCACCGCAAGGGCCGTGACATTACTCCGCGGGGCCGGTGTGGCACCATAAACTTGTCTTCGTTGATCTTCTTCAACTCCAAAGTGTTGCTAAACCCTTTCTTACTTCATTTTGGATTTCTTCAACTGGATCAAGGGATTACTAACACAATATGACTCAAAAACATAAAAAGGACTCTAAAAACTACCTAAATTGATAGTGATTCCATCACCTATCAACAATGTTGTTGTTTGTCGTCTCAAGCTGTTGAAGATGCGTTTCAAGGTCTTAAGGTTGTTCTCCGGTATCTTGAATTTGTTCTTGCATGTTCTTTCTTGAGTCCTGATGACATGATTTATGACACTAGTTTAAGCACTCTTTTAGATAGTTTTCCTTTCCATTCATGCATGTTTCCGCATTAGTTTGTGACGTTTACGCTTAATTCATGCATATTGTCGAAATAGACGTCTACACGAACTCTTGTCGGTTTTGTAGGTATTTTGGGGAGCTTTTGGAGCTTAATCGATACATTCAAGGATCATTCCTTGTGGTGGCACACATCCGGACTCTTCAAGGAGCAAGTTAGGAGCAAAGGAGAACACATAGGACCTTGTTGGTGCATGTCTTGCACCAACTCATTGCTTGATGATCCAAGGAGAGTTTCTGGAGCAAAACCACGGTCCAGAGGCCATTTCCACGCCTGTGGTTTTGGCCGTGGTTTCTCTCTGGACCACTTTGACACGTGTCCCACGATCTCTTTGCCCGACCATTGCTTATTGGAGGAGTATTTAAGTGATGTTGCACGCTGTATTGAAGGATCTCTCTCTTCCCTTTTTGACCTAACTTCTTCCCCAAAACACTTCTCCATTGTAGCCTTTCTTCCAAGCACCCATTGCGGGTGTTCTTGGAAGGGATTAGTGTAGATTTTCGTTTTATAGTGAGATTAGAGTGGTTTTGAGTGAGGTTTCCATTGTTGACAACTTGGAACAACTCTTGGAGCCTTTGTAAGATTTGGTAACTTCTATTCTAGCTTTTAATGTCTTTTCTTTGGATTATTCTTCATTATCTAGCCATGACTTGCAAGCATGCTCTATTTGTGAAGTTTGATCTTGAAATGTATGTTGTTGGCTGAATAGTTGTGATTCTAGGGTAAAGGAATGATGTTTATGGTTTGGACTATGATTGTATGGACTTCCATGTTAGTTTAGGATCGATTTGTGTTCGAAACCCCAACTCAGTGTAGAATCACGGCCTATTCTTCATGATTCCACGGCCGTGGTTTCCATGATCCACCCGTAATTTTCTCTATTGTGCTTGTATTGATGAATCTGGATGTTAGGATGTAGATGTATTGAAATCCTAGTGTTTGTTGAGCCTAATCTAGCTTAGGGTGACCTAATGTTAGCAACCTTTTTGAGGGATGAGACTAACCTGGTAATTTCCTCTCTTAGATACAATAGATGATGAACTCTAGGTAGTAGTGAGCCAAAAAAGCCGCTATTGGATTGAGTGAGCTAGGATCGTTGCTTAAGACTTACCTTTTCCGAGACTTACCCGGTGAGGAGGGGTTTGACCCTTAGGTAGTGGCCGGTTTGTGTAGAATTCCCGTCCTTAGGTTCCTTGAGACTTACCCGGTAGTAGGACCTTAGATGCGAGACTAGTGGAGCATGAGACTTACCCGGTAATTGCTCCCATTAGAGAAACACCCAACTCCGAACAACCACAACCTTTCTTTGATCTTTAGAAGCGTGAGTCCATTATCATAATCGGAATTCCGAATCTCTAGAATCCGCTTTCTTACCTCTTATCTCTTATCTTTGTGTTTATGTTGCTTGTTTGTGTTGATATATTTGTGATCCTTGTTTGATCACCCAAAACCATCCAAAAATATTGTGTTTTGCACTTTCTTTATTCCTCATCTCATCTTAGTTTAGATTTACACTATCTTTGATCATTGAATGACTTGATTTCACCTCAGTCCTTGTGTTCGACCTCAGAATACTTTCCTTCCTACATAACAATCCGTACACTGCGGGTTTCGCTAGGTAGTTTAGGATTTTAGTTCGGGTTTATAAATGTAAAACTTTTTGTGCTACCTAATTAGCGTAGCAAGTCCAAGGGTCATCTTTCTCCATCAGAATTTTGATCTCCGTGTCGATTTAGATTCAGATATGTAAAGCTATCACTCAAAGTACCATCATTGCTTTCATCAAAAATAACATGAATACTTTCCTCGACAATTTTGGTACGTTTATTGTAAACACGATAAACTTTACTATTTGAAGCGTATCCTATAAAGATAGCTTCATCACTACGTGCGTCAAACTTTCCAAGGTTGTCTTTTCCATTATTATGGACAAAGCACGTACAACCAAAGGGTTTAAAATAGGAAATATTAGGTTTTCATCCTTTAAAGAGTTCGTAAGGAGGCTTTTTCAAAATATGGCGTATTAAGCATATATTTAAGATGTAATTAGATGTGTTAACAGCTTCAGCCCAAAAGCTTTTTGGCAAACTATTTTCTAAAAACATAGTCCTAGACATGTCCTCCAAGGTGTGGTCCCGTTCCACAACCCCGTTTCGTTGAGGTGTTCTAGGAGCTGAAAAGATATGTGAAATACCATATTTTGCATAATTCAAAATCAATCTTAAGTTGATCAAACTCTCTACCATGATCACTTCAAATAGAAAACGATAGGTAGGTTTTTCAAAGTTTGCAACTCCTTACAAAGTTTTAAAAACTCAAACAAAGCTTCAAATTTTTCCCATAAGAATGAGATCCATGTAAAACGAGAAAAATCACCCATAATAACAAGGATGTACTATTTTCCCTTGGCAGATTTGACACGCAAAGGACCACATAAATCCATATGTAAAAGTTCAATGGGTCGAGAAGAACTTACAACCTTCTATGGTTTGAATGAACCTCTTGTTTGTTACCTTGTGTACAAGCCTTACATAGTTCATCAACCTTTAAGTTTTGGTTTGGTAAACCATGTATCAGATCCTTTGAAAGAAGCTTCTTCATCGTATGCATGCTTACGTGACCAAGTCGTCTATGCCAAAGCATTGGGTCATCAGTAAAGGCCTTGAGACACGTTAATCTTGTTCCTGAAACTTGGTTAGTGCTCATTGAATATACATTGTTGCATCTAGGAGCTGTAAGCACGACATCACCCGATAACTTATCTTGAACGTCACATTTATCCGAATCAAAGATCACTTTGTTGCCTTTGTCACATATTTGAGAGATGCTAAGCAAATTATATTTTAAGCCGTAAATAAGATAAACATCATCAATAAAGTTAGATGAATTATAACCGATTTTAGCAATGTCAATGATGCTACACTTCTCTTTATCACCAAGAGTAATGGTTACAGATGATTGCTTCTTTAAATATGAAAACAGTGAGTTTTTTCCACTCATGTGTCTTGAGCAACTACTATCTAATATACATTTATGCTCCTTAACCTTGATGATATCCTGCAAAACAACAAACTTCAACCTTTTCGGGTAGACCAAATGACATATTTTGGTCCATATTCAGGTTGAATCATGTGTGGTGGTCTAGTACCTTTGGGAATCCAGATTTGCTTAACTAGTTTCCTTAGACATAGAGGATAAGTGTTTCTAATAATGTACGGATCATTTCTTCTATATGGACAAGTTGTTTTTCTAGGAAAATTCATGTGATAACCAATACCATTCTTGTTAAGAGAGGATTGTTGTTCATCCATCATCCTTTCGAGATTGACTTTCGAACGAGTACATTGAAAAAGTGTAACCTTATGGTCTCTACACATCACAGTTAGATCAACCTTCTCTTTTTCTAGATTAATATAATCTTGATGTAGAGAAGAGAGGTTGTCCTTAAGAATCACATTTTCCGATTCCAAGGCCTTGATATTGTCATCAAGGTCTAACTTTTCGGCATTGAGATTTTCAACTTCCAAAGACAATTCACTTGCTCATTTCTCTTGTTTGAGAAGCTTTCCTCTTATGCACTTATCCTTACCCTATGTTCTTTATCACATAATAATAATATCTGTAAGAAATTGTGTGAGTTCTAGGTTGGATTGTGACATAATAGTACTTACCACACCATCAACATAGAGGTTTGGATCCTCTTCTTGATCTGTTATTAAGCACAAGTTTGCTTGATAACTTTCGTCTTCTGACTCATTTTTCAAATTTGAGTCACTCCACGATGCTACCATAGCCTTCTTCTTTTGATCATTCTTCTTAAAGTTGATTCTCTTCTTTTGTAGACAATCCTTTACGAGATGATTTGCTTCACCGCATTCAAAACAAGCCAATACTTTAGTTTTCTTATTAGGGTTAGAAAACTTACCTATAGGTCTTGATGATCGTGGATATGCTTTGTTCTTGTTTGTGGATTGTTTCTTCATTTGAAGAATTCTAGCAAGACCTCTTGAAATCAAGCCGAATGGATCTTCTCTTCATCATCACTCTCTTCATCATTTGATGGATTGTTGTCCTTCTTGGATCTTAGAGCATGATTCTTTGTGTTTGATGGCAGCTCTCCATCTTCTTCACCAAGAACCATTTCATGGATGATTAGCTTTCCAAGAAGGTCATCGAGAGGTAATGTTATGATTTTCTGAGCTTCTTCGACGGATGTCACTTTTGGTCCCCACTTAGCTTTAGGCAAGCTTCTTAGTACTTTCCTTAGTTTTTCTTCATTTGGGAAGACCTTTCCAAGTGAATCAAGATTGTTCACAATCTCAGTAAATCGTGTGAACATCTCTTTGACCCTCTCGTTTGAGTTCATTTTGAATAATTCATATTGCTCGAGGAAGGTTCTTATCTTTGTCTCCTTGACTTGACTTGTTCCTTCGTACGTAACTATTAACTTGTCCCATATTTCCTTTGCACTCTTGCACGATGAGACATTGTTGAATTCATTTGCATATGATCCACAATAGAGCAAGTTCATGGCCTTGTAGTTTTTTTGATCACTATCCAAGTCCCTTTGAGTAAAATCAGCTTCCTTCTTTTCGACTTGGACTCCTTCAACCGTGGTGGTTGGGATTTTAGGGCCAGTTTGAATGATGCTCCATAGTTCCATGTCCTGATCAATAATAAACATTTGCATTAGTGCTCTCCAATGGGCAAAGTTGTTACCGCAAAAGAGGGGTGGTCGAGATGTGGATCTTCTTTGAGCGAATCCTCCATCACCTACAGAGTTTATGATTAGTCTTACTGATGGTTAAATCAATATACGTGAGTCTATCTCTAATACATTATTGAAGAACCGAATAGGTGAATAATAAGAATATAAATACTCTAGAAGAGGGGTTGAATAGAGTATGTGAACTTTTCGCAATATCGTATATCAAGGTTTTGAAACTAATCTCAAGACCTTGAAGTCGATATGTGCGCTTAGTGAAAAAACTATTTCTCTTTGAAGTAGATTTTAAGGCCTTGACTTCGAAACCTGCAAAACATTGCTAGTCACAATATAGACGATAGATTTCGGATTATAAAAGATTGATGCGACGATATGTTTACAAAATTCGGACCTAACAACATACTCTCCGTCTAGGGTTTCTGACCCTAGAATTCTAAATATCTATTATCTACTTTTTACGAGTCCTAGATACAACCTAGAAGAACTTCCCTTCTTCACTCAATGTAGCCTCAATGCTACGATCTAGTCAACTCTATTCTAGCAATAATAGCCTAGTTACTTCGCAGAGTAGCACACTCGAGTATAACACTCTCTAGATATGTCAATGGAGCTCTTGTCTTTGTCTTCACTCTAAGGAAGTATACGAATGTAAGCTTAAAGCGGAAGAAAAATTTTTGGATTGATGAAGATGTATGATCGCTTGAAGACTTGGATTCTTTTCCGTTTTAGCACTTGTTCTTTTCTTCTTCAATCACCATCTTCATTTATAATCTTCTATGGAGATCTTATTTAGCCGTTGTAACATTTCTATTTCTCCATAGAATACGCTGCTTGTTTGAATGGGATCTTTGTTGCGAAGTAGCCGTTGCAAGATCTTCATCTTCAACTCAAGCCCTAGATCTTCTCTTGATAGACGTTGAGGATCTTCACCGTATCTTCTTGTTAAGACTTTTGAAGATCTTATTAAACCGTTGAGAATCTTCAATTCAACCGAGATCTTCTCACTTGAAAACCATTGAAGATCTTTGAGTATCTTTTACTTTGAACCGAGATATTCTCCTTGAGAAGCCGTTGAAGATCTTTCACTTTAGATAGCCGAGATCTTCTTATCTTCTTGATGTGCCGAGATCTTCTCTTAATCAAATCTTCTAACTCCTTCGGTTGAGATCTTCTAAGATCTTCTTGTTTTGGTCGTTGTAGATGTGCATGTCTTGTAGTGAAATCCTTAGCCAAGTCCTTCCTTTGTAATGATTTTCAATGCTCGAGTTCTTCCTTTGAAATGATTTTCAAGGCCTGCACACATTTGAACAAACATACCAAGACATAGAAATCTAATCGATATATGTTAGTTTATAAAACTGCATATATATGCTAAGTCTTCCATCATTCACATAAAACAGTTCACAATCAAGGTTGAGTTATCGGTGATGTTGAGACGTGACAAAGAAGATATTTGCCTCTCCCGACAGTTTCGTCAATATCAATACGGATGGAGCAAAGAGTAGAGTGGTCAAGCTTCGGCTGCATGTATCATTAGGAATAATGTTGGTGGGTGGTTGAGGGGATTCGGGGTGAATCTTGGATCATGTACGGTCCATATGGGTAAACTTTGGGGCATCGCACGTTGATTCTAGAAACATATTCACTCTTAGCTACCCAACTTCTCAATCAAACCATATTTGCCACCATCTCCTTGCAAGTTTGGTATGTAGATGTCAAGACTATCTTAAAAGAAACCGGACTATCCAATTTCGACATGTCAATCGTGAGGCGAATAAAGTTGTAGATTTTATTGTTAATCTTGCTATAAACTTTTCTGTCGGGCTGAATATATTGTTTGACATGTATGATGGTATAATAGAAATTTTGCTTGATAATGGAAGAGGTTAGGTTATCCCGATTATTACTACTTGCGTCACTTCAACTTTTTTTATTAGTAAAAGTGTGGCTAGAGACCTCATTCTAAAAAAAACAGATATCGAAACATTAATTAACAAAAATAAATCAAAGACTTCTTTGTAATTGGCCAGAATTTGTAATACTTGGCCAGAATTTGTAATTTTTGTTAAAAATTGTGTAGTTGTGTGAACTTATAAGAAGAAAAGAGGAAACGAGTAATAAAACAAGGACCAACGACTTAGATTTTCAACTTCACCTAACACTTATAGCAGCCTTTTCCTGAGTCTGAATCGACACTCTTCTTTGTATTGTCTTGCGAGAGAAGCGGAGAAGATCGGAATCAATGGGTCCTTTGACTGGGATTAGTCCTGGAACCAGCAGAACAGGGACGACGGCCATTGAAAATACCAAGAAAAAATGGTGGAACCTGATGCCGCTTTTGGTGGCCCTTGTAGTCATCGCCGAGATTTCTTTCTTAGGGAAACTGGATATGGCAAAGAACGCTGCTTTGGTTAACTCTTGGTGGGCCGATTCCTTTTCCCAATCCGAATCTCAAGGGACTGAGGCCGAGCAGTTTGAAGCTCGCTCTAACGGAGGATCTGCGCATCAAGATGAGAGTTGCGAGAGCTGGTTGGAGAGAGAAGATGCTTTGAATTACTCTAGGGATTTCCAGAAGGAACCTGTATTAGTCACTGGTGCTGAACAGGTTAGCAAGTTCCAAATTATGCTCCGTCTTACTTTTGATTGCGATTTGCAAGAATGCTAAAGATCATGTGATCGGCTATTGAATTGTGCGATTACTGATGGTTTCGATCTTCCTAAGCTTTGATTTTGATTGGATTGCAAGTATATCCAGAGGTAATTTGTTCAGCTAATCAGGTCTCTTGCACGGACCCAATCTAGTTGCGTAATTGGAAGATTTGTTTGCATTGAATCAGTCTTAGGCCTTGTTTGGTATTCATAATAAGTCTAGATATAAAAAAAATTATCAGATATCCATATCAAGATATGGGTATGATATTGATATCCAATATCTTTGTTTGGTAGATTTTATTATATGAATGACAACTCAAAGAATTCATAATTTTATGAAGATTTTTCTCTAGAGAAAGAGTTTCAGAGAGGAAGAATGGAAGAGAGAGGAAAAATATAAGACATGGGTATTGCTAGTTTTTTAAGTACATCAAAATGGGATAAAAAAGTGTATTAGGAGAATACCAAGGACATTGATATCCATATACTTATATCCCAAAGACTAGGTATGAACTTTTTTGTTATGTTGATACCATATCTGATATCAAGATATGAATATTCAAATCTTGAAGTTCAAATTTCTACCATTTTCTGTTGTTTGTGGATGTGGGTGCTGTTCGAGAAAAGGAAGGGGAAGCCCTAGAATGCATGTACCAATCGAAAGGAAATATATATATTTCGAGATTGTTTAGTGAGATTTTTGTGGGATCAAATAGAAATTGTTGTATAATGAAGTTCAAATTTTTGGAAAAAAGGCCAAATTGTTACAGACCATAAGTTATTTTAAATTTCCACTTGTTAGGGATTGTTATATAATCCATCAGAGAAGTTCTTTTTTAACTGAATTTGGCGAGAGCTCCTTTTCTGTTGTATAATTATTTATTAGTTTCTTGGTCCATGTATTTAGGACTGGAAAAATTGCTCTGTTGGATGCAAGTTTGGGCATGGTTTACCGGGGAGGCCTGATGCTGCATTCGGCTCACATGGGAATGGAATTGCTGGTATCCTCCGGTCCATGGAATCGGCACAATATTATGCAGAAAATAACCTTGCAAATGCAAGACGGTATGCTTTACCTTAATTTTTAATGATTAGAAAGTCATGTGTATGGGATACTTGTTGCCTGAAAAAAACCGTGTTCTGTTTTAATGCATAAGGGAGATGTGCTATAATCTTCAGTAGTTCTGTTATTGTGCTTGAAGAGTTTTTATACTGAAGGTTTTTAAGATATTTCAATTGTGTATCCACGGGATAGGCCCACTTTAGTATTAGTTTATTATGGTCCTACAAACAGAGACTATGTCTTTTTAAAGTATCACTTCTGATGTTATTTCTGGTTAAAACTTATGCTTTGTGCTTCAGAAGGGGCTATACTGTTGTGATGACAACTAGCCTTTCCTCAGATGTTCCTGTTGGATACTTCTCTTGGGCTGAGTATGACATCATGGCACCTGTACAAGAGAAAACTGAGAGTGCTCTTGCAGCTGCTTTCATCTCTAATTGCGGTGCTCGTAATTTCCGCCTACAAGCTCTTGAAGCTTTGGAAAAGAGTTATATTAAGATTGATTCTTATGGTGGTTGCCACAGAAATCGTGATGGAAAAGGTTTGTATCAAGCCTTATATTTATGAGTCCTCTTTGTATGCTTTTGTGCAGGGTTTTTGAAGCTTATGTTGCTAGGTTTATTCTGCATTCACTTTTCTGTCTCGTGTCACTTGGGGACATATTCATTTAAGATCACCTCGTAGGATGACAACTCAGTTAAACTAAAGTCAATGGGTAAGCACAGATCAGGTTTAAGGGAAGCATAATGAGATGAAATAAGAAGATTTTTCTATAATTTATTTTACGTCTAAATCACAAGAATCGATAACAGGCTTACTGGTCTAAATTGAAATTTATCTATCATGGTAAGAGTTGATTCTTAGTGAATATGTCCTCCTTAAGATATTAGGTATATCAGTATATGACATGTGGGTATGTGCAATATCAGTCCATCACTTAGATACCACTTTTGTAGGGAGATAGTACCTGATATTTTGATATCGATACCAAACACCCAATATCATTCGGGATGTACCGTACACTAGATATTGGATTATAACCCATTCCTATTGTGTAGATGTCAGTACCAAACATGTTCCTATACTTGGTATTTGGTGACAAAGTATCTTCTATTGGACAATAAATAAAATGCCCCTGATATTTTTGTCTGGATAATTGGTGATTACACAATGTGTAGCTCAATCACTTTAACTTTGCAGTTGACAAGGTGCAGGCATTGAAGCGCTACAAGTTTAGCTTGGCGTTTGAAAACTCAAATGAGGAGGATTATGTAACTGAGAAGTTTTTTCAATCTCTTGTTGCTGGTATAATAGCAAACCTCTTTCTCTCTATCTTGCCTGCTTACTCAATTTTTTTTAATTCCCAGGCTTAGTTACCAAAGTGCTCAGTATTTTTCTTCACCTCAATTCCATGTTCTCATGGTGGGAATATGGGATTGAATCAAGGGAATCCGTAAGGTTGGAAAGTAGGTTTCTGATTTAGATGTGTTGGTTTTTGTTATCATATGGTCTGTATGAGTACCCATTCTATGAACTGTGTCTCTATGACAGCAATTTCTAACATATTCTTTGCAGTCTAGTATTTTGATGTGATATTCAGTCTTGATATGCATTGCTTACTTTGTCAGATATTCATGCCGCTTTATGCATTTCACTTAACTAGCTTCACGATTTACAGGAAGCATTCCTGTGGTTGTCGGTGCTCCAAATATCGAAGAGTTTGCTCCAGTTCCTGGTTCTATTCTACATATTAAGGATCTAGCAGACGTTAGCTCAGTTGCCAAGACTATGAAATATCTCGCCGAGAATCCTGATGCATATAACCAATCGTTAAGGTGAACTATAGCTTTATACTACACTGAGACTTTTGCTTATACATTATAAGGAATATAGTATCTTTATCAATTGTTCGGCTTCTTTGCTTAAAGGTGGAAGTATGAAGGCCCATCAGACAAATTTAAAGCGCTTATTGATATGGCTGCAGTCCACTCATCGTGCCGTCTATGTATTCATCTAGCAACTAACATCCGGGAAAATGAAGAAAAGAGCTCATTAGCCAAGAAACGTCCTTGCAAGTGTTCGCGAGGTTCTGAAACTGTTTATCATGTATATGCCAGAGAAAGAGGGAGATTTGAGATGAAGTCCATTTTCCTCAGGTAATCCCTTTAATCTTGACCTTACTAGGACCATGATACATGCATCTACATTGCACCAGTCACTTGAAATAAGTTTCTCAAAACTTTTTGCCGGCACTTAAAAAAAAAGAGGATCAAAATGATCCTAAAATAGGCATTTACTAAGTCAATAAATGCTATTTTCTCATGAACTTATATACAATAATAATAACAGATCGAGCAGTTTGACCCTCAAGGCCCTTGAGCTTGCAGTTCTTGAGAAATTCAATAGCCTGAAGCACGTGCCGATCTGGAAACAAGAGAGGCCTGAAAGCATCAGGGGAAACAATGAGCTCAAGATCTATAAGATCTACCCTCTCGGCTTGACACAACGGCAGGCTTTGTACACCTTTAGATTTCAAGGCGATGCTGATTTGAAGAACCACATACAACGGAATCCGTGTCCAAAGTTCGAAGTGATATTCGTTTAACCTCCTTGGTCGAAGAAAGAATACCTTAACCAATGCTGTATTTTGGCCGAGCTTCTTTCAAGGGGATTGTAACCGGTTCGGGTGTTGCTTTTGAGCGTCGCCCTTCTTGTAGGCATACTAAAAACACACACGAGATGAGCTCTAGGACTTCAGATTTGATGTACAGTTGAGATGTGTAGCTGCAAGCTTTCTAGTTAAAAGAGAGGCAGTGCTGATGTCTTTTGTCCTGATGAATTTAACGAGTAATTCTCAACTATGCAACTTTGGGTTAGGCTCAGCTAACTTTGGGTTAAAAGTGCCGTTCACCGTTCAGATCCGACTACGGGTACGTTTGGCATGCCTTTGGGATTATTTGATCAAAAATTTTAATCCATCTTCACGTGGATTATCGATAATTTGGGAATTTCTTTGAAATACCCACAATAACCCGGATGAACTGCCGAACGGACCCTATGATCACGGTATGTGCACTGAAGCAACCCTGTCCACATTTTTTACAGGCTCAAGTTATCCAAACCCGTCTTGTTTGATGGGCGGTCCAACTCGCTATCGGAATCACCCGCCTAGTAACTCTTATGTGTTAGTTTAGTATCTTGTACTTGGTTGATGGACGGTCCAACTCGCTATCGGAATCACCCGCCTAGTAACTCTAAATAAAAATTATATTAATATTTTTACGTATTAAAAACCTTTACTCAAAAATGAAATTTGCTAAATTGACTTAAAAGTCATTAAAAAAATTGATATTATACGATTTTAAAATTAAAATCTTTACTTAAATTTGTTTTTCATAAAACGAACATGACCAATTTTGATGATCGAAGTGTATCAATTTTGTTTAGATGGAGTTTCACAAATATTATTAGATTTAAAACTTCTTATACGGTTAAAGGGAATTCAGTTTGTTAGATTGGAATTTGATTTAGAATATCCAAAATTGATGTTGTCTAATTTAAATTAATTAAAATTAAATACTTTGAGCAACCAAATCAATTAAAGATTTTTTATTTGTCAATTTAAAGATTTATTAGATTATTTTTAATTGACAGAACATATATAAAAAAAATTTTATACGTGAATTCTAATAGGAATTTCTTTATTTTTTCAGTTGTATAATTTAAATTTGAAGCTGATATGGTGGTACGTTGACTCTTTATTAGTGCTAATAGGATTATTTAAAAAAAATTTAATGATAAATTTGTAAATATATGTGTTAAATCTAAAAGATAAGACAAAAAATATCATACTTGGTGTCTTAAGACGTAATGCATGAGCAAAATACGTTTATTTTAGTATATGATTAACTTTTCGTGCACTTTCGTGTGCTATGATAGTGGTGTTTTATTAATTCATTAAAAATTAGGTTGAGTAGAATGAACACGTGATGTTATTAAGAAGTTATCGTATATATAAGATGGTTTGTGACACCTGAACCACTCCGATCATGGTATATGACGAGTGTTTTCGGAACTAATCTGTCCTAAGTATACGGGAATATGCATAGAAATACTCATGCACACCTGTATAGGGTGATAGAGGTGGGGTCGATGGACCTTTCGTGTCACAAATGTACATAAGTTTAAGATAGGGAATTACCTGAAGAACAAAAATAATAAAATGTAGTTGTGAGCGTGTTGACGTGTTTTTATTTTCGTATGTGTGATTGTGTTATTCTTAGTATTTAACATTGTGAATTAAGATTATCGGCTAACGAGTTTTACCGCCATGATTGATAGATTTTGTACATGACAAAAAAGTTGTGGAGTATTCTAGAGTGGATGGTTGACCGAGTCTGCGTACTTGTTATGATTGAGTTTTATTCAAGTCATTACATTCACGTAATGAGAATGTCAATAGAATAATATGTTAGTGATTAAACTTATAACACTGGTAGTTCATACTTAAGCATTATCATGCCATCAATATTTTCGCACGGTCTAAAGTATCATTTTGTTTTTTTCTTGTACATTTGTGTCTTGTCGAAAGATCTGATAAGATTGTTGTCAAATTAAGGTCAAAAGTCATTATGAGGCCCAGTCCATAACACCTTTAGTTTTAAAATGGTTATATTGAAAGGATTATATTTTAGAAGGTGTTTGGTAAGAGGTGGAGATTGTAGATGAAATTATTAAAATAGTTATACGAATGAAATTATTAAAATAGTTATACGAATGAAAATAACCTCAAAAAATAACCCTCTCGCCAAAATTATTTCTTATAACTAGATTAATCTTTTAAACAACTTACGTCTCATCACACCTTAACACTTCAAATAATTTGGCCGTCAAGCACATCTGTTCTTCTTTCTCAACTGTGGCCAGAAACAATCAACGTAATTTAATTAACTAAAATGAACTAGTTTAATATTTAAATTAATGATTGAATAAAACATTCAATCTGATGAATACTTGTTTAAACAAACTAGTATTTATATAATAAAATGTAAAAAAAATTAGAGAATACTTAATTTACATGATAAAAATTAGAGAATACTTAGTTTACATGATAACAATTTTTTAAAAAAAATTATAAACATTATTATGAACATGAACATGAACATGATATTCATTCAACCAAGATTTGATCTGCTGCGTCATAGATTTGAACATGCTACTATCCAACCCTGTGTTGATCAGGCTCCAAATTCCGACGATAAAATTATGAATTAATGAATTCATTTCTTATATAATGAGGCCAAATAAATTGAAGGTAGTCATACAAAATCGTTAATCACAATTATACAATTCCGGCATGTTGAAAGTTGTTCTTTGCAGGATCTTTAATATTTGGTTTAAATTTCTAATAAGATGCACTGAATCGAGGTGAAATTGATCTCATCTGCGATTCTAGAAAATTTATTTATCGTACAAGTTTCCTAAGTTTAATTTTCAAAGCGTTATTTTACGTAAATATCTCAAACACATATAAGAGTTGAATTCCATATATAGAATGAGAGTCGGGTTTAAATGAGAACCACCATATTGTTACATTAGAGAGTATGAATAAGCTGGAGTCAATTCATACTGAGATTATTACGTCGCCTTCGGAAAGTCGGATCCAATGTGAGAAAGCTGCCACGGAAGAGTTGGAAGCGGTTCTGGAGTAAGAAGAAATCTTGTGGTATCAAAAAGTCTCGCCAAAACTGGATCACTTGCGGGGATGGAAATACCAAGTTCTTTCACATATCGACTTTAGTCAGACGACATGCTAATAGGATTGAATCATTAAAACTGGATGACAATTCTTGGTGCTTGGACCAACCTGTACTTGAGAGACACGCTACAAATTTCTTTCGTGATCTGTATGGTCCGAGTACTCTTGTTCCGGTTTTTGGGTTGCAAACGGAGGGATTTCCTCGTCTTACACAACCTATGTTTGACAACTTGACCATGCATGTGACCGAGTTGGATATCTACCGTGAAATTAAGGAGATGGGTGCGTTTAAGGCTCCAAGTATTGGCGGTTTTCAGCCGTTGTTTTATCAAAAGCTCTAGGATACGGTGGGGAAGTCGTTGGTCGAGCTTGTGTGTTCCTTCTTGCGTGACGGGGTGTTGCTGCAACCCGCCAATGAAACCCTTATTGTGCTTCTCGCCAAAGTCACGAAGCCCGAAGTTATTCAGCAGTATAGACCCACCAGCCTTTGTAATGTCTTTTATAAAACCATCACTAAAGTATTTGTAAGAAGGCTCAAACCGTTGGTGAATAGTTTGGTTAGCCCCATGCAGAGTAGCTTCATCCCTGGTAGGATGATTTCCGATAACATCGTTCTCGTTCAAGAGGTTGAATGATCTTGAAGCTCGATTTGGAAAAAGCGTATGATCGCCTTCGATGGGAGTTCATTGAGGATACTCTTAGGGACCTTGGTCTTCCCGAGTTATGGGTTGAGCTTATTATCCAGTGCGTCTCAGCAGGGTCTATGAGATTATTATGGAATGGCAAAATGTCTTCCCCTTTCCCGATGACGCATGGTATCAGGCAGGGGGACCCTATCTCGCCTTACCTTTTTGTCCTGTGTCTTGAGAGACTTGGTCACCTTATTGACACAGCTATTGTGGATGGAAGGTGGAAGCCTGTTCAGATTTCTAGAGGTGACCCCAAGATCTCACATTTATTCCTCGCGGGCGATATTCTCCTTTTTTCCGAAGCTTCGGAAAAAAAGTTGAGAATTCTGAAGTGCATCCTGGATACCTTATGTGGCGCGTCTGGTCAGAAAGTGAATCTCTCAAAATCGAAGCTCTTCGTCTCGCACAATGTTCGTGGTGAATTGGAGAACCCGTTTAGTAATATTAGTGGTATTCCTTCGACCCGGAACCTTGGTTCGTACCTTGGGATCCCGCTCTTCCATGAGAGGGTTTCCGCTTCTACTTTCAACACTCTTCTGGAAAAAGTCTCTTCCAAGCTGGCGGGCTGAAAAGCTCATACGTTAAGCATTTCGAGCAGAGTCACGCTTACAAAAGCCGTGTTGTCCACTATTCCGCTTTATACTATGCAAAGTATTTTGTTGCCTTCGTCGGTTTGTACTAAGATCGATAAAATGTGTAGGAACTTCTGGGCACCCGGAAAATTCATTTGGTGAAGTGGGATATCATGTGCAAACCCAAGGACGAAGGCGGTCTGGGGATTCGACGTGCGATGGACTCGAATCAAGCTATGGTCAGTAAGTTGGGTTGGCGTTTGTTCAAATGTAAAGATCACCTTTGGGCTAGAGTTCTTTCAATGAAGTACCGTGTCGGGGACCAGAATTGGCCTAACGAGTTGGTGGCTCACCCGGGTTGTTCTACGGTCTGGAGGAGCATTGTTGGGTCCTATAATAGTGTGGTTGCTCCTAACCTCGCGTGGAACGTTATTGATGATAGATCAGTTTCTTTTTGGACCGATCGTTGGCTTTTTGATGAGCCGTTGTGCCTGCATTCTCTTGCCATGTTGAGCGATGAAGATCGCCGTTTACGGGTCAGGGATGTCTAGTCTTTTGTTCATGGTTGGGACTGAACTTACATTGGGGGAAAGTTTCGAACTCTTGTCTTCTTTGCTTTGTCTCTGTCACGCTCAATACTGATCTCGGACAGGTTGACTACATTTGTTGGATGGGAGTCAAAGCTGGAAAGTTCACGACGCCTTCGCTTACTCCCTTATTCTCAAGTCGCATGGTCCGATGGATATTCGCTCGAGTCTGTTTCAGAAAATCTGGAGAATTGAAGTGCATGAAAGGATTCGGTTTTTCGCCTAGGAGGTTGGATGGGGGCGTGTTCTTACCAATGCTGAGCGGTTTAGACGTTACCTTGCGAATGATACAGTTTTTGCCCTAACTTACCGGAGTCTTTGCTTCATCTCTTTAGAGATTGTACTCATGTCTCCACGCTTTGAAAGAAGGTTGTTCCAACTGCTCACCAAGGTACCTTCTTTTCTCTGAATTGGGATGAGTGTCTTTTTGAAAATATAAGTCTTGGGCATGTTGATGGTCTGAGTATTGTTTGAAATGAATTGTTTTTGCTCACTCTTTGGTGGTCGTGGAAATGGAGAAATAACCGCACTTTTCGTGACTCTCCGGTGGTTGTAGTTAAACATGGGTTCATCATGCATCGTTACAATGAAAGTGTGCAAGCCTTTACAACCACACGTGATTTTGGTATGTTACCTAGGAAAATGGAAGTGCTTGTGAAATAGTTGCGCCCCATGCATGGATGGGTGATGGTCAATACCGATGGTGCCTCTCGGGGCAATCCGGGTCTTGCGGCGGCTGGTGGAGTTTTACGTGACTACTAGGGGGATTGGTTATGTGGATTTGTTGCTAATGGTTGGTTTGCTTTGGCTCCTAATGCTGAGTTATGGGGTGTGTGTTTTGGTTTGGAGATTGCGTGGGAGAAAGGTTTCCACCGGGTGATTGTCGAGGTAGATTCGCTCGTTGTTTTACGCATTCTCAAAGAAGGTGTGGACTCCATGCACCCTCTTTTTAGTCTGGCCTTCGGTGTCAGGGCTTTATTGCTCGAGACTAGATCGTCCGATTTGGTCATACTTTTCGTGAAGGGAATTGGGTAGAGGATTCGTTAGTCAATGTTGCCTTCTCTTTTCCTCTTGGTTCTCACGTTTTGGACGTGCCTCCTGCTTGTGCTAGGATTTTGTTGTTAGATGACGCACGAGGGGTGAGTTTTCCACATTTGACTCGCTTGTAATTTTCTTGCTCGGGGGGTGTTGTTACCCCATTTGTCCTCACCAAAAAAAAAGAGAGTATGAATTTTTACCATCTATCGGAAAAATAAATGTACATAACTTAAGATCGATATAAGTGTTTATAAGTGAATACATTGAATAATAACCAATTATGGCTAAAAAGCTAATGTTGGTACTGATAGAACAAAAATCACTTTTTGATATTGTTTAATCCTATTACGATCATTACATACAACGCACCTTCTATGATTGTTACTGGTAAAATATTTTTCATGTAACGACTGTAATACACTTGTAATGGTCGTAATAGGCAAAAAAAGTATGCATGTAACGACTATTACACACTTGTAACGATCGTTCCCACAAAAAAAAACACTTGTAACGATCGATACAAGCATTAAACAACGTCAACCTATGTCTAGAGTGGTGTTTAGAATAAAAACTAAAAAGTTCGTTCTCGTGTTATTGAATTTATCATATCTAAAGTTATAATGGATTATAAGTTTGATAGCATGTTTTTATACTTCTTTATAAATGTCTTTTTATGTCATTTTTTCTTAGTTTTGCATGGTATTTTGGCATCTACATCTTCTTTTCTTTTTTTTTAAAAATTTACTTATATTGAAGAAAGAAGATGGGGAATTTACAAGGGGGATCAATGTTTCAAGAACTAGATACAATAGAAAGAAGAGATGCTAGAGGGAGTTGGAGAAGATGAATTCATAGGATGCTAGCCCAAGAGATCGAGTCATCGGATCGATCTTTCTAGTGGTGTGAGGCATAGTTCTTGATGGTGGTGATTGCATCATTAGCGCAGGTAATGACGGGGGTGAAGGTATTGTTGTAGAGTAGGTTATTCATAGCTTTCCAAGTGAAGTAGACAAAGGCCAAGATAGAGGAGTTCGGATACTAGCAATGAGGTTACGTTTTTGCCTCCGTTGCATCCCAAGCCAAGTCCAGATATTGTGCAAGTAAGGGGGTAGGTAGGGGGTCCTTGTCCATCTAGAGATGATGTCAAGGACAAGAGACGTGTAGTTGCATCTAGACCAAAGATGGTCTTCATCTTCGAGGTGGATCTAGCATAACTTGCAGGTGGCATTGGTGATGAAATTCCATTGGAGAAGCTTAGCCAAGGTGGGGAGCTTTCAGTGGCAGGCAATCCAAGCAATAAAGTTGCACTTTGGTGCGTTCACATCATACCAAAGAGCCTTAAAGTTATCAACATTGGAGGGGGGTAGGGTTCCTGAGGGTGAGGTAGACTTTCTTGGTGGAAAAGGACCATTAGAGTTGGAGAAGGGACTAGTGGCTCCGGTAGTGTTGAGAGCAGTGATGAGTTCGTCTCTAACTCTTAAGATCATGTTCCAAATATGGCTTTGGTTGTAGTTTCTTCTATAGTTCCAAATAAATTGCCTCTTAAGAATGTTCCTCTTAGTCCAATCACACCAAATGTTGTAGGCATTGGTATTCAAATCATCGATTAATTTCGAGAGACATGCCTTGTTCCAGGAGAGGAGATCCTTGAAGTCAAGCCCTCCATGGTTTCTTGGGGTGCAAACAATATCCCAGGATATGAGGGAACGCTTGCTAGATTCAGTATCAAACCAAAGGAAGGAACGAAGCAGACATTAAATCTTGAGCATGATTGTGTGAGGGATCAGGAAGACGGAACACCAATAGTTGTGCATGGCCATGAGAATAGTAGATGTGACTTGCATTCTTCCAGAATAAGAAAGTAATTTTGCACTCCATGATTGTATCTTCTTGGTGATGTTGGTAATAAGTGGTTGATAATCCATCAGATTAAGTCTTTTGCTTCCCACTGGAACTCCAAGGTAGTGGAAAGGAAGAGAGCCGAGAGTGAAACCTGTAGCATTGGTAATGTGTTCACTGGTATCATGATTAAGTCCTCCAAGGAAGATATTTGATTTATTGAGGTTGACATGGAGCCCGGGGAAGTCGCCGAAGGAATCCAGTGTCCGTTTCATGGTGAGAATAAAAGGAAGGCCGGCCCTGCAAAACAACATAAGGTCATCGGCAAAGCATAGGTATGTAATGTGAGGGTTATTGCATTTGGGATGGTTAATGAAGTTTGGATTGGAAGTGTTGGATGTGAGCATGGAGGAGAGGACTTCCATAGCAATGACGAAGAGAGGGGGTGAAAGCGGGCATCCTTGTCTCAATCCTCTAGTGCCCTTGAAATGGCCTTTGAGATTGTCATGGATGTTGATAGAGTAGGATGTAGTAGTGACGCATTCATTGATCAGAAGGAAAAATCCCTCAGGGAAGCCCATATTGCGGAGGTAGTGGAGAATAAAGTGGTGATTTATGGAGTCAAAGGCTTTAGTGATGTCAATTTTCATGGCACGTCTGAGAGATATGTGCCTTTGGTTATATTTCTTGAGAAGCTCATGGAAAATGAGGATGTTGTGTTTGATAGATCTCCTTTTGACAAAGGCACTTTGATAGGAATTGAACCAATGAGAGGAGGGAGTATAGAGTTGATTCTTGAGGAAAGGATCTTTGTTATGGTTTTATATGTGGTGTTGCAGCATGATATGGGCCTATAGTCAGTGGGTAAGAAAGGATTCTCATGCTGGGCAATGAGGGATATGGAGAAGTGGTTGATTTGCTTAAGCATCTTGACCAAAGAGAAGAAGTCTTGGATGGCCATTGGGTTGTTCAGTGAGAGGATGGATGGTGAATGGTCCGAGATATAGAGTTGATCAGAGAAGGCGGAGGCGTTAGGGAGAGAAGTTGTCCAAGAGGCATTGGTAACGATGCGGTCAAGCTTGCACCAAGTAGAGTTGTCCGTTTGCTTCTTGTTCCGTGTATACTTGTTACCAGAGTAAGGAAGGTCGGCTAAGTTTTTAAAGTTGAAGCATGACGAGAGCTCGGTGGAAGATTGGGATAAGGAGGGGATGTTTTTTGTGATCTTTTCATCAAGGTTGAGAGTAACATTAAAGTCACCCAAGAGAGCTCAAGGAGTCGTTGTGTTGAGGAGTTGGATGGTAGAGATAGTGCTCCAAAGGCTTGAGCGATTAGGAGGGGTATTGTGAGCATAGATAAATGAACATTCAAGGTGGGATGGTTGTGGAGTAGGGTTAGTGATGGAGGTGATTCGGTAGTGAATCAATTACTCGGTGATAACGGTGGGGGATAGGAAGAAGGTCGATAGATTCCACCAAATCCATAAGCGGCAATTGTGAGAAAGGGAAGAGTTAGAGAGATGCTTCCAGTTTGGTAGAAGGTAAGAGGCAATCCAATCCTCCTTGTTCTTCTTAAGACGGGTTTCAATTATCGCAATGAGATCAAAATTTTGACGCTTGATAATTCCTTGTATAGGTTTTTGTTTATTAGGGTGGTTAAGACCCCTAATGTTCATGAGCAGATCTTGATACTCATTGAGATGATTGTTCATTCTCAATGCGATCATTGTTGCCTGAAGGAGAAGAGTTGGAGATGGGGGATTTGTGGAAGGTATAGGGGGGTTTCTCTCGGGACAGAAGGCGGAGGGGAAGACAAGTAAGTGTGGGTGGGTTGCTTAGTCTCCGAAAAGGGATTAGGGATATCGGATGGTGCTTGCTCCTCATCTTGATGTGGAGGTTTGAGGGGGATCAGGGGAATATGTGGGTTGATAGATGTGGTTTTGTACGAGGCATGAAGGGAGGTTGGTGGGTTTTGGATTCTGAGAGAGGCATCAGGGGTAAGAAGAAGAGGATTAGGGTTAGGGCAGGGAATGTGACGTGGTAATTTGTTAGCGATGGAGGGATGCTTGGGGTGTTGAACTGGTCTACACCGATGGCCAAAGACCATGCAACTTGAGTAGTGCTCCGACATCCAATCAAAGGAGATCTTTTGAGTAATGGACTCGTTGTTAGGGCCTTTGAGTTGAACTTCACGTAGGAGGGGCTTGGAAGCTTGGATTTTGACAAGGATTCGAGCAAAGCCGAGTCGGTCTTAATTTGCAGAGCATGAGTCAGTGAGAAGTGGGGTTCCAATAGCTGAACCAATGTGGGCAAGCATGTTTGGTGACCCAAAATCGATAATCGAGGTCATGAAGAGTAGCCCGAATAGGGATATATCTAAGGCTGGAATAATCAAGAGTTAACCCGTGATGCCATCGTTTTAGGAGCATGGTGGAAGATCCATTAATCACCCAAGGGTTCCCATAAAGAATAGTGTCGAGATCCTCTTCGGTAGCCAAGTGGAAGATGAAGATGTCTTTCTCATTTCGGAGAATCTTTGGGGGTTGGATGGTAATCCAAGCGATTGACGCATATGAAGTCATCCTTTGTTAGTTGATGGTTGAACCAAGGGGGAAGCCGTTGAGGGACATATTTCACTTTTTTGTTACGCTAGAAACATCTTCATTGGTAAAGTTGATAATTCTATCCTCGAGCCCCGGAAGAATGTGAGCGGGACATGATTCCAAGAGGATTTTTCGAGACAATCTCCTTGTATGTGGGGGCTTGAACATGAGAGATGGTGTGGGTGACGTTTGGGTTCATCTTAAGGGGGTTAGGTGGAGGAGGAAAATGGATAGGATGGAATTGGGGACGTTTGGAATTGTCTCAATAGGAGAAGGTGGATGAAGAGTGTGAACTGGTTGATGTTGAGGGAGAGTTAAGGCGAAAGATGAAGGGGTTGGCCTTCCATCTTAGGGGTTGGTTAGAGCAGGAGTGAGAGCGGTGGGAGGAATTGATGGCAGAAGTCATGGGGGTGGTGGTGCAATAAAAAATATCGAACTTGCGGTACACTGTATAACTTTTGCGTTTATGTCTTAGAAGTTTGATATCACATAACTCTAATGATAAATCGCTCAAAACAGACAAGTAATTTAGTCCATACAATTAAATAGATTAGATACAAATCGATCTACTTAACACATGTTTTAACTAAACGTCTTGAGTAATCAAGACGTTAATATTTATTTACATTAATCATTTTGATGGTCAAACTAATTAGACTTTTTACCAAATTAATTTTACAATTTTAAACTGTAATGTTTTATATTTTAATTAAACATTATCGTTATTCCATTCCGTAAAAAAAATTCATTATAATTAATAATAATTTATTTTTTTTATATTTTTATATATCAATGTTACCGCACTATAAATGTTTACAACTTCCAAAACAAAAAGACCAAATGGCTTAATCATTGCCCAAAAATTGTGGGCTCACTTGGACATAATAATTTGATTAGACAATTGAGGGGTCGATATATGGAGGATTTTTTTGGAAAACATGAATTTATTGAAACTGGAACTAAAGTTTATTGGTAGATGAAACTGCAGCTTATTGGTAGTCGGTTGAACAAATATTTTTCTTTGATAAGCTTGATGTGTATTTCGGATAAGAAAGTTTATTGTAGTTGATATATGTATACAATTATTTTATAAGGTTTACTTTTTAATGTAATATGAATATTTTGGGTTATATTTGTAATATATCATTCAATAAGTTGACATAATCTCAGTAAGCTTCATCCATGTAACTCATGAAATAAAATGAATAAAAGCAACAATAAACTACCATAATCTTCATAACCTAGTGGTCTCAAACGTCCACTCTAAACATTCTTTTTTTTGTTCCCATGAGCTCATAAAAAGGAAGTCAAGAAGCAAAAGAAAGAACTTTAGGAAAATAAGAAAGCAAATTTCTCCACATATCAATTTTGTATTTTCGAATTGTAATGTTTTATATTTTAATTAAACGTATCGTTATTTCATTCCGTAAAAATATATTCATTATAATTAATAATAATATTTTTTATTTTTTATATTTCAATGTCATCGCACTGTTTACAACTTCCAAAACAAAACAAAAAATCAAATGGCTTGATCATTGCCCAAAACTGCGGGCTCACTTGGGCATAATAATTTGATCACATAATTGAGGGTAAAATGGTTAATTATATCTTATACCACTATTACTCTATTAAGAGTATGTGTTAATTTGGTTAATAGGCTTTTTTGAGTTTTACTTTTAGTAATTAAGCCATTTAGTTTTTTAATTAGGTAAATATACCCCAACCTTTTGTATTTTCTCTCAAACTCTAAACACTCTTCTCTCAAGGGGTACATTTACTAAAACTAAAACTCAAAAAAGCCTAATAAACCAAATTGTTTTTTAAGGAGTACCCATAGCATAAACTTATTCAGTAAATATACTCCTATTTAACTAACTCAATTCTTTCATATAGGAGAAATTATATATAGGGTAAAATTAGAGGGGTTTACAAAATAAAAACCTATAAAAAAGAGTCTATTTAACCCAATTCTTTCGACAGTTGAGGGGTCGATATATGGAGGATTTTTTGGAAACCATGAATTTATTGAAACTGAAACTGAAGTTTATTGGTAGATGAAGATGAAGATTATTGGTAGTTGGTTGAACGAATATTTTAATTTTGATAAGTTTGATGTGTGTTTCGGAGAAGGGAGCTTACTGTAATTGATATATGTATACAATTACTTTAAAGGGTTTACTTTTAAATGTAATATTAATAATTTGGGTTATATTTGTAATATATCATTCAATAAGCTGTCATAATCTCCGTAAGCTCCATCCATGTAGCTCATGAAATAAAATGAATATAAGCAACAATAAACTACCATAATCTTTGTAACCTTGTGGTCTCAAACGTCCACTCTAACAATTCTTCTTTTTTTGTTGTTTCCATGAGCTCATAAAAAGGAGGTCGAGAAGCAAAAGAAAGAACTTTGAGGAAGATAAGAAAACAAATTTCTCCAAGGATCAGTTTTGTATTTTTGAACTGTAATGTTTTATATTTTAATTAAGTGTTATCGCTATTCCATTTTGTAAAAAACATTTCATTATAATTAATGATAATTATTTTTTTATTTTCTTATATTTCAATGTTATCGCATTGTAAATGTTTACAACTTTCAAAACAAAAAAAAACAAATGGCTCAATCATTGCCCAAAAATCGTGGACTCACTTGGACATAATAATTTTATTAGACAATTGAAGGACCGATATAAGGAGGATTTTTTGGAAAGCATGAATTTATTGAAGCTGAAACTGAAGTTTATTGGTAGATGAAGCTGGAGCTTATTGGTAGTCGGTTGAACGAATATTTTTCTTTGATAAGCTTGATGTGTGTTTCCAAGAAGGAAGTTTATTGTATTTGATATAGGTATACAAGAAAAGATTGGTGAAATAGGGCCCTTTTTATTTAGTGTAGACTAATTAGGTCCCTAACAAAATCAAATTAGAAAATAAAGATAAACTAGGGACTTAATAAAAGGAATTACCATACAAGTCAACATTCTCTCATATCTCAATTTATTAATTTTCCATATTAGATATTTAAATTAGGAAGTAGATAATTACGATTCCTAAAATCTCTCCCTCATTATTTGTCGTTATTTAACAATCCCCAGTCGTATTTTTTTCTTTTCTCCATTGCTGCGTGAAGAATGACCTCGGAGTTCCAGTTTAGACGCATATATCGAGGGTAGTCAATGAATATTTGATATACATAACTCAACAACAGTGTAGCGTGCTCGTTATTCCACATAATCTAGATATCGAGGTTTTTCATTTGTGTTCGAGGTATGTTCATGTTTTTTAGATGAATATTTGATAGATTTGAATACATGGATGACTGTAATTCTTATGCAAACATGTTTATGTTAGTATTTTCGTGAATATGTACATATGCTGAAAATATCTAGTTAGGCATCCATACGAGTTGTAGTTTAGTCATCCGTACGATATTGAGTTCTATGATGAGTACATAATTTCCTATGATTATGTACATATGTTCAGTCTTATGTACATACGTGATGAACATATGTTGGTTAGTAACTTTTTTTTAGAAAATATATGTAGGAGAATCATCCGATGTAGTTGGGACATGAAATGTGTACACATATCAATATATTAATGTGTTAAGTTTCGATTGTGGATCCGTGATATTTACATATTTTTCTATGACTTTCGACATAACTGTTACAGTATGTATGTTCAACGGCATTTTATGTACATACGTGATGAATATATATGTTTTTATGATTTTTGACATATTTGTTACATTTATGTAGTAAATGGTGAAGATGATTTTCGGTTCTTCAAAGCTTCGAACTGTAACAATGGCGACAGAGGAGACGAGATGAAGATTGATGGAAATGAGCCATCAATGAAGATTTGCAGAATCGTTCCTTTAATATTTTCCTTTTTTATTTCATACAGTTGCCTTTATTTTCAGTTGGTTAATTGATTCAAAAATCAGAAACTGCCTAATTAGGTTAATAAATAAAGATAAACAGGAGAGAGAAAGATTATGATTTATTGAGTATATTTATTTCCGTTTTTAATAAATCTTTTTATAAAAATATGGAGGGGCCTAGTTTGTTAACGTATAAACAAAAGGGCCTAGTTTATACACCTTGATACATAAATTGTCTACTTAGTCAACTCATCCGGTATACAATTACTTTTAAAAATTTACTTTTTAATGTAATATTAATATTTTGGGTTATATTTATAATATATTATTCAATAATTATCATAAACTCTATAATCTCCATCCATATAAGTCATAATAATTCTTTTTTCTTTTTTTTTTTGTTTGTATTCCCATGAGCTCATAATTATTTGTGATATCTCTGATGGACCCTAAGCCCCCTGCCGTAGAGACTAGAGATCTTGGGTTTATTGGCACAAAAACTGATACCACATGGTGATGGCCGGCATGCATGTCCATACAATACTTGCCCTGACCCCTCACTATTCATGCATGTGCTATTATTGAAACAATAATTAGCTTCAAAAAATAAATAAACAACCAATTTCAATTTGTACGGTCGAAATCGATCGATAAATTAGAATTTACCATAGATCATACGTCATCCTCATGTTAAAACACTTTATTGATTGTTACTAGTCATTCTCGTATTAAATCACAAGGCTTATTCTTAAATTTGGTCAAAATTTTGTTTTCTACGGTTACCAAAATTTACTATAGATTATATGTCATCCTCACGTTAAAACACTTTCTATTTTATATTTCATGTGTATAATAAACGATATAATTTTGATTAGGGCAATGATATATGCACGTAAAAAAAGTTATTAGGGACACACCAAATTACATACGTCTTACAAAGCGCACACTAAATTATTTTTGAAGCGGAGTGTCTGTTGCTTTTGTGCGCCTTTCCAAGCGCATTCTATGGATGCAGTTTATGGGCACAATGTGTTTTTGGCCCAATTAAATGTTTAGTCACTAACGGACTTATTGACCCTTTGACCCATAAATAAATTTATGGGCACCATGAATTAGGAATTAACTAGTAATTATTGAGTATTAATTGCGAGAAAAGTCTGTGAAAAATGTGCCGACAGAGACAAGAAAGGTTCATACTCAGACAGACACCATCTGCACTTCTGATTCTCAAACAGATTGAGGAGTGAGAATTCATGAAAGGATTCTGTAAGTTCCATTTCTGAACTAGGAAGAAATAGTGATTGCATCTTTCGTGAGTTAAGAACAATGAACACTTTCTGTGAAAATTGAAATATCTCCCGCCAATTATAAACTCGAATTGTAATCCAGAATATTGATTTAATTGTAAAATTTGTCATGGTTTGCTAATTGAAAACAAGACCCAACCACCGGAAGTACTGTTGAAGTATTGAGTACCCTTTGCAACATTTGAAAACCTTCATTGTTAATATGTCATATACAATATTCATCTATGCCATTGAGTCGGCGCATAACAAGGGCTTTTTTTAAATCAAAGCGCACGTAATAAGATGTATATGAGGGGTCTTTTTTTATGTTAACTTTTGTGCGCCTCCCAGTGCGCATATTATTTAATCAATTTTTTTTTTATGCGTTCAAATATGCGCTTGTATATTGACGTGTCTCTAGTGATATTATTTTGGCGTGTGTGGTTAAAGGCTTTTGATTATCGTTAGATTCTTTTTATTTACCCTTGTATCATTTCATTTTAAATTTTTTATTTTTAGAATTATTTGTCTTTATTTTACATTATTGATTATTTAAAATATTTACTATTATTTATATTGGGGCATTATTTACAATGCCCTAGGACTTCCTATATAAGCAGACCATATCTAGTGTCACAAAAACCACAAGGAAGAGAAATATCCACATTAAACTTCCAAGAAAATGGCGTTCTCCGTCCTTCGTTCACTCTCAAAGTCGGGGGCACGAACCGCCACGAGAAGAATGAGCAGCGGTGCCTCGTCGGAGAGCAATGCTGTGTACGGTGGTGGGCCGAAGCCCGGTCAGCAGAGAGTAACGTTGGCGAATATCCGGCAGAAATACAAGCGAGGGGAACCCCTTACGATGGTAACGGCCTATGATTACCCGTCTGGTGCCCACGTGGACTCGGCCGGAATCGACATCTGTCTGGTGGGGGACTCGGCGGCTATGGTGGTTCATGGCCATGATAACACGCTACCCATCACTCTCGATGAGATGCTCGTTCATTGTCGTGCGGTGGCGCGTGGTGCTAAACGCCCGTTTCTTGTCGGGGACTTGCCATTTGGTAGCTACGAGTCTTCCACTCAACAGGTATATATACGGGTGACTTAAATATATATATATATATATATATATATATAGAGCATAGATCCTATGAGAACATCCACTAACGTGAGAACATGATAACAGATTCATAATTATTATTAGTTTTGTTACGAATGTGCCATATCGTTTAATGTATTATTCGTAGTTATTGTTGGTTGAGTGGATTATTCATAGTTATTGTTGGATTCCTAATTATTATTATTCGTAGTTATTATTATTTTTGATATCTACTTTAAATCTCAACCCTTAATACTCACATCCAACGGTGTACGATTGTTCTCATGTTCTCACGTTAGGGGTGTTCTCATGGGAACCACACCCTCTATATATATATATATATATATATATATATATATATATATATATATATATATATATATATATATATATATATATATATTTTCAAGGCTTACTTAAGAAAAAGAAAGACATGTGTCGGAAAATGAACTATTAGGGTTTGTGGAGAAATTTGGATCATTAAATAACAACCATGACACTACGATATTGATATACGGAAATATGCACGTTAGATTCAAGTCACACGTGAATTTTATTGATTTCTAACCAAATCCGAGTCACACATGAGCTTCGTTGATTGAAGGCATAGGTACAAAAGTTACAAAAAAAAGTCTTGTCTTCATAGAAATTAACGTTTTTCATACGTATGCATAAGCAGGCAGTGGACGCAACGGCGAGAGTTCTAAAAGAGGGAGGAATGAATGCAATTAAGCTTGAAGGAGCATCTCCCAGTCGAATCGCATCTACAAAGGCAATAGTTGACTCCGGGGTTGCCGTGCTAGGTCATACCGGTCTCACCCCTCAAGCCATTAGTGTTATCGGAGGTTTTAGGCCTCAGGGTCGAAATGTTACGGGCGCTGTCAAGGTTTTTCTCTCCGTCTCTTTAGTATCCACATACTTCATATTACACAAAAGTTACTTATATCACAAACTTATTATGAATTTTCGGGTTGTAAATTAGATGGTGGAAACTGCGCTAGCGTTGGAAGAGGCGGGATGTTTCGCGGTAGTTTTGGAGTGCGTCCCACCGCCAGTGTCGGCCGCCGTTACATCGGTTCTCAAGGTTCCGACAATAGGCATCGGGGCGGGACCCTTTTGTAGTGGTCAGGTATAGTCTTACCTACTTCTATTACACTTTTCTTCCTTTTTTTATATACTCTAAAAAGTGGTAATATCACATATCTTATACTTTTTATAGCAGTTCGATTTGTGCTTTCTCTCGAACTTTTTCTTTAGTGAATATCAATCTCATACATATCCATATATTGATACTCACGTGGATTTGTTTTAGGATGAAACCCGCTTTTATTAACGTTGTACTTGAACCTAACGCGTCTGTGCTCCTACAGGTCCTTGTTTACCACGACCTTCTAGGAGTGATTCGAGAGGCAGACGGCGCGATGGTTACCCCTAGGTTTTGCAAGCAGTATGTTAGGAGTGGCGATGTGATGAACAAAGGCCTTATTGAGTTCAAAGAAGAAGTCAGCAATGGCGCCTTCCCAGGCGCCGCTTATAGCCCTTATAAAATCAGTGTCGCCGATATGGACGGTTTCTTCAAAGAGTTGCAGTCAATGGGCTTTGACCAGGCGGCTTCCGCCGCAGCTGATGCCGCCGAGAAGATGAACGACGCGAACTCAGGCCGAGTGGAGTCGCAGCTCTTGAGCAGTGCACAATGATCAGATGATTATGTTAAATTAGATGTCGACTTTGTTTCCATCTTCTTCTACAATTGCTTTCTTTATTTTACTTCCCTTGGTCAACATCAAAGTTTGTGATATTTGCGTCGCTTTCATATATTTAGATTTTGTATGGTAATGTTAAACTTGAACTCAACTTTAGTTCCAATGTTATTGGTAAAATCACGTTCTCGTCGAATATGTATCACATCTTATATAATTATCGTTATTCATACGAACTATTTTTACGAAGAGAAATGATAACTTTTAACCGATGCAGGATATTATGATAAACGACTTCGATTGAATGTTATTATGAGACTTAAATTTGACAATTCTATGTCACAATATTTAATCATTATGGGATCTATTATAATCAATAATATTTAATTATTTATTATGGGATATATATATTTAATACTATCATCATCTAAAAAAATTGAAAGAATTTGGCCTACCTAAACTCTTTTTTATTTTTGCTAAAAAAACTATACTTCATATTTTTTTACCACTTTCATTTAATGGTAGGTAAAACTAATTAACCCTTCTATTTATAAAAAATGTTTGTTATTTAATTGTAAGTTTTAATTTTTTAAAACTGAATTTGTTTTTTTTATTTTTTTTTATTAATTTTTTTTGTCTTTTTTATTTTCTTTATTTTATATTTATTTTTTGGAATGAAGAATTTTTCACATACCGGAATTTTCACATACCGGAATTTCACATTCCAGAATTACATATCAGAATTTTACGTACCAAAATTACGTACCACAATTTTACATACCACAATTTTACATACTAGAAATTCGTAACAGATTTACATAAATTCGTATCAGATTTACATACCAGAAATTTACATACAAGATATTCGTTATAAATTTGATGAATTTACATACCAAAACTTAAGTGTCTGTCCATTTATAATCTTAACAATTCTCAAATTCTCAATCTTTTCACTCATTTCATAAACAATACAATACATACATCTTTTCACACTACAATTAGCATTCATATTTACAACAGCAACAGGGAAGTTGAGGTCGAAATCGAGATCCACGAGTTCCAAGAGGTTGTTAGAGGAGCCGGTTTGGAGGAGCTATTGTAACGGGAAACTAACTGAGTACTTACTTTCCGCTATCTTTCATGTCGAAAAACCTATAGCCTGAACTTGAAAGAAAGTCTTTACTGCTCGGAAAAATGTTTGTTGGCGGCCAAAGAGGAAAAGGAAAATTTAATACCCTCGTGCAACTAGTTATATTCTTCAAGTGTTTTCTTTAACACAAAAACCAATATTCATCTTTATTAAAAAAATACACGTAATTTTAGTTCAAAAAAAAAATCTATGTTCTTCTTTATCACAAAAATCATCACTCAACAATGAACCCTTTTCATATCTAAAATGACACATATTTGGTTAACCCAAACAAACTTTATTTTTCTGTAAAATATTGTGATCAAATGAGCAATAATTTAATAATTGGTGATAATATTATTCGATCATGTTCATTCATATACTTTTATTCATCATGCACATGTTTTTTTTAGAATTTGATCATTATGCCACCATGAACATAATATTCACGGTGCTCATTTTCAAATTTACATTTGTTTTCGTTTTTTCTATCCACATTGTGCATGAACGTTCGTATTCATGAAAGTAAATGGTTAATCAACAGTGTCGTGTTCATTAAATTTAAGTCAAACAAAGTTATAGTCACCAATTTCTTGTGATTTTTATTGATCATGATGAACTTAACGTTCATGTTGATGAATGTGATATTAATAAGGTAATAAATATGTTAAGAAAACTAACATTATCATTCAACATTGAAAGGAAACTACATTAATTGGACCAATTTTTTAAAACTTGATATAAAATATCTCATTATCACAACCGTTGGTTTTTGTTCATTCAGCGATTGAGATAGGTTCTCAATCTCTCCGTAAGAATGATTATCACCCGAACTAATTCATATATATATATATATATATATATATATATATATATATATATATATATATATATATATATATGTATATATATGAAAATGATCATGTCAAAACAAGTGTTACGGTAAGAAATGAGTACGGATCTAAACCATACGATTTAAATGATTCAACAGATATGACAATAAGAAATGAGAACGGATATAAACCACACGATTAAATAAGAAAGAATTTGGTGAAGTAAGCTCTTTTTATTGGTTTTTTACCTATCTATTTTTTCAGCACTCTAATTTACTTCCACTATTACTCTATTAGGGGTATATTTACTAAGTGAGATTATGTTATGGGCCTACTTAATTAATTAAGCAATATTACTAAAAGACCTAGTTAGTGATATTGATCTTTAAATAATTCATTGGATATGAAGAGAATTATATTGAGGACATAATTAATAAAAAATTAGGTATTATCATATTAATAAGGTGAATAACTTCTTTTTCCTTAATGAGCAAACCATACAATTATTATTTGTCGGTAAATTGGTTTCACATTAATTAACTAGACTACACTAATTCTAGACTTATCCAAATCAATATTATGTAATTCTAATCATACTTATCCAAATTTCTCGAGCATTTTCATCTTCATTTAACATGTGCTTTGTTCCAATACTTTTCTAGGCACTAGTCGCGACACGCATGCTACGCACGCACCTCGTAAATTGAGTACGGATATGTGTTTGTTTAAATGTTTTTGTGCTTTGATATTAGTTGTGTTGAGGCGAGTGGAAAATACTGAGTGAGCTTCAATTTAAGGTGAATAAGAGTTTTTAGCACAAATAACGAATTATAATCTACAAGTATCAACCAAGTCCGGTTATTTGATGGATTGTCGTCTAACATTTTTGTGGTTTTGTACTGTTTTTTGTAAGTGCAAATTTTAATTACAGTTTTAGAAGAAACAATTTGGTTTACTAGACTTTTTCTAATTTTGTGTTTAGTAAATGTACCCTTTGAGAGAAGATTGTGTAGAGTATGAAAATAAATAAAAAAAGTTGGGATATATTTACTTAATTGAAACATTAAAAAGCCTAGTTACTACTATAGGTTTTCAAAAAGGTCTAGTTACCAAAGTCCAAACCTTGATGGCACCAAAAGGAAAAATCCAAAAAACAATAATCACTAGTTGCACAAGAAGCCAGCAAGTATTAATCTTATAGCACATTCGGCTCATAAATTACATCAAATAACCAAGAGAGGCCCAATTACATATCCAAATACCACACACAATCATAGCATACCCTTTTACCTATATTCACCTTCTCCGGTAGATGTTCATAAGAATGACCTAATACGACTCGAACCCGTAACCCTATTCCAAGTATTATAATTAAACCATAACACATATCACACAATGCAGCCTTCCCACATCATATCGACTGCAAATGATTCACCAGAAGCCCAAGACAATACTAGGAAGCTAGGTTGTTTCATTTGCTCTTCAGTGTTCTCACAAGAAGTAGCTCAGCTGCTCCATCTTCCGGCTCCCGCCTTCCCCGTACAGCTCGTTCCATTGTTTCAGTTCGCTCATTACTGGTCCCTGAGACGCGAAACTTGAAGCAATTTGGCTCTTTGCCCATTTCATATCTTCCATGTTTAGAGCTCTTAGGTCGATCACTTCCTCCTCTTTACCTTCTTCTTTCGACTCTGTATTCTCGTCCTCCGAGTTGTTTTCCTGAGCCTTCTTCTTCTTTTCCTGGAACATATATAAAATGACAACTATTCAGCCTTGCAGGGAAGGAAAATGCTATGTAGATCAACGAAACTGAAGCCCGATAATCCAATGACTAACCATAGCTTTATTTCTCTCTTTCTGTATCAGCTCACGAACAGGTCGATAGGCAGCAGTTATACACAGATTCTGTTATTAGAAGATCGCGGAAAGCTTCTGTCAAGCAACGTCTAAGAAAATACTACATTCAGAATCGGACGTGGTACGAAAATGAAAAACAAACCTTAAGATCACTTCCAGTGTATCCTTCTGTCATGATAGCAAGCTCCTTGAAATCCAATTCTTCAGTTTTATCTTTGGACAAGAGTGTGTTCAAGATCTTCTCGCGGTTCTCCGTGGATGGCAAACCAACCATTATCCTGCGCTCAAATCGCCTGATTATGGCTTCATCGAGGTCAAATGGCCTATTGGTGGCAGCAAGGACAAGAATTTGTTCGCCGGGTTTGGTCATCAAACCGTCCCAGTGTGTCATAAACTCGTTCTTGATTTTCCTCATTGCCTCGTGCTCTCCAACTCTAGTCCTCTGCCCGAGCATGCTATCAACCTCATCAATGAATATGATTGTAGGTGAAACTTTTGCTGCCAAGGTGAACAAAGCTCGGACGTTCTTTTCATCTTCTCCAAACCACTTTGAGGTGATGGTAGACATCGAGACATTGATAAAGCTAGCTCCAGCTTCATTGGCAATTGCCTTAGCCAGCATCGTTTTACCGGTTCCAGGTGGGCCAAAGAGCAATATACCCCTGCAAGGCTTCAGCAACCCGCCTTTGAAGAGGTCTGGCCTCTTAAGGGGAAGGAGGACTAGTTCTTGGAGTGATTCTTTCGTCTCCTCCAAAGCACCGATGTCTTCAAATGTCACTCCAATTTCACTCGGCGGGATGACCTCAGGTCTAATGCGTTTTTCGAATTCATTGTCCGGAGGAACTTCCTGTTAGAATGACATGTATAAGTAAACACTCAAACCAGCATTATAATGTTGGTTTACATTAGATCATAGGAAGACATTTCACCTTTTTCGGAGCTGCGTTTTCACTCTCTTTCTTTGTCCCTAGACCTGATTTCTCAGGGTCTGCTTCAGATGTCACACCTTCAGCCTTTGCACTCACAGATTCCATTATTCCATTATCCTGAAAAAGACAATCAACACCTCACGAGGTCAAGAAATGTCGGCAGGCCCCAAAGTGTTTCCGAGAACAGAAGCAGATCAAGAAAACGAACCTTGCCCACTTCTGCATTCCTTTCCAGCCTCACTTTACCCCCATTTTTGCCTTCCTCAAAGATACTCAACCCATGTGACAGACTGTTCATGCAAAGATATATATTAGATTTTATCATAGACATTATTACTAGGATGACTAATGATACAATCCTGAAATAATCAAATTTACTAGCTCTAATCATAATCTGTATCTTTTATAATTCTCCAAATTTTCACTTCCTAGTTTTTCCCCACCGTCTTAATTTTGATTATCTAGTTTAGGAGTTACTTTATTTTCTTATCATAAAAACAGGAGCAAGAATTCTGTTAAAGGTGAGACTTAATTGAAAAGTTCAGAGGATTCCACAAATTGGCTGTTTGTGAGATTCTTGCACTCGGATTTCTATGTTTTACTTTCATGTCTTGGTTCCTGACAAAATAATCCGTGCAAGTTAAAAGAGATATCTTAGTTACCTGCTGGATGAAATAACAAGCTTTCCATTACGATACTCTGGCTCCCTGTGGTTCATGGATATTGCTGACATTATGATCTCTTCAATGTGGTTACTAAGGATTACCGTATCAGCTTCACAGACTGAATCCAGATCATCACACACCAGATCATTAGCTGCAAGTACCTCGGTAATGTGATTCTTATTATCTTGATACTGGATGACTTTCATATCGGTTTCTAGTTGTGTTTTCCAGCTGACCAGGTTACTCTCATCCTGTGGGGGTCTAATCTCAATATTGTAAGGGAATAACGAGATGAGCCTCTCGTCCATGTAGGCACCACAATCACTGTCTTGATCCAACATACGGGAGCCCAGTATCAGGACTGGTCCGGTGAGTCTCTTCAACAGTTTATCAAACAGATTGTAGAATTTGTCTGATTGAATAAAAAGACCCTCTATGTCCCTGAAGTATAATATGATTGGGCGAGTTTCTGATACTGAAACTATGACCTGCAAGTGAAACAAACCTTCCCATTATTTTCATGTTGAGACTAGTGTGGTTAAGTCAGCCTCGTTTCAATGCACTTCTGCAATTATTGGGAGAAGGCCAAATATTAAGTTGTTCTTGTACATGAAAGCTTATCCCACATGTTACCTTGTAAAGTACTTGAAGGAATAGCTTCTCATCAAAAGCCCAGCTGGATGTGCGTCGAGGGGCTGCAAGGATCCAAGGAATCATGATATGACCATGGAATGTCAGAATATAAGATTAACGGAGCGAAAAATTAACCAGTCAAATAATTTGTACCACATAAGTGCCATCAAGAGACAGAAAATATGGTATGACCATGAAAGAAGTGAACACACAAATATACACATGAAATTATACGAACTCCACAAAAGTATACAATAAAAGAGAGAAGAACATGCTGCAACACTAAGGTCTTAACAAGCGGCAATTTAAGCTAATTTTTCATCAAAACTTGATCAGCTGACAAGTACCTGAATTTGGAGAAGATTGAGAAGCCATGCTGCTCATATCAGATGATGTAGACGAATTTCTTCGAAGTGAAGTGTTAGCAGCAGCACCCTCTGTGCCCCTGTTGTGTATATGTGGCGTTCAGTGTTAATATAACAAATGGGATAAAATTTTACTTTACTATGATGCAGGCAATAATTATTGAGCCAATATACCTGGACTTGATGTCCGTTGAGCTAACTTGCCTACGCATTGTACCTGTAAGAAGCTTATCATTAATAGATTACAAAGAGAAAATATTTTTAAATTGAATAACATAAGAAAGGTCCAAGCCTCGTTAGATTTTGTCATTTAGAGTGTCATCTGATAATTTGGAACTGAAACGGTCAACTCCATGAATGATGGGAAATGATACTAACATGACTCTAGCGTCCTCAAAAATAGACAAATCCCATAAAGCAAGCAGACATCGTCACAAATTGTCATGTAACCTCAAGAGAAGCTGGTCATACCTCGAATCTCATCTCTTGGAGGTACGCCTGTTAAGGATCCAAACAAACTAGACATTTTATCGAACGTCGACCCTGAAATGGACTTCTTCAAACCCTTTGAAAAAGAAAAGACGGATATCGTTTAATAGAAGAAGAAGATAAATGAGCAACCGACCATCAACCAAAAGCCGAATATAAAAAATTTCATCTGAAGAAATAAAATCGGAAAGAAAGAGAAGAAAATAAGTTTATATTACGTTTCACCAAAACTTCACAGAAAGGATATGCAAGTCCATAGGCTATGTAAAAAAAATCAGTGGATGCTTCAGGTGAAAAACATAGAAGGTCATAATCTATCACAGGATCATGTAAATAAGCCAATAAAATACAACACACATAAGACATCACAGTATGCTTCGCCAATAAGCCAAATATTTAGTAAACTTACAGGTAATTGTTCCTTTCTAGAATAGCCATATTTGTTTTGGATCTGCAATAACCAAATAATATTGAACATTAGAAACAGTTATGTAACATAATTTTACATACCATAAAAGTGAAATCATTGTTAATTACCTTCACTGAAAAGTCCACCACATCAAGCAAAATCAATTTTGCTTCAAAGTGTTGTGCCAAAGCCTTGGCGAGCATTTGCTGGTAAAGTTCTGTAAGGAACAAATAGATTAAAACCAGCAGTGCGATCAACTAAACAACATATCAGCAAAAAGTATTCATAACGCTACGAACCAGCAGGCCCAGAAACCAGAACAGTCCTGCTTGACGGTGAGAGATTGCGAGTAAACTTGGAGATTTCAGCATGCTTCAAATGAACATATGCAGCACTTGTCAGCAAGGCCTTTGTTTGTTCACTGTCAATTTCATCAAGAGAAAGAGGGTGTCAAATAAGAAACTAGAACATAACACACAAAAAAAAAAGTTAGTTTTGATTAATTCTCCAAGTAACTCTTGTAAATTCACCTTCAATGGTTGTCTACAAAATGTAAATGGACAATCTTGGAATACTATCCATTATTTACCTCAGCTAACATAGTGATCTTCACAAATGGTAAACTTCCTTGTATATGCAGATTCTAAAAATCAGATTTAGTAACAGAGATCAAAAGCCTAAAAGGAACACCAAACAGTAAAACAAAAAAATCTGACAAATTTACAGAAACCCACTTGAGTATCACATGAAGCACATGCAGGATAGTATTATGGACCACCATAAGAGATGGAATTCCATACATCACATTAAATTGAAGAGCTCTAGTCAACACAAGTAAGCTAAAATCAGATCAAGAGGCAAAAATCAGATCACTGAAATCTGTGGCTTATAGATCAAGAGAGATCAAAGTAATCAAACTAATTAGCTTCTAAGCAAACTCTAAATATCTCTACAAATTTGCAGGTTAGGAAGACCTTCATTTTCCACATCTAATCTCACAGATATCGCTACAAATCAGCCTTAAAAATAATCAAACAACAAAAAAGATCATAAATATTCTATATGTTCCAAATATTATGACCAGGGAATGAAGTCTTCAAGCGTCAACTTCCTTGTCTGTCAAAGACATACTCAAAAAAACAACAGATAAGATATTCCACCGATAAATTCAACAAATTCCATAGCAAATCAGATCATAAAGATCAACAGTACAGATTCAACAAAAAAAACGTTTTCTTAAAAAAATATTATGGAATATGAAAGGATGAGAATCTGAATGAACATATTCTGCATACCTTATGTAGTACGGAAACTCCTCGAAAGTGACCTTGCTATCCTTGCCATCAACCATCATCCTGAGCAACTCTTGTTCAATCTGCTCGGCGGTGACACTACCAGAGTTCGGATTTGACCCGACCCATTTACCCACAACCGATTGACCTGAAGCCAACCCGAGTCCGACTCCAACTCCGACTCCGACCCCTAACGCAGACAACAGCAGTCCCCTTTGTTCCATCACAAGTAGATCTGATTAAAAAATCAAGTCTTTCTTTTTGGTTCTTTATTTTGTGGATATTTGCTGGAATCAAGAGAGCAGATATCTGGGGAAGGTGTTGCAGGCTTGGGGATTGAATGAATGACTGGCTGGTGTGGGGGTGTGAGGATTGAGTATTTATAGAACTGAAGAGGATTGGTTAACCATTTTTTTCTGGGTTTGTCTTTTTCTCTGATGGCCTTTCCTTACAAGACTCTACTTTGCTTCTCCGGTGAAGGCTGACTGGGCATTTTTGACTTTCCGGCGAAGTGCCTTTTTCTCTCTCCTCCTTTATTGTGTGACACTGTGCGAGCGAGTGCCTGGTTTTTCTCACTGTACCTCCATCTCAATTTCCTTTTATTTCTTCTATTTATTTTTTTGGGATAATTTCATAAAATGTCCTAATTTTAAAAAATAAATAAATAAACTACACGACCTCGTACAAGGTCCGTTTGACAACGTATGATTAAGAGGGTTATTTTTCCCGATTCATTCCTATAATCTTAATCCCTTAATTTTTAACCCTACCAAACGAAACTTTAAAAAATGGAAATTAAGCTACATGACCCGATACAAACTTTTAGAAAATGCGTGAATATAAATTATTACCTAATAAATCATTTTTGATAAGGTTGTGTATTATAGAAATAAAAAATTAGAAGATAATCTTTTTAAGATCCATCATTTATTTGTTCACTAATCATCACATTTCATCATTAAATTGTATAATTTTTATTAAAAAAAATAAAAATATTTTGGAAAAAAATATGAAAAAATCAAGAATAAAAATCTGGATTTTTTACGCAATATTTTTCGTAAAACTTTATGCTTGGACTTTTTTAGGGAATTTTTTCGAGTTTAATACCAACTATCACCTAAGAAAAAAAAATCCAACTTTTTAATTTTATTTAACTTCGTATAAAATATTGGCAATAAAAGTTGCATACAAATTAGTTTTTTTAATCAGCCAAACATTTCTAGGTAATCCCTAAACTATCTTCTTTTTTTTTATAATGGAAAGCGGTTATGATGAACTATCTCCTAGATGTAGTTCATTCTAAAGCATCCTTACGGATGAGAACACAGAGTTCAAGGTCATCAGGAAAGTTGGTGCTGGGTGTCGAAATTCTCAGGTGGGTTAATCGGTCTGTTTACTTCTCTAAAAACATGCATAATATGAACTTCGTAAAAAAAACCGGAAGTCCAGTTTAGAGTCGAAAATAATCCCTGAACTATCTAAGGGTTTCATCCCCAGGTAATCCCTAAACTATCTATGGGTTTAATTAGTCTTTATTGTCCAATTTTTATTATTCTTATTGATTAACAAAATTTAATCACGATTAAGGTGAATTAGACATAATTTAACCTTCATTAGTCTCTGGTTTAATTTCAGAATTTTATTCTTATGGATTAACAAAACTTACTCACGATTAAGGTAGATTAGACCTAATTTAACCTTCATTAGTCTATGACGTAAACAAAGCGGATACAATCTACTCTCATTGTAAATGGTAATTGGGACCAAGCTAAAATAAACAACATACTCGACCTTATGACCCCACATACCCTAGTACAAAATATCGTTAGTTACCCATTACCCATATACAACATCAGAGACCGACTCTATTGGGCTCCTAGCGATAAGGGTAGGTTCTCGCCCAAATCTGCAATAGAACTAATTCACATATCCAAAGGCTCATCACCATGTGATACATCTTGGATTTGAAAACTGAACTTAATGCCAAAAGTTTAAAACTTCTTATGGAAACTATCAATAAACAGACTTCAACAAAATAAAACCTTAAAAAATAAAAAATATTGGTACCTATAAATTGTGCAATATGTCAACGCTCATACGAGAGTGCAAAACACATATATCTCATGTGTTCATTCACAATCGACAACATAAACAATGATAAACTCAAACTCTAAGTACTAAATATAAATGCACCTAGAGGAAAAATGAAAGAAATTATCTCTGTTATGCGCGAGAATTTTGATGATATAACAATGCTACATGTATTTGTTACATGGTGGTATACTTGTTACATGAAGAACCAAATCACATTCTGCAGTAAAAATCTAACATGTATTAGGCACCTAGTAATCACACAAATTCAAGAATGGAATGCATTCAAATTCCAAATCCAACACCCAAAAGGGCACAAATGTGCAAACGAGAAAGACTAGAAAATCAAATGGACAAGACCAATGATTGAAAATGTCAAAATTAATTTTGAAGGATCCAAACGGTCCAACAATCAATGTGCATTTTGTTATATTTTGAAAAATCATGATACATCCACAATTGCTACGAGCATGAAAGATGCGGGCACACATCGGTTTTACATGCGGAAGCTATGACCTTTAGGAAAGGAATTTTGAAAGCAAGAGAAATGAAAATTAAAAACATTAAAATAGAGGGTGATAATCTTACGATTATCAACTCAATAAAAAAATATTTGAAAGCCTTCATGGAGAATTGACCTTATTGTCTCATATATCTCCTCTCTTTTGTCTGATTTTGCGCTAGGTTCATATCCACCACATTTTTGGGGAATCAATGGCGTTGCAGATAAGCTAACGACACTTGACCACGATAGTCCCTCAGCCGGAGTAGAAGTACCACACGAAGTCATTACTTTCATCCACAAGAATGTTGTAGGATGGTGGACCAATAGGCGGTGATCATGCATAATTACTTAACGATGTTATAAAAAAACATCTAAGAAAAAGTGGCACAAAAGTAAGTGCTAATGAAACCAAACACATGCAAAAATAATAAGAAAAACCTAGAGAAATCACTAGCTAAAACCAAACGTGCCCTTTTGATCCAAATTAAATTTCGATGGATAAAAATAGAAATGCACCTTTTGATTTATAGTAGGATACAATTGTCTCAACCACTATTCCTGGTTATGAAAAATATAAAAACACATCGATCATTCATGTCAAAAATATTTGCACTAAAGAAGGTTGGTTAGGCTCAACATATGGATATTCAAAATATCGAAAATGCAATTAAACAAGTTTGGAAATCACTGCGGGATATTGATCTAATTATATTAGATATATTTTCTGATTCTCAGTTTCTCCCAGGGTAAGATGCAACACACCAAGTCAATATGTTCATCGATAAACTCGTAGAATTGGAAGATAGAGACCCTCAACGCGTTTATGTCATCGACTACTCTAGAAGTGGAAGATCTCATCCAAAAATATTATTTTAACTCCGTGAAATCGATTGGCTACATTTATGTAGTGCTACCTAAGTAGTTATAACTTAACAATGTGAAAATATTGCTTTAACTTTGTGATTTTATAACATCAACACAACAGTCGGACAAGTATAGAAAGAACTTTTATTATCTTATTTTTAAGAAAAAGGAGAAGAGAGTTTGAGATGGTAGACGAATCTAATAGTATAAAAAACCGCTAAGCGGTTGATAAAGAGCCGTCAAGAAACATAAATTCTTTAAATTAATCGTTGAAAATATTTTTATTAATGAGACCTTTAACAATTTTCGGTATCTCATATCACATGGAGAGACCCTTCTTATTATTTTTATTATTATTATTATTTTATTTTTTTAAAATTTTTTTTTTTATTTTTATTCCGATAAACAAATTGTTTTAAAAAATCTCAAAAAAAATGTTGAAATTTGGGCAGCCCACTTTTGGTGACATGCTTGCGGTTCGCTTCATGCGAGACATAAAAAAATAAAGTACGTTTAAGCTAAAATAAAAGAATTATGAATTGACAGTCAAATGGGTCGGTCAACATCCATCATCAATCACTTGCTACTCAATTTCATGCATAAATATTCATTCTATTTGTTTCTTTGTTTTCAAAATTATGTTTTAAATTATTCTAAAATACTATTATAATGCATGTGCTATGACGGACTACATTAAATTTTAATCTAATAATTGATTAAAAAATATTATTTATCTAAACTTATTTATATTAAATAATTTTAAATATTATTGACTCTTACTAATTCATTTAATATAAAAATATATAGAATAACTAGTGGTTTACGTAACATAGTTTATTATTTATTTAACTATAAAATAAAAATACTTGATATATTATATAGGTAAAGTGGATTAGATGACAATATAATCAATCAATGTAAAATATAATAGAAGGATTTTTAAAATGTACGTAGAAAGATATTTATAAAAAAATAGTTTAAACAATTTTTATAGTTGAAAAAAGTCTAAATGAAAATGCGAAAAATGACACGTGGTGAAATGCACGAAAAAACAACACGTGGGATCAAAGTTATTTTTCTTAATAACATTATATATATATATATATATATATATAACAAATTTGATATAAAAATTAGTGATTTATGTAGTTGAGTACTATGATTTATCTAAATATCAAATATATATAATTAATTTATTATAATCGTAAAGTGAGTTAGATGATAATATATTCGCGAAAGTAAAATAAAATAGAAGAATTTGCTAAAACGTATATAGAAAGGTATATATTGAAAAACGATAATTAGTTTACATAAATTTTAACATAATTAGTGTAATATTTATTTATAGATAAATGAATAGTTATTAATGATATACGAAAATTAAGTATTTTATTTACGCAAAATGATAATAAGTAAGTTTGATAAATGTTATTGTTATGTAGGTAGATGTTCAGGTGCGGTTTATAATTTCGGGTAAGGCCGTGCGGCTGAACGTAGAGTTGACACTTTTTTTTTCCTTTTTCCAGAAACGATTGATTTTTTTTTCCAGAAACGAATGAAATTTTTTTTGAACTTCCATGTTATAAATTCTGCATTATTCTCTTATAAACTTTAAACTATTCCCATATAATTCATGAACTATTACTTTTTAATATATTATATAAAATTATTTATAAATTAATCGTTTATATGTTATGAACTATTCAATTATAATTCATGAACTATCATTTTATAAGTTATGCACTGTCCTTTATAAATTTTGCACGATGAACTATTCTATTATAATTCATTAACTATCCTTTTATAAGTTACGAACTATCCTAAGTTTTGAACTATTACTTTCACTCCTTTATAAATTTTGCATTATGAACTATTCTATTATAATTCATGAACTATCCTTTTATAAGTTATGAACTATCTCTTGATAACTTTTGAACTATCATTTTCATTCGTTTCTGAAAAAAAATAAAACATAAAAAAAAATAAAAAAAATTTGGACACATGTTTGCTCTACGTTCAGCCGCACGGCCCTACCGGAATAATGTGCCTTACCTGAACAACACCTATGTTATGTATTATGTAATTTAATTGTTTTAGTAAGTAAGAGGTTAAGTATATGGAGATATTAAAAAAAAAAAAAGAAGTAAGTTTGTTTAGTATACATTAATGTATTATATGATTTTAGCTATTTTAATATTTAAGATGTTAACTATATATAGATATTTGAAAAATTAAGATTACGTAAAAATAACATGTGACATTGAATACATAGCATAATGACAAGTGACAAAAATTTAACTATCTTATTCATGCAAAATAATAATAAGTAAGTTTGATAAATGTTATTATTATGTATTATGTAATTTAATTGTTTTAGTAAGTAAATGGAGATATTAAAAAAATAAGTTTGGTAGGTCGATATTATGTATTATATGATTTAGCGATTTTAATATTTAAGATGTTAATTATATATATATATATATATTGAAAAATCAAAATTACGATAAATAACATGTGGTTCATCCAATAATGTTCAATAATAACTATGTCAATTTCAAAGAGATTTTATAAAAAAGTTTCATATCACTACAATTAGACATGGATCCGAAACGCTGGTTTAGGTTTCGGAACCTACGATTTAGGTTTGGCTAAAGGTCAAACCTAAACTGGCCATAGCCCATACCGGCGGTTTATTAAAAAAAATCGAAAACTGGACCAAACCGGCGGTTAACCGATGGTTAGAGGACCAAACCGGCCGGTTTGGTCCATTTAAAAAAAAAACCTAAATCGGTAACCCACGATTTGGCCAAACCGGCAATCCTAAACCGTCGGTTTGACGGTTTAGGCCAAACCGGACCCATGACTAACTACAATAAATAGATAACGAAACCCTAGATAATACTTGGTCAGGTCAAACAGTAAAGAGTCAAACATATGACATGTGGCCCAAACTACACGAATATTATACCGTTTGCGAGACTTCCACTTCGAACCCAAAGACAATTCTGGATCATTTTCTGACTGAATATACGAAACATATATCTCCCTGCACAATGTCAAAAATGCACCATTCTTAGAAACGAAGCAAAAGCTTTAGAAAAGATGAATAAAAAGAATGCATTTGTTAATAGAGAATTGTAGTCTTTTTAGTATTGTGGGCATGCTTTCCACGGCAGCTTGGCAACTAAAGTGTCATTTCATGATTCACTTCCTTTCTACCAATTGTCTATTGACGTTAATTAGGGAATATTTGTTATTGTATTCTTGAATCTACTCATTCATTAATACTTTATAATGTCACATTTTGTAACTTCATTCGTTGCCGTAAATCAACTTTCTAAAAGATAGCTTCTTAGGTTACACCTTTTTTTATGTATCATAACTTAGATGTATACACAATAATTTCATTTATATCTTTGGTTGTTTTAGTGGTCGTTCCTCGTCTTGTTCCCTAACGACTAGGCTACCTATCGTTTTTACATTGTTTGTCGAGCTATTAGGACAATTGGGTTGAGGGCGCTCTAATACCATGTTACTTTTTCTTATATCCGTCTCGGACCAAATGACGTGGAGGGCACACGTCCGGTGAACCACACATATAAGAACACGGGGTTTCATACTAAAACCAATTGGCAATAAGAGTAGCCCGGATACTTATATGATAGGTTCACTTGATTGCGTGTTATCGATGTGGGATTCTTTCCCTTACATCTCAACACTACCTACAAGCATAGTCCTCGCTTGTAAAAAAAGGAAACTAAGGAAATTCGATTGTCTCAAAAAGTAGGGAAAATGAAATTGCAGTTCATACGTATAACAATCTTTTGGTTATTTTTTTTAAAAACTTCTATGATAAGTTGAAATAATATTTATAAATAATAACACTTTCAAAAAATATTATTTCTAACCAAAATAAAATAAAATCACACATTTAAATAATTAATTTTCATTATAATTAATATTAATATATACCTATTAAAAGAAATTAATAAATTGATGTTGTTAATTATTTCTGAATTGAACCATTTCTACTTAATATAGCATATAAATTTGGTGAAAATGGGTCACCGAAAGGTGTGTTATAGGAATTCGGCACAATTTGTGTCACATTTCCAGTCTTAATCAAAGCCAATAAAATACTTAATTCAATATATATTAATTGCCTACTTAAATTTATGCATGGCTTTACAACAAGCAATCCACTAGTTTTTCAGTTTTTGTTCCTCCAATTAAAAAGAAAGTGTTTTTGTTTATATTTTACATAAAATTAAAACAAAAGTACGGAATATTGATCAAATTAATTTGTAAAAAAAATTCTTAATCTTATTATTTATTAAAATATATTTAAAATTACAAGTTAATTAAAATAATAAAAAATCACACTCAAATTTGACCCAAAGAAGTATTGACTAAAATAAATATATATTTTATCTTTCTCAAGTGAGCAAAAGAATACTTTGCAATGAAATTAGGTATTGAAAGAAAAAAAATACTTGTTGCTAAAAAGAAGAAAAACTTAACAAAAAAAACTATGTCATGAAAGAGTTGACTCTCTTTCTCTCAAAATATATTATCAAAGATAACTAAAAAGTTAAGAGTTAACATAGCTAGCTAGTTAGCCATGGTGGATAGATATAGGTGTCATCAATTGATATATAAGTCAATTAAAAAAATCAGAACTTTATTGGTCTATTATAATTAGGGTTTTATGTTTATCATGTTCATACAACTATTTGATGCGGTGAGCTCTTTTTGAAAGAAGGTGTGATTCTGTTCGTAAGAAGGAGTTGAGGACAGGTGATCGAAACTTGAAGACTTAAAAGAAGAGTCAAAATTTGAGGTTTCTACCGGTGGTACTTGTGAGTTGTACTCTGCACTACTTCTACATTCATTGTCTCGTTGTTCTTCCTCTCTTTGCTTGTTTGTCACTTCTCTTGGTGCTCCATCGGCTCGTTGTGATCAAAGTGTTCTTGTGTTGTATTTTTCCTTTTTGCTTGTTTGGGTTCTCTCATGATGGTTAGTCCGTTTGCCGACTTGTTCGGCCTTTCGATCCATTAGACGGCGTGTCGTCTAGTGCATCAGACCGCTTTCCTTTATAAAAAAAATTTAAAAAATGTTAAACTAGAGTAATTTTTTCAAATATAATTAGGGTTTTATTTTTATCATCTTTTAAGTTTTAATTGTTGAATAATTGACGTCTTTCGTTTCTAATTAAATAATAAATTACTATATTTAATTTATTTAATTACAAATACATTATACAAAGCTTAGAAGCGATCATACCCTTTATGATATTTCTCTTATATTATAAAATATTATTAATAATTATATCATTTTGAGCAAATTCATTTTAAAACCCATTATCATAACTTTTTATTAATCAAATATCAGTTAAAACTTTATAAAGTTGTAATAAACTGTTTGACCAACTATCTAACAAAATTTAAACTATTTACAGAAGATTGTATTTTAACATACATTAGAATGTATTAGTTTGTTATATGTTACTTCCTCCGATCATAAAAAAAAATAATTTTTTAGTCACTGACACAATTATTAAGAAAGCTATTAAAAAAATCTTAATTTTATAAAAAAATTTCTCAATTTTACCACTTATTAAATGTTCACCTCCCTATCGCCAGCAAACGGCCTCTGATCAGCGACTTCCTTCCACTGATTCACAAAATCACTCGGAGAATCCACTCCTGGAGCGCCAAAGCCCTCTCATACGCCGGACGGGCACAACCTGTCAAAACAATCCTCTTTTCGGCAAGTCAGTATTGGTGCTCCTTGTTCTTCATCCCAACTAACGTAATCAGCACCATAAATGGGCTTATGCGATCCTATCTCTGGTCCGGCATCACTTCTAGCAGAAGAGCTTTGGTTGCGTGGGAGTCCATTTGTACCCCCAAACTGGCTGGAGGGCTGGCCTTCCCTGATCTTGCTACTAAGAACAAGGTTGCCCTCTCCAATATCCTTTTTGACCTCGATCGCAACTGCCCTAGCATCTGGAAGTCCTGGGTCGCCAAGCAGCTCTTCAAGAGGGGCGATTGCATCTGGAATTGTCCCCCTAGGACCTCTCACTCGCATTTCTGGAAATCTCTCCTCAATCTCAGAGATACTATCGCCTGCCAGACCCCTGGTGCTCCAAGGAATGCAATCCTTGCCAATCCGGATGGCTCCTTTGCTCGGAAGAAGGTCTACGATCACCTCAAACCCCTTAGCCTTACTATTCACCCCTCCCCTTACAAAGCAATTTGGCTACCCTCAAATTCCCCCAAAGCTTCCTTCATTGCCTGGCTCGCTAGCCTTAATCGCCTTCCCACCCTTGCAAAGATCCAAGAATGGAACCTCACAAACGATACAACCTGTAAACTATGCAATGCTGAGCCCGAAGATGGCAACCATCTTTGGAACATCTACAGCTACAGCACCCTGGTTTTGGATATCGTCTCCTGCTGGTTGAACACTCCCTACCCTGCTCCCTTCCTTGACGACGTTTGGGGTTGGTTGGCCTCCTGGTCCAGGAAAAAGCCTCGCCATCTGAACTGCGCTAGAATCGCTGCTGTTGTCGCCTTTATTTACCACATTTGGACTGCTAGGAACAAATTCCTCTACTGCCAGACTTTCACACCGCCAACTGATTGTGCCTGGATGATCATCAGGAGCGTCAAGATGCATTTCACACAAAATTGGAGGGATAGATCGGCCCTCACCCGCGACATGGCATCCACCCTCAACATTGCCCTCCATCTCAATTAACCCTCATCGTCAGCTCGATCCCCCTTTTCCCTCCACCCCTGCCACTGTGGGCTTGCTTTGTTGTCATTTAGTTGTGTTGTCTTGTTGTCGATATGGGTTTGAGTTTCACTGTGTAAAAATCCTCTTCCGATTGTAACTTTCCCCTCCCCAATCCAATACAATTACCATTTCAAAAAAATAAATAAATAAGTGAACCATATTCTAATATTTTTAAATAAAAACAACTTTAAAAAACTATTCTGACAACTTTCTCTTAATTAATAACCTTGTAAACATAAAGTGATATTTAAATTTGATTAAAATTTAGACCCTAAAAAGACATTTAAATATGATCGGAGGAAGTATATGAATCTAAGTTTGGCTGGACAAAAAACAGTTGCATCCCCAATTCAAAGGAGTAGTTGAAGCTACGTACGTGTGTGTATATCTTCTTACTAACCTATAATTTTAGCTTTTTGAGAGCACTAAATGTATCATATTAACACCATATTTTGTAACTCCTATGGTTATTATTCCTAACATTAATTACCCAATTAACCTCTAATATTAACTTCAAATTTAAAATATTTTACTACCCAATTAAATCTCCCAATTAAGCCTTTATTTTTGTAACTCCTATGGTTGTAACTCCTAACATTGACTACTCATTTTAACTTCTAATATTGACTTCATATTTATCTATAAAAACTCTTCTAGAGAAAGGACCGGTGAGGTTATGGTGCTTGTAAGAGTTTTGGACATTCACTTTTTAAGGATTCTCTCAAACTCATTTTTTAGGCTGGAGAATACGAACTCCGTTTGTATTCCAGGTAAAAATTGGTTGTGCTTGCATACCTTCATCATTGAATATTGAGTTGTTCATTATTTTATCTTACATACGTTCATAAAAAATTATCTTAACTTGCTCTTTGGATGTGAATGTGTTTTTTGTTATGCAGTTCATTTGGTTGGAGTCTAAATATTTGTGTACACATTGCTGCTTCTTCGAACCCTTCAAATTGGCATGAACCTGTTTCGGGAAAGAGAAAGCAGCCCCGATCATCCTTTTAATATCCTTTATTCCTGTCAAGTCAGTTATTGAAGTTTGTGTTACGTTTATGGAGACCCGACACAATGGATACCTTTTGCACTTCTCGTAGCATGAATTGTACCCTACAAAATTTGTACCTCAAGAAGCAATACAAAACAATAGTGAATTTGAATAAGTTAATTTCTTTTGACTGTTTTTTTATATCTCTTTAGTCATCCAATTATCATAACTAATTTTGTTGGCACCATAACAAGAAAATTGATATCGTCGATACAATAATACACTTTAACAATACTATTTTCAAGTCTAACATTTCAACTTAGAACAATCCGGGATAAAATTTACTATTCGAACATACATTTGATTTTGTTAACAATTATATTGTGAACTTATATTAATTTTGCTCTCGGTCTCTTATACATGGTTTGTTGTTCTTAACATCTTTGCTAAACACAATTTCATCTTTCAATTGGTCAAAATAAATTTAAGATTATTTTTGTTACACTAATTGCCTCTTTTAATTAGATATGAGTTAATAATCAAATAAACTCAATGTTTTTGCAAATTAAATATTAACTTAATAGCCTAATATATTATTTTCAGACTTTCTAACACATTATATATGGACAAGAGTATGAACTTAATTATCTAATAAACTACTTTTGAAACAATTTTTTTTAATACATAATTGACTCTTCTGAGACAATTTTTTACACATTAAATGTGAAATTTATAACATAATAAACTTCTTTGAGACAATCTTACACCATTATTTTCAAAATACGAGTTCTATATTTATTGATTTGGTAATGATATTAAAAATATAAGGTTAGAGCATCACTTGTATTCGAAGACCATTATCACAAGACAACTGATTAGTAGTATCCTTGATGAAAAATAGATATATGTATCATCTTATTATTACAACCGCGCGCAATGCACGCGGCCTCGACCTAATATATATATATATATATATATATATATATATATATATATATATATATATGTGTGTGTGTGTGACATTCCTGTTATAAATGAATAATGAATATTAATAATGAGATATAAATGAGTGTAGGTATCTTTTGTGTAGCTGTAAGGGCCAATAGGCAGTTGTGATTTGTCATTTGTTGATATGTACATTTATGTATGTGCTATACAAATAATAATGAATAATGAATTCCTTAGTTGTGATGCAGGATGGGTCACAAAAGAAGACAAACAACTATTGGAATTGGAATTGGGTCCATCCAATTTGCTTCCTACTTTCTAGTAAAGCCAATTAACATCACCAACAACAATATATACATGTGACCAACCCTACCCTTTAAAATTAGGTCCGGTCTTGAATCGTAATTATTATATCAGGTCCGATTTCGGTCGGACGATCCATGATATTACGGCCCGTCTGGTCCTGGACCGTAATATTTCGGACCGTATGTCAACACTTTGTTTTAGACTGCATTTTACAAAGGAAAAAGTATTTAAGAAAATCAAGACGGTCCGGACCGGTCTATGAATCGTTTCATACAAATAATGAAACGATATGATCCGATGTGTAAGATTCCGGTCCAGTTTGAACAACCCCAATATGGATGTCGTTGAGGTCCTTGAGGCAATATTTGCATTGTTTTTTGTAAAAGAGTTTGCATGCTATTACGAGGAATAGCATAGTAAGTATGTAACTTTATTGAAATTGTATAAATATAAATTATAATTTAATGAAACACTGGACAGCAGCCGGCGCCATTACGATGGGCCCATTCAATAAGGCTAAACACGGTGCAAAGTTTCTATGATATTTTTATATTACTTTTTACATCTATAATTATTTTAAATTATCATTGCTGAAACACAATATGGGCTATTTATTTATAATAAACTAATATTTTTAATATATATAGGCAATTGTTCAGGTAAGACCTTTAATTTTCGATAAGACTGTGCGGCTAACACGTATCCCAAATTTTTATTATTATTTATTTATTTTTTAAAATGAATAAAAATGATGGTGCAAAACTTATAAAGGGATATTGCATAAGTCATAAAAGTATAGTTCATGAATTATAATAGAATAGTTCATAATGCAAAACTTATAGAGGGATAGTGTATAACTTATAAAAGGATAGTTCATAACATATAAACGATTAATTTATAAATAATTTTATATAATATATTAAAAAGTAGTAGTTCATGAATTATAATAGAATAATTCATAACATATCAACGGTTAATTTATAAATAATTCGATATAATATATTAAAAAGTAATTGTTCATGAATTATATGAAAATAGTTCAAAATTTATAAAAGAATAGTGCAGAACTTATAACATGGTAGCTCATTATAGTTAAAAGCATCTAGAATATATTTTCTTCAAAAAATAAAAAATTTAAGACACGTGTCAGCATATCAATCGGCCACACAATCATACCAGAATAATAGGAAGTACCTGAACATCCCATATATATATATATATATATATAGGGTGTGGTTCCCATGAGAACACCCCTAATGTGAGAACATGAGAACAATCGTACACCGTTGGATGTGAGTATTAAGGGTTGAAATTTAGAGTAGATTTCAAAAATAATAATAACTACGAATAATAATAATTAGGAATCCAACAATAACTACGAATAATCCACTCAACCAACAATAACTACGAATAATACATTAAACGATATGACACATTCATAACAAAACTGATAATAATTACGAATCTGTTATCATGTTCTCACGTTAAGGGGTGTTCTCATAGAATCTATACTCTCTCTATATATATATATATATATATATATATATATATATATATATATATATATATATATATATATATATATATAACGAAGGTTTGATCGAAAAGGCAAAAGCAAAAGTGAGTGGGTGTGGGGAGTGAGTGGCTTTGTTGGGTGGCATCTTTCTTTCTTAATCCTCATTGCCTTTTAACAGGTCAGCTTCACATGGCCTTCTTTACTTTTTTTTTTAGTTGAAGGGTATACATTAACCGTTTATTTTAAAGTGTTAGGAAAAAAAAACCAAATTGATCTTCATCTCCCCTCCGCAAGTAGTCTCTTGCCAATCAACCCTAGAAAGGTAATGAAGTACAAGTTTTTATTAAAACAAAACTCCATTACTTATATGACTCCCACAATTGGTCACTTGGTGGGATGCACACTATGCCCACTACTCTCCCATCGTATTATAAATATTTTTTTTACTTTTTACACATAAAAGGCCAAGTTAAAATACTCATATATACTTACCTACCCATCATAATCTCTTATTTGGCCATATGGGATATGTTTACAAAAATATATCCTTTATATTTTGTCAAAGTATGATATAGACGGACTGTAGAGCGAGAGTCGTGTGAATACAAGCGTATATTTATGTTAGACTCAAACCCATCACATAAATCTGATAAAATTTCATTATTAAACGAATTGACAATAATAGGAGGAATCCACGATCCAATTAGAGAGTTATTACAGTGTGCATGGAAATATAATGTGAGTGGTCCAAGTCAAGATCTCATATAAAGATGAGTCGACTACCACGAGGGTTACATTTGTCGTTTTCAACTACAAAAGTGCAAACACCTCTTAAGTTGAGATGTGAATGCTTCCAATATATAATTAATTAAGCTCTAATTCTCTATCACACTTACCCCCGTTTGGTTAGAAGTTCGAAAACGAAAACGGAATGAAAATAAATCTAGTCCATATGCTTACCTTATCTATAAATATTTGTTTCTCTATAGGGCAACAATAATCAAAATTTCCTACAATTACTTAAACCACAAGGAATGATTTCATAAAATTTCATGAATAATAGCATACATATGGACTAAATTCGTTTCCATTTTCGGAGTTGGAACCAAACGGGCCCTTAAGTTTAAACATTAATATCAGCAAAGGATATATAGTTGTAAACCACAAAGTTTCTTAATTCTCATAATGAATGTGGTATCTCTTTGAGATTTTTGTATTAACGGGTCAATACACGAACATGTATTTTGTTTTAGGACATATCAAATATATGTAATTTAAGTATATATAATTTTTTTGTTTACGAATTTTGGTTTCAAAGATAACTGAGCTTCGGCTCCCTTTAGCTCGCGGACCAAACCCAAACCAAGAGTTGTAATCTTGGATCGGTTCGAGCGAACCTCATTCTTGCCCATACGAAAGAAACTAGAGTTATCCAAGCTAGGATGGTTCAAATTCCGGCCCGGACTAGATCTGGACCAGTTTGGAACATGACCCATAAATTTGTTGTTTGACCAGTTTAGATCCGGTCTAGGTTGGACAAGTTTGTCAATTTTTTAAAAGGTCAATTTTGGGTTCAAAAAGTATAAATTTTGTTGGCCCAACTGGACGCGGACCGGATTCAAATATTCAATTCAGGTCAGGTCCTATAACAAATTTTCGGCCAGGTCCGATCCAGTCCAGAGCGGATATTTGGAGGATGGAGAAGGTGAGCTGGGCCTATCAAAGCCCAATAACTTGATTCCAAACAGGCCCACTAAGTTCGGCCCAATTAGGCATTGCTTTCAGTTTTGGCTTCAACCAAAGAAGCGAACCCAAACCCAAACCGGATCCTCCTGAATCAATAAGCTTAGGGTTTCTAAACCGATCCTCTTGAATTATTTTATCAGTAAGCTTTGTCTGCAATACAAATCATAACACTTTTATGTCCAAAATGATGTCATATACGTCAATTCATTCTTCAAGATAAATTAACGGGAATTTTAGACGTACCGGCGAAAATCGCTATTGGTAATCATAACTACGCACGCGAAGTGCGGAGTTTCGCTTTCATATCTGGATTCAAACTACGCGTTTGATAAGCGTAGTTTGAAGATTTTTTTTCCACAGGTTGTTGCCCTGCCTGGTGCGGAGTTTCGCCTCCGTTCCTTATCCAATTTGGAGCCGTCTTGAGCCGGTGAAGATTTTTTTTTAAATAACTGCACAACTACGCTAATAGCAAGCGTAGTTGGATTTTTTTTAAACCAACTTTGGTAATGCCTATCAAAGTTGGAGTATCATTTTTTTTTAAAAAATAATTCACTCCAACTACGCTTACCATTAGCGTAGTTGAACCTTCTTTTTATTTAAATATAACTTCAACGTACTACGCTTACAACAAGCGTAGTTAATCGAATCCTATCGGCTTCACCTGAGCTCCAACTACGCTCGCCACAAGCGTCGTTAGTTTTCGGAGCTGAAAAACGAAATTACGCATTTCGCGTCCGTAATTTATGTTACTAATCGCGATTTTGCCGGTACATTTATCATCCGCCTAAATTAAAAGACGTACAATTTGCATAATCAAGGTTACAATAACTGTCAACGGGTCCAATCAAAACCAAAATTCCTCCATCTAGATTTGACAGTGACGTAATCAAGGGTTTTGATTTTTAGAGAAAACCCTACCACATATCTCATAGACAAATTAGAAAAACTAAATAAATAATAGAAATAAAGATCACATATTAACAATATTAGTGAAAATGAGTACAAGTACAATACTGCTACGAATGGACAGATGATTGTTTGCAGTGAAGAACGGCGTCGGAGATGGAGCTATCGGAATCACAAACATTCCGATAAACATCAGCTCCCACTTTACACCTTGTACTCGAATTCGACGTTCGCAGCATAATTCTCCAAGCCTTCCACAGCAAATTCCACCATTTCCTCTTCAGTCCAACTTTCCGGTTTCCGGCGGCCGGAGTATCAGGTTGCGGCGTCCGGCGGTTGAGATCGAGGAGACTGAGGTCGATGTCGAAGTATTCCGATGAGGAGTGGAGTCTCCGGACGTCTAACGAGAATCTCAGAGATTCCCCCATGAGTAATTCCATTGATGCCCTCGGCTTCCTCATCGTCTGCAGCCAATTCTCTGAGAAACTCTCTTTGCGATTTGAGCAAGAATCTCGGTTTTCTGGTTTCGCCATTAATGGGGGTTTTTGTTAATCTTGTGAGTTTTGTCATGCAAGGGAGACAACGTATGAATGTATTTATAGATGGTACTTTGTGGTTGCGAGACTGCAAATCAAGCTATGTAGTTGAAAGGCTAGGGGTCCATATACGTGTGACTTAGAATGGATTTCATGGCTCCCAAGGATACTTTAGTTCACTATCTACTAAACGTTAGGTTTGTTTGTTTTCACTAGTTAGTAAACGTTAGGGTTTTTACCGGCACACTATTAAGTTCCGTTTGGAAACACCAAACTTATTGGAGATGATGAAAAATATGGTAGTTGAAGCGAAACACGTTCTTAGAGGTCGTTTGATATCGATATCTTGATGATATGAGTATCACTCATACTCATACTCGATGTTTTGTATTTTAGAATATCGGTATCAAATTGATATCTATATATCCGAATTAGGTATCAAAAGAGACCAAATGCTTCCTTCCTCTCTCTCGACATTTCCCAACTTCCTTTCTTTTATTCTTCCCCACACGGAGCACTCTTCCTTCCTTCCCTTCTCCCGCCTCTTGCCGCCGCCAATCGGGATAGTCACCGCCGACCGCCTGCTGCTCTTGCCACCGCCCGGAGCAAAAACCACCACCGTCGTTGTCCCCTTCGCGCGAGGCCTCCAGCGCCTTGTGCCGTTGCTGCCATGCTCAGCCGTCTCAGTTCGTCCCTCTTCCGGCCACCCCAACCTGCTGTATTTGCCGGAACCGCTGGTGGTTCATCCATCAAATTTCTATGGTTTTGAAAATCCAATTTTCTTTTTCTTCTTGATACCCATATTTTGATATCAAACAACAATATAAAATATCATTCTGAGACCCATACCTGATACCTTTAATACGGATATCGATATCAAACAACCCATTTATATTTTCCCAAATGGTCCCTTTTGTGCGTAAATCTAATGTAAAATGGTCCCTTTTTGTTCATTAAGTGCTTCTGTCGTTTTGTTTTGTTGTGTGTTAACATTTAGCAAGAAGATGGTTCTCCTCATAGTTGGCACTGTTTCAACCATTCAGTGAAACCATCAATTTATATATATCTTCAAAAACGACAACTTATACAAAGCTAACAGACCTCTAAAATTCATGTCTACTTCCATAATATTTCATTTATTGTAGGCATCTTAAAAATAAATTTACCTTTTCTACTCAAAGTACTATTTTTTATATGTTCTTCCTCACAAACAACTCTTCTATTATTCTAATAAGTTTTTCCTGAGCTTATGTTGAAAGAACTAGTACATATACATTGCCAGTGATCAACGGTCACTAACTGAGTGTGGAAGTAATTGACATCCAACAAGTAAACGAGACAAGCGTAAAATCTTTACAGGTTGGAACATCATTAAAAAAAAATCTTTGTTTATTTATCAAATCATGTAAGTATGTAATCATGTGATTTGGTGAATTCTCGTTTATGATCTAATATTCTATCTTCTTAAAGTATTTTAAGACATATTGTATCGTAGGATATTTTCTTTATATAGGAAAATAAACGATTTACTTGATTCATTCGTGGCTGGAGACGGTTGAGTTAAATCATATCTTTTCATATGTTAATCCTCTATCTATACTAAGTCTTTAGTAGAATAGAAGGTTAGTTGTTTCGCAATTACATTTATGCGTATATGGAACTGAGTGAGTGAAGATAAAGAGAAGAGTTGCGAGCTTTGTTGGGATTGTTTTGGGATAAGAATACTAAGGAATCTTAAGAGGTACTTAGATTGAAGAGTTTGCCAAAACATCAATTAAGGTTAGAGAAGAGTTAAAACCCTTTCTAGTGGAGACACTATAGAGGCAAGTGATTTTAACGTTTGGACAATTAAGGTTTTTACTCTAAATAAGGTGTCTTATCGTTTTCTATTTATAATTTTATGTCCGTTGCCCGTACAATTCAACGTACATTATTTTACTTGTATATATTTGAATTAATGAAACACAATGTTTTAAATTTCAGAACAAAATATTCAAATAATAAAACACAAATTTTGAGTACACACTATAAAAGTCAATACATGCATTATAATTTTTTTGAAAAAACATAACCAAAAAAAAAAGGCGAAATAACCAAAAATAATCTGAACTATCAACTTTTAACCAAAAATAATACGAAGTATCAAAATCACTATTTCATGTACAAACTATACGCTAATTAGCCAAAAATAATCTGAACTATCAAAACCACCATTTTTGATACAATGTATACCCTACCTTGCCAAAAATAATCAGAACTATCTAATAGACAGTTTTTCATTAATAACTCATTATGTAAAAATATATTCATGGAAAAACACTTTATTTTAAAGTTTGAAATCATTATAAAAGTGATTAAAACTAAAAAAATTTATAGAAAATTATATTTTAACACTAGAGAAACAAATAAAAGTTTTTCCGAAATTATAATATTAAGTAAAATATTTATTCATGGAAAAAGAGCACCATATTTAGAAATTAAAAACATCATAAAAAATTAGAAACAAATTTTTTTGGTTGGAAAGTAAAAAAAAAATTGTGAGAAAATAATATTTACTAAAAAACTCATAATTAGTTTCCGAAAAATTGGTCATCAAATAAACAAATTTGATGCAAAAAATCACTTCATTAATCAAAGATATTAATTTTTTCCCCCATAAAAAAATATTTTACTTGATGACATATTCACGAGAAACTATTTTTTTGTTTCTCTAGTGTTCAAATACAATTTTCTACAAAAGTTTTTAGTTGTTATCAGTTTTATACTAATTTAATAATTTATATTAAAATATTTTTGCATGAAGAAATACTTACTTGATGAGTTATTAATGAAAAACTATGTATTTAATAGTTCGGATTATTTTTGATAAATTATTGTATAGTTTGTGTAAAAAATGGTGGTTTTGATAGTTTGGATTAATTTTGGTAAATTAGTGTATAGTTCGTATATGAAATGGTGATTTTGATAGTTCGGATTATTTTTGGTTAAAAGTTGATAGTTCATATTATTTTTGGTTATTTTGCCAAAAAAAAAATACAATAAGTATGAACAATACAAATAATTGAACTAATGGAATACAATATAAGTGAACTACTAAAGTTTTTGTTATATAAACACAAACTTTGACATGTTAATATAAAAACTTAGACTAAAATTGTGAAACTATGATTTTTCACAAAAAAGAATTTTACTAAAAATTATATTAAATTTTTTTTTTTTTAATTTCAACAAATTTTTTGTTCCATTTATATATACTAACGGTCAGTTCCTTAAAAAATGAATTTTTAACTCAAATTTTATTAACTAACACTTTACATTTTAGCAACATAAAATTTATATGTTTGTAATTTCACATTATAAGAAAACATTACACCTAAACGACTTCCATCAAAAACTTAAGGTATTTATGCTTGCATGACAAAGAACATAAAAAGGAGACGGTTTGGATGTGTTTCGACGGTGTTGGAAGAATCCGACTTCAACACATCCCGACGAAGTTGAAAAACAGAAACGTTAGAGCATCCCATTTGTGTTGAAATTAAAAATATATTTGTTGTATTCGAATGTTAACCAACAACTATTATAATATCCTTTAGCCACAGGTTTAATATTGTTAGAGTATGTGCCTAATATATTGGGTCGTATGTTAGGCTTATCCTTTGTTTGTTAGTTTATCTTTGTATCTTATCCTTTGTTAGTTTATTTTTTATCTCTTTATATTTATCTATATAAATAATATTTTATCAATGAAATAAATAAGCTTTTAATTCACAAATCTCTTCGTGGTATCATAGCACTTTCCTTAACTTGAGCTTATGCATAAAACAAAACCCTATCTACGCCGTCATCGCCGCCGTCATAACAGCGGTGATGGCGGCGGAGATATCAGAGATGACTTTGGTCGCGGTATCATAGAAGACTTTGGTCGCGATATCAGAGAATACTTTGTCCGCGGTATCATAGAATACTTTGTCATCTGTTGTTCGTCCTTAACACAAAAATTACCATAGGACCCTAATCAACCTGCGTCCTAAGCCCCGAAACTTACCCTAGGACGCTAATAAATATGTGTCCTAAGGCTCGAAACTTATCCTAGAATGCTAAGGCCCGAAACTTACCCTAGATGCTAATCAATATGCTTTATGAGACCCGAAACTTACCCTAGGATGCTACTAACCTGCGTCCTAGGGCCCGAAACTTACCATTCGACCTGCGTCCTAGGGCTCGAAACTTACCCTAGTACGCTAATCAACATGCGTCATAGGGCTCGAAACTTACCCTAGGACGCTAATCAACCTGCGTCCTAGGACCCAAAACTTACCCCAGGACGCTAATCAACCTGGGTCCCAGGGCCCGAAACTTGCCCTAGGACGCTAATCAACCTGCGTCATAGGGCCGAAATTTACCCTAACACGCTAATCAACCTGCATTTTTTTAAGGAATGGACCGTTAGCGTCCTAGGGTAAGTTTCGAAACTTATCCTAGGACGCTAATCAACACGCGTCCTAGGGCATGAAGCTTACCTAGGACGCTAATCAACCTGCATCCTAGGGCCCAAAACTTACCCTAGGACGCTAATCAACCCGTGTCTTAAGGCCCAAAACTTACTCTAGGACACTAATCAACATGCATCGTAGGTCTCATAACTTATCCCAGGACTCTAATCAACCTGCGTCCTAGATCCCATAACTTACCCTAAAACGCTAATCAACATGCTTTCTAGGGCACAACCTACCGGCGTCATATCCACGCCAACAAAATAAAGACCGATGAAGGAAGAGAGGTACATCAAGTCATTCTTCAGATTTCTATTGTTCAAGTTTTGAGTTGTTGAATCATACCTCCAACTTGAGGGGGAGTGTTAGAGTATGAGCCTAGTATATTGGGTCGTATGTTAGGCTTATCCTTCATTTTTTTGTTTATCTTTTTATCTTATCCTTTGATCTCTTTATATTTGTTTATATAAACAATATTTGATTAGTGAAATAAACAAGCTTTCGATTCACAAATCTCTTCAAATATTAGATAATTTTTTTTCAATCAAGATTTCTCGGACTATATGATTGATACCGGAACAAATTATTCTACCATGTTACAACTTCAAGTTTTTTTCCAATTGAGAGAATCCCATGAATTGAACATGGTTTATGTGAAGATTAAAAAATAGTGTTATTCACAAAGACACCATGTTTAAGCATAAATGGGTTTTGTACATTTTGGTTAACATACGAACGTCATGGTCAACTAAGAAGAAGAATGACATTGATCCCGATACGAAGAAATCTAGTAGACGAGTCAGTACATCAAGATATATTGGTTGTTTGTTTGAGTTGGATGGTCCGTAGAATGATCGTCAGAAATGAACATTGAGGGTTACTTGTGGTGTTCACAACCACAGTCTTTCAAACACCCTTAAGGGACATGCATTTTCCCGTCAATTTCTGCTATATAGAAGCAAAAAAAATAAAAATTGTCCAATAAGAAATACAAGGCTTCGTCGCGGTCGATAAACTCATACAATATTGAAAAGTGAACCAAGAACTCGGGTCGGGTATAAAACGAGAAATATCTTACAAACCATGAAATTGGGTGACCCGCACAACGTCATGTCTATCCAACTTATTCATACCGGGTTGAAGTTGAGAAAAAAGGTTATTGAAGGACGAAAAACAATCCAACATGCACTCCATTATCCGGAGGAAATAAATTATTTTTTCGGTTATCTGAGATGTCTTGATATGAATAAAGTCTTTGATTTATTTATCTCGCATCCGGATTCGAGGTATTTGGCTGAGCTTATTTTTCTCTGTCATTGATGAGAGTTGAAACATGATCCTCAAATCTCACCAATAATACAAGATCCGATTGTAGTAAAAGAGTCAAGACGAATACTAGAAACACGGAGTAATGATTTGACCGATTAATTATAAATAAAAAAACATAATAAAGAGAAACAAAAGATACTGATTGACCAACAAAAAATATGAAAATCAACCGATCAAGACAAAAGACGTAAGAATCATAACAATCGAATAACAAAAATCACGTAAGAGATAAAACAATCACAAGTTGGCCGATCGACTCAAGCAAGCCGGTCGATTGGTTTCGTAAACTTATCAATGCAATTCGTAGAATTAATGGAGGGAAAAAGGGTTTGTATCGATGGATCCAATATCAAGTAACCGAGAATAACTTAAATGTATAAACAAAAATGATAAAAGCATGGGAAATTCTGGTTGGTACCCCTGTGATATGGGGTATTCTAGAATTTGCCCAACGGTTTTTTCAAGTTCAAATTTTGCCCTTCAGTTTTGAAAATTTCCGGATTTTGCCCATTGTAGTCAAATTTGTTAACCTTGGTTAAATATCTTAGTTAAGGTTTTAAAAAAAAGGGAAATTTTTTTTTTCACGTGCCTGACTTTCTTCTTCTTCTTCTTCTTCTTCTTCTTCTTCTTCTTCTTCTTCTTCTTCTTCTTCTTCCATCGAACTCTTGAGCTTGCTCGCATGAGGATAGGGTTTCCTCTTCCATCGAAGACTTGAAGCTAGGTTTGGAGCTCGTTTGCGCCTTCAATCGAAGACTTGAAGCCGTTCTCCTCTTCCATCCAGGTTTGAAACTCTAATCTATCAATTTCGGAACCCTAATCCCTAGTTTCCTTAAACGTGCAAATGTCAGCTTTGTCGAAAGATGAAGCTGAGGCTGCCAATGTCGAAAGAAGAAGCTGATTCAAACAAACCACGCTGTAAAACATGAAAACTGAATCTCCAATAAGTTGGCAACTTGCCAACTAGGAACCGGGATTTGTACTTTTTAAAACCTCACAATAAGATGGCAACTTGCCATACGAAGTGTCATGATTTCCTTGGAGCTCCTCTAAACAAAATTTTTTTGTTTCATATACCATTGTTTTCTTTATCCGAACATCATATCTCAACTTAAGAAGCTCATTTATCTCCTTCATTGAAATATCCGGATTTGCTTTTACATCATCCACTATCTTCTCTGCCGCCCAACACATGGTTGTCATGAGATTAAACTCAGACAATCTCGTGCAAGTATGCTCTTATGTTAACTTTTTGATAGCCCAAGTATATCCTTTTGGGAGTTTAGAAGCATGTAATCTCCATTCACACCTTGGGTCAATACAAGTAGGGTTTGTTTGAAGATTCAGTTTTCATGTTTTCATGTTTTACAGCTTGGTTTGTTTGAATCAACTTCATCTTTTGACATTGGCAGCCTCAACTTCATCTTTCGACAAAGCTGACATTTGCACGTTTAGGGAATTTAGAGATTAGGGTTTCAGACCTGGATGGAAGAGGAGAACGGCTTCAAGTCTTCGATTGAAGGCGCAAACGAGCTCCAAACCTAACTTCAAGTCTTCGATGGAAGAGGAAAGCCGATCCTCAGGCGAGCAAGCTCAGGAGTTCGATGGAAGAAGAAGAAGAAAGTCAGGCACGTGAAAAAATTTTCCCCTTATTTTTTTAAACCTTACTAAGATATTTAAGAAAGGTTAACAAATTTGACTACAGTGGGCAAAATCCGGAAAATTTTAAAACTGAAGGGCAAAATCCAAACTTGAAAAAACTGTTGGGCAAATTTCGGAATACCCATACCACAGGGGTACTAACCGAAATTTTTCTAAAAGCATTCCGGAATCCAAATCACCACAACAATGAATTAAAAACTTAATTGATAATAGTTATATCAAAATATCATAAATACTATGTTAGGAAGGTAACAACTGTACAAAACTCTCACATTTTGTAAAATATTAAAAGTATCAATCATTCAACTTTCACATCTTGCATTTTAAAACCTTAAAGTACAAATATGTTAAAATTAAATCTATACACAACTCTCACATGTAACATAGAAAAATCCTAAACTACTATTACACATAATTTAAGACATAATCATATGGAATTAAGGATAAATATCATTATCAACATCATAGATTATTCATGCAAAATTGGGCTCTTCAAACCTCATAACAAAAGAAAGTAACAAGACACCAACTTACAAAATTTCACCTTTTATTTACCGAATAAGACAAAACCGGTCAGCCGATTGGCTAGTGTAGGTCGGTTGACTCGTACAACTTGGATCGTGAAAATCTTGAATGCAAGTTGGATAATTAAACTAGTGGCTAAAACTTCTTATTTGTGGGGAGAGTATATAACTTAATTCTCCTAAGGTTAGAGGCTAATCCTACATACAAATCCCTATCTCTAAGGAATAAAACTTTAAAAGCTAAATCATATCTTCCAAGTAAGAATATCTCTAATTAAAGATATGATTATGACATAGAAGAGATACATCGTCTAAAACGGATACGGTTGGCGGGACTATCCGACCGACCTTGTAGGGATTCCGTTAGTTGACTTGTCGCGAGCGATCTCCATTTCTTTACTTACGGGTCTCATTCAATTTAGTTTTATCATTAACTTCCTTACTATCAGGGAGAATCGTTAGTGTGTTGTAGATATTCTTCCGCTAATGATTTTATTTCAGCTCCCGGAGGGCCTAAAATGCATGTATAATAACACGAACGTACTAGTAAACTTGCAAAATACCAAAAGGAAATTTTTTTACCATAATGTGATGCATACTACACTATATGCTCAAAGTATGAATACAAATGATGGTGGAAGAAGACGCTAACATGAATGTTATCAAATTCTCCATCCTTGATCCTTACTTGTCCTTAAGTAAATACAAAGGGATAACTTTATGTGAAAGACTTGTATTGTCTAAACTAATAAGATCAAGCTCATTCAAAACCAAAGTCATCACCATACACATGATAGTAATATGGATAAGTAAAAGCTTATAAGTTTCATGATCACTCAAGGAAATGTGTATAACTCTCTCACGTGTTGATATGTGGATTAACCTTAATTGTATGGTCCGATCTTTCGACACTGAAAGACTTAATAAAAAGACACTAAATAAAAAAAAGAAATGGAAAATAAGATGATCTGACGGTGGATGGATCGATAAATGGATAGATCAAGGTCCAACCCTAAGCAACAACTCAGAAGCACGATAAGACGCGATAAACCTTGTCACACAACCGACAATCATTATGTATAACCCGACTGCATTAATTTATGATGTTGATGATGATCTATATCCCTTGGAATGTTTATCTCTAAGAGTTATGGTAGTTTTGGGTTGTCATTTGCAAAATGCGAGATCCGAGTAGAGGTTGTTTTATTACTATTTGTTCTTTCACGTGTTCATGGAAAAATACGAGAGCCGGTTCACTCATTTCATATTCCATAAAATGCGATAACCCAGTAGAATTGTCCCCCGCATAACATGATTACATTTTATCATGGATTTATCAATTGCAATTTATATATGTATGTTGTGGTGATCTTGATCGTGTAACTATTTTATTAATCTTTAATACATTGAAAACCTTGTTACGTGCAAAGTCCTTGCATATGAATCTAGTAACGAACAATTATTCCCTCTCCCTTATTTTACTATTTTCATCTCATCTTTTCTATAAGGGTTGACAGGTCTGAATAAGTCGGCCAACCAGTTTGGTTTTCCTTGCCTTCGTGATTTATACTCTTGTTCTTTCGTTTTCTTATGATCACGTGCTTCTATCGGCCAATTAGTCGACATTGATCGGACGGTTGATCTTCGTGTTTTTGTTTCGTTTTATTATATATTGGTTTCATTATTAATATTTCAAATCAATTCGTTACTTTCTCTGAGGTCGATCATCATCCTATGACTACAACTAGGCTTTGAAATTATTTGCGATATTTAAAGTTTGCGTTTCAACCCTCGTCAAATATAGTCTGTAAAGTAAAACTAGTATCGATTTTCTATCTGACAGACACCGATGCAACACTATGCACCAAATAAATTCACTCTAAATTACAAAATCAACAAAAGACAATATTTTAAGAAAGAGAAAAACAGAAGCATTAGGTATGATCATATATTTTATAGGTGGTACGTATTTTAGGTTGTCATACACATCGTTGGTATCTAATGTGGATAGCTATCCGTTTGGTATAGATAGAAATGCCCCGAAAGTTAGACAAGGGTCCCATTGATTCCGTATTGTCTAGGAGGAAAACAAATGAACCCACAAGAGAGCCAAGAAACAATGGCCAATGTCATTAAGCCAAGCTGCCTGGGAAAGAAAGGAACTCTTGCCTGATGGGTTACTTTCAAGAACATGAACCATATAATAACTCAATATTGCATCCACTTCATTTCGATCATACATTATTTGGACCGACGAATGTTTTTATGCTGTCCTTGACGGCTCAACAAACTATTAGTAGAATATATGTCCTTCTAATCACATCAAAATGTCTTGACTAATCAATATATGTATAGATGGTGTTTAGGGTTTGAAGTTTTCTAGGGTTTAGAAAATTAGTCCATATCGCTCAGTTCAATAATACAAATCAAATGCATGTATTAAGTATTTCTAGATCTATTTTTTATATATTAAAAATATCAATATTAGTACAAGCCCCAAGGTGTCAAACGGGGCTGACGGATCGGGTTCGTGTGGGTCACGATAAGCTCGTGTTGAAACTGGTCAAATTGGGTTTTCAAACGGTTTATTCCGGGTTGAGTCAGACATCAATTGTTCGGATAACCATCTAAAATAGCATTAGGCATAGACAAACCAAGACCGTGGTTTCCAACTCACGTAACTATCAATCTAGCGGTTTGGCGAGTATAGAAAAATCCATGAAGCATTTAGAAATCCGGAAAAGAATAAGAAAAACCTTCACTTGTGGCCCTTCAGTTTAAAAAGGTACAATGACCAGAACTTTTTACGATGATTATAAATCTTGAAGCTTAGATAAACTAGTACTCTCAAAACCAAGTTCTTTTAAATGAATCCAATAAAACAAACTTCGCTTTTGACCCTTCACTTGTTTTATCTAGACCAAATAAAAATATCACTTCGTTCAACGGTAATTAAATCAAATTATGTTTTTACTTAGTATACAAAATACAAAGGTCTTTAATTAGTATAAAAAATCATATTGAATCATGAACGTTGATCTTATTAAATCATGTGGTTGAGGTTTGTTCTCATTTTTACCGTAAGTTGTGTTTTTACTTGATCCTATCCCTATATATATATATATATATATATATATATATATATATATATATATATATATATATTTGTGTTGTGTGTAAACAATAAATCAAATTATTATAGGGATCATCCAGTTATCAGATCAGGAAAAAGTTTAGTCAAACATGATTGAAGATAAAGCAAAAACAATCTACAAAATCAAAAAAGACATAGACTCGCAAATGGTTGGTTCCAACGGGACAAACCTTCATAGCAAAGCTAATAACTACTTGACAACTAGAATAAGGAGGAATGATAAGAATATTAAATTCAGGAAGAATCAGCGTATCTAACCATAAGTCTAAGATATGCTTATATAGGGGGGAATAAGAGTCTAGGGTTACAATGAATATATGTTTCCCAAAGATAAAATCGGAGATTTGGAGACTCTTTGTAGCGGCGCCGAAACGGGCAACCAAATGGCAACACAAAGGTCACCTTACGACCGTATACATGCCATTTGATGGACGTTTAGCTAGGTTATTGCAAAGCTCTTGATCTGGGCTTCAAAGTTGGGATTTGACACCAAAGTCTCGATCCAAACGTCCACCCTACAACCGTTTGGCCGTTCATCTTGGCCATTTCACGTGTTTATGCTTCTAATCTCAAATTTTTCACTTCAAAGTTAATCACACGGACTTCGTGTTGCAGTTCCTCAGTCATATGGGTCTTCTCTTTGGTCCTAACTCCATTTAGGATACAATATTGGCGCATTTGATGCCGTAAATGTCTTAAACACATCGAATTACAAAAAGTGGACGCTTTCCATACAAATAGACATATATCGGATGGAAAAGAGGGTAAAATATGCATAAAAACAAGGTGTAAAAAGTGTTACATTTGACACTCATCTTACTCTATGCATTCTTTGAATGGTAGTCGGTATTTTATGTTGTTTGTTGATGACTATTATAAATTTGTTTGGGTTTATTTTTTAACAGATAAGTCTCAGGTTTTTAATATTTTTGTTCAATTTCACAAAATAGTGAAAACTCAATTTGGTTGTGATATTATAAATTTGTAAACTGATTGGGGTAGAGAATTTTGTAGTGTATTCACATTTCACCGATCTAGTGGCATTCACCATTGGATTTCTTGTTCTTATACTCGGGAAAAAAACGGTACGGTTGAGCATAGAAACCGTATATATAATTGTTGAAAAGGGCTTAACATTTCTTTTAAGACAACAACATACTTACATAATCAAACTATCACTCAAACACGTGATTTTAAATCCTCGTATCAAAAATTGAATGATAAACAATCAGTCCATAATTTTTTTAGAAAGTGTTAGTTGTCTTTGTTTTTCATTCATTCTACCCTACAACAACACCAAAATAGATTTTAGGTTTCTTCTTGTAAGTTCATTACTATAGTGCTTCACATCAGGGTTATTTGTGTTTTCATCAATCAACATCTCGTATTTACATCTCGCATCATGTTTTTTTTTAATGAGGACCATTTTCCTTTTGTGTTGATGTCTCTTGTTCCACCTAGCCCGGCACCATCTTCCACAACCCTCTCTTACATCTCTCCTTGATCATGTTGCCACTCTTGACCATCAACCAAATATCCCTCCAGCACCACAACATCTCCCACTCCTAAACCACCTTGTCCAGCAATGACTCTTCTCCTTTTTCTCGTGACTATGCTCCTGTCACTACCGGATTGCAGACAATAGTTATCATCCTATGTGTACTAGAGCATAAATAAATTCCCTTTACTTCTCGCTTATTTAGTACCACTCTCTCCTGGTCCCAACTTTGATCCCCGCACGGTGGTTCAAACTCTAAAATTTCCTTGTTGGTCAAGTGCAATGCTACATGAATATAATGCCTTAATGAAAAATAACACTTGGTCTCTTGTTCCACGTCCCTCTCATGCAAATTTGATTGGTTATAAGTGGATTTTAAAGATTAAATGTCATCCGGATGGAACAATGGATTGTTATAAGGCACGTCTCGTTGCAAAAGGTTTTGTTTAAGCGGAAGGAGTCGACTTCTTCGAGACATTTTAACCATGTGGTTAAACCCACCACCATCCACTTGTTACTTTCTATTAGTCTCTCTCATAGATGGGTCATCCACCAACTCGACATAAACAACGCGTTCATTAATGGTGACCTTTCTAAGTTGGTTTACATGAAGCAACCAAGTGTATTTTTAGTGTTTGTGTACGTTTTTAAAACACAAACACTAAAAAAACACAAACACTCCAAAAAAACACTAGTTTATCTCAATGGCTCCGTTTGGTAAGAACATAAATTAAGGAGATTAAGATTATAAGAATTAAAAGGGAGAAATAATTCTCGTAATCTCCTTTGGTAAGAGAATTAAAGAGATTAAAGGGGTTAGATTACGAAGATAAAGGGAATTAGAGTACGAGAATTTTGTAATCTTGCAAAACTTTGATTATAGGGATTATGAAAATTACTGAAGGTAAAATATCACTTTTACCCCTCTTTTTTCCGTCTATAATAAAATATAAGACGTACTTTTTTGTAAAGCTAAGACTAAAATGGAATAGTTAAGGGAAGAGCATTTTACTTTTTATTGGTGCTGTTGGAAAATCTGCACAGATAGGATCGCCACTCTCATTCCGGATTGAGCCACTCGTCGCTCACTCTTCTTTTCAATCCTTTAGGACTTTAAGATATGTCCTGAAAAAATAAGATTTTTTTTCCTAAGTTAGCTCGTCTTTGTCTTCGTCTTTGTGTCTGCCGATTCAATTGATGTTTACCCACAATCATATTAATTTTATCAAGCACTCCTTTCACTTAAATCCATATCCATATTCTTAAACAATTTCAGCCCCTAAATTCTTCATCTAAATAGTTATCTTCATCTTCATCCACGTAATCTTCCGTTATCAAACAGACACAATGACTTAGCAATTAATCTTAATAAGCAATTAATCTAAAAGTTGATAATTTTAGATTGTGCGGTTTATAGAGATTCTTACATATTACCGTAAGAATGGTTCTCATCTAACCCTATATATTATAACTCTAATTAACTTAAGAAGAGTAATATGAGAACCGAAAGTTAAAATTTTACCAAAATAAAAAAAAAATAAAACAAAACAAAAAAACACTCTATTAAAGCTTTCGGAAAAACTCTCCAACAAGCTCATTAATAATTTAGAGGGAAAAAAATATAATATTTCTTTAATCTCTATAATGTAAAATACTACATAATTTTAAATAGAAATATCCACTCCAAAAATTACACAAGAAACCATTACAAACAAACAATAACTCTCCTAATCATTAACTTATCAAATATTGGTGAGCTTTTTGAATTGTAAGTGTTTAACACATGATAAACAATTGTCACCAAAGTCAAATAATAATGGGTGACAGACATGTATTATCATTATCTCACTCTATAGACCACCTAACTCAAACACTTAATTGTGAGCGTTTTTATCGGATAATTTACTAATTATTATTATTTATGATTAAATAAGTCAAAAAATTTTAAAAAAACTATGGTTGATACCCTCAAGGTTTTTCTTTTTCCGGCTGGTGATCAAGAAGTTTTATTTTTCCGATTAGTGCCCTCGAGGTTTCGGTTTAGTCTATTTCATGTCCAATTTTTAACCCAACCTTTACTTAGTTATTTTCTGTTAGTTTCTAAAAAAAAAAGGGGGATAAAGACTCTTCTTTGCTCGATACATCCTATATAGATTACGAACAAAATACATTTGCTTCATCACTTTCTCTTCTTTTTTGTTGAAATTTGTCGTTGTTGCCTTCTTCCTTTTCGAAATTTAGGTTTGATCTCTTCTAGACGAATTTTGTTCTTTGAATTTTTGGGTGATTTAGAATTAGGATTTTATTTATGAATTTGATTTTCGGTTAAAAAAAACATCGACTTTTGGGTGACTATTAAACTTTAAGGGTATACCGGAAAGCGATAATGTTGAGAACGACCCTGAATTTGTGCAAGGATGAGTTTTAGGTGACAAAACCATTACCTGAATTGCATTTGCATTGATAAATTTGTGTGAGGAAGAATTTCGATTTTTGGGCGAATACTAACAATTTCTCTGTAAACTATATTCTCTAATCGGAAACTGAAAATTATCAAACACAAGGTACATTATTTTGTTATCTGATGCTATTTCCATATCTCATCTATAAGCCAACAAATTTGCAAGGTTTAGAATGTTTATTGTCTTAGTTGTTGTAGACAACCACTGAAGAGAGAGTCCCATGGGATAATTGATTAATAGTTTACCGTTGTTTTCCCCTTATTTTTCAGTTTTTTTATATTTTAAAATATAAACTAACATAAAAATTACTAAGTGATGGTGGAGTTAAAAATTGGGCAGGATCAAACCTAAACTTCGAGGTACTACCAGAAAAATAAAACTTCATGGTCAGAAATCAAAAAAGGCGAAACTTCGAGGACACCAAATACGACCGTACCGCAACATATGGGCCGTACCTGAACATTTACCTCTATATATGTGGATAATATATTTTTTTAAAAATTACTTTTTTTTTTAGATTTTCCTTTTCAAATCTAATGGAAGGAAGACATATTGTTGGATAAAAAGAAGTTTAAGTGTAGAAATGGATTTTGAATGTCTCAGCCGACCATAATACCAATCAACAATATATATGACTTTCTGTAGATCCTTTTTGCTATGCCCAACTTTGTCAACAATCTAGTTCAACTAACCATGCAAACGTGTCCACCTTACCACTTATTAATCAATTTCTTTGCACTATTATAAGTAAACATGCAATACCAATGCTGCACTGTTTTTGCCTAAATGGGATACTCCAATATGGTTTCAAACAAGCCCAACTTTTGCTCATTTGGAGTTCTAAAACATGCCGTATTATTGCCTGTGGCATTTTTGTATACTGGGTTCCTATTCAGTACAGCCGATTCGCAACTTCAGATCGGAACTCGGTTGCTAGCGAGCGACAACAAGGCGTGGCTCTCGGGAAACGGAACATTCCAGTTCGGGTTTACTGAGGTGGATTCAGAGGACCGGTTGCTGTTGGGGATTTGGTATGCAAATACTCCTGGAGATAGGGTTGTGGTCTGGTCAGCTAACAGGTAAGAGGTTATATTTCTCTATTTTCATATATATACATATTGATTTCGGTAAGGAGACTCCTTATAGAGGAGTAAGGAGAAATTTTATTCATTTTTATACTATATATACTATGAGTTCATTTTTTAGGAAAAACTACAAAAACTGAACTCGGTTATATACAAAAAGCAACAAAATTTTCTCCTCGCCTCCTCCTCACACGAGTCAACCCTATGTTATGTATATGGGTGGACAAAAAAAAAGCTCATATTTGGTTATGGTATCTAATTGATATCTTGATATATTCCTAAAATTTCTCTTTTTCTAAAGAAAAATCTTCATAAAATTACTTTTTTTGGGTTTATCATTCATATACTAAATCCTACCAAATAAAGATATCAGATATCAATATTATATATTGATATCGATATCTGATAACCATTTTTCCAAAATAGTAATGAAAGTGGATTACGTAGGATTTTTGAACGTGGTAAGTAAAAGCTGAACGACGTGTAGAGAAGTTAGAAAGAGATAGCAAAAACCCTGAATTCCACTTATCATCACTCTTTCTAGCCTTCACCAAATTCTTTGCAGGTTTATATCCATCTAACCCTAACAAAAACCCAACCAATCCCACTCTATTTCACTTCACAGAAACACTCCGGTGGGCAAAGAAGCAGCCGTCCAATTCGACGCCAGCGGAAACCTCATCCTCCTTGCAAGCCTCAACTCAACCTCCCACCCAATATGGTCAACCAACACCACTGGAGCCGACACTGCCGTCCTCGAAGACACTGGCAATCTAATCCTATACAGCTCCGACAACCCCCGTCGTCGCTTATGGGAATCCTTCTCGCACCCGTCCGACACTCTTCTCCCTGGACAAACCCTTGGCGCCGGAGTTGAGCTGGTGTCCCGAAACTCCGGTGCAGGCTACTACACCCTCAAGATGCTGCAGCAGCCGACGTCACTCAGCCTTGCTCTTAGCTATAACATCCCTGATCCGTATGGAGCTGATACGTACTCGAATTATTCGTATTGGGATGGGCCCGAGATTTCGAATGTCACTGGTGATGTGGTGGCTGTGTTGGATGATGAGGGCAGCTTTGGGATTGTGTATGGTGACTCGTCTAGCGGCGCGGTTTATGTGTATAAGAATAATAGGGATGATCGGGGATTGTCTTCTGCCGCGAATCAGTCTGGTGGATCCGATGTTCTTCGTAGGTTGGTCCTTGAAAACAATGGAAATCTGCGGTTGTACAGGTAACTCTTCTTTGCACTGATGTAATTATCTCATTAACATATGAATCTGGGGTTGATATATGACCATGTTCTAGGTATGACAACAATACAAGCCAATGGGTATCCGAGTGGGCTGCCGTCTCCGACCCCTGCGACATAGCAGGCATCTGTGGGAACGGTGTATGCAGTCTGGACCGGACCAAAACCGAAGCCACTTGTACCTGCTTGCCCGGAACCACCAGGGTTTCAGGTGACACCAATGACCGCTGCATCGAAAACTCAACCTTAACAGGAAAATGCAATGCCAACCATCAAAACCTCACGTCTAAGTTCAAGATATCCATGGTACAACAAACCAACTACTACTTCTCCGGCGACTCCATTATTGCCAACTACTCGGAAATATCCAATGTTTCCGGGTGTGGGGACGCCTGTCTCTCGGAGTGTGATTGTGTTGCCTCGGTTTATGGGCTGAGCGAGGAGAAGCCATACTGTTGGGTGCTTCGGAGTTTGGATTTTGGTGGGTTTCAGGACCCTAGCTCGACACTTTTCGTCAAAGTTCAGTCAAATGGGACGAATGGGTTTTCGAAAGATGATTCCCATTCAAGATCCGAGGGGATCGACACGAATAAGGTGGTTGTGCTTCCCATTGTTCTTAGCATGGGGCTGCTAATAGCATTGCTTTGTCTTTTGCTGTACTATAATGTGCATAGGAAGAGCTACTTGAAGAAGGCCATGGAGAGCTCTCTTATATTTTCGGGAGCACCCATCAACTTCACCTTTCGAGATTTGCAAATCCGGACATCCTGCTTCTCAGAGCTTCTCGGAACCGGTAAGTACACTCAAGGACTGATAACATGCGTGAATTACCAACTATTCCTCTCCATAATCTAGGGTTGTGCTCTAATTTGTGCAGGAGGATTTGGAAGTGTTTACAAAGGAAACTTGAGAGATGGGACACCTATTGCAGTGAAGAAGCTGGGTAAGGTTTTGCCGCATGGAGAGAAGGAGTTCATCACCGAAGTTAACACAATCGGCTCCATGCACCATATGAACTTGGTTCGCCTTTGTGGATATTGTTCTGAAGGCCAACATAGGCTTCTAGTTTACGAGTTCATGAAAAACGGGTCGTTGGACAAATGGATATTCCCATCAAACTACAACCGGGAGAACTTCCTAGACTGGCCAACGCGATACAAGATCGCGTTGGGTACAGCACAGGGCATAGCATATTTCCACGAGCAGTGTAGGAATCGGATCATCCACTGTGACATCAAACCCGAGAATATCCTTTTGGATGAGAACTTTTGTCCAAAGGTTTCGGACTTCGGGCTGGCGAAGCTGATGGGGAGAGAGCACTCCCATGTGGTGACCATGGTGAGGGGCACCAGAGGGTATTTGGCCCCTGAATGGATCAGCAATCGCCCCATAACTGTCAAGGCAGATGTCTACAGTTATGGAATGCTTTTGCTGGAAATTGTCGGCGGCCGAAGGAACCTTGACATGTCTTATGATGCTGAGGATTTTTTCTTTCCTGGTTGGGCCTTCAAGGTAATTAAAAAACTTCCCTGCAGGTCATCATATTTTTCTTCTTTTTTTTAAATATAATAACATACTAAGATTCTATACTAAATCTAGGTGTTAGGTCACCACTCATACAAGTTGTAATAAATTTCAAGCTAGAGTTATTTTTCAGTGAGATTATTTTGAATTTCATGTTGAAAATATAACTCATCTAAGAATATTGGGTGATCTATATTTTGGCACTTGTATTATTTTGGTATATTCTCTTTAATTTAGCAAGTCTGGTCTAACTAGATCTCATCTGGCTATACTCAGGAGCTAACTAGCGGGGAAGCAATAAAGGTTGCAGACAAGAGATTACAAGGGATGGTAGAAGAAGAAGAAGTTGTAAGAGCCTTACAAGTTGCCTTTTGGTGCATCCAAGATGATGTTTCGAGCAGGCCTTCCATGGGTGAGGTGGTGAAGATGCTTGAAGGATCGCTCGACGTCGACACTCCGTCTATACCTCAGACAGTTGCAGAGTTGATTGAAGAAGGTTTAGAACAAGTGTACAGAGCCATGAGAAGAGAGTTCAGTCACTATAGCTCTTTTACTCTCAACACCAATGCCACTTCTCGTGCTACTTGTAGTAATTCTACCATGTCGCCTCGTTGATTGACCTGCAACAGTGTTTTGGTAACCTATGCCTTTGTTTTGGGCCAAGTTTTATGCTGTTGAAAATTGGTGATGGCACAAGAAAGATTGGCTTGTATATAGTTTCAATCTGTTAGACTGTTAGTTGTACTTGTAATCTTGTATCATATACTCTGTCCATCATTTCAAGAAAAAAACAATATTCTTTTTAAGGGCATTTCTTTTATTAAATATTGAACTGTTGGATCTTTCAGTCGCTTATAATGAAGCAACCTGGTTAGAGTACTCCTCAATCCAACAATAAGGCAAACCCAGATGACTCGGAAGTAAAAATAAATTAAAATGGCTTGATCCACTAGTATTTTGTAATAGTATCTACTTTATTGTTATGTTTCTAAAGGGTAAGTTGAAACAAATGAGCATAATCATAATTATCATAACTACTAAGGAGCTCAACCATGTAAGAAAGAAAGAAAAAAAATTCAATACAAAAGAATCTACCTTAGAAACCATAAGTGCTGATCAACTTGGCGTACGCAGCAAGAAATTTGAAGCCACGATGCTTCAAAGATTCTTCATGAATCTCAAGGAATTGTCCATGATAAGAAATTTCCCAGACCAGATTATATTCAACCCATCCTACATGACTAGTCCCCCATCAATGGTGAAAACCTGCATTAGAGAAAAGGTTTAATTCTACTTTTTCTTGTTTAAATGGTGGCTAGCTGAGGAATAGGAAGTGTTCATAAGGAAACTAGGGCAGTACCTGGCCAGTGATATAGCTGGCAGCGGGGTTGAGAGCCAGAAACTCTACTAGTCCGGCAACTTCTTCTGGTTGTCCATATCGCCCTGTAATTATTTTTTAGCTTCGGGTTAGTGATTACGGAAACCTAAACTAGCCTATAAATAATACTAGTTTACACGGGAGGCATTGCTGGCTATTGATTAAAGTGATTATATGTTTTGCCACCAAGTGAGCAAGATTTTGATGACTAACCTAAAGGAATGTTCTCGAGAATTTTCTTCTCAATGTCTGCTCCGAGCTTGGAAGTCATGTCAGATGCAATAAACCCTGGGGCAATAGCATTGACCTACAAAGGTTACCCCGCTCAGTTAGTTGCATGTATTGACCAGAAAGGCATAATGGAGAAAAACAACAAGCATACATTGATATTCCTGCTTGCGTATTCCTTTGCAACGGATTTAGTCAAACCAATAACACCAGCTTTTGCAGCACTGTAATTGGCTTGCCCAGCATTGCCCATCAGTCCAACAACTGAAGCTACATTTACAATCCTTCCCTGCCAAAATGAACAAAATTAAGTTTTCAAAGAAAGCAATTACTTCCACAAAAGGAGGAAATAGTTCTAAATTGAGAGGCTTTTGAGACATACATTGAGTCCAATAAAAACGAAAAAAGGAATAGTCAATAAAGTCCAACAAAAAAAGAAAAAGAATAGTAAATAAACAAAAAATGGGCATGGAAGAATAAACATTTAGAACTCCTAGGAGTATAGTCTTAAATCCCAATCAAAGTAGAAAGATTGGTGTTCACGTGTGCAGACCCTGCTCAGATGGCGGCAAATAGGCCTTATTACATGTTATGATTTCAATATGTACCTTAACAAGAAGAAATATACGATATTACCTTTCTCTTTTTCATCATTATTTTGGCTGCAGCCTGTACCAAGAAAGCTAATATTAGCAAGAATCTAGATTGTGTAGGAAATAAATATCACCGATAAGCATTTCCATCCCCATACCTGAGTGCACAGAAACACCCCAGTGAGATTCAAATCAATAACTTCTTGCCATTGTGACTTCTTCATTCTCATCAACAAGCCATCTCGTGTGATGCCTGAAAGTGCAGTGTAGTTAACTTAGTGGAAGAAAAATGCAGTGTAGTTAACTTAGTGGAAGAAAAAGTTTAGTCTTTGAAGAAAAAGAAAGAAAAGACAACATCACATCCATCTCTAACCTGCATTGTTTACTAGTATATCTATCGTGCCCCATGCATCCACTACCTGCATAAAGAAGAAAATACAGCCTTACAGCAAAAGAGGCCATAACAAGAGAACATCATTTCTGTGGAAGATCGTGGAACTCACAGTTTTAATCATAGACTCTACATCCTCCTCTTTTGACATATCACCCCCAAATGTAAGAGCTTTGCCGCCATTAGCCTCAATCTGCAAGATAAAGGTAAATACCATTAGATGATGACACACTACTTCACAAGAAAAAGAAGTATCAAATATGCAAAGCTGACAAAAGGAAAACAAGAAACATAGGTTATCCACTGATATTAAGCAATGCATTAAGAATATTGAGCATAATATAGATGACAAAGAATCAAGCTACGATTTGCATCAATGCCAAGCTCTCAAAAGTAAACAGAGAATACTAGATTTTTCGACATAAGCTGCTCCAAAAACAATGTGTCCAATGTAGTGACTGAAAGGCACGTGCATTAATTTAGGAGGCAAAACGTTTTATATGGTTGTACTTTTGCAGCAAAAATTTCACAATGAAATAATAAAATTACCCATAAAAAAGGTAACGACCTCTTTAGATACTTCTTCGGCCTCTTTTGATGATCTTGCATAATTTACGAGGACCTACATCAAAACAGAATATACATAACATTTATCTCTCATCATATATAAGTCAAGCAGTTCCCAGTGGGAAATTCAGGACTGTAATAATAATGGATATCTATGCATCAAAAGTGTACAGCCCAGTCCTTGACATTCCTATATATATACAAACTCCTAATGTTCAGTCATCAACACAACTCACTAAATGCAAAGTTTGGAGGATACCTTGCAACCAGATTTTCCAAAAGCCAAAGCAATTGCTTTACCAATTCCTCTGGATGCTCCTGTCACAACCACCACTGGAGCTTCGACATTGTTTGACACATCCACAATCGCTTGCTCTACAATAGCAACCTGAGTTTTAACACCTTCATAACCAAAAATGCAACAAGATGAGGAGAACAGTCATGGGAATCACCGAATTCCTTTGTTACATCTTCGATTGTTATGGATAAACTTCCTTTCTCATCACCAACACGAGAGTCATAAAATTACCGCAAATTTTGGAGCTAAATTATGCGATAGCACAGATATCACATCACATTACACAAAAAAATGTATTTCCTAATCGACCACCAAATCAACAAAATAGGGCACAAATGACCAAAACAGAAACTCAAATGACACAAGCAAAGCATAAGTGAAATCGATATGTTGTCGGAATTACCGGAAGAACTGGAGAAAGCGAAGGGGTTGGTGTGGAAGTGCTTCTGAGTGAGCACTGTGAGCTTGTGGGGAGACGATCTGATTGCAGTTGAATAAGAAGAAGAAGAAAGAGAGGAGAGAAGGCCGGAATGTGAGATCCGACAAGCAGTAGGACCTCCGGTGGATGCAAATTTGAGGTGGCCGGCGATGGAGGCAGAGACTGAGGCCATAGAGGAGAGTCTCCGGAGACGGTTGGCCGATGAGAGAAAGGAAGTAGTAGTGGAGGAAAAGAGAGTGAGAGTCGCCAGTAAGAAGCGGTAGAAAGAAAAAGATAAATAGGATTACACGAATTTTTTTGAAATTTAAAAGTATATAGAGGTTTAATATAGATTTTTAAAATTTTATATAAATTTTTTTGGTATTCAATTAAAATTTTAAATTTTTTAGAAAATTTCTATGTTATTTTTTTTGTTGATTTTAAAATAATCTATCATTTCATTGATTTTGTACCACTTTCTTATTACTTTTATAAATACTTAAATGCTAATGAAGTGTTCTCTCAATATATAAGATTTTGTAGGACTTTCTTATTATTTTTATAAATACCTAGAATTGCTTGTTCTTTATAATTGCTAGTTTACTGATTTACCTTCCCTCCTCAAATTTTCCACCATTTTCTCCCTCCAACATTCGATCTCATCAATTTCGAATATAATCCAAGGTTGTCAAAATATAAAAGAAAGAGATTTTAAATAAACTCAAAATTGATCGCTCAAAAATTGAACGAGCAGAAGTCAAGTCAACGACGACATCTCTCTGTTTTGAGAAACCCGTCTGGTAGTAGCCGTCTTTCCCGTTTCTTCGAGATTTTGGACATGTATTAATCCGACAGAATCTGACAAAATATATATTAACTCTATACAGAATTAAAATATCCCACAAAATCAGCAAATTCTATGAATTATTAAAATAAGTCAAAATCTTTAAAAATTTAGATTGAATACACCCCCCGAAGTATCGGACATTAAAAGTAGTATGTTAAAAACGAAAGTCGTAGTATTATTTTACCATAATTTTTTCATTATAGAAAAGGCGAGATTGCTATTCGTACCACATAAAACATGTTATTCATATCCTGACTACGTCTATATCACGCGTAGCCGTAGCAACAAGTTCATTTCGTTTAAAAAATAAAGGAAAATGGCTACGACTACGCATGGCGGATGCGTAGTCATACTACGCGTATGCGTACTCGTAATAGGACTACGCATGACGTATGCGTAGTCGCCCATATCAAAAAATCCGATACATGGCGTATGCGGGAAAGTTCTTCGTATTCCAAGATTTGCTCCAAGATTCTGCGTGAACGAGCGGAACCTCTTTTCCTTCTATCACGCTGTAAGAGCGGAACCTTTTTTCCTTCTCTTGTTTTTCAACACGTCTTCCTTTTCTCCGTCTTCTGCGTGAATATCTCATTCACGCTAGTCGGTTGTTGTGGTGGGTTTGTTTATTTGATCATTATGTGGTTGGCTGGTAACATTGTCTGGCTGTTTTGTGATTTCTGGGTGGCTGAGGTCCCCAGTTGACGGGTTGTGGTAAGCTTGGTGCGCCATGGCACAGAAGAAGAAACCTCACCCAGATTCGGAGGTTGGGGACGGTGGTGGTAACTCTGGAGTAGAGTCGACAAGATTAGTTGCCTCATTGGACAAAGGTACTGAAGCAAGAGAGGATTGTTGCAATCAAGATTCGGTTGAGTCTTCTCATACTAGCCAAGAAAATCAAGATGATAGGGCACAATGGTTCAAGAACACCTCTAACGCTTCGCAACACACAAGTGTCTCATCAGGTGGTAATGTTGGGATGGTAGGGATTGTTACTGCAACAGGAAGAGTTGGCGTAGGAAAAGTTGCAGGCAAGCCATCGGCTCCCATCTAGGGTCCAAAAGTAAATCTTACGGTGCCTCAAACAAAGGGCACATCCGCTTCATTCCAGGTGGTGGTGCAAGTGACAAAGGGGATGTTTATAACTTTTGTACCTCGGCTGAGAGTCTGTTTATCTTGTTTGACATTGCATACTATTATATTTGGATTTCTATGTTTAATCGTTGGTACCTTGTTGTAAGATCCAATAATATTGTTGTCGAGCTAGGGTCAGGACCCATTGTGAGGTCCTAGCCCGTAGCGTCCCGAGTGTGAGATTTGGGGTGTCACAAAGCGGAAACAACGGAATTTCCTAGTGTATGACTCAAAATTGAATCAACTCCGATTATCTGGGCACAACTTCCAAGTCCAATGCATGAAGGTAAGAGGGGTAACTAAACAACTTAGAAGTCCAACAAAAGGTAAGCAAATGTAAGAGAACTACGTGAGCTTTGGTTCCTCTTAACCCCGAGAGGATACGTAGGAAACCGGAAAACCGGTTCAAGCCCTTTCCTTTTTTTTAAATTTTAATTAAAGTACTAATATCTCGGGTGGAATATTGGTTATCTCGACCGAGATAACCAATATCTCACCGAGATTTCCCATGTCGAGAGCAATCTCGGGCTTAATGTCTAAAATCTCGCCCGGGATTTTGGAAATTTGGACCGAGATTACTCTCGACTTTTTTTTGTCTGATTAAACCGGTGTTAAACCGCCAAACTCCCGGTTTGGCAATTTTAAAAATGACGGTTTAGGTTTAGGTTTGCGACCCATGTCTATTACAAATCCAGAATATACACAAAGATACCCAAATCAAAGTAAGAGTCCAAAATAATGGATATATAGTCAATTGTATAACAATCCAGTGAAAGATCTCGGAATCAGAGGAAATAAGCCAAGAACGCGCCTAACACCCAACTCCCAACAACCAAATTTCCAATCAAAAGTAAGGTTAAAAAATAAGTTGTAAGCATCGTCACAAGGACAATTCAAAGAGAAACAAATCCAACGGCTTGGTGTGAAAATTTTAGGGAAAAACCTTAAAGTTTAGAGAAGAAAGAGGTGCGTGAGAGTAGAGGGTAGGTGCGTTTTTTTAGTCAAGAATTTGGTGTATCGTCTCGTGTTTTAATAATTTTCCCTTGATAATATAGATAGTTGTTCTTACCATATATATATATATATATATATATATATATATATGCACTAAACGACACACTATCTAATGATCGAAAGACCGAAAGAAATTGGCTGCCGAACAAACCGTCATGAAGAGCGAGAAAAAGAAACATAAAAAAACACAAATGTACAATAAGTAACACCGTGAGCAATGAGATCTTCAAGGGAAAAGAGAGCGAGCCGGTCTCTTGAGTACGGAGAGTATATCGTTTGTCGTCCAAGAAAGTGCACAAGATAGAGCTTGGGGAACAATTGTGGACCCCTCAGATTTGGACTCGTACTTCAGGAGTCAGTCTTGTATGTATACTAGTGTAGTTTCCGTGTCAAGACATGAGTATAATTTTGAATTTTAACGGATGCATAAATTTTAAAAATTTATAAAAAAAAGTTGATTTAATATAATGGTTTTAATTATTTAATTCAAAGAGAAATTAAAATATTATTATTAAATTAATTACAATTTTGGATAAATAATAAAAATAGATTAATTTAAACAGCATTACATATCTTAGTTAAAGTTAGTGTTAGTAGACTATTTATAAAGTATAAATAATGGACAAGATTGACATGTACGAACACAATGCCAAGCTGGAAGTTAATGTTATTCCTGAAGATGTTCAAAAACTCATCCGCAAGGATGTCTTAGACCGATCGATTTTTAGAAACTGATCCGCCTAATTATTTTACCTTTGTATAAGAAAAATAAAGTATAAATAATAAATATAAAATAAAAAAGGAAAATAGAAATAAATTTCAAAAATTAAACTACGAATGTTAGAATAGAGAACATTTAAAATTTTCAATTAAAAATAATTTGAGGTATTTTTAAATAATATCAAGATGTAATAGTTATATTATAATAATTTATACGTTTGTATTAGTTATTATTTTTTAATTAATATAAAATTTATATATTTATATGTTAAAGTTAAAATAATAAATTATTTATTTTATTTTATAATTAAATTTGAAAACTAATTTTAAAAAAATAAGGATATCTTAAAAATATATTAAAGATTGTGATAACACTAAAATTAAAAAATAAATTATTGTCTATATTTATAATTTGTTTTATTAAATTATTACTTAATATAATTATAAACTAAATACATAAAAAAATGGCTAATTAGGTAAGTAGGCTTTTTTGGGTTTTAGGTTTATTAAGTATGCCTTTTAGTTTTTTAGTTAAGTAAATATATCCATATTTTTTTTACCGTTCAACTAGCTCCCCGAATTAGGGTTACAATCCTCTTTTTGGTATGTCAATTCGCCGACTTGATTTTGCTAGTTATCTCTTCTCTCTCTTTCGATTCACCAATTTCACCACCACCATATATTCACATCTTTTTTACTTCTGCATATTCGCTTCAGATTTATTCAATTTTCCTTCATCTTCGGGGATGGTAAGCAGTTTTACTTGATTTTGGAACCGTTGGTTGCATAGACGTCGCCCCCCTCGACTTCCGCCTCCCTTCCTCCGCCGGATTTCACCCTCCAAACCCCTCCGGCGTCCCATCGACCTCATGATCTCCGACGATGACGGCGATTTTGAGTTCGAATACCCTAGATCTAGATCTAGATAGATCTAGATCTATATCTTCATGGTTGTGGAGGTCAATCAAATGCAAGAGTCTGGTATATATGTATTCCTTGGAGCATTGGACCATGGGAGGTGGATTTTATGGCGAATGTGGCGGTGATGATCCGTTTCTTTTACTGTCGTCTTCAACCCCGAGTCGTCCGACGCCGGTGTACTTGAAGACTGGGAGTATGCAAGCTAGTAGCGTTGGTGAATATGCAATTGATGCTTCTCTTTATTCCAGCTATAATGGATTGGGTAGTATTAACGGGTCGGGTGATCCGGATCATGGGTGGGTTGATGATCTTCTTATGTAGATAGATGCAGATATATCGTAACCGGAGTTGCTGGCTACGGCTGATGAAAGAGTATGAGTTTCTGGTAATGGACACCTACCATAAAATTATAAAAAATCTAGTATGAGTTTCTGGTATGAAATTTTATACCAGAAACTCATACCATAAAATTATAAAAAATGGTATGAATATTTTCTGGTACGAATAATTTCCTGGAATAAATAATTTTCTGGTATGAAAAAATTTTATGGTATAAAATTTTTTTCTGGTATGAATAATTTTCTGGTATAAAATTTTTTTCTGGTATGCGAAATTTTCTAGTATGCGAAATTTTCTGATATGAGAAATAAAAAAGAATATAAAAAAAGCAAAAAAAATAAATAAATAAACAAATTCAGTAATTAAAAAAATTAAAACTTACACTTACAAAACAAATAACAAGCATCAATTATTCTATTTTTTAATAGATATTTACCTACCATTAAATGAAAGTGCTAAAAAAATATGAGTATATTTACTAAATTATATCTCAAGAAGAACTAGTATGTCCAATTATCAAAAAAAAAAAATGTCATGCGGAGACGTGAAATTTAGACAAAATGACACGTATCACGAAATGTTTTTGATATATCTATATAGGGTATAGATAATTGCGTTTTTTAATTAAAACCTTTTCTTTTTCTTTTACCTTCCAAAAAAAGTATAGAAAACTCCTGCAATTTGATTGGTCGTATGACGTGGAACACGGCGAACACCCATTCGGCATTTGCCAATTTGCCATAGATGTGCACTTCGATCCTCATATTAAACCTTTGAAAAATCACAGGACTTTGAAAGCAGCGCAAGAGCAGTGAAGAAGGAGAAGACTATCAGCTGACGATCCATAAGAGTGCTTTCATTTTATAGATCGATTACGTTGGCGAATCTGTTCATCAGCACGCGGTAGTAAGATTCTCTCAATTCCTCTGTGTTGTATTTAATCTTTGTGTGGGCAATCGAATCAGCTTTAAACCCTAACGAACCCTATGAAATTATTGAATTGTGTCGTTTTAAGAGCAGCAAAGTATCCGCGACCTTCTTTCCATGAACGATTGGGGAAGTTCTATACCTGAAAGTGATTATTGTTACAGAGAGAGATTCATTCATATTGTACATATTGTTGTGAGTGGTTTTAGTTTTGTGCTTTCAAGGCTGGTGTTAGGGTTTACTGAAGGTTTAGCTTCATTCGCTCATCCAGAGAATCATTCATTTAACCGATCTCTTCGCCATTGTCATTATCAAATGTGTGGAAACAATTGGATTGTTTATTTTTAAGTATGTAACACGTAAACATAATTTTCCTGTCCATTCAGGTTTCGGCGTTCTGGCTTTTGTGGCGAAGTAATTTGGTCTAACAGTCGAGCTTCACTGCTTAAGTATTGAAGGATTCAAGTAGTGGAATCTTGATTCAACTTCTATTTTCTTGATTTTAGCAATGAGGATGAGGTTTTCTTTGATGAGTTTTGGTTTCTGTATACCGCTTGTGATTTTGGTGTCATTGACCCTTGCAAGCCAAGATCGACTTAACAAGTCAGGTTCAGGCGGGATTGTATGGTCCTCCTCTAAGGAAGAGGGGGATTTTTATAGAAGGGCAGATAGTGATGACGATACAGTTACATTGAATGACAATGATGAACTTGATGGTGGCTTCTCTTCTATCGATGGGATGCTACAGTGGGCGATAGGTATCAGTCTTTTTTGTTGAAGTGTATTATTGTTTTCAGTATTCAGCTTCAACTTCTGATATGAAATCTTTATGCACATCTCTGTAACTTATTATTATTCTGTTGGAATTGTACCGAAAACACGAATAGTAATAAATAGATGGACAAAGTAATAATTAGCTTGAATTTAGTCATTTATATACTTGTTTGCTTCTTAATATATAGTTAGATGACTTTATTTGCATTAGTTTTCTTGCTATTATGAAACACATAGATTCTGTGATGGTTTTGAAAAGATGAATGCTTCAAATGAGATGATATGTAGTTGTTTCATTCCTCAAATAAATAAAAATTGGGACTATTAGATTCTTTTGCTAAATTTTTCTCATACAAAACCACAATTAATATTTCTCCTATATATCACTTCCTATTTCTAATTTGTTTTCCTTGTTTAAGCAATTTTAATTCCTTACCTGGTTCCGGCATTGACCAACTCACTATCTTCCAATTACAACAGGTCATTCTGATCCTTCCAAGTTGAAGGAAAGTGCAAAAGATGTCAAACGGCTTTCTCCTGAGGAGTTAAAGAAACGTCAAACTGAACTGAAGGTTGAAATATTGTCATGTTTCTCATTTAAAACTTAAATATACTTCTTTTTCCTTTTCACAAGTAATGATGCAAACGACTTTTAGACCTAGTGGAAGATGCATGGCGAACAATTTGGTCAATTAAGAGGAAAGGAGTCTATCTTCTGATAATTCTTGACTTCCATTTAATGAGCATTCACATATGCAGTATTTTGATAGAATAATCACAATGCAATTTTAAAGCTATGCAGTTGGTATTTCTGATGAATATGTACAATTAAAGTTGTTTTTTTATTGCAAGGATCTGCTATCTCTTTCGGTTCTTTTTTGTGTTTGATTAAACTCTATGGATATGTGCATCTGAATGCTGTCTTGTTTTCAAGTATAGCTTGTTGATAGTTTTGATTGATTCTATGCAATTTGATGATCTTTGCGGTACTGTATAGAAACGTACGTTGACGTCCTTGGATGTTTTGAAGTACTTAATTGAAAGCATAAACCAATTTGTTATATTTTTCCATAGATGCATCATCAGTTGCATCTTTCGCCTCTTGTCTTCCTTCCATTTGTTGCTTTCTGTGAATTTGGATTTTAATGCATTCCTAGGATTATGAACTACTTGGTACTCAAATAATCTCGCCAAAGTTGTAATTTTATTTATTGCAAGGGAAGTTACAGGCTCGCAATTACGGAATACGGTCTATTGTTTTCGTCTTGGTCCAAATCCTTTGTACTGGAATTGTAGTTGTCTTCTTGGTTGGTTTTGTTCCACGCATGCTTGAAGTCCTTTTTTTTATAGTTATATTTTATGTGAATTCTAATTTCTTTCCATTTTTATTATGTATTGTGCAGGAATTACTTGAAAAGTTAAAAACACCTTCTGATGCACAATTGATGCAAATAGCGATAAATGATTTGATGAATTCTTCCCTCTCATTTGAGGAACATGTTCGTGCACTTGAAGAGTTGCTGGTACTGGTTGAGCCTTTAGACAATGCAAACGGTATTAAAAACTTTTCTTATTATCATGTGTTGTTTTGATCCAGTGTTTTATGCACTAGATAATGCAGATACAAGATCTTTATGCCTTGTTCACCTAGAAGTCCATTGGTCTGTATTCACAAAACATTTTTTTTCAAAATTAGCAATTGCATTGACTCTTGGCTGAATCATTTTGTGAATCTTGGTAAAAAGCATATGATTTTGACATTGCCAACCTATTTTACTTTATATAACAAGCTAATTTGACACATGCTTGTCAGTTGCTCAAATCTAGGTATAGAAAAAATAAACAGTGTGTCTCATATATTAGATTGTTACATCATCGAGTCAATATTAGATCCTCCTTTTCCCCCACATGTTGTGCTTAGTCTTTTTTACCCTCTTGTCTTTTTCGTTTGAGTTTTGAATCTATATATTGTTTGCATGCACTTTAATAAATCAGAAGATTGTGTGCGATATGCTTCTAGCTTACTCACCTGTGTTGGTTGTTTCTAATCTTCTTAATCTATTTTTACTTTTCCTGCCAGACCTAAACAAACTTGGGGGTCTGGCAGCAGTAATAACTGAGCTTGATAGTGCTGAATCGGAGATAAGGAAACTTTCTGCTTGGGTCATTGGGACGGCTAGCCAAAATAACCCTGTTGTACAGAAGCAGGTTTGAACTCTGAATAATTGATTGTCTATAAATTAATCCCGTGAATGTTTCTTGTTGCATCAAGTCTTTTTGTATAGCATGGATGTTATGCACATTTAATATTTCATGATTCCATATGATCTTGCTTGATCTTTTTTACTAGACTAGAAACCTAAATGATTCTTCCTTTTCGGGCCACAGGTTCTAGATCTTGGTGCACTGAAGAAGCTTATGAAGATGGTCAGATCCAATTTTTCCGAAGAAGCTATTAAAGCATTATATGCAATTTCAGCGTTGATCAGAAACAACTTTGTTGGGCAGCAAATGTTTTATGCAGAAGCAGGAGACATGATGCTTCAGGTAATCAACAGTGGAAGAAAAATGATACATAGAGAATTATCAGAAATTCTGTGAAAATAAGATATATTATTGTGTTTGAGGGACCACAGTAAAGATTTGATGTCTGCCTTGTAGGAAATATTGACCAATTCGAGTTTCGACATCAGACTTCGTCGCAAGTGCATTTTCCTCGTCAGTGATCTGGCTGAGTGCCAACTCGAAAACACGGATAGGCCAGATCTACCCCTTTTCAATAATCGATTCTTCTTGAAGTCAGTTGTGAATCTGACAGCATCTAGCGACTTTGATCTCCAGGAGAAGGTAGCTACATACAAATTAATTCTCGCTAAGGTTGTGTTTGACACCTCGATTATAATTTATTTATATATAAAAAGAAAAGGTAGACAACAACGAGGGTTATCTGCAATAAGAAAATCATTTAATATCTATATGTAAAAGCTCCTTGCCAAACCTCTTTCTTACCTACAATCCAGTTGTAACAAAAACAAAATCCCTTATATTTGTGGTCTAAACACACTCATCTTCTGGATCCGTCTCTTTCCCAAATTTCTATGACGTCATTGGCATATAAAACACTAGCAATTTGTTTAGTTCATGGTTGTATTATTGTCAATTGGTTTGGCTGTGTGTTTCAGGCACTGGATGCTATTAAGAACCTCCTCCAACTCCGAACCATTGAAGCAGTCCTTTTCCGGGATTTCTGTAATCTGGATGAAGCTTTGGGGAGGATGCGATTACAGTTACAGAAAATGATGGAGGAAGAAGATCATAGGGAATACGCAGTGGATCTGGAAAGCCTTCGTCGTGAAGTGGAACTTCTTTTCCATAAGAAGCTAGCACAGGTGCTAACAATTAAATAATTCCTTTTGATTTGTTGTTATTTCCTTAAAGGAGAAAAAAGAAGCCATAATTATTTGGTTAGGGTTCATACTTTTTAGGGAGTACGATGAGATTACTAAGTAGTTTGGATGTCTAGAAGCCATTAATGGTAAGATATGGATATAGGCTAATTGCATAAACACAAACTATGCCCTCTGAAAATAAAGAATTTTCTCTTTTATTCTACTATTGGTGTGCTAATCAACGACATCTGGATTAGGGCCCTGATATGTCAATTAAATTCGCCACATACAAGCGGAATTTTTTATGCCTGTAAGATCCATGTGAATAATAGCAGAAAACCAGTAGTCTAGGTTAAATCCTGCGTATATTGTGCTATTGGTTGTTCATCTCAACAATCTGTGATGTTTAATACAAAGTAGTCTCTATTGATTGAAAAGATCACTCCAATAAAAACATGTTGAGTCGTTGACCGGTCTTTAATCTGTGAAATTTTGCCCCTCCTGTGTTTTACAGACCTCAGAGGGCAAGAATGTTCCAACATGACGTGTGGCTATCTCCATTCACCTTTCTCCTCCAAGCGAACAGACAAATGTGGTACCGAGAAGAGCATCAAGGGTGTCGTGCAAGCAAACAACACAGGGTTGGAGGAGAAATTAGGTATGAGACATATACAAGTTGAGAATATAGATTCTTTCAAAGTGATGCATTAGATATCTGAGTGGCATGAGATATAATGGCAGTGTTTTCATGTTCATCTCTTGTCTCAAATCTTTTGGTGGTGTAAAATTGTATGAATGCAGAAGCTTAAATGAGTTGTGAGTCTGAAAGTTGACATCGGTGAACTTCCGGTAAGAACAGGTGTTCTGTGAGAACTCGGAAATGTGCATTAATTTCAAAAATTACATCAAAGCACACAAGAACAGGTGTTCTATAATCTAATATAAGTCTACAATCAATCACCTATAAGCATAATACCTCCCAGCCTCCGGGGGTGCAGGCCTGGGCGGTGCAGGGGGTGGCAAACGATTGACCACCTGTGCAACCACCACCGGCTTTGTATTCCTGGCTCGTCGCCTCTTCCGCTGCCGTTGTTGCCGCTGCTTCCTAGGAATAGACACAGTCGGCTTAAGCCGGCCATTCTCTTTAAACAAAGCCTTCTCCGACGGGACAATGGACGCTGCACATTCAGGTGGCGCCACCGGGTATCGTAACGTGTCGTAACAACACGAATAGTAAACATGTCTCTCACGGAACCGCCGCATGGCAGCCCGGCCCAATGGGGAAATGGTGGTTAAGGCGGAGGGCAACTGAGCTTGGCAGTTGGTGGAGTTGGGGTGACGGAGGTCTGTGATTGGGCAGCCTTGGAGAATGAAGTCGGTGAAAATAGCGACAAAGGGTTCGTACTCGTAACGGACTCGGTATCGGCCTCCGGAAGTTGCCCAGGTTGAGGCGTCCCAGATGGTGGCGTATACTGACATGGGTTTTGATGGGTAGTCGCCTCCCATGGTTGTTGTTCTTACTATTTCCCTTATGGGTACCTCATCCACGTAAAATCTTGCATATATATATTAACATATAGTTATTTAATAGTTTTATACAATTTATAAAAGTTGATGTATTTAAGGGGATGAACTTACATGATGGTCTGGGAATTCCATAGGATGGAGTAGCGATGGAAGTCGGCGGTGGGATCAAACCAGAGGTTATACCTCTCCTCCCTCCCTCGCTTGGTACTTCCATTGCCGTATACGTTGGTCTGAAACCTCCACGGCTTCCCTTCTTGGCTCCCCATGAACTCTATGTCCAACTCGTCGTGTTCCTTCTCAAACACGTCTACGTTTGATGTCTTCATATCCACAACATAATTGTAAATCATCAACTACATACGTATAATCTCAAACACGTCTACGTTTGAAGGATTCTGAACCCTTCTTATTAGCCAAAATTAGATTTCAAACAAGTCAGGTTCATAATATATTTGTGAATGTCGAGATTCATCCTTGCTGCGTAAGAACATGTATGTACGAGGCGAATAGAGCATTATATATAGCACTTACGTAGAAGGCGACGACAACGCCGGCGGTATAATTACCCGGTAACTTGATCTTGGCACTGAACAATCCATAATCGTAATACCTGGACGAAATAAATCCAGAACCTGATGATCCAATTCCCCCCAAAAAAGAAAAACAAATTAAAAAAAGGGCAATAAGTAACTAATCGTAGAAATTCTATAATTATTATAAGGGAGAGTTGCTATAAATATGTATATATTTCCGCAATATCTTTTAGGGTTCGCTTCAATAATTATATCAATGCATGTATCCAACGTGTATATATATAAGTTTGATGAATTATTCACCGGCGTGGCGGTTAAGGAGGAGGCTAGCGGAGCGGTTGTCGGAAGAGCGTCGGATGTTGAAATCGGCAAAAAGAGGGACATATCCTTCATCAAATGATACGGTGGCCACGTTCCCGAATAGTCCTCCGTCATCTGCGTCAACTACGTCGATGAAGACGAAAGAAGAGACTATGACAACGAATATGAAGGAGAAATCGATCATAATCGATCTCTTAGATCGATCAAAATCGCGAACGGAGGGCCACCAATTTCAATCTTTCTCTTTTTTTTTAATGTTTTTTTCTATGGGATTTCAAATGCATCCCCTAAAATCTCATTGTGAGAATTAATTAAAGCCTTTATTTTCCTCATGTTTTAAATGCCATGCAATAGTTCTATAACTGAATGGTTTCTTATGTCTAATTTATGGTTTAGGCTCACTGCCTTAAATTGGGGAATTTTTAGTTTTTAAGACCTAAAAATTAGGGCTTCTAATTCAACCAAACGTAACAATGTAAAGCTCGGATCGATCTGCCATGCAATAATTCTACTAGTCTATAACCCGCACTTTATGCGGGTACAGATTTAATAAATATTTAATACTTAGAAATTTATATGTATATTTTTGTAAAATAAAAATTCGAAAAATAAAATTATAATCATTATTATAATTTTTAATTCTCTTTTAAGTATTTATCTCTTCTAATTAATTATATTTTTTAAAAATAATTTGTTAAGATATGCTTGTTGGTAAAAAAAATCCATAAGAGTTTAAAAACTATTTTTATAAAAAATTTTATTTAAATATTTTTAAAAAAATTTTAAAAATCAATTTCCAATTTATATTAACATTTAAAAATCACTTTTTAAAATAATTTTTTAAGCTTCGAGAAACATGGCGCTGACACGTGACAATAGAGACTTCTGCTTTAATAGATATAAGATAACGGAATATAAGAATTTTTATTAGAATTCATCAAATAAAATTAACACATGAAAATTAGAAGATAGCCTATTCTAAAAAATAGGTATATGAAACAAAATATATCGGAAACAACAAATCTATTATGTATTAAAAGGTGTAAGAGCGCAACCCATAAACCTATTCAAATATTTTATTTTTTTTAAAATAGGCTCATTTATTTATTAGGTGACAAATTTTATAGTTTGTGAGTTCGAATTCTTCCTAAAAGACTCACCCTCCCACCCACATGAAAATCTTTATTAGAATTCATCCAATAAAAAAACACATGAAAATTAGAAGACAACCTATTCTTAGAAATAGGTATATGAAAAAAATATATTTCTTCATTTTTGGTGTTAAAATCATTGATAGCATAATCATTTATGTTTAGTGACTCAGATAAAATATTACGAATAAATAAAAAAATAATAAATGTTTAGTGACAGAAGTCCAATACAAAGTTTGCAAAGAATCATTTCCGAAAACGTAATATTACGAATAAATAAAAAAATAATAAATGTTTAGTGACTCAGATAAAATATTAAAGATATTTTAAAGTAACATAATCATTTATGTTTCCATTTTATTTTCATTTTTCTCCCTATAGCCGTTTTCATCTCACTCTTCTAATCAAATACACACTTGATTAGAAGTAAAAAAAAAAAGAAGCAACAACCAATATAATTAAAGAAATTTGAAGCGACGCTACAACTAAGCATGTCCACGGGTCACGGACCCGGTGGGTTACAGGTGCGGGTAAGGGTCGAGGTGATCCTTACCCGTAGACCCGGCGGGTCAATCCGCCAACGGTCAATTTTGAAAATAAAAATAAAAAATTTCGAACCCAACGATTATTTTAGTCGTTGGGCAAACCCGTTGGCGGGTCGACCCACCAACGATCCCTTGTCTTCTTTTTTTAAAAAAAATTTGGGGTTTAAAAAGATATGTCAACCCGTCAGACCTGGCGGGTCTGACCCGTGATACCGGCGGGTCACCAACCGAACGGGCCAGACCCGTGGACATGCTTAGCTACAACAAAGCCAACATTCATTCATCATGGATCAAATACAATTGATCTAACCGCATCCCAAATGACCGTTGATGACCTACAAAATAGATAGATAGGTGGCATAAAACTACAACCCAAGAAGAACACACATTATTTATTTATTTTTTGATAATGGACAGCGGTTAGGGTGGACTATCTTCTAGAGTTAGTCCATCCTAAAACATCCTTACGGATGAGATAACAAAGTTCAAGATCATCAGAAAAGTTGGTGTTGGGTGTTGAAATTCCCAAATGGGTTAGTCGGTCTGCAACACAGTTTACTTCTCTGAATACATGTCTAATCAGGACTTCGTAAAAAAACAGGAGGTCCAGTTTGGAGTCGAAAATAATCATCTCGACCTCCCAAGGACAACTCCTCTTAGAAATCTCTCCACCCATGGATCCTTTTAAGGAGAAAAGAGAAATAAAAACAAACCCTTAATAGTTTCAAATAAACCATAAACAAATACCAGCGTGAACTTCTACAACAAAGTCAAAAATGATAAGAAACTTAGAACAAATAATTTATTTACTTTACTCATTTTATTATAATTCAATAGTAAAAGAAGAAACAAGTGATTTAAAACCCTAATGGAATGACGTTGTACTATTGAGAGAGATCGGGTAAAATTTATTGTATTGCTTAAGGTTCAACCGGATCGGATACTTTTTATTTGAATAGACGCACTAAAGATAAAGATACTAGCCAAAATAATGTTTAATTTTAAAATTATTTGATAACCATGGTCTATGAGATATTTCTAAATTGTCAATGATAATATATTTATGAATGTCACGGACGGCTACATGTTTAAGTTTACACCCCAGCCCAAATTAAAGTTTGACACTTACATAAGTTAAAATTTTGTTTTAACAAAAGATACACCAAAATAAAGAAACCCTAAAATTTTTATAAACAAAATACTGGGACAGTTGTTTTAAAAATTTTCAATGTAGAGATACATCATAATGTGTGATACATATAATGTGTAATGCATATCTAGATCACCTTCGGTTGTCTGGTGAATAATACTAGGACAGTTTGTATCAGCGATACAAAAAGAATTTAATAATCTCAATATTCAACGATTAGAGCAAATGTAATAACCCATTCTTCTCAATATTCAACCATTAGAGCGATTGTAGAGTTCTAGTAAAGTATCTGAGCACTTACCACGTAGCTCAATCGTATCTTTTGGGTATGTTATGAATGCAAATATCGTGTTTTGTCTATGTTATGGATACAATATGAATAACAGTTCATTTGAAAATGATTCCAAAAAACGAAGACAGAGATTCCCAAGACATACCAAACAAGCCCTAAACTACACACGCACTTGATATGGCCCAATACATTGTATGGCCCATGATCCAATTATGTAATCTATATATATTCTATTTGATGCAAGACAAGAAAGACAAATTACAAATCACTCTTTCTTGATATTCTGTTATGGTATCAAAGCGTAAAAGGACCAACATCCACTAAACAAAATGTCAAAAAACAACACCGTTCCTCCTCAAAATGATAATCCCTCCCCAGCCCCAACTCCATACACACCTCCACCACCACCATCACTTGCATCTACTCTTCCTCCACCACAAACGACACCTCTTCCTGACTTCTCCAGCTTCATCGCCATTAAACTATCACCCATCAACTTTCTTCTCTGGAAAACCCAGGTTATATCTGTTCTTCATGCTTATCACCGATTTGGCCATGTTGATGGCACAACTCCATGTCTAGACTCATCTTCTACTGCTCCAACACAAGCCTACCTTGACTGGCTTTCCAAGGATCACCTAGTCCTAGCTATTCTAACATCCTCCCTCACTGAAGTACTTACCCATGTCATTGACTGCAACACTGCTCGAGAGGTTTGGCAAACGCTCCAGGATCTATACACTGCTCGCTCAAGAGCTCATGTGCTCCAAACTCGTCTGCAACTTGCCTCGGTTAAGAAAGGGACAGACTCCATCACCACCTTCTTCAACAAGGTGAAAGCCCTTGTTTCCGTTCTTCAAGCCGCTGGCCAACACATCTCAGATGCAGAGTTTGTTGCGTCTCTCTTTTCTGGACTCCCTCCTGAATATGACCCTATTATTACATCTTTGAGTACTCAACCTCTTTTACCCACCTCTCACATGATTCTTTCTCATCTTTTCAACCATTAAGCCCGCATCAGTCATCACTCATCTCCTTCTCTTCCCAATCTCTCTACTAACTCCACTTATACAACCAACTCATCAGACCAAAACGACTCCATATTTCGTAGACGAGGCCAGAATCCTCAACAAAACAATCAAACAGAGAAATCCTAATCCCAACACAAGCTATAGAGGCAGAGGTCGAACCAACAATCAATACAGAGGTACTCCTTCCTTTGGCCGTAGCCCCCCTAATAACTCCTTCACAGGTCAGCCAGACACACGACCCACTTGTCAAGTGTGTCTCAAACCAGGGCATACTGCCCTTCAATGTTGGCACAGATTCAATCAATCCTATCAGACTCCAGCTTCATCATCGTTCCAGGCTCATTCATCTACCACTCAATGGACAGCTGACATTGCTGCAACAAACCATTTCACCCCGGATGTGAATCAATTGGCGTATGACACTCACTCCTACAATGGCTCTGAAACGGTCTCGATCGGTGATGGCTCCTCCCTGCCCATCCAGCATTACGGTTCCACTTCTCTTCAATCTCCAATCTCTCCCTCTGTTTCATTCTCTCTCAAAAATATACTCAATGTGCCTTCCATTAACAAAAATTTGCTCTCTGTACGACAATTTTGTGCAGACAATAACGTGTTTTTTGAATTTCATACTGATTGCTTCTTTGTGAAGGATTGACGTACAATGGCGCCTCTTCTTCAAGGAATCACTGAAAACGGTTTGTATGTCCTTCCTGTCCTGCATTCAAGAACGAGCCTCAAGCAAACATCACCACCATCAACAATTTTCACCTTTGGCACCATCGATTTGGTCACCCATCATCCAGAGTCACTCAACAATTGCTTCGCTCCATCTGCATTCCATGCCCTAATTTCTCTGCTTCTCCTTTTCGTTGTGTGACGTGTTCCAAGGCCAAAGCCCATGCTCTTCCACACTACCCTTCACCATCAACAGAGGCCCAACCTTTCAACTTGTTGTTTATGGACTTATGGGGCCCGGCCCACACCACTTCTTCAAGGGGGAATCGGTTTTATCTTTCAATTTTAGATGATTGTTCAACCTACTTGTGGATTTTTCCATTGTCTAGCAAGGCTAATACCACCTCTTATGTTCAATCCTTTATCCATTTTGTTGAAAATTATTTTGCTTCCAAAGTAAAATCTATTCAAACCGATGGTGACACCGAGTTTAAACCTCGCATTCCTTTCTTTGCTAAACATGGGATTAATCATCGTCTCACATGTCCATATTCTCACTCACAAAATGGTAGCACTGAAAACCGTCATCGCCACATTGTCGATACCGGTGTTGCCCTTCTAGCTCACTCCTCCTAACCCTTCTCGTTTTGGGACTACGCTTTTGAAACCGCCGTCTATCTTATTAACCATCTACCCACTCTTACTCTAAATAATTCTTCTCCATATCACATCCTTCATCAAAAACCTCCCGACCTCAAATTCCTTCGAGCTTTTGGGTCTCTTTGCTTTCCTAATCTTCGCCCTTATAACCACCACAAATTAATTTTTCGATCCATCCCATGTGTGTTCTTGGGCTATGTTCCAAATTATCGTGGATATATTTGCCTTGACTATGTATCTCATCGTATTTACATATCTCGGGATGTTATATCTCACGAATCACAATTTCCCTTTCAAACATCACCCACACAAAAATCAAACTTACCTTTGCAGCCCACCCCATCTATCTACTTATCTCCACCAATGGTACAACCTTTGTCTGAACAACCACAACCGGCCCAACCCACGTCTTTAGTTCCAAACCAAGCTCCTATGAATAATGGGCTCTCTACTACACGCCAGCTGGATAATACACCAAGCCCATCTAATCCATCACCATCCATTCCTACATACTTGAATTTCAACCCACCTTCCCCATCTGAATCACAATCTTCCGCCGCCCCACATATACCTCATCCCTCTCAATCTGATCCTCCTCCTCGCTCCATCACAACCCGAGCTCAACATCATATTTTCAAACCTTTAATCCAAACTGATGGTACCATACCATGGCCTCCACCTTCTTCCTCCCTCACCACCACAGTTCCTGAAGAGCCACATCCTTCACTCAAGCCTCGCCGTTTCCTGAGTGGCGTGAAGTTATGACCAAAGTATTCAATGCTCTACTCTCAACTCATACCTGGTCTTTGGTTCCTCCACCTCCCAATTACACCCCTCTTGGTGTCAAATGGGTCTTCAAGATCAAACGGAATTCCGATGGCTCAATTGAACGTCGGAAGGCCCGACTTGTAGCCAAAGGGTACAACTAGGTCCTTGGGGTAGACTTTACTGAGACATTTAGCCCAGTCATCAAGCCTTCAACCATTCGTCTTGTGTTAACCTATGTTGTCATGTCCAACTGGTCCGTAAAACAAATTGACGTACAGAACGCTTTTCTCCATGGTGACTTGATTGAAGAGGTGTACATCAGCCAACCTCCAGGTTTCGTTCATCCACAGTTTCCAAATCACGTTTGTAAGCTGCACAAATCTCTTTATCGTTTGCGCCAAGCCCCTCGTGCTTGGTTTTCTAAACTCAATGATACTTTGATCCATCTTGGTTATACACCTTCCAAAGCTGATACATCGTTGTTTGTATATATTACTAAAACTGTTTTTGTGCTCATCTATGTTGACGACATTATTGTCATTGCCTCTTCCAATGTCTTGCTCAACAATTCTCATCAATTCCATTTCCAAACACTTCCCAGTCAAGAATTTAGGTGATATCCATTATTTTCTTGGAATTGAGGTGACTCGAAACTCTTCTGGTTTTCACTTATCTCAATCCAAATACATTCAAAATCTTCTTCAGTCCACCAATATCCATTATTTTCTTGCAGACTAGGCAGGTGAACACATTGATCGACGATCGATAACAGCCTATTTTATATACTTAGGTCATCCCTTGTGTCATGGTCCTCCAAGAAGCAACCTACAGTCTCACGCTCGTCCACCAAACAGAGTATCAGGCCTTGGGACAGACTACGTGTGAATTGATCACGCTCGTCCACCGAAGCAGAGTATCGGGCCTTGGGACAGACTACGTGTGAATTGATCTGGCTTCAGAACCTCCTTGCAGAACTGGACATCTTCCTTCGTCATCCCCTATTTTATGGTGTGACAATCTTGGAGCTACATACCTTGCTGCAAATCCGGTGTTTCATCATCGCACTAAACATATCGCCCTTGACTACCATTTCGTTCGGGAGAAGATTGCTGCGATGACCCTTCAAGCTTTCATCACTTCAAAAGACATGATTGCCGATGCCCTTACTAAGCCTCTAGCCTATGCACGATTCACTTATTTACGTTCTAAGCTCTATCTGTCTAGTGCTTAGCTCGAGGGGGCATACTAAGGATATGGCCCAATACATTGTATGGCCCATGATCCAATTATATAATCTATATATATACTATCTTATGCAATAGTAAAAGACAAGAAAGACAAATTACAAATCTCTCTGCCTTGATATTCTGTTAGCACTTACCCAACCCAATCGACAAGCATGTACCTATACTCCAAATGTGCAACCAGCAAAAACCCAATTTTGATTCCAAACCCGTTATCTTGATTCAAGCCGATTTCAATATCAAAGTCGAAACAACTAATCTCAAATCGGTCAACTTCGATTTCCAAGTACCAAGAATTCTGATTTGTTTGAAGAAGCCGATTTCAATATCACATCCAGGCAATAATATTAACTCGATAACAGAGCAAACCAGAATCAAAAACCCAACAATAACAGGGAAAACAGATGAAACTGAAGTACTGCATAAGTTGATATGAATATTCTTGCACCCATCATCACTGCAAGTCATTCTTTCAGAACATCCAACAATAAACAAAAGTACAGACCAACATAAAAACAGAAATGCCAATATTCACAAGTTTATGTCGACACATTTCTCTAGCATCCTAAATAGCATGACACCATCGTTTCTGCATCATGTGATATGAAAATACTGCGCCGCATGCTCAACATACCTCCTCCTCTTTTAACCCTCTTCCTCTTGCTTTGGTGCTTCCATCATGCTTTGGTTTTCAGGTGGCACCTAAATTTGTGCAATCACAAGCAACAATTCAGAATATGTAAAACTCTACAAACAACTTTTCATAATCTTCACCGAGGTCACGGTAAAGGCTTTTTTTGAGCTTTAGGTGTTAGGAGTTCATGAAAGAGGTTTTTAAGACAATTTTGCCCTTCTGTATATTCAAAAGGATTTTTTTTCTTACTGTAAAAAAAAAGAAGTAATCTTCTGTAGTTTTACTCCAAAACCTCCTTTTACAAAAACACTTTCTCTCAATGGCTAAAAGCAATATAAACAAGTTCCAACCTATTTTTTCAGAAGAAAATAATAGCTATAAGTCTATAACTAGAGAAACTTCACCATATTCACAACATGAAACATTATTTCAGAATTCAGACAGATCAAAATAATACTTCACATCAGTGTGAGAGAATAAGACGTGGAAAAAAAATACCTGGCACTGAAGCTTGGAGATCGTGGACCTTAGAATAGAATCCCCCGCTATGACTCTAAGCCTTTTAATGAAATCAGCTCGACTGATATTCTTGGTCTAGCCGAAGGACATGAGCATAGAACCATTGAGGAATAAATCAGATTAGTGACAGATTAACCACAATAAAAGAAAGAAAGAAAGAAAATTTGATCCAGGACAGAAAGATGCGCAGGGAAATCATACCCTTAGTAGTTCATAATGCCCAAAAATCAATGTCATATCATCAGAAGAAACTTTATCTGCAATTGCGTCAAATAACATGGGGAAAGGCATCCATGGGGATTTAGGAGTTCTTGTAGGGATTGAGTTTAAATCAGTGGCTCTTTTCTTGGATTCATCAGAAGTCAGATTCGAACGACGATCACTTCCCTATAAGTAAATTCTTTAGCTATTAAAATTGCAGTATAAATTTTTAAGAAAAAACTTTGGAATCAAATGAACATATGCAAACGAGCGTAAGAATATAGTTTCCAAGGTACGACCAGAATTTGACTACAAACTTGGCTTGCTATATGCATGTCAACCAACTTCTATAAGATTTTTTAACCTTTTTGCTCTGCTGCAAAATAATTGTAAAGTTCAACTCACCGAATTCATGGAAGATGGAGATAAACCAACATTTGACTCGCCTGCAGGACTTTGTTCTGTAGTCACTCCAGCAATCTCAGGCTTGTACTCTTCATCTGAAAACCATACATAGGAAAACATATCATACATCCACTTCCATAAAAGTACAGATAAAACCATAAAAGTAACCACCAGAGCTACTGAGCTCAAAGTAGGACCTTATCGAGACGAGGGCAATGAAAGGCCTACATCTATGAACATTTAAACAAGTAACATTCCACCAGATATAGGGATTATCAACACATATGGCATTAAAATTAAGCATTGTCCTTCCAAAAAATTGGAACTGTAACACTTTGTATAAAAAAGAAAACTAGAAAAATACACAACTGACATTAATAAGTACAAAATTCACCTTTTTGTTCTGAAGAGACTGTGAAACTGACAGCAAACTCGGGATAAATATGAGTACTGACATTCATGCTCCAGATAACATAAAATTGTGGATTCTGAAGATCATCAACTCCACTGTCAAAGTTCTCACTCGTTGGATGGAACTGCTTGGATCCATTCTCAATCAGCTCCATATTTCCCAGGATTACACGGCAAAGAACCATATGTTTTATACCATTTTCGTCAATATCACAATAACTAGCACTGTACAGAAAAAGTGAATAAGTCAAGTCTTTTTACTCATTTAGAGTTTACATGCTAAAGATGACATGTCTTATGTAGAAAGGGGGAAAAGATGAAATTGCTTTAGCTTGGCATCCAATAATTAAAAAAAAACTTGGACTTGAAGTTGATATATCTGCTTGGAGAAAGTCATGCAAACTTACCATTTTCAGTTCTTAAGTTGAGGATGCATGAGAGTAAACAAAAGACCAAATATGAATAAACATTTTCCAGATAACAGACTAAAAAGAACAGTGGGATGATCAGTTGGTACATGAACTCTTTTTACATTTCTTTATCAGCCGACATCGGCTTTAATCATTAAAAACCCTTGTGATGCATGTACATGGGAGCAGTTAGCCAGTTACAATAAAATTCTATATCACGGTTCAAAGAGATGGCAAGACAGAGACCATATAACAGAAGCAGACAGAAAACTTATCAGGCATCAGGTGAATTTGATGAAACTGATAAGAAAGCCATAGGTATTGTGGATCCACAAAGATGTTAACTTAGAAGTTCAGCAAAACAGATGGTTGGCCTAAACCAAATGGAGCCTGGACATCAACAATGACATGGAGGGGGGGCAATTCCTGAGATTGATCATCTTAACACAAACTTCGTCTCTGGAGATGCTGATAGAAAGAATTGTGTGGAACCCAAGTACTCGGATACTGAATCCTATCCATTTTCATGGCTGTGGATTCTTCATTGTGATCATATACAAACCTTTTTCAAAAGAACTGGAATAAAAGCTTTCATTCAAAATATCATCATCACCTAGACTCCAAAATCTGAGCTCCAGCAGAAAATATCTTCCCCAGGCATGAATCTGTTTCATCTCTAACAAAATTCAATGTTGATACTGACACATACATAGACGTCAGATTCGGTTTTGTGTATGAACAACAAGTTCGATTCCATTGCTTTCAAACGAGCCACTCATAACATAATATTAGGTGCCAGAGAGCCAAGTGACCGCAGAACATGCAACTTTATTTAAATCAATCTAAATGATTCATATTTTCATTTAATGAGGCTCTTTAACTTACCGAACATTAAGATCAACATTTTATCTACTATCAACAGATATGCATATAACTAAAGAGGAATATGATTCATGGAAATTCTTTGGCACACAAGCTCCTGTAAATGCAAAATGAATTGTATTTGTATGCATGTCAACTAGATCAAAAAAAAGATTGGGGGTGGGGGGAACATAAAGAAGAGAAGGTCTTCACCTGGTACCAGAGCAATTTGCAGCTACAAGATGAGCACCAATGCCATAAGAGGCCTCGGATTTCAGAACCCCTAAATGTCCAATCCCATAGGTCATAACACTCGATAAAGCTTCTTTTGACAAAGCAATCCAAGCATATCTAACATTTGCAGATCCACGATACTTCTCTGTTATTTCAACTTGCTTCTGGAAGAGCTCCGCCCGTCCAGGTAGCATAGAGCCTGAGCTGTGGGTAATATTAGTCACATCAATGCCAACCATAGAGCTCATGCCCTTAAGGAACATACTCATTACCTCCTCAGATGGCAAAGATTGATACTCAAAGTCAAATTTCTTTTCCAGCTGTTCACTTCCCTGATAAGCTTCATTTATCTTTGAATCAGACACTTTATCACAGCTATCTTCAACTTCAATACCAAGGCCTACATGATTTTGGCCAACTTTCACTCGTTTGACAACAGGATTTGACTCCCCACAATACTCAACCGGATGTGAGTCATTCAGCCCATTCAGCTCAATATCAATTTGCAGTTTAATCTCATGTTGGCCACAAGCATCTGAAAGCAAAGATGAATCTACGTTGTCCTCAAAAGATTGGTTGCACTGACCATGTGAGTCATCAACAGCAAAAACTTCAGGAAAGAAACATTTGTCTCCCTCATCAATCCATGCCATAGGATGCTCCAAGCCAGATTTCACATTCAAGTGAACCATGTGCAGAAAATCAAGCAACAGATGGTGACCGTTGAGATTCACTTCAACAACTCCTCTCTTCAGTTCAAAATCCTTCTTAACAAAGCCAATAATTTCAGAAGGAAGATCAACCCATCCGTCACTCATATAGCACATCAATCGAGAAGGCAGTGCACTTCTCATAAAGTTTGAGTAAGACCGATATAAAGATCTTTGAGAACCAAACTTACAACTCGTGCACTTAGTCTTGCAGATATCAGGTTTCTTTCGCTTCCCCAGTTTCAATGGTGGTGCCTTCAAAGCGGAAACTGGAGAGGCTGCAGTGCGAAAGCCTTGAACAATATGACCTGCATATCTAGCCGTCTTCTTTCTTCTCGCGTCAACAACTCTGCGACTACTACCCAATACCTTTCCGGATTTTCCTTCCATTTTTGTCCGCTGCTAAAGTTCCTTCCCGCGGATGAAATATGAAAGATTCAACTACGACTGATATACACAACTTCAACTCCAACTTACCATAAAGAAAAGTGGCCCCATGAAGAAAATCTGATCTTTCCTACAACTGAAAATACATGAAGTTAGGATAATGCGAAAAAATATACAAAGGAAAATTTCAATGTCAATTACATATTCTATTAATATATCAACTACATCAAGTATCGAGTAGATATCAAAAAATGGAAATGTATTGACTTAGGATTGATTATACGAGAACAGTACAGAGAGGTGACCCCACATAACATTTGCATTATGATCAAACAAATGCATAGCATAAGGCAAATGCAATCCTGAAAAAGATGATATAAAGTATTTGGAAAGTGAGAAGGATAGGTATCTAAGACCATTCATAGGATCGCTAGGCAATATCTTGCCTAGGTTAAAAATCTCTTGTCATATTATATTAGAGAATTCAACTTCAGCAACTTGAATACCTAGACTTACAACTATAGACAAACTTGAACTCCAGCATGTAGATAAACACGGGGAATAACCATGATTATGGTACGGTTAATCGGTTAACCAAAACACCCCAAAAAATTCCCAAACAGTCTAAGTATGTTTTATAGAAAGTGATATGTTATGCACCGAACTATACAAGAAATATGATTTTTTGTAAGGGACAATTTCAATGTGTTTTATTTGCTTGAATATATTATTATTATCTGAAAAAGTAGATATAAGTCTAAACAAAGTTAACTAAAGAGATTATAATAAGCTTAAACATCAAATCACATAACCCATAAAAGTTAAACATTCACCTTGATTTTGACTGAAGAGATATATTGCAATTACTATAACGTTAACCATCAATTATATGTTGTAACATTATAACATGCATCAGTTGAAGAAAAAAATTAGCAGTTGATTTTTTTGTAGAAAAAAATATATATCCTTCTAGAAAACTATATGATAAACACATCAATAAACAGTTGAGGCTTTGTGGCCCTATCACCATATTTATTAACTAGCATTTTAGTTGTTCCATGTATATAATAATCCTTCTCCAACCAATAAAAACAAATCCGACATCATGTTGGAACATTCTGAAAAATGAACTATGTGAGATATATAAGATAAAAGCAACGGAAAAATTTAGAACTCGAACAGTTTTATATTTCCTTTGAATAGAAAAAAAAAACTAGAAGAACAAAACCCGGTCATTTTTAGTAAATGGAGGTTTGAGTTTGTTAATGAGAGAATCAACCTTGTTAAAAACAACAAATAGGGTAAATGGCGTCAAGGAGTCTAATAAGTTTAAATACGGATCTATATTTTGTAGGTCACTTCAAAATATGTCTCCATAAAACTAAACAAATAAGTCATCTTATTTCCTTTTCAAAAACATATTCTTTTATACATTCAATTTTTTTAGTTAAGAAAACCAAAATAGCTAATCGTAAAAATGATGAAAACCATTATAAGGACTTTATTACATACTCTAGCAACTCCTTGAGCTTCTCAGAACAGGAAGCAGAGATAGCTTGCATACTCAAATCTCAAATGAAACCTTACAAAAACTTTCAGAAAAACACGTTCATAGTACACTAGTTAGAAAAAAATCATAACAGAAGTATCAACTGTCAAGACACTTGATCTAACTTGCATGCTCCCATTTTGCAATCCACAAACAATAAGTTAGTGATAATGCAACAATGAAAATATAATAGTAATTGGCATTTGATTTCCGTATACGTACCTATCGCAGCTAGTTCCTCTTCTGTAAAAGCTGCATATCTGCCATTAGTCTTATTTGAGTGATCAACTACTATTAGCTCTTATTCTAATCATAGCCAGCAAAAAGAATGGTTTATATCAGCAATTATAATCTTCAAGTAACTTCAAATCAAAACCTCCGCTCTTCGTTTACCCGAAAGTAACCAAGAATTTCAAATCAAATCACTTCTAATAAAAAATAGATGCAAAAAATGGATATCGACCAAGAAAAAACACTGATTAACTCAAACAAGATGATTAAAGGTTGGAAATTCAAAACTAAACTTAATCGGCAAAAAAAACACGAAGAAACAGCTTGGATCTCAACTTGAACATATATAAAGAAGAATGATGACCAAAAGCAACAAAATTGCCACTATGAACTTCGATCTGATCGGTAATATTTCGAAAGTCAAAACTCTCAAAAATGGATGTAGATCCTGCTCATAGAAGAACCAAATCCGCAAAGAAAATGAGAGATGGGAGAACATAGATCAAACGAACATTGAGATTATACCTGTAGGTGTCATAGATTAGACAATTTTGATTAAATTCTTAGGAGCGAAGGATTCCGAAACCAGAGAGAAAGAGAGGTGTTCGAAGAAACCCTAGCTGTAGGAGAAACTCGTGCCGCAAGGTACCAAGAGAAAGGAGAGAGAAGACGGCCGTTAATAGCAAGAACTGACGGCGTAAGTCGGCAAACCTATCTCTTTGCTTGTGGGAAAAGCAAGTTAGGGGTAAATTAAGATTTTTAGATAGGTTTTAGGATAATATTACTAAAAATGATTTATTCTATATTATAAAAATATTTTTTAATATAAATAAGGGTAAAATTGTCTATTTTATTAAAAGTTTTATAAAAATTTATTAGTTGTAGTTTTTCAAAACTCTTCAAGAATCTCTTAAAAGTACTTAGAAAAAACTAAATCTAATGAAAAAGTACAACATAATTTTTTAAAAACGTAAAGTTTCGTCCAAATCTATCGAAAAAGTTACATCTAACATAACCTTAATCAAACGGAAGACGCTCCATGATAAAGTCACAAGTCGGTCACAAACATTGTCTCACTATCCAGCGATGACGTGACAGCATAAATGTTTTGTTGAAACTTGGAACTTGGAAGCAATAGAAACATTGAGTTTGTAAGAATGTTTAGAAATCATAGTATATTTAAATAAGTCTAATTATGACATAAGTTTTGGTGACTCGTCTTGGTTTGTTTTTGAATATTTTTTAGATGATATTACTTGTGAATGATGGTATTTTACTATCTTATACGTTTTTTTGATTAACATATTTGTTATTTTATACAAGAATGTCAAAAGTTTTAAAAAAAAACGTAAATAAATATTGAGTTAGGTTTAGGTTTAGGTTTAAGTTTAGGGTTTATCGTCTGAAATATTTAATTTTAACATGCCATTACGCTCTTTATTTATGTAACTCATATTAATTTGACCATAACAAGATATTAATATTTGCTACCAGTGCTTCAAAACTAAAAAAATGAGATAAGAGAATATCTTTTGGAATTTTGTTGAATCTTCTCTAATGTGATTTGTTTGTTTATTTTATTGATAACAACATCCCAAACTTTTATTACGGAATTAAAACATCATCCGACAAAATAAAGTCTAAATCAAAAGGAACTAAACTATAATCGAAATAAAACATAGGCTCCACCGGTTTGACTCTAGCGAGGTTGTGAACCGCTACATTACCCTTCCTATTTACATAAGACCTGCTAATAGCAACAAAAGCTTCCGCCTTCTTGAGAATCATCTCAATCATCATGTCTAGTGTACCTCTATCGGCTTTCCTTTAATAAGTAGTATAACGTGTATGAAACTACCTAAAATAGTTTTTTGATGAGCTATTATTTTTCATTTTTATCGTTTTTATATCCTATACTCTTAGGAACATGTGTTAAAATTTTGGAAGTCTTGATTCAAAATACTTTTCTAATTATATTCATTAAACTTTCCTTTCAAATTTTTATCCGTATGTTAGTAGGGTTTTGGTTTTTCAACCAAGTCCCTCTTATAACCAAATAATTGATAAAGGATAGAAGTCTAATAAGAAAAATATCTTTTTATATATAAAAATGAACAAATTCTATAAACCATGATTCTACAACCAAATTTTTTTAAAATAAGTTAAAAAGGAAACACATGACTATTTACCTTAAAAAGACTCTTCTTTTCCAAAGAGTAAAAACCAAAGTTATGAACAAAAGAATGATGTCATGTTCATTAGCATAAAAAATGAAAAACTTCCCTCTTTTAACATATAACACAACCGTTTGGAGTAACATCATCACCACCTCCAACGAGAACATCCTTGTCTTCACCAATAGAGGATCGGTTGTCGTTGTCATGGGCAAAACCCGCCACTTCAAACATTACATGTACAATTAATCAAATATGTTTAATACAGGCTTCTTCGTTTCAAACTCAAGTCTGAATATTTCTTTTCATAGCCCCATGTGTGCCGAGTTTCACTTCTTTTTTTTTTTTTGTCGTATTTCAGCTCAAGGCATTTAGGAAAATTCCACTAGATAAATGTATTTCCTTCTTTGTGTTTATTTCTCTTTTTGCTTTGATTATTTCTACTCTTCTTTGTTATATAATTATTTATTCAAATGAAGAAATATCCCTACATCCTACGTCTATATAAAAATCTATGTGACACCCCCCCCCCTCCCTCCCTCGTAAGTAAATAACGTAGAATGAAACAAATCCTAGACCAGTTGAATTCCTTTGTAAGAAGTGACAATTTTTTCGGATACTCTTCGTCATTGACTTTCTTTGTGATCTAAACTCAAGAACCTTTATCTTTTACAATATCAATATCTTATTTATTCAAATGAGAAAATATTCTTTACCTATATAGAAAATTTTATGTGAAAAAAAAAACATGTTTAAATCACATAGAATTAAACAATCCTAATTCCATTGAAAATCGAATCATATTTCAAGGAATAACTTTTTTTATTCTCTTCGTCATTTACTATCTTTATATCTAAACCCAAAATTGTAGATGAATGGTGGACGAAGATTGTTTGTGAATGGTTTAGGGCATACTTTATGTAACCTTTATATGTGATTGAAGACAAACGTTTGGTTGGAGATTGAGAGGTGGGGTATAAGGTTGTAAATGGATGTTGTGTAACTTGTGTTTGATGAAAAACTCAAATTTTCCAAATCTACTGAAGGAAGGGTTTTTTTTTTGAAGAATCTGATAAGGGTATTACAAATTTTTTCACTTATTCGTTGTTTGTATACATTGATGTTTCTCCCCATTTTCTTAAGTCGTCTTCTCTTTCGTTGAGAATCGGCGACAAATTATTCTCTCCTTCTCCTCCAAGTTCATACAAAAGTTACTGAAGAAATTTAGTGAAACCTAATTACAGATGCAATCTAAATTGAATAGAAATAAGTGGAGAAGTGAAAATAGGACGAGGAAGAAGCAATTCACAAACCTGAATAGTTGAAATTGGAAAGAAGCGTTATAGGAATTGTTTAGTTGTTTCATGCCTATAAGCGGTTAGTTATGCAATTTCATCAATTGTGTTGGTGGTTATGGTTTAAAGAAACACTGGTTTGTAGCATTTCAAATGCTCGATTATGGATCTTAAGTTCGATTGCAACTTGCTTGTAAACTCTTTTTCAACCCACTGATAACATCCATTTTAGCGTCTTTTTTACCATTATTCTTATCCATTGTTAGAGAATTTAGTGCAGTTTTGCATTGTATATTGGTAGATGTTCTTCCCTTTTGTGTTTTGGATATATACTCGTGCGTTTATGATATTGCAGGCGTTTAGTCATTCTAGGAGCTAAAATGGAGTTATTCTCGAAATAACACTTGTTACACAATGAGGATTATCATATGATCAAGAAAGTCAAGGTCAAGAGTGTAATGATTCAAATCCAAGAGTTAAGAAGAGAAGACCGCTCAAGAAATAATGTCAATCAGTCGATTTGCCTCATTTGGTATTTCGGTTTGCTCCATCTGGTTGGCGGATCTAACCCATTTTCCGAGATATTAACCTTTTCTTCAAGACGATACATTCTACTATAAGTCGACTTGATACAATGAGAACGGTCGATATAGCCTTGTTAGGCAACCTATAAAAATATATTGGTTGTCATATCATTAATGATAGGGTGTTAACGAGAACTTTTAAAAACATTATAAACGGAATCACAATTATGGAAACGAAGAGCGCAAATTGTATATCCTAGGTGGTACATATATCACTACTAATGAAATTGAACTTGAATGGCATACCAAACTTCAAAGCGTCCATGAAGAGTTATATATAATTAATAGATGTTTAATTTTGGAATAAAACTAATATTCATAGTCTTGTAAATGGTTGAAACAAAGTTTGAAAACCAAAAGACACAGATGAACAAATATTAAGAAAACTGAAGAAATAAACATAAACCATCAAATGAAGCTTCAATAGAAGATAATGGTAGAGCCCAATTGTACTCGGGTAATAGTTATCAAGAAAAGTATATTGGTAGTACAAATCAAGAAAACAAATCCATGGCATTAAAAAACTTATGAATACGAGATAATTTGTTTAAAGGTGTAAGACGGTGTGTGTGAGATAACTAACAACTTGATTATGGAAGACGAATTGATTGACAAAATACTTTTTAAAAACTACTTTAAAGACAATACGGTCTATAATTCCGTAAAAAACGTGAATAACTACATCACTATAAGTAAACATTGGTACATAAGAAAAATAGAAAATAAGCTAAATTTTGTTATCCCTAGTAGGAATATGAATAAAAATCAAATAATGTACATTTTATACTAAACGCAATCATAAACGACGAATTATATTTGGCCGAATATAAACATGGGACGTTTTCTACCATAGCAACCATGACTTTCATCTACAACCACAACGACTATTCTTTCTATTAATGACAATGAATGAGTTTAAAAATGTATTTTCTATCAACAATGAGGGTTGTTGTTTTGTCAAGCTACTCAAGCTTGGATCGGACTCTACTAAAAAAACATTATTTAAGACTTGCTCATTTTTATAAGCAAGCCTAGTTCGAACACATTTTTAAGACCGGTTAAATTTATGCTCGTCTTGTATGACTCGAATAACAACCCAAAAGACGGCTAGATGAGTTCCTATTCATTACTAGTTAGAATTATTGTATTATCCAAGTCAAGTTCGAATAGCGGAAGAAGTCCGACCGGGCCGAAAATCTCGGCCCGTCAAGCCGGATAATATATATATTATTGTATCTATTATAAATATTAAGTATAAATATATACTATTTAGTATAATTATAATATATATAATATTTTTTATATAAAATATCTTTTATATATATATATATATATATGTATATATATATATATATATATATATATATGGGTGTTGTTCAAGTAAGGCACATTATTCTAGTACGGCCGTGCGGCTGACCGTACGGCCGACAAGTGTCCCGAAATTTATTTTTTTTTTAAACGAGTAAAAGTAATAGTTCAAAACTTATTATGGAATATTTCATAACTTATAAAAAGATAGTTCATGAATTATAATAGAATAGTTCATAGTGCAAAATTTATAAAGGAATGAAAGTAATAATTCAAAACTTATTAAGGAATAATTCGTAACTTATAAAAGGATAGTTCATGAATTATAATAGAATAGTTCATAGTGCAAAATTTATAAAGGAGTGAAAGTAATAGTTCAAAACTTATTATGGGATAGTTCATGAATTATAATAGAATAGTTCAAAGTGCAAAATTTATAATGGATAGTGCATAACTTATAAAATGATACTTCATGAATTACAATTGAATAGTTCATAACATATAAACGATTAATTTATGAATAATTTGATAAAATATATTAAAAAGTAATAGTTCATGGATTATATGGGAATAGTTCAAAGTTTATAGGAGAATAATGCATAAATTATAACATGGTAGTTCAAACAAATTTTCATTCGTTTCTGGAAAAAGAAAAAAAAATTCGTTTTCAGAAAAAAAAAAAAAAAAAAATCGTTTCAGAAAAAAAAAAAATAAAAAATTCCGGGACACGTGTCGGTCGTATGGGCGGCCGTACGACCGTATCGCATTAATTGAACCGTACCTGAACAAAAGCCATATATATATATATATATATATATATATATATATATATATATATATGTATATGTATATTGAAATCATATTAAAAGCATTTGTTAAATATATTTTTTTAAAAAAAAGGTTACCCGTAGGCCCGCCCCGCCCGGGCGGGTCCGACTTCCTTTTCAGGCCCGATAGCTGGTCCGACCCGGGTCCGGCTACACGGGTTTAGTATTTTATAAAGCATGTATCCAGCCCGAGCCCGGAGATCAACAAGTCTAATCTAGGGTTGTAAATCAAGACGAGTAGCTCCGGCTCGACTCGTATTCGGCTCGTTCATATATTAAAAACGAGTCGATTACGAGCTTTATATCGGGCTCGTCACGAGCCCGAGCCGAATACGAGCAGCTTGTATATATATATATATATATATATAGGGTGCGGTTCCCATGAGAACATGCTTATCATATAATCATGAGAACAATCTTAGACCGTCGGATGGTGAATATTAAGGGTCGAGATTTAGAGTAGATATCATAATTAATAATAACTATGAATAATAATTAGGAATAATCCATTCAACCAACAATAACTACGAATAATACATTAAACGATATGACACCTTCGTAACAAAACTAATAATAATTACGAATATTCTCATGATTACACGATAAGCTTGTTCTCATATGATCTATACTATATATACTGATTGTTTGTGAATGAATTTTATATGATCTATACTATATATACTGATTGTTTGTGAATGAAAATCATATATGGCGTAAGTAGGTAAAGGCATGAGACGAAGGGCGATGAAGGGTGACGAAGGGCAACGGCCAACGGGCTAGAGTTCTTCTCCGACATCGAAGAGTTAGGGTTTTCTTCTCCGACGCTTCCTTAGGGTGAAGACTAGGTAAAGGCAACAAAGGATGTCAGATCTTACATTCGAGATGAAGGGCAATGAAGGGAGACGAAGGGCGAAGGGATAGGGTTCTTCTCCAACGGAGAAAGGGAAAATGGTTAAGGTTCTTCTTCTCCAGCGCTTCCTCAAATAGCGGGTTAGGGTTCCTCCGAGTCTCCGACGACGAAGGCTAGAGTTCTTCTCATCTTTATCTCATACTCATGTGCGTTCTTTGTTCTTCTTTCTCGCGTCTCCACTCGGACAGTCAAACCACTCTTGTCTCCTTCTGCTCAGTTTCATAGATTGATGAGCAATGATTGAATCTCCATTATCCTTCTTCTCAGTTTTATAGATTGATGAGTCTCATTCTTCTTAATTTCATAGATCGATGATTGAATATTGTATCTCAGTTTGCGTTCTCACATCTTTATGTTGGTCCTACACAAGGGAGTTTTATTCCGGGCCGTCTCATTCAGGATAATGTTATCCTTATGCAAGAAGTTACTCATTAAGTCCAACGTAAGAGGATGGGGCGTAAACATATGATAATAAAATTTGACTTGGAGAAGGAGTATGATCATGTAAGCTAGTCTTTTGTGATAGATTCTCTTCGTTGGGCTGACTTTCTAGAAGGTTGGATTGATATGATAAATGTATGTATTTCGTCTTCACATATGCTTGTCCAATGGAATTGTGATATAGCATAACGGTTTATTCCAAAGAAAGGGTTAAGACAGGGTGATCCGCTATCACCTTACCTTTTTGATATATGTCTGGAGCGGTTGAGTCATCTTATTAATCAAACGGTTCATTGTGATGATTGGGTACCGATCAGATTATCTCGGAATGACCCTCTTTTATCACATATATTCTTTGTAGATGACATAACCTTTTTTGCAGAGGTTTCATGTGCTTAGATACGGGTGGTTAAACAAGTGATTGAAAGATTTTGTATGGCTTCTGGAGAGAAGGTTAACGTGGAAAAGTGACATATTTACGTGTCTCCTAACGTTGGTGATGGATTGAGACAACGAATTCAGGAGTTGAGTGGGGTTGTTGTTAATTCTGAATTTGGTAGGTATCTCGGAATGCCTATTCTTCAAGGAAGACCTAGAGGATGTGATTTTGTATAAATTTTAGAAAAATGTATGCTAAACTAAGCGGTTGGAAGCGGAAAACTTTGAGTTTTACGGGTAGGGTAACGCTGACCCGATCAGTGTTATCTACGATCACTCAATACACGATGTCAACTATCATTATTCCGAAGAGCATTGTCAACAAGATTGATAGGTGTCGTAGGGATTTTTAATGGGGAAGTAACGAGGAGAAACGAACGGTTCACTTGGTTGATTGGAAGGACATTTGTCGACCACGTGAGACTGGTGGTTTAGGTATCATTATGGCTTATGTCTTGAACCTTGCTTTTGCAAGGAAGCTAGCTTGACGTTTTCTTACAGAGGATAAAAGAGGGCCACTGCAAAGCTTGCACCCTTGATCAACAAAAAGATGACGCCTAGCTCGCTCGGTATTTGTAAGACACCCACCGACTAACAATTGCCAAGTGAAATATTTCCCTCTCTCTTGAATTTTCAAAGCCCAGACTTGGTGGAACAGCTCTCTGTCAATACATTGTGATCCTATTGTTTGATTTATTAACCGGTACCCCGAAGATACCGTGTAAACACCTGATGGAGTAAGGCCAAGAGAAGACATCAGTTTTTGACACGTTAACAGCTACAGCGGACATGGCTTGCCTCATCTCCTGCGGCGTATAGGACTGTAATCGCTGCCACCGCCAAGGCCATTGATTTTTATCCCACATCTCCTGTACATTGATATTCTCTTTCACAACAGTAATATCGGAATAAAACTTCCATTAGCGGAGCTGTGGGGTATTTATGATGGGTTGAGACTAGCTTGGGAGACCGGATTCAGAAAGGTTATCCTTGAAACGGATTCTGAGCTAGTGACCATCCTTATTGGGAAACACCTTCCACGGTGTCATCCCCTATCTAGCCTGGTATATTTGTGCCAAGGCTTTTTACAAAGAGCTTGGATAATCTGAGTTTGACATATTTATAGACAAAGTAATTATGTGGTTGATTATCTTGCTAGCTTAGCTTTCTCTTTCGAACAAGGTTTTCATGTATTGTCTGACCCGTCGGAGGGTGCTTTCCTTTTGCTTTGTGAGGATGTGAGGGGTAAGGCTATCCCCCGTGTGCTGAACACACAACCATTTTTTTATTTATAATAAGTGCGACTAGATGCGCGGAGGCCACTGTCCCTCCTTCCTACCAAAAAAAAAATCTTTATGTTGGTGAGTTACTGTTTAATTTCTATTGTTGTTTGAAATTATCGGCTGTCTTAGACGATCTCGAGATCAAACGAGCCTCTACGAGCTTGAGCTCGGCTTGTGTAAAAACAAGTTAAACAAGCTCAAGCCCGAACTTAAAAATTGCTCGCGAGCCGAATCCGAGCTTGATCCAAAGCTCATAAAAAAATCTAGGCTCGGTTTGCCTCGTTTAGAAACGAGCCGAGCATGGTTCAACTCGAGTGGCTCGAATTACAACCTTACCTATATCGTGGTTCCTATGGTTCCTATAGAGGGGTGCTCGGTAACAATCCTTTTATGGGCATTAATCACATTTTATTTTAATGTCCTACAACAAGTAGTGTAGTGGCTAGTAGGACATTTTAGAGCAATTAAAGATTTGATTGACAAAGTTAAACTAGTGTAGTGGTGTTTAGGGAGTGTTTTTGAAACTGTAAAAAAAGAAGGGTTTGTGTTTATTAGTGAGTCCTTTAAAAACAATATGACGATTTTATCTCTACCATTCGTGTTATTTATTTCTTCTATCATATATATAAAGAACAATTTCTCACTTTGGTTCCCACTTTTTGGCCCCGACTTCGCTTAGTAGAGAGCTTTGGCAGCGTCGCCCTCCTCATCCCTCCACCGTGTGACCATTCCACTCCGGCATCCTCTCTATTCCAGCAACATGTTCGTTTATCTCGCTCTTCCCTCTTTCGTTTATCTCGTTCTTCCTTCTTCTTTTGGTTCTACTTTCGAACAAAACAAGTAAATGAGAGAAACTGACCTTTTGTGGATGCTTTCAGTTCTCCTTGTAAATTGTCCTAAACTCTACTTGATAATTTTAATTTGGTTTATGAACATTCAATATGAATCGAATTGGAATGAAATCTGTATTAGAAGGGATTTGCGGTAATACTTTCTTCTTTGTTGTTTCTGTAAGAAAGAATTGGGGAAATGAGAGAAACTGACCTTTTGTGGATGCTTTCAGTTCTCCTTGTTAATTGCCCTAAACCCTACTTTGATAATTTTAATTTGGTTTATGAACATTCAATATGAATCGAATTGGAAGGAAAACTGTATTAGAAGGGATTTGTGGTAATAGTTTCTTCTTTGTTGTTTCTTTAAGAAAGAATTGGAGAAATGAGGCTCTTGAAAGTTCTAATTTGCAAAATGGACTCCTACATAAAATAGAAGAAAGTAGGCTTGTAAATTAGAAAAGTAAGGAAGATTGTAAATGATGGTGGTAGGTCCCTTCCTTCTAAGTATTATCTCTATTTCTCATTCATTCACTTTTCTCTATCATCACTTTCTCTCACAAGTAACTCTCTCCTTTCATGTAAATAATAGTTGTGGGTCCTAATTTCCCATTTCCTTCACTTTTCTCTCTCCTCATTAACTTCTAATTTTTTTCTCTATTCTCTCTTTCCTCACTTTTCTCTCTCAACACTTTCTCTCATCCAGAACTCTCTCCCTCATGTATTTTTTGGGTAGTTTGAACCATATTTTTTAGGTAGGCGATTTCTACTATATTTTGGGTATGTTTTTTATTCGTTTTGTTAAGTAGTATTGAGTATGTGTTTGATGAATTGAGTATACTGTGTTATAATGACCAAATGTCATTTGATATTGATGTTTGTGTACAATATTGACTTGTGTAAAATTTGGGTATGACAAATTCTGCCCAATTTATAAATGCATTGGGTATGAATATTTTATAAAACAAAATACTACCCAATTTATGGGTATGATGTTTTTTGATATTTTAGTTTTTTGGGTATGTTTGGGTTTTGGGTATGTGTGTTTTCGAGTATGTTTGTGTAGTTTGACAAAATTATTTTGGGTAAGACATTAACGTTTTTGGGTAAACGATTTTTTTGGTAGAAGGTGAGAAAGTGTAGATGTTGAAAATTGTGCATTTGTGTAGTATGTGGAGATAAATATCAAAGGTCAGATATGTCAAATCAAATGGGATGGACAAGTTGATAGATTTTGTACTATATTTCTTCCAACCTATTTTTTAGGGGCTCAATTTCTCAATTAGAAAATGGAGGAGCCCTAAATATCAACTCATTGGCCTAAAAGACTCAATTCACCAATTTATCCTTTCTTTAATAATGATGATTTTGATGGTATGATATTCTATTATACGGAAGAATTAGGGAGAATTAGGGAGCGAGAGAGATGAATAACATTTAGAGTAATTAAGGATTTGTATCTTGTGTAACTGAAATATGATTTGTTGAGTTGATTGGTGGTTGTAACTTATACAATTGTAAGCAGAATCAAACTTCATCCTCAAAGACAGTCCCTAAATTTGATACATATATATTGTGTATATTGTTCTCTCTGAACTCTGAAGTAATTATTAACTGTGCACCTTGTACAGTTTCACCAAAAGAAAATCTAGAAGCCTGGAATTCTAATGCAGCAACAAACGCAAACTCTATCTCAAACGGAGGAAGTACACCCTGTGACATGTCACCAAAAGAAGTTCTAAAGGCCCAAAATTATGATACAACAACAAAGGAAAACACTTCCCAGAAGACTAATACAGGACGGGCGGTTCACATTATTAAGAGTGTAACATGCAATAGCCCTCCGTTGCATATTGGTCAAGGGTGAAAGAATGGTGATAGAGCTGAGAAACCCGTGGAAACAATAGTCTATACAAAAAGAAGAAAGTATGTGAAGAATGACAAAGTGGCTGAAAATTTGGGTTGCAAGCTAAAGAAAGTCATTGCATAATGTTTTGTACCAAAGGATAATTTAATTTTTGTATTTGGCTTGTCAAATGACATGCAAATTGATGAGCCTATGATCTCTTCTGTTGATTGTTCAATGAATGGGAAAAATAGGAAGAATAGCCTGCTCAATGAATGGCAAATTGATAAGCCTGTGATCTCTTAGGTTGATTGTTCTCTCTTTCAATGTTTTTTCGTAACATCCATCAATAGTTGTAGATTAGTTAAGGGTATGCTTCAGGACTACTTTGATTTGAAAACCCTATTGTTATGGATTTATTGTTTTTCCGAATGCAAGTTTTTTTCATGGATGTTATCTTTAATGCTGACTTAACTACCGTTGCAAAGTCAAAGCAAACGCAAAACATAGTTTAGAGGGCAACAAGTAAATACTGGGTAAAAGAATGTAATTTGGATGAAAAGTAAGGACAAAATAGTATTTTTGTACAAAAAACACTCTGAAAAAACATACTAGTCATACCAAATGCGCACAAGTGTTTTAAATACTAAAACACTATCAAAAACACTAAAAAACACATACACTAGTGTTTTATTTTTTGTGCCAAACAAACAATAATAAGATATAGTTGTGTAGACATGCCATTAAGGAAAGTTAAAAACAAGTTAGGCAAACATATTTAAAATAATTTGGCCTACTAGGCTGTTTTTGGTTTTTGTTAAAGAAACTATACCCCATATTTTTTACCACTTTCATTTAATGGTAGGTAAAACTAATTAACTCTTCTATCTAAAAAATGTTTGTTATTTGTTATTTGTCATTTGTTATTTAGTGTAAGTTTTAGTTTTTAAAAATTGAATTTGTTTTTTTTTTATTTTCTTTTATTATAACCAATTGAGTGTTGAAATTGAAAATCAGATCACCAACTTTTATTTAATTATTTTGGGTTTTAACTTTGTAATACAAAAGAAATTGACAATATAATTACGGATCGTATCGTTGTTAACAATATAATTATGGATTGTCAATAATACAAATTGGGGATTTCGAAAAATAAAATATTTCCCATTTTCTAAGAATAAATTTATTTACTTTATATTTATTAAAGGAAAAATAACTCAAAATAATAGCAATTATAAATATTGAACTCAAAGTAATACCAATTTAAAAAATTACGGGTAGTGGTACAAACTATCAACATATTAACAAAAAATAATATCATTTGTTTTTCCGACAAAAATTTTAACTTTGACGACTATGTGACAATAAATTTCTTGCATGTAATCAAAAAGTAAGACTATTTGTATGACATGAATTTTTTCAATTAAATAAAATTATTTATTATGATAAAAGTCAGTAAAATATTTTTATTATTTCTAAAATTTTTTTTTTAAAATAATACGATATGTTTTTCCTGGATTAATTTTTCATAATTTTCTGTTTTATATTTTTTATTTGTAAAAAAAAAATCAATTTCTTAATTTTCATCTTTAAGTTAATCACTAATTAGAATAAAGAAAATATTTTTTAAATATTTTTTTTTATAACAAAAGTCGAATTTTATTCCAGATATTGTTAAATTTTTTCTTTATAAAGCTGATAAAATTTTCATTTCAAAAAATTCCAAAAAATTTAAAAATATCGATTTGTTTTTAATTTTTTTTGTCATTTAATGAATTTAAAAAGAAGTCTGTACAAATAAATTCAAACAATTCTGATTGTTTTCTTTATAAAATTTAAAATAACTTTCTTAATTTATGACTTTTAACATATTAGATAATATTTACTTAATTATTTTATTAAAAAAATCAACATCACACCCCTAATCCAATTTTATTTTTTTTTTGATGACATGTAATGCCATATCATCGTCGACGTTAAGGTTTTTGCAGAAAACAAGTTATATTATTATAAGTAAATATGTTAATAATGTGTACCACTCTCATTAATTTTCAAATTTGATATTATTTTAAGTTTAGTTTTTAAAAATAATATTATTTTAAGTTATTTTCTTTTATTAAAAGGTCAACATTAAGAAAAATAAAAAGTTGATAATTAAGTTTTCAATTTCATAATTACAAGCAGTCATCATACTAACTTTTTCGTCTCACTAATAAGTTATGTTATTTTGGGTTCATTCTTACTGTCTTACGGATGTACGATCGACTATTTGTCAAAAATTTTATTGGCCCGTTTGGTTTTACCTCTGGAATCGGAATGGAAACGAATCTAGTTTATACGTATGCCCTTATTCATGAACGTTTTTGGAATCATTCCTTTTGGTTTGAAGTAATTGGAGTAGAGTTTAATTACTTTTGATACTCTATATGGAACAAAATGTGGAAAAACAAATGTACTTTGCACTAAACCATAAGGAATGATTCCATAAAATTTCATGAATAAGGATATACATATGAACTAAATTCGTTTCCATTCCGTTTCCGTTATCAGGGTTGAAACCAAACGGGCCCTTAGTTTTATCCGTAAAAAAGGATTTTTTTTAGAAATAATTAAAAATTTTAATTGATAAAAGGTTTTGCACGAATTGGCTTCGTTTGAGTATCCTCTGCTAGGGTTTTCTTCTGTCTGGCGACTTGCCAGAGTCCCCTTTTGTCCCATCCGCCGCTACCGTCCAAAGTCTTTCCCTCTCCCACCGAGCTTACCTTTCTCCACCGTTCTTTCACGTATCTCCTTCGATTCGGCAGCCCTCTCATCTTCCCTTCGTCCAATGGAAGATCTTCATTCTCTATGGAAGAATCTCCGGCTTTCAGATAACGAAAAACAAAGCATCCCTATTGAAACTGTTCCCCCACAAAACGCAGACAAACGTTTAGCTCTTAGCATCGTGGGTAAAGTAATCACAAATAAGAAAATCAATGGGGCTGCTATCAAATCTACCTTACGCACCATCTGGAAACTTAAGAACGAAGTGGCCATCCAGGATGCCGAAGCGAACTCGTTCCTCCTCAACTTATTCTCCCTTGAAGATAAGGAGAAAGTTCTACAAGGCAGGCCCTGGAACTTTGAAGATAATCTCTTGGTCCTTACTGATGTCGACCCCTTGCTGAGTTTCGAAGACACATATTTCTCCCACTCCCCTTTCTGGATCAACATGTTAGGGGTTCCTATAGGCTATAAATCTGAAGTTACGGCCATAAAGTTTTGTGGTAACTTTGGTAAGTATCTCGACATTGATCCCAAAAGCACGGCCTCTATACTCTCGAATCTTCGTGTAAGAGTCTCTCTCAACATTGACGAGCCACTTATGAGAGGCATAACTATGAATATAGACGGAACCTCAAGGTGGATTGGCTTCCAGTACGAGCGACTCCCTAAATACTGCTATGCCTGTGGTCGAATAGGCCATATCAAGAAAGATTGCAAACTCCCAAATCTTGGTGACAATGATGATATCGATCAGTATGGTCCTTGGTTACATGTGAACTACAACCCCAAACTCTGGTCTGTAAAAGATGAGAAACTTTTGCACAAGCAATGGGTGGAAGTCATTGAACCCGTTCCACATGCTTTAAACAACCACGTAACCGCCCCTGAAGTAGAACCTTGTACTTCACCTGTCTCCGTAACCTCCCATGAACAAACAAACACTACCAAAGTAACTACCCCCCCATTGCCACCCCACTTCCACATCATGCTCCTATTAACCCTTCACTTGTTGACTCGACTATGGTCGACAACCCCCTCAAAAAATACCGTAAACTCTCCCGTTCCCCCTACCTCTCTACCACGTCTATCACCACGCTTCTTGGAAAAAGACCCATCCCTGAGCTTTCTGACATTCATGATAACCTATTTGACGTCCCTATTCTCAAAGCCAAAAAACCGAGAACTGACGATTCTCCTGCTCCTTACCAAGTAGCGGTGTTGGGTGAACCCCCACACCGTGAACAACAATGAAACTCTTAAGCTGGAACTGTCAAGGTTGGGCAACCCGAAGACAGTGTCGGCTATCCGGGATTATTCCTAGAAGCTTTGCCCCGACGTTGTTTTCATCATGGAAACAAAGTCACCGAAACATGTTACTGAAAAAGCAATGAGAAAATGTGGTTTTGATTGTGGTTTTTGCACTGATAGCATTGGCAGATCGGGTGGCCTTGGTATCTGGTGGAAAAGCAACTCCTCTAGTCTCTTATCCTACTCCCACCACCACATCATGATCGAATTCACAAACCCTATTACCAACATCAAAACAGCGCTTGCAGGTTTCTACGGCTGGTCACAATCTCAGCACAAACACAAAACTTGGTCACTGCTTAGAAACCTCAGACAGTGTTACAATGGCCCTATGGTCTTTTTTGGCGACTTTAACGAGATCCTCTTCCAACATGAAAAAGATGGTGGTGCTCTCCGGGCCGAGAAAGACATGCGTGCTTTCCAAGACGCTATTGATGATTGTGCTCTTTCTGATGCTAGTTGGTCTGACCTGAAGTTCACCTGGGAACGAGGCAAGAGTGCTTCTAACAGGATTAGAGAGTGCCTGGACAGGTTCTTAATTTCTGAGGATTGGCGACTGGGTAACCCTCACTCTCCCACGGTTTTGCTCAAACCACTCTATAATCTTCCTGGATTCCTGCCCTTCACCCCGCCCTAACCCAAGACGGCGGGCCCCCATTTCGAGAGTTGGTGGATTGATCTCCTGAGTTGTGAATCTACCATCGCTCACTCTTGGGCTGGTTCTTCTGGCACCCTTTCCCCCTTACGACTCCACAAAGTTATGGGAGCCCTCTCTTCTTGGGGTGTTATGACGGCAAACAAAAGAAAAACGGAAATCAAAAAGCTTGAGAGGGATTTATTATCTGTCCAGCAGCTTCAACCCTCCGATACCTCTATCAACCAGTGTGGTCTGACTGTCTCCCGTCTTGAAAAGCTTAAGCGAGAAGAAGAAAGCTACTGGTACCTACGCTCTAGAGCCACTGAACTTAAAGATGGAGATAAGAACACATCCTACTTCCACCACAAAGCTTCGGAACGCAAACGCAAGAATAGAATTACGAAGCTCTCTAATGATGATGGTATTTGGTTCGAGGGTGATTCTAGCATCGAGTCGCTTATTGTTGATTACTACGACAATCTGTTTGCTTGTGATCATGTCTCGAACGACCTTGATGCTGCTACTCTAGTGTTGGAGCAGAAAGTTACGAATTCTATGAACAACACCCTCCTCGAGACACCTTCCGAAGTGGAGATCCTGGCTGCTCTCAAATCCATGAAGCCTTGGAAAGTGCCGGGGTCTGATGGTCTACACGCGGGTTTCTTCAAAAGATATTGGAAGATCATTGGCCATGATATCATCTTCTTTATTCAACAGTGGTGGAACGGGCAATGCGCCCTTGGAGATCTCAACAAAACCATTATTACCTTGGTCCCTAAGGTCCTATCCCCTACCCATGCCCGTGATTTTCGCCCTATTAGCCTATGTAACGTCCTCTACAAACTCATCACAAAGGTTATTGCGTCTCGACTCAAAGCTTTCTTGCCTAACTTAATCTCCCCCGAACAAAGCGCCTTTATCAATGGACGGCTCATTACAGACAATGCCCTCATTGCTCTTGAATGTTTCCACCATATGAAACACAAGCTCTCGGGTTTTGGTGAAATGGCTCTTAAACTGGACCTCTCTAAAGCCTTTGACCGTGTTGACTGGAGATGCCTGCAATCTATCCTCACTCGGCTCGGCTTTGCCCAGAGATTCGTCTCACTCGTTATGAGTTGCATCACCTCGGTCTCTTACTCCTTCAAGATCAACGGTAACATTGTTGGAGAGATCCACCCCTCTAGAGGTATTCGTCAGGGTGACCCGATGTCCCCTCTCCTCTTTGTCATATACACTGATCTCTTCTCGGCTTTGATCTCCCAGTCCATTGCTAGAAAGTCTGTCTCTGGTATCAAGATCTCTCGTGGTGGACCTACTGTTTCCCATCTGCTTTTCGCTGATGACAGTTTACTCTTCTCTCGTGCCCGTGACCGTGACTGCATGGAATTACTAAACGTTATCAAAACCTTTGAGAGCCTCTCAGGTCAAAAGATCAACCTAGCAAAATCCGAGGTCTCTTTCAGCCGTAACGTTCCCACTCTTGAACGCTCCCGGCTATCCTCCCTGCTCGGTGTTAAAATGGTCGACCACCACTCAAAATATCTCGGCCTCCCCGCTTCCCTTAGGAGATCCAGAAAAGAGATTTTTGCCTTCATTACGGATCGTGTTAGAAAGAAGCTTAACGGTTTCAAAGTTAGATTCCTCTCTTAGGCGGGTAAAGAAGTCCTACTTAAGGCCGTTGCTCAAAGCATCCCAGTTTACGTCATGAGTATCTTTAAGATCCCGGACGGGGTGATTGACGAGCTTCACAATCTCATGGCTCGTTTCTGGTGGGGATCTTCGGACTCTAAGAGACGCATTCATTGGCACTCTTGGGAGTCTCTTTGCCTCCCTAAGAACCTTGGTGGCATGGGCTTCAGAGACTTACACTCCTTCAATCACGCCCTTCTCGCTAAACAAGGCTGGCGGCTGTGGAACCATCCCACGTCTTTTACTGCTCGTGTACTTAAAGCACGGTACTTTAAGAATGATGCTTTCCTCGATTCTTCTCTTGGTTGGAACCCCAGCTACCCTTGGCGTTGCATCTGGAGTGCAAAATCCCTACTCCTTGAGGGGCTTGGCTGGCGGGTGGGTAATGGCTCCTCCATTCGCGTTTGGGAAGATCGCTGGATCCCCGACCTTCAGGTGGGGTTCAGATGTCCTGATATTCCCACTTTGCACGACCCTGACCTCACTCTCCATGTCTCGAATCTGTTGGACTCCCCTCCTTCCTGGAACCGCACTGCTCTCTCCTCCCTTTTTTCGCCACCGGACCATTGTGCCATCTCCAAGATCCCTCTAAGCTTCCGTGGCCCTCCCGATTCTCAATTCTGGTGGCCGAATTCTCGGGGCGGGTTCTCCGTCCGCAGTGCTTACTGGCTTGCCCGCTGTCGACATATCTTGAACTGGAGGGACCAAATCAGTGCCTCAAACTCATCGATTTATAGCCGCATTTGGAAGCAAAAACTTCCCATGAAAGTCTGGCTTTTCTCCTGGCGCCTAATGCAGGGTTCCCTCAGTGTTGCATCTATTCTCCAGTCAAAACGGATCCTGGACTCTTCAAACTGCAAACGTTGCTCTCAGGCCTCTGAAACCATCTTCCATGTCCTTGTAGGCTGCCCTGCCGCTGCTGCCGCTTGAAGGGGCTCAATGTCCTTTTCTATAGTTATTTCTCTTGATACGGACCATTTGCAAGACATTATTTCGGCTCTTCTCTCTTCTGGCGTTCCCCACTCGCTTGAAGATTTTTTCACTCATGCCTGGATTGCTTGGGCAATCCGCAATGCCCAAATTTTTGACAATGAGCCTCCCAATGCCGATCTCATTTGTGATGGCTTCCTTCACCTTGTCTCGGACTTCACTGCTTCACTGGGCCCATCTTCTCATTCCCCCGTGGTTTTCGTGCCTTCCTGGACTGCTCCACCTTCCGGTTTCCTGAAAATCAATACTGATGCGGCAATCTTCGAGGACTGGACTGGCCTGGGTGTTGTTTTCAGAGACGCCGCAGGCTCTCTCCGGGAGGCAATTGTTCACAGACTTCCCCACCAGCTTGACCCTCTTACTGCTGAGACCTTGGCTATCCGGCTCGGGCTTTCTCATGCTCGCGATAACGGTTTCTCTCGTGTCATCTTGGAGTCGGACTCCAAGATCGCCATTGAAGCCATCAACGGTTTGTCCACAGCAGCCTCTATTGGCCATTTAATTGAAGACATCATGCTCCTGGCTTCCTCTATTGATCACTGTTGTTTTTCTCACATCTCTCGCTCTTGCAATCCTGTCGCCCACCTCTTAGCTCGGCACCCGCCTATTCTTGGCGATTAAGAATGTTTTACCACGAACTTTCCTTCGGGCGTTGTTTCCCTTGCTTCCATTGATCAATATTAATCTTACTTTGTTTGGTTTTTCAAAAAAAAAAATTAAAAAGTTTAATTACTTAAATAGCAGTAAAATATAATCACGGTTTAGTGCGGTGGTTAGGACACTGATCATTGCAATGCCGAGTCCAAATTCGATTTTGCTTTCTTTCCTCTCTTCCAAATTCTTCATGTTGAGCAGGTTTCTTCCCCAAATTCTATAAATTATTATGATCACCTTCTTCCCTAAATCTCTCAGCTCAACATTTCATCTTAATCCCAAGTCCCTTCCGTCTCTCGGCCGCCCTCAATTTGTCAGGCTTCAGGTAAAATCTCTCCATTTCCTCCTCAGATGTTTTGACCGGATCAAGAAGGATTAGCTTGTATGAGCGATTAGCATGATTTGTGATCTCAAATATCTTCTACATTCACTTGACGTGATCCGAATTTTAACCTATATGTACAAGTTTTGAGAAAGAAATCGCATGTATGCTGCTGATCTGTGTGGTTAGATTTTGCTGATTGCCCTAAATGTGTTTCTTTGGCTTCGATTATGTTGAATTTCGAAGCTGATGCTGACAAATCTAGATGAATAGTGAGGGTTGGAGTAGATCTGAATGCTTACATTCGGTCAACCTCTTGTATGTAGTGCACTAGTGCCTGTGTGAAAATAATAAAAACCTAAACATCAATATCTTCGTGATGAATGATGAAGATCAAGTTACAAATTTAAAGTATTGTTCAGACATGGGTCAAGTTTGGGTTAAACCGCCGAACCGGCGGTTTAGGTTTTGCCGGTTTGGCCAAACCGTGGGTTACCTGTTTAGGTTTGACCACCGGTTTGGTTAATATTTTTATTTGTTTTTTTTAGAATGGACCAAACCGGTCAGTTTGGTCCTCAAACCGTCGTTAACGCCGGTTTGGTCCAGCTTTCCTTCTTTTTTTTTTCAAATAAACCGCCTACCAAAACTGCACTTGATGCTGAGTAATATTGATCATGTAATACTATTGCTGATGCTGAGTAATATTGATCATGTAATTAAGGTTTGCAGCATGGCCAAAACTGCACTTGATGAGATGTCAGAAACTGGTGCCTTTACTCGCTCACCTTCAACGTTTCGTAATGTTATTTCCAAAGATCCAAGCTCTCCTTTTGGTGTGGAGTCTGGCAGGTATCATCTGTATATATCATACGCATGTCCTTGGGCATCAAGGTGTCTTGCTTATTTGAAGATTAAAGGGCTTGACAAAGCAATTGGTTTCACGGTAATGTACCATTTCATTCCTTCTAAATAATGTTTTACACCAACATAATCATGAGTTAATGTTACCTACTTTCATGTAGTCTGTGAAAGCCAAATGGGAAAAGACGAAAGAAAGTGATGACCACAGGGGATGGGTTTTTCCTGCGTCGGACGCAGAGGAATCCGGTGCTGAACCAGATCATTTGAATGGAGCAAAAAGCATAAGAGAACTCTATGAACTCGCCAGTACAAACTACTCTGGAAAATTTACAGTGCCTGTGAGTAGTGTTCTTAAGTTTTCCGTCTTTCTTTAAGATAATAAGATAGATATTCAAGATTGCTATATTTATGCGATGAACCAACATCTTCATAGGTATTGTGGGACAAGAAACTCAAAACCATCGTAAATAATGAGAGTGCAGAAATTATCAGGATGTTCAATACCGCACTCAATGATGTGGCGGAAAATCCTGACATGGACCTCTATCCTCCTCAATTACAAGATGCGATCAATGAGGTTAACGAATGGGTATATGATGGTATAAACAATGGAGTTTACAGATGTGGCTTTGCTACAAAGCAAGAGCCCTATGATGCAGTAACTATCTTGTTTCCTTCCTTCACACTTGACAATTTTTGTAAATGTATTTTTATAATGCTATTTTTTATTTATTTCTTAGGCCGTGAAACAACTGTATGAAGCTTTGGACAGATGCGAGGAGATACTCAGTAAGCAACGTTACTTATGTGGTAGCACAGTTACTGAAGCCGATATAAGGTTGTTTGTGACTCTTATCCGTTTTGACGAGGTAATCAAATCAATGCCTTTTAAGACCTGGTGTTTAAATGCTAAGCTCTTTTTTCTCTATTTTTCCTTATAAATAGAAGTTGTCCATTGATGTACAATCCGTTCTTTTAAAACCAACTTCCAACTCATTCAAATTGCATTTGTTTACACGGTAATGCTAATGTATCGAACAAACGGTTTTCTGTTTGATTGCGGAAGACCGAAACCAGTGTGATTCTTGGAATCTTGAGGTGGTGCATTTTTTTTTTAAGTTCCAACTTGCTCAAAAAATCAACAGGTGTATGCAGTTCACTTCAAGTGCAACAAGAAACTTCTACGCGAATACCCCAACTTGTTCAATTACACAAAGGACATCTTCCAAATCCCCGGGATGAGCAGCACGGTGAACATGGAGCACATCAAAAACCATTATTATGGAAGTCACCCGACAATCAACCCCTACGGAGTCGTCCCTCTGGGTCCCCACATTGATTACTCTTCTCCACACGACAGAGCCAGGTTTTCGTAAAAAGCTACGTAAACCTGGTGCGATGGATCAGCAGAAGGAAGTTCCGAGTGACCTCTGATTATGTAATTTTGCTTATGTAATTGTTTGGTTGTGTATTTGTATGCAACTTGGACCTTTCTTTGCTCTCCTTTGCTCTTGGTTTTTCCCCATAGGATATGTTGCAATAAACAGGAAAGCAATCTGGATACAATGGTACAGTTCAAGATAGTGCATGCAGAAAATTTTATGAAGTGTACATTTTCTCATGTATTACACACGGTCAAGAATGCTTAAATCTATCTTCTTCCAGAGCATTTTGAGATTGTCAAAGCTTCATTTATATCTAAAATCTCAAGATGATCTAGCTTGGTGAAAGCTGAAGTTGCTATGCATATACCGGTTTGTTTGGTATTGACCATAGGCAAAATAAGCTTGATATCTCTCATATTTCGGCATACCATATAGAGGTTATGTATATTAGGCATCGATCTCATACTCAAACAGGAAGTAAAGGAAACAGAAGCAATAATAAGTTTTAGTTCAAAATAATCCAGCCTGTATGAAAATTAAAGGGTATTAATAGAACAATACCTAATTTGTTGTAAAGGTCCATATATCAAGTACCATCTCGGACACTTCTAAGAACAGAGGTGATAATAAAGGCGACCGAAAACAGGTTCTTCTGTAGAACATTATGTACAACAGAACAACGCGATCAAAGGATCAAACCTTTCACGGGCTCATCACTCTCAGGCTTTGCAGTAGGGTTTGCTTTCAGAGATTCGGGCTCTTTCTTTTCAACAGCGACAGCCTTAGGAGAATCGGATTCAGACAGATGAATCTGAGCAAACTCATCAACCACCTTCCTCTTCTGCTCATTATCAGCTATGTCCACCTTCTCCTTGGTCTTCTGCCCCACCTCGCCAGCTGCATTTACAACCTTGTTGAAGGCTCCGGTCACCCATGTAGCCCCAGTCAGCACATAGCGGTTCTTCATTATGGCGGAACCCGCATTGCTTACCTTCTGCTCAGCAGCTGCAAATGCTGTCTTGGTCTTTTCTGAGACCTGGAACTTTTGGTCGACCTCCTTGACCTTGTCGTTTACCACAGCCGTCCCCATGCTGATCTTCTCAGTAAAACCGATTTTTTGGTCAAGAGAAGCAATCTTCACTGATGCAGTGGAGGTTAGCTGGTGCTTCTCATCCAAGGCTTTTGCTTTGTTCACTGCGTCTTTCCCGAGCATGAATCCCTTGGCTAGCATGCTACTCACAACGTCCTCTGCCTTCCGGAGAGCAGTTTCAGTTTTGTTTTGATCCTACAAACAGTTTGGTTAGGTCTGCAGTTGAGAACAAGCTAAAGGATCGCAACATTTGGTCTAAAGACGGTTCTTACAGCAGAGGAGGTCAAGGCACCAGGAGGTAACTGATAATCTGGATCCAAAGATATGCTCACCTTCTTATCAACTATTGTGGCTCCCTGAAGTAGACATTAACGACAGATTCAATGCTAAACACTTCTAAAACATAAAATATTGATATTAGGCATAGTTTTATCCACATGGGAATAACAAATTTTCACTACATATCCTGCAATTCCTTGTAAATTCCTAGAACCAAAAGGCAAGACCAATCTAAATAAAAGATCACAATGCTTCGACGACCAAGATATTTAGATCATGATATTAACTATCATATGCTACCTAGCAGTTTAGGAAGTTCTAATTCCAAGTTCATAGCTTGGAAGCTTATAAAGATGCACATGGTTTAGCTTTCGAAAGCATCAATGTTGACTTAACTTTAGCTACAAACCATGCACATGGTTTAGCTTCAAAACGTTCTAACAATGTAGGAGGAGAATTAACAAGGCACCTTTGCTGACTTATAAACCTTTGACATTATAGATTGTTTAGGTCCTAAAAAGTTTTTGGGAACCAAGAAAAGGAAAAGGAGTAGCAGCAGTCCGGCGTATTAGGAAATCACGTGGATTCAAGCATTCATGATGATACTATGCATGAAGGTATGTCTTCTGTGATCATCAAGAAGACAAACATGAAATACAATTAAATGATTGATCATCATTGCAATCAAGTATGAAAAGCATCTTAGGCTTCTCCTGTATATAAATAAACACTTAATGAAGTTCAGTGCAACAAAATAAAAAAGGACAAATCGACAATGGCCCTACCGTCAGGAGAATAGCAGTTTCTGCCCCTTGTGAATCCTTAAAAGTAACATATGCAGTTTGAGTTTGATCATCCTCCCTACAATAACAGATAGATATCGTGGTCACCAACCAATTAAGATGACTTTTATTCCCCAAAAGAATAGAGAAATAGTAGAGTGGACAGACGACGATGACTAGGAGAATCTGGAAGCTCAGTAATGGACTTACCTCTTCATCTCAAGGTATTCAATGTCACCAGAAAAAGAGAAAAATTCCTTCATCTCCCTTTCAGATGCTCCCAGGGATACATTGCTCACTTTGACAGTGCTTAGCTTCAATATACAAAAATATATGCCAAATGTAAGACTCCAAATCATATACCATACACATATATGACGTTTTTGAGTTAGGGTTCCACGTTATGGTATCCCCTCTGAGTCGAGTACGAAATATTAATTGAGATGCAAATTACAGTCTAATTCCATATAACACAACTTTTAATATAGTAACCATAACTCTTAGCTTAAATATAAGCTGATGAAACTAATAGAGATGGATAATGTGATTATGAACCATGAAGAAGGACCAAATAAAGAGCATCATGAAAATCACATATGAAAACCTATGCAAAATTTTGAAAGGCAGAAAATATGACAATAAAGTTTGTGTTAGTTTTCCAAGTGTGTTGAATATCTACATTAATATGTAAAATAAAAATATTTAATCCAAGGAATATAAAGGTCACAACAACGGTTTGGATCCGATGGAGAAGTTTCTATTACCCAAAAAGGAATCAGTTGCCCTAAAAACATGAACTCAAATAAAATTAGGGATAAAATCTAGCTCATTAATTATACTTTTAACGGCTGCGATTTTAGGAACTCCGCCGGTGGAGTTGAATCACAACACCACTAGATCCCATCCCGCATCATTTGCTTCCAACATTTCCAGACTTTAACCTCGAAGTATGACAAACTGCTTTAATACCATATGCAGTAGGATTCAAACAGAAGGGCCTGGAAACTTCAGGAAATCTTAATCCAACTCCGCCAACACAAAATTCTAAAAATACAACACAAATTCAATACAAAAGAAAGGTAGAAAGAGAAGCATCCCTGGAATCAATGCACTAGTTCATCAAATAAGAGTTGTTAAGCTAAAAATAATCATGCTTAACCTATGTACCCTGGAAAAGTCCCAAGGACAGCATTTCACGTTTCCGGAACACAAGATAATGCATATCTTACATAAAATTATGACAACTATGGTGTTTCCCATTTCCGAGTAACATATGCTCCATCACCATGCTAAGCATCTTGCACTCCTAAAAGTCTAGAACCTAAAATCTGTGTAGAAATGTAAAGTAGGGTTCTATGCCCCATTTTATCCTATTTCTTCATTTTCATTTTGCTTACTGTATAGTTGAAATAGTAAGATCGCAAGATAACAAAACCAACAATTGAAACCAGTAGCACTCCACATGAATCGCTAAAAACGAAAGACCCAGAAATGAAGTATACATAATCACAACACGGATCGAATCAAATAAAAGGAGGGAGTGCAAATTAGCAAAGCGGAGCATGTCAAAATGCTTTCTGATCATTCCTGTAACAGTCATTACTAAATCGAAGCTAAAGCGCAACAAAATACTGAAGTTTTCGAGCAGATCTAAACCCAGAAAACAGCATATCCAAACTAATCGATTCATAAACAACGAGAAGGCCGATTTCAGCAAGATCAGTTCAAAAATGAAAATTAAAGACATCAGAATGAAGTCGGAATAACAATGTCCTGGAGATAAACACTCACCGTCATGGTCAGGGCTTCAAATTAGGGCGAGGATGGAGAAGTTCAACGAGCAGGAGAGGGGAAGAATGGCTGTGAGAGAGAGGAGGGGGACAGGGTTTTGAAGTAGAGAGAGATTTGGGGCTTTTGGGAGGATCCTGTCGAAGTCTAATGGTGATGCCGTCAGATTTGGCACGTGACTTGATCACGCTCCAAGGAAACCCTTAAATAATATCAAAATTTCCTTTTTTTTGTTGGGATTTCCTTAACATTTCCCTAAAGTGCCCTAAATACCAAGTGTAAACTTAACTTTTAAGACAATAGAATATTTACAACCCATGTCCAAAAAAAAAACTCTTAATTTTATAAAAATAAAAATAAATAAAATTTAAAAAATTTCTCATATTCCTAGTTTATTAACTCGGATTTTAACTCTATATTTATTTAAGCAACATATTTATATAATTTTTAATCTTCTATATTTTTGTAATTATATATGATTTTATATATAAATATAAATAAATATTAAAACGAGTAACCGTTTAATCTATATAGTGTGGATGAAAATATATTTATTAAAAATATGTACAATATTAGTGTTTATGGATAGAGATAGAAACAATTTGATTTACTAGGTTTTTTCTAGTTTTGTGTTTAGTAAATATACCCGTTTAATCTATATAGTGTGGATGAAAATATATTTATTCTAAATATGTACAATATATTTATTCTAAATATTTACTTAATTGAAACATTCAAAAGCCTACTTATTACTCTAATTTCTCAAAAAGGCCTAATTATTAAAACTACGATATGTAAGAATAAATTATAAATAACTAAACCATAATAATTCTTTTTTTTTAAAAATGAACAAGAGGAGAGGAGAGCGACATTGCTCAAAATTAGAAGAGAGAAGGTTAGGGGACACCTCACTAGTTTGAATGTTTTGGGCCAAGAAGCTACTATAGCCCAATAGTGTACATGGTACAACATGCATGCAATCCATTTTTCCTTCGAGCACATAGCAATTTACAATACTGCCCTAAAAGTTCAAAAACTCCCCACAAAACACCCTAAACAGTAAACACCACTTCATTCTAATTTACAATACAAGATACACAATCCGGCTCACAACGATTGAGAACTCCACTTAATTTTAGAGTGATGTTATTCGGTCGGAAGAAAAGTATGAAACAATCGATACATACGTAATACGAGTGTCAACGCACTCGCAGTTGGAGTATGTGACGCACTAGTAATGCACCGATTTTTTCGAAGAAAAGAAGAAGAACCTTGGCCCCGGGTGCACTCGTTTTTTTCCTTCCCAAAAGTAAATAAATAAAATGTGAGTGCGCCCGGGCCTCAATTTTTATGAAAAAAATAATTGAGGATGTACTTGGAAAAAAGAAACCGGCGCTCAAAATCCGGTCACCGAAACCGACACCTTACAACAAAAGTAGATAACAAGTAAATTGAGCATATTATATATAACACACATCTTTTCATAACTCTCTTAGTAATGTTTTTACAAAAATAAAACTATGCTTAAACTTGATTAACTTCTAAAACGACATCTATTATAGCCAAACAGGTAGGTCGACTATAGTTATAAATTCCCTTTTTTGTCTTTTTTTAATCTTTATATTCTTTTTTTTCCCCTTCCAACTCAAAAAAGAGTTACTCTCATTGATTAAGGGTTCATTTGTTACGAAATTGGGTTGAGATCAGGAATACGAATGACTTAGGGTCCGTTCGACGTGTCTCTTCTACAAGGTTATTATAGAGGTTATTGTGTCCAAATTATTTTGAGGGATTATTTTGACCTAAAAATAAGTAATCAATTATAATGAAATTATCAGATTATTGGGGATTATTGAAAATAATAATCCCTCAAAGCAATCTGAATGTGATGCCAAAACAGACTCTTAATCCGTTTTAAAAATAAAAATCAGAGTTAAAAATAAATAATGGTTGATGCTTCAATTTTTCCATAATCAATTAAGAATCTAAAACATTATAGTTTTCCTGACAAAATTTAAAAATCAAATAATGAGAAATAGTAGAATGACTCATTTCAATACTTCTCTTTTTACCAGTGAATTCGAAAATCAATTTAAGTGATTTCAAAACCAATCCTTATTTTATATAAATTTACCAAATAAGTCCTAAAAATAAACTTTAACCCCTTATTGGTCCAAGAGATTTTCAAACATAATAATATTTATGTCGTTTCTATTGATATGTCTTGAATTGAATTTGGTGTATGTTTGGGCATTTACTGTATGACCTAGTATTATATTTGGCGACCAAGTATAACTTAGGATTTTGTTACTATATATATTATAGTGTTTCCCTCTACTCCAAATAATCTAGTTATCATTAGTTTATCTGTAACTTGAAACGCCTCAATGAAATCTCTTTGAAAGTGGATGTAACCATTATTGGGTGAACCATTGGGTGAAGCACTATAAAGTTGTGTGTTGTCTTTCTTGTTTGTTGAATTATGTTCTTTCATATAATCTCTCACAACAAATTGGTATTAGAACTTTGGGTTCTTTGATTTTCTGTAATATGGAAGAAATATGCTTTTTTTAACACGAAGATCGACAAGTTCAAAAGAAGGAATAGTTTCATTTTGTGACAAATCAAGATGCGAACGTTGCTATAACAACAAGGTTTCTGGGACCGTTGTCAAGGAAGAAATCCGATAAGGAAAAAAAGTGATGGTGTTGAGATGTCCACCCATAAGGATAAGGCACTTTCGACGATCGTTGTCAATGAAGGAATCCGATAAGGAAAAAGGGTGATGTTGTTGAGATGGTCATTCAGGAGAATAAGACACATTTGACCATCATTTTCTGTCTCGCAGATTATATCTTATGCGAGGTTTCAAATCAGGATACCGCAAATAAATTGTGGATGAAGCTGGAGAGCCTCTACATGACGAAGTCTCTCACCAACAAGTTGCTTATAAAGCAATGTTTGTTCAGCCTGGGAATGCAAGAATTTGTGAACATTTAGATCACTGGAACACAACTCTTCTAGATTTGCGTAATATTGATGTTAAGATTGAGGACAAGGATATTGTGTTGATTATGTTGATACTTTTGCCGTCATCATATGAAAATTTTGTTCATTCATTTGTTGTTGAAAAATATACTATTACTCTGCAAAACCTCATGTATGTCCTTCATACGAGGGAACTACGCCACAGTGAATGACAGTGGTGAAGGTAAGGACAATCAAACATCTGACATGTATACACGAGGAGGCATGGGACAAGGAAAATTAGGGAATAAGGACAAAAAGTCTTCTTCTTCAAAGGTCCTAAGCCTAATGACGTATGCAACTTTTTGAGGAGAAATGTCATTGGAAGAATGAATGTCTTAAGAAGAAGAAACCTAAGGATTTTGGCTTTGCATTTGTTGTAGAAGATGATTTTAATCAGACGAGGATATAACTTTGGTTATGGTGGACACACTTATCAGGTTTATGTGTGGGTTCGTGACTCTAGGGCTTTCTATCACATATGTCATAACAAAGAGTGATTCAAAACTTATAAGCAAGTAGATGGTGGCCGGCAATATTTCCATGACGAACAGTTTTGTCTACAAGGTGGTTGGAATTGGCGCGATTAAAATCAAGACACATGAAGGTAGATTTTGTACATTGAACGAGGTCAAACACGTTCCACTTATTACTAAGAATTTGATATCCCTGAGTATGTTGAATAGTAAAGGTTTTGTTTCAAATGTGAAGGTGGGTCTATTTTTTGGTCTATTTTTGTTGCATCTTTAATGGATCACAATGACTAAGTTATGATAAATGAGACTTGATCATATGTGTGAAAGAGGGATGCAAATTCTGGTAAAGGAAGATCTTTTTGGTTGTCACAAGTTCACGAGTCTTGACTTATGTGAGCATTGTGTTCTTGAGAAGCTACACCGCGACAAATTTCCAATGAGTATTCACAAGGACAAAAGGCACACTTGATTACATCCATTCGAACTATTGGGGTCCGGCTAGCGGTGGGTCTCTAGGAGGTTAGAGGTATTTCTTAACTTTCATTGATGATTATTTAAGAATGACTTGGTTGTTTGCCATGAAACACAAAAGAGAACCTTTCAAAAACTTCAAGAGTGGAAAATATTAGTGGAGAATCAAACATGAAAGAAGATCAAAAGGCTGTGAACTGATAATGGTTTGGAGTTTTACTCATTTCAGTTTGCTTAGCTCTCCAAGGATGCTGGAATTGCTCGTCATCATACAACCATGCACACATCACAACATAACTATGTAGCTAAGAGGATGAATCAAACACTACTAGAGAGCAAGGTTTATGCTCTCTAATGCAAAACTGGATAGGAGGTTTTGGACAACATTAATGACTACAACATGTTACTTGATAAACTATTGACCTCACACTACATAAATTGTAAAACACCCTATGAGTTGTGGTTTGGTAAATTTGTTGACTATTCTGATCTTAGGGTTTTTGGTTGTAACGTCTACTATCATGTCAGTGAGGGTAAACTAGAGTCTCGAGTAAAAAAAAGTTTTTGTAGGCTATGGAGATGGTGTAAGGGGATACAAATTTTGTTCTATATCCGAAAAAGAGTTATTTTGAGTAGAAGTGTCATCTTTGATAGAAGTTCTATGTTTAACTCAACAGTGAAGCCACTGGAATCAAGGGAGAGTAGCAGTGTTGATAAACAGGTGGAGAATCAATTTCTTCTAAGCATGTCTACGGGTCGAACCCCGCCGGGTCGACGGGTCTGACCCGCCGGGTCAAGGGTCCGGGAAGGGTGACCCGGACCCGGACCCGTATAAATGGCCAACCCGCTGGGTCGGCGGGTTGGCCAACTCAACTTAAAAAAACAAAAAAAAACAATTGGACTTGAACTTAAAAAAAAAAGAAAATAAAAGAGGAGAATTGTGCTCGAACTTTAAAAAAAAAGAAGGAAGAATTGGGTTTGAACCGGAATCCCGGTTGCCTACGTATCCTCTCGGGGAGGAGGAATCAAAGCCCACGTAGTTCTCTTACCTTTGTTTATATCCCCGATTGACCCTTACCTTAGTCGTCGGACTCTCCCGCCGATACATCCGATGGCGTTTGTTGTCGCTCGTTGTCATCTTCGTCGCCTTCCTCCACCGAGAGGTTGTTTTTTTGTGTTCGCATTTCCGCTTTCCTCCAATCGGCTAGTAGTACTTGTGCCTCCAACGTCTCGGGCAACATGTTTGATCTCGTCGGATCGAGCACCTTTCCACTCCGGCTAAAGGTTTGCTCAACCGCTACCGTTGAGGCGGGAACGGCGAGAATTTGTGCCGCGATCCTTGAGAGGGTAGAGAACCTCATTCTCTCCGGTCGGCTCCACCATTCTAATATGTAAAAATCTTCTTCTTCTTCATCATTTGCAAACTCAAAAGAAATAGTTAGATATTCGTCGAGTTCCGAATGGGAACTCGACGTGGTTTTTGCCCTTTTCGGACTAAACAAATATCTAGCAATTGATTTAAATTTAGATGAAGTTGAAGATGAAGGACAAGGAGGGGGTTGAGAAGATTGACCTTGATCGGAAACACGATATTGAACCAATAATTCATCAAATAATTTTCTAACTCTAGCAATTATGGTAGAAACATGACAATCGGGATTTTGTTGTAATTCTAAAAATTCATAATAACTTTTTAAAAATTGTTTTAAATCATCCATTTTACGTCTAGGATCTAACACAAATGCAACAAGAAAAACATCGGGAATAGTTGTATAATAATCTAACCATTTAGTTTGCATTGTATAAATAGCTTGTGAAATATTATCAATTAAAAGACCTTGTTGAAGTGCAAATGTAATTTTAATTGCTACATAACAAAATATGTTTGAAGTTGGTGTATAAACATAACTAAAAGTATTAGTAGCATCATAAAAATATTTAAAAACCTCCATTACATCTCTTGCTAAAACCCAAGATTCACCGAAAACAAAATTACCGTCAATATGTTGTGCGGCAAAACCACTTAAAAGATCTCGATATTCATATGATTCGGAAATCATTTTGTAAGTAGAGTTCGATCTTGTAAAAACATCTTTTGGAAATTTTTTAGGATAAACGCCATTTTGTTTACAATATGCATACCATTTAGTACGTATACTTTTTTTAGACCAAAGTTTATTAAGAATTTTTGAATAGGTTGTACTAAATCTCCAACGTATGCTAAACCTTCTTGAACACACAAGTTTAAAATATGAGCGGCACATCTAATGCAAAAAAATTTACCTCCAATCGTCGGCTTACGATAGTTGGTTAAATCTCTAATGGAAGCCCTGTTAGCGGAGGCGTTGTCAAACCGATTGAAAAAACTCGTGAAAGTAATCTATATTCTTCCAAAACATTTGCAATCAAACGGGCAATGTTTTGGGTGGTGTGTTGTTCGTTGAAAACTCGTAATGCTAAAACTCTTTTGTTTAAAATCCAAAATTTATCAACAAAATGACAAGTAATACCCATATATGAATTTTTTTTAAAAACCGTCGGTCCAAATATCACTACAAATAGAAACTTAAATATCTCCGTTTTCCATAAAATATTTAATCAATTCTTCTTTACGAATTTTATATTTATGCATCATTTTTCTTTTAGCGGTTTGGCGAGAAATCGGTTTATATGCGGGTTGAACATGATTTTGCATCCAATCATTAAAACCAACATTTTGTGCAAAACTAAATGCCAAAGAATCTACGGCTAACATTTCCGAAAATGCATCCATAGACGAAGCATGATCATATGTAAATAAAGAAGGAGGGTGGTTAGAGGTAGATGTGTACCCGGTTAGTTGTGTTTGCCCTCATGCCAATCCCATTTTTTTGGGATACTTGTTCCGAATATGCCTCTTGTAGCCTTCTCCCTTTTTGTACTTGTACTGTGCCGAACAAAAATTGCATTTGGCATAGTAAATCCCGTTGGCATCGGGAGCACCTTTTGTGAACAAAATCGGAAGACCGCCGATAGTTGAGTGTTGTTCAACGGCTCCTCCGGCTCCGGGAATTGGGTCTCGGATTCTTGGGTGTTGAGGAAAGTAGGTGATTCCATGTTGATATCCTCCTCCTCGTGGATCTCGTGATCTCCACTTAAGCCCCGGCTTAATTCCGAACCGGTTGGAGGACCACTAACGGAATGACGTCCTTGGCTAACACCTCCGCCGGATGAAGGACCGATAACGGAACATCTTCCTCGGCTAGCCATTTTTTTTAATAATAGAATGTAGTAGTAAGAGTAGTAAAATGAATAATTAACAACAAAATAAGAGAATGACAATATGAGATTAGGAGAGTAATTGAATGTAAGAGTTGTAAATTATGGAGAGATTGAGAGAGAGAGTGAATAAATGATTGAATGAGAATTGGTGTAAGTTGAAATGAATTGGGTTTGGGGTATTTATAGAAATGTTTTTGGGTTAGATTTATTATAGTTTATTATTGTTTAATTTTTTTTTTTTATAATATAGCCATTACAAACTTACAACGGCTAACCCAACGGCTATATAGCCGTTGGGTTTTTTTTTTTAAAAAAAAATTGGCCGTTACCCGGGTCGACCCGGCGGGTCGACAGGTAAGGATCTCATGAACCTTACCCGTACCCGCGAGCCGGGGGAACCCGTACCTTCCGGGTCACGGTGACCCGTGGACATGCTTAGTTTCTTCCTCAAGAAGAATAGGAAAATCCATAGTCAAAAGCTGAGCTACTAGAATTTGCAACATCAGAAAATCAATCACCATAAGTTATTCACTAGAGCTTAGCTGAGGGTTACTCAAGAAGAGTTGGAGTAAGACCTCTACAAAGGTACGATTTTGAGGATATGGTTGGTTATGCTTTATTGGTTGATAAAGAGGCGAATACTCATGAACCATCCACCTATAAAGAAGTTGTATTTGGGTCTGAAGTTGCATAGTGATTTGCATCAATGGGAGATGAGATGAACGATTTGGGAGCAACTAAAAAAATCTAGGAATGAAGATTTTTAGATATAGATGTCATAAGAAGTTTTTCTTATCACTAAAAGGCTACATTGAAAAGGTGTTGTCAAGGTTTAGAATGTCATTGACCAAGCTTATTGATTCACCTAGTGCTACTAACATCCATTTCACCACTATGTTTTCACCTTAGTCGGATGAGGAGAAAAAATATATGTTGCGAGTCCCTTATGCGAGTGTAGTAGGGAGCTTGATGTATGTTATGGTTTGTGCAAGACCAGATTTAACACAAGTTGTTAGTGTCGTGAGCAAGTTCATGGGGCAACAAAGAAAAGAACACTTTCAAGTTGTGAAGAAGATATTTTGGTACCTTAGAGGTACATCTGACACTGGGATTGTTTTTGGCAATGATACACAGCGTTTGGTCACATAGGTCATCTGATTTTGATTAAGCATGAGATTTTGATACTAGAAGATCTATGACAAGTAATGTTTTCACTCTTGGTGGTTCTATAGTGAGTTGGAAGACAACCTTACAACCAACGATAACTTTGTTTACCACAAAGGCAAACTTCATGACATTGCCAGAAGAAGCTAAAGAGGAATTTTGATTGAAGGGATTGGTTAGTGATCTAGGTATACATCACGATCAAGCTATTGTATATTGTGACAATGTGAGTGCAATTTATTTTGGTCATGGATCAGGTTCATCATGAGAGGACTAAACATATTGACGTCAATTATCATTTTTTGAGAATTGAGAAGAAGATCATATGAAGAAAGTATGTACTATTGATAATCCTACCGATATATTCTTCAAGCCGGTACCCCGCAGTAAGTTCCAACATTATTTGGACTTGCTAAATCTCAGAAGTTGTTGAGTGCCCAAGGGGCACATTTGGATAGAGAGAGAGAGAGAGGAATTAATCTAGGCATAGATTAATGCATCTAATATGTTTGTGAGAATTCAAGTCAAGGTGGAGATTGGTTGATATGCCTTGAATTGAACTTCTCATTTATTTGAGCATTTGTTGTTTGACCCAGTCTTATACTTGACGACCAAGTATAACATATGGTTTCGTTACTCTATATATTGTAGCATTTTCCCTATGCCTCCAAATAATTTGTTTATTTGTAACCCAAACCTCCTCAATAAAATTTCTCTGAAAGTGGATGTAATCATTATTGAGTGAACCACTATAAATCTGTGTATTGTCTTTCTTGTTTGTTGAATTTTGTTAATTTCGCACAACAATTTCGTTATACACAACTAAGATGATAGGAGATGCTCGGTAACTCATGATGCCTAACAAGTTATTATACAAACTTTATGAAATTACGATAAAATATTATAATGTCCAAAATTAAGTGTTCGTTTGGTTGAAGCGGTGAAATGAAAAAAGAATGAAATCGGATAAGGTTAAGGAAAGAAAATGGAAATGATGTGATTACTCTCATTTGTTAAAAAGACATCTAAACAAACATAATTTTTTTTATTGATTCGTAATCATTCCATTATCGGGATTGACTTTTAGCGTTTTCAAACGAGCACTAAAAATATTAGAACAATATAATTATTGACCGGAAAAGAAAATTTAAAAAAAAAAATAAAACATGTGACTTTTTTTTGTTGGGATACATGTGACCTTCGTGCAACACGACTCATCCAGTGCGCATAGTTATTGGACCCACTTCCTACTTTTGCTAAGGTCCACGATCAGAGTTTATTTGGAATTTTTTTTCCTTTTCATAGTCTTTTTCATTGTCTTGCAACTTAAATTAGTTTAATACTCGTATTTGGTGCTGTTCGTATTAAATGAAAATAAAATTATTATTATCATTATTTTAACCGAAATGTTTTAAAATACTTTTGTGAATTTTGTAATTTAAATTATATATATATACCACTAGTTAAAATTCATAATATAAGTTAAAGACGACCGAAACCGAAACCGAAACCCGAAATCCGAATGGGACTCCGGCAGTAGAGGTGAAGACGGAATCCGGATGCGCAAGGAAGGAAGAATCCAGAAGAGGACGAAATAGGTTGAGCTCGGGCGAGGATGGAGGTTGAGATTTAGGGTCGTTGGTTGAAGACGAGGAAATAAGTCCTTCAATCCCGTTTGGTTATGTGAGCATTTGATTACTCCTCTTACTAAAATTAAAAAAATAACAATTTTTAAAAACCCCATTTTAGTAATCTAACACATAGTTATTCTCATTCATTCTCATCTTAAACGAACATAAAAACAAAAGAATTTGATTCATTTCATTTTGTTTCGTTCATATTTTTCAGTTTTACCTTCAATTCATTCGGTTTTACTATACCAAACACACTCTATAACTTACTTCAAGATCAATAATTAAAGAGTTATAAAATAATATTCTTGTAATATTATATTTATTTACTTATTTAGAAAGATAATAGGTATTTAATAAGTGGTAAATTGAAAATACTTTATAAAATAAGGTTTAATGTTTTCTTTAATTATTGGATCAATAATTAGAATTTTTTTTTTCAATCAAAAATAGTTATTTTAACTATTATAAAGAATTTGTCGCCGGTTTGTATTGTTGCGAACACCTTCATCTCTTCGTTCCTATTCATTATGACTGTCGTTGGAGTCAAATTTGCGGGCTACATGATTGGCACCCATCATTATGCCCATGTGTAACCCAAAGTGTTACTATACATCTTATTGTATTATTAAAAATAATTTAAATTTATAATTACAATTATGTAATTAATAAATAATTAAGTGAAATTGAGTTCTATCCTAAACGTTTTAGAAAAATATATGTTTTGAGATATAAGGATAAAATATCATATATTAATAATAGTTGTGAGTCTAATATAAATCAATGTAATATTTTTTTTATTGTCAATTGATTTTAGGATGAAATCTCGTGTGATTATGTCGAATAAGTTGTGATTTGTGAGCCATTTATTACTCCTCCAATTGATTTTAAGACGAAATATCGTGTGCCTATGTGTGTGGCTCATTGGACGTGTGTCTTCAACATCTAAGGTCCCGAAACTAAAAAAGATAAAATTAAAATGGTATCAAAGCAGGTCCGATATGTCCGTCCCCATGACTACATATTAGGTAAAAAGAGAGGACTTTAAAATTAACTAAAAAAAATGAGATGTGAAATCTATCGAGATTTTTTTGGGAGAGTTATAAAGAGATTGAGATGTTCGACTTATGTCAAGTATTAACTAATTCAGCTAGTTAACACTTAAGGGATAGTGGTGAGATATAAAGAATAAAACATCAGATGGTCATCACTTTCATCGACGAGCAAAGGTTAACATCCACAAAATCTAGTAGTATAGATTAGGTTTCTATCAAAAAGTTTAAAATGTTGGGCAACCTACAAAGATTAGGTCTTCTTTTATTACTTTTAATTCTTGAGAATAAAATAACTCTATATTTGCAACTATCCAGTTTAATACAAATTAAGAAAACAAACAAATATATTATTATATTTTAAGTACTTAAAACAGTAAATATGAAATATTATTGTAGACGTAGGGTACAGTCTGTACTCTGTAGTGTAAGTATCACTTTCAAGGAAGTGTCATACCAGAGTGGATGCGCTGGCCACTCATTTATAAGCTACCCGACAAAACTCCTTCCTTTAAATGGAAGAACATTTACGTGATATATATATATATATATATATATATATATATATATATATATATATATATATATATATATATATATATATATATATATATATATATATCGGGTGTAGTTCCCATGAGAACACCCCTAACGTGAGAATATGAGAACAATCGTACATCGTTGGATGTGAGTATGAAGGGTTGAGATTTAGAGTAGATATAAAAAATAATAATAACTACGAATAATAATAATTAGGAATCCAACAATAATTACGAATAATCCACTCAACCAACAATAACTACGAATAATACATTAAACGATATGGCACATTCGTAACAAAACTGATAATAATTACGAATCTGTTCTCATGTTCTCACGTTAGAGGGTGTTCTCATAGGATCTACTCTCTCTCTCTATATATATATATATATATATATATATATATATATATATATATATATATATATATATATATATATATATATATATATATATATATATATATATATATATACGATCTTGAATTTATTAATGGACGAAAAAACTCTAATATAACGATGCTCAGTGAACAGAAATTTCTACCGTCGACGTTCAAAATCATCCGAACACGATTCTTGGCGGCGTTGGCGCCGGTACTCAAAGACTTGATTTTGTGCTAGTGGCACGTCGTATCTCCATCCCACAAACAGGTCCGAAATTCAATGTCATCAGCGACACTCATGTCCAATGTCACTTAGACGACGTTCAATTTATACGTCATCAACAAGTAAATCGAATATCGTGTAAATAACACACCTCTACATTTATCACAAATCGTTATAGTTAGGGGTGAGTATATGGTACAAAACCGAATTGCAATAAAACGAATTGAATCTAAAACGGATTTTTCCTGAAATATTGGATCAAAAAACAAACCTATATGAGTAGGTTCGGTTTCGGTTTGGATCTAAAATCGAAAATTAGAAATTTTAGACAAAAAACCAAACTTATTATGGTCGGTTTCGGTTCAGTTTAAGTTTTGGATCTAAATTGACCTAAAAGGAAAAGTTATAAACATTTAAATATTATTAAAAAAAACTCAATATAAACTAAAAATATAGTCACTCTCATTCATCCTAATTAAAATAAAAATATAAAATATCAATATCTAAATCTATCCCAATAAAAATAAAAAATATGAACTTTTCTTTTTAAATCGGTTTTTTGGTTTAAACCATCAGTTTTGTGTTTATTAGGCGAAAGCCAAACCAAAACTTGTTTTTTAAAAATATGCAGACTTAAAACTAAACCGAAATTGCCGGTCGTCAGTTCAGTCTAAACCGAAATCACTCGATTCGGTTTAGTTCGATAAACTGAACCTAACATGTTCGGTCCTAATATTGAATTGTAAACATGAAACACATACATTTTTAGGGCCCGCTTGGTTCCAACTCCGAAAACGAAAACGGAATGAAAACGAATTTAGTCCATATATATGTATATCCTTATCATGAAATTTTATGGAATCATTCCTTGTGGATTAAGGCAAAACGAACTTGCTTCCCTACGTCTTGTTTCCCTATAGGGAATCAAAAGTAATCAAACTCTACTCCGATTCCTTCAAATCACAAGGAATGATTTCAAAAACTTTAATAAAAAATGGTATACGTGTGAACTATATTCATTTTCATTCCGTATTCGTTCCGGAGATAAAACCAAACGGGCCCTTATTCTGAAACAAACTATACCCTTCATTCTATGAATGAAGCAATAAGTTGGAAAATGAATATTTAACTTATTCAAACAAAATTGTATTGAAATGTAAATATAAAATAAACTAAATTTTTTATTAAATTATATTTTTAGAAATAAAACCGGTACATAACAATTAACATGGAGCCGCCTAATTATTAGGCATCAAATAAAATTAATTGATTTACAATAAATGATCATTGTCGGGTAGCTTATAAATACGATGCCCAGAGCATCCAACATTAGATCGATAATCTGACCGATCTTTGCGTTGCGTCACCACCAGATTCAAAGAGAGAGAGATGAAGGGAGGGCGGTGGTCGTGGGAGGAATACAAGCCGGCGGCGGGTATGGTGGCGATACAGCTGATAACGGCGGCGATGGCTCTTTTCAACAGAGCTGCGTTGGTGAAGGGGATGAGCCCCAGGGTTTTCATATTCTACAGACAAGCCACGGCTACTCTCCTCATTTTCCCCATTGCTCTATTCTCTACCAGGTCATTTTTTGTTTACATTTTTGTTTACTGGTTTTAATCATTTGTAAATCAGCTAATATTGGTAGTACAGTTTAAAATTGAATGGATGAATGTGAACGTACTTTTTGAATCTAGAAACTATAGAGATCGATTATTATTAGCCTAGAATATTTGCTATATGTTATTTAGATCTTACACACACACACATATATCTATATATATATATATATATATATATATATATATATATATATATAAACATATGCCATTAGAAAATAGCAATGTTTATTGTCAAAATTTTCATTAAAAAAATAATGAATGTGAGGAATGAGAGATTGCTGAACCACAGCCGTGTTGTGGGTCCAGGGTTGGGTCGAGCCATGTCTTTCCTTTGTCCAGCCGTTATGGCCGTGGCAGATGACTCAACCGGGACATACGTGCATTCTATTAATGATGAGTAATTTATTCGTGAGGTATGGATGAGATCGAGTGTGTAAAAGCGGATTATGATCAGTTTCAAACAAAAAAAATGTGATGACACCCATCATCCATCGATGATCTCAACATTTAATATGTTGTCTTGAAAATAAGAATAGTGCTAAAAATCAAACCATCCGCTATTTATGTCATATAATATCGCTTGTCTTCTCAAAATAGCGTTCTATAGTCCTTAAGATTTAGGTAATTTTTGATTAAAAATGTAATGTTTTTAGTGTTTATTCTCAACGATACTTTGTCAAGTTAATGTATGACCGTCCAATCCTATAGATCTAATTAAATATATAATATTGATGTGGTAGAAGATTCAACAATATTAATGTGAAGTGCAATGTAGACCCAAATGAGATCCATCACAAGGCCAACATTATTTGTCCTTATTCATATGGGCTATTCCAACCTAATGAATTTAACTTTACACTCAGTGCCCGTTTGGTTGGAGCGGTGGAATGAAAACGAAATGGAATTGGATAAGGGTTAGGAATGGAAATAGAAATGATGGGATTACTTTCATGTGATAAAAGACCTTTAACCAAGTGTATTTTTTGATTGATTCGGAATCATTCCGTTACCGGGAATGATTCCTACAGCTTCCAAACGGGCCCTCAATGATTATTATTCAAATTACTATTACTAATGTTTTTCATATGACAATTGATGCAGGAAAAAGGGCACTACTTTGTTCCTCGGATTAAGGGGCTTTCTCTTAATCTTTACCCTCGCTCTAATCGGGTACCCTAATCCTCCCTTCTTCATCCATATATATATATATATATATATATATATATATATATATATATATGTATATATGACTATGCCGCTGAATACATATAAGGACATGTGCAACAGATTCTTTAAAAAACTCTAAAATGGAGAATTTTTTTTTATTTTTCTCTAAAATTTTTTTTTTGTCTAAAACCCAATAGCTTTTTCAAAATAGGGAGCAATGAATTTATTTATTTATTTATTTATAAAAACGGTCAAAATTTGTTGGAAAAAAAACCCCCTCAAAATTCCTCAAAATTTCGACATTCTCTAAAATAGAGTATCTGTTGCACATGCTCTAACTATACTGCCGAATATATGAGTAAGGTCCGGCGAATATTTCTTCCACTAATCCCACAATTTATTTTCCCTATCGCCTAATCTCAGTCATCTATTTAACGATTTAACGAATACAATTTGTTCTCTTTTTACACGATAAAAGTTGTTTACGTGGAAGTCCACTTCTCTCTCTATATATATATTATAGATTTGATTTGAATACATATATGGTGATGAACAGGGTGACGTTGAACCTGAGCTTGTTTTTCGAAGGATTATACTTGTCTTCATCTTCAGTTACATGTGCAATGACCAATTTGGTCCCCGCCGTCACTTTCCTTCTTGCTGCCATATTCGGGTAAATCCCACAACTCATACTTTTAACCTAAGGATATGAAAATGGAAAACGCTATAGTTAATAGTAAAACTGTAAAAGGTAAATCTACACAACTAACCTCAAATTTTCACACAGGCTGGAGAGGGTAAATGTAAGGAGCTGGAGCACAATAGCCAAAATCGCCGGCACAATCGCATGTGTAGGAGGAGCCGCTTCCATTGCATTGCTCAAAGGCCCCAAACTTCTTAACGCGGTGCCGACATCGCTCCCCTTGCCTCGAGTTAACTCGCTCACTCTCCGGCTCGGATCAGTACCCGTCCAAGACACTTGGTTGCTCGGTTGCCTCTTCCTCTTTGGCAATAGTGTCTCCACCGCTCTTTGGCTCATTCTACAGGTAACAACCGGATATTACGTACACAGCGGTGGAATTTACAAACGCAGTGCATATTCGAAATCCGTAACCGTCACCATTACGGGTTTCAAAAACCGTGAATATTTTTTGAAAAAAGGTGAAATATTTTTTTCGTGACAGGACCCGGTTCCGGATCCGTGTCAATGTCAGAATTTTTTTGTTAGAATTCACAACTAAATAACGTCACGGGTTCGAAACCCGTAACTGTCAAGGTTATAGGTTCCGAATGCGCAGAGCATTTGTGAAATCCATTGTCCTACGTTTACGAGTTCCGAGTAACAATCATATTTCCCATCTCATTTATGTCCAAAACTATACTACTCTTATACACAATATCGAGTTTCGACATTTCGTGGTACGAAATAGGTGCCCGCCACTAAAGCATGCCCGGATCACCTATCTATATCGGCTTGGACATGTTTGTTCTCGACGATTCAGTCGGGATTGGTTGCGTTGCTCCTCGAGACTAGCTCGGAAGCTTGGAATATGAGTTCACCCCTTGAACTCACTTGCATTGTCTTCTCGGTATATATATTTTCCATCTAACTTTTAAAAAGGCTTTAGCAGACCAATCTTTCTCTATATAATATAAAGGAGCCGTGAACAGGGAATCGGGGGATCGGGTCTACAATACATCATTCAAGCATGGTGCATATCACGTAGAGGCCCTCTTTACTCGGCCATGTTCAATCCTCTTAGCACTGTCATTGTCACTATCTTGGCAGCCATATTCCTACATGAGCAGATTTTCGTTGGCAGGTATGTACTAACAAAATGTGAATTAATCATAAGTTTTGGACTAATATTCATGTTCTTCTTCTGGTGTTCAGTTTAATGGGTTCAGTTGCAGTAATCGTGGGGTTGTATGTTGTGCTTTGGGGAAAATCCAAGGAGACGGAAGAGAGACGGATCAAAGATGAGGAATCGAGCGATAATGATTTGGAGCAAACTCTTCTAGCACAAGCGGAATGTGATAAAGACATGCTTACATGAATCTGAAATCTTTTTTAATGATTCGATCTTCTTGACATTAGATTCAGAAGGATCAATTGTTTTGTATGTGTGTTGAAATTTGCAATTTTGATCACATTTTTCATTCTTTTCTGCAAATGCTGTATCTTCTTAAACAATAACAAAGCACTCTCATTTGTCATACTTGTTAGATAATAGTAAGGTTTGATTGATTGCACACAAACTTTGGCAACATTTTCTGAACGTCTTATGGCTAAAACCATGCTTACACACTTCTCGGCATACAATAACCCTTTAAAGCTATGTTTGGTATCCATATCTAGATATCCATATATCAAATATAGCTATCGATATCGGTATCAAGATATTCCAACATAAAAAGAGTCTTAGAAAGAGATGGATTAAAAATATAAGATATGTGTACTACTCGTTTTTGGAGTGTATTGAAAAGGAAAAAAAAAAGTGTAATACGAGTATATCAGTAAATCAAATTTATGTCAGTTTTGTAAAAATCTTTGATCTCTTTTCTAAACGAAGACCGCTTAAAATTGATCCGGATCAAGGTCTCTTACTGTAATAAGAGTATATCAGTATATCAAGTTGATATTCATGTACATACCAAACACTAGGTATGAGTTTTTATCATGTTGATATTATATCTAGATATGAATATCAAACATGACCTAAATTTATACAGTTTTGTAAAAATCTTTCCCCTTTAATCTCTTGTTTATCACATATAATTGATCCGGATCAAAGTCTATTAGTGTAATAAGAATATATCAGTATGTCAATTTAATATCCATATACATTTATACCAAACACTAGGTATGAATATCAAACATGTTATAAGTTTATACCAATTTCGTAAAATCTTTCCCCTTTGATCTCTTCTCTAAATGAAGGCCGCAATTGATCCGGATCAAGGTCTCTAGGTTCAACATTTTCTGACTTGTTTTATGAGTGCCCACCTATAAAGATCAAAACCTTGTTGAACTCTCTCATCATTGTACACAAGTCTTTTCCCAATTGCTTGGGATGTAAGAGTGGTTTTGCATTATACCTTCCTTCACCAAGAGGTAAATAGGTTCATTTGGAATGCAAAAAAGCACAAACACAAAACCCTAACTCTCAAGCAAAACCCTCAACAAAAGAACTCATCATTCATTTTATACACATAAACATACCCAACAACCCAAAATGGCACTAACAAGCAACCTAATATCAACCACAACCTTCTTATCCATCCTTCTCTCCATCCCCATCATCGGAACCGGAATCTGGCTAGCAACAAAGCCCGAAAACTCGTGTGTCGGCCTCCTACAATGGCCCGTCATCGTTCTCGGAGTCTTGACTTTCGTCGTGGCAGTTGCCGGGTTCATTGGTGGGGTCCGCCGCGTTCCGAGGCTCCTCATGTACTACCTTGTTTCCATGGGGCTACTCATTCTCTTGTTGGCCGTTTTGCTTGTTTTTGTGTATAGTGTTACTTTTAATGGGTCCGGGCACCCTGAACCGGGTCGGGCTTACTTGGAATATAGGCTTGATGACTTCTCCGGGTGGCTTAAGAGGCGGGTTCGGGCTGACTACAAGTGGATTCGGATCAAGAATTGCTTGGGTGAGGCTGGTTTGTGTGACGGCTTGAACCGGAGTTATACCGTAGCTTCTGATTTCTTTAACGCTCACCTTACTCCAATGCAGGTATATTTATATATATATATTCTAGTTATTTGTATTTTTATTTATATATTATTATGAAAGAATAATTTCCTCTAACACCAAATAATCTACAAATATCATCTAAAATAATCCACAAATATCATCCTATTCAAATAATCCCCAAATAATCAACTCACTAAAGTAAACAACTTGTTGTTTTCGGACCAATAATCAGTTGGTCTAGTGGTTGTGGTGCTAGACTCCTTAAGTGTTAGCCCGGAGATTCGAGTTCGAATCCTCCTAGAGACATGTATGAATAGATATTCATAATAATGCATTAAACGAATAATGCATTAAACGATATGACACATTCGTAACAAAACTAATAATAACTATGAACCGTTCTCATGATTACACGATAAGGCCTGTTCTCGTATCGTATATATATATATGATTGAATCATATAGAAGTAGATGCAAATCTTGGATCAAACGATTTGTTCAAATTAATTAACACTTATCATAAACTTGAATAAAAGTTTATTCGAACGTACAATTAAACATAAAAATAAAAATTTAAACAATTTTAAATATAGTTAAGCAGTTAGTCATATAGTTGAACATCAAAACAACAGTTTTTATACAATCTAATGGTTGTAAATTCTTTCTATTTTTGAGCTAAAATCCTTTTCCAGTAACAACACCTCTCTTAATAAATAAAATTTAGCTGGGGATTAAATTTTATGGTGAAAATATTTGTTTAGATAAAGTTATAATTAAAATATAATTTATAATAGTTATTATATTTGTCATAAAATTTGTATATAAATTTAACCGTTTGTAACATTAATTTGCAGTCAGGTTGTTGTAAGCCACCAACAAAATGTGGATACACATTCATAAGTCCAACAAAGTGGATAAGCCCCATCGACACCGCAGCTGACCCTGACTGTCTTTCATGGAGCAATGACCCAACTAACCTTTGTTTTGCCTGCAACTCTTGCAAGGCAGGCTTGTTGCAGAGCCTTCGGACCGATTGGCGAACATTCGACGTTATCTTGCTCGTCACCCTCGTTGCTATTATCGTTGTTTACGTCGTAGGATGTTATGCCTTAAGAAGCTCCGGGACGGAGGATCTTTTTCGTAGATATAAACAAGGTTACACGTGACCCGGACCGAAAGTTTACATCTTTTTTATTAAAAAAATAATTTCAAGTTCAGACCATAACCACAAGGTTTCTGATTTGATGATAATGTCATGTGAAATGATGAGAGGCGTAAAGATTTTTACATATGTTTGCTAGAAGTTCAACTCATAAACTCGACGAGTTTTCATAAAAGACAAATCGAGAATATATTTGAGGGTTGTTTATCACCCTTATATAACACCTTATTTCATTATTTACTACTAGAGAGAATTATCTTACCAGTACCCAATCTTTTGGGCTGACTAAACTTTAGTACCCCATCCTTTTAACTATCAGAACGGTACCTCATCTACTAAGCCCGACCAAAGTTTAATACCTATGTTACTGTTCATCCGTTAAATTCAAAGAACGACATCAATTCTCAGGGATAAAATTGTCCACTCTAAAATAAACCATAATTTCTGTCTCCTTTCTCATTTCTCCCCTTTTTCTCTCAAATCTATGTGTTCTTCCACCATGGAATTCACATCCAGAACCTCTCACTCATTTCCAATTTAAAAGATGGGGTGTTGCTGGTGTTAATTCACATCCAGATCATAGATGCTTATGTAATAGTAGAATCAATCATGGGAATACTAAAGCAGAAGAGTTCAAGGATAGTTCTTAATGGTTGCTGATGCTTTTTTGCTGTTCAAGTCAATAAACTATGTCATATCTCCATAAGCTATCTTTCAATAGATCAATTGTGCTGGTGTTTTTTGCTGTTCGATGCTTTGATCAGTCACTCCTAACCGGCGGAGACATCAAGCTTGACAACAACCGCTCGAACAAGAGAATCGTTCGTTGTCTTGTTGATTTCATCGTAGACAACAGTGAGGCGCTCGATTCGGCGAGCAGCGGAAATGAGCTTGCAACCGGCTTTAGTGAGGTCAAGGAAAGCTCAAGGCCGATTCCAGAGGAAGCTCCAGTGACCATTACGACCTTCCCGTCCAGACTCTGTCATGGCTCCACCATCTCCAATTGCCGAGGTCCCCCAAACTACACCAGCCAGAATGAAGTATAGTTCAACATCATGGAAAAAAAGATGCAAATAAGAAACAATATGTAACAAAACGAAGGAATCAACGGAAAGATTACACAGATCTGTGAAGGTGAGATATGAGGGAGAATTTTTTTAGAAATTTGGGGCTTAGGGTTTATGTGAAATTGGACAATTTTACCCCTGAGATTTAACAGAGTTCTTTGAATTTAACAGATGAACAGTAACATATGTATTAAACTTTGGTCGGGCTCAGTAGATGAGGTACCGTTCTGATAGTTAAAAGGATGGGGTACTAAAGTTTAGTCAAACCAAAAGATGGGGTACTGTTTAGATGATTTTCTCTTAATAGATTAATATGGATACACGTGCCCCCAATCTACTTACAAGTACAATTAGGAGAAAAATTGTTCAATTACACTTAAGAATATACTTCTCATTAACACAAATTATATAGTAGAATTTGGATCATCTAGAAAGGATTCTTAGGGTCAACAGTGAGAAAGACTCACAACTGTCTATTTAAAATCGTAATCACCCACGATTATTTCTCTCCTCATGAACATTGCGTGCTTTGGTTAACAGCCGTTAACAACGTCGTTCAATTCACGCTCCTTCCTTCTTCCCCTTCCTCCTTTGATTTTGTAACATCTCAAATTCTCAAAACTCGGGGAGCTACTGGTTAGGACCTCACAATGGGTCTCGACCTCATTTGACAACAACATTACTGGATCTTACAACAAAACACAAACGTAGTAAAACAAAGTGAAATCAAGTAAGGTTGAAATGGTGAATGTATACATGGGTCAACCTTACAAACATAACCACAACAAAAGATGCATGCCAAAATGGAAAGACTCTCCCTTCCCATCTATATGAGTACGTGGACCCGACTGACCATCCACTCTGGATCTCTCTATAACTCTTAACCTGCAAGATATCTACAATGGCGGATAAAGCGTTAGTATACATTCCATATATCAGAATAACAATAATAGCGCACACACATAAGGTAGCATAAAACACATAGCATGCTCGCACAACATCCGGTTATTATCTTTCATTAGGTTATCCAGATTACTAATTCAACTTTTTTTGTGACACGAGAATCTCCCGAAACTCGCCCATGTCCCCTTTACCGACATGAATAGATCATATGCATATATCTGTTACTTGTGGGCCTGGTCGCAAGGCACCTCCTAGTCTCCTGTAGAACTGGACAAGTGGTCACCGCCCAATTGTAATACACTTGGGCCAATTACTGTATAAGGTCATCCTATTCCGGTTTACTGTTATAGATATAAATAAACACACACCACTATCATAGCTATGCTAACACATGGAAGACAACTAAGTAAGTCCAAGGGACTTACCTCTCTCAAGATATTCCCAGCTTATAATACCACTCTCAACTTCCCGCAGGAATGAAAACTATGTCTGCTCAGATGTTCGCCCCTAAAGGTGTGTGCAAATAAGCTTTAAATTTATAAAACTAGAATCAAGCAGCGAACCCGCAGTGTACGGATCGATATAGTTAAGCAAGGATTCCAGAGTATCGAACACAGGGATTTGGGTGGGAACAAATTCAATTGCAGGTTATCAAGCGAGTAAATATGAGAGTTTTGCAAATATTGGGAAAACAACAACCCTAAAGATCCAAGTATCCAGCTGTGGCAATCGATTCAAGATATACTAATGATATAAAGACAGAGTTGAGATATGCAAAGGTATGCTAATGTAAGGTAATCGTACGGTGAAGTTCCAAAAACCTTATATGACTCACCTACAAGACACTCTCTATACAGGTTGTTGAGGCTCAATATAGAAAGGTTCTAAAGGCAAGAATCAATGTCAAATACCCAAACTTGTAATCCAAGGATCAAGACTAACTTAGCCGATTATGGTTATGACACTCACAATCGAGGTAGAGGTTGTTGAGGCTTCACTGCCACCTAGAAAAGATAAGTCTAAACTAAGTTAAAGCACATCTTTAACTTTGGATTAAAGTAAAAGCAAGTTCGTAAACTTAAGGGAAATTACGGGCAGATCTTGAGACTCCACGGCCGTGGAACTCAAGAACAAACCGTAATTTAGGGTTTGTCGACGATTCTCTCTAACTCTCAGGGTCTAATCTGTTTACGATCGATCTATCATCATCTAAGCCACAACTATCAACCCTTCACCTTAGAATTGTTAAGGGTTTTTAGCCAATAACAGTCATGTTGATACCAAATTCAAGAATTAAAAGATAGAAAGATGAAAACTTCCGAAAACTTTCAATAATCTCCAAACCAATCTCAAAGTCACAACCAAAAACAAATGTTGTCAATAGATTCAGAATAAGCAAACAATCACAATCTTAGGAAAGAGGGGAAAACGGGATGTCAATCCGTTTTCCAAATCAAACCTAAACAAGAAGAGAGGTCTTCTTGCAACAATCTTCCAAAAGCTTCGATCTTCCGCTAATCCGGAGATCTCAACAGCAATCTCCACCAAAAGTGCGAGATTAGGGCAAATCCCAAACATGAACTTCGATCTCCAATGAGATATCAATACCTCCAATCGAGGGTTAAACGGGCGTTCAAATTCTCTAAGCAAAAATCTAAACGAGGTGTAGGCGTTGATGAATGCCGCTAAGCGAGGATGACGGAATCTTGCTTTGTCCGTCTTTTTATAGGGCAAGATAAAATATCGGCCCGGCCCAATCTTCAAAAGATCGTGGCTTCAAAATGTGGCGAAAAAGATCGCCAAGATCACGGTCGTGAAAGGTTCCACGACCGTAATTTAGAGCGTGGATTGTGTCACGGTTTGGACCATATGTTCCACGACCGTAATAGTTACTGGAATGCATCACGCCTCTCTTTGCAGGGTTCCACGGCCGTGGAAGTAAACGTGGTTTGTAATACGGCCGTATTTTAGAGCGTGGTTTAGGGCAAGAACGTGATTCTTCCCTAGCCTCGTGCATTCCTCAAGTTGAACTCCAATTTGCTCCTTATAATGCCCTTAATCCATGGACATACTTGATCAACTCTTCTTTGCTTGATTCCGTTCGGAAATGACTCTCAATCACCTATAATCAACATAAAGCTAGTGTAGACATCCATATCGACAATATAGGCGAACTAGCTCACAAATGCAGCATTGCTAAATCAAAGACTATCAATATGAATCAAATACACTTAGAAAACGTGCCTAAAATATCACAATATTTCATGCTAACAAATAACCCCATACTTAACACTTGCTTGTCCCTAAGCAAGGTCTTCCAAAAATCTTTAAACAAGAGTTAGGATGAAATATGTGTACCTTCTTTTGGATGAATGTGCCTTCTAAAGAATAGATCATTCTCAAACCTTGCTTTAATCGTTTATCAAACTTTCACACACTTAATCGAAGAGTAAAAAGCAAAGAAACCTCGTGAATTAATCAAACTTCTAAACAAGCATCATAACCTTCAAACATTGTCAAAATCAATCATAAGAAACTTCAATTTAGATCACAAAGTCATATAACATTCTTTTGATCTTACGGACTTCCAAAGAAAAGGTCTAGAATATGGAAAGGAAGGGAAAACTTTAAGGGAATGTGGTGCATGAATCCGGGAAAGTGGACAACTACCTTCTTCTTCTTATCCGGTTTCCGCAACACTTCAGCTTAGAGCTTCGCTCTTCTTCCTTTCATTTTTCGACTTTACTTTAGGAGTTATGGACAGAGGTGCACAAAAACCGAAGCCTAGGAGATTGGCGTTTCTCAATTTTCATGAGATGCCTCAAACCCTTAGCGCACCTACCATAATCCGCTAGGAATATCGCTCAATCCGACTTTGGCAAGACACAAACACCCGGCTATGTGAATGGTGCCGAGTTACTCATCGTCATGATTGACTTCCCCAAACCTAGAATTTCTTTCTATTCTTTTGATTGCAAATAATTGCTCTCATGGCCCTCCCACATCAAACATGCCTTTTTCATTCACTTCTCCATGTTCCCGGATAGGTAAAGGAGGCTAATATTTAAATGAGGAGCTAAAATGATCAAAGAAAGAAGAAAGAAAAATCGAATTGCCTTAATCATCTCAACAAGAAGTATAAGAACTTATAGTGTGATTTCAACTTCAATTTCTCAACATGATTTATACAATATTCATCACATTATGAAACTTGCAAAAGAGGTAAAATTCATTCATTCAAATTCTTTTCAATTCACCATTCTTTTAAGCATGCAATTGTCATCAAACTCAATTCACAAGTAGTAATTATCATAGAAATCATCTCAATTCATTAGAAGCACAAAATTTTTCAAAATTTTTCAATTTTTATGGTTTTTCAAGTTCTTTTTCATGCAATGCGATAATGAAACGTGAAACACATAATGAACATGCAATGATAGTCTCGAATAAAAGCAAACATAGTAAGTAGAGTTATTACAAACTTTTTAGTACATCCCACCCCATACTTAGGACGAACATTGTCCCTAATGTTCAAAAAGAAAGAAAGAAAAGAAGAAGAGAAAAAGAAACTCACAAAGTGGTGGCGGGAATGTCTAAAACGAACGGTCATGCATCAAATCACTGTGGTGCCGGCGGAGGCGGGAATGTCTAAAACGAACGGTCATGCATCAAATCACTGTGGTGCCGGCGGAGGCGGGAATGGAGAGAAACTCGGATCATAGAACCGCCCAAACTGCTGGCGGTAGACGTCCCTCATCATGTGGTCAAGGTCGTCTAAACGTCCGTCTCTAGCATCGGCCCGGATCTCCAGCGCTCCTACTCTCTCTGAAAGTCCGGTAGCCCAATCCGGCATCTGCTCGTACCATCCCGGGGCCTGACTATACCATGCTGGAGCGTCGGATGGTGCTGGTGCTGGTGGAGGTGCTGCTGGCTGCTCTATAGACCAAGGAGGGGGAACGCCATACCATGCGGGAGGTGTGGTCATCCACGTGGGCCTCTCACTCACGCTAGCGCGGCGAGATGACGAGCCTGAGGCTCTAGCTGGACGTGGAGAGCGTCTAGGTACATCTGGGGCCGCCTCCGGCTGGTCCAGAAACGTGCCAAACTCCTGCTCCGCTCCTCCTCCACTCTCAAACTAATCTCCCATATCCTCCTCCTCGACAACCGGTGGTGGGACATAAGGGGGAGCTGCTATCCTGTTCGCATGCATAGCAGTGAACGTCTCCTTCCAATTATGGCGTCCAGCCATAATGGAGTACTTTGGCAGCCACTCTATACCCCTACCCATCCTACTCTCCCAAGGCATGCCCGCATAAGGCGGACCTCTATGTGTGGGGAAAATGAGACCCCTAACCATGAAAGCATGTAGCCCTAAAGGGACGGCCGGTATGCGGGTGCAAGCAGAAAAGTCGACACCAAAACTCCTAGCAATGTGGGTAACTATCCTACCATATCCGATGTTCCCCTTCTTCTTGTTCTTGAGCTTGCTCATCGTAGCAGCCAAGAGAGTGGCACAATCAGCCCGGCGTCCATACAGCATGGAGTAAGCAAGAACAGCTCATCCGTCTTGATCTTTTGGGGCGTCTCCGTCCTAGGAAAGAGACACTCCGAAAGAACACGGTGAGCTATCTTCAAGGCTAGATGGTACATCAATCTAGCCTTGGTGTCAGCGGGTTGCCAGCGGTCCTCGCTAGCGTAAATCATAGCCACCTCCTCCCAAAAGTCCTTGGCGTAAACGCCACTCGGAAATCGACCATTAAAGGTCTCATGAAACCCAAAAATGGTCCCAAACTCGCGGATGCTCAAATGGTAGTCTCTCTCCATGAGACGGAAAGAGACGGTCCTGTCTACGTGGCTGTGCTCAAAGGATGTCACAACCTCCCGTGTAATCTCCTCATATGCGTCTTCTCGGATAGCCGAGAAGACAACTAATCCGGCTCTATCCAAGAGCCAAGTAAGGTCATCAACAATGTTGAGAGGAGCTAGATCCTCCAACAACAAATATCTAGGGCCAATCATTGCCCTTTCCTTGATCCTCTCGAGTGCATCGAGATGATCGTCGTGTATGGTCGGGACTCTAGGGTGAGGAGGTGAGGATGGAGGTGAAGGTGAAGATGGAGGTGAAGGTGAAGAGGGTGGTGGTGCCCTAGAGGATGAGGAGGAGGAAGGATTACCCTTCCTCTTCTTATTCTGCTCATTCTTCTTCTCTTTTATCCTCCCTGAAACTCTTTTCACAAAATCCATTCTGCTCAAAATTACAGTCTGTTCTTCAGAAAACCACGGCCGTAATTTACCCAGAGACCGTGATTCGTCTCAGAAAATCAAGAATCTCAGCAAATCAGCAATCAATCTCCACAACAGGCAGTCCTAGTCTAATTTCCTCCAATCTCAATCAGTTCTTCCTAAAAATCTCTAACAAAAACAACCAAATCGGCAAGAATCAAGAAGGGAAAGGAAAACCTCTTTTTCGGATTGAAAAATTCGAAATGCGCGTTTGTTGGTGAATTTCCGCTCGATTCGTCGCTTGGATCTTGTTTGTGGTTGAATTTGTTGCAGTTTAGGAAGAAGAATTGTTGAAAACGATTAGGAAACGAAGAATTGAGAGAGGGTCGTGGGTTTTCGGCACTTAGGTCGTGGAAAGAGGGGTTTTGGATGGTTTTTGTGAAGAATGTGGCTTATATAGTCGTAGGCAAAATTTTGAAAATCACGGTCTGTCGGGGTGTTCCACGGCCGTGGAAGTGTACGGAACTGTGGTTTTGGTGATTTTTCAAAGGCTTTTGGAAATTACGGCTACTGTAGCTATGACGACCGTAATTTAGACCGTGGAATCCTCTGTAAAGCTCCAAAGTCCAAATTTCGTCACTTTTCTTTGACATTATCCTTCTTTTTTTTTTCTTATCCATCGATCCTACATCCAAAAACACGAACATACCGGAAGAAATCGAGGCAAAAACAAAGCAAACAAACGTCTATACTAAGCTAATCTATGGATCGAAAACAAAAGCAAAAATGCAATACCTTGGGTTGCCTCCCAAGAAGCGCTTTGTTTAAGGTCCGTAGCTAGACCATTCTCGCACTTATTCGAGTGCGGTAGGCGCGAACTCCTCAGCTTGGAGATCCGGCGTATACTTCTTGAGTCGCTGACCGTTAACCTTAAAAGTTCCGCTCGCTTTACCCCATACTTCAACTGCACCATGGGGGAAAATACGCTTAATTAGAAAAGGTCCGGTCCAACGAGATTTAAGCTTACCTGGAAAGAGACGAAGCCTTGAATTGAAGAGGAGAACTTGATCTCCTTCTTTGAAGTCCTTGGGAATGATATGCTTATCATGCCAACGCTTTGCTCTCTCCTTATAGATCTTAGCGTTTTCATAAGCGTTCAAGCGGAGTTCATCCAGCTCATTGATGTCGAGGAGATGCTTCTCTCCCGCTTCCTTCATGCCGAAATTCAGCCACTTGATAGCCCAAAACGCTTTGTGCTCCAACTCTACCGGCAAGTGACAAGACTTCCCATACACAAGGTTGTATGGTGTGGTTCCTATGGGAGTCTTGTATGCAGTCCGGTATGCCCACAATGCATCGTCAAGCTTCAAGGACCAATCCTTCCTAGTCCTTGAAACCGTCTTCTCTAAGATTCCTTTGATCTCCCTATTTGAGATCTCAACTTGTCCACTTATTTGTGGATGATAAGGGGTAGCGATCTTGTGAGTAACCCCATACTTAGCTAGAAGAGCTTCAAAGCGATGGGCTATGAAGTGAGAACCTCCATCACTAATGATCGTCCTTGGCGTCCCAAATCGCGGGAAGATGGTCTTGTTGAAGAACTTAACCACCACCATGACATCATTCGTGGGAGAGGCAATTGCTTCCACCCATCTAGAAACGTAGTCTACCGCCAATAGTATGTATTGGTTTCCACAAGAGGATGGGAATGGTCCCATGAAATCGACTCCCCATACGTCGAAAATCTCCACCTCTTGGATGTTGTTGAGGGGCATCTTATTCCTCCTAGAGATATTGCCTGTTCTTTGACAAGCATCGCAGCAAGAAACAAAGGATTGCACATCTCTAAACAAAGTGGGCCAAAAGAATCCAGATTGCAATACCTTTGCGCTAGTCTTGTTCGAACTAGCGTGTCCTCCACAAGGTAGTAAATGACAATGACGGATGACACTTTGCATCTCATCTTCCGGCACACATCGCCGAATGATGCCATCCGGACCTCTCTTGAAGAGGAGAGGCTCATTCCAATAGTACTCTCGGACGTCCTTAAAGAACTTCTTCCTTTGTGCGTAGGATAGTCCGGGTGGTATCTCCTGGCAAACCAAATAGTTAACAAAATCAGCAAACCATAGTTCGTTACCTTTGGAGATCACGTTGATGCACTCCTCTATGATATGTAGGTGTTCGTCCGGAAAGGAGTCATCAATGGGTAGATGGTCGTCCTCTAGATGTGTTAGACGACTCAAGTGATCCGCAACAGAATTTTCTGAACCTTTCTTGTCGCGGATCTCAAGATCGAATTCTTGTAGGAGAAGAATCCATCTAATCAGCCTTGGCTTCGCATCTTTCTTCGCAAGGAGGTACCGGATCGCAGCATGATCCGTGTAGACAATCACCTTCGCACCTACAAGATAAGAGCGAAACTTGTCAATAGCATAGACAATGGCTAAAAACTCTTTCTCGGTAGTGGCGTAGTTGAGCTGCGCTTCATCTAGCGTCTTGCTAGCGTAGTATATGGTATGGGTTCGCCCTTCCTTTCGTTGTCCAAGAACAGCTCCAATAGCTACGTCACTAGCATCGCACATAATCTCAAAGGGTAGAGTCCAATCTGGAGGTTGGATAATAGGTGCTGAGATTAGAGCTTGCCGAATGGTGTTAAACGCATCCAAACATTCCTGCGAAAACTCAAAAACCGCATCCTTCATCAATAGATTAGTGAGAGGTTTTTATATCTTAGAAAAGTCCTTGATGAAATGTCTATAAAATCCAGCATGTCCTAGGAAACTTCTTATCCCTTTCACCGAAATTGGGGGAGGAAGTTTCTCTATGGTCTCTATCTTAGCCTTGTCTACCTCTATCCCTCTACTAGAGACTAAGTGACCTAATACAATTCCTTCCTTAACCATGAATTGACACTTCTCCCAATTAAGAACTAGGTTAGTGTCTTCACACCTTTGCAAAACAAGAGAAAGGTTAGAAAGGCAATCGTTAAAAGAGGAACCGTATACGGAGAAGTCGTCCATGAAGACTTCCATGATTTCCTCTATGTATTCGGAGAAGATGGCCATCATGCACCGTTGGAAGGTGGCTGGGGCGTTGCAAAGCCCGAACGGCATTCTCCTATAAGCAAACGTACCCCAGGGGCACGTGAATGTGGTCTTCTCCTGATCGTCCGGATGTATCGGAATCTGAAAGAAACCACTATAGCCGTCAAGGTAGCAAAAATGTGAATGTTGCGCTAACCTTTCAAGCATTTGATCAATGAATGGTAATGGAAAATGATCCTTCCGCGTTGCGTTGTTGAGCTTGCGGTAGTCTATGCACATCCGCCATCCAGTTACGGTTCGGGTAGGAATGAGTTCGTTGTTCTTGTTGGTGATGACCGTCATTCCTCCCTTCTTCGGAACTACTTGAACTGGACTCACCCACTTACTATCGGAGATAGGGTAGATGATACCTGCATCAAGAAGCTTAAGAATTTCCTTCTTGACAACCTCCTTCATGGTCGGATTTAACCGCCTTTGAGGTTGTCTTGAAGTTCTAAAATCTTCCTCCATTAGTATCTTATGCATGCATAGGGAGGGTTTAATTCCTACTAAGTCCTCGATAGTATAGCCTATAGCTTTCCTATGTTTCCTAAGGACAATCATGAGCTGTTCATGTTCATCTATGCTTAGTTCGGAACTAACGATAACCGGAAAGGTAGAATTAGATCCTAGAAAAGCGTACCTTAGATGAGTAGGAAGGGTTTGAGTTCCATTGCTTTCGGAGCTTCCAACGATCCTTGAGAAGCATCCGACATCTCCTTAGAAGTCTCTAAGGGCGTTGAGTGTGTTGGAGAAGAATCAGAAGAAGTTGAAGAATTGCCTCGATCACTCTCTTCCACGGCCAAAATTACGGGTGGATCTTGTCCTCCACGGCCGTGGTTTACGGCGTGGAAGGGAAATACGGTTGTCACATCTTCTCCACGACCGTATAATCCCCTGGAATGAGGCACGATTTTGGTTGTGGAATCCACGGTCGTGGAATACAGGGTATGACCGTGGATTCTGACATTCTCAGCCTCATCGTGGAGTTTCTCAAACTCCTCTTCATGCATCTCTTCTTGTGCTTCTAAGGCTTCAATTGCCTCATTGCACTCTTCATCTTCCCCTACATTGGTTAGACTCATAGTGATAACTTTTTGCAAAGGATCGTTAAAGAGAATCGCACTTACCTCCTCTCTAGACAAACCTTCTTCATCTTGGATATCGTAAATATCCTCATCAAAGATTGGCTCCTGCACTAGAGTGGAAAGAACGAACTCTACTTTCTCTTCTCCTATATCAAAAGCGAGTCTACCATTCTTGCAATCGATTATGCAGCCGGAAGTTGCAAGAAACGGTCTTCCGAGTATGATCGAGACCGGACTATCTGCAGGAATGTCAAGCACGACAAAATCAATGGGAACAAAGAATTTACCTAGCTTGACCGGGACGTCTCCTACAATACCGACGGGGCGAGTGATGGATCGATCCGCCATGTACAACGTCATCTTCACCGGTTTAGGGTCACCTAAACCGATCTTCCTACACAATGCAAGTGGTATGATGCTCACACTTGCTCCTAGGTCACATAACGCATCGTATGTGACATCTCCCACTCCTATGGGAATGCAAAATGACCCCGGATCCTTTAGCTTTGGGGGCATTTTCTCCTTCATGGTCTTGATGAGATCCGAAGAATCCGAACTCATCTTGACCTCACCGAAGTCCTCTAGCTTCCTCTTGTTGGAGAGGAGCTCCTTCAAGAACTTGCCATAAGCCGGCATACCTACAATAGCATCAATAAATGGTATATTAATATGCAGCTTGCTCATGAGTTCTATGAACTTACCGAATTGTTTGTCTAGGCGCGCTCGCGCTCTAGATTGAGGGAATGGTAGGGGAGGTTTGTAAGCTGGAGGAGGAACATAGACATTTTCCTTCTCCTTCCCCTTCTCATTGTCCTTCTCTACGGGGACTTCAACGAACGTAGGATGCGGATCGGTGGTTGTCACTCCGCTCCTAGTTGTAATCGCCATCACCCTTCCCTTAGGGTTGTCCTCCGTCTTTCCTGGAAGCTTCCCTTGATTCCTAGGAATTTCCTCCGCTTGGTTGAACATTTGGTTAAAAACCTTTTGAGCTTTGTCAACCTTAGAAACTTGATCATCAACCTTGATGAGGCGGTTCTCCAACCCTTGAAGCTTTCCCAAAATTGTTTCCAATATGGGATCGGGCTTCTCCTTCCCCGAAGTGTTTCCTCCATTAGATGATTGCCCCTGGCTTTTCAAAGGAGTAGAGGAAGAAGAAGGTGGAGTTAGTGAATTAGAATTGGAAGGATAAGAGTTACCGGAATTTTGTTGATTGGGGCACCAATTGTTGTTGTTTGAACCCCTATTGTTGTTCCAATCGTTGTTCCGGTTGTTGTTGTTTCCATTTCAGTTGTTATTCCGGTTGTTGTTCCGGTTATTGTTGTTGCCCAAATAGCCAACATCCTTCCCTTGTTGCTTTGGGAAATTGGTCTTGATAGCCTCCTTCAACTCTTTGATCTCATTGTTGAGGGAGAAAATCTGATTTTGAGCTTCATGTGTGAGCTTTGCTCCTTGCTCCACACGATTTCCCTCCACTTTCCGGTGGGAATACTTCTCTATGACTCTTGCTTGCTTCTCAATGAAGTCCCAAGCGTCATCTTCTCTCATGTCCATGAATGTTCCACATGAGAGGGATTGAAGGTTGAATTGCGTTCCCGCATCTAACCCCTTGTAGTAGATCTCCAGCAAGGCAAGTTTGGATATGCCATGATGAGGGCAATCCAAGAGCAAATCCTGAAACCTTTCCCAAGATTGAAACAAACTTTCGTTAGGTCTCATGGAAAAAGCATTAATCTTACCTCTAAGTTCCGCCGTTTTGGATGGCGGAAAGAACTTGGTGAGGAACTCCGCGGAAAGGTCTTCCCACGTGTCTAGTTTCCCACTAGGAAGAGCTTGATACCAAGATAACGCTTTCCCCTTCAAAGAGAAGAAGAAAGGTTTGAGCTTATAGCTGTTGGTAGTAGGGCTCTTTGGTCTCATTGTCTCCATCATACACTCGAAGTTCTGCAAGTGTTGGTGTGGAGATTCAGCGCTTGTCCCGCCAAATTGGTTTTGGCGAACAAGAGTAATGACTTGAGGGTTGAAGCTAAACCCTTGCACATCTTCAGCATCGAAATTCACGCCCAAGCGGTGTGGTTGTTGTGTTGGATCCATCCGCTGGCCAAGAGTTCTTGGCTCATTATCTACACGTTCGACCCTCACATTCCTAGGCGGAATACGGCGATTAGCAGCTCCTTGTGGAAGGAAAGGATTCACATTGATCGTGGGATCAATCTCCTCTAGCGGTGGCATGGAAGAATCACTATCATCGGCGGACGAGTGACTTTTTCTTCTAGACCTTGATGCTTTCCTTGAGGATTTCTTGCTTCCCTTATTCTTAAGGTCGCTCATCTCTACCCTCATCTGGAAGATCATGTCTTGTAGATTGTTAACTTGAGATTGATGACGATCCATCTCATCCTGGCGGAGGGTCTCATTCCATTGGAGTTGAGCTTCCTTCTCCGCTAACTCCGCTTGAAGATCACGTTCGTGTCCTTTAGCCATCTTCTTTTCCTTGCGCTTTTGCCTTAAAGTTTTCTCTAGCTCTTGATCAAGAGGCAAGAGATCTTTGGTGTTCCTAGACCTGCGCATGCACTCAAAGTAATATCAAATAACGAGAGCAAGCTCCCAAGCTTGACAACCGGCTACCGAATTCGGCCGAAACCAAATCCCCGGCAACGGCGCCAAAAACTTGTTCGCCCCTAAAGGTGTGTGCAAATAAGCTTTAAATTTATAAAACTAGAATCAAGCAGCGAACCCGCAGTGTACGGATCGATATAGTTAAGCAAGGATTCCAGAGTATCGAACACAGGGATTTGGGTGGGAACAAATTCAATTGCAGGTTATCAAGCGAGTAAATATGAGAGTTTTGCAAATATTGGGAAAACAACAACCCTAAAGATCCAAGTATCCAGCTGTGGCAATCGATTCAAGATATACTAATGATATAAAGACAGAGTTGAGATATGCAAAGGTATGCTAATGTAAGGTAATCGTACGGTGAAGTTCCAAAAACCTTATATGACTCACCTACAAGACACTCTCTATACAGGTTGTTGAGGCTCAATATAGAAAGGTTCTAAAGGCAAGAATCAATGTCAAATACCCAAACTTGTAATCCAAGGATCAAGACTAACTTAGCCGATTATGGTTATGACACTCACAATCGAGGTAGAGGTTGTTGAGGCTTCACTGCCACCTAGAAAAGATAAGTCTAAACTAAGTTAAAGCACATCTTTAACTTTGGATTAAAGTAAAAGCAAGTTCGTAAACTTAAGGGAAATTACGGGCAAATCTTGAGACTCCACGGCCGTGGAACTCAAGAACAAACCGTAATTTAGGGTTTGTCGACGATTCTCTCTAACTCTCAGGGTCTAATCTGTTTACGATCGATCTATCATCATCTAAGCCACAACTATCAACCCTTCACCTTAGAATTGTTAAGGGTTTTTAGCCAATAACAGTCATGTTGATACCAAATTCAAGAATTAAAAGATAGAAAGATGAAAACTTCCGAAAACTTTCAATAATCTCCAAACCAATCTCAAAGTCACAACCAAGAACAAATGTTGTCAATAGATTCAGAATAAGCAAACAATCACAATCTTAGGAAAGAGGGGAAAACGGGATGTCAATCCGTTTTCCAAATCAAACCTAAACAAGAAGAGAGGTCTTCTTGCAACAATCTTCCAAAAGCTTCGATCTTCCGCTAATCCGGAGATCTCAACAGCAATCTCCACCAAAAGTGCGAGATTAGGGCAAATCCCAAACATGAACTTCGATCTCCAATGAGATATCAATACCTCCAATCGAGGGTTAAACGGGCGTTCAAATTCTCTAAGCAAAAATCTAAACGAGGTGTAGGCGTTGATGAATGCCGCTAAGTGAGGATGACGGAATCTTGCTTTGTCCGTCTTTTTATAGGGCAAGATAAAATATCAGCCCGGCCCAATCTTCAAAAGATCGTGGCTTCAAAATGTGGCGAAAAAGATCGCCAAGATCACGGTCGTGAAAGGTTCCACGACCGTAATTTAGAGCGTGGATTGTGTCACGGTTTGGACCATATGTTCCACGACCGTAATAGTTACTGGAATGCATCACACCTCTCTTTGCAGGGTTCCACGGCCGTGGAAGTAAACGTGGTTTGTAATACGGCCGTATTTTAGAGCGTGGTTTAGGGCAAGAACGTGATTCTTCCCTAGCCTCGTGCATTCCTCAAGTTGAACTCCAATTTGCTCCTTATAATGCCCTTAATCCATGGACATACTTGATCAACTCTTCTTTGCTTGATTCCGTTCGGAAATGACTCTCAATCACCTATAATCAACATAAAGTTAGTGTAGACATCCATATCGACAATATAGGCGAACTAGCTCACAAATGCAGCATTGCTAAATCAAAGACTATCAATATGAATCAAATACACTTAGAAAACGTGCCTAAAATATCACAATATTTCATGCTAACATCAGACAAGCCATCCCAAATCTTATCTAACCATCATGCTAGAAGTCTTCACTTCTAGTCTCATTGACCTCTACAAGGTCCACTACAACTTGCTATAAGTATCTTACTTCTAGTATCAATGATCCTAATTGGATCACAACACTATGCTAGAAGACACTACTCCTAGTCTCAAGATCCTCAAAGATCCACATCAACATAACTAGATCATGGGAGCTAAACTTCATCCATACTCTTAAGAATCCACAAGCCACTAACTAACATTCACACTAGTTTATCTAGGTTCCAACCTAGCATGATACTACTCCGAAATCGATAACTACAACCGAAAGGAAACAACATATCGAACAAGGGAACTCACTGGAGGTAATACGCGGCCGTGGAGGAAAGGAGGTGTGGTTGCGGAGGGAAGACAGGAAGACAATGCGCGCCAGCGGGTGGACCAGTGGCTCTTGGCTGGCCGCACCTGCGGCTCCAGGTGGCCGCACCCGCGGCTGGTGTGGCCTGGCGCCCCTGCGGCTGAGGGAAGGCGACCTTATGGCTGGTGTGGCCTGGAGAACTAAGTGAATTCGAGGAAATCCTAAGACCACACGTTCCAATCCTTCCAAGGAGGCATAACCGGTGAGTTATTTTGCTGAGGAGTTCATAGACCAATTGTGAAAATCAATGGGGATCGAGGACCATAGTTTTGACAAATACAGACAGTTTCTCGAGGTTTGGACAGCCAATACACACGACTTAGAGTACGAGCTTTCACTGTACTATTGTGAATCATCCTTAGAATGACGGTCAATTTGATATGACTTTACCGTTATTAGAAAGGAATTTATTGGTCAAAGTCTGGTAAATCATCCCGACTCATGGAGGACGCCATTAAGAGTAATGTGCGGCAATAGATCAACCAGGGTAGCACAACAGAAGCGTGATTGGCCCATAAACCATAGATCAGGATACTCAATGATACTATATCTATAACCTCAAGTTAAAGAATTAGATATCTTTATGAAAACCTGCATTGGGAGTGTGACGGTGGAGTTCAGCAAGTTGAATGTCTGACAAGATGTTGGTGTTGAGTCATTATGTGAGGAACGGTCCGACTGAGTCATATTAGGGATACATGACCAAGTGAGTGGTCTTACAAAGAGCATTAGGCACTTAGTAAAGTGTCGGGAGATGTCTCAGATCGTTGTTTCAGAAGCGATAGTCGGGATCTTCCAAAAAGAAGTGAACAATTGGATTTAATAAAAGGAGTAAAGTATTGTGGTCATTTTTGGGAACTCACCAAGAGTATCAGAAAGTAAGTCGAGGAATGTATTCTTATGTGATCCTAAAGCAGATTGAGAAGTTATTTATCGACCAACACTCCTACCTAGAGTTCACAAGTAATAGTTAAGGGGTTACATACTAGATCCGGGAAATGTCATCAACTATGAGGATCTGATAGTTGGGTCAGATAATACTATGTAGAGTATCCAGTGGTTTAGACGAAGAGCTGATGAGGCTACCTGGAGACGGAGGATAGCATTAAGGGTAGTTATTTCGAGTTCGTTGCAGAGTTGGTTGCAACCTTTGTACCGATGAGTTAGTACTCAGATGTTTTCTTGTATGACCTACCTAAGTATGTTTTGGTTTGAGTATTGGTGTTTCCATGTGTTATTTGACTATGAGGATTGAGTAGTTTGTATGTTACGAGTTAGAATGAAGTTTTAAAGAAGAGTTGATACTCCGTTTCTATTTATAGAAACTTATCGGAGTGATGCTTCTTTTTCTAAGTTTCGGGACGAAACTTATTTTAAGGGGTACTGATGTAATACCCAGAAATTTATTTCCGTTATTCCTTTCTATTTTTTTTATTTATTTTCTTTATCAACATAAATCTTATCATTTTATGTGAAATTGTTACTCACATAAAATGATAAAAATTTCACAATAATTCCTTCCTTTGACAATTCTATCCATTTTATGTGAAGAGTTAATCACATAAAATGCTTCTTACCAACTTTTATGATTTTATGTGGAGTTTTGATCACATAAAACACTACTTATAACACTCTTGCAAGAGTAGAATGAGATGAAAAGTCTTTGACATGGCCAATTGACAAGCCCATGGCAAAGCCATGACAATGTCTAGACAAGCCCATCCAAGCCTTGCTTCCTTCTTGTGCAACCCATGTGCAGATTTGCTTCAGCCCAAGCGCAACCTTCTTCCAGCCTACTCTTGATAGCTCATATTGCAGCCCTCTGCAGCTGTGCAACACCTCCTTGTCAACCCAACAGATGAAGCAAGCAACCAGCAGAAACAACCGTTACACTACCCTTCCGCTTCTCTCTCGATTCCCTTTCCTTGCGGAACAACAATACCGTAAATCTCGCACGTATGTTACCCTACTGGATCTGCAGCCCTTCACCTCTCCCTTGGACCGTCCCTCTTCAACGAAGATCTTGCTTGTTCTAGCCCTTCTGCACGCAACAACCTTCTTCATCGGGTAACTCACTGTCGTCTCTCTCACTTGTCTCCTCGCCATCAACTCTTATGTGCCCATCTTTCTCCTCCCTTCACGCAGCGGGTAGAACTGCAACACAAGCAGCTCATTATTCACTTCTTATGTTCCTGTCACGAACTGCAACACAATAACAACAAGTATGTTGTCACGAGAAACATCACGCCTGCAAGAGTTGCTTGTCCGCCTTGCGTCCTATTCTCTCTCTCTTCCGAGTCTTGGAATTGAGTAAGATGCATACCCCTTCCTTCCTTGCACTGCTGTCTACAAGTTTCATGCCTAATGGGTGCCTTTTATGTCTCCTCAACATTTTCAGAACATCCATAGAAAAGCAATGAAGATCCAGTCATTTTCTGAGCTTTTAAAGTTGTGACGAGCAACCAAGTTTAGGTATGATAGACTCATTCATTTCGGCTGAATTTTTGATATGATATAGTTGGCGTATTGTTATAGAACATATTAAAATTTTAGAGGCATCCAGCAAGTGGTTTAGGAGTTATGATTTTTCAAAGTTGGGACCTTGAATAGTTTTTCTGTTGTTGCTGAAATTTCTAAGTGTTGGAAAACTGCATGTTGATACAGTTTTGTGATCATGATTTGGGTAAGTCAGACTCCTCCTTTGTTTCTGATTTTCGGATATGTTATAGTTGAAATTGTATAATATAACATATTGAAATTTGAGAGTATTCCGAGTTATAGTTTAGGAGATATGGTTCTCCAAAGTTGGTTCCTCATGCAGTTTTTATAAGTATACTGAATATTCTAAGTGTTAGGAAAAAACTGCTTGTGAGGCAGTTTTGTGAGATAGATTTGAATGGGTTATTTACCTCTGTTGGACTTAAATTTTGGATATGTTGTTTATGGATATACATAGTAACATGTGGCAAAGTTTGATAGTGATCCATGAGTTTAATCCGGATTTGTGGCGTTCCGAAGTTGGGTCTAAGTATAGTTTGGTTTCAGAAGAGTTGTGCTAGGTTTTAAGTGTGTATTCTTGGAGATGGCTTGAGATTGTGTATCTTTATGGATTATATCATAGGGAATCATGGTTGGGCATGTGAGTAAGAGTCTCAATATATTTTGGGATTTAGTAGTAGTATGTTAGTTGAGCCTTAGTAGTAGATAGTCAGTTTGAATGATAGTCATCGTTCAAACTCAGTAGATCTTTTCCTTTTAGACTTGGACTTTATGTCTTGTGGTTTCTGCGGAAGTTCTTGAGACTAGGTTTGGTACACCCTAGCATATTGTTATATGAACGTGTGAGGGTCAGTGAGACTAGAAGTAGTAACCATCTAGTGTATTGTTATATGATCCTGTAGAGATCATTGAGACTAGAAGTTGAGGACTTCTAGCATATCGGATAGTCGTTGATTTGTGTGCCTTGTTATTCTGGCATAAAGTACTTTCCTGCGAGAAGATGAGTGTGATATGAGAGCTGGGATTACCTTTGACACAGGTAAGTCCTTGCGACTTACTTATCTAGTTTCTAGATGTTAGCTGAGTGACGATAATGGTGTGTGTTGTTTATTTAATAATTTTAACATGCCTAGGACGACCTTTATTATTTTATGGCCCAAGTGTATGTATAACGGGCGGTGACATCACTGCCCAACTGTAACACCCCGAATCCATGGGACTCGGGATGTCACAATGGGCTAAGATCTCACATTGGATCTTGACCCTAGCCTTACAACAAGTTCACTGGATCTTACAACAAGGCACAAGTAGATTACAACCAAATACATAAAAGCTGTATATGATACATCAAAAGAGTTTACAAACACAAAGCCGAGTACAGAAGTCCTCGGTTGGTCACACTATCTGGCTCACTCTACAGTCATCCTAACCTGCAAATCATCTACAACACGGTATACACCCTTAGCTACAATAATGAATAAGTATGAAAGTAATAGCACAAACACACATCAACATTTCAACATGCAATGCCATACACATTCATTTATTATCTTTCATTACGTTATTTCATTACTAATTCAACTTCTTTTGTAATACGAGGAGCCTCAAGAACCTCGTTCCATCCAACGTAACACACGAGTTTTGCATGGGGGTGATCATCACTCGTCCCCTTCTGTGAGATCATCTTTAGGGCACCTCCTACCCACACACGGAGGCAAGTGGTCACGACCCGTTATAATACACTTGGGCCATTTAAATGTAATAAATGGTCATCCTATTCCGGTTTAGGTTATAAATGCACAATCATATGAACACACACAACCATCACAATCACACAAACTCTCAGCTGAACGCTAAGTAAGTCTTATGGACTTACCTTATATACTCGTATCCAATACCACATAACAGCTTCCCCTTGGGGAAGAAATCAACGCCTGCAATAGCAAGGCACACAACATCAGAAACTGCAAGGGTTAGGAGACTCGTCTCCATAACCAAAACCAACCTACAACCTCAATCTAACCCTCAAGACCATAATAAGCTCACAGATGCCTACAACATAACCTCAACATCAAAACGAGTGCCTAAGGCACATCTCTATCATACAACTCGTCCTAACCAAGCTAGCCTAGCCAACATCTAAGCCAAGGCCAAAGGAAAGGAAGGAAGGAAGACATACCAACAAGGTATGCACCAACAAAAGCAAGGAACTCCAAGCTGACCCAATGAGGCACAGGGGCGGCTCACTCCAGGCGCAGGGGTGGCTCACAGGCAGGCGTAGGGGCGGCCAAAGTCAGGCGCAGGGGCGGCTGTCTGTGTAGAATGTTGGCCCCAACTTCTCTTCGATCTCTTTCTCGACTCTCTTCGCTTCTTCAACACACCACATCAATACATATACATATATACACATATATGATCATCAAAACATTCAGGAAAGGATCCACACAAGCCCATCTTGTGATCCTAAGCTAGAAGAAGAAGAAAAAAGCAAAGAAGAAGAAATAAAGAAGATGGGGATGAAGATCTTACCACAACAACCCTAAGCTGCAACTAGGAGCAAACAACACTTCTACCACCTCAACACCACAACAACAACACTCAACAACATCCTCATGGTCATCCAAGCTCAAAAACCTCAACAAACTCTCAAAACCTTCTCACAAACTCAGAGGAAGATCAAGAAAAGGAGAAGAGGAAGAAGGAGAGCGTAAGGGAGATGAAGAAGCTGGAATGAGGTAAGGAAACCCCTCATCTAAAGGAATGGGAGGCTTATAAGGGAAGCCAGTCGCAAAGCACGAGTCAAAAGGTCAACAAAAGCGGGGTCACCCACACAGAGCCGCAGGGGCGGCTCACCCAAGGCACAAGGGCGCCTAGCCGCAGGGGCGGCCATCCAGGTCCGTTGGGGCGGCTGACAGGGTCAAGGCAAAGCTCAACTAAGGCTCAACAAGGCTCCTAGGCTCCAAAGACTAAGGCACTTACACCAACTCTAAGATGAGACTAAGAGGTTCTCTATACCCAGACCATACAAGTACAAGGTGAGGTGCATCGGATCCATTCCTGATGGTTACACGGGGGCGGAGGCGAGGTTTAGGAATCCCTCGTGTCACAAAATAAGTATCATTAGTAAGAGTGAATGGCCTAAATGAAGATAATAAAAATGGATTCTCTGAAAGCATGATGTGTGTTTAGTTTTGCTATTGTGTGTGTGTATGCTATTTTCATTTGTCTAACGTTTAGATAGCTAGATAACGGTTGATTTGTTTTGGTTGTTTAGACTTATCACAGGTTAGAGCAGCAACTGAGTGATCCCGAAGTAGTGGTCAGCCGGGTCTTCGTACTCCCTAGGATAGGGTTGACTTTTTTGTTGATGTTTCATTCTTAGTCTGATGTATGTAGACTCTTATTATCTTAAGTACGGTGTTGGATGTTAGACGTATGTTGTTACATTCATGACTTTAAAACACCGTTTTATGAATTTCGTTTTCCTTATTTGTGCCTTGTTGTAAGATCCAAGTAAAGTTTTTGTCAAACTAAGGTTGGGACCCATTGTGAGGTCCTAACTAGTAGCTCCCCGAGTTCTAAGAATTTGGGGTGTTACAACATGGTATTAGAGCTCTAGGTTGGCAACAATGGCACTTGAAATCTTCTAAAGGACCGAATAAGTAAATAAACAGAACCCGAAAGGGTCTGGACTTTTCAAAGAATTTGTTGTTTTTAAAATACATGCATAATTCGGGATGTGATAGAAAGTACGGATGACCACCACTACCTCCGCAGATCTCGACAGCTTAGTACTTTTAGAAATGTTATGTTGACTTATTAGCTTGATTATAAAGATATGTGATATAGATAAGTATATGCCGAAGATTAGTAGCATTTATAGTTATATTATGCCCTTGACGGAGATAACAGAATGAGATCCTCACTCCGTTGACACACCTAAGTATATTTGAAGGGTTTCAACGTAAGGATAAGTATACTCAACTTATGAGCATTAGGGTAGGCGAACGTCTGGACAACTCCTTCGAACTTGTTGAGGAACGTCGAGACGGAAAAGTGAAGACTAAAGGATAAGACCTACGACAATGGCAAGAAGGGGATCCCGAGTCAACATAACGGGATCAAATGAAGAATATACATGAGAGTAGTTCCGGAAAAGCGTTGGATGACCGACAATTATGCAAATTGAGAGCGACAACACATAGGTTCTTTGAAGTGTTGTGTAAAATGACATTACAACCAACGTGGATGCCTTCAGAAATACCTATAGGCATGAAAGTCAAAGTGAAATATAGTAGCGGTCTAGACAAGAGACTTTGAATCTAAGCTTACTAACAAACCAGAAGGTGAAAGTTTGATGTCAGAAGCAGGGCGGAATATGATCACTCTTGACAATAAAATCGACACCACAATCAAGATGGTAACCTAGGCAGTCATAAGCGTAGGAGTCAATATGAGATACATTGTCGATCCAAATATGAAGAATGAAAGAACTGCCAAATTAAAGCTTACGGATTAGCCATAAAGTGGGGGGTAAATTTCATAAACATAGAGGAGGAGTAACTTCTTAGAAGACAAGAGAGTTACAACAAAGATTGTGATGAAGGTATCCAAAGGATAGAACTCTGCAAGCATAGTCGACGGATTTCTAGAAAGGGGGCATTACAAAGCAACACCAACCAAGGAGGAAGAATGTGCAGGAATGATCTTGGTGGACTCGAGGGTCCATAATAACTCCTCACTCTAACTCCTCACTCCCTAAGGGAATGATATAAATGGACTCGTAAGAGTATAACGATCTTATAGAGAGAAAGAGAAGTGTAGATTGTAGAAGGAGCTAAAGTAGTATAAACGGAGAAACTGGCTAAGATAGATTTTCGCTAGGTATATCAAACTTCAAAAGAGATAGAAGAAAAGTAAGTCTATGATCTTGTAAAAGGTCAACTACAGACTAATTGATAACAACTTAGACTCACACGTGCGGGTTAACCAGTGGTGACTGGTTGATAAATAAGAAGAATAACCACAGATTTATTAAAGAATTTTATCGACATTTGGAGAAAATTCTTCAAGGGATCAACTGCGACAATTACGAAGTTAAATCAATACGAGTGCTAGTAACACTGAATAAGTTCACGTCAGTAAATCTAATAATAATAAAAAAATTTAGAAGAAGAGTTTGACGGTCAGAAATGAACCTCTTATATCATTAATGGTATAAAGAGAATTGTTGTGAGGATCTGATAGTTGGGTCGGATCATACTATGTAGAGTGTCCAGTGGTTTAGACGAAGAGTTGATGAGGCTACCTGGAGACGGAGGATAACATTAAGGGTAGTTATTTTGAGTTCGTTGCGGAGTTGGTTGCAACCTTTGTACCGATGAGTTAGTACTCAGATGTTTTCTTGTATGACCTACCTAAGTATGTTTTGGTTTGAGTATTGGTGTTTCCATGTGTTATTTGACTATGAGGATTGAGTAGTTTGTATGTTACGAGTTAGAATGAATTTTTAAAGAAGAGTTGATACTCCGTTTCTATTTATAGAAACAAATCGGAGTGATGCTTCTTATTCTAAGTTTCGGGACGAAACTTATTTTTAAGGGGGTACTGATGTAATACCCGGAAATTTATTTCCGTTATTCCTTTCTATTTATTTATTTATTTTCTTTATCAACATAAATCTTATCATTTTATGTGAAATTGTTACTCACATAAAATGATAAAAATTTCACAATAATTCCTTCCTTTGACAATTCTATCATTTTTATGTGAAGAGTTAATCACATAAAATGCTTCTTACCAACTTTTATGATTTTATGTGGAGTTTTGATCACATAAAACACTACTTATAACACTCTTGCAAGAGTAGAATGAGATGAAAAGCCTTTGACAAGGCCAATTGACAAGCCCATGGCAAAGCCATGACAATGTCTAGACAAGCCCATCCAAGCCTTGCTTCCTTCTTGTGCAACCCATGTGCAGATTTGCTTCAGCCCAAGCACATCTTCCAGCCTACTCTTGATAGCACATATTGCAGCCCTCTGCAGCTGTGCAACACCTCCTTGTCAACCAAACAGATGAAGGAAGCAACCAGCAGAAACAGCCGTTACACTACCCTTCCGCTTCTCTCTCGATTCCCTTTCCTTGCGGAACAACAATACCGTAAATCTCGCACGTATGTTACCCTACCGAATCTGCAACCCTTCACCTCTCCCTTGGACCGTCCCTCTTCAACGAAGATCTTGCTTGTTGTAGCCCTTTTGCACGTAATAACCTTCTTCATCGGGTAACTCACTGTCGTCTCTCTCACTTGTCTCCTCGCCATCAACTCTTATGTGCCCATCTTTCTCCTCCCTTCACGCAGCGGGTAGAACTGCAACACAAGCAGCCCAGTATTCACTTCTTATGCTCCTGTCACGAAGTGCAACACAACAACAACAAGCATGTTGGCACGAGAAACATCACGCCTGCAAGAGTTGCTTGTCCGCCTTGTGTCCTATTCTCTCTCTCTTTCGAGTCTTGGAATCGAGTAAGATGCATACCCCTTCCTTCCTTGCACTGCTGTCTACGAATTTCATGCCTAATGGGTGCCTTTTATGTCTCCTAAACATTTTCAGAACATCCATAGAAAAGCAATGAAGATCCAGTCATTTTCTGAGCTTTTAAAGCTGTGACGAGCAACCAAGTTTGGGACCAGATTTAGGTATGATAGACTTATTCATTTCGGCTGAATTTTTGATATGATATATTTGGCATATTGTTGTAGAATATATTAAAATTTGAGAGGCATCCAGCGAGTGGTTTAGGAGTTATGATTTTTCGAAGTTGGGACCTTTAATAGTTGTTACGCTAAGAACGTGTGCACGCAAAAGCTTTAAATTTATAACTCGTTATATTTCTCCTAACTCCTAGCGAACCCGCAGTGTACGGGACGATTTGTAGTAGGGATAGTATTCCGAGGTCGAACACAAAGATTGATGTGAGATTGAATCGATTAGTGACTAAGGGCCTGTTTGGTATCGTATGCGTATTCTTTTTTTAGATTCTTCGAGATTGAGATTCTTGAGATTCTTGGGTATTGTTGGAGATGGGTATTGTTAGAGATTTTTTTTTCGTAAAATTTTTCTGTTTGGTATCAGATTATTGGTAGAGATTTATTTAGATATGATTACGAAAATGCCCTCAAATTTTAACGTAAAATTTTGACGCCAGCGAGTTCTTCGTTCTTCTCCTTCGACGCCAGCGTCTTCGTTCTTCTCCTTCGATGCCAGCGAGTTCAGCGAGAACGATTTCCCTTCAATATTTATGGATTCAAACTCTCCTTTCCTCCTGATTTCTCTCTCTTGATCTATTTCTTTGCTGTTAATTTCAATTCTCTTGCTTTGCTGTTGATTTCAATTCTAGGGTTCAAGGTCTATTGCTTTGCTGTTGATTTCAGTTCTAGGGTTCAAGGTCTATTGCTTTGCTGTTGATTTCAATTCTCTTACTTTGTTGTTGATTTCAATTTTAGGGTTCAAGCTCTCCTTTCTTTCTGAGTTGAACTGGTGAGAATTGCTTTGCTGCCTGTTGATTTCAGTTCTCTTGATTTCAATTCTTTTGATTTCAATTCTCAAATCAATAGATTGCTTTGCTGTTAATCACGTGCTTGTTGATTTCAATTCTCTTGATTTTAATTTTCCTGTTCTTTCATAGATTCCTTGTAAGCGCCAAATATAAGGTCAGAACAATGAGAACTCATGAAATAATAACGAAAGAGACGAATGAATGCCAGAAGGGTACGAGTGGAATGGAAAAGAATCTAACCCAATGAATCTCCAAGAAGCTTGGGTGGACAAGCTTCTTTTTACGGGATTCTTTAGCCAAAAGAATCTCGTAAGAGAATACAATACATAAGCTGCATCTGATACCAAACAGTGACATTTTTTCCATCCCGAAGAATACCGTGAAAAAGAATCTAAATGAATCTCCTCCCAACTAATACCAAACAGGCCCTCAGTTTAGTGAATATCTAGGCTAAGAAAAGAGAAAGAAATAAAGAAACGAAAATCTCAATGTTTTTGGTTTGGTTTTAAGGTGATCAATCAAGGATCACAAATCATGCGGAATCAACAAACAACTAAGCTAACAACACGAATAAACAAGCAAATAAGAGATAGGCAATCAAAGAGAGAAAAGCAGATTCTAGGGGTTGGAAATTCCGGTTATGGCATAGGACTCAAGCTATCTAATCATTCCTTGGATTAACTATAATATGTTGGGAGTGAGTGTTTCTAGATTGGGATCAATCACCGGGTAGGTCTCATGGTCCACTAGTCCGTTCCTAAGGTCTCATCACCGGGTAAGTCTCTAAGAGCCTAAGGAATGGAATTCTACACAAACCGGATTGTCATCTAGGGATCTAACCATTCCTTACCGGGTAAGTCTCGAAAAAGTAAGTCCTAAACAACTATCCTAGCACACTTAGTCCAATGGCGGCTTATGAGGCTCACCACTACCTAGAGCTTATCATCTTTGAAATCTAAGAGTAAGAATCACCGGGTAGGTCTCTTCTAACACTTAGTTGCTAACACTAGGTCACCCTAGGATAGATTTAACTCAACAAACACTAGGATTTCAATATTCTAACATTCTAGAACTTAGACTCATCTAATCAAACGAATCAGGCAAACAACGGGCTGTTCTACCACTTCCACGGCCGTGGACTGGCAAGAACGAACCGTGGACTCCAACAGTGGCTCGGTTCATATAGATGAATCATCCAAAGGCAAATCTAAGTCTATCCTATCATAGTCCTAGCCATAACCATCCTTTCCTTACCCTAGAATCGCATCTATTTAGCCTACAACATACATAATCACAATCGAAATCATCAAACATAAAATCATGGCTTCCATTTGCAAGATAATGAAGAGAAAGAGATGAACAAGTAAAGTAATAAAACCAAGCTGAAAATGAGATTAGAAAGACTCACAACCCTTCAAAGAAGGTTCAATTGATTCTTACAACCCTAGAAAACGATTCCGATAATCTTCACTACAAAACTTATCAAAGACTAGCAATGGTGTGTTCTTCTCTTCTTCTCCAATGGAGCTTTTCTCCTCCTCCAATGGTAGCTCCCTTCCAAGCTCCCCTTGAGAGAATCTTCTTGTTGAGAGTATGGTTGAGAGTGTGGATTTTTGATTCTGAAAATTGATGTCCTTCTCAGCCTTGCAGGACCACTTTTTATACACAACTTTGCAAGGGTCGGCCATGAGATCGTGGCACAACTGTCACAACCGTCTGGCAAAAACCACGGTCCATTTCCACGGCCGTGGAAGTGCCAGTGACCGTGGTTCTGGTGCCTCAGCTTGCTTTGGATCATTGAGTCACAATTTGGTGCATGGCTTGCACCAACAAGGTCCCATGGGTCTTCCTTAGCCTCTAGCTTGCATCCTAATGAGTCCGAGGGTGTGTCATCTTGATGAACGATCCTCAAACGTGTCGATTAAGCTCCTAAATCTCCCAAAATACCTACAAAGCAACGCAAAAGTCCGTGTAGACGTCTATCTCGACAAAACACGTGAATTGAGTGCAAACGTCGTGAACTAGTGCTAAACCATGCATGAATGAGTGAAAAATCTATCTAAATGATTACCTAAACCTAAGTCATAAATCGTGTTATCAAAAATACCCCATACTTAAGGTTTGCTCGTCCCCGAGCAAGTTCCCAACTATAGACTAAGAGATGACATGATTTATGCATGCAGAAAAACAGCAAAATCTTTTTGGAGTTGTGCTTCTAATATTGGATCATCTTCATAGTCACGTTTTATGGCAATGGACAAGCAATTATGTATCAAATAAATGAAGGCACGGAAAGACAATCATACTTAACTCGAAAGCATGCATGAAATGTAAAAATGAAGAAGTCAAGATGATCAAGAGCATATCCAATCTAGATTACTAAGTCTTACAAACATGCAAATATGTCATAAGGTCTTGTGAAATAAAAGGCCAAGAAACGTTGTGATTAGGTAGGAATTTTCTAGGCTATGTGATGCTAATCCGGGAATGGAACTAACTTCACAACTTCACATTTTTATCCTTGATCAACTTCCCACAAGTGTATATTTTCTCCATCTTTTCTTTCTTTTCTTTTCTTTCACTTATTTTTGAGACAATGGCATTGGTGTGCAAAAGCCGAAACCTTGGTGATTAGCCGTCCTCGGGCTTTTTCTATTTTTCGAGGTGCATCCACACCGGGCACACATACCAAAGCTCGTTAGGACTATCGGTTTATTTGACTTTGGCAAGGCACAAACACCCGATTATGTGAATGGTGCCGAGTTACTCGTCATTTAAACCAACGTCCCCAAACCTATATTTTTGTCTACACTTTCACAACAAATTCAGCACTTCATTCATAACATTCTTTCATCAACAACTTCACCCCACACTTGCTTTTCACACACTCAACACACTAACATGCTCCTATTCCCGGACGGGTCAAAAGAGGTCAAATTTATATCAATCGAGGTGCTCAAACATCATGATCAAGATGAGAAGTAGAGAAAGATGAATTGCCTCATTCATTCCTAGATGATGTGCAAGAACTAGCATGTAATTTCGACTTTCAATACTCAATCCAATTAAGACAACCATCATGATCACAAATCATTCATGGGATTCAAGATAAGTACTTCAAGTCCACATATGCATACATCAATTCAACACATAAAGCCATCCATAGCCAATCCATAAGACAAGATTCATTATTAGGGTCATATCCAAGCTTAGAAAGCACAAATTGTTTTTTTTGAATTTTCTGATTTTTTGGATTTTTCGAAATATCTATGTACAATGCAAGACATGTGACAATAAGAAACTACCCTAGATGCTAATCATACAAAAGATCATGCAAACCCCACCCCATACTTAGAAACACATTGTCCCCAATGTGGTATTCAAGTAAAAGAAGAGTGAAAGAGGGTTCTCACAATGTAAAAATGGTTTGCTTCGGTATTTGGGATTACTCAAGTGGATTGATGGTGGATGATCCTATCAACAATGGTAGAGAGCTCTAAATGTTCATCATGGCGTCGGGATCCGCGCTAGGCACCGCTAGCCGTCCAAATCCCGCGTCCGCTCCACCCATAATTGATGAGGGATTCATCATCATTTACATGCCATGCAAGGCTTCCATGCTACCAAGACTCTAGCACACAACAAAGCACACCAAACACACAAAAACAGAAAAATCAAAACAAAAACAAAAACAAAAAGGGAAAACGTTACCAATGGGTTGCCTCCCATCAAGCGCTCCTTTAAGGTCATTAGCTTGACCAAACTCGGGGGTGTCTACTCAAGGTGAAGTGGGGCAATCATGTCCACCGGAGCTCCCGGGATATACTTCTTCAACCGGTGCCCATTCACCTTAAAATCTCCACAATGCTCCCCTCCTATCGCAATTGCTCCATGGGGAAAGATCTTCTTCACCACATAAGGCCGGGTCCACCTCGACTTTAGCTTTCCGGGGAAAAGCCGCAGCCTCTAGTTGAAGAGAAGGACAAGGTCGCCTTCACTCAACTCCTTCGGGACGAGGCACTTGTCATGCCACCGTTTGGTCCTCTCCTTGTAGATCCGGGCATTTTCATAAGCATCCAACCGGATCTCCTCAAGAGCGTTCATGTCTAGCAACCTCTTCTCTCCGGCCTCCTTGAGGTCAAAATTTAGCCACTTAATAGCTCAATAAGCTCTATGCTTCATCTCTACCGGAAGGTGGCAAGACTTGCCATAGACTAGCTTGTAAGGAGTGGTGTCAATTGGTGTCTTGAAGGCGGTTCTATATGCCCACAAGGCATCATCGAGCTTCATAGCCCAATCCTTTCTCGTCCTAGAGACTGTCTTCTCAAGAATTCCCTTTATCTCCCGGTTAGAGATCTCCACTTGGCCACTAGTTTGGGGATGGTAAGGTGTTGCCACCTTATGAGTCACCCCATACTTAGCCAAAAGTGCCCCAAAGTTCCTATTAGTGAAGTGCTTCCCTCCATCACTTATGATCACCCTTGGTGTGCCAAACCTAGGGACGATCACTCGGTTGAAAAACCGTACCACAACCTTGGCGTCATTTGTAGGAGAGGCGATTGCCTCCACCCATCTCGAAACATAGTCCACCGCCAATAGGATGTAGAGGTTGCCACATGAAGAGGGGAATGGTCCCATGAAGTCCACACCCCACACATCAAATATCTCCACCTCTTGTATGTTGTTCAAGGGCATCTCATTCCTCCTTGAGATGTTGCCCGTCCTTTGGCAAGCATCACAAGCTACCACAAAGCTTTGCACATCCTTGAACAAACTTGGCCAAAAGAAGCCCGATTGCAACACCTTCGCACATGTCTTGTGTGAGCTAGCATGCCCTCCACATGGCAAGGAATGGCAATGGCGGATCACACTCTCCACCTCATCCTCCGGTATGCATCTTCTAAAGACTCCATCCGGCCCTCTTTTGAACAAAAGTGGTTCACTCCAATAGTAGTGCCTCACATCTTTGAAGAACTTCTTCCTTTGGGCATATGACAAACCGGGAGGCACTTCCTCACATACAAGATAGTTCACAATGTCGGCATACCATGGCTCACTTCCTCTAGACACTTGGAACAAGCACTCCTCCACCATTTGCAATTGCTCATCCCGGAATGAGTAATCAATCGGGATGTCATCTCTCTCAAGTTCCAATGGAGGTAGTCTACTAAGGTGGTCCGCCACAGAGTTTTCGGACCCCTTCTTGTCCCGGATTTCCAAATCAAACTCTTGAAGAAGAAGGATCCACCGAATCAACCTAGGTTTGGCATCCTTCTTTGTAAGGAGATAACGGATCGCAGCATGATCCGTATAAACAATGACCTTCGCTCCAACAAGATATGAGCGGAACTTCTCAAATGCATACACAACCGCTAGCAACTCCTTCTCGGTGGTAGCATAATTGAGTTGGGCATCATCTAGCGTCTTGCTAGCGTAATAAATGGCATGTGTGCGCCCATCTTTCCTTTGCCCCAAAACAGCCCCAACGGCTACATCACTCGCGTCACACATGATCTCAAACGGTAAACTCCAATCCGGCGGTTGCATGATAGGTGCGGAGATCAAAGCGTTCTTCAACCTACAAAAAGCTTCAAGACAATCCTTGGAGAAAACAAACTCAACATCTTTCATTAGTAGGTTAGTAAGAGGCTTAGAAATCTTAGAGAAATCTTTAATAAACCTCCGGTAAAAACCGGCATGCCCTAGAAAACTCCTTACCCCCTTCACCAAGGTAGGTGGTGGCAACGTCTCTATCGTTTCAATCTTGGCTCTATCAACCTCAATGCCACGGTTAGACACCAAGTGTCCCAACACAATGCCTTCACTTACCATGAAGTGGCATTTTTCCCAATTCAAGACAAGATCTGTCTCCTCACATCTCTTAAGCACTAAAGACAAGTTAGTTAAGCAATCATCAAAGGAAGATCCATAAACATAAAAATCATCCATAAACACTTCCATGATATTCTCAATTTACTCAGAAAAGATGGCCATCATACACCTTTGAAAGGTGGCGGGTGCATTACACAACCCAAATGGCATTCTCCTATATGCAAAAGTACCCCATGGACATGTAAATGTGGTTTTCTCTTGGTCATCGGGGTGGATGGGGATTTGGAAGAATCCACTATAGCCATCTAAGTAGCAAAAGTGAGAATGTTGAGCTAACCTTTCTAGCATTTGGTCAATGAAAGGAAGGGGGAAGTGATCGTTCCTAGAGGCCATGTTAAGCTTCCTATAGTCAATACACATCCTCCATCCCGTAACCGTCCTAGTTGGAATTAGTTCATTATTCTCATTAGTCACTACGGTCATTCCACCCTTCTTAGGGACTACATGCACGAGACTAACCCACTTACTATCCGAAATAGGGTAGATGATTCCCGCATCTAGCAACTTAATGATCTCTTTCTTGACCACCTCTTTCATTATAGGATTCAATCTTCTTTGATGTTCAATAGAGGGTTTATGGCCATCTTCCATCAATATCTTATGCATGCACAAAGAGGGATTAATGCCAACTAAATCATCAATAGTATAGCCAATGGCTTTCCTATGCAATCTTAGCTCATGCAACAACTTAGCAAGTTCATCATCATTCAAGCATGCATTCACAATCACAGGATATGTAGAATTATCACCAAGAAAAGCATACTTCAAATGAGAGGGAAGGGGTTTGAGTTCGAGTTTAGGAGGACCTTTATCGAGTTGAGACGATCCAAATAACGTTGGTTGAGATGAGTCAAAGCAAATGAAGGCTCTCCAAGGCTCCTTGAAGCTTGATCAACAACAAGGGTTGCTTCTGGGGAAACCACGGCCAACTCCACGGGTCCTGGCACATCCACGGCCGTGGACCTTGCAAAGCTTGCTCTTTAGAGCACTCCAGAGAGTTCCACGGCCGTGGAACACCTTCCACGACCGTGGTTCCTATAGGAACTCAGCATACTCTCGTGGTCTTTAATTTCAGCTCTTGTCTCCTTTTCTAATTCTTCTAAGGCCTTGATTTCTTCATTGCAAGCCTCCTCAACACCTTCCTCCATCAAGCTTAAACTAAGAACCTTCTACAAGGGGTCCTTGATCAAGATCGAGCTCACAACTTCTCTAGACTCCTCTTGCTCGACAATGTTGAATACATCTTCATCAAGGGTTGGCCCTTTCATCATTGTGGACAGCTTGAACTTGATATTCTCTTCTCCAATGTTGAAGGAGAGAATTCCATTCTTACAATCCACCAAGCATCTGAAAGTGGCTAGGAAAGGTCTCCCTAAGATGATGGGAACCGGATAGTCCGCCGGGATGTCCAAGACAACAAAATCAATCGGCACATAGAACTTCCCGAGTTGCACCGGTATGTCTTCCAATATCCCAACCGGGTGAGTAATAGAGCGGTCCGCCATGTAAATGGTCATCTTAACCGGTTTTGGCTCTCCTAGCCCAACCTTGTTGCATAGTGCAAGCGGTATGATGCTTACACTTGCCCCAAGATCACAAAGGGCTTCATACTTCACTTCTCCCACTCCGATTGGCACACAAAAAGATCCCGGATCTCTTAGCTTAGGAGGCATCTCCTCCTTCATTGTTTGGATAAATTCCGAGGACCTCTTTGTCATCCTTACTTCTCCATACTCCTCCAACTTCCTTTTGTTGGAGAGTATTTCCTTCAAGAACTTGCCATATGCCGGCATACCTAAGATAGCATCCATGAACGGAATGTTAATATGCAATTTAGACATAAGTTCAAGGAATTTACCAAAGTTTTTGTCTAAGCGAGCTCTTGCTCGTGATTGAGGGAATGGTAGCGGTGGCTTGTATGGAGGTGGTGCCACATAAGTTGGCTCGTCATCCTTGCTCTTTCCTCCATCTTCTTACAAAGTCTCTTCCTCTATCACTACTTGCTTTCCCTTAGCATTCTTCTTGGGCAAGGGATCCTTCATGCTCAACCCACTCCTCGTTGTAATGGCCAACACTTGGCCTCTTGGGTTGTCTTCGATTCTTCCGGGAAGCTTTCCCGGGTCTCTATGAGCTTCACCCGCCTTTTGGAACACTTGTGCTTCCAACACCTTTTGAGCCTTAGAAATAGAAGTCACGGTGCTCTCAAGACCACTCAACCTTCCAAGTAATTGCTCAAACATCATCTCGGTTCTATCCTTTGGAGGTTGAGTGAATCCGGGTGGAGGTTCTTGTGAAGCCTTTGGCGGTGGAGTTGTGCTTGTGGAAGCGGGAGGGTTCAAGGCTCCATCTGGGTTTGAATAGGAAAACCCGGGATGGTTGTGATTAGGCCGGTAATTGTTGAATTGCCGGTTGTTGTTGAAGTTCCTTGGGCCTTGATAGTTGTTGTAGTTGCCCCTTCCCATGTAGTTCACATCTTCCTCTTTGGAAGACAAATTAGCTTGCACTTGTACTTGAGGGGTTGCTTGGTTCTTCAAAGTTGTAGCACACAACTCCCTCAAGGACTTTAGCTCGTTGTTGATGGCGGCAAGCTTGAAATTGCTCATGGTGACTTCACTCACCTCATATGCTCCCGCCTTTCTCCCATCACTCTTCCTATGAGAGTATTTCTCAATCACTAAAGCTTGTTTCTCTACAAACTCCCAAGTATCGTCTACATTCTTTTCCATGAAAGTCCCACCGGAAAGAGATTGAAGCTTGAATTGGCTATCTTCATCAAGTCCTTTGAAGTAGATCTCTAATAGCTCAATTTTCGGTATACCATGGTGTGGACAATCTAGGAGAAGGTCTTTGAACCTCTCCCAAGACTTGAACAAACTCTCTCTATCCTTCATCACGAAGGCATTGATCTTCCCTCTTAACTCGGTAGTCTTGGAAGCTGGGAAGAACTTAGTCAAAAACTCGGTTGTCATCTCCTCCCAAGTACTCACTCGCCCTTGTGGAATAGATTGATACCAAGCTAAGGTCTTGTCCTTAAGAGAGAAGGAGAAAGCCCTAAGCTTATGGTTGTTGTTCTCCAATCTAGGCGGTCTAAGAGTCTCCATCAAGATTCCATAGTTCATCAAGTGTTGATGAGGAGACTCTCCTTCCATCCCTCTAAATTGATTATGCCGGATCATTTGTAGAACTTGAGGGCGGAGCTCGTAATCATGGGTTGCGGGATCTCCTAAGTTCACACCCGGACGGTGTGCTCTTTGTGCCGGATCCATACGTTGCCCTAACATTTGTGGCTCTTCAATAGAAATGGGCACAACCCGAATATTAACCGCCGCCGGCTGCAGTTGTGGTGGAGGTGGAGGAGGTTGTTGACGGTTAAGCTCTCTTTGCACAAGAGCTTGCCTGATCTCCTCAATCTCCCTCCTAGTTGCCTCTTGCCTCTCATTGGCAAGTCTCCTTTCATTCTCCAAAGCTTCATCCCTTATCCTAATTTGCTCTAAGGCCTCATCCAACTCAGCTTGGAGATCTCTTCCGGCCATCTCTTTCCCTTTTCTAATGCTCTTGGATCTAGATCTAAGGGTTTTCTTCGGTTCGGGATCGAATGGAGCTAATTCCTTGCCACGAGATCTTCGCATACACCTAAAGAGTGAGAGATGTCCTGAAAAGCAAAGACACAAACCAAAAAGAGATCAAAAGCAACAAGAAAGACCTACACTATAAACAATCACAAATAATGACTCAATCTAGACCTAGTCCCCGGCAACGGCGCCAAAAACTTGTTACGCTAAGAACGTGTGCACGCAAAAGCTTTAAATTTATAACTTGTTATATTTTTCCTAACTCCTAGCGAACCCGCAGTGTACGGGACGATTTGTAGTAGGGATAGTATTCCGAGGTCGAAAACAAAGACTGAGGTGAGATTGAATCGATTAGTGACTAAGTTTAGTGAATATCTAGGCTAAGAAAAGAGAAAGAAATAAAGAAACGAAAATCTCAATGTTTTTGGTTTGGTTTTAAGGTGATCAATCAAGGATCACAAATCATGCGGAATCAACAAACAACTAAGCTAACAACACGAATAAACAAGCAAATAAGAGATAGGCAATCAAAGAGAGAAAAACGGATTCTAGGGGTTGGAAATTCCGGTTATGGCATAGGACTCAAGCTATCTAATCATTCCTTGGATTAACTATAATATGTTGGGAGTGAGTGTTTCTAGATTGGGATCAATCACCGGGTAGGTCTCATGGTCCACTAGTCCGTTCCTAAGGTCTCATCACCGGGTAAGTCTCTAAGAGCCTAAGGAATGGAATTCTACACAAACCGGATTGTCATCTAGGGATCTAACCATTCCTTACCGGGTAAGTCTCGGAAAAGTAAGTCCTAAACAACTATCCTAGCACACTTAGTCCAATGGCGGCTTATGAGGCTCACCACTACCTAGAGCTTATCATCTTTGAAATCTAAGAGTAAGAATCACCGGGTAGGTCTCTTCTAACACTTAGTTGCTAACACTAGGTCACCCTAGGATAGATTTAACTCAACAAACACTAGGATTTCAATATTCTAACATTCTAGAACTTAGACTCATCTAATCAAAGGAATCAGGTAAACCACGGGTTGTTCTACCACTTCCACGGCCGTGGACTGGCAAGAACGAACCGTGGACTCCAACAGTGGCTCGGTTCATATAGATGAATCATCCAAAGGCAAATCTAAGTCTATCCTATCATAGTCCTAGCCATAACCATCCTTTCCTTACCCTAGAATCGCATCTATTTAGCCTACAACATACATCATCACAATCGAAATCATCAAACATAAAATCATGGCTTCCATTTGCAAGATAATGAAGAGAAAGAGATGAACAAGTGAAGCAATAAAACCAAGCTGAAAATGAGATTAGAAAGACTCACAACCCTTCAAAGAAGGTTCAATTGATTCTTACAACCCTAGAAAACGATTCCGATAATCTTCACTACAAAACTTATCAAAGACTAGCAATGGTGTGTTCTTCTCTTCTTCTCCAATGGAGCTTTTCTCCTCCTCCAATGGTAGCTGCCTTCCAAGCTCCCCTTGAGAGAATCTTCTTGTTGAGAGTATGGTTGAGAGTGTGGATTTTTGATTCTGAAAATTGATGTCCTTCTCAGCCTTGCAGGACCACTTTTTATACACAACTTTGCAAGGGTCGGCCATGAGATCGTGGCACTGCTGTCACAACTGTCTGGCAAAAACCACGGTCCATTTCCACGGCCGTGGAAGTGCCAGTGACCGTGGTTCTGGTGCCTCAGCTTGCTTTGGATCATTGAGTCACGATTTGGTGCATGGCTTGCACCAACAAGGTCCCATGGGTCTTCCTTAGCCTCTAGCTTGCATCCTAATTAGTCCGAGGTTGTGTCATCTTGATGAACAATCCTCAAACGTGTCGATTAAGCTCCTAAATCTCCCAAAATACCTACAAAGCAACGCAAAAGTCCGTGTAGACGTCTATCTCGACAAAACACGTGAATTGAGTGCAAACGTCGTGAACTAGTGCTAAACCATGCATGAATGAGTGAAAAATCTATCTAAATGATTACCTAAACCTAAGTCATAAATCGTGTTATCAATAGTTTTTCTGTTGTTGCTGAAATTTCTAAGTGTTGGAAAACTGCATGTTGATACAGTTTTGTGATCCAGATTTTGGGTTAAGTCAAACTTCTCCTTTGTTGCTGATTTTCGGATATGTTATAGTTGAAATTGTATAATATAACATACTGAAAGTTGAGAGTATTCCGAGTTATAGTTTAGGAGATATGGTTCTCCAAAGTTGGTTCCTCATGCAGTTTTTATAAGTATGTTGAATATTCTGAGTGTTAGGAAAAAACTGCTTGTGAGGCAGTTTTGTGAGATAGATTTGAATGGGTTATTTACCTCAGTTGGACTTAAATTTTGTATATGTTGTTTATGGATATACATAGTAACATGTGGTAAAGTTTGAGAGCGATCCATGAGTTTAATACGGATTTGTGACGTTCCGAAGTTGGGTCTAAGTATAGTTTGGTTTTAGAAGAGTTGTGCTAGGTTTTAAGTGTGTGTTCTTGGAGATGGCTTGGGATTGTGTATCTTTATGGATTATATCATAGGGAATCATTGTTGGGCATGTGAGTAAGAGTCTCAATATGTTTTGGGATTTAGTAGTAGTATGTTAGTTGAGCCTTAGTAGTAGATAGTCAGTTTGAATGATAGTCATCATTCAAACTCAGTAGATCTTTTCCTTTTAGAGTTGGAATTTATGTCTTGTGGTTTCTGCGAAAGTTCTTGAGACTAGGTTTGGTACACCCTAGCATATTGTTATATGATCGTGTGAGGGTCAGTGAGATTAGAAGTAGTTACCTTGTAGCATATTGTTATATGATCCTATAGAGATCATTGAGCCTAGAAGTTGAGGAATTCTAGCATATCGGATAGTCGTTGATTTGTGTGCCTTTTTATTTAGGCATAAAGTACTTTCCTGCGGGAAGCTGAGCGTGATATGAGAGCTGGGTTTACCTTTGATACAGGTAAGTCCTTGCGACTTACTTAGCTAGTTTCTAGTTGTTAGCTGAATGACGATAGTGGTGTGTGTTGTTTGTTTAATAATTTTATCATGCCTAGGATGACCTTTATTATTTTATGGCCCAAGTGTATGTATAACGGGCGGTGATATCACTGCACAACTCTAACATGAGACTGGGAGGTTCTCTATACCCAGACCATGCAATTACAAGGTGAGGTGCATCGGATCCATTCTTGATGGTTACACGGGGGCGGAGGCGAGGTTTGAGAATCCTTCGTGTCAGAAAATAAGTATCATTAGTAAGAGTGAATGACCTAAATGAAGTTAATAAAAATGGATTCTCTAAAAACATGATGTGTGTTTAGTTTTCTATTGTGTGTGTGTGCTATTTTCATTTGTCTAACGTTTAGATACCTAGCTAACGGTTGATTTGTTTTGGTTGTTTAGACTTATCACAGGTTAGAGCAGCAGCTGAGTGATCCGGAAGTAGTGGTCAGCCGGGTCTCCGTACTCCCTAGGATAGGGTTGGCTTTTTTGTTGATGTTTCATTCTTAGTCTGATGTTATGTAGACTCTTATTATCTTAAGTACGGTGTTGGATCTTAGACGCATGTTGTTACATTCATGACTTTAAAACACCGTTTTATGAATTTCGTTTTCCTTATTTGTGCCTTGTTGTAAGATCCTAGTAAAGTTGTTGTCAAACTAAGGTCGGAACTCATTGTGAGGTCCTAACCAGTAGCCCCTGTGGCTGATGCCGATCGTGATCCCAGTTTCATTGCGCTGTAAGCCACAAATTCAATCTCAAATGCAACACAACCATGGTCCTCATCGACGGGTCTGCAAGGTTGTGATGTCTTAACCAAAAGGGGGAGAAGGAGGAATCAAATCCGTTATGTTGGAGGATTCGAAACAAAGAAGGGAAGCGATGATTACCGAATTGTTGCTACTAAAACGGAGGAGAGGCAGGACTGTTGTCTTCAGTCGGAAATGATGAGAGAGAATGGAGACCGGATCCGGCACCATTGTTTCCGCGCTTGCTGCAATCTGAGGAGCCCGTCATCCATGGAAGAAGAAAGGATAGAGAGATACGTGAGGCTAGGGTTTAGAGTAGAGGAGGAGAAGGGAAATAACGTAGGAAGGAAAAAGAGGATTGTTGAGTTACGTAAGAAGGAGAAGTACAATACACCTCCTAATGGGCCCGTCTAGCCCACTCATGTTGGACTCAATGACCTAGAACTCACAACCCATAAGACCTGATTCCACATGGGTTGACTTATTTTAAAAAGGGTACCAAGGGATGAAGAACATAACTCATGAACCTCACATAAAATGAGAGATTTTATGTAGGTGATTTATAGAAATCCAAAAAGACACTTTGATCGATATTAGAAAGAAAGTGGAAGAGATCTCAAAACCGGTCGAGGTCCGGCTTGCCTCGGACTTCATCAGAAATACAGTTTCCGGTTATTACAGATTTATTCATTCTATTTTATCCGATTCGATTTCTTCGATTCCTTGTTAATCGATTTAATTTCTTTCTTTCAATTTTGTTATTCTTCTCTCATTCTTCTCTAATCTCTATCGCGATGTATTACAATGTGTGAATAAGTGAGTTTGATATTTCTGCAATTTCAATCGATGTTTTGTATCTGAACAAATATTCATTATACTTGAACAAATCAAGTTTTAAACATATATACATTATAGTTGAATAAATAGGGAGTATATATACTTGAACAATTATGCATCATAGTTGAAGAAATAAGTTGAATATTTGAACAATTAAGGTTTTGAAAAATTATGCACTATACTTCAACAAATAAGTATTATAGTTGAACAATCGAAGTATAACTCAACAAATAAGTTGTTTACTTGAACAAATATTCATTATACTTGAACAAATCAGGTTTTGAACAAATAATCATTGTAGTTGAACAAATATTGTGTATACTTGAACAAATAGTCATTATACTTGAATAAATCAGGTTTTGAAGAAATAAGTATTGTAGTTGAACAAATAGATAGTATACTTGAACAAAAATGTATTGTAGTTGAACAAATAAGTTGTATACTTGAACAAGTCAAGTTTTGAACAATAGAGAGTATACTTGAACAAATATGCATAATCTCATCTATGCGAGGTAGTGGATACTTGTTCTTAATCGTCACCTTATTCAGCTCCCGGTATTCGATGCATAATCTCATCGACCTGTCCTTCTTCCTCACGAACAGGACTGGTGCTCCCAAGGTGAAACACTAGGGCGAATGAAGCATTTCTTTTCCAGCTCCTTGAGCTGCTTCTTCAGCTCCAACATCTCAGTAGGCGCCATATGGTAAGGTGCCTTCGAGATTGGTCTCGTCGTTGGCTCCAACTCAATGCTGAAGTCTACATCCCTCTGGGGTGGTAACCTTGGTGGCTCCACAAACACATCCGCAAACTCACTCCCAACAGGGATCTCCTCAACAATCGGACTCTTATTCTCCTTCATGGCATAACACCAGAAGGCCTCCCAACCCTGTCCGATCAATATCGCTACTCGGACGACGCTGATAACGGTTCCGGTCTTGCCGAGGTCCCAGCCTCGGAATATCTCCTATGTCCTCCCTCGGTAGTGACCTTCACTGTCCTCCTACCTACTTCTAGAACTGCTCCATGTCTGTCCATCCAATCCATGCCTAGAATGACTTCTTCATGTACTAGATACATGACGAAGAAGTCTACTAACCAATCACGATTTTCTAAGCGGATAGGACAATCGTGTATCTCCCGAGTTCCCCGTACCTTCCCCCCATCTAGTAATCCGATAGTGAAAGGTGCACCCTCTACAGCCTCTAGTGATAGCCGCTCCACACGAGCCTTTGATATAAACAAGTGGATAGCACCCATATCAAATAAAACTCTAACAGGCATGCCATGAATCAGGATGGTACTTGTACTCATTGGTGCTGCCGGATCCTCGGCGTTCCTCATCTCAAACATCCTGGCCTGTGAACCTTTGGCCTTTGTAGTACCTCCACTACGACCTCGGCCCCGACTTGTACCCGGTGTGGAACCTTGTGGAGCAAATAGCCCGGGGGCCTTGTGCTGATGTTGCTGCCCCTGAGCCGGATATGGTGCTGATCTCTGTCAATCACTCTGTGCTTCAGCAGGGGATGATCCCTGCTATGAAGTAGCCTTGCCCTTACGGCCATAGCTAGCTCAATCTCCCGTCGTACCGCAGGTGAAGCAAGTCACCAGCGGTCTCATGCAAGTAGGCATAATGTGACCCCTCTCTCCACATTTAAAACATTGTCGATCACCCTCCTGGAGCGGTGCCGACGATCTAGAACTATGTATGTTACGGGCCGAAACACGTCCATAACCTGAAGCTCCTCCTCTTTTACCAGCATGTCCGGTCTTCTGCCTCTTCTCATGCCCACCAAACTGTGCAGCTCTCTTGGGACCCGGTCGGTCCCTCTCATAAGTTGTGGCTCGATCTTGGTAATCTGCCAGGGAGTTAGAACGGAAACCCGCTAGGTAGGCGCGAGAAAACTCTCTTAGTCTTCGAGAAAACAAACACAAATGTTGGTCCACCGGAGGTGCGGCGGGACCCAGCAGTGCCAACTCTTCTCTAAACCTCTTGATCGTCACTACCACCGGAACGTCCTCAAACCCGGGCTCCAGGAAATCCTACACTCTATCCCTCCTTAGCGACTCAGGGCAGAAACTCTCTCGAACCTAACTCAACAGATGATCTATCCTAGTAACTCCACCCTTGACTGTCCTCCACCAGTACCGTGCCTAATCTCGGAACAAGGTCTAAACTACCTCCACCATCCGCTCCTCTAGTCAACGGATTGCCTCCAAGGCGGACTCTACATGGAAAATCCAGTGCTCCACCTCTAGCCCTGCTTTCCCGTCGAATGTGGGTACCCGTTTCTTGTTGAAAGCCTTCAACCAGGAATCCGGTCTTGGTGACCTCAGCTCATCGCGTCCTCCGTCATCCTCAACGACAATCACTGGTGCATCTATCTTCAGTGCAACCATAACCTAGGTAATCCTTTGCGAGACCTCAGCCGATCTTGCAGGCACTGGCGGTGCTATAGGTGGTTCTCTAACCTTGTAAGCTGCCTCGACTCGTTGTACGTAATCTCAGTACACAGATACACCCAATGACACTCGGTCAGACTCAGCAGATGGTGAACTCCGCACTCTGGACCTAGCAACGGTCCTCTCCCTAACTTGAGGCATAACACTCTATACAACATCCTCTACCGGTGCGTCAATAACTGGCGGAACAAAAGCTGGCGAGTCCCCAATAGGGACACGTCCCCGACCTCTCCCTAGCGGAGGTCTATGTCCTCATCCTCGCCCTCAGACGGCAGGAGTCCTATCAACATCATCACATCTAATTGGAGGAAGTAGTAGACGGCCTCTTCCCCTTCCTGCAGTTGTTCTTGTCCTAGTATGTGCCATCTGCACGGAATATATATACTCTACTCAGGTCCGGATAACGTGTATATATATATACACACACACACACTATAATGTAAGTCCATAACTATCATGTAAAGGCCAACTACACTATACTACCGAGATTTGCGGAGGTGGTGGTTCCCGTACTTCTATCCCAAACCGACTATGCGTATGACTTTGAAAATAAAATCCTTTTTAAAACTCAAACCCCTTTCGGGTTCTGTTTTTAGTCGTCCGACCTTTAGAATAATTTCAATGCCATTGTTGCCAACCCAAAGCTTTGATAATATATTGTAACATCCCAAATCTCAGACTCGGGGCTCTACGGGTTAGGAACTCACAATGGGTCCCAACCCTGGCTCGACAACAATATTATTGGATCTTAAAACAAGGCACAAACTATAAAACATAGAAATCCAATATCAAAGTATGCAATGTCAAATAAGGAAATCGACTCTCAGCCGAGGTACAAAATACAACTGAAAGCCATGGATAAACTGACAGGGTCTACTAAACATAACAAGAAACCCAAACCCGTCCTACACGTATGGGAACCCCGGCTGACCACCTCCTCCAAATCACTCGGCAGCTTCCCTATCGTGCACGGCATCTAACAACACGGATAAACTATTAGCTATCCATAATATAGAGGAACATGCTAAAGAACAAACACATATAAGAACGCTAAACAATGATCATGCTATCACAAAATCTTTGTTATTATTATCTTTGTTAAAGTCATTCACCTTGTTCAATTATAAGTGTGACACGAGAAGTCTTAGACTCTCGCCTTCGGACTTTTATCCAGCCGGAGTGGCTCAGCGCACCGAACCGTATACCATATGGAGTGGATTGGCACCCTCCCTGTAGATCCTAATCTAGTCCAATTACGAAGCACATCCCAGACTCCCTCGGGAGAACTGGACAAGTGACCACCGCGGGCGGTGGTCACTTGTAGTTCAATTACGAAGCACATCCTAGCAATCTCTAAAGATAAAAAGCCAGTAAAACAAGCACAACGCCGATTCCGTCCCGAGTTGATAGTCCAAATCAATATTGAGGTTAAGAAGCTTATTGAGGCGGGTTTCATTCGTGAGGTCCAATATCCGATTTGGCTAGCCAACATTGTTCCGGTGAGGAAGAAAAATGGTCAACTTCGTATTTGTGTGGACTTTAGGGATTTGAATGAAGCATGCCCTAAAGATGAGTTTCCATTACCTATAACCGAGCTATTGGTTGATGCCACCACTGGATTCAAAGCTTTGTCTTTCATGGATGGTTTCTCGGAATACAATCAAATTAAAATGGATCCTCACGACAAAGAACTAACTGCTTTCCGGACACCTCAAGGCACCTATTGTTATACAATAATGCCTTTTGATCTAGAAAAATGCGGGAGCAACTTATCAAAGAGCCATGATAATTATCTTTCGGGATTTGCTTCATAATACAATTGAATGTTATGTGGATGATTTAGTTGTCAAAACAAAAGAAAGAGAAGATCACCCAAATGATCTTCGAAGGGTTTTTGAAAGGGTACGCAAGCACCAATTGAAGATTAAACTCCTCAAATGTGCCTTCGGTGTGACATCTGACAAATTTCTTGGTTTTATCGTTCGGGGTCGTGGGATTGAAATTGATCCTGATAAAATTAAGGCAGTCATGAATATGCCTCCTCCGAGGAATCTCCGTGAGCTTCGAGGTTTACAAGGGAAACTTGCTTACATTCGACAATTTTATTTCGAATTTGACCGGTAGATGTCAACCATTTCTAAGGTTAATGAAGAAAGATACTCCATTTATATGGGATCAATCATGCCAAAATGCCTTGGATAACATCAAGAGGTATATGATGAATCTACCAATTTTGATAGCACTAATATCAAGAAGGCCTTTAATCTTGTACACCGCAGCTCTTGAACGGTCCTTAGGGGCTATGTTGGCTCAAAACAATGATGAGGGAAAATAAAATGCCTTATACTATATCAGCCGAACCTTGGTAGGGGCAGTACACAATTATTCTGCTATGGAAAAGATATGTCTTGCTTTGGTATTTTCCGTTCAAAAGCTACGACATTATCTTTTAACCCATCAAATCACCTTGATCTCAAAGGCTGATCCCCTCAGATATATCTTATCAAAAGCAGTGTTGTCCGGAAGATTAGTCAAGTGGGCAATGTTATTAGCTCCTTTCGACATTAAGTTTGTGTCGCAAAAGGCAGTAAAAGGACAAGTCATACCTGATTTTTTAGGTGCTCATCCAAACCCGGACAATGAAGAATTGTCATATGATCTACCAAATGAAGAAGTTCTTATGGTTGAGGAAACTTCATGGCAATTATACTTTGACGGAGCAGCAAAAAAGCAAGCATTTGGAGTTGGTATTGTGTTTATCACTCCTTATGGTGGCTTGGTTCCATATTCTTTCTCTCTTTTAGAGACTTGCACAAACAATGTGGCAGAATATGAGGCACTAAGCATCGGTCTTAAAATAGCTCTTGAGTTGCATATTGATCCATTACAAGTGTTTGGTGATTCTTAATTGATCATTAGACAAATAAATGGACAATATGAAGTAAATCACCCAAATTTAGTTCCTTTACACGAAAGAGCAAAATGTCTCATGCAACAATATCAGCAAATAGAGGTAATGCATGTGTCAAGATCCGGAAATGATAAGGCTGATTGATGTGATCGAACTCGATTCGAACACTAGGATCCACCGGCACAAGTTCACAATCGGATTGGAATCGATGAAATGGAACTCTCTCTTTTTTTTTTGGATTTTGTGTTTTTGGATATGAAGAGCAAATTCCCTCGGCCTCTCACTTTGGGAATCCCTCAACTCGAACGAACTACCCTCGGAATCTCACTTTGGGGTTCGAACCTTTGTCCCTCGGCCTCTCACCTTAGAACCACCTAAGCATCTCACCTAGATGTTTGAAAACTAAGCATCTCACCTAGAATTCGGGTTTTGTTTTAAAGCAAACAACAACTTTGAAAGCACAAAGGCTAACTTACTTCATTTAACTTCACTTCCTTACAATGGGAGGATACAAGGCTTTATATAGCCACAAAACTCAGCCTAGAAACTCCCTAATTAAGTGCTAGAAATATCGAAGGTTTATCAAAAGGAAATGCAAGAAATTCAAGAGTTTTTCTAGGAAATTCAAACACATAAATGGCCACATTTGGCCTTTAATCAAAGATGACTCTTGGATCCTATTCTCTTCACTTGGACAACACATCAAGGATGGTCTAATCAAGTCTTGGACGTCCATATTGAAGGAGAAGAAGACCATTGAACTACCTTGGCCTCCATTCAATGTATGTGTGTGAAGATGCCTTCAATGTTTGATTGAATGTTGACATGTTGACCTTCACATGATCAATACATAAATTCATGCATAATATATGAATAATATGAGCATGGTATGCTGCATGAAATATGTATGGTAGGACGTGCATATGTTTTGTATAACCATCTTTCATGCCTCCATGCATGATCTTGTCCAACAATCCATACAAGTACCGTACTTGCTGCAATGTAGGGTCATTTTCACCCTCTTCCTCTTGCAATATCGACTTTGAGTAAACTAGAAAGTTGTAGATATTGAAAATACCTTTCAAAGTAGTACTCATGGGTATTTTAATTCCAAGTATTGCCTCAGTTATAGTCGTTTTACTGAGAGTGCGCAAACCTGACAGCTTAGCCGGAGAGAGTGAAAATTGGCTTGCATTGGGCATGCTCGGAGCAAGCTTTTTCGGTTTGATTTCAATAGGTTTTGGCTCAGTTTTAGGCATGACCTCCAACACATAACTATTGATTTTGATAAGTTCCGGCTGAGTTTTTACTTGGACGGTTGGTGGCAAAACGATTGGTTCCGGCTTGATGACGATGATTTCTTCCCCGGTGGGGATCACATCATCCCCTTTCCCTTGAAAAGGATTCGTCCTCGAATCCGTCATGCCATCATTGGGAAAGTGATTGTGGGATGTATTACCATGGTAACTACTTCTCGCGACTTCGACGCCGTCATGTTGAGATGCTTGAATACAATCCGGCTTCCCATGGGCACGACTATCAACATTTCGTTCTCGACGGTGGTTGATTTGTCCATTCCGGTTGGCATGGTTGCTACCTACTTGGATTTTGTCATGAGGGTTCAAGGTAAGGAGAGAAAACCTTCTCAATATCTCAGCTAGTTGGGCTTCAAGCCTATCCAAACGTTGGTTGTTTCGATTACCACCGTTTGCATTGTCGTTGATGATCGTCATCCCCGAAAGCTTGAGGAACTCGCACCGTTGGGCTCTGATACCACTTGATGTGATTGAACTCGCACCGTTAGGCTCTGATACCACTTGATGTGATTCGAACTCGCACCGTTAGGCTCTGATACCACTTGATGTGATTCGAACTCGCACCGTTAGGCTCTGATACCACTTGATGTGATTCGAACTCGCACCGTTAGGCTCTGATACCACTTGATGTGATTCGAACTCGCACCGTTAGGCTCTGATACCACTTGATGTGATTCGAACTCGCACCGTTAGGCTCTGATACCACTTGATGTGATTCGAACTCGCACCGTTAGGCTCTGATACCACTTGATGTGATCGAACTCGATTCGAACACTAGGATCCACCGGCACAAGTTCACAATCGGATTGGAATCGATGAAATGGAACTCTCTCTTTTTTTTTTGGATTTTGTGTTTTTGGATATGAAGAGCAAATTCCCTCGGCCTCTCACTTTGGGAATCCCTCAACTCGAACGAACTACCCTCGGAATCTCACTTTGGGGTTCGAACCTTTGTCCCTCGGCCTCTCACCTTAGAACCACCTAAGCATCTCACCTAGATGTTTGAAAACTAAGCATCTCACCTAGAATTCGGGTTTTGTTTTAAAGCAAACAACAACTTTGAAAGCACAAAGGCTAACTTACTTCATTTAACTTCACTTCCTTACAATGGGAGGATACAAGGCTTTATATAGCCACAAAACTCAGCCTAGAAACTCCCTAATTAAGTGCTAGAAATATCGAAGGTTTATCAAAAGGAAATGCAAGAAATTCAAGAGTTTTTCTAGGAAATTCAAACACATAAATGGCCACATTTGGCCTTTAATCAAAGATGACTCTTGGATCCTATTCTCTTCACTTGGACAACACATCAAGGATGGTCTAATCAAGTCTTGGACGTCCATATTGAAGGAGAAGAAGACCATTGAACTACCTTGGCCTCCATTCAATGTATGTGTGTGAAGATGCCTTCAATGTTTGATTGAATGTTGACATGTTGACCTTCACATGATCAATACATAAATTCATGCATAATATATGAATAATATGAGCATGGTATGCTGCATGAAATATGTATGGTAGGACGTGCATATGTTTTGTATAACCATCTTTCATGCCTCCATGCATGATCTTGTCCAACAATCCATACAAGTACCGTACTTGCTGCAATGTAGGGTCATTTTCACCCTCTTCCTCTTGCAATATCGACTTTGAGTAAACTAGAAAGTTGTAGATATTGAAAATACCTTTCAAAGTAGTACTCATGGGTATTTTAATTCCAAGTATTGCCTCAGTTATAGTCGTTTTACTGAGAGTGCGCAAACCTGACAGCTTAGCCGGAGAGAGTGAAAATTGGCTTGCATTGGGCATGCTCGGAGCAAGCTTTTTCGGTTTGATTTCAATAGGTTTTGGCTCAGTTTTAGGCATGACCTCCAACACATAACTATTGATTTTGATAAGTTCCGGCTGAGTTTTTACTTGGACGGTTGGTGGCAAAACGATTGGTTCCGGCTTGATGACGATGATTTCTTCCCCGGTGGGGATCACATCACTGATGCTCTAGCCAAGTTAGTGGCATCCCTAACACTCCCTTATGAAAGAGAGATTCAAATCACAATTGGGGAGCGTTATTTGCTTTCATCGGCTTTAGACCGATTCAACTCAACCGAAGAAGTACATGTTGCCTCGGTATATGAGATTGACCAAGACCTTGATTGGCGCCAATAAATCATTGAATATCTTCAACATGAAATTTTACCTAATGATGCCAAAAATAAAGTGGATATCAAAAGGCGGGTACCGTGTTTCTTGTTGAAAAATGATACATTGTATCGTAGAGCCTTTGATGGCATATTGCTTCGGTGCTTATCAAAAGAAGAAGAAAAATACATTCTCACAGAAACTCATGCCGGAATATGTGGGGCACATCAAGGTGGTCCTAAGTTAGCCGATCAAGTTAAACGGCTAGGCTATTATTGACCGACCATGGTGAAAGATGCAATGGATTTTGCTAAGACGTGTCATGCGTGTCAAATTCATGGCGATTTCATTCATCAACCTCCTCAACTCCTTCATCCGACAATTCTGTCTTGGCCTTTCAATGCATGAGGTCTTGATGTTGTAGGGCCTATAAATCCGTCATCATCACTGGGTCATCAATACATTTTGGCCGCAACTGATTATTTCTCCAAATGGGCCGAGACTTTACCATTGAAAGTAGTGGGGGAAAAAGAAGTTCCCAACTTTATTAGAGTCCATTTGATATACCGATATGGAGTTCCTTTGAAGATAATATCAGACAATGCTCTCTATTTCAAAAATCAAGTAATGGTGAAACTAGCTGAAAAATTCGGTTTCCAACACAGTTTTTCACCAAGCTACAATCCATCTTTGAATGGTCAAGCTAAAGCATTTAATAAGGTTCTATGTAAAATTCTCAAGAAGATTGTGTTAAAATCAAGAAGAGATTGGCATGAAAGGTTGCATGAAGCATTATGGGCATATCGAACAATAGTTCGAACATCTACTGGATGTACACCATATAACTTGGTATTTGGATATGAAGTCGTCTTACCTCTTGAGGTACAATTACCTTCCCTTAGGGTTGCAGTACAACTCACCGATCCCAAGGAAAATGTCAAAGTTCGTCTAGCTGAACTCGAAGCATTAGACGAGTGTAGGTTAGCGACACAACAAAGACTCGAAATTTACCAAGCTCAAGTAGCTGGTGCATTTAATAAACGAGTTAAGTTCCGATCCTTTCCGGTAGGTGATTTGGTTCTTACAGTAAGACGACCAATTGTCATTAACCGAAAATCAAAAGGAAAATTTGAGCGAAAATGGGAGGGCCTGTATGTTATCACCAAGATTTTCCCTAAGGGAGCATACGAGCTTTCAAACAATGAAGGCAAGATATTATATTCTTGTGTAAATGGGAAGTTTATAAGGAAGTTCTTTACTTGATGTAAAAAAAAAAAAAGTAAAAAAAGTCATTGTCCACAAATGATAGTGAAATAACTGGAGAAACCCTTCATAGAAGGTGGGTTTGAGTTGTTTTGGTGATGTGTATAGAAAAAAGGGCTATAAATAGATAAATAAAAAAAGTTCTCAAACGAACTATGGAAGCCTTGATCCCTCAGAAAGGGGGTACGTAGGTAGTCTAGCTATTCAAATGTTAGGTGCAGGCACAAACACAAAAAAAAATCATCAGTTTCCAAAAGAACTACGAGAAAGGCTTGATCCTTCACAAAGAGGGTACGTAGGCAGTTTAGCTAATCCAAATGCTAGGTGAAGCCACAAAAATCAACAAAATATTTTTTTTTTTGTTAAAAAGAAAAGAAGAGTAGGCAAAATACGTCTACGAAAGATGATAAGTTGAAGGCTATTATGCCTAAATTGCTATACTTCAAACATCATTATTAAGTTTGATGGTTAATCTAAATTTCTTCTAAACAAAATTTCCTTTCAAGGAATAAAATTTTAAATTTCCCAAAAATTTGATCAAATTCACAATGTGAATTTTCTCATACCCTCAAAAAAAAGATTATAGTCTTCCAAACTCCTTTATTTTTATCTCAAACGAAGAGAGATAAATCATGTTGGCAAACGTCATCAAACTACTTGATCAATGAAGCCCCCAAAAATTTAAAAGAGATATCTACAAAGTCTCTAAATCAATGACACAAAGCTCTCAAAACTAAACACTTGTCCGTCACAAAAAGACAAAGCCAAATATCAAATATCAAAAATAAATCCCAAAGAAAAAATATTCTATAAATCTCAAAGTTTTTATACCCATACATCATATTCTTGACCAAGTGACTATGGGTAAATTTCATACCCAAACAAATTTTTGTTGGAACTATTCAAATATATAACATATGTTCCTCATTCATGCATGCATAAATGAAACCAAATGGTTTCAAATGCGAAGCGTCTTACAAGAAAAATTCTCGAACTTTAAACGTGTTTTATTCTCACACGCATAAAGTTCGGGGGGCAATTGTTTGAGGGTAAAATGTCATAAATTTAAAATAATTTATGAAATCATATAAAATATAAGTGAAAAATATGGAAGCCAAATAAAAACAAGTTATTAATATTTTATAATAATTTGTTTGTTCCATGGGCTAAGTTTCTAAAATTAAGAAAATGTGGTTTGGAGGAAAGCCTAAAGTTTTGCTTATTTATTAATAAGCTTAATCAATTAATTAAGTTTAAAAATCTAATATTAACTTAATTAATAAAAAAATGTTGAGTTGATGGTTATGGGAATCATCGGTTCTTTTGAAACAAATAAAAAATAAAAAGATTAAAAATTAAAGAAGGTGGGTTAAGTGGGTTAGTGGAGTTAACAAAACCCCAATATTTATTATACAAAGAGGTATGGAATTTTCAGAAAGGTTGGAAACAAAACAGTAGAAGCCAAAAGAAACAAACGAAGACTCAAAGAGAATTCTCAATTTACTCGTAAAGGATCGTGTATAAAGTGAAAGGGTGAGTAGTTTATGCTTACAAAAGCACATCTAGCAATTCACTGTGATTTTTTATTTCTATTTTGTCAACAATGAGAAACGAGAAGGATGCCCTTGTGGTTGAGCCGAAAGTACATACTTTCGATCGCTACACAAAACTCGCGGCCGATAGGAATCGATTGATTCCTCCACCGCAAAACCCGTAATTGGTCGGATTTGATGGGCGAGGGAGTATGCAGAGAAGGGAAAACAAAGAAAATAAGGTTCTATCAAATAAATCATACTTTTTCTTCCTTACTTGATTTGTTTAAACTCTCTTTCAAAAGAGACTAAGAATTCATAACTTGCTACTTTCTTCTTCGCCAATCTTTGTTGGCTATCTTTGAGACATTTATTTGGATGAATGTGTACAAGAATTCATAAAGGTAGACCCAAAAATAAGGAATGTTCTTGAATAAGGGGATGGAAATAAAAAAATAGAAGGAAAGAAAATAAAAATTTTCTTAATGTAAGGTGGAGCCCACCACAATAAATAAGGGGATGAGAAGCATCATCTTCACTTTTCATGAAACTTTTTATTAATCCTATTTTCATTTTTTTTCTTTCTTTTCATAAAAATGAAAGTCATGGCATAGGACCCATTTCTTTTATTTTTCTAAAAGGAAACAAAAAGAAGAGAAAAATAAATAAATAAATGAAATCAAATGAAATCTTGTACGATGGAAGACTATCAATTTCAAATCGAATTCGATTTATTTATAAAATAAATCCACAAAAATAAACTTTTATAAAGATGACCCATTAAATATTGTATTTATAAAAGTGATCCCATTAAGATAAAGTCTTAATAAATAGGATCATAAATTTACGATTATGTATCGTAATAAAATATTTATACATTTAAAACTACATAAGGACTTGCGTCATTCAAATGGTTACGTAGGTAGCTCGACATATTGTCGGGTACAATCGCAAATCAAATTCAAATATTAAAAAAATGTCAAATATTCTTAACTCGATATATAGCATCCATTCATCGAGTTTAACATCACAAAATATCCAAACCAATTGTCTTTTCTTCCAGAACTACGTCATGACTTGATGCTCTATCCGAGCTACGTAGGAATTCCAATATTAGATTCAGTCGCACCGCCTAAATAAAATAAACTCTAAAATAAATCTTAGATTTAAACCAAAATTCCCAAATATTCATGAACTCGATATAAAGCATCCGCTCGTCGAGTTTAACCACAAAAGTCTAAACAACTAAGAACTATGTACGACTTGATTCCCAATAAATGATACATAGGAAATTTGGTAAATTAAGAACCAAATTCAGTCACGAAAAATAAAATAAAACAATAAACAATCTCTCACTATTCTTGATCATGCGCATGATAGAATGAATTAAGCAACCCTTCCTAGAAGGTGGGTTTAATTTAATCTTATGATGCATGGTCGAGATATAAATACCATGCAAATGATAGTTGAATCATCTTCTAGGCAACCCTTCATAGAAAGTGGGTCGGGACTTTGATTCTCTGATGCATGAAAACATCGCACGGAACTACGTGAGGCTTGATCCTCTTTAACGAGGTACGTAGGCAACCCGTCCAAAAACGGGTACAGCCCAAATCACCAAAACAAATAAAATATCGGTATTTATATAACTTAGAATCAAAAGGTCAAAAAGAGAGGGTCAAACTCAAATAAAAAAATAAATAAAATGTGTTTTGTAAATTTGTATTCGAATAAAACATAAAAGGCATTTTGTAAATTTGTGTACATTTTTACTCAACACATATGTTATGGTAGTCCTATGATTATCCAACAAAGTGTCCCCTTGATTGTTTTTTATCCTTAATGATAACATGAATTATAGTCCATATATTGACAATGGTTTTAACGGGTTCTCATAATTGTTCTGCATGCATGGGTATATATTCATGATGTTTATGTCATTATTTGTCTACTTTGCAAGAATCGAGGTCTACACCCAGTTTGATTGTAATTGTAGGGAATAGAGCATATTTTGGGTTGGAAAAGGGCATTGAAGCATGAGGAGACCATAGAGCTGCATTATGGAACACTTGGAACTATAAGAAGGAAGGTAGGAACCTTAGGAAAGGGATGAAAGAAGAAATCAGAAGAATAAACGAAGAAAAGTACGTAACTAAGATGGAATCTCGGATGAACACAAGATCATCTCGACCGAGATGGCCTACTGGGCTTGCTCGAGGTCGACGGGCCACAACCCAACTCTAAAATTCTTCTATAAGAATGAAACGTGAACTTGGATGAGGGAGGCGATTTTGACGGCTGATTTAGAGAGATTTTACATAGAGATTACGGCTGCGAGTTCAATTCTTTTACGGAAAGAGATCTTGAAAGGATTACTTGGAGATCAAGGTTGAAGATTAAGGACAAAGGGAAGATACTTTTGTAAGGTTTTCTTGGAGGATTCTAGTTATTGTTATTATCTTTTGGAACATGTTGTTGATACATTATTTGCATTGTTTTGTGCTTTTGATTATTAAGAACCTTTTGTTGAGTGTTTTATTCTCTTTTCTTGATAACTTGATTTCATATACTTTGATTGCTTTGAACATGATGATTGTTGGCTAAAACCCCTGCGATTTTAGGGTGATTAGTTGAAGGTTGTGGTGACGGTGAAAGAATAGACCTTTATCTTGAGTGGACCCTGAAAGTTGAGTTTAACCTATACCAATTACCGTTTCGGGCTGTTCTTCATTGATATCGACCAAGATTGGGAAAGAACAAACCGAGATTGACCCTTGAACGTATGATCTTGAACCATAGGTTATAGTTTGTCAAATCCTATCCTTGTTGAACCTTTCCTAGTTTATATCCAAGCCTAGGAAGAGACTTACCCGGTGATTCCTTTTCTTGTTTACCTATGATGATGAGTGTTAAGTAACAAAGGTGTATCCTTTGTTAGGTTTTGAGTGTGCCTTCATCCTATTTTTGTGAGTTAGCTGAGACTTACCCGCTAAAGGTTAGTTCTATTCCCTTAGGTAGTGTGTTGGTTTGTGAGTATACTTCCTTACCTTAGTTCCTTGAGACTTACCCGGTAATAATATCTTTGGTTTGGGATAGTGGATGGTGAGACTTACCCGGTGATCTATCCCATCTTAGAAATACCTTCCCTTTGCAACCTCAGCTTTGTCCGCGCTTATCCTTAGAAATCTTGAGTCGAAACCACAACCGGATACTTTGATATCTAGAATATGCTTTCCTTTATCTAATTATCATATATCTTATTCTTTGTTGCTTGAGAACTGCATAACAACCTCAAGATTATATACCGTTGCTTGATTTTGCCATAGTCCTTGTGTTCGACCCTAGAATACTTGCTTGTATTGCAATTGATCCGTACATTGTGGATTCGCTTATATTGCTTGATTTTTGGTATAAATTTAAGACTATTTTCTCCCATATAAATACACGTTTTGGAGCGAACAAGTTTTTGGTGCCGTTGCCAGGGACATGGTTTAGACCAAGCCGGTATTTGGTTGTCTTGGGGTTGCTGCCCTTGTTGCTATTGATCATTCTACTTGAATGCTCTTGCATGACCTTTTTTTAGGTTTATGCGACGTTCTTGAGCTGGTAAGGAAATCGTTTCATACGATCCGGAGCTAGAAAAGACTTACAAAAGAAGATTGAAAGAAGCTAAATTGGTTATGATAGAAGACAGAGATCTCCAAGCTGAGTTGGATGATGCTCTAGATCAATTGAAACTTCGAGATGATGCTCTAACTAAAGAGAGAGCATATGCTCGTGAAAGAGAATACAAATTTTGGGCCAACTTGGCCGAGATGCAAGATAGTGTACGGTAGTTGCTCCAAAATCAAGGGGGAAATGCTAGGATTGAAGTTGACCCACCAGCACCCGTTATTGTGCCGCCACCTGCACCTCGCTTCCCGGCGAGGAATGAGAGAGTTGATCCGTTTGTGGGAGAGCCACAAACACTTGGTCAAAGGATAGATCCCGCTCAACAAGTATGTCGTCCGGGCGTGAGCTTAGGAGATCCGGTTGATCATGACTATGAGCTTCGCTCTCAAGTTCTTCAAATGATTCGACAACATCAATTTGGAGGATTATAAGGAGAATCTCCACATCAACACTTGTAAAACTATGAGATTCTTATGGAGACTTTGAGGCCTCCAAGATTAGAGAATAATAATTACAAGTTGTGGGGTTTCTCTTTCTCCATGAAATAGAAATTGCTTGCATGGTATCAATCACTATCATCCGGAAGAGTTAACACATGGGAAGAGATGACTACGGATTTCCTCACTAAGTTCTTCCCACCATCAAAAACCACGGAATTGAGAGGTAAAATCAATGCCTTTGTGATGAAGAAACTCAATTCAAGTTTCAATCCCTTTCTAGAGGGATGTTTATGGATAATCCAGTTGGTAATTCATGAGAGTTTCTTGAGAAACAAACTCTAGTTATTGAGAAGTATTCCCACCGAAGATCTGGACCGCAAGAGCTGAATCTTACTACCTCTAGCGTTGCTCAACTCACCACTCTTAACAATGAAGTCAAAGCTTTGAAGTAGATTTTGAAGTCACAAACACAATCTAAAGGGCCACCAAAGGATCAAGATGTTGGCTATGTAGGAAGACGAAACTACCAAGGGCAAAAGAACAACAACTATAACAACAATAATAACAACCGGAATTACAACAATTGGAGATCCAATAAAAAAAATTCCGGTAACCCTTATTCACATGTTGAAAATGCTCTAACTCCACCTTCTTATCTACTTTTATTCCATTAAAGAGTCAACAACCACCTAAAAATTCAAATTAGCCACCCAAGGACAAGATGGAAGCTATGCTTGAGCAAATGATGGGAAAACTGCATAGTTTGGAGAGTTCGGTGACTTCTATTTCTAAGGATCAAAAGGCCTTGGAAAATCAAGTATTTTGCAAGGCTGGTGAAGTTCCTAGAGATCTAGAAAAGCTTCCCGGAAGGACGGAGAACAATCCCAAAGGTCAAGTGATGGCCATTACTACAAAAAGCAGGATGAAGACCAACGATCCGGTAGCTCGGATGGTCGACAAGGGCAAATAGCCTGTCTTGAACGATATCCCAGCTGAAAAAGAAAAGGATAAGGACGAGAATTATGTACCACCTCCAGCTTACAAGCCTCCACTACCGTTTCTGCAATCTAGAGTAAGAGCACGTCTAGACAAGCATTTCGGTAAGTTTCTTTACCTTATGAGTAAACTACATATTAACATACCTTTCATTGATGCAATTTTAGGTATGCCTGCCTATGGGAAGTTCTTAAAGGAGATCCTCTCTAACAAGAGAAAGCTAGAGGATTTTGGTGAAGTGAAAATGACTTCTATATCATCCGAACTTATCAAAATCATGAAGGAGAATATGCCACAAAAGCTACGAGATCCGGGATCTTTGTGTATCCCCATTGGTGTTGGAGAAGTCACTTGTGATGCACTTTGTGATCTAGGAGAAAGCGTGAGTATCATTCCCCTTGCTTTGTGTGAAAAAATCGGATTGGGAGAGCCAAAACCGGTGAAGATGACATTGTATATGGCCGATCGATTATAACTCGACCGGTTGGCATATTGGAAGACATTCCCGTCAATATAGGTAAGTTTTACATTCCTGTAGATTTTGTGGTGTTGGACATTCCTACAGATTATTCAATCCCGGTCATTCTTAGAAGACCGTTCCTTGCAACTTCCGGTTGATTACAAGAATGACACACTGTCTTTCAACATAGGAGAAGAGCATGTTGAGTTTACACTCTCAGCAGATGAAGGAACAAACCTTTGGAGAAGACATTTTAAACATATACGACGAAGAGGAGTCTCGAGAATTGGAGAGCTTGGAGGAAGGTGTAGGTGCTTCTTGTGATGTAAATATAAGAAGTTGGGAAGCCTTGGAAGAAGATCGAAAGGCTGCTTTTGAAAGATTAGAGGAGGAGACAAAAAAATGCATTGATCTCAGACACCCTATAGGAATCTCGACCGAGATGACTTTGGGATGACCAAGGTAAAAGCAACAGGGATTCACCGCGATCCACATCTTGACCGAGATGCTTCTGGGGCAAACTAGATTTCTGATTCTTCAAAACTTCCTCGTTCAATGATTGGAAGGGTTGAAAGTCTCAGCCTTACCCCTCCCGAAGCTATTGAAGCTTCGCATGATGATCTTAGAGGTGCAGAACCACCACTTTAAGAACCTCCTATCTTGGAGCTTAAACCTCTTCCACAACACTTAAGGTATGTGTTTCTTGGACCGAATTCCACTTATCCGGTCATAGTTAGTGTTAACATCACTGAGATTGAGCTATCTAAGTTGATGCATGAGTTAAGACTACATAGAAAGGCCATAGGATACACCATTGACGATATTATTGGAATTAAACATTCTCTATCCATGCTTAAAATACTTATGGAAGATGATCATAAGCCTTCATCAGAACCTCAACGACGGTTAAATCCGATCATGAAAGAGGTTGTGAAGAAGGAAGTGCTTAAATTGCTTGATGCAGGAATTACCTTCCCTATTTCAGAAGATGATAATACGCTATTTGGATTGTTTTGTGCTTTTGATTATTAAGAACCTTTTATTGAGTGTTTTATTCTCTTTTCTTGATAACTTGATTTCATATACTTTGATTGCTTTGAACATGAAGATTGTTGGCTAAAACCCTTGTGGTTCTAGGGTGATTAGTTGAAGGTTGTGGTATAGACGATGAAAGAATAGACCTTTATCTTGAGTGGACCCTGAAAGTTGAGTTTAACCTATACCGATTACTGTCTCGGGATGTTCTTCGCTGATCTCGACCGAGATTGGGCAAGAACAGACGGAGATTGACCCCTGAACGTACGATCTTGAACCATAGGGTATAGTTTGTCAAATCTTATCCTTGTTGCACCTTTCCTAGTTTATATCTAAGCCTAGGAAGAGATTTACCTAGTAATTCCTTTGTTGTTTTACCTATGATGATGAGTGTTAGGTAACAAAGGTGTATCCTTTGTTAGGGTTTGAGTGTTCCTTCTGTAACATCCGGAATTTCCGGAAGTTGAGTTGTTTCCGACCTTTTCGCGTCTGCGGCTTATTTCCCGCAGGCACGTTTGCTTAGTACAGGTTTTAACACGGGATGGGGACATATTTTACCATTCCAACCTTTGGAAGAGGAGTGAGGGGACAAGGGGGCTGACCTTTGGATATCCCACCTCTTTTGTCAACTTATTACTCTCTCCTCTTTTCCCCACTTTTCCTTTCACGTTCATTTCTCTTCCTTCCACTCCTCTCTTCCTCCTTGCTTGCTCTCATATTCTTGTGCCTTGGAAGAGTTGGGTAGGAGCTGCAGCTTGGGTATTCCGGATCTGCTGTGGTAAGTGGTCTCCTTTTCTCTTCCTCTTGCTGCTTGTTATCTCTTTTCATCTTCTCTTCACCTCCATGGTCATGGTGGAAGCTTTTGAAGGGAGATCTAGTAAACCCTTGCATGTCCCTTTCTTTAGCTCGTTTAAGTCGTGGTGAGGAAGATAGGACTTGTGGTGAAGGTTTGGAGGAGGCCCAACAAGAGAAGGAGGCACTAGGAGCAAAGAACTAGTCGAAGAAACGAAGAATACGGAGTTTCTGTTGTTCGACCACGAGGGCGGATCACCAGAGGCGCGGGGGCGGATCGAGGCCACCGCAGGGGCGGCCACCAGGCGCAGGGGCGGCGCCAAAGATCCGCAGGGGCATCGACAGGGTTCCGCCGGGAGCGTCAGCTTGCTTCCGCGGCTGCGTTTTCTTCAACAGTAGGTTCCTTCCTCCCTTCCTATTCATTCCTTCCTTAGACCTTATGTTGTTGCCTAGTTAGAAGCATGATTAGGTTGGACCTAGGACTTATGAGAATGCCATTTAGTTGCTTGAACCTAGGCGCCCTTTAATCTCTAGTGTTCTTGTGTGTGTGAAGGCCTTGTGGTCTCTCTTCCATCCTACCTTCTTAGTCCAACTTTGTTTTGTGCTTGATCTCTTACGGGTTGTGGGTTGTTGTTCCCTCTTTCCCTTGCTTATCTTGTGTTTGACCTCTTAAAGGTTCAAGAGAGCATTCCTAGCTTCTAGTGGTAGAACCCCATGTTTGGTTTTAGCTTTGGAGAGTCTTAGAGTGTGCTGTGAGTTTGTTCTTAATATATATATATATATATATATATATATATATATATATATATATATCTTGGTGATCAGGCTTTTTGTGACACCTATTTCATTTCTAGTTGATTACCAGTTAATTAACCCTGTTTAAAGCAATAAGCGAAAAAACGGAAACCATAAAATTTTAAAACTTTATCTTGCAGTCATCATAACATATATACATACTAACATACGTCATAAAACTCTGTTTAGCAAAACACAACGGTTTAAAACCACACAAAACATCCTAGGCGGTAGCATCCCATAACAGCCCACCTGATATGATCTCAAATCCAGATGTTGGGTCCAATGTCCTTGCCTTGATCAGGCCGAGTCTGAGTAGCTGAAAAATGTGGATATAACAACAATGAGTCACACGCTCAGTAAGGGTATACAAATCGCACTCTCCCAATATATATAAGTATCTAATATCCCGTCCCCAAAGGACACTCTATACACTTCCTCACATTTCAAAGCACACATACATATCCACATTCACATATAATTCCACAACCATTCATATCACATTTCACATAAACATTCAAGCGTGTTATCACACATCACATATAAACATATCATCTCATCACATAAAAATAATCATAACATAACATATAACATGCTAGACTCGATCGCATCGATGCATAGGTGATAATTAACTAACTAGCCCCAACTGATCGTACGATATATTTTCTCACGTGCTTTCGTATTTCTTTTCTTTCTTTCATTTTTTTTCTTTCGGTTGGCCAACCCGATAGCGTCCTAGGCCCCCTGTAGATCAGGTAGCGACCTCGGCCATCTTGTCCTAAGACCCCCTGTAGATCAGGTTGCGATCTTGGACTATTTTTCTTATCTTGAGGCCCCCTGTAGATCAGGTAGCGACCCCTGCCTGTTTTTCTTATCTTGAGCCCCCTGTAGATCAGGTAGTGACCTCTGAGGCCCCCTGTAGATCAGGTAGCAACCTCGTCCCCCGGAAACCCGTGCGGGACCCAGTTGGGCTAATTAATCAATTACCATCCTATATTATCACTTTCATATCATAACTCAAATTCATGCTTTCATCATATTCTTTCGTCACATTCTTTCCACTATCATCTGATGTACCTCATGCATGCTTTCATAAAGAATATCAATTCATCATCATCGTCGTCTCACTCATATACATATAAGCATGCATACAACCATAACAAACAGGTATATACACACAAGCATGCATAAAATCATGGCATATTAAATACATAACATATATTAAGCAAGTGTAATTCATATACACTTACCTCGCAGATAAGAACAATAAAACCTCGCAAACCAACTATTGAGTCCGTTTCCCACTCGGACTATCCTCCTTTATCGTGCTTGGATACGCTCACAAAGAACTAAGCTATAGTTAACCAAAACCTTCAACAACACTTGCGGAGAATATCATATTCCTCGTATTAAACTTCTCGCTTCAAACACCAGTTAAATTCATTCCTTTGAATTTAATTAGCTTATAGCATTTTCTAGAATCCTAATTTAATTAATTAACCTTTAATTAATTAATTAAATTTCCCCAGAACAACGTTTTGCCCGCAGGCAATTTCTGAACCCACCTGTCATCAAATCTCATCAAACAAACAGCCCATAATCACCAGAATAAAGTAACGAGTATAATGGAATTTCCAATTATCCATTTTGACAAGCCTAAGGTCAATTTAGGCTAAATCGCAATACGAAAAACGAATAAATTCATAACTTATTCGTTACTAACCCGATTGACGATCCGAAAGAAGATTCGGAATCACAACGACGCAGGCTACGCTCGGACACCATCAAATTCACCGGAATCTGAGCGACGGAACCTCCCTAGTATCATATATGCTCGACCAGGCCTTCTCTTGCGCGGAAATGTAGAAACTCGGTACCAAAATGAAAGAATGAAGAGTGGAATCCAAAAACTCAAACGGATTTGAAATCGGATTAGAAACGGAGAGTAGATCTGAGTTTGAAGATTGAGAGAAATCAGAGCTTTTACGAGAAAACGTGAAAGGAAATGAATTAATAAACGTTATTTCCGCTATTTATAGTGAAGACGATAATTATCCTTTAGCGGAGTCGATAATTATCCTTTAGCGGAATCGATAATTATCCTTTCACCGATCCGAAAAAGCGGTTCAAGACCCCTTCTCCAAACTTCTCGAAATTGGAATAATAAATCTGAAATATTGTATGGATAATTATTCCGCAATTGTCTCGAAAAACGCGTATTCCTAAGCCGTCTTTCTTAGCCGCTAAGAAATGAAATAACGACTCTTTTGGCCGTTTTGCCTTTCCATGTTTTTTCATATCTAGGACATGTCCGATGTCCTGATCATTTTTTTCAACTGCATTTTTATTAATTGAAGCTCCCAAATACTCCAAATAACACCGGGTTGTAATATCATCTAGGAGCAAGTTACCTCGAGAGGTATCTCGTATTAAAATGGATTTAATTCCTTAAAATTCTCGATTAGGTCATCTTCGATTTTTGACTGTTACAAATATCTCCCACTTTAAGAAATTTCGTCCCGAAATTTAAGAAAGGACGTAGAACCAAATTCGTAGATATATCAAAAGGATGCACAACCGGATCACAATTTCTCAAGGTTTTTACTTAAAAAGGTAGGGGTATTTTGCTTTCATATCTCGTTCGGTCTCCCATGTAGCCTCTCGAGCTGAATGATGTCCCCATTTGACCTTCACCATCGGAATCTCCTTGTTTCTCAATCTTCGAACTTGCCTGCCTAAAACCTCAACTGGTTCTTCTGGGTAGGACAAGTTCTCAGATATCTTAGGTTTGGGAATGATATGACTAGGATTTGACCTATACCTCAGTAGCACCGATACGTGAAAGACGTCATGCAATCTTAATAACCCAGGTGGTAACGCCAATCTATACGCAAGTGGTCTGATCTTCTCTAAGATCTCATATGGACCAATGTATCTCGGTGCTAACTTCTCATGCCTACCAATTCTCATAACTCCCCTCCAAGGAGATACCTTCAAAAACACTCTATCGCCTATCTCATATGTCATCTCTCCTCTATGGCGATCAAAGTAGCTCTTTTGACGATCTTGTGCTGCCTTCAAGCACTGCTTTACTACTTGTACTTTCTCTATTGTTTGTTGTACAAGTTCAGGGCCCTCTATCTGTCGCATGCCCTCAAAATCCCAACATACAGGTGTGCGACACTTCCTTCCATACAAGGCCTCGTAAGGGGCCATACCAATACTCGAATGGAAACTGTTATTATACGCAAATTCAAGCAATGGCAGGTTAGAATCCCAGTTACCTTTAAGCTCCAAAACACAAGATCTCAACATCTCTTCCAAGGTCTGAATTGTTCTCTCTGATTGTCCGTCTGTCTGAGGATGAAATGCCGTACTAAAATGCAATCTTGTACCTAAGGCATTTTGCAGACTTCCCCAGAAGTGCAATGTAAACCTCGGATCTCTATCAGATTCAATCGATACAGGGACTCCGTGCAGTCAAACAATCTCTCTCACATACAACTCTGCCAGCTCATCCAAGAAGTTATCTTGTCTCATCGGTAATAAGTGAGCAGATTTTGTCAATCTGTCTAAAATCACCCAGACCGTGTCATTTTTTTTAAAAGTCCTAGGAAGTCCAACCACAAAATCCATTGTAATCCGCTCCCACTTCCACTCAAGAACTGATAAAGATTGTAATTTTCCTGTTGGTGCTTGGTGTTCAGCCTTCACTTGCTGACACACTAGACATCGAGCTACAAAATCAGCTACCTCTCGTCTCATCCTGGGCCACCAATAGATCTTTCTCAGGTCATTAAACATCTTCGTACTCCCAGGATGCATGGAATACCTCGAAGAATGTGCCTCCTCAAGTAGCTTCTTGTTTAACTCCTCAATGTTGGGCACACATATCCATGTACCTTTGTATAACACTCCCTGATCAGACAACTGGAAGTGTGTAGTGGTAGCATCTCCCACTTTAGCTTTCAACTTCTTAAGTGTAGCATCCTCATCTTGTCTAGTTGAAAACTCATCAAGAATCAACGGTCTTACCTGAATGTTCGCTATCAACTCAGATCCTCTTACATCCATCTCTACTCTCATAACTCTGAGAGCTAATAGATGCTCAACTTTGTAGTTGACCTTATCGCCTTGGTCACTACTCTTTCTACTGAGAGCGTCAGCTACCACATTCGCCTTTCCTGGATGGTACTCTATAGTGCAATCATAATCCTTGAGTAACTCCATCCATATTCTCTGCCTCAGATTCAGATCCCTCTGAGTGGGAATATACTTCAGGCTTTTATGGTCGGTAAACACCGGAAATGTATCACCATAAAGATAGTGCCTCCAAGTCTTAAGAGCATGAACTATAGCAGCAAGCTCTAGGTCGTGTGTAGGGTAGTTCTGCTCATGAGGTCTCAACTGTCTAGATGTATATGTTATTACCTTCCCTTCCTGCATTAGAACTCCTCCTAAGCCACTCCCAGATGCGTCGGTGTAAACCACAAAGCTACCCTTATCTGAGGGTATAGTCAGAATAGGGAACGTAGTCAATCTTTTCTTAAGTTCTTCAAAGCTCTCTTGACAACTATTATCCCATATAAACTGCTGATTCTTCTTTAGCAAGTTAGTCAATGGGCGCGCGATAATCGAGAAGTTCTTTACAAACCGCCTGTAATAACCCGCAAGTCCTAAGAAGCTGCGCATCTCTGTAATGCTCTTCGGAATTTCCCATTCTGTAATAGCCTTGATCTTGGATGGATCAGGTTGTATACCATCTCGTGATATCACATGCCCTAGAAAGGCAATCTGATCCGTCCAAAACTCGCACTTGCTGAACTTCGCGTACAACTGTCTCTCCCTCAGAATCTCTAAGATACATCTCAGATGTTCTCTATGAGTATTTGCATCTCGGGAATATATCAAGATATCATCAATGAAGACCACGACGAACTGATCTAGATAAGGTTGGAAGATCGAGTTCATCAGCGCCATGAATGCTGCAGGTGCATTCGTCAACCCAAAAGGCATAACTGTAAACTCATAGTGTCCATACCGAGTATGAAAAGTTGTCTTCAGTATTGAATTCTCTGCTATCCTCAACTGCCAGTATCCCGTTCGAAGGTCAATCTTCGAAAACACTGTAGCACCCCTTAACTGATCAAGCAAGTCCTCTATCCTCGGTAAGGGATACTTGTTCTTGATTGTGATTTTGTTCAGCCGACGGTAGTCTATGCACAATCATAAACTACCGTCTTTCTTCTTCACAAAAAGCACTGGTGCACCCCAAGGAGAAATACTCGGGCGTACAAAACCCTTCTCGAGTAACTCCTCTAGTTGTTTCTTTAACTCCTTCAGCTCTAGCGGAGCCATCTTGTAAGGAGCAATTGATATCGGTGCTGCACCGGGTAATGTCTCAATCTCAAAGTCTACCTCTCTACTCGGAGGTAAACCAGGTAAATCATCAAGGAAAACGTCAGGAAATTCTCTGATAACATCCAACTCAGATACTCCGGGACTAACAATAGCATAATCTGACACACTAGCCAGATAAACCTGACACCCTTCCCAAAGTAATCTAAAAGTTGTTACTGCAGATATGAGGCAAGTAGGAATAACATTCCTCTCACCGGTGAAAATCACTTCCCTCAACCCATCTATCTCCCTGATTACTTCCTTTGTATAACAATCAATCAAAGCTATATGAGTGGATGACCAATCCATTACTAACATCACATCAAACTCTCTCAAGAAATCATCTCATGTCATTACAGGTGGTATACTACGGCCATTAGGGACCGTGCCCACCAATCTTTAGATGCTTCCTCAATCAAGGATATATCATATTGTACACGTCTCTCATTAGCGAAGATAAATCCATCTAGAATGGCACGGTGTTCCTCAATCACTCATCCATTACTAATGGATCAGTAGTCCCCTCGAACGACTTTGCCCCTTGGCAGTAAATCTTCTCAAAATTCTGGTCTATCTTTACTAAAATAATACCCGCTTGAGACATTGTTGTCTCTATGGTGATATAACTTCTCTCAAATATATCATTAAATAAGATATACCAGTCATATCCGATGGTGGTAGTGGTACGGGCTAAATTGGCACCTTAGGGTGCTCCTAATCATTTCTACCATAAGCATGTACAAACTCAGTCGACCCTTTGGCTGTGCTCCGCCATCTAAAAGAAAAAGAAACTTTCAAAAGCTTTTCAAAAAACTTCCATCAACCCCAAGCCAAGGAATCATATCCCTGCTCTGATACCAACCAAATGTGACACCTATTTCATTTCTAGTTGATTACTAGTTAATTAACCCTGTTTAAAGCAATAAGCGAAAAAACGGAAACCATAAAATTTTAAAACTTTATCTTGCAGTCATCATAACATATATACATACTAACATACGTCATAAAACTCTGTTTAGCAAAACACAACGGTTTAAAACCACACAAAACATCCTAGGCGGTAGCATCCCATAACAGCCCACCTGATATGATCTCAAATCCAGGTGTTGGGTCCAATGTCCTTGCCTTGATCAGGCCGAGTCTGAGTAGCTGAAAAATGTGGATATAACAACAATGAGTCACACGCTCAGTAAGGGTATACAAATCGCACTCTCCCAATATATATAAGTATCTAATAGCCCGTCCCCAAAGGACACTCTATACACTTCCTCACATTTCAAAGCACACATACATATCCACATTCACATATAATTCCACAACCATTCATATCACATTTCACATAAACATTCAAGCGTGTTATCACACATCACATATAAACATATCATCTCATCACATAAAAATAATCATAACATAACATATAACATGCTAGACTCGATCGCATCGATGCATAGGTGATAATTAACTAACTAGCCCCAACTGATCGTACGATATATTTTCTCACGTGCTTTCGTATTTCTTTTCTTTCTTTCATTTTTTTTCTTTCGGTTGGCCAACCCGATAGCGTCCTAGGCCCCCTGTAGATCAGGTAGCGACCTCGGCCATCTTGTCCTAAGACCCCCTGTAGATCAGGTTGCGATCTTGGACTATTTTTCTTATCTTGAGGCCCCCTGTAGATCAGGTAGCGACCCCTGCCTGTTTTTCTTATCTTGAGCCCCCCTGTAGATCAGGTAGCGACCTCTGAGCCCCCCTGTAGATCAGGTAGCGACCTCGTCCCCCGGAAACCCGTGCGGGACCCAGTTGGGCTAATTAATCAATTACCATCCTATATTATCACTTACATATCATAACTCAAATTCATGCTTTCATCATATTCTTTCGTCACATTCTTTCCACTATCATCTCATGTACCTCATGCATGCTTTCATAAAGAATATCAATTCATCATCATCGTCGTCTCACTCATATACATATAAGCATGCATACAACCATAACAAACAGATATATACACACAAGCATGCATAAAATTATGGCATATTAAATACATAACATATATTAAGCAAGTGTAATTCATATACACTTACCTCGCAGGTAAGAACAATAAAACCTTGCAAACCAACTATTGAGTCCGTTTCCCACTTGGACTATCCTCCTTTATCGTGCTTGGATACGCTCACAAAGAACTAAGCTATAGTTAACCAAAACCTTCAACAACACCTGCGGAGAATATCATATTCCTCGTATTAAACTTCTCGCTTCAAACACCAGTTAAATTCATTCCTTTGAATTTAATTAGCTTATAGCATTTTCTAGAATCCTAATTTAATTAATTAACCTTTAATTAATTAATTAAATTTCGCCAGAACAACGTTTTGCCCGCAGACAATTTCTGAACCCACCTGTCATCAAATCTCATCAAACAAACAGCCCATAATCACCAGAATAAAGTAACGACCATAATGGAATTTCCAATTATCCATTTTGACAAGCCTAAGGTCAATTTAGGCTAAATCGCAATACGAAAAACGAATAAATTCATAACTTATTCGTTACTAACCCGATTGTCGATCCGAAAGAAGATTCGGAATCACAACGACGCAGGCTACGCTCGGACACCATCAAATTCACCGGAATCTGAGCGACGGAACCTCCCTAGTATCATATATGCTCGACCAGGCCTTCTCTTGCGCGGAAATGTAGAAACTCGGTACCAAAATGAAGAGAATGAAGAGAATGAAGAGTGGAATCCAAAAACTCAAACAGATTTGAAATCAGATTAGAAACGGAGAGTAGATCTGAGTTTGAAGATTGAGAGAAATCGGAGCTTTTACGAGAAAACGTGAAAAGAAATGAATTAATAAACGTTATTTCCGCTATTTATAGCGAAGACGATAATTATCCTTTAGCGGAGTCTATAATTATCCTTTAGCGGAATCGATAATTATCCTTTCACCGATCCGAAAAAGCGGTTCAAGACCCCTTCCCCAAACTTCTCGAAATTGGACTAATAAATCTTAAATATTGTATGGATAATTATTCCGCAATTGTCTCGAAAAACGCGTATTCCTAAGCCGTCTTTCTTAGCCGCTAAGAAACGAAATACCGACTCTTTTGGCCGTTTTGCCTTTCCATGTTTTTTCATATCTAGGACATGTCCGATGTCCTGATCATTTTTCTCAACTGCATTTTTATTGATTGAAGCTCCCAAATGCTCCAAATAACACCGGGTTGTAATATCATCTAGGAGCAAGTTACCTCGAGAGGTATCTCGTATTAAAACGGATTTAATTCCTTAAAATTCTCGATTAGGTCATCTTCGATTTTTGACTGTTACACTTTTGGTTTGGTTAGCTTGAGACAAGGTAAGTCCTCGGACTTACTTAGCCGTTTCTATGCCTTATTTGGATATATTATGGTGGTGTATGTTTATCGCTTTTAAGCATGAAAACGGATTATACTCGACCTTATTTATTGGCCCATCGTTACTATTACTATTATCGGGCGGTGACATCATTGCCCAGCCTCCCGAGGGAGACTGGGGGGATCTCTGAGACCAGGCCATCCATGGTATACGGACGGGCTTCTTCATCACTCCCTCAGGGTATACGGGTTGAGCGCCGCCAAACTCCTGTTGGTTACACGGGGACAAAGGCGAGAGTTATAAGATTCTCGTGTCACACTTTGAACGAATGGACTAGATATGGAATAACCTAAAAAGATTTAATTAATGAATGTGTATGTTGTGTGTTTGTGCTCCTATGTGTGTTTGTGCCATATTATTCATATAATGCCTAGAATGTGAGCTAACGGTTTTAAACCGTTTTGTGTAAATGCCTTGCAGGTTAGGGATGCCGCCGAGTGAGGTGGAGGAGTGGACAACCGAGTGGTCTCCGTACATTATAGGACGGGGGCATTTTTGGGGGTTTTCCTTGTTTGATGGATTATGTCATGTTGTACGTATTGGTTTCCTTTACGTTTATGTCGTTTTGAGGACTCGACTGAGTTTCCAACTTGTATCCCTTCCTTTCTTTTCTTGCATAGATTATAAACTATATTGAGTTTTATGCCTTTATTTGTGCCATGTTGGAAAGGTCCGGTGAGATTGTTGTCAGGCTAAGGGTTGGGATCCATTGTGTGGTCTCGCCTGTAGCATTCCGATATCCCGCGGATTCGGGGTGTTACACCTTCATCATATCTTTGTGATTTAACTTGAGACTTATCTGCTAAAGGTTAGTTTTATTCCTTTAGGTAGTGTGCTGGTTTGTGAGTATAGTTTCTTACCTTAGTTCCTTGAGACTTACCTAGTAATAGGATCTTTGGTTTGGGATAGTGGATGGTGATACTTACCCGGTGATCTATCTTATCTCCTTCTGATGTGCGACCATCCTTAGCATCTACGAATACGCTACATGGATCATTCACCAATCTAGAAGCAAGAGAAATTCAAGGAAGGATCGGTTACAAGTTGCAAACCTGGGACGAATTGATGGAATGGAAGATTGCATGGAAGATGAAGAAAATCGACCGATTTTTCTGTAGGAAAATTCGACCGATTTCCTTCACTGAGACGAACTTTGCAAAGATCCGGCCATGATATTCTATCTTCTGGATATTATATCTTGTTATGATTCGTTAAAGCTCTCAGACTATCTTAAGGGATTATTAAATTTTTATATTTTATATATCTTACAAATATCTTTGCAAGATTATCTTTAAGTATATTTTCCTAGTTTTTGTAAGATTAGTCTCCTTTATAAATAGCCTTAGTGGGGGAGATTGTTTGGTAGATTAGATTTAATATATTTCCACAGATTGTGAGACTTGCAACTACACTTACGAAGTGTGTGTTTTATTCATTAAATCGTTCAATCAATAAAGAGAGCTTTTGGTTGAATTGTTTGTGAAGTCCTTGCTAGATTGTGCATGTGTGTGTTAATCTTATTGAAGGTTGATGCTCATGGTCAATACTAGTCCCTCCTTGCGCTTGTCTTAATTTGAAGACTTGTGTAAGGTTAAAGAAGTGCGGTTAAGGTAATCTTCACGTTTAAGGGTTTTGACACATCATTGGTCAACATTCTTTTGCGAAACTATCTTAGTTCATATCTTCCTATATTTCTGTCATTTATCATTCCATAATCATCTTCTTATCTTTCCATATCATTCACTAATCCGTATTCTGAATTTTCCCGAAAAATCGACCTGTTCTTGAGGAAATTCGGCCGATTTTCTCTATAGAACAACCCGATTTTTATCCCAGTTAAGGACTTCCAATCTAGATCGGGAACTACGTCTTAACCCCGCATCACCTTCCCTTTGCAACCTCAGCTTTGTCTGCGCTTATCCTTAGAAATCTCGAGTCGAAACCACAATCGGGTGCTTTGATCTCTAGAATCTGCATTCCTTTATCTGATTATCATATATCTTGTTCTTTGTTGCTTGAGAATTGCATAACAACCTAAAGATTATATACAGTTGCTTGATTTCGCCATAGTCCTTGTGTTCAACCCAGGAATACTTGCTTGTACTGCGATTGATCCGTACACTGCGGGTTTGCTTATATTGCTTGATTCTTGGTATAAATTTAAGAATATTTTCTCCCATATAAACACATGTTTTGGAGCCAACACTTAGCCTCAACTTACTCATCTCAATGCTTCAAAATTGACTAGGTTTTGACTTAAAAGCTCGTTAAGGACGTTTTTGATCATTTTAAGCCCATGGATGCTTATTTTACAGGAGAGCTCTTGCAATTATTGATGGAATACCTCCTCGAGTAGACGGGAAAGCTAACTTAATGCCTAAGACCTCGATGATAACTTGCTTGCTGAGGTAGAAAATGCCTGATAGGGAAGGACAATCCGTCTCACAGACATCATATAAACGTAACCATCTCTGCATGGCAGCTTTCTATATAGAGAGGCCGAAACAATAGCCGGTCCAATAGCTGCTTCAGCGGCTGAAATAGTTATAACAAAAATAGAGAAATTGTTTCCTTTTAGTTGACGACTATCATGGCAGCTTTCTATTTAGATTAACCTCATTCAATATAAGTTCAAGACACATGAGAGCTCTAACTAAATTTCGGCTTGTGATTAATCCATAAATGCCAATAGAAAATAAATAGGCACTAAAAACAAGTACATGTTCGAGCATCATTGAGCAACTCCTTATCAATCTTAATTCATTTCAGTATGAACACAAATTTAATTCACTCGAATACACCAAACAAATATAGAGCAAAGAAGTGTGTTAGTAATAGATTCCATTTTTTCTATTATATATCAATTAAACTACAATTGAAAGGAAATAGATTCGATAAAAGAGAAGCAACAAGATGATCAGTTCGGGAGTCCTGGAGAAAAAGAGAAACGGTAAAAACCTCTATGATACAGTCACCGAGCAGTAGGACGGCTCTTTAGTAACCCAGGATGACTCGTTTCGACGCTTCTTTCGCTCTCGATCCTTCGGAGGTGGAAGAAAGAGCACTTATATAATATAAGTATATATAATAATAAGACATAGCAGGGCCCCAAAAGGCTAAAAATGGAATAGACATATATGAGATGGAAAAGAGGATATGAAATACATATAAACAAACTGTAAAAACTATTAAATTTGATTTTTGAGAAATATAATATTCAAATCACACCTGAACTATTTTTTATGACATATAATCAATCAATTATTACATCATCGACAAAGATAAGCTTTTTTGCTAGATAATCTAACCGTACTGTTTTAGTACATACATCAATAGTTTGTACCAATACTAGTAAACATTATTTCAATCCTATTGGCATTATATTGGACAGAAGTATTTACCACGACTCAAACCCTTAGTTGTACAACTCTCCGACCATTCTTGAAAACAAATTTCAAAGTGAAGCAATAAAATTAAGAAAAAAGAACAAATCTCACTTCCTAGATTTAAAAACTCTAAACGTGTTCATGCAAAATGAAGCACAGTAAGGGAGATATTTGACCAATGTTATGTTATGTGAGGTCATTGACGTACTGTTATGTGGGTCATTGTCTATATAATTTAAAAAAATTGTTGACCAACGGATATGTATTTGACTTTGTTATTTTATTTTAACAAAGTTAAATTACGTATAGTTTTGGTATAATTTTTTTTCTTCTCATAATTAATTATAAAATCAATTGTTACACACGACTTCTTTTTAATTCGGTCGTATTTTTATTTACTTTTTTATCTCATGCCGTTTATCAAGTAAGGCTCGTAATTTTATAATTTGTATAAATAGATAGTTTCTTTAATTTTTTTTGTTATGGCACGTCGGTTATTAAGTAAGGCTTGAAAATTGATAATTTGTATAAATAGAGAGTTTCTTTAAAAAAATGATTGTTATCACATGTCGGTTATCAAATAAGGCTCAAATTTTGATAATTTATATACATAGAGAGTTTCCTTAAATTTTTTATTATTCCATGTCGGTTATAAGAGAGGGTGACAGTTTGAGAACTTATATAAATTGAGGGCGTGTAGATTAATCAAATCATAAATTTCTAAGTTTTTTGGAAAAATTTAACTATAATTATAATTCATATCGTATTAATATATGTTATATGCGTCGTTGACCTAATGTTATCTAGGGTCGTTGACTTACAGCTATTTGGATCATTGACATACATATTTTGAGGGTCGTTAACATACAATTATTGTGTTATGTCGGTTGTTGACCACCATTTATTTGGGTAGTTAACATAATGATATGTTGGCCGTTAATGTATTGTGGGTCGTTGTCTATATAATTTAAAAACCCTTAATCAACATATACATATTTAAGTCAACTGCATATATTCTTTGTATAACATTTTTTTCTTCTCATAATTATTTCTAAAACCATTTGTTAGCCACAACATGTATTTTGCTATCCAAAATCTCACATCGGTTATCAAGTAATTTGTTATCCATACAATTTTTAAGGGTCGATAACATACAATTATTGTGTTATGTCGGTTGTTGACCACCATTTATTTGGGTAGTTAACATAATGATATGTTGGCCGTTAATATACTATGGGCCGTTATCTATATAATTTAAAAACCCTTAATCTACATATACATATTTAAGTCAACTGCATATATTCTTTGTATAACATTTTTTTCTTCTCATAATTATTTCTAAAACCATTTGTTAGCCACAACATGTATTTTGCTATCCAAAATCCCACATTGGATATCAAGTAATTTGTTATCCACAACATGTATTTTACTATACCAATCCCACATCGGTTATCAAGTAAGGCTTATAGTTTGAGAAACTTTATAAATGGAGAATGTGAAGATTAAACAAAACAAACATGTACAATCCCCATCAAACGAAATGCTGGTAAATTCATAGATGTGAGAAAAAGATGTTTATCCCTCCTAAGAGGCATCGGCATAAATAAGCGTTCAAAACAAACACAAGTAAAAACTATGAAAAGTGCATGTCAGGGACATTGCACAAATAAACCAACAAGACATACATAAAAATGAGTAAAGGCTTAAAAGCCCATCCGGCATCATGAGCGAGAGCCGGAGTGGCCGGCATAGGAGGCAACTCAGCCCAATGGTGATAGGCTGGTATGCGCGCCGGTTCATCCTTCGCAATCCAGAGGTGGAGCGGAGATCATAAGTAACCGGCCCAAGTGAGACAACTTCCGGAGCACTGGTGCAATTTCCCAACTGTACAAGCTCCATCAAACACTTGTAGAAGTGGAGGTGCAATTGAAGCCGGAATCTCCCTAACAGTTCTACAAGCCCCATCAAACACTTGTGGAAGTGAAGGTGCAGTTGAAATACCGGCGGCAAGAGAAGAGAAAATCCTATTATTGTAGATCGTTCACAATACGGTATATGGATTGAAGTCCAACTCCAGCAGATACTTCAAGACCTTGTCAATTTTCTCTACAAGGTAACATCACCCTTGAACCTCTTCAAATGCAATATCGCAACAGTGGGTGTTTGATTAATTAGGAGATGCTTCTTTACTGGAACTTGCTAGTTGCACTTATCACATGTAATTTTAACATCATCTTCGATCTTTTCCATTTTTTGTGAACGATCTAATTGCACCATTGATGTCATCAACATCATAAATCTCCAAGCTCATATCAACCAGAGGCTCATAAGTATCAAAACGACCCCCGCAATTGCAATAGTGAAGTTGAATGTTTAATTAGTGAAAATATAAAACTGCAATCAAGGTTCAGGTAAAACAAGGATGAAGCATACAAAAAACAAAAAGAATGAAGAATATGAGTAACAAAAATGCCAACCTGGCTCACAAGCCAACCACCGAAAACCCGATTCACCACACTATCGCCTTGTGATGAGATACACTTTCCATCAACTTTACATTTTAACCACTAGTTGTCAATCTTGTGTAACAAACATTGCAAATGTTCATGTGCATCTTCTTGTTGGAATCTCTAGAAAAACAATGATATATCTTGAGTACAACATTAAGGAGACCAAAGTACTAGGATGAACCACAATATCCATCAAATGAATTTTGTAAAAGTTAATGGCATCTCAGCAGTTGGACAATTATAGAATCAAGCACGAAACAGATCTAAACAAATGACTTGCATAAATTAGACTGACTCATCAAAATAAGAGTAGGAAACATAATGATCATCATCAAAAAAGACACCATGGCACCATTGCAAAGAGATCCGATACAGCACACTATCACATTCAATGCCTCTAAGTCTAATCCTACAGGTTATTATTGCAAACAAAATGAACCTACAGTCATAAATCATCCCATGGAAAAACAAAAAGGTAAACTATCCAACAAGTAAAAATAAAATCAAGGACTTTGATCTGGAGATTTACCCTACCCACGATCATAAGTCATAGCATACACGTCGAGACAGTTGAAGGCTTATGAGTAGAATTACCCTACCAATGATCTAGAGTTTGCTTATGTGGTTCACGCTTTAAAGATTTGGAGGCACTATCTGTACGAAGCTACGTGTTAGATATTCACAAACCATAAGAGTCTGAAGTATATATTCACTCAAAGGGAGTTGAATAATCATCAGAGGAGATCGTTGGAACTGATCAAGGACTTTGATCTAGAGATTTTATACCACCCGGGGAAGGCGAATGTAGTCGCTGACGCTCTCAGTAGGAAGACTCCCCGGGAGATGGCGATCGCTCGACTGATAGCTCGGTCTTAGTTACAACGAGACTTGGTATGGCTGGAGATGGATATCCACTTTCCGGATTCTGACAGCCACTTGTCAACTTTGGAGATGTTACCTAATCTGTTGGATGAAATCCGACAGAAACAAGAGAGTTGCCCGACTTTGACACATATCCATGACAGGATGTCTCGAGGAGAGGCACCATATTTTGTCGTCGGTGCAGGTGGAATTTTGAGACTCTTAGAGCGCATATGTGTGCCATCAGATCGAGAGCTGAGACGACAAATCTTATAAGAGGCTCATGCGACACATTAATCGATGCATCCCTGATAGCATGAATTATTGTCTATATTTTGGGGTTTGTTTAGACGTTTTATCTTCAATAATCTGCATGTTTGTATGTATATTATGTGATTATATTACCATTTCATCTACCTTTGCGAGAATCGAGGTCTACACCTAGTTTTATTGCAATCGTGGGTAAAATGGCATGTTTTGCATAAAAAAGGAGCAAAAGGAGCTATGGAGTCATTGGAGCTACATTAAGGAACATAAGGAAACATCCAGGAAGCATAGCCATGGATTAGAGATTCACTTTGGACCAGATTTGAGAGATTTCACATTCAGTTGTGACTCACCTCGGTTGACTACAGATTCACCTCGACCGAGGTGATCCAGAGAAGTCGACTCGACCGAGGCGAACACCTGGGACGCGGCGAGAATATTTTATTCTTGGCTGAGATCTTTTATCTTTGGAAAGAGGATCTTATATTTTTGGGCTTGGCTCCTGGAAGGAATAAGATATGATAGATCATATATTTTACCTATTTTTATGGGAAGAGATCTTTCTAAGATATCTTATCTTTGGAGAGTAATTTTCCTATAAAAAGGGTCGGATTTCCCACAAATCCGACATCCTGCATACATCCACTATCACGCTATACACGCTGCATACATCGAAGATCCGCTGCAGCCATACTTTAGTTGGGAGATTTGAAGAACCTTTTTGAAGGTTGAAGGAAGAAAGTCTATAGCTTTTATAGCTTTTGAAGGGTTTTTGTAAGATCATCTTAGATTCCCTTCTTTGTTGTTGTCTTGTTGGATTTCTATCCAAGGAACGCTTGTGGTTTGATAATTGATTCAGTTATTGAAGACTTTCTCTTAAGGTTTTCTTGTTCAATTATTCTCTTTCTTCCCATTTATTTGATTAATACTTTCATGATGATGAGTGGCTAATCTCTTTGTGTGATTCTAGGGTGATTGGCTGAAGGTTGTGGGAAAAACAATGATAGAATAATCTTAATCACAGTAGGACCTTGAAAGTTCGAGTCTTTACCTTAAACATACGCATCTTGCTCAGTCGATGAACATCTCGGCTGGGGTGGAATTTGGCTGACCGAGGTGACTTATCTGATCCAAACTGAGAGTTAAGTGTTAGAGTTTGCCAAATCCTATTCTTATTACACCTTTCCTGGTTCAATGCAAGCTTAGGATGAGACTTACCCGGTAATTCCTTAGTTTGTTTACCTAAGATCATAAGTGTAGGTAATAAAGGTTTATCCATTATTGGGGTTTGAGTGTGCTTTCATTCCATCTTTGTGAGTTAGCCTGAGACTTATCCGGTAAAGGTTGATTCTATTCCCTTAGATGGTGTGTTAGTTTGAGGTTATAGTTCTTTATCTTAATTCCTTGAGACTTACCCGGTAATAGGAGTTACGGTTTGGGATTAGTGAGTAGTGAGACTTACCCGGTGATCTATTCCACTTTAGTAACACCTTCCCTTTGCAAAAACCTCAGCTTTGTCCGCTTATCTTTAGATCTTGAGTTGGAACCACAACTAGATGTTTTAATCCCTAGAATTGCATATTTCCTTTATTGACTTTTATCATTTTTGATTGTTTTAATTGCTTTTGTGGTTAGTAATTACTAAAGCTTACCTATTCCGACTTTGTTTCACTAAGTCCCCGTGATCGACCCCTGGAATTTCTTGCTTTTTACTACGATTGACCCGTACACTGCGGGTTCGCATCTTTGTTTTAAGCTTACATCTACGGTTATAAATTTAAAGCTTGCACACACCGTTTGGAGCGAAAAATCCCGTGCGAGTAAGATGTACCAGGACATCAGGCGTTCATTCTGGTGGGGAGGACTAAAGCCAGATGTGATGAGATATGTAGCTCAGTGTGCGACCTGTCAACAGGTCAAGAGCGAGCAATACAGGCCGGGTGGAGAGCTACACCCACTTACAGTTCCTCAATGGAAGTGGGAAGATATATCAATGGACTTTGTTACCGGTTTGAGACCGAGCCGGAGTTTTGACGCCATCTAGGTCGTAGTGGATCGACTAACGAAGACCGCACATTTCATTCCTGTCAAGGAGACGTGGTCGGTAAGTCGATTAGTAAATGAGTTCACTAGGCCAATAGTGAGACTTCATGGAGTACCTATGACTATAGTCTCTCACCAAGACGGGCGGTTCACTTCGAGGTTTTGGCAACAGATGCATGCCGTCCTAGGTATGAGTCTACAGTTCATGAACGTCTATCATCCTCACACAAATGGTTAGTCTGAGAGGACCATACAGACTCTAGAGGATATGTTGAGAGGTTGTGTGCTGGACTGGGGACAAGTGTGGTCATATCACCTTCCTTTAGTTGAGCTCTCATACAACAACAGTCTGCACGCATCGATCGGGATGGCTCCTTACGAGGCGCTATAAGAACAGAGATGTCGTACCCCGCTATGCAGGGATGGGCCGAGTAGTGCTAGTGGTGTAGCACCTGAGCAGATGCAGGACGATACGGATCGAGTAGCAATGATCCGAGAGCGGTGCTGCCAGCACAGAGTTGCCAAAAGTCCAATGCTGATAAGAGGTTGATAGCATGAAATATGACGTTAGTTTAGATGTGCATATAGGTAGTTTTTCCCTTTCTTTTGTGTACATGGACGTATATTTGTAGCATTTATGATACCATTTACCTATTATGTTGGAATGGAGATCTACACAAGCTTTGTGGTGATTTTAGGTGAATTGACGCTGATTTGGAGAGAAAATGGAGCATTCGTGAGGTGTTGATCGAAGTGGACCTCAATGGGAAGCACTAGAGAGCTCAAGAAGAAGTATAAAGTGAGGACTCAGAAGATACAAAGAAGAACAAAGAGGAAACACATCTCAGAGCAGGAACCACGGCCAAAGAAACATTTCCACGGCCGAGATTCTCTTAATTCATTGATTAAAACCTGTGGAAACACAGGTCAAGAGTCGCCACGATTTAAATCTCGACCGAAATTTAGTGACGTCACCCGATATTTTCTTCGGAAAAATCCGAACCGTTATTGTCATGTCATCAACGCAAGAGGAGATCTTTTTAACCCTAATTTTATTCTTTAAAATAGGGCAGCTATTACAATACGGAGGAGGGACGCTTAAGGCAAAATATACGGCTGATTACAGGGTTTACACCATTGGCAATACGGAATACGGCATTGAAGAGCTATTGGATTCGCAACTTGGAAACGGATTGACAACCCATACTTAAAGGTTAGAGATATTTTTGTGAGATTTTCTGGATTTTAATTTTCCATTCTTTGAACAAAAGAACGGAGATTATTTGTGGATTGATTTGTTTTGTGATATTTGGATATTCATTATTTGGAGATTATTGTGTTTTCTTAGTTTCATCCCTTTCTTAACTTCTTTTGTGATTATTGATATTAATATGATGATTGTTGGCTAGCCCCCTTTCGATTCTAGGGCGATAAGTTGATGGTTGTGGTTTAGATGATGATAGATTGATTCTTACAAACAGATTGGACCGTGAGAGTTGTGTTATAATCGCCATAGAAGACAAATCCCGGGGTGTTGTTCGCTCCAAAAGGTGTGTGCAAGCTTTAATATTTGTTCCAAGAATAATTGCAAATAGCAACCCGCAGTGTACGGATCGGATGTAATAAAAGCAAGAATTCCAGGGTCGAACACAGGGACTATGGTGAAACAAAGAACGGTAATTCATGTGTCAAATAACAATCACGCAACAAGCAAAGCTATCAAAGATGATATAAAAGTCAGAAAAAGAGAATGCGGATTCTAGAGATTAAAGCATCCAGTTGTGGTTCTGACTCAAGATCTCAAAAGATAACTTGGACAAAGTTGAGGTTTGCAAAGGGAAGGTGTTTCTAAGGTGGGAATAGATCACCGGGTAAGTCTCACTACTCACTATCCCAAACCAAAGATCCTTTTACCGAGTAAGTCTCAGGTACTAAGGAAAGGAACTACAATCTCAAACCAACACACCACCCAAGGGGATAGAATCAACCTTTACCGGGTAAGTTTCATGCTAATTCTCAAAGATGGGATGAAGGCACACTCAAACCTCAATAAAGGATAAACCTTTATTACCTACACTTGTGATCTTGGGTAAACAAGCAAAGGAATCACCGGGTAAGACTCATCATAGGCTTGCGTTGAACCAGAAAAGGTATAACAAGGATAGGATCTGGCAAACTGGAACCTCAATTCAGATAAGGTTCAAGAAAGGTTCACCTCGTTCAGTTATATTCCATCCCGGACAATATGTTCAATGACTGGCCGAGGTGTTCGTTTGTTAAGGTAAAGGCTCGAGCTTTCAGGGTCCACTGGGATTAAGATCATTCTATCATCGTCTTAACTTTCAGCCAATCACCCTAGAATCGCATAAAGAACCTAGTCAACAATCATCATGATAATAATAATCAAATATATAAGAAAGGAATCAATATTCAAACAAGAAAACCTTAACACAAAGGTTTCAATAACTCAATGTATCATACAAACAACAAACAGCGTTCCTCATTCACAAATCAGAAAAGACAACAAACCAAACCAACTAAGAAAGTCTTACAAACTTCCTTCAAAGCCAACTTCAACTTGATTCCCTCCTTCCTTGAACTTCAACCTTCAAACTTCCTTCAAAACTCTTCCAGAAAATCCTTGATCCGAAGATGATCCGTCGATTTCAGGATGGCTGAATTGCAGAAAATCCAACCCTTTATATAGGAGAATTATCTTCCAAAAATAAAATATCTTAAAAAGATAATTTCCTTAAAATATATCTCCATATCTTCCAAAATATATCGGCCAAAAAGATATCTTCCTTCCAGAAATCCAGCCAAAAATATGTGATATTCACTTTCCAAAAATAGAAGATCTCATCCAAAAATAAAGATATCGTTGTCCCGTCATCAGTTTGCCTCGGTCCAGACGCTCCTCAAGATCACCTCGGTCGAGGTGATATTGTAGCTGACCGAGGTGAGTCTCAGCTGAAAGTGTAACTCTCTAATCTGGTCCAAAATCAATCATCTAAATCATTTTCATGCTTCATGAGATCTCCTTATAACTCCTTAATACTCCAAAATGTAGCTCCAATGACTCCTTAGCTTCCTTAGCTCCATTTCGATCCAAAACGTGTCATTTTCCCTACAATTACAATGAAACTAGGTCTAGACCTCGATTCCCGCAAAGGTAGACAAAAAAACAGTATAATTAAAGAATATACATCTATACATGTAGATTTATGAAGATAAAACGTCTAAACCAATCCCAAAATATAGACTATAATACATGCTATCAAAATACCCCATACTTGTCCCTTGCTTGTCCCCAAGCAAGTTCTAAATCTTAGATACAAGATAGAATGGATTATATGTCAGAAAAATCATTGAAAAACATTTCAAAACCTTTTGTGGTGTGCTCCACTCATAGATCACCCTAAGAGAATGCTTCATGGCAAATAAAATCAAAACATGATCAAAACATTTTATAAATATAAGAAAGTTATTCATCTTTGCATAAAATCATAGAACAAATCATATTTATCAAAATCAATCATGTATAATCCAGTTAAAACCACCAAGTCAATCAACATACTCGAAGTCTCAATGGCTTCCAAAAGGGGTCAAGAAACGTGTCAGGGTGGGATGTATATAGGGTAATGTGGTGCTAGAATCCGGGAATAGGATCTTACTTCACTTTCTTTGAATCTCAACATCTTCCACCAATAAGCTTTGCTTATTTTCACTTTTACTTTTTGGGATGCATGGACAGAGGTGCACAATAACCGAAGCCTAGGAGGTCAGAAATCATCAATTTCTCGTGATGCCTCACACCCTTGATGCACATACCGTGACCTGTTAGGAATATCGCTCAATCAGACTTTGGCGAGACACAAACACCCGGCTATGTGAATGGTGCCGAGTTACTCATCATCATGATTGACTTCCCCAAACCTAATTGTTTCTTTCTAACACTTTCAGCCAACATCTCAACTTCACTTTCACTTGCTTTTCTTCACTTGCTTCCAAATTCCCGGATAGGTAAAGGAAGGCAAATATGTATATGAGGGCTAAGCATGATCAAGAAGAAGAAGAAGAAGAAGAAGAAGAGAAGAGAAGAGAAGAGAAGAGAAGAGAAGAGAATGAATTGCCTTATTCATCCCAGGAAGAATGTGATAGAACTCATCATGTGGTGTCAACCTTCAAATCCAACATAATTTTGATAAAAACAAAGTATTAAGCATGCTAAAACTTCAAACAAAGCATTTTGAAACTTAAACATATCATAAAACCTTTCGAGCATATAAAGATTTCAAAACCAATCTGCAAACAGAATCATCATTGAGGTCATATCCAGAGAAGAAGCACAAAACGTTTTGAAAACCTTTCAGTTAAAGCCATCTCGGTCGAGGTGTTCTGGCGTCATCCGAGGTGTTTAACCTAAATCGGCCATGAACGTCTCGGTCGAGGTCATAAAAAAATTTTCAAACCAGTTTTTGACGATTTTCTCAAACAGAAACTTGTATGTATGTATGTAATGACAGATAAGCATATAGAGCCAAATAAACAGTAATATCCATTACAGTCATACAACCATCAAATAAAATAAGTCACATAATACATCCAAATACCCCATACTTGGGACACATTGTCCCAATTGGTCAAATATAAGTCTAAGGACATAAAGTACTCACCGGACCTAGCTGAACTACATAATAACTAAATAAGAAACCCATGAAGCTCTAATCCTCATCAGCTGGCGGTGGTGGATGTGGAATGTAGGGATACTGGGACGGGTCGAAAGGATAGCCCATAACCTGCTGATGCTGGATCTACATCACCCGTCTAGTGAAGCGCTGGCTCTCCAACATCTGATGCGTCCATCCCTTGATATGTATGCGCTCCTTACGAAGCGCTCATGAATGTCAATTTTCAAGGTTGCGTATGCATCTTTCATCTGGTCATTGAGGTCATCAATCCATCGGTGAGCCTCGGGATCTCTACGGCGGCGGGATCTGCGATGAGGTGGTGGTGGTGCTGCTGCTGCTCTCTCATCCTTTTTCTCCTCGTTATCAAGGTCAACAACGGGAACACTAGGGCCGCCGGTATCAATACCGGTATCCATGGCAGCTTCTCCATCATACCCCTCATCATCATCATCAGTTGCATCTCCAGCATCCTACATATATGGGAACCAAGCAGCTGACCAGTACTGATGATCAATAACAGAAAACTGAGATGACCACATAATCCCTTGTGGTGCAGTCGTCTCCCATGGCATAGTAACGTAATGTGTTCCAAGGACACGAGGGACAAGAATACGTATGGTGATCATCTCATGCAATCCCAGCGGCTTCGCAACCGCAGCCAGTGTACAAGATGAAAGGTCTAAACCCATAGAAGTGGCGATGTGGGTCACCAACCCACCACAACAGATATCCCCTCTAGACTTGCCCTTGATCTTGTGCAAATCATCTGTCAACATGGCAGCAAAGTATGGCACTCCTCGAGTCACCATACAGAACAAACTCAGTAGCTCCCCCTGACGGACCTTCTGGGGCGTCTCAGTACGTGCCAAAAGAGTCTCACTGAAAATCCTATGAGCAAGGCGGAAAGCAAGATGAAAGATAATACGCTCCCGGGAATCTCCAGGCCTCCACTTGTCACTATGGTCCGTCCATGGGCTATCTCGCCCCAGAAACTCCGAGCCACCGCTCGGGAAGGAAAATCAGTCACAGTCGGTGTAGGGAAGCCGAAAATCTCCCTAAACTAATCCATAGGAACTACATAGTTCCTGTTCAGCAGCCGATACTTGATTCCATTGTGCTCCGGCACGTATGTCACAGAACTGACAAACTCCATCGTCGGCTTCAGATAAGTCGTCGCCCTGATATCCATGTGTTACGCTCAGGATGTGATACGCAATGGGTTTTAAATTTATACTCGTTATATTTATCCTAACTCCTAGCGAACCCGTAGTGTACGGGTCGTTTTGTAGTAGGGATAGTATTCCGAGGTCGAACACAAAGACTAAGGTGAGATTGATTCGATTTATGATTAAGTCTAGTGAAGATCTAGGTTAAGAAAAGAGAAAGAAATAAAGAAATGAAAATCTCAATTGTTTTTGGTTGGTTTTTCGGTAATCAATCAAAGATCACAAATCGTGCGAAATGTAATAATCAACTATGCTAACAAATCAACGCAAGCAAACAAGATAAACAAGATATAGATCAAGGGAAGAAAAGTGGATTCTAGGGGTTGGAAGTTCCGATTATGGCATAGGACTCAAGCTATCTAATCATTCCTTGGATTAACTATGATATGTTGGGAGTAAGTGTTTCTAAATTGGGATCAATCACCGGGTAGGTCTCATGGTCCACTAGGTCATCCCTAAGGTCTCATCACCGGGTAAGTCTCTAAGAACCTAAGGGAAGGAATTCTACACAAACCGGATTGTTACCTAGAGATCTAACCTATCCTTACCGGGTAAGTCTCGGAAGGGTTAGTCCTAAACAACCATCCTAGCACACTTAATCCAATGGCGGCTTATGAGGCTCACCACTACCTAGGGTTTGTCATCTTTGAGATCTAAGAGCAAGGATTACCGGATAAGTCTCTCCTAACACTTAGTTGCTAACACTAGGTCACCCTAGGATAGATTGACTCAACAAACACTTAGGATTTCAACATTCTAACAATTTAAGACTAGATCCATCGAACCAGGTAAGATCACGGTTTGTTCTACCCTTCCACGGCCGTGGTTTGGCAAGAACTGGCCGTGATTCCTAACAGAAACTACGTTCATGCACACAAGTCATCCAAAGGTAAATCTAAGTCCATCCTATTATAGCCCTAGCTATAACCATCCTTTCCTTATCCTAGAACCACATCTATTTAGCCTAAAACATTCATAATAGAAATCGAAACAATCAAACATAAAATCATGGCATCCATTTGCAAGATAATGAAGAGAAAGAGATGAACAAGTGAACTAAAACAAAACCAAGCTGAAAATGGAATTAGAATAACTCACAATCCTTCTTAAAGAAGGTTCAAATGGTTCGTACAACTCTAGAAATCGTATCCGAAATTCTTCTCTACAAAGCTATCAAGGTCTATCAATGGTGTGTTCTTCTTCTTCTCCCACCAAGCTCTTCTCCAATGGTAGCCTCCTTCTTCCCAAAGAATCTTCTTGTTGAGAGAATATTTTTGTTAGAGGATAGTGGATAATGGAGAGCTGCTCCAAGATGATTCTCTCAGCCAATGCAGGACCACTTTTATACTACAACTTTGCAAGAGCTGGCCAAGAGATCGTGGCACAGCTGTCACGAAAACCTGGCAAAATCCACGGTTGAAACCACGGCCGTGGTTTACCAGTGAACCGTGATTTTGTGCTTCAGCTTTGCCTTTGATCATTAAGCTTCGATTTGGTGCATGGCTTGTGTTGGCAAGGTTCCATGAGCTCTCCCTAGCCTTTAGCTTGCATCCTAATGAGTCCGAGGGTGTGTCATCTTGATGAACGATCCTCAAACGTATCGTTTTACGCTCCTAAATCTCCCAAAACACCTACAAAGCAATGCACAAGTCCGTGTAGACGTCTATCTCGAAAAAATACGTGAATTGAGTGCAAACATCGTGAACTAGTGCTAAACCATGCATGAATGAGCGGGAAATCTATCTAAATGATTACCTAAACCTAAGTCATAAATTGTGTTATCACCATGAACTCCTCAACACCAACCATGGAGATCATCTTCTTCAAGTCCTCCACCACATGGAGGCACTCGAAGGCATCAACATGAAGAAACCGCGGGGCAATGATCGGACGCCCGCAAATACGGTCATATTCCTTCTGGTGACGCTCGTGGATCACCGGAATGGAGAACTGAGAAGTAGAGGAAGGAGAAGAATGGTGTGAACTGCTAGGCATGTCCCTCAAGGCCAATTGACGATCAGATCTGTTGCTCATTTTTTTGGACGAAGAACACCTCGGTTGCCCTAAGAACACCTCGGCCGAGACACAGTCGACTGGACCGAGGCGAACTGTTGTTCGATCGCACTGTTTGAATCTGTAAGCTTTTTTCCCCCAAATCAATACCAAAAGCTTCCTAAGGGGTACTTATATCTTTTTCAACAACAAACAGTGGCAACCAAAGCCAGATCTGCTCAAAATTGACAAAAGAAGGAAGGAGTTAAGGTTTGGAACGAAATACCCCAGATTCTGCAGATTGAAGCGTTTTTATTGTTGTTTGATGCTTGGAAACTGAATCTCGTGCTTCCTCCCATGAAATCGAGCCAAGAAACGTGGAAAACGGGCAAGAATCGAGAAGTTGAGGGTAGGAGGCCGCCACAGTCGAGGTGAGAGTAGAGAGGGAAAAAGCTGAAGAGTGAGTGTTAGCATGAAATATTGCGATATTCTAGGCACTTATTTTGGTTGTTTTTCCCTTATGATTGTGTACATGGATGAAGTTTAGAAGAAATTGTTAGCTTGTTCGTCTATTTTGTCGATATCGATGTCTACACTAGCTTTGTGTTGATTGTAGGTGAAAAGGAGCTAAATAAGAGAAATTGAGAGAGAAAGGAGAGTAATCGATCATATTCGAGGATTAGGAACACATCAAGGAAGCTAAGGAAGGAGCTAGGATGAAGAATGTCACGACACAAAGGAAATTACAAGTATTTTACACTTCCACGCCCTGAATTACGGCTGGAGAAGAGTCCACACTCTAAACCACGGCCGTGGATCTTGGCATCATGAACGTGGAGCACTCCAGTAGGTTACACGGTTTAAAGTACGGTCGTGGAAGTCACAAGACACCGTAATCCTTTTCCACGCTCTAAACCACGCTCGTGGAAACCCTTGAGACCGTGATTTAGGCGATCTTTTAACGTGTCTTCATTTGCCACGTTATTTACGTAATGGGCCTGGACGGTTATTCTTTCTCGTCTTATAAAAAGGTCGGAAAAGAGAGTTTCGGGGATCCCTGCTTATCGCCGCTTAGACACCGCATACATCTCGCATCCACTTGGGGATAGACGGCCGCTTACATTGCTTGGAGCATTTTTTCCTAGGGTTAATTGAAGATCGCCGAAGGGTTAAACTCTTTCTTAGGTTTTGATATTGAAGACATATTGACAACCTATTCTTCATACTTACCTTAGATCATTGTGAGGTTTTGTGTTATACATTCTGAATCCATTGAATATCGCTTCTTGTGTTTTGGATTTGAGAATTGGTTTTGAAGTTTATTGAGTATTCGAGGGTTTTCATCTTTCATTCTCTTTAAATTGAATATTGATATTATGACAATGGTTATTGGCTAAAATCCTTTAGCAATTCTAAGGTGAAGGGTTGATAGTTGTGGCTTAGATGATGATAGATCGATCGTAATTTGATTGGACCCTGAGAGTTAGAGAGATCTCGTCGACGAAACTAAATCACGGGCTGTTCTTGGGTTTCCACGGCCGTGGTTCTCAAGATTTGACCGTGATTTACCCTAGTTTACGAAATTTGCTTTTACTTTGATCCAAGGTTAAAGATTAGCTTTAATCTAGTCTTGGCTTGCCCTTTTCTAGGTAGTAGTGAGACTCATCATCCTCTATTTCGGTTTCGAGTGTCACAACCTTAATCGTTTTAGTTTATCTTGATCCTTGGGTTACAAGTTTGGGTATTTGAGTTTAATTCTTGTCCATAGATCCTTTCTATACTGCAGCTTCAACAACCTTTATAGAGAGTGTCTTTAGATAAGTTATATAAAGTCTTGGAACTTCATCGTACATTACTTTACTTTAGCATACCTTTGCAACTCTTGACTCTGTCCTTAGTTCTTTAGTATATCTTGAATCGATTGCCACAACTTGATACCTGGATCTTTAGGGTTGCTGTTTTCCCAATATTTGCAAAGCTTTACAACTTATTTGCTTGACAACTCGAAATTGGATTTTGTTTCACCAAATCCCTGTGTTTGATACTTTGGAATACTTGCTGATCTACGCCGATCCGTACACTGCGGGTTCGCTTGCTTTTATTCTAGTTTTATAAATTTAAGACTTGATTGCACGCACGTTTTAGGGCGAACAAGTGAGAACCGTCGCGCCTTTTATACCCCTTGCTGAATTTGATTACACCTCGGTCGAGGTGGTACCGAGTGGACCGAAGTGTCAGACTGGATGTAAGACCTAGTCGCCTTGGTTGACTAAGAACACCTCGGTCGAGGTGTTGTGACGAATAGTTGCATGGTCATCCTTGGGTTGCCTCCCAAGAAGTATACACCGAAGCTCAAGAAGTATACACCGGAGCTCCAGACTGGATGTAAGACCTAGTCGCGCCTCTTGAAGCAAGAGAATCCAACGAATAAGGTGCGGCTTTGCATCTTTCTTTGCAAGCAAGTAACAAATAGTTGCATGGTCAGTGTAAACAAAAACTTTCGCTCTCACTAAGTAAGAGAGAAATTTCTCAAAAGCATATACAACTGCGAAAAGCTCCTTTTCGGTGGTGGCGTAGTTCAGTTGAGCTTCATCTAGCGTCTTGCTAACATAGTAAATGGCGTTGGTCCGGTCATCCTTCTTTTGTCCAAGTACCGCTCCTACGGCCACATCACTAGCATCACACATAATCTCAAAGGGCAAGGTCCAATCGGGAGGTTGAATGATGGGAGCGGTAATCAATGCTTCCTTTATCCTATAAAAAGAATCAAGGCATTCGTGCAAAAACTCAAAAAACAACATCTTTATTCAAGAGATTAGTGAGTGGTTTAGAGATTTTAGAGAAATCCTTGATGAAGCTCCTGTAGAAACCTACATGCCCGAGAAAACTCCGCACACCCTTCACGGAACAAGGGGGAGGAAGTTTCTAAATAGTCTCGATCGACCTCAATACCTTGGTTGGAAACGAGGTGTCCTAGAACAATTCATTCGCTAACCATAAAGTGACACTTCTCCCAATTCAAAACAAGATTAGTGTCTTCACAACGTTGTAGCACTAGAGAAAGGTTAGCCAAACAGTTATCAAAAGAGGAACCATATACCGAAAAGTCATCCATGAATACCTCCATGATCTCCTCTATATACTCGGAAAAGATAACCATCATACAATGCTGAAAAGTAGTTGTGGTGTTACACAATCCGAATTGCATCCTCCGATAAGCGAATGTCCCCCATGGACAAGTGAAAGTGGTCTTCTCTTGATCATCCGGATGGATAGGAATCTGAAAGAAGCCACTATAATCATCTAAATAGTAAAAATGGGAATGTTGAGCTAACCGTTCGAGCATTTGGTCGATGAAGGGAACCGGGAAGTGTTCCTTCCGAGTGGCCACGTTCAGCTTCCTATAATCAATGCACATCCTCCAGCCCGTAACGGTCCTAGTTGGAATCAGCTCGTTGTTCTTATTCGTCACAACTGTCATCCCTCCCTTCTTGGCAACTACATGCCCCGGGCTCACCCATTTGCTATCCAATATGGGAAATATGATACCTGCATCCAACAACTTAAGAATCTCCTTCTTCACAACCTCTTTCATGATCGTCTTTAACCGTCTTTGAGGTTCTCGTAAAGTCTTATGATCGTCTTCCATTAGTATCTTATGCATGCAAAAAGAAGGCTTAATGCCAACAAGATCATCAATAGTATAACCCAAAGCCTTTCGATGTTTCCTCAGAACATGCATCAGTTTAGATAATTCAGTTTCAGAAAGGGAAGCATTAACGTTAACGGGATAAGTAGAATCTGGGCTAAGGAAAGCATACCTCAAGTGACTCGGAAGTGGTTTAAGCTCAAGGATTGGGGGTGCTTTCTGAGGTGGATCTGTGCTTTATCCTTCGAGTGAAGTGGACTTAGATCGAAGAACTGGACTTTGAGAAGTCTTAGTTGACATCATCTCGCTTGCTATCTCGGTCGGTGTCCGAGGTGGGTGACCGAAATGTTCTTCAGATAAGAACACCTCACTTGGTCCAAAAAGTGCCTCGGTCGAGGTACTGGAACTGGGATCGAAACCTAACGTGTTTTTCTTCTTCTGAATTAGTTTATCAAATCTAGCTCTTGGATCTGCTTCCAATGCCTTCAAGCTTCGCACATCTGTATCACAAGATACATCTATACCTTCCTCCATTAAACTAAAACTAAGAACTTTTTCAAGAGGATCTTTAATAAAGATAGAGCTCACCAATTCTCTAGATTCCTCTTCATCATAGATGTTGAAGATGTCATCCTCCAGCGGCTCTCCCTTCATTGCAACAAGCAATGCAAACTCCACATGATCTCCACCAATGTTGAATTTCAACTTAACGTTCTTACAATCGACGTTGCAACCTGAAGTTGCTAGAAATGGCCTCCCGAGAATGATAGGAATGGGATGATCTGCGGGAATGTCAAGCACAAAAAAGTCTATAGGTATGTAGAAATTACCTAACTTGATGGGAACGTCCTCAAAAATACCCACGGGACGGGTAATGGAGCGATCCACCATGTATAATGTCATCTTCACGGGCTTGGGCGCTCCAAGTCCGACTTTCTCACAAAGCTCCAGCGGAATGATGCTCACGTTGGCTCCTAGATCACAAAGCACGTCATAAGTGACATCCCCAACTTGAATGGGAATGCAAAATGAACCGGAATCCCTCAATTTAGGTGGCATCTTCTCCTTCACGATTTGGATGAGCTCCGAAGAGCTAGATGTCATCCTTACTTCACCAAAATCCTCCAGCTTCCTCTTCCTTGATAAGATCTCTTTCAGAAACTTCCCATAGGCGGGCATCCCTAGAATGGCATCAATGAAAGGGATGTTAATATGTAGTTTACTCATAAGGTCTAGAAACTTACCAAAGTGCTTGTCTAGATGGGCCCTCGCCCTTGACTGAGGGATCCATCTCAGTTGGCACCTCAACCGAGGTGTTCCTCGTCTGATCATGGTCCGAGGTGTTCCTCATCTGGTCGGGGCTCGACCGAGGTACTGGATCTGCAGTCTTCAATCCACTGCGTGTTGTAATAGCCATGATATGTCCCTTTGGGTTGCTCTCTGTCCTTGTTGGGAGCTTCCCAGGGTCTCTTGGCGCTTCATTCGCCTTGTTGAAAAATTGTTGTTCTAAGGCTTTTTGTGCCTTCGAAAATGAATTCATCGATGTCTCCATAGCGTTGACCTTGATCAAAATTGCCTCCAGCACAGCATCTGGTTTCTTTGGTGGCTGGGACAAACTTGATGCAGGCTCCTGACTTCTCAATGGAGTAGAAGAAGAACAGGGGGCATTAGGAGCATTTTCAACATGAGAATAAGGGTTACCGGAATTTTGTTGATTTGATCTCCAATTGTTGTTGTTGGAGTTTTTGTTGTTGTTGTAGTTGTTGTTTCGCGGCCCTTGATAGTTGTTTCTTCCTTGGTATCCACCATCTTGCTCCTTCGTTTGAGCTACTAAAAGCTCAATGCCTTTACTTCATTGCTAAGCGAGGTGAGTTGAGCTCCATTTGATGATGTATCTTGGAAGCTAACTCTCCTTGCTCCATCTTCAACTCTTTCATGGAATACTTCTCCATGTGTAAAGCTTGCTTTTCAATGAAATCCCAAGCTTCATCTATCGGCATATCCATGAAAGTGCCGGCGGAAAGTAATTGGAGCTTGAATTGAGTATCTCCATCCAAACCCTTGAAGTATATTTCCAGCAACTCGATCTTTGGAATCCCATGATGTGGGCAATCCAACAAAAGGTCCTTGAATCTCTCTCATGACTTGGACAAGTTTTCCTTGTCCTTCATAATAAAAGCAATGATCTTGCCCCTCAATTCAGCGGTCTTAGAAGGGGGAAAGAATTTAGTAAGAAAGTTTGTTGTCATCTCTTCCCAAGTGGTGATTTTTCAGCTGGAAGAGATTGATTTCAAGCAAGCGCCTTGTCTTTCAAAGAGAAATAGAAAAGCCTCAACTTGTAGTTGTTATTCTCCACTCTTGATGATCTCAAAGTCTCCATCAGAATCTCATAATTTTGCAAGTGCTGGTGTGGAGAATTTCTCTCCAAACCTCCAAATTGACATTGTCGGATCATGGTTAGAACTTGCGGTCTAAGTTCATAATCATGCTCAGCTGGATCACCTAGGTTGACTCCTGGACGGCTGACTTGCTAATTGGGGTCCATCCTCTGACCTAGGGTTCGTGGAACTCCGGCAAAAAGAACATCTCGGACTGGCATCCGAGGTGGTGGATGTATCTCGGCCGGGGCAACAGGGATTGGGTCTTGCCTCGGTCGAGGATCTGGGATCGGTCGAGGCAGAAACTGAGCCCTTAGAGCGGCTGTATCTGCTTCAATTCCTTCAGTTCTTGCGCGAGTCTCTTCTCTCTCTCGCTGCAGCTCTTCTCTATTGAGGCGCAGTTGTTCCAATGCCTCCTTCAATTCAGCTTCAAGATCACGATTGTCTTGATCGGTCATCTTAGCTTCTTTCAATCTTCGCTTGTAGGTCTTTTCTGGTTCGGGATCGTAAGGAACGATTTCCTTTCCAGCACGAGTTCTTCGCATAAACCTAAGGAAAGATCCTGCAAAAATACTCAAGTAAAGTGGTCAAAAGCAACAAGGGTAATATCCCCGAAAGACAACCGAAATCGAACTCGGTCTAGACCAAGTCCCCGGCAATGGCGCCAAAAACTTGTTCGCTCCAAAAGGTGTGTGCAAGCTTTAATATTTATACCAAGAATAATTGCAAATAGCGAACCCACAGTGTACGAATCGGATGTAATAAAAGCAAGAATTCCAGGGTCGAACAAAGGGACTATGGTGAAACAAAGAACGGTAATTCAGGTTGTCAAATAACAATCACACAACAAGCAAAGCTATCAAAGATGATATAAAAGTCAGATAAAGAGAATGCGGATTCTAGAGATTAAAGCATCTAATTGTGGTTCCGACTCAAGATCTCAAAAGATAATATGGACAAAGTTGAGGTTTGCAAAGAGAAGGTGTTTCTAAGGTGGGAATAGATCACCGGGTAAGTCTCACTACTCACTATCCCAAACCAAAGATCCTTTTACCAAGTAAGTCTCAAGGTACTAAGGAAAGGAACTATAATCTTAAACCAACACACCACCAAAGGGGATAGAATCAACCTTTACCGGGTAAGTCTCAGGCTAACTGTCAAAGATGGGATGAAGGCACACTCAAACCCCAATAAAGGATAAACCTTTATTACCTACACTCATGATCTTGGGTAAACAAGCAAAGGAATCACCGGGTAAGTCTCATCCTAGGCTTGAGTTGAACCAGGAAAGGTATAACAAGGATAGGATTTGGCAAACTGGAACCTCAACTCAGATAAGGTTCAGGAAAGGTTCACCTCGTTCAGTTATATTCCATCCCGGCCGAGATGTTCAATGACTGGCCGAGGTGTTCGTCGGTTAAGGTAAAGGCTCGAGCTTTCAGGGTCCACTGGGATTAAGATCATTCTATCATCGTCTTCCCCACAACTTTCAGCCAATCACCCTAGATTTGCATAAAGAACTTAGCCAACAATCATCATGATAATAATAATCAAAAATATAAGAAAGGAATCAATATTCAAACAAGAAAACCTTAACACAAAGGTCTCAATAACTCAATGAATCAAACAAACAACAAACAGCGTTCCTTAATCGCAAATCAGAAAAGACAACAAACCAAACCAACTAAGAAAGTCTTACAAACTTCCTTCAAAGCCAACTTCAACTTGATTCCTTCCTTCCTTGAACTTCAACCTTCAAACTCCCTTCAAAACTCTTCCAGAAAATCCTTGATCCGAAGATCATCCGTCGATTTCAGGATGGCTGAATTGTAGAAAATTCAACCCTTTATATAGGAGAATTATCTTCCAAAGATAAAATATCTTAAAAAGATAATTTCCTTAAATTATATCTCCATATCTTCCAAAATATATCAGCCAATAAGATATCTTCCTTCCACAAATCCAACCAAAAATATGTGATATTCACTTTTCAAAAATAGAAGATCTCAGCCAAAAATAAAGATCTCGTTGTCCCGTCATCAGTTCGCCTCGGTCCAGACGCTCCTCAAGATCACCTCGGTCGAGGTGATACTATAGCTGACCGAGGTGAGTCTCAACTGAAAGTGTAACTCTCTAATCTGGTCCAAAATCAATCTTCTAAATCATTTGCATGCTTCCTGAGATCTCCTTATAACTCCTCAATACTCCAGAATGTAGCTCCAATGACTCCTTAGCTTCCTTATCTCCATTTTGATCCAAAACGTGCCATTTTCCCTACAATTACAACAAAACTAGGTGTAGACTTCGATTCCCGCAAAGGTAGACAAAACAACAATATAATCAAAGAATATACATCTATACATGCAGATTTATGAAGATAAAACGTCTAAACCAATCCCAAAATATAGACTATAATACATGCTATCAGGTGTTCTTGAGAATCTCGGCGGAGATTTCCCAAGATCGACCCGTGGTTTCCTCTGTCGTGCACGTTTTGCTTTGTCCTTGAACAAAAGTTATAGACTTCCTAAAACATAGTGATAACATGAATTATAGTCTATATTTTGGGGTTTGTTTGGACGTTTTATCTTTCATAATCTGCATGTTTGTATGTATATTATGTGATTATATTACCATTTCATCTACCTTTGCGGGAATTGAGGTCTACACCTAGTTTTGTTGTAATCGTAGGTAAAATGGCACGTTTTGCATCAAAAAGGAGCAAATGGAGCTATGGAGTCATTGGAGCTACATTCAGGAACATAAGGAACCATCCAGGAAGCATAGTGATAACGTGATTTATGACGTTAGTATAGGCATACAATTAGATAGTTTTTCCCGTTATTCATGCACGGTTTGACATTAGTTTAAGACGTTTGCGCTCATTTTGTGCATATTTCTAGAAAAGACGTCTACACGAGCTTTTGTCGGTTTTGTAGGTATTTTGAGGATCTTTTGGACATTAATCGATACATTTGAGGATCAAGCCTCATGGTGGTACATATCCGAGACCTTGAAGGAACATAATTGGAGCAATGAAGGACACAAGGACCCTTGTTGGTGCAAGCAATGGAGCAACTCATGGCTAGATGATCATAACAAGTCTCTGTTGAAGAAAATCGACCTACACCCAGGAAAATCGGCCGATTTTTCCTACTGGGTCGATTTTTGGGCCTTTGACAGCTTAAGCCACGTGTCCCACGATCTCTTGTCCGGCCTTGCTCTTGGTGGAGAATATAAGTGGTCTTGCAGGCTGATTGATGGATCTCTCTCTTTCCTTTGGACCCTTCTAGCATCTTCCAAAAGAATCTTCCAATTGGGAGCTCTCTTCAAGACACCCTTGTGGGTGTTCTTGAAGGAGATTAGTGTAGATTTCAATTTCATAGTGAGATTTGAGCGTTTTTTGTGAAGAAACTTGTTGAAGGTTGTAAGATCTGACTTGGAGCTACATTTGGTGTGTTGAAGGACTTGTTTTGAACTCAAATCGAGCTAAGTTTCATTGCTTTCATTTCCTTACTTCATCTTCTTGCTATGGATTCCATGTTTGCTTGTATGATGATTCTAGATCTTGAAATGTATGTTATTGGCTAGTTTGTTGTGATTTTGGAGTGATGGATTGATGGTTATAGCTTGGGTGATGATAGAATGGACTTATATGTTAGTTTAGGATGATTTGTATGCACGAAACCTAACTCAGACAGAAAAATAGGCCTGTTCTTCAGGTAAATCGGCCGATTTTTACTATGATCCACCCGATTTTTCCTTCTGTTGCTCTTTAATTGATGAATCTGTATGTTAGGATGTTAGATTGTTGAAATCCTAGTGTTTGTTGAGCTTAATATAGCTTAGGGTGACCTAAGGCTAGCAAACTAAGTGAGGAAAGAGACCTACCCGGTGAATTCCGATCTTAGATACCAAAGATGATGAACTCTAGGTAGTAGTGAGCCTCATAAGCCGCTATTGGATTGAGTGTGCTAGGATTATTGCTTGAGACTTACCTTTTCCCAGACTTACCCGGTAAGGAGAGGTTTGCCCCTTAAGTAGTGTCCGGTTTGTGTAGAATTCCCAACTTTACCTCCTTGAGACTTACCCGGTAATAGGAGTTTGGTGCGGGATTAGTGAAGCGAGAGACTTACCCGGTAATTGCTTCCACTTGAGAAACACCCTTTCCCAACATCGCAGTTTTGTCCTTAGAATCTTTAGAAGCTTGAGTCCAATGCCATAACCGGAAATCTTGACCTCTAGAATCCATTTTTCTCTCTTTGATCTCATATCTTGTGTTTGTGTCATTTGTTTGTTTGCTAGCTTGAGTTGTTAGTTTGTTTTATTACCTTGCTTGATTTGTGATCTTTGCTTGATCACCACAAAAACCCAACCAAAAATATCATCATTTTCATTTATTTATTTCTCTCTCTTTTCTTAGACTAGATTTGCACTATCTTTGATCATTGAATGACTTGATTTCGCCTCAGTCCTTGTGTTCGACCTCGGAATACTTTCCTTCCTACATAACGATCCGTACACTGCGGGTTTCGCTAGGTAGTTTAGGATTTTAGTTCGAGTTTATAAATGTAAAGCTTTTTGTGCTATTTCCTAGCGTAACACATAGCCATGGATTAAAGATTCACTTTGGACCAGATTTGAGAGATTTCACATTCAGTTGTGACTCACCTCGGTTGACCACAGATTCACCTCGACCGAGGTGATCCAGATAAGTCGACTCGACCGAGGCGAACACATGGGACGCGGCGAGAATATTTTATTCTTGGCTGAGATCTTTTATCTTTGGAAAGAGATCTTATATTTTTGGGCTTGGCTCCTGGAAGGAAGAAGATATACTAGATCTTATATTTTACCTATTTTTATGGGAAAAGATCTTTCTAAGATATTTTATCTTTGGAGAGTTATTTTCCCATATAAAGGGTTGGATTTCCACAAATCCAACATCTCGCTTACGGCTGAAGATCCGCTATCACCTTGATTTACACCCATTGCACGCAGCAGCCATACTCCAGTTGGGAGATTTGAAGAACCTTTTTGAAGGTTGAAGGAAGATTGAAGATTGTAGCTTTTATAGCTTTTGAAGGGTTTTGTAAGATTATCTTAGATTCCCTTCCTTGTTGTCTTCCTTTGTTGGATTTATATCCAAAGAACGCTTTTGTTGTGATATTTGATTCAGTTATTGAAGTCCTTTCATTAAATTCTTCTTGTTCAAATATTCACCTTCTTCCCATATATTTGATTATTGCTTTCATGATGATGAGTGGCTAATTTCCTTGTGTGATTCTAGGGTGATTGGCTGAAGGTTGTGGGAAAAACAATGATAGAATAATCTTAGATTCCAGTAGGACCCTGAAAGTTCGAGTCTTTAACCTTAACCCTAAGCATCTCGCTCAGTCGATGAACATCTCGGCCGGGGTGGAATTCTTCTGACCGAGGTGACTTATCTGATCCGAAACTGAGAGTTAAGTGTTAGAGCTTGCCAAATCCTATTCTTATTACACCTTTCCTGGTCCAATGCAAGCCTAGGATGAGACTTACCCGGTAATTCCTTAGTTTGTTTACCAACGATCATACGTTTAGGTAATAAAGGTTTATCCTTTATTGGGGTTTGAGTGTGCTTTCATCCCATCTTTGTGAGTTAGCCTGAGACTTACCCAGTAAAGGTTGATTCTATTCCCTTAGATGGTGTGTTGGTTTGAGGCTATAGTTCTTTATCTTAATTCCTTGAGACTTACCCGGTAATAGGAGTTACGGTTTAGGATTAGTGGGTAGTGAGACTTACCCGGTGATCTATTCCACTTTAGTAACACCTTCCCTATGCAAAAACCTCAGCTTTGTCCGCTTATCTTTAGATCTTGAGTTGGAACCACAACTAGATGCTTTAATCCCTAGAATTGCATGTTTGCTTTATTGACTTCTATATCATCTTTGATTGTTTTGATCACCTCTTGTGGTTAGTATTTACATAAGCATACCGTAATTGGACTTTGTTTCACTAAGTCCCTGTGATCGACCCCTGGAATTCCTTGCTTTTTACTACGATTGACCCGTACACTGCGGGTTCGCATCCTTGTTTTAAGCTTACGTCTAGGGTTATAAATTTAAAGCTTGCACACACCGTTTGGAGCGAACACCTAGCCCTGTTGAACCATTCTAACCCATATCCTTGCTTGGGAAGAGACATACCCGGTGATTCCCTTGTTTGGTTAACAACGATTACAAGTTCTAGGTAATAAGGGATTCAAAATCCTTTATTAGGTTTGAGTGTGCCTTCCTCTTGCCTTTGTGAGTTAACTTGAGACTTACCCGGTGATGTTTAATTCTATTCCCTTAGGTTGAGTGGTTGGTTTGAGACTATCATTCTTCTCTATTGAAGCTTTGAGACTTACCCGGTGATGAGCTTCATTGGATTGCAATAACGGATAGTGAGACCTCCGCCGTGATATATCCCATCTTTGAAACACCTTACCTTTGTAATCCCAACTCTGTCCTTTATATATATATAGACATCTTGAATCAAAAACAACAAGCGGATGCTTGGACCTCTAGAATCCGCGTTCCCCAATTAATCTATATATTCTTATCATCGTTATTAATCATTGTTATTGCATGCTTGTTGAGTTAGATTACTTTATTGAATTTGTTCTCACTGAATTCCTGAGATCGACTCCGGAATATTAGCCTTTACTATGATAGATCCGTACACTGCGGGTTCGCTTATCGTTAGGCATATTTCAGGATATAAATTTAATACTTTTTGCACACACACCTTTTGGAGTGAACAGAGGTGCAGACCATGTGAAGACTAAAGACGACATCAACCGCAAGGACTAACAGATAGAAAGGAACTTCGAGTCAACTTAAGCAGAACCGAGATGGAAGCCATACAAATAAAGAAGGAACATGAAGATATGAGAGTGGTTCCGAGGAAGTAATGATTGAGCAACAATGAAGAAAACTAGAGACAATGAGATTTATATGAAAGATTGAGGTCAGAACCTCTACGGTCGGAGTGACGTTACATAAGGAAATGAAGTAAGTTCGACACCTACTCGAAGGAATGGTGCAAGCTTACGTAGAATATGAAGAACTCCTCCAATATGTTGGGATGTCAGGGAAAGCGAAGAAGATAAGATCTATTTGTTCTAAGGCGTGATTAAGTCTTGTAATTAGGACCTTCATGACTGAACATATGTGCGAGATCAAGAAATACTATTTATCGACATTCCTTCAAAGTGAAAAGGGGGATTAAGCTGAAATATTGCTTGACCGAGGCCTCAAGAGTCAGAAGACTCGAGCAAGTCTTCCGAGTTCAGAAGATGAAGGATCTTGAAAGGGAACGGTCAATATTGTAGCTACAGATGGAGCAATGCACGTGTTTAAAGGACGTCACCCCAACAGATCGGGGTGGATCATTAGTACCATGACCACCTGTCATGTTTTAAGACAAGGTTGTGGCGGTCTTATTTTAGGTGGAGGGAGAAGAAAAGACGGAACCAAGATATCACGGATTCTAACTATTAATGAAACTCCCAACATCTTCCTGATGACGTACCAAGACTTCCACTACGTTGGAATGTGGGTTTTGCCACTAAGGTTGATCTTGGCGCAACTCCGATATCCAAGGCGCTGTATAGGATGACATCTGTGAAGATACGTGAGTAGAAGAAGCATTTGAACGACCAGCTGCAAGGAATTTGTGATAAAGGTTCATTAGAACCAATGCACTGCCATAGAGAACACCATACGTTATCTTGAACTCTTGATTTAAAATTCATATTGGAATATATCTTGAACTCTTGATTTGAAGTTCATATTGGAATATATCTTGAACTCTTGATTTGAAGTTGTTATGGAGAACACCAGTTTGCGAAAAGAGAGACGGTTATCTCCGTGTGTACATCGGTTACCGTGAGCTGAGCAAGATAAAAAAAAATGAAGAACAAGTATTCCTTACCACGGATAGATGATCTACTCGACCGGTTGTAAGGGTTGGTAGTCTCTTCTAAGATTAATATAAGGTATCATTGTCACCAATTGAGAATTCGGGACTGGGATATTGCAAATACGGCATTCCGGAGAAAGCATAGTCACTACGAGTTGTAGTGATGCCATATGAGCTCACTAATGCCCCGAATAAGATATTTTGATCTACTCACGAAGTAGAGAGCAGTTGTATGACAAGTTGTCTCGGGGTGACAAACACCGAAGAATGTGACGGTATTTATAAGTTATCTTGGTCATGCGGGCTAAGACCGGAGATTTGTGGAGAGATTCTCTAACGTAACACAATCTATGATCAACCCTCTTGAAAGACAAAAACAACTTTAGTAACACAAAACGTGGCAATAGAGTTGTTAAGAGTTAAAAGAAGAGTCATTGGGTAATTGTTTTGACTTGGCTCCGAGGTGTGATGGATTTGGAGTTTCCAAGTGATTCTCCAAGACAAGATCTTGGTTAAGTATTGATGCAAAGGGAGAAGTAATAACATAAATGCCTTGTTAGTAGAAGCAATATGAAGTAAAGTACTTCCTTCATTTCTTGGAACTTGTAACATGGAATTGAGGAAATGTAACATCAAAGTTTGGTTTGACAAGAGCTAGAGCCAATGATGTATATTGGAAGTTCGACTTTCATGATAGAGACAATCAAAGAGAAATATAGGGGAAATGTTGCGTTGAGAAAGATCCGAGAGGAAAGTTGAGCCTAGTAATAAGAGAACATATGAGATTATCGAGAGGATTGAACTTTTGAGATATTGAATTTAGCAGATGTTATATATGAAAGAGCACCGGTAAAGATTGTCGAGTATGAGACTAAGAAAATGAGGGACAAAGAGACATCGTTGGTAAAAGTCCAATGGCCGCGACATGATATCAATGCATCTACTAGGGAAACTGAAGCGATGATAAGAGGGTGTTACCCTTCGCTTTTCGGATTCTAGTTTCGAGGACGAAACTCTTTTTAAGGGGGGAATGATGAAACACCCCAAATATTAAGCACTTTTTCTATAGAATATTTTTTTCTGAATTTTATCAATATTTTAATCTCTTAAATTATTTACGAGAATGATTCTCATATCGAAAATTATATTTTACAAGTATGTTTATATATTTGATAAGTATACGCATATTCCGTATTTATTTTACAGAAAAGTTTGGAAAATTATTCCGAACAAAACAAAATCCCGTTCTGGTAGTTTTGATCGAATTTATTTTATTTCTTGATTTCCTTTTTATAATTTTTCCCATTTCTTATTTCTTTTTCTTTTATTTTCTTTTCTTTTTTTCTTTATTTTCTTTTCTCTTTTACTTTTCCCCTCTTTCTTCCCAGCCGGTGCGACCCGACCCCTCGACGTCCTTGCACTTCTAACTCCTCGCTCCCCGACTTGCAGCTGCAACCGACCCCTCGCTCTACCCCTTCCCGCAGCCTATGCTTGCTAGCTGACCCCTCGGTCCTCACCTGATCTACCCCATCTCGCCCTCCTATCTTCACATGCCCTCTCTGATGCTCTGTAGCCTCTCTCTCTTACCATCTCACCTACCAGCCCCGTGAAACCCCACATGCAACTCTCTCCCCTTTGCAGGCTTGTCGGCCCTCTCTTCCTCACCTCCCTCGACATCGATCTCCAATAATAGCTCTTGATCCACTCTGCCGTGCCTCTTGGTGCCGCAAAGGAGTCGTCGACGCCGGATAGAAGACCACCACCCACAGTTGTAGTGCTTTGTCCCTCTCTCTCTCTCTCTCTCTCTCTCTTGTCACTCGCTTTGAGAGTGGATGTCACCGGGCGTTTCGATGCCCATCGCAGATTCATTGAGGGATGGACGCACCGGATGGAGGAGAGCCAGCACTTCACGAGATGGATGATGGAGGTGCGGTTTCAGCAGGTTATGGGCTACCCATTCGACCCGTCCCAATATCCCTACATTCCACCACCATCACCGTCAGTTGACAAGGATTGAGCTTCATAGATTTATTTTCTATTTATTATGCAGTTCAGCTATGTCCGGTGAGTACTTTTGTTCCTATGACTTATATTTGACCCATTGGGGCAATGTGTCCCAAGTATGGGGTATTTGTATTATTTGACTTGCTTGCTACTCTTGCATGAGTCTTATTGGATATTATCGTTTATTTGGCTCTATGTGCTTATTTGTCATTGCATGCATACATACAAGTTTTTGTTTGAGAAAAACGTCAAAAACCAGTTTGAAATAAAAAAAATTGGCTCGACCGAAACGTTCTTGACCAAACGAGGTCGTGAAAACTGAGGCACATCTCAGTTGAACACCTCGGACACCGTCAGATCACCTCGACCGAGATGGATTTCTAACTAAAAAATTTTCGAAACGTTTTGTGCTTCTATTCTAGAATGACCTCGATGAAGATATTTGTTTGCAGATTGGCTTTGAAATCTTTATATGCTTGAAAGGTTTTATGATATGTTTAAGTTGCTAAATGCTTTGTTTGAAATTATAGCATGTTTAATACTTTGTTTTTATCAAAATTATGTTGGATTTGAAGGTTTACACCACATTATGAGTTCTCTCACATTCTTCCTGGGATGATTAAGGCACTTCATTCTCTTCTTCTTCTTCTTGATCATGCTTTATCCCCTCATATACATATTTGCCTCCCTTTACCTATCCGGGAATTTGGATGCAGTTGACGAAAAGCATGTGAAGTGAAGTTGAGATATTGGCTGAAAGTGTTAGAAAGAAACAAATTAGGTTTGGGGACGTTGATCTTGATGATGAGTAACTCAGCACTATTCACATAGCCGGGTGTTTGTGTCTTGCCAAAGTCGGATTGATCGATAGTCCTAACGGGTCATGGTATGTGCATCAAGAGTTTGAGGCATCTCGAGAAATTGATGATTGCTGATCTCCTAGGTTTTGGTTATTGTGCACCTCTGTCCATGTTCCCAAAAAGTAAAGTAAAGTGAAAATAACCAAAGCTTATTGGTGGAAGATATTGTGATTCAAAGAAAGTGAAAGTAAGATCCTATTCCCGGATTCTAGCACCACATTATCCTATATACATCTCACCTTGACACGTTTCTTTAGGCCTGTAATATGAGACAAGCTACTCGGGCTCGGCTCGGGCTCGGCTCGGGCTCGGCTCGCCAAAAGCTCGGCTCGAGCTCATTCACTTTCTAAATGAGCCAAGCTTGAGCACATTTTAAAGCTCGTATAAATTTTAGGTTCGGCTCGGACTCGGCTCGTTTGGCTAAAATAACACTATAAGAGAATTATTTTAGCCAAGCTACTCGGGCTCGGCTCGTCAAAAGCTTGGCTCGAGCTCGTTCATTTTCTAAACGAGCCAAGCTTGAGCACATTTTAAAGCTCGTATAAATTTTAGACTCGGCTCGTTCGGCTCGTATTACACCCCTATGTTTCTTGACCTCTTTTGGAAACCCTGGAGACCTCGAGTATGATGATTGACTTGGTGGTTTAAACTGGATTATACATGATTGATTTCGATAAATATGATTTATTATGCATTCTATGATTTTATGCAAAGATTAACATCTTTCTTATATTTATAAAATGTTTTGACCATGTCTTGATTTTACTTGCCATGAAGCATTCTCTTTAGGTGATCTATGAATGGAGCGCACCACCAAAAGGTTTTGAAATGTTTTTCATTGATCTTTTTGATGACTTATAATCCATTATATCTTGTATCTAAGATTTGTGGTATTTTGATAGCATGTATTATAGTCTATATTTTGGGATTGGTTTAGACGTTTTATCTTCATAAATTTGCATGTATGGATGTATATTCTTTGATCGTTATGTAGTTTTGTTCACCTTTGCAAGAATCGAGGTCTACACCTAGTTTCGTTGTGATTGTAGGGAAAATAGCACGTTTTGGAGAGATATGGAGCTAAGGAAGCTAAGGAGTCATTGGAGCTACATTATGGAACATTGAGGAGCTATAAGAAAGGCTTAGGAACCATGGAAGTTGGACAGAAGATTGATTTTGGACCAGATTAGAGAGTTTTACACGTAGTTGAGACACACCTTGTTTAAGATCCTAGGTTTTGCCTTCACCGCCCCTGCGGTGAAGAGGGCCGCCCCCGCAGCCAGCCGCCTCTGCGGCTGTGAGATCTGCCCTTGCGGATCGTGCGACAGATCGCGCCGATCTGTTTTCGTCGTTTTATCTTTCTTCCATAGATAGAATACCCGATATTATATCTTATGGGCCGGTTTCCTTGTTTTCTTTCTAACCCTAGACGCCCTTCCGTCTAGCGTTCCAGCCCTCCCTATATATTCTCTTCCTTCTCTCCTTTTTCCCGTTCCTTGCTATCATCTTCAAACCCTAGAGAGTTGCAGCCGTCCTTGCTTCCTGCAATCCCGTTGAATGTTAGAAGTGCATCTTTTTTGGTTCTTCCTCACGTTCCTTTAAGCGCTGCATGCCTTCTCTTCTGTTTTGGTTTCTTTCTTTCGTTCTTTTCTTTCCTTCTTCTCCAAAGATCAAGCATGAGCCTTGATTCTTGTGGAGTGTTCCGTTGTTGACCTTTCGTTGTTCTCGGGCTCTCTAGAGTTGAGTCTTGACGTGTTGGAACCAAAGGTTTGAGCTTTGGTTACCCCTGTTGTGAGATCTGTCGAAGAGAAGCCCGACAGTAGCTTCTAACGAAGATCCGCCCCTGCGCCTCTGTCACAGTCGCCCCTGCGCCGGCATAGAGACGCCTTTGCGCCTCTGTTCAACCGCCCCTGCGCATCTGTCTAACCGCCACTGCGGTTTCTCTGCAGTAACTCCCGTCTTTGGTGAGTTGCTTCCTTCCTTCCCTTCCTCGTTCCTTCCTTGGTTCCTTATGGTTGTTCCTTGTTCCCTTGAGTTGTTGTAAGACTAAGGTTGAGCCCTTAGCATGTGTTGATCTCTTAGAGATCTTTGAGACTAGAAGTCATAGACTTCTATCAACCGTTCCATTCTTGATTCGTGTTGCGTGTTCGTACAGGCTTTCCTTGCTCCTTTCCTGAGGAAAACTGAGCTTCCTTGTGTGTTTCTGAGTTGTTAGCTGATCTCTTGTGTTACCTTCGTGTGAGGTAAGTCCCTTGGACTTACTTAGCTTCATTCCGCGTATTAGTTGGATTGTTTTGGCTTGTTTGTGTTGCTATCATGTTTATATCAAATAAATGGAAATAGGATTCACCCTTTGATAACCTTAACTGGCCCAAGTGTATTATAACCGGGCGGTGACCACTTGTCTAGTTCTACAGGAGACTAGAATGTGCTCTTGCGACCCAAACCCGTAGGTAACAGATAGTACTGATCTATTTCTATTGGTAGACGGAAGCGGAGGCGAGTTTTGGGAGATTCTTGTGTGACAAAAGAAGTTGAATTAGTAATGGATAACCTTAATGAAAGATAATAATTGGTTGATGTGTGAGCATGCTATGTGTTTTCTTTACCTTATGTGTGTTTGTGCCTTTACACTCTTGCTTATACCTAGAATGTTAGCTAACGGTTTATACCGTCGTTGTAGATGTTCCGCAGGTTCAGGATGCTGCTGAGTGATCCGGATGGTGTGGTCAGCCGGGGTTCCCGTACATTATAGGATGGGATTGGATTTTTGTTTCGTTTGTTGTTTCCCTTTTGTTTTGACCCGGCTGTGGAGCTTTTGTGCTTTCTTGTGTTTGAACCTTTGGTTTTATATTAAGTTTTGGTTTTCATTCGTCTGTGCCTTGTGTAAGATTAGTTTGTTGTTGCTACTCTGAGGGTCGGGGCCCATTGTGCGGTCCTAGCCCGTAGCGCTTCAAGTTCCCAGAACTTGGGGTGTTACACCTCGGATGGCTACAGTATCACCTCGACCGAGGTGATCTTTGTGATGGGCTGGACCAAGGTGAGCGGCCCACAGCCCACGAGATCTTTTATTCGTGGCTGAAGATCTTTTATTTTCGGCAAGTGATTTTCCTATATATTAGGATGAATTTTCTGGATGGAATGTCTTAGAGCTGGAAGTTGAAGGAAGTTGGAAGATTGGAAGATATTCCAAGGAAGGAAGGAAGTTGGCTTTGAAGATCAAGTTGAAGGCTTTGAAGGAAGTTGTAAGGTTTTCTTATATTGTTTTGATTGATTGTCTTTCTGGTTGTGATTGAAGAACGCAGTTTGATTGTTTGATTGAGTTATTGAGACCTTTGTGTAAAGGTTTTCTTGTTTGAATATTGATTCCCTTTTCATATATTTGATTATTGTTATCATGATGATTGTTGGATAAATTCTTTGTGCGATTCTAGGGTGATTGTCTTTGTGGGGAAGACGATGAAACAATGAGCCTTTACCCCAGTGGACCCTGAAAGCTCGAGCTTTTACCTTAACCGACGAACACCTCGGTCAGTTGTAGAACATCTCGACCGAGATGGAACATGAGCTAAGCGATGCGAGACCTTTCCTGATCCTTATTTGAGTTGAGGTTTCAGTTTGTCAAATCCTATCTTTGTTATTCCTTAGTCTGGTTCAATGCAGGCCTAGGATGAGACTTACCCGGTGATTCCTTTGTTTGTATACTCAAGATCATGAGTGTTAGGTAATAAAGGTAGATTCTTTATTAGGGTTTGAGTGTGCCATCATACCATCTTTGAAAGTTAGTCTGAAACTTACCCGGTAAAGGTTGGTTCTATCCCCTTGGGTGGTGTGTTGGTTTGAGATTGTAGTTCCTTTCCTTAGTACCTTGAGGCTTACCCGGTGAGAGGATCTTTGGTTTGGGATAGTGAGTAGTCAAACTTACTCGGTGATCTATTCCCACCTTAGAAACACCTTCCCTTTGCAAACCTCAGCTTTGTCCACATTATCCTTTGAGATCTTGAGTTGGAACTACAATTGGATGTCTTAATCCCTAGAATCTGCATTTTCTTTATCTGATTATTACATCATCTTTGATACCTTTGCTTTGTTGTTTGTTTTTTATTGACAACCTGAATTACCGATCTTTGTTTCATCATAGTCCTTGTGTTCGACCCTGGAGTATTTGTTGTTATTACAATTGATTCGTACACTATGGGTTCACATATTGTTTCATGCTTATATTTTAGGTTATAAATTTAAAGCTATATCGTTCACCATACACACATGTCTGAGAGCAAACACTTCCATCCTTGCTTCTTTTTCGCTTTCCTTGTGCTAGATCGTGCTAGATCATGCTAGGCTGGACCTAGATGAACTAAGTTGAATGTCAGTTAGTGGCTTGTTGATCCTTATGAGTTGTTATGCTTTGAAGTCTTGAGCTTGTGTTGTTGACGTTGTTCCTTGAGAACCTGGAGACTAGGAATCGTTCTTCCTAGCATGTTGAAGATCTTTTAGAAATCATCGAGACTAGAAGTAGGAGCCTTTTAGCATGCTGCAATAGACCTTGTAGAGGTCAATGAGACTAGAAGTATGTAGACTTCTAGCATTAGGATAGTTTTTAATACGTGATGCCTTGTTTGAGCAGGCATCGATCTTTTCCTTCGGAAAACTGAGCAGTTTAACTGAGTTTGATTTACCTTCGATTCAGGTAAGTCCCTTCGACTTACTTAGTCGCGTTCCGTATATTAGTTTGACCGTATTTGTGGTGTTTGTTCTTTATTGTTATAATGATAAACCGGACTAGGACGACCGTTATACCGTAATTGGCCCTACTGTGTTATGACCGGGCGGTAACCACTTGTCCAGTTCAGAATTTGAAAACTGGGAGGTGCTCTTGCGACTAGGCCCACAGGTAACGGATAGATGCATTTGATATATTCCTGTGGATAACGGAAGCGGAGGCGAGTTTCAGGAGATTCTCGTGCAACAAAAGAAGTTGAATAAGTAATGGATAACTTATATAAAGATAATAATCGGTTGTGTGCTAGCATGCTTTGTTTTTATATTTTTACTTGTACTTTTGTCTTTACTATTGTTCTGATATCTAGAATGATAGTTAACGGTTTATACCGATGTTGTAGATGCCCTACAGGTTAGAGATGTTGATGAGTGATCCGGATGGAGTGTTCAGTCGGGGTTCCCGTACATTATAGGACGGGATCGGGATTTATATTTCAATTGTTGTCTTTTCAGTTTGTTGTTGAACTCGGTTGAGAGTCCTTCGTTTTTCCCTTTGTTATACCATATGGCTTTTTATATAGTTTTGGTTTTTATTTATTTGTGTCTTGTTGCAAGATCCGATGTTATTGTTGTTACTCTGAAGGTTGGGACTCACTGTGAGGTTCTAGCCCGTAACGCTTCGAGTTTTCAGAACTTGGGGTGTTACATGTTATGCACGACTTCTTTTTAATTCGGTCGTATTTCATTTATTTTGTTATCACATGTTTATAAAGTAAGACTCGCAATTTGATAATATATATAAATAGAGAGTTTCTTTATTTATTTTTTTTGTTATCACATATCGGTTATCAAGTAAGGCTCGCAAATTGATAATTTGTATAAATATTGAGTTATATGGGTCCTTTCCTATATATGTTTATATTTTTGTGTATAAAGAGAAAAAATAAACATTTTAATGACTTTTGACTAGGTTCAAATATAATTATTATTCAATTTGGATTAATATTTGCTATATGGTTTGTTCACATAGATATTTGTATAGTTATCTTTTAAAAATAATATACTTTTTATTTTATAGAAAAGAACAAATATCAATTACTATATTTAAAAACTCAAAACTGTTCATGCAAAATGAAACATAGTAAGGAAGATATTTGGCCAATGCCGCTCAAAATCAGTCACTGACTGCTAGTCGTCTAACTACAATATTATGTATAGACTGTACATTAGCTGAATCTTCATTCATCTGCAACCAGAAGCGGGTTGTCTTTTCTTGTCCATGGAACCTCCATTTCTCAGTGCCTCCTCTAACATAAGGCGTCGACGACCACCGGACATTTTACCAATTGATCTGAGTGCTTCTCTCATCTTGGGGTCTTGCTGAGGCGTAACCATGACCTTCTTTGCCTTATTCAGTTTTGCCATGTTTTCTACTTTAGGCTTCTTCACAGGCAGCGGATAAACAGTATCTGAAAAATAACCATTAAAAACAAAACATCAGTTGATTTTCTAACTGTAACATTTTTTTATGCAAAAGAACATATCTGAAGTTTATCTAATCCGAGATTACCTGGATGATTTTCAAGTTCAGAATATACATCACTAGGAGATCTTGACCTAGATTTAGAAGGTTGATGGATATTAGCATTCCCCTTGGACTGACTCATTCTGTGTTCAATACTGGACCCTGAAGGTCCCTGAGCATCAACTGACTGAATATCTTTATGCACACCAAAGGGATTCCTGTCAATTAGGTCTTTGTTGCAAACTCCAGGTTCAGCACAAGCCATCTCAACATTATTTGTATTCTCAACATCTTTAGAAGTTCCGGGAAGAGAAAAGGAATTACTGTTAAATAGCTCGTCACTGGTAGAAGGCTCACTTGGAAGTTCAGTTGAAGCCGGAGCCTCCCTAACAGTATTATTGGAGAGGCATGGATTTGTATAATGGGCAGGTTCTGAAGTGTCTAGAACTGACTTGGGAGAAGTGTTCCAGATGCCATTGTCACATAATGTTTTAACTAGACTGCTAGGCCAAGGAGTGCCTTTCCTGGCATAGAATAGAATGTAGGCTTGTTGCGAAAGTGCAACATCTTCTCGAACCTCAGTTATCTAAATTACAAAAAAAAAACAAAGAAGTTAGCATTTATTTTCAATATTAATGTATAACAAGAGTAGACAAGTCAGATACCTTAGAGTCATCTATCCGGAACCATCTGTCGGGGGAGGAACGGATGTAACACAAGTAGTGCCCAGAAGTGGACGAGTAGCCAATGTGTACAATAACAGCATAAAGTTCATACGCCAATTCCACCTATAACGTGCAAAAGCAAACAGAAAGCTTAATATAAGCAAAAAAATTAGACTTCTCGAAGAGGTATGAACCGTATTTGATTAGAAGAATGAAAAAATCTTACATTTGTATCACCAACAGTATATGGATTTAAGTCCAACTCCAGCGGATACTTCAAGTCCTTGTCAATTTTCTCAACAAGGTAACCATCACCCTTGAACCTCTTTAAATGCAATATAGCGACATTGGGTGTTTGATCAATTAGGAGCTGCTTCTTTACTGGCACCTGCTCCTTGCACTTATCACATGTAAATTTAACATCATCTTCGATCTCCTCCATTTTTGTGAAAGATTTAAGTGCACCGTTAATGTCATCAGCATCATCAATCTCCAAACTCAGATCAATCAGAGGCTCATAAGTATCAGAACGACTCCCACAATTGCAACAATGAAGCTGCATGTTTAAATAGTGAAAATAAAAAACTACAATCAGGATGAAGAATAAAAAAGACAAAAAGAATGAAGGATATGGGTAACAAAAATGTCAACCTGACTCACAAGCCGACCACCGAAAACCTGATTCACCAGGCTATCGCCTTGTGATGAAATACATTTTCCATCAACTTTACATTTTGACCAACAGCTGTCAATTTTGTCTAATAAACATTGCAAATATTCATGTGCATCTTCCTGCTGGAATCTCTGAAAAAAAGATGATACATCTGGAGTACAACATTAAGGAGATCAATGTACTAGGATGAGCCACAATATCCACCAAATGAATTTTGTAAGGCATCTCAACAGTTAGACAATTATAGAATCATGCATGAAACAGCTCAAAATAAAGGACTTGCATAAAACAGACCGACTCATCAAAATAAAAGTAGGAAACATAATGATCATCATCAAAAAAGACACCATGGCACCATTGCAAAGAGATCCAATACGCCTCTAAGTCTAAACCTACAAGTTATTATTTCAAACAAAATGAGCCTGCAGTCATAAATCATCCCATAGCAAAACAAATAGGTAAACTATACAACATGTAAAAATAAAATCAAGAACGGCAGACAAACAGTTAAGGATACTGTTCAAATTATTGACGAGATCGTCAGGTAATAGCACTTCTCCAGAAGAAGCCCAAGCACGGTATACATGATCACGAACAGCGGAGAGGACGCAGAATTCTCCGTCATTGTCTGCAATTCCAATAAATTGAAAAAAATTAAATATCCACCATACTGGGAAAACAGTAATAGAAAATGGTATGAATCAATCACACGTAGAAGTTAGATGCATCTTTAATTTAAAGTCCTAATAAGTGATACATCCTATAAACATCTACAATACAACCATATACCTTGAAAATTCCAAATAAGTAAAGAACATGATAACCTACGAATCTCAACATTAGTTATCCAATATTTGGTTGTTTTAAACATAACAATACATTCAAAGCTATCAATAAGGTACGTTGGCTGCCAAATTGTCAACAAGTTTTGGCTGGTTTGCTAGATAACAGATTGTAAGCATCCTATTAAATTCACCTCATGAAGTAAAAGAAAAATACATATAAAGAAGAAAAAACTGTACAAAACTCACGATGTCTATGAGCAACATCATCAGGAAGTGAATGGAGCCCTAGGACAAAAGGGACAGTGTGGGTAAAGCACTGCATCACAGTATTGAGAAAGCAAGTGTTGCCCATATTTGCTAAACCTGCACCCTGCCACAATGAATAAGGAAAATTCAGATATCATCCAATAACGAACAGCAGTCATCAAATAGCAAACAGCAGAAGTGGCGGTGGGAAGGATCTCGAGAGTACCACTGGGGGTGGGGAGGGCGGCGGCGGAGGCGGCAACAAAGGGGCAGTAAACTGAAACCGCGCAAAGTAGTCGTCGTAATCATCAGAATCATTGTACTCAAGTTCGGAAAAATTGGAAGTAGATTTGGAAGGGAAAGGATCGACGTGAGATTGACGAGAAACAGGACGACTAAACTTCCGCACATAGCGAGAACCATATCCGATAACCTTGTCTCCTTCGGAATCGCTGTCAGAATCGGACAAAGGTTCTTCAACAGCCTTCTCTTCCACAACCACAGCAGACTCTTGTTTGAACTTCACTTCGTCATCCATGGCAACCCCAGTTAGATCCGGCAAAACCCCGTCGGGAGGAGAAGTAGACATGGTAGAATCGTCAGAAGAATCCAAAATTGTACCGGGCGGCAGCGGCAGCGGCAGCGGGATCGGGAAGCACATATTGAGCAATTCTAGGGTTAGTTTCGTATGAGAATTGATGGATTTTGATAGAGAATGAAAGTGTTTGAAATCGAAAATAGACAAGTAGGGTTTTTGTTGGATAATTTGGGGGAGAGTGGGAGGGAAGCTCGAAAGGTGCGCGAAATATTTAGGCGGGATTGTGAGGAGGGGAGAAAGATCGAATTTTCGATGAAATTTGGGGACGCCTTTCGAAATTAGGGTTTTGGGGGGAATGTTTGGAATTGGTGGGAATAGGCTTTTATTATACACTTTTCGGAATATTGTGACCTACCGCAACTAATTAAACAATAATTGTGGAACAATTTTATAAATATGGAAATTATAATTAATTACTTACAAACACTTAGTATTTGTTAATCTTTTATTCCATTTTGTTAGATTGCCGTTAACTTAATCATACGTGGTTAATGAAATATCGGTACGATACGTGAATTGTTGATTTATACGACAGATCAATATTCAATAGATAATAAATTAATATTGTTTAATTAAAATTATTTGTGGTTAATGAAATACTGGTAAGGTACGTGAATTGTTGATCTATATGGCAAATTAATATTTAATAGATAATATATTGAAATTATAAATTAATATTCTTTAAATTAAAATCGGCACAAGATATGTACAATGAAACAGTTTTTATAAAATAATTACAGTTAGTAAAAAAAGTTAATTACTTAATTATGAAATTAATAAAAAAAAATAACATTATCTTTTGTTTTAATGTAGGTATAGATAGATTTTATTAGTTTGTACATATTCTATCATTTGAGTTAGATAATGTTGAGTTAATTGTGTAAAAATTATAAACCCTATTTCGTACCTGTTGATAAATTTGATCTTGACTGAGATTTGATTAATCAATTTTTTTTGTTTCACTTACCACATTTAACAAAAATATATTTTTAAATATAGTTTGCGGTTTAAATTTTATCCGGACAATAATGTATTTTATAAACCCTATTCCGTACATGTTGATTAATTTGATGTTTTGCATAATTCATTAACACAATTGCTAACAATATCATAAATAATAATACATTTGATGATAGATTGGTCGATAACGTTATGGCATATGGTTGATGACTGACATGATGTCAAGCATGCAATCAAATCAATACAATCCGAATGTCAGATATCCGTTAGTTTTTGTAAAGGCCGATACGGCCATACGGGAGTATCTGGATTTCGAATTTTTTTAGCCGGATTGGATACGTGACTCCCTATGTTGATTGTAGTTATAAGGTATTTTTAACGAGGTACATTGGCTATCCGACCCGGACAACATACTTCCCGGAATATTAACACCCGGATCATCCGGATATGTCTGATCCGATTTTAAAATGATATATCTACGATCTAGTGATCCGATAAACCCTCCGATTTGGATTAAGATCATCAATTAATCTTTGGCTTCTTACATAACAACTTTCGAACCAATTTTATTCGAATTTTCCATATCGGATCTTCGGGTTAATGGATCGAATTTGCCAGATTGCATATTTTTGTCCATCCTTATATATGGCATAATTGGTCATAATATTGTTGATGTTAGTATAATGGACGACAATATAATTAATGTCAATGTCGTCTGACAAATTTTTGAGTTTTTTTATAATAAAAAAAAAAAGTCAAAAGCCAAATATTAAAAATTGAAGTAGTTTCATAACTCGGAGGGATTATCTTATTCATTAACAACTTACTTGTTTAATTTCTATATTAAAATTAATGATGTCTAAGTTATATGTCACTCGGGGAGTTAAGTGTTTAAACGTAATAGTATGTAATGCCAACTATAAAAAATTGAAATAGTTTTATAACCCCGAGGGCTTATCTTATGAAATAGTTTTTGGGGTGAATTTGCTATGTAATGTAAGATTATAATAATTAGTTAGAGGATACTTCTTAATAATAAATAAATAAGTATATAGTATTATTATTGATAAATGGACTAATTTGTCCTTATTTAATATATCAATTTATTTTAATATGTTACAAGATCTTGTATTGAATTATTGTATATGAATTTCAGGTACAGAAATAGTCAAATTGTTTGTGTACCGGAAAAATAATCTAATAATATTTTTTTTTATATTTTTGAGTTACTTGTATATGATACAATAACCGTGTACAAGAAAATTAGTTACAATAGTTTTGTACAAGAAAATTAGTGTACAAGAGAAAATTCAAGTATCAAAATTGACGTATACTTATAATTTTCAAACGCGCACGCTATTTAGCGCATTTTTTTTACTACATAACGCACATTTGTCCGTTACGGAGAAATGTGCGTTATGTAGTAAATTTATTGTGTTTGTCCGTCACGGACAAATGTCCATTGTCCGTGATGGACAAATAAAACTATATAATATGACTATTCTGTTGATTAAAGTTCTAAAATTTGGTTTGTTTAAAAGAAATTTGTAATCCTTTAAATAACATAAATTTGATTTGATTGTCTTTTGTAATAACGTTATTTTGATTTGATCGTATTTATGTTTGAAGTTCAACATCACGTTTAAAAACGTAACATTGATCTTGAAACTTTGATTCCTTAGTAATTGTTATGTTTGTAAGTAACTTTGGTTTCTTTGTTGAAAGAAAGTTTTAATCCTTTGAATAAAATATCTTTGATTTGATCGTCTTTTGTAAAAGAAAGTTTAAATCCTTTCAATAACATAACTTTGATTTGATCGTAGATATGTATAATAGAAAGTTACGTTTATTTCTTGAAACTTTATATGTTCGATATCAAATCTTATAACTTTGAATGATAGTAACGTATATTTCTTGAACATTTATATGTTCGTTACGAAATCTATAAATTTTGAACGAAAGTAACGTTTATTTCTTGAAACTTGATATGTTCGTTATGAAATCGTAAAACTTTGAACAGAAGTAACGTTTAATTATTGAAACTTTATATGGCTTTCAATAACGTAAATTTGATTTTATCGTATTTTTGTTTGAAAGGAATTTATAATTCTCTCAATAACGTTAAGTTGATATTTCTATCTCATTATGTTCATTATAACTCGTTGTGTTCATTCAAATATCTTACTAAATTAAAATTTGACGAAAATGTTATTAAAGTAAAATAAACTCATTAATTTAATAAAGGTGTATAATAGGTAGTACACATAGGTGTTTAATTTAAAAGATACAAATATATGTTGTTTTATCTCAAGTTATGATATAATGAGGTGTCCGTGACGCACAACAAAGAACTGTCCGTCACGGACAAACAACATCCGTCCGTGACAGACAGATCTAAAATGCCCTATAAGATGCACGCTCATTTTCTTTCCCTTCTTCTTCTTCTTCCCTTCTTCGCCGCCACAATCAGATCTAAAATCCGGTGCATCTCTTTGCTCTCTCTCTCTCTCTCGACATTTCTTCTAATTTCAACTGCAATTTTAGGTAAACACTCCACTTTCTCGCTTTAGTTTTGTTTAAATTTGATTGTTTTAGTTAGATTTAGGTTTAGGGTTTAATTTATGCAATTTAGGGTTTTGTAGATGTATTTAGGGTTTATATGCTACAAAAATGGATGAATATGAGTGATAGTTGATTATTTATTTTAGGTTTAGGGTTTATATGTTACAAAATCCGGTGAATTTGAGTGCGATTCAGAGGAAGAACGCCAACAATGGCGTTCTTCCTCTGAGGGGTTTGAGAAGACACTTGTTCGTTGACGGATAAGTGTCTTCTGTCCGCAACGGGCAAATTGTGTTTGTCCATCGTGGACAACAGAACTTGTCCGCAACGGACAAATTCTGTTTGATAGTTGATATTTTTTATTTTTTTTGTAACAGTGATTGTCTTTTGCTTGCAGATGGAAAGAAACAACAACAAAGAAGGTAAAAAAAATCTATGGATTGGGGTACTTCCGGAAGGTTTTCCATAACGGTTTCATATGCTGGATTTGCTTCGGTGGAGGAGTAGTTCCCGACACAAGAGTCGGGAGTCACGCAGCATACAATTTTTGGCATCCCGCGTGACATTGCTCCACCCAGCCCTCCTCACCAGGTTTCTGTCGGAGACAGACATATTATCTCTTCTGTTGGTTGGGAACACTTCATCTCATCATCTCATAGAGAGCAGACCCCTTACGGAGAGGGTTTTCTCAGGTGGAGGACCTGTCTGCTCCTTCGCAGCAGTATGCTCCTTTCATTCAGGAGCACCAGTATGCTCCTTACGAGCAGGAGCAGCAATCTGCTCATTCCTAGCAGCAGCAGCAGCCTGATCCTTTCCAGCAGCAGCAACAACCTACAACGAGGAGACGTCGAGCGAGGAGACCACCTTTGCCAACTCCGGTGGAGGATTCCATTGAGGAGGTACTTCCTCGTGCTTTGGGAGATCGTCCCAGACCAGTACCTGTTACTTGGCAGACCTTTCAACCCGATTTTTTAGGTCCTTGTGGAAGGGGGACCTCATATCTCAGAGATTCTTAGGAGCTTTCAAGCTCACACCGCTCTCCACGTTTTGCATGGCATGGTGAGTACGCAATAATTATGTTTAATGAATGCATTTTTAATATTGTAATATTTGTAGTAATTTATTAAATTTGTTTTTTTATGTAGGATCGGGATACGCTACACTACCATCTTCAATGTGCGTCTACTGGACGCATTCATTGAGAGATGACAACCAGAGGTGAACCAGCTGCACATGCCTTGGGGTGAGATGACGGTTGCTCTCCATGATGTCCATCTCATCTTGGGTATACCCATCTCCGACACGGCTGTTACTTAGGTGATCGTCAGACCTGATGTTGCCCAGTGTGTGCATGAATTTTTTGGGTTTATTGATGTTCAGATAACTGCTGAATATCTGCATCGTCGCGGGATGTCACATGCCTTCATACTGGAGCAGTACGACGGTTATGCATACATGGATCCGAAGAATGCAACGTCTAGGTGGTTGTTGTACCTGTTAGGATCGACGTTCATCAGCGACAAATCTCAGCACAAGATTTCACCGGATTTGCCGATACTGGTGGAGGATCTGGATCGGGTGATGAACATATCTTGGGGTATGGCGACACTCGCCTACTTGTATAGGCGTTTGGGCGAGGCGACTCAGTTGACTGTCGCCAGATGTGTGGTCGTCTGACACTGCTGCATGTATAATATATCCTCTATAGTCATATTATTTATCTCGTAACTTAATTTGTAATGTTTGTCTAAATTTTATTTCTTTTTTTGTTCAAAGGCATGGATATATTTGTATTTTTCATGCTTTGCCCTGGAGATTAGTGAGGAGTGGGAGCCTGGGATGCCTTGGACAACAAGATTTGACATCAAACCTGTTAGGAGGGACACCCGTGATTACAGACGAATACTTGATGAGATGACTATATATCAGACAAGTCCAATATATGTGCAATATTGTAATCTTTTTGTCAACTTACGTGTTTATTTTTTTACAATGTTGTTTGTTTGTTAAACAGGTGAACTGACAGCCATACGGCCAGTTGAACTTCACTCAGCGGGAGTTACAACGTTCGTTGTTTCACGGGTTGTTGACGTTTATGGACGTGTCAGAGTCCTACGATCCATACAGGAACATGAGGGCTTTTGACTACATTCAGACGATACCGCCTGCGCTCATACAATCTGAGTACGTTATTAGGGTCGAGGATCCCAGGAACTACAAAGTGGGCTATCCTCGAGGTAGTTGGGCGTGGGATAGATGGGAGCACCATCACATCACGGTTGAGGAGATGACTGCACGCTACGGCCTTGAGTTTACCTCCACCGACGATTATATGGCGTGGTATGTAGACCGATCGCACCGGTTTATACGTCCAGGTGCTCAGCAGATCCCTCCACCTCCACTTCTACCTCCGGCATATGGTGGACTCGACCCGTATGATTATACTACACGGTTTAGGCCGTACATTGTTGATCCTTCTGTCCATCCTTCTTTGCATCAAGACCTTCGTACTTATGTAGATTTTTTTCCTGATCTACGAGATTATTTATACGTTCTTACGATCATGGACAGGGTAGTGGTACTCGTTATGACGATGACAAGTAGACTTGTGTTATTTTGGTGGGTTTTGTATTGTATATTTAAACTTTTGTATGTTATGTCTAAACTTTTGTGTATGTTTAAACTTCGTACTTAACTTGTTGCGTTATATTTTAACAAAATATAAATGATTATTATATAAATGACTAAACCTTAACATAATATAAATGACAAAATCTTAAGAAAATATGCCTGATCGTAAAATTTAACTAAACAAGTGAACATAAGCATTCATAAACATTAAGTCAATTTGCGCCAAGATCTGTCCGTGTTGCTCGTAAATGTGGTAATTGTAACTCTTTCCACCGAGCGAGGCGATGAGCTAATCTGACTTCAGTATCATCTACGGTGTTGTTATGGCTGCGCGACAAGTTTTAAGAATCTCTAGTAAAGGACAATCATCTGCAAGTGTTAGCTAAAACAAAGAGAAAAAAAACATTAGTATATATGTTGTGAAGAGTAAAATCGAAAAGAATAAATGAAAAGATTTTAGAGGACATACCCTGATTTAATGAAATTGGTTAAGAATTATTAATATATGGATTTTGACATCCCCAAGTTCGAAGTGCTTCCTTCTTCCCGACGATATAGTGGGACATATGTGTAGTTGCACGTACCGTGCGCTACGACAATACACTGCAATGCAGACGCAACTAAACACCCCATGTCCGTCACAACAAACCAGTATTTTGGTGGTGCAAAACCATTCCAGTCCATCCAAGTGCCTCAAACGTCGCATCGACGTCACGTTTATGAAAAAAACACTCACGCAACTCGCGATAAAAAATGAGTTCCTACAACATCAGTCGCCTAATCATCCGCCACCCCTCGTCTGTGTCTGTGTCGTACATTGCATGATGTAGTGCTCTAAAACCACAGTTTTCATCCCCTTTGACATTATTCCAACTGATTACATACTCTTTCATCCAAATGGGAACGACCTCATGCCATTCTACTAAAATATTAGGGTTATGACTTGAAGTTTGCATAGGTTTAGTTCTCTTTAAAGGAGTTTTGGGTGGTAAATCGGTATTAGGAGATGGACTTGGCATTGATATAAGGTTCTTTCGGAATCGACCTCTTTGTTTTTTGGGTGGGGTACCCCCTAACTCCCAATCGGATGACAATCTTTTGTTTGAAATGTCCTTCGGTCTTCCTTTAGTCACAACCCTAGCAGGTTCCCGCAAATTGGTCCTCTCTAGAAAAGTAGTTTCTATAGCTTTATTTACAACTTCCAACTGACGAGTAGGTCTCAGATCTAGAAAATCTTTCTCGTAGAACTCCGACGTTAAATTTCTTGCAACTCGACGCGCGTCTCATCCTTCTTCATATAACCCCAAACAAAATGCATACACGACAGACCATGAGTCGTCGGAAATGAACATGCGCACGGACCATCGGGCTTGTCAGCACGAGATTTATTGTACTGATCGATAATAAGTAAAAAGCCTTGCGGGAGATGTTGTGGTGCAACGACTAAAATTGTTTAAAACAAGAACTCCATGTGATCTTTTTCGACATGCTCTCGTTGAACGAACCGAGAATCTTGTCTAACTGATGCCTCATCAAAGAGTGATAGAACCTGAAAACTGTATCCAACTTCACATAATTTGTTTTCATGAATTGTTGCAGAACAAAGTGCGCACTTTCTGCCCTGTAGAAAAATAACAAAGTTAACGTCAAATCGGGATGATTTACTTGTAAAAAAATTTAAACTGCTATGGAATACATACCTATTCGCCGTGTTACTTTCGAAGTTTAGATATTGATCCGTTCACGCGGAAACAATTCGTCTCTTGTGAGGATCTAGTCATTGCGTCCTCACATATTGCAGAAGATGTCATCTCCTTTTCCACTTCTTTTCAATTTGAGTTAACCGTCTCTCGTAAGACTCTTCTGTTTTGGATTTAAATAAACCCATGTAACCATTGACAAATATTCGAGCGAGTTCTTTATCCATTTGATCATTCCTAGCCCTTCCTTCAATGTTTTTGTATATGTGACGGCGACATAACAAGAACTGAGTTTTTGGGAAAATACGATGAAGAACATTCATAAGAGTCTTCTCTCGATTCGTGACAATTGTAGTTGGTGTCCTCTCGACGCGCCTACAAAACTTTGCAAGTTGCTCAATCGCCAAAACATAATTCACTTTCCTTCTCCATGGATAGAAATGCACTGGCAACGTTATATTTCAGGCATGTCGATGTAAACTCAACAATTTCAAAATATGGCATCTTGTATCTGTAAAAACATATCATCAAAACGCTGAGTTTACATACATAAAAAAAGGGCATCTTACGGAAAAGTTAAAAACTGTGAAAACTTTTGTGTTGGTGTTGTATGTTGAGTCCAATACCAATACGTAAGGGAATGCCTTAAGGAGGCAACTGATTCCGGATGTGCGGAGAAAATGTCGCTCACTTCACCGTCCTTGTTTCCTCTATGCTCACAGAAATAACCCTCTTTACGACATTCGAAAAAGAATTGTTGAGCAACTGTCCTTTGATCCAAACCTTCTTTACGTAATTTTCGCCTCTCGTTATAGATTTGTCTCATCCTGATGTTGTTACCTTTATCAATGCTCAAAGAACTGACAATTTGGACAGGGGTGCAATTACTGGTCCACATGTTCTTTACTAACTTCTTCTCCTCCTCATTCATCCTTCCCGCAAATGCATGACCCTTTAAATTTCTTCCAAACTTGTGATTATGAAAACCACACTGCACATGAACTTTCCATAAACCTTGGTAAGTCTCATAAAGCCTAATCAGGAATTCACACCCGCTCTTCTTCGTCGATGCATTCTTCCTCTGAACTGGTTGCACCTTTTTTGGATTGTATACTCCATATTTCTCGCACGAAAGCCATGTCTTTCTCAAACTTCCAAGGACCGATTTCTGTATGCGACTAACAGAAAAAACCATTTTATTTTCCTCTCCGACTTTTCGAACCCATTTCATGACCTCCGGTCGACTATTGAAGCTTCTGTCGGTTGTGAACAGGCTAGAGTAATCCTTACTCCTCGCTTTTGAGGCGGATGCATTTACGTTTTCTGTTGATCCTTTATCTATGCTAAGATTATCAACGTCCGCATCTATCTCCTCTAATCCCTAAAAAAAATAAAAAAACGGTTAATGTTCATTTTGTTATAGGGTGGTCCGTAGCGGAGAAAATAAGAATCTCCGCCACGGACAAAGTACTCTGTCCGTCACGGACAAAATTACTTTGTACGTGACGGACAGAGTAATTTTGTCCGTTACGGACATATTGTTTTCCCAATTTCGTTACAAGCCCTAAATAACGTTACATTCTTTCAAAATATGGCTAGAATCGATCAATGGTTAAAAATCTAAGTTCAATCACGATTGAAAACCTAAACTACGATTAAAGTTTTCAACTTTATTAATCAAAAAAATCAAATTTACTTACCTCAATATTATTTTCGTCTTCGTTCTCAAAACTCAAAGATATTTCTTTATCATCAATATCATAATCTTCCTCGTATGACATTGTTAAGTTGTTTTTTCAAAAAGAATAGACTATTTACTAGTTGAATTTGAGAAACAAGTATGAAAATAAGATTGAATGAGGGTTGAAGGGGATTGACTATGATTTTTATAGGATGAGAAAAAATTAATTTAAGATTTATGGTTGTTAAATTATGAATATAATGATATTATTTATCCGAAAATAACCTTTTTATTTATCCGAAAATTATGGAAATAATGATATTATTTATCTGAAAATAAGATTTATCTGAAAATAATGATATTATTTATTCGAAAATAAGATTTATGGTTGTTAAATTATGGAAATAATGATATTATTTATCCGAAAATAACCTTTTTATTTATCCAAAAATTATGGAAATAATGATATTATTTATCCGAAAATAAGATTTATGGTTGTTAAATTATGAAAATAATGATATTATTAATCCAAAAACAACCTTTTTTAATTTTATCAAAAATAAAAGATAAGTCGGTTGAAGCGTTTCCGGATTCTAGTGTCAAGGGTTGTCCGTCACGGACAACATAATATTGTCCGTCACGGACAAATTGAAGACATTTACTAAACAACGCACATTTGTCCGTTACAGACAAATGTGCTTGTTTAGTAAAAAAAAAGCGTTAAATAGTAGCCGCCTATTAATTGTGAAATCCAATTGTCCGGTTGGTATTAGGGAGAGAGGGACTATCAACCAGAAATCAAATCCCCATGACTACATTCGTTTATTAATTTTTCATATTTCTTATAGTAATTATAAAGTTACAATAAATATGTTTCATACTAGTGAAGTAAAATTAGAAGATAAATATTTCAATTCAGATAAAATTTATTGTAATAGATAATGACAAATTTGTCATTATTTGTTTAATCATGTTATTCCCCTATTTTTTTAAAAAAAATTTATTTATTTTTTTGAAAACGGAAAGCGGTTAGGAATGACTATCTCCTAGAGGTAGTCCATCATAAAGCATCCTTGCGGATAAGAACACGAGGTTCCGGATCGTCAGAAAATGGTGTGTTGGGGTTTGAAATTCCCAAATGGGTCAATCGGTCAGCAACACAGTTGATTTCTTTGAACGCATGCCTGACATGGACTTCCTCAAAGAAACGAAGATCCAGTTGGGAGACGGATACGACCATCTCGACCTCCCAGGGACAACTCCAAAGTCCTTGGAGTGTCTTGATAACACATAAGTTATCACCTTCAATTTCAATCTTTTTTATGCTAAGCTGTATAGCTTCTTTTAGACCAGCTTTCAGCGTGAATGCTTCTGCTTTAATGACCAAGTTGAAGTTGTTTTTCCTAGCATCCAAGCTAATAACTTACCATGATGATTTGGTATAACAAAACCACTAGATGTTATACCCGAATCAAGTTCTGATCCATAAAAGTTGAGTTTGTGATAACCAAGTTTTTGTTTATCCCATTTGATATTATTTTTTTTCCTTATGTTGGATATGTTGTTCTTTTGTACATGTTTAAAATTATAATCGTCATCATCAGTAAAGTGATTTTTCCAATTTTAAAATTGGTTTTTGATGACGTTTAGGATGTTGTAATCCAAGCCGATTGTATCATTATTAAAAATAATTTTATTCCCGAAAAACCAAATACTCCACCAAATAGGTGAGAGGCGTGAAAATTTTATTAGTCCGATCTTGTTTTTAATTTCCAGCAAAAGGTCGTGTGGTTTTTTTATTATGTGTATTAATGTTATTGAGGTTGTGATCACATTTTTGCTGTAGGGGCACTCAGAAAGAAGGTGTACAAGGTCTTCGAGTTGGTGATTGCAGAATTCACAGTTTTTAGTAACATCAATTCTTCTTTCATTGAGTTTTGCTTTAGTCGGGATACCATTTTTGGAGATTTTCCATATGAAGATTTTGATTTTTGGTTGAGTGTCTTTTCCATATCCAATCACAAGAATAGTCAAGAAGCCATCCAAACTCCTTCTCGATCATTTCCGAGGCTGATTTTGTGGAGAACCAGCCATTCGAACTACTTCTCCAGTATAACATGTCTTGTATATCATTTGTTGAGATTATTAATTCCATAATTCTTTTCGTAATTGTTAGACGGATGATGTCTTGAAGTTCATATTTTATTTTGGAGGTATCTCATTCGTTTGATTTGATAAAGTGGCTTACTTTGATATGAGTATTGATTAGATTGATGTTGTGTACCAATTTGATTAGGGGAGTCGTTGTGACCCGGTTATCTTGCCAAAAATTAATGGTTTTCCCATTTTCTACCTGCCAAATAATTTCGTTCTTAAATTCGGATTTGAGTTTTATAAGGTTTTTCCATTACCAAGGTTGGTCCTTTTGGGTGATACTGTAGAATGTTATATTCCTTAGATATTTTTCGTTAACAATTTTTACCCATATGTTCTCCAGTTCGGCAAGAAATTTTCATAATAGTTTCATTTGAGGGGCTTTATTTGCGGTAAGGGACTTTCTTAGCCCGAGTCCACCATTTCTTTTTGGTTTACAAATTGAATCCCAGCTGATCAAAGGCCTATGGTTGTCGCCTTTGTTCCAAAAGCATTTTTTATACGTTTTATCAAGTTCGTCCAAATTGTACATTGGAAGCATAAATCCTTGCATTACAATGGATGGTTTAGTTGTCAAGTTATGCTTTATGAGTATATTTCTGCCTTCTTGTGAACGAGAGTTCGCTTTCCATTTACAAAGTTGTTGCTTGGATTTATTGTTAATGTTGTCGAAAGTCTCTTTGTTAACTCTACCGTTAATAATAGGATAACCAAGATAGATGTTATTCCCCTAATAATTTATAGGTCTAGGATATCTACTAAATAAAATTTAGCATTGAGTGCATTTCATCCAATTCTCTCCAATTTTTGTTAGCTCCATGTAAATTGTGATTGACAACGTGCATTTAATATATGTTTAAAGTGTGCAATTGTATAGTATATGCGATACTAATAAGCGGTCTTTTTAGGTGTGAAGGAGAGTCAGTGGTCTCCGACCCGTTATATCATCACGTAAAAGATCAACTACACCCTCCGGCGGATCACACAATACATTCAATCCAATAGGAAGGTTTAAAGAAAAACTAGCAATAAAGTCTGCTACTCTCTTCGCCTCATGGAAGGCATGCCGAAACTGGATAGTCCAGTCTCTTCTCAAAAAGTCTTGACACGTGTGTACTAGACTGGCAAGAGGATGGTGTGGGGGGGAGGGGGGGGGGGCAATATGCTTTTTAACAAGTTCGGTTCCCAATTGAGAATCAGTTTCAATGATAACCAAACAGTAACCCAACTCTCAAGCAATCTTGAGTCCATGCACCAGACCCCATAACTCAGCCATGGGGACTGAGCATATACCAAGATTATCGCCAAACCCACTCAACCATTCTCTTGCATTATTTCTAAACACCCCAACCGCCGAGGCATAACCGTCTTTGGTCTTCGCACCATCCGTGTTGACTTTGACGTAAACTATTGGTGGGTGTTCCCAAGCAACATTCATAGTGCTCTTGATAGTGCTCTTTTGGTTCTTATACCTTCTACTCCAGACATCGATATATTCCTTGGTGTTCCCAAGCTACATTCGGATCGATTTTGAAGCTATGCCTACCCATTGTCTTGTGGTGTGTTCTTCTCTAGGGGCTCCTCTCCGCCTTCCAATATGCCCTTTTTCATTGCTGATCACATTGGTTTCATCTCCAAGGCCATGCACAAGGCCAAGTCGAAGAACACTCCCGAGTCCAAGGTATGAGTTGACACTTAATAGCGTATGTTACATGATGGATGACTCAAGATGATCTTGGATGGAGATGTTAGACTTGAGGCTAGTTGTGTTGCGGTTGGTGGTCTCCTTAGGGATATGTATGGATAGTGGGTTGGAAGGTTCCTCTTTAACATTGACCACGCGACGGTCCCAATGGCGGAATTATGGGGCTTCTGCACGAGCCTATACCTTACAGGGTCTAATTTTACCAACCAAATCCCAGATCCACCAAATTCAGACCCTTTGCGTAAATGAGAACTCGTTAAATCTAATTTTTACTACACTCATGTACAAGGTTTTTTTTTCATAAAATTCAAATAATAAAAAAATCTCATTTAAACCACAACCACAACATCTAACTACAAATCACAAATCTAAACTCTAACTCTAATTTACTAAACACGCCCCTTAGACTAATTTTATTTCCCTCCTCTTGACTATTTTCTCCCCGTTCTCATTTTGAATGAGCAACCAAAAGGACTCTAAAATTCGATAAACAAGTCTCAGAATTCGATCTGTTCTTTCTATAACTTTTTTTGACAAAAAAGGTCGGAAACATAAGTGTCAACGCATGCAGAAATATCTGGATTTACAACACTATATGTACATGAAGTTAAAATATTAAACCCATTTGTGCAAAACAAATTCAAAACTCCAATAAAAATGTTAGAAAAATCACAAGATAATCTAACCGGTAAAATCACTAGAAAGCAGCAAAGTTAGGTTAAAGAGCCATATAAACAGGAAAATGTGGCAGAAAGCAAGCCTGGATCATTATAGGGTTTAGGAGGAAGACGGCTCGGCTCCATCATGAAGAGCACAGCAGGTTGTTGCTTTATGATGCCCTTGATACACTTGGATTACTTCACCGGTTGACATTGACCATAGTCTTGCCGTTGTATCTGAAGACGCTGCATCACCCCAAGAAACAAAAATACTGTTAGGATCATTTACTAATATTAGTTGTTAATCATGATCCTGAACAATTGTGAGAAATGACTGATCTTGCATCCCATCACAGCCTCCATATGACACTGTTTAATTAAAAGACAATTTTTCCCTTCTAAAATGGCAATTTACCAGTAATGAGGTACGCGCCATCTACAGAGAACACACAATCCCACACCCACCGTTGGTGTCCTGTAAAAATAGAAATCATATCAAGCTCTAAGTAGAATGAACATTTTTGTAATGGAAAGAACAAGGCTGTCATAAGAATTTGATGGTACCTTTTAAAGTTTTTTCCAGGGAGAAACGATTGTCCACATTCCATATTTTGACAGTATGGTCAGATGATGCCGTAGCTAAATATCTGGATGGGAAGAGAAAATTATAATATATTATGTTAAATCAGTAAAGTCTGATTGAATATAAATCAAGTTGTAGTTATGAGACCATAATAGAACAATGCTTTACTTTTGACTGCTGAGAAAGATCTATGAACATTAGAGTAGCTACTGAGCATATGTAAACCTTCTAAGGCAACCTGGTCGCGTTTTGTAATATTAAGATGAACAATACTGAATATAAGGATCAATAGAATAGCTCATGGATTTTTAAGGGATAGGTTGGCTCGTATAACATTTGCAAGGGCGTAGTAGTGAGGAATTATGAGCCACCACCAGATATCCAGAACCCAAAAGTATGCCATGCAGTAGCCTCAAGCACATGTTCCAGACTGAGCTTTATGCTCAAGCACATGTTCACGGTATACAATCAGTAGCCTCAAGCACATGCTCCGGGCTGAGATTTATGCTCAGGTTCATGGTATAAAGATCAGTGCGTCCACATGAAGACATGCAAGTCAAAGACGACAAGAAGAAACAAGTTCCCAAAAAAAAAAGGAAAAAAGTGCTCATGGATTATGGGTTTTTCTTTCCTTTTGGGGAATGGGGGGTTGCAGGGTACAGCCAAATATCTATTGACAATATGACAACTTAACGAGTCATCAGAATCAAACCTGTTTGGCTCACAAAATTCAGGTGACAGCAGACATTTGAGGATGTATCCGTCATGTGCTTGAAGCCTATGAAGTGGCTCAAAGTTCGTCATGGTCTACCAAAGATGAAAAGTATAGGATAAATGATAAAACATGATTCTTTAATGTCAAGGTAAAACAAAAAGAATGTGTACCTGAGTTCCACGCATCAAACGCCAAACATAACATGTACCGTGATTGTTGGCAGCAACAACCATAGTCCCATCCCACATTACAGTTAACGACCTCACGGCAGTGTCCACCTCTGGCACCTGAAATGTGATTGAGGTGCAATTTAGCAACCGTTTCATTTAATATTATATAGAAAAAAGTTGTTCCATAACATATATTAATGCAAGTCTTCTAGTCTTATCATTCCCTGTCTAAAGTTTAAGTACAAGCAACATTAGGTTATCATCTTGCTTATAATACACAGGTGTGGAGGTGAAAGACAAAATTTGTGAGAACCTCTTGGAATAAAAACTGTTGTTTGACCATTATTGTCACTGAAAACCTCACAAATAAAGTAAATAACCATAAACATTGTACCAATTCACAGCTGCATGAATTTGCTGTCAAATCCCAAACACGAATATTGCCATTCTGGTCCCCAGATATCAATTCAGTCTGAAAAAAACAAATAGAAGCAAGAGGGTGAACTACAACACATTGTTCTCCAAAGCAACATAAACGTATCAATTCATATATTGAAGATGATTGGAAGATGTAAATATAAATTGAAAAAGTATGCAAGAACTAGACTGCCTGATCCCCAAGTTCGTGACGCACCCAAGTACAGGGTTTAAATATTATCCTAACATAGAATTTCACCCTGAAGTCATTTATCCAAACTATTTAAATATAATATCCAACACTATTAATTTTTCTGGAATTTCCCTCAGCACCCTTAAGTAGACAGTGAATGTATGATCTATTACACTTATTCTAATAGATAACAATGGTCTGCAATCAAAATTGAGTTGAAAAAGTTTATCCATAATGCAAAGCCTCAAAGTTGAGATCAAACCTCAAAAGAGTCCAACATCTTTTTTTTTTTTTTTTTATTATATATTTATTTTTTCTTCCAAAGCATTAAGTGAGAGAGGATGAAGATGAAAGGCTTAAGTTTATTCATAGCATTTGTCTGATATTTATAATTACAACTTAGACAGATTATTAAGACTCACCAACTTAAACCTAGAAACTCTAATAGAACAATAAATATATCCAACTAAGACAGAATATCCATGCCAAGCTTGGATGTAAGCCATTCAAACCCCTTGGTGAGAAGATCTGCAAGCTGAAATTCAGATGGAACATAAGATATTTGGATGATTCCTGCATCAATTTTTTCTTTGATAATCTCCACATGCTTTGTCTTGTCATGTTGAACTGGATCATGAGCAATACTGATGGCAGACTTATTGTCACAAAATAGCTTCATAGGATCTTCCCATTTCACTCTTAAGTCATTCAGAATGATTCTCATCACAAATTACATGTGCTGTTGCACGAAATTCAGCCTCGGCACTTGATCGTACAACAACCCCTTGCTTCTTACTTATCCAAGCAACCGGATTCCCACCGAGATAGATACAATAACCCGTGGTCGAACGTCTAGTTACAATATCACCAGCATAGTCGGCATCTGAATAAGCTTCAAGCAAATACTTGTTATTTTTGCTGAACAAGATACCCTTTCCCGTAGTGCCTTTAAGGTATCTAAGTACCTTATAAGCAGCTTGAAGATGCGATTTTCTAGGATCTTGCATGAATTGACTGATGACACTTACAGAGAAAGCGATGTCTGGTCTAGTGTGAGCAAGATATATTAATTTGCCACACAATTTCTGATACAATTTATTGTCCACTGTTGGTTCAGTTTCAGTCTTACCAACTTTCTGATTGTAGTCAATGGGAGTGGTAACTGGCTTGCAATCTTCCATCTCTGCCTCTTGGAGAAGATCCTTGATATATTTTTGTTGGGAGATAAATATACCAGATTTGGATCAAGCTACTTCAATCCCCAAAAAATACTTCAATCGACCAAGCTCCTTGACCTCAAATTCTCGAGTGAGTGTGGCCTTGAGGCGAGCTTGCTCAATCAAACCATTTCCCGTCAGAATTATATCATCCACATAAACAAGAAGGATGCTTACTCCCCCGGAGTCGGAGTGCCTTACAAATAAAGTATGGTCACCCTGACTCTGAGTAAACCCGGCAGCCTGCATCACACCTCAAAATCTGCCAAACCAGGCACGAGGAGATTGTTTCAACCCATACAAGGCTTTCTTTAGTTTGCAAACATGGTGAGGAGATGTGGATGAACAACCAGGAGGTAAGCTAGTATAAATATCCTCTTTGAGATACCCGTTGAGGAAAGCATTCTTCACATCAAACTGATATAACTCCCAATCGAGATGAGTGACAATGGATAAAAGCAAGCGAACGGTATTCATCTTTGCAACCGGAGCAAATGTCTCTTGATAATCCAAGCCATAAGTTTGAGTGAAGCCTCGAGGTACAAGGCGTGCTTTGTACCTAGCTAGGGATCCATCAACGTGGTACTTAACAACGTACACCCACTTGCAACTCACAATGTTATGACCAAGAAGGCTGTCCACTAACTCCCATGTGTGATTGGCCTCAAGGGCCGCCATCTCTTCTGTCATGGCTTGTCTCCACTAAGCAGATTGGAATGCTTCCCTAGCAGTCTTAGGAACACGAATCTGATCAAGATTAGTCAGAAATTTCCGATGTTGATCAGAAAATCTGTCCAAGGAAGCATAATTAGATAAGGGGTAGAAGGGTCGTTGTGTACAAGCCCTAGAACCTTTTCGAAGAGCAATGGGCAAATCATGTGACAAAGATGGGAGTGTAGCAGGTGCAAGACTTGGATCAGGAACTGAATCGTGAGAGGAAGTGGGACACTGCCTAAAATACACCTTCTTAAATCGGGGAGAGGTAATTTGCGGAAGTGGTGGGACTGAGGGTGAGATCAGTGTGTCCGGTAATGAGGTTGGTTCAACCAAAGGTGAGGTAAATGAATGTTTGGCTGGAGTAATGGGGGGTTGATCAATGATTTCAGCATCTACAGAGTAATTGGTTCCATGAGAAGGAAAAGAAACAACAGCGGGAGGAGAATGCTTAGTTATACCAGATTGGAAATTCTCTATTATGATGGGAGCCACAAGTGGACTTGTGTTGGTCAACATATCTCCTGAAAAGGAGTCCTCGGACTCAAGTGTAGTTGGGTCTGGTGCGGGATTTGACGAGAGGCTATAATAAGGGGTATTTTCAGCAAAGGTAAGGTTTGCAGTAACATAGGTTTGTTTGGTAAGAGGACAATAACACTTGTAACCCTTCTTAGTGTTGGAATACGAATATCCTATGAAGATGCATTTATGAGCCCGGGGATCAAGTTTACCCCTACTTGGAGAATGAACATGCACATACACAGTGCAACTAAAGACCTTAGGTTCTAACCTATGATCAATTGAGAGATTAGGGAAGAATGATTGAAGGTGTTTGATAGGAGATTGGTACTTAAGGGTTCTAGAAGGAGTTCGGTTTATCAAATAAACGGTTGTGAGAGTCGCTTCTCCGAACATTAGACTGAAACATGACAACCTAGTAACATTAAGAATGTGTCCATTCTTTCGTTTAGCAAGGCCATTTTGTTGTGGTGTATACACACAAGATGAGTCATTAATGATGCCTTTTGTGGTGAAGAAGGAGGAAAGGGTTTGGTTAAAGTAATCTTTGGCATTATCAGATCGAAATCGACGAATGGAACTGCCAAATTGATTGAGGATCATAGCATAAAATGCTGGAATGATAGTACTAGCTTCAGACTTGTGTTCAAGCAAGAACAACCATGTAACCCGAGCGCAATCATTAATCAAGGTAAGAAACCAACTAGACCCATTTATTGGTGCAGGACCCCAAATATCACTGTGGATTAGCTCGAAAGGAATCAAACATCTTTTGTCCCTGACGGAAAAGGAGACACGTTTGTGTTTAGCTTTTTTGCAAGTAGGACATACAAGATTTTCTGATTCTAATCCAATAAAAAGACTAGGAAGCAAGTGTTTCATAAGAGAAAGGGATGGATGACCAAGGCGTTGGTGTTGGAGCCACAATTTGGTTGTTTTTTTGGTGCTTAGATAGGTGGAGGCAGTAGAGTTCTCCAAGGAGTAAAGGCCCCCACTTTCTTTCCCACGTCCAATTATCGTCCCCGAAACCAACTCTTGTATTACAAAACCAGATAGAGAGAAAACAATTTCACAGTTAAGATCATGAATCAACTTCTTAACTGATATGAGATTAGATGAGAGTGTGGGAATGAATAAAACATCATAAAGAGGCAAAGAGGGGAATGCAGTAATAGTGTCACTCCCCAAGATGGGTGATGAGGACCGATTTGCTGTAATGAGTTGCTTTTGACAACTAAAGGGGGTATATGAAGAATACAGAGAATGATCATTGGTCATATGATCTGTTGCACCGCTGTCCAGAATCCATTGCTGGTCAAAAAAGTGTTTTTGTGTACTCGTGAGACCCAAAGGCTCGCAATACAGCGAACTAAAGGAACGTGAAACTGCCTTCAACATATTCTGTAGGCGTTTGATTTCAGTTGCTATTTCAACAGGAGTAAAAATTGAGGTCATGGCGGAATAGGTGGTGGATAGGGTTTGGCAGCAAAGGTGGTGGCCAAACTGATGTTGGTGAAGCCTAGGGTTGGCAGCAAAGGTGGCGGCCAGAGGTTTAAATCTTAAATCTCTCAATAGCTCTGATACCATGAAAGATGATGAAGATGAAAGACTTAATTTTATTCATAGCATTTGTCTGATATTTATAATTACAACTTAGACATATTATCTCACCAACTTAAACCTAGAAACTCTAAGAGAACAATAAATATATCCAGCTAAGACATAATAATTAATTACAGCAGTAATTAATTATTATAGGGACTCATCTAACAACTTTATTGTCTAACATTAAGGAAGAAAGAAATTTAGCAAACACAAAGAATGGGAGATATAGAACACATCAAGAATATTGGCTTAAACTCTCACCTGATTTGGGTGCAGAACTACAGTATTGACAGCACCACGGCTCTCATATTCCCTTTGACAGCCAGGAGCCCTAAAATGAATACAGAACAAAACTAGTCTAAGTTATTAGTACTCGAAATGCAGCAAGAAACGTTATAAATCTTGATATGCTTGTTAACCTAAGATCCCAAATCTTGACAGTGCCATCTTCTGACCCAGAATACATCCACTTCCCATCACATTGAAACCCAACTGCCGTGACATTACCCGTATGGGAATCATAGCTCATCACCTGCCCATTTTGAAAAATTATTTTTACCCACATGTATCCAAAACAGAAAAAGATGGGGAATGATTGTATGCAAGATTATGACATTTCAGCATACAGGTTGGTTGCTGTTTGAGTTGACATCGAACAAACGAATATGCGGATTCCCAGCTGCAGCCAAGTAGCGTTTTTCTGGAGTAATCTCCAGCCTATTAACTTGCTGAAACCATGGGGACATAAAATAAGGGAGGAATAAAAAATCAATTACAACTCAGAAACGGAAACAAATAATGAACAACCAACAAAGAAAAGTTTCAAGGGGAGAATGTGGAACAGGAAAAATTACAGAATCAGGATACTGGATAGTCCGATAGCATTTTCCGCTCTCGGCTTCCCAAAATCGAATGGTATGGTCGTAGCTAGCAGTTGCTAAAATCACCGATGGTTGACTCATCTTTGATCAGCCTCACTCTCCCCTGTTCAATATTTAAATCTTCCAATTACCATTGTTCAGGACTAGACGATAGCAAGTAGACCTAATAAAAGGCAAAAATAAATGAATCGGCCATTAATTGCAAATGGGGGCCCAACTAAGACAATCAAGTGAGCAAATCCCCACCAAACTAGTTGGTCCAACAAGAACATGAGTTTATTCCATGGACAAATTGACAACACATCAACAACAAAACCCGATAACTAATGCTGTTAGACTCTGCACCAAGCCTCCATTTATATTAACAGGCATTTTACTCTAACAAAGGGACATTGGGAAACTTTTCATAACTCAAAACCATATTTCAAAGAGCTCGTGAGAAGGGCAAAAAAAAAAGTTCCTAGGCAGAAGGCAATAATCTGACAATGGGCATTCTTTGGATAATCTTGCAACATATTCAAGACAGCTTAGACAGGAATAGTATAATTAGAACAAAAGTTCTACATGAACTAGTCTCAAACATTTCGTCAATCATGTAATAGGCACCAACGGAGTGTATTCCAGGACCAAAGTAAACGCTTAGTTTAACCACACTGTGAAGTTCGATACACTAATCTAGAGAGTACTTTTTAATTTATGTGCTTTCTCTTCACCAGCAGAGGGCAATCGCGTCAAGAGGAGATACTGATTCGTTCATATGAAGAGTTGCACAAAAGCAAGCTTTGTCAACTTGGTATGTGGGATAGACAAAAGTAAAAAAAACTCAAATCCTCAACCAACGAATTAGATAATTTACTTGCAGTTTCTAGTAACAGATTACAAAGGAAAATGTAGATCATTTCCAAATCCTGATATTTGCAGGGAAACATAAAAGCACACCTTGAGAGAGGAAGAGAGCTTCAGCTAACCCCAATCGTTGACGAGGTCGCTAGATCACAAGTAGCTGCCGGAAACCGGGTAAGAGGGTGATGGGATCGCCGTGAACGCAGTTCCGGTGGCGGTGAGGTCGTCCGTCGGGGTCGCCCGTAGCCAGGTTAGGGGAAGCGCTGGAGAAGAGGGGAGATCTCTTGAATTGATAGTTTGATACTTTTAAGTTTGGAAATTAGGGATTATGTCGAATGACTTCGTATAAATCTCATTTCATTTCTGCCGCTAATGCAAGGTATTAAATTTATGAACCGGGTTCAAAACACACTTCTTCGAGTGCATTGAAGTTGAAACCATATAATAAGAGACGTCGTCTACCGCCGCCCATCACCATTCTTGAAAAAATCGAACATAAATTCAAAAAAAGTTCACTTTTAAATCCGGTAGAGCATATGTAGACGAGACAAGATATGAGCAGATGTCAACCTCTTTTTCAGCTCCTCGAAGCTCTGCAGGCACGGCTCGAATCATACAAATCTCGTAGACTTTCTCAACAAGGAAGTGAGCGGTCGGGCGATAACTGAAAAACCCTCCACAAAACGCCTGTACTAACCCGCCAATCCTAAGAAGTTGCGTACCTCCTTGACGTTCTTAAGAGGCGGTCACGATGCTACTAACTCGATCTTCGTTAGATCTACCTTGATCCCTTCAGCTGAAACGATGTGGCTAAGAAATGCTACCTCGGACATCCAAAACTCACACTTAGAGATCATGGCGTATAGCTCTCTATCCTGCAGGACTTGGAGTACGATCTTCTTACGAGAGTATACTAGAATGTCATATATAAAGACAACTACAAACTGATCTAGGAAGTCGATGAAGATGTTGTTCATCAACTCCATGAAAAATGCGGGTGCATTTGTGATTTCGAATGACATCACTACAAACTCGTAGTGGTCATTCCTGGTCCGCAATGCCGTCTTGGCTATGTCCTGCTCTCTCACCTCAGCTGGTGATATCCGGATCTCAAATCGATCATCAAAAATACTGAAACTCCATGCAGTTGATCCAAAAGATCGTCGATACGGGGCAATGGGTACTTATTCTTGATCGTCGCCTTGTTAAGCTCTCGGTAGTTGATACATAGTCTCATTGACCTGTCTTTCTTCTTGACGAAGAGTACTCGTGCGCCCCAAGGAGATCACTAGGGCGGATGAAGCCCTTCTCTGCTTACTCCTTGAGCTACTTCTTAAGCTCAAGCATCGCCATACGGTAAGGAGCCTTTGAGATCGGTCTCGTACCGGGATCTAAGTCAATGTCAAAGTCTACACTCCTTTGGGAGGTAAACTTGATGGCTCTCCGAAGATGTCGGTAAACTCGCATGCTACCGGAATCTCCTCCAAAGTTGGACTAGCACTATTCTTCATGGCATAGCACCAATAAGCTCTTTGCAACCCTGACCAATAAGTCTCGCAGCTCGGGCTGCACTGATGACTATACCGGTCTTTCCTAGGTCCCGTCCTCTGAAGATCTCAACATGGCATGCGTCTGGAGTTACCGTTACTGTCCTCTAGCCGATGTCTAGAACTGCTCGATGTCGATCCACTCAATTCATACCCAGGATAACTTCTTCATGTACTAAGTACACGACGAAGAAGTCAGCTGGTCAACCGCGACCTCTCAATCTAATAGGGCAATCGCAAACCTCTCGTTTACCTCTAATCTTACCCCATCGGGTAATCCTATAAAGAAGGGTCTCCCTTCTACAATAACTAAGACAAATCTATCTACACAAGTATCAGATATAAAAGAATGCGTAGCACCGGTATCGAAAAGAACTCTGACAGGAAAACCATTAATATGAATGGTACATGTGGTCGTTGGCGTTGTCGGCTCTACAACACTCCTCAGCTCATACACTCTAGCTGATGCATCTCTGGTGTATACAGAACCACCAACTCGTCCTCTACCTCTCCCTTGTCCCGGAGTGGAACCCTGAGGAGCGGTAAAACTAGGAGCTCTCTGCTGCTGCTGGTACTGAGGTCTCTGCCGTTCTCCTGCAACGCTAGCAGGTGAAGATCCTTGTTGAGATAGCGTCTTGCCTTGACGGAAAAACGCAGCTCTGTGTTCTGGCTTGCCACAAGAGAAAAAAGTCACAACAACCTTCTTACAATCAACCCTCATGTGTCCGACACCTCCGCAGTTAAAGCACTGCCGTCCTCTGTCGGAACTATGACTGCTAAAAACCAGAACGTCCCGACATCTGACTACGCTCAAACCCAGCTGCTCCAGCTCCAACACTGTTTGGTCCAGTCCTTTGTCTCTTTCCAGGACCTCCTGACTAAGAAGCTCTCCTCTGACCCGGTCGGTCTCTCATAAACAGATGCTCTATCCTGATTGTCCGTCAAAGAATCACAACGGAAACCAGCAAGATAAGAGCGGGTAGACTCTCTCAACCTCTGAGAGAAAAAATAAACATGTTGATCCTCAGGTGGTGTAGATGGACCCATTAGAGATAGCTCCTCTTGAAACTTGCTGACAATCTCAGCAATAGGCAAATCCTCAAATTCGGCCTCGAGGAAATCCTGAAGACGGTCTCTCCTCATAGCTGCAGGGCAGTATCGATCCCTGATCACCGTCTTTATCTGCTCATAGCTGGTAACCTTACTACGAGTAGTCCTCCACCAGGAATGAGCCTGGTTCTTAAGCAGTGTATGTGCTATGTCGACTCGACATCCATATGGGCAACCGATTGCCTCCATAGTAGAATCAAACTGTCCTAGCCACAACTCCACTGTTCAGTCCAAACGGTGTGTGCAAGCTTTAAATTTATAACCCTAGATGTAAGCTTAAAACAAGGATGTGAACCCGCAGTGTACGGGTCAATCGTAGTAAAAAACAAGAAATTGCAGGGGTCGATCGCAGGGACTTAGTGAAACAAAGCAGGAATAGGTTGTCAATGCAACTACTAACCACAAAAGCGATTAAAACAATCAAAGATGATAAAAAGTCAATTAAAGAAATATGCAATTCTAGGGATTAAAGCATCTAGTTGTGGTTCCAACTCAAGATCTAAAGATAAGCGGACAAAGCTGAGATTTTTGCAAAGGGAAGATGTTACTAAAGTGGAATAGATCACCGGGTAAGTCTCACTACTCTCAATCCCAAACCGTAACTCCTATTACCGGGTAAGTCTCAAGGAATTAAGGAAAAGAACTATAACCTCAAACTAACACTCCAACTAAGGGAATAGAATCAACCTTTACCGGGTAAGTCCCAGGCTAACTCACAAAGATGGAATGGAAGCACACTCAAACCCCAATAAAGGATAAACCTTTACTACCTACACTTATGATCTTAGGTAAACAAAAGGAATTACCGGGTAAGTCTCATCCTAAGCTTGCATTGAACCAGGAAAGGTGTAATAAGAATAGGATTTGGCAAACTCTAACACTTAACTCTCAGTTTTGGATCAGGTAAGTCACCTCGGTCAGAAGAATTCCACCCCGGCCAAGATGTTCATCGATTGAGTGAGATGTTCTAGGGTTAAGTATAAAGACTCGAACTTTCAGGGTCCTACTGTGATTAAGATTATTCTATAATTGTTTTTCCCACAACCTTCAACCAATCACCCTAGAATCACACAAGGAAATTAGCCACTCATCATCATGAAAGAAATAATCAAATATAAGGGAAGAAAGAGAATAATTGAACACAAAAAACCTTAAGAGAAAGGCTTAAATAACTGAATCAATTATCAATCAAACAAGCGTTCCTTGGATCAAAATCCAATAAGACAATCAACAAAGAAGGGAATCTAAGAGAATCTTACAAAACCCTTCACAAAAGCTATAAAAGCTATCAACTTTCTTCCTTAAATCTTCCTTCAACCTTCAAAAAGGTTCTTCAAATCTCCCAACTATAGTGGAATAAAACGGCTGCTCTAAGCGTCTTCCGGGTGATAGCGGATGTCTAAGCACGATCGGATTTGTGGAAAATCCGACCCTTTTTATAGGAAAATTACCCTCCAAAGATAAGATATCTTAGAAAGATCTTTTTCCATAAAAATAGGTAAAATATATGGGCTAAATTATCTTCTTCCTTCCAGGAATCCAGCCTAAAAATATAAGATTCTCTATTCAAAAATAAAAGATCTCAGCCAAGAATAAAATATTCTTGCCGCGTCCAAGGTGTTCGCCTCGGTCGAGTCAGCTCCTCTGGATCACCTCGGTCGAGATGGTACTGTAGCTGACCGAGGTGAATCACAACTGAATGTGAAATCTCTCAAATCTGGTCCAAAGTGAATCTCTAATTCAATTCCATGATTCCTGGATTATTCCTTAAGCTCCTGAATGTAGCTCCAATGACTCCTTAGCTCCTTTTGCTCCATTTTGATGCAAAACGTGCCATTTTACCTACGATTACAACGAAATTTGGTGTAGACCTCGATTCCCGCAAAAGTAGATGAAACGACAACATAATCACATAATATACATTCAAACATTCAGATTAATGAAGATAAAACGTCTAAACATGCCCCAAAATATAGACAATAATTCATGCTATCATCCACCTCTAATATTGTCTTCCCCATGAAAGAAGGAACCTTCAGCTGGTTGAAAGCCTTCAACCAACTGTCGGACCTCAGCTCTCTCGTCTCAACTGGTGCTCTAACGACCTTAACAACTCTAGCAGGTGCAGTAACAACTTGGGTAACTCTCTGCGAAACATCAGCTGATTTTGCGGGAACTGGCGGTCTTGGTGCAGGTCATCCAGTCCTGATAGCCTCCCCGACTCTCTACACATAGTCGCGATATGCAGAAGCTCTAATAAATACTCGACCGAACTTGGTCGACTGCGCTCTTTGTGCTACGGGCCTAGCAGCAGTCCCGTTCCCAACCTCAGGAACAACACTCTCAACAACTTCCTCAACGAACGCCTCAACAATAGGCGGATCTACAACTAAGGCTTGGCTCAATGGCTCCGACCTCTAGCTAGTAGAGGTCTCCCTACACGTCCTCATCCATGGATGGCAGGTGGAAGAGGTGGTCGACTCCTTCCTCACCCCATAGCAGATGCAACTCTAGTACACTTCATTTGCAATGAGGATATATATAAGGCCACGCTACAACTAAAATAGAAATTCAAGAAAAGCATATAAAGGTCAACATCAAAGAAACACTAACTGCTAAGATCCGCGGAGGTAGTGGTGGTTGTCCGTACATCTATCTCAGACGGATAAGTTTAAAACAAAACCCTCTTTTGAAAACGTAGACCCTTATGGGTTCTATTTATTTATCTATCCGACCTTTAGAAGATTTTGAGTGCCATTGTTGCCAACATAGAGCTCTAATATCATATTGTAACATCCCAAGTTCTGGGAACTTGAAGCGTTATGGGCTAGGACCTCACAATGGGTCCCGACCCTCAGATTAACAACGACACAACAAATCTTACAACAAGACATTGACAAATGAAAACCAAAACTCAATATAAAACCCAAGTTTTAAACAAAAGGAAGCGTAAAAGACTCGTAACCGAGCTCGAAACAAAAGGGAAACAACAACTGAAATATAAACCCGATCCCGTCCTATAATGTACGAGAACCCCAGCTGACCACACCGTCCGGATCACTCAGCAACACCTAGATCCTACAAGGCATCTACAACATCGGTATAAACCGTTAGCTAACATTCTAGATATCAGAAAGACGGTAAAGACACAAATACACATAAGGTAATATAAACACATTAACATGCTCACACACAACCGGTTATTATCTTTCATTATGACATCCAATTACTAATTTAACTTAAGGTTGTTACATGAGAGTCGTTGCGATCTCGCCTCTGTCCCCTTTCACCAACATGAATAGAACGTATGCATCCTTCTGTCACCTACTAGAGTGGTCGCAAGAGCACCTTCCAGTTTCCCCATTCTGAACTGGACAAGCGGTAACTGCCCAGTTATAATACACATGAGACAATTACGGTTATAAAGGTCAATCCTAGTTCCGGTTATCAGTTATAACAATAAAAGCTGCACAAACAAGTCAAAACAATCAAACCAATACACGGAATGATGCTAAGTAAGTCCAATGGACTTACCACACTCGAAGGTAACTCAAAGCTCAACAAACAACTCAAATAACCTAAGGAAAGAAGAACGGAAAGTTTGTTCATACAAGGCATCACAATCAGGAACCGAAATGATTGCTATAAGTCTATAACTTATAGTTTCCATGATCCACAAGGGATCTCCACAAGTTAAGGTCTCAACCTTAGTCTTACAAAGTACTAAGGGTCAACAACAACAACAAGGACCAAGAAAAAGAACGAGGAAAGCAAGGAAGGAAACAACTCAACAAAGACGGGATCTACTATAGAGGAAACCGTAGGGGTGGCTGAATAAGACGCAAGGGTAGCAACTGGCAGGGGCGGCACTCAGAGGCGCGGGGGCGGATCTTTGACAGAAGCGACTGTCGGCTTCTCGATGATAGCAGAACCACGACAAGGCCAAAGCTTGCTCTTTCCACACTTCACAACTCAACCAAGGGAGCCTGTGAACATCAACGGGTCAACAACGGACCGCTCCACAAGAATTAAGAGTCAAATTTGATTATTGGAGAAGAAGAAAAGAGAAAACGAAGGGAGAAACGAAACAGAAGGGAAGCAAGGTGCAGCAACACATGAACGTGATAAAGAACAAGAGAGGAAGAACTTACACGTTCAGTAAGATCACAGAAAACAAGGGTAACGGCTGTAGCTCTTAGGGTTGAAGAAACATATGCAAGAAATAGGAAAAAGAGGGGAAAAAAGGGAATTTATAGGAAACGAGGGAAAAAAAGAGAAGGAAAGATGATCTAGGGTTAGGGAGAAGATTAGGAAACCGTCCCATAAGATAGAAGATCAGATCTTCTATCTATGGAAAGAAGATAAAACGAACAAAAACAGATCGGGCGCGATTTGTGGCGAATCCGCAGGGGCGGCTCACTGTCACCGCGGGGGTGGTGACAACCAAGGCTTGCCGTTGGGGCGGCTTTCTTCACCGCGGTGAAGGTGAAAAGTGGGGTCTTATAGGGATAAGTCGCAGTTCCCGATCTAGATTGAAAGTCCTTAACTGGGATAAAAATCGCGTTGTTTAATTGAATAGATCGGTCGATTTATATGAAGAACAGGTCGATTTTCCGGAAACTCAGAACACGGATTAGTGGATGATATGGAAAGATAAGAAGATGAATATGGAATGATAAATGAAAGATATAGGCAGATATGGACTGAGATAGTTCCGTAAAGAACCTTGACCAATGATGTGTCCAAACCCTTAAATAAGAAGATTACCTTAACCCGCGCTTCTATAACCTTAGACAAGTCTTCTAATTAAGACAAGCACAAGGAGTAAATATAATTGACCAGGAGCACCACCTTCAATAAAATTAATACACAAGAACAATCTAGCAAGACTTCACAACGATTCAACCAAAATCTCTCTTTTTGATTGATAATAATGAATAAAGTACAAACTCCGTAAGTGAAGCTGCAAGTCTCACAAACCGTGGAAAATATCAAATCTAATCTGTCTAACAATCTCCCCCACTAAGACTATTTATAAGGGAGATTAACTATGAAAACTAGGAAATATATACTTAAAGAGAATCTTGTAAAGATATCTTTAAGATATATAAAAACTTTAAAGATAAGAACTAAACTATTTAATCCCTTAAGATAGTCTGAGAGCTTTAAGGAATCAACTAAAAGAAATAGTTCCCAAAGATAGAAGATCATGGCCGGATCTTGCAAACTCGTCTCAAGAAGGAAAAATCGGTCAAGAAATCGGCCGATTTTCTTGTAGGAAAACTCGACCGATTTGATTGGATCAATTTTTCCTCTCTGAAGCTCTTCCTTGTTCTTATCCTTCGTCTTTGCTTGATGGATCTTCTTGGTCATGGCTTGGCTCTTCTATAACAGTCAATAATGTCACCAAGGAACCCTTGAGAGTGAGAAGAGTTTCCTTGAGCGTACATGTCCTTCAATGCCTTAGCCTTTGAGCGTGTAACTGGTCCTTGTGTTGGAGATGGTCTCACATCACTTTACTCGCTTTTTCACATCAAGGACGATGTGTAGTTTAAGTATGAAGTGCTTTACTCAAATTCGCATTTCATGTTTCTCTTTTATGTCACACGTTTATTATTACACCTTTTTCACTTTTCTTGAGTCCTTTAATTTTCCGCATGAATTCAATGTTGCATTTTAGCGTAGATTGAGGTGATTCTCATCATCCTTACTTCCAGAAATTGAAATATGCTATGTTATTACACTTTGTTTGTCAATGATATTACTACATCTTGATATTTTTATACACATGAGTTATTGGATGATTATTGATGATTAGCTTGCCCAAGCAAAACCCTTGTAAGCGCTTTAGCCTTTGGACAAACATTTTCATGTGTCCTTTCTTTCTTATTATTGTGTGATCTCCACCACGTTTAGTTTCTTCTAGAATTTGTGATTGAATCTCTTTCAAAATTACATGCTCATTTGATTCTATATGCTATGAAATTTAAATGATTGAGGCCCTCTTTGATAAGTCTATGTGACCTTTTCCACCTTTATATATGTTTTCCTTCTATTCGCCACTTCTTGCCTTTACTTGTCCTTCTTTGGTGCCCCTAAAAATTGCCTCACAACCGTGTATAGTCTCATTTGACCCTATCCGGGGTTGTGATGGAAGAAGAGAATGAAGAAATCGAGTATGAGGTGTTCCCATGAAGTGAAAGTGAATCCAGGAAGTAAATACGTTAGTCCGGATACATATTATTCTTATTGAAAATATTTTCAAGTTTGGTGGAGAGAACAAAAAGTTCCCACCAAATATGCAACAACGAATAAACAATGCTTTGTTCAAAAGTGAAAGAAAAGCTTATCCTTGAAAGAGAAATCAAGTGCAACAAAGATCAGAGTGTTATGTCTCATGAAGAAGTAGAAATTATAAAGAAAAGTGTGAAGTGGTAATGCCTTGAAGGTGTTTCGAGTTATAAAGATTCGATACACCGGATACAATTTGCTATTCTGACCTACTTTTATGCCTACCAACATCACTTCTCCATTTCATATATTCCCGTTACACCTTTATAAAAGACCTCATGATATTTATCTTGCATTTTAATTTCACTTGACATGTGGTAGAGTTTAAGAATGCTTTGAGAAACAAGGTTTTAGTATGTGGTTTGAGTTGTTTGTTTTCCTCTTCGTTGAGACACTCATTTGTTCTTGCACATAGTATGTATATGACATGATCTTACTCGAGGACAAACAAGGTTTAAGTATGTGGTTTTTTATGAGTGACAAATGCAACACTTTTTAGGCCTTAGAATCTTACATTTCATACCTCTTTTGTTCTCTCATACATCACTATTTGTATAGAAAACGTTCATTTTTTGTATTTCAATACCTACATTGGTTTTGCGGTGTTTCAGTCATTTGTGGCATCAATTATGCAAGAAATGCATCCTCCCTAAAGTCAGAGTTGAAGAGAAGACCTTACATGAATGAGGAACTACAACACGAAGTCCCCCAAAAATACCTTGAAGTGAATATCTGCGATTTGAAGCAACAAAGAAAGTAAAACTTCTAAGTAAAACGGCCTTGAAGTCGTATGGTGGATGTTTTGATTACATCAACGTTGCAGAAGGCTCTATCAAAGCCCATATCAAAGTTCATCCCCAACTATCCAAAACAATTGGCAAAACGACCATGAGACGAGTTGTATGCCGTTCCTATGCCGTTTGGAGGTCGTCTTGTGGCCGTTTCGGCTACGCAGAGAAGAAAAGTAAATCTTCCGATTTTAACTTCAGAATGTTTATATTTGTGTAACCCTAGACTCCAAGTTCCCCCCCTATATATTTATATGGCATTCGTAGGGTTAGATACACTGATTCATCACGTATTAGGCATTACTCGAATTCTTCTTACCCTAACCGTCAAGTCGTTATTAGATTGAAGGTTCTCCCTACTGGAACCAAACACTTGCGAGTTTTTGTCTTTCTTGATTTTATATATTGTATTTGCTTTATATATGATCATGTTTGTCTAATCTCCCTTTTGATATAAGGATTGGACGATCCCTATAGTAGTTTAATTTGTTATTTGCATATATATATATATATATATATATATAGAGAGAGAGAGAGAGAGAGAGATCCTGACTCATATGTAAACAATTCTTACCATATAAAATGAGAATAAATATTAGCCCTTGATCTGATTAATCAAATGGCTGAAATTTTACCCAAATATTCGTTGGAAAAACCTAACCACTCTCCTAATTGTAGTGTGTGATACACTCTCTCAATTAAGGTAATTTTTTGATTTTTCTAATAATTCCAAATAATATATTCTTCCACTATTTTAGGTAGTTACAAATTACAGAATCTTCCAATTAAGTGATTTGAATAATAACGAAGAAGAAAGAGAAAGCGATTACTCACATTCACGAAATTATGTCGATCGTTCTATTTTTTTGTTGAGGATTTTCGCTCGTTTTGTATCGTCGAAATTGTACTTCCCATCAACGAAAGAACACCAGAAAGACAAACTTCCATAGTTTATCTTCAACGTTTTGCTGCTATCGAATATTAGGTCATGATTAACGAATATATTATGTTATTACACTGAATATCTTCAAAAGCGATCCTTACAGATCCTACCGAATGTTAGGTCATGATAGTAACTAATTCGGAAACCCTATATTCAAAAGTGATATAGTAACTAATTCGGTAGGATTCGGTTGCACCGGCGAGATCAACAACGCCGAATACCTGAAGAAGAGCACGTCACCGAATGTAGACTGGAGGAATTATCTTCAACGTTTTGCTGCTATAGAATATTAGGTCATGATATTAACAAATATGTTATGTTATTACACCGAATATCTTCAAAAGTGATCCTTACGGATCTTGCCGAATCCTACCGTATGTTGGGTCATGATAGTAACTAATTCGGCAACCCTATATTCAAAAGTGATAGTAAATAATTCGGTAGGATTCGGTAGCACCGGCGAGACCAACGGTACTGAATACCGGAAGAAGAGCACGACACTGAATGTAGACTAGAGGACGAACATACCTGATGCCCCACCTTGCCAACCGGAAACTCGCGAGTCCCGCCTTGCCGACCGGAAACTCGCAAGCCCCCATCGCAAACTTGATGCCGACCGGAAACTAGGCGAGACGAATACAGACCTGAAGCCGACCACAAACTAGGCGAGACGAATGAAAATTTAATGGATTAGGAGGGGAGCGAATAACGGATGCCAAGATTGAGAGATTTAATTTAGAAAAAAAACCACTATAATTGGATTTGCGGGTTTATTTTAGGGAATATCATTATATGGGTAGGTATTGTGAGTTGTGTATCACGCGCCTATTCATTACTAATCACACGGTTTTATTTTTTTTATTTTTTTCTTATAATCTCGCCTAATCTCATCCATCTATTTAAACGATCTAACGAATACAATTCGTTCTCATTAAACACTATAGGAGTTGTTTACATATATGTGTGTATATATATATATATATATATATATATATATATATATATATATATATGAATTGAGATTGTGATATTGCTTATTTTCAAAGCGCTTAACTCATACCTTTTATTTACCTTCGAAAAAAGTGGTGTTTATAAATGGTTCAGATAAAATAAATGAAGAGCCACAAGTGAAGGGCGTTTTATTGGGTTGAACAGAAAGAAATTGGTTTTGAGAATACTAGTTTACCAAAACTTTGAAGATTTCTAACTATTGTAGAAAGTCTCGGTCTTTGTACTTTTTTTCAAAATAAAGAGCCAAAAGTGAAGGTTGCCTACAATTATTTGTAACACCCCAAATTCTAGAGGACTCGGAATGCTACGAACTGGGACCTCACAATGGGTCTCGGCCCTTAGCCTGGCAACAACTTCATCGGACCTTACAACACGGCACATATAAAAAGGCAAAACAACATAGTTTTATATCATGAACGAAAGCAAACGTACAAACTCAAAACAATCCAGCCGATTCTCAAAACCAAAGTACACAACATAAGTCTCAAAATACGTGAAATAAAATAAACAGTCCCGTCCTATAATGAACGGAACCCGACAGCCTACTACCGCCGGATCACTCTATCGCCTCTCTAACCTGCAAGGCATCTACAAGCGGTATAAAACCGTTAGCTAACATTCTATGCAAAAGTATAAAGGTAAAAGCACAAACACACAACATACACAATCAACATGCAACACTCAATCCTTTTATTATCTTTAATTAGGTGATAGGTCATTACTAATGATACTTATTTTGTGACATGAGGGATTCTCAAACCTCGCCCCTGATCCCGTTTACCAACGAGGAATGGTGCTAATGCATCTGACCGTCTACCTGCCTGGGCTGGTAGCAGGGAAACTCCTAGCTCTCGCAAGAGCTAGGCAGTGATGTCACGACCCATTATCATACACTTGGATCAATTACGTAATATAATTAAGTCAGCCTAATCCGGTTTTGTTTTTTATTATAACTAACAAACACCACTCATACACATTACACTCATACAAGAAGCCATCTAAGTAAGTCCATGGACTTACTAGTCTCCAAAGCGCACACGATCACCTCACTCTCAAGTTCCCTCGGGAAAACGTACAACGCCTGTTCAAGACAAGGCACACAATCAAACCACACCCTAGTCCAGTAGAAGTCTTTAGACTTCTAGGCTCAACTTCCTCAACCACCAAGTCCAAGAAGACTACACTCTAAGTCTATGACCTTTCCAACTCTCAACATAACGATATACACAAAGGTTGCTTCCACAAAGCTCGAACCGAACCCTCCACAACATTCCAACAACGAGACTTACGTAACTCACACTAGACCTCTAAGGTCCAACCACTCTATAGCATTCCAGTTCAACTACTCTAAGCCAGCCTAGCATGCTTCTAAGATAAATTGAATCTAAGGAATGAAAGAAGGAAAGGAAAGAACAAGATTCGGGACTCACTAGAGCAAAACCGCCCCCGCGCCTGGCTGAGCTGCCGCTACATCTATTTGGGTCCGCCCCTGCGCCAATCTGGGTCCGCCCCTGCGCCTAACTGAAACCGCCCCTGTGCCTCTGTGAACCCGCACCTGCGCCTATCTGTACAGAAAATCCGTCTGTTGAGTTCTTCGATTGTGCAGCCGGTCCTTTAAGGTCTACTTTGGTGCTATGAACGTCTTCCACTTCTCAAACTTGGTCTTATCCTCCCTCTAAGGTCTAGTTCTGTCATCAAACCAATAAGACAACGATAGATCGTTGAGAAAGGATTCTTAAAGATCTTCCATTCAAGCCATGGAAAAGGAAGGAAGAAAGAAGAAGAAGAAGAAGAAGAAGAAGAAGAAGAAGAAGAAGAGAGATGAAGGAGTCTTACCCTCGTCACGTCATTGTAGTTCCGGCCTCAAGGAAGGTAGATCCAAGCTAGAGTAAGCCAAGAGAGGAATAGAGGAGAAGGTGTAAGAGGGTGAGGTTGGAAGAGAGAAACAAGTAACGTGAAAAGAAAATGAGAGAAGGAGGAGAGTGGACTGCAATAAGGAGGGAGGATACCAAAGGTCCTCAGCCACAAACTCCCCATGGAATTAAAGAGAGGAGTTAAAAGGATCGAAAGGTGAACGGTTGCCCAAAATGCTACTACCCCGCCCTCACGTGTCACCGCCTCTGCGAGAATCCTAGCCGCACTTGCGGCCTAGTCGACTGCGTCGTCTAAGCCGCAAGGGCGTGAGCCCTTGTGCACGGCTTCTACCCTCCTCTAACCCTATCAAAGCGTAACGAAAAATCCGGTCGTTACATAAGATTCCCTCAAAATAAGTTTCGTCCCGAAACTTAGGGGGTACTAACCGCGGTCATAAGACATAAGGAAGCCCTATGAATAACAAGTTACTACATTAAGACCACCTAAGGGTCACGCACAAGCACATCAGATATATCACACATACAACATTGAAAGCAACCAAAACAAGAATGTAGACTACCTGACAGTCCTATAGACATCTCTAGACCCGCATAAAATCAAGATAGTTCCGCTGGATACTATCCCCCGTCTCCCAAGTGGCCTCGTTAATCCCTCGTCTCGACCTACACTCTCATCATGGTTATTACCTTCGATCGAAGGCGTCTCGTACCTCTCTCCAAAACTTTTATCGGGTGCTTTGTAAATGTATGATCCGGCTCGACCACTAGGTCATCATGGCTAACTATGTGTCTCGGGTCATGCAAATACTCTCTCAGCTGCGATACATGAAATATTGGATGAACTCTCTCCAATCGGGGTGGCAATGCCAATCTATACGCTACCTCTCCTATCCGCTCAAGGATCTCAAAGGGCCCGACATATCGGGGACTCAACTTCCCCTTAATGCCGAAGCATCTAACACCCCTCGTCGGTGACACTCTCAACCACAACTGGGCTCCAATCTTGAACTCCAGAGGCCTACGCCTCTTATCAGCATAAGATCTCTGACGGCTCTGCGCGGCCAACATCCACTCTCGGAACAATGCTACCCGAGCTATATCATCCTGCACCTGCTCGGGTGCCACACCACTCATCCTCCCAGGCTCATCCCAACACAAGGGTGTACGACACCTCCGTCCATATAGTGCCTCGTAGTCACATGCCAACTATTGTTATAAGAGAACTCCACCAAAGGGAGGTGGTCGGGCCATACCTGGCCTCAACCAAGCACACATGCCCTCAACATGTCCTCGAGGGTCTGAATAGTCCTCTCCGACTACCCATCCGTCTGAGGATGGTACGCCGTGGTGAACTGTAAGCTCGTGCCTAAGGCGGCATGTACCTGCTGCCAGAACCTCGAGATAAAACGTCCATCCCTATCTGAAATGATCGTCCTTGGAACCCCATGGAACCTCACTATCTGCCGGGTAAACTCCTCGGCTAAACGAGACACCGGCCATGTTTCCTTAATAGGAATAAATCGTGCCGTCTTCGTCATCCGATCCACTACGACCCATATCGCGTCAAAGCCTCTACTCAACCTCAAACCGGTAACGAAGTCCATAGAAATGTCCTCCCACTTCCACTGTGGAATCTGAAGTGGTTGGAGCTCTCCTCCGGGCCTGTGGTGCTCGATCTTGACCTGTTGACAGGTCGCACACTGGGCTACATATCTAGCCAAGTCGGGCTTGAGCCCGCCCCACCAATAAGATCGCCGTATATCTTGATACATCTTACTCGCGCCCGGGTGGAAGGAGTAAGGTGTAGAATGGACCTCCTGCAGTATACGCTGCCTCAACTCTTTGTAAGATGGTACACATATGCGCTCCTGGCGCCTCAAAATCCCGTCTGCACCCACCATAAACTGTGGTGCCTCTCCTCTGAACATCTTATCTCTGATCCTCGCTAGTGCGGGACAAACCTCCTGTTTCCGCCGAATCTCTTCCGACAGATCTGGTGAAACCTCCAACGTTGACAAATGACCGTCCGTATCCGGGAACCGGATGTCTACCTCCAACCAAATCAAATCTCTTTGTAACTGTGTCTGAACGGTCAATCTAGCTATCGCAGCATCGCGGGGTGTCCTCCTACTAAGGGCATCGGCGACTACATTCGACTTTCCCGGGTGATAAAGAATCTCCAAGTCAAAATCCTTAATCAGCTCTAACCATCTCCTCTAGCGGTTATTCAACTCTCGCTGAGTAAATATGTACTTCAGACTCTTGTGGTCTGTGAAGATTTGACAGGTGGCCCCGTAGAGGTAATGACGCCAGATCTTCAATGCATGAATGACTGCGGCTAGCTCAAGGTCGTGGTAGGGTAATTCTCCTCATACGTCTTCAATTGTCGAGACGCGTAAGCAATGACCCTACCCCTCTGCATTAGAACGCATCCCAGACCTAGCTTGGATGCATCACTGTAAACTACGAAATCTTCAACGCCCTCTGGTTGTGCTAACACGGGAGCGGAAGTCAATCTCTCCTTCAGCTCTTCAAAACTCCGTTGATAGGACTCGGACCATGTAAATCTGATGGACTTCCTTAGCAAGGAAGTGAGTGGCCTGGTAATCACAGAAAAACCCTTCACGAACCTGTGGTAGTATCCGCCCAGACCTAGAAAATTGCGTACCTCCTTGACCGTCTTAGGAAGCGGCCATGATGCAACTGACTCTATCTTCGCCGGGTGCACCTTGACACCCTCGGCAGAGACAATGTGGCCAAGGAATGATAACCTCTGGCATCCAGAACTCATACTTAGAGAGCTTAGCATAAAGCTCTCTATCTTGTAAAACCCGTAACACTGTCCTTAGGTGTCCGGCGTGCTCCTCCCTACTCCGGGAGTATACCAAGATGTCGTCGATGAAAACTACCACAAACTGGTCTAAGAAGTCAATGAAGATGCCATTCATCAACCCCATGAAGACAGCAGGAGCATTGGTGAGCCTGAAAGGCATCATCACGAACTCATAATGACTGTATCTGGTCCGAAATGCCGTCTTCGGTACGTCCTCCTCTCGTACTCTCAGCTGATGGTAACCTGACCTCAAGTCAATAAGTTAAAACACAATAGCTCCCTGTAACTGATCCAACAAATTAACAATATGCGGCAACATGTACTTGTTCTTGACAAAAACTTTATTCAACTCTCGATAGACGATACAAAGCCTCATAGATTTGTCCTTCTACGTGACAAAGAGGACCGGTGCACCCCAAGGAGACACACTGGGTCGGATGAATCCCCTCTCTGCCAGATCCTCGAGTTGCTTCTTGAGCTCAAGCATCTCGACTAGTGCCATGCGGTATGGAGCCTTGGAGATCGGCTTCGTGCCAGGCTCCATCTCAATCCCAAAATCTACGCTCCTCTGCGGTCGTAAGCCAGGCGGCTCGTCAAAGACATCCTCGAACTCACAGGCTATTGGGGTCTTTGCTAAAGATGATCTCGTCTCCTCCTTCATGGCATAACACCAGAAGGCCTCGCACTCCTGACCTATGAGCTTTGCGGCTCGGACCGAGGTAATGATTGTCCCTATCTTTCTGAGTTCCCACCCTCGAAAGACCTCCTCCTGCCCAGACTCCGTGGTGACCGTCACTGTCCTCTTACTGACGTCCAGAACAGCTTGATGGCGGTCCATCCAGTCCATCCCGAGTATGACCTCTTCATGCACTAGGCGCATGACGTGGAAGTCGGCTAACCAATCACGACCTCCCAGGCGGATGGGACAACCGTGAATCTCTCGAGTACCTCGAACCTTACTCCCATCGGGTAACCTTATAATGAAAGATTCCCCCTCTACTATATCTAAGGTCAACCTATCTATGCAATCATTAGATATGAAAGAGTGCGTCGCACCCGTATCAAAAAGTACTCGGACTGGAAAGCCATGAATTGTAATAGTACTTGTGGCTGCGGGCGCTGCTGGCTCTACAACGCTCCTCAACTCGAAGACCCGAGCCTGGGTACCCCTAGTCTCTGAAGTGCCTCCACCATGCCCTCTACCTCTACTTGGAATCTTAACAGAACCCTGTGAATATGCCTGACCAAGGGCTCGCTACTACTGACCCCAATCCTGATACTGAGACTGCCTCTGTCCTTCTCCTGAGGTACCAACAGGCGAGGACCCTTGCTGTGATGTTACCTTGCCCTGTCGGCAGAAGGTAACTCTATGGCCCAGCTGGCCTCAAGTAAAACATGTTACTGGTGGCTTTCTACACTCCGGCTTAATGTGTCAATACTCTCCATAGTTGTAGCACTGACGTCCCCTCGAAACAGTCGGCGGTACAACCTGGTAACTAGAACGGACCTGAGACTGACCACGCCCATGGCCTGAACCTCCTACTCATGTGCTGGCTGGTCCGGTCCTCTATCTCTTGCTTGACCCTCCAATCTGCATAACTCTCTTAGGACCCAGTCGGTCCCTCTCATATGTTGAAGCCCGATCCTGGTAATCGGCTAAGGAGTCACAGCGAAACCCTACCAGATATGAGCGTGTAGTCTCTCTCGGTCTTCGGGAGAACAGTTACACGTGCTGGTCCACAGGTGGTGCAACCGGACCCAGCAGTGATAGCTCCTCCCGGAACCTCCTGATCGTCTCAGCTATCGGAACATCATCAAATCCTGCCTCCAAGAAGTCCTGCACTCGGTCTCTCCTCAGCGAGGTAGGACAAAAAGTCTCCCGCACAAGACTCAGTAACTGCTCAAATCGGGACACTCCGCCCCGCACGGTCCTCCACCAGAACTGTGTCTGGTCCATAAACAAGGTCTAAACCAGCTCCACCTTACGACTCTCAAAACAACGGATCGCCTCCAGTGCGGACTCCACATGACTAATCCAATGCTCAACCTCAAGTCCAACGTTCCCGTCGAATGTGGGAACTCGCTGATGGTTGAAATTCTTCAACCATTCATCCGGCCTCGGTACCCTCAGCTCGTCTCTCACTCGCTCATCCTCAACAACCCTCACTGGTGCCGCTACCACCGGTGGAACTACCACCTGAGTCACCCTCTGAGAGACCTCTGACGACCTAGATGGCACCGGCGGTGCTGGAGGTGGTGCCCCGGTCCTGTATGCCTCTTGCACCTGATGGACATACGCTCGATGCTCCAATCGATACACGGCCAAAATCAGCAGGCCCCGCACTCCGTACTCTGGACCTAGCAGCGGTCTCATCCCTAACCTCGGGAATAATAATCTCAGCCAACTCCTCAAAAGGAACATCCGCAGCTGGCGGAGCCACAACGGGAGCACGTCCTCGACATCGCCCCCTCTGAGGCCTACCCACACGTCCCTGTCTCGGAGCTCCTGGAGGAAGGGGAGGTCGGCCCCCTCCTCGTCCAACGCAAGTTGTCGCTCTCGTACATGCCATCTGGTAGAGATGTGATCGATATAAGACAACTTTATTTGCTAGTAAGGACATAAATATCTTATTACTCTAGGTCACTTCTAAAGGTCACAACGTAACTAATAAACACAAGTTATAACAAAAGTCCAATAAACTATGCCATCGAGTTCAGCGGAGGTAGTGGCGGTCCGTGCATTCTATCCCAACCCGTTTATGCTCATGGTTTTGAAAACAAAATTCATTTCAAAAGTTCGGAACCCTTGCGGTTTCCGTTTATTTGTTTATTCGGCCTTTTTGAAGATAGCGAGTGCCGTTGTTGCCAACCTAGAGCTCAGATACCATATTGTAACACCCCAAATCCTAGAGGACTCGGAATGCTACGAGTTGGGACCTCACAATGGGTCCCGGCCCTTAGCCTCGCAACAACTTCATCGGACCTTACAACACGACACAAATAAAAAGGAAAAACAGCATACTTTTATATCATGAACGAAAGCAAACGTACAAACTCAAAACAATCCAGCCGAGTCTCAAAACCAAAGTACACAACATAAGTCTCAAAAGAGGTGAAATAAAATAAACAGTCCCGTCCTATAATAAAATCCGTCTGCCCACTACCGTCGGATCACTCGATCGCCCCTCTAACCTGCAAGGCATCTACAAGCGGTATAAAACCGTTAGCTAACATTCTATGCATAAGTATAAAGGTAAAAACACAAACACACAACATACACAATCAACATGCAACACTCAATCCTTTCATTATCTTTAATTAGGTGATAGATCATTATTAATGATACTTATTTTGTGACACGAGGGATTCTCAAACCTCGCCCCTGATCCCGTTTACCAACGAGGAATGGTGCTAATGCATCTGACCGTCTACCTGTCTGGGCTGGTAGCAGGGAACCTCCTAGCTCTCACAAGAGCTAGGCAGTGATGTCACGACCCGTTATAATACACTTGGGGCAATTACGTAATATAATTAAGTCAGCCTAAAGTGCTCAACCCGAGAGGAGTTATTCACTTTAGCAATCAGAGACACAGATGTATGATTGAGTTGACAGCGAAGCTTCCCATTAACAAAAAAAACTCTTAGACCGCGGTACAGACCTTCGAACCCGTGGTGTTCCAAATGGACTTGAAGACCTTGGAGTTGTAACCATCCGTGTCGGGGGCTTTAAGATCACCAATCGACCAAAGAGTCGCCTTAATCTCCTCGAAAGAGACCATCTCAGCAAGATGGGTGCTATCCTCGGCAACAACACAATGGTCATTCACGAACCAATCCCTTTGAGGCTATTCACTTATTCTAATGAGAGAAAAATGAGGGAAATGAAGTCATATATTGGGTTGCCTCCCAAAAAGTATTTTGTTTAAGGTCTTAGACTCGACCTTTCATTTCTTCTAACAATTTAATCATATCTTTAGGAAAAGTCTTCCTCATCAAGAGAATTTATATTCACCATGTTATCTTGTCCTTAAAAAAATATGATAGGAGCATGAGGTAGGAGCTTCTTTTGAACTTAGGTTTTAAGTACATCTCCTCTAAGCCTTGTTCCTCCCTCCTCTTTAGGTATTCTTCCTCTAAAACATCTACCGTATTTTGTAATTCCTTAGCAAGCAATGCTCATATGTGGGTGGGTTGATTGAGAGCATTCGTCATTCGATTAGCCCAAAACATGGTGTTTCATACCGTGCTCTTATTCCCCATATCGCTAGGAGTCCGTATCTTCTTCCGGGTGGTATATCGAATTAGTAACGAATAAGTTATGAATTTATTCGTTTTCCGTATTGCAGGTCTGTCTAAATTGACCTTATGTTTGTCAAAATGGATAATTGGAAAATCCATTATGCTTGCTATATTATTTTGGAGATCTTTGGTTATTTGTTTGATGAGATCCGATGACTGGTGAGTTATTTTATGGATTGGACGTCTTAGGCGTTATTGAGGTTATATTGTACGATAATGAGTATTATAATGTTGTTTATGATCGTGTGAGAGTTGTGAGACTAGAAGTTAGAATCTTCTAGCATGTGATTCGATGATTAATATGTGTTCCTTGATTTATCAAGAGTGGTGTACATTAATGGAGGAATTTGAGAGTTGATCGATTAAGGGACTACCTTGTAACAGGTAAGTCCCTCAGACTTACTTAGCTACCTTCCGTGTGTTGGTTTGGATGTAATAGTGGTGTGTGTTTGTATGTTTATAACTATAACCGGAATATGATGACCATATGTGTTTAATGCCCCAAGTGTATTATAATCGGGCGGTGACATCACTACCTAGCTATGTCTAGAGTTGGAAAGTTCTTTGCGACCAACCCTGACAGGTAGACGCATTCCTCGTAGGTATACAGGGATTGAGGTGAGGGTTGGAGGATCCTCGTGTCACAATCTAAGTTGAATTAGTAATGTGAATTAATTAATGAAAGATAATAAACGGTTTGTTTGTGAGCATGTTTATGTGATATCTTATGTGTTGGGTGTGCTATTACGCTATTCTAATATATGGATTGTTAGCTAACGGTTTATACCGTGTTGTAGATGGCTTGCAAGTTAGGAAGACTGTAGAGTGATCTAGTAGGAGTGATCGGCCGAGGATTCCCGTACATGTTAGAATGTTGTGGGTTTTTGGGATGTATGGATATCTGTTGTATAGTTTTGATATTCGGCTGGGTTATGTACGTATTTTGGTTTATGATATTTCCGCTTTATCGATGTTGGTTTTATATTTATTTGTGTCTTGTTGTAAGATACAGTGAACTTGTTGTCACGCTAGGGTCAAGACCCATTGTGAGGTCCTAATCCGTAGCAACCTAAGTCCTATGGATTCGGGATGTTACAATGATCATGTCCTTAATTTTTTTCGTCATTTGATTAACCCAATCCTTCATCAATAAATCACATTCTTAGGCTTTGATGGGTCATCATAGAACTTTCTAGTGAGTTTGAACATAATGATCATGTCCTCAATTTCTTTCTCCATTTCCATATACATTTTCTTAACTTTCTCTTGAACTATTTCCTCCTTAAGAGGATTTTCTATACATGACTCCTAAATTCCTTCACTATTTATCCAAACTAACTTTTTGGTATAAAGATTGAAAGTTGATCTCTATAATTATTTTGTTCCATTGCCAAAATTTGAACACTTTGGACAAAACGGGCATAGTGGTGAAGAACTTTTCTAACACATCTTCTACTCTAGATCCTTCCAATCAAGCAAGAAACTCTTCATGTTCTCGTCTTCTTGTCTGCACATCATCGATCATACTTAACTTCCTATTGATGTGTATCTTGAAATACATTAGGTGATCAAGCTTTTAGCTTTTTCTTTACGTTTGACACGTCATTGTTCATATTCAAGTTGCCTTTGACATGTCTCTTCTCTTGAAGCTTATAAGATAGCTAATTTATATATCATCTTGACAAGGAAACCATTAAAAGAACCAAAAAAGCGTACACAATTAAATTGTCGAATTATAATCAAACAAAACCAAAGTTCCAACAACAACAACCAAAAATTGAATTTTCTAAAAAAAATCTTTTTTTATTTTCATTTTTTTCTCTATATTTTCTTAAAGGCAAATAAAAATAAAAATCTATAAATCAAAAAAACTTATATCTTCAAATCTCTTACAAAGCTTTAAAGTTTCGATCCTTCCAATGGAAAAATAGGAAAAAAGAGGACTACTAGTGAAAAGTGTGTAGAGATTTTGGAAACCCTTGAAACATTGAATGGAGAAGATTTATATAAAAATACAATGGACCTTTCGGCAACCCCTAAAAAATTACACATTAATTTAACCTTATTTTAGAAGTCTTGAAAATGCAAAAGAACGGTCTTTGAATTGTATTGTACCGGTCTAACAGACCGGTCGAAGTCACCGTTGCTTCACCATGTTTCTCAAACCGTTCTACAGACCGGTCCAAAGATAGTTCTAATATTTTGTTTTCGATGCACCGGTTTGTGGCACGTTCCATTACTTTGTGTTGCTTGTTTCAACTTTTTACTTCCGCGTGTTCTGTTCTGTCCGGTCCTTGGCCCATTCCAACTTTGGGCCACGACCATTCCTTTGCTTATCATGGTCTTTTCTTCCTCTTTGATGCTTGTACCTCCATGACTTCCTTCTTTCTTGTTACTTGTGCATTCTCCACACCTCAACTTGACCTGAGACTACATTTGGAACATTTTTTTAATCTCTTTAGCCCTTGAATGCTTCATTTTCACTAACAAGACAACACAAAAAGAAAGTAGACAACTATTTTACAATACATGTACATAATCAGAGTATGAATATCTATTCATACAAATCTAAGTTTAAACTAAGACTAAATGCATCTAAAAACTAAGGATGAAAATATGTTATCAACACTCATGTATATTGCCCATAATCTATATTAATGAGTGTACATGTATACAAAAGTTGTAATTTTTAAAAATTAAAAGATCAAAAATTAAAAAGAAGAAGAAGAGAATGTGTCAGACACATGTTTTCATTAATAATAATATTATAAATAACTAAAGGAAGAAGTGTAAAGTTAATTTTTATCTCTAATAATAATAATAATAATAATAATAATAATAATAATAATAATAATAGTTCTCATGAGATTGCATCTCTTCGTAGTTATACCTTCTTCTTCTTCTTCTTCTTTTTTTTTTTTCTGAAACAATATCTTCTTTAGAGTTATAATATACTATTTCGTGAAATAGTTTATATCTAAATTTTAAATCTTTCACAAGGTATGTATATGACTCTATCCGATACATATTTCTAATTCCATTGAAATCGTCGAAACAAAGTCTAATAGTTTGTATAATTACATGAGTAATCAAATAAATTAACTCTTTTAAAAAGGGTTGACTATCTAAAAGACCCAACCTTTAAGAATTGTTATTGTATTACCTTAGCTTTTATGTGTATTGGGTGATGGGTGAAACACCTTCGTCATCATCCATCCACCTTTTTATTTTTATATATCGAATTCATATCTATTGTGTGTCACCGCGGTGTCAGAAAAATTGTCGTATCTCGTCTCTACCCACCACTCATAGTTTAAAATTATTTTATGTAAACTCTTGACCATTCCTTTTTTTTTCCCTAAACCCAAGAATTCAGTTTTTATATAAAAAAAATAAAATTCTAAAATATCAATTAATGAATTTAACAATTAAAAAATAACAAAAGTAAACAGTTTCACTAAAAAATAACTACAAAACTTTGTAAGAAAACAAATAAAGAAGCAAAAGAGTGGAACTAAACCTGATCAAATCCGTGCATTCCGCCCGGTCCGAAAAAACAGGCGGGTATGAATAGAGGAAGAGGCCTGACCATGACAAAAAAGACCTGCCCGTCAAGCCCGTCGAGCCGGATCCGGGCACTGTCCTAGGCCCGTTCGGGCCGAAAATCCCAGCTCAACGACCCGGCTAAAAAAATAAAAATAAAAATGTATATATCATATTGTATTTATCATAAATATTAAATGTAAATATAAATATTTAGTATAATTATAATAATTTATTATATTTTACATAAATATCTTAAATATAATATATATTTTGTAAAAAATCATATTAATAATATTTTTTTAAAATATTTTTTTAAAAAAATTATAAAACGGGTACTCCCAGGTCCACTGCCCTGCCCGATCGGGCCGGGTACGATATTCTTTACAGGCCCGGTAACTAGGCCAAGCCCGGCCCGAGTCCGGATAAATAGACTTAATATTTTGTATTGCCTGGTCCGAATCCGGCCCGAACCCGGATATGAACTGGTCTAACTGTAACGTAGGTGTAACATTAAAATAATACTATTGTCCCAAAAATTTCCTAAAAAGTATAAAATAATATGAAAAGCAAATCGTGATATCCACTAGTTTAGATGACAAGTACGGTTACCCAACACACTTTTGGTATACAGTCGAAAAGGAATCAAGTGTTAGTGATATTTATTGATTACAAAGAAGATTAGTTGCAAAATTAAGGCCTTTTTAGACGCTAATGACTGAGGATTTATCCCTTACAGAAATCCTCGCTTCCCTAATTTGTCGCTCTCCCTCTCTCTTTGCTTCATCTCCGCCAAATTAAATTAAAAAAATAAAAAAAATTATTAATCACAAAAATTCATAGCCACTTGCCACAGACGAGTCAGTCCTAAACCCAATTCAACATCAAGCCTTCCTCATGAATCCATCCCCCCCACCCAAAATTCTCACACAATGAATCCATGGATCGACGATTCCTCCTCTTTCACGGAGGTTCTGTCGACCTTTGATTCCTCTTCTGCTTCCGCCACTGCTGACACCCTCCATCAAAAGCTGCAGTCTCTCGTCGACGGCGCTAGAGAACGCTGGACTTACGCTGTCTTCTGGCAGTGTAATCTCGGCCTTTCTGGCGAGTCTTTGTTGGGGTGGGGTGATGGGTACTACAAGGGCGATGAGTCTGATCGGAGGATTGTCGGAGGTTTGAATAAGGCGGAGCAGGATGAACGTAAGAAGGTCCTTCGTGAGCTTAATTCGCTTCTTACCGGCTGCGATTCGTCTCCTCAAAACGAATTCGTTGTTGATGATGATGTGACTGACACCGAATGGTTTTACCTCATCTCCATGACTCAGGCTTTCCCGATCGGTGTCGATCTTCCTGGTCAAACCTATTTGGGGCAGAATCTCGTTTGGGTTTCTGGCTCAGATCGGTTATCCGGATCGCCATGGGATCGGGCTAGACAAGGTGCTGCTTTCGGGCTTCAGACTATCGCTTGTATCCCCACTGTGAACGGCGTCCTCGAATTGGGCTCCACTGGACTCATTTTCCAGAGTTCTAATTTGATGGCTAGGGTTAGGGTTTTGTTCGATTTCGGAGGCGCCGCCGTCCCTCCGCCGCAACCTATAATGGTCGCTGTTCCTTCTTCGTCGAATCTCGATGGCTCCCTCCCGATCAAATCGAATTGGATTTCAAACAATCATCAGCGAACTCAATTTGATGTTCATAGCTCGACCAAACAACAGAAACAGGGGATTTTAGGGGATAATATTCTAAGTTATGAGAATATCGAGAAGAGCCTTTTTAATGGAAATGGATCGAATAATCAGTCTATAGCTGAGGAAAACAACAAGAAATGGTCTCCAAGCTCAAGTGTGATCGTGTCTTCTTCAATGGATCAAGGGAAGCATGTTAACGTGGCTGATTCTGATCACTCTGATTTGGAAGCTTCAGTGGTGAGGGAAGCTGAAAGTAGTCCAGTGGTGGAGCCGGAGAAGCGGCCGAAAAAGAGAGGGCGAAAGCCGGCAAACGGAAGGCTAGAGCCGTTGAACCACGTCGAAGCCGAGAGGCAGAGAAGAGAGAAGCTGAACCAAAGATTCTACGCTTTAAGAGCCGTGGTTCCTAACGTATCAAAAATGGATAAAGCTTCGCTACTCGGAGATGCTGTGTCGTATATCCAGGAGCTTCAGGCAAAGCTCCAATGTGCCGAAATGGAGAAGGAAACACTAGAGAAAGAAGTATCATCAAGCAAAGACGAATCCCGACAGTCTAATTACCGACGAATGGAGCCGGCTATGGTTCAGGAGACTGGCTTGGAGATTGACGTGAAGATCATCGGAATGGATGCTATGGTTCGAGTGAGCTGTACGAAGAGCAATCACCCGGCTGCAAGGCTTATGGTCGCCTTGAAGGAGCTTGATCTCGAGGTAACGAATGTTAGCGCGTCTGTTGTGAATGATCTGATGATCCAACAAGCGACGGTGAAGATGAGTAGTAGATATTACAGCCCTGATCATCTGAAAATGCTTTTAGTAACCAAGGTTTCTGATTATTCCAAATGATGAAACCCGAAAATCATTTGATAAAATGTGAAGAACACCTCGGTTTTGATCAGAGATTTGAGTGTCTTGTTTCTTGTAATGGATTAGTATAAGCTTTATACCAAGGATTTTTTCAGGCTTGTCTTCTAACACAAGCGTCGTTGGACTGCTGTGTATTTTGTACATATATATTATATATATTGTCCGAGTTCATACCAGTTGAGATTTGGTAAGGAAAAAAAAATGCATTTGCAGCGTTTTTAAACTTTTAACAGCCTCCAATCTTCAGGTGCTGCATCTTCCTGATGAAATTTGGGCACTTTGCTGTGATGAAAATTTGGACACTATTTTAGTTTGCTACTGGTGCAAAGGGGATGGGTTTTTAGGTGTAGTGTCACATCTATACATATTGACTTGACGATGGAAATGGCAAAAGCAAAGGATAATTCGAATTCACACCTTGGCTTTGTTGCATCAAGTTTGGCATCTTACCAAACCGAATGTTGACAATTGAGGCTAGTGATCGGAAGTGATGAACTTCAACTTTGGGCCCTTTAAAATTCGTTCAGATCAGGGCAGCCCGCCTGCCCGAAAAAACGGACGGGTATGAATAGAGGAAGAAGTTCGATCGGGTCAAAAAGTCTGGCCTGGCAAGTCCGTCGGACCGTATCCGAACACTACTCTAGGCCCGATGGTTCGAAAAGTCCGGCACGCCGGCCCGGATAAAAAAATAAAAATATATATTATATTGTATCTATAATAAATGTTAAGTATAAATATAAAATATTTAGTATAATTATAAATTTATAATACATTTAATATATTTTACAAAAAATATCTTAAATATATATTTTTTTAAATCATATTAAAAACATTTTTTAGAAACTTTTTTTTTAAAATGAAAAATGGGTGTCCGAGGCTCGGCCCGTCCGCCGGGGTGGGTACGACAACTATTTTAGGCCCGATAGCCTAGTCCGGCTAAACGGGCTTAACATTTTATAAAGTCCGGCCCGAGCTCGGATATGAACAGGTCTACGTATAATCGGATTAGTATTTTAGACAAGATGGTTTAGGTTCAATTGTACATTTGTGTAATTTTGGTAAGTATGCTATTTTCAGTTTTGGGTTTAGTAAGTAGGCTCATACTATAATTCTATTAAGTAAATACTAGTATAGTACCCGTGCCAAGGCACAGTTATAATTTTAAATTCTAATAGATAAAAATATAAAATTTATAAGTTATAAAACACTTTCGATGTATGGTAATGATTTTATTTAATAATCCCGAAGAGAAAATAAAATAAAATTTTTACTATCAAATTAATTATAATTTTAGATAAACGTAAAAATAGGCGAAGTTATATGATATTATATATCCTATTTTTTGTCACTTATAAAATATAAAAGTGTGAAAATAAGTTAATATCAATTAACTATTTCGAAAGATGACAAAATTGAAATGTAAATGTTAAAATAGGAAATTTAAATTGAAATGTAAATGTTAAAATAGGAAATTTTTAATAGTTCAAGTATAAAAAAATTCTCAGGTTATTTTAAATATGATCTATAAAGAACAACGAATATGTAACACTAATATTATTATAATGTATATAATTGTTGATTTAGTGAGTACTTACTATTTATGAAAAAAACAATAATATATTTATAAGGTAAAGTTAGAATAGGAAATTGTCTAAACAATTTATAAATAAATTAGAAAATATTTTAAAGATATCTTTAAAATTTGTGATAAGATTAAAAAATGGAAATAATGTATTTACTATCTATATAAGTAATTTTGTATTTATTAATTATATAGTAAAATTATAAAATGAAATTTTTGAAAAAATGACATGTATCACGAAGTTAATATATGAATGACACGTGGTGTGAATGTCTTCCGTTTTAATATAAGCAAATAGATATAGATACGGTTTTTAATAAAATTAAAATACATTAACATATATATGTATATTAAAAAAGTATGTTTAAATATAGATAAATATATGTATAACTATATATATAAAGTTATTTTGATATAAGTTTTATTATATAATAATTATTTCATTAGTAAAATTTGAAGTATGTTTAGTATATGTAGATATATATAAACACATGTTTGGTAAGTAGATAAATATATATTCTACAATAGGATGATTAATATATATATATATATATATATATATATATATATATATATAAATTTAAAAAAACTAAAACTCTAAAAAATGTCACATGGCATATTGTGGAAGAGCCACATTGAAGTAGTTTTTTGACTTTAATATAATATATAGATATAGACTAAAGTATTATATTTAAAAAAATAAAGAAATAAAATCTATTATTTACACCTTTTTTATTTAAAAAAATATATTAATTGATAGAAGTTTAATAAAAATAATCTCTTTAATTTTTAATAAAATTAAAATACATTAGCATCTATACATAAAATAAAAAATTATGTTTAGTATAGATAAATATATGTATAACTATATATATAAAGTTATTTTGATATAATTTTTATCATAGAATAATAAATCTATTAGTATAATTTTAACTATGTTTATATATATATGTGTAGATATATAAAAAGACATGTATGGTAAGTAAATAAATATACTATGTTTATAGGATAATTATACTATTCTATTATTGACTAATTTAAATATGGTAAATATATATATAATTTTTTAAAAAAAACAAAATTCTAAAAAAATGACACGTGGCATAAAATAAGCTAGATGAACCACGTTGAAGGAAATGCTTTTGCTTTAATATATGTATATAGATATCCCGTTTTATTTTTACCGTTCAAACACAACGTTGGCTCTCCATCTTCCCCTTCCCTCTTCAAACCCTAGATTTGAAATCAACCCTGCTTGGAGGCGCCATCTTCGTTCTCATATCCTCCTTTTCCCTCTTCAAACCTGAGTTGAGGGAGACTGTTGAAGCCGAGAAGGCGCCATCTTCGTTGCCTCTCCAACTTCGTTCTCAGATCTTGCTTGGTTGGAGATGTTATTCAGATCACAGGAATGACTCTTTTAGCTATTGTCTTTGCTTCTCTTAGTTTCATGTCACCATGCTCTAGCGGAATGCTATTAACAAGTATGGTGATACTTCATTTTCTCGTTAGCATTCTTGCTCGCTACACTGTTGTTCGCCTTTGGAGAATCATTAAGGGTACTACAGACGAATGAAAGTCATTCTCTTTGTCTGTTGCATGTTTCTTTCTTGGAATTGTCTATCTAATCTTGTCGTTTTCGAACTTCTTTCTTTCATAGAACAATAATCATACTCATGTCCTTGTTCTTCAGCCTCATAACTCTCTAGTTTGCATTCTAGTCCCTCTCACACTCATTGGAGGTTTCATAGGAACTGTAACATTTGTGTTTTGCCTTCACCGCCCCCGTAGTGAGGGGGGCCCGTCCGTACGGCCAGTCGCGGCCGGGTCAGCCTCCCCTGTGGCTAACCCCATATCGCGTCCGTTATGCTTTTGTTCGTTTTATTTCCTTTCTTTCTTAGAAGATCCGATCTTATATCTTATGGGCCGGCTATCCTTCTATCGTCTAACCCTAAATTTGACCTTCCTTCGTTCTTTCCCAACCGTTCTCTATATATTCTCGTCATCTCCTCCTTTTCCCTCTTCTTGCTTACGTTTTCTTCAACCTCGAACAAAGTTGCAACCTTTCCTTGTGATCTTTTGCAAAACGTGTAAGTTCTCCATCCCTTGACCCTTCCGACGTCCATGTATAGTTGTTGCATGCTTCTTCCTTCTGCTTCTTTTCTTCTTCCTCTTTCTCTTTTCTTCTTCTCCTTCACATGAATCAAGAGCGAGTCTTGATTCTTGTTTGTCTCTCATTGTTGATGAGTATGTGTTTCCAGGCTCCTTGGTTGAGGGTTGACGTGTGTATGGATTGAAGAAGTCGATCATTTTTCCCTTGCTGTGTTGTTGTTGTCAAAGAAGCCGACGCCGCTTCTGTGCAAACCCCCCCCCCCCGCGCCTCAAGGAACCCGCCCCTGCGGCTAGACTTGGTTCGCAAACCTAAACCTAAACCGTCATTCCTCAAACTGCCAAACCAGCGGTTTGGCGGTTTGGCACATGATTTTAAAAAAATAAAAAATAAAATTATAAGTATTAGTTAATAGTTATTTTAGTTATATAATATACATTTGTTATTTTTTGTAAATAAATAAAATTACTTAATTAATAAAAATTTTGTACATTTTAAATTTATATTGCATTAGTAAAGTTTTGTAGATTGGAACTTTACATTAGTAAATTAATAACAAAATTATACATTTGTAAATTTTTGTACATTTTAAATTTTTAGTAAAGTTTTGTAGATTGAAATTTTACATAACTATCTTTTTATACATTGAATTTTTTTATTACATTAGCATTTGAATAGAATTACTAAGTAAATAAAATTACTAAATAAAATAAAAGAGAGCAAACTCGTTTTTTTGTAGATGAATTAACTCACTAAGTTAACAAATTACTAAGCATTTGAATAGAATTACTAAGTAAATAAAATTACTATCTTTTTATACATTGATTTTTTTTTTTTTTTATCATATTACCATTTTAATAGAATTACTAAGTAAATAAAATTACTAATTAAATCAAATAATTAACAATAGAAAACGAGAACATACTTTCTTTTTTTAAAAGTTAGTAATTTCATTTATTTATAATAAAATGAGTTTGTTCTCTTTTTTTTGCACTTAATTAAAGTACTAATTGAAAAAAAAAGGAGAGGGCTTGAACCGGTTTCCCGGTTGCCTATGTATCCTCTTGGGGTTTAAGAGGAATCAAAGCCTACGTAGTTCTCTTACCTTTGCTTACCTTTTTTCGGACTTTCGAGTTATTTTCGTTACCCCCTTACCTTTGTGCCTCGGACTCGGAAGTAGTGGCCGGATCATCGGAGTTGGAATCCGATTTTGAGTCATAAACGGGTGCATTCCGTTGTTTCCTCTTCTCCGCCCTTATCGAATATTGAACACATACTTGAGCCTCCAATTTGTCGGGCTTCAATTGACTCCTCTTGTAACTTAGCATGTTTCCTCCTTGACTAAAAGCTTGCTCCACGGCCACCGTTGATGCGGACACGGCCATAACTTGTTTTCTATTAAATCTTTTTCTTCATAATATAGGGTGCCTACTTTGTCTACCCATAACAAAAGGTGCCTACTATGTACACAAAGTTACATTATGTACCTACTTAACCAACTCATCCTTTTTATATTTACTTAGGACTTCCCACTTATTTATTAATTATATATATAGGCTTTTGTTCAGGTACGGTTCAATTAATGCGGTACGGCTGTGCGGCCGCCTGTACGGCCGACACGTGTCCCGAATTTTTTTTTTAACGAATGAAACTTTGTTTGAACTACCATGTTATAATTTATGCACTATTCTCCTATAAAATTTGAACTATTCCCATATAATCCATGAACTATTACTTTTTAATATATTTTATCAAATTATTCATAAATTAATCGTTTATATGTTATGAACTATTCAATTGTAATTCATGAACTATCATTTTATAAGTTATGCACTATCCTTTATAAATGTTGCACTTTGAACTATTCTATTATAATTCATATACTATTCTATTATAATTCATGAACTATCCATAATAAGTTTTGAACTATTACTTTCACTCCTTTATAAATTTTGCACTATGAACTATTCTATTATAATTCATGAACTATCTTTTTATAAGTTATGAACTATTCCTTAGTAAATTTTGAACTATTACTTTCACTCGTTTATGGAAAAAAAATAAAAACTCGGTACACGTGTCGGCCGTACGGGCGGCCGCACAGCCGTACCGGAATAATGTGCCTTACCTGAACAACACCCTCTCTCTCTCTCTATATATATATATATATATAAACTAAGTAATATTTAGATAGAATTAGATAGAATGTACCCCAATATAAAATTCTTTAACAAATAACATAGGCCTATAGTTTATTAACTAAATATCATCTTTACTCAATAATACCAGATTTGCCCCTATTAACATATCTCAATTATATCCAATTGAGTTACAAGAGAATCTGAAAATTATTAATACAATAATCTAATTTAAGAAGGTAAATAATTCCTAGAATAATTTATCAATATTCATGCTGAAACGTAATATTATTGAATTCAATAATTTTATAATATCATCGAAATATATAATGTTACATGAAATTAGTATCTATACAAGAAAGATACAAAAATTGAATATACATGATTTGAATAGAATTGTACAAGCATGTACGAGCCATATATAAGAATCTCACACGTTATTTGCAAACAAATTGATGATGTATGACTTACATGAATTCATAAATCTACCATGTTCCATGAACTACATAATTTAGTATAAGATAATAATAGGGATCTTCAATGTTACAGGAAATTAGTATATGCACAAGAAAGTTACATGATTGCAGCTACAATATTTACAGCTACAAGATTTACATGGAACTGCCAAAAATTAAAGTATATTTATAATTTTCAAAAAAAATATTAAATTGTGAGATCCAACTTGTCCGGTTGACATTAGGGTGGGAGGGACTACCAATCAAAGATCAAGTCTTCATGACTACATTCGTTTATTAATTTTTTATATTACTTGTAAGAAATTATAAAATTACAATAAAATACGTATCATTTACAAGAATAAGTTACACGATATTTTGATTGGAAATTTATTACGTTAATTCAAATTATTAATCATTAATAATTCACCTTCTAAAAATAGGGTGTATTATGATTTAAAAGGCAATAATAAATACAAAATCTTATAATTGATCATATGAGGGTAATTTAGTGTAAAATTTTTAAATGATGCCATATTTTAATAAAATTAGTGAGAATATTAGTGAGCTAATTCTACGTAGCAAATTCACCATAATATTTATACGATATAAGCCTATATAAATTAGACCCATACTTTAACTTATAAAACTAATATTGTACTTTATTTAGTGGAGTACTACCTCAAGTGAAAGCCCCAATCTATGGTTGATTTTTAATGATGTAAATGTAGTCTTAAGTGCTTGATGATGATGATTATGCATGTAATATTAGTTTTTCTCTAAATGTGTGAACTTAAGGATTCTATCACTAGTTTGAGAATTGCTTCAATTCCTTTGTTGATTATGCTGTGTGGCGACTTGAACATTGTATTTTTAGGATTAGTTCTCGACCTTAGTTGTTGGAATAGCTAGCTATCTTTTCTAAGCCTCAACCGACAGTTAAACATTTAGTTGATATGCATTGTTAAGATTCTAGAGGTAAATGTGTTAGTTGAGATGCAATATTCTATAATGTGTGTAATTGACCATGAGTGTTTGATCACGTTGCTTGATGCTCAACGAGAGAGCAAGTCACGTGTAGTTTATTTGATCACTCATTTTAGTGTCTTAGATTCATGTTGAATGCGTTAATCATGAGAGTACTATGTTGTTGATTCGATTCATTTCACACACTCAAAATGTGTGAAGAATCCAGATGAAACAACCTAAATAAGAATACATCATCTTGCAATGTTGATGGCATACACTATATTAAGATTTTCAACCTAGATTGGTGAGCCTAAATTCCATTCCCTAGATCATTTCCTTCGTACTTTTTTTTTACATCATTGGCAACCAACCAACCAACCAAATACTTTTGGATATAACAATCCACTTGATTCACCACCAATAGTGAAAGAAACAATGGGCAATGGGGATAGGCCGCCACAATAAAACTATAATTATTTGCATCTACTAGATCATATATGATCTAGATGCACGGACACTTCTAGAAGGCAGCGTGTCCCGTGTCTCGCCGTGTCGGACACAACGGGACACGGCTCGGACACAGTCAAATATGACCGGACACGGTCAAGACACGTTTCGGAGGTAGGACACGGCCCGGACACGTCTAGGAAGCGGATTGTATCCGATCAAAACAAAGTGAACGAAAATTTTCCTTATATTTTTAAGGTAAACCTAGCCCCACATGGCCATTTGGGACATTTTAGTTGCCGGAAGTAGGACACCGATCTTCTTCTTCGGCTTTACTATTCAAATGTTGTTCCGCCGGCCGACTCTTCCCTCCATTTCTTATGATTTCATAAATTAATTTTGAATCTTTGATTAATAATTTATTGTCTAATTTTTCTTTGTTGAATAATGAGTGTGTTATTCTAATTCTTTCACTTTTTTTTTATAATTTATAAATATTGATTATTGTTTTCCTGATTGATCATGTTAATTAGTTGTTATTTACAAAATAAATGGTTCATTCTTCAGTTTTGATACTGAATATGTTTATTTCATATTATAAGACTAAATATATTTTTTTATATTTTGTAAGACTGAAAATGTTTGTTACCAAGCTTTTGTTTCGGTTATTTTGTTATTTTGTTAATATTTTTATTTAATCATATATTATTGATTTATTTTCATATATATATGTATCTCATTATGATATAAGAATTATATATTTCAATATCTTTAAAATAATATATTATTTGTTTTACTCGCCGTGTTCCCGTTTCCTATACTTTTAATGATTGTCGCTTCCCCGTTTTTCGCCGTATCCGTTTCCCGTATCCGTATTCGTGTCCGTGCATCATAGTATATGATAGGTAAAACCATTATATATATATATATATCATACCATTTTCTTAAATTTTCCTAATAGCAAGATTTGTAGCATCAATAATGTAGCGATCAAAATAAAACTAGGTATCAAATAAAGCCAAAACAAATTGTTTTCATAAATCCAAGTCAATTTACGTAGGAAACTATTGGGGGTGTCAATATTCTCTGAATTTCGAAGCAAATAATGGATCAAACGGGCATTATTTGATCGAAAGAACTGCGGAAATGGTGAAAGATATTGATCAAGCATTACACAATGAAGAAGCTACGCAAAACAACATGAAATTAAAAACAATTGGAACTACGTAAATTAATTTGTGATCAACTAACCAAAATTCACTCCACAGTTTACGTAGGAAACTTAATCGAGACTTTTCTTGATTGCAGGAACTACAAGATCACACCCGAAAAAGGTTCACCAGATCTTGGAGGTGATGAAGACCTCGCAATGCGACTTGAGAACACCTTCACCCGTGTCTTTGCGCAATGCTTTCGCGCAGTGCTTCCTCCACGGCCCCACCCACAACCTTCACACTGTTGTACGCTAACACAACGTTGATGTGACAATTGTGAATATTGTGTACATTTGCAACCACACAAAATGAAATTGGAACCATGAAATGAAGAGAAACTAACCAGAATGACGCGAAACTACAAAAAAAGTGGAACTGCAAAGGTTAGTTACGGTTTGGATATAGTTTATTTATTTTAAAAATAACAAAAGTATTTTGCGAAGATCCTATTCGTTGAACATGTTAAGAGTTATTTTTTCGAAACTGGTCATTAGATTCAGTCCTGTGTTCTCATAAGGTAATATGGTATTTTTGACACAATATATTCAATAGATTCATAATTTTAAAAATAAACAATTTATAAAATGAAAATCTTAATAAAGTAAGGATATTCTAAATATTTAAATATTTGACATAGATTCACTTGCAAAATAGTTGTGGATTCGAAACCGTGTATAACAATAATAATAATAATTAATGAAATGAAGTAAAACATTAAATAGCATCTAAGTTGGTATTTAAATGCTAGTGTAGCTTAAGTCCATAGTCTAGAACTAAGTGCAAAAAAGGGCAATTATTTGGTGTTACTCTTCTCTTCTCTTCATAAAAGCCCTTTTCCCCCTTTCTCTCTCACTTTCTTCTTCTCTCTTCTTCACTTCTCGAGAGTAGGTTTTCGATTCCAAAACGGCCAAAATCCGCCATTCTTGATTTGGTTCCTCCGAATCCGGACTCAATCAATGGACCACGATCCACAAGCGCCACCACTCCACCATCAGCACCACCTTCACCATCACCACGCGCCGCCTCAGCCACCGCCGGGGATGATGCTTCATTCCGGCAATCCCTACCATCCCCATCACCAACAACAACAACACCATCCGAATGCACCTAACATGTCCAATAACGCTTCTCCTCAGATGATCGGTGCTAATCCATCGGCTTTCTTGCAGAACAATCGATTCCCGTTCAACTCGGTTGTTACGACTACTCCAGCTCCTTCCAAGCCCCCGGAACCCATGAATCCTGCATTTTCCGTCGATGGAGGCGGAGGCGGTAGCAGCGGTGGATTTTCTCCTGATCCTTCCAAGAAGAAAAGAGGGAGGCCAAGAAAGTATTCGCCTGATGGAGGGAATATTGCATTAGGGTTGTCCCCAACCCCTGTCTCTACTGCTATTGTTCAGGCTGATTCCGGCGGTGCTACCCCTTCTTCTGAGGCTCCTTCATCCAAGAAGCACCGTGGGAGACCTCCCGGCTCTGGGAAGAAGCAATTGGATGCGTTGGGTGATTAGCAAATTATTTTTCATCTATTTTTGTTTTCAAGAATGAATCTTTAGAGATTGATGCTCGTTCTTCTACCTTTGACAGGCAATTGCGGGGTTGGTTTTACACCTCACGTTATTCTGGTGAAAGCCGGGGAGGTAAAATTACGATTCAGTTCTATATGTCCAACTTTCTTTGTTGTAATTACCATTTCATTCCAGTTCTTGGGATTTTTTTATTTGTGAAAAATAAACTTTTTAGTGCTTTCCCTTTTCCTGAATGAAGTTGAAAGGTTCAAATTTGTAGCTTTCATGGAGTGATAATGAAGTTGATTAAAAATTGATAGAATTATGGGGCTTTGCGGTTGCATCATATAAATAATAAATGGGAAAATGCAGTTGTGAGAAAGTGGCAGTCAGTTGGAAGATCTAGCAAGTCATTGTTGAGTTGCTTCATGGATGGACACTTAAGCAACACAGTCGTTTTAAAAATTGTGGATAATGCCACGCTGGCAGCAATTTGGCAAATTTGTTCCATTTGCACCAACTTCAAGTTTTGAGTTTTTGTTGTGTTACAAATGGATTTATTTTTCATTTACTTAAACAAGATTGTGATCTTAAGGTGTGGGGGATTTATAGTAGCATATATTTGGCGTACATTTCCATCCATTCCATTTGTGGAGATGGCTTTTGCTTTTAGTTCTTTCAACTCAATAAATTGGGTTTCTAGTTTAATAATTAGGTGGAGCTTATTCTCTCATCTTGAATACTTGATTATAAACTTATCCCTCTTGAAGATTTTGACTTACTTTTCTTTCCCTTCTGATAGAATAACTAGGACATGGAATGCTTTTTAAAAAAATGTTTTAGAAAGGACACATAACAAATTTGTATGTTCTATGCTTTCTTTCTTGATAGTGGGCTTATCAGCGTTATCTCATTTTCTTATAGCTAGAGGTATATATAGATATGTTGGAATGCTGAATGTTATTAGTACTTACAGATCAGATTGTGTACCTTCCTGGCTCTCCCACTTGAGAAGTGATGCAAATTCTTAGAGGGATGTAAAGGAACAAAATATTAAATCCTGCCCGTGTGCAAATTGTTACATTAACTGAGCATTAAGTTTTTGATTGCTCTTGGATGAACCTCTATGCTGTCAAAGCTTCATATCTCTCTAGATTTATTTGAGTTCTGTCTCTGCCTAACCTTATTAAGTGTGTGTATTGCATACTAGGATATGAAGGAATAATAAAATTTCTGAAATCGTGTAGATGTTGGTAGTTTAGTTCCCTGATCCTGTGATCAATGGCTGTGAAACTTACTGACTTGACTTCAAACTGAGGTCTGGCTCTAGGGAACGTGAGGAAGTTGTTTGCTTACCATATAAGGGGAGCCTGTATTCAAGGAGCAAATGTACCTATATAACAAATACATAAAAAACCTAGACTGAACTTTTGCATTTTTTAGAAAGCAGAGACTCATGTATTGTACTGTATGCGAATTACATTCAAATCATAATCAAAACTTAAAGTTGATGGATTCCATGAATCCAGTTTAGAAAATAACAAACATGGCCAAAAAACCTACTTTGTAAGTTCCTAGGGAAAAAATGTTAAATGATTTACAAAACAAAAAATTGAGCTGTATGAGCAAACAAATTAACAAGAACAAATACTTGGAATTCCATTTGGCCATATTTCTGTTGATTCTGTTATTTCTTAATATGTATGATGTACTTCTCAGTCCCCTCTTTGTAATTCCATTTGGTGGTTATATTTCTGTTAATTCTGTTATATTATAATATGTACGGCGACTTCTCAGTCCCCTCTCTGTAATTCCATTTGGTGGCCATAATTCTGTTGATTCTGTTATTTCTTAGTTTGTATGGTGTACTTCTCTGTCCCCTCATATTCATTTCTTATGTAGTTTTGTCCTTTGTTGTTGGTTCAATCTTACATAGGTTCATCTAGTGTCTTTATTTGTATTTTTTTATTAATGTCTCCTCGAATCATCTATTGTCTTTCTTTATGATTTCTATCAATGCCTCCTTGATATGTGTGATATATTCCTATAATGATCATTATTTTAATTTGGGGCCATAGAGGAATATCTAAGTGACTATGAATAAAAAATTTTCCTCTTGCTCCATCTCAGTTATTAATGATTATAAACGATAGAGTGACAATCAGGATTCGCACATAGAATAGTTTCTATTCAGACAATACATAAGAACACACAGAACAGAGAAACAACTAGGGAAACCAATGGATAATCCCATGGCCAAGCCTTAGATTAAACCGCCAGATGAACCCAACACTCTAAACTGTCCAATTCTGGGAAAAAGCCTTCCCAAGTTATTTTGATTTGCTTGCGTACATGGGCTGGTATCCTATCATATTTCTCTTCTTTCTTTACAGGATATTGCATCAAAGATTATGGCATTTGCCCAGCAAGGACCACGTACTGTTTGTATAATGGCTGCAAATGGTTCAATCTGCAATGTCACACTTCGCCAGTCAGCTGCTAGTGATTCAAGTGTGACATATGAGGTATATGTTAAAGTTCATGGATAAACTTACTTTCTAATTGGTTCAATCTGCAATGTCACACTTTCTATATATTTCTAACAGCAGTGACTATGATGACATCTGATCTTTTGTATAGTAAATGAAAATTCTTTCATATTAACTCCTTGAGACCCTTCTTCCTTTGTAACTGACTCTTGTTTTATGTGGGGCCTATAATTTATAGGAGGTTACCAATTTACCACGAACTCCAAATTTAGTATAAGGAGAAACGTGTATGTTCAAATTTGTGTCTGATCTTTGTGCTTAAAATATTCTACGATGAATACTTTCTTATTTTTCCTGTTCTGTTACGGAGCAAAATAATTTGTACAGAGTTTGTCGCCTTGTCGGCTCACTTCGCTTGCATGGCTTCCACAATTTCTGTGGCTGTTTGTATTTGTCTCATATCATGAGGCATTTTATGTTGATAACGTCTTCAACAGACATGGTAATTGCTCTTTTGTTTGATACAAAATCTGACAATCAAATAACAGTTTCATACACTGTTATCGGTCCCCTTGCAATGATTGAATTATAATTTGCGTTTGTATCTTAATTCTGTGATATTTAGGTAGCGTGTGACTTAATCCCTGTGAAAGGTTCTTAATACTCATGGGAAAAAACTTCTAATTTGGATGTTTATCCATCAAAATTACCCTTTCTAGTTGTAGTAAGATAAAACTTCCGATGTTCTAGTTATGACAAGAGAACAACCAAATTCTTAAATAGGAAACATTATCATTGAAACTAGTAAAATGCTTTCCAAGCAGTAAGAACATACCAAACAAGAGAGCAACCAACTTCTTAATTAAAACTTCCCGGTGTTTTCCTCCAAAACCGCTTTGCTCTTTCTCTTTCTAGTTGTGCTGAGGTAGAAATTTCCGGTGTTCCAATTGTGACAAGAGAACAACCAAATTCTTAAATAAAAAACATTATCCTTGAAACCAATTAAATAGTTTTCAAGCAGTAAAGAATATACCAAAATTGGTTTCGCTAAATGAAATTCTTATGTTTAGCACTTCTTTGTCATGGGTAGATTCATGTAACACTTTTGTTTACATGTCATATACTTTACAGGGAAGATATGAGATTATATCCTTAACTGGTTCTTTCTTGCTCACGGAAAGCGGTGGTAATCAAGTTAGAACAGGTGGCATGAGTATATCTCTTGCGGGCTCAGATGGACGTGTATTAGGTGGTGGGGTCACAGGATCGCTAGTTGCAGCAACTCCAGTTCAGGTATGCATTTGTCCTAAATTCTTGTGTTTCTCTTCTGTTTTTCCCTTTCTTGCTGTATCTTCTCCCCTTGTGTCAAGTTTTCCATGAGCTTTATTGTATATCTTATCTTTCCTTTTCAGCACCTAGATGCATGATGGATGTGCTTTTGGGTCTTGTTTATCTGGTCGTTTCCCTTTCTTGTCGTCTTATGTATTACCTGTGAATAGCACAATCTTGTTGAGGCAACAGACTAGCTCAACAGAAAATGGCCTCTTCTCTGGTTTCTGGGATGGCATACTGCCACAAATTCCCTTTTTATTTTGAAAGGTCGAGGATAACCAGCTTCTGCCAGTATCAAATCCTGCTGATTAAGTTTTCATGAAAGCGTACTACTGTAGATTGAGTTTTAAGCCAATTCTTTGACAGACTTTGATAACACATGTGGGAAGTGCTTTATCTAAATATACGAAGGTAAAAGATGGGAGGACCTGCCCCCACTCCCCAGCCCATCCACTCGTTTTCTATCATGTGAACATGTTTGGCCTTTCTTTATTCGCATGGAAGGAGTAGGATGCTTGATATACATGTTTGTTTGTTCTTGACTCCTCAGGCGTTCCATCACGACATGATGTTAAGTTCTTGGAACATTTGAGCTACGTTTACTTGCTATAGCTTGTTTTTGTGGTTGATTCATTTTCTGGTCCCCAACTAGACTTTTATACCTCAAGCACAATAACCTCTTAAAGCACATTGCATGAGTATGGTCTTTGTGTACCATTTATCAATCTGGTTTACTTTATGTAGAAATTGTATCACCGAGCTGTACTCTAGAGGATAAATTAAATTGCGTTTTTTTTTCCACACCTGATGTTGTCGTATACTTGAAAAAAATTGGTGATATAACTGATGATAAATAATATAGGTAAGATGTTAAATTTCCTCTATTTTTTTTTCTCTAACTTTGTTAAGCACATCCCCAGATCATAGTGGGCAGCTTTGTAGCCAATGGGAAGAAGCCCAAGTACATGCCATCAGTGCCAGAGTCCCGAATGTTGCACTTTGGGGCACCTTCATCGGCTGCAAGCCCTCCTTCTCAAGAAGAAGCTTCTAGTGAATCATCTGAAGATAATAACAACAATAATAACAGTAACGGTCATCTCAATAGAGCTCCCGGCCCCCCCTTCATCAACCACTCGGCTCAACAGATCCATAATATGCAGCAGCAACAACACCAGCAGCAGCAACAACACCAGCAACAGCAACAACACCAGCAGCAACAACAACAACAGCAGCAGCAGCAGATGTACTCTTCACTGGCTTGGCCCAACTCCGGTAACCCAAAAATGCTTCATCATTGACACTTTTGACTATCCATCCTCTTGCTGGGCTTTGAGGGAAGTGTTGTTGATTTCTGACAGATTAGAAGCTGAGAGAAAATCGTTAGAGGCGGGTTAGCGTCCTTCATTCATGGTTTTCTCATCTAGGTAAAATCCGGGTTTCAAAGGTTTAGGTAGAGGGTAGGAGGATTATTACGCCACCATATATTTATGCTTGACGACAGTTATGGGGTGGAGGGATTGAGGCTAGAAGTTGTCACGTTTCTCTTTGTTTACTTTCGTGGGATCTTTTGTAGCTATTTTACATCTGGAGATTTGGATTGGTCTTTTTTATGTTTCTAATGGGATCAAAATGCTGATGATATAAGATTGATTTTCTGCAGATAATAGACTCACCAATATTCACCCATTTTTTTTGTCCCTGTAATGTCTGGGCCTCGGAGTATGTTTGATTCCATTTTAGGTGAAATGCATGAAATTAAGGGTGGTACAAATCCTGCGAATCCTATCCGGTTCCGGTCCGGATTCAAAAATTGCAATTTTGTCCCTTCCCAACAAAAATAAGTTGGAGTGGGATGCATCCATTAACTTCTTCCTTTCGTCAGATTCTAATGTTTTATCATCATCTCGGTTTTCATGTCATCGGCAATTTTATCGCGTTCACTATTAATTTTACAATCGACTTTTCAAATAAAGTTGTAGTGATTTTACAATTTTTGCTTCATCGATTCTTTACAATTGTACTAGCCCGTGATTAGTCTCGTCTTATCATGTCCCAATTCCAACCTGAATTAGTAGGAGAAGACTAATCCCAAGTCACATATCCAAAATATAAATACATATCCAAAATGGACGAGCCAACAAAATAGTTCATCGTCTTATCATGTCCCAATTCCAACCTGAATTAGTAGGAGAAGACTAATCCCAAGTCACATATCCAAAATATAAATACATATCCAAAATGGACGAGCCAACAAAATAGTTCAAAGTAAGAGATTGGGAAAAATGATATATTTTCATCAGCTAACGTGATATATAAGTGGTCGAATCGATCAATAACTTGAAGGGGTGGGTACATATCCCGTAAATCCCAATACCGTTCCGATCTCATCTCGATCCCAAACACAACGGGACTCATCCAAACTTAATGGAAAGTGGTAAAAATGGAAGAGGTACACAAACTTAATGGAAATAGAAAATGACCTATTTGACAAACTTCTTTCTTTAAATTTTTGGATGAATCCCGTTGTGTTTGGGATCGAGATGAGATCGAAACGGGATTGGGATTTGTGGGGTATGTACCCACCATTTCAAGTTATTGATCGAATCGACCACTTATATATCACGTTAGTTGACGACTGTATATAATTTTTTCGGTTTTTCCCATATCTCTTACTTTGAACTATGTTTGGCTCGTCCATTTTGGATATGTATTTATATTTTGGATATGTGACTTGGGATTAGTCTTCTCCTACTAATTCAGGTTGGAATTGGGACATGATAAAACGAGACTAATCATGGACTAGTACGATTGTGAAGAATCGATGAAGCAAAAACTGTAAAATTGCTACAACTTTGTTTGAAAAGTCAATTGTAAAATTAATAGTGAACACGATAAAATTGCCGATGACATCAAAAACCGAGATGATGATAAAACGTTAGAATCTGACGAAAGGAAGAAGTTAATGGATGCATCTCGCCCCAACTTGTTTTTGTTAGGAAGGGACAAAATTGCAATTTTTGAAGCCGCCATGTTCAAGACCGGAACCACATAAGATTAGCAGGATTTGTACCACCCTTAATTTCATGCATTTCACCTAAAATGGAATCAAACATACTCCGAAGCCCAGACATTACAGGGACAAAAAAATGGGTGAATATTATTGGGGAGTATATTATCTACAGAAAATCAATCTTATATCATCAGCATGTTGATCCCATTAGAAACATAAAAAGACCAATCCAAATCTCCATATGTAAAATAGCTACAAAAGATCCCACGAAAAGTAAACAAAGAGAAACGTGACAACTTCTAGCCTCAATCCCTCCACCCCATAACTGTCGTCAAGCATAAATATATGGTGACGTAATAAACCTCCTACACTCTACCTAAACCTTTGAAACCCGGATTTTACCTAGACGAGAAAACCATGAATGAAGGACGCTAACTCGCATCTAACGATTTTCTCTCAGCTTCTAATCTGTCAGAAATCAACAACACTTCCCTCAAAGCCCAGCAAGAGGATGGATAGTCAAAAGTGCCAATGATGAAGCATTTTTGGGTTACCGGAGTTGGGCCAAGCCATTGAAGAGTACATCTGTTTTTGTTGTTGTTGCTAGCGTTGTTGTTGTTGGTGTTGCTTTATTGATATGACCGTTACTGTTATTTTTGTTTTTATTATCTTTAGATGATTCACTAGAAGCTTCTTCTTGAGAAGGAGGGCTTGCGGTCGATGAATGTGCCCCAAAGTGTAACACAGGGGACTCTGGCACTGATGGCATGTACTTGGGCTTCTTCCCATTAGCCACAAAGCTTCCCACTATGATCTGGGGATGCTCTTGACAAAGTTAGAAAAAAAAATAGAGGTATAAAAACAATACCTCTTTAATTTAAGAGATTGATTCAAGTAAGGAGTGTTTTGTGGTAAGGCCTTACGGGGTAATTTGGGTCGTTGATTCACTTGATCCAATGACTTACAATCATCCACGTCATTTAAGGAATAAGGAGAGGTGCGGTGACAATTTTTCCATTTAAAAGGTACGGGGACAATTTGTCCTTATGAAAAATCTATTTTACAAGAGGGGGATTGATGCGGGGTGTAACACCCGAATCCGCGGGACTCGGGATGCTACGGGTTGGGACCTCACAATGGGTCCCGACCCTTAGCTTGACAACAATTTCACCAGATCTTTCAACAAGACACAAATAAAGGCCAAAACGAAATACATTTTATGCAATGCAATGAAACCCAAAACCTCACAAACAAAAGACTTCAACTGAGATACAACCGAAAGACCAAATGCCATACACGCGGCATACAATATATAAAGAATACAAAACTCAAACACGACTCCAACCAAAACTCAATCCTAAAATGTACGGAACCCCGGCTGTCCACTCTTCCGGATCTCTCGGCCGCATTTCATATCTGCAAGGCAATCTACAACAATTGGTATAAAACTGTTAGCTAATATTCGCAGCATTAGAAGCAAGGTGAAGGCACATACACACATACATCAACATAACACATAACATGCTCAAAACACACAAGTCCGGTTATTATCTTTTTATTATTAGGTCATATTCCGTTCTAATTCAACTTCTTTTGTGACACGAGAATCTCCGAAACTCGCCTCGGTCCCCACTTACCGCATGGAACGGTACGGATGCATCCGACCGTCTAACCACACGGGCTAGTCGCCAAGAACCTCCTATTCCGGTTTTATAAGTTATAATGAAAGCAATAAAACACACACCACCAAACACGCATCGAATTTAATACATAGAATACGAGCTAAGTAAGTCCGGAGGCTTATTTCGTCACCACACTCAACTCACAACACTCTCGCTTCCTTAGGGAGGAAGCCCGTAACCTGCTCACAAGAAGATAACTATATCAACAACAACCCACTCACAATAGAAGTCTTAGACTTCTATACAAATGATCTACGCAAGACCATTTGACTCTCAATTCTAGGACCGCATCCTAGAATCCCTCATGCTCACATCACACTCAACACAAGCTAGAAGTCCTAAGACTTCTGAACACTCGGATCTCGCAAGATCATAACTCACAACGCAACTAGGATAAACCAAACCTAACTCCAAAATCCGACTAGATCATACAGCCACACCTCGAGCCTCAAAATGCTCACAAGATCAACCATATAACTTAAAGCCTTATAACGACCTCACAAGATAACCAACACCTCAAGCTTGGAATCAAGATCAATCCATCAAACAATATCAAATCCACGAAACTCCCCTAAGGTTCAAAGCCACTACTTGGCATTAACTCTAAGTTATGCTAGATTCATCCTAGCATGATACTAAAACTTAACATAACTAGATCGAGGGGAAAGAATACTCACACGACGTCAAAAGAGGGGAGTCGTTCAACGGATGTCGACTTGGACTCGTTAGGCCTTTATCGGGGCGCTTCTGAACCTAGCACCAAACTAAACAAATTTAGCTTATAAGCTAAATTTGAACGGAATAATGAATATATATAATCTAAGGAAAACTCCACTTCTAAAATCCAAGTTAAAAACCGTAATTATAATATTCAGGGCAAATTGTATAACATCATAAACTCAAGGTAAAACTCGTTTTCAAAGTCAAGGTTAATACCCACAATAAAATATCTGCCATAAACCAAGATTAAAAATCGTAAAATACATTTTTAGGCCGATTTGTGCATTTTTAGAACCATGGGTCATTTTCTGTAAATAAAAGTATGGGTCATATTATGTAAATAATCCAATGAAGGGCAGAAATTGCAAAATCCATAAATCTGGGTAAAAAGCGTAAAATATGAAACAGAGGTTATAAATTGTAATTACATTAAAACAGTATATATCTCAATTGCAATCTGTCGGAAGGGTTTTCTGAAACCATACGGAAGGCTGCACAGGGGCGGCGGGAAGAACTGCGCCAGGCGGAGACGGCTGAGCTTTTCCATGTGACAAATCCGGCAGTTCTAGGTGGATCGAAGGCGGCAGCAAGGCGGCTCCTGAGACGGAGGTAGCGAAGGCGTCTCATCCCGGCAGTTGGAGCGTTTTCCGGCATGGAAAGGGGGGGGGGGGGGGTGGCGAAGCAAATGGCGGCGCTGGCGATGAGGAAATGTTGAAGATCTGGGTTCGACTAAGGCTCGCGAGGACGCAGAGGAGAGGCTGCAGAGGGCTCCCGGTGGCGATGATGGAAAGCGAAGGAGAAGGGTGCAGTCCAGGAGGCGTTCCTCTTCGGTGGTGACTGGTGCAGACGGAGATCGAGGGGAAAAGAAGGTTGAGGTTGAGTGTAGCAGATGGGCTTTTCAAGGGCGATGAGGCCGGTGGAGTAGGGAGTCGGCGAGGCTCTCGGCTCCGGCGGCAGGCTCTTACAAGCAACGTCGACCAGTTTCCAAATGTGTGGTCAACTGAGAAGGTCGAAGGAAAAGAGACAGAGGGAAGAGGCGTGATAGGGGAGGAGAGAAGCAGGGCATACTATCAGCTACCTTGTTGCAGGCTTCCATAGGTGAGGGAGAGAAGGTTGAGAAGAGTCAATGAGAGGGCAAGAGATTGTTCATGTGCAAGGTAAGCAGAGAAAAGAGGTGATGAGGGGTTTGCGTGATTGAGGTAACCGAGAGCAGAAGGCTGTCATGAGAGAGGTTAGCGAGGGGTCATGCTAGGGACACTGAATAGGTTTGGGCGGCAAGGCTCGATGGTTCGCTGAGAGAGGCCGGCATCGTGCACAGGAAAAGGAAGGAATAACAAGCAAGAGAAATAAATAAATAAATATAAATATACTAAAATACGAAAAGAAAAAGAGTATCATATAAACTAGATCAAAATTAATCGGAACGGGACTTTCGGATCGGAAAAATTTTCCGAATTTCCATAATTAATAACACGGATATACGTGAACGTATCCAATATATAAATACCCGAGAATAAATATCTTACGCCGTAAGAATACTTTTAAAAGAATATTTAAGCTAATAAATATCGATAAAAGTAGGAGAATATATATAAAAAACGCACCCAATAAACGGGGCGTTACACGGGGTTGAAGCCGTAGTTTCCGATCTAGATTTAAAGTCCACGAACAGTCTCAGAGAACAAATCTTGGGTAGGAGTCTCGGGCGTGATTATGAATATGGGGCGGAGATTTATAAAACTTTGAACAAAAGAACGTGAATTTGATGGAATGATAATGGATAGATAAGAAATGATAATATGGAATGAATTTGATGTAAATATAGGAAGATACGAACGAAGGTATTCCCGCAAAGAACCTTGACCAATTATGTGTCAAAACCCCTTAACGAAGAGTTTACCTTAATCATCCCTTCTTTAAGCTTACACAAGTCTTCTAAATAAGACAAGTACAAGGAGGGACTATAATTGACCAGGAGTACCAACATTTATGAAGATTAACATACATAAGTACAACCTAACAAGGACTCATAACGATTCAATCAAAAACTTTCTTTTGATTGAATAAGAATGAATAAAACACAAACTTCGTAAGTGAAGTAGCGAGTTCACCCAATATTGTGGAAATATTAATCAAATCTACATATGAATCTCACCTTCTAAGGCTATTTATAGGGGAGATTCTCCTACAAAAGATAAGAATTCTAACTAAAAAGTAATCCTAAAAAATAGGATAAAAAATAAACAAATACCTTTAGAATGTTTCAAAGCCTTAAAGGTATACAAGTAATAGAAGATATCTATAACTAATAAGATTGCAACCAGATCTTATGAACCTCGACAAGAGCCAAACCTTGGTCAATCTTTGGATAAATCTCGGTCGAGATTTTGGTCCTCAGGGCCGAGATTTCTTCTTTTTTTTTTGAAAGGTTTATAAATAGCTCCCGATTCGATTGGCTTTGCCGCTCTACATCCGGGATGGGTATAAGTCGTGGTCCATTGCTGGAGGATACCCTCCCAATATCAGTTTTTCCATACATGCCGCCAGGAGGATTCGAACTCGAATCTCAAGACTAACCACTTAAGGAGTCTAGCACCACATTCCACTAGACCAACTGAGTATTGGTGGGCCGAGATTTCTTCTTTGGAACTCTTTTCTCATCCTAGCCATTTTCTATGCTTGCTTGATCATCTTGGGTCTTGTATGGTCCTTTCACAATAGCCAACAATGTCACTAAAGGAGATCTAGGTATGAGTGAGGTTTCTTTAAGTGCACATGTTGCCAATAAGCTAGCAACTTTCTCATGGATGGCCTTTGCTCTTGCTCTTGTGATATAACTCTTTTCATGGTGGGACTCGAAGATGATGTGATTGTATTCTCCTTAAATGTCTTGGCCCTTGATCTAGTGGTTGGTCCTTGAGGTGGTGTTGGTGGTATTGGGAATGATCCCTCATCATACTTCCCTTCTTGAAAAAGATTTGTCCTCGAATCACCAACATGCTCATCTTTAGACTCAAAAGGACTCAAGTCTCCTACATTGAAGGTCTTGCTTACTCCATACTCAGTTGGGAGCTCTTAGACACAAGCGTTATTTCCAACCTTACGCTTCATGAAATGGTTCATCTCCTCTTGGAGACAACTTAGACTTCCTCTTATCCGGAAATCGTTCTTTCCTTAGATGCAACCAAACTAGATCTCCTGGTTTGAATATCACTTCTTTACGATTCCGATCCACCTTGGATGCCACGCTTTTCCCTTTGTTTTACAACCTTATACATGTCCTTTCATGCAACTCTTTGATGAACTCAACCTATTTTCCTACAATAAAATCTACTCGCTCCTCTATGGACAACGGTATAAGATCAAAATGGGTCAAAGGATTCAACCCATAGGCACACTCAAAAGATGTTAGATTAGTACATGAATGTAAGGTACGATTACAAGCAAATTCCACATGTGGTAAGACATCCTCCCAAGCAGTGATGTCACCGCCCATAGACAACTCAAACCTATTTTCATGCAACTCTTTGATTAACTCAACCTGTTTTTCTACAATAAAATCTACTCACTCCTCTATGGGCAACGGTATAAGATCAAAAGGGGTCAAAAGATTCAACCCATAAACACACTCAAAAGGCGTTATATTAGTACATGAATGTAAGGTACGATTATAAGCAAACTCCACATGTGGTAAAAAAAAGTTCAAAATTTTATACGATTATTTAAAACATATTTGAACGAAAATGTATAAAATTTTAAACGGAAAAAGTGTTAGAAAAGAACAAACAATTTGAACTAATTGAACCAAACTTGAACCATTAGAACAAATATTTTGAACTAATTGAACAAAAATATGAACTATTAAAACAAACAGTATGAACTACGAGAAGAAATGGGGGGAAACTACAATAAAAAAAAGTTCAAAATTTATACTATTAATTTTAAAAATATTTGAACGAAAATGTATAAAACTTTTGAAAGAAAAGTGTTAAAAATAAGAATCACTAGAACAAACAATTTGAAATAATTGAACAAAAATGTAAATCATTAGAACAAACAATTTGAACTAAATGAGTAAAGGGGAAAAAGTATATTAAAAAAGTTCAAAATTTTTATACTATTATTTAGAAATTGTTTGAACGAAAATGTATAAAATTTTAAACGAAAAAAGTGTTAAAAAAAGATCTAACAGTTTGAACTAATTGAACAAAAATATGAACCATTAGAACAAACAATTTGAACAAACTGAACTAAACTCGTGAACTGAGATAATAACTATTAAAGTTTTCTCATGAATACGACAAAAATTTGACATCGTATCCCCCTCTTTTATAAAACATATTTTCAAAAGGACAAAATGTTGCATGAACTTCGTATAATTACAAAAATGTCACCGTGTTCACCATAATTCATAAATGACGTGGACAATTGTATCAAACAGATCAACGGTGCATATCGCTTCCTACGACCATACCCGTATTTTTGCTCCGTACTTGAACCGGATCCTTAATTTAAATGGTAGTCCATGGGTTTCAAACCCTGGCGCCTGCATCAAAATTCTTGATGGTGATTTGGTATTCAATAGAAGGAGGGTTGAAAGTGGTATGAAACAAATTATGAATGAATATGCTAAAATAAAATGAAACAACTTATAATAGGGGTTGGTATTCATGCCACATAAAATTAATATAGGCATCCAGAGAAATGGAAATAAATGTTTGTTCCGTGACTATCTCGGACCATTTTTTTTTTTTTATTTTTTTCCGAGGCATTTGGCCTCTTGCACCTTATGTGCGAGAGTTTTTGGCCCGCCCAAGACTGTCTCGGAACAAGAAATAGCTTAACCCGAGACAAAGTCTGTTTTTATATTTTTTGAAATTTTGTTACTCTCGCACATAGGTTGCGAGAGACTTTTTTTTTATGGGTGCAGGTATTAATTTTATTTGGGTCCGAATAAGGGCTTGCTTATAATGGAAGGCTTGCAAGCTGAATAAGTAGGCTTGAAAGCCTATCACCACGGATAGGAGTTTAATTTGATTCCACCGGGCGTTGGTTAGTTCCTCCGTTTCTTCGACATGACGCCATAAGCGCTTTCTTCGAGATGGTAAAGAGATTAGATGTAACCCCATTTTAACTTATTTAATTAATAAAAAAATTATATTAATAATGAGGGATCCTAGTTTGTTTTACATGAATAAAAAGAGCTCCCTTACGGGGGGGGGGGAAATAGGGCAATTGGTTTGAGGATTTCCTTTCTTGTAAACTACTCTTTAAGTGGACACTAAATAAGTACACAATTGAATATCACCGGAGTAACAACTGCCGTGATACCAAAAAAAATAATTTTTGATACTCAAAATTGAGTTTATGGATGAGAAGCTCCGGAGATTTAATATTAGAGAACAGAAAATGAATCCGCTAATGAAGGTTATAGAATATTAAAAAACTTGAATTATTTATTTTCTAAAATAATAATTTAATATAATATAATTTAATAGGTATCAATAGACATTATAGGATGTTTTAGGATGCACACTACTTCTAAAAGATATTTCATCCTAATCGTTTTCCATTTAAAAAAAACATTGTAGTATACACAACTGCAAAAGTGTCAACACCAACAAATCACCCCTCCCTTTCCATGTATGGAAAAACTGATATTGGGAGGGTATCCCCAATCATGGGCCACGACTTATTCCCGTCCCGGATGTAGAGCGGCGAAGCCAATCGAACCGGAAGTTACTTATCAACCTTTCAGGAAAAAAAAAAAAAAAACACAAATCACCCCTTTCACAAACTAACTAGCTCAGACAGTAACTCCAGCTTCGGGTTATTACAAACATCAAAGTTGCAGCGATTCAAGTTTGTTCATACATGTCAACAAAGCAACAATATGAAGAAATACACGCTTATGCAATAACTCACTCCACAATGACATATAAGCTTTACAATAGAAGCACACAAGTAACAACAAACCAATAATCATATTAACATCATGGTTAAGAAGGAAGACAAATGCACTATATTGAATTCAAAGAAAAGCGTAGGATAATTTTCTCAAGTTCGTTTCACCTAAAAACCAGAGGCAAGTCACAGTTTGATACTCAGAAATCGTTACTAACCCACCAATTTGCATTCTAGCACCTGATCTCGTAGGAGCCAGCCTTGGTTATGTAACGAACCCACTCTACTGTGTTGTATCCACTCCTCTCCCACACCTGCATATGTTTGGTTCTTTTAAGCAATCTCAGAAGAAGAAAAAAATGTTGTCGAAAGATGTTACTGATAGGCAGCGAATTATTCATACCTTAAGGAATCGGACACGTAGACCTGATGCTGTGAACATAGGAACCTGTCATAAGCGGGATAGTTTATATTAGTTTAGTGCTTAAAAGCAAACAATGATATCACTAGACCAAGAAAACCAAGAAGGCACATATCAAACATCCTATAATGATTGAGGGCTTTGATTGCACATTTAGCCATCAAGGACGAGTTCCCGAGGGGAATAACTTGATGGATTTGTCTGTGTTGTATGTATAAATTTTGTTGCAGAAGTGATTCATTGAGGTGTTTATAGGCAATCCTCTTGTTGGTAATAGATGTATTGCATAACATGAAAAAGAATCATCTGTTATCATGGAGGCTACCGGTTAATGAATAAGCCAAGACCTAAGCAGTTAGCTGGTTAGTTAGAACATTGAAAACCCAGACTAGAATAATGAATCAAGAAAAAAAGGAACCAGCATCTGCCACAATGCATGAAAGTGGGCCCTTATTGTGCTGAATGCAGTAGTGGTGAGAGGAGAGATTAAGAACATGTTGGTTTTAAACAGGAAAGCTAGTGAGGGGAAAGGGGAGCCAAGCAGCAAGGCAAAAAATTAATACATTGCAGCTATTTGCAAGCTGACGAGGAATTTGTGGAAAACAGAACACTGAACCAAATGAAATATCCAACTGGAATGATCCTTATGACGGATGGGCAATTCCTATGAAACTACTGATTGCAAGTTCTTTAGATTCTTTTTCGGCGGCTATACATGGATAAAATTGGTGAGCTAGATCAATTGTAACCGAGAAGTAAAAGATAAAATGGAGTATAGCCATTTACCTGGCCAGGTCAGAAGAAATCATTGGCAGAACGCAAAAAAATTAATATATGCAGCAATTAGGTCGGAAAAGTTATGCATTGAGCATGTATAGGGAATTAGTAAACTAAGCATTTTTTTCAGGATTATGCTTACTGCTGGTGCCTGTCCATTGTGGGGTTAAGAAGAATGATAGCAATTTCAATTGCACTAATCATCAATCAGATGACGCATATGTAAAAAAGTATTTAGGTGCCACAACCACCCCCAAATTGAAGGCTTAGGCTGACAGTTTTGACGGGCATCTTTTGGTTGAATAGTGTTGGGTTGAATAAGCTTTATGTATAGTAAGCTGAGTAATGCCATATCAGTTCTGTAAGATATGAACTAAAGTAAATGATGGAGAGGGTCATCACACCCTCTCCATACTATTAGAATGCTCTACGTGGAAACTACCCTTGAAATGAGCACAAAGTATCAAATATATATGACATCACTTTTTTGGCAGTCGGTAAAACTTCAATAGACCAATAAAATAGCAAACTAGATGAATCCTGATCTGATGGTAATTTATGGTACGAGTTTTATGGATAGTGGTGGTGTGTGTAACAACATTATTACAATCAAGACCCCTGCCAACATGAGATATCATGGCTGAAATATTAAAGCTATAGCACATAATTAGTTTATTCGTTAAAAGAGTCACCATATGCATGATAGTTCCCACAACAAACAGTGAACATTCCATGAAGGTACCAAAGTCTATTTGAGTACGATCTACCTGAAACTCCATCTGGATTGGTGGTTTAGTCCATGACTTCTTTTCTCCCATGGTAGAAATCAACTCAACTTCTGCACTCAGAGTTGGCTCAGTCTGACCAGGGAATTTTCTAATCCTACAGTTCAATAATTTAACATAAGAAACCCACAACAATTAAGAAAGCATTGTTTGTCATATTAATTTAAGCGAGCATTTGGTGAGATGTCTTTAAGCATCTAAGGAATACAAGGAGCAAATAAGCTCCCTCCTTACAAGGAGCTTATAAACTCGCTATAATGTTTAACGACATCACACACTAAGGAAGACATCGTGAAATCTAAAGTAGCACATTACCGATAGAAAAATATATTCATAAAAAGAAGGGCTCTCAGTAGATTTAGAAACAAGAGACTGATTTAGAAGGAAACTCACTTCCACACCAAACAATCAATGGATGGATTGTATTTGGCTTTTCCGGATGTCACTTGAAAACTTGTTTTTGCAGTTTGCTTTGGGACTGGAATCTTTATAACAACTCCAAGTGCAAACATCTTTGCACCAAAAACACTCTTGACCTGAACAGGAAAACAAATCAGACAAATGGATCATACTAAGGGTATGTTTAGCACTGCCAAACAACCAACATATCGGTATGACATATCAAACAGACCCTAAATTGTAACAACTATGGTCAGGGTGAGAATATCAAACCTTGACATTCACTTCCATGCGTGTTCTACCCAACTCCTTGATTGTTGGCAACACACGAAAGGGAAGATTGACACCCTCAGTGATGCGATACCTATCATTTTTTATGATTTGAAAGCAGAGAAGAAATAAGATAACGTGACATCGAATGATCCATTAAAACTTCTCAAGAAAGATTAGGATGCAACTTTTTTTGGATTTGTTGCAACAAGTATCAATAATAGTAAGAAATAATTATAGTAAGCAACCTGCATACAAAGCATATGTAGCCAGTAGTTACAAATTATATTCCATGATTTAAGTTATGACACAAGTTTCTACAGACTCGGATGCTAAATATGTGATCATTTTACATTTGTGGTACCCATCAAACATAGTGAAAATATAAATAAGTTAAAAGTTCCAAATTCTAAGGAGTACTAACGATAATTGTTAAAACTGAGATATTTTACTGTGCAACGATTGGAGTATGCAAGCACAACACCAACAACAAACTGGATGGAAAGAAAGTTAAGAGAACTTTTGAGCTCACTTCATCAATTCAAATTCACCATCAGGTGGCACAAAACTGACGGTCTTTTCAGAGTTGAATCTCGTCAAATTCACACACTGATGGAAAGTTACATCATCAAGCTCAATTGTTTTCCCACTGCAAATAAAACATACATTAAATTAAATTACGTATATAACTAGAGAAAAGATACGTTAAGATAGCATTGTCATCTGGCACCGGCATACAGTCATAATAAAAGTAGGTAAACAATTTTTTTTTAAAAAAAGTAGGTGAGTTATAGGTGATAAAAATTCACATCAAAACAACAGATAAGACTGGAGTAACCAGATTCCTGCATATAAGGTCAGATACCAAGATTCTTAAATGCTTGTATATATAGCAACAGCAGAAGTGAGAGGCCATTCCCCCAAAAAGCCACTCTAATAGAAACTGCCCACACCTGTCTCCATTACCAAAGGAAAAGAAGAAACTGCTGTTTATCTTAGACACATCTGCATAGCAAAATTCGGTAAAGGATAAAGGCTTATGCTTCATCTTATTGTCAGACAAAGGGGGGATACCTCTGTTTGATACATATCTTATCATTTGTCGTTACTTTTTCAACATCTTATTTTAGTTATTTAATGAGTCTAAACAAAAGATAGAACATGAAAAAAGAAATCAAGAACTACAAAACAAGGATGTGAGGGTAAACAAAACCTCCGGGTCATCTCCTTGATGAATTCTACAATTTATGGATACTCAAAACTAAATGTAAAGGTCATTCAGATAAAGATCATCATATCCAAAATTGTAATAGATTGTGAGGAGATAGATTTGTTCTTTCTTTTTACAACCATGAAAAGTGACACATGACAGAAATTAGCAACAAGCCAACCAGTCCGGGGATGTAGTTCCGAGTGAACAAAATTCACCCATGATGTATGTGATCAATGAACCATTCATTGTACAGGAAAAGAAGGCTCAAAACCAAAAAAAAATAAACAACAAAACGAGCAAATTGAAGAAATGAGATATATGGATGACAGATACAAACAATGAAGAAGAAAGTGGGTTTATGCATACAGGAGAAGAAACTACCTTTTCACAGGACGGGCCTTTATCTGTGACTCTTTCTCGAGACCAATCTTATCATTTAATCCCAACTTTAAATCAGGCATTCCAGAGAGGAAGCACTTCATAAGAACCTTCCCAGTAACATCACAACGCAGAACGCTACCTGTGATCCCCATTAATAAGTATTCAAATTATAAAGTTGTATTCTTGCTCATTGGCCTCTCTTATGACCAAAAAAGTAACAATGCTCTAACTGCACTCACCCTTTGAAGACATGAGAAGATTAACACTTTCCACGATGTCTAAGAAAACCTACAAAAACAGACGTCCAAATTCAGGCGTATGACCCTTTCGGCTCGTTTTACGTGAGGCAATGAAGTGAGAAACTGATTATGGAGGACAGAAGGAAACCTAATCCATTTGATGCCATAAATAAACGGGGGGAAAAATAAAAAAGAGAGATTTAAGAAGGCCCATCTCAGTTGCTTCAAGAATAATTCTCAACTTCTTACCAACTAGATTGGATTTCTAACAGACATTTAAAAGTCGAAAATGCTAATGGCATTCGTTTGGCATAGTAGAAGCTACCAGTATGAAAATTTACATGCCTCATTCTTTTTATAGACAAGACCCTCTCTCCTCCAGCCAACAGCTCCTGTAACTTGCAAGGTCGCATTTGGGACTGGCTTATCTGCAGACTATTAACAGGAAACCATTCAGTAAGATAGAAGGAAACCTAATGGCATTCGTTTGCCTTCCTTTGGCATTAGTTTTCTATATATTTGATTCAATACAAATAAATGATATGAAAATTGTATATGTGTTATGCAGTTGATATAGTTATATTTGCATATATTATCTGTTTTAGTTGGTTGTAGTGTGTCTGAAGGTTTCCTTTTTGTAAGCCTGTATATACTTACTGCAATGACAAAGGAAGGCAACTTTCCCAAAACTAAGTTCATTTGTTTCAATATACTTTCTGTTGCTCTTAATTCAGTTCCAGTGACCAGAAATTCATCAAACTAACCTTTGATGAGAATGATGACCGTACTCCTTCCTGGGTAATGTAAAGCTTCAATATCTCAGGAGAAAGATTCTGGGGGTAACCAAAATCCATGATTTCTGTGGTTTTATCAGAACGAAAGTTGTGCAGCAGGTTCAGTCATACTTTAAAACACAACAAGTATAGAGGATTGTGATAAGCATATAATGAAATGAGCATGATGAAAATTCATGCCTGTGAAACTGAACAGAAAGTGAAAAGTGGAACTTAAGAAGCCAAAGCAGTGTCAAAGTACAGAATGAAAGGTATTAATTGTTTAGCATACATAGAGAAGATCAATGCCTCATACCTTATAGAAACTAAAGTTTAGAAAACTTACTCCAGCTATCAACCTATGCACATTACAACATAATAAAGTAGGATGACACCAACATGAACAAATAAATCAGGTGTCGTGCCTATGGAGTAAACAAAAGTAGAAGTAGAAGAAGTGGGGCTCCATCCATAGGGGAAAAATCAAAAGAAAATTTGAACTGCTTGAGTCTAAAAGTTTCCTACAAAAAGAGTTTAAACAAAATACAGTACAAAGAACTACCAAGATACTAGTCCCTGGAAATCAATCAATGTAGGACAACAATTCCAGTGTGGAATCAGCCTAAATACTAATACATAATCTATACTCAATGAAAGGACTGTCCAGCCAGCATGACCTCTCCTAACAGCTGCTTGGAATTTACAAAACATCATAGCATAATCCTAGAGCCCTAAGCTCCCCACCATAAAAAAACTCCTACACACTGTTTGTATGCAGTTGATATGAGAAGTTCAAATGTGGAATCGTGGATGAACGTTACAACTCTTAGATTTATGCTTTCCTGATAGTTATACCGGAACAAAGAAAGTAAAAGACAAATGAAGCATGTTTGTCAACATTGAAACTACAAGGTGTAACCAGGACCAATTAAAAGGAAAAACAAATGAAGTATTTGCAGGACTTCAAATGGATCCTATGTTCCGGGGTGTCCAAAAAGCAAATGAGCATGATAGGCAACATCCTCAACATAAAAGTTACTAATAAGAGTGTCAACCTAGGATCAGGAAGCAGAAACAAGATCAAGATATTGATGAGATGAATATCCTATCTATACTGTTCCTTAAAGAATGTGAGCAGAATTAGTAATGCAAAAGAATATGGAAACATCTAATGCATGCTTGCATATCTGAATTATGGTCCTTGCCTTCTTTTAATACCTGAACCTAGCTGCAATATTCTAAACAACACCAAACCATCAATGACACAGTTTATTATATATTATCATCAAACACAATTATATTTATCTTAAACATCTCAATTAAGCTCTTTAAGGTTCGGTATAATCTCACTTAGGTGTCATGAGAATCGGAAAATCTCAAAGGTCACATAGGGTTTGAACTATGTCTCATTTGAGTGACAAATTTACTGAAATGAGTTCTACAATCAACAAAAAGAAGTGATTTGGTGTACACTCAAATAATAAAATTTAATGCATAAAATATTACTACTAAGGCAATAACTCTATCTCATTGTTTTTCAAACTATAAAACAAGTCATTATTTTTTTATTTATCGGTAAAAGCCACATCGGTAGACTTTGCAACTCTAGTGAGACAAGATTAAAATATATCATATCACCAAATATCTCATAAGACCAAGTGATTACGCCAGACCTCATGACACCTAAGTGGATTACACCAAACCTCATGGCACCAAAGTTATTACACCACACCTCATGGTACCTAAGTGATATATTTCCTTTATCTTAACATCAAGGGCATGTTATCAACTGGAAACTGTTTTTCTCAATATTGTCAGTCTCTTCCCAAAGATCAAGATTCTACGTTCCTCCCACCTCAGTCCTACTACATACTTCTATGTGAAAAGGCACAATTGCATATGTACAACCACCTTAACGTAATATGGTAAGAATGCTTTGCTAAATCAGAAAACACCCTTGCAACTCCTGAGTCCTGACATATAGCCTAGTTGTATTACTACACAACACATTCTATTTGGCAGGGAGGATAAAAGAAATATAATGTTCTTATTGTTCCACATTGAAGTTTCATTTTCCAAAAGATTTTAACAAGAGATAAGAGAATGGTGAATCACAAATACCTACATTTAATCCAAATCATACCAAAGAAATAACAACAAATATTTCATGAAACATGGATAAAAGGTTTCTAATATGAATCCTCTTTCAGACTAGAACTTTAACTACATACCATCCAAGAGTTCATAAATGAGGACAAAATTATTGCGGATCGCATCTTCATCAAATTGTCCGCCAAAGTAAGACTTGAAAAGATTGACAGCCTAAAAGAGCGAGAAGAAAGAAGCACCATAACGACTTAGTGCACAAGAACAATATAGGTTTAGAGATGATAGCAACATTTAAGACAAATAATCCGCATGTAAGAGCTGCAATCTCAAGTGGGTTGCAAATAAACATTGAGAAAATGATATAACAAAGATGTCTTTCATCTTTTGCTATGAACATAATCCCAAATTATGCAATATATACCAAGAGGTTGCTATCAAGTGGGTTGCAAATAAACATTGAGAAAATGATATAAAAAAGATGTCTTTCCACTTTTACTATGAACATAATCCCAAATTATGCAATATAAACCAAGAGGTTGCTAGCTCTTAAAAATCACTCCAAAGAATCATATACCATACAATTTTGACATTGTAAAGAGCTCAATAAGTGAAGAGTGAAGACAGTCCATAAAAACGGTATGGATCAGCATATATATAAATATATGATACATAACTCATACTAAAGCAGAAGCTTAAGGAATCACATGTCACAACCCTGTGCTTCCATGATTGAAGAAATAGTTTTTTTTCTAATAATTGAATACTATTACTTGAAAAGATACAATTTGTATTGGTTTTGTATTTCTTATTTTTATATTTTCTATATTAATTTTGTGTGTATATATATTTTTTTATCTATCAATAACAATATTATCATAAGTTTTGTAACCACCATTTCTAAATTTACTTATCCTTATCAAATTTCATACATTAACCAAAACTAACCGCGTCGTTTTGCAGAATGCAACTGTAGCTATAAAATTGCTACTCACAGCAAGAACAATGTACACAAATTTTCCATAAAATTGCTTATTCTAATGTTTATGTTAAACAAGATGTATAATTGTAACTGCCTAGAGCAAATGCACTAAGAAGTAAGTAGCAATCACCTCAACCACAAATTTGAAAGCACAAGCAACATTAGCATTGCTGCTAACAACGAGAACAATGTACACATTGCTAATCCTCATGTATAGGAACGTGCAACCTCCTATCTGTCTCACAGGGCATGTGCCAAGCTCCTTTGTTTGCATAATATGCATCCGGAAGGCATCAACCATGTTACCCCTAGCCACCATAAGAAAGAATTTTGGCATTTAAAACATTTGCACCAAAATTTAAGGTAGATACAGTAAATCAAAGAGCCTGGTGAAAAAAAAAAATTTATGCAAATTATGCCAAGGAAAAAAATGATAATACATGACTTATTCTGTTATTCCCATAGTGTATAGGAGAATCAGCAAGCAATAATTCAAGGAAATAAAAACATCCAGTCTTTTGTCAATGTCATTTTGTTCCTGGAATATTAATTAATGTTATCCTTAGACTACAACCACCAAAATGTATGCTGCAGATTCAATAAAAAATTGATGCAAGTATATAAGCCAATACAATCACACGTTCACACAGAGGACAAATGCATGGATGATGCGTATACTTCCTTGAGACTGCTAGCCTGCAAAAACAACTTTTGTATGGAGAGAACCCTAAGACTATTAGAATCCGGTTATTTAATGTACACAAATATATCCCATGTATCAGCCTTTCTACCCATACCTTCAAATAGTCCAGACCCGATTCCCAACCCTCCTCCACCTTCGACAATCCTTTGTCTCCTTCTACCAACCTCCAGTTGAGGAATTACTCATTGTTGAATGAGTATGGGTTACCATTTCAAAGAATTTGATAAAACGTACCAATGGGGTTGATGAAATGTACCTGTCTGCCTCTTGTACCTATGCTTTGAAAACTACAAATTTGTGGAGCAGGCTGTACTCTGTTTTTTAAATCCCTAATATCCTTAAGGGTTAAATTCCAAGCCGATAGCACTTGGGCCGTCATTACAGCTAAACTCGAGTCTGTTTCCACACAGATGTATTGAAGGTTCCTTCTACATTCCTCATGCAGTCCCAACCGAATAGGTACCGGCTGTGCGAGAAGATAGGTCCAACCAGCAGCCAGCAAGTTGTAATACAGGATTTTCTGTTTGTATGGTTAAGCTAGTAATTTTCTTCCTACTGTCTTCTGGGTTAAAACCTTGAGCTAAAGAAGCCAAATTTCCATCCAAGAGTGTTACAATTTGATTCAAAAATCTAATCAAACAAGAGCAATGGTCTAACCCAATTCTCCTATTCCAATTCAATCCCTCCAATCACACAGGCCCTAAGAAGTTCATTATGCTTATCAGTCTATACAATTATACAGCCGCTTAACTTAACAATATGAGGGCTAAATCTAATCAAACAACAAGAATGGTTCAGCCCAATTCCCCCTAATTCAGACTCCTGGAAATTGTACTCAACTGAGCCCTAGTCATAAGTTCACTATGCCTATGCAAATACATAATTGCTTAACTCAACATTATGAGGATCATCATCACAAAAAGCTACCCAGCTTGATGGCTAAGAACAAAAGAAAAATCTCGATAGAACACTATCACACATTTATCCATTGTGCAATATTCTCGAGCCATTTTCAATGTAAGGAGATCGCAGTTATTCAAAAACGAGAAAAAGAAGGATCCCGTAAGCTATTGAGCACATATGCTAATATTTATAAAACCAACTCAGCCTTATACTTCTAGAATTAGCAAATGTGAAAGGAAAGGTCACTTAAAACACAGAGAGAAGGAATACCCGACGTCATCCCGATAGAGGCGATTGATAAGGACATCGCCACGGAGGTTCAAGAAGTATATAGCGGAAGCAGCCACCGGCATCTCTGATCCAGTGGATCCAAATTCCTAGACCTTTCAGAAGATAACTATACAGATTATGAGGAACAAAATACTATGAAGACCAAACAGCTCCAAATCTATCAGATTTTGGAGATCTGGGGTTTCTAGGAACACGAGATTTGAGTCAATTATCAGCTATTTCGGAACGTTAAATGGCAATTTAAGGTTAGGTTTGACGTTCAGACTCGAATCAGAACTGGATTGAAGAGAAATATTGAAGTGATCGAGATGCGGTCGAGGAAGCCCGAAGAGGTGAATGGGGGAGATGGAAAATAGAATATAATACGAAGCTAGTTTATGTTCGACAGTTAAAATGGTGATAATAATAATTATAATGTATTATATAATTAAGAAGTATATTAAAAAAATTTGGTAAGAAAACTTTTCAAATTTTGTTCTCTAATCACTTAACTTAAAAAAATATTCTTTCTCCCCGAACGGTTACCTAGTTGATTACTCGGTTGACATGCAATAAGTTGTTAACAAGCCGATTGACAGTCCGCAAGTTGTCAACAAGTTTTGTTTATGATCACCCAACCAAAAAAAATTAATTTTTTTTCTTCAGATTGGTCAACAAGGCATATTGACATTCAAAAATTTTACCTTCAACGATTCATACAAGACGAATTGCAATTTAGAACAAGGACTTCACATTTTTTCGCAACAAAATTTACATTCATTCATGGCACCCATCATTTTTGTCCATTCAACATTTCAACCATCAATATTAAGACCTAAGATGGCAAACATTGTAGTATAAGACAACATTTTCACTTCCATTTCCTTAAAAACTTCACTCTACAATCAAGTAATCCACATTTCTTGTTTTCATATACGTATCAATGATAGAAGTCCCAACACTAACATCCACAGAAAACCTAGATTTAATAGAATGGCAATGCAACTACTTGCCATCTGCCAATAAGCTGATCATTCAAAGCACCACATACTTTCAAAACACAAGATGTAGTAGAACTATCAACGGCTAACCCATAGCGAAATAGCTCAAAAAACACATTCACATCTTCCAAAATTTTGCCACTTCTTGAGTAATCGAAAATCTAGTGGTTGTAATCGGAATGACTTGGTATAGGAATTTTATCGAACACCATGATTGTATAACATACATTTATGGGCTTCAATTTTGATCAAAAGCAAAACAACTCAAAGAACACATTCATAGCTTTCGAACTCTTGTCACTTCTTAAGTACTCGAAAATCAATGGTTGTAGTTGAAAAGACTTGGTTTAGGAATTTATGAAAGACCTTTATTGCATAACATACATTTTTAGGCTTCAATTTTACCAAAAGCGACAATGTTGATTTGGAGGATACTATAAGAGACGAGTTGGATTTTGTTTGCCATTGATCAAATCTTCTCCGAAGCCAAATACCTTCCATGTACGAGATCCTGAAAGCTCACCCCTTATTGATCGTTAAATCACCTCTCTTTGTAAAAGTTTAGTCCTAGAACACCGAATTCCGGTTCCGAGAGCCCCACAATCATTGAATCTGGTTACCAAGTTGATTAAGAGGGATATGCGTCGTCCACGGTTGCGGTGATCACATCTCCAGTGATGTTCTTCATATTATAAAGGGACCTCCTTCTCCGTAGTTTATATCGTATAAGTGAATGCTTTTTTTACCTAGTGTTTAGAAAACAAAATCCTAAAAGTTAGTGGTTAGTTTTTCAATTTCATATTTAAATAGGTTAGTTACAATCCCATTTTAAAAGTCATATATATATATATATATATTCAATATATATATAGAGGGGGATTTCATAATAAGGTACAATAATCTTTTAATCTAAAAATAATTAATGTTCTTGATTTGGTCATATGTACACACGTAGTTAACAAGGTGCGCGATATTGGGTCCTTCACGTAGGATTGTGCTCCTTTATGGGTTGACTTGTATTATGATGGTGTTGTATAGATACAATTATTAATAACGGAATTGAATACGACGACTTGTTGTATCTTGAGACCAGGTGTAATGATAAGATGAGTTTTGACACCTAAACCACTTCGAAGGTGGTATTTGGTAGATTATACATGCATCAAGCAATTTAAGAATTTCTTTCTTTTTAGAACCTCTTTTATAAATATGATTCATCTTTGTGTTGATGCTCAATTGAGGTTTTATGATTATCTCCCATGATGATACAATGCATGAACATATCCGGAATATTCTCTTCAAGTTAGCAATAGTGTATCACAAGACTTTTCTCTACTTGTTAGTAATCGTAATGACTTTGGTAATTTGTGTACTAGACAATTCAGAATTTAATAATTTATAATGATAGAAAAATCCTTATTTGGTAGCCATGGGTCCGGTTTAGGGCAAACCCCCGAACCGGCAATTTTCAAACTGGCGGTTTAGGTTTGCCGGTTTGGCCAAACCATCGGTCGACAGTTTCGGTTTAGGTTTGTCATTTCGACAAACCTAAACCGCCGGTTTAGTCCTCAAACCGGCGGTTAACACCGGTTTGCCCTTTTTTGTATAACCATCCTAAACCGCCTAGCAAATCGGCAGTTTAGACCTAAACCGCCAGCTTGGTTTTTCCCGGTTTAGGTTTAGGTTTGGCCTTGGGTCAAATCTAAACCGGCGGTTCATAAACCTTAACTGGCGGTTTAGGTTTAGGATCCAAAACTATTATTCGGTCCTAAGTATGAATATATAATATAAGCCGTTTGGAAGCTTTTTTAATTATATATTGACATTTTGGTTTTTAAATGGTTGATTAGGGAGATCAATTGGTAGACTGACGATGGGTGGTCGATAGATCGAAGGGCATTGGTCGATCAAATTGTCTTCATTTGTTATTTCAGTAGTACAAAAACGCACATTGGTTACAGTACATTTAACACGGTTCCGTGTTTTTGTGTGGTAAATATGCAAATTCAACATTTTTACCACGGTTGTCCCAAAAACCGTGTTAAAAATACTAATAATTTACCACGGTTCACCAAATAACCGTGGTAAATTTATAGAATCACCCATTTTAACACGGTTACCCTGCGAACCGTGTTAAAAGGTTTGTTATAATATAATGGTTACTTGTAACCGTGTTAAAATTGTTCATCATTTATCACGGTTGTTTTCGAAACCGTAGTAAAAAGGTTTACAATTTACCACGGTTATCCTCTAAACCGTGCTAAATAAGCTTATGAACATAATTTACCACGTCTTTCAATCAACCATGTTAAATAATTTTATAAAAATAATTTCAAAATTTTAGAGAAAGCGCGAGATTTGCGGGGAATTAGAAATAAAATTCGTTAAACCCGTGTTAAAAAGCACCGATCAACCGTGTTAAAGATAAGATATTCCGTACGTATATATATTTTCTAGTACTTGACCTAAAAATTAGATTTAGCGCGCTATAGTTCATGCCCAATATACCTTCAAGGTCGATTCTGGTTAAACGCAGTACGTTAACCCCCTATTCTCCACCGATTACTTCCGTCTCCTAGTTGATCCCGATTCCACGCCAGTTCACTTCTAGTCTATCTCCAGCGAGTCCTTCTGTCTCCCAGGTCGATCACGGTTCGCGCTAGTTCACCTTACCACTCGACGACGCTAGTTCCACGCCAGGTCGAATTTGGTTCCGGCGATTTAAGGTTTCCTTCTGGATTCTATTTCTTAATTTCTTGTTCATTTCGATTTCCTTTAAAACTAATATAGGGAAACAAATGTGTGATCCTATCCTATTCGTTTGGATACTTTGAGTGTCATTCAGTACTAAGACATGTATATGATACGGCTAGTGGATACTGAGCGCAATTTCTCAAGGGTTAATAAAAACCCTTCTAATATGAAAACATTCTAGGGGTTTTTAAAATTAGCCCCGAAAACATAATATATATTTAATTTTTAATTTTTTAAATATACTTTTAGGGATTTTATTTCCCCCTAAAAATCTCTTAAAATCTCGTAATCTTTTAATTTAGGCAATTAAATAAAAAACCACATTAAACCCTAATTCATGTATAAAGAGCGGCCGACATCTATCTAAAAATCGACCAAAACAAATTAGACCCTAAACCCAAAGCTACGCAACAAACATACTGATGCGTCCTTGGAGGTAACCAAGGATAACTCCGGATCTAGATCAAGCAAAACTCCAACTACTCCTTGATTCTTTGTGCAACGTTGTATCGTTTCGGATCCAAAGGGGCGGAAGCGATGAAGAAACAAAGGTTAATTCGACCTAGAGAGATCGAATAAGCCTTTTTGTGTGGATCGAAGGTTGATTCTTAAGAAGAATCCTCGAATATGGATTTCTTGGATCAAAGACGAGATTCAAGGAAGAAATTTGAGAGATAGAAGAGAGGTGTTGATGCCCAAGCTAAGTAGGAGGAAATTCTTCTCAAAACTTAGTAATATTGAACATGAAAAATAAGTGAGGCAATATATCTCTTATATAGAGAGTGTTGCCTACCTATGGGCCAACGGGTCAAACAAAAATACACGAAGAAAAGCTCAAAAGGGAAAACCTAAAAGGATAAGATCAAAACCTAAAGGGATAAGATCAAAACCTAAAAGGATAAGATCAAAAGGAAATAAGATCAAAAGGGAATATTCTTAAACGGAATATCCCTTTATTACATAAAAAGGAAAAAATGAAAATATAGTCCGAAAATAAGCTAGCTTCATGCCATGGAGTCGGAAAGACGCGACATGCCGCTAACGGAACCGGTAGCCTATGCCATGGTGGTGTAGAGGCACGACATGCCGGTAATGGACCCAAGTGAAGCTGTGGTGCGGACGATGATGGAGCCGGTGGCTCGGGCAATGGCCTTAGCTCGGGACCGGGTGAGCGGTCCATATGAGCGAACACTTAGAGCCTCTTCCTCCTCGTCTACGGTCAACGTCAAAGGGACATCCAAGGGCGCATCAGTCCCCCCATCTTGGCTGTGAAACGTCCCCGTTTCACCATCGTCAAATAGGGGATCAACATAAGGGGCAAGGTCCTTGACGTTGAACGTCGGGTGTACTCCGTAGGAATCCGGAAGCTCTAAATTGTATGCATTCGGGCCATGACGGGCTAAGATGCGGAATGGGCCATCACCACGGTCCAAGAGCTTGCTCATGCAGCGAGTTGGAAAACGCTCATTCCTTAGGTGGAGCCAAACAAGATCACCGGGCTCAAAAGAGACGTCGCGGCGGCCCTTGTTGCGTTGTCCGGCAAGTTGGGAGGCACGAGGTTCAAGTTGTGTCCTAGTCTGCTCATGAAGCTCAATGATTTGGGCGGCTCAGTTCCCAACAATAATGTGTTCTCCGTCCTTGAGCGGGCGAGGAGTGAAGTCCAACGGTGTGTGTGGATTAAGGCCGTAGACAACTTCAAATGGGGACAATTTAGTTGCCGTGTGCCTAGACCTGTTATACAAAAACTCCACAACAAAAAGTAAGTCCTCCCACCTACGTGGGTTGGTCCTAGTGGTGGCTCTAAGTAGAGCACCAAGAGTCCGATTGGTTACCTCCGTTTGACCATCGGTTTGGGGGTGATAACTACTTGAAAACAACAAGTTGGTTCCAAGTTTTCCCCATAACGTTCTCCAAAAGTGACTTACCAATTTCACGTCCCGATCACTAACGATTGAACGTGGTATCTGATAGCATGTACTATTGTCTATATTTTGGGACTTGTTTCAACGTTTTATCTTCAATAATCTGCATGTTTATATGTATATTATGTGATTATATTGCTATTTTATCTACCTTTGCGAGAATCGAGGTCTACACCTAGTTTCGTTGTAATCGTAGGTAAAACGGCGCGTTTTGGATGGAATTAGAGCTAAAGGAGCTAAGGAGTCATAAGAGCTACATTCAGGAGCTTAAGGAAGAACTCAGGAAGCATGAAAATGGATTAAAGATTCACTTTGGACCAGATTTGAGAGATTTCACACTCAGTTAGAGAGTCACCTCGGTCAGCTACAGTACCACCTCGACCGAGGTGATCTTGAGGAGCGCCCCGACCGACGTGGACACCCTGTAGCCGGCGAGGAGATATATCTTATGGCTGAGATCTTTTAATTATGGAAAGAAGATCTTATATTTTTGGGCTGGATTTCTGGAAGGAAGGAGAGATATTCAGCTGATATATTTGCACATATTTTATTGGAAAATATCTTTTCCAAGATTTCTTATCTTTGGAAGACAATTTTCCTATAAAAAGGGTTGGATTTTCCACAAATTGAAGGCATGCTTACCGGCTGAAAGCCAATATCCCGCAGCAATCCAAAATCCTGCAGTTGCAGAAGATTACCCTTCGGATTGAAGGAAGAAGGAAGATTTCCTTGTTGGAAGATAGCTTTGAAGGAGTTTGTGAGATTTCCTTAGGCTATTTCCTTGGTTTATTGTCTTGTTTGATTTGTGAATTAAGGAACGCTGATTTGTTTGATATTTGATTCAGTTATTGAAGCCTTGTTCTTAAGGTTTTTGTGTTTAAAAATTCATTCCCTTCTCATATATTTGATTATAGCTTTCATGATGACGAGTGGCTAATTTCCTTGTGTGGTTCTAGGGTGATTGGATGAATGTTGTGGGAAAGACAATGATAGAATGATCTTAATCCCAGTAGTACCCTGAAAGCTCGAGTCTTTAATCTTAACCCTAGAACATCTCGCTCAGTCAATGAACATCTCGGCCGGGGTGGGATTTGTTTGACCGAGGTGACTTTTCTGATCCAAAACTAAGAGTTGAGTGTTAGAGTTTAACAAATCCTATCCTTATTACCCTTTTCCTGGTTCAATGCAAGCCTAGGATGAGACTTACCCGGTAATTCCTTTGTTTGTTTACCTAAGATCATAAGCGATAGGTAATAAAGGTTTATCCTTTATTGGGGTTTGAGTGTGCCTTCATCCCTTCTTTGTGAATTAGCTTGAGACTTACCCGGTAAAGGTTGATTCTATTCCCTTAGGTGGTGTGTTGATTTGAGGTTATAGTTCTTTACCTTAATTCCTTGAGACTTACCGGTAATAGGAGTTTTGGTTTGGGATTGTGAGTAGTGAGACCTACCCGGTGATCTTCCATTTTAAAAACGCCTTCCCCTTGCAAAAATCTCAGCTTTGTCCACTGACCGAAGGTATTTCTATGGTCGTCTATACTCAATCAAAAGTAAATCCCGACTTAGCACTAAGAACAAGTATAGTGATTAAGTAAGGGTCGAACCCAAGAGAGTTTGATGGTTTTAGATGTGATTATTGATTTCTAGTAACAATTAACCGAAGGGGGGGGGTTTGGTTGAAATAAGTACACAAAAACTTAAAGAGAAAACAATTAACGCAACAGGTAATACAAATGATGGGTGAATCTACACTAGGTTGATTCTAGGCATGCAATTGCTACTTTGGTGCGTTCCTTTTACAAGTTTTTAAGTAAGCTCCCGTCTTGATCATACATATGTGTTGAGCCAACCGGCATCAACACAACTTAACTTATTAAAGTTCCGTAAACCTACAAGAACAAATAATAAGTTAGCTTTCAAACAAAGACATAAGGGATATAAAGAGAAGATTAAAACCGTTAAACTTATCTTTATATTTGTGTTCCTTTTCTTTAAGTAATTACAACCCATTATTACTCAAAGTTTCTACTAGATTAAAGGCCCGAACCCGGAACCTATTAATCCTAGTTGTTTACATGCACTTTAGAACCTAAGGTGATCAATCTCAAGCAATAGTTAACATGCAATTAAACAATGAAGATCAAGGAAACACAAAGCATTACTGAAATAAAAACTTATATTAAAAGGAACTTACAACCAAAGTAACAAAGCAACTTCAAACCAACCCAATGTAGCAAGGGAGTTAGCAACTCATTACAATGAAAAAACTCAAGTCTAAAATGGATTTTGTGAAGGAAAGCATGGATGATTCTAGCAATCAGCCAAAGACTATTTATACTACAAAAGACACTTAATTAGGAGTAAATGACCGGCCTTAAACAACCACTTTTAATGCCATAAAGGTGGTGTAAACAGCCGGAGTAAAGCTTTTGGTGTTAAACCACAGGGGCGGCCTTCAGGAACCGCAGGGGCGTTGAACGCAAAAACGCTTGATCTTCTTCATGGCCGCAGGGGTGGCTAAGATGGTCCGTTGGGGCGGATCTTCAATGCTCTTCAAACGTCTGACCCTTCAACTTCCTAGCGTTTCTGATGCTCAGGCGCAGGGGCGCCTCCAAGGTCAGCACAGGGGCGGTGGCGAGGACTCTTCATCTTCCAGCTCCCAGGGCGAGGCGCAGGCAGGGCGTAGTGGGAGGCGTAGGGGCGCTGGTCTTCGTCTCTTCAGGGTAGGTCACCGCAGGGGCGCCGATGGGTGGCGCAGGGGCGGCTGGAGACTCAGCAGAAACGCCAGGAAGTAGCAGAAGCTTCACTTCGTGATTTCTCTTCACTCCTAAGTGCTTATAACTCCTTCTTTAGCTTCTTTTGGTCTTCTTCTTCTGGATCAAGGAGTTAGTAGCATAAATTGACACAAATGCAATAAAAAGACTCTAAAAACTACCCTAAATGATAGTGATTCCATCACCTATCAAACTCCCCCATACTTAGACCTTTTACTCGTTCCGAGTAAAACAAATGACATCAATTGGACTCAAGGTCTCAGGAAGCAAGGGAAAGAAAGAAAAGGTAATGAAAACAAAAGAAAAACCAAGAAAGAAAGAAAGAAAGAAAGAAAGAAAAGAGAGGAAATGTGAGAAAATGAAATACTACCATCCTTATCGCTCCAAGAGTGGCCTACCCGGACAACCTCCTTATGTCTCCCCTTCTTATGTCGCCAAACGCCGGAAGGGAATCCTACACTCGATGTCGCTCATTTTGCCAAGGCGCCCTTTCGGGTTTTCACCTTGCCACTCTTCTTCTTTTCTCACTTTAACTCACATCCCTCAAGTCCAATTTTGCACCAACCTAAGGTTGGTCGGACTACCTTCTTTTTACCTAAACCGCCCTTTCGGGTTTTCGGTTTATCCAAGGATTTTCATGCCTTTTTTCATTTTCTTTGGCTTTTTTCTCTTTTTTTTTTTGAATATTTCAATATGAATTCAAAGATGCAAAACAAAATCAAAATAATTTAATGAACTGTACAAACAATGATATATCCCTCCCCTATACTTGAAGTACACTTTGCCCTCAAAGTGGAAATGAGTCAAAGATAAAATGTGGGAGAAAGGGAAAAGAAATGTACCCCTCAATGAGATGGTCCGGATGGACCACTTGGACCGTCCTCCTGTGGGTACGGAAAGTGGCTGAAGAAATGCTCCTGCCGTCGGTAGAGCGTGTCAATACGGCCCTCCTGAGCATCCATCCTCTCTCTAAATGAAGCCTCATAACTAGCCTGCCAAGCAAGCTACTTAGTCTCCAACTGCTGCTGATGAGCTGTCTGACAAGCATCCTGACGGTGGTCAAAGTGCGAGGTCAATGAGGAGGCAAAACTAGACTGCCATGCCTGCTGCTGCTCAAGCATGGACTGCTGATACTCGGTCTGCCATGCCTGATGCTGTGTAGTCAAAGCAGCCATCTGAGCCTGCACACCCTCCATGGTCTGCCGATCATGTGCTGTCGTGTGGTCTCGGCTGGAGCCAGCTGCATATCTCCCAACAATATCTAAAGATTCAGTAGAGAGAGTTTAGTACTTGGGACGTTCAGATCATGGTAAATGTGAGAGGCTGTTGACAGAGAGAATCGAACCTAGGACCTTAATCATCCTAGGAAAAATCTCAGTTTTGGGGGCTGAAATGGCTAACTTTGAACCTGTATTTGGATAGCTTAGATCGAACATCCACCGTTGAATTTTTGATATATTGTAGATAGAAATATGAAGTTTACTGTATTAAAATTTGGGAGAAAGTTAACGGTCGGATTAGAACTTATAAGGACTCAAAGTAGGGCAGATGAACTGTTTTTACAGTAGGGGAAAATAAACTAAGTATGGGAAATTTCAGCTTTTATACAACTTTGGAGAATTTTTGGGAGAGTTATGAGTAAGTATTTTGTGAGATATATTTACCCCTATATTTAGTATGCATATCATAGGGGATCTAAGTTTTTATTTTGAAATTTTTATAACCTTATCCAAGCGGCGTTTATGAACCCAAAATCAGGCTTTAACGACTATGGTATAAATTAAGAATGTTGGATAACTCTTACAAAACTTTACTAAATCCTTACCAAACTTTTCAATGAGAACTAGATTATGGACATAGGTTCTAAAAGAAAATATTAGAACTAAATGATAGACTTTGAGAACTATCGGCACTAAAGGTAAAATGGTCTTTTACCGTAAGAGAGCTTTTTCCGTAATTCCTTCGCATGAGGTTGGACATCTGGATGTGATTTTGATTCACATGCCTTATTTGACAGACGTTAGAGTTACCACGAGTGCGGAACGTGTTGAGACTAGTTAGAGTGTGTTTTGACTCAGGTAAGTCCTTGCGACTTACTTAGTTAGTTTCTGGATATTAGTTGAGTGATAGTGGTTGTGTGTGTGCAATGTGTGTGATAATAATAATAATAATAACTTGTTAGGACGACCGTTATTATTATGTGTTAAGGCCCAAGTGTATGTATAACGGGCCGTGACATCACTGCCCATCTCTGCCAAGAGACTGGGAGGTTCTCTATACCCAGACCATACAGGTACACGGTGAGATGCATCGGATCCACTCCTGATGGGTACACGGGGGCGGAGGCGAGGTTTGGGAATCCCTCGTGTCACAAAATAAGTATCATTAGCGTGAATGAGTAATTTAACTAAAGATAATAAATGGACTTGTCTGAAAGCATGATGGGTGTTTATTCTTTTATGTGTGTGTGTGCTACTATTATTCTTTTAAATGTTTAGATAACTAGCTAATGGTTTCTGTTGTTGTGTTTTTTTAGATTTACCGCAGGTTAGACCAGCAGTTGAGTAATCCGGAAGTAGTGGTCAGCCGGGTCTCCGTACTCCTTAGGGTTGGGGTTGTTGGTTGTTGTTGTTTCTTTTGTTAAGACAGTTGTTGTTTTTCCCTTTAAGTACTTTAGGCTGCTATACCGTGTTGCATTCATTAACTTAAAAATACTATTTTATGAATTTCGGTTTTCCTTATTTGTGTCTTGTTGCAAGATCCTAGTAATATTGTTGTCAAACTGAGGTCGGGACCCATTGTGAGGTCCTAACCAGTAATGCTCCGAGTTCCGAGAATTCGGGGTGTTACAACATGGTATCAGAGCTCTAGGTTGGCAACAATGACACTTGAAATCTTCTGAAGGACCGAGTAAGTACTTGAGCAGAACCCGAAAAGGGATCTGAGTTTTAAAAAGGACTTTTGGTTTTTAAATGCATGCATAGTCTGGTTGGGCATAGAAAAGTACGGCTGACCACCACTACTACCGCGGATCTTAGTATGCTTAGTTTAGACTTATAGTAGTGTACAATTATGTATGTTATATAAATATCTATATATATGTAGCATGTTGTTACCCTAGAGGATATGGAATATCCTTTAGTTGAGTTATCATGATGCGATCATCGCCTCATGATAAAACATTTGGAGATCTTAAAGGGTATCTGTAAGAAGATAGTGGACTCATATCCCAGTTTGGAACCTTACATTATGGCGGACGCCCTGGTGGGTTCTACAGTTGTCCGAAGAACGAGTGGTTAAGGAGTTGGGGATTACTAGAGAATGTTAACAACAAGGACAATCGGGCGAGAGAAGAATATCAAGCAATTCAGATAGAAGTAATAGAAAATCGTACAAGGATTTTAGCGGTATGACGACGAGAGGTGAAACTCAAGATGCATGTAAGGACTAATAAGAGCGCGGATTGAAGAGGACAACATCAAAACACCATTCAAACAAAGTATAGTACAACTATACTTGGCGGGTTAAAGGGCACTACAACCAAGGTGGATGCTACCATAGACAAGTATGAGCATGAGAGTACAGAGAAAATAGAGTGTTGACCCAGATGTAAAAGATTAAAGGAGTACCAAGACAGAGATTTACGATCGAGTTTAAAAGACAAAAAAATTATAAATTTCGTAACCATGGAGATGGGTTGACTCCTTTAGAGACACGAGAAGGTTGAAGGAAAGCACGACACAAGTATCGAAGATAGTAGAAGTCTGAAATTGAGACAATGGACTTCCATGAAGGTAATGTTACAAAACAACATCCACCGAAGAAGAAGCACATGGGGGAATGATCATGATGGACTTGCGGGATCATAATAACTACTCAATCACCAAGAGACTTAAGTTAACCATACTAGTGGTTCACTACAAAGAGCTGCAGGTAGCCGACAACTTAGGAAAAAGGAACCGCGAAGATGGGTTTATAAGCTATCCCGGAAGGTTTGATAAACCCATAGATAACAAGTGAATAATACAACTAGACTCGGATAAAGTGATATGTGTATAAACGGATAACCTATAAGGGATAAGTTTCCACCTTGTATATCCGCATCGAAAGAGATAGAAGGAAAGTAAGTCTACGATATGGTAGAAGACCAACTACAGACTAAGTAGTAATAACGGAGAATTCACACGTCTGAGTTGACCAGTGATGACCGGTTGGTAAATAAGAAGAATAATGTCAGATTTACTAAAGAATGTTACTGACATATGGGGAATCTCTACAAAAGATCAACGACGACAAGTGTAAAGTTAAACCGATACAAGTACCAGTACCCTTAATAGTAACATGGAATGAGTTCGAGTCAAAATCTCTAATTAAGAATTTAAGGAGAAGATTTTGACGGCCGGGAATGACCCCATAGGTCTTTAAAGAGATTAAGGAAATAGTTGTGAGCAGTTTCTTACCTTCGGGCTAAGAAAAAGGTACAGTTCACAGTAGTACTAATGGATTGCATAAGGAGAACTAGAGGAGTAAGAAGAAGCAGATGATTTTAATTATGACCAACGTCAATCAAGACCGAAGGTGCTTAACATGCCACACATATGAGACTGATGGTGCTCTCCCGAGGTTTACAGAGGAAGCCTTTTTGACTAAAGATGTCACACAGAATAACTACAGTTATAGAGACGCAGCAACATAGAGATTATGACCTTAGTGTCTTGGTAATATGTCTCATCGAGTTGTGAGGTGATTGAAGATGGAATCTGCACGTTGGCTAGTATAGACATGAGAAGGAGTAAAGTTGAATGAATAAATGTTGCTAAATAGATCCGGTATTACCCAAATAAGATAATTACTGAAATGTGTCTATATAAGAGTAATGAGAAATGGTGGTACTCCGATGAAAATTTAAGCTCGACTGATGACATAAGAGTTGATAAAGTAATAAAAACCAACCAACGTGGTTCGTAAAGCGAGTACGAGAAAACTCAAAGGGGTAACTATCCTACTGCGGGGGTAAAGATTTAAAGAAGGTCAAGCGACACGAGCATAAGGACAACATAATAAATGCGAGTCAAGAACTTTGATTTTGAGGAAATCATAAACAACTGAGGTTTCTTATGCAAATGGTACCGATAGGTATTTAATAAAAGTCATACATATCGGACTGATAATGCTGGGATGGATAAAGCGTAAACCAAGATAATAACTTAACCAGTAAGAAGGAAAATCATGTATCAAAAGGCAGGTCTTGCTAAATTGGAATAAAGTGTTGAGATGAGGATGCCTTTGTGGAATCTATGCAAGAGTATTACGTAACTGAGGTTCCAACAGGAAATGGGCAATAACGATCTACTAAAAGTTGAGACCGATTCAGGGGAGGAAATTGTTATAAGACGAGTCACCTAGTAGAAGAGTTCACAAGACAAGCTTGAGAGACCAAAGGAGATAAAATGTCGACCTGGATATGAGGGTCTAAGGTGCATGGAAAAGATAACTACAATGGAGTGTAGAAGAAAAATGTAGACTTTACAAGTGTGGAGAGGTTCTGACATCCTCAAAGATATAGGAATTCGAAAGAAATTACAATACCGGTATCAAAGAGTTGAAGCGCTATAGCGGAAATAACGGAGTTTCACGAAGGCAATATTGCCGGTAACGCCAGCGAAGGAAAGTATATATGAGAACGGCCTTGGTGAAGTCGAAAGTTCAAGGTAACCCCAATTATCACAGGACCTAAGTCATCAACACCGACGGTCCATTCAAGAGGAACTGCAAGGGGATGATAACTAAAGTCATCAGAACTACCGAGATACTCGCCTGATATCGTTGAAGACTTGGGAGGACTATTTATGTCAAGATGAATGAACCAATTGGGCTCGAGAAGTAGAGTTAGTCTAAGGAAACATAAGTGTGGAAGATAAAACGAATTAGCGAAGCATGAAAGGATTAAGCGAACAGATGATGCTCACAAAGAATTTAACGCCATTATAGGTATGAGAAGAGTAAGTCCGGGATATGGAGATAAGTCAATTATAGACTGACCGACATCAACTAAGGACGTGTAAGTGATGGCTGGTACTAACGAGTAGGTATCGTTAAGAAGAGACTTTAGTGACTGCGGATTTAAGAGGTAACTTAACCGATGCCTTAGAGGATTCCCCAAGTAGGCAACGACAACCTTCTAGGGTGATCTAAGAATATGAAGAGAAAGCGAGTTAGAGGTTACTTACTGGTTGGTTAAGAACAGACTACGGTTGAGTAAGAGAGTAAGGGTCAGTTTGAAGAGGATCTTGCTAGTATTAGAAGGGAAATATATGCGGGAGTGAGTAAATCATGTCGACCCTCAAAAAGACGCCATTGTGACTAATGGGTGTTACACCAGAAGCGTGGTAGACCCATAACCCACAGATGAAGAAAATCAATGTTAGGTGAACTATAATTTCAAGTTAAGGAATTAGAGTCTGTATGAAAAGGTCCACTTGGGTGTGTGGTTTGTTTTGAGTTATATAAATTTGGAAGCTTGACAAGAAATAGGTGATGAGGTATTATTTGAGAAACTGTCCAACTGAGTCGTATTAGGGAGAAAAGACCAAGTGAGTGGTCTTACAAAGAGCATTAACCACCTATTAAAGTGTCGGGAGATGTCTCGGATCTTTGATTCAGAATTTATAGGCGGGATCTTCCGAAAAGTCGGGAGCAAATGGATTCAATAGAAGGAAGGAAGTTTTATTGTTATTTTAGTAGTCGCCAAAAGATTTAGAGGTGAGTTTAGAAAGAGAACCGTTGATTTATATAAACTGATTGAGTTTGATTGACACTATTACCCATACTAGAGGTTGTACGCCAACCGTTCCCCATGTCTCAGTGAGAGAGTACTCACCGGATAAGAGTCACGTCATCAACTCTAAGAATCGGACAGTTGAGCCCGATCATACAATTGTAGAGTACCCAGTAACTGTCCTGGAGCGCAGTATCAGACGTCTGCGGCCCAAGGAGATACCTATGTTGAGGATCCAGTAGTCTAGACGAGGAGCTGATGAGGCCACTTGGGAGACCGAGGAGAGTATTAGGCGTAACTTTTCCGAGTTCTTTGTAGGGTTGGATGTTACTCCTGTATCGACGAGTTAGTACTCGGATGTTGTGTTGTTTGACCATGCATGTTTTTATTTGATTGAGTGATTATGTTTTATGTGATACATGTCTGATTATGATGATTGAGTAGTTGCATGGTAGAGAAACAGGTGATTGGGGATATTATCCTAAGTTTCGGGACGAAACTTCTTTTAAGGAGGCACTGATGTGATAACCGAAAATTTTAAACTCCGTATGATGCTGATTTTAACCGGATTCCGATCCGTCGATCTTAAATGAATAAATACATAAAATAAAATAAAATAAAACGAGTTTTTTTCTATCATTTTATGTGACCTTAATTCACATAAAATGATAAATGATGTAACCGAAAATAATTTACATACCTTTTAATTAAAATATAAACTTATATAATACGGAACGTAATTCCGTGCTTTGAAAAATAAAAACCGAGGAGCGGTTCCGTACGAATAATATTTTAGCTATCATCCCATAGTAAATAAATGAACTGAACCGGCCCAATTTACGGGCCCATGACTTCAGCCGGCCCAAGACCTCCTAATCTAACCCTAAACCCTAATCACTCCCTAAACACCTTTTTTTTCGTTCCTTCAACTGTGCCGCTTCTTGCTTCCTGCTTCTCCCTCTCTGTACGAACAACAGCAGCAAAACCGACACTATCGCCGCCATGTCTTGCTCAGCCGCCACGACCATCTCGCCGGAGACGTAGCTGGGGACGCCACTCCGCCTTCACCGGGAACCTAGGAGATCACGCGTCCATCTTGCTGCAGGCCACAACCGCCCAGGACCGCACCTTTTTTTTTTTCTCTCTGCTCGCGACAATGGACCAGCACCTCTGCGCTCCAAGTTGCTGCACTCCTCCATCGGGAACAAGACCGGAGTGGGACGTCTTGCTCAACCTGCTGCCAACAGCACCTCCGGTAAGTTACGACCTGCTGTCAACCTTCATTCATGGGTTCAAAACCGTAACCCCTCCCTTGCTCCCGTGCAGCCAGCCGTGACAAACGAAAGCTGATCCTGCAACTACTCAAAAGCCAACGCCGGGTCTTCCTCCTTGTCGATCGTCCGTGAACTGTGACCTCTTGTGTTGTGGGTGAGTAGGCAGCACTCTATCCTTAGCATCTTGTACTGTATAGGAGAGTTTACTTTTTTTTTTTTTTCTTGAGTGCTGAATGAGGGTTGTGTAGAGTAGAGTGTGCTGAACAAATGTAAGTGAAGAGAGTAGTGTAGGTTGGATCTTGAAGGACTAAAGATTCAGTAGAGAGAGTTTAGTACTTGGGACGTTCAGATCATGGTAAATGTGAGAGGCTGCTGACAGAGAGAATCGAACCTAGGACCTTAATCATCCTAGGAAAAATCTCAGTTTTGGGGGCTGAAATGGCTAACTTTGAACCTGTATTTGGATAGCTTAGATCGAACATCCACCGTTGAATTTTTGATATATTGTAGATAGAAATATGAAGTTTACTGTATTAAAATTTAGGAGAAAGTTAACGGTCGGATTAGAACTTATAAGGACTCAAAGTAGGGCAGATGAGCTGTTTTTACAGCAGGGGAAAATAAACTAAGTATGGGAAATTTCAGCTTTTATACAACTTTGGAGAATTTTTGGGAGAGTTATGAGTAAGTATTTTGTGAGAGATATTTACCCCTATATTTAGTATGCATATCATAGAGGATCTAAGTTTTTATTTTGGAATTTTTATAACCTTATCCAAGCGGCGTTTATGAACCCAAAATCAGGCTTTAACGACTATGGTATAAATTAGGAATGTTGGATAACTCTTACAAAACTTTACTAAATCCTTACCAAACTTTTCAATGAGAACTAGATTATGGACATAGGTTCTAAAAGAAAATATTAGAACTAAATGATAGACTTTGAGAACTTTCGGCACTAAGGGTAAAATAGTCTTTTACCGTAAGAGAGCTTTTTCCGTAATTCCTTCGTATGAGGTTGGACATCTGGATGTGATTTTGATTCACATGCCTTATTTGACAGACGTTGGAGTTACCACGAGTGCGGAACGTGTTGAGACTGGTTAGAGTGTGTTTTGACTCAGGTAAGTCCTTGCGACTTACTTAGTTAGTTTCTGGATATTAGTTGAGTGATAGTGGTTGTGTGTGTGCAATGTGTGTGATAATAATAATAATAATAACTTGTTAGGACGACCGTTATTATTATGTGTTAAGGCCCAAGTGTATGTATAACGGGCCGTGACATCACTACCCAGCTCTGCCAGGAGACTGGGAGGTTCTCTATACCCAGACCATACATGTACACGGTGAGATGCATCGGATCCACTCCTGATGGGTACACGGGGGCGGAGGCGAGGTTTGAGAATCCCTCGTGTCACAAAATAAGTATCATTAGCGTGAATGAGTAACTTAACTAAAGATAATAAATGGACTTGTCTGAAAGCATGATGGGTGTTTATTCTTTTATGTGTGTGTGTGCTACTATTATTCTTTTAAATGTTTAGATAACTAGCTAATGGTTTCTGTTGTTGTGTTTTTTTAGATTTACCGCAGGTTAGACCAGCAGTTGAGTAATCCGGAAGTAGTGGTCAGCCGGGTCTCCGTACTCCTTAGGGTTGGGGTTGTTGGTTGTTGTTGTTTCTTTTGTTAAGACAATTGTTGTTTTTCCCTTTTAAGTACTTTAGGCTGCTAGACCGTGTTGCATTCATTAACTTAAAAATACTATTTTATGAATTTCGGTTTTCCTTATTTGTGTCTTGTTGCAAGATCCTAGTAATATTGTTGTCAAACTGAGGTCGGGACCCATTGTGAGGTCCTAACCAGTAATGCTCCGAGTTCCGAGAATTCGGGGTGTTACAACATGGTATCAGAGCTCTAGGTTGGCAACAATGACACTTGAAATCTTCTGAAGGACCGAGTAAGTACTTGAGCAGAACCCGAAAAGGGATCTGAGTTTTAAAAAGGACTTTTGGTTTTTAAATGCATGCATAGTCTGGTTGGGCATAGAAAAGTACGGCTGACCACCACTACTACCGCGGATCTTAGTATGCTTAGTTTAGACTTATAGTAGTGTACAATTATGTATGTTATATAAATATCTATATATATGTAGCATGTTGTTACCCTAGAGGATATGGAATATCCTTTAGTTGAGTTATCATGATGCGATCATCGCCTCATGATAAAACATTTGGAGATCTTAAAGGGTATCTGTAAGAAGATAGTGGACTCATATCCCAGTTTGGAACCTTACATTATGGCGGACGCCCTGGTAGGTTCTACAGTTGTCCGAAGAACGAGTGGTTAAGGAGTTGGGGATTACTAGAGAATGTTAACAACAAGGACAATCGGGCGAGAGAAGAATATCAAGCAATTCAGATAGAAGTAATAGAAAATCGTACAAGGATTTTAGCGGTATGACGACGAGAGGTGAAACTCAAGATGCATGTAAGGACTAATAAGAGCGCGGATTGAAGAGGACAACATCAAAACACCATTCAAACAAAGTATAGTACAACTATACTTGGCGGGTTAAAGGACACTACAACCAAGGTGGATGCTACCATAGACAAGTATGAGCATGAGAGTACAGAGAAAATAGAGTGTTGACCCAGATGTAAAAGATTAAAGGAGTACCAAGACAGAGATTTACGATCGAGTTTAAAAGACAAAAAAATTATAAATTTCGTAACCATGGAGATGGGTTGACTCCTTTAGAGACACGAGAAGGTTGAAGGAAAGCACGACACAAGTATCGAAGATAGTAGAAGTCTGAAATTGAGACAATGGACTTCCATGAAGGTAATGTTACAAAACAACATCCACCGAAGAAGAGGCACATGGGGGAATGATCATGATGGACTTGCGGGATCATAATAACTACTCAATCACCAAGAGACTTAAGTTAACCATACTAGTGGTTCACTACAAAGAGCTGCAGGTAGACGACAACTTAGGAAAAAGGAACCGCGAAGATGGGTTTATAAGCTATCCCGGAAGGTTTGATAAACCCATAGATGACAAGTGAATAATACAACTAGACTCGGATAAAGTGATATGTGTATAAATGGATAACCTATAAGGGATAAGTTTCCACCTTGTATATCCGCATCGAAAGAGATAGAAGGAAAGTAAGTCTACGATATGGTAGAAGACCAACTACAGACTAAGTAGTAATAACGGAGAATTCACACGTCTGAGTTGACCAGTGATGACCGGTTGGTAAATAAGAAGAATAATGTCAGATTTACTAAAGAATGTTACTGACATATGGGGAATCTCTACAAAAGATCAACGACGACAAGTGTAAAGTTAAACCGATACAAGTACCAGTACCCTTAATAGTAACATGGAATGAGTTCGAGTCAAAATCTCTAATTAAGAATTTAAGGAGAAGATTTTGACGGCCGGGAATGACCCCATAGGTCTTTAAATAGATTAAGGAAATAGTTGTGAGCAGTTTCTTACCTTCGGGCTAAGAAAAAGGTACAGTTCACAGTAGTACTAATGGATTGCATAAGGAGAACTAGAGGAGTAAGAAGAAGCAGATGATTTTAATTATGACCAACGTCAATCAAGACCGAAGGTGCTTAACATGCCACACATATGAGACTGATGGTGCTCTCCCGAGGTTTACAGAGGAAGCCTTTTTGACTAAAGATGTCACACAGAATAACTACAGTTATAGAGACGCAGCAACATAGAGATTATGACCTTAGTGTCTTGGTAATATGTCTCATCGAGTTGTGAGGTGATTGAAGATGGAATCTGCACGTTGGCTAGTATAGACATGAGAAGGAGTAAAGTTGAATGAATAAAGGTTGCTAAATAGATCCGGTATTACCCAAATAAGATAATTACCGAAATGTGTCTATATAAGAGTAATGAGAAATGGTGGTACTCCGATGAAAATTTAAGCTCGACTGATGACATAAGAGTTGATAAAGTAATAAAACCAACCAACGTGGTTCGTAAAGCGAGTACGAGAAAACTCAAAGGGGTAACTATCCTACTGCGGGGGTAAAGATTTAAAGAAGGTCAAGCGACACGAGCATAAGGACAACATAATAAATGCGAGTCAAGAACTTTGATTTTGAGGAAATCATAAACAACTGAGGTTTCTTATGCAAATGGTACCGATAGGTATTTAATAAAAGTCATACATATCGGACTGATAATGCTGGGATGGATAAAGCGTAAACCAAGATAATAACTTAACCAGTAAGAAGGAAAATCATGTATCAAAAGGCAGGTCTTGCTAAATTGGAATAAAGTGTTGAGATGAGGATGCCTTTGTGGAATCTATGCAAGAGTATTACGTAACTGAGGTTCCAACAGGAAATGGGCAATAACGATCTACTAAAAGTTGAGACCGATTCAGGGGAGGAAATTGTTATAAGACGAGTCACCTAGTAGAAGAGTTCACAAGACAAGCTTGAGAGACCAAAGGAGATAAAATGTCGACCTGGATATGAGGGTCTAAGGTGCATGGAAAAGATAACTACAATGGAGTGTAGAAGAAAAATGTAGACTTTACAAGTGTGGAGAGGTTCTGACATCCTCAAAGATATAGGAATTCGAAAGAAATTACAATACCGGTATCAAAGAGTTGAAGCGCTATAGCGGAAATAACGGAGTTTCACGAAGGCAATATTGCCGGTAACGCCAGCGAAGGAAAGTATATATGAGAACGGCCTTGGTGAAGTCGAAAGTTCAAGGTAACCCCAATTATCACAGGACCTAAGTCATCAACACCGACGGTCCATTCAAGAGGAACTGCAAGGGGATGATAACTAAAGTCATCAGAACTACCGAGATACTCGCCTGATATCGTTGAAGACTTGGGAGGACTATTTATGTCAAGATGAATGAACCAATTGGGCTCGAGAAGTAGAGTTAGTCTAAGGAAACATAAGTGTGGAAGATAAAACGAATTAGCGAAGCATGAAAGGATTAAGCGAACAGATGATGCTCACAAAGAATTTAACGCCATTATAGGTATGAGAAGAGTAAGTCCGGGATATGGAGATAAGTCAATTATAGACTGACCGACATCAACTAAGGACGTGTAAGTGATGGCTGGTACTAACGAGTAGGTATCGTTAAGAAGAGACTTTAGTGACTGCGGATTTAAGAGGTAACTTAACCGATGCCTTAGAGGATTCCCCAAGTAGGCAACGACAACCTTCTAGGGTGATCTAAGAATATGAAGAGAAAGCGAGTTAGAGGTTACTTACTGGTTGGTTAAGAACAGACTACGGTTGAGTAAGAGAGTAAGGGTCAGTTTGAAGAGGATCTTGCTAGTATTAGAAGGGAAATATATGCGGGAGTGAGTAAATCATGTCGACCCTCAAAAAGACGCCATTGTGACTAATGGGTGTTACACCAGAAGCGTGGTAGACCCATAACCCACAGATGAAGAAAATCAATGTTAGGTGAACTATAATTTCAAGTTAAGGAATTAGAGTCTGTATGAAAAGGTCCACTTGGGTGTGTGGTTTGTTTTGAGTTATATAAATTTGGAAGCTTGACAAGAAATAGGTGATGAGGTATTATTTGAGAAACTGTCCAACTGAGTCGTATTAGGGAGAAAAGACCAAGTGAGTGGTCTTACAAAGAGCATTAACCACCTATTAAAGTGTCGGGAGATGTCTCGGATCTTTGATTCAGAATTTATAGGCGGGATCTTCCGAAAAGTCGGGAGCAAATGGATTCAATAGAAGGAAGGAAGTTTTATTGTTATTTTAGTAGTCGCCAAAAGATTTAGAGGTGAGTTTAGAAAGAGAACCGTTGATTTATATAAACTGATTGAGTTTGATTGACACTATTACCCATACTAGAGGTTGTACGCCCACCGTTCCCCATGTCTCAGTGAGAGAGTACTCACCGGATAAGAGTCACGTCATCAACTCTAAGAATCGGACAGTTGAGCCCGATCATACAATTGTAGAGTACCCAGTAACTGTCCTGGAGCGCAGTATCAGACGTCTGCGGCCCAAGGAGATACCTATGTTGAGGATCCAGTAGTCTAGACGAGGAGCTGATGAGGCCACTTGGGAGACCGAGGAGAGTATTAGGCGTAACTTTTCCGAGTTCTTTGCAGGGTTGGATGTTACTCCTGTATCGACGAGTTAGTACTCGGATGTTGTGTTGTTTGACCATGCATGTTTTTATTTGATTGAGTGATTATGTTTTATGTGATACATGTCTGATTATGATGATTGAGTAGTTGCATGGTAGAGAAACAGGTGATTGGGGATATTATCCTAAGTTTCGGGACGAAACTTCTTTTAAGGAGGCACTGATGTGATAACCGAAAATTTTAAACTCCGTATGATGCTGATTTTAACCGGATTCCGATCCGTCGATCTTAAATGAATAAATACATAAAATAAAATAAAATAAAACGAGTTTTTTTCTATCATTTTATGTGACCTTAATTCACATAAAATGATAAATGATGTAACCGAAAATAATTTACATACCTTTTAATTAAAATATAAACTTATATAATACGGAACGTAATTCCGTGCTTTGAAAAATAAAAACCGAGGAGCGGTTCCGTACGAATAATATTTTAGCTATCATCCCATAGTAAATAAATGAACTAAACCGGCCCAATTTACGGGCCCATGACTTCAGCCGGCCCAAGACCTCCTAATCTAACCCTAAACCCTAATCACTCCCTAAACACCTTTTTTTTCGTTCCTTCAACTGTGCCGCTTCTTGCTTCCTGCTTCTCCCTCTCTGTACGAACAACAGCAGCAAAACCGACACTATCGCCGCCATGTCTTGCTCAGCCGCCACGACCATCTCGCCGGAGACGTAGCTGGGGACGCCACTCCGCCTTCACCGGGAACCTAGGAGATCACGCGTCCATCTTGCTGCAGGCCACAACCGCCCAGGACCGCACCTTTTTTTTTTCTCTCTGCTCGCGACAATGGACCAGCACCTCTGCGCTCCAAGTTGCTGCACTCCTCCATCGGGAACAAGACCGGAGTGGGACGTCTTGCTCAACCTGCTGCCAACAGCACCTCCGGTAAGTTACGACCTGCTGTCAACCTTCATTCATGGGTTCAAAACCGTAACCCCTCCCTTGCTCCCGTGCAGCCAGCCGTGACAAACGAAAGCTGATCCTGCAACTACTCAAAAGCCAACGCCGGGTCTTCCTCCTTGTCGATCGTCCGTGAACTGTGACCTCTTGTGTTGTGGGTGAGTAGGCAGCACTCTATCCTTAGCATCTTGTACTGTATAGGAGAGTTTACTTTTTTTTTTTTCTTGAGTGCTGAATGAGGGTTGTGTAGAGTAGAGCGTGCTGAACAAATGTAAGTGAAGAGAGTAGTGTAGGTTGGATCTTGAAGGACTAAAGATTCAGTAGAGAGAGTTTAGTACTTGGGACGTTCAGATCATGGTAAATGTGAGAGGCTGCTGACAGAGAGAATCGAACCTAGGACCTTAATCATCCTAGGAAAAATCTCAGTTTTGGGGGCTGAAATGGCTAACTTTGAACCTGTATTTGGATAGCTTAGATCGAACATCCACCGTTGAATTTTTGATATATTGTAGATAGAAATATGAAGTTTACTGTATTAAAATTTAGGAGAAAGTTAACGGTCGGATTAGAACTTATAAGGACTCAAAGTAGGGCAGATGAGCTGTTTTTACAGCAGGGGAAAATAAACTAAGTATGGGAAATTTTAGCTTTTATACAACTTTGGAGAATTTTTGGGAGAGTTATGAGTAAGTATTTTGTGAGAGATATTTACCCCTATATTTAGTATGCATATCATAGAGGATCTAAGTTTTTATTTTGGAATTTTTATAACCTTATCCAAGCGGCGTTTATGAACCCAAAATCAGGCTTTAACGACTATGGTATAAATTAGGAATGTTGGATAACTCTTACAAAACTTTACTAAATCCTTACCAAACTTTTCAATGAGAACTAGATTATGGACATAGGTTCTAAAAGAAAATATTAGAACTAAATGATAGACTTTGAGAACTTTCGGCACTAAGGGTAAAATGGTCTTTTACCGTAAGAGAGCTTTTTCCGTAATTCCTTCGCATGAGGTTGGACATCTGGATGTGATTTTGATTCACATGCCTTATTTGACAGACGTTGGAGTTACCACGAGTGCGGAACGTGTTGAGACTGGTTAGAGTGTGTTTTGACTCAGGTAAGTCCTTGCGACTTACTTAGTTAGTTTCTGGATATTAGTTGAGTGATAGTGGTTGTGTGTGTGCAATGTGTGTGATAATAATAATAATAATAACTTGTTAGGACGACCGTTATTATTATGTGTTAAGGCCCAAGTGTACGTATAACGGGCCGTGACATCACTGCCCAGCTCTGCCAGGAGACTGGGAGGTTCTCTATACCCAGACCATACAGGTATACGGTGAGATGCATCGGATCCACTCCTGATGGGTACACGGGGGCGGAGGCGAGGTTTGAGAATCCCTCGTGTCACAAAATAAGTATCATTAGCGTGAATGAGTAACTTAACTAAAGATAATAAATGGACTTGTCTGAAAGCATGATGGGTGTTTATTCTTTTATGTGTGTGTGTGCTACTATTATTCTTTTAAATGTTTAGATAACTAGCTAATGGTTTCTGTTGTTGTGTTTTTTTAGATTTACCGCAGGTTAGACCAGCAGTTGAGTAATCCGGAAGTAGTGGTCAGCCGGGTCTCCGTACTCCTTAGGGTTGGGGTTGTTGGTTGTTGTTGTTTCTTTTGTTAAGACAGTTGTTGTTTTTCCCTTTTAAGTACTTTAGGCTGCTAGACCGTGTTGCATTCATTAACTTAAAAATACTATTTTATGAATTTCGGTTTTCCTTATTTGTGTCTTGTTGCAAGATCCTAGTAATATTGTTGTCAAACTGAGGTCGGGACCCATTGTGAGGTCCTAACCAGTAATGCTCCGAGTTCCGAGAATTCGGGGTGTTACAAATATCGACCTTTGGCCGTCTCGGAGGAGCTGGGTCAGCTGGTACATATAGGTCGGAGAGCTCGTCTCCTAGTGGAAGTCGTCGGGGTAGGTATGTGACATGACTCCCATCAGCGAGTGATAACCAAAACCGATGCTCCCCGTCTCTCTTGAGGAGCCTGCACCTCCTCAACATATCCTCTGTATAAAGCGGGGCCTCTAGTCTATCCTCCAGGGTATCAAGATTCATCACCCGTGCAGCTAATGAGGTAATGATCCCGCCTCCCAAAATGTCACTAGGCTCATTCCTCTTAATCCGCTTTAGAGCGTTAAGGAAGAGATATGCCCAATCCGGCACCTATTCGTTGGGGAGACAAGCGTATAGCAACGGAAGGTCCTTGAGAGCGACCTTATTCTCCTCTTTGTGTCCACCAAAGATACTCATGAAGACCTTTGAGATGAGCCTCAAACAGGGGTGAGTGAATTTGTTGGAGTACTCACCTCCTGCATGAAACTCCGACCTAGTGGCGGCCTGCCAAAATTCCAACAAATCGGGCGTCGGAATGGGTTCCATCCAGTCATCAGAAGCTGCGATGGTCACCCCTAATGTCTCCTGTATTTGGGTGTAATCCAACGTGTACTTCCTCTTGTTGTACTTGAATGAAAGTCCAACACACAATTGGTCTTCTGTCTCCATCTTGAATGTTGCTATGAATTGTTTGGTGAGTTCGGGGTACGTTGGGGTTGTCATAATCAGGAAGTCTCCGAGTCCAGCATTGTTGAGGAATTCCTGCATGCTCTCTAACATACCCAAATGTTCCAAGGTTGGAGCATCTAGGAACCGAGTTGTACACTTCCCGGTTTTGAGCAATCCGATACCGATCCTTCTCTCCTTCTGTCGACTTGTATTTCCTTTGTGATTCCATCTCTTTCAATTGACCAAGTAAAAGGGTTAGAAAGTTCAACAATTTGATCAAGAGATGAACCTTCTGTCGTACTTTTCGCAAGGGCGGCTGAAGCAGGCGCAGGGGCGGTTTGATGCAGGGGCGGCAACTTGCAGGCGCAGGGGCGGGCGAAGAGCAGAGGGCGATTCTTGGGTTTCGGCGAAGGTTGTGGCGATGGGGGTTGTTCCGGCGTTCTGGTTGCTGTCACCGGAGGGGAGATCGGTGGTTTAGAGTAAGAGGGTCGTGGTGGTGTTTATGTGAAGGAGGGGCGAGGGTCAATGTGGTGGTTGAGTGAAGGTGGTGATGCAGGGTTGCCGGAGGAGGCACGACAACGTCAGAGGGCAGCGATGCAATGGTTTCCGGAGGTGCGAGGGCGTGGGGTGGCGAAGCGGCTAGGGTTCGAAGGATGAATGGAGGTGGGTTGAAGTTGGGGTAGATGTAGGTTATTTTTGGGAAGTATATTTTTTTTCTTTCCTTAACAGAGCCGCAGGGGCGGCGTTTGTCACCGCGGGGGCGGTGACAAGGGAGAATGGCACACAGCCTCAGCGCCGGGGGCGGGGCTGAGGATGAGTGTCAAGGGTGCCTGCCGCAGGGGCGGAGTGACATTGCCGCGGGGGCGGTGACTGTGATGTCACAGCGTAGGCCCAGCGCCGGGTGCGGTGCTGGGCATGGGTGTCACCGCAGGGGCGGTTTCTTGACAGTAGCTCCTCTTCTTATTCCTTCGGGTTGTCTCCCGAATTAGCGCCTTTGTTTTACGTCATTGGCTCGACGTAAGGGCTCTTCCTCTATGATTTGGCTTCTTCCAGCACCCCCTTCAGGTTTACAACCGTTTGAGAAGGTAACCCACCAGAGGATCTTGTTTCAATTCGAGTAATGGCTTCCGCCATTTGCCCAACCTGCTTCTCAAGATTCTTGATGCTTGATTCTGTTGTTTGGACATGAGTAGCAAAGTGTTTAGTCAACACCTGTAACATATCTTCAGTTGTTTGATACTTACCTTGACGAGGCTGTTGTTGTGGGTTTTGCTGATCCCTCCAACGAAAGTTCTGTTGGTCACGCTAATTTGGCATAAAGTCCTGAGCATAGGGATCGTTCCTAGGTCTTTGCTGTTGTGGTTGTCCATACCCCATAGCGTTCACCTCAGTATCGTCATCTTGGACTTGTGGACACATGTCCGTCGGATGGTATGGATCAGCACATACCCCACAGGCTTTGAGCTGTTGTGGAGTTCCCATAAGTGTTAGCCTCTTCACCATTTCCTTCAATTCCGCTAGCTCGGTGGAAATCTCACTCCTTCCGGAACTCACAGCATGGACTCCTTTCTTAGCCGGGGTCCTTCCAAAGTTCCGAGTTCCTTCCGCTAGTTCCTGCATCTTTTCTAAAGCAAGGTCAGGGGTAGAGTTAAGAATATTACCTCTGCAAGCCGCATCGACGATCCTCCTTTCAATGTCTAGCAAGCCATTGTACAAGTACAAGACTAGATCTTGAGTTGAATATCCGTGAAAAGGACAGCTGATCGGAGACGCGCAAACCTCTCGAAATACTCGTAGAGAGTTTTATTCTCCTCTTGCTCGATGTTGCTTATATCTTTCTTCAAGCTATTGGCCTTCTTGGCCGGAAAGTACTTCTCTAAAAACGCCTTGTGAAGGTTCTCCCAAGTGTCAATGCTCCCGGATGGAAGGTGGTAATACCAATCATCCGCAGAATCTTTGAGCGTGAAACCGAATTCTCTCATCTTGATTTGCTCTTCAGTAATGTTGGCCGGCTTCATGCTCATACACACGGTATGGAACTTCCCAAGGTGTTTGACGGGGTCTTCACCACTTAGCCCATGGAAGGATGGAAGTAGGTGAATAAGGCCCGGTTTGAGCTCAAAGTTGACTCCTTCCCCTAGTGCCGGTATAGCTACCGCAAGAGGGCTTTGAGCCAAAGTGGGCTGCGTAAGCTGACGAAGAGTACGGTCAGCCATCTCTTGTTGAAGTTGTTGTCTTCGTTGCCGGATGTGCGTTCTCTCAATTTCTGGATCAAAAGTAGCAAGATTTGGGTTAGTAGCACGGGTTTGAACCATAAAAATGGTTCAAAACAAAGAAATCAATAATAACAATAACGCACACAAACTCCCCGGCAACGGCGCCAAAATTTGACCGAAGGTATTTCTATGGTCGTCTATACCCAATCAAAAGCAAATCCCAACTTAGCACTAAGAACAAGTATAGTGATTAAGTAAGGGTCGAACCCAAGAGAGTTTGATGGTTTTAGATGTGATTATTGATTTCTAGTAACAAGTTACCGAAGGGGGGGGGGGGGGTTTGGTTGAAATAAGTACACAAAAACTTAAAGAGAAAACAATTAACGCAACAGGTAAGACAAATGATGGGTGAATCTACACTAGGTTGATTTGAGGCATGCAATTGCTACTTTGGTGCGTTCCTTTTACAAGTTTTTAAGTAAGCTCCCGTCTTGATCATACATATGTGTTGAGCCAACCGGCATCAACACAACTTAACTTATTAAAGTTCCGTAAACCTACAAGAACAAATAATAAGTTAGCCTTCAAACAAAGACATAAGGGATATAAAGAGAAGATTAAAACCGTTAAACTTATCTTTATATTTGTGTTCCTTTTCTTTAAGTAATTACAACCCGTTATTAATCAAAGTTTCTACTAGATTAAAGGCCCGAACTCGGAACCTATTAATCCTAGTTGTTTACATGCACTTTAGAACCTAAGGTGATCAATCTCAAGCAATAGTTAACATGCAATTAAACAATGAAGATCAAGGAAACACAAAGCATTACTGAATAAAAACTTATATTAAAAGGAACTTACAACCAAAGTAACAAAGCAGCTTCAAACCAACCCAATGTAGCAAGGGAGTTAGCAACTCATTACAATGGAAAAACTCAAGTCTAAAATGGATTTTGTGAAGGAAAGCATGGATGATTCTAGCAATCAGCCAAAGGCTATTTATACTACAAAAGACACTTAATTAGGAGTAAATGACCGGCCTTAAACAGCCACTTTTAATTCCATAAAGGTGGTGTAAACAGCCGGAGTAAAGCTTCTGGCGTTAAACCGCAGGGGTGGCCTTCAGGAACCGCAGGGGCGTTGAAGGCAAAAACGCTTGATCTTCTTCATGGCCGCAGGGGCGGCTAAGATGGTCCGCTGGGGCGGATCTTCAATGCTCTTCAAACGTCTGACCCTTCAACTTCCTGGCATTTCTGATGCTAAAGCGCAGGGGCGCCTCCAAGGTCAGCGCAGGGGGCGGTGGCGAGGACTCTTCGTCTTCCAGCTCCCAGGGCGAGGCGCAGGCAGGGCGCAGTGGGAGGCGCAGGGGCACTAGTCTTCGTCTCTTCGGGGTAGGTCACAGCAGGGGCGCCGATGGGTGGCGCAAGGGCGGCTGGAGACTCACAAAAACGCCAAGAAGTAGCAGAAGCTTCACTTCGTGATTTCTCTTCACTCCTAAGTGCTTATAACTCCTTATTTAGCTTCTTTTGGTCTTCTTCTTCTGGATCAAGGAGTTAGTAGCATAAACTGACACAAATGCAATAAAAAGACTCTAAAAACTACCCTAAATGATAGTGATTCCATCACCTAGCATCCACTTATCTTTAGAATCTTGAGTTAGAACCACAACTAGATGATTTAATCCCTAGAATTGCATATTTCCTTTAATTGACTATATTATCATCTTTGATTGCTTTGATCTCCTTTGTGGTTAGTAGTTACATAGTTACCTATAACTGCTTTGTTTCACCTAAGTCCTTGAGATCGACACCTCGGAATTGTTGCTTTTGCTACGATTGACCCGTACACTGCGGGTTCACATCCTTGTTTTGAGCATATTTTTTGGGTTATAAATTTAAAGCTTGCACACACCTTTAGGAGCGAACAAGTTTTTGGCGCCGTTGCCGGGGACTTGGTCTAGACCGAGCCGGTTGCGGTACATTTTCGGGACGATTGCCCTTGTTGCTACTGACCACTCTACTTGAGTGACTTTCGCAGGTTCTTTCTCTTAGGTTTATGCAAAGAACCCGCGCTGGGAAGGAAATCGTTCCTTACGATCCCGAACCAGAAAAGACATACAAAAGACGCTTGAAAGAAGCTAAGATGGCCAACCAAGACGATCGCGATCTTGAGGCCGAATTGAAGGAGGCATTGGAACAACTACGCCTCAGTAGAGAAGAATTACGGCAGGAAAAGGAAGAAACTTGCGCAAGGACGGAGGCGATCGAGGCAGATGTGGCAGCTCTTAGAAACCAATATGTGCCTCGACCGATTCCAGATCCTCGATCGAGGCAGGATCCAGTTCCAAACGCCCCGGCCGAGGTACTTCCACTACGGTTACCTGTCCGAGATGTTCTTCTTGTAGGTATTCCACAGACCCTAGGACAGAGGATGGACCCGAACCAACAAGTGAGGCGTCCAGGAGTCAACCTAGGTGACCCAGCGGAGCATGATTATGAACTTTGACCGCAAGTTCTTTCCATGATCCGCAAATGCCAGTTTGGAGGTTTAGAGAGGGAGTCTCCGCATCAACATTTGCAAAACTATGAGATCTTGATGGAGACCATGAGACCTTCAAGGATGGAAAATAATAATTACAAGCTAAGGCCTTTTTACTTTTCTTTGAAGGACAGGGCACTTACTTGGTATCAGTCTCTTCCTCCCGGAAAGATAAACACTTGGGAGGAGATGACGACAGAATTCTTAACAAAATTCTTTCCCCCCTCTAAGACCGCTGAAATGAGAGGGAAGATCAATGCATTCATCATGAAGGACAAGGAAAGTTTGTCCAAGTCATGGGAAAGGTTTAAAGACATTCTTTTGGATTGCCCACACCATGGGATTCCAAAGATAGAGTTGTTGGAGATATACTTCAAAGGATTGGATGGAGCTACCCAATTCAACCTTCAACTACTATCCGCCGGCACATTCATGGATATGCCAATTGATGAAGCTTGGGAGTTTATTGAGAAACAAGCTTTGCACATGGAGAAATACTCTCACCAAGGAGCTGAAGGTGGAGTTAAGAGAGTCAACTTCCAAGAAACTCCATCAAATAATAATCAACTCACCTCCCTCAAGAATGATGTGAAGCAATTGAAGGACCTTTTGGTTGCTCACACTAAAAAGGAAGAAGTAGGATATCAAGGATCAAGGAACAAAAATCAAGGTTCCCGGAACAACAACTACAACACAATAGAGGCTCCAACAACAACAATTGAAGACCCAACAATCAAAATTCGGGTAACCCTTACTCTAATTCTAATTCGAATAATTCCTCTAATCCTTTCCTCTCCTCTTCCTCTACTCCATTAAAGATCCAAGAGCCTGAATCAAGCTCGTCCCAGCCAGAGAAGAAAGATGCAGTGCTGGAGGCCATCTTGATCAAGCTCAACGACATGGAGACATCCATGACTTCATTTTCGAAGGCACAAAAAGCCTTGGAACAACAAGTCTTTAGTTAGGCGAATGAAGCGCCAAGAGACCCAGGGAAGCTCCCAGCAAGAACAGAGAGCAACCCCAAAGGACAGATCATGGCAATAACGACAAGAAGTGGACTAAAAACTGCAGATCCAGTGCCTCGGTCGATGCCAGTACAGACGAAGAACACCTCGGTCCAGGTATAGTCGAAGAACACTTCGGCCGAGGTACCAACCGAGGTGGAGCCTCAGAAAGCGGAGGAGAAATCTGAAGTTTATGTTCCACCTCCTGCTTATAAACCACCACTTCCATTCCCCCAGTCAAGGGCCAGAGCACATCTAGACAAACACTTCGGTAAGTTCCTTGAATTGATGAATAAACTTCATATTAACATACCTTTCCTTGATGCTATTTTAGGGATGCCCGCACATGAGAAATTCTTAAAGGAGATTCTATCAAGGAAGAGGAAGCTGGAAGACTTCGGTGAACTAAGGATGACATCTAAATCCTCGGAGCTTATTCAAATCATGAAGGAAAAGATGCCACCCAAATTGAGAGATCTCGGCTCGTTTTGCATTCCCATTCAAGTTGGGGATGTGACTTGTGAAGCCTTGTGTGATCTAGGAGCCAGCGTGAGCATCATTCCGCTGGAGCTATGTGAGAAGATCGGACTTGGAGAGCCTAAGCCGGTCAAGATAAGGTTATACATGGTAGACCGCTCCATTACCCATCCCGTGGGTATTTTGGAAGATGTTCCGGTTAAGTTAGGTAACTTCTATTTACCTATAGACTTTGTTGTGCTTGATATTCCCGCAAATTATCCCGTTCCTATCATTCTCGGGAGACCGTTTCTAGCAACTTCAGGTTGCAATGTGGATTGTAAGAACGCCAAGCTGAAACTCAACATTGGCGGAGATCAAGTGGAGTTTCCATTGCTTGTTGCAATGAAAGGAGAGCCGCTAAGAGATGATATCTTCAACATCTACGATGAAGAAGAATCAAGATAATTGGTGAGCTCTATCCTTATTAAAGATCCTCTTGAAAAAGTTATTAGTTTTAACTTAATGGAGGAAGGTATAGATGCTTCTTGTGATGCAGATATACGGAGCTTATAGGCACTGGAAGAAGATCCAAGAGCTAAGATTGAAAAACTAATCCAGGAGAAGAAGATCTCCAGTTTCGGTCCCAGTTGCAGTACCTTGACCGAGGCACCTTCTGGACCAAGCGAGGTGTTCTTAGTTGAAGAACATCTCGGTCACCCACCTCGGGCACCAACCGAGGTCAAAAGCGAGATGATGTCAACTGAGACTTCCGAAAGTCCAGTTCTTCGATCTAAGTCTACTCCACTGGAAGGAGGAAGCAAGGATCCTCCTCAGAAAGCACCCTAGTTGTGGAGCTTAAACCGCTTCCAAGTCACTTGAGGTATGTTTTCCTTGGACCAGATTCTACATATCCTGTTATCATAAGCGCTTCCCTTTCCGAAACTGAGTTGTCTAAAGTGATGCATGTCCTGAGAAAGCATCAAAAGGCTTTGGGTTATACTATTGATGATCTTATCGGCATTAAGCCTTCTTTCTGCATGCATAGAATACTAATGGAGGATGATCATAAGACTTCACGTGAACCTCAAAGACGGTTAAATCCGATCATGAAAGAGGTTGTGAAGAAGAAATTCTTAAGTTGTTGGATGCAGGTATCATATTTCCTATCTCGGATAGCAAGTGGTGAGCCCAGTGCATGTAGTTCCGAAGAAAGGAAGGATGACCGTTGTGACAAATAAGAACAACGAGTTGATTCCAACAAGGACCGTTACGGGTTGGAGGGTGTGCATTGACTATAGGAAGCTGAACGTGGCCACTCGGAAGGACCATTTTCCACTTCCCTTTATCGATCAAATGCTTGAACGGTTAGCCCAATATTCACATTTTTGCTATTAGATGGTTATAGTGGCTTCTTTTCGATTCCTATCCATCCGGATGATCAAGAGAAGACCACTTTCACTTGTCCATGGGGGACATTCGCTTATAGGAGGATGCCATTTGGATTATGTAATGCACCCGCTACCTTCCAGCGCTGCATGATGGCTATATTTTCCGAGTATATAGAGGAGATCATGGAGGTATTTATGGATGACTTTTCAGTATATGGTTCCTCTTTTGATGATTGCCTATCTAACCTTTCTCTAGTTCTACAAAGATGTGAAGACACTAATCTCGTTTTGAATTGGGAAAAGTATCATTTTATGGTTAATGAAGGCATTGTGCTAGGACACCTCGTCTCCAACCGAGGTATTGAGGTCGATCGAGCTATGATCGAGACTATTGAGAAACTTCCTTCCCCTTGTTCTGTTAAGGGTGTGTGGAGTTTTCTCGGGCATGCAGGTTTCTATAGGAGGTTCATCAAGGATTTCTCGAAAATTTTTAAACCACTAACTAAACTCTTGAATAAGGATGTTGTTTTTGAGTTTTCGTAAAAGTGTCTTGATGCTTTTTACTGGATTAAGGAAGCTTTGATCTCCGCTCCCATTATTCAACCTTCGGATTGGACCTTGCCCTTTGAGATCATGTGTGATGCGAGTGACGTAGTGGTAGGAGCGGTGCTTGGACAGAAGAAGGATGGCCGGACTAACGCCATTTACTATGCTAGCAAGACGCTAGATGAAGCCCAGCTTAACTACGCCACCACCGAAAAGGAGCTATTGGCGGTTATGTATGCTTTTGAGAAGTTTCTCTCTTACTTAGTGGGAGCGAAAGTTGTTGTTTATACAGACCATGCAACTATTCGTTACTTGCTTGCTAAGAGGATGCTAAGCCGCGTCTTATTCGATGGATTCTCTTGCTTCAAGAGTTTGACCTAGAGATTCGCGATAAGAAGGGATCCGAAAATTCCGTTGCGGATCACCTCAGCCGGCTACCTCCCTCTTCGCGCGAGAACGATGATCGACCCATAGATGATTCATTCCCCGATGAGCACTTGCATTTGCTGGAATGTTTGATAGACTTCCTTATCTCACCCCACGATGAAGGTGAAGTATGGGGTGCGGATACCCTCCAGCATATTTAGGGATGACATATGGTCCAGCTAGCGACCTTAAATCAAGCGCTTCTTGGGAGGCAACCCAAGGTATTGCTTTCTTTTCCCTTTTTCTAGTTTAGCTTTAGATATTTTGCTTTTGCTTTGCTTTGTTTTATTTTTGGCGTCCTAGACAGAAACCAGGTACTTTCTAAGGAAGGGATACAACCCAGGAGCAACATTGGAAGGACAGAAGTTCGAGAAATCGAGAAGACGAAGTTCGACTGAGATACATCTCGGTTGCAATCACGGCACCTCAACCGAGGTGTTCTTGAGGCAACCGAGGCGACTAGGGCTTATAGAGATTCACCTCGGTCCGTATCACCTCGGTCCAGTCGGGATCATCTCGACCGAGGTGACAACAGGTTCTGCGAGGGATATAAAAGGGGAACGATTTCTCTCTCTTCCCTCCCTCACCTTCTCGACCGCGGCGCACGATCCACCTCGCTTCTCCGATTTTCGCTCGTTCTCGACGATTCTTGCTCCCATTCTGTGAGAAAAGAGTAGAGGATCAGTTTTGCAAGCAACAATATACAGCAAAAACGCCTCAAGTCGAATGAATCTGGGGTAATTTACCGGAAACCCTAACTCGTTCTCTCTTCATTGTTTTTGGATGTAATTGGCTTTGTTTGCCAATCATTTGTGCTGAAAAAGGCTTAAGTACCCCTTAGGAACAATGTTCGCTCCAAACGGTGTGTGCAAGCTTTAAATTTATAACCCTAGATGTAAGCTTAAAACAAGGATGCGAACCCGCAGTGTACGGGTCAATCGTAGTAAAAAGCAAGGAATTCCAGGGTTCGATCACAGGGACTTAGTGAAACAAAGTCGGAATAGGTAAGCTATGTAATTACTAACCACAAAAGCGATTAAAACAATCAAAGATGATAAAAAGTCAATTAAAGGAATATGCAATTCTAGGGATTAAAGCATCTAGTTGTGGTTCCAACTCAAGATCTAAAGATAAGCGGACAAAGCTGAGATTTTGCAAAGGGAAGGTGTTACTAAAGTGTGAATATATCACCGGGTAAGTCTCACTACTCACTAATCCCAAAACGTAACTCCTATTACCGTGTAAGTCTCAAGGAATTAAGGTAAAGAACTATAACCTCAAACCAACACACCACCTAAGGGAATAGAATCAACCTTTACCGGGTAAGTCTTAGGCTAATTCACAAAGATGGGATGAAGGCACTCTCAAACCCTAATAAACGATAAACCTTTATTACCTACACTTATGATCTTGGGTAAACAAACAAAGGAATCACCGGGTAAGTCTCATCCTAGGCTTGCGTTGAACCAGGAAAGGTGTAATAAGAATAGGATTTGGCAACTCTAACACTTAACTCTCAGTTTTGGATCAGATAAGTCACCTCGATCAGAAGAATTCCACCCCGGCTGAGATGTTCATCGACTGAGCGAGATGCTTCAGGGTTAAGGATAAAGACTTGAACTTTCAGGGTCCTACTATGATTAAGATTATTCTATCATTGTTTTTCCCACAACCTTCAGCCAATCACCCTAGAATCACACAAGGAAATTAGCCACTCATCATCATGAAAGCAATAATCATATATAAGGAAAGAAAGAGAATAATTGAACAAGAAAACCTTAAGAGAAAGGCTTCAATAACTGAATCAATTATCAATCAACCAGCGTTCCTTGGATCAAAATCCAAAAAAGACAAACAACAATGAAGGGAATCTAAGGGAATCTTACAAAAACCTTCACAAAGCTATAAAAGCTATCAACTTTCTTCCTTCAATCTTCCTTCAACCTTAAAAAAGGTTCTTCAAATCTCCCAGCTATAGTGGGTGTATGCGTGTCTTCCAGCCGTTAGCAGATGTCGGATTTGTGGGAAATCCGACCCTTTTTATAGGAAAATTACCCTCCAAAGATAAGATATCTTAGAAAGATCTTTTTCTATAAAAATAGGTAAAATATATGGGCTAATTTATCTTCTTCCTTCCAGGAATCCAGTCCAAAAATACTAGATCCTCTTTCCAAAGATAAAAAATATCAGCCAAGAATAAAATATCCTTGCCGTGTCCAAGGTGTTCGCCTCGGTCGAGTCAGCTCTCTGGATCACCTCGGTCGAGGTGACTCTGTAGTCAACCGAGGTGAATCATAACTGAATGTGAAATCTCTCAAATCTGGTCCAAAGTGAATCTCTAATCCAATTCCATGATTCCTGGATTCTTCCTTAAGCTCCTGAATGTAGCTCCAATGACTCCTTAGCTCCTTTTGCTCCATTTTGGTCCAAAATGTGCCTTTTTACCTACGATTACAACGAAACTTGGTGTAGACCTCGATTCCCGGAAAGGTAGATGAAATGGCAATATATTCACATAATATACAGCCAAACATGCAGATTATTGAAGATAAAACGTCTAAACAGGCCCCAAAATATAGACAATAATTCATGCTATCAAAATACCCCATACTTAGCCCTTGCATGTCCCCAAGCAAGTTCCGAATATAAAATACAAGATAGAATGGATTATAAGTCATGAAGATGAATGAAAAAGTCTTTCACAACATTTTTATGGTATGCTACAATCATAGATCACTCTAAGAGAATGCTTCATGGAATTTAAAATCAAGATATGCTTAAAACATTTTATAAATATAAGAAAGTTGTTCATCTTTGCATAAAATCATAGAATGCATAATAAATCATAATTATCGAAATTAATCATGAATAATCCAGTTTAAACCACTAAGTCAATCAACAAGCTTGAGGTCTCAAGGACTTCCCAAAAGAAAGGTCAAGAAACGTGTAGGGTAGGGATGTATAGAAGGTAATGTGGTGCTAAAATCCGGGAAAAGGATATCACTTCACTTTCACTTGACTTTCAACATCACCCACCAATAAGCTTTGCTTATTTCACACTTTTCCTTTTTTACTTTACTTTTTGGGATGCATGGACAGAGGTGCACAATAACCGAAGCCTAGGAAATCAGCAATCATCAATTTCTTGAGATGCATCAAACCCTTGATGCACATACCATGACCCGTTAGGAATATCGCTCAATCCGACTTTGGCAAGACACAAACACCCGGCTATGTGAATGGTGCCGAGTTACTCATCATCATGATTGACTTCCCCAAACCTAAAATTTTTCTTCTATTCTTTGAATGCAAAATTTTGCCTTCATGGCCCTCCCACATCAAACATGCCAAAACTCAACTCTTCCAAATTCCCGGATAGGTAAAGGAGGGCAAATATGTATATGAGGGGTTAAGCATGATCAAGAAGAAGAGGAGAAGAGAATGAATTGCCTTGGTCTTTCCAAGAAGAGAGTGAGAGAACTTATCTTGTGGTGTCAACCTTCAATTTCAACATAATTTGGATAAAAATAAAGTATTAAACATGCCAAAATCTCAAACAAAGCATTTAGCAACTTAAACATATCATAAAACCTTTCAAGCATATAAAGATTTCAAAACCAATCTACAAGCAGAATCTTCACTGAGATCACCTCCAGAGAAGAAGCACAAAAACTTTTTTTCGAAAATCAAAAATTTTTCCAGTTAACCCACCTCGGTCGAGATGTTCTAGTCAACCGAGGTGAATCACCTAGTTTGGCCAGAACTGCCCCGGTCGAGGTCAAATTTTTTTTTTCTTTCCAGTTTTTGACATTTTTTCTCAATCAAATAACCTGTATGCATGCATGTAATCTCAGATAAACACATAGAGCTAAATAAAGCATAAATATCCGATAAAGTCGAGTCATACAACACATAAGTCAAATATACATCCAAATAAATACCCCATACTTGGGACACATTGTCCCAATGGGTCAAATCAAGTCTAAAGAAATAAAGTACTCACCGGACATAGTCGAGCTGCATAATAAATAAGAAAGAAAATCCTGCATGCTCTCAATAATCCTGATCCGGTGGTGGTGGTGGTGGTGGCACATACGGGTACTGGGATGGGTCAAATGGATAACCCATGACATGCTCAAACTGGATCTCCGCCATCCATCGCTGATAGTGTTGGCCCTCTAGCATCTGATGAGTCCAGCCCTCGATCTCTCGGCGCTGGTCGTCAAATCTCTCCTGGATGTCTATAGTCAGGGCAGCATAGGAGTCTATCATCTGATCTGTCAGATCGTCAATCCGACGGTGAGCAAGTGGATCCCTCTGCCTACGTACCCTACGCCTAGATGGACGTGCTGGTGCTGCAGCCGGCTTAGTCTCAGTCTCGTCATCATCTAAATCGATGACCGGCGCACTAGTCCCAGCTGTATCCGTGCCAGTATCCATAGGAACACCACCATCCTCAGCAACATCATCATCATCATCATCCTCCACCTCGTCCTCCTCCTCTGGCCCTTGAGTTGCTGCAGTTGCTGCCTCTCTAACATCCTCAATAAATGGAATCCACGCAGCCTGCCAGTAGTGTGGATCAAACACAGAGAACTGAGCTGACCATCTGATCCCCTGTGGTGCCGTCGGCTCCCATGGCATCGCCACATATGGCGTAGTAAGTCCTCGGGGAACCAGTATCCTTCGAGTGATCATCTCTTGAAATCCAAGCGGCTTGGCAGCCGCCACCATGGTACAAGCACCGAGGTCCATATCCATGTAACTCGCTATATGAGTCACAATGCCTCCACAGTAGATGTCACCCTTTGCCTTGGCCTTTATCCTATGCAGATCCTCTATCAGCATCAATCCAAAGTCTGGGATCCCTCCCGTTACCATGCAATACAAGCTCAGAAGCTCCTCTTGTCTAACTTTCTGGGGCATCTCAGTACGCGCCAGAAGAGTCTCACTGAATATCCTATGGGCCAGCCTAAAAGCAAGGTGAAATATAATCCGCTCCCTGGAGTCTCCAGGTCGTCATCTGTCTGCATGCTCAACCACGTGAGCAATCTGTCCCCAAAACTCCCTAGCTACAACTCGGGAGGGAAAATCAGCAACAGTCGGGGCGGGGAAGCCAAAGATGTCCCGCCAGTGAGCCAAGGGAACTATGAAGTTCCGGTTCATCAACCGGTACTTCACGACACGCTCTGTGGGAAGGTAAGTGAAGGAGCTGACAAACTCCAATGTCGGCTCAAGGTAAGCCGGTGCTCGGATCTCAGTGAACTGCTCTAGGCCCACAACAGAAATCATACGCCTCAGGTCATCATCAATGTGGAGGCAGTCAAAAGCTGAAACGTCCAAGAAGCGGGGTGCAATCATTGGACGGGCCGCTATGCGGTCATAATCGACCTGGTGTCTCTCGTGGATCACCAGTCTAGTACGTCGGGAGGAAGAAGAAGGGGAAGGAGAAGATCTGTCCCTCAGGACCAGCTGTCTCTCAGAACTCATTTTCCTGTAATCTGTCAGGTCACCTCGGTTGCTCTGACAACCTTGTAGAACACCTCGGCCAAGGCGCAGGCCAATTGGACCGAGGCGAAGAGCTGTTCGATCGATTCCCTCAAAAATCCAGTTCTTTTCCCCCAAAATCACTACCACAGGTTCCTATGGGGTACTTAATCTGTTTCTCAGCAAATGTAGGGGCAACCAAAGCCTAGAACGAGGGAAATCAGTAGAGAAAGACGAAGTTAGGGTTTTTTTCGATAATTACCCAGATTCGGTCGATTCGACTCGTTCTTTCTGCAGATTGGTACTTGCAATGCGATCCTCGATGCTTTCCTCTCAGTTTAGGAGCAAGAATCGTCGAAAACGAGCGAAGAACGAAGGATCGAGGCGAGAAGTGTGCCGCGGTCGAGGAGAAGGTAGAGAGGAGAGAGAATTCTTCAGCTCCTTTTATACCCTTTTCTAGAACTGCTGTCACCTCGATCGAGGTGGTCTCGACTGGACCGAGGTGGTATGGACCGAGGTGGATCTTCAGAAACCCTAGTCGCCTCGGTTGCTCAAGAATCATCTCGGTCGAGGTGTTGTGACAGCAGCCGAGATGTGTCTCAGTCAAACTCCGTCTTCTCAAATTATCGAACTTCTGTTCTTCCAGTTGTGCTCCTAGTTTGTATTCCTTCCTTAGATGTCACCTGTTGTCTGTCTAGGACGCCAAAAACAAAACAAAGCAAAGCAAAAACAAACTATCTAAGCTAGACTAGAAAAAGGGAAAAGAAAGCAATACCTTGGGTTGCCTCCTAAGAAGCGCTTGATTTAAGGTCGCTAGCTGGACCGTACGGCATCTCTATGCGTGATGGGAGGTATCCTCACCCCATACTTCACCTTCATCATGGGGTGAGATAAGTAAGTCTATCAAACGCTCCAACAAGTGCAAGTGCTCATCGGGGAATGAATCGTCTATGGGTGGGTCGTCCTTCTCGCGTGAAGATGTAGGCAGCCGGCTGAGGTGATCCGCAACAGAATTTTCGGATCCCTTCTTATCGCGAATCTCTAGGTCAAACTCTTGAAGCAAGAGAATCCATCGAATAAGGCGTGGCTTGACATCTTTCTTTGCAAGCAAGTAACGAATGGCTGCATGATCGGTGTAGACAATGACTTTCGCTCCTACTAAGTAAGAACGAAACTTCTCGAAAGCGTATACAACCGCCAATAGCTCCTTCTCAGTGGTGGCGTAGTTACGCTGGGCTTCATCTAGCGTCTTGCTAGCGTAGTAGATGGCGGTGGTCCGCCCATCCTTCTTTTGTCCAAGCACCGCTCCTACCGCCACATCACTCGCATCGCACATGATCTCGAAGGGCAAGGTCCAATCAGGAGGTTGGATAATGGGAGCGGAGATCAAAGCTTCCTTAATCCTGTAAAATGCATCAAGACACTCCTGCGAAAACTCAAAAACAACATCTTTATTCAAGAGGTTAGTTAAAGGTTTAGAAATCTTTGAGAAGTCCTTGATGAATCTCCTGTAGAAACCTGCATGCCCGAGAAAACTCCTCAAGCCTTTAACAGAACAAGGGGGAGGGAGTTTCTCAATAGTCTCGATCTTAGGGCGATCGACTTCAATACCTCGATTAGAAACGAGGTGTCCTAGCACAATGCCTTCATTAACCATAAAATGACACTTCTCCCAATTCAAGACAAGATTAGTGTCTTCACATCTTTGTAGCACTAGAGAAAGGTTAGATAAGCAATCATCAAAAGAGGAACCATATACTGAAAAATCATCCATAAATACCTCCATGATCTCCTCTATATACTCGGAAAAGATAGCCATCATGCATCGCTGGAAGGTAGCGGGTGCATTGCATAATCCAAATGGCATCCTCCTATAAGCGAATGTCCCCCATGGACAAGTGAAAGTGGTCTTCTCCTGATCATCCGGATGGATCGGAATCTGGAAGAAACCACTATAGCCGTCTAGATAGCAGAAGTGTGAATGCTGGGCCAACCGTTCGAGCATTTGATCAATGAAGGGAAGTGGAAAATGGTCCTTCCGAGTGGCCGTGTTCAGCTTCCTATAATCAATGCAAACCCTCCAGCCCGTGACGGTTTTGTTTGGGATTAACTCGTTGTTCTTATTCGTCACAACGGTCATCCCTCCTTTCTTCGGAGCTACATGCACTGGCTAACCCATTTGCTGTCCGAGATAGGATATATGATACCTGCATCCAACAACTTAAGAATTTCTTTCTTCATAACCTCTTTCATGATTGGATTTAACCGTCTTTGAGGTTCCCGTGAAGTCTTATGATCGTCCTCCATTAGAATTCTATGCATGTAGAAAGAAGGCTTAATGCCAATAAGATCGTCTATAGTATACCCCAAAGCCTTTTGATGCTTTCTCAGGACATGCATTAGTTTAGACAATTCAGATTCAGAGAGGGAAGCACTAACAATAACGGGATAAGTAGAATCCGGTCCAAGAAAGACATACCTCAAGTGATTTGGGATTTGTTTAAGCTCCACAACTGGGGGTGCTTTCTGAGGGGGATCCTTGCTTCCTCCTTCCAGTGGAGTAGATCTAGAAAATGGACTTTCGGAAGTCTCAGTTGAAATCATCTCGCCTTCGACCTTGGTCGAGGCGTAGAGGCGTTGACCGAGATGTTCTTCAGTCACCTCGCTTGGTCCAGAAAGTGCCTCGGTCGAGGTACTGCAACTGGAACCGAAACTGGAGATCTTCTTCTCCTGGATTAGTCTTTCAGTTTTAGCTCCTGGATCTTCTTCCAGTGCCTTTAAGTTCCGTATATCTGCATCACAAGAAGCATCTATACCTTCCTTCATTAAACTAAAACTAATAACTTTCTCAAGTGGATCGTTAATAAGGATAGATCTCACCAATTCTCTTGATTCTTCTTCATCATAGATGTTGAAGATATCATCTCCTAGCTGCTCTCCCTTCATAGCCGCAAGTAATGCGAATTCCACTTCGTCTCCGCCAATGTTGAATTTCAACTTGGCGTTCTTACAATCCACATTGCAACCCGAATTTGCTAGAAATAGCCTCCCGAGAATGATAGGAATAAGATAATCTGCGGGAATGTCAAACACAACAAAGTATATAGGTAAATAGAAGTTATCTAACTTAACCGGAACGTCTTCCAGAATGCCCACGGGATGGGTAATGGAGCGGTCCGCCATATATAATCTTATCTTCACCGGCTTGGGCTCTCCAAGTCCGATCTTAACACATAGCTCCAGCGGAATGATGCTCACGCTGGCTCCTAGATCACATAATGCTTCACAAGTGACATCCCCAACTTGAATGGGAATGCAAAATGAGCCGGGATCTCTCAATTTGGGTGGCATCTTCTCCTTCATGATTTGAATAAGCTCCAAGGATTTAGATGTCATCCTTACTTCACCGAAGTCCTCCAGCTTCCTTTTCCTTGATAGAATCTCTTTCAAGAACTTCCCATAGGCGGGCATCCCTAGAATAGCATCAAAGAAAGAAATATTAATGTGTAGTTTATTCATCAAGTCAAGGAACTTACCAAAATGCTTGTCTAGATGTGCTCTGGCCCTTGACCGAGGGAATGGAAGTGGTGGTTTATATGCAGGAGGTGGAATATAAACTTCAGTTTTCTCCTCCGCTTTCTGTGGCTCCACCTTGGTTGGCATCTCGGCCGAAGTGTTCTTCGACTGCACCTGGACCGAGGTGGTCTTCGTCTGTACTGACATCGACCGAGGCACTGGATCTGCAGTCTTCAGTCCACTCCTCGTCGTTATGGCCATAATCTGGCCCTTAGGGTTGCTTTCCGTTCTTGCTGGAAGCTTCCCCGGATCTCTTGGCGTTTCATTCACCCTACTAGCAAGTTATTGTTCAAAAGCTTTTTGTGCCTTCGAAAATGAAGTCATGGATGTCTCCATAGCACTAAGCTTGATCAAGATAGCCTCCAGCACCGCATCTTTCTTTTCTGGGTAGGACGAACTCGATCCTTTCCCCTGGCTCTTTAATGGAGTAGAAGAAGAAGGGGAAGAGAGGAAAGGATTAGAGGAATCATTCGAATTGGAGTTAGAGTAAGGGTTACCCGATTTTTGATTGTTGGATCTCCAATTGTTGCTGTTGGAGCCTCTATTGTTGTTGTAGTTGTTGTTTCGGGAACCTTGATTGTTGTTCCTTGACCCTTGATATCCTCCCTCTTCCTTTTTAGCTTGAGCAACCAAAAGGTCTTTCAATTGCTTCACATCGTTCTTCAACGAGGTGAGTTGATTGTTGTTCGGTGGAGCTTCTTGGAAGTTAACTCTTTTAACTCCACCTTCAGCCCCTTGGTGGGACTATTTCTCCATGTGCAAATCTTGTTTCTCTATGAACTCCCAAGCTTCGTCGATCGGCATGTCCATGAACGTGCCGGAGGATAGCAGTTGAAGGTTGAACTGGGTGCTTCCGCCCAGTCCCTTGAAGTATATCTCCAACAACTCTATCTTTGGAATCCCATGATGTGGCCAATCCAAAAGAATGTCTTTAAACCTCTCCCATGATTTGGACAAGCTCTCCTTGTCCTTCATGATGAATGCATTAATCTTCCCTCTCATTTCAGCGGTTTTAGAGGGGGGAAAGAATTTAGCCAAGAATTCCGTAGTCATCTCCTCCCAAGTGCTGATTTTTCCTGGAGGAAGAGATTGATACAAAGTAAGAGCTCTATCTTTTAAAGAAAAGTAAAAAGGTCTTAGCTTGTAATTGTTATTTTCTATTCTTGAAGGTCTCAAGGTCTCCATCAAGATCTCATAGTTTTGTAGATGTTGATGCGGAGATTCCTTCTCTAGCCCTCCAAACTGGCATTGGCGAATCATGGAGAGAACTTGCGGTCGAAGTTCGTAGTCATGGTCCGCTGGATCTCTTAGGTTAACTCCAGGACGCCTCAATTGTTTATTGGGGTCCATCCTTTGCCCTAGGGTTTGCGGGATTCCTGCAAAAAGAGCACCTCGGTCTGGTATCCGAGGTGGAAGTACATCGGCCGGGGCAACAGGTGCTGGGACCTGCCTCGGTCGAGGGTCTGGAATTGGATCCTACCTCGGTCGAGGATCTGGGTTCGGTCGAGGTAGATATTGGTCTCGTAAAGCTGCCATATCTTCTTCGATCGCTTCAGTCCTTGCGCGAGTTTCTTCCTTTTCCAGTCATAATTCTTCTTTGCTGAGGCGTAGTTGTTCTAACGCCTCCTTCAATTCGGCCACAAGATCGCGATCGTCTTGGTTGACCCTCTTCGCTTCTCTTAAGCGTCATTTGTATGTCTTTTCTGGTTCGGGATCGTAAGGAACGATTTCCTTCCTAGCGCGGGTTCTTCGCATAAACCTAAAAAAAGAACCTACAAAAGTCACTCAAGTAGAGTGGTCAGTAGAGACAGGGGGCAAGTGCCCCAAAAGCAAACCACAACCGGCTCGGTCTAGACCAAGTCCCCGGCAACGGCGCCAAAAACTTGTTTGCTCCAAACGGTGTGTGCAAGCTTTAAATTTATAACCCTAGATGTAAGCTTAAAACAAGGATGCGAACCCGCAGTGTATGGGTCAATCGTAGTAAAAAGCAAGGAATTCTAGGAGTCGATCACAGGGACTTAGTGAAACAAAGTCGGAATAGGTAAGCTATGTAATTACTAACCACAAAAGCGATTAAAACAATCAAAGATGATAAAAAGTCAATTAAAGGAATATGCAATTCTAGGGATTAAAGCATCTAGTTGTGGTTCCAACTCAAGATCTAAAGATAAGCGGACAAAGCTGAGATTTTGCAAAGGGAAGGTGTTACTAAAGTGTGAATCGATCACCGGGTAAGTCTCACTACTCACTAATCCCAAACCGTAACTCCTATTACCGGGTAAGTCTCAAGGAATTAAGGTAAAGAACTATAACCTCAAACCAACATACCACCTAAGAGAATAGAATCAACCTTTACTGGGTAAGTCTCAGGCTAACTCACAAAGATGGGATGAAGGCACTCTCAAACCCTAATAAAAGATAAACCTTTATCACCTACACTTATGATCTTGGGTAAACAAACAAAGGAATCACCGGGTAAGTCTCATCCTAGGCTTGCGTTGAACCAGGAAAGGTGTAATAAGAATAGGATTTGGCAACTCTAACACTTAACTCTCAGTTTTGGATCAGATAAGTCACCTCGGTCAGAAGAATTCCACCCCGGCCGAGATGTTCATCGACTGAGCGAGATGCTTCAGTGTTAAGGATAAAGACTCGAACTTTCAGGGTCCTACTGTGATTAAGATTATTCTATCATTGTTTTTCCCACAACCTTCAGCCAATCACCCTAGAATCACACAAGGAAATTAGCCACTCATCATCATGAAAGCAATAATCATATATAAGGGAAGAAAGAGAATAATTGAACAAGAAAACTTTAAGAGAAATGCTTCAATAACTGAATCAATTATCAATCAACCAGCGTTCCTTGGATCAAAACCCAAATAAGACAAACAACAATGAAGGGAATCTAAGGGAATCTTACAAAACCCTTCACAAAGCTATAAAAGCTATCAACTTTCTTCCTTCAATCTTCCTTCAACCTTAAAAAAGGTTCTTCAAATCTCCCAGCTATAGTGGGTGTATGCGTGTCTTCCAGCCATTAGTGGATGTCAGATTTGTGGGAAATCCGACCCTTTTTATAGGAAAATTACTCTCCAAAGATAAGATATCTTAGAAAGATCTTTTCCCATAAAAATAGGTAAAATATATGGGCTAATTTATCTTCTTCCTTCCAGGAATCCAGCCCAAAAATACAAGATCCTCTTTCCAAAGATAAAAGATCTCAGCCAAGAATAAAATATCCTTGCCGCGTCCAAGGTGTTCGCCTCGGTCAAGTCAGCTCTCTGGATCACCTCGGTCGAGGTGACTCTGTAGTCAACCAAGGTGAATCATAACTGAATGTGAAATCTCTCAAATCTGGTCTAAAGTGAATCTCTAATCCAATTCCATGATTCCTGGATTCTTCCTTAAGCTCCTGAATGTAGCTCCAATGACTCCTTAGCTCCTTTTTGCTCCATTTTGGTCCAAAATGTGCCTTTTTACCTACGATTACAACAAAACTTGGTGTAAACCTCGATTCCCGCAAAGGTAGATGAAATGGCAATATATTCACATAATATACATCCAAACATGCAGATTATTGAAGATAAAACGTCTAAACAGGCCCCAAAATATAGACAATAATTCATGCTATCAAACAACTAGTAGTGAAATTGGGGGAAAGAACTAGAAATTTGAGAGTTGAAATCGAACAGCCTTTCACCTCAGTCTAGTCGAGCTGTGCCTCGGCTGAGGTGTTCTTGAGATCTGACAAGCAACCGAGGTGACCTGCTAGACAGAAAGAGAAAATGAGTTCCAGGTCAGATCTCTAGATTGTTCTGAGGGATGGATCCTCACCTTCTCCTTCTTCTTCTCGACCTTCTATACCGGTGATACATGAGCGTCAACAGATTGATGTTGACCGCATTTGTGCGCACCCAGTGATTGCGCCGCAGTTTTTAGACATTTCTGCCTTTGACTGCCTTTATGTTGCTGATGATTTGAGGCAGATGGTGTCTATGGTAGGGCTGGAGTAGTTCATGGAGATTAGAGCTCCAACCTACCTCAAGCCTACATTGGAGTTCGTGAGTTCTGTGACTCACGTTCCAGAGACGAGGAGCATCAAGTTCCGGTTGATGAACCGGAACTACATCATTCCTCTGGATCATTTCAGAGATATTTTTGGCTTCTCGACCCCCACAGTGCAGGATTTTCCTTCTCGAGCTTTAGCTTGACAGTTTTGGGGACAGATTGCTCATGTTGTTGAGCATGCTGACAAGTAGAGACTTGGAGACTCCAAGGAGCGCATCATCTTCCACCTTGCTGAGGATATTCAGCGAGACACTTGTGGTGCGTACTAAGACACCCCAGAAGATTAGACAGGGGGAGTTATTGAGCTTATTCTGTATGGTGACCGGAGGAGTTCCTGACTTCGGATTTATGCTGGCTGAGGATCTCCATAGGATCAAGGCAAAGGCGAAGGGAGATATCTGCTGTGACGGCCTTGTGACTCACATCGCGAGTTACATTGGCCTTGATCTGAGTGCTTGTACTATGGTGGCGGCTGCCAAGCCACTAGGTCTGCAGGAGATGATCACCAGGAGGATGATAGTTCCTCGTGGACTCACTACGCCATATGTGGCGATGCCTTGGGAGCAGACTACACCTCAAGGTATTAGGTGGTCATCCTAGTTCTCAGTCTTTGACCCTCAGTACTGGTCCACTACATGGATCCCCTACATTGAGGATGCTAGAGATGCAGCAGCAGCTCAGGTACATGAGGATGAGGATGAGGAGGATGATGATGCTACTGCCATGGAGACAGGGACGGATACAGCTGGTCCTAGTGTGCCAGTCGTCGATCTAGACGAGGAGGAGACAGAGGAGGATGCACCAGCAGCACCACCACGTCCTACTAGGCATAGACCCCGCAGACAGAGAGACCCAGTAGCTCATCGACGGATTGATGAGTTGACTGGTTAGATGATCGACACCTACGCCGCCTTGTCCCTTGAGATGATGGAGATTAGGGAGAGCCAGCACTACTAGCGCCGGATGGTAGAGATTCAGTTCCAGTAGGTCATGGGTTATCCGTTTGACCCATCCCAGCATCCATACGTGCCATGTCCACCACCACCGCCAGCAGATTAGGATTAGAGCTTGTAGGATTTCTTTTCTTTATTTATTATGTAGCTTAGCTTATGTCCGGTGAGTACTCTATTTTTCAGACTTATATTTGACCCATTGGGACAATGTGTCCCAAGTATGGGGTATGGGGTATGGGGTATGTGGATGTATTTATCTGAGATTATGTGCTACTATGGATGATTGTACGCTATTTATGATTTTATTATGCTCTAGGTGCTTATCTGAAAATACATGCATGCATACATGTTATTTGATTGAGAAAAACGTCGAAAAATAGGTTAAAGAAAAAAAAAAATTTTGACCTCGACCGGGATGGTTCTGGCCGAACGAGGTACTTCACCTCGGTTGACTTAGAACTTCTCGACTGAGGCGGTTTAACTGAAAAGTTTTCGAAATTATTTTTGTGCTTCTTCTCTGGATATGACCTCAATGATGATTTTGTCTGCAGATTGGTTTTGAAATCTTTATATGTTTGAAAGGTTTTATGATATGTTTAAGTTGCAAAATATTTTGTTTGAAATTTTGGCATGTTTAATACTTTATCTTTATCAAAATTATGTTGAATTTGAAGGTTGACACCGCATGATGAGTTTTCTCACATTCTTCCTGGAAAGACCAAGGCAATTCATTCTCTTCTCTTCTTTTTCTTGATCATGCTTAGCCCCTCATATATATATATATATATATATATATATATATATATATATATATATATATATATATATATATATATATATATATATATATTTGCCTTCCCTTACCTATCCGGGAATTTGGAAGCAACTGAAAGAAAAAATGAGATGTTGGCTGAAACTTAGAAAGAAACAAATAGGTTTGGGGAAGTCAATCATGATGATGAGTAACTCGGCACCATTCACATAGCCGGGTGTTTGTGTCTTGCCAAAGTCGGATTGAGTGATATTCCTAACGGGTCATGGTATGTGCATCAAGGGTTTGAGACATCTCAAGAAATTGATGATTGCTAATCTCCTAGGCTTCGGTTATTGTGCACATCTGTCCATGCGTCCCAAAAAGTAAAAAAAAAAGTAAAAGAAGCAAAGCTTATTGGTGGAGAATGTTGAAGTTTAAGTGAAAGTGAAGTAAAGATCCTTTTCCCGGATTCTAGCACCACGTTCCTTTTATACATCCCTACCCTACACGTTTCTTGACCTTTCTTTTGGGAAGCCCTTGAGACCTCGAGCTTGTTGATTAACTTAGTGGTTTAAAATGGATTATACATGATTAATTTCGATAATTATGATTTATTATGCATTCTATGATTTTGATCATATCTTGATTTTAGTTTCCATGAAGCATTCTCTTAGAATGAACTATGAGTGGAGCACACCACCAAAATGTTTTGAAAGGCTTTTCATTGATCTTTATGACTTATAATCCATCCTATCCTCTATCTAATATTCGAAACTTGCTTGGGGATAAGCAAGGGACAAGTATGGGGTATTTTGATAGCATGTATTATTGTCTATATTTTGGGACTTGTTTAGACATTTTATCTTCAATAATCTGCATGTTTGTATGTATATTATGTGATTATATTGCTATTTCATCTACCTTTGCGAGAATCGAGGTCTACACCTAGTTTCGTTGTAATGGTAGGTAAAACGGCGCGTTTTGGATGGAATTAGAGCTAAAGGAGCTAAGGAGTCATAGGAGCTACATTCAGGAGCTTAAGGAAGAACTCAGGAAGCATGAAAATGGATTAAAGATTCACTTTGGACCAGATTTGAGAGATTTCACACTCAGTTAGAGAGTCACCTCGGTCAGCTACAATACCACCTCGACCGAGGTGATCTTGAGGAGCGCCCCGACCGAGGTGGACACCCTGTAGCCGGCGAGGAGATATATTTTATGGCTGAGATCTTTTAATTATGGAAAGAAAATCTTATATTTTTGGGCTGGATTTCTGGAAGGAAGGAGAGATATTCAGCTGATATATTTGCACCTATTTTATTGGAAAATATCTTTTCCAAGATTTCTTATCTTTGGAAGACAATTTTTCTATAAAAAGGGTTGAATTTTCCATAAATTGAAGGCATGCTTACCGGCTGAAAGCCAAAATCCCGCAGCAGTCCAAAATCCTGCAGTTGCAGAAGATTACCCTTCGGATTGAAGGAAGAAGGAAGATTTCCTTGTTGGAAGATAGATTTGAAGGAGTTTGTGATATTTCCTTAGGCTATTTCCTTGGTTTATTGTCTTGTTTGATTTGTGAATTAAGGAACGCTAATTTGTTTGATATTTGATTCAGTTATTGAAGCCTTGTTCTTAAGGTTTTTGTGTTCAAAAATTCATTCCCTTCTCATATATTTGATTATAGCTTTCATGATGATGAGTGGCTAATTTCCTTGTGTGATTCTAGGGTGATTGGCTGAAAGTTGTGGGAAAGACAATGATAGAATGATCTTAATCCCAGTAGGACCCTGAAAGCTCAAGTCTTTAATCTTAACCCTAGAACATCTCGCTCGGTCAATGAACATCTCGGCCGGGGTGGGATTTGTTTGACCGAGGTGACTTTTCTGATCCAAAACTGAGAGTTGAGTGTTAGAGTTTGCCAAATCCTATCCTTATTACCCTTTTCCTGGTTCAATGCAAGCCTAGGATGAGACTTACCAGGTAATTCCTTTGTTTGTTTACCTAAGATCATAAGCGATAGGTAATAAGTTTATCCTTTATTGGGGTTTGAGTGTGCCTTCATCCCTTCTTTGTGAGTTAGCTTGAGACTTACCCGATAAAAGTTGATTCTATTCCCTTAGGTGGTGTGTTGGTTTGAGGTTATAGTTCTTTACCTTAATTCCTTGAGACTTACCCGGTAATAGGAGTTTTGGTTTGGGATTGTGAGTAGTGAGACCTACCCGGTGATCTATTCCACTTTAGAAACGCCTTCCCCTTGCAAAAATCTCAGCTTTGTCCACTTATCTTTAGAATCTTGAGTTAAAACCACAACTAGATGCTTTAATCCCTAGAATTGCATATTTCCTTTAATTGACTATATTATCATCTTTGATTGCTTTGATCTCCTTTGTGGTTAGTAGTTACATAGCTTACCTATACCTGCTTTGTTTCACCTAAGTCCCTGAGATCGACACCCCGGAATTCTTGCTTTTGCTACGATTGACCCGTATACTGCGGGTTCGCATCCTTGTTTTGAGCATATTTCTTGGGTTATAAATTTAAAGCTTGCACACACCTTTAGGAGCGAACAGTATCCCATGTAAATGCACCACATTGTCAAAGAACAAGGTGGCAACTTCACTAGCATTTTGGGTGCTTTTACATGCAATGAAATGAGCCATTTTGGAGAAGCGATCGACTACCACAAAAATGGAGTATTTTCCTCGTTTTGACATAGGCAACCTGACCACAAAGTCCATAGATAGATCCTCCCAAGGTCCCATTGGTATAGGCAAAGGAGAATACATTCCATCCGGACCTTGGCGTGATTTTGCATGATGACATGTGATGCAACCCTTGCAAAACCGTGTCAAATGCATACGTATCCAGGGCCAAAATAAATGCTCTTGGAGAGCGGAAAGGGTCTTGGTAGCACCGAAATGATCACGGCCCTCATGAGCTTCCTTGACCAACAAATGGCGTATAGATGAGCGCGGAATACAAAGTTTTCCCGCTCGGAAAAGATAGCCATCATTAATAAAGAAAGACTCGTGCTCTCGGAGGTCGAGGCATTGTGATCGTATGTCCTTGAAGTCAAGATCCGTGGCATATAAATCTTTGATAAGAGCGAAACCATGTATCTTGGCGTCCATATACACAAGGACGGCATAACGGCGAGAAAGGGCATCGGCTACCACATTCTCCTTGCCATTCTTATGCCGAATGACATAAGGAAAGGTCTCTAAAAACTCTACCCAACTAGCATGGCGCCGACTTAGATTTATTTGACTCTTGAGATACGAAAGAGCCGCATGATCCGAATGAATCACGAACTCCTTCGGCCACAAGTAATGTTGCCATGTCATAAGACAACGAACTAGAGCATATAGTTCCTTGTCATATGTAGGGTAGTTGAGCGAAGGACCGGAAAGGTTTTTACTAAAGTAGGCAATTGGACGAGTCTCTTGTAAGAGAACTCCTCCAATGCCCACATTTGATGCATCACACTCCACCTCAAAAGTTTTCGAAAAGTTTGGGAGTTGGAGTAATGGTGCATTACAAAGGCGGTCTTTGAGCGCATCAAACGCTCGAGCATGGATATCACGCCACTCAAACGTGACACCCTTGGTAATGAGCTCATGGAGCGGTGCTGCTACCGTGCTAAAGTCCTTGACAAAGCGTCAGTAGAAGCCCGCTAACCCAAGAAAGGCTCGGACCATGGTGACCGTAGTAGGATTAGGCCACTCCCGAATAGCACGAAATTTAGATTCGTCTACTCGTAGTCCGTCTTTAGACACGACATAGTCAAGGAAGATAGTGGTGTCCGAGCAAAAGACGCATTTTTCAAAGTTGACATACAATTGCTCTTGTCTAAGGCACTCGAGCACTTGGATAAGGTGCCCAATGTGATCCTCCAAAAACGTACTAAACACCAAAATATCATCAAAATAAACAACAACAAATGTACCCAAGAATCGACGCAAAACATGGTTCATGAGGCGCATGAAGGTGAACGGGGCTTTGGAGAGGCCAAATGGCATGACAAGCCATTCATAGAGTCCATACTTCGTTTTGAATGCCGTCTTCCACTTGTCACCTTCGGCCATCCGGATTTGGTGGTAACCGCTTCGGAGATCAATTTTGGAGAAGATGGTGGCGTCATGGAGCTCATCCAACATGTCATCAAGGCGCGGGATCGGGTGGCGGTATTTGACGGTGATTTGGTTGATGGCACGACAATCAACACACATCCGCCATGATCCATCTTTCTTTGGTACTAAGATTACCGGGACAGCACATGGTGATAAAGATTCACGCACATGTCCCCGGTCTAGGAGCTCTTGCACTTGACGTTGTAGCTCCTTCGTCTCTTCCGGACTTGCTTGGTACGCTGCACGGTTTGACAAGGAAGAACCGGGCACAAAGTCAATTTGGTGTTCAATCCCTCGGATTGGTGGCAAGCCGGGTGGAAGGTCTTTGGGCATAATATCCTGAAATTTGGACAACAACAAAGACACCTCGTGTGGCACATTACTCGGGTCATGGGAAGTAGATAAACAAAACGGAACAAGTAAAAAACATGGGAACTTGCCTTCCATGACGGGTTGCAAATCATGCCGGTGAGATAAGAGTATCCTCGGCTCATACCGTCCTTGAATTACAGGGTCCGAAGATGGTAAAGGTGCACTCGGAGGAACGATGCGACCTTTACTACCTTTGAACTCGGTAGCATGGACAAGAGGGGCGGTGTTCCGGGATTTGGAAGTACTAGCACCTACCACATCGGGACTCCGGGGGCCCGATTGTGCCGGTGCCTTAGCGGATTCATCTATAGATTGTTGCCTCTTTCGTTCCGCATAGTCAACCAAAATTTCATGCGGAGTCATAGGCAAAAGTGTGACCTGTTTTCCATTATATTGGAACATGTACCGGTTAAGATAACCATCATGATATGTTCGGCGATCGAATTTCCATGGTCGTCCTAATAGGACATGTGTGGCGTCCATCTTGATAACATCACAAAGGACCTTATCAACATAGGCGCCAATAGAAAACGTCACCCAAGCTTGTTGTGTGACGGTGTCACATGCCGTATCGGAAATCCATTGGAGTCCGTAAGGCGTTGGGTGGGGGGTCGTAGGCAACTTGAAGTGTTTTACCACTCATTCGTTGACAATATTGCAACAAGAACCCCCGTCAACGATGAGAGAAAGGCTCGTATTGTTAACCAAGCAACGAGAGTGGAAGAGATTCTCGCGTTGATCAATAGGAATATGCTCTTTAATAACCAAAATACGACGAGAAACAAGAGCGAATTTACCGGGTTGTGCCGGGGCGGAAGTGCTAGCATAAAATATTGCGATATTCTAGGCACTTATTTTGGTTGATTTTCACTCATTATTGTGTTCATGGATAAGGTATCGAAGCATTTGTTAGTTTGTTCACCTATTTTGTCGATATGGATGTCTACACTAGCTTTGTGTTGATTATAGGTGAATAAGAGCTGGAATCGGATCGTTTGATGGAAACCAAGGAGTAATCGATCATGTTCAAAGATGGGGAGATACATCGAGGAAGCTAAGGAAGGAGCTAGGATGAAGAATGGCACGATACAAAGGCAACAAAGAGCATTATACACTTCCACGCCCTGAATTACGGCCGTGGAGAAGAGAAATTGAAGTCCACGCTCTAAATCACGGCCGTGGACTTAGCATCATGAACGTGGACTTGAGTTTGGAGCACTCCAGTAAGTTACACGATATAAATTACGGTCGTAGAAGGCATGAAACACCGTAATCCATTTCCACGCTCTAAACCAAGGTCGTGGAATCTTGTGAGACCGTGATTTAGGTGATCTTTTGAAGAGTCATTATTTGCCACGTCATCTACGTATTGGGCCTTGATGGTATCTTTTTCTCACCTTATAAAAAGGCTGGAAAAGAGAGTTTTCGGGATCCTCACTTAGAGTTGGAGGTTGACAGCCGCTTAGGGTAAAATACGGTTACAAAGAGTTGCGGGAGTGGCAGCAACTTGGATTTTCGAAGATTGCTCGTGGCGGAAGTTTCGCCCTTTTTCTTAGGTTTGATATTGAAGACGGATTGACATCCCGTTCTTCGTTCTTATCTAAGATTGTAATGAGGTTTTGTGTTATATTCCGAATCTATTGAACATTACTCCTTGTGTTTCAGATTTGGAGATTGGTTTTGAAGTTTATTTGAGTATTCGAGGGTTTTCATATTTCTCTCTTTATTACTTGAATTTTGATATCACAATGAAGCTTATTGGCTAAAACCCTTTAGCAATTCCAAGGTGAAGGGTTGATAGTTGTGGCTTAGATGATGATAGATCGATCGTAAATAGATTGGACCTTGAGAGTGCAAGAAATATCTTCGACAACCTAAATCACGGCCTGTTCTAGGGGTTCTTGGCCGTGATTCTCAAGAACCAACCGTGATTTACTCCATTTTACGAACTTTGCTTTTACTTTAATCCAAAGTTAAAGATTAGCTTTAACCTAGGCTTGTCTTGTCTTTCCTAGGTAGTAGTGAGGCTCAACATCCTCTATTTCGGTTTCGAGTGTCACAACCTTAACAGTTTGAGCCTATCTTGATCCTTGGGTTACAAGTTTGGGTATTTGAGATCAATTCTTAGATTTAGATCCTTTCTATACTGCAGCCTCAACAACCTTTATAGAGAGCGTCTTTGGGTTAGACATATAAGGTTTTAGAACTTCATCGTACATTACCTTGCTTTAGTATACCTTTGCAATTCTCAACTCTGTCCTTATATCTTTAGTATATCTTGAATCGATTGCCACAATTAGATACCTGGATCTTTAGGGTTGCTGTTTTCCCAATATTTGCAAAACTTATTACATTTACTTGCTTGACGATTTGTGAACTGAATTTGTTTCCCCCAAATCCCTGAGTTCGACACTCTGGAATTCTTGCTTTACTACGCCGATCCGTACACTGCAGGTTCGCTTGCTTAAATTTCAGTTTTATAAATTTAAGACTTTGTGACACACGCTTAGAGGTGAACAAGTTTTTGGCGCCGTTGCCGGGGATTTGGTTTAGGCCAAATTCGGTTATCGATTGTCAAGATTGGGAGCTTTGCTCTTGTTGTTTGATATCTCTTTCGAGTGATATTTGCAGGATATCTTAGGTATATGCGAAGGACTAGATCCAACAAAGACCTCGTACCTCTTGATCAAGAACTTGAGAAAACTTTAAGAAGGAAGCTCAAAGAAAGAAAGATGGCTGAAATTAAAGAGAGGGATCTCCAAGCGGAGTTGGATGATTCTCAAGCTCAACTTAATTGGAGTGAGAAGACTCGTAGGGAAGAATCAGAGCGTCATCAATTGCAAATTGATGAGCTAAAGACCTTGATGTTGCAAATGAGATTGGAGATGAGTAACTCCAAGAAGAATAAGAAAGGCAAACCGACTAAATCGGTTAGAGCTGAATCATCCAACGATGAGAGTGATGATTCTATGCCACCACTAGAGGACATTGATCCAACGATCAATCCAGTCCGGAATGATCCAAGACCAGCCGCCAATCCTCGTATTCCACCTGGGGGTGCAAGAGCCGCTCGTGTAGATGAAGAGCCGCGAACGCTTGGTCAAAGGATGGATCCGACCCAACAACCACGCCGCCTAGGTGTGAACTTTGAAGCTGAAGATATCCAAGGATTCAGCTTTAGTCCGCAAGTGATCACCATGGTTCGCCAAAATCAATTTGGCGGAACAAGTGCTGAATCTCCACATCAACACTTGCAGAATTTTGAGATTCTCATGGAGACGATGAAGCCGAAGAAGACCACCACCAACAACTACAAGATTAAGCCGTTCTTCTTCTCTTTGAAGGACAAGGCTCTAGCATTGTATCAAGCTCTTCCAAATGGAAGACTTAATACGTGGGAGGATCTATCTTCAGAGTTTCTAACTAAGTTCTTTCCGTCATCCAAGACTGCGGAATTGAGAGGTAAGATTAATGCATTTCTTATGAAGCCTAACGAAAGTTTGTTTCAATCTTGGGAAAGGTTTCAGGATTTGCTATTGGATTGCCCACACCATGACATTTCAAGACTTGAATTATTGGAGATATACTATAAGGGGCTGGATGTGGAAACACAATTCAAGCTCCAATCCCTTTCATGTGGCACATTCATGGACATGAGGGAAGATGACGCTTGGGACTTCATTGAGAAGCAAGCCCAAGTTATAGAGAAATACTCCCACCGGAAAGTGGAATCTAACCGAGGAGATTCGGGATCGAAGCTAACACAAGCTGCTCAAACTCAAATCTTCTCCCTCAACACCGAAATCAAGGAATTGAAGGAGGTGATTAGAGTTGGCTTTCAAAAGCCAAAGGAGCAAGGTGTTGGTTACTTAGGAAACAACAATCATCAAGGGAATGAAGGAACCAACCAGAACAATAACCGGAACAACAACAACAATCGGAATAATTGGAACAACAACAACCGGAATAACAATTGGAACAACAACAACAACCGGAATTCGAATGACAATTGGCGTTCCAACCAACAACAAAACTCCGGTAATTCTTATTCCAATCCAGGAAATTCAATAACACCGCCTTCTTCTTCTTCCATTCCTTTGAAAAGCCAGGGGCAAGGATCTAATAGCACAAGCAGTTCGGGAAAAGAGAAGTCCGATCCCATGTTGGAAACAATCTTGGGAAAGCTTCAAGGATTGGAGAATCACATCACTAAGGTTGATAAAGCTCAAAAAGCTTTAGAAAACCAATTATTCAGCAAGGCCGAGGAAGTTCATAGAGATCAAGGAAAACTTCCTGGTAAGACGGAGGATAATCCGAAAGGAAGGGTAATGGCTATCACAACTAGGAGCGGAGTAACTACAACCGATCCGCAGCCTAAATTTGTTGAAGTTCCGGTCGAAAAAGAAAAAGAAAAAGAGAAGGAAAAGGGGAAGGAGAAGGAAGACATCTACATTCCTCCTCCAGCTTACAAACCACCCTTACCATTCCCACAATCTAGAGCGAGGGTGCGTCTAGACAAGCAGTTCGGTAAGTTCATTGAACTCATGAGTAAATTGCACATTAACATACCTTTCATTGATGCAATTGTAGGTATGGCCGCTTACGGGAAGTTCTTAAAGGAAATCCCTCTAACAAGAGGAAGCTAGAAGACTTTGGAGAAGTCAAGATGAGCTCGGAATCATCGGATCTCATCAAAACAATGAAGGAAAAAATGCCCCCAAAGCTGAAGGATCCGGGGTCATTTTGCATTCCAATCGGAATGGGAGATGTCACATATGACGCTTTATGTGACTTGGGAGCAAGCGTTAGCATCATTCCGCTTGCTTTATGTAGGAAGATCGGTTTAGGTGAACCTAAACCGGTAAAGATGACGTTATACATGGCGGATCGATCCATGACTCGTCCCGTCGGTATCATCGAAGACATCCCGGTCAAGCTTGGTAAGTTCTATGTTCCTATAGACTTCGTTGTGCTTGACATTCCTGCAGATTGTCCGGTCCCGATCATACTCGAAAGACCGTTTCTTGCAACATCCGGCTGTATGGTGGATTGCAAGAATGCTAGACTTGCCTTCGACATAGGAGAAGAGAAGGTTGAATTCGTTCTCTCAACATTGGTGAAAGAGACAGCTCTTGGAGAGGACGTGTTCGACATCTATGATGAGGAGGCAACTAGAGAGGAAGTAAGCTCGATTATATTCAAGGACCCATTGCAAAATGTTATCACCATGAGCATCATGGATAAAGGAGAAGAAGAGGATTGCAATGAGGAGATTGAAGCCTTGGAGGAGCTACAAGAAGTGCAAGAATAAGAGTTTGAAAAACTCTACGATGGGTCAGAAAACGTGAGGAATCACGGTCAGTCGTGCTATTCTACGGCCGTGGTTTCACCCATGATGACCGTAATTAGCTATTCAGAGAGCTGCAGTAATTTACACGGCCGTGGAACTACTAGAGGTGCCGTAATTGACTTCCACGCCCAAAACCACGGCCGTGGAAGTAACGGAGGTGCCGTAATTCCAGGAAATTCTGAGAATAATTACGTTCTCTCCACCAATTCTCTTGAGCCTTCTTCAACAACTCCCACACCCTTAGAGACTTCTAAGGAGGCATTGGACACTCCTCAAGAGCCATTAGAGACTCCAATGGTAATGGAATTGAAGCCACTTCCCACACATCTTCGGTATGCATTCTTAGGAACTAATTCTACTTTGCCGGTAATTGTTAGTTCCGATTTAAGCGAAGATGAACATGATAAGCTGATAGCCATTTTAAAAGAAACATAAAAATGTTTTGAGTTATACTATAGAGGATCTTGTAGGAATTAAACCATCACTATGCATGTACAAGATTCTAATGGAGGAAGATTTTAAGCCTTCACGACAACCTCAAAGGCGGTTAAATCCGACCATGAAGGAGGTTGTCAAGAAGGAGATTCTTAAGCTACTTGATGCAGGTATTATCTACCCTATCTCCAATAGTAAGTGGGTGAGCCCCATACAAGTTGTCCTGAAGAAAGGAGGAATGACAGTCATCACCAACAAAAATAACGAGCTCATTCCTACAAGAACCGTGACGGGATGGAGGATGTGCATAGACTATCGCAAGCTGAACAACGCAAAGAGGAAGGATCACTTCCCATTACCATTCATCGACCAAATGCTTGAGAGGTTAGCGCAACACTCATACTTCTGTTATCTTGACGGTTATAGTGGTTTCTTCCAGATTCCGATCCATCCGGACGATCAAGAGAAGACCACATTCACGTGCCGGTGGGGTACGTTTGCTTTTAGGAGAATGCCGTTCGGGCTTTGCAACGCCCCAGCCACCTTCCAAAGGTGTATGATAGCCATCTTCTCGGAATATGTAGAGGAAATCATGGAGGTTTTCATGGATGACTTTTCTGTTTACGGTTCCTCTTTTGATAATTGTCTTTCTAACCTTTCTCTTGTGCTACAAAGGTGTGAAGACATTAACCTAGTTCTTAATTGGGAGAAGTGTCAATTCATGGTGAAAGAAGGCATTATCTTAGGACATTTAATCTCTAGTAGAGGGATTGAGGTAGACAAGGCTAAGATAGAGACCATAGAGAAGCTCCCTCCTCCATCTTCGGTGAAAGGGATAAGAAGCTTTCTAGGACATGCTAGATTCTATAAACGCTTTATCAAAGACTTTTCTAAGATATCAAAACCGCTTACTAATCTATTGATGAAGGATGCAATTTTTTATTTTTCCCAGGATTGTTTAGATGCATTTAATAGGATCCGGGAAGCTCTAATCTCAGCCCCAATCATACAACCTCCGGACTGGAATCTTCCATTCGAAGTCATGTGTGATGCAAGTGACGTAGCCGTTGGAGCTGTGCTTGGGCAAAAGAAAGAAGGCCGAACCCATGCTATCTATTATGCTAGCAAGACGCTAGATGAAGCGCAGCTCAACTACGCCACTATGGAAAAGGAATTTTTAGCCGTTGTATATGCATTTGAGAAATTTTGTTCTTATCTTGTAGGATCGAAAGTAATTGTATACACGGGCCACTCGGCGATTCGGTATTTGCTTGCTAAGAAGGATGTAAAACCGAGACTGATTAGATGGATTCTTCTTCTACAAGAATTCGATCTTGAGATCCGCGACAAGAAAGGTTCAGAAAATTATGTGGCGGATCATTTGAGTCATCTACCACACTTAGGGGACGACGACCTACCTATAGATGAATCCTTTCCAGACGAACACTTACACATCATAGAGGAGTGCATCGACAAGATAACTAGAGGTAACGAACCATGGTTTGCTGATTTTGTTAACTATTTGGTTTGTCAGGAAATACCTCCCAGACTATCCTATGTACAAAGGAAGAAGTTCTTTAAGGATGTCCGGCAATACGTTTGGAAAGAATCTCTACTCTTCAAGAGAGGTCCAGACGGCATCATTTGAAAATGTGTGCCGGAAGACGAGATGCAAAGTGTCATCCGTCATTGTCATTCACTACCTTGTGGAGGACACGCTAGTTCCAACAAAACTAGTGCTAAGGTATTGCAATCCGGTTTCTTTTGGCCTACTTTATTTAAGGATGTGCAAACCTTTGTTTCCTGCTGCGATGCTTGTCAAAGAACAGGAAATATATCTAGGAGGAACGAGATGCCTCTTAACAACATCCAAGAGGTAGAGATCTTCGACGTTTGGGGAGTTGACTTCATGGGACCTTTCCCATCATCTTGGGGAATCAATACATACTCTTAGCTGTGGATTATGTTTCGAGATGGGTTGAAGCTATAGCCTCTCCAACAAATGATGATGCGGTTGTCATAAAGTTCTTTAATAGAACCATTTTCCCAAGGTTTGGGACACCGCGGACCATTATTAGTGACGGAGGTTCACACTTCATAGTCCGACGATTCGAAGCTCTACTAGCTAAGTATGGGGTAACTCACAAGATCGCCACCCCTTATCATCCACAAACAAGTGGACAAGTGGAGATTTCAAATAGAGAAATTAAGGGCATCCTAGAGAAAACAGTTTCGAAGACAAGGAATGATTGGTCTTTGAAGCTAGATGATGCATTGTAGGCATACCGAACTGCATACAAGACTCTCATAGGAACACCACCATACAACCTTGTGTGTGGGAAGTCTTGTCACTTGCCGGTGGAGCTGGAACACAAAGCGTATTGGGCGGTAATGTGGTTGAATTTCAGCATGAAGGAAGCGGGCGAGAAGCGCCTCTTGGACCTTAATGAGCTTGAAGAACTTCGCTTGAACGCCTATAAGAATGCTAAGATCTACAAGGAGAGAGCAAAGCGTTGGCATGATAAGCAGGTAAGCTTAAATCTCGTTGGACCGGACCTTATCTAATCAAACATGTTTTTCCACATGGTGCAGTTGAAGTATGGGGTGAAAAGAACGGAAGTTTTAAGGTGAACGGTCAACGACTCAAGAAGTATTCACCGGAACTCCAAGCTGAGGAGTTCGCGCCTACTACACTCGAATAGACGCAGGTACGGTCTAGCTACGGACCTTAAACAAGCGCTTCTTGGGAGGCAACCCAAGCTATTGCACTTTTGTTTTTCATTCTTAGATTAGACTAGTTTAGACGTTTTTGCTTTGTTTTGCCAACGATACCTTCCGGTATGTTGTGTTTTTGGATGTAGGAGCAAGGAATAGGAATTGGAAGGAGGAAAAGTTTGAAGAATTTGACGAAACTTGAATGTTGGCACAATACAGAGAGTTCCACGCCCTAATCACAGTCGTGGAGGCCACAGTGACCGTAATTCTTCCAAAATCTGAGAAAAAGCACAAAAACCACGGGTCCGTACAATTCCACGTTTTTCCAAAATTTTTACGGCCACTATATAAACCACGGGACCTTATCTAATCAAACATGTTTTTCCAAAATTTTTACGGTCACTATATAAACCACTTTCCTTCACAAAAACACCACATTCCCCAATTCCACACCCCCTTCCACGACCCACAACGCCGAAACCAATCCCCCTCTCTTAAAACTTTGTTCGGAGTCCGATTCAAACGATTCTTGGTGCTAAAGTGAAGCATTTCCGATCATCTACAAGATCCAATCAACAAACCAAGTGAACAATCCCTACAGAAGACGGAATTTGGATTTAAAGATCCAAATACATAGGTTTTTCTTCTATTTCTCTACTTTGTCAATTCGGCTCTATTTCTCGCAAGAATTTAGAAGAACTGCATAGGATTGAGATTGGAATTAGTCTAGGACAGGTTTTGCTGAGTTTGGTGATTGTTTGATTGAGATTTGAGCAAAATAGAGAGAAATCACGGTCTTTGGACGTTCCACGGCCGTGGACTTCATAGAACAGGCCGTAATTTTCACTGATTCTGAGAAAATGTTTACGAGAAGATCTAGAAGGAATAAGAAGAGAAAGGATGATAGTTCCTCTTCCTCCCAAGCCCCCCCCCTAGTGAACCACCATCACCACCACCTCCTAGAATCCCAACAATCCATGAGGATTACCTCGATGCTTTAGAAAAGATCGAGAAGAGACCGGTCATAGGACCAAGATACTTATTGATTGAGAAGCTAGAGCCACTCAATGTGGTGAATGATTTGACATGGCTATTGGATAGAGCCGGGCTGATTGCCTTTTCCGCTATTCGAGCGGATGCTTATGAGGAGATTACAAGGGAGTTTGTCACTTCCTTTGAGCACAGCACCGTCGATAGGACGGTTTCCTTTAGGTTGATGGAGAATAACTACGAGTTCTCTATCCTGCAGCTTGGAGCCTTCTTTGGGTTCCATGAGACCTTCAATGGTCGTTTCCCTAACGGTGTATACGCTAAGGATTTTTGGAGAGAGATAGCGATGGTTAACGCTAGTGAGGATCGTTGGCAACCGGCCGACCCCAAGGCTAAGCTCATCTACCACTTAGCCTTGAAGATAGCTCATAGGGTCCTTTCCGAGTGCCTATTACCCAGGACAGAGACCCCCCAAAAGATCAAGACCGATGAGCTTTTCCTCCTCTACTGTATGCTCCATGGTAGACTTGATGATTATGCTACCCTCTTAGCCTCCACCATGAGTAAATTGAAGAATAAGAGAGCCGGTAAAATTGGGTATGGTGGGATGGTTACACACATAGCTTCGCAGCTTGGGATAGATTACTCCGCTTGCACTAGGATAGCGGTGAGACCTTTGGGTCTCAATAGCCTTATGACTAGGGGTATCATCTTTCCTAGACACCGCGGTCCACGTACCGCCGGTATGGCTTGGGAGGAGAGAGGAGGTAGAGGCATTCCGTGGATTCCCGAGTATTCCATTATGGCCGGACGCCATAATTGGAAGGAGACATTCACTGCTATGCATACGAATAGGTTAGCACCGCCTCCTTATGTCCCGGATGAGCCTCCAGCTGCAGATGTTGAGGAGGAGATGAGAGGAGGTGATGATGTAGAGGGAGGAGGTGATGAGAAGGACTTTGGCACATTTCCGGATCAGCCGGCACACTTTCCCGACCCTCCTAGACGTTCCCCGTGACCTTCCGGACCTTCTAGAGCCTCTTCCTCTTGCCGTGCTAGCGTGAGTGAGAGGCTGACTTGGATGGACGCTCCTCCCGCTTGGTATGGGGAGCAACCTTCATGGATGGGAGCTCCACCTCCTTGGTATGATCGAGCACCAGCAGCACCGACTCCACAGGATGCACTGGCGTGGTATGGCCAGCCGCCGGCATGGTACGAGCAGCTACCGGCATGGGCCACCGACCTTTCTAGGAGAGTCGGAGACTTAAAGATTCATCGAGACCAGCGGGACGCACGGGCTGAGGAGCATGACATGATGATGAGAGACATATACCGCCAGCATTTTGGGCGGAACTTCAGCTCCGACTTCCGTCCGTTTCCACCACCGCCGCCTCCACAGTGACGAGTTGATGACCACCAGTTTCAGCCGCCCCACCACCGTCTAGTGAGTTCATTTTGCTTTTCTTCTTTTCTTTATTTCTTTTTGAACATTGAGGACAATGTTTGTTCTAAGTATGGGGTGGGGTGTGACTATGTGTTGTAATAACTCTACTACATTTGCTTGCTTCTATCCATGACACTTTGCAAGTTTCATTTCGTAGTCACACGTTTCGTTATTGCATTGCATGAAAAGGCTTTGAAAAACCCATAAAAATTTGAAAATTTTGAAAAATTTGAAAAAGTTTTGTGCTTCTAAGATTTGAGATGAGATCTATGATAGTTCTTACTTGCGGAATGAGTTTTTGACGACAATTGTATGCTTAAACGGAATTATGAATTGAAAGGAAATTGAGTGTGTTGTTTATCCTTCTTTGCAAATTTCATAATGTGAGAGTTTTATCTAAATCATATTGAGAAATTAAGGTTGAAATCACATCATGAGTTCTTATACTTCTTTATGAAATGATTAAGGCAATTCAATTTTCTTTGATCATTTATCCCCTCAATAAAAGTAATTGCCTTCCTTACCTATCTGGAAATTTGGAGGAGTTGATATTTGGCAAGTTTGATGTGGGAGGGCCATGAAAGCAATTTTTGCATTCAAAGAATAGAACTATTAGGTTTGGGAAAGTCAATCATGACGATGAGTAACTCGGCACCATTCACATAGCCGGGTGTTTGTGTCTTGCCAAAGTCGGATTGAGCGATATTCCTAACGGATTATGGTATGTGCATCAAGGGTTTGAGGCATCTCGAAATTGAGAAACGCCAATCTCCTAGGCTTCGGTTTTTGTGCACCGCTGTCCATACTTCCAAAAGTAAAGTCGAAAAATAATGTGAAAAAGAAAAGAGCAAAGCTCTAAGTTGATGGTGTTGCAAAATCAAAATAAAAAGTAAAAGAGTTGGGTTATTCCTTTTCCCGGATTCATGCACCACATCCCTTACAAGTTTCCCTCATTTCTGCATTCTAGACCTTACTTGGAAGCCCTTAAGATCAAAAGAGTGTTATTTGACTTGGTGATCTAAATTGAAGTTTCACATGCTTGATTTTGAAAATGCTTGAAGGTTACGATGTTTGTCTTGATGTTTGAGCAACTTGTGATGTTTCTTTACTCTACATTCTTTGGTTTATGTATATGAGCGTTTTTAAAGATGAATGAAGCAAGGTTTGAGAATGATCTATTGACTAGAAGCACATTTACCTAAAAGATGTTTTTGTTTTGCTTTGCATGCATATTGCATCCTAACTTATGTTCTAAGCTTTTGAAAACCTTGCTTGGGGACAAGCAAGTGACAAGTATGGGGTATTTTGTTAGCATGAAATATTGCGATATTCTAGGCACTTATTTTGGTTGATTTTCACTCATTATTGTGTTCATGGATAAGGTATCGAAGCATTTGTTAGTTTGTTCACCTATTTTGTCGATATGGAAGTCTACACTAGCTTTGTGTTGATTATAGGTGAATAAAAGATGGAATCGGATCGTTTGATGGAAAAAAAGGAGTAATCGATCATGTTCGAAGATGGGGAGATACATAGAGGAAGCTAAGGAAGGAGCTAGGATGAAGAATGGCAAGAAACAAAGGCAAAAAAGAGCATTATACACTTCCACGCCCTGAATTACGGCCGTGGAGAAGAGAAATTGAAGTCCACGCTCTAAACCACGGCCGTGGAATTAGCATTATGAACGTGGACTTGAGTTTGGAGCACTCCAGTAAGTTACACGGTATAAATTACGGTTGTGGAAGGCATGAAACACCGTAATCCATTTCCACGCTCTAAACCACGGTCGTGGAATCTTGTGAGACCGTGATTTAGGCGATCTTTTGACGAGTCATTATTTGCCACATCATCTACGTATTGGGCCTTGACGGTATCTTTTTCTCACCTTATAAAAAGGCTGGAAAAGAGAGTTTTCGGGATCCTTGCTTAGAGTTGGAGGTTGATAGCCGCTTAGAGTAAAAGACGGTTGCTAAGAGTTGCGGGAGTGCCGGCAACTTGGATTTTCGAAGATTGCTTGTGGCGGAAGTTTCGCCCTTTTCTTAGGTTTGATATTGAAGACGGATTGACATCCCGTTCTTCGATCTTATCTAAGATTGTTGTGAGGTTTTGTGTTATATTCCGAATCTATTGAACATTACTCCTTGTCTTTCAGATTTGGAGATTTGTTTTCAAGTTTATTTGAGTATTCGAGAGTTTTCATATTTCTCTCTTTATTACTTTAATTTTGATATCACAATGAAGCTTATTGGCTAAAACCCATTAGCCATTCTAAGGTGAAGGGTTGATAGTTGTGGCTTAGATGATGATAGATCGATCGTAAATAGATTGGACCCTGAGAGTGCGAGAAATATCGTCGACAACCTAAATCACGGCCTGTTCTAGGGGTTCCACGGACGTGATTCTCAAGAACCAACCGTGATTTACTCCAGTTTACGAACTTTGCTTTTAATTTAATCCAAAGTTAAAGATTAGCTTTAACCTAGGCTTGGCTTGTCTTTCCTAGGTAGTAGTGAGACTCAACATCCTCTATTTCGGTTTCGAGTGTCACAACCTTAACCGTTTGATCCTATCTTGATCCTTGGGTTACAAGTTTGGGTATTTGAGATCAATTCTTAGATTTAGATCCTTTCTATACTGCAGCCTCAACAACCTTTATAGAGAGCGTCTTTGGGTTAGACATATAAGGTTTTAGAACTTCATCGTACATTACCTTGCTTTAGTATACCTTTGCAATTCTCAACTCTGTCCTTATATCTTTAGTATATCTTGAATCGATTGCCACAATTAGATACCTGGATCTTTAGGGTTGCTGTTTTCCCAATATTTGCAAAACTTATTACATTTACTTGCTTGACGATTTGTGAACTGAATTTGTTCCCCCAAAATCCCTGAGTTCGACACTCTGGAATTCTTGCTTTACTACGCCGATCCGTACACTGCGGGTTCGCTTGCTTAGATTTCAGTTTTATAAATTTAAGACTTTGTGACGCACGCTTAGAGGCGAACAACAAGCAAGCTCGTCGTCACATGGTTCCATGCCAAAATGTGGGTCGGTGTCATGGTCATCCTCAATAATGATATCGCCGTCTTGTTGACCATCTTCGTTCTCGAAATATGCTGGGTCGGCAAACAAGACCCGTTTGGTGTTTGGGCAATCACGTTGCACATGACCAAAACCGCTACACTTGTAGCACACGACTCCCTTGGGTGAGCCGCCGGTGAGGGTCCTTGTTGACCTCGAGAGGGAGGCGCCGGTGCCGGGCCACGGTTTGGTGCCTTATCAGTACCCGCTTGCCTATTGGAGGGACCCGTCCGTTGGGCTCCTTTGGAAGCGTCGGTATCTGGAGGACTAGGAGCATCTCGAGAACGTGTGTTACACGGATAAAGATATTGACTCGAGGAAGAGGTATACCTAGAATACCGCGGTGTTTCGAGTTGTTGCTTATATAGCTTCATGGCGGCATGGCATAATGCTCCCAAATCCTGAAATGGGACAATCTCGAGTGGCCGCCGGATTGAGGCATTAAGCCCACTCATGAATTTGGTGCGGAGGGCGGAGGGGGAGGCCGAGACGCCGGCCTTAATGTGCATGTCCTCAAGTTTGGCCAAGTAAGCAACCGGAGTGAGGTTGCCTTGCTTGAACTAGGCAATTTGCAACCACATATCATTCTTAAAGTCCTCGGGCACATACTTCTTGGTCATGCAATAGATCAATTGCTCAAAGGTCTCAATCGGTGTCCATCCTCGCCTCTCACGGGTGAACTCATACCGGTTCCACCAAGACTTGGCATCTCCTTCAAAGTATAGAGTTGCCGCCTCGATTTTCTCGTATTTCTCCTCATAATGACAATGTTTTAATGCTTGTTTCATATCCTGCGCCCAATCAAGAAAAACACACGGATCATATTCACCATGAAAGGTAGGGAACTTAACCTTACCTTCCTTACGAGCTCGGTAGGGGTCCAGGCAGGGCGGTGGGATGTAGGCATCATCGGCACGGGCTCGCCGGTGGCCACCTTGAGGCCGTTGGCGCCCATGAACGGGTGGTACATGCCAAGGTGGATTTGGGAGAGGCAACCATTCTTCACCTCGGTCTTGGTTCTCATAAGGGTCTATAACGAGTGGGTGCCACGGACGGTCATGCGCTACCCGTTCTAAATCGGACTCATCACCGGAGAACTCGTTGAAGTTGTTTTGCTCATCGTACTCATCAAAGTCAAGGGGCCTCGGTTTCCGGGTTGACCGTTGGCGACGGCGTACGGAACAACCATTCTCACGACCATGATTGTTGGTCGAGTTGGGACGGTACCGGGGCTCTTCCCGGGTTTGACGGTCGGTGTGGGGCATACTAGGTGGAGGTGGAGAAGGGACATACCGTTGATGTTGATGCTCATAATATTGGTGCCGATTTTCCGTATCGACTATGGGCAAGTCATCTTGAGGCGGGCCGGGGAATTCCTCCTCTTCTTCATGGGACTCATTTCCGTCAAGAGGTAAGGGATGGGTGCCTTTAATGACAGACGCAAGCCGGGTAACGTTTGATGGTCCGGCTCCCAAAATTCCCTTGTCTTTCCGTTGTGCATCAGATGTGGAAGCATTGACCACGGTCTCAATCGGATATGTTGGGGTGGGACGTTGGGCAAGCTGAAGGGCCTTAAGAGCTTCTAGCTCTTGTTTCAAGACAATATTTTCTCGGGTCAAGGCATCAAACTTTTGTTGTGCCTTCAAAGCTTCCAATTCTCGCCTTATGGAGTCATTTTCGAGGGACAACGAAGCATTTTCTTGAGTCAAAGGTTCACTGGACTCTTGCGGACTAGAATCCTGAGAAGTTTCCATTAATTTCAACGTTAGTCATTACTCCAAATCAGCACACAATTGCAAGCAATCAAAAGAGCAAGGTGACAAGTTAAGTCAACTTTACCCAAGTTCAAGTGCGTTATCGGGTTCTACTTTGGGGAAGGCCGTTTAGCGGTTAGGCAAGGAAGGCAAATCCAACATAATTGAACCAATTACACACAAATAAACAAGTGATATTTTGCAAACGTATGTAAGAAAATGGAGAGACAGAAGATGGACGGATTTTTCACTCGGCAAGCTTTGCTTGCTTTCGGTCTTTGACCGTTTTGTAAAATCCGATTTTTCGGATGAACCGGTTTGCCGGACGTCTTTTCACTTTGTGTGTTTCGTTTCTTTGAAACGTTTTGAGCAACACTTTTTTTTTTTTGAACACAAATCCGTATTGAGGAAGAGTTTTTTTGCTTTTCTTGGAATATCAAATGCGATATATCCGAACTTTTCGTTAACAAAAATACCCCAAGAGATTTGGTGAAATTAATTAACAAAATTGTCGGATTGGGTCGGTTTTAAGAAGAAAAAGACGGATTTGATAAATGGTTTGATGACAAACCAAATATCTCCTATTTGTGTATTTTTTTTGTTTGAATTAAACAAGGAAAAGAAAAAAAAATTTCAAGGAAAATGGATGAACATGATGAAGAACATGATGAACAACATGAAGATCATGAAGAACAAATGAAGAACATCATGAACAAAAGGCTAAATAGGTTGAAGATAATAACGCACAAAAAACAAGAGTAAAGAGAACTTAGCTTTGATCCCTTTACTCTGATGCCAATTTGATGCGTCCTTGGAGGTAACCAAGGATAACTCCGGATCTAGATCAAGCAAAACTCCAACTACTCCTTGATTCTTTGTGCAACGTTGTATCGTTTCGGATCCAAAGGGGCGGAAGCGATGAAGAAACAAAGGTTAATTCGATCTAAAGAGATCGAATAAGCCTTTTTGTGTGGATCGAAGGTTGATTCTTAAAAAGAATCCTCGAATATGGATTTCTTGGATCAAAGACGAGATCCAATGAAGAAATTTGAGAGATAGAAGAGAGGTGTTGATGCCCAAGCTAAGTAGGAGGAAATTCTTCTCAAAACTTAGTAATATTGAACATGAAAAATAAGTGAGGCAAGATATTTCTTATATAGAGAGTCTTGCCTACCTATGGGCCAACGGGCCAAACAAAAATACATGAAGAAAATCTCAAAAGGGAAAACCTAAAAGGATAAGATCAAAACCTAAAGGGATAAGATCAAAGCCTAAAAGGATAAGATCAAAAGGGAATATTCTTAAACGGGATATCCCTTTATTACATAAAAAGAAAAACCTGGAAATATAGTCCAAAAATAAGCTAGCTTCATGCCATGGAGTCGGAAAGACGAGACATGCCGCTAACGGAACTGGTAGCCTATGCCATGGTGGTGTAGAGGCACGGCATGCCGGTAATGGACTCAAGTGAAGCTGTGGTGCAGACGATGATGGAGCCTGTGGCTCGGGCAATGGCCTTAGCTCGGGACAGGGTGAGCGGTCCATCTGAGCGAACCCTTAGAGCCTCGTCCTCCTCGTCTACGGTCAACGTCAAAGGGACATCCAAGGGCGCATCACATATGTTCTTCATTCAACTCCTAAAATTCGAAAGGATCGAAATAGTTGCAACTTGCAAGCGTCTGTCTTCGTCTTCGATTTGTTCGGGCAAATTGCAAGCATCTTCGTCTTCGATCAAAGCTCAAGCGTCTTCGTCTTCGATCAAAGCTGCAAAAGTCTTTGCTCTCGCTGGGCGTGCGATTAGGGATTCGTTCTCGTTGGGCTGCAATTCAGTTGCAATTAGGAACTCAACACAGATAGAAAAGAGGATAAAGATCGATTGCAATTCAGTTACAACGACGGCCCCTGTCGCAAGGCTTCAAAGTGTTCGGGCATTAGGTTTAACAGGTAAATTTTTTGTTGATTATGGTCTGTGATTTTGGCTGATTATTGTTTGAACTGGTAAAATTTGGTTGATTATGGTATGTAATTTTGCAATTAGTTGGTCATTTTCATAGAAACAGTATACTATACATACCTTTGGTCTGATTTGGTAAAGATTGATTGCAATTCAGTTGCAATGAATGTTTGTCCTTCATTGCTAGTTAATCTTGGCAAAAATATTTACGTGTATGCTTGATTGCTGTTGTAGTTGATTGCTATAGAAGTTTGGTAAATTTTGGTAAAAATCTTGGCAAAAAAATTTGGCAAAATTTAAGCTTCTTGGGTTAGTAGACAATACCTCTGAGCATCTCAACCTTGCTTCAAAGTGTTCGAGCATCTCAACCTTGCTTTAAATCTTGAGACAAGATTGATTGTAGTTCAGTTGCAATACCTCTGAACATCTCAGCGTTGCTTTAAATCCTTCCCATCTTCTCAGTTGCAACTTTCTAATTCTAATTCTTCACCAAAAAATCATTTAAAAATGGATTTTTTCTTGGTTAATTTCTGAATCAAATTTAAAGTGAATCATGAATCTAATTTTCTTTCTAATATAATTTAAAATTGATTTTTCTTGGACCTCTCAATGTTGTTTTTTTAATAGCTTTTGCAGCCTAGGTCTATCATTTTTGTGATCCACATATTTACTTTAAATGATTTAACTATTGGGAGATTTTTTATGATATGCTTTTTGGGCTTAATTTCTATTTTAACTAACAATATACATTAACCAAACTTAGTAAGAACAACTACTCTAGGATTTGTGTGTTATACCCCCACTAGAAGCAATGACCTCACTCCTAAGACTGCAATATGAATTGATCTCAAGACACATTTCAGTCAAACCTCCAACCGTTAACAAAACAAATGAGATGTTTCTTCCTGAGCATATGACTTTTATTTTTGACATAGTATGATTTCTGTGTCTTAAACTGTTAATTCTAGGATTTAAGCACTATCAAACATTTGAATGTTCAAATGTAAATAGGACTTGGATTTGATGATTATTGGGATGTTCATATGTCTTGCCGTCTTTTTAGTCTACCTTTTTACAAATGCTCCTCTCTTTTGCTAATTTTTAGCATCTTTATCTTAGTTGTTTGGTGTTAAAATTATTGGGTGTAACTTAAACATGGGAGGAAAGTGGATGACATTCCAACCACCTTACACAGACTCAAGCCTGCCAAATCACAATGTTGTGTTGGTCCTTTCATAATAGACAACACAAATTTAACTAACTCCTATAAACATATAACAAAAATAGTAATAATAGTGGAAAAATACTAGGGTAAATTACTTGGGTCTTAGAATTTTCTCTTCGGTTTCAAACACTAATACCTTTGTATATTTATAGCTTCTTGATGAGTTTAATATTGAAATTGGATTTTGAGCAAAAATAAGCTTCATTTTTTCTTTATTTTTTGGGGTTGCTCATTATATACGTTGATGGTTGTTGCCTTGTTTAATTAATTAATTAAAGAGGGAATTAAATAACTAAAAAAAGGAAGGAAGCTATATATATATGGGATATCAAGAAACTACTTGTGGGTTGTTCATGAACACTACTTTTAAATTGGATATCAAGAAACTATATATATTTTCAAGGAAGCTTGCCAAATCTGTTGCTCAGTTTGTTGGTTCTCTTCGGTTTCAAACACTAATACCTTAGTTTTAGTTATCTTTTTTATTTTTTTTATCAAAAGTTTGTTATGAAATGTGTCAGTTCACTCTTCAATTTATTAGTTTATAAAAAAAATGTGATGACTATTCTCTAAATTCATTAATGTTGATTATTTTGTAGTGCCCTCACGAGAAAGATAATGCAAATTGTGGTTATTATGTCCTTCGATTTATTCAAGAGATTATCGCAGGAGGACAAGATCAAGTTCCTAAGAAGGTATGTGTATAATTATAGTTACTTCTCTAAATATTTACAATTATTAACTTGTCAAAATCGATTTTGTTATTTATTGAAATAATTTGGTTTACTAGGATTTTTCTAGTTTTGTATTTAGTAAATGTACCCATTGAGAGAAGAGTGTGTAGAGTTTGAAAATAAATACAAAAGGTTGGGGTATATTTACTTAATTGAAACATTAAAAAGCCTAGTTACTACTCTAGTTTTTTCAAAAAGGCCTAGTTACCAAAATTGCCCTTTATTTTTAGTGAAGTTCACTATACTTATGGCATGCATCAGCTATATTTACTTTTCTTGTGTTGTCATGCATATATGACATGTTTTCTCACTAAATCATTTCCCCTTAATTGACAGTGGTTTTCGGAGTCAGCTAAGTCGATGTCGTATTCACAAAAGCAAATCGATGAGGTTCGAGATCAGTGGGTTAGTTATGTGCAACAATTCATACGTGTACACTAGTTGCATTGTTTCATTAAGTTGAAAGAACGGATATTGAAGTAAATAGCTAGGTATCTTATGAAATACTTATGGATTTTTAGTGATTAGTATTTTGAGATGATCGAAATGATTATTGTTGTCAATTGACATGGTTATATTTGATTGATCGATCATCATGGTGTTGTTGATGATTGTTTTTTAGTATTATTTGTCGGTTCGCCTGCGAGTTTAGCGTGTTCATTGTGTTGAATTACGGTGTACGGTATATATGCGCAACAATATAGCATAATCAAAAAAGAATATATAGTATTATTTCGGTTGTAGATGAAACCGTGATAAACACATTTATCACGGGAAATTTCACATTCAACACGCGCTACTAACTTACCACGGTTCAGTATTATTACCAAGATTCAACATTATTACCACGGTTCTATAGCCCCGTGTTAAACACGATTAACACGGTTTGAGAAGAACCGTGGTAAACACGATTAACACGGTTCGAAGAGAACCGGTAAACACGATTGAAACAATACTTTTAACATAGTTGGCATGGAACCATGGTAAAACTGCATGTGGTAAACATGTTTACCACGGTACATCTTAACCGTGTTAAACACGTTTAGCACTGTTGAACCATGAATCGTTGTAAACACGTTTAACACGGTTCACGCCGAACCGTGGTAAAACTGTCTGTGGTAAACACGTTTACAACGGTTCACGTTGATCCGTGTTAAACACATTTACCACAGGCAGTTTTAAAACGGTTTATAATCGTGTTAAATAATGCACACGGAACCGTTTTAAATGTATAGTTTTGTACTAGTGTTTGCTCCTCCTCCAATTGTAGTCTATCAACAATGAGTGAGGCATTCTTTCGTTCTTTTACTGTAAAAACACGCCCGAGGTTTCTCTTTCTCGCTGCTCATTGCTCGCTTCCCCTCACGTCGTCCGTCCCTCGCCGCCCCTCGCTGCCCGTCACTCCCGTCAGCCGCCGACAGTCCTCGCCGTCTTCGATAATCGTAGCGGTAAGAGGCGTTCTTCTATTCTGTTCAAAGTGACAGCATCTGATTCTTTTATTTGCTGATTCTTCACTTCTTCTATTCAACATCCACTAACTTCATCTTCTTCTTCTATTCAGATCTTAATATATTCAGTATTTTATTCTTTTGTTTGCTGGTAAGAGGCGTTCTTCTATTTTGTTCGAAGTGATAGTATTCGATTCTTCTATTTGTTGATTCATCACTTCTTTTATTCAGCATCCACCAACTTTATCTTCTTCTTCTACTTAGATCTTAATATATTCAGTATTTGATTCTTCTGTTTGTTGATTCTTCTGTTTGCTAGTAAGAGGTGTGCTTCTATTTTTTTGTATTGCTACTATTGTAGATAACTAGACATGGAGCTTAATAAGGCGTAATTGATGTATGTTGTGTTCTGCAGCATACTGATTTGTTGTTGTGTTCTACAACTTATTGATTTGGTTCACACACTCAATAAAGATTTCAAAGTTAAAGAACATCAAATCTAAATCAATGGTGTCAAACTGTCAATATAAGTATGATTTAGATTTTCAAATCTCTCTTTGTGGTTCATGTTAAAAATAGCCTAAGAATGGTATTTGACTGCTATTAGATTTATTATTACACCACAAGCATTAAGTGAAATCAATAGTTCAACGTAACTTGTATAGCCATGATAGATTCTCTTCTGAATCTTTAATATATTCGTTCTTTGTATAGCCATGTTAGATTTACTCTTCACTATTGTATTTTGGTCATGTCTTAACTGAAATTTTGATTTGTATTTTACATGTGCATAATGTTTGAATTATCTGGGAGTATATCTCGTTCTCAATCTCATGAGTCTGAAAGCGACCAGGAGTGTAGGGAGATTGTGTCTCTATCATTTCAACGACAACTAGAATTCAAGAAAGTGAGGAGTGAAAAGAAATCGGTGGGGACTGCTGAATCTGTTTTGAAACCTATTAAAACGATAAGAAAAGAAGAAAATGAGTGCCAAGAGCTGATATATACTCTCATTTCGTGACTAAGAGTCATCCATTGAGGGATGTGGTCGATGGTATTGAGAAAGTAGTTGGATCTTACCAAAGACTTCACTGTAAGTATTGTGATACTTCATTTGTTAAAAGTGCATCTACTCAAGGTACATTGACACTTAGGAAACATATTGAGGCTATATGCAAACTTTATCCAGGTAGAGCTAAGGTGCAATCTAGGCAACAATGTTTAGTGGAGTGATGGATGGTCAAAGCACACACATGATGGTTAATTGGACACAAGATAATTGTGTTACCGTTGCAACTCATATGATTGTTGTTGATAAACTTCCATTTAGCTACATTGAAGCTTCTGAATTTAGTTATGTTTGCTTGCAGGGTGTACCTTTGTTTAAAGTTCCATGTAGATAAACCATGGTGAAAAGATTCTTAAAGATGTATGATTCTAAGAAGGAGGAGTTGAAGAATGAATTGAGGTCTCGTAGTGTTTGTTTGACGAAAGACACTTGAACTTTTTGCCAAAATATAAACTACATGGTTGTCACTGCATATTTCATTGATAGAGGATGGAACATGCATAAGAGAGTGCTTGCTTTTTGTGTGATTCCAAATCATGAAGGTATTAAAATAGGTCAGATTTTGGAATCTTGTATGCTAGATTGGTCAATTGATAATGTTCATTGCATATTTGTTGACAATACATCAACTAATTAGTTGATGTATTGTATTATGTTAATTTTATAATAAAATTGACATTGACTATGTTAGAGATAAGTTGTGCAGTTGGGAAACTAAACCAATTCTTGGAGGTAGGTTTATGCATGTGAAATGCTTAGCTCACATCATAAACATTATTGTGAGATCTGACTTGAAGACCTTGGAGAAGTCTATTGTTGCAATAAGAAATGATGTGAGGTATGTAAGGGGTTCTAATGCGAGAAATGATGAGTTTAGAAAGTGCGTGGAGAAGGAGAAAATAGATTGTAAGAAGCTAGGTTTGTGTATTGGATGTTCCAACAAGGTGGAATTCCACCTTTCTGATGTTGGATAGAGCTTTGAGATACAAAAAAGCTTTTGACATATGATGATGATGATGATGATGATGATGGTGATGGTGATGGTGATGGTGATGGTGATGGTGATGGTGATGATGATGATGATGGTGTTGTGCCTACTTCTAGAAGAGTGAAGAGAGTTGGACCGCCCACAATTGAAGATTAGGACAATGTAGTGATATTTATTAAGTTCTTGAAAGTGTTTTATGAAGCAATTGTGCATATCAGTGCATCTTTTAAACCAATGTCTCACAAGGCCTTCCAGAATATTGTTGCCGTTGAAACTGAGCTTGAAGATCTTTGTTTAGTTAGCTTAGGGCCTGATTCGAGTGAAGCAGACAAGGTTTTATATGAGATGGCCACTAAAATGAAGGTTAAGTACAACAAGTATTTTGGTAAGTTGTATAACATGAACTTTATTTCCCTTTTTGTTGTGGTTTTGGACCCTAGGTACAAGTTAAAGTACTTTTTAAGAGTATGTAAAGTACAACTAAATTTGTCTACTTTTAAGATAAAGAAGAAATCTGATAAAGTCAGACAACTTATGGTTGAGTTATGTGACTTGTATGGAGCTCAGTCTAATAGTGCGGATCAAGAGGAAAAAAGAGGTATGTGAGTGATAGGGTTGAAACAATAACCAAACCTATTAGTGGGAGAAGGGATGCTATGGAAGAAGATCGGGATAGGGAGATTGAACAAAATGATGAAGTTGTTGTGGGTCATGAGGTTGATAAATATTTTTTGGACCCTATCGAGAAAGTTGTTAAAAAAAACCGGGTGTAGAGGTGGATTGGTCGATCTTGGATTGGTGGAGGGTGAATTAAGATACATATCCGAACTTGCAATCACTTGCAAGAGATGTACGAACAGTACAAGTTTCTACAGTTGCAAGTGAGTCAACTTTCAGTACCGGTAAAAGGGTGATTGATCCATACAAATCATCTTTGTTACCTAAGACTGTTGAGAAACTAATTTGTCTTCCAAATTGGTTGAAATCTGATGCAATTATGGGATTGCAATACGTTCCACAACTAGGATAAATGGAGACATATGAAATCCTTGAAGCAGGTGCAAATATAAATTAATTTTCTTTCAATTATGTACTTGTTTATTTGTAAATTCTCTCTTAACATTTTTTTTGTTGTAGAACATATGATAGGGGTACTTGACAACAATGATCCTGTTGTAGAATCAACATCTAATCCATCTATACCAAGTGTGAAAACAAAAGGTTCAAATGCTTCAGTTTTGGCTCGTAGTCCAAAGCTATGAACAAAAGATAGAAAAAAACTAAAGAGGAAAAGGTATAAAATATGAACTACTTTTGATTATTTTCTATTTGATATGTAATTCTTTTATCGTGACGTTATACACTATTGTAGGTTGAAGACTTCCACTTTGTGTTGCCGGTTGCTTAGTGCACTTCCACTTTATAAACTTTGGTTTGTAATTGAGCTTGCAATCTACAATTATGCACTTATTTAAATTGCAAGCTTGTTTTTGGAACTTTTTATGTCAGGATTATTTTCTTTTGATAATTTGTTACTTGTTAGTTTTGTTTATGGTTCCAAAGTTTTAATTGTGTGGTAGAAATTTATAACAAATCAGGTACGGTCCTAAACGGATCGAATTAGGTACGTTCTAAACGGTTCAGCTCTAAACGGTTCTGTATGGTTCCGGTTCCAAACGGTTCATCCCGGTCCGGTTCCAAACGGTTCCGTCCAAAAAAAAATGGAACCGAACCATTTATCTTAAACGGTTTGATTCCCGGTTCCACAAAAAAAATACCGATTCTGGAACCGTTAACAACCCTAATTAGGATGAATGAGTAATATCTAGGCAGATAGGTAAATCCAGATCGGGTGCGCTTGGTGAAATTTCGAAGTCTTCATCATCAATATCATTTGGTATTGAAGAGGTTTCATCGGCCGTAGATATGAGATGCTTATTTATAGCATCATATTCCACATCAATTTTGTCGTAGTTCTTAGTAGGTAACATGGAAAAAGAAAATGTCATAGAAACTTAAACTCGATTTTGTCCTAATGTTCGCCACTTAGCGTGCGTGCAAATAAGTCTTAAATTTATAAAACTAGAATCAAGCAAGCGAACCCGCAGTGTACGGATCGCGTAGTAGAGCAAGAATTCCAGAGTATCGAACACAGGGATTTGGGGGGATAAATTCAGTTATAAGATTATCAAGCAAGTATAAGGTAAAGCTTTGTAAATATATTGGGAAAAACAGCAACCCTAAAGATCCAGGCATCCAGTTGTGGCAATCGATTCAAGATATACTAAAGATATAAGGACAGAGTTGAGGTTTACAAAGGTAAACGAATGTAAGGTAATGTACGGTGAAGTTCCAAAACCCTATATGACTTACCTAAGGACACTCTCTATAAAGGTTGTTGAGGCTTCAGTATAGAAAGGATCTAAAGGTAAGAATTAGTCTCAAATACCCAAACTTGTAACCCAAGGATAAAGATAGGCTCAAACGGTTAAGGTTGTGACACTCGAAACCGAAATAGAGGATGTTGAGTCTCACTACTACCTAGAAAAGACAAGTCTAGACTAGATTAAAGCTAATCTTTAACTTTGGATTAAAGTAAAAGCAAGGTTCGTAAACTGGTGGAAATTACGGCTGGATCTTGAGATTCCACGGCCGTGGAACTCAAGAACAGACCGTGATTTTGGTGTCGACGAGGATTCTCTAACTCTCAGGGTCCAATCTGTTTAAGAACGATCTATCATCATCTAAACCACAACTATCAACCCTTCACCTTAGAATTGCCAAGGGGTTTTAGCCAACAATCATCATTTGATATCAATAATTATATTTAAGAAGAATGAAAGATGGAAAACCTTTGAAACTTCAATAAAACTCAAATCCAATCTCCAATTCGTACACAAAAAGGGATAAGTATATAATAGATTCAGAAACAAACACAAATCAATCACAATCCTTGATGAGAACGAAGAACGGGATGTCAATCCGTCTTGAAATCAAACCTAAGGACAAAAGGACTAAACTTACGCCGCAAGCAACTCAAAATCTTCAAACCCTAAGCGAAAATCCACGAGCGTAAGCGGAGGTCAGCGGTGATAAGCAGAGATCCCGAATTTTCTCTTCTCCATCCTTTTTATAGGGTAAGAAAAAGATATCTTCTGTGTCCAATACGTACAAAACGTGGCAATTAATGATTCGGCAAAAGATTGCCCAAATCACGGTCTTCAAGGATTCCACGACCGTGGAATTGAGGCGTCGAAATTATCACGATGGATCCAACCTTCCACGACCGTAATTTACACCGTAGAACTCACTGGCTAACTCATTGATCAAATCCACGTTCATAATGGAAGAACCACGGCCGTGGAAGTGAGGCGTGGAACTCCTATTCCCTTTGTTTTGCAATTGTTTCGTGTCATTCTTCATCTTTGCTCCTTCCTTAACTTCCCAATGTGTATCTTCTTCATCCTAGGTGATCAATTCTCCCTTTATTGCCATCAAACAATCCAATTCCAGCCCTTATTCGCCTACAATCAACACAAAGCATAGTGTAGATCTCCATATCGAAAATATAGATGAATAAGCTAACTATTGCTTCTATACTCTATCCATGAACACGATAATGAATGAAAAACAAGTAGAAAACGTGCCTATAATATCACAATATTTCATGCTAACAAAATACCCCATACTTGCCACTTGCTTGTCCCCAAGCAATGTTTTCGAAAGCTTAGAACATAGTTAGGATGAAATATGTATGCAACTCAAAACAAAACATCTTTTTGGTTGAATGTGCTTCTAGTCAATAGATCAACCTCAAACCTTGCTCCATTCATCATTGAAAATGCTCACATACACAAACCAAAGGATGTAATGAAAAGAAACTTCACAAGTTACTTAAACTTCAAAACAAACATCATAACCTTCAAGTATTGTCAAAATCAAGAGTAAGAAACTTCAATTTAGATCACTAAGTCATATAGCACTCTTTTGATCTCAAGGCTTTCAAGTAAAGGTCTAGAAAGTGGAAAGGAAGGAAACTTATAAGGGATGTGGTGCATGAATCCGGGAAAAGGAATAACCCAACTTTTTTTACTTTTTCTTTTGATTTTGCAACACCATCAACTTAGAGTTTTGCTCTTTTCTTTATTTTTCGACTTTACTTTTGGAAATATGGACAGTGGTGCACAAAAACCGAAGCCTAGGAGATCGGCATTTCTCAATTTCGAGATGCCTCAAACCCTTGATGCACATACCATAATCCGTTAGGAATATCGCTCAATCCGACTTTGGCAAGACACAAACACCCGGCTATGTGAATGGTGCCGAGTTACTCATCGTCATGATTGACTTCCCCAAACCTACAATTTCTTTCTATTCTTTGAATGCAAAATTTTGCTTTCATGGCCCTCCCACATCAAACATGCCAAATACTCAACTCCTCCAAATTCCCAGATAGGTAAAGGAGGCTATTATTTCAATGAGGGGCTAAATGATCAAAGAAAGAAGCAAGAAAATCGAATTGCCTTAATCATTTCATAAAGAAGTATAGGAACTCATCATGCGATTTCAACTTCAATTTCTCAAATTGATTTAGATAAAACTTTCACATTATGAAACTTGCAAGTAAAGATAAACAACTCATTCAATCTCTTTTCAATTCATAATTTCGTTTAAGCATGCAAATGTCATCAAAGACTCATTCCGCAAGTAAGATCTATCATAGGAATCATCTCAATTCTTAGAAGCACAAAAATTTTCAAATTTTTTCAAATTTTTATGGGTTTTTCAAAACTATTTCCATGCAATGCAATATGAAACGTGTGACTATGAAACAAAACATACGATAGTGTCATGGATAAAAGCGAGCAAAGTAGTAGAGAGTTATTACACACATAGTCACACCCCACCCCATACTTAGGACTAACATTGTCCTCAATGTTCAAGAAAAAGAAATAAAGAAAAGAAAGAAAAGAAAAATGAACTCACTAAACGGTGGTGGGGCGGCTGAAACTGTCGGCCATGAAACTCATCACTGCGGTGGCTGAGGCGGTGGGAATGGGCGAAAGTCATGACTATAATACCGCCCAAACTGTTGGCGGTATATATCGCTCATCATCTCATCGTGCTGCTGCCTCCTCTCCTCCTGCCGGTCCCTGTGGATCTCCAAGTCTCTCACTCTCCTAGATAAGTTGTCGGCCCATGCCGGCAACTGCTCGTACCATGCAGGTGGCTGGCTATACCATGCGGGACCGTCCTGTGGAGCCGGTACTGCTGGTGGTGCTGGCGGTTGTGAGTACCAAGGGGGAGGAGCTCCCATCCACTCCGGTTGCGTACCATACCAAGCTGGAGGTGCATCCATCCAGGTCGGTCTCTCGCTAACGCTGGCTCGGCGGGAAGATGAAGCACCTGAAGGTCTAGATGGCTGAGGAGACTGTCTCGGTAAATCAGGGAAGGTATCCGGCTGATCCGGAAAGGTACCAAAATCTGCATCATCACCTCCTCCTCCTACCTCCTCCTCTACAGCTGGAGGCTCCTCAGGAATGTGCGGGGGTGCCGGTAATCTATTCGCATGCATAACAGCGAATGTCTCCTTCCAATTATGGCATCCAGCCATAATGGAATACTCGGGCAACCATGTAATGCCTCTACCTCCCCTATCCTCCCATGGCATAGCAGCGGTAGGTGGACCTCTATGCCTAGGAAAGATCAAACCTCTAGTCATGAGACTCTAGAGACCCAACGGTCTCGCTGCTATCCTAGTACAAGCAGAAAAGTCTATCCCCAACTACCTAGCGATGTGGGTGACCATACCCCCGTATCCAATGTTCCCGGCTCTCTTATTCTTGAGCTTACTAATGGTGGAGGCTAAGAGAGTGGCACAGTCAGCAGGTCTACCGTGCAACATAGCATAAAGGAGGAACAGCTCATCTGTCTTAATCTTCTGAGGGGTCTCGGTCCTAGGGAAAAGACACTCAGAAAGTACTCTATGGGCTATCTTCAAGGCCAAGTGATAGATGAGCTTAGCCTTGGTGTCAGCTGGCTGCCAACGGTCCTCGCTGCCGTAGATCATGGCAATCTCCCTCCAAAAGTCCTTAGCGGAAACACCGCTAGGGAATCAACCATTAAAGGTCTCGTGGAACCCAAAGAAGGCTCCGAACTCCACAATCGAGAACTCGTAGTTCTCCTCCATCACCCTAAATGAAATTGTCCTATCCACAGCACTATGCTCGAAAGAAATCACAAACTCTCGAGTAATCTCCTCATATGCATCTTCCCTAATAGCGGAGAAGATGATCAAGCCGGCTCTATCTAGAAGCCATGTAAGGTCACCTAATACATTCAGTGGCTCTAACTCCTCAAGAAGTAAGTAGTGCGGTCCTATGACCGTCATCTTCTCGATCCTTTCTAAGGCATCGAGGTAGTTAGGTTGGATAGTTGGGATTCTAGGGCTTGGAGGTGATGGTGGTTCACTAGGGGGTACTTGGGAGGAGGAGGAAGCATCACCTTTCCTTTTCTTGCTTCTAGTAGACATTCTCCTTACAAAATCCATTTTTTTAGAGAAAATTACGGCATGTTCTTGGATTTCCACGGCCGTGGTTTAAGCAGTGACCGTGATTCGTCTTAGAAATCCAAAAATCTCAATCAATCAACACCAAATTCACCAGGCAACAGTCCTAGACTAATTCCAATCTAATTCCAATCAGTTCTCCTAAAAATTCTTGCAAAAACGGAGCCAAATTGACAAAGTAGAGAAAGAGAAGAAAACCTAGGTTTTGGATTCTTAAAATCCAAATTCCGGCTTCTGCAGGGATTGTCCACTCGATTTGTTGGTTGGATCTTGTAGATGGTCGAATTTGCTTCACTTTAGGCTCAAGAATCGTTCGAAACGATTAACGAACGAAGATTTGAGAGAGGGAGATGGTTTACGGCGTTCCGGTCGTGCAAATGGGGCGTGGAATGAGGATTTTGTGTGGTTTTTGTGAAGAAGGTGGTTTATATAGTGACCGTAAAAAATTTTGAAAATCACGGTCTGTCGGGGTGTTCCACGGCCGTGGAATTGTACGGACCTGTGGTTTTTGTGATTTTTCTCAGCTTTTACAAAATTACGGTCACTGTAGCATCCACGACCGTGGATCTGACCGTGGAAGTCTCTGTGTTGCTCTAAAGCTCCAATTTCTTCAATTTTTTCGACCTTTCTTCCTTTTAATCCTTTTTCCTTGCTCCTACATCCAAAAACAAAACATACCGGAAGATATCGAAGGCAAAACAAAGCAAAAACGTCTAAACTACTCTAAACTAAGAATGAATACGAAAATGCAATAGCTTAGGTTGCCTCCCAAGAAGCGCTTGTTTAAGATCTGTAGCTAGACCGTACTTGCCTCTATTCAAGTGCGATAGGCGCGAACTCCTCAGTTTGGAGCTCCGGTGAGTATTCTTCAATCGTTGACCGTTCACCTTGAAACTTCCGCTCTTTTCACCCCATACTTCAACTGCACCATGGGGAAAAACATGTTTAATTAGATAAGGTCCGGTCCAACGTGATTTAAGCTTACCTGGAAAGAGCCGAAGGCGCGAATTGAAGAGGAGAACTTGATCTCCTTCTTTGAGGTCCTTTGGAATGATATGCTTATCATGTCAACGCTTCGCTCTCTCCTTGTATATCTTGGCATTCTCGTAGGCGTTTAAGCGAAGTTCTTCAAGCTCATTAAGATCCAAGAGGCGCTTCTCGCCTGCTTCTTTCATGCCGAAGTTCAACCACTTAATTGCCCAATACACCTTGTGTTCCAGCTCTACCGGTAAGTGACAAGACTTTCCATACACAAGGTTGTATGGTGTCGTTCCTATGGAAGTCTTATACGCAGTCCGGTATGCCCATAGCGCATCGTCTAGCTTCAAGGACCAATCATTCTTGTCCTTGAAACTGTTTTCTCTAGGATGCCCTTGATCTCTCTATTTGAAATCTCCACTTGTCCACTCGTTTGTGGATGATAGGGAGTGGCGATCTTGTGAGTCACCCCATACTTAGCTAAGAGAGCTTCGAATCGTCGGGCAATGAAGTGTGAGCCTCCATCACTAATAATAGTCTGCGGTGTCCCAAACCTTGGGAAGATAGTTCTATTAAAGAACTTTATGACAACCGCAGCATCATTAGTAGGAGAGGCTATGGCTTCTACCCATCTCGAAACATAGTCCACCGCTAAAAGTATGTATTGGTTTCCGCAAGACGATGGGCAAGGTCCCATGAAGTCGACTCCCCAAACGTCGAAGATCTCTACCTCTTGAATATTGTTGAGAGGCATCTCGTTTCTCCTAGATATGTTTCCTGTTCTTTGACAAGCATCGCAGCAGGAAACAAAGGTTTGCACATCCTTAAACAAAGTAGGCCAAAAGAAACCGGATTGCAATACCTTAGCGCTAGTTTTATTGGAACTAGCGTGTCCTCCACAAGGTAGTGAATGACAATGACGGATGACGCTTTGCATCTCCTCTTCCGGCACACATCTTCGAATGATGCCGTCCGGACCTCTCTTGAAGAGTAGAGGTTCGTTCCAAAAGTATTGCCGGACATCCCTAAAGAACTTCTTTCTTTGTGCGTAGGATAATCCGGGAGGTATTTCCTGACAAACCAAGTAATTAACAAAATCAGCAAACCATGGTTCGTTACCTCTTAATATGGTGTCGATGCACTCCTCTATGATGTGTAAGTGTTCGTCCGGGAAGGAGTCATCTATGGGTAGATCGCCGTCTTCTAGGTGTGGTAGATGACTCAAATGATCCGCAACAGAATTTTCCGAACCTTTCTTGTCGCGGATCTCTAGATCGAATTCTTGAAGAAGAAGAATCCATCTAATCAGTCTCGGTTTTGCGTCCTTCTTAGCAAGCAAATACCGAATCGCCGAATGGTCCGTGTATACAATCACCTTCGAACCTACAAGATAAGAACGAAACTTTTCAAATGCATATACAACGGCCAAAAATTCCTTTTCCGTAGTGGCGTAGTTGAGTTGCGCTTCATCTAGTGTCTTGCTAGCGTAATAGATGGCGTGTGTGCGGCCATCCTTCTTTTGTCCCAGCACAGCCCCAACGGCTACGTCACTCGCATCACACATAACTTCGAATGGAAGGCTCCAGTCCGGAGGTTGTATGATTGGGGCAGAGATTAGAGCTTCCCGGATCCTGTTAAAGGCATCTAAACATTCCTGCGAAAAGTCAAAAATTGCATCTTTCATCAATAGATTAGTGAGCGGTTTTGATATCTTAGAAAAGTCTTTGATGAAACGCCTATAGAATCCGGCGTGTCCTAGGAAGCTTCTTATCCCTTTCACCGAAGATGGAGGAGGGAGCTTCTCTATGGTCTCTATCTTAGCCTTATCTACCTCAATCCCTCTACTAGAGATCAAGTGTCCTAAGACAATACCTTCTTTTACCATGAATTGACACTTTTCCCAATTGAGAACTAGGTTAGTGTCTTCGCACCTTTGAAGCACAAGAGATAGGTTAGAAAGGCAATGATCAAAAGAGGAACCATAAACAGAGAAATCATCCATGAAAACCTCCATAATCTCTTCTATATATTCCGAGAAGATAGCCATCATGCACCTTTGGAAGCTGGTTGGGGCGTTGCAAAGCCCGAACGGCATTCTCCTATAAGCGAACGTACCCCATGGGCACGTAAATGTGGTCTTCTCTTGATCGTCCGGATGTATCGGGATCTGAAAGAAACCACTATAACCATCAAGGTAACAAAAGTATGAGTGTTGTGCTAACCTTTCAAGCATTTGATCGATGAATGGTAAAGGAAAGTGATCCTTCCTTGTCGCGTTGTTTAGCTTGCGGTAGTCGATGTACATCCTCCACCCCGTCACGGTCCTTGTAGGAATGAGCTCATTATTTTTGCTTTTGATGACCGTCATTCCTCCCTTCTTTGAAACAACTTGAACCGGACTTACCCACTTACTATCGGAGATAGGGTAGATAATACCTGCATCAAGTAACTTAAGGATCTCCTTCTTGACAACCTCCTTCATTGTCGGATTTAACCGCCGTTGAGGTTGTCTTGAAGGCTTAAAGTCCTCTACCATTAGAATCTTGTGCATACATAATGATGGTTTAATACCTACAAGATCCTCTATTGTGTAGCCTAAAGCCTTTCTATGTTTCTTTAGAACAGCTATGAGCTTATTATGTTCATCTTCACTTAAATCGGAACTAACAATACCGGAAAAGTAGAATTAGTTCCAAAGAATGCATACCGAAGATGTTTTGGAAGTGGCTTCAACTCTATTATTGTTGGAGTTCCGATTGGCTCTTGAGGAGTATCCAATGCTTCTTTAGAAGTGTCTAAAGGTGGAAGAGTGGTTGAAGAAAGCTCAAGAGAATTGGTGGAAAGAACGTGATTGCCCTCTGAATTCTCCAAAATTACGGCACCTCTGTCAGTTCCACGGCCGTGGAAATCAATTACGGTGCCTCTGGGAGTTCCACGACCGTGGAATTGACCGTGTAACCCACTGTGGCTTTCTGAGTAGCTGATTACGGTCATCATGGTGGATTCCACGGCCGTGGAATAGCACGACTGACCGTGATTTCTCACATTTTCTGACCCATCGTAGAGTTTTTCAAACTCTTCTTCATGCACTTCATGTAGCTCCTCTAAGGCTTTAATCTCATTGTTGCATTCCTCATCTTCCCCTTTCTCCGTTATGCTCATGGTAATCACCTTTTGCAACGGATCTTCGGTTAGAATCGAGCTAACTTCCTCTCTAGATGCCTCCTCATCATGGATGTTGAACATGTCTTCTCCTAAAGTTGGGTCTTTCACCAATGTTGAGAGAACGAATTCAACCTTCTCTTCTCCTATGTCGAAGGCGAGTCTAGCATTCTTGCAATCCACCATGCAGCCGGAGGTTGCAAGAAACGGTCTTCCGAGTATGATCGGGACCGAGCAATCTGCAGGAATGTCAAGCACAACAAAATCTATGGGAACATAGAACTTACCGAGCTTGACCGGGATGTCTTTGATGATACCGACGGGACGAGTTATGGATCGATCCGCCATGTATAACGTCATCTTCACCGGTTTAGGTTCGCCTAAACCGATCTTCCTACACAAAGCAAGCGGGATGATGCTAACGCTTGCTCCTAAATCACATAATGCATCGTATGTGACGTCCCCCACTCCGATTAGAACGCAAAAAGATCCCGGATCGTTCAGCTTTGGGGGCATCTTCTCTTTCATTGTTTTGATGAGATCCGATGATTCCGAACTCATCTTGACTTCTCCAAAGTCTTCTAGTTTCCTCTTGTTAGAGAGGATTTCTTTTAAAAACTTCCCGTAAGCGGGCATACCTACAATTGCATCAATAAAAGGTATGTTAATATGCAGTTTGCTCATGAGTTCAATGAACTTACCGAACTGCTTGTCTAGGCGCGCTCTCGCTCTAGATTGCGGGAATGGTAGAGGCGGTTTGAAAGATGGGGGAGGAATGTATATGTCTTCCTTCTCCTTCCCCTTCTCTTTTTCCTTCTCAGCTGGAACCTCTACGAATTTAGGTTGTGGATCGGTTGTGGTTACTCCGCTCCTAGTGGTAATAGCCATCACCCTTCCCTTAGGGTTGTCCTCCGTCTTTCCGGGAAGTTTTCCTTGATCTCTATGAACTTCTCCGGCTTTGCTAAACAATTGGGTTTCTAAAGTCTTTTGGGCTTTATCAAGCTTCGTTATGTGGTCATCAACCTTCGTGATTCGATTCTCTAATCCTTGAAGTTTTCCCAAGATTGTCTCCAGAACGGGATCGGATTTCTCTTTCCCCAAACTACTTGTATTGTTTGATCCTTGCCCTTGGCTTTTCAAAGGAGTAGAAGAAGAAGAAGGTGGTGTTAGTGAATTTTCTGAATTGGAATGAAAATTATCGGATTTTTGTTGTTGATTGGAACGTCAATTGTCGTTTGAATTCCTGTTGTTGTTGTTTCAATTGTTGTTATTCCGGTTATTGTTGTTCCAATTGTTCCGGTTGTTGTTGCGGTTGGTTCCTTCGTTTCTTTGGTAGTTGTTGTTTCCTAGGTAACCAACGTCTTGCTCCTTTGGCTTTTGTAAGCCAGCTCTAATCACCTCTTTAAATTCCTTGATTTCGGTGTTTAGGGAGAAAATTTGAGTTTGCGCAGCTTGGGTTAGCTTTACTCCCGAATCTCCTCCTTTGGATTCCACCTTTTGGTGAGAATATCTCTCTATGATTTGGGCTTGTCTTTCAATGAAGTCCCAAACGTCTTCTTCTCTCATGTCCATGAATGTTCCACATGAAAGAGAGTGGAGCTTGAATTGTGTCTCACCATCAAGCCCCTCATAGTACATCTCTAGTAGTCCAAGTCTTGGAATGCCATGATGTGGGCAATCCAATAGCAATTCCTGAAACCTTTCCCAAGATTGAAACAAACTTTCGTTAGGTTTCATAGAAAAAACATTAATCTTACCTCTCAATTCCGCAGTTTTGGATGGCGGAAAGAACTTAGTTAGAAACTCCGAAGAAAGGTCCTCCCACGTATTAAGCTTCGCATTTGGGAGAGCTTGATACCATAATAGAGCCTTCCCCTTCAAAGAGAAGAAGAACGGCTTAAGCTTGTAGCTGTTGGTGGTGGCCTTCTTTGGCTTCATCGTTTCCATAAGAATCTCAAAATTCTGCAAGTGTTGGTGTGGAGATTCGGCACTTGTTCCGCCAAACTGATTTTGGCGAACCATGGTAATCACTTGCGGATTGAAGCTAAATCCCTGAAAATCTTCAGCTTCAAAGTTCACGCCAAGTCGGCGCGATTGTTGAGCAGGATCCAGCCGTTGACCAAGCGTTCTTGGTTCTTCTTCCACACGAGCGGCTCTCGCACCCCCAGCTGGGATACGAGGATTGTAGGCTGTCCTCGGATCGTTCCGGACCGGATTGATCGTTGGATCAATGTCCTCTAGTGCCGGCATAGAATCATCACTCTCATCTTCGGATGATTCGGTCCTAACCGACCTTTTCGGTTTGTTTTTCTTCTTTCTCTTCTTAGAGTCACACATCTCCACTCTAAGTTGCAAAAACATGTCTCTAAGCTCATCAATTTTTGCTGTATTTCAATCCGACTCTTCCTTACGAGTCTTCTCACTCCATGCATATTGAGCTCTAGATTCCTCCAATTCTGCTTGGATATCTCTTTCTTTGTTTTCAGCCATCTTTCTTTCTTTGAGCTTCTTTCTCAAAGTTCTCTCAATTTCTTGATCTAAAGGTAGGAGGTCTTTGTTGGTTCTAGACCAGCGCATATACCTAAAGTAACCTGCAAATATCACTCAAGGAAAGGATATCAAATAACAAGGGCAAAGCTCCCAAGCTTGACAACCGATAACAGAATTCGGCCTAAACCAAATCCCCGACAACGGCGCCAAAAACTTGTTCGCTCGAAAGGTGTGCGTGCAAATAAGTCTTAAATTTATAAAACTAGAATCAAGCAAGCGAACCCGCAGTGTACGGATCGCGTAGTAGAGCAAGAATTCTAGAGTATCGAACACAGGGATTTGGGGGATAAATTCAGTTATAAGATTATCAAGCAAGTATAAGGTAAAACTTTGTAAATATATTGGGAAAAACAGCAACCCTAAAGATCCAGGCATCAAGTTGTGGCAATCGATTCAAGATATACTAAAGATATAAGGACAGAGTTGAGGTTTGCAAAGGTAAACGAATGTAAGGTAATGTACGGTGAAGTTCCAAAACCCTATATGACTTACCTAAGGACACTCTCTATAAAGGTTGTTGAGGCTTCATTATAGAAAGGATCTAAAGGTAAGAATTAGTCTCAAATACCCAAACTTGTAACCCAAGGATCAAGATAGACTCAAACGGTTAAGGTTGTGACACTCGAAACCGAAATAGAGGATGTTGAGTCTCACTACTACCTAGAAAAGACAAGTCTAGGCTAGATTAAAGCTAATCTTTAACTTTGGATTAAAGTAAAAGCAAGGTTCGTAAACTGGTGGAAATTACGGCTGGATCTTGAGATTCCACGGCCGTGGAACTCAAGAACAGACCGTGATTTTGGTGTTGACGAGGATTCTCTAACTCTCAGGGTCCAATCTGTTTAAGAACGATCTATCATCATCTAAACCACAACTATCAACCCTTCACCTTAGAATTGCCAAGGGGTTTTAGCCAACAATCATCATTTGATATCAATAATTATATTTAATAAGAATGAAAGATGGAAAACCTTCAAAACTTCAATAAAACTCAAATCCAATCTCCAATTCGTACACAAAAAGGGATAAGTATATAATAGATTCAGAAACAAACACAAATCAATCACAATCCTTGATGAGAACGAAGAACGGTATGTCAATCCGTCTTGAAATCAAACTTAAGGACAAAAGGACTAAACTTACGCTGCAAGCAACTCGAAATCTTCAAACCCTATGCGAAAATCCACGAGCGTAAGCGGAGGTCAGCGGTGATAAGCAGAGATCCCTAATTTTCTCTTCTCCAGCCTTTTTATAGGGTAAGAAAAAGATATCTTCTGTGTCCAATACGCACAAAACGTGGCAATTAATGATTCGGCAAAAGATTGCCCAAATCACGGTCTTCAAGGATTCCACGACCGTGGAATTGAGGCGTGGAAATTATCACGATGGATCCAACCTTCCACGACCGTAATTTACACCGTAGAAATCACTGGCTAACTCATTGATCAAATCCACGTTCATAATGGAAGAACCACGGCCGTGGAAGTGAGGCGTGGAACTCCTATTCCCTTTGTTTTGCAATTGTTTCGTGTCATTCTTCATCTTTGCTCCTTCCTTAACTTCCCAATGTGTATCTTCTTCATCCTAGGTGATCAATTCTCCCTTTATTGCCATCAAACGATCCAATTCCAGCCCTTATTCGCCTACAATCAACACAAAGCATAGTGTAGATCTCCATATCGAAAATATAGATGAATAAGCTAACTATTGCTTCTATACTCTATCCATGATCACAATAATGAATGAAAAACAAGTAGAAAACGTGCCTATAATATCACAATATTTCATGCTAACACCTAACATATTTCAAATTTCAAAATCCTCTTGTTGACGTTGATAAGCTCCGACGGTGTTTATAAAGATTTCCATATAGATAAGGGGAGGAGGCTAACACTAGCTCTAAAATCACATAAAGTTGAGAAAGAAGTAGTGTTAACATTGTAACACCCCCACAAAAGTATCAAAACTTTTCAGGAGGTCACTCATCCTGAAATTGCTCCCACGTAAGCACGCTTAACTTCATAGTTCTTTTCCCTCACTCGATAACTGAAAAAGAAGAATTCGTGTTGACATGGATAACAACTCAATTCCTTATAAGTTATCAAAATCAAATATTATCATAAAGCCTCACTCAAATGACATGGACTGATAATTTTAAGGTTTGCTGCAAACATGGATGAGGATAAGAAAGGTATCGGGATCGCCGAGCTTGGTATGAAGTTTACTGAATGTCATGAAATTGCAATCTTTGAAGATGAGAACTTCATACTCCTCAAGCTTATTCTTATTTGAAATTATCTCCTTAAGGAACCTTATATAAGTAGGAGTATCTTTGAGAGCGTCAGTGAATGTGATGCAGGAGCATCCTCGGAAGCACCTCCAAGACCTGGACGCAACACAAGAGTAGCTCAAAATTTAGGAGGACTCAAAACAGGGCAACTAAGGAGCTGGTTAATGCAGAGGCATCCGCATTGTAATAACTAGGATTTCCGAATTCTTATTAATTTTGATTAACTTAATCGTTGATAGTAATTGACAAATAACTCGCGAAGATTTCGCAAGTGATGAGTAAGAGTCCCACCGTTATGTTCCTCGCGTAATTTTGGACGTTTGGGGAAATTTTTACTTTTTTCCCCGGGTAATTATTTTTACCCTCCGGTGTTATTTGGAGCATTTGGGAGCTCCAATTAATAAAAATGCAGTTGAGAGAAATGATCAGGACATCGGATATGTCTTAGATATGAAATAACATGTAGAGGCAAAACGGCCAAAAGAGTCGCTATTTCGTTTCTTAACGGCTAAGAAAGACGGCTTAGGAATACACGTTTTCCGAGGCAGTTGTGTAATAATTATCCCTACAATATTCCAGATTTAATGTTCCAATCTCGAGAAGTTTGGAGAAAGAGGTTCGACCCGCCTTTGGATCGGTTAAAGGATAATTATCGACTTTACTAAAGGATAATTATCGACTTTACTAAAGGATAATTATCGTCTTCACTATAAATAGCGGAAAATCCTTTATTAATTCATTTCCTTTCACGTTTTCTCGTAAAAGCTCTGATTTCTCTCAACCTTCAAACTCAGATCTACTCTCCATTTCTAATCCGATTTCAATTCCGTTTGAGTTTCTGGATTCCTCTCTTCATTCTCTTCATAACGGTACCGAGTTTCTGCATTTCCGAGTATATGGAGGGCTGGTCGAGCATATATGTCACCAGGACGGTTCCGTCGCTCAGATTCCGATGAATTTGATGCTGTCCATGCGTAGCCTGCGTCGTTGTGATTCCGAATCTTCTTTCAGATCGTCAATCGGGTTAGTAACGAATAAGTTATGAATTTATTCGTTTTCCGTACTGCGATTTGACCTAAATTGACTTTAGGCTTGTCAAATAGGACAATTAGAAATTCTATTATGGTCGTTATATTATTCTGGTGATTATGGATTCTTGTTTGATGAAATCTGATGACAGGGGGTTTAGAAATTGCCTGCGGGCAAAACGTTATTCTGGCGAAATCTAATTAATTAATTAAAGGTTAATTAATTAAATTAGGATTAAAATTGAGATTGAGGAATGTTGATTAGATACTACCTTGAGATTTGAGGAATTGTGAGCTATGTTGAGATATTGAGGTTTAGTTGATTGTGAGGCTCATAGATTGAGTATGATCCTTATGGATCCCTTTGGGTCTAGGTGTGACCCCTTTGATGAATAGAAGTTGATATATCTCTTTATGCCTTGTTTATAGGCCGTGTTGTCCCTCCAGTGTAGAGGTGATCGTGGTTGAGTTTGTACAAGGTTGAGGTAAGTCCGTAGGACTTACTTAGCTACCATCCTTATATTGGGTGTTTGTATGAGTGGTGTGTGCCTTATATGTTTGCTATGATAGCATGTGATGTCGTATTTACCGACCTATGTTTTATTGATTGCCCCACTGCGTGGCTGTGATAACCTTTCCCTTTCATCCCGCCGTGGAGTCTGGGAGGTTCTCTGATGTCAGGCCAGACCAGTTTACAGGAAGGGCGCAATCCACTCCCATAGGGTACACGGATTGTGTGACCGATACTAGTACGGCTGGCTAGCAGGCTCAGAGGCGAGGATGTATCGGTCCTCGTGTCACCTAGTTTCATATATATTATATCTATACGATTTGAGTGAATGACCATTATATTGAGATGAATAAATGGGTAAATGAGTGAAAGCATGCTGATATGTTTATATTTCCCTATGTGTGATTGTGCTTATGCATTACCTCATATATGTATGGTTAGCTAACGGTTTCATACCGTGTTGTAGATGTTTACAGGTTATGCGCTACTGGGTGATCTGGCAGGGTGACAGGCCGAGGACTCTCGTACATTAGGTGGTTGGTTTGGGGTTGTTGTGTCTCCCCTCCTACGTGAGGATGATCTTTTGTACCTCCTGTGTGAGGATGTAGTTTGATATACTCGGCTATGTTGTTGTTTACTTTGGGTCGTACAGTTTATACTGTTTTATGTATTTGTTTTATATCTATCAGTGCCATGTTGTAAGGTCCAGTGAACTTGTTGTCAGGCTAGGGTCAGGATCCATTGTGAGATCCTAGCCCAATGTGACATCCCGAGTCCCGCGGATTCGGGGTGTTACAGAGTTGGTATCAGAGCCAGGTTGACAACAATGGCACTTTCTACCTACAATGAGGTTTGATAGGTAAAATAAACAGAGCCCACATGGGATCTGACGTTTTCAAAGGTTTTGGTTTTAAGTGTGGTTTTGGGATAGAATGTACGAGAAGTCGTCACCTCTGCCATGGATCTCTGCAGCGTAGATATGTATATATATCTGTGTGTACTATGGATTATGTGGATTTATTATATACATATCGATACCTATGGCATATATATAGTCTTATAAGATTAGGTGCGTATATCCTACAGATGACTCAGACTAGAGTAGTATCTGTAGTGGGATGAGGTAGGGGTACACCCCCCTCTTCCTCCAGTGGTGATAAGTTAGGGACCAGTTTCCGCTGTTGTTTCGCCTATGGCAGAGAACGAGTTTGAAGAGGCTGATCGTGTCTCCATGAGTAGATCCGAGTTTCAAGAATATATGTAACAAGTATATGAAGCGGTGATAGCGGGTAGATCGACACCAGATTTACCAACAATTGTGAGATCAACTGAAGCTTCTGGATCCGGAAAGAAGCAATGGACTGAATCAGTTACTGGAGAAGCAAAGATGATGAATGGGGAACCAAGTCCGATATCAGGACAATCTAGTGATCCTTTGGCCATGAAGATGACTGGCAAGGAACTACAGTGTTTTAATTGCGTGGAAATTGGGACACTGGCGAGCTGTGTGCCCAAAGGCACCCATCATATGCTTTACGTGTGGTAAAGCAAGGCATAGAGCGAAGTTTTGTCGACAGGGAAAGGCATTGCCTTTACAGGTTCCCTTCAAGAGTGAGATCATTCCAGGTGGACGACGAAGGTCGAGTTACCCTTCAGTTGCACAGGTTGCAAGGATGGGATGATTATGTTTCAGTTGTGGCTATCCAGATCATTAGCGTTATGTGTGCCTTTTGGCACTGATAGCTTGTTTCACTTGTGGTGACCTAGGCCATCTGACTCTTTCTGTCAGCACGGTGGTGTTTCTTTCCAGCAAGACCTTCCTCTTTCCGGTGCAGAAAGAGTGGAAGTGGAGGCTATAGTAATGACCTCAGTGATACCTGAGGAGCATGGATCTGACATTGAGTGATGATATGTAGTGGAGCTACGAGTGTTAGCTGTTATAGGTACCATTCTCGTTAATGGTTTACCTGGTGGAGTTTTGCTTGTTGTGAGTGTTATGCACGTCATGTTTTTCGATGCATGCGTTAATGGTTGAATTTTGGTATATAGTTGAAGGTGGATTTCCTTTACAAGATTACCTTTTTGGGTGTGAGATACCCGTGAGATGCGTGTTTGTTCCCTTATTTCAGGGACCCGTGTATGGTTGCAGACTTCTTTGTCATGTCGTAGGTGCATGAGGAAGTCATTATGTGTATGGTTTGGATGAATAGATATCATGTGGTGTTAGCTTTTAATAGTAAGACTATTATAGTCTTTACTGAGTTGAGTTAAATAGAGGTCTTCTTAGGTTAAGACCTTTGAAGAGACGGGTTTGTCATCAGGACTGTACGAGCAGCGAGCTGATAGCACAAGGATGTGACGTCTTCTAGTGTTATACCATGAAGGAGCGAGATAGTCCAACATTGGAAGGTATTCCAACTGTTTATGAGTTTATAGATGTGTTACTGAACCGTCTAGTGGTCACCTCAGCGGAGTGTGGACATTGTTATCGATTTGAAGTATGATACAAGATTGAATGGGAAAGCCACACTATATGGTGCTTGTTGAGATATTGTACTGATAACTTGAAAAGTTGACTGAAACGGGTTTACCCTAGTGGGTTCCATGTTCCGTATTGACGACCTGATGAGTTAGCTTCAAGAAGCAATTGTGTTTTCAAGATTCCTTTGTGATCAAGATATCCCTAGTCATGGATGAGAGAGCATCATGTGTATGAGATAGCATCCCATACCCGTTATGGACACTACGAGTTTGTAGTGATGTCATTTGGGTTGACGAATGTTTTAGTAGTTTTTATGGAGTTGATGAACAGTATCTTCATCGACTTCCTTGATTAGTTGGTGGTGGACTTCATTGATGACATGTCGGTATACTCTCATAGCTGAGAATAGTAGACCGATCGTCTGAGGACCGTTTTGCAGATTTCGAGAGATAGAGGGTTGTATGCTACGCTCTCTAAGTGTAAGTTGAGATGCCAGTGGTAGCCTTTTTAGGCCATGTTGTCTCCGCCAGTGGGATCATGGTTGACCTGGCGAGAATTAAGTATGTTGTAACATGGGAGATACTGATGAACATTAAGGAATACATAGTTTTCTCGGCTCAGCCGATTGCTACCAATGCTTTGACGAAGGATTTTATATGATTACGTATTCATTTGCGAGTCTTTTGAGAAGACCACCATAACTACGTGATGAAATCAGTGTGTCTATGTTCTGAAGAGTTGAGGAGGCATTTGACCTCTACTTCCATTCTGTTGTAGTTAGAAGATTTTTGGTATCCCGTGATTTATAGTGATACATCCCAACTAAGTCTGAGATGTGTATTACTACAGAGGAGTAGGTTTATTGATATGTGTGTTTACAACTGAGAACGTATGATGAGAACTACCCGACTCATGATTTAGAGTTAGTAGTGGTAGTTCAAGCCTTTAAGTTTTGAAGACCTTACCAGTGTGATCTTTATGTCAGATTTCTATAGATCATAGAAATCTGAAGTATATTTTATGCAACAGGGGTTGAATAACCGCCAGTGTTAAGAGCTTAAGTTGATCAAGATTTTGACTTGAAGATTCCATATCATTCAGAGAAATTGAACGTTGTCGCCGATAACTTGAATGGAAAGACGCTCCAAGAGAAGATGATTGTGAGACTGATAGTTCAGCCTCAGCTTCAGAGAGATCTAGCTTGGCTAGAGTTGGACAATCAGTTCCTTGATGAGGATACCCAATTATACCTCATAGGTTCTAACTGGTTTGTTGGATGAGGTCCAACAGAAGCAGGAGACTTGCCCGGCCTTGACAAGGTTTAGAGCAAGGATGTCTCGTACTGAGGCACCATAGTTCTCCATGGGAGTAGATGGATTGATGAAGAGTCATGACCACTTTTGTGTACCTGCTGATGCAGATGGAGACAGAATATTATGGTATACCCACTGTATGCCTTATTCAGTACATTAAGGTACGAGTAAGATGTACCACGAGATGAGACGATTATATTGTATGAAGCCGATATAACCAGATTTGTGATACAGTGTGTGACCTGTTAGCAGGTCCAGATAGAGTATTTCCGATCTAGAGATAAGCCCCACCCACTACCAGTGTAGTAGTAGAATTTGGGAGGACATATCTATGGACTTTGTTATGAGATTGTGACCTAGTAGAAGATTGATGTTATCTGGATTGTTGGTAACAAATTAATGAAACTGGTACGTTTCATTTCTATCAGAAGGACGTGCATCTTTCTAGGATGGCCCTATGAGGCAATATATATAGACATAGATGTTGTATATCCTTATGCTAGAAGTGATCTAACAGTAGTAGTGGAATAACACCTTACCAGATTCAGGATTTTATAGTTCAAGTAAGTTGATTGAAGGAAGAATGCTGGCTGTACAAAGTCGCCAGATATTATATGTAGACAAGAGGCGTTAACCTCTAAAGTTAAAGCGAGAGTTCATGTCCGGCTGGAGGTATCTCAATTGTGAGACATTAGTTGTGTTATTATGGAAAGGGGAACTGAGTTTCCAATATGTCGGTTACTTGAGATCTTGATCAGTTTTGTGAAGGCAACATGATGTTTAGCTTTGCCTCTAAGATTAGAAGATATTCACCCAGTGCTTCATATGTCTCAATTGAGGAAGTATATACCAGACTCGAGACACCTTGTGAGTTACGATGATTTGGTGGTTGAGTCCAACCACACTTTTATTGAGCATTCGATTACATTCTTGGAATGAGATATGAAACTCTTGCATTCGAAAGACATTCCCATATTGAGGATATGATGGTCGAGATGAAGACTTGAAGAGGCTATGTGAGAGACTGGGGATAGTGTCCTGAGGAACTATCCAGAGTATATGTTGGGACAGACCCATTTGTGGGAGCACGAGTAGATCTTAGTGCTATCTTGATGAATGTTGTGCTTATGTGCTTATATGCCTTGATGTGTTATTCCATGCTAGTTGTGATGTGATTTATGATTTTAGTAGATCTTGATGTGCTAGCGTGATGTATGTTATAGTTGGAGATGATTACTTCCTCCACGCTACCCGAGTATGATTATATTTATAGCTGGAGATGGTTCTTTCCTTCATGCTATTTGAGTGTGATTAGGATTCAGCTGGAGATGGTTCTTTCCTCCATGCTACCTTGATGGACATAGTTTAGTGGAGATGTGATTCCTCCATGTGATATATATGTTTATGGGTTGGCTAGAGACTTATTTCCTCTATGCATGTGATATGTTTTGGCTAGAGATGTGCTTCCTCTATGCCTTGTGATGTGGTATGGCGAGAGACGTGATTCCTCTACGCCTTTGGGTAGCGTTATGACCCTGTTTCCTGGAGTGATGATTCCTCCATGTTTATACTTGAGGTTATAGATTGTTATAGGTTGTGATCTTTTGAACGGAGATGTGATACCTCCGATAGAAAGAGTGAGAGTATTACCTCAGCGTATGGGTCCGAGAGGATTTGGGAATTGTTCAAGTTTCGGGACGAAACTTTTTTTTAAGGGGTGTGTGATGTAATAACTAGGATTTCCGAATTCTTATTAATTTTGATTAACTTAATCGTTGATAGTAATTGACAAATAACTCGCGAAGATTTCGCAAGTGATGAGTAAGAGTCCCACCGTTATGTTCCTCGCGTAATTTTGGACGTTTGGGGAAATTTTTACTTTTTTCCCCGGGTAATTATTTTTACCCTCCGGTGTTATTTGGAGCATTTGGGAGCTCCAATTAATAAAAATGCAGTTGAGAGAAATGATCAGGACATCGGATATGTCTTAGATATGAAATAACATGTAGAGGCAAAACGGCCAAAAGAGTCGCTATTTCGTTTCTTAACGGCTAAGAAAGACGGCTTAGGAATACACGTTTTCCGAGGCAGTTGTGTAATAATTATCCCTACAATATTCCAGATTTAATGTTCCAATCTCGAGAAGTTTGGAGAAAGAGGTTCGACCCGCCTTTGGATCGGTTAAAGGATAATTATCGACTTTACTAAAGGATAATCATCGTCTTCACTATAAATAGCGGAAAATCCTTTATTAATTCATTTCCTTTCACGTTTTCTCGTAAAAGCTCTGATTTCTCTCAACCTTCAAACTCAGATCTACTCTCCGTTTCTAATCCGATTTCAATTCCGTTTGAGTTTCTGGATTCCTCTCTTCATTCTCTTCATAACGGTACCGAGTTTCTGCATTTCCGAGTATATGGAGGGCTGGTCGAGCATATATGTCACCAGGACGGTTCCGTCGCTCAGATTCCGATGAATTTGATGCTGTCCATGCGTAGCCTGCGTCGTTGTGATTCCGAATCTTCTTTCAGATCGTCAATCGGGTTAGTAACGAATAAGTTATGAATTTATTCGTTTTCCGTACTGCGATTTGACCTAAATTGACTTTAGGCTTGTCAAATAGGACAATTAGAAATTCTATTATGGTCGTTATATTATTCTGGTGATTATGGATTCTTGTTTGATGAAATCTGATGACAGGGGGTTTAGAAATTGCCTGCGGGCAAAACGTTATTCTGGCGAAATCTAATTAATTAATTAAAGGTTAATTAATTAAATTAGGATTAAAATTGAGATTGAGGAATGTTGATTAGATACTACCTTGAGATTTGAGGAATTGTGAGCTATGTTGAGATATTGAGGTTTAGTTGATTGTGAGGCTCATAGATTGAGTATGATCCTTATGGATCCCTTTGGGTCTAGGTGTGACCCCTTTGATGAATAGAAGTTGATATATCTCTTTATGCCTTGTTTATAGGCCGTGTTGTCCCTCCAGTGTAGAGGTGATCGTGGTTGAGTTTGTACAAGGTTGAGGTAAGTCCGTAGGACTTACTTAGCTACCATCCTTATATTGGGTGTTTGTATGAGTGGTGTGTGCCTTATATGTTTGCTATGATAGCATGTGATGTCGTATTTACCGACCTATGTTTTATTCATTGCCCCACTGCGTGGCTGTGATAACCTTTCCCTTTCATCCCGCCGTGGAGTCTGGGAGGTTCTCTGATGTCAGGCCAGACCGGTTTACAGGAAGGGCGCAATCCACTCCCATAGGGTACACGGATTGTGTGACCGATACTAGTACGGCTGGCTAGCAGGCTCAGAGGCGAGGATGTATCGGTCCTCGTGTCACCTAGTTTCATATATATTATATCTATACGATTTGAGTGAATGACCATTATATTGAGATGAATAAATGGGTAAATGAGTGAAAGCATGCTGATATGTTTATATTTCCCTATGTGTGATTGTGCTTATGCATTACCTCATATATGTATGGTTAGCTAACGGTTTCATACCGTGTTGTAGATGTTTACAGGTTATGCGCTACTGGGTGATCTGGCAGGGTGACAGGCCGAGGACTCTCGTACATTAGGTGGTTGGTTTGGGGTTGTTGTGTCTCCCCTCCTACGTGAGGATGATCTTTTGTACCTCCTGTGTGAGGATGTAGTTTGATATACTCGGCTATGTTGTTGTTTACTTTGGGTCGTACAGTTTATACTGTTTTATGTATTTGTTTTATATCTATCAGTGCCATGTTGTAAGGTCCAGTGAACTTGTTGTCAGGCTAGGGTCAGGATCCATTGTGAGATCCTAGCCCAATGTGACATCCCGAGTCCCGCGGATTCGGGGTGTTACACGCATGAACACTCGCAAGACTGGAACTTAGCTCGAAAGCAACAAATGAGCAAGGATCCCTAAGACCTACAAGGAAGAGGAGGACGCCAATGAAAAAAGAAGGCATGATCAAATGGGACTCAAGTAGAAGAAGGAAGGGTCTACATGCCATCCGGACGACGAGGAAGATGATGGACCATAAAAAGCTCCTCAAACAAGGAGGTCCCGAGTGCATCAATACAAGCGAATGCACTCACTAATAGCAAAGAGAAAATGAGCCTATAAGAAGAACTCTTACTCCTCAGCAATAGAAGATCGAGACCCACATGCAAGACCCACATGCAAGACCATCCCAACACTCGAGCACATCCACACATACACATACGAGAATACAACCATGCACGAAGGACATACGTATCCATGTAGGAGAGGAAGGCCGGCCATGCACACGTAAAAGTCATGCACGTGTGGGCTATAAAGGTGGTTAATATTTGGATTGAGTGTTATATTTTTATCCCATAAAGTCATATGGGTTATTTTTGTGGGATTTTAGTTATATTTTCAGCCCAAGTTATTTATTTATTTTTGCAAATAATTTAGAGGAAATTACCGGAAATCACCCGTTAAATAGGCCATATTACAAATAACCACCCACTCTATCATTATTTACCGGAAACCACCCGTTAAACATACTCCGTTACCAAAACACCACCACGTGTCAGTTTCCCGTCAAATATCCGTCTTGTTGGCCCCATTTTATAATAAAATAAAAAAAATTTCTATTTTAAAGTTGTAATTGTTTCATTTTTCTTTCATTAATAATTACCATTTGAAGATTATAACTAAATTAAAGAGAAAGTTTAACGATTACAACCGCGTGCACATTACTACTCTTACTCAACCACCCTCTATCACTCCAGGTTTGATTTGGACGAAGAAGAGACTCTTCTCCAGGTTTTCGTTTGCAAAGAACTTTGGCTCTGAGATGGTTCGAACAAAGAATGGAAGATCGCGTTCAAGGGAAGCGACATAATTAGGTATGTAGCTACTCTTCTCCAGCCCTAATGGGTAATGTCGTATTTAATTCCTTGCTTCTGTGTAACTTCTACTTGATTGAAGTAGTTTTGCATCGTGTGTGTAATTTCGCTTTGATTGAAGCCCTAATTTTAGATCTTCTGAGTGTCTCTCTCTCCATTGATGCATCTGTGTAATTTTGCTTTGATTGAAGTAATTTTCCATCTTCTGAGTAAATTGCCTTTGATTGAAGTAATTTCACCTTTGTTTACAGTCTTGCATTTGTGTTGTCTTCTTCTGAGTTTTTTCCTGTCACTTTAAGCCATCTTAAATGATATGGAAAAATGTAGGGTCATTCACTAAGCTTTTTTGTACAGTAGTGATGTGGAACAATCTGTAAAAGGAAAGTGAATTGAATTAGGGCTTTTATATTGTTTATACAAGGTGATTCATGTTTGTGTGTAGGACCACTTCTTATTTGTTTAATGGCAAAGTTGACTGAATTAGGAAACATGTGAATGTTATTTAATTAGGGCTTCTTATTGTTTTTCCAGGGCTGAATATCAGTTTGAGGGTTATGTATGATGGGCAGTTTTACACAAGGCATGATGATCAGTTATTTTATAGGAAATCTAAATTTTATTTGTACCCAAATGTTGATCATGTTTTACTGTCCAAAGATGTCTTAGAGACAATGTTAAAGGAAAAGGTTGGGTTGTTGGAATTGAAAGAGATATGGTACTCTAAACCAGGTCAAACCATACATAATGGGTTAACATTTGTGAGAGATGGAAGTGACATTTTGAAAATGGTTGGTTGTGTTGGGAGTGATAAACTGGTCTACTTGTATGTTGTTCAAGGTGATGAGCCTAGCCCACATTATTTGAGACCCCAAGGCCCAAAAGATAACCTCAACCAACATAGCTCATCCCTAATCTACCCACTAAGCCCAATATCTAATGCTAGAACCCCTATATCTAATGCCATAACCCTAGTCGAGGATGCTTCTAGTGAAGAACCAATTGAAAGATATTGCTCAGATGAAGAAGGTTCAAAAGATGGGGAAGAGGTGTTAGGTGAGTAGTCTTCTTCTTCAGGTGAAGAATTCACTTTCAAAGACAGTGAAGATGAAGATGATGAACTGTTTGAGGATAATGTTGACCACACTGTTGGTGATGTAGCTAAAGAAGTTGGTGTGGATGAGGTTTCTATTGATGAGAAATCACTAGATTCCGATGATTTTCACAGTTTGACAAATTCTAATGGTAAATCATCTTTAAGGTATCCTGAGTTTAATCCAATTGTAGATTTCAAGAGAAAAATATGTTTAGTTGTGGGGATGAGATTTGGGTCTAATGATATATTTAGAAAAGCATTAAGGCAGTATGCTATAGAGAATGGGGGTGATTATTACTATTTGCATAATGATAAAACCAAAGTCTCTGTATACTGTAAGAATAAGTATGATTGCCCTTTGAAGCATGCTAGAAAAGTGTGTAAGTATGGAAAGACTTTCTGTAAGTTCAGGGTTTGTGCTAGGAAAATGGGAAAAGATGGTACATTTCAGCTTAAGAGTTTTAACCCTAAGCATGAGTGTGGATGGCAACATGGAAACACTAAGATAACCTCAATGTGGCTAGCTGACAGATACCTTGAGCATTATAGAGCTGATCCAGAATGGAAAGGGTTTATAGCTGCAGTGAAAAGAGATCATAGAATTTTGATCTCATATAACCAGGCTTGGAGAGCTAGGTTTAGGGCAATGTTAATGACACAAGGAGATGCTAGATTACAGTATGGTAGGGTTTGGGATTATGCTGCAATTGTCAATATGTACAATGAAGGAAGCTCTATGTTTGTGAAAGTTTGTCTAGATGATCCAGAAAAGCCCTTATTCCAAAGGTTGTATGTGTGCCTTGATGCTTGCAAGAGAGGGTTTATGTTGGGTTGCAGGCCAATCATAGGTATTGATGGGTGCCATTTAAGAGGGGCTTACACAAGACAAGTTTTGGTAGCAGTTGGCAAAGATGGGAATGACAATATCTTTCCATTTGCTTTTGTTGTTGTTGAAGTAGAAAGGAAGGAAACATGGGGATGGTTTATTGAGATTCTGATGAGAGATGTTGGGGAAAGCAATCCCACCTTTATCTCAGATAGACAAAATGTGAGTGTGATTGCCTTGCTTTTATATATTTTCATTTAAGTTTAATGTTTTCACATTTTTTCCTTTGATTTCTATGTAATTGCAGGGTTTAATTGAGGCTCTTCATGAGGTTGTTCCAATAACTGACACTAGAGTATGTGTTAGGCATCTATACAATAATTTCAAGCAAAGATTTTCTGGGAAGAGTTTTAAGGATGCTCTATGGGTTGCTGCAAGAGCAACAACTGTTGTTGATTTCAACTATGCAATGTATGAGGTGAAAAAATTAGATGTTGTTGCTTGGACATACCTTATGGAAGCAAACCCTACAACTTGGTCTAAGCATGGATTCAAATCATACACCAAGTCAGATATGTTACTCAATAATGTGTGTGAGAGCTTCAATTCTTTCATACTTCAAGCAAGGGAGAAGCCTATTCTGTCAATATGTGAGTCTATTAGAACGCAGTTGATGAGAAGATTTGTCACCAAAAAATAGGGAATCATCAAGTATGAAGGGAAGTATACACCAAAAGCTTTGAAGAAGATAGAGTTTGCAATGGAAGAAGGTGTGAAAGCTTGTACACCTACTTGGGATGGTGGAGACAAGTTTGAAGTTGATCATGTGGACAAGACCTTCGTTGTTGATTTGGCTCAGAAAACTTGTGGTTGTTATAAGTGGGACTTGAATGGAATACCATGCCCACATGCCATGTGTCGTATTGCAAACTACAGAAGGAAGTTGAATGATGTTGTGCACTCTTACTACACAAGGGAGACTTACATGAGGGAACATGACAATATAATTCACCCTCAACCTGAAGAATCATAATGGGAATGCACTAGTTACCTAAAGCCAGGTCCACCAAGGTACACTGTACAACCTGGGAGGCCTAAGAAGGTTAGGAGAAAGTCAATGGGAGAAGATCCACCAAGTGCTATATCAAGGGTTCGATATGGCAAGGTGAAGTGCTCAAACTGTGGAGGAGAAGGGCACTACAAAAACAAGTGTAAAAACCCACCTAAAGCACCACCACCACCAAAGCCTGTGAATCATGGTGGGAGGCCAAGGAACCCTAACACTGTGGAGGTTGGCTCTCAGAAAATGAAATACACAAAGAGGGTAACCTTCTTTTAAAGCTCTCAATTGCTCTTCAAATTTTTTGTTCAACCTAATTTGAAATATGTTTTCTTGTAGCCTAAACAGAGCTTTGTTATGAGCATATTAGGAGGACAAGATGTAGGAACACAATGCTCAACTGCACCTGGAGGGAGTTCATCAAGTCAAGGTCCAAAACAAGCATTAACTCAAGATTTAGGAGGACCATAAAATATATTTTCTTAGTCTTTTGTACTGTTATGAATGTGTTAGCCTTTTGTATTATTATGACTGTCTTAGCCTTTTGTATTGTCTAAGTCAGTTACAATATTGCCAATGTGTTGGCCTTTTAGACTGTCATGGTTATTGTCAATGTTATGAATGTCTTATGAATGGTTTCTTATGTACTATCAAGGTTTCATGGTTATTTGATGAAGATGATGAATTGTCAAGGTTTTTATGTATTGTCAACCTTCTTATATGTACTGTCAAGGTTTCATGGTTATTTGATGAAGATGAATATGATGAATTGTCATGGTTATTTGATAAAGATGTTGAATTGTCAAGCCTTTTGTACTGTCATGGTTTTATGTACTGTCAACCTTCTTATATGTACTATCAAGGTTTCATGGTCATTGTACAAAATTTCATGGTTATTTGATTACATTGTCAAGGTAAGAATTTCATGGTTATTTGATTACGCTGTCAATGTGTGAGTCTATTAGTGTAGCCTCTTTCAATCTGAGGGACAATGATTGACAATCTATCAAGGTACGAATTTCATGGTTATGTGATTACATTGTCAATGTGTCAAGGTTTCATGGTTATTTGATTGCATAAACCTTGACAATCTGTACATAAAATATCATGATTATTTGACAGCAAACCTTGACAGATTACAGTGTAGCCTCTGTCAATCTGAGGCACAACAATTGGCAATTTGTACATAAATGGTTATTGCATAAACCTTGACAATCTGTACACTGTCAATATGTGAGTCCATTAGTTATTTCATTGTACAAAATTTCATGGTTATTTGACAGCAAACCTTGACAGATTACAGTGTTGAATATGTCAATCTGAGAGACAACAATAGACAATTTGTACATAAATGGTTATTGCATAAACCTTGACAATTTGTACATTGTCAATGTGTGAGTCTATTAGTTATGTCAATCAGAGAGACATCAATTGAAGAAAAAAGATCATAAACAATTGCTCATAAAAACCTTGACAGCAAACCAAAATATCATCCAATACCTTAAACAATTAGATCTATCAAGGTTGGCAATCTAAGAGACAGTGAAGTATGAATTTAAGAGACAGTAAACCTTGACAAGTGCTCATAAACAATTGCTCTTAAACCTTGACAATTTGAGAGACAACAAAGCTACTAAAATCTTGACAATTGCTCATAAACAAACCTTAAATTGCTATTAAACAATTGCTCATAAACAAGGATCAAACAACTGCTCATTAATTAATTTGTAAACAACAAAGCAATCATACTACATGAATCAAGCTACTAAAAGCTTGACAACCGACCTTAATGACAACAACTAAAAGATTGAACTAAAAGCTTAAACTTCCAACCAAAATCAAACATTTTACAACCTTACCCCTTCACAACTACCAAACACAATATCATACACAACAAGCCAATAATTGTCATCATCAAACGACTATTATGTTCATTCTTCAACTTTCTCAAAAAATTATCATTTTCCAACCTGCATTGCTCATTCTCCATCTCCAACTCAGATATCAACTTGTTTTTAGAAGCAAGCTCTTCAAGAATCTTCTCAATCTTCTCTTGTTCAACTCTTGTTGTCTGTCTCAACTCCATGTTAGCAGCATTCAGTTCTTCCTTCTCCCTCACCAACTGTTGGATAACATATGTCGATCTTGGAGTAAATTGCACTTTCCTCATGATTAGTACAAAGGACAACCAAAAAACCTTCTTCCATAATGTGTCTTTGTACGAGCAGTAGAATGTCTCTCTGGCAAACCATGGTGACATAGCCTAGGTTGGGAATATGTCGATCTTGGAGTACAATGTTCCATTGTAGAGCTTGAGCTTGAGCTTGTCATTTGGAAACCCCCAGGATCGAGTTCTTCTCTTCTCCAAGATCGAGTTCTTCTCTTCACTTCTCCAGGATCGAGTTCTTCTCTTCACTTCTCCCTTTCTTTTTTTGATTTAGGGTTTAAGTCAGTTATAGATATTAAATTGATAAGTAATTTATTTATTATTTGATTTTTTAAATATTATTAATGAAAGAAAAATGAAACAATTACAACTTTAAAATAGAAAAGCAGGGAAAAAAAAAAAAAAAAAAGTAAGAAAAATTTTATTTTATTATAAAATGGGGCCCACAAGACGGATATTTGACGGAAAATTGACACGTAATGGTGTTTTGGTAATGGAGTATGTTTAACGGGTGGTTTCCGGTAAATAGTGATAGAGCGGGTGGTTATTTGCAATACGACTTATTTAATTGGTAGTTTCCGGTAATTTCCTCAATAATTTAAGTCTTCTAATAGGGAAGCTTAAAGATAGATTTGGAAATCATATCTTTAGAGATACTTGAGGCTCAAGTCTAAGAAGATCTAATCTTATTAGAAGATTGATCTCATTTTATTAATTTCCTAGATTTTGCATATCTTATTCTAAATAAGATACGATTTTATGGGCTAGATTAAAAGGCCCATTTGGCCGAGCCATAGAGCCCATTCGGCTTACCCTTACCCTATAAATAAGGAGGTAGTGGTTCTTATTTTATCATCTTGAAATAAAATAGATTTTGGTTTGACACGTTGTATTATCTACTATCTTCTCCACGTATGGAGAGCAACCTGATTAGGAGACATCTTGCTCGCAACTCGCTTGGACTTGTTTGAGTGTGTTCTACTTGTTACAGAAGAGCATAGTTCTTCAATTAGTCATCGGAAATCCTCCAAGTGCTCTAGGGTTCTCACAAACACCTATTGTGTTTGGTTGTAGCGGAAGGGTTCTACAAAACTTCCCTGATTGTGTATTAGGGTGATCCTCCCAATTGTGTCCTTTTGTGCTTTCAGGTCATTGCTTAGAGTTCGACCTTGATCTATCCAACTACCGATCCATTCCCATCATTGGATCATCTTATTTCCATATCTCTTTTTTTTATTGTCTTACGATCGAGTCTTTAGGTGTCAAAAGATTGCGCCAAACTACAAGGGTGAATACCCCGAATCAAAGTTCTATCAGAACTCAAGTTAATCGACACCGCATCTATCTTTTGTATTCAAAACAAAATTGAATATTTCACTATATGCCCACAAAAGAGTCAACCTGAGCAACCACCGTTACAATTAGTTTTTTTTATCATTCTCGTAATTTACTACTTTCAATATCAATTACAATTGATTTTAATTGAGTTATGTATCCATATAATAATTTTAAATATATATATACCATAACCCGGTTTCAAAACCCAACCTGACCCGATTTGAATTCAGAAAAAGAAATTCAAATCAAACCCTACAGGTAACCCGTACCAGATCAAGGCCCTCGATCGAAGTAGAAAACCAGTTCACGTTCTCACCGAACCAGTCCAATGGAGGCAACAACGAACCGGTTCACCGACCAGCCAGTTCAAATTCTTATCCTTGTTTTCGATTAAAAAAAGCGTAGTAAAAAAAAGATTTGATCAAAGGCAAAAAAAAAAAGAATAAGCCTTTTGTGTTCTTATCCTTGTGAGCTATCTCGGATTATCGGAAGTGAATTTCACACCTTTCCTAGCCACATTCCTCAATTCTGATTCGATCTTATTTTCGGCTACATTGGTCGTCTTTGATTGAGAAAGTAGGCGGGAGTGGTTTTGCTTGCCCTTTGATAACACCATACTAAAAGTCTTTTCCCGTTGAGATCAAGGTTTACCCCTATTTATTTTTGTAGTGCCCGAATGCACTGACCTTGTGTCTTGTTGAAAAGCTTTGTTTTGTCAAGTGCAAAAGAGCCTCACAAACCGGATAAGATATGCTTGATGTGAGCACAAATAGGGAAAAAGAGTGAAAAACAATATGTGCGTAGTCTTGATTATTTCTAACCTAACGTGTTTGCTTGTTGTAAACATGTCTTCCTCAATAAAAAAGAGCATTGATGACAAAGACTTGTTAGTCAGAATAAGCAACTTCATGCATACCATCTAGAGGCAAATGGATCAAATTAATACAAAACTTGATCATATCGAAGCCCGGGTTTTAGAACAATTACCACCACCGCCTCTCCTACTAAACAAGGAAGGTCAAGAGGTCCAAGGACCCCTATCACGGCCCCCATCAACCTTTTTTTATGCAGTCTTGAAGGAATATCCAATGAGCCATTAACTTTGAGGATGAAGTTGATGAGGCCCCACGAGAACAAGGCTAGGAACACAAATATGTTTTCAAAGGCTAAACTTAAGATCCATTTTGTTCGCTCCAAACGGTGTGTGCAAGTTTTAAATTTATAACCCTAGACTTAAGCTTAAAACAAGGATGCGAACCCGCAGTGTACGGGTCAATCGTAGTAAAAGCAAGAAAATTCCAGGGGTCGATCACAGGGACTCGGTGAAACAGAGTCAATACGGTATGCTATGTCAATTCTAACCACAAGAGCAATTAACACAATCAAAGATGAATAAGATGTCAAATAAAGCAAACATGTAATTCTAGGGATTAAAGCGTCTAGTTGTGGTTCCAACTCAAGATCTGTAGATAAGCGGACAAAGCTGAGATTTTTGCGTGGGGAAGGTGTTTCTAAAGTGGAGTAGATCACCGGGTAAGTCTCACTACACACTAATCCCAAACCGTAACTCCTATTACCGGGTAAGTCTCAAGGAATTAAGATAAAGAACTATAACCTCAAACTAACATACCATCTAAGGGAATAGAATCAACCTTTACCGGGTAAGTCTCAGGCTAACTCACATAGATGGGATGGAAGCACACTCAAACCCCAATAAAGGATAAACCTTTATTACCTACACTTATGATCGTTGGTACACAAACTAAGGAATTACCGGGTAAGTCTCATCCTAAGCTTGCTTTGAACCAGGAAAGGTATAATAAGAATAGGATTTGGCAAACTCTAACACTTAACTCTCAGTTATGGATCAGATAAGTCACCTCGGTCAGCCAGTTTCCACCTCGGCCGAAATGTTCATCGACTGAACGAGGTGCTTAGGGTTAAGGTTAAAGACTCAAACTTTCAGGATCCCACTGGAATCTAAGATTATTCTATCATTGTTTTTCCCACAACCTTCAGCCAATCACCCTAGAATCACACAAGGAAATTAGCCACTCATCATCATCATAAAAGTATTAAATGTAAGGGAAGAAGGTGAATATTTGAACAAAGAAGAATTTAATGAAAAGACTTCAATAACTGAAACAAATATCACACAAAAGCGTTCCTTGGATAATAATCCAACAAGACAAGACAACAATTGAGGGAATTGAAGACAATCTTACAAAACCCTTCAATAAAAGCTATAAAAGCTATGGACTTCAATCTTCCTTCAACCTTCAAAAAGGTTCTTCAACTCTCTCCCAAATTGGAGTACGCGGCTGCTGCGTATTTTTCGGTATAGGCGGATTACTTGCGCTGATAGCGGATGTTGGATTTGTGGAAAATCCAACCCTTTTTATAGGAAAAATAACCCTCCAAAGATAAGAAATCTTAGAAAGATATTATCCCATAAATATAGGTAAAATATATGATTCTGCATATCTCCTTCCTTCCAGAAGCCAAGCCCAAAAATATAAGATCACTTTCCAACTTTAAAAGATCTCAGCCAGGAATAAAATATTCTCGCCGCGTCCTAGGTATTCGCCTCGGTCGAGTCGGCCTCTCTGGATCACCTCGGTCGAGATGAATCTCTGGTCAACCGAGGTGACTCAGAACTGGATGTAGAATCTCTCAAAACTGGTCCAAAGTGAATCTTTAATTCATGGCTATGCTTCCTGGATGTAGCTCCAAATGACTCATGACTCCTTTTGCTCCTTTTTGATGCAAAACATACCATATTACCTGCAATTACAACGAAACTAGGTGTAGACCTCGATTCTCGCAAAGGTAGATGAAATGGTAGTAAAATCACATAATGTACATACAAACATGCAGATTATGAAAGATAAAACGTCCAAACAAACCCAAAAATATAGACTATAATTCATGCTATCACATTTGTTCGAAGGAAAATGTGACACCGATATCTACTTAGCTTGGGAAGTTAAGGTAGAACAAATCTCGACTTTTCACCACGTCCTTGAAGGGGGAAAGGTATAGTATTCTAAGCTTGAATTTACTAATTATACTTTAACTTGGCGGACTGACCTTGTAAAGGAGAGAAGTCGGAGTCTAGATGTGGAGAACACTATGTGGGCCCACATGAAGGCAGTCATGAGAGTTCCACCCCATTACAAGAGGGAACTACGAAAAAGGTTAGAAAACCTAAAGCAAGGAACAATGAGTGATGAAGAAGCATATAGCATCATGAAAATAGAAATAGTTCGAGCCGACGTATATGAGAAGGAATAATCCGCCATGGCTCGGTACCTAAGGATTCTCTATCTTCTTTGGCAAATGAGGACGGTTTGTACGCCTACTCCAACATGACCGATTTGATTCATCTAGCAATTCAAGTCAAAAGGAAGATAAAGGACAAGGACAAGAACCAAGACTGCCGAACCACGCCAACATGGAGGAACAGTCAAAGTAAGGACTCCACACCAACCAGTCGCAAAGTCGGAGCTCCATCAAGGAGTCGAGCGGCCACAATGCCTCAAACCCCCACGCCAACACTGTAACACCCCAAATCCGTGGGACTCGGGATGCTACGGGCAGAGACCTCACAATGGGTTTGACCCTTAGCCTGACAACAATTTCACCGGATCTTGCAACAAGACAAAAATAAAGGCCAAAACCGAAATACATTTTTATGAAATGAAAGGAAACCCGAAAGAATACAAACAACGGACTTCAGTCAAAAACAACTCCAAAGACCAAACGTCATACACGCGGAATACAAAATAATAAAAGAAGAACAATACACAACCCGACTCGAACCAAAACACCTCCTAAAACGTACGGAACCCCGGCTGCCCATTCTTCCGGATCTCTCGGCCGCATTCCTAACCTACAAGGCAATCTACAGCATCGGTATAAAACCGTTAGATAATATTCAAAGCATTAGAATCAATGGTAATGGCACACACACACACACAAATAACCATAAACACACAATATACTCCAAAAAAACACACAAGTCCGGTTTATTATATTTTTATTATTAAGTCATATCCTATTACTAATTCAACTTTCGTTTGTGACACGAGAATCACCGCATGATCTCGCCTCGGTCCCTACTCACCGTCAAGGAATGACACTGATGCATCTGGCCGTCTACCTACTCGGGCTAGTCGCCGAGAACCCCCTAACTCTCCGCAAGAGCTACGCAATGTTGTCACCGCCCGCTATCATACACTTGGGACAAATATCATACACTCTTTATTCCCTTAGGAAGAAGCCCACAACCTGTTCACAACAAGATATGTATCAAAACTCACTCAACTCTAAAAGTCTAAAGCCTTTCCACAAATGATCTACGCAAAATCATTTGACTCTCATTCTAGGACCGCATCCTAGAATCTGTAACGCTCGCATCTCACTCAACACATGAGGAGATCTCTCAACAGCCTACTAACTCTCATATGATCAAACTCAACAACCAAGAGCAATGTAAAAGCCTATGAGGTCCAACATGCTCAACATACTCAAATCCATCACTACATCGAGCCTTAAGGGCTCCTAGGTTCTTAACCACTAGGTGGCATTCTCGAGCTACTATAGGCCATCCTAGGCATACTACTAACAAGATATAACCTCAAAGATAAGGAAGGAACAAAGAGAAAGGGAGAAGAGAAGCCTATTGGTGAAGAAAACGCTGCCGCGGAGACAAGTTGGCGCGACTGCGTGTTGAAGGTCACGGCCCCCACGAAACTGTGCATCCGTCCCCGCGGCGCCTAGCAATCCTTTTGCCGCCCCCGGCGCTGCTCACCGTCCCTGCGGTTTACTGAATCCGCCCCGCGGCTGAACTCCAGAAACAGTGTCTTCTTCGTCTTCGATTGTGGATCTTGAGCTTCAATGGCCTCCTTCTCTTGCTGGGTCTTCTCCAAACATCATCCACGGTATATAGGCTCTCCCTCACGACCTAATCGAGCCAAGAACACACACATGCACAGGATTCAACAAGAACCCTCTTCTAGAGCTTCCTCCATTGCCATGGAGAAGAAGAGAGAAGAAGAAGGGAAAACCGCAGGAAAGAAGAATAGGAGAAGAAGGAAAGCTTACCACACCGAATCTGAAGTTATCTCCTTGCTGGCTACACCACAAGAGATCCAAAGAGAGAAATGAAGAAGGAACCACAAGAGAAAAAGAGAGGGGTGCAAACTAACGTGAATGAGAAAGAGTGAGAGGAGATAGAGAGAACAAGGCTGAAAAGGTGGAAAGGAAACAAGGGGTCAGCTGACCGCTTGTCACCTCAAGCTAGGAACGAGGGGTCGGAAAGCGAAAGGGGAATAACGAAGAGTCGGTACAAGATTTTGGAATAAATTCCGACACTCAGTACCCCGTGCCTATCGGAAAACTGAGCCGCGCACTCGGGAAGATCGATAAACCATTCGACAACCGGAATAAAAATTCCGGATGTTACAAACACCTCAAGAAAGTAACCCTTCTAACCCCACTAGATCTAGGGACATTACTTGTTTTAAATGCTAGGTAAATGGACCTATGACAAGAGATTCTCCCAACAAACAAACATTGATAACTAGTGATCAGGGCCAATACGAAATAAGATCCAAGCAGGAAGATGAGACCGGACGAACCACCCACCAAATGAACTAGAGAGTGGTGAAGATCCCCTCGAGTTCGAAAAGGGAGCATGTCTACTCACCGATAAGGTTCTAGACAAGCCATCTTCCAGTGAAATCAAACCCACTAGAAGAAGAAAGCTCTTAGGGCGGCCTTCCCGGAAGAAGAAACCGTAAAATCAAACCCACTAGAAGAGGAATAGCTAGAGACTTCCCGGAGATATAAGATCAAGATGCTAAAATCATTACAACTACACCCATAGATTTTGTATCAAAAGATGGTCTTGTCGTTCTTCCATTCGTTGCAGCTATCAATGAAACCAAAGTTCTAGAGATCGAGTGTACAATCATTCCTCTAAGAAATTAAACGACTAGATGGAGAACCTATTCCACACTAGATGCTGGATCCAAGGAAAGATTTGTAACATGATAATTGACACTGGAAATTGTAGTAATTTGGTCAGTCTTGATGATGTGCAAAAGTTACAACTCGAAACTAGTCACCATCTACGAACATACAACTTGGATGGATGAATGATTGCGGAGAGCTGAAAATCAAGAGACAAGCCAAAATCTCGTTCAAAAAAAGCTTATGTGGACACCATTATATGTGACAACGCTCCTATGCATGCTTGTCACATTCTACTAGGTAGGCCATGGAAGTACGATAGAGAATTAGAACATAAAGCACGAACCAACAAGTATTGTATTACTTTCAAAGGGAAAATTTTTGTGCTGAAACCAATGATGCTTGATGAGGTAGTCAGTTATTGTGAGAAGAAAAAGAATGAGGAAGTTACGGAAGAGGCCGAAAAATTCGGACTCATGACTGAATAAAGGATAGCTGTTAGAACGCCAGGATTCATCACGGATCTCAATGATATATCACCAAAAAGGAACCCTAACTATAAACGGCTAATTGTCCGATCTTCAAGTTCATCTTCAGGGAATTCTTGACATTCATGTAGGACATGGGCATGCTAAACACCCTAATTGAGCATATGTGATTGATATTTGACGTCTATTAGGACATTCCTTGATCCCGTGTAGCTACTTATTGGCATGCCTTGTGCATCTGCTTTAAGTATGAAGGGTATCACTGCAATTATATGTTTACTAACAACATTAAACTACTAAATCCTAATGTAGGCATTCCAAGACACTAGCTGAAAAAGAATTCTTGTCACTCTGAGATGAGAACTTTAAATTACAACAAGATAAATTTATATCCTTCTCTAATAGAATGTGTGTACTTGTCTTTCATTTAGGTACATTACTTCAGGAACCATCCCAAGACGAGACAATTCAAGAAGACTTGGATTCGAGGTCGAATCCTTCCAAAGGAGGAGGGATGATGTAGAAGCATCATCGGAAGCACCTCTAGGACCTGGACGCAGCACAGGAGTAGCTCATAAGCTAGGAAGACTCAACACAAGAGTGTCTAAGGAGATGGTTGTAGGAACATTTATAGGACTAGAACTTAGCTCAGAAGCAACTCAGGAGCAGGGAGCCCTAAGACTTGTAAGGAAGATGAGGAAGCCAATGATAAAAGAAGGCATGGTCAAATGGGACTCAAACAGAAGGAGGAAGGTCTACATACTATCCGGACGAAGAGAAATATGACGCACCATAAAAACAAGGAGGCCTCGAGTGCATCAATACATGAAAATGTACTCACTAATAGCAAAGAGGAGAAGAGACTCTAAGAAGAACCGTTACTCAGCAATAGAAGATCGGGACCCACATGCAAGATCACCCCAACACTCGAGCACATCTACACATACACGTACGAGAACACAATCATGCACCAAGGAGGTACGTATCCATGCATGAGTATTTTTGCGGGCTTTTAATTATATTTTCTTCCCAAGTTATTTTATTTATTTTTATAAATAAATTAAGTCTTCTAATATGGAAGTTTAAAGATAGAATTGAAAATCATATATTTAGAGATGCTTGAGGCCCAACCTTAGAAGATCTAATATTATTAGAAGATCGATCTTATTTTATTATTTTGCTAGATTTAGATCATATCTTCAACGGGCTAGATTATAAGGCCCATTATAAGGCCCCTATAAATTAGGAGGTCGCGACTCTTATTTTATCATCATGAAATAAAATACATTTTGGTTTAGCACGTTGTGTAATTTTTGTGGTGTCTACCATCGTCTCCACGTGTGGGGAGCAAACTGAGTAAAAAACGGCTTATTTTCTATGTTTATAATTAGGGTTGTGTTTTGCCATGATTTTTCTTGTGGATTTCACGTTTACAAATTCACACATGTTAAATATATGAGTTTATTTGTATTAAATACAATTTAATAATGTAATACTCTTAGTCAAAGTTTTTAACATTTTTTACTAGGTTTCAAAGATGAAATAGTTTTAACAAAGATTTGAAACAATTGTAATGAGATCATCCATACATTCAGCTCAAATTTAAAAACACTAGTTGTGAGATAGATTCATACATACAACTCAATTTCAATCAAAATATCCTTGAAAACTAAAATTGACCAAGTTATTGCTAAAAGCAAAGCCCGAAAAGCTTCTTCAATAACCGAGCTAGAAACTTGAGAAACCTCATTGTCCACCAAGCAACATGCCCTACAAGAAGTAGCCCCATGACGACAAGCCAAACACCCAAACTATATCCAAGGACATGGTTCATAATATTTTGATCTCCATCAGGTTCCAAAGCTTTCAATGAGACCCAATAAGCGGATGTCATGGCGGTTATAGCGACCCACATCGTCACCATAATGAAAGCGATGAAGAAACGCCTACAAGGCAAGCCGCTTATGAGCAAGAGTATACTACTCATAGATGCTACTAACCCAATTGTGTTAAGAACAAGAAAAACATTGTATAATGACTTGTTGTTTTGAGCCATAACGGGTGAGCCGGGTTTAGGTGATGTTGTGTTGCTAGTCGGGTCTTGGCCTTGCCATGATCCACCGGGTGGGCTTATTCCGGCTTGGAAAGCCATTGTGGCGATCAAGGAAGATACAACCATAAGAGCACTCCGTTGGCTCTCAAGCCAATTGAAGTGGTTATCTTTTTCCTTTTCTTGTTTTATGTCTTTGGATGGTAACACTTTGAATTGTTTGAGTATCAACTTCACTTTGTGATCGTTGTTGGGATCCTTGTGGCTTTGGGTAAGTATGTCCATTGCCGTCAAGCCTTTTGCATTAAAGGTATTGTGGTTGATTCTCCCGGTACTAAGCAAGAATCGAACAATCTGCACAATAAATTATATCATTTAAATAGTAATTGAAAACATGAATATAAGCTACTTTAGGTTATGCATCTAGTAGTAATTGAAAACATCATGCAAAAGGAAGGTTATTGTTATAATATGAAAATAAATCTAGGTATACCGATACGATGGGTCAAGGATCGAGCGAAAAATGTTAATTTTTTTTTTTTATCATGGGTTAAATATATGCTATTTGTACAAGGATTGAGGACTATATCTAGGTCAAGAGAAAAATTAGTTTTTTTTACTATATTACCATTGGGTTCAAACTTTTATTTGAACTAAAAAGTTGTATATCTTTGGAGTAGTACTTATGGGTTTACTAGTTCCGAGTAAAAATTTGGGAATACTCATGTTATTTAAATGCCAAAGTTGTGCGTCGAGATGCATCTTCGACGCCGGGAAGAGATTGCTTCGTCGCCACTATAGAATGTCGTTGGGAGGAGATTGTTTCATCGCCGTGCATCCTCGGAGATTGCATATGTCTTTACGTCGGGAGGAGATTGCTTCGTCATTGGTAGCAGAGGAGGGGATGCTCCATAGATTGTGGAGGTTGTCGTTGTATAATCTCGATCCACCAAATCCATTCTTCGAAAAATGGTAGTTATCTCGATGAATCTCACTATGGATGTAGATCTGGGAGGAGGAGGAGATGGTGATGAATTAGGGATATGAGCTATTAAACAATATTTTCTCTCCGATTTATTTTAACTAAATAAAAATATCTTAATAGAAGAGGGACCTATTTTGAATCTCCAACATATAAAAAAATCTTATTAACTCAATTATATCTAATATGATGAAATAATATCATGGGATTCATTGTTTGCATATTTGTGGTGATCCTTGGCTTTGGAATTATCTCACTACTGATATACTTGATTAAATTTTAATTGCTTTTGTTACCTTCGATCTATAATCCCCTTATTTTCTCCCTTATTTGTTATTTCCCTTTTTTTTTTCTATAAAATTAATTACACACTCATAACTTCATTATCCTAATGTTCGATCTCAACCGTTACTACAACCGCATCTTTTTATTTATTTTGCGAGATCTAGATTCAGATCTTAGAGCTTATTAAATTAGGCGACGTTGTTGGGATGTTTGAAACACGTTGATTGTGATTTTAGTTAACTATATAGTCCTCCTTTCTATCATTTCTTTTTGTCTTTGATGTCAAGGTTCGAACCGTTATTTGCATCACTAGAGCGACTTGATCAACATACACAATTGACTCGATCATCACTTATAGATTGTCTCAACGTCCATAATTGATCGTCCCCACCTTTTTAGATATGGACATTGAAGGATCAACCGAACCTATTGAGACAGCCAAACCAATAAATGTGGGTATGTAGCGGCGAGTATCTAATCAACAAATCGAGAGCATATTAGAGAAAACTGTGTTCCGCTTCCAAAAGGATTGGTCTCAACGACTTAACAGCGGTTTATGTGTATACGATACAAGGATTGCTAGATGTAGAATATTTAAAAAAAACCATCCTACGAAAGCTCGGATATCTACAAGGATCAAACAAGGAGATAGAACAACAACATACTTCTATTAAAGGAAAGTACATTTGATGATAAGGTACTTCTCTTTAACTCTCGACTCTATATATTTCCAAGGAATTGAAGTCGATTGGAGCGGACTACATCATGTACAAAAGATCTACCCATCTCTTGTTGTGTAATCAGTCGAGTCAATTAACATTCTTGATCGACCAAATATGCATGCATTGATCGATACCATTGGTTGTCTCAATCATGTATAATTCTATGCATTCATGTTTCTTCTCTACACCGACTTAACTCCCCTCCAATTTTACTTGATTGATCCCTTTGATCGGCTCGACCATTTGTTATCCTCACTTATTTTGCTCGATATTCCTTTATTTTGTTTTGATAGACTCCGTCATTCTTCTAGATCGGCTCGATCAAGTTTATTATGTTAAAATGTTCATTATAGCCTAGGATTAGATTGAGTTGGATGATGTTGACTTCCTAGTAAATATGATATTTAAGTATGGTTATATATATATATTCTCATGACACTTTAGAGATTGCTCTTGACTATATATATATATATATATATATATATATATATATATATATATATATATATATATATATATATATATATATATATATCATTGAGTTATTAATTGATGAAAGTGATATGATTCCTTGACATACATTTTGAGGCATCTTAAAGCCTTTGGACATTATCATATAAGTGTCTACTTCTTTCACTAGCATTCCCTACTATTCGATTTATTCTCTAGAACTTTTGATTGACTACTTTTTGAGACTACAATTTTATATCAGTTTATGTGATATGAATATGATAAAGACGTTTTTTTTAGCATATTGTTTCTATTCACTACTTATATGATTGTCCATATTATTAGCTTTTTCAGACATGATTGACCTTTTCTTTATAGCTTCGTAAAATTTATCCTTACCCTATGTTTAGCCTCATTTTATCCTATCCAAAAATTAGGATAAAGAAAATAATGTGAATAGAGAAGATGATGAAATTCAAGTAATTATAATTGAAAAGTGATTATATACAATGCATGTGGAATGATCACGGTGTAGGTTGTTGATGCATAATATATATAATGTTATAGGTGGTGGTGTATTTAAAAGAAAAGGGAATTTACATGATTATTAATGTGGTTGTACATCACTTGGAAGTAGTTTGCGGAAAAGGAAATGGTTACCAAAGCACAAAGTGCTTTAAGTGACGACAAGTGTTGTGTTGAAAAGATTTGAGTGGAGTATGAGAGCATTGTGAAATGGTGAGAAGAAATTACACTCGATCTAGACATTGAGTTTGGTTTGGGCTAAACCGTCAAACCGGTCCAAACCGGCGGTTTAGGTTTTCCGATTTGCGGTTTAGGTTTAGTCGGTTTAATCGTCGGTTTGGTTTTTTTTTTAAAAAAAAAATGGACCAAACCGGCGGTTTAGGTTAAACCTAAACCGCCGGTTCGCAAACCTAAACTGTAGATTTAGATTTGCGACCCATGTCTAACTCGATCGGCGCGATTGAGTACGAAATGTGCTAGTTCCTAAATTTAAGCACCATGTGGCCTAATAAAATATTTACCCTTTACTAATGTCCCATACCACATTATGACCTTATAAAAAAAATCTATTATAATGAATTTGTATAAAAATGCAAAGTTGAGATTAAGAAAGATTTGGTAAGTTTATGGTAAGATTGGCCCGGCCCAATAACCGGTGCCACAAGTTCTATTGAACAGGGCCCCGGATTTTAGGAGGCCTCTAAATTAATAAAAAGTAACAAATGTACCAATTGGTTTACTTGCCCAGCTGGTAACAAGTGTATCATTTCACTTGTTTGGTCTTGAGGTCACATGTTCGAGCTTTGGGGGGCCTCTTATCACTTTTTATTTTTTTTTAACTTAAAATAATTTAGTGTTTATATTTGTTTCCTTTTAATTTCGTTTTCAATTTATTTGTATTACTTTAGTGTTTAATTCTTCCGGATTATTTATTTTAATTCTTCCATATTATTTCAATTTTATTGAATTATGTTTCAACATTTAAAATATAGTTTATTAAATATTATTGATTTATTAAACTATGTAACAACATTTTAATTCAAATAAATGCATCTAATTTTTTTGGCACAGGGCCTCCAAATTCAATGAGACGGCCCTGGGTAAGAATAGTTGTATGTGTTGAGATTGACCGTTATTGCATATCCCCTAAACACAAATGGTGAGAAGTTTATACACATATGATGGAGAGGTCTTGAAACTATTGATCTTAATCTTGATTTGCTTGATGACTATGATTTGTGTAATGAAGATATTTAATTTGAGAATAGTTACATGTATTGTTATATCTTTTTAGTTGAGACATGATGTGGTCTACAAATCTTATTTGATGGCAGTAAGGTTTAAGTATGTGGTACTTTTTTTTTATGTCATCTTGATATGTATTTTTTTCATGTGCATTTGCATACATAACCATAAAAATTAGTGTAGTTTTGCATGGCTTAAGATAGAATCCGTTCATATTGTTATTTTAGATGTCTACACAAGCTTTTTAATGTGTTTCAGGCATTCGATGCCTTATTGAGTATCATTTGGAGTAAAATTGAAGAATTATCTACATCAAGCTAGAGTTCACCTTGTAATCAAGATGATTGATACAAAGACTTTATCGGTTAAGAACCAAGAGCAAGGGAAATAAATAAGATATGCATTTTATGCAACAACGAATCAAGCCAATTAGTCATATGGATCGAGTCGACAAATAGAACTGGATTGAGCCGATCGCTAACATCGATCGGTTCGATTGAAGCCAATTATAGTTAACTAACAAGTACATGACAACCTATCCAAACATTGTGTTTAACATTAGATCGGGTTTGTCTTCACTGATCGGGTGACTTACTCTATTGGATTAAGTTGATCAACGACATAATTCAAGCTAATCACATTTTCAAGTTTCCTCTTGATGCCCAGCAAGTTCAAACTTCAAGCGCATCAAGAAGAAACATTTTTTCCCCACCTAGTTTGGTTAAATTTTGCCTTATCCTATATATTGGATGTTTTTAGGTCATCATTGAATTCTTTTGACTTTCACTAAAGTTTATTCTTTGTAGTATTTCCCCTTTAGAAGGGATCTATTGATAGTAATGTAAACTCCTTATTTTGAAGTTGGAGAATCCAACTTGTATTAAGAATTGATTGTTGTTATTCAGTCATGTTAGTTTGATGATTAATTATATGTATGTAATCATAGGTCTTATTATAATTTAGTCAAGGTGTGAAAGTTGTGTTTTAGATTATTTTATAGGTTCTAAGTAAACCTGAGAAGAGTAGGGTTGACCAATTCGGGTAAAAAAGCGGATATGGTAGAGGCTCAAGGCCTGTTCAGGACGGAAGTCCGGTTCGGACGGGTACAAACAAAGGTCCAAACCCGTCCGGGCTAGGAAACCTACCCAAAATCTAGTTTTTTTTTTTTTTAATTTGTGTTTTTTTATTAAATATAATAAATATAAAGGTAGATAATAGGATTTGGACCAGATACCTGTAAGGTTTTATTAACATGTCTTCACAACCATTGAACTACAATGATTTTGTGTACTACTTTAATTTTTTTTACATTTTATATGAATATTTTATCATAATAAAATTAATCCTAGGCCCAAAGCCCAACTTTGAAGGATATGGGCAAGGATACATGCCCGGATCCGGTCCGTAAAACATGAAAAAAATCATAATCCAACTCGAGTTCAGATTTGTACAGATCTAGCTTTAAGTGCGCAAAGGTTAATACTTACAAAGCCAAAACTAAGTTATGCATATGGATACAAAAACATATATTGATTTTGGATTTGAATCCCGAAATCAAAACTAAGTTACTCATTTTGGTTCTCATAGTAGAAACTTAGTTCCACATCTAGCTAGTTCCCAAAACCGAATTTTAATTAGCTTTTTCCATTTGGAAACCGTAAATATACACAATATGCGGAATTTTCTTTTGTTTTTGGGCCCATATGCGAGATTGTCTTATTATGTCAGCTTTCAATCGGTTTCCAAACGACTTCGGCATGTGCGTAATTGAGTTCCACTTTGGGTCTTATAGGGTCATTTGTAACTATCACCCCTTAAATGACTTACTGCATAACAACAATGAATTGAGTTCCACTTTGGGTCGTATGATGGTAAAATGAAAGGAATAGAGAGACGGGTGATATTTTGGTAACCAAGAACAATTAATTAGTTTTTCTTTGCAATGAACCTATTTAACGGGTGATATTTTGGTAATGGAATACATTTACATGGTGTTTTTTTCAAATGATCCTATTTAACGGGTGATTATCGATAATTTACTCTAAAAATAATTTTTTTTCTCAAAATATTAATTTATGGATAGTATAATTGTTGAAGATCATACCAAAATATTAAAAAAAAAACACAAGGTAATATCCTTGGTTATAAATCGAAAAAATTCTCTAGAAACAATTTGATTTACTAGGCTTTTTTTAGTTTTGTGTTTAGTAAATGTACCCTTGAGAGAAGAGTTTGAAAATAAATACAAAAGGTTGGGTATATTTACTTAATTGAAACATTAAAATGCCTAGTTACTACTCTAGTTTTTCAAAAAGGCTTAATTACCAAAATTGCTCAAAAATCTATACGTTGATGTCACCGTCTGGAATTTTGCAAAAATCAAAATGACAAAATGTGGTTAGATTGCGTAACTCAGTGTTTAAAGAAAATCTATGATGTTTTTAAATTCCCAAATTTAATATAAAGGGTTGTCTTAGGGTGCTTTATTGTAAATAAATAAAAAATAGGGATGGATCGTAATATTATACGTGAATTGACAAATTACTTTGGCGTGGACTAATTGTGTCTCCTGGTCCTGGGTCCTGCCCAGCCCTACCATCTTTGTAATTCTGAATTTTTGCCCCAATACAAAAGGCAATCATCTACTCTCTTAGAGAAAAATATCTTCTTAAACTATTTTTCTATTTTAAGAAATATAAACCTACAAAATAAATAAATAAATAGGTGCAACTAGTTTATTAGATTTAAGGCATAAGTTCCAAAAATGCTTTAGTCATTTTTAGAGTTGATATACAAGTTAGTCGGGTTCAGCTTCTCGGCTCGTTTATAAACGAGCCGAACTTGATCATGTCAATGCTCGGCTCATGCGGGTAAAACTCGGCTCGTTAACACTATATGAACTTATTTTTAGACGAGATGTTCGGACTCGACTCGAGCTCAGATCGTTTATAAACAAGCTGACTCGGCTCGTATAACACCCCTATAGTCAGTTTGACGTATTTAAGGTATTTTTAGTCATAATATTTCATTAGAAAAAGAAAATAATAAGCTAATTAAAATGAAATACACAAATAAAAGAAAGGAAAAGGATAACCTCAGGTTGTTTGTTGGCCACAGCAAGATGCAAAGCGGTATTACCCTCATCATCGGCACCATTCAACATCTCAGCATCACCAACTCTATTCACAACCAACTTCAAAGCCTCATCTTGATTATACTTAACACACAAGTGGCAGATAGTCTCTCGGGTCCCACCAACCATTGGCCCCACTCGTTCCCTAGCCGCACCCGGAACGAGCCTCAACAGCTCATCGAGCACGTGGAGCTGACCCTTGACAACCGCAACATGAACCGGGTTCATCCCATGCATGTCACGAGCAAAGCACGTGCTAGGGCTGATCGAGACGAGGCCTCTCACGAGCTCGAGGTGCCCGTACTTTGACGCTAAGTGGAGAGGCGATGATTTTGTGGGATCGACTTCCTCTGCGAGACTAGGGTTTATACGAAGGAGCTCCCACGCGAACTGCACGTGACCGAACTTGCATGCCACGTGGAGAGCTGTCGTTGATCTATGGATGAGAAGAGGATCTCTTGTGAGTAAGGCTTGCAAGAGGGTTAGGTTTCCTTGTAAAGCTGCATCGTGTAGCTGTTGGTTCATGTTATCCTCCATGATTTTTTTACAAGGCTTCCTCTTTAGAGCTTAGGTTTTGTAGGTCTCTTTTTATGACCATATGATTACGTTGAAAACTCAACTGAAGGTGCCACGAAAGTTCATGGACTTGTAGCTTTCTTTATATGATAGTGATTTAAAATTAAAAAAAAATACTAAAATTTCGGTTTGTGTCCCTCTATTTTAGATTTTTTTGAATGATTTTCTTGAATTTTATAATTTTTCGTAATACATCCTTATATCATCGAGAAGTTAACTTTTGGAGGGAAAAAGAGGAAAAGATGATTATTATTAGTTAGTTATTGTTAGTAGTCATTTTAAAGGTATATGAAATATTGTGGAATGAATAATTTATCTTTTTATTCTATTAAAATATTAATAAATGTTAATTTATAAATAGTAGAACGGTATAATTCAAAAAGGTATAAAATTTAAGGACACTATCTGAAAAATAAAAAACTCTTAAGCAAGCTTCTAGGTTGTTTAGAACACCATATTAAAAAATATCAAAGAATTGTACTAACCAAACCCAAACTAAATATTATGCTTTGTTCAACTTTGAATGTAGGAATCTTAAAGCTTGACTTTTTATTTTTAAAATTTATATCTCAAGAATTCTTTAGTTTTTTTTAATCAGTTGTTTAAAATTTTCATGATGTTTAAAGTTGACTAATATAAGTCCTTCAATTTTAAACCTTATTGATACAAGTCAATGGAAGCATCTATATATACTACTAAAACAGCACCCATTTTGTCCACGTGTCAACCTCTAACGCCGTTCACGTCAGCTTTTTTCCAATTTATTTACAGATTTGCCACAACGTATTTACAGATTTGTCATTAATTATTTTATAAGAAAATTTTTTATTAGAATTTGTAAACAGTCATCATGCCACGTCAATTTTGTTAAAATAAATAATTAAAAAAAATAAATCTACCTATCCACCAATCAAAATTAACAAAATGATCTATTGTAACTCGATTTGTTGAGAAAGTCTAACGCAAATCTTTTAACAAGATTTGACACATTTGTTTAATTTAAAACTAAATCAAATTTTTCTCCTCTATCTAAATCTAAGTAAAAGTGATAATATATTAAGGTATAAATATAATACTCGAATAATAATCTTTGTAATAGAATTTTAATTATGTTCTTTTATTTATTTTAAAAAAATTAATCCTCATATGTTAGTCATATTAATTAATAAAAAATAATTTTTACTATAAATTGATATCAACTATATGATGCATGAAAGTGAAAATATAATATTTATTTAGACAATCCCGCACAAGGTGCGGGCACTAAACTAGTTGAAAAGAATAAACAACATACAAATTACATTTTATTGATAATTTAGTACACCTTTAATAAAACTATCAAGCATTATATAAATTAAAATTAGATACAATATTTAAAGTATTACAATAAATAACGGTAAATCTATGTGATACCAATACATACGAGCGGGCATATATATATATATATATATATATATATATATATATATAGAGAGAGAGAGAGAGAGAGAGCACCCTTGTGGATAGGAATGATGAGAGTTAGGATGGTGACACGTGACATGCCACGTCACCATTTTTTTTTTTTTTTTTCCTGAAAATTTTTTTAAAAAAGGGTGACGTGGCATGCCACGTGTCACCACCACAAAATGTGTTCATAGTTGTAAAAAAAACGTTGTTCATATTTTTACAAGTATGTGTTCATTGTTTTTACAAATATGGTGTTCATGAATTTTAAAGTAAGTGTTCATGATTTTTAAAGTAAGTGTTCATGGTTTTTAAAGTAAGTGTTCACATTTATTAATAATTGTTCATTTTTTCCCAACACTAAATGTTCATTTTTGTAAAATTTTTTTATTTATTTCAAATCGTGTAAAAAAAATATGATGCTCATTATTTTACAAGTGTGTGTTCATAATTTTCAGAGTAAGTGTTCATATTTTTCAAAGTAAGTGTTCATAATTTTATTAATGATTGTTCATTTTTTTGTTATAGGTAGTGTTCATATTTTTATTATTAATTGTTCATTTTATGGTGGTGCCACGTGGCATGCCACGTGGCACCACCACGGCTGTCCTAATTCCTATCCACGAGGGTCCTCCTCACTTGAACCAGAATATATATATATATATATATATATATATATATATATATATATATATATATATATATATATATATATATATATATATATATATATATATATATATATATATATATATATATATATATATATATATATATATAGAGTATAGATCCTATGAGAACACCCCCTAACGTGAGAACATGAGAACAGATTCGTAATTATTATTAGTTTTGTTACGAATGTGCGATATCGTTTATTGTATTATTCGTAGTTATTGTTGGTTGAGTGGATTATTCGTAGTTATTGTTGGATTCCTAATTATTATTATTCGTAGTTATTATAATTTTTGATATCTACTCTAAATCTCAACCCTTAATACTCACATTCAACGGTGTACGATTGTTCTCATGTTCTCACGTTAGGGGTGTTATCATGGGAACCACACCCTATATATATATATATATATATATATATATATATATATATATATATATATATATATATATATATATATAGATAGATAGATAGATAGATAGATAGATAGATAGATAGATAGATAGATAGATAGATATAGAGAGAGAGGCCGGTTCCGGTGAGGAGCACCCTTGTGAATATGAATGAGGAGAGCTAGAATGGTGACACATCACCGTTTTTTACAAGTATGTGTTCATGGTTTTTAAAGTAAGTGTTCATGGTTTTTAAGTAAGTGTTCATTTTTTAAGAAGTCATTATTCATATTTATTAATAATTGTTCATTTTTTTCCCAACACTAAATATTCATGTTTTAACACTAAATGTTCATTTTTGTATTTTTGTAAAAATTTTCTGTTTTGTTTCAAATCGTGTAAAAACTATGATGTTCATTATTTTACAAGTGTGTGTTCATTTTTTTAATAGTCAGTGTTCATAATTTTATTAATGATTGTTCATTTTTTGTTATAGGTAGTGTTCATTTTTTTAATAGTCAGTGTTCATAATTTTATTAATGATTGTTCATTTTTTTGTTATAGGTAGTGTTCATATTTTTATTACTAATTGTTCATTTTGTGGTGGTGACACATGGCATAAAAAAAACGGTGACGTGGCATCACCATAGCTCTCCTAATTCCTATCCACAAGGGTGCTCCTCACTTGAACCCGATATATATATATATGACCCATCCCTTTTCTTTAATTTATATTTTTATCACTATTAATAATGTATACACAATATTTTTTTATTTCTTTAATTTATATTTTTATCACTATTAATAAAATTTTAAAATTTATATCTGACCCATCCGTTTTCTTTCGCTTTTCGGTGTTATTTTTATTGTGTTGGGACCTACACAAATTTGATCATGACCCATCTTATATAGGGTGTGTTTGGTAAGAGATGGAGGTTATTTTAAAGATTAATATAGATGAGGTTTATTGGGGATTCTATGTTATGAAGAGATCATAAGATTAAAAATAAATGCGGTGTTTGGTAGGAGTTTTTTAATGGATTTATTTAATATAAATTTACAATATCACCCTCAATAATCTAGAGTTACTTCTTCTTCATTCTCGTATATGGAACCAACTGCGTGATAGGCACAGCAATAAACAAGTGATAGCCAATTTTGGTTCGTTGGAGGACTCATTTATAATGGTGAAGAAAGAACGAAGAACAATATTAGCGATTTGTTTTTCTCATCCGTCAGGAACTTTTGTTTTTTAAGGGTATGTGTGGAATTGTAAATCATGGGAGAAAATTAATCTTCATTAACCTTGGTGATATGAGGTTATATTTTATATACCAAACACACCCCTAGAATTGTCAATGTGAAAACTCTTATAATTTAAAGCAAAATTGTATATATGTACGTTATAGCCAAAAAAAGTCATTCGTGAGGTACATAAGTGGCTCTTCATGACAAACTTTCAAATAGTAACAAGTTCAGCTTCTGGGTCGACCAAATAAATGGGTCATGTGCTCTTTTACCTTCGCCCTTTGAATAATTCGGATCTTCATATATGTTAGGTTCTTGTCAAAGGCAATAACTAATCGAGTTAACAAAGAAACATGATAATACTTTGGGTGTTAAGTGTAAATGTTGAGGGTGGAAAAATGTTTAACATCGACAATATGATATTGTGTGGATCTAATATATAAGTTTTAGAGCTACTCCTCCTATTTCCAATTAGTTTTAGATGAAACCGGGAAGACTTGTGTGTAGGTTCACTTTAACGTGCCTCCCCTTCACGTCTTAAATCCGTTAGATATAAAAAGATAAATCAACAGTATAAGGCTTTCTCGACGGATATGTAGCCAACTCCATCTTGATAAGATGGATTCTTCAAGTGTTATTGATCCCTCATTGCACTAGCTAACCTTACTTACTTCAACGTTTTTTTTTTGGTGAAAGATGCGGAGAGCCGACAAGGTCTCCGATCAATTATTCATTAATAACGGCTAACAAAAAATAGTCCTACGGTTCGCCACACCGCGGGCATCGTTCTTCAAAAAAACAAATAAACTGTCCGGAGGGTTCTGAATATAAAAAATGCCTAAAGGATAATTAGAAGCAATGTAAGCCAAATGATCAGCTGAAGCATTAGCTTCGCGAAAAGTATGTCGGATCTGAACGAGTCAGTTCCTACGGATGAAGCCTTGGCACATTGATACCAGACTGAAGAGTGGATGATAGTTGGGGATCGACCGATTAACAAGTTTGATGACCAGTTCCGAATCTAACTCCACCATAAGTTTACGGAATCCCTTATCCCAAGCAGTACGAAGGCCAAAATAAAGTCCCCAGAGCTCCGCCATCGGGACCGTACAAGGCCCGATATTCATTAATAAGCCGCATAACCATTGACCATTTAAGTCTCTGAAGAGTCCTCTTGCCGAGGCGCTGCCTATATCTTGCCTAACGGAACCATCGGTATTCAATTTGTTCCAACCTTCAGAAGGAGCCGTCCAATTAACGAAGATTGAAGTCTTCAAAATAGGGGCCCTGAGAGAATTAACATTGTTTTTGGCACTCACAATGCTCTTGGAATAAGCAGCTATCAAAGCCACCTTGCAGTTAGGATAAGCAACACCCCTGAAGATCGATTCATTCCGCCATTTCTAGTACCACCATAGGGTAACAGCAAAACACACATTCCAGGGGAGATTGAAAGATATTAGATCAGTGCATGCCAGATTAAATGCTAACCAGTTATGGACATCATCGGCAAAGAACCCAACCGCAACATCGACAAAGAGTAAGCTACTCCAAATATTAGCTGAACTAGGGCAGTCCCTGAAGATGTGGAGGACAGTCTCAACAACCCCAGGGCAGAGCGAGCAAGATTCGTCTGCCGACATATGCCTCTTGGCGCGTTCAGCATTCATCAACAATCGACCGTGAGCAACAACCCAAAAAAAAGCCCTAATCCGATGCGGTACATCGAGCTTCCAGATCTTGCAGAACATGGGGCTTGGGCTCACATTGTGGGCTAATTGGTGGGGCAAACATCGGAATGCAGTCGCCATAGAATACGCTCCATCACTCGCATGACGCCAGGTGATGCAATCCACATCCGAGTCCTCCTCAGAGATAGCAATATTGGCTATTTGAACCAGAGACTGAATAGGAAGGATATCTCCCAGTTTGACGCAATCCCATCCAATCCCCTCACGCTAGAAGCTCCTAACGTTGTCACCAATATCCGCCCCAGCAGGAAGCACAACTCCAACCCTAATAAAAGACTCTCACCACACCATACGTCGGTCCAAAAATAGGTAAATAGCCCATTGGACACCACCCATTTGATATCCAGCCTAAGGAGATTTGAGATAGCCCAAACCACCCCTTTCATAATATAAGAGCCCCGTTTGGGTGATTTAAAATCAATAAACCTCCTAACATCAGTAATTCCATATTTGCTTGCTAAAATAGACGCCCAAGGGGAACCCTAATTCTGGGTGAATCTCCAAGCGAGCTTACCCAGCGCAACTCGATTAGCGTCAGCCATATTACGAATCCCCAAACCGCCGCAATCAAGTGGACGGCAAACAACATCCCAAGCAACCAGATGAAGTCTGATAGCATGTATTATAGTTTATACTTCGGGGCTGGTTTAGACTTTTTATCTTCATAAATCTGCATGAATGGATGTATATTCTATGATTATATTGTTGTTTCATCTACCTTTGCAGGAATCGTGGTCTACACCTAGTTTCGTTGTAATTGTAGGTAAAATGACACGTTTTGCATTAAAATGGAGCTAAGGAGTCATTGGAGCTACATTCTGGAGCTTAAGGAAGACCTCAGGAAGCATGGAAATGATTAAGAAGATTTACTTTGGATCAGATTCGAGAGATTTCACATTTAGTTGAGATTCACCTCGGTCAGCTACAGTGTCACCTCGACCGAGGTGATCTTGAGGAGCGTCCCGACCGAGGCGAATATCCTGCCGCCGGCGAGATCTATATTTTTGGCTGAGATCTTTTATTTTTGGAAAGAAGATATCTTATATTTTTGGCTGGATTTCTGAAAGAAAGATATGATTTCTGATTGATTTATTTTGAGAGAGAGATATATATTTTATAGGAAATTATCATTTTAAGATATTTTATCTTTGGAAGATAATTCTCCTATATAAAGGGTTGAATTTTCCATAAGTTCAACCATGCTTGGAGCATCCAGCAATTGAGGGGTTTTCTAGAGGTTTTGAAGGAAGGATTGAAGGAAGTATTGAAGATTGAAGTTCAAGGAAGGAAGGAATCATAGTTGGAGTTGGCTTTTGAAGGAGTTTGTAAGATTTTTTTAGATTTCTTTTGGTTTGATTGTCTTTGTTGATTTGTGACTTGAGGAATGCAGTTTGTTTGTCATTTGATTCAGTTATTGAGACCTTTTTTTTAAGGTTTTCTTGTTCGAATATTGATTCCTTTTCCATTAAATTGATTATTGTTAACATGATGATTGTTGGCTAAGTTTCTTATGCGATTCTAGGGTGATTGGATGAAAGTTGTGGGAAAGACGATGATAGAATGATCTTAATCCCAGCAGGACCCTGAAAGCTCGAGTCTTTACCTTAACCCTAGAACACCTCACTCAGTCGTTGAACATTTCGGCCGGGGTGGAATCTGACTGAACGAGGTGACCTTTCCTGAACCGTATATGAGTTAAGTGTTTAAGTTTGCCAAATCCTATCCTTATTACACCTTTCCTGGTTCAATGCAAGCCTAGGATGAGACTTACCCGGTGATTCCTTTGTTTGTTTACCCAAGATCATGAGTGTAGGTAATAAAGGTTTATCCTTTATTGGGGTTTGAGTGTGCCTTCATCCCATCTTTGTGAGTTAGCCTGAGACTTACCCGGTAAAGGTTGATTCTATTCCCTTGGGTGGTGTGTTGGTTTGAGATTATAGTTCCTTTCCTTAGTACCTTGAGACTTACCTGGTGATAGGAGCTTTGGTTTGGGATAGTGAGTAGTGAGACTTACCCGATGATCTATTCCCACCTTAGAAACACCTTCCCTTTGCAAACTCATGAGTCGGAACCACAACTAGATGTTTTAATCCCTAGAATTCACATTTTCCCTTACTTGACTTTATATCATCTTGGATTACTTTAATTGCTTTTACTTAATTGCAATATTTGACAACCTGATTATGTGCTTTGTTTCACCTAAGTCCTTGTGATCGACCCCTGGAGTTCTTGCTTTTATTACAATTGACCCGTACACTGCGGGTTCGTATATTTGTTCAAGCATACTTCTTGGTTATAAATACTAAAGCTTGCACACACCGTTTGGAGCGATCAAAGCCTTGTCTTCGATTCACTGTCACCCCATAAGAATGACCTACACAATCTGTCTAGTTCCTTACATGTCGAAGCAGGAAGCTTAACAACTCTCATAACATAAGAAGGAAAGGAGGAAAGTACCGACTTGACCATCGTTAACCTCCTGACAAAGCTCAAAAACCTCCCTTTCCAAGAAGCAAGTCTGTTCTTCGTCTTGTCAACAAGAAAGCTGAAATCGTTCTTACTCAAGCGAGTATGTAAGATCGGAAATCCCAAGTATTTACCAAAATCTGCCACAACCGGAAAGCCCGAAAGATCCGAGAGTGCCTTTTTTAGCCCATCATCGACGTTAGGCGAAACTATGATCTGGGATTTAGAGCGACTAACTTTGACACCCGATACACCACAAAACTCCGATAGACAATTGATACTAACATTCAAACTATCAAAGAAGCCTCGGCAAAAAACACAATGTCATCGGCGAAGAAAACGTGAGAAAAAGCGGGACTCCCCCTTTTGAGGGTGACAGGTAGCCAGACCTTGTTATCCACAAGATGCTGTATGGCATGACTGAGGCGCTCAAGACATAAAACAAAGAGATAGGGTGAGATAGGATCACCTTGTCTCACCCCTCTAGTGGGAATAAAACCATCAGTCATCTCACCATCCCAAAGTACCGACATAGAATGAGACTTGATGCACGCCGAGATCTAGCCTCTCCAAGAAATCGGCAAACCCAAACACTCAATAGTCTCCTCAATGAAGCCCCATGAAAGTCGGTAATATGCTTTTTCAAGATCAATCTTAATTGCCATCCACTGTTTTCCGTTTCTCTTTCTCACAATCGAATGAACCAATTCTTGAACAATAACCACGTTATCTTCAATCATTCGGCCAGGAATAAAGCTACTCTAAAAAGGACTGACAATCTTATTCATGAACGGTTGGAGTCTAGAAACGAGCAATCTCAAGATAAGCTTGTACTTAACATTACATAGTCCGATGGGCCGAAATTTAGACATGTGGTTATGACTACTACTCTTGGGGATCAACGAAATCAGTGTGTCATTAACACCATTAGGTAAAACACCCGTACTAAGGAACTTGCTGACAAAATTCAGGACCGCCGGCCCAACAGTATCCCAAGATTTATGATAAAAGATGGAGCTAAATCCATTCTTACCAGGCGCCTTGAGGGGGGACATGTTGAAAAGGCACTGCTTGATCTCAGCCTCGGCAAATGGCCTGCACAAGAATGACACATCTTCTGGAGTAAAGGGTGGAAAGTTAGCAAAGAATTTACCGATATTCAAATCAACCCTAGGCTCCATAGAGAATAGACCCTGAAAATAGTTCCTTGCATTTTCTCTCAGTAATTTTGGATCTGATATCCACAACCCATCATCGTTCTGTATACACTCCACCCGGTTAGCCCCACTGCGAATCAAAGTACTGATGTGGAAAAATGCAGTGTTCCTGTCCCCTTCCAGAATAAATTTATCTCTGGATTTCTGCTTCCAAAGTAACTCTTCTTGGTCCAAAATTTCATCGAACTGAATTTGGAGAGAAGAGTGGAGATCAAGCAAACCCTAAGAGAGATTACTTTTAATCTCACACTGAACAACCACAAGTCTTTCTAATAAAGCCCTTTTTTTGACCTCAATAATCCCAAAAGATTCAACATTCCATCTGAGAAGAATAGTTTTGAGAGAAGAAAGGGCCCTGCTTAAATTTTTGTCATCACAGTTCCAACCATCAACCACAGTTTTCTGGTAGTCTGGATGAAGCACCCAAACAGATTCAAAGCGAAATGGGCGTCTTGTTTTATTAAAAGGTCTTCGTGGGTAAAACTGGACGAGTAATGGATTGTGATCGGAGGACAATGTAGGGAGATGACGGACTGAAGCTTCCCGCCAATATTTCCGAGCAGAACTACTAAGGAAGACTCGGTCTAAACGTTTTGAGATCCTTCTTTCAGTCATGATGCCTCTATTCCATGTAAAGCACGGGCCGTTGAACCCCATGTCGATAAGTTGAGAGTCATCAACCCATTTTTGAAAGATTGTCGTATCAGGAGAAAGAGAGGTAGAAATCCCTCCAACTTCACATGACTTTAACACACAATTGAAATCCCCACCAACAAAAACTGGACCCTGACAACCAGTAATAGCGTCGAGAAGATATGCCCAGCAACTATCACGCCTTCTCTGAGAGGGGGGATTATAAATCGCAAAGAAATCAATATGGACGTTGGAGATGAGCATCGAAGCATGTAGAAAGGCTGACTCCTTCTGAATGACATCCACAATAAGACTAGCAGAATTCCACATCATCCAAATGCCTCCCTCGAAGCCAATGACTTCAATTCTTTCGAAGTCCGAAAACTTAGATCGAAGACAGAACTCTTCAGCGCTATCACCCGAGATCTTGGTTTCGAAAAGGAATAAAAGATCAATTCTATGATGTTTGATCATGTAGTTTAGGGCTTTGTGGAACCATCTATTACCCGCCCCCCTATAATTCCATAGTAGTGTATTCATTGGGAACCGACAATATTAACGGACCCGTGTGGCATGATCGATTTATTAGACGTCGATGCTTCCCCCATCTGAATATCTTGCCTGTCTGGTGGAAGAACTTCCGAAATCGAGACTGAAGTAACATTATCGATATCCATCCCTGGAAGAGAATGGATTGTGCTTTGCACGATGGCAACCGACGTTTGATTGTTGTGGCTCGGCTTCGTGATAGTGGGTGAATTAGAAAGCTCCAACATGATGGGAGAAGACTGAATAACCTGTGGTTGTGGCGTGGGAGCATTGGTTTTTGGGCCAATAGCTACGGCACTAGGCTTTTCAATGACATCAGGGCCCACAGTTTTGGCTCTTTTAGGGTTTTTTTGAGATGAAGTAGCGGTTTCAGTTATGGTGGACGTTACTTTGGGAGGAGGTGGTGATTGGGTGTGATTAATGACAGGTCCCATTAATGGGGAATTCACTGCACCCGTAACAATTGTTTTAGCATTGCCGGTGCTCACGCCGACAGCGGCGATGGTTTCAGTTGCAGACCCATCGTGCACGAGATGATGAAACCGGTTTGATGAGATGGGGTAAGAAGTCACGGCTGTCATCACATTCCCCGAAGATCTTGGTTTCCTAGGCTTCCTACTGACAGTCATCCAAGGACCAAGGAAGACGTCTGCATTGGGTGTCTCAACTGGAGGTTCCGACAGTGTGGTAGTTTTTTCAGGGTTTTCATCCGGATTTTGGCCTTCTTGTTGTTCAACTGGGGAAGCGCCAAGCTCAGAATTATGGGCGACCAGAGGAAATCTCTCCACACCATGCCCGTAAAGACCACATTTGTGACATATCGAATTCAGTCCTTCGTACTCCACATGTACCCTAGAGTCACCAATCAAAATGGTCCCGATCAGAGGCCTGTCGAGTTTGATTTTAACGCAAACACGTGCAAACTTTCCCCTCGTGGTATATAGTGTATTCAGATCGACCTTCAGAGGCGTGCCAAGAGCAGTTGCAAGACCATAAAGGACCTCTACGTCATAAAGCTGCATGGGGAGTTCTGATAATCTAGCCAATGCGAAAATGGTACGTAAAGTATCATTGTATGGATTAAAATCCGCCGACCATGGACGGACAGTAATATAGTGACCGAAGATCTCCCAAGGGCCATCAGTAAGAGCTCTCAAGAAGTCCACCTCCTGATCAAATCGAACCGCATAAAAGCCATTAGGAAGATCCATAATGGTCATCAAACCCGAAGGTCTCCAAAGTTGATACAATCTCTTTTCTAGAAGCCGGAAAGCAACGTTTCTCCCGAATACCTTGACTATCACCGCCTTCTTCCACTTCTCCGATAAGGAAACTACAACATCCTTGTAACACCCCGAATCCGCGGGATATCGGGATGCTACGGTCGAGACCTCACAATGGGTCCTGACCCTTAGCTTGACAACAATTTTACCGGACCTTTCCAACATGGCACAAATAAAGGCAAAATCGTAAATCAATTTTAATGCAAATGATAAGAAACCCGAAAGAATACAACAACAACTTCAGCCGAGGTGCAACTCAAACCACACGCCAAACAAGTGGCATACGAACGTAAAACCAAAAGATAAAATACAAGACAACCCCAACTCAAAACCCTTCCTAAAATGTACGGACCCCGGCTGCCCACCCTTCCAAATCTCTCGGACCATGCCTAACCTGCAAGGCAAACTACAACATCGGTAAAAAACCGTTAGCTCACATTCGAAGCATTAGAATTAAAGGGGAAGGCACAAACACAATTAATTCAACATAGTCACACAACATACTCAAAAGCACACAAATCCGGTTTATTATCTTTATTATTATTAAGTCATATCCCGTTCTAATTCAACTTCTTTTGTGACACGAGAATCTCCCGAAACTTGCCTTGGTCCCTTCTTCCGGCAATGGAACGGTGCGGATGCCTCCGACCGTCTACCACCACGGGCCAATCGCCGAGAACCTCCTAGCTCTCGCAAGAGCTAGGCAGTGATGTCACCGCCCGTTATCATACACTTGGGCGAAACAATATCAAGGTCGGTAATCCTATTTCCGGTTTAGTTGTTATAAACAAATAAATAATAAACACACACCACCCAACACACATTAATGCTAATACAAAGAATACGAGCTAAGTAAGTCCGGAGACTTACCTCGTCATCACACTCAACTCACAACACTCTCGCTTCCTTAGGGGAGGAAGACCATAACCTGCTCACAAGAAGATAACTATATCAACAACAACCCACTTACAATAGAAGTCTAATACTTCTATACAAATGATCACACAAGACCATTTGACTCTCAAATTCTAGGACCGCGTCCTAGAATCCCTCATGCTCACATCACACTCAAAAAGTTAGAAGTCCTAAGACTTCTAAACCCTCGTATCTCGCAAGATCAAAACTCACAACACCACTAGGATAACATGCCTAGTCTCAACAACGTCAAAGGTAACACTCTACGCTAGGATACGCATATCCTAGTCCACAACCTCACAACCACAACTCACAAGTCTCACAAGAATTAGCCTACACTCGTCCCATGGGTCAACTCAGAACATACATCAACCAACCTTAGAACATAACAAGATCCTCGAACACTCACCTAAGGTGCAAGCCACTACTTGGCATTCTCATCAATCCTAGGTCCAATCCTAGCATGATACTATCATCAACACTCTCTAAGATCAACTAGAAATACATACACAAGGTAGGGAACTCAACAAGCAAATGCATGGGATCGGAGGGAAGAAGAGCAACCGCGAAAGGGGAAAGAAGACCGCAAGGGGAGGCCGACAGAAGCTGCAGCCGCCCCTGCGGCCTGGGCTGGCCGCCCTTGCGGCTCAGGCTGGCCGCCCCCGCTGTCGAACAACAGTGGCCGATTCCTCGCTGGTTCTTCGGTTGTTTCTCGATGGGTTGATGCCTCCTAGCTTCCTTGCTCCACAATAGATGTTCTCCACACAACATAACATCAGACAAGACATCCCAAACTCGATCCCAAACACATGCAAGCCAAATAAGGAAGAAAGCAAGATGAAGCTATGGCTTCCACCATTGAAGCTTGAGGAAGAAGGAGAAGATGAAAGGGGGAGAAGAAGATTACCTACAACAGGTTGGCTAGGATCTTCTACTTCCATCACGAATCCGAAAGGGTCAGCTCACACATCAAAGGAGGAATAACCATGGAAGGTCAAAGAAGGAGATGAAGCCAAAGAAGAAGAGAAGCATCACACGTGAAAGAGAGAAATGAAAAGGAGAGAGAGAGAGAGAGAGAAGGAAAGAGGGTTGTCACAAAAAGGGAAGCTCAAAGGTCAGCTGGCCCATTCTCCCTAAAACGCTAGGAGCCGAGGGATCCAAAGCGAGGTTGAAAAAAACGAGAGGTTGGAACGAGATTTTGGAATAAACCCGACGCTCAAAACTTCGTGCCTGCGGGAAAACTGAGTTGCGCCTATGGGAAGGTCGCTAAACCTCTAAACACCCGGAATAAAATTTCGGTTGTTACAACTAATCCCCCTAAAAACAAGTTTCGTCCCGAAACTTGCAAAACGTAAAACTCTCGGTAAGAACTCGGTAACCACTCAAAACCGTAACGTGTAACTCCCTAATCAATAACTATCACCCACTCGTGTAGCCACGTTAAGACCTTGCAAGGCCCGCATAAATACTCGTGTGAACCGCGTAGCGAATAAAAGCCAAAAGCTAACCAATCATAGACACATTCCCGCTCGGGGCACCAAACACATAGAAACACACATGCACCTAATATCTACCCCAACGGCCAACAAGATGTAAATAGATCATCGTAAACTCCTACAAAGATACTATCTCACATCCTCTCGGTAGCCTCATCGGCCCCTCGTCGACTACTAGATAAACACAACTAACAACATAACTTGAGTCGTGCATGTATTACCTTGACCGTCACACCTGAAACCTGGTGAGCATCCTTCACTCCCGGTGGCCATGCCAACCGGTAAATCACTTTATAACTCGCGCTAAGATCTCCAAAAAGGTTCGATATATAGGAACTCAACACCCTCCTAACGACCAACACATATGACGCCTCATAACTTCTCCACGTACCTAGAAGGTATCACCGACTATCATCCCGTTCTCAATTGAACTACCGGATATTCTCAACCCATTATGTCTCTTAGGAGGTCACCTCGGACGTCCCAACCCACCTAGATAACTCTAGTTATCTTCTTATCCTGAATAACCTGTAACCTTGTTGTCCCATGTCACGCTCATTCCTCTCAATTCTGAGAGTACAACAAGGCATCGTCAAGTCCCATCATAAGAATCATTAGCGCAATAATGCATCACAACTGTCGTCACACTCCTTAGGTTAGGGTCCACCTTGGAACCGTGTGAAACAATACCAATACGCGACTTTATTGTAACGTGATTCCGAAAACTGATGGATACTCTTCTGTATAAACTCCACTCATCAACCGCACTAGCGATCTCAAATGGCTTCACTACCCTTGTAGTAACCATATTAGCCCAAAGAAGAAGAGAAGCATCACACGTGAAAGAGAGAAATGAAAAGGAGAGAGAGAAGGAAAGAGGGTTGTCACAAAAAGGGAAGCTCAAAGGTCAGCTGGCCTATTCTCCCTAAAACGCTAGGAGCCGAGGGATCCAAAGCGAGGTTGAAAAAAACGAGAGGTTGGAACGAGATTTTGAAATAAACCCGACGCTCAAAACTTCGTGCCTGCGGGAAAACTGAGTTGCGCCTGCGGAAAGGTCGTTAAACCTCTAAACACCCAGAATAAAATTCCGCTTGTTACAATCCTCATCGATCTCGGTCACTGCAAGACCTCTCGCCCCCTCTGGGTAAGAGATCCTCATTCTCCTTGACTCAATAAGTGTATCACAACTCAGTGGGGCAGCAGTCGGAGTAACCTTACCAACCGCAGCCGCGTAGGTTTTGGTGTCCGGGGGTTTATCTGGTGGTGCCGCTGGCGGACTGGGGGGGAGGACGGTTGCCGGAATAGGGGGAGGACTTCCAGCCATCAGAGAGATTTTTATCTTTTCAAGTTGATTGAGGTATACTTCAACGTTTGATATCGGCCCATGCATGAAAGTAACAATGATAATTTATTGTCATTTATTACCGTTTGTTCCCTCTCTCAATACCATTTGTAATCCATGTGCCAATATACGTGCAAACGATGGGGATGATGAACGAGTTTACCAGTTCTAGCTCGGCTTTAACGATTCTTATGCACATTTTTGATCTTCTCTAATTGAAGAATACATTGCCCTCCCTCGAAAAAATATGTGATCTAGCGGTTTAGGAAGAATGTTCTTCGAACCTCGCACCAATAACATGGCTTCCATTGCTCGCATATAACCATACAAGCATATACCCATACAAAGGTAGATAAATCCCATCTTATTTTGCACCCATTGCAATCATCCCGACCACATCAAATCTCCATGCTTCAACGCCACTCAACTCACCCATGCTAATCCCGTTTCTGCCACAAATTCACCGCTCTCACAACGCAAGATCAATTGACTCTTGTCCCGCCGTGACATAGGACTAATGGTCTATTTTATTCGAAAAATTCAAAATGTTCCATTTGAACTCTTGGATCCTCTATATTGTGGCATCCTTTCACATGATCGGTGACTATTCCTTCTTGAATTATATTAAATATGTCTCTTCTCAAATAACTAAACTCCTAACAAGGTTTTATCAACCACAACCTAGATTGGAACGATCTCTCTTTACTACTTTCATATTAATAATATGCTTATCATTTAAGGTTTACAATGAAAATTAATCTCCTTTTATTATGTGACTGACGATTCCGATTGTGTAATAACAATCACTAGTAGATTATGTGTGGTACATGACCGTTCTCATTCCCAGGTTATAGTGCTTTTTTGTAGCCCACGTCAACTCCACTCTGATAGCATCCATTTTAGTGTTTTTTTTTCACCATCATTCTAATCTATTTTTTAAATATTTAATTTAAATTTGCATTGCATATTGATAGATTTCCTTCCATTTTGTGTGTTTTGGAGATCTACTCGTGATTTAATGATAATACATGCATTGTAATCCTTCGTGTGAAGTCGGTCAATTTACCCCCCAAAAGCCGACCAATCTGGACTTTCATGTCAACTAAAAAGTTGTAAAGCTTCGAATTACCTTCGATAGTAGTACTCATGAGTTTTCTAGTTCCAATCACATAAACAAGAAATCCAATTTTACTAAAGTGCCGCAATGTTGTCAAATGTTAATTTTATGAGCATGCCGATTGATCAGGCCCATCAGGTCGATCGACTAGGCCACTTGTGTCACTCTTTGACGTCGATCTTATATTTCCTAGTTTTCTTTTATTTTTGGCTATGTTTTTGTTCGTCCATTTAGATGTTTTTGCTTTGTAGTACCCGCTATGAACAATTCTTATCTTATTATTGGTATATCTTAGCACATCTTAGGGGAATATCTTATAAATAAGGTATTTAGTCTTAAGATTTTAACATCTTCTTTTCATTCCAACTTCGACTTTTTTGGACAATGCTACTCTTGGAGGCCGATCGACCACTCCTTGAAGGTTGGTCGATTGGATCCTTCGTTTTCGATTAATTAAGTTATGGATTACTATTCAGATATGTCTGGATAATTCTCATCTTTTTAGGGTATGGAGAGCCCGACAATATTAATCTATGATGTTGATTTGATTTTGTGAATGTTGAATGTATATTTATGAGAGGTATGGTAGTATTTGGATTGTTCTTTCTCAAATGTGAGAGACGAGTTTAAAATCTCCTTTTGCTACATGTTCATCAAGGTGTTGATGTTCAAAATGCGAGACTCGGGTCACTCGTGCCCTAAATACTTCGTTCGATGTGAAGATAATCAATGTCTTGGATACATGACAATCATCGGAGGTGACAACCGTCGATGTAAGTCAAACAACGTCTTAACCATGTGACAATCGAATAAAGTTGTCTCCCTCATAACATGATTTACATTCAATTGTAGAATTATGAATTGAGATCTATTTATATGCATGTTGCGGTGATCTTGATCTTGAAATTGCTTTATTAAATTACTGATAATTATTTTTTCATCATTCTATTCTATAACTCTCTGATTCCGGCTCTCAAAATTACACAACTTCCCCTCCCTTACTATTGTTGTTTTCCGTGAACTTTTTGTTGGAGCCGATCGACAAGGGCCCTCTAGGACAATCGACCAGACCTTGGATTTGCCTTTATTTGTTTCTATTTTGTATGTGTTGAGTCTAGTGTCTATGACCGACATTGATTGATTGACTGACATTTTTTTTTGTCGTTCTTTATTTTTATTTATACTTTTGTAAATACTTTAGATTACTTGTTTATTTGTTTGTTTGTTTGTTTGTTTGTTTTAATTTGTCAAATCAAAATATCGTCTTTCCTATGTTTGATTTTGACCCCTCTATCACATTGGGTCTTGTAATATATTTGTGAGATCTAAGACTCACGTTTCAGCCCTCATCAGACTCACCCGCCTTGGTATGTCCACTATATGACCCCTTCGTACGTCTTGGTCATCCCTCCTACTAATTGGATGTTTTCTTTCCGGATGTTACTTCTTACGAATTTAAATAAAACAAATATTTCAACCCACATCACACTCACCACCTTGATATGTCCACTCTATGACACCTCCATCTTGGTCACCCCTCCAGCTAATCCCCAGCTTGTTTTCCGGATGTTACTTCTTTCAAATTTAATTAAAGCAAACATTTAGCTTGTGATGTATTTTACAAGGTTAAACAATCTTGTATTTCATTTTCCTAAAGTGATTTTCGTGACACACCTATTTTCGATTTAATTCATTGTGACATTTGAAGTTCTTATCGGATACCATCTTCATATGTTGTTATTAATATATATTTTGTTACGATGTTTGATGATTTTTCTTGGCTTACTTAGGGTTTCTTGCTCAAAAACAAATATCAAGTTTCCACCATAATTCACAATTTTTTGTCAAATGAGTAAAAAACCTATAAAGCAATTTTGTACTGACAATGACTTAAAATTTATGGACCTCAAACCTTTTTTTTAATCTCCAAAATGGTATTACAGTTGCCAATTTTTGTGTTTATACACCCTAGCAAAATGGTCACATCGAACACAAACTTTGTCACATATTAAACGTCGTTCGTGCTCTCCTCTCTCAAACTTCTCTACCGATTTAGTTTTGGGGTGAAAGCGTTTTTACCTCATCTTTTGACGAGGGTTTAAACGTGAGCCTCAAGTCTCGCTAATAATTACAAGGCCCAATATAATATAGGATTCAAGCTCATGCACAAGGAAGACGATGTATTGATTTCACAAATTAGTTAAAAAAAAATAAATAGATAAAAGCTATATATACATAAGCTAAATACAAAGCAAATGAAAACAAAAGGCATTGACGGGCCGATCAACCAAGGTCTAGTTGATCATCCAAAGACGTAAACTTTTATTGAAAATAATAAAAATAGAAAATATAAGAGAACATGAAGCGAAAGAACCAAACTTTTGGAGCAAGGTCGATCGGCCTACAAGGGGTATGTCGGGAACTCCAAAATATAAAGGTGACAAGAGGGTAGACGTCGAGCATCAAAGTGACTATACAAAGACTAGAAGAATGCCACAACATGTGCCTCTAGAGCCTCACTATCATTGCCAAATGATTTTTGAAACCAAATAAGTTCTTCTTGCAACAATGTAAGGTCCAAATTAAGCTTCAAATATTCTTCTCTCTTAAGAAGGCGGTGAGAGGAGTGAAGATTAGGATCAAACTGAATACTCAAAAGCTTACTCATAAAAACATGTTTCATGTTAGTATCATTGCCAAACACCAAACAATTCCACATTAGTAAAGAAAGTTTAAGATTAGATAGGGCAACACTAACCTCTTGCTAATATCTCCAATCCACTTCCACCATATGCATAAAATCCTTATGTGTTATCCATGCCGCCTTGAAGCGAAAAGGACGTTGAGTTTTATCAAATTGGGAAGTGGGATCAGTTTGTAGAAATAAAGGCAAGTGATCCGAAGAAAATCTAGCCAAATGTCAAACTTGAGCATGAGGTAGAAGTGTGTGGGCACCAACACTCATCAGAATACAGCCTAGGCACTAAGAACCTTATCATACCCTTATCTGCCATTATCCCAAGAAAAATATACACCGTGAAACTCGGATCCAAAAGGCCAAACTTCTGAATGAACCCATTAATGACATCCGAATCACCATGCATACGACGAGATCCTGGTGTAAGATCATTCTAAGACTTAACTCACCCTAAGATCAAAAGAATGAAACTAGCTCATGCGAGAAGGGAAAGGAGAAGGAAATATCAAGTGATCTTGTTGATAACTAGGAGGTGGAGAGGAATACTACATAGAAGAATAAACCAGACCAAGCATGATGAACATATGCATGGTTAAGAGTTCAGGTATGCATGAAGCAAGGGAGGTTCAAGTGTAGAGGAAGAGAAGACTGATCCATGTGGATGATTTGGATCCATTTGGATATGATTTTCAACTCATAATTAGATTCCTTTGCTATTATGGGTTTGCTTGAATGAATGAGCCTTTTTTAGTTTGTTTTCAACCCATGTTTTAATTATCTTTTAGATTATTTTAGGTCCGATTAGAGAGGTTTCTAATCTGAATATCCAACTCTAAGAATCACGTTGTATACGTGAGAGACACATTCATTTTTGGCAATTTTGAATCAATTGAGTTTTACTTTGTATTTTCTCTTGTTGTTTTCTTTTATTGTGAAAAGTGAGCGAATAAAGCCGACCTTATAACTTGGATCGTTTTGTTTCATTTGAATAGACAAGTCGGTGCTCTCAATCGCTCATATGCCTCCTTCTTGTGCTCTAGAGACATCATTTCCCTTTTGTGTAAGATTGTAGTGGTGGGGTTTATTGATAGCATGAATTATAGTCTATATTTTGGGGTTTGTTTGGACGTTTTATCTTTCATAATCTGCATGTTTGTATGTGCATTATGTGATTTGACCACCATTTCATCAACCTTTGCGAGAATCAAGGTCTACACCTAGTTTTGTTGTGATTGCAGGTAATTTGGTACGTTTTGCATCAAAAAGGAGCGAAAGGAGTCATGAGTCATTTAGAGCTACATCCAGGAAGCATAGCCATGGATTAAAGAATTACTTTGGACCAGTTTTGAGAGATTTCGCATTCAGTTGTGACTCACCTCGGTTGACCAGAGATTCACCTCGACCGAGGTGATCCAGAGACGCCGACTCGACCGAGGCGAATACCTAGGACGCGGCGAGAATATTTTATTCTTGGCTGAGATCTTTTAAAATTGGAAAGAGATCTTATATTTTTGGGCTTGGCTCCTGGAAGGAAAGAGATATGCAGAATCATATATTTTACCTATTTTTATGGGAAGAGATCTTTCTAAGATATTTTATCTTTGGAGGGTTATTTTCCTATAAAAAGGGTTGGATTTTCACAAATCCAATATCTCGCATACGACGTCGCATACCCTGCTGAGATCCGCATACTTCCTGCAGCAGCCGCACTCCAGTTTGGGAGAGATTCGAAGAACCTTGTTGAAGGTTGAAGGAAGATTGAAGATTGTAGCTTTTATAGCTTTTGAAGGGTTTTTGTAAGATTATCTTCAATTCCCTCACTTGTTGTCTCGTCTTGTTGGATTGCTATCCAAGGAACGCTTTGTTGTGATATTTGATTCAGTTATTGAAGTCTTTTCATTAAATTCTTCTTGTTCAAATATTCACCTTCTTCCCATATATTTGATTAATACTTTCATGATGATGAGTGGCTAATTTCCTTGTGTGATTCTAGGGTGATTGGCTGAAGGTTGTGGGAAAAATAATGATAGAATAATCTTAGATTCCAGTAGGATCCTGAAAGTTCGAGTCTTTAACCTTAACCCTAAGCACCTCGTTCAGTCGATGAACATCTCGGCCGGGGTGGAAACTGGCTGACCGAGGTGACTTATCTGATCCATAACTGAGAGTTAAGTGTTAGAGTTTGCCAAATCCTATTCTTATCACACCTTTCCTGGTTCAAAGCAAGCTTAGGATGAGACTTACCCGGTAATTCCTTAGTTTGTGTACCAACGATCATAAGTGTAGGTAATAAAGGTTCATCCTTTATTGGAGTTTGAGTGTGCTTCCATCCCATCTTTGTGAGTTAGCCTGAGACTTACCCGGTAAAGGTTGATTCTATTCCCTTGGATGGTGTGTTAGTTTGAGGTTATAGTTCTTTATCTTGATTCCTTGAGACTTACCCGGTAATAGGAGTTACGGTTTTGGATTAGCGTGTAGTGAGACTTACCCGGTGATCTACTCCACTTTAGTAACACCTTCCCCACGCAAAAATCTCAGCTTTGTCCGCTTATCTATAGATCTTGAGTTGGAACCACAACTAGATGCTTTAATCCCTAGAATTGCATGTTTGCTTTATTGACTTCTTATTCATCTTTGATTGTGTTAATCGCTCTTGTGGTTAGTATTGACATAAGCACACCGTATTGACTTTGTTTCATCGAGTCCCTGTGATCGACCCCTGGAATTTTCTTGCTTTTACTACGATTGACCCGTACACTGCGGGTTCGCATCCTTGTTTTAAGCTTAAGTCTAGGGTTATAAATTTAAAGCTTGCACACACTGTTTGGAGCGAACATTTATGATCATCCTTATTGTGTTCTAGGGTCTTAGTTCCCTAGAATGCTCTAAGTTGTTTCATAGGGTCCAACCTTGACCTATCCATATCGTCACCGGATCATTCACCCATTTCCCAATTACCGCCGTCGCCTCATACATCTCCCTTTTCACCGCCCCATACATCTCCCTTTCACCGCCGATTTTCCATCAAGAATCGGGTTCGAGTAATTCATTGTTGGTGTCGAAAGATCTTGTCTCCTAACGGCTAATCCTTGTATCAGATCCCCATTGACGCTCATTCTAATAAAGCTTACAACTGAAATCACCCCTATAATATAAGGTTCATTGATTCGGCAGACTTCTTGGTCAATGTCATTCGATAAATTCTTTCGTCGAGTAATGTCAAACGGAGCATAAACCACTATCAAATAAAAGAAGAAGAACCGTCACTAATCCTAACATGAATAAAAAAATTGTTACTTCCCCGAGAGTGATCTTATCGTCATCCCAAAGGAGATAGGACCGTCCTTCAAACCCATTTGTATCAACCCAAAATCAAGACATTAAATTCATGTTATCACGAAGTTTCTAAGCTCGCTCACTAGAGACACAAGGCTCGAAGATGGAGAGTGATAACATGGATTATGATCTAAGTATTGACACATGTTTTAACGGTTTCTCTTTATTATTCTACATGCATGGACATATATTCATAGTGATTATGCTTCAGTTTGCCTACTTTGCAAGAATCGAGGTCTACACATAGTTTGGTTGTAATTGTAGGAATTAGGGCATATTTTGGATTAAAAAGTAACATTGAAGCATAAAGAGTCTAGTGAGCAACATGATGGAACACTTGGGACAAGAAGAAGAAGAGCAAGGACCTTAGGAAATGGATGCAAGAAGAAATCAAGAGAAGAAACAAAGAAAATTACGTAACTGAGGCAAAATCTCGGATGAAGACCGTTACTATCTCGACCGAGATGCCTTACTGGGCTTGATCGAGATCGACGGCCCACAACCCAAGAATAATAAAAAAATTTTCCCTAAGATTTTGTATAAAATTGGAAGGTGGATATTGATCTAAGGACGGTTGGCGACTGCGAGTTCTATTCTTTTTTTTTCGACAAAAATTACGGACGGAGTGCGTCCGAAAAATTGAAGGATTGGAAGGCTTGTGAAGATCAAGATTGAAGGATAAGGAAGAAAGAGCTTTGAAGACACTTTGTAAGGTTTTCTTGGAAGGATATTTAGTTGTTGTTATCATCTTTTAAAACACAATATTGATGCTTTGTTGAATTGTTTTGCACCTTTGATTATTGAGAACCTTTTATTGAGTTTTTTTTTATTCTTTATTCTTGATAGTTTGATTGAATATATATTGATTCTTTGAACATGATAATTGTTGGCTAAAACCCTTGCGATTTTAGGGTGATTAGTTGAAGGTTGTGGTATAGACAATGAAAGACTAGATCTTTATCTCGAGTGGACCTTGAACGTTGAGTTTAACCTATCCAGATTTGCGTCTCGGGCTGTACTTCAGAAATCTCGACCGAGATTGAGCAAGAACAGAACGAGATTGACCCTGACCGGTGGATCTTGAAGCTTAGGTTATAGTTTGCCAAATCCTATCCTTGTTGTACCTTTCATGGTTCATATCCAAGCTTAGGAAGAGACTTACCCGGTGATTCCTTTGCTTGTTTACCTATGATCATGATTGTTAGGTAACAAAGGTCTATCCTTTGTTAGGGTTTGAGTGTGCCTTCACCTGTAACACCCCAAAATTTGGGAACTAGAAGCTTTACGAGCTAGGACTTCACAATGGGTCCGACACTCAGAGTAGCAACGACACAACAGATCTTACAACAAGACACAAACAAATGAAAACCAAAACTCAATATAAAACCAAAGGTTTAAACAAAGGAAAGCTTAAAAGACTCACAACCGAGTTCAAAATAAAAGGGAAAGCAACAATATAAACATAAACCCGTTCCGGTCCTATAATGTACGGGAACCCCGGCTGACCACACCATCCGGATCACTCATCAGCATCCAGAACCTGAGGAACATCTACACCATCGGTATAAAACGTTAGCTAACATTCTAGATATCAGAAAGAACGTAAAGACACAAACACACATAAGGTAAAGTAAACATATAGCATGCTCGCACTCAACCGGTAATTATCTTTCATTAAGTTATCCATTACTAATTCAACTTATTTTGTCACATGAGAATCTCCCGAAACTCGCCTCCGCTTCCGTCTATCAATAGGAATAGATTATTATTATCCGTTACCTGCGGGCCTAGGTTGCAAGAGCACATTCTAGGCTTCTATAGAACTAGACAAGTGGTCACCGCCCTGTTATCTTACACTTGGGTCAATTAAGATATAACAATAATAATAACGCAAACAAACCAATACACTCAAACCAATATACGGAATGAAGCTAAGTAAGTCCAAGGGAATTACCTCACTCGAAGGTAACTCAAACGATCAGAGAACAACTCAGTTTCCCTCACGAAAGGAGCAAGGAAAGCCTATTCACACAAGGCATCACAAATCAAGAACGAAACGGTTGCTAGAACTCTATAACTTCTAGTCTCAATAATCTCTAAGAGATCTACACAAGCTAAGGTCTCAACCTTAGTCTTACAGAACACTCAGGGGGCAAAGAACATCCATAAGAACCAGAGAAAAGAACGAGGAAAGCAGGGAAGGAAAACAACTCACCAAAGACGGGAAGACTGTAGAGAAACCGCAGGGGCGGCTGGACAAAGGCACAGGGGCGACTCTATGTAGGCGCGGGGGCGGATATCGGTGTAGAAGCATTGTCGGCTTCTCGACGATAGAAGAACCACAATAACGTCAAAGCTTGTTCTTCCAACACTCTCACACTTCATAACTCAACCAAGGGAGTCTGTGAACATCAAAGGATCATCAACGGAACTCTTCACAAGAATCAAGGATCAAACTTGATTGTTAGAGAAGAAGAAAAGAGGAAACAAAGGGAGAAACAAAACAGAAGGAAGTAAGGTGCAGCAACACCTGAACGTGATGAAGAACAAGGAAGGAAGAACTTACATGTTCAACAAGATCACATGAAGCAAGGATGACGGATGCAACTCTCAAGGGTTGAAGAAACGTATGCAAACGGCCGGAAAAACGGGAAGAAGGCCGGATTATATAGGAAAGGTGTGGAAAGATAGAAGGAAAGATGTTTTAGGGTTAGGAAGAAGATAAGGAAGCCGGCCCATAAGATAGAAGATCAGATATTCTATCTACAAAAGGAAAATATAACGAACAAAACAGATCGGGCGCGATCTACAACGAATCCGCAGGGGCGGATCGCTCGTGCCCCAGGGACGGCCCCTTGTCACCGCGGGAGCGGTGACAGGCACAGCTTGCCGCCGGGGCGGCCTTCTTCACCGCGGGGGCGGTGAAGGTAAAACTAGGGTCTTACATCACCTTACCTATGTGAGTTAACCTTAGACTTACCCGTTAAAGGTTAGTTCTATTCCCTTAGGTTGAGTAGTTGGTTTAAGCTGATAGTTCTTTCCTTAGTTCATTGAGATTTACCCGGTAATAAGACCTTTGGTTTGGGATAGTGGGTAGTGATACCTCCCCTGTGATCTATTCCATCTTAGAAACACCTTCCCTTAGCATCCTCAGCTTTGTCCGCGTTTATCCCTAGAAGTCTTCAATCGAAACCACAACTGGATACCTTGATCATTAGAATCTGCATTCATTTATTTGATTATCATATACCTTGTTCTTGTTGCTCGAGATTTGCTTATTACCTAAAGTTATATACCGTTGCTTGATTTCGCCATAGTCTTTGTGTTCGACCTTGGAATACTTGCTAGTATTGCGATTGATCCGTACACTGCGGGTTCACTTATTTTTCTTGATTCTTGGTATAAATTTTAGATATTTTCTCCCATATAAACACACGTTTTGGAGCGAACAAAGAGGACATCAACATTATGATGGTTGCACAAATATCTAATTGCACGTCGGTAACCTACTTTTTAGGCTCCAAAAACATTCAAGAGAAGACAATTCATTAAAAATGAAGGGAAATTGATAAGAAAAACATGGCACTTAGTTGAATGTATCATCCGAGCCCAATGAGCCTCCCGGGACTAGTTCCCCCATCCTAGCATCCTCAGACATACTCGCTTTACTAGGTAAAGCTGACTGTTGATTGTCTTAGACAACACCGATAGGGTCACCAAACCTATATTACCCTCACCAACGACCTCCATATGTTTTCCACTTCACAAGAGGAGAGGAACAACATCACCAATCTACAACAACGTAACATCGTCTACTCGTGCTCTCTTATAGGAAACACGAGAGCCAACCACAATTGTAGATCCTTGCTTTAGTCGCCAAACAAGACAACGGTCATCGTTCTTCATCTTATTATTTTTCTTATTCTTATGCACAAGACCCACCTTACATGGTTGTGTTATAAGTAGGGAAGAGAGGCAAAAACATGCTCAACATTAGATTTACTACCACTGTCGGAGGCTTCCGTTGTCGCACTACTAGCAAGTATGATTGTGCCACCTTATACAACTAGTGTACTCGACACAAGTACGCCAATCTTTCCTTTCAGTTTCCCAGCCAATATTATCCTAACGCATGAGGCCCCTAGCCGTATGATTTTTCATATGTTGCATGTGAGGAACAAATGTGCCCTTTTCCTAAGTAGAAGAAAGTGATGTATTCTCTTTTCCTCCATCTTAATAATTATCACGCTCTTTGCTCTTTTGGATACGACTCTACAAGACCTTTTTGCGACCATCATCCACATCCCATAATTACTTTCATCCTCTAAAAGAACCATCGTTGTTGCCGCTGTAGTATATCACACTTATTCTGGTCGACATGGTTACACTAGGAAGCATAATGACCGTAACGACGACAATATTTCAAGCATATAACACCAAGCCGTTCATATTCAATAGTACATACAACTACCATTAATATAGATAACTTTCTTCACGCGCATCATGAGATATATCTCCATTGACCATAATCCATAAAAGCTTCCTAATATACCATTATATAGGTATCCCTGTGGCGCAGATCCAAGTAGAAGCATATAAAATAGGAATCGTTGTGACGAATTCTGGTTCCATTTCTGTATAATCAAGCATCACCCAAAGATTGCCCACGGAACAGTGACCAACGGTTAATATCCTGAATATATAGTTCAATCTCATTCTTGAATGCTGCCAAATCATAGTTATTCAAGTCAATGATTTGCCCAACGTCACAACACTTCTAGAGATCACAAACCTTCTACTTCATGATCGGAAAAACATAGATAACCAATAACTTTAACACCATGGAATGTACGATAACCAGATCCCATAAGGTCAAACGGAAAGGAAACAATAATCTTCTCCTCCACATTTTTCATAGTCGTAGGATTCGTTCGGTGCAACATATTCACACCACAATTAACCTCCTTCCAAGACCCATGCTCGGCTCCAATCGCAAGCAGTGGTGGTGGACCGTTATCTTCTATGAGATTAACGTTTATAGCATACACTATGATGCACCTATGTCAAAACATAGCCAAGACAACACGTTAGGATTAGGTGCCGCCCCACTCTTCCAATACGAGGGATATTCGAATCTTGTGCAACAATTGTATGGACCGTAACTGGATGAGAGTGATCATTTTGGGTAATGACGGAGAAGGAGGAGTGTCCACCTCCACCGGCCGTAGGACAGTTGTTGTAACGCTTGCCGAAGTAAAATAACCGTAAAACAAGGTTGTTCGCAATTAGGGTTAAAAGAGAGAAGAGAGTGTTCTACATAATTATTCTTTATATTAATAGACTTGGTTTATAATTTTATTGATGAACAAAAGAAGGAAATTACAAACACGGGTGAAACGACATCGTGTACATATAGGCGAGATCGAGCTGTTGTTTCCTATGATGCACATACACCTTTAGAAGACTGAGTGTCCCGTGTCCTATCGTTGCGGAAACGGGGATACGATGAGACACGACTCAGACACGGTCAAATATGGTACCACACAGTCAAGACACATTTCGGACGTAGGACACGACGCGAACACAAATTGTTTACGGTCAACGAGATTTTTTTTACTATTTTTAAGGCTAAAGAAGAAAGATAAACTTAAAAAATTAAAGAAAAACTGATTTACTGTAATATTTCTTCTTCTCTCCCATTTTTTTACCAACTAAACCTAGCCCCCATATGAGCACCTACGAGATTGTGATTGTTGGAAGCAAAACACCGATATTCTTATTCTTCGACGAAACCTTCTTCTTCTTCTTCTTTACAATTTTTATGATTGTTTTCCTTGATTGATTATATTTTTCGGTTCTTATTATTTGTAAAATGGATGGTTCGTTCTTCAATTTTGATACTATAAGTATGTTTATTTGAAATTGTAAGGCTAAATAGGTATATTTCTATGTTTTATAAGATTTAAAATGTTTGTTTAAAATTTTATTTTGTTTATTTTGTTGTCATGCTCATATTTTTATATGCTCATATATCATTATGTTTTTCATACATATATCTAATTAAGATTTATGAATTGTACGGCTTAATAGTTTAAGATGTATATTATTTTACCGTGTTACCATTTCCTATACTTTTGAAATTTTGTTACCGTTTCCGTGTACGTTTTTTTGTGTCCGTGGATTAGAGGTGGTTTCCTTTCGGAGGCGCTGGTTGGGTTTGAACGAAATCCGATGTCTTGTGCATTTAAGGGAGATGAGCAAACGAGCCACAAAAGAGACGAACTGACCGCCGTTACCAATTGCCATACAAACGAGTATACGACAACCCCTTCCTCATTACATTCTCTCCCGGCCCTGTTCATCTCCATCGCTTGCCCCAGACGAAGTCAAGGATTCGACGATGGCGTCTCTCGCCCTCCGGTGTCCGTCGTTGCCGTCTACACATTCGCCGTCATCGGTTGCTTCCCCGAATTCCTCCAGCCACATAAGCCTATTTCGCCAGAACCGCTTCTCCCGTTTTTGGTCTCCGAACTTCGTTGTGAGTGGATTTTGTGTTTTTATTTTCATTCATATGATTCCGAAAGCTGATTTCCTGTTCCTTCAGTGTCATATCGGCGTCTGTTTGTGTGTCTTTTGCGTTCCCTATGATAAAGGTTGGTGACTGTGAATTTTCGTGCGGAAGAATTGAATTTTGCGTTCCCTATGATAAAGGTTGGTGACTTTTGCGTTCCCTATGATAAAGGTTGGTGACTTTTGCGTTCCCTATGATAAAGGTAGGGGTGATGAACAGAGTGAGAATTGAATTTTGATTGCAATTGAATGGGCCGCAAGGAATATATTGTCAAGTTAACCTTTCTTATGTTAGCTTCGTAGTTGCAGACATTTTCAATAAGTAGTGACGGCTCTATTAAAAAGATATCGGGGGTCTTAATTTATATATTTGTGGAAATTTCAATTGTGCACTTGCATTGTTGAACAGAGTCAGTACATTGTTGGCAGATTGAAGCTGTTTGTTTTCTTCCTGCTGAATATATGCTCTACTAAAGTTTTAGTTACGGACATTATTTATATATGGAACTAGATCCGGTTAAGATGCCATACTATGAGGTTTCAACTTTCATTTTGTGTTTTTAATGTGGGAAATATAAGTGGTCGTACCATATGATGTTGTATAGTAGGTCCCATGATTAATAGTTCATTCATTCACTGCATAAAGGATGATTTTTGTAACTAGTACACTTCATATATGTTGTTTAGGAAAAACAAAAGAGTACAGCAGGCTACTAAATCGATATTTGTTTGGTTCTGTATGCACGCATATTATGATGATTGCTAACAATTGAGTGTACTTTTGAGATTTGTCTGTTTCTATTTCACTTTTTTGACATGGTAAATCATGATATACTGTCAAACAGAATAAATAAACAGTACAACTAATTTTCTAAATGCCTCATCTGACTATATTGTTGTACTATGGGATGCGTATGGTTAAGTAGTTAACTTGCAGGATATGCTATGACTGAATTATACTTTAGAAGTAAAAGGAACTTTTACCTTACATTTGTGAAATGTGCACTTCTTGCTCCTGTACCTATGCAGTGAACACATAATCACATTTTTCATGCCTCACATTTTTCTTCCCTGATATAGAAATGCAACTTGGACCAGAAGTACAAATCGGCAAATGGAAAGCCAGTTGTTCCAATCATTGACAAACAAGCGCTACCTAAATTATTGGATTCCAAGCAGTTGGATGATTCCATAACTAAAAGGAACAAAACAAGGATAAAGCTATTCTCTGGAACAGCAAATCCTGCTCTATCTCAGGTTAATGCTTCTTTTCCCTCTCTTGTTAAGTCTTGTAAATGTCCTAATCTGATTTTTTTTGTCCTTGTGAGCCCTACTCTACAACAAAATTTTGCTTTTTGTAGGATACATGGTTGTTGATTATTTCTTGATATTAATTCCAGAATTGGGGTCCTCTATGCTTCTAATTTAATCTTTTGGCATCAACCATCTTTCTTTTCCTTTTCCCTTTTTTTCATTTTTTATTTATCCCTTCTTATATTTGTAAATACCGGATGCAATGGAATGTGACAGTTTTAGAGTAACATGGTGTTTTTTGTGTCTGTTGTGAAGAAGGAATTAATTTAGCTGGTACTACCAAGTTCAGCTTGACATATGGTTTAATAGACCATATTGTGGTGTATTTTACATGGAATATTTGTTAGCTAAAATGACTGAAGATGTAGGGACTTGGGAGATCCCTCTTCCTGATTAATTGTCGCATTTCCCCCTTATTGGTCGAACAATGTTGTGAATCACTTCTAACTGTAATAGATGTTATTGTAATGTATATCTGGAAAAGTTAAACTCATTGTTTTGGCTAGAGAGGGAGTTACCAGATGGTGTCGGAGATTGAGACTGTCGGGAATCGCTCACCAAGAGAGATCAGATAGAATGAGGCAGCGATAATGAGAATCGGGAGAGACGACCGAAAAAAATTGCGATAGAACCCTAAAACCGTTTCAATGTCTAGACCGTCCAGACTGTTCAACTCTATCTAAACCTGTCTAGCACCAACTCCCTCCAGATGAAGCCGTACTGCCCAAAATGAAGCTGGGTCGTCTACCTTCTATTCGCCATCTAGACGTCCATCTACCAATAGTTGTTGTCTAGATGTCTGCCTTGGCCGACTTTAAAACACTAATCATCGTCTACAGCTTGTACTCTATATATATGCTGAATGGAACTTTTACTTTGAGAAAATTTGAATAGTAACTTTAAATTATCTTCCTTGTATCTATGTTTTCATTTTATGTTATTTATAATGGTACTTGGTGATCATCTTATAATTTTTCTGGATAGTAAAGAATTGCAGGCAGTTGACTTGGGTTCTATTGTAATGTGCTATTGTGATTTTGTAGGAAATTGCAGGTTATATGGGCTTGGAGCTGGGGAAAATCAAAATTAAACGGTTTGCAGATGGTGAAATTTATGTGCAGTTACAGGAAAGCGTGAGGGGTTGTGATGTATACCTTGTACAACCCACTTGTCCTCCTGCAAATGAAAATCTTATGGAGCTTTTGATAATGGTAGATGCTTGTAGAAGAGCATCTGCAAAGAATGTTACTGCAGTGATTCCATATTTTGGTTATGCTAGAGCTGATAGAAAGGCAGGTGACCTGTAACTTCTTTCATACAAAAGAAATTTACGCCAGTTAACTTTCGTTCCTAAGGTATTTCTGTTTGAGGTGTAAATGATCATTGGTGTCTCTGACACTTTGTTGACTCTAATATGGTTTCACCAAGATCTTCCATTTTTGCGTTGTATAATGCCTTATTCCAGCAGATCCACTCCCTTAAAGTTTGGAATACTGAACTTCTTCGTTTTATTTTTTATGTTTAAGAGTTCCATGTATAAAATATAGCTTAACCCATGTGTGAAAGTGTGACTCGTGTTTGCTTAGCTGAGAATGTGTTATTAATGCTGCATTTCCCAATCCCAACTGTCTCTGTAGTAGCTATTGCTCTTTTATGCACCCTTCATCTTTTCCGTCCTTTGTTCAGACTCAAGGACGTGAATCCATTGCAGCCAAGTTGGTTGCAAACCAGATAACAGAAGCAGGAGCAAACAGGGTTCTAGCGTGTGATCTTCATTCTGGACAGTCCATGGGATATTTTGATATTCCAATTGACCATGTATACTGCCAGGTAAAGGGATGTTCTTTTGTTTTTAGCTGTGGTTCTTGTCTCATCTTTAATATGTTTGGCCATTGTCTTCTTGTGTTATATGGGCAGCATGTGATACTTGATTATTTGGCAAGCAAGAATATTTGCTCGAGTGATTTGGTAGTAGTCTCCCCTGATGTTGGTGGTGTTGCTAGAGCCCGGGCTTTTGCAAAAAAGTTATCTGATGCTCCCTTAGCAATTGTCGACAAAAGGCGTCACGGACATAATGTAGCCGAGGTGAGTTTCAGTCTCATGTGTGGTTGGAAAGCAATGTTTCATGCAATGATAAAGTATATACTGATTGGTCCGGTAACACCTCTTTTAGAGATAGCTACAAACTTTTGGGTAGAGCCATGAACTTCTTTTTACCCGCTACCAAATGCTTTTATAAATTCGGAAACTACATGTTTGTCTTTTCATGTTCCCTTTGATTTGAAGTGTCTTATTTCTCTTTTACACAGGTAATGAACCTGATTGGAGATGTCAAGGGTAAAGTCGCTGTTATGGTGGATGACATGATTGATACAGCTGGTGAGTTATCTACTTCTGTTACCTTCTTCTGCTTCTTGTCAAGTGTGAGACGTACTTGAAGCAAAATAAATTGCATATAAAGTGATAGAAATTCATGTAAAGAATGTTTCTTTATGCATGTCATTATTCTACACCTTTGTCAGTCATTTTACATATGTGAGCCTCTTAGTCAAGTGAGATTGCCTTGCATGACAGGAACCATTGCAAAGGGAGCTTCTTTGTTGCGAGAAGAGGGAGCCAAGGCTGTGTATGCCTGTTGCACTCATGGTGTTTTCAGGTACCCATTTCATATATTTTTCCATTGGTAACCGGTTTCTTTTTTATAAATATAAAGAGGGATAAAGTTCCCTCATTTTCAAATAGCTAATGAAATTGGCTTAAAAGCTTTTAGTATACTAGTTAATTAGTAAACAATGACCCACATGAAGGTTGGCATGATCCGACCTAAAATAGTAAAATTCTAGTAACTAGCTTCAGTGAAGATAGGTGAAACGTACACAAGTAGCATCTTGCATTAATTTTGACACCTTTAGATATGCAGTAAAAAAGATTGTGTGGTATCCATTAGTTTGGTTAATTGGTATCCAACCTCTTAACTAAGGTGGCAAGTTTGTTCGATCTTGGGTTCGGGTAGATTCAGATCAAGTTCATTTATAGCTTAGTTTGTTTAAGGTAACAGCTAAAAAAAATTCTTTGATCTGGGTCTTTGCTTGTGTTTGAAATCTTTCCATTAATACAGCCCACCTGCAATTGAGAGGTTGTCAAGCGGTATCTTTGAGGAAGTGATAATCACAAATACAATCCCAGTCCCACCAGAAAACTACTTCCCTCAATTGACAGTGCTTTCCACGGCAAATTTATTGGGCGAAACAATTTGGCGAATTCACGACGACACGTCGGTTAGTAGCATATTTCAGTGAAAACCGGCTCTATTTATATTGATGGATATATGGTTTTCACCGTGCCGTCTCATTTCCCTTCAAATAGGGTACGTAGTTTAGTAGCATGAAGATTTTGTCTACTCCAAAGACTTCTCACTCAGTGGTTTTAGGTTAATAATACTACTTCATTGGAATGGTGCACTAACCAACAGAATCAATCATGCAAAAATTTTGTAAACTTAGAAAGACGAGGCTTGTGCACAGAGTTTGCTCTTATTATGTGCTTATATATCTTCCCTTTATTGTTTGGGTGTTGCCTGGATTGTGTTATGCTCATTCTGAGTTTGATCATGGATGTGTCAAATTAAAGTTGTCGAACTTGGAAGGTAAACTGAAGTGAAATGATCAAGTCCTGATTACCTACAACAGAAATGTAGGACACAGTTATAATTTGATGCCATCATGTTGGTTACTTGGCCATAGGTCTTCCTGCATCACACATCTGGCTAATTTGAAGATCGAGGTAAAAATTTTTGAGAAGATGAGGATGGAAGTAGATAAAAAAACAGTAAAAAAGCTAAACATATTTGGTAGTGAATGGTTGAATATGGGTAAAATTATTGAAATGGGTATGGATAAAAATGTTGAAGGTGAGGTAGTCTGTGAAGATATTTAGCATCGCCTCTCATAATCCGCGGGGTGTCATAGGGTGAAAGTTTATGTTATATACTCCCTCCGATAAAAAATAAGTGTCATTTTAGCATTAGAAATTTGATCAAAATTATCTGTCGTTTTATGTTTTCTAGGCCAATAAATGAACAATAATTATAAGAAATGTTCTTGAAAATTGGTGTAAATGATTAATTTTAGTTCTAAAATCTTTCTTATTGGTTTAAAAGAAGGTTGAATATTAAATATGTGATAAGATTTAGAAAAACTTTACAAAATCTATGTTATTTAATATTTTTCTTAAAAATTGTGTCAAAGGCTAAAATGACAGTTATTTTTGATCGGAGGTAGTATTCTTTATCGGCCATTCTCGTTCTTGTTATTTAATATTGTTTCCGTTCACAATAATTGTCGTTTCAGCATTTTCACACTTGTTAAGAAAGCTATTGATTATACCACTATATCCTCATCATTGCTTTACCTTTTGCTTTATTAAAAATCACAACGAAGTACTAAAGATTAAAAAGGTAAAAGTGTAAATTAAAAATCAAAATAGCTAAAATTGACAATTATTGTTGTTCAAAAGTGTAAGGCTAAAACGAAAATTATTTGTAAACGGAGGGAGTACTAATCAGTAAGCATTCCAAGTGTGAACTGTAATACTTGTTATATAGTTGTTATCGTCAAATTCTTGTTCTAGAAAATTCTCTTTATCATCAAATTAAGAAGATAACGAAATAAAATAATAAAACTTGTTTGATAATGACATGACAATTTAAACAAAAATTAAACGTTGTTTCAATAACGGAAGTTTGTGGATCCCTTTGATGTTCTTGATTTGCCCTCCATGATGCAATCACAGTTTCCGCAGAAACTTTTGTGAGACACATGTATAATTGGTGTATGTCCTCGACTGTTGGGTTTCTTTTGCTCGGTTGCATTTAGGTTAGCTGTGAACTGATGAGAGTGTGATGTTGTACGCACTGAACTACAAAAGAGTTGTTATGTTAAACATCTTGTTGAATCCATGACGAATTAGGAAGTGTGAATAACAATGTGTGACGTAAAATAATTCCCAAAATCTTGTCAATGAGCTACTACGACCGGTGCCTCACACCCAAGTATATACCAAGTTTTCGGCATGTTGTATTACTCATATGTGCTCTTTAACGTGTAATTGCAAGTCGTGATGTGTAGGATACCTCGTTCTTCTATCCCATGTTTGTCGGATGGGTTCAAGGGGAATCCGTTGAACTCTTCCCAATTAGTGCGTCACCCTACTAGGATGATACGACTTCACAACTCTGCCGACTCACATCGTATCCTTGTACATTGAAAAGGAAATTTCTTGCATCTGTATCAAAGCGAATATGCGTCCTTGGAGAGGTAGTGTTGAGTGTTGGTTTGGTCTACGAAATTGATAAAGAACTAGATTGTAGACAATCAAATTAAGAGGTTAAGTACATTCTTGCATACACTCATATTGGGGGTATGTGTCGGTCCCAAATGAGCCTATCTAGTCAAGAGATAAGACTATTATTAGTCATTCTTGATAATGGACCAATGAGATTTGTGAAGGCATGTCATCCTTATCAAATCCATTCACATTTCATTCACCAACCATCCTAACTTTTTCATCCGATTATTTTGTCGTTACCATTTAGTGCATGGGGTCTTGATGGGTGCAACCTATTAATTCGTCATCATCATGTGGTCATTGATATATTTTTTACGGGTTGAGACTTTGCCAGTGAAAGTCACTAGGGAATAAGCGCTAGCAAATTTCATGATAGTTTAACTAATCTACCGATATGGAGTGAGTTCAGATTATTTTGGTGATGCATATGAACATATAAAAAAACATTATTAAAAACTAAAACAAAAAAAAATAATGATTGGTTCACCAAGAACTACGAATGACCGATCCCTTTGAATATGGGTACGTAGGTGGTTTAACCCCTTACATATTGGACGTAACCACAACACAAAATCTAATGCAAAGGTAAATAAATCAAAGGGGGTGGTGGGAGTAGTAGAATTTGTGCGTAAAAAGATTAGGTAAAATGAATTGCACTTATTCATGGTCTATCAACAAAAGTACAAAATGATTTCAGGTTGAAATGGTGAAGCCAAATTGTCGGTTATAGTTATCAACAAAACCTTCGTATTGGACTATGCAGTCTTGGCTTTCTTTATTTTTCGAGCTTCTTCTAGACTTTGTTTCCTCCCTTTATAGAGTTGAATATGCTTCTTCATTCTTGTCATATTCTTATTCAATGCTTCCTTATCTCCAACTAGACTTTCCCTTTAAATTCCGAAGTTTTACTTGTGCCTCCAAAATCTCTTTTTCTCGCTTCTTTATAACTTGAGATGTGTTTTTAAATCAATTATATCCTTCTCATGTGGTACAAGCTTTGTCCTTTGGATAGTAAGATCATCACCAATCTCTTTCATGGACAAGAAGCCATCATTTTCTTTAGTCTTAACCACTATATCAACACGACAAAAAAACTCTTAAATTTTGGAGTTGAGCCAAGATAGATTCACGTCGCCAACCTTGGAAGTCTTGACTATCATTTCCAATGCTTCCAGCTTATCAAAAGTTTGATTTCTTATTAATGACAAATCATAAAAAATGTCTTTAATCTTGTCATGCTCCGACAATCTCTTTGCCCCCTCAACAATGACTCGGCGAAAAAAGTGTGGTTCCGAAGCAGGAGTCTAAGTGTGCAAGGGAACTAGTGTATCCCTAGGATGGGAAATGACCAAATGGTTCTCTTGAGTCTCAATAGGATGCTCCTTAATTATGATTCCAAAGTTACTCTCTTCCGTGACAGATCTTGCTAGGGATTTCTCGGTATTGTTATGTTTTTTTGCCTTCTAATATCTAATACTTGTAAAATTTGCACATGACTTAATGATATCTCTTTGGAAGATCTCTTTGCCGTAAAAAATTAGTAAATATATGAGTAGGGGATCGATGAGAAGAATAAGAGGGTGCAAAAAATCTCACAACTCCTCTCAAATCATTCAAAACATGTTTCATATCATCAATGACATAATTGTTAACTTTTAAAGGATTCGTGTTTGGCTTGGGTTATGGAGCTGAATACATCACCCACCAACTCACCGAGTGCAAAAGTTAAATGTGCATCTTCCTTCATGAACTGATCAAGGAATACGGTAAGAAGCCCCAATTTTCTTCCTGAATAAGTGACCATAACAAGTTGTAGTGTCTTTTAAAGTTTTCCCATGTCTATAGAGAAGGTCAAACTTCAAAGAGTTAGAAGGAATACCTTGGTCCAGTGTTCTAAAATACGCCGTCCAGGGCCGTCTAGACGGCGGTAGGCCGTCCCGTTTTTTTGCCAAAACGGGACTGTCTGGACGGATATAGTAGAAATAGGGTTTGGGACGGGTTAAAACGAGGTCAAGACGGAGCAGGACGGAGTGAGAGATGGGGTAAGACGTCTTGTTTTTCAATCCGATTCCTGACTTCCGACTTCTCTCCCATGAACGATGGTCCTTCTCTTCTCTCTGACAGCCAACGGCGACTCCATCTCCGTCCTCGTCAGTCGGCGCTCAGATTTCCGGTGACGCTCTCATGAACACTCTCCTTGCTTCTTCACATTGTTTTTGCCTTTAGTTCTTCTCCTCTTAGAGTCCCTCTGTTTTTTTTTTGTTGAGATATGACAAAGCGGCGATAGGAAATATGAATGATGTAGGAGGAGAGAGGAGATTTAGGGTTTTAAGTTTTTGTTTAATTACCAAATATGCCCTAACTTATTAAAACTTTCGATAATATCCCATATAAAACTAAATTTACATAAAAGATCCTAAGTAATTACCAAATTATACCCTAATTTATTAAAACTTTCCATATTGTGACAAATATAATGCATTTTATCAAAAAACGTCTTGTCCGTCTAGACGGCCGTCTCACCGTCTAGACGCTAGACGGTGCCTCTCCGTCCCGTCTCCGTTTCACGTATTTTAGAACATTGCCTTGGTCAAAACCAAAGTGATGCACAAATTTGTTTGGATAATATGACTCCTTGATAATATAAAGGTTTCCATCTTTGACGGGTAATGTACACGAGTGTATGCAATATAGACATTCAAAGTGATGGTTTGAAATGACATCTAATGAAACATTGGCATTCGCCTTGCATTGTTCCAAGACAACAAACTCTCTAAACTTATCAAATCTTTGAGATGAAGATCTAATATACTTGGAACAATTCCATATAGCTGCAATTCCATCCTCTAACTCCTTTAGACCATTCTTCACTATCAAATTGATAATGTGACAAGCACATCTCAAAAGTAGAAATTATTCATTAAACATCAAACTTTTGTAAGTTGTGAGCCTTCTTTTCATGTATGTCACAACCACATCATTGGCGCTAACAATGTCCACGGTTACTGTAAGCACTTTGCTGGTCTCCCATTGCCTCAGACATTGGTCTAACTTCCTACCAATATCACCCCCTTGTGACTAGTGATATTATAGAAGTTTATAATCCAATTTATGAAGCTTCCAATCGGCATCCATAAAATGCGGCAGTCACAACCATATAATTTATGTTTTGAAGAGATGTCCAAGTATCGGTAGTTATCGAAACGCGTCTTACTTTCCTTTAATTGACTTAAAAGAATTCCCTTATCCAAGTCGTACCTCTCTAGCACAGCCTTTGCAACCACCTTCTTATCCAAGGGTTTCCAATTAGACTCTAACACATTAACAAGAGCCAAGAATCCTTCTTTCTCAACAAATCGAAATGGGAGTTCATCCTTGATTATCATCTCAATGCACCTATCGTCACATATTTTCTTATTAAACTTGTGATATCCACCACCACCACCACTTACATTACTCATATTCAACCTTGCTTGCTTTGAATCCTTGATTTCAAGGGGTGAGTACTGCACTTCTTTGCATGGTTCCACATCGAGCTAGTCCCATTCTTTGTTGTCTCGCACAACACTTTACTGTTACAATGGTTACAAGTGCACCATTTGGATATATTTCTTGTGTTCCCGGGAGTTTACACCTTGTAAAATGATTTCAAAGAACACTTTTGTTTGAAGGCTCCTTTCTTTTCTTGCCTAAAATGTGTGAAGAATTTGGAGACGAAGGTTCAATAATTGATGGATGTCTCTCTTCATCCCCAATCGATTGGTTTGATGGGGTTGAACCACATGCTGGACTCATAACACTTGGTGACATTTGTGGATCCATATATGTGATCCTATATAAACATATAAAAAAGCATTAAAGACTCAAATTTGTAAGTCAACTATGGAAATAACTAAAGATACTAGCTAGAAGGGGATGAATGTTATATTGTATTACTGCGTAAACTAAAACCATAACTCAAAATTGTAAGTCAAGTAGTCAACTAATGAAAATAACTAAAGATACTAGCTAGAAAGGGATAAATGATATACTGCATAAAGTATAAACAAAAACTATAAAGAAGCATCCCCATCTATTGATTCATGATACACTACCCTAATCGATCGATTCATGCATGAGATACTAGACAGAAAGGGATAAAATATTCACTAGTACATTACCCTAATCAATCGATTCAACAAATCCTTATCCAGTAGATTATTCAAGTTCAAAATTCGTACCACTTGAGCAAGTCGATTCAAACGCAAAGAAGAAAAATACTTGAAAGTTCTCTATCGATCGCAGGGCTTCTCTTCTAGGTTTCTAAACTTCTAACGGGTTGATTGATCAGCAGAGAATCAAGAGTGAAGTGAATATATTATGAAAGAGAATCAAGAGAACAAGAGATGAAAATCAGGAGAAAGGGATGAGTATTAGCCTATTAGGTTTCGGCTGCGGCAGAACGCAAGAATAGTAGAGAGCTTGAAGTTTCTGTTTCAATTTGGGATTAGGGAAGCCCTAACGGAGTAAAGTGTGAAGGCTAGATGACTAAATCAGTAAATTGAGAAAGCACTTCAATGGTCGGGTGAGATTAAAACATTACTTGAATTTACATCTAATGGTACAAAAGAATTGCATATATAATTATATATGAAGTATTATATTAAGATTAGTGTGTGCACTACATTGTTTCCTATGCGTAGTTGATCTTTTCTTCGGGTTGTCTAGGAGCACTCCAACAATCTCGTGCATAATGTCCATGCTTTTGGCAATTATAGCAACGGACCTTGAATTTATCAGAACTCCCTTGTAACACTCCAAGTTCTCGGAACTCGGGAAGCTACTGGTTAGGACCTCACAATGGGTCTCGACCTTGGTTTAACAACAACTTTACTAGGATCTTACACAAGGCACAAATGTATTTAAAACAATTTCAAAAAATAATATTTTATTGTATGAATGTACACATGTGATAGCCTTACAAAATATATATATATATATATAGGGTGTGGTTCCCATGAGAACACCCCTAACGTGAGAACATGAGAACAACTGTACACCGTTGGATGTGAGTATTAAGGGTTGAGATTTAGAGTAGATATCAAAATTTATAATAACTACGAATAATAATAATTAGGAATCCAACAATAACTACGAATAATCCACTCAACCAACAATAACTACGAATAATACATTAAACGATATGACACATTCGTAACAAAACTGATAATAATTACGAATCTGTTCTCATGTTCTCACGTTAGGGGGTGTTCTCATAAGATCTATACTATATATATATATATATATATATATATATATATATATATATATATATATATAGTATAGATCTTATGAGAACACCCCCTAACGTGAGAACATGAGAACAGATTCGTAATTATTATCAGTTTTGTTACGAATGTGTCATATCGTTTAATGTATTATTCGTAGTTATTGTTGGTTGAGTGGATTATTCGTAGTTATTGTTGGATTCCTAATTATTATTATTCATAATTATTATTATTTTTGATATCTACTCTAAATCTCAACCCTTAATACTCACATCCAACGGTGTACGATTGTTCTCATGTTCTCACGTTAGGGGTTGTTCTCATGGGAACCACACCCTATATATATATATATATATATATATATATATATATATATATAAAACATGCATGCCGTATGGAAGACTCGTCCCCATCTAATGAGTACGTGGACCCGGCTGACCATCTTTTTCGGATCTCTCTACAACGGTCTATCTCTACAAAAACTACAACACGGAATAACCGTTAGCTAACATTCCAAATATAAATAGAATAAGGATAGCACAAACACACCCAAAGTAACATAAACACTCATCATGTTGACACACAATCCGGTTATTATCTGATAGCTTAGGTAATTCACTTTATTCCGTTTTAAAGTTGTGGCACGAGAATCTTAAGATTTCTCGCCTCCGTTCCTTATCCAACTTGGTGTAGGTCTAGCACACCTCCGCCGGTAGAATCACTACCAACCAAGTATGGACTAGTCCCGAAAGAAACCCCCAGCGCCCTCGGGCTAACTGAGCAGAATGCCACCGCCCGTTACTCTTAGGCCAAATAAGTAGGTCGGTCGATAATTAATAATAAGTACGATTATAAACACATCATTCAAACACCACTATCAGTATTCACACTCATCCAAAAGCTAGCTGAGTAAGCCCAAAGGAATTACCTGAATCAAAACTCGATTCCCGTTATCTCAACTCGGTCCGCAACTGTTGGGACTCAATTGCTTGTCATAAGGGCAAGTGGATCAAAATACATCCCATATTCTTAGAAGTCTATAACTTCTAAGATGTACAATCCCTTTAAGAGAAATTTCTAAAATGCCCTCCTAAGGTAATATGACCATTTTACCCCTAGTCCCGAAAATCTCAAAGATCCTATAATATATGCTCAAACCTTTCTTTGGGACTTAATTTCATAATCTAACTCTTAAGAGTTAGTTTAGGTAGAACTTATAGATTACACATTTTTCTTAACTTTTAACAAGGTCACTAAGGTCCAACTTTAGCCTATGATACGAGTCCCGAATAAAAATATAAAAATTCTAACAAAAATCTCTAATTCTTCTATGCTATGCACTCTATCCATAGAAGCAAGCATTTCCCAAAAAATACCTAATAACCAGTTCTACACAAATTCCCAAAGTCGGTTCCAAAACCAGAAATTTCAGACTTAGCCAAAACTGAGTATTTCTTAACTGCTCAACCAGTCAACTTTGGATCTTAATAAATCTACATCTAACCGTTGGATCAACCTAAATTTTTGATACATCATCCTGTGCATGGCACTCTAGAACATACTAAAAACTGAACGGTGAAATATAAATCTAAGGTATCTAAACTTAAGTTCAAACATGACTGCACAGAACAAAATATTTTCAGCACTTAGAAAATTTCAGCAACATCTAGAAAACTGTTTACAGTCTCGACTTTGAAAAATCATAACTTCTAAACCTCTTGATAAAATCCTCTCAAATTTTGATATATTTTACTATGTAATCCTAACTATGACATATCCGAAATCCAAGTCTAACAGAGATCAACCCTAGTCAAAACTATCTCACAAAACTGCATCACATGCAGTTTTTCTCAACACTCAGCACCCTTATAAAAACTGCATGAGGAGCCAACTTGAGAAAATCATATCTCCTAAATTATAACTCAGAATACGCTCAAATTTCAGTATGTTCTACACTGCAATACCGACAACAACATATCCAAAAATCATGAACAAATGATGAGTCTAGCTTACTCAGATCTAGACTCGAAGTTGACTGTTCGTCAATGTTGGAAATTGAGAGATGTAACAACTCTTCCAGTCAGCTTCCATGGCTGCTTTGGAGGGTCTAAAGATATCAATTGGTACTCTAATCAGCACATACACAAAGAGGGTAACGCAGAGAAGAGGGTTGTCGTTCTTACCAAACCATCCGGACAAGACATTGCTACGTGAACGAGGGCGAAAGAAGGGTTGTGACTACGTGAACGAGGGCGAAAGAAGGGTTGTGACTCACTGTTGCTAGGGCTCCTCTGCGAATCCACTTCAGCGCACTTGTGGCCCTGGGCGTAAAGGTCGTGAATCTGTGTTGCTCTTCTGAAGGTCGAGCCGTTGGAGGTCAGCATAGGTTGGATGGGCTCGAAGAGGAGGGTCTATAGCGGTGTTCTTGGCTCGAGAAGGAAAGTCCGGTCCACTGTGTAAGAGAAGGGCAACCATGGGGCGACAGTAACAACCTGTGTGCAGAGGAAACACGGAGGGAGGGGTGCCGATAGTTGTGCAGAGGAACGTCGAGGAAGTATCCACTATTGATGTCTATCTAGAGTAGTCGAAAGGGAGAAGGCGAACGTTTGCAGCACCGGCGTCGTGTCGTTGGTGTACAGAGGCGGGAGGGACAGTCCTGGTTGTTGCTTGGTGCACGAAGACGGAAGAGACGAGAGGGCTCACCCGCATTGCCCTGCGTGTGCGAGGAAGACGGATGCAGGTTGTCGTTTTTTTCTGTGTGCCGCAACAAGGTTGCTGTTTACGTGAAGGTGGGAAGGCTTCTAGGGTTTGGTAGGGAAGGAGAGAAGTTACACGGCTGAAGCAAGAAGGTTGGACTTGTGTTTGGGCTGAAGTGATCTTGTCAAAATGGGCCCGGATGGCCTTGTCATGACTTAGTCAATTGGGTCAAATACTATAAGGCTTGCAAGAGTTTTTTTAAGAATGATTTTATATGATTAACTTTCACATAAAATCATAGAAGTTGGTAAAAGAATATTTTATGTGATTAACTCTTCACATAAAATGACAATATTTATGTTGACTCGGGATTTATCGGAAATTAAATTTCCGGGTATTACATCCCTCTTCCATGTCCTCTTGAGGATTGACTATTTTCTTCAACATTGGAGTCATTGTGTGATGATTCACTCTTTCCGCTTCCTCCTCTCCCACGAAAGGATCCACGTCCAAGTCCTCGTCCTCTTCCTTTGTGTGATTTCTCTGTATCACCACCTTTATCGCTTGTTGAGTGTTTTGTGGCTAGGACTTGATCAACCGGCTTATCCTCTCTCCTCTTGATTCTCTCCTTATGGGCTTGTAGCGAACCCATAAGTTGATCAATTGTCATTGAATCTAAGACCCTGTTTGGTATTAGATGGGGATTCTTTTTTTAGATTTTTCGAGATGAAGATTGTTGAGATTCTTGGAAATTGTTGAGATTCTTGGGAATTGTTGTAGATGGGTATTCTTATAAATTGTTTTTTACGTAAAATTTTTGTGTTTGGTATAAGATTATAGGTTTAGATTATTTATGTTTAATTGACCAATATGCCCTTCAATTTTAAATGATCAGCAGCCCTAATTTTTCAATTCATTATGTCGTGCTTCTTCCTTCTCCATCGTTTGCCTTTCGCGTCGCTCCTGGAGACCATTGGCGAGCTGCTGCAGGTAAGGAATCTCTTTTGAGTATGGTCATTCACTCATCTTTTGTACTTGTTCTTCGTATGTGCTTGCTTCTCTATTTTGTGTTCGACATCCTCTTCTGTTCGATTTGGTTGGAGGCTGACTTCTCTGTTCCGTGTGCAATCGGGTGTATAGAGCTATTAAAAAATTGAATTCACATCCTCTTCTGTTCGTATGTGCTTGCTTCTCTGTTCTTCTTCTTATCTCTTCTGTTCGATTTGCTTTCTGCATAATGCAATCGGGTGTATAGGCTGACTTCTCTGTTCTTCTTATTCTCTTATGCGTAAAATTTATGTGATTATTTCGCTCACTTGCTCAATTTCTCTCATTTTGTATACATTTTAATTCATGTATTGCTGATTAATGTTGCGTATTTCTCTCATTTCGATTTGCTTTCATGTATTGCTGATTAATGCAATCGGGTGTATAGGCTGTATATTGTTGATGAGAACCTTGATGTGTATTGTTGTGTATTTGTTTTTCAATCTGCTCGATCTTTTGAGCGTATTGTATTGTTGTGTGAGATTTTAATTTATTTTAATTCAGCAGAATGAATGACCAAAATGAGAAATTAACACAACAATCTAAGGAAAATGGTTGCTATGCGTGGAATGATATGTTGATGAGAACCATTCTAGAAATTTTGTGTGAATTTCAAAAACAAAATGGACAGAAGAATGATTTTAGTTGGATAACTTTGACCGAACAATTCGAGTTGAAGACCTCTACTAAATGTTTAAAAAACACTTTATAGAACAAGTGCAATTCTTTGAAATCCTTATGAAGATTATGGATCAAACTTAAGCATGGTGATACTGGTATGGGATGAGACTATGAAAGAAACTGTATTGATGCAAATGACGATTGGTGGACAAAGAAGTTGCAGGTATGTAATTGAATTAATATTTATAAATTTCAAGTGTTTGTTGTTACTTGAAACTATAACATTTACAAATGTTATATGTGCAGGAAAACATTGAGTACCGTGTTTTCAGGAAAAATGGTCTTCATTCAGAGGTTCAAGTTATGATGGAGATGCTGTTTGAGGGCACGGTAGCGACTGTCGCTCATTGTGTTGCTCCGTCAATGGACCTCCACCGATTAACCCTACTGTTGAGCCATGTTTTGATGATGAAGATCCAATTGACTGGGATGGTTTGAACATTGCAACTGATCTAGCTAACGATCAAGAAGCAGATCACGTGAATTACCCCGATGAAGAGAATCAGACATCTCAATGTCCCCTCAAGTCCCGTGGAAAGACAAAAAAAACGTATGTGAGCAAGCACAATGTTAAGAAGAAGTCTGGTGGGAAATCAGATTACATGACGCATTTGAATTTATCTAGTGACGTCAACAAGAGGATAATTGCGTTATGTGATGCTGAGGAGGCGAGGTCCATTGCTGAGGAGGCAAGGTCCCTTGCAGAAGTAACTTCAAAAACAACCATTTCTGCACAATGTATTTCATTGGGCGTCCTGTCTGATATGGTTATGGAAGGACTGTTATCGAGGTTTTTACCGCTTTGGAGCTTCGCTATGACGTTTTTGATGTTTGAAGTTGTGGCTAACCAGTTTATGTGGCTTCCTACAAATGAGGAAAGATTGCATTGGCTAGATTTCGAGCACAAGAAGGAGATTCTTAAAGGTACCTTGCCAAAAGAGTAATTGTGTTGAACCTGTTTGTTTAGTTGAAACATTTCTTTGTTATGTGTTTTTCTGACCTTGTTATGGTTGAACCTTATGTGTGTGTTTATATGTTATAACTTTCTTTGTTAAGTGTTTGTGTGTAAGAACTTCATGACTCATTGTAATGTCATTATTTGAATTTTCAGTTGCTATGTCTAACTACATAAATGTTTTCTTAAGCTTTACAAGTTTGTGGTTTTGGAAAATGCCGTCAAACGGAAGACTTAAACGTTTGCAACGTATCCAACAATTTTGTGCTTTACAACCTGCAAATGATCTATTAGCAAAACATTACTTTGCACATGTTTGCAAGGAACGTGTGTACGATACAAAGTTCAACGGTTCGCGGTGGATGGATGAAATACTAAACTCAAGTACGGAGACAAGATGCTTCAATGCGTTTCGAATGGAGAAGCAAATGTTTTAAGAGCTATGTAGTCTTTTGGTGAACAAGTATGGACTGCGTGACTCTAAAAATATGTGGTCTGTGAAAAAGGTAGACATATTTGTGTACATAATGGCTCAGGGACTAAACTACAAAAGTGCATCGGAAAGGTTTCAACGGTCAACATCAACTATATCGAGCATTGTGCACGATGTACTGGACGCCATTTTCGGTCGCCGTAAAGGGTTTGATGGCATGTCAAGGGACATAATAAAACCTATGGATCCTTCTTTTTCTAAAAGTGCCAAATCAAATCAAGAATGATCCAAGATATTTTGAGTACTTTAGTGGTGCAATTGGGTGTATAGACGGTACACATATCAACACATGTATACTAGAGGCGGATCAAATTCCATACAGAGGTCGGAAAGGGATTTGCACGTTCAATGTGATGGTTGTTTGTGACTTTGACATGTGTTTCACATTTGTCTCAGCCGGTTGGGAGGGATCTGCACACGATGCAAAAGTATTTTGATAACACGATTTATGACGTTAGTTTAGGCATCCATTTAGATAGTTTTTCCCGTTAGTCATGCATGGTTTGGCATTAGTTCATGACGTTTACGTTTAATTCATGCATATTGTTGAGATAGACATCTACACGAACTATTGTCGGTTTTGTAGGTATTTTGGGGAACTTTTGGAGCTTAATCGATACATTCGAGGATCATTCCTCGTGATGACACACTTCTGGACTCATTAAGAAGCAAGCTAGGAGCTAAGGAGAACACATAGGACCTTGTTGGTGCATGCCTTGCACCAACTCGTGGCTTAAGGATCCAAAGGAAGTTTAATCACCAAAACCACGGCCCAGAAGTCATTTCCACGCCCGTGGTTTTGGCCGTGGTTCTCTTTGGACAGCTGTCCCACGATCTCCATAACCGACTCTTGCCCTTGATGGAGGATATAAGTGGTCCTGCAGGCTTATGCTAGGGGATTCTCTCACACATTCTCTCCCACACTCTCTCATTACACATCACTCCATTGGAGGCTACTCTTGGAGAGGAAGAAACACTCTCATTTGGGGAAGAAGAAGAACAACACTAGTCTTAGAGTTTTTAGAGTTTTTGAGGGATTTTTGAGTGAACAGGTTGAAGACATTTACAAGGATTTGTAAGGAACGATTTGGACCTTCTTTTGAAGGATTGTAAGTCCTTCTTAAACATATATTCAGCTTGGTTTACTTGTGTTTCTTGTTTCTCTTCTCTTTCATTTCATTTTCTTGCTATGGAAGCCATGAATGTTTGCTTGTTGAGTTTGAATGTTAAGATGCTTGTTGTTGGCTAAATAGTAGTGATTCTAGGGTAATGGAATGATGGTTATGGCTTGGACTATGATAGAATAGACTTAAACGTATCCTTGGATGATTTGCTTGCTCGAACCTAACCACTATTGAGAATCACGGCCTGTTCTTGCCTAACCACGGCCGTGGGTTTTGGATTATCAGCCCGAAATTTTATCTGTTGTGCTTGTATTGATAAATCTGAATGTTAGGATGTTAGATTGTTGAAATCCTAGTGTTTGTTAAGCTTAATCTAGCCTAGGGTGACCTAATGCTAGCAAACTAAGTGAGAGGAGAGACCTACCCGGTAATTCTCGAGCTTAGATACCGAAGATGATGAACTCTAGGTAGTAGTGAGCCTCACAAGCCGCTATTGGACTGAGTGTGCTAGGTTGACTTACCCGGTAAGGAGAGGTTAGACCCCTAGATAGCAATCCGGTTTGTGTAGAATTCCTAACCTTAGGCTCCTAGAGACTTGCCCGGTGATAGGACCTTAGGTGCGGGATTAGCGGACCATGAGACCTACCCGGTAATTGATCCCATTTGAGAAACACTTTTTTCCAACATACCATAGCTAGTCCAAGATTGATTAGAGGTTTGAGTCCAATGCCATAACCGGAATTCCTAACCCCTAGAATCCGCTTTTCTCTCTTTGATCACATATCTCGTGTTTGTGTTGCTTGTTTGTGTTGTTAGCTAGATTTGTTAGTTTGTTTTATAATCTTGCATCAATTGTGATCTTGTTTGATCACCACTAAACCAACCCAAAAACATTATGGTTTTCATTTCTTTATTCATTTCTCTTTTCTTAGACTAGATTTGCACTATTCATAATCATTTATTTGATTCGATTTCACTTTAGTCTTTGTGTTCGACCTCGGAATACTATCCTTGCTACAAAACGACCCATACATTGTGGGTTCTCTAGGAGTTAGGAATATATATCGAGTTATAAATTTAAGACTTTTGGGCTATACACGTTCTTAGCGTAACAAGTTTTTGGCGCCGTTGCCGGGGACTAGGTCTAGATTGAATCATTGTTTGTGATTGTTTATAGTGTAGGTCTTTCTTGTTGCTTTTGATCTTGTTTGGTTTGTGTCTTTGAATTTTCAGGACATCTCTCACTCTTTAGGTGCATGCGAAGATCTCGTGGCAAGGATTTAACTCCATTCGATTCCGAACCGGAGAAAACCCTTAAAGCTAGATCTAAGAGCATTAAGAAGAAGAAGGAGATGGCCGCAAGAGATCTTCAAGCTGAGTTGGATGATGCCTTAGAGCAAATTAGGCTAAGGTATGAACTCTTGGAGAATGAGAGGAGACTTGTCAATGAGAGACAAGAAGCAACTAGGAGGGAAATTGAAGAGATCAGGCAAGCTCTTGTGCAAAGGGAGCTTAATCGTCAACAACCACCACCACCACCACCACAGCCGGCGGTTAACGTTCGGTTCGAGCCAATCATTATTGAGGAGCCACAAACGTTAGGGCAACGTATGGATCCAGCCCAAAGAGTGCACCGTCCGGGTGTAAATTTAGGAGATCCCGCAGCCCATGATTATCAGCTCTGCCCTCAAGTGCTACAAATGATCCGGCACAATCAATTTGGAGGGATGGAAGGAGAGTCTCCTCATCAACACTTGATGAATTATGAGATCTTGATGGAGACTCTAAGACCGCCTAGATTGGAGAACAACAACCATAAGCTTAGGGCTTTTTCCTTCTCACTTAAGGATAAAGCCTTGGCTTGATATCAATCCATTCCACTAGGACGTGTGAGTACTTGGGAGGAGATGACAACCGAGTTCTTGACAAAGTTCTTCCCACCTTCCAAGACAACCGAGCTAAGAGGGAAGATCAATGCCTTCGTGATGAAGGATAGAGAGAGCCTATTCAAGTCTTGGGAGAGGTTCAAGGACCTCCTCCTGGATTGTCCACACCATGTGATACCGAAGATAGAGCTATTGGAGATCTATTTCAAGGGTCTTGATGAGGATGGTCAATTCAAGCTCCAATCGCTTTCCGGAGGAACATTCATGGAGAAGAATGTGGATGAGGCTTGTGAGTTTGTAGAGAAGCAAGCCTTGGTGATAGAGAAGTACTCTCACAGGAAGAATGATGGGAGGAAACCGGGAGTATATGAAGTGAGTGAAGTCACCATGAGCAACTACAAACTCGATGCAATCAACAATGAGCTTAACTCTTTGAGGGAGTTGTCTGCTACAACCTTGAAGAATCAAGCAAGTCCTCAAGTGCAAGTGCAAGCCAATTTGGCTTCCAAAGAGGAGAACATTAACTACGTGGGAAGGGGTAACTTCAATAATTATCAAGGCCTTAAGAACTTCAACAACAACAACCGGCAATACAATAATTACTGACCTAATCACAACCATCCCGGGTTCTCCTATTCAAACCCGGATGGTGCCTTGAACCCTCTCGCTTCCACAAGCGCAACACCACCACCTAAGGCTTCACAAGACCCTCCACGCGGTTTTACTCAACTTCAAAACGATAGAACCAAAATGATGTTTGAACAATTACTTGAAAAGTTGAGTGGACTTGAGAGCACGGTGACATCCATTTCGAAAGCTCAAAAGGTGCTAGAAGCACAAGTGTTCCAAAAGGCGGGTGAAGCACAAAGGGATCCGGGAAAGCTTACCGGAAGGACCGAGGATAATCCAAGAGGCCAAGTGTTAGCCACTACCACAAGGAGTGGGCTGAACATGAAGGATCCCTTGCCTAAGGGGAATGACAAGGGAAAGCAAGTAGTAGTGGAAGAAGAACCAATGCAAGAAGAAGGAGGCAAGAGCAAAGATGATGAGTCAACATATGTGGCACCACCTCCATACAATCCACCACTACCATTCCCACAATCACGAGCAAGAGCTCGCTTGGACAAACATTTCGGTAAATTCCTTGAACTCATGTCTAAATTTCATATTAACATTCTGTTCGTGGATGTTATTCTAGGTATGCCGGCCTATGGAAAGTTTTTGAAAGAGATACTCTCCAATAAGAGGAAGTTGGAGGAGTATAGAGAAGTGAGAATGACAAAGAGATCTTCCGAGTTGATACAAACCATGAGGGAGGAGATGCCTCCTAAACTAAGAGATCCGGGATCTTTTTGTGTGCTAATTGGGGTTGGAGAAGTGCAATATGAAACCCTGTGTGATCTTGGAGCAAGTGTAAGCATTATCCCGCTTGCACTTTGCAACAAGGTTGGGCTAGGAGAGCCAAAGCCGGTCAAGATGACCCTCTACATGATGGACCGTTCAATCACTCATCCCGTAGGAATTCTAGAGGACATACCGGTTCAGCTTGGGAAGTTCTATGTGCCAATCGATTTCGTTGTTTTGGACATCCCGGCGGACTACCCGGTCCTTATCATTTTGGGAAGAACAATCTTAGCCACATACGGATGCTTAGTGGATTGCAAAAATGGAATCCTCTCCTTCAACATAGGAGAAGAGAATATCAAGCTCAAGCTATGCACAATGATGAAAGAGCCAGCCCTTGGTGAAGATGTCTTCAACATTGTCGAGCAAGAGGATTCTAGAGAAGTTGTGAGCTCCATCTTGATCAAGGAACCTCTTGAGAAGGTTCTTAGCTCGAGTTTGATGGAGGAAGGAGTTGAGGATGATTGCAATGAAGAAATCCAAGCTTTGGATGCATTAGAAAAGGAGACAAGTGCTGAATTTGAAGTGCACGAAGGTGTGCTGAATCACTGTAGGAATCACGGCCAGAGGGCAAAACCACGGCCGTAATTTTACCTATGGAACTCTCTAGAATGCCCAAATGTGCCAGCTCTTCCAATTCCACGCCCGTGGTTGTGCCAGAGGTCGTGGTTTTGCCCGTGGTTTCTCCAGAAAATGCCTTAGTTGTTGATCAAGCTTCAAGGAGTCTTGGAGAGTCTTCCATGGCTTTGGAATCATCTCAACCTACATTGTATGGATCGTCTCCAACCGATAAAGGTCCTCCTAAACTTGATCTCAAGCCTCTCCCTTCTCATTTAAAGTATGCTTTCCTTGGTACAAATTCTACTTATCCCGTTATTGTGAATGCCTCTTTGAATGATGATGAGCTTGATAGATTGTTGAATGAGTTGAATTTGCATAGGAAAGCTATTGGATACACCATTGGTGATTTAGTTGGCATTAAACCTTCCTTATGCATGCATAAAATCTTGATGGAAGATAATCATAAACCTTCAATTGAACCTCAAAGAAGATTGAACCCTATAATGAAAGAAGTAGTCAAGAAAGAGATCCTTAAATTGCTAGATGCGGAAATCATTTTCCCGATTTCGGATAGTAAATGGGTTAGTCCCGTATATGTTGTTCCTAAGAAGGGTGGTATGACCGTAGTAACTAATGAGAACAATGAACTAATCCCAACTAGAACGGTTATGGGGTGGAGAATGTGTATTGACTATAGGAAGCTTAATGTTGCCTCTAGGAAAGATCACTTCCCTCTTCCCTTTATTGACCAAATGCTAGAGAGATTAGCTCAACATTCACACTTTTGTTACTTAAATGGCTATAGTGGGTTTTTCCAAATCCCTATTCACCTGGATGACCAAGAGAAAACAATATTTACATGTCCTTGGGAAACATTTGCATATAGGAGAATGCCATTTGGGTTGTGTAATGCACCCGCCACCTTTCAAAGATGTATGATGGATATTTTATCTGAATATATTGAAAATATCATGGAAGTGTTTATGGATGATTTCTCGGCGTATGGCTCTTAATTTGATGATTGCTTGGCTAACTTGTCCTTGGTGTTGAAGAGATGTGAGGAAACTAACCTTGTTTTGAATTGGGTGAAATGCCACTTCATGGTGAGTGAAGACATATTATTGGGACATTTGGTTTCCCAACGGGGCATTGAGGTTGATAGAGCCAAGATAGAAACGATAGAGAAGTTGCCACCACCTACCTCGGTGAAGGGGGTAAGGAGTTTCTTAGAACATGCCAGTTTTTACCGGAGGTTTATAAAAGATTTTTCTAAAATTTCTAAGCCTCTCATTAACCTACTAATGAAATATGTTGAGTTTGTTTTCTCCAAGGATTGCCTAGAAGCATTTTGTAGGTTGAAGAATGCCTTGATCTCCACCCCTATCATGCAACCTCTAGATTGGAGCCTTCCGTTTGAGATAATGTGTGATGCAAGTGATGTGGCGGTTGGGGCTTTTTTGGGAAAAAGGAAAGATGGTGTTACACATGCCATCTATTATGCTAGCAAGACGCTAGATGACGCCCAACTCAACTATGCCACAACCGAGAACCATTAAGGACTCACTCTTTGAAAACTCTTCTGCATTACTCACTCTTTGGATTATTTTTGACAATTGGAGGAGCTTTTGGTGCCATAGAATGTGGGAAGATGAACGATTACCTTGGCTGAAGAGTAGTACGCTTTTGGTGCCATAACATCTTTCTTTGTAATGTTCAGCTAGTTTTTCTAAATTTTTTGGGCTGTAAATATGCATCTTTCTTTGTAGGGTAAACTCAAAGATGGAAAGATTGCTGCTATAAAGGTTCTATCAGCCGATTCAAGCAAAGGAATTAATGAGTTTTTTGCTGAGATCAATGTCATTGCAAAAATTCAGCATGAGAACTTTACGGGTTTAGTTACGGTGAAGTTCTTGAAAAAAACTCTACCTAGAATTGAATGAATCTCATCCATTCAATGATAATCCAATGGTCAGCTTAAGTTCATTCTCTCTCCAAATTTTTTTAATTTTCAATTACCTTTAATTGTGTTTGAATATATTTCTATAGGATTTTATGAACTTCAGCTAGAGTAATTCTAGGGGAACAAGACCCGAACTTTACGAGTTTGATCCAAGCAAACATCCTCCTAAAAACTAAAAGATTGCTGCTAAAAAGAACACAATTGTAGATTCTGATGAAATTGATGGTAGTGCATCCTGCATTACACGCTGAGATTGCTGCTAAAAACTAAAAGATTGTTGCGAAACGCTGAGATCAATGTCATTGCAGAAATTTAGCAAAGGAATTAACGAGTTTTTTTTGCTGAGATCAATGTCATTGCAGAAATTCAGCATTTTATGGAGGATTAGACTTGAAACTACGTGCAATAGTAGATAGTATAAGTATTCGCATCAATGCATCTCACGCATTTTTTTATATATGTAGCTGCTTGGATCAATCGGACAATATTGTATTCCTCTTTAAAGTAAAATGAGAAGTATTGATGATCAGATGCTTTGAAATCATTGAGGGGGCTGGCAGCTGGCAAATATGGAGCTTCTTAGTAAATATTCTTTAGAAAATCACACAAGTAAAGTGTTTTTACAATTGAAAACACTTGCTTGAGCTTTTTAAAGGCGAAGAACCTTGGTTGCAATTGGTACACATGACTTGGATACCATCCAGGGGCCTTTTACTTATGATTTTTCAAATTAGTTTTCTCATAGATAGAAGGAGTCCAGGCACTACCTTTTCTTTATTTTGTTAGTTTGTCCTTCAAATGATATATTTTCAACTATTTTTCTAGATATATCTGCATTTCTATCTATTTTGGTCACAAATGAAACATTTATGCCCTTGTGATAACTGCAAAGATAGATCTAGATTCTGACAAAAAAAAATGAAGTTGTAAGTTATTAGTTTCTCTCTATTTTGGTCTCCAGCTGATTCATTTATGCCCTTGTGATAACTGCAAAACTTCAGCAAACGAAAATCTGCAGCCTAACTGCAAAACTTCAGCAAACAGCAAAAATCTGCAGCCTAACTGCAAAACTTTAACAAACAACTCAAAATTTGAGCTGAACATATGAACACAAGAAATCTGCAACCTAACTGAAAAACTTCAGCAAACAACAAACAACTCCCAACAACTCAAATAACTACTCAAAATTTCAGCTCAAATTAAGTGTTAAATTAAGCAAAATTTCATAACATAAGTGTTTTACACAAAAGCAATCATTTGATCCTACGAACATAGAATTGGAGTACATTACCAACAACTTAACCGCGATTACATTTAAAAAGAATTACAATAACAAGAAGGACACAAATGAAACACACATAGAATACCACGATCCACAATTTATGTATTAGAGATCTTGCGTCCAAATAATGCTTGTTGCGCCTTGCTAGAAGGTTGGTGATCTCGTATTTCTCACAGTGGTTGTTCATCTCATTTTCCACGTTCTTCAGAAGCTTCTCGTTCATTGCTTCACATTGAGCCTCAAGTACTTCATTTCTGGCTTTCACCTTATCAAACTGCGCCTTATTGCGCTTGTTGATTCCAACTAGCCTTTGCACAAAGCAACAATCCTCAAACCGATAGTGAGGATTATCTTCATCCTCAAGTGATGAATCCTCTTCATCCACAGGAAGTGGTATTTTTTGGGTACTAGAACAACAACACAACATTAAAAAAATGTCAAATTAATCACATATTAACTTTCCCATCAAGGTGATGAATCCTCTTACCAGCGGGACTTCACGTAATCTATTGGTCCCGGGAACTTCTACCAAGCGTTGTGGCTCCTCAATTGTCACTCCAGTCCTGTTATGATTCAAAGAATTATTCCCATTTCTAAAATGTAAATATTGTACAATAGAAACTGCAAATTGATTAATAAGGTAGAGGTAAATCGATCACTAGATAGAAGACAACATTGTCACTCCAGTCCTGACTTATAGCCAACAATGGCTTCTCAAAATGAAAAACACAATATGATGCACTTTCATTACAAACTATTCGATAAATCAGTACATGGGAAAACGAAAGAACTGAAAAATAAAACCCTAATCGAAAACCCTAACCTACCTAATCGATAAATCAGTACATGGCAAAACGAAACCCTAATCGAAAAACTAATACAAATTGAAGAGAAACCTTACCTTTTGATGGGACGAATCGGAGTTTGCTTCACCCTTCTTCTCACTAGCTTGTCATCTGGTCTTATAGTCGATAATCTGCACAAAAGAACTGAAAAATGATGGAAAGCAAAACAGAAAAAGAGGAACTGTGATATGAGAACAGACGGATTACAAAGCAAAATAGAAAAAAGGAATGAGAAGAACCCGAAGGAGAAACGAGAGGATCTGAAGAGAGAAGGCCCTTTCGAGACTAGTGGTGGAAGAGAGTTCTCTATCGACGACAGGTCTGTTCTATCGAGACTGGGGAAGAGAAGATGATGAGAAAAAAATAATGACAGAAGAGTGAAGGCTAGGAGGGGTAAAACGAAAAATCTAACCTAAAGAATCTCAAAGAAGCTTGGGGAGCCAAGCTTCTTTTTTCGGGTTTCTTTTGGAAAAAGAATACCGAAAAAGAATACAATATAAAAAACTAAAACCGATACCAAACATTCACAATTTTTCTATCCCGAAGAATACACCGAAAAAGAATCTAAATGAATCTCTATGTAACTGATACCAAACAGGGCCTAAGTCTTTTGATTCTTCAATGGCAACCACAATGAAGAACCGAATAGGTGAATAATAAGGATATAAATACTCTAGAAGGAGGGTTGAATAGAGTATGTGAACTTTTCGCAATATCGTATATCAAGGCTTTGAAACTAATCTCAAGGCCTTGAAGTCGATCTGTGCGCTTAGTGACAAAACTGGTTCTCAAGGCTTTGAAAGGAATTTCAAGGCCTTGTCTTCAAAACCTGCAAAATAACGTTAGTCACAGTTTAAGCGATATAAAGTGCGGAATAGAAAAGATTGACACAACGATATGTTTACGAAGTTCGGCCCTAACAACCTACTCTCCGCCTACGGTTTCAGGCCCTAGGATTCTAACTATCTATTATCTGCATTTCGTGAGTCCTAAATACAACCTAGAAGAACTTCCCTTCTTCTCATAATGTAGCCTTAATGCTACGATCTAGTCAACTCTATTCTAGCAATAATATCCTAGTTACTTCGCAAAGTAACACACTCGAGTATAACCCTCGCTAGATATGCCAATGGAGCTCTATTGTTTTTCTCACTCTAAGGATGTAAACGTTTATAAGCTAAAGAGGAAGAAAAACTTTTGGAACAAATGAAGATGTTTGATCGCTTGAAGACTTGGTTTCTTATACGTGTAAGCTTGTTATTTTCTTCTTCAATGATGTGTTTCAGTCTATGAAGTGTTTCAGTCTATGAAGTGCCGTCGTCCATATTTTGTCACTTGTTGAATGTTGAATTCAGTCTATGAAGTGTTTGAGTTTATAAACATGGCTGATAATATTGTTGAGAATTTTGTTGAGAATATTGGTAGCTCGGACGCTAAGGGAAAAGATAAGTCATTTGTATAGATGGATGCTTTAACTAGGACTCTTCTAGACACGCTCATTAAATATCAAGTACATAATAGGAAGAATGAATTCAGTTGGATTCAGTTGATAGAGACATTTGAGCAAAAAACCAACATGAAGTGTAAGAAAAGACACATTGAAGAATAAGTACAATAACATGAGAGGAACTTGAAAACATTGGACAACCTTAGAGCATGGGGAGACTGTACTAGGCTGGGATCCTCAAAAACAATGTATTGATGCGTCGCTAGAGCTAGTAGTGGCACATAAGTTGCAAGTATGATAAACAAACAAAAATCTTCATTTAAAATGTCATATCATGGGGAAGCTTTCCCAATTTTTTTTATGTCTTAATTGAGCAGGAGAATGAAGAGTACCGGGTCTTTAGGAAGAATCCATTTTGCTCTAAGGTCGAGTCAATGATGGAGTCACTTTTTCAAGAAACGTTCCCCACATGTTCTCATTGTGTTGCCTCTTCTATGGTCCCAATGGCCAATGTGTCGTGCACTACAATGATGCGCCAATCAAACCCAATTGATATAGATGATTTTGGATATACTAGTCACCTACCTGTGGACGAGTTAATTGGTGATGGGTTTGTATTTGAAGATGCAAAACATGCGGTAGCATTGGATGGTGTTGACCTCCCTCTTTTTTCCCCACTTCCCTCTCGTGGACAACTTAAAAAAGTGGTTTGGAGCCTCATCATCCGGAGGAGCTAAACAAAATGTACGAAAGAGTGGCGGTTCCAACTTGTACTAGTAAATCCTAAATGCTACACTGAGAGTTAATGATGCAATGGTGTCTATGTGGGAGGCCGAGAACTCTACAACAAAAACAAATTTAGTTGCAATTGTGGCTTCAAATCTACCAAGAAAAACTTGTCTTGAAGCATTGAAGGTTATTGAGGGAATAGTTTATGAAGGCTTTCTTGTTCAAGGTTCACCACTATGATGCTTTGCACTTTCTATGACTGAGAATGACTACAAACATATGCTCTTTATCTTGCTCCCTAACAACGATGCAAGGTTACCTTGGCTTGAGTGGGAGTTTAACAAAGAAGGAATGAAGATCCTTATTCCTCATGATTGTCATGATTAGAGATGCTAGAGTGTTGTTTTCATACTTAGTCTACAGGGTGACACCTTGTAACTTTGAAGATGAATATGAAGAAGAAGTAGACGACCAACAATTAATTGACAACAATACCAATTCAAAAAGCAATGAGGATGACGAAGAGGAAGATACAAGTGTTGGAGGTGAAACCAAACACATACGAGATAAAATAGAAAAGATGATATGGGAAAGAAAAGCATAAGCAAAAAATAGATACTACTTATGTTATAGTGATTATGTCAACTTGTGGTCAGCTACAAGTTTTTTTAAACATATTTGTGAGCACTAACATATGTTTTAATGCAGCTAGTATATGATCTCCTTACAAATAACCTCTCTGAAAATATTATGATACATCCTCTATTTTTAATGATAATAGTTGCATTTTGTGAAGCTTTATGACTCTATTATATATGGGAAGCTTGTGACTGTGTATTTTGTAAAGCTTATGTTGTTGTCATGTGATGTAACTTCAGTTTGAATTTGCTTTTAATGTCTATTTTATGTCGTTTTTATGTTTTAGTGGTCTCTATCCTAGTAGTTTCTACTGTATAAATGAAGGCTCTCCGTATGTTTTTCTATAACATTCATTGCAGGTATTATACTCAATTGATGATCAACACTTGTTGATGATTCATCACAAGTTGTTGAGCACAATTGTATGTGCTTTTTTTTGACTTGTTGGCATAGCTCGCCGCTCATATTAGACTGAATTGACACAATTTTATTGCCACTTTCCTTTTTTGATATCTTTCATTATTTTCTCATTCCCCTCTCTATGAAGTTAATCTTTGAAAGTTGGTATTTCTTCTTCTGCACCGTAAATCCTCATATCTTTTGTTGCATTTATGTCTCAGAACGTGATGTCCTCTATTAATCTGCTACATGTACAAGATGTAGCATCCCGAATTCTTGGAACTCGGAGAGCTACTGGTTAGGACCTCACAATGGGTCCCGACCTTGGTTTAACAGCAACTTTACTAGTATCTTACAACAAGGCACAAATGTATTTAAATTCTTTGAAAATAACAAACAATATTTGTATGAATGAACAACACATGACAGCCTTACGAAATATATATATATATATATATATATATATATAACATGCATGCCGAATGGAAGACTCCCCCGTCCCCATCTAATGAGTATGTGGACCCGACTGACCATCTTTTCCGGATCTCTCTGCAACTGTCTATCTCTACAAAATCTACAACACGGAATAACCGTTAGCTAACAATCTGAACGTAAATAGAATAAAGATAGCACAAACACATCTAAGGAAATATAAACACTCAGCATGCTGGCACACAATCCGGTTATTATCTAATAGCTTTGGTGATTTACTTTATTCCGTTTTTGTAAGTTGTGGCACGAGAAATCTTAAGATTTCTCGCCTCCGTTCCATATCCAACTGGTGCAGGTCTAGCACACCTCCGCCGGTAGCATCACTACAAACCAAGTATGGATTAGTCCCTAAAGAAACCCCCATCGCCCTCGGGCTAACTGAGCAGAATGCCACCGTCCGTTACTCTTAGGCCAAATATGTAGGTCGGTCGATAATTAGTAATAAGTACGATTATAAACAAATTATTCAAACACCACTATCATTATTCACACTCATATCCAGAAGCTAGCTAAGTAAGTCCAAAGGACTTACCTGAATCAATCTCGACTCTTAAATTCCAACTTGGTCGGCAACCGTAGACTAATCAATTGCCTGTCACAAGAGGCAAGTGGTTCAAGACATTTCTCATATACTTAGAAGTCTATAACTTCTAAGATGTAAGATACTATCGCAAGGAAAATTACCAAAACACCATCCTAAGGTAAAATGATCATTTTACCCTTAGTCCCGAAACTTAATTTTCATAATCTAACTCTTAAGAATGAGTTTAGATAGAAACTAGAAGATTACACTTTTTCCTAACTTCCAAAAAGGTCACTAGGGTCCAACTTTAGCCTATGATACGAGGCTCAAATAAAACTATAAAAATTCTAATAAAAATATCTAGGTGTTCTATGATATGAACCCTACTCATAGAAGCAAGAACTTCTCAAAAAATACCCAACAACAACTTCTACATAATTCTCCAAAGTTGGTTCCAAAACATGAATTTCTATACTTAGCCAAAATCTGAATGTTTTCACAAACTGCCCATACATTCCACTTTGGACCTTCATAGATCTAACTCTAACCGTTGGATCAACCCCAACTTTTGATACATCACACTATGCACGACACTCTATAACATACTAAAAACTGAACAGTGGATTATATTTCTAAGGTATCTAAACTTAAATTCAAACATGACTGCACAAAACAAAATATTTCCAGCACTTAGAAAATTTCAGCAACATCCAGAAAAACTACTTACAGCCTCGACTTTGAAAAATCATAAGTCCTAAACCTCTTGATGAAATCCTCTAAAGTTCTGATATATTATACTATGTAATCCTAACTATGACATATCCGAAATTCAAGTCCAAGAGAGATCAAAAGCCTATTCAAAACTATCTCACAAAACTGCATCACATGTTGTTTTTCTCAACACTCAGCACACTTATAAAAACTACATGAGGAGCCAACTTTGGAACACCATAACTCTCAAACTGTAACTCGGATTCCTCTAAAATGTTAGTATGATTTACTATGCAATACCGTCTATGACATATCCGAAAACCAACCAAAAAGGAAGAGTCTAGCTTACCCAAAACTGGACCCGAAGTTGACTGTTCAACACTTCCGAAAACTCAGGAAAACGCATGAATCTGTACAGCTCTCCTACGGTTGTTCTGAGTAGGTTTAAAAGACGAAACTGGTACACGTTAGGCAAAGAAAAGGTGGACTGAAGTATAGTGTAGCAAGGGGTACAAGCCTTACCCTATTCCGAGACTCGAAAGCATGAAAGACGAAGGCCCGAAGGTTGTTGTTGCTCGCTGTCATTGGGGTGCATCTGCTGCAATGTTTGTTGAATCTGGAGGCGCATCCATGCCTAGGAGCGACACACCCACGGTTGGGCCTTGGCACCCCTGCGGCTAGGTCGATTGGGCGCAACTGCGGCTCCTCTGGGCGCGACTGCGGCTGCGGTGAAGTTGTTTGTTCACGGCCTTCTGTTTGCGCGAGGACTGAAGACGCTGTCGAAGCCGGACTCCCCTTGAACGCCAAGAGTGGGGAAGGCTGTAGATATCCTTGTTGATGCGGGTGCAACAAGTCTGGCTAGACTGCTGAGGTTTCGACCAAGGGAGGGCAAGGCAAGAGGCTACCAATCGTTGGTTGCAGAAGACGTAAAACACCCGCCATGGCTGTTGTGTGCAGGAGAAGGGTTAAAGGCGACCTCCTATGGTGGCTGTGTGCAAGCAGCAAAATCGATGGTGACCGCCCGGAGCTGCTGCGTGCAAGGGAGGTCGTAGATGGAGAGGGAGAAGGAGAGAGGTTACCGTCAACGTTTGTGAAGGAACGGTGTAGGAGTAGGTTACGGGATATGGCAGATCGAAGAGAGAAGGAAGGAGGCACGTACGAGAGAACCATCTTGTTGAAGAAAACCTAATGGGCCCAACCGGTTGTTGTGATGGCCCAAACGGCGAGTCTTGATGGACCCGGAAGGCCTTGTTGAGTGTTGTCAAAAGTTTGTCAAAAAAATTAGCCCATGACCTTTAGTCTTGCAAGAATTAAACTCTAAGGAAGATAGATATATTTTATGTGTGTAAACATTTCACATAAAATAATAAAATGTGTTGATTTATAAAACTCAGGATTATGTAAGAAGATTGAAACTTCACATAAAATTATAGAAGTTGATAAAAGAGCATTTTATGTGCTTAACTCTTCACATAAGATGACAAGATTTATGGTGACTCGGAATTTACCGGAAATTAAATTTCCGGGTATTACACAAGAGTCCGGTGGTTTCTTCTGAAAGTTATCAGTTAGATAATGGACTAGTTGGTTATATTCATCTAAGCAAGGTGTGTTCATTTGTTATATTATTTTAAGCATACTGAACATGAATATGATGCAAAGATAAAGGATAAGAGTAGCCTTAATGGATGACCCGAGGATGATAACTGGAATCGCTGAGGTACAAATCTAAAATTGAAGTATTGAAGCGGTACCCACAACTTCCAGTTTACTAGATTCGATGAAAAGCGCTGAAGTGAACACAATTTCAGTGGCATAATATGTAAGTTAGCTACTAGCAAGCAACATATGTACAGATTTCAGTCTCATAATATGCATGTTAGTTACTAGCAACCATCATCTGTACAAATCTGAAATTCAAGTACTAGCAAGAAGCATATGTACAGTGCAGCAAGAGAGACTCCAATAAATGTTGGGGAGAAAAGGAACTGCAATTGATCACACTAGGGCTGCTAAGTACCGTATTGATGAACTTGACAAAAGGTTCAAATTCATAGTGATAAATGAGCTTGCAGAATACTTGATGCAAACAACAACTTCTGGCTCAAGGTATATGTTCAAAAATCTTATTCAATAAGGACAAATGTGTGATTAATGGTAGTTGCATTTTGTGACCAATAGTTGTTTGTGATTTAGGAGAGGCATCCCTTTCATAAATACAACTAAAACAGGTGTTGCTGGCTGAAGAACAACTTGAGGAGAAGAGCAATGGAAATGGAAACCTTCTTCTTTACCATCTTGTAAATGTTGCTAAAGAAGGCCGGCCGTTGGATGTATTTTGGTTCTTCAAGCCTTGTGCACGCACTCATCCAATGACTTTTAAGCCTCTATTGATGTTTGCAGCTAATTCTCAAGATTTATGTCTCATTCTTTCTATTCTTTTTATACATTTGTAGAATGTAGTTAAGTATATAGTAGGGAGATAAAAAAACCGAATAAATTTATTCTCTTAGAAATTCTTATTTCGTTTGAAGCCCCTACTGATGTTTGCAACTAATTCTCAAGATTTATGTTTCTTATCTTGCTTGTCAACTAGATCAAGTAGGCGACAATAGATTGTCTTCTAAATCTTACCAATCAAGTGGTCCATATAAACTCCCATGTGAAGAGTCTAGTGTAGTCTCATGCTTGCATATGAATCAAAGGGGTACCGAGGACGGATGTTTATGTAATATAGATAAATCTGAAGTGAAAGTTCATCCCTCTGAAAACGTAGACTCATAATTGGCTTTGTTGTCTAAAGATGGCAATTCTACGTCTGTACAATAGAAGTCTTCACATAATGATAAACATACAAGCCTCAATCTTGTAGTTTATAGCAAATACTCGGGCTGCTAAGAAAATTTATATGCAGAAATGTCATTCATAAATATAAGATTGAGCTACAACTCTTTGCACGATTCAAACAACATACAAATTGATAACACATTCTCTTTTCATTACAAATCTGCAGTTGTAACAAACAAGTCAAGCAATTAAAGCAGGCCACAAGTCAAGCAATCAATCTACAAGTGGAACAAACAAGTCAATCTACATCTTGAACTCATAATAACACGAAACTAAAGAGGTTGTGTTTAGATTGTAACTCATAATAAAACATTCTCTATCCAGTACAAATCTGCAGTTGATAACACATATTCCATATCAATATTTTCATGAGACTATAGTAAGTAGATAATCAGACTTTGGAGCCTCAAGAACCCCAAACAATCAAAGCAGACTAGAAACAACCTCTTCTTGAGAATAATGAAGCAGACCACACATACCAAAATGAGGTCGTCAAACATCTTCCTGCATTCAACTAACATCGAAACATACCACAATCAATCACACATGAGTATTCAAAACAACAAGTTCGAACCTGCCGTGACTTACAAAATAACCTTCATCCATACTATTGAGGATAATAAAACTTTCATAATACCATAAATATTAGAATCATCCTTGAGTTACAAGTCATGTCATGACTTATAAAAGTAGTTGTACGTACATCAACATACTAGAAAAGTTGTTCTACGTTTGTTACATATTCGGGTTTAAAAAACACTTCAAACCCTTACATTATCTAGCATTACAAGCATTCCAAGAAAAAAATTCAAAATGTTAATACCTACTAAGCATTACAAGTACATTTGAACCCTCACACATGTACTCCAACATCAAGTACATGAAGCCACACAAGATCAGACAAATTATGACGACCTTCAGCTGCTTATTTTGGGACTTTGAAGTTGAGTTCACGACGCCGAGGATGCAATATTTGGTCGCCACATCTGCAATATGATCAATCAAGGCGTTGTTGCACAGTCAAGGACATCAATTTTAACTTCTTGTCGTTTATTGATAGCTACCAAGCGTTGTGCGAGTTCACAATTTCCAACGGACATCACATACCCAAATGATTGGTCTTCGGTCTTTCTAATTGTCCCCTCATCTTCCGTAGAAGTCTATTATATATAATATGAGAACATTGTCATTATAAAATCCAAACCAAACTACATGACACAACATACACATGATAATGACAATACTTGTGGTAGTTTTTCTAGAAAACGTGAGCTCGAGTCCCAAACTCATTCATGGTGTTGGAGGTTGTGCGTCGTGTAATTGAGTTCCAGATTCTAGAATTATCTTGTTTGCATAAACTGGTCCATTCGAAAGTGTTAAATAATTGTACTTTTTCATATGGATTTGAGTACTATACCTCTATAGAGTTTTTTTCAAAGGTATGGTCATACGGCTCAATCCTAACCACCCTCTCGAATATGAGCCAATAATAGGGTGAATATGTCAAATAATACACCACCACGAGTTATCAAAACATGCTCAAGCCCAAAGCATAATATCATTAATATTACAACTTTTTACTATTTTGTAAATTATATATTTCAAATTCTTTAATTTAACTAAATTTCCCTTTAAATATTATTTAAGTTATAGAATTTGTTTTTACCACGTAAACTTCTAACATAAATTTTATAATATCTAAATTTGTAACGTTATTTAACTTTTTAATAATTCTATTATTATTTTTAAAAGAAAATACTTGTAATGACACTCAATTTCGTAACATAAATTTTATATTTCATCTTAACATGTTAAAAACATACGGTATGACATGTGATTTTATGGAATGTTCAACATGCAAGTTACAAAATTATCCGACACATAATCTTAACAACTTACCAACTAAACCCAAAATTTGTACCGTTAATTAACTTTTTAATACTTTTTTTTTAATCTCCTCTTGCCGAACGATCTTATATATATATATTATAGGAGTAGCATTTAAATCCACGTGTTTCACCGTGAGAACTCTAATGTCACGTGTCATTTTAACAATTAATAACAACTCAATTTTTTTGATTAAGTTTCTTAAATATTAAATATTTAAATTCAATAATTTCAATAAAATTGTTAAAAGCAAAAAAAAAATTACTAAAAAGTTAGACTAATATTTCTCCTCAACCCACAAACTTTTTTAAATCTTTTCATTATGTAATTTAAATATATATTTTTTAATTCAGGATATAAATTAGATATTTTTTTAAAAAAACGGATCTAAAATCTTTTATCAAACTTATTCAACATTATAAGTTTTCAACGTTAATTTTATCACGTTATGTGTAGTAAACTTTTTTGTTAAATTATAGTGCATAAATTATATTAAACTCTAATAATATAATTTTATATTTATATATCTATAATATAAATCATATCCCGGCATGGGTAATTCACTAAGTTAACATTTACATCTGTATCGGTTTTCATTCGACACGAGTACTACTTACAACTCACGAGTCAGATAGTCAAAACTCAAGCAAATAGTAAAGTATATTTGCTTCTCTTCATCTCTCCACTCCTTCATAGTCGGCCATTTTCACGCATCCAGAGCTTCTCTCTATCTCCGCCTCCGAAATCGTCGGCAACCATGAATCAACGCGACAATTCGAATCCTTTTGAGGAAGAAAACGTCAATCCTTTCGCTGTAATCACCCCCTAATTTCTCTCTCTATATTTACTCGCAACTTTCCACTTATCCGTTCTTTATTGGTGAAACTTGATCCTTAATACCACTAATTTGCGCATCCAGTCTTCATTATAGTGATTTAGTTCAATAATCAGTGTTAATTTGTTTTGATTTTTCTCCCGTGCGTATATTTTGCGATTTTTTTCTTCTGTTTTTGGATGTTTTACAGTGAATTGGGACATTCTGGTCTTGATCTATAGTTCCTCAGTTCCTGTGATCGAAACTTGCACCCTCTTTTGGCCTAGTAATAATTGAAATGAAAATTTTGATGCGTAATAGGATATTATGGTAGTTACATGATAAAAATTACCGTTAATTTCCAGTAGCAATGCCGGATCATTAATTTGAGCATAAAGTTTGCTTTAATTTGAATTCCTAAAAGTCCAATAACGAGACGAGAAGCACTTGTGATAATATATTGGGATGTATTTACATTTTTTAAGTTCATTAGGTTGCTAATTCTTCTTGTTAAGGAGGAGCTTACTTGTCAGAAGTTGACAAAAAAACTAGGTGATTTTGTAGCAGAATCCGAGATCTTTCTGAGTTGCTTATGACGTTTTGATTATAGCTCCACCAAAACCTGTTATGCAATTCCTCTATACACTCTTTACAAATTGATGTATGAAGCCTCGCCGTGGATGAGTATCCTCGTCATAATACCCTGATAGATATCTTTTCATCTATTTAAAAAATTATTGTTTCATCGTATGAGAAATTTGGGACAAACAACTTTGAAGTTTAATGTATCTCTAGCTACAAAATTAATGCATGAAAGATGAAGAGTTTGGAATGTGTGTGAAACTATAAAATTCATCCCATCATTATGGCTTTCGACGGAAGCATAAAAGAAAAGAGAAAGACAATCATTTTTGTCTATCTGTGAAGCTTTGAGTAAGTCTGCATTTACAATATTGATTCATCCACATATCTCTCAAAGAGCAGTTTACGTGAAATTTATATGCTCATGATTGTAGTACATTGAATACATGAACATTTTACACATAATGATAAGGCAAACAGACACAATATAATATGTTAATATGATTATTTTAGATCTGGATGCTATTCAGTTGGTTTTCTCCAATGTGGAAATGAAAATGTATTGAGTTGATTATTCATTCACCAAATTTGCAGAATGGTTCCACCACTTCAGGTTCAAAGTTCCGTCTCCCTAACTTTGGCTTTGGTCAGAAGCATGATGCAACTGTGGATGTACCACTAGATTCTATGAATGTAATGGATATACTTTTACCAAAGGGACTTTTTTTAGTTATATTTTTAGGTGAGCAGATATGAAAAAAATGATACGGCTATTTGCAGGGTTCAAACAAAAAGGAGCAAGAAATAGCTGCTTGGGAGGCAGATCTGAAAAGAAGAGAACAGGTTGATTTCTGCTAGTCAGCAGGCTCACAACTCCCTTTGTAACCTTACTTCGTATGAATGTGTTACATTGCAGAATCATGTTTTTGTCTGTGCATAAATCTTGTCGCAAATGAGTGTGTGCATTTGGAAGCTGTGAATTCAGTCATGTTTCAGATGCATTAGTGAAGCTTTTCTAATGTATTGCAATATGTTTCTCAGTTGTGTTCTACTGCTCATACTGCCCTGTTTGTAGATCTGTATCATTATGTTCATTTAATTATCCTATTTGTATGAAGTTTACTTTAATACAATGGTATCAGGATGAATATCAAACATACTTAATTTGAAAATAGTCATATTTGGTTGTGCTAAATCCATCCAGTGAAGCATTTAGGTTAGTATTAGGGAAAATTAGTGGCATAACTTGATTAAACTACCTTTTGGATTGAGATTCAAGATTTTTACTCTGCTAATAACTTGCATCGTACTGTTTCTCCTTTTCTTTCTTGGAAAAGGCTATTGAATTATAAATGATGATAGTTAGAAAATCAGCAGACCTTACCAGGGGTGCAGTGGCAATATCACATGTGTGTTACTTTAGTCTTGTACCAAAATAGGGATTTATGGGGCGACAGTAATAGGGTAGAGGAACCGTAGTGGGGGAGGGTGGGGTCTCTAGACCTTGAGTACCTGTGTGCTTACTATTTAGTGTTTTTGTAAAATTTTATTTATTTATTTATTGTGGGTTGTTGCCTCTGTGTTTGTGTCCTCTCTCGTTTATCGGAAACACCCTTATTTTTCCCACGAGTTCGGAATATGGGTGTGTACTTCTCGACTCTAAGATCCTGCTTATGCACGATTATACCGGGACGATGATGATGATATAAGACTATTTTGATGGTTTTAGAGAGTTGACCACTGTAAATGACTTGGATTATTAATACTAGTCTGAAAATCACTGATGCTAGTAAATTTTTGGGTTCTAAATTTAGTGGATTGTGTAGGCATTTGCAGATTAGTATACTCTCCTATTATTCATAAATTACACTTACGTATACATCTCAGTACTTACTAAACATGCTTGTTGAAATAGCTTTATGATATCCGTTAATACAATCAAATATGAGCTAACTGCCATCAGCTATCCATAATTCACTGATTGCTAAATGGAATCGTGATCACTAGTGTGATGATCATCTTACGGGGTAAAGGTAAATTCATAGATAGGAAAAATAAGCACAACCGGATCCATTGGGAATCCGTTTATGCAAGCAGGAACAACGTTTATGTACAATAACACGACATATGGTCAACGGATAGACCACACCAAACCACAACGTGATGATCATCTTATGTCTGTAGTGTATGACGTAACATGCAACAATGGTTTAAATTATATAGAATTGAATGTTGTTGATCTTGTTCACTGCAGGATGTAAAGCGAAGAGAAGATGCTGTTTCTAGAGGTGACCACAATCATTCTTAATTGTACTTTTTTTTCTGGGACAGAATTGATAGCAGTTTACTAAATAGTCTAACCATTTGGTTTCTTCTGCATCTTTTTTCTTGTGATACTGCAATCCAGCTGGCATCCCTACTGATACAGAAGAAAAGAACTGGCCACCATTCTTCCCTATTATACATCATGATATAGCCAACGAGATACCCGTTCATGCTCAAAAGTTGCAGTATTTAGCATTTGCAAGCTGGTTAGGTATGTGCCCAGACCTTTCATTTGCTAATGTCTAATTCCACCCGCATGAGTATTTTGCTCTATTTCCTTGCGGATGACGCAGTTTTAAGTTGGCGTATGCAGTGAGAAAAGCTATCAGTGTGTTTTGTGATGTTAAGTTCATTTGGCACAACATACTTACTACTTATAAGGTCGGTATATGGACCTTATTAGTAATAAGTGCATTGCACCCGGTATGTGGACCTTATAAAGTTATAAGTAATAAGTGCATCGCGACAAACTAAGTTGTTATTGATTTTTGTTATTATGTGAGAATGGTTATCTACGTCTGTTAATGGCACAATTTTATCAAACGGCTGTCAGTAATAGCTTCTTGGGTGCTAGGCATTTTTACTTCTAGAATCTAGACCATTCCTCTTGGACCGTTGACTCTCTCATGTGAATAGTCACTCTGGGGTCGTTTTGAACATATGGCTAGTCCTATTGATCCTGGAGCATGCTACTCCTGTGCAATTCATGTCATTTTATTGCTCAACTTTTTCTTTTGTTGCTAAAGTTTCGAGTAATTTCCAGAAATGTAGTTCATCATTTCTTTCAACTATTAGTCCCATCAGCTTTAGTTGAGCATATGTTGCATTCTCTAGTTGAATATATTGGCTATAAGTCCATTTGTCTTGAAAATTCACATTTTATACCCTATGAATCATCCAATGAACTTATTTCGGATTCTGCCCTTGGGCACTACAGAGGTTTTTGTGGTGAAGCTTCTTGCAATCTTGCCTGTCTTGACTTGTTAGCTTTGTCCTTCTAAACAGGTATTGTTCTTTGTCTTGTATTCAATGTCATTGCCGTCACAGTGTGTTGGATCAAAGGAGGAGGCAAGTTTCTTCTTTGAATTTTTTCTACATAGATCTGGGTGCCAAGCTATTTTCTGTTACTTTATTTGCTTAAAGACTCAACTCAATTGTTGTAGGTCCCAAAATATTTTTTCTGGCGGTAATATATGCTCTTCTTGGTTGTCCTCTTTCTTATCTGTCATGGTACAGACCTCTCTATCGTGCGATGAGGTACTTAAGTCTTTTTATTTCTTCCTTGCATGGATTTTACCTAATTTATGGGTTTCTTTTTTTGTATTGACCAATGGTTACTACTCATTTTTCTTTCTTTTGTTAGAGAATGTCTTGGTCTTTAGGCCTTTGGTTATCTACAAATTTTGGCACTTAGGACAAGTTATTGATATTTAGATTGAGGCCACTCACATAACATCACAACATCATTATATACCAAGGGGTTACAAATTTTACATGTGTATGTGAAGGATGAGAGAAACCAACAGCCAACTGTTTGTTAAACTAATTCTATAACTCTGACTGGAATGCCGTCTTTTTTCTTTTTCTTTTTTATTCCTCTTAAGTCAAATATCTAGGCATAAAACCTACAAACCAGCACAAATCTAGACCGCTATTATTTCTGAGTGAAGGATAGGACCGATACGCTAAATATATATATTTATATATTTAAACTCCCAGCTCCCAGTTGCAAGTACTTCAAAATCTATTTTTTGCATTAAGACTCAGCATGCTTAGCCGGCTAGCTTAAGGTGCAAGGCTCTTCCCCATAAACACCTTGCTTGGCCTGCAATACGATATTACTTTGGCTATATGAAGGGATTGAAGTCTGATAAAGCACACTAAGGCACCAACACACTTACTTGACTGTTTTTGAAAAAAATTGTGTATGAATAAGTGAAAATTGTACCAAATGCTTCACTATTCAAGCTATCAATTGTCACTGACTAACTGTATTTAGTCTTTAACTGATAGTTTTTAACACATATGAAGGCTAGATTTACCATTGATTAAGTTAATAGAAAGGGCATACATATGTATGCAATTCTAAATTGAAGAATTGCGCCTTACTCTGAGGTGTGCCTTTTGGCTTTGCATTTTGCACCTAGGCTCTATAATCTCTATTGCCTTCATGTGCCTTATTTCCTTAAAACATTGAGATTTGCAGATGATTACTTAAACTTGAACCATATCAGTATTTATTTGTGTTTGCTTGGACATATAAACTAGTGTTTTTAGTAGTTCAAGTTTAAACAATAAGAATAGTTGCATTTGGATAGACGATTTAAACTAGTAATATGTTGAAATGGAATTAAACCATTAAACTGGCTGGATGAGGGTTTGTTTAACTAGAGTAATTTTTGAGTTTGAAAATACACCTTTTCCATTTAATTTTCAGAATAATAACAGGATGAATGAGTCAATGGGAAGTGAAGAGGAGATCATGTGAGGGTCACCTAGCCAAAACACTAGTTTTTTTAGAACCAAATGCAGTTTAGTGTTTCTCTATTTTACTTCCAACTCATTTTATACCTAGCATTTTCTGTTTTAACCCAGTTCAAATGTGCACTAGTTTATACACGCAAGCACACCCTACATAGTTTAGATTTCATACTCAGAAGCTGAAGGAAAAGACTATCTGATGGGGCATATGGAACTGCGACATCGAGCTTAGTTTGAAGCAGTACATTCGTAGAGGTTTGGAATAACGAACAGCTTTATCCTATTTGATGTCCTGTCATGGTCATGGGGTTGGTGTTGCCTTGTCTTTAAATCTGAAGTTGCAGTCTAAGACAGCTATTGGAATGTACAAATTGGCCTGTAACAGGAGATTCTTCTGTTTCAGCAGGAATACAGGAGTGTAGGGGTGGGAAATTGATGAATATGGAAAATGTTTTCTAGAGAAAATTGGAAACCTGATATCATGATAATGACTGATTTGGACTGGACGAAAAGGAACTCTTGTATGATATATACTGGTCTTCTTGCATATTTTAGTTGTTACATACTAAACCCCCTGTCAAATTACAGGACTGATAGTGCGTTCAAGTTTGGCTTGTTCTTCTTGGTTTATATGGTAAATTCTTTTTTGTTGCAAATTTCTGTATTTATCTTTTGGTTATGGCTTACTTACGGACTTTTTGCTTCACCTTGTGATGGCAATTTATCGTACAGCTCCACATTGCTTACTGTATACTTGCTGCAGTAGCTCCCCCTATTGTATTTCATGGGAAGTCTTTGACGTAAGCTTTTCTCATCTGATCTTTTTCTATATCTCTGTGTTAACTGACTCAACTCATTAGCCAGATCACAATTCTATTTGTGTGATTTTAGGAAGTAATGAAACTACTAATCTCTAGAAGCCAAAATTTGGTGTTAATTGTCATTTTCCTAATCCATTTTTGTGATAAACTAACTTCTATCGGGTTGTCATGATCATAGCTGCAAAATTCTGATTCTAGTACCTATAATCATCTAAAGGCCTGCTGTTAATTCCACTTCCGCTTTATGCATCGTTCCTATGCATGTCCCTGTTTATTAATTCTTCCTTCTCTGGTATGGACATGGTTTAAAAAGTTCTACGTAATTTCAAGTTTCTTTATAAAGTGATCTGATCCATACTATAATTTCGTGCCCTAATCTGTCTCTAATCTTCTATATGAACTAATTCATTTTTTAATCTGATAAATCTTTTGATATTTCTGTTTCTAGGGGGATCCTAGCAGCAATTGATGTGTTTTCAGACAATGGTGCATTGGTTGGGGTAAGTTTTATTATATCCTTGAACATATCCTTGTGTGTTGATGCAGAGTCGTTTAATTAAGATAGCTGTCCACTTCGGATCCTTTTCTTTTTCTTCGGAAAAAGTGTTGAATTTTCGTCTGTTTTCACTTAAAAGGGACTAGAACACTTTTTCTTGCTTATGAGGCAATATTCAAATCCGGTATGATTTAAGGTACATGATTTTTTTTCGTCCATTTTCGTCCTTAAGGAAGATAAGTTTGAATATGCCTGTATTGCCTCAAAGTCGACCTGGAAATATATATTCGAATCCCACAGGTTTAAGGTACATGATTTTTTTAATTTTTTTTTTTAACTTTTGGCCTCAACTTCAACTCGACATTTGTCTATCCAGTATGATTCATTCCTGACTTGATTCAGTTCATAATTTTTCTGGCTGTACTTGATCGGGGATTTTCAGTGTACAGTGATTTGTTGCATCTTTCACTTTCTCTGATGACTTCGTGGTTCTTTTGCGTTTGTTGTCTCTTGGTTAAAGGCTAATTGATATTTCTATTGTCATTTTGCAGATCTTTTACTTGGTTGGCTTTGGCTTATTTTGTTTGGAGTCCCTTCTGAGCTTGTGGGTCCTCCAGGTGAGTTGAAAATCTATGAATAACGTTTTCTTTTCATTATTTTTGAATGGTCTTAAAAATGGCTTCACAACTAGCAAAGTATTGCCTAGTGGCTAGTAATATGAAATTCATTTCTTCAGAAAACTATTTCTAAACTTAAAAGAACAATAGCAATATTTACTGATTTATTATTATGTCAAAATTTATATGATCAAAGATATTGTGGCAAAACTATTTCTAATGAGGAGGAGGGGTGTATGCCCGGTGAGCTCACACAACACAAGTTAACAATAGGAGTAACCCATAAAACTTATATTACTCACCGCTCTATGTATTATCAATGTGGGAACATCTCAACAATATGCTTAATGTTGGTTCTGGTTTGGGTTCTGAAATTATAATCTCGGATCAACTTGGAACGCTATTCAAACTTTCTAAGTTAACGCCAGATTTGCATTTTCGCTTTGGGTATGGACCTGTGGTGAAACCTGAAATGATGATTTTGGTTCTATTTTCAATTTTGAAGAGACTTTAGGCTCCCAAATACACTTGGAATGGACTTATGACATATGATTTGCTTTACTCTTAAATTTGCAGAAAGTATACATGTTTTTCAGAGGACATGCTTAGGATCATTCTTGACACGATACACGTTTAAGGTAAAAAGTCTCCGAGTGTTGCTTCATTCGCTCCAAGGTTACTTGCTCTCTTGTATGTGTTACACAATGGCTTCTGGTGATTCACCTATCTTTGTAGATTATCTATAGTGGTAAATATTCCTTGTAATATTAGACGTAACAGTGTTGTATGTTAAAGATGTGCCCTTATATTCCCAAATAAACAGATTATGTTTCTAATAATCTTTGTTTCATGCGTCAAGTTTCATTAGTGTTCAAGGTTAGATGAAATTGATATCTGGGGTGGTGGTAGTGGTGATACGGGTTAGCCGTTGTTGAGTTGCGAACTTTTGACACCAATGACACTTCCCGATCCTTATAACAGGGACCGAGTAAATGAGGGTTAGATCTTTTAAAAGGGTGATGGCGGGTTTGGAGGAGGCTTGAGTTCGACAGTTGCGTGATCCGGTGATGATGATGGATCGGTGATGGATAGATTAGGTCGAACCCGGAAAGAGTGGAATGTGAAGACACTACCACAACCAAAAATTATCGTAGATACAACTTTTATTTTCTCTTCTATGAAATTAATATCTTCATATAAAATTTTAGAGTAAATTACACAAACTCGAACATAAACTGGCCCGAATCAAGATGTTAAGCAACCCGGTCTGGTTTCGAGCCAACCCGATAAAAAGAGAGAGTGTTTTGACCCAACCCGTTTCAACCCGAGCCTGTTATGAACGACCCGAATCCGACCCGTCGGCTCCGTTTGACACCGCTATTGAGTTTGAAATAAATGGACTCGTGAACCTAGGCTACGTGATAACCCGTTTTAACCTGAACAAACGATATCTGACCAAACTGACCGGAGACAAACCGATTAATAACCCATCCTTTTTTTTACCCGAGCTTCTCGTGACATGATCTGAACCCGGCCCTTTGATCCCGTTTGACACCTCTATAGGTAATATATAACCTAATGACTGAAAAACCTTATTTATGAAGATGCAAAATAAATGGGCCAACAAGCCAGCCCAACTAAAAGAGAAACAAAATAGGATGTCAAAACATGCAGCTCAATCGGATCGTCGAACAACTTCTTGGGCCAAAGTTATGGGCTTGGGTCTAAATTGCTCCAAGATCTTCCTTGCGACAACAAAAGGTCATTTTGAGATCACGTGCAAAAGATAGGATTGCAGGTCTGCCGACCTCTATATTGAGTCGGGTTTGCTAGCAAGACCTATAAAATCATCATCTTATCAACATTGTGACACTTTAGAAAAATTGGATTTCCCGTTGTTGTGGTTGAATCTAGAAAATCCACGAATACTACTTCCGAAGGTAATTCGAAGCTCGACAACTTTGTAGTGGACATAAAAGTCCAAATCGGTCGGATTCTTGGAGTAAATCAAGCTTATTTGCATGTAATGCTCGAGTAATCTTCATCCTCACTCTCGGATCTCAGACATTTCCGTCTTGTCCTTGACTTATTTGACCGTAGGGAGATAGATCCTTAGTGTGTATGAGGCCATTATGCTACATGTATATCATTTGTACTCCGCAAATGTTTCTAATTACATAAACCAACCAGTAGATCTTCTAAACAATAATATGAAGGAAATATACCGATAAAATATGTCATTTAGCCCCCAAAAAGTAAAGAATGAACTAGAATGGTGATAGTAATAGACACAAAATAGATTGCTATCAATGAACAACCATACTTACAAGCTCAACTAATAGAATAAAAATAGTTGACACTTAGACAAACATTTCTAAGTCTAACATCATATTCCCTTTATAAATAATCTACAAATATTAACAATTCTTATATCATGTGAAAATCCGACATACTAAAAAAAATAACTACATATAAGCACACGTGGACATGCAAGTCGAATAGATATGTTCTATGATGCACGAATACGGACACAGATACGGAAAACGAACACGGCGAGAAACGGGAAAGCGGCAATACTCAAAAGCATGGGAAACAGGGACACGGTGAGTAAAACAAATAATATATCATTTTAAAGATATTGAAAAATAGAACTCCTATATCATAATGAGATACCTATATATGAATAAAATCAATGATATACGAGTAGATAAAAATATTAACATGATAACGAAATAACCGAAACAAAAGCTTAGAAACAACATTTTCAGTCTTACAAAATATAGAAATAAACATATTTAGTCTTATAATCTGAAATAAACATACTTAGTATCAAAACAGAAGAATGAACCATTCATTTTGCAAATCAACAATCGAACAACATGATCGATCAACGAAGGAAAACAATAATAAATATTTGTAAATTATAAAAAGTGAAAGAATTAGAATAACACACTCAACATTCAATAAAAAAAAGATTACACAATAAATTAGTAATCAAAGATTCAAAATAAATTTATGAAATCACAAGAAAAATGGAGAGAAGAGTTGACCGGCGGAACGACATTTCGACATTAAAGTCGAAGAAGAAGATCGGTGTCCTACTTCCGGCAACCACAACCTCGAAGGTGACCATGTGGGGCTAGGTTTAGTCGAAAAAACGTTAGAGAAGAATAAAACGGTAAATAGCCAACAAGGATAATAGGTAATAAACTCCTTGGGATGATCAAAAGAGAACTTTTGCTCCAGTTTTTCATTATGTTTTTTTTAAAATTTTTTTTTTTTTTCTAGCCTTACAAAATAAGGTAAACTTTCATTGACCGTGTCTTAACCCGACATAATTCGCGTCTTCGCCGTGTCCTAGACGTGTCCTACCTCTGAAACGTGTTGTGACCGAGCCGTGTCTTATTGTGTCCCCGTGTCCGACACGGGACACGCCAACTTCTAGAAGTGTCTGTGCATCATATGATATGCTTGATAAAAATATATTTTAAAATCAATTAAAAATATAAAAAAATAACTTATACTCGAACTTATAAGTTTATCTCTTTAAACAAACGAATGAGGATACACCTCTCGACATAGATGAACTTTACATGTTATAATACCCCGCTAAATAAGGTACAATATTAATTAATTTTTTTTTATTTTTTTTAAAGTTCCGTTATGAGTCTAAATTATATGGACTTATACCATGTAAATATTAGTTAGTCGGTACAACTATATATAGTATTGTACGTTACGAGTGGTTATGAAAGTTTAGAAACATGAAGTATACTATTATAGTATCATATACAGAATAAACTTACCTAAATTATAAAATAAAAAGTATAAGATAAATTAGGATAATTAAAACTTGTAAAACAATAACTATAAAGGATATATATTGATTGTAATTAATTCATATATAAGGTCAAATGAAGGGTAAATTATATTAAGCTAATTTATATAAGAGATCTTTTCACAATTAACCCAATTATGGGGTAATAAGGTAAAAAGGGTAGTAAAGACAAAATGAAGGTGAGTGGATAGTCTAGGTGTAGTCTTGTAAGGATACATTAAGGAGAAAAAGTCACGGTATCTTGTAGATAGATTTTGACATTTACCATGCAGTAGAAATTGGGACTATGAAAGCTCATAGTTGGACTTAAGGAATTGAAGGCACAACAAAATAAACAAAGGAAATATATATTAAAGCAACGTTACAAGTTGAATCAAGGAAGGCAAAATGCTATAGTTCGATCCGATTAGAATCAAGCAGGCAAGTGGGTTATAGTTATTTTAAATAACTATCGTAATCGGTAATGCTTATATATTTATATATATATTAGAGAAGTAATAATTATAGGTATATCAATCGAGATATGTAAAGTTATATACGTATATTTTTGTACTAGACTGACGTATATTTTATTGGTTCAGTAGTTACTGGAACGGTAAAGTGATAGTATACGTGTGTCGTTAAAGGGTGCGGACATTATGGGTAAATAATAATGACGGCTCAACAGGATTATTAGAAATGTCCGATGGGGCTTAGTGGACCCCGGAAATTAGATCGTCTAATTCCGATCTCGCTACCGGTAGGCGAATTTAGGAGTCATGGATTTACCAAGAGGTTCTCCAAGACTTGCCTTTCGGTTGATCAATGGTTAAAATCAGACCTGGTATCCACGGTGAAATTGCTAGCGTAACGCTAATGCAATTAAGTGCTCTCCTTTTAAATTAATTAAGGATTGAATGTCTAGCAATGTTAAAACTATGAATAGTATTTATTATATGATTTTAAGTTATTTTAAAAATTAGGTTAATCTAGCTTGCCAGTTTATCCGATAAACTGACCCATGTTTTTTTTTGTTTTATTTGTACTTGGATTTATTGGCAGGTTAAGGTGAGTAGGAGATGAAGTATTGGAAGCACACCGGAGTTACACCTGATTACCTTTCACCCTCCCTTGGCAGTTTATATAAATAACTACACTTAAATATGTTAATATATAACTCGTAGAACTCAAATCTCCGGGCTAACACTTAAGGAGTCTAGCACCACAACCACTAGACCAACTGAGTATTGATTAATTCAACAATTGTCATTAGAGGATAATGGCTTTGTAGGCTATGCGATTTCTTGAAGTTTTATGTGGTTGCAATGTACAAAACCTCTTGGACCCCATATAACCAAAAGGCTTGTAAAAAGAGTCCCAACAAAAGTATCACAGAATCAAATGGTGAAGGTTCAATATTCCTCTACTCGACTCCACACCTCTCACACCTCATCCTCAGCCATCCAATCGCCCGCCGCCACCTGGACACGGACAAATATCCTAATGTCTTCCTCTCCATTCATAATCACACGTAGTTCTAAAGCACTTTACAACACTCAAAATATGACACTTGTACCCTCAATGAATTCACAAATCCACCCAAAACTAGGGGTAAAAAAGAGAGACCCAAGTAATTATAAGCACTCTTTTCACATTTTTCATCAAAGCTAGCCTTCAATAACTTCCGTTTGGGAAGCAAAATTCTTCCCATACACAAAGAATGGCAGCATGCACACTATACGCAGCTCTACCCACAACCCATTTAGGGTTCACTAACAAACATTCCGCGGTCGTGTTCTACACCAACACCAAGCTAAGAAGCATTAGAAGAACGAACACGACAGTGATAACATGCTCGGTAGGTGACTCACAGACGATTGTGATTGGTCTAGCCGCGGACTCTGGGTGTGGGAAGTCAACATTCATGAGGCGGCTAACTAGTGTATTCGGAGGGGCAGCCGAGCCACCAAAGGGTGGGAATCCGGACTCAAACATGCTTATTAGCGACACTACGACGGTTATCTGCTTGGATGACTACCATTCACTTGATAGAACCGGGAGGAAGGAGAAAGGAGTGACGGCTCTTGACCCAAGAGCAAATGACTTCGATTTGATGTATGAACAAGTTAAGGCTTTGAAGGAAGGTAAGGCCGTCGATAAGCCTATTTATAACCATGTTACTGGATTGCTCGATCCTCCCGAAGTTATCCAGCCTCCTAAGATCCTTGTCATTGAAGGCTTGCACCCCATGTAAGTTCTATTTTCTTTGCTCGCTCGCTTTATTTTTCTTAATGTGATCATGTCCGAACACAAAACGTTCATTTAACTTCTAACTCGAAAGTGTGAGTTAGTGACTCGGGCAAATAAGTTCAACGTTAGGGAAAATATTTAACTAATTGATATATCTAAGTTTTGTAAATAAGTTTTTACATCAGCTTAATTATACAAGTCGCTTTTCGGTTGAATTTTTAAAACTTTTGTGAAATATGATAAATAAATTAATTGAATATGAATAAAAAAATTTGTAGATATGTTATATTGAGAAGATTATAAGATGAGATTATGATAAAATATCTTAAATCGATTGGTTGTGATTGAGGAGTCATAGATGAAGCTGGAAAAAGAGCAGTACTTTTTAGATTTCGCAAACAAGGCCCACCTCTTTTTCCATCTTCACTCCTTGACCACATCTTTATGTATTTTACAAATTTTGACCCTTACATGTTGATATTCACAAAAAGGGCCAAAGTTTTTTCAAATTTCCATCTTCATTCCTTTGTTATAGATTTCGTCAAGTTGATAGATTCCGCAGTTTCTTCGATCTCCTTGTATCTAGCTTAAACCATTAGAGTATAGTTACTGATCAATTAGTTTGGGTTCATCAATGTAAATTAACAAATGTTTGTGGCTAATTGAGAAGATTAAATTCAGGTTCGACCAACGTGTAAGAGACTTGTTGGACTTCAGTATCTACCTAGACATCAGCAATGAAGTCAAGTTTGCTTGGAAGATTCAGGTTAATATTCAAGCTAGCACAACTAGTAATACATATATAAAGGCTAACTCAAATTAACTGCAATGCAGAGGGATATGGCGGAGAGAGGACACAGCCTAGAGAGCATCAAGGCTAGTATCGAAGCCCGAAAGCCCGATTTCGACGCTTTCATTGGTACCTCTCCTTGCATCACTCAACTCAAACCTATATTTTTGTTATTCTTTGTTATTCTCATGTCTAAATTGGAAACATTTTAAGCCTACTATATAATGCTTGGGTCTAATACGCTTATATGCACACAACCTGCTCTATGGTCTGCCTGTATCGGATTTTAATAATTTCTCTGTCTACATTCAGTTTGTATTGGACTTTGATGGGTTTTCTGTCTACAGCCTGTGTCGGACTTTGACATTTCCTCTGTCTATGGTCCATCTGTGTCGGACTTTGACAGTTTCTCTGTCATTTCCTCAAATATAAACCCATTCGGATTCTTCTCACGTCTAAAGTGGAAGCATTTTGAACCTACTATATAAGGCTTGGGTCTAATGTGCTCGTATGCACACGACCTGCTCTGCGGTCCATCTGTATCGGATTTTGACAGTTTCTCTGTCTACGGTCTGTTTGTATCGAACTTTACAGTTTCTCTGTCTACGGTCTGTCTGTGTCGGACTTTGACAGTTTATCTATCTACCGTCCGTTTGTATTGGACTTTCACAGTTTCTCTGTCATTGCCTCAAATATAATCAAGAATCTCATTCGGATCTAAATCATGGCAGATCCACAGAAGCAATATGCGGATGCAGTGATTGAAGTTCTACCCACACAACTAATCCCGGACGACACGGAGAAGAAGGTGTTGAGAGTAAGGCTGATAATGAAGGAAGGAGCCAAGTATTTCAGCCCGGTTTACCTCTTCGATGAAGGATCAACCATCTCATGGGTACCTTGTGGCAGGAAGCTCACTTGCTCGTACCCCGGAATCAAGTTTGCTTACGGACCAGACACTTACTTCGGCAATGAGGTAATTGCACCGAATAAAAGACTATAAAGTCTATTTTATTTTATTGACTTGAATAGTTTATATATATTTTTTATTTGTTGCTGCAGGTGACTATCCTTGAGATGGATGGACAGTTTGACAGACTAGATGAGCTGATCTATGTGGAGAGTCACCTGAGCAACTTGTCGACGAAATTCTATGGAGAAGTGACGCAGCAAATGTTGAAGCACGCGGATTTCCCGGGAAGTAACAACGGGACGGGCTTCTTCCAGACGATAGTCGGGTTGAAGATCCGAGACTTGTTTGAGCAGATTGTTGCTAGCAGGCAACCAACCCCAGCTGCTGCAGCAAAAGCCTGAATATGATGCAACCTGAGCATTGCTATTTTCTTGTTGTGGTTTCATTATTTAGGGCTTCTATGATCCTTTACAAAAGGAGAGGCTCAAGAGCTGTAATTATGTGAAGAAATTCTTACAGATGTAGAGTTGAAGGGAAGATGAAATGCTGTACAAGTGTAAACTGTTTCAGACCTAATTCTCCAATCTCATCGAATCATTCTAAGGAATTTATTTGGTATATATATGAGAAGTCGAGTTGTTATTCGAGCAGAAATAATTTAGTATGTTGATGTTCGGTTCTTCTAGAATCGAGTTGAGACTAAGGGCCCGTTTGGTTTTAAGTTCGGAATCGGAAACGAAATGGAAACGAATCTAGTCCATACGGATATCCTTATTCACGAAAGTGTTTGGAATAATTCTTTAAAGTAATTGGAGTAGAGTTTGATTATTTTGATAACCTATAGGGAAACAAAATGTGGGGAATTAAGTGCATTTTGCATTAAACCACGTGATTCCATAAAATTTAATGAATAACGATATACATATGACTAAATTCGTTTTCATTCCGTTTCCGTTTCCGGAGTTGGAACCAAACGGGCCCTAAATTTTAATCCAGCTTAAAAGTTCGCTTATATTCAACTTGTTTAGTGAAATGGGCGAGGTTCTCAAACTGAACCGAGTAACTCAGATAATATAACAATACTACTAACGAAGATTGACTCGCGGTCATTAATTTTTTTTTTTTTTGGTGTTGAATGCATAGCGTCTACGACGGCTCCGACAATTTATTGGAATAAAACAAGCTAACAATTGACATTCCTACGGGTCGCTACTCCGCGGGCATCGTTTTTCAATAACTGAATTAAAGATTCCGGAGGGGTTGAAACATAAAAATAACCGAGTGGATAAGAGTAAGCCGTGGTGGCCAAGTGATCAGCCGCGACATTGGCCTCCCGGTAGATATGACGGAACTGTACGGACCAATTCCTACGTAAGAAGCCTTGGCAACACAATACCAGACTATATAGTGGATGATAATTCGGAACTGACCTCGATACCAATTTGATGACTAACACCGAGTCTAATTCCACCATCAGCATTCGGATCCCCTTATCCCAGGCAATTCGAAGACCCATGAACAAGCCCCACAATTCCGCCATTGGGACGGAACAAGGACCAATGTTGGCTAGAAATCCACCCATCCATTGCCCGTGTGAGTCCCTGAGAAGGCCCCCAGCCGAAGCACTTCCGATGTCCCTCCTTACCGAACCATCTGTATTGAGTTTGACCCAACCATCAATCGGTGCGAGCCATCTAACGTTGATCTCCGTCTTCAACAATCCACTGGACGAACCAAGGTTGTTCTTAGCATTAGCAGCATCTTTACAGTAGGTGACGATCCGAGCAGCTTTATCAATCGGATCCGCCGCGTTCTTGAATATGGCCTCATTCCTCCATCTCCAACACCACCAAAGGGTCACAGCAAAGCACACATTCCACGGAACATTATATGAAGTTTGATTCGAACAGCCCAGATTAGTGAATAGCCAATAAGTTACATCCGAAGTAAAGAAATCCACTGTGAAGGCTTCGGTGTTCAAATTGGACCAAACAGTAGAAACGGTGGGGCAGTCCCTGAATATATGTAGTAAAGTTTCCGGAGTATCAATACATTTCTCACATGAGCTATCGAATGCAAGGTGCCGCCTAGCGCGTTCTGCATTGGTAAGAAGCCGACCATGCGCTGTTAGCCACAGAAAGGTTCGACACCGTTCGGGTACTTTAAGTTTCCATATCAACCCGAAAATGGAACGCAAATTGGTGTCCAGCCCCTCCGGCCGAGTGAGACTCCTAAAAGCCGAACCCTGAGAGTAAGACCCGTCCGACGTGCCACACCAAGTAAGACAATCAGTAGCTGAGCTCAATTCGCGAATGAACACACCAGTCATACGTAAAAGGACTCGGGCAGGTAACGAGTTCCCGATTTGGCTCCAATTCCAGCCAGAACCGTCACACCAGTACTTCCTGACACAATCATCCAGTGAAGCCCCAACTGGGAGAGGGTACCCGGCATCAGAGAATGATACCTCTCCACACCATACGTCCGACCAGAAGCGAGCATACAACCCATTCATAACTACCCATTTAGCTCCGAGATTGAATACATTAGATTTCGCCCAAATGATTCCTTTGAGAATATACGAACCCTTGACTGAGGACCTGCAGTCCATAAATTTTCTTATGTTATGCACGTTATATTTACCTGCAAGGAGAGACGACCAAGGAGAGGGCCTAAAAAGGGAGACCCTCCAAGCAAGTTTACCCAACGCAACTAGATTGGCTGCTGCTGCCGAACGAATCCCTAGACCACCGTCTTCCAGCGGTCGGCAAATAACATCCCAAGACACGAGATGAATTCTATGTTTAGTATCGGTATCGTCCCACAGAAAGGACCGACAAGCTCCATCCAGTTGTTTGCAGATAGATAGCGGGAGTTTAACAATCCGCATAATGTATGATGGGAACGAGCACAAGACGGACTTTACTAGAGTGAGTCTTCCTGCAAAACTCAAAAATCTTCCTCTCCAAGTAGCAAGTCTACTTTTAGTTTTATCTACAAGGAAATTGAAATCGTTCTTGCACATTCTTGTATGTAGTATCGGGAAGCCCAGATAATTACCGAATTCATTAACGACCGGGAACCCCGAAATATCCGAAATATTGCCTTTGAGTCGTTCATCAACATTGGGAGAAACCATAACTTGGGATTTAAGCCGATTAATCTTGAGCCCCGACGCAACACAGAATTCGGATAGACATTTATTGATGACAAGCATACTTTCCGGAGTTGCCTCGGAGAACAAAATAATATCATCTGCGAAGAAGACATGAGAGAAGGTGGGGCAACCTCTTTTTATTGTGATTGGCAACCAGTTTTTACTATCCACAAGCATCTGAATATCGTGACTAAGGCGTTCCAAGCATAGAACGAATAGATAGGGTGAGATAGGATCGCCTTGCCTCACACCACGTGACGGAGAAAAACCGTCGGTCATCTCTCCATCCCAAAGGACTGACATAGTATGAGAATTGATACATGCAGAAATCCATCTTCTAAAACTCTCTGGCAGACCCAATCGAACCAATGTCTCCTCGATGAAACCCCAATCCAATCTGTCATATGCTTTTTCTAAATCAATCTTAATAGCCATCCACTTCTTCCCAGACCTTTTCCGCACGATCGAGTGTATCAATTCTTGAACAATGATCACATTATCTTCGATCCTACGACCGGGAATAAAGCTACTTTGGAATGGACTAATGAGCTTATTCATGAGCGGTTGAAGTCGGGAGACGAGTAATCGGGAGATAATCTTGTATTTTACGTTGCACAAGCCGATTGGTCGGAACTTAGACATGTGATCCGGGCTGAAACATTTTGGAATCAGTGAAATAAGTGTGTCATTGACACCGGTCGGCAGCGAACCCGAATAAAAGAAGTTATGGATGAAGCCAAGGACGGAAGGCGCAATGGTTTCCCAAGATTTCTGAAAGAAAACGGGGCTGAAACCGTCCATGCCTGGAGCCTTCAGAGGGGCCATGTTAAAGACGCATTTGGTTATCTCCTGATCAGTGAAAGGCCTGTACATAGAAGAGATATCATCGTGATCAAGAGGAGGAAAATTCGAAACAAAGTTACCCCTTTGGAGTTCGATCGCCGGATCCGCAGTGAACAATGTTTTGAAGAATTCTCTAGCATTAGCTCTCAATGCCTTAGGTTCTGAAATCCACACTCCGTCATTTGATTTGATGCACACAACCCGATTAGCTCTCCTACGAATAATAGTGCTCATGTGAAAGAAAGAGGTGTTCCTGTCTCCATCCGTAAAGAATTTTTCTCTAGATTTCTGCAGCCAAAGGATTTCTTCTTGGGCCAGAATTTCTTCAAATTCCGTTTGGAGAGAGGAGTGAAGATCCAACAGTCCTTGCGAAAGGTTCTTCTCTAATTCACTTTGCACCGTAATTAATTTTTCCTGTAGGTCGTTCTTCCGCAGCTCGATTCTCCCAAACGAGTCCACATTCCACCGGAGTAATATGTCTCTAATGATTGATAGGGCTCTGCAGAGGTTGTTTTCTGCGCTGTCCCATCCAGACCCGTTAGGACAACAGTAATTTAGCCTAATTTAGATTAGGCACATAATTGACTTGTTAATCAATATAGTGTTTTTAGAAATAAAATTTGAGTAACCTAATATTATTGTTTTGCTTTGATACCATTAATGTGAACTTTAACCATCTCTCAAACTTTATTATGAATCACAAATTTAATGGCATTGAATCCCTTTTAAAAAAATAATTAGATATTACTTTTGAATCCCTTTTTTAAAAAATAATTAAAATAGCTTTTATTTAAATTAAATTTCATTTTCTATTTTTATAACTTCTATTTAAATTACATTTTCATTGTGAATCGAATTTCTTTTCAAGAAAAAATAATAAAATAAAAAACTTTAATTTTAAGTTGGATATTACTTTTGTGATGAAACAACATTTGTTGTAAATTAGATATTACATCTTTGTATTTTGTACTTATGTTCGGATATTTTAAATCAAACTTAACAACTTTAATTCCGAAACTTAAAAAAAATCAAGTAAGTCGATTGTATAAGATCAACTCGTACAAGGTACTACTCGAATAAAACTAGCTATAAATAAACAAACAAAAACTGCACATTTATTGGAATTTCTCATCCCACAGAGAAGGGATGAATCACAAATTTACACTGACCAGCCTGCAACAAGATTGATATGTACATCCAAAGCCATTAACAACAAGCAACTACAGTAGTTCAACCAATCACTGCAAGAAGACTCTGTCGAACAGCCGGGACGGAACATATTAGGGAACCAAAGATTCCGGTGAGCGCATAAGCAATGGCGCAAAATGGGAGAGCTTCGGGTTCTTTTGCTGATAATGCTGCCGTTCCAAGCCCATGAGCACTGCAATGTACAAAGTACTCAGAGCTTCAAGAACGTGTTTTCATGCTTAATATGCTTAAAAACATGTTTGTTCAAGCAAGTTTCAGCTATAGAGGTTTGAAAATATGTTACCTGGATGCAGTTGCTATTCCGCGAGCAATGGGGTCACGAAACTGGAGTTTGTCCAGCACGGCTTGCACGAAATTTGCCCCAACCAGACCCGTTAGGACAACAGTAGCAGCCGTGAGTGATGTATTAGCACCTAGGAACAGAAGAACATCGAATAAAACACAATCTGATTAAGCAGGGGGGAAACGACATTTCTTTTCTGTTCATATGATGAGTTTCGGATGTCCTGTGTCAATTTAAGATGACACCCTTGTTGGTGTTAAACAGAAATCTTAACCAATATGCTGCATACTCAAATGTTAACAAAATTTAACACTAAACATTTGTTAGTTTGATCAACCTCGTCATCTCCTGTCTGTTTTTTTCATTCAAAGATTTTTGATATAATCTTGTAGATCCTTTGAAGATAATGGATGCTGAGGACATGGAACCTAAAAAGCTTAGAGCTATTTTCAAAACAATATGATTTTACCTTCAAAAAAGGACACAATGCTCAGGGCAAGTGCTACTGTGATGCAACGAGGTAAGATTGACACTGTGAGGGACGGCTCTAGCCCAACCAAGCGTCCTATGAGAGCAGTTGAATAGAGAGAGAAGAGCGTTGAGATTATGATAGACGAGAAGATCTCTGCTGCATGCCTCTTGACAAGCTGTGGAGTTGATAAAGCAACAAGGTTATACAACTTGGAGAATTGTACGGGTAAAATGGGTTTGTGGGCTTTTTTTGTACAAATAAGTATAATCAAAGCTCTTATGTCTCTAATGAGATAAAAATAGACCCTGTTATTTCTTACAAAAAGATTAGGGAATAAAAAATTTATGCCAATTTTAGCGCATTTATATTTTGCAGCCAATAACCAACGTTTTTACCTTTAATTTTAATTAAGAAAATTAAGGGGTCTAGTTTGTATCAGCCATACAAAAAAGGCTTTAGTAAACAATTCTTCTCAATCAATCTGTAATGCAATGAGTTGTTTTACCTTCCTCTGTTTGAACATAGAAAAGGCGAAAGAAAGAATAACTGATCCCAAGAACCCCATCAAAATATCACCGGCTCCAGGGTTGTCAGCAGCCTTTGTAAGGTAATGTCCTGCATATTCATCACACTTCTCTTGATATTCAAATAGACAGATACAAAAAATGTACAGAAGTGGGAGTTCCTCAAGGAAACGTTTGATTTGTACAACTTTTCGTAAACATGTATATATTTCTCAGATAAGTTGAGCATATGCTATTAACAAGTTAGCATTCAGCAGCAAACTCAACAGAGAGGAAGTTGGTGCATACCTAAAACAGGATCTAATCCGGAATTCGAAACATATCCAAAACCAAATGCTGCCAAAACCGCTGCTAATGCACAACATATGATTGGATGGAGAACCTTCTTGACATCAGCTGGAAACCTAAAACACGAGAACGAGGTACAAGAATGTTGATATTTCAGATAACTGTTGCTAAGGACTATAATATGTGTGGCCTATATACAAATAAATCATAAAAGTAAATGTTACCTTGAACCAACCATGTACCCTAACACAGTTGATGAAAGTAAGAAAGGAAGGCAAGTCCTAGCACTAGTTCCTAGGGCAGTTGGGTAGTAGTAAGCACCCGCAAAGGACGCGACAAAAATGCCGGTCCATGCCCATACTTCGAGAGACGAGAATGGTGGCGGTTTTTCCATTGGCTCCGCAGCGATTAGTTGTGTTTTCACTATGTTCCTAACAGCTATGGCTGTGAAACCAGCAACACAAAGAGAAGCTAGCCAGCCTCCAGCTGCAATAAACAACAAGATAGAAAAATAGTTATGCTAGTCAATTTATATAATTAAAAAATGAGTAATATATGAATCAATAATATCTTAGAGGTAATAAAGCCATGATATAATGGGTACTTTCACACTAGAGCTTCATGTTTTATGAGTTACGAATCAGGATGAACAAAGATGTGGAATGAACACAAGAGAAAATCCAGTTCAGCGAGTTTCTTTGTGATTGAGAGCAATTGTTTCAGATTGTGAACTACGAGTGTTACAAAAATTGGACACCCCCTCAAGACATAGTTATGGAATAAACTGGATGACAAAAATATTCAGCAGGTTAAAAAATGTGCTCTGATTCACCATATGACCTAAGCTTTTCAGAAGAAGAGCTTGACTTGAACATATGCTTCCTTGTGTTGAGGAAATAGGCTAGTACCTATAAATTATGCCTAAAGCTCAATCCAAGCCCATTTTAATCAAAGCTCGATATATTGCAAATTAGAAAGAAGCTATGCCACATGCAAACTATGGCAACTATGATGTTTTTCATGTTCGTTTCCTCGTCCCTTCCGTGCAACATAGGAAAAAAGTTGGAAGGTAACAAGTGCAACCGCATCCAATAATATGATAGACTGCAATGAGACCTAGAAAGTTTAGCATTTCAATAACATTAAAATATTTTCTTGGTGACATAACATACCTATTATGAAAAAGATTTTGGCACCGGAAGCTGCAGGGATATCCTTGACAGCAAGGGGAAGAACTACCAATGACGGGACATAGAAAAGGGGAAGCCACCTCTGAATAAACAAGTTTGCTGGCTGAAAGAAATTCATCAATCCCGAAGCAGCCACTGGGATTATTAAGTCAAGGATCACGAGAACTGAAAACACGCAAAACATCCCAAACAAAGCGCTTGGGAACTTAATGGATGCTGCTAAGAACGCATTCTTCAGTAGCTTGTCTGTCGCTAGCATTATTCCCAATGAGACAAGCAGATGCAAGAGCCCAAATACCTAACAGTATCGAAACAAGAGTGACATAATCACATACAATATCAGGCACGAGATTTGGAACTTGGGAAAAGAGACTCAAACTACACCATTGAAGTTATATACCTATGAGGTGAGCTGATTTTTGGCCTAGCTGTTTAACAAAGTATTTAGGAAGTTATATGCCTATAAGTGATAACACTTGACATCCAATATGCTTTACTTAGTGAGTTGGCTATTAACAGACTAAGGAAGCTAATACTTGACACCTGATACAAAGTTGAAATAGAATTGTTTTTCCAGAGGGTAAATGCAAGTATGCCAAATTCAAGTGGAACTTTTCCAAATAGCAACTATACAAAGGTCCTAGACATTTTGGCACAAGTTTGGAACATGATTTGAATTGGTTTTGTTCTGGCTGCCAGACAAGTATCCAGCAAAATTTCCACTTAAATGCTCTACTGTTTTGCATAATTACATATAATTATCTTGATATTTCAAAGATATTTTCACTGTTTAAACTCTGTAGTAATACGTACTATCAACTGCCAATATCATTAAATTTCGAAAATGCTATCTACCAAATGGGTATTGATCATGTATTGAACAGCTATAAAGGACAAGCAAAACCTTTTGATCAAACAGTACAAAGTGAACACCAAGAACAAATGAATGTTTCAGTGAAAGAAAAATACCAATCAAAGAAGAATGATGACTAACTTTTTGGGGGACAGTGGAAGTGAGACCACTGCTGTCGGAGGAACCGATTGTTCTAACAGGGTTGACCCGACCCAGATGAGTCTTATGGGGGCCCAATTGCAGGAAGCTGTACCCATTTCCGACTACTCTAATGGGCATTGCCCGCTTCGGAAGATCAAATTGGCATCTAAATCCGCCATTTGAGCCAGCTTGTCTCGAACGGGTAAAGGGAAACAAAAAGGGTTTTCGAATCGGACCCGGGTTTGAACTCCGATGACCGTCGGAAGGGTAGATTGGTAAATTTGCAACTGCCGAGGCAGCAGCAGCAGCCATGGCAGTCGAGGAGGAGGTTTGTTGATTGTGGTGGAGGGTGACTGGTGAGAATCAGTGGAGAAGAATTGGCCTTAAATTCGATGCTCCCACAACTTTGTATGGACATAAAGTAAGAAATTGGATAAAATGAGGGGATATAAATCTGAAGCTTATGTATGGCTTATGAGTATTCATATGTTTTGATTCATACAGTTTGTGATCAACCGCAAGAGAAACAAAACTTCTCAGGGGAAAAGTATGAAAAGATTGGCAGAGGACCTTCTTTATTTAGATTAAAAAAAATAGACTCCTTTACAAAGAAAATTGTTATAAATTTAAGTTTCATTTGATTTAGGTTTTTTTTAACAGATTACTAAAAAGAGGAACTAAAAATTATATATAATTAAGACACACTAAAAATAATCATTAGTTCTAAAAAAATATTGATAGGTTGTATAAAAAAAAGTAAAAAATAGTTGATTCAACTCGTTCCGCTTTTAAGTTACTTGAATAAAATAAATGTATTTGAAAGTAAGGTATCCAACAAAAAACTAAAAAGATTTAAAACATTGCAGTGAATGGTCTTTTTTAAAAACAATTTGGTTTACTAGGCTTTTTCTAGTTTTGTGTTTAGTAAATGTACCCCTTAATAAAAAAGTGTGTAGAGTTTGAGTATAAATACAAAAGTTTGGGGTATATTTACTTAATTAAAATATTAAAAAATCTAGTTATTACTATAGTTTTTCAAAAAGGCTTAGTTACCAAAATTGCCCTCTTTTTTAAGACAATATGGGTGGACCAAAATTTCGCAAATTCCGATTTTGTCTTAGTCCTGATCCCGGCATAATTTCATCCAAAATTAACAATTTCGTCCCGAACCCATCCCGCCAAAAATATATAGTACAGGATACGAGCCTTAAATTTTCATCTCGCTAGGTCCGTGTTGTATATACTAAACTTTTAATTTAAAATATATATAAAAAAAAGAATCCTTTAGTCCAAAAAATTGGTTATATTTTTTTTTTGAAAATAATTATGAGTGTCCAATTGTCAAATAATCAAATGACCCAAATACATTGTGATTTGTTATGGTTTGGACTTTTAATTTGGATGTTTAAGCAAAATATAATTATATTTTGAGGAGATTAAGTAATAGGTTATTTTGGATTGTTGGAAATTTTAATGTATTTGGTTTTAAATATGATATACACCACTAAAATTTGTTTTGAATTATAAAGTTTAAACACTATAAACAATTATAAGTCAAGTGGAATGGGTCTCATCTCCTCTCATCCCGTCTTCGGTCCAACGAGATAGGGCCAACGGAATTCATCTAAAAACACAAGGCTTGTCCCGAGCTCGTCCCATGTATAATAGCCGACTCGGTCGTGGGATGACTTTAATCTCGTATCATCTTGTCTCGTGCCCACAACTAATCTTCCCACAAAAGAACACCCCTAGTCTTCCCACGAAAGAAAAGATGGATGAAAGAAGGCTAGCAATAACTATGCATTGTGAATTCTACAATTATCAAAGAAGGCTAGCAATAACCAATCAAAGGGAGACATTGTGAATCTCGTCTCGTGCCCACTCCTAATCTCGTGCCCACTCTTAAAATGCCCCTATGTAAAAAAAAAAAGTTATTAATAATATTGACCCAAAAATCTTAGACATAATCAATAAACAAAACTATAAAAGTATAAAACCAAACACCTTCCTACAAGATTTAAAAAAAATAAAACCTGGTCATTTTTTATTTAATAAAAGTGGCTACAAGTTGGTCTTGTATTTGACATTCAAAAATGAATTGAGGGCACCCTCAAAGCACCATTGATACCATCAAATTCCAAATGAAAATATGGGCTTCAAGAAAATGAGAAGATTGGTAAAATAAGGTACTTTTTGTATTTTGTTAAATCGGGTAACTAAATATTCTTATTTCTCCTCTTAATTATAATAAGTAAAAGATTGTGTCAAAAATAGGATTCGAACTCTGAACGAGTTGCTCAAGAAAATGAAAAGATTGGTGAAATAAGGTACTTTTTGTATTTTGTTAAATCGGTAACTAAATATTCTTATTTCTCCTCATAATTATAATAAGTAAAAGATTGTGTCAAAAGTAGGATTCGAACTCTGGACGAGTTACCCCTCCCACCCACCAACCCTTATACCAGTTGGACTAATTAAACTTTGTATATTCTTTTGATGATACACAATATTAATACACAATTTCAATTACACAATATTTATACATAATTTCAAATACACAATGTTAATAAATAAAAGACTTGTGTAACAAAAAACCTTGTGTACGAAATACCTCTCAATGAATTTCTTTCCTAAATAATATGTGGGTACATTATGTATGCTCGAGTCATTTTATATCGCTTGAGTATTTCGTACACAAGTTTTTTTGTTACACAAGTCTTTTATTTATTAGCATTGTGTATTTAAAATTATGTATTACTATTGTGTAATTGAAATTGTGTATTAATATTGTGTATTAATATTGTGTATCATCAAAAGAATACACAAAGTTTAATTAGTTCAACTGATATAAGGGTGGGAGGGAGGTGCAACTCGTCTCCTACCTTTTACAATCTTTTATTTATTTATTATAATTAAGAGATTATAATTATAGGAGAGAGAAAATAAGGAGAGATTCCATGAAATTTTTAATAACTATTTCCTATTTTAACGTATAATTATAATAGGAAATCCGTTTACATCATTAATTAAGAAAATATTTTATTTAATATAGGAGAGAGAATATCTTCAAATTAGGTAATATCTATTATTGTTTTCTAATTAATTTTTTTCTACATAATTTTAAGTATCTACTTTGTCTACCCATTACAAAACATACCTACTATGTACACAAAAAAAATGTTATGTACCTACTTAACCAACTCACCCCAAGAAAATTGCTCGACTCTGAGCTTAAAGAGGAAATAAAAAACAAATATAAACAATCAGCTGGAAGGAAAAAAAAATTAAATAGAAAAGCCTAAAATTTCCATTCGTCAGATTTAACTTTGATGAATCAAAATAAGAATTTGGAGATACATCATGTGGCTTTGTCATAAAAAACACCTTGGGAATAACATATTCATTAAAGCGCAAAAAAAATTCATCAAAGGTTTATGGAATTGTCCTTGAAAAATTGAAATGCTTATTACATACCTTCTTTTGGAACTGAGAAAATTCAAATTAGTTCATATTGAGCACATTTTTAGAGAAATCAACGGAGTTGCTGACATAATTGAGGGTGACAACTTAACGGCAATTATCATTTATGTTGACTTTGAACCTCATGTTTTCATCCATAAGGATGCTCTAGGTTGACTCACTTCACAAAAGTGACCCTTCTTAATTCCTTTCTTCTTAAAAAAGATAAGATTACTAAAGGTTTAGTATGAGAGAAGAATAAGAGGAAAGGCAAACAAACGTAGCGGAGAAAAGTAGTAAGAATATAACACCCAAAGAAAGTACCAATAAATCACCCACGGGCCACTAGTGGAGACCTCATACTCAAACTCTATATTAACGTCATATATTTAGATCACATGTCTACGACTCCCTTCGAGCGAATGAATTTGATCTGCCTTTCAAACGGTTCTTAGAAAAACAAGAAATGCATGAAACCCAAATAATTGTAGCATGAAAAGTGAAAGGATAAAATCGGTAATGAAGTTGAAGTTTGTCAAATGGTCCGTAGAACACGAGAAACTTGGTTCATGTAGCACCCTAAGTTCTGGGAACTCGAAGCGTTACGGGCTAGGACCTCACAATGAGTCCCGACCCTTAGAGTAGCAACGACAAACAAATCTTACAACAAGGCATAGACGAATGAAAACTAAAACACAATATAAAACCAAAGATTTAAACAAAAGGAAGCGTAAAAGACTCGCAGCCGAGTTCAAACAAAAAGGGAAAAGCAACAACATAAACATAAACCCGATCCCGTCCTATAATGTACGGGAACCCTGGCTGACCACACCATCCGTATCACTCAGTAACATCCTGAACCTGCGGAACATCTACAACGACGGTATAAACTGTTAGCTAATATTCTATATATCAAAAAGATAGTAAAGGCACAAACACGCATAAGGTAATGCAAACATATAACATGCTCACACAACAGCCGGTTATTATCTTTCGTTAGGTTATCCGATTACTAATTCAACTTATGGTTGTTACACAAGTATCGCTAAGATCTCGCCTCCGTCCCCTTTCACCAACAGGAATAGAACGTAGGCATCCTTCTATCACATGCTGGACTGGTCACGAGAGCACCTCCCAATTTCTCCGTTCTGAACTGGACAAGCGGTAACCACCCGATTATAATACACTTGGACCAATTATGGTATAACAATGTGACCAAGGAATGCTACCAAGATGCTAACGACTCAATCTTCGCCAGATCTACCTTGATCCCTTCCGTTGAAACGATGTGACCAAGGAATGCTACCTCGGACATCCAAAACTCGCACTTAAAGATAGAGCTGTCAAAAGTTGACCCGACCCGTGAACCCGACCCGATGAACCCAAATCCGAGCCCGACCTGGTCCCAAAAATTCTGAAAAAAGAATGCCTGGAACCGACCCGCTTGAAACCGATTTAACCCGAAGTAATAAATGTCCCGAAATAACCCGGCCCAAATGACCCGATCACCCGAATAACCCGACCCAAAGTAACCCGATAGCCCGAAGTGGCCCGACACGATATCCGAAATAACCCGACCCGAAGTAACCCAGCCCAAAGTAACCCGACCCGAATTGACCCGATAGCCCAAAGTAACCCGGCCTGAAATAAATGGCCCGAAGTAACCCGACCCGAAGTAATCCGATAAGTATATAATGACATAATTTATACTATAAGTTTATATTATAAGTCTATAATGACATATTAAATACATATTGCATAATCCATTGTATAAGTCGGATATCCAAATCTGGTTAAAGATCATTTCGATCAACAAATCACCCAAATATTTGCGGATATTATTTAAACCGACTAAAATCGTTTTTCACATAAATACATAATCCATACTATAATTTTTAAGAATTGGAATTTTGAAGATATTTTTTTTATTCATTATATTGTCTATATATACATAAATACATATTACACATTCCATACTATAACTATAAGTCTATAATGACATTCTGGAACTCCGACACGATGAATGTAAGGTAACAATGTTTTTAACTCATTAAAATAAATTTTGATGTTAACTTATTGTATAAGTATATATATTACATAATACATAGTATAATTGTATAAGTATATATGATGACATTTTAGAAGTATTAATTTTGTTACCTTGTTGGAGAAAAGATGTCTTTAAGTGTTAAAAATAAGTTTCTTTTAAAAAAAATTGTATCAATATACGGTTTTCACTTTCATTTGAATTAAGTTATGTGACTAATTGACTATAATATAATATATTTTATTGTACACTTTATAACAAACCGAGCCGACCCGAATAATCGATACCCGGCCCAAACCCAGCCGACCCGAACCAATCCGGTTATTAACCAAGCCTTTTTTTTTGACCCAGCCCATTTCAACCCGAACTTGTTGTGACCCGACCCGTTGGCCCAATTTGACACCTCTACTTAGAGAGCTTGGCGTAAAGCTCTTTGTCCTATAAACTGGTCAAGGAAGTCAATGAAGACAACTACAAACTGGTCAAGGAAGTCAATGAAGATGCTATTCATCAACTCCATGAAAAATGCGGACGCGTTCGTAAGCCCGAATGACATCACTACAAACTCGTAGTGTACATATTTGGTCCGAAATGCCGTCTTGGCTATATCCTGCTCTCTCACCCTCAGCTAGTGATATCCAGATCTCATATCGATCCTTGAAAACACCGAAGCTCCATGCAGCTGATCCAAAAGATCGTCGATACGGGGCAATGGGTACTTATTTTTTATCGTTACCTTGTTAAGCTCTCGGTAATCGATACATAAACTCATTGACCCGTCTTTCTTCCTGACGAAAAGAAATGGTGCGCCCCAAGGAGATACACTAGGGCGGATGAAGTCCTTCTCTGCTAACTCCTCGAGCTGCTTCTTCATCTCAAGCATCTCGATAGGCGTCATACGATAAGGAGCCTTAGAGACCGGTCTCGTACCGGGATCTAAGTTAATGCCAAAGTCTACACTCCTCTATGGAGGTAAACCTGATGGTTCTCCAAAGACGTCGGTAAACTCGCAAGCTACCGGGATTTCCTCCAATGTTGGGTTCGTACTATCCTTCATGGCATAACACTAGAAAGCCTCGCAACCCTGACCGATAAGTCTCGCAGCTCGAACTGCACTGATGATTGTACCAGTCTTCCCAAGATCCCATCATATGAAGATCTCCACATGGCCTGCATCAGTAATTACCATCAATGTCCTCTTGCCAATGTCCAGAACTGCTCGATGTCGATCCATCCAATCCATTCAAAGGATAACTCTTCATGTACTAAGTACATGACGAAGAAGTCAGCTGGCCAATCGCGATATCCCAATCTAATAGGGAAATCGTGAACCTCACGTGTACCTCTAATTTTACCTCCATCGGGTAATCCTATAAACAAGGGTCTACCTTCTACGGTAACTAAGGTCAATCTATCTACGCAAGCATCAAATATAAAAGAATGCGTAGCACCGGTATTGAAAAGAACTCTGACAAAAAAACCATTAATATGAATGGTACTTGTGGTCGTTGGAGTGGTCGGCTCCACTGCACTCCTCAGCTCATAAGCTCTAGCTGAAGCACCTCTAGTGTCCGAAGTACCACCTCCTCGTCCTCCTCCCTGACCCGGAGTGGAACCCTGAGGAGTGGTAGAACTTGGAACTCTTTGTTGTCGCTGGTGATACTGAGACCTTAGTCCACCTCCTGCAAAACTAGTAGGTGAAGAACCCAGCTGCGATGGCGCCTTGCCCTGAAAGCAGAATGCAGCTCTGTGTCCTGACTTGCCACAAGAAAAGCAAGTCACAACAGCCTTCTTACAATCAGCTCTCATGTGTCCGACACCTCCGCAGTTAAAGCACTGCCGTCCTCTGTCGGAACTCTGTACAAACTGCTGGAAACCAGAATGTCCCGGCATTTAACTACGCCCAAACCCAACTGCTCCAGCTCCAGCACTGACTGCTCCAGTCTTTTGTCTCTTCTCAGGATCTCCTGTCTGAGAAACTCTCCTATGACCTAGTCGGTCTCTCTTATAAGCAAAAGCTCTATCCTGATAGTCCGTCAAAGAATCACAACGAAAACCAACAAGATAAGAGTGTGTCGACTCTCTCAACCTCCGAGAGAAAAGGTAAGCATGCTGATCCTCAGGTGGTGCAGACGGAGCCAACAAAGATAGATCATCCTGAAACTTGCTGATGATCTCAGCAATAGGCAAATCCTCGAATCCAGTCTCGAGGAAATCCTTTAGACGGTCCCTCCTCATAGTTGCAGGACAGTAGCGATCCCTAATCACCGTCTTCATCTGCTCATAACAAGTGACCTTACTACGAGCTGTCCTCCACCAGAAATGAGCCTGATCCTTCAGCAGCGTCTGTGCTATGCTGACTCGATGTCCCTCTAGGCAACTGATTGCCTCCATAGCAGAATCCAACTGTCCTAGCCACTACTCCACTTCCAATCCAGTCTTTCCCATGAAAGTGGGAACCTTTAACTGATCGAAAGCCTTCAACCAACTGTCAGGCTTCGGCTCTCTTGCCTCAGCTGGCACTCTAACAACCTCAACAGCTCTAGCAGGCGGGGCAACGATCTGTGTAACTCTGCGAAATCTCAACCGATCTCGCAAGAACTGGCGGTGTTGGTGAAGGTCCTCCAGTCATGATAGCCTCCTCAAATCTCTGTGCATAATCGCAATTTGCAGAAGCTCCGATAGATACTCGAGCGACTCCGTCAATGGTGCTCTCTATGCTCCGGACCTAGCAGCGGTCCCGTTCCCAGCCTCAAGAATAACACTCTCAGCAACTTTCTCAGCGAACACCTCAACGATAGGCGGATCAGCAACTAGGGCCTAGCCCCGACCTCTAGCTAGTGGAGGTCTTTCTACACATCCTCGTCCACGGACGACAGGTGGAAGAGGTGGTCGACCCCTTCATCGCCCCATAGCAGATGTAGCTCTAGTACGCGTCATCTGCTATAAAGATAGATATATAAGAATATATATATATATATATATATATATATATATATATATATATATATATACATATATATATATATAGGTATAAGGCCATGCTACAGCTAAAGCAGAAATCCAGAAAAAAGCACATATAAAGGCCAACATATAAGAAACTACAATACTGAGATCCACGGAGGTAGTGGTGGTCGCCCGTACATCTATCCCAGACCGACAAGTTTAAAGACAAAACCCCCTTTTGAAAACGTTAGACCCCTTGCGGGTTCTATTTATTTATCCATCCAACCTTTAGAAGATTTCGAGTACCATTGTTACCAACCTAGAGCTCTGATACCCTATTGTAACACCCCAAGTTCTAGGAACTCGAAGTGTTACGGGATAGGACCTCACAATGGGTCCCGACCCTTAGAGTAGCAACGACAAACGGATCTTACAACAAGGCACAAACGAATGAAAACCAAACCTCAATATAAAACCAAAGATTCAAACAAAAGGAAGCATAAAAGACTCGTAGCCGAGTTCAAAACAAAAAGGGAAAAGCAATAATATAAAAATAAACATAAACCCGATCCCATCCTATAATGCACGGGAACTCCGGCTGACCACACCATCCGGATCACTCAACAGTATCCTAAACTTACGGAACATCTACAAGGACGGTATAAACCATTAGCTAACATTCTACATATCAAAAAGACATTAAAGGCACAAACACACATAAGGTAAAGTAAATATATAGCATGCTCACACAACAGCCGGTTATTATCTTTCGTTAGGTTATCCAATTACTAATTCAACTTATGGTTATTACACGAGTATCGCTACGATCTCGCCTCCGTCCCCTTTCACCAACAGGAATAGAGCGTATGCATCCTTCTGTCACCTGCTGGACTGGTCGCGAGAGCACCTTTGTTCGCTCAAAAGTGTGTGCGTCAAATTCTTAAATTTATATCTAGAACTCAAAGCAAAGCGAACCCGCAGTGTACGGATCAACTGTAGCAAGGTAAGAAATTCCAGAGTCGAACTCAGGGATTTGCTGAGAATAAAATCGAGTTCAGTTATCTAGCAAAGTGCAAATACTTTTGTGATTAATAAAGGGGGAAATGATTCCAAGGATTCAAGTATCCGACTGCGGCTTTCGATTCAAGACACTTCTAAGGATCAAAGGACAAAGTTTATATTCCCAAGGCTATGTGTTTCAAAGGTAGATATCGTACGATGAAGTTCCGAAACCTATTTATCTAATCCAAAGGTCCTCTCTATAAGGGTTGTTGAGGCTGCAATATAGAAAGATCTAAGGACAAGAATTACACTCAAACTAATTATCCAAAACCTCAGGATATGACTCTCCAAGGTAAAGATAGAAAGCACACTTAAAACCTTAATAAAGGATGTTGAGTCTCTCTATTACCCAAATCTTGTAATCTTAATCTATTAAATGTAGAATCAAGGTTGAAGTCTCTTCATACACTCAAATAGAGGTTAAAAAGGTTAAGCAAGGTTTTGATTTAGGCAAGGATTAACTTTGGTTAAAGAATAAATCAATTAAAGATCGTCAGGGAGATAAATCATGCTGTTTATGAGAAAATCGTCCGATTTTCCTGAAGAACAGTCCTTTCTTGTTGTCGCAAAGTTAAAATCTAAACTCTCAGGGTCCAAATGTTTGAATGAGTTCAGTCTATCATCATCTAAGCCTCAATCATCAACTATTTTCCCCAGAATCACAATGGTTTTAGCCAACCATTTTCAAAATCAAATCAAAATTAGGATTGAGTGAATAAATCAAATAAACCCGAATCTTGAATAAAAACTCAATAACTTTCAAATTTGTAAACCAATCTCAAAACTAATCAAAGTATCTCTCAATCAACTCAGTATTGTGTTCAAAAACCACAAAGATCGTAATGGAAACAAGGAATCTCACAAATATGATCAAGATTGACTTCCCGGCAATATCGCTTCAATCCTTCTCCAAGAATCTTCAATCTTTCTCAAACGTGTAAAGATTTTCTGCTGCGGAACCCCCGTTTCCGTTCCTAGGGTTCCAATCTATAGTTCCTTGCTGATGGGCCGCTTGGAAAAACACTTCTCTAACTTAAAAGTGATGGTCTTTGAGTCGTCTTTACCATTGGGCCGAAAAACAAATAAATCGTGCTAGCCGAATTTCAAGCAAAACCGTTCGATTTTTAGTGATAAAAATCGTCCGATTTATGTTGTAAATGGCACGATTTTCTTCAACAGAGAATGCTTGTCTTTTGGCTTGTTTCCTTCCTCCTTTTTATGCTTCTTTTACGCAACTCCTTTGTTCTCTGTGATTCCTCTAAGACTCCTTTAGCTTCCCTAATGGCCTTAAATGCTCCTTACTCCACTTTTGCTTCCGAATCCACTTAATTTACCTACAATTCAACCGAAACTCGTGTAGACCTCTATTTCCGAAATATATAAGAATAAAACACAAAAGGTACACAAGTTCTCTCTAAATGCAAGGTAAATCGAGGTAAACCTCTACAATATGCATGATTATAATGGTATATAATTCATGTCATCAAAATACCCCATACTTGCCCCTTGCTTGTCCCCAAGCAAGACTCAAACTTAGAATACAAGATGCCATGGATTATATATGTATGAAAACTCAAAAACCTTTTATTTGATAGTGCTTCTTCTTATTGGATCACCCTCAAAGTGATGTTTCAAGACATAGGGAGACAAGGCATGTATCAATGATAATAATAACATGGACTAACTCTCTTTTCTTTCCCCAAAACACAAATAAAAGACATGATAAAGATGTAGAGGCAATTAAAATCAAACAAGTCTAAGCCATGAAGTGTTTAATACATGCATAAAAGTCTCAAGGTCTTCTAATCAAAGAAAAGGTCTAAGAAACGTGTTAAAGGAGGGAATTCTTTTAGGCTATTGGGGTGCTAATCCGGGAAAGAGGAACAACTTAATACCTTCAAGAACTTCACTTCACCACACATGCTTTGCATGTAAAAGCTTTGTTTTCTTTATACTTTACTTTTTGAGAGTATGGACAGAGGTGCACAATAACCGAAGCCTAGGAGATCGGCGTTTCTCAATTTCGAGATGCCTCAAACCCTTGATGCACATACCATATCCCGTTAGGACTTGACGTTCAATCGGACTTTGGCAAGACACAAACACCCGGCTATGTGAATGGTGCCGAGTTACTCATCCTCATGTTCAACGTCCCCAAACCTATAATTTGCTAAACTTTCACTTAACACATTTTTATTGGCCCTCCCACATCAAACATGCCTTTTTTTCAATCACCTATCCTAGTTTCCGGACGGTAAAAGGGAGGTTACATATTTCATTGAGGAGCTAGCATGAACAAGATATGAATAGAGAAGAAGTGAATTGCCTTGGTCATTCTTATATGATGCAAAAGAACTTATAATATAGCTTCGACCATTGTTTCATTCTCTTATCAAAACATCAAAATCATATAAACCATTCATGTGTTCAAGTAAGAAAAGTAAGCTCATTCATGCTATAATCAAAATCTCAACATAACCATGTCATCTTTTTGCCTTTCCACATCACAATTCTCATCATAGAGGTCATTTCCATCATAAGAAGCACCAAATTTTTTGAAAACTCGTAATATTTGAAAGAAAGCATGCAAATGCAAATGTCATAGTGGAAAGCAAGTAGTGCAAGAGTTATTACAAGCCAAATCATCTAAAGTAATACAAAGTGCATAGAGTGCTAAAATGAAGTAAAAGAGATTGTAAGTACCCTCACCCCATACTTAACCTTCACATTGTCCCCAATGTGAGAAATCAAGCATAAGTTGGAGAAAAATACTTACAATGTAAAATGAGTGGAATCTCAATTCTCGGTCGGTGGTGGCGGAGGTGGAGGATATGGATACATCGGTGCACTAGGATCATAGAAGTGGCCGAACTGATGGTAGTACATGTCCCTCATCTGGCCTTCATAGGAGGAGTGTCTAGTGTCGGTCTCCTATCGGTATTCCTTGAATTAAGTGTTCAAGGTGTTGTAGTCGGTGTGAAGGGCCTGATAGTCGGAGCGTAGACCTTGGAAGTTAGAGACGAGGTCTCTAAAATGGCGGGGAAGTCTATGTCCTCGTCCATAGCCTCTACCGTGGCTAGGAGCATGTGCAAAGGAGTGGCGGGGTGGCTGCATGTCATCCTCTGTCTCCTCGGTGCCTCGAAGTTCGGCTAGGTCCTGCACTATGAGTATCGGTGTCCATGGCATCCGTGGCGTGACCACTATAAGTGTCACTCTCGGACTCTAGCATGGTCCCCTGGTGTACTCCATCCTCATGATCCTCCTTATCCTTTGTGTCACCTGCATCATCATCATAATACAAAGGAGGAGCTATCTCCTCAAGCATCAGTACAAAAGTCTCCTTCCAATTCCTCTTGTTCGGAATGGTGTATTCAGACATCCAAACGATCTCGGATGGCTTCTTTTGTGGATCCTTTGCCCACGGCATGGGTACATGAAGAGTTCCTCTCCCTCGAGGAATCAAGACCTGTCTCGCAATCAATCTCTGTGATCCTAAGGGTTGGGCACTCTCAGCTAAGGTGTAATCCGATAAATCTAACTCCAATGCCTTTGCCACATGAGTGACAAGGCTTCCAGCACAAATGTCACCCTTTGCCTTGTTGGCTATCTTTCCTAGATAGTCAGCAAGCATAGAGGTGATGTCGGGAATGGTGCTACATGTCATGCAATACAAGATAAAGAGCTCGTCAGCCTTGAGCTTCTGTGGAGTCTCCATCCGTGCAAACAAGCTCTCACTAAGGATCCTATGCACTACCTTAAAGGAAAGGTTGTACATGCTAGCCTCTTTCGAATTTTCGGGTCTCCACTTATCACCACCATACTCTCCCACTGAGATGGTCTCCCAAAAGGCACTAGCACTAACTCCTCTCACAAATGTGTCTGCATCAAAGTAGGGAAAACCAAACAAATCCCCAAAGTCATCAATAGTCATAGCATGGTTGTGGTTCATGAGGCGGAAAGAGACCGTCCTCTCTCTAGGATCATGCTCAAACGTGCTAAGGAATTCTAGGGTGATTTCGGTATAAGCATCCTCCCTAATCATAACAAACTGACTCAACCTAACTCTATCTAACATCATATCCACATCCTCTCGAATAAACAAAGAGTCTAAGTCATCTAGCACAATATATCGAGGAGGGGTGAAGGGACGATCTAAGAGACGTTCATATCTTTTCTTATGTTTGGATAGGGGAGGGGGGAGTTTTGGAATAGCTTGAGAGGGTGGTGGTGGTGGGGGAGGGGGCTTTGGAAGAAGATCCTTTCTTCTTCCCCGCATTTCGAGTGATTCTTTTCAAAGTCTCCATTTCTGCAACAAAAATCGGGCTGTTCTAACAATAAATCGGACGATTTATCTAGGCTGGGTCGATTTTTCTGTCGATTTCAACAATTCTCACAATTTTGTAAAGTTTTGAGCAAACTATCACCACACACAGTCTCCTATAGTTGTTTCTAAGCAAACCCCTCAATCAATCTCAGCAAACAAACAATCTCTAAGCAAGAATCAAAATCGAGCGAAAAACTTAGGTTGCGAATTGAAAAACCTGAATTCCGGATGGATGAGTCGATTGCCAAGCTTGTTGTTGCTAGACCCTTGTTCCTTGTTGAAAATGCTTCAGTTTAGGGTCAAGAATCGTTCAAAATGATTAAGGAATGAGGAGATGAGATGGTGGGCAATTTTTGGTTCTTTGAGAGAAGGGAAATCGGGAATGGAGAGTTTGTGGAATGAGAGAATCGAGTGGTGAAGGCTTTATATAGGCCGGAGATTTAATGAAGAAAATCGGACGATTTATTTGGGCGATTTATTTATCGGGGCGGTTTTCCTTCATTTTCTCAGCTCAATGAAGAAAATTGGATGATTTATTTCAGGGGGTCGATTTAGTGGTCGATTTATCTCCCTATTGCCAAAAATCGACTTGCTCTGTTTCTGAATCGAACGATTTGCTTTGTGTAGCTCGATTTCTTTCCTTGTTTTTCTTGAAAATTGCAATTTGAACTAATTTATGCCCTCTATCTCCATTGATTTCTCAAATTGGACCTAATTTCCTGCGATTATTGACACAAACAAACCAAGAGTGCATCGAGGAACAAACAAAAGCAAAAACAAAAGAAGCAAAGCAACTAAACTAAGCTAAACTAAGTGATAAAAGAAGAAAAGAGTTATACTATCATGGGTTGCCTCCCAAGAAGCGCTTGATTTATCGTCTTTAGCTAGACGGTGCTTGGTTTGGTGTTCAATGGAGGAGGATAGGAGTTATCTCCTCAACCGGAACTTCCGGTGTGTATTTCTTCAACCGTTGGCCATCCACTTTGAAATTTCTGCTTTTTTCACCCCATACTTCAACTGCACCATGGGGGAAAATTCGTTTAATTACATAAGGTCCTGTCCAACGGGATTTAAGCTTACCTAGAAATAGTCGAAGCCTCGAGTTGAATAGAAGAACTTGATCTCCTTCTTTCCAATCCTTTGAAATGATGTGCTTATCATGCCAACGCTTCGTCCTTTCCTTGTAGATCTTTGCGTTCTCATACGTATTCAGCCGGATCTCGTCCAGCTCGTTGATATCCAAAAGCCGTTTCTCTCCGGCTTCTTTCATGTCAAAGTTGAGCCACTTGACAGCCCAATATACTTTATGCTCTAGCTCTAGAGGAAGATGACAAGATTTACCATAGACAAGATTATATGGAGTCGTACCTATTGGTGTCTTAAAGGCAATCATGTACGCCCATAGTGCATCGTCAAGCTTCATTGACCAGTCCTTCCGTGTTTTAGAGACAATTTTCTCTAAAATTCCCTTAATCTCTCTATTGGATATCTCGACTTGTCCGCTAGTTTGCAGATGGTATGGTGTAGCTATCTTATGGGTCACCCCATACTTAGCCAATAGAGTCTCAAATCGACGGGCTGTGAAGTGCGTTCCTCCATCACTAATGATGGTTCGGGGAGTTCCGAACCTTGGGAAGATCTTTCTATTGAAGAACTTCACCACTACCATTGCATCATTAGTGGGAGAAGCGATTGCTTCTACCCATCTTGATCCATAATCTACGGCGAGGAGTATGTATTGGTTTCCACAAGAAGATGGGAATGGTCCCATAAAATCTACTCCCCAAACATCGAATATCTCTACTTCTTGTATGTTGTTGAGGGGCATTTCACAAGAAATATTACCTGTCCTTTGACAAGCATCACAAGCAACAACATATTTTTGCACATCTTTGAATAAGGTAGGCCAAAAGAAACCGGAACGAAGTACCTTAGCACATGTTTTGTGGGAACTAGCATGTCCTCCACAAGGTAGAGAGTGGCAATGGCGGATGACACTTTCCACTTCATCTTCTAGAATGCATCTTCTGTATATGCCATCGGGACCTCTTTTGAAGAGAAGAGGTTCGTTCCAATAGAAATGTCGGACGTCCTTAAAGAACTTCTTTCTTTGAGCATATGAAAGTCCTGGGGGAATCTCCTGACAAACAAGGTAATTTACAATGTCAGCAAACCATGGATCATTACCTTTTGAGATGTGTTGAAGACACTCTTCAATCTCATGTAGTTGTTCGTCAGGGAATGAGTCGTCTATAGGGAGCTCATCCATCTCGTCTGTGAGGTGTGGAAGACGACTAAGATGGTCAATAACTGAGTTTTTTGAACCCTTCTTGTCGCGGATCTCTAAATCAAACTCTTGTAAGAGTAAGATCCATCTTAGAAGCCTTGGCTTCGCATCCTTCTTCGTGAACAAGTAGTGGATTGCTGAATGGTCTGTATAGACAATCACCTTCGCATCTACAAGATAGGAACGAAATTTTTCAAAAGCATAAACTACGGCTAGAAGTTCCTTTTCCGTAGTGGCATAGTTGGATTGAGCCTCGTCTAGCGTCTTGCTAGCATAGTAGATGGCGTGTGTACGAGCATCTTTCTTCTGTCCGAGTACGGCTCCTATAGCGACGTCGCTTGCGTCGCACATGACCTCGAAAGGAAGAGTCCAATCGGGTGGTTGGATGATTGGTGTTGATATCAAAGCCTCTTTGATCCTGCAAAAAGCTTCTAGACAATCTTTTGAGAATTCGAAAGTTGCGTCTTTCATTAAAAGATTAGTTAAGGGTTTTGAAATCTTAGAAAAATCATTTATGAATCTCCTATAGAAGCCTGCATGTCCTAAAAAGCTTCTAATTCCTTTCACATATGATGGAGGAGGTAGCTTCTCAATAGTTTCTATCTTAGCTCTATCAACCTCTATTCCTCTATTTGATATTAGATGACCTAACACAATTCCTTCGGTGACCATGAAATGACACTTCTCCCAGTTTAAAACTAAGTTAGTATCTTCGCATCTCTTAAGAACTAATGAAAGGTTAGAGAGACAGTTATCAAAGGAAGAACCATATACCGAAAAGTCGTCCATGAATACTTCCATGATGTTCTCTACGTATTATGAAAGATTGCCATCATGCACCTTTGGAAGGTGGCTGGAGCATTGCATAAGCCGAATGGCATTCTTCTATAAGCAAACGTATCCCAAGGGCACGTGAAGGTCGTCTTCTCTTGGTCATCCGGGTGAATGGGAATCTGAAAGAAACCGCTATATCCATCTAGATAACAAAAGTAAGAGTGTTGGGATAATCTTTCCAACATCTGATCAATAAAAGAAAGGGGAAAGTGATCCTTCCTGGTGGCCACATTCAGCTTACGGTAGTCGATGCACATTCTCCATCCCGTAACTGTCCTTGTGGAAATAAGCTCGTTGTTTTTGTTGGCAACAACGGTAATACCTCCTTTCTTTGGTACTACCTGCACTGGACTCACCCACTTGCTATCGGAAATGGGGAAGATGATACCCGCATCAAGTAGCTTAAGGATTTCTTTCTTCACGACTTCTTTCATGATCGGATTTAACCGTCTTTGAGGTTGACGTGAAGGTTTGTAATCCTCTTCCATTAAGATTTTATGAATACATAGAGAAGGTTTAATGCCTATGAAGTCATCAATAGTATAGCCTAATGCTCTCCTATGTTGCCTTAGAACATTCATAAGCTTCTCTAATTCATCTTCATTCAGTTTCGCACTAACTATAACTAGATATGTAGAGTTAGGCCCAAGATCTGTATACCTTAAGTGTGTAGGAAGAGGCTTCAATTCCAATGAAGGAGGTGCTTTGATTGATGATTCATGACCTTCTAATGTCATGGGAGAAGCCTCTGAAGGTGGGGAAGGTGCACTATTAGAGTTGAGAACAACTGTAGTCAAGTTCGTAGAAACCAGAGAAATCATCGCTAAATCGCCCCCTTGTGAAGAAAATCGTCCGATTTTTTGGTCGATTTTTCTTCCTGTCGTCAAAAATCGACTTGCCTTTTCAGAAATCGAGGGATTTATTTCGTCTAGGTCAATTTTTTTCTTAGTTTCCGGGGTTAATTCTAACTCTTCAAATTCTGCTCCTGGTTCTTCCTTCACATTTTCTAATGCTTTTACCTCATCATCACAATCATGTTCTACTCCTTCCTTCATGATGCTCATACTAAGAACCTTTTGAAGTGGATCTTTCATTAGGATCGAACTCACCACCTCTCTAGACTCTTCTTCATCAAAGATATTAAAAACATCTTCTCTTAAGGTTGGCTCTTTGATTAAAGAGGAGAGTACGAACTCCACTTTCTCTTCACCTATGTTGAAGGATAGTTGTCCATTCTTGCAATCTACCATGCATCCGGAGGGTGCAAGGAATGGTCTCCCAAGAATGATGGGAACTGGATAATCTGCAGGGATGTCAAGAACGACATAATCTATAGGAATGTAAAACTTACCGAGTTTTACAGGAATGTCTTCTATTATCCCAACTGGCCTGGTGATGGAACGGTCGGCCATGTAAAGCGTCATCTTCACCGGTCTAGGCTCTCCTAGACCAACCGCCTTGCATAAAGCAAGTGGTATGATGCTCACACTTGCTCCAAGGTCGCAAAATGTATCATAAGTAACCTCTCCTAAGGTGATGGGTATGCAAAATGATCCCGGATTACGCATCTTAGGTGGCATATTCTCTGTCATTGTCTTGATGAGTTCGGATGACTCCGTGCTCATCTTAACTTCTCCAATGTCTTCTAATTTCCTCTTGTTAGAGAGGATTTCCTTTAGGAATTTTCCATAAGCTGGCATACCTAAAATTGCATCCATAAAAGGTATATTAATATGCAGCTTACTCATAAGTTCAATAAACTTACCGAAGTGTTTATCTATCCGCGCCCGCGCTCTAGATTGAGGAAAAGGTAGAGGTGGTGTAACACCCCAAATCCGCGGGACTCGGGATGCTACGGGTTGGGACCTCACAATGGGTCCCGGCCCTTAGCTTGACAACAATTTCACCGGATCTTGCAACAAGGCACAAATAAAGGCCAAAACTTAAATACATTTTTATGCAATGAAAGAAAACCCGAAAAAAACAACAAAAGACTTCAGCCGATAAGCAACACCAAGGGCTAAATGCCACCACACGATATACAATATACATGAATAATATACAAACTCGACTCTAACCAAAACCCACTCCTAAAATGTACGGAACCCCGGCTGCCCACTCTTCCGGATCTCTAGGCCGCATTCCTAACCTACAAGAAAATCTACAACAATCGGTATAAAATCGTTAGCTCATATTCGAAGCATTAGAATTAATGGGAAAGGCACATACACAAGTAATCTCATCACAAACATACAACATGCATAAAATCACACCAATCCGGTTTATTATCTTTATTATTATTAAGTCGTATCCCGTTCTAATTCAACTTAGGTTGTGACACGAGAGTCACCGAAACTCGCCTCGGTCCCTACTTACCGGCATGGAATGGTACTGATGCATCCGACTGTCTACCAGCACGGGATAGTCGCCGAGAACCTCCTAGCTCTCGCGGGAGCTAGGCAAGTTGTCACCGCCCGTTATCATACACTTGGGCCAAAATAATATAAAGGTCGGTAATCCTAATTCCGGTTTAGTTGTTATAAACAATAAACAATAAACACACACCACCAAACACACATCAATGCTAATACAAGGAATACGAGCTAAGTAAGTCCGGAGACTTACCTCGTCCCAAAGATAATCCCGCTAACCACCACTCTCAACTTCCCGTAGGAAGGCACTCAACGCCTGGTCAAAACAAGGCACACAATCAACACCTCTCTCACATTCTAGAAGTCCTTAGACTTCTAGTCTCAATGATCTCGCAAGATCATAAACAATAACCATGCTAGGATAACAAACTCCTATTACTCACGATCTCACAAGGTCATAACCATCACAACATGTGCTAGGATACTCTCGTCCTAGTCACCACAATCTCAACAACCATATAACCATAATCTCAATCTTCATAAGCTCACAAGATCAACCAAACACTCAACGTCTTACAATCCTCACAAGATAATAACACCTCAAGCTTGATAACGATCATAAATCCTCAAAACTCACCTAAGGTTCAAACCGCTACTTGGTATTTACTCTATGTTATGCTAGATCCAACCTAGCATGATACTAATACTAAACATAACTAGATCGAGGAAGGAGATACTCACACGAGGTCGAAGGTGGAAGACGAACTATGGATGTCGGGAATGGATTCGTTGGGCCTTTATCGGGGCGCTTCCGAACCTAACATCAAATCTAAAAAAATTTAACTTATACGCTAAATTTGAACGGAATAATTAACATATATAAATATAAGGAAAACCCCACTTTTAAAACTCAAGTTAAAACCCTAAATATATATTCCGGGCAAATTATATAACATCGTAAACCCAAGGTAAAACTCGTTTTCAAATCCAACGTTAAAATCCCGTAATTTAATCTTTGAGTCATAAACCGGAATTAATCTCACATGAGCATAATATATAGGGTATATATAAATAAGAATATAATTCAAGTAAATCCCAAATTTGAAACCCATGAATACAATTTTATAAATATGGGACATTATTCGTAATTAAATTTCTTGGGCCAAATCTGTAATTATATCAACAGGGGCATAAATGCAAACTTCCGAAATTAGGGCCAATACTGCAAATACAAAACAATGGATCACATTTGCAATTAACTCAAAAATAGGGGGCCAGATTTTAATTAGAGAAATAGGATTTCTTTTAACCCGCAAGACGAAGACATTACTGAGGAAGAGGACGCAGCAGCAGCGCCGGCCGCCTCGTGTTGGCTTCTGCAGGGCTTGTGCACGCAGGGCACGACGAGGGCGGAGGTTGCCAATGGCGGTAAAGGCACGGGCTGTGCAGGGGATCCGACCCTGGTCCTTGAAGGCGGCGCAAGCTAGGACAGCGGCAGAGTACTCCAGGGATGGCGAGCACGCAGGGCTCTCCGGCGTCGACTGGTGAAGCAGGGGCGAGACAGGTAAGGGGCTCCGGTGGTGTGGCTGGGCGGTGCTCCTTGCGGCTAGGCGGCTCCGACGGCTTCCTCCGCCTTCGACAGGGCGGCAACAATGGCATTTCAACCTTAATTTTGTGTATCCCGGCGACGGCATGAAGAGGCTGGTGGTTCCTTCAATGAAGCTTGCCCAGAATGAAGATGGGGATGAAGGTAAATGAGCGTGCAGGGAGATGAAGAACAGAGGTAATGGAGGGTGTTGTCACTACTTGTTACTGTTGAGGAAGAAGCATGGAAAAGGAGATGGAGACAGTGAGCTCGGGAGACACGGCTCCAGTCCGGCAAGTCTGAGTGTGTAGAGGGAACTAAGGGAGAGGTAGCCGGTAGGTGCCGGACTGCTGGCTTGCTTGCTTGCTGTTGCAAACGAGAGAGGGAAAGATGAGAGATTGAGAGAGATGTAAACAACAGTGAGAGAGAGTGGAAGGCTTTCGCTTAGCGTGTAATGCAGAAGAGAAGAGAGGTAAGGGAGTGGAGCAGGGTTTGCGGACTAGACGAGGAGACGGGCTACACGCAAGGTTAGGCTGAAGACATAGGGTGACAAAGCCCAGAGGTCAGGGCAGGCTCCTTGATGCTTGCTGGTGTAGGCTCTTTGAAAAGGGTCAAGGAAAACGCAGAACAGAACACAGCAAAAGCAAGAAAAGAGATGCGGGAAGTAGTGAAAAGAAAAGATAAAAAGAAATAGGAAAAATAAATAAATAACGAAAAATGAACTCGACTAAAACACTCAATCGGGATTTTCGAATCGAAAATTTTTCCGATCTTTCCGATAATATTAATACGGATATTCGTGCACATATCCAAAATAAAAATATACTTGGAAAATATTATGCCGGAACGATACTTAAATAATATAAAAAAAATTAAGCTAATAAAATATCGATAAAAGTAGGAAAAAAAATATCGAAAACGCGCCAGAATTTTGGAGTTCCTATTGTTGTTATTCCAGTTGTTGTTCCGCTAGTCATTCCTTTGATTGTTATCCCTTCCCATATAGTTAGCTTCTTGCTCCTTAGCCTTTTGAAGGCTAGTTTTGATGACTTCCTTCAACTCTTTGATTTCATTGTTGAGGGAAAATATTTGTGTTTGAGCAGCGTGGTTCAATTTAGCTCCCGGATCTCCTTGATTCCGGCTATTTGGATCCACCTTTCTGTGGGAATACTTCTCAATCACCTGGGCTTGCTTCTCAATGAAGTCTCAAGCATCATCTTCTCTCATATCCATGAATGTGTCACAAGAGAGAGATTGGAGATTGAATTGTGTTTCCACATCCAACCCTTGTTGTAGATCTCCAACAATTCCAGCTTTGAAATGCCGTGGTGTGGGCAATCCAATAAGAGATCTTGAAACCTTTCCAAAGATTGAAACAAACTTTCGTTAGGTTTCATAGAAAAAGCATTTATCCTACCTCTCAATTCCGCCGTTTTGGATGGCGGGAAGAACTTGGTGAGGAATTTCGAAGATAGATCCTCCCATGTGGCCAGCTTTGCAGCTGGAAGAGTTTGGTACCAAGCTAGAGCTTTGTCCTTCAAAAAGAAGAAGAACGGTTTGGTCTTGTAATTACTTGTAGTAGCTTTCTTCGGCTTCATGGTCTCCATGAGAATCTCGAAATTCTGCAAGTGTTGGTGTGGAGATTCAGCACTTGCTCCACCAAACTGACTTTGGCGAACCAAGGTGATGCCTTGTGGTGTAAAGCTAAATTCCTGGATGTCCTCAGCTCTGAAATTCACACCTAGACGGCGTGGTTGCTGAATTGGATCCATCCTTTGCCCCAAAGTTCGGGGTTCATCTCCTTCATTAGCAACTCTCACATCCCCAGCTGGAATGTGAGGAACAACCGGTGGTCTTTGGTTGTTACGAACAAGATGAATTACTGGATTGATTTCCTCAAGTTCCGGCATATCCGGATCAAGTTCTTCATCATCGGATGAATCATCTCTAGTGGACTTAGTTGGTTTCTTGACTTTCTTCTTCTTCCTAGCTTCATTCAACTCCAACTTCATGTCCAACATCATAACCCTGAGTTCATCAATTTGGAATTGATGACTCATTTCAGCATCTACACGAGCTTTCTCACTCAACTTAAGTTGACGTTGAGCTTTATCCAACTCAGCTTGGATGTTTTCTCGTTATTTTCAGCCATTTTCTTTTCCTTCAACTTTCTTCTTAAGGTTTTCGCCAATTCGGGATCGAAAGGAACTAGATCTTTGGTAGATCTAGTCTTTCGCATATACCTAAAGAACCTGCAAAGATCACTCAAGTAGACAAATCAAATCACAAGAGAAAGAGTTCTCAAGCTAGACAACCAAAAACCGAATTTGGTCTAGACCAAATTCCCGGCAACGGCACCAAAAACTTGTTCGCTCAAAAGTGTGTGCGTCAAATTCTTAAATTTATATCTAGAACTCAAAGCAAAGCGAACCCGCAGTGTACGGATCAACTGTAGCAAGGTAAGAAATTCCAGAGTCGAACTCAAGGATTTGGTGAGAATAAAATCGAGTTCAGTTATCTAGCAAAGTGCAAATACTTTTGTGATTAATAAAGGGGGAAATGATTCCAAGGATTCAAGTATCCGACTGCGGCTTTTGATTCAAGACACTTCTAAGGATTAAAGGACAGAGTTTATATTGCCAAGGCTATGTGTTTCAAAGGTAGATATCGTACGATGAAGTTCCGAAACCTATTTATCTAATCCAAAGGTCCTCTCTATAAGGGTTGTTGAGGCTGCAATATAGAAAGATCTAAGGACAAGAATAGCACTCAAACTAACTATCCAAAACCCCAGGATATGACTCTCCAAGGTAAAGATAGAAAGCACACTTAAAACCTTAATAAAGGATGTTGTGTCTCTTTATTACCCAAATCTTGTAATCTTAATCTATTAAATGTAGAATCAAGGTTGAAGTCTCTTCATACACTCAAATAGAGGTTAAAAAGGTTAAGCAAGGTTGGGATTTAGTCAAGGATTAACTTTGGTTAAAGAATAAATCAATTAAAGATCGTCAGGGAGATAAATCGTGTTGTTTATGAGAAAATCGTCCGATTTTCCTGAAGAACAATCCGATTTTCCTGTTGTCGCAAAGTTAAAATCTAAACTCTCAGGGTCCAAATGTTTGAATGAGTTCAGTCTATCATCATCTAATCCTCAATCATCAACTATTCTCCCTAGAATCACAATGGTTTTAGCCAACCAAGTTCAAAATCAAATCAAAATTAGGATTGAGTGAATAAATCAAAAACCCGAATCTTGAATAAAAACTCAATAACTTTCAAATCTGTAAACCAATCTCAAAACTAATCAAAGTATCTCTCAATCAACTCAGTATTGTGTTCAAAAACCACAAAGATCGCAATGGAAACAAGGAATCTCACAAATATGATCAAGATTGACTTTCCAACAATATCGCTTCAATCCTTCTCCAAGAATCTTTAATCTCTCTCAAACGTGTAAAGTTTTTGCGCTGCGGAACCCCCGTTTCCGTTCATAGGGTTCCAATCTATAGTTCCTTGCTGATGGGCCGCTTGGCAAAACACTTCTCTAACCTAAAAGTGATGGACTTTGAGTCGTCTTTACCATTGAGCCGAAAAACAAATAAATCGTGCTAGCCGATTTTCAAGCAAAACCGTTCGATTTTTAGTGATAAAAATCGTCCGATTTATGTTGTAAATGGCACGATTTTCTTCAACAGAGAATGCTCGTCTTTTGGCTTGTTTCCTTTCTCCCTTTTATGCTTCTTTTACGCAACTCCTTTGCTCTATGTGATTCCTCTAAGACTCCTTTAGCTTCCCTAATGGCCTTAGATGCTCCTTACTCCACTTTTGCTTTCGAATCCACTTAATTTACCTACAATTCAACTGAAACTCGTGTAGACCTCTATTTCCGAAATATATATGAATAAAATACAAAAGGTACACAATATGCATGATTATAATGGTATATAATTTATGTCATCAACCTTCCAGTTTCCCGTTCTGAACTGGACAAGCGGTAACCGCCCGGTTGTAATACACTTGGGCTAATTAAGGTATAACAAAGTCAATCTTAGTTATAACAATATAACAACACAAACAAGTCAAAACAATCCAACCTATACGCGGAATGAAGCTAAGTAAGTCCAATGGACTTACCTCACTCGAAGGTAACTCAACGATCAACAAGGAATCAGAAACCAACTCAGTTTCCCTCAGGAAAGGACAAGAAGCCTGCTCAAACAAGGCATCAAGAATCAAGAACCGAAACGAATGCTAGAAGTCTAAGACTTCTAGTCTCCATGATCTCTAAGAGATCTACACAAGCTAAGGTCTCAACCTTAGTCTTACAGAACACTAAGGGTCAACAACATCCAGAAGGAACAAGGCAAGGAACAAGGAAAGAAAGGAAGGAAGCAGCTCACCAAAGACGGGAGCTACTGCAGAGGAAACCGCAGGGGCAGCTGGACAGACACAGGGGCGGCTGACCACGGGGACGGGAATACTCAGGCGCGGGGCGGATCTTCGATAGAAGCTACTGTCGGCTTCTCGATGACAGCATAACGACGACAAGGCCAAAGCTTGCTCTTTCACTACTCTTCACACTTCACAACTCAACCAAGGGAGTCTGTGAACATCAAAGGATCAACAACGGAACAGACAACAAGGATCAAGACTCGATCTTGATCCTTGGAGAAGAAGAAAAGGAAGAACGAAGGGAAAAGCGAAACAGAAGGGAACGGCATGCAGCAACTACATGAACGTGATGAAGAAACCAGAAGAGATGAACTTACACGTTCAGCAAGGTCGCAGGAAGCAAGGTGACACTTGCAGCTCTCAAGGGTTTGAAGAAACGTAAGCGAGACACGGGAAAAAGAAGAAAAGACGGGAATATATAGAAGCGGGCTGGAAAGATAGATGGAAATGACGTTTAGGGTTAGAAGGAAGATAAGGAAACCGGCTCATAAGATAAAAGATCGGATCTTCTATCTATGGAAAGAAGATAAAATGAACGAAAGAAAGATCAGGCGCGATCTATAGTCAGCCGCAGGGGTGGCTGACCTTGCCGTAGGGGCGGCATACTTCACCGCGGGGGCGGTGAAGGCGAAAGACTGGGTCTTACATTTCAAAGTTCAAACGTATGGTAATTTATTTATTTTTCAAATATTGAAAATTAATTGTTTACTAGTTTATATAAAAGGAAGTTTACATAACAAGGATAAGAGGATTTGGATTTTTCAGTTGCCAAGATGACAAAGACGGACTTGATTTATGACGATTAAAACAACTCAAAAGATGATAAGTTGCGGAAGTTGACGATAATTGTTAGACAAATACAAGCTTTGGATTTATATATTTTTTTTATTAAAGTTTTGTAAAAAGAGGTCAAATTATTTTTTTTCCCAACAAAAATTGTTTTCATGGACAATTTACTTGTACGTGTTGTGGGCAACCTATTATGTATATCTCACATGCATATCTAATTGTATGAATTATTACATAGAAATTTTAGACAGAATTGTATATATGGTTAATTGAAGAAAAATTGTACAAAGTGAATTGTTCACTTTCTTTACGTTCCTATTTTTTAATTAGGAATTCACTAAATCTTGGTATATAGAGATAGAAGTTACTTTTATTGAACCTGATGCACCAAGAGTGAGTAAAAAACATAGCCTTCTTTATCTCCTCTCTTCTATCTTCTTCCTAATGTTCTTTCTCTACAAAATTCTATATAATCTTGAATATGAAATAGTCATTTTATGACATTCTATCAACACGAAGATTGTAAGTTTCAATTGAAGTTTATTTACTAAGGTGTGAATCTTAAAACCTTCTTAGTTTTTTGGCACATAAGAGTTAATAAATCAAAATCTCTTTGAGAATTATGAATTTTAGTTGCCCTTTACGGGATCTTCTATAACAAAACCTCAAGATTTTGGAACCTAAATTAATTTGAGGAGTGCAGGGTGGTTGTTCAAATTTGGAACCCTCTACATGAAAAAACTCATTATTTTGTCCTAAAATATGCAATAACTTTTGTTGAAAAAAATCATCTTTTTCGATGTATGCTAAGATACAATTATAAATTAAGACTTATTGTCTCTTTTAAAAAGTCTCACATTAAATTCTTTGTTTCACTACTTAGATTATGAACGAAGACTTTTCACATATATAATGATTGTTATTACGATGATAATGATGATGCAAAAAAGGACAACTCAAATAAAAAAAACTCGGTTAAAAATCGATTGTCATTAAGCATAAACCGACGACTAATATCATCAACCATGGACATGAGAAAAATAAAAAATGATCGAACATGAAGATAAGGAGTAAAGGCGGGAGGAGATAAGAACGGTGAAAAACAATTTTGTTGCAAATATTTTTATTAACAAATTCGCATAAAGTGCGGGCATAAAATGAAATACGTAGGCCTCCGCACTTTTAACAAGTGAATCATGTTGATTTGTTTAGTACACTTTTAACAAGTGATTCATGTTGGTTTGTTTAGTACATTAACTTTTTATTTTAAGGTTGAAGGCGCGATATTGAAAAGATTCAAAATAATTTTATTCCTTGATTCACTTTTACTAATATGATTGTATTGATATGGATGGATAAACCTAAGAAATTATCGGAGGATTTTCGACCAAATATATCAAGATTTGATTAATCGAATATGTTAAAAATGACAATTTAAGATTGAAGGCGAGATACGGAGAGATTTAAATTTCAAGTAATATATTTGAATTATATTTTAAATTAACAAATAAAAAATTACAGTAAAAGTTATAAAGAAACATAAGGGATTTTCTAAATATACCTTATAAATGAATATAGAATTAAAAAAAATTATGAACTTAAAAAATGGTAGGATTTTTGTGACCTTAAGTAAATTAGGAATTTTAAAATACATCTTATAAATGGATACAAAATTAATACATAAAATTACTCTAAATACTTTTCTTATGTATATACCATAAGCAAAGAAATTATTTCAAAACAGTGGAATATTTTAGATGAGATTTTAAATTCGAAAATAATAATGAAATTAACAAATCATTTTTTTATATTATTGTAGATTACTTAATTTTGGCCTAGATTTTGAAAGCCTGAATAAAATCAATTTAGATCAACAATTTAAAAATAAATTTAAAAAAATTATAAATTAACAAAGATCAGTAACATGCTTTTTGTGGGATGTAGGGGTTCAAAATATATGTTTATTAGATTCATGTAAAGAACCTATATTTATACATTTTATCGTTTATTATTATACTCCTTATAAGAAACACAAACCCTAGTAATTTGACACGATTCTAACTTAATAACACGGAATTAGGGGTGTAATACGAGTCGAACGAGCCGAGCATCGGCATGCTCAAGCTCGGCTCGTTTATAAACGAGGCGAGCCCGAGGCGAGCCTAAAATTTATACGAGCTTTAAAACGTGCTCACGCTTGGCTCGTTTAGAAAGTGAACGAGCTCGAGCCGAGCTTTTGACGAGCCGAGTCCGAGCAGCTCAGCTAAAATAATCCTCTTATAGTCTTATAGTGTTATTTTGACGAGTCGAGTCCGAACATGCTCAAGCTCGGCTTGTTTATAAACGAGCCGAGCCTAAAAATTATACGAGCTTTAAAATGTGCTCAAGCTTAGCTCCTTTAGAAAATGAACGAGCTCGAGCCGAGCTTTTGACGAGTCGAGCCCGAGCCGAGCCCGAACTTGTCTCATATTACAGCCCTACACGGTAATAATTATTTAATTTATATATTATTCATAGAAAAAACAAGACAACACACATAATTTTGAGTCGATCGATCTCAAAGCAACTTGAAGTGCATTCTTCAAATGAACCCAACCATATCCTTGGCTGTGTTAATAATATCAGAGAAATGATTCACCATCTCAAACATCTTTCCGAGGACCGGCTGAAACGGATCAGGTTGAAACCATCCACAGTCGTAGGTAACCTCATCGTCGATCTGGCGCAACTTATCGGCGACATCGGATCGGGTTTCAGGATTTCTGAGTTTGGAAACGGTTATGCCGGCGAGATCCTCATCAACGACGGTGAATCCCACCAAGCAGTTGTTGAAGGTTTTTTTGACGTCGGAATTTGTGGCATTCTTCAGGTTGATGTTTATGTACGAAAGAGCACTCTTCCTTGTAGCTTTAGCAGCAGTTGTTAGGATCACTGTGATCCCTTCTGCGCTCGTCTTCAATTCCTCTTGTTTATCAGCTTTGACTATCGATTCGCAGAGATTCGCATTTGTAACTTTCTTGCATAGGCTCTCGTAGGATTCAGAGTTTTCGATTCGATGCGGCCTCGATTCGGTGGCCGTCGTCGTCAAATAGAACAGTGCAATGACGATCAAGGCATTTCTAGGGTTCTTCATTAGCTAGCCTGTGATAAGTTAAACTCAAAAAAATTACATACAGATATGCAAATTGATTTTGAACCGGAATGATCGAGGAAGGAAGATGTGCATACTTAGGTTGATGGTGGCGTCGGATCTGTTCCGGGAGGCGTTGCGGCGGCGAGAGTAGCGGTCGGAGATTTAGGGCGTGGTAGGCGAATATATATAAATGAAGGGATAAAGAGCGTGTATATGAGAATCGATGTTTTCCTTTCGGGGATATATATATATCAATTGCTTTAAGCATTGCATTAAATCAATATGCATACATCAAAATTATGTGATATATATATATATATACAGGGTGCGGTTCCCATGAGAACAACCTCTAACGTGAGAACATGAGAACAATCGTAGACCGTCGGATGTGTATTATTAAGGGTTGAGATTTAGGGTAATTATCGTAATTATTAAGAATATTTTAACAACACACGCGCTTCCCATATATCAGAATTTCGAATCCCTAATTTCACTCAATACACGCTGCACATTAGGAAACACGATTTTTGGGTTGCGGCGGTCGAAGAGAAATTTTGAAGCCGAAGCAGGGAACTCCGGCGTTGGTGGCGTAGCATAGACGGCGAGGAGCACTCCGGCGACTCCTTTGCGGTTGTGGCGCTCCCGGTTCGGTGTGGATCTGGATCTCCCGGCGACTCTTTTGCCTCACGAAGGTGTACGATGCAGAAGGTGTTCGACGGTCAGCTTCTGAAGTGGAAGAAGGTTTCAGTCGTCTAACTAGGTGGTTGTGGATATCCCGGCGACAATCCTCGGCCTATTCCGTTTGCCGCTGCCTTGGCAAACCGATTACTTAAGGTAACCGTCATCGTAAACCCTAATTTCTTCTGAAACTTTGGAGGTTTAATTATAAACCCCTGGAGTATGTTGTTGGAGACGTACCTCAGTCGGATCTTCGGTTATTCGTAATTAAAAATGTTTTTTAATTGAGATATAACAATGTATACAAGCATTAAGTTTGTAATTATAAACGTTTTTTAGTGAGACATAACAATATATAGAATAATTAAATTCGTAATTACAAACGTTTTTTAGAGAGACATAACAATGTATAGCAGCATTATTGTTTCGTGTCAGTAGAGCTCTCTTGTGATATTCGCTTGATTGGAAGAAGACAGTTTCGGGATTAATGGCAGATTCTTCTGTAGGTATGGCTTGCTTGTCTTGCTTGGTTGAAGATTGTTGGTGGGTTTGTGATTAGTGTGTTAATATTGTTGTTTTTGATTAATTATGAATAATTTTTGTTACCTTAAAGTAATGTTGTTGGAATATGTTGAGAAAATATATTATATAATTACGAATGATATTGATGATGTAGTTTTTGTTATCAACATGATAGTTTGTAACTATTATTCATAGTTATTAATTTGTTTTATGGGTTTTTAGTTCGTGAAAGCTTTAAGTACTAATGTTGGATACTAACAGCACACCTCTCACTGAGTACTAGTCCGCCTCTTCTCCTTTTGCATTGTGCAGTCGATTATTTCATTTATGTTATACTTAGTAAGTTGGTAGCATGAATTATGAGAGCCTTCAACTTGTTCTATATTTCTAGCTTTTATCTGCACGAAAAAGAATTGTTTGTGTTTGGACAGGCTTGTTAAACTCAGATAGGTTTCTTCGATATTAATAATTAAGATTTGTTTCCAGTTGATTGCTATACAAAAACTCATAGGCATGGAATTAATTAGTCAACATGTTGTCATAATTATGTGTTGGAAAAATTTGGATTGACATGGAAACTAGTAGTTAATTATGAATAAATTGTGAATACATCCTTCAAATAATATGATAATGCATTATTAATTATGAATAATGACGATGCTATAATATTTTGTTTTGTTGCTATGTGTAAAATCGAAGCCAGTGTAGTTCACATTAAAGGAAAGGTAAAAGAGAAGCTGACTAGTGATGAAGAGGAACGGGAGCTTGACGTTAGTTTTGATGGGGATAAAGTTGTTACCAAAATACCAATAATATATTAGTTTTGTTATATAGTTGTCATATCGATTAATATAATAATCGTAGTTATTATAAGTGATTGTAATTTGGTCAATGGAAATTATAACGTTTGTATAATTTTTACTATTAAGTTTCAAAACCAAAATACCAATAATATATTATGTACTTGTGTTTGACATAATAGGGATTATTCGTAATTACAAACGTTTTTTAAGTGAGATATAACAACGTATACAATCGGTTATTCGTAATTAAAAACGTTTTTTAAGTGAGATATAACAATGTATACAAGCATTAAGTTTGTAATTATAAACGTTTTTTAGTGAGACATAACAATATATAGAAGCATTAAATTCGTAACTACAAATGTTTTTTTAGAGAGACATAACAATGTATAGAAGCATTAAGTTCGTAATTACAAAACGGTCAATGCTATGATCGTTTAGATATACTTCCTTTAGTTAATGTCCTCTACCACTAACAACTTGAAATCTTCAATCTTAGCTGAAAGGTTTGTGATTATTTGCTTGTGTTTGACATAATAGTGATTATTCGTAATTATAAACGTTTTTAAAGTGTGACTTAACAATGCAGCAGTAAGTTCTAATTACAGACGTTTTTAAGTGAAATAATACATTGTTGATAAGCATTTGTTTTTAAAGATAAAACAACAGTTATTAATCAACTTGAAATCTTCATCGTTTCATCCGTATCCTCACGAGAAGCTCCCCTTCTAACATCAAACCCGGCTGTAGATGCATAACTCTTATAAAAAGCTTCTTCATCGTCAATTGTTTTGAACCTCTTTCCAATTGTCGGTGTAACACCCCGAATTCTCAGAACTCGGAGTATTATTGGTTAGGACCTCACAATGGGTCCCGACCTCAGTTTGACAACAATTTTACTAGGATCTTGCAACAAGACACAAATAAGAAAATCGAAATTCATAAAAATGTATTTTTAACAAGATGAATGCAACAAAGTCTAACAGCCTATAATACTTAAACGACGGAAAAGACTAACTGTCTTAACAAGAGGAAAAGAACAATAAAGCAACAACCCAAACCCCCACTCTAAGGAGTACGGAGACCCGGCTGACCACTACTTCCGGATCACTCAGCTGCTGTTCTAACCTGCAATAAAACTAAAAACACAACAAAACAACCATTAGCTAGTTATCTAAACATTAGGAGAACAATAATAGCACACACACACACACACACAAAATAATAAACACTCATCATGCTTTCAAACAATCCATTTATTATCTTCATTTAAGTCATTCACTCTAATGATACTTATTTTGTGACACGAGGGATTCCCAAACCTCGCCTCCGCCCCCGTGTACCCATCAGGAGTGGATCCGATGCATCTCACCGTGTACCTGTATGGTCTAGGTATAGAGAACCTCCCAGTCTCCTGGCAGAGCTGGGCAGTGATGTCACGGCCCGTTATACATACACTTGGGCCTTACACATAAAAACCACGGTCGTCCTAACAAGTTATTTTTATTATAACACACATTGCACACACACAACCATTATCACCCAACTAATATCCAGAAACCGGCTAAGTAAGTCGCAAGGACTTACCTGAGTCAAATCACACTCTAACAAGTCTCAAATCGGTCCGTACTCGTGGTAACTCCAACGCCTGTCAAATAAGGCATGTGGATCAAAATCACATCCAGATGTCCAACCTCATGCGAAGAGATTACGGAAAAAGCTCTCTTACGGTAAAAGACCATTTTACCCTTAGTTCCGAAAAATCCTAAGATTTTCCTATACTTATTTCCAGCTCTTTCTCTTGGAGTTTAAATCCAAACTCTATTGCTTACAGAAAGATTAGTACAAAAAGAAAAGAGTTATACAAAATTCTAGATTTTCATAAAACGGTCATTAAGGTCCGATTTGAGTTAAGATGTAAGTCTCAAATCAAAAGATAAAAATTTCCGGGAACGCTCTCTAGATCCTCTAGAATATGTATACTAAACATAAGGCAAGGTCCTTCAAAAAACTCAACCATAACTCCTATATAACTCTAAGGTTGGACTAGAAGCTAAATTTTTATACTTAGCCAAATATTTTCCTGTTTCAAAAACAGCCCAAGTGCTCTACTTTGGAACCTTGTAAAACTTAATCCGACCGTTAACTTTCTCTCAAATTTTAACACAATAAACTATATGTATTCATCTACGACATATCAAAAATTCAACGGTGGGTTCTCAGTTTAAGTTGTAGAAATTAGGTCCTAAAGTCAGCAGGTCGAAGCTGAGTTAACAAGGTATGTAAGTGGTCCTGACTTCGACTCCCTCCTGCAACATTCTCTCATTTTATTTCTTTTACCCAGATCAGCAGTTCCTAGTTCAAAACTCATAGTTCACGACTTATGCAATATACCCTAAACACCTAGGTCCACAGCTTAAGTAAGCCTTCCTCTGTAATAGAGAACATCGTAAACCAACATCGTAAAACCGAAGGGTAGGTTCACCTACCGGACTGCAGCAAGGGGGAAGGAACACTGCTAGGGTGTCGATCGGCGTTGCTGGTGGTCGACGGAAATGGCGGAAGCGATCCCGAACGCTGCGCTACTGTCTCGTCTGGCTCAAGGCGGCGGCACCCTTGGTCCCCTCTGCTCCACCGTGTGCAGCAGCGTAAGCAATGGGAGGTGTAGCGGAGTTAGAAGAGAAGGCCGAAGAGGGTTGCGCCACCTTACCTACTACCAGGGCGTCGGCGGTGTCTGCTCTCTCTCGGTGGTGGTCCGTCGCCAGAAACTTGTCCCCGGCGTGCAACAGAAGGTCGATAGGGATCCTTGGACTGGTTCGTTTGTGCAGCAACTCTCAATCGATTAGGTCAGCGTTAGATTAGGTTAAGAAACAATTAGGTTAAACTAATTACAGGGAAGGTTAGTGTATGGGTTGGGCCGGCTGGAAGGTTATTGGGCCAACTGTTGGGCCGGGTCATTTCATCTAGTTAATAAGGAATGATAGCTAACTGATTATTCATACGGAACCGCTCCTCGGTTTTTATTTTAAAAAGTACGAAATTGTTTAAGGCATTATTTACGTTATCATTTTATGTGAATCAATGTCACATAAAATGATAGAATTCAATATCGTGTTCTTGTATATAGAGAATTAAGGTTGGCGAATCGGAGTCCGGTCGGATCCGGTATTTAACGGAGTTTAAAATTTTACTTATTTTTTATTTTTTTATTTTTTTTTATTTTTTTTTTTGGCTATTACATCAGTGCCCTCTTAAAAGAAGTTTCATCCCGAAACTTAGAATAATCTTCTTAATCACACAGTTTCCTTGATATATTTTAGTTTCTTAAAATTTTCGTTTTCTACCAGGCAACTACTCAATCATCATACTCAGACACACATCACATAAAACATAATCACCCCATCCAATATAAAACATGAATGGTCAAACACACAACATCCGAGTACTAACTCGTCGATATAGAAGTGACATCTAACCCCGCGAAGAACTCGGGATACTTGCGGCTAAAACTCTCCTCGGTCTCCCAAGTTGCCTCATCAACTCCTCGTCTAGACCACTAGATACTCAACATAGGTATCTCCTTGGACCGCAGACGGCTGATACTGCGCTCCAAGACAGCTACTGGGTACTCTACAATGTATGATCGGGCTCAACTGTCCGATTCTTAAAGTTGATGACGTGACTCTTATCCGGTAAGTACTCTCTCACTGAGGCATGGGGAACGGTGAGCGTACAACCGCTAGTATGGGTAATAGTGTCAATCGAACTCAATCAGTTTATATATATATCAACGGTTCCCTTTCTAAACTCACCTCTAAATCTTTTGGCGACTACTAAAATAATAAAAAAACTTCCTTCCTTCTATTGAATCCATTTGCTCCCGACTTTTCGGAAGATCCCGTCTATAAATTCTGAAATAATGATCTGAGACATCTCCCGACACTTTAATAGGTGGTTAATACCTCATCACCTATTTCTTGTCAAGCTTTCAAATTTATATAACTCAAAACAAATCACAACCCAAGTGAACCTTTTCATAGGGATCTCTAATTCCTTAACTTGAAATCATAGTTCCTAACATTGATTTTCTTCATCTGTGGGTTATAGGGATCTCTATTGTTAAAGTTATTTTTTTAATATCTTTTGATTCGTAATGTTAGATTAACATCAATTCATATCTTTTGTTTGGTTTATTTTTTCTATCTAAATTATCATAATGAGTTAATGTTTTTTCTGCTTAATTGCTAACTTTTTTATTTCTACAATATTTTTAACACGTGTTTGACATTCAAATTATTTGTTTTTACAACTTTTCATGTTTTTTTTTCTGATTATAATATTCCTTGTTATTATAATTAGTCAAACTTAAATTTTTAATTTTCAGACTCTAAAATCATTTATTTTGTTGATATTAGACTTTCGATACACGCTATGAAATTTTCGAATTTTGATTAATTTTTCCCCCTAACTTATAAACAAAACAAAGGCAATTTAGTAAAAAAAATTAAAAAAATTAATTAAAAATTTCGATTACAAAATTTAGATATAAATTACGTAATTAAAAAAATGTGGGTTGAGGTTAATTTTCTAACTATTTAAAATTTAACTTTTAGTAACAATGAAAATTTAGTAAATATTTTACTAAAAAGCTGACGTGGCATCTCTCGTTGCTTGACACGTGTCATTAGCGTTCTTTGTTTTAGTAAGTTATATAGACTATATAAAGACCCAAACTTTCTCCTTTATTCTCCTTTGTAATTTAAATTATTTTACGAAGTAGTCGGGCAACTTCCCTGAGAGAGGTTAAGCGATTGGTCCCACTAAGCTTTAGGATTTAACTCCGCTTTCATCCCTGGTTATTTGCACATTTTCTTATAGTTTCAAACTGGTGTTTTATCTCGGTCGACCAGACCCAAGTTAGCCGACCAAGAATATTTTATTTCGGTTTTTGGTTTCTGGCTTCCTTTTGTGTTATGTATTATTTGTATATATTCACTTTAATTTATTTCTTTGTTTTGGTTTCTTTTGTTTTGGTTTCTTTTGTTTGTATATATTCACTTTCCTTGTGTTCAATCCAGACCCCTTCTACAACAACGGGTCTTATATGTATTTTCCTTGTGTTCAATCCGTACTAGTAGTTTTACTCTGTACCTTAACCAATTCCTTGAAGTATTTGGTTAAGAAATAAAATTATTCCCCTTTATAATTTAAGAGGTGAGAAGTGAGAACCTTGTCCCATTGATTAAATCATTGATCTATACTTCTCCAACTGATACATAAGAGTCAATAGAAAACTCCATGGCTCCAAACCCAAAATTGAACGCTCATACAAAGTTTAATAGGAGCAATACAAATGAACAAAGCAAAGTTACTTAATAGTTAATAATTACATGAACAAATGACAGTCATAAATTCTAAACTCATTTCCTCGTACAAACTGCATACCAACCATAGCAATGAAGACGATATCAATTAATATACCCTCTTACATCCTTTCATATCCCACCAATAGAAACCAAACATCATAGCCTAAGCAAATACTATATATCAAATCAGAAGCAAACTACTTACACAATAGATCAGCAAATTAGCAACAACTACAGCAGTCAGTCATGGCAAACCGGGGCATGAGCAAGAGCCTCATACGTCGTATTGATGATGATAGGCGTAATGCGGTGGTGATGACTCGGATACTTGGTGGTGTTGGTAGAAGTAGTCGTAGTACGACTGAACCTCGTCATGGTGGGAGTAGGCATAGGGAGCGGGTGGGGGAGGAGGCGGCGGGGGTGAGGGTGGGGCCGAAACATCTGGGCTTTCACTAACGTCAACAGCCCGGGAAGTTTGGGTTTCGTATTTGTCTACTCTGAAAGCATCAGTTCTTACTGTCTCCTCCAACTCAACTTCCTCGAATGATCTGAAAATTGGATGCAAGTAGGCATCAGCCAGACAGGATTTAAGGTTGGGGTCTGTCTCGGCTGCGTGCTGTTCCGTGTCCTTTTCCATGGCTTCCTGCAAATATAGTTACAACTTACAACACATTTACATCATAAAACTATGATCCAAGATATGCTAGTTTGATGCACTCTTACCTCGAGAGGGTATTTGCTAAAAGCAGGCTCAAAGCGACTTTTGCAGTAGCGGTGAAATGCGAGTGTCAATACCGGGAGCGCAATAAGCAAAGGGGTGGACTTAGCAGCCTTCTTTGTACTGAGAAGACCCATTAAGAGTAGCTGAGATATCACAAGGCTAGCTATAATGCGGCTATGAACTTGAGGCCAGAATGCAGCCGCACTTTCATATTGTTGATGGTAAACATTAATTATCTGCATATAAATTGGTACCGTGAATTATTGCTAAGATGCCTGACCACACATTATAAGTAGAAAGAACATTGTTGTAGTCAAGGCTAGAATGAGCATACCTGGTGACGATAGACGAGATAAGCCAACATAAAGAAGACAATTATGAATGGAAGAAGTATAGGAGTAACACAAGCATAAACAAGCCCCAAAAGAAAGTACAGCTGCAGGCTTGGAAGTGTCTCTGGATAATCCACGCTTCCGGGATACATGGCCATTTCTCTGTCCCTTTCGGTTTTCACCAAAAACATGTTCTTGAGGTGAAAAATGACCAAGGGTTTCAATCGAAGGATTTCACCAGCAATACCAGCCCATCCATCAACCATTATATATGTGATAAAAAAAGTAGCCTTCATTGGTATTGATACACCAATTGTTCGGGGAATTCTGTAAATCATACAAAGGATAATCTGAGGGAAAGGTACAAAAGCTAAATGTAACAAAACCAGAATGTGCTATAACAAACACAACAAGATGGATATATAAGAAGGGTAAGGGGTATAACTGGCTAGGAGGTTCGTGGAGAAAAGCACGAAGCTGCTGAAAAGCCGTTCCTGTGATGATACTTCCTAAGAAAACATTGACCAACATGAAATAGTAGTACTTAGCTGCAGCTTTCCTTTCCAATTGTGATACCGCCACGTATCCCTCAATCTTTGACATAAACATCAGAAGAGCAGGAAGGATATATAAGAAGACCTTGAGAGCTAAACCCGGAAGGAAACCCTGGAGGAATGACTTGATGAATTTCCTGCAGTAAAAAAGAGAATGAGACCCCTCATCATACTGGCAACCAAAATAATCAAATCCTGCAGCATGTAGTGGATTGTTTCACCAATGTGTTTTTTCCTCTTTCAATATTTCTATGGATTCTCTATAGTTAGACCTCATTTATTGTTGTTAACAGCTTAATTTTATGCATATGAATCACAGCATACTCTACAAAAAATGGTCCTTTGTGTTAAAATGGAAAACGCTGATCGAAACTCTCAACATTAAAAAGTGTCATGCTCTTGTTAGCAAAGAAGATGGTGCTCTTATAAAAATTGCAAGTTCAGAGATCAAGCAAATACTTACAGCTCTATCACTGGTCTAAGGAATGGAGCTACTTTCTCCAAACCCTCGAGATTAGCAAGTGATTGCACAAAAGCAATGGGTATCATGTAGAAAAACACCAAAGCAAAGACCGACAATCCTACGACAACCTTCCGAATGTTGAGGGACACGAATGGTATTGCCAAATTACGCCAATAAACATCGCGAGGCTCGGGGGCCCATGATGTCAGCCAAAGAGTTGGGTTCTTGCTTTGTTGTGTCTGCGCGCACACAGCCGCACCCCATTGTGAATTAAACGATACAAAGGAAACAGGCAAGGTGTACTTAGACTCCTTCAGTATTCCCTGCCGCTCCATTGTCATCTATGAAAACAGATGCAGTCAAGGAATAACATGTTAGCAAATTATTCAATTCTGCATGATAAATATAATTGAATAACCTGACCATCAGATAACATGATTATTTATTTGTCAATAAAAGGAAACTAGCAAATCCAAGTAACAAATAAGCAAAACTTACTTTTCTATCAATATTCTTTAGTTGTCGTTCATAGAACTCAATGGCATCCACTTTTGCACCAAAAAGTCCAAGGCATCCTCTCTATTCCATAGATAAACAGAGATCAATAATTCGATGATATGATATATAATAAACTTATAGGTACCATTCTAGCAATGGAGTTCACGGGATGGATACCTTCATGGTTGGCCTCTTGTCGGGATGCCTTTCGAACTTGAGTTGGTAGTAGTCCCGCCAATTCTGGAGTCTATTCCTTTTCCTCACAAGTTTGGCAAATTTGTTTGCATTATATACAGCCTGTACTTATCAGAAATAAGTTTAACAGGTTGAATTGGTGAAAACCAAAACAGCAATTGCCGAGACACTCTTAAAGATAATACATGAAGTAGAATTTGAAGTCCATGATATCTGGAGAAAAACTATTCTAAGTGGAGCTTGTAAAACATTACACCAGTCACTCGAGCAGACAAGAAACGTACCTGGTGACAGAGATAGGTATTGGGATGATTTTTCTTAAAGAACTGTTCAACAGAATCTGAAACTGAACGGCTTGAAACACGAGGCACATTCCTGACTAAGACCTACAAAATTAGAAAGGAAATTGAAGAAAATTTAACCTTTAGCTATCCGAACAAATTGAACAGTCTCAAAACTAGACTATGCATCATGGAGGGAAGTACGATATAAAAATTCAACTTAACAAACGTATAATATATGACTGGAGTTTGAAGATGGAGCATGATAAGAGATGTGCCAAATGTGAACACTGCAACTACAAATCAGAAACTATGTTAAGACACTGTAACTACAAATCAGAAACCATGTTAAGAAACTTTATGTTATAGCACATCTAAAGGAGGGAATAAAATAACTAACTGAATTACAGATAGGTATAAATTAAACAAAAAGCAAAATAAAATAATTCATAACAACATCTATGAACCCTTCACAAAGATTGATATTGAAACGCTCAACTTACTGTGAACTGTTCAGGACGTTTTGGCTGCGAAGCTAAAAATTGGTATCTCATTGCTGCAATCTTGCCATATTCCTTGAATAGCATGAAACAAGTCCACAATGTGAACAAATACTGAGCTCCTATATGGGCAAAAAACCTAATATCCAAAGCAACCATTCGCTCGTTAGAGTAAAATTATAGGATTCCTATCAGACCCATTACATACTTTCAAAGCCATGAAAATGAACATTGAGAGGAAGATATAATTATATATTCTCACTGATACCAAGAACTTCATGCAGTAGCAAGATATGGACATATATATACAATCCAAAGTAGCATTTAGATGAGACTCAGACTTTTGGACAAAAAGAACTTTAAATTGCCAAGTGTAATTCATTTGCAAATTGGCACATTTAAATTTTTGAAGACATGAAGTAGAGCATTCTGACATGAATGGAATAGCATGGCAAACTGTCTGAAAGTTATTGATGAGAAGAAAGCACAAATAGTTTAGTATCTCAGCTCCTTCACTGGAATTCAGAATGTCAACAATTTCAAGGATCATTGAAAATGAAAAGTAACATTCATCTTTATGGTTTCAAATCGTCAAAAATTCACTACTGAATCCAGTTAAACAGGGTGTGATTCATTGCAATAATAGCTGAACCAAGTCAATTACGGCATTAAGAAGAAAAAAAATGCAGTAATAAGGCAGTCATGTATCCAATCATAATCCACAGAAAATTTCTCTAGGATTCATCACGAAACTAAAGGTAAGCATTCAAGCTCCAACTATGACTAAGAAAATTTCATTATGTCAATCAGGAAGAGATACTTTACCTATATCAGGGTCAACTGGAACTCCAAAATTTCAACACTACATTGATGGTAAACAAAATTTAAGTTCCTATGAGCAATATCCATGAAGAAACTAAGACTTACTTATAAGATTTTGGTGCAACATTTGATATGGATAGCTTGTCAATCTCACTGGTAACCAGTTCTCTTTTAAGAAAAAACAATGTTCCTCCAGATATATTAACAGGTATAAGGATCAAAATTGCGAGGACTGTCATTGGTCCAAATATCTTCAGCCTGTAAAAAACAAAATTTAGAAATTAAGAAAAAAATTATAAAGACCCCAAGTCCACATCAAGAGTTGAAACATTCAAAATTTGATCAACATAATAAATAATTGCTAAAATATATTAAGATCGACCAATTTCATGTACTGTCACATTCTCATACAGAAACAATTTCGTCCAGAATCTGAACTATATACCCGTGACTCAATACAACAAATCTAGAAGAGTGGCAGTCTGGCAAAAGTGAATTCTCGAGCAACCCAGAAAAGGAAAAATCAAAAAAAAAAAAAAAACTTTTTCAACCACTCAAAAGTTATTTACAAAAGCATCCATTAACGTATTGAAGAAGATGGGATACACTCGAATATAATGTGAGCTTTTAGGTCCAATTCAGTATACTATGACTATGAGAGTATGAGATCAGATGTATAAAAACAAAACCCTTAATTTCAAGCATTTATTAAATAAATCAATAGGATAATTTTAGAAAAAGGAAGACTTTTGAAAACAAAAGAATAAGCTTTGACGCGAAAGCAACGTGTTGAACTCGAAATTCAACAGAGGAAGCAACACAGTGAGGCAAATAAAAGACGAAATTCGAGAGAAACATCAAATAAAGGGAAAATTGAGACGCACCCAAGAGTATAGATCCTGAGGAAGGCAGCAGAATCCAAGCCAGCGTGGTCAATTAGTTCCTTCTCGGACATTCTGAGAGCTTGAGGCATCCAATTGAGAAAAGTGAAGTAAGTCCAGAAATTGAGGTTGACGAACTTGGAGACATAGCCACGAGCGCCGTTGCGGCGAGGGCTGGTTCGCTCGCCCTTGAGATACCATTTGGGGAAGTAAACTCTGTCGTTAAGCGGCTGGATTCTGAGGAGTGCGAAGGCGAGAAGGAAGGCGAAGGCGGTGACGATGTTGACGAAGGCAGAGACTCCAATGTCCGAAAGTGTAGCCATTGATGGTGGTTAGTGGAGAGAGAAAGAAGGGAGAGAGGATTGTGGGTGAAGGAAAGTAATGGGTTTTGACAGCTATAGAAAGAGAGAGGAGAAAAGCAGAGTGGGAAAAGGAAGACGGCGTGTTGGTGTTGTGTGACCGTGTGAGAGAGTAGAGCACAACAGAAAGTTGGAAACGTAACGGTTGTAATAATTTTGGAAATTATTTCCTACTATATATTAATAAATTATAATAATATTATCATTGCATTTCACGGGATATGGTAAGCGCATGGAAACAAATTTTTGTTATCACCTCTATCGATCTAGCATCTATGTATGCGAAGGGGACGGCTGAGTTGACCCAGATTTCGGGTTTTGCTGTAAGAAATTTCTGTAATCCCATTTCTCTCACTGGACTTCGATCTGGGAATCACTCTCCTCTTGTTGATAAATCGTGGAAGACACTTGTCATTTGTTGGTCGTTTGGAGTTGATCAGGTAGTCCTGCAAGGTACTACGAGCTTTTGGCTATCTCTTCTTCAAGTTCCAATATTGCTGCTTGACAAACATGTTATTCTTTGCGGGTAGTTCTTGTGGAGTTGGCTCCATATTGCATGGTCTACAATCTGCTTGCCAAAGATGGAGGGAGGTCTAGGGCTACTGGATCTCAGATCTTGGCATGTAGCATTTATGTGCAAGTATTACTAGTACATTCATGCTCAACGTGATAGTCTCTAGGTCAGATGGATTCACCACATATGCCTACACACCACCGAGCCGGAGCAGTGAATTGTCACTCGGCGGGAATCGCCTTTGGTAAAGGCAATTCTTAGCGCTAGAGATGAGATGGTTGCCTTCACTAACCATAAGACATCAATGAGGGAGATATTTGAGTCTTGTTGCCATGGGAGAGATTCCGAGTGGTCGAGGCTTATGAGATGCTTAGACCGCATGGTGAGGAGGTGGACTAGTATAAAGTAGTTTGAGATCCGGACAATACGCTCAAGCATTGCTTTATACTATGGATGGCGATCATCGGCCGGTTAGCTACTAGAGATTGGTTACATTTTCTTGATATTGATCCTATTTGTAGTTGGTGCGTGAGTGAGAGTGAGTCTCATGACCACTTTCTTTGGATGTACATATGCACGAGAGGTTTAGAGGCAGGTTGATGCGGATTTCGGAATCCCTGAAGATGTAACCACCAAATCATAGGTACAATACTGGTTGGCACACCGTACGTGGATGGATTTGGACGAGCAAATCCAAGATTTATGCGTTTTCAGCCACAGTCTACTACCTTTGGTATTCTAGGAATTCCTTGGTGTTTGACCGGAACAAGATTCCGATAGATATCATTAAGAGATTGATCAGGATCTATGTCTACACTTTGTTGCATGAGGCATTTCCCATTGAAGCTAAAGCTAGAGAGAGGATTACATCTTAGTAGTTGGTTTTTACCAGAGTTGTTATGCTCCATAATTTGATGTTTTTGTTCTTATGTACCGGGCTTGGTTCTAGTTTGTTGATGGCTTTGCCGAAGGTGGACTGATCATCATTGACTCGAGGCCTGGACACATGTTTGGCTTGTGAGTGTCTATGTTTGTTGATGGCTTTACCGAATGTGGACGAATTTCATGAGTTGTGCCATTTTTAGACGTACTTTCATGACAAATTGGTCAGGTAGTTAGTATGTTCACGAGTATTGCATGCCTATCTAGAATAATATATGTGGCTTTTTTTGAGCCGTAGATCATAGGTCGTAGGCATGTACATAAATTATGCTATGTTAGTAAAATTGGATCTTAATGGACTCGGTTATGCTGTTTTACTTTTCTATGAATTTACCTTTACCCATACAAAATCCATTAATAAAAAGAAATAGAAATTATCACACTTTATATTCATATTTTGGTGTTGTTGTTTGAACTTAAAAATAATGATTATAAAAAAATGCCTTTCCTTGTTTTTCTTTCTTAAGCATTATTGGTCGTCTTATTGAAAATGTTTGATAAAATTTTTTATTCTCACTCGACCATTGAGAAAAAAAAATTATATCAGACGTCTTCAAACATATGATAAATTTTTTTTTTTTTTGGACTTCTAAGAGCAAAAGAGTGTCAACCCTAACCTCAAAGATATCGATTCTTGTTCTTGGTTTTTGGACTAACAAAGAAAATAATTTATCTATAAAAAAATTTGTATTGACTAGTGGTATAAAAGAAAATAAAAAATTACTCAAACCCGTTACAAAAATAATCCTCCGTATATGTACTTATAACATTAAAGATATTAGAATGTAGAAGCGTTTTCAAAAGAAAAAAAAATTATTCTTGTAATTTTTATAATTTATTGAGCAAAATATGTAATTTTAAGCATTTTTTTTTGTTACAATATCATATACTTCAAATGTGATCATGATTGTGTTTTTTGAAAAATAAATTCTAAAATCGTTCATCAACTTCTTAATCTCTAATAATAGATATTTTTGTCCACCATCTATCATTTATATTCATACTTTTTTTATAAGAGTGAAGAAGATTGCGGAAACGGGTCTCAAGTGTATTACAGAATTACAGATGCACCCCGAAGACGTAGTGCATACGAACCCAAACTCTAATGTGAGGCTCATCATGGTCGCTTATCGCAAACTAGAAACAAGGAGAAAGAGGTTGGGTTGGGCACATGCAAAATGCGCTCGGAGGCTCATCCCAAACCACCCAAAACTAGCCTTTGATCATTTTGGAATGGCATATACATCCCACATCCTGGATCAAGTAAAGACCCTGGGTTTCCAGGTGTTCGGGGATGCATTTGCATTGCGCTTGAGACGCGCATCCAAATGGAGTTGCTTTAAATTTTTTGGGTGAATATTGATCAATTATGTTTTCAAAATTTAACGCGTACTCATTCTTTTTACGTCAAAGTACACAATTAGCTAAAATACCGAAAATTACCCTTTAAAAAGGGTATTTGCAACTAATCGCCCGTTAAATGACTTATTGAATAAAAACACTCATTATATGTGTTTCGTTAACAAAAGACCACCCGTCCCCGTTATTCGTCTATTTTTTAATACTTTAATATTATTCCCTTTTAAACCATGAACCTGGTGAATAAATTAAATATAAAATCGAACCAAACTCTTTTTTAAATAAAATAACTAATCAAGTAAAACAAGTCCAATTTTTTTATTTCAAAATTTTTTTTTATAAAAAAAGTAAAAAAATCCAAAAAATGAATTTTTTTCCATCAAACTTTTTTTTTCAAATAAATATTGTTGATTTTGATCCGTAAAATAGATTTTAACCTTTTTTCGATTTTTTTAATTTAAATTTTTCAAAAAAAAAAAATCAAGTTTTTGGATTTTTATAATAAAAATCGAAAAAACTAAATTAAAAAATAAAAAAACCGTTTTAAAATTTATTTTTTTGAATAAAAATTTTAAAGCTCAAAATTAAATTAAATCGAATTTTTGTTTTGATTTTTTTAAAAAAAAATCTGGATTTTTTTTTAAAAAATTTCCATTTTTTAAAATCTCGACACTAAGAAAATCGATTTTTTAAAACTTTATATTTTGATAAAAAAAAAAAAAGCCGGTCGGTTTAGTGTCATGTTCAATTTATTCACCCGGTTCATGGTTTGCCGGGAATAATGCTAAAATATTGAAAAGTGTAGCCCTTTTACGAAAATAATTAGATGAATAATGAGGGTGGATGGTCTTTTGCGAAACGGAACACATATAATATGTCATTTAACAAGTAGTTAGTTGCAAATGACTCTGTTTAACGGATAATTTTCGGTAAACTACTCTAAAATTTTTTAGGGCTAATTAGGTAAGTAGGCTTTTATTTTATTGTATACTAACTAGGCCTTTTTTACTTTTCTATTTAGTAAATATGTCCCAATCTTTTGTATTTTCTCTCAAACTCTAAACACCCTTCTCTCAATGGGTACATTTACTAAAACTAAAACTCAAAAAAGCTTATTAAACCAAATTGTTTCAGTTTTTATTATATCCTTGTATACCAAATATCTATTTTTCATTTACGATAACATCAACCTACCGAAGTCTAAATCTCATTTCGAGATATATTTCGTGATACACCCTAGTAAATATTTGAGGTAAATAAAGGGTTGATTATTAGTTCAAAACCAGTCTGACCTGACCTGACCCGAACCGAAAAATAAAAATTAGAAAAATCTGGACCGAAAACCTCAGTTTGGTTTGCGGTTCAAACTGAAAATTTTTGGTTTTGGTTCGGTAAACCGAAAAATGCAAAACACCCTAGCCACAATTGTTAAAAAAAAAAAAAGGGTCAATTTCACTAATTATTCCTTTTACAAATATTGTATCCCAAATAGAGTAATAATGATAAAGAATGTAAAATTAGAGCGTCTACAAGTAAAGAATCATTAAAAGACCTTACTTCACCAAATTCTAAAAAAAAAAAAAAAAAAAAAAACGAAACAACAAATACAATTCAAAATTCCAAATCAAAACAAAAATCACAAATTCGAAACATCGTCCCAACAAAGAACGAACCAAAAACCACAAATTCGAAACAAATAGGTAGATGATATATCCAAATTTGTACATTTTCATGAACATTTAACAGATCCAGATTCAAGAAATTGAAAGAGAAACAAGGTGAAGAACAATCGAGATTCATATGTCATTGATGTTGTTCATCGGTAACATTTAATAGATCTAGATTCAAAACAAACGTTGAAGTCCGAACTAGGAACGTCGAAGTCCAAACTCGGAGTGGCCCTGATGTCGTACCGCCGCCTTGTTGTCGCGCCACCGCCTCACCGTTGACGAATTGAACAGGGAGTGAGCAGTTGCAGTAGAACAAGAGAAGTAGTCAGCCGTCGCCGAGTCGCTGTCACCTCTTCTCTTGTGTCGGGAAATGCAATGAAGTCTAACCGGATCATAGGTTAGAACCGCTAACCGGATCATAGGTTGCGGTTTTTGGTTCAGTTTGGACCGAGACCTATAAATTCAGTTCGATTAACCTAAACTGACCGATTTATGCTCAATCCTAGGTAAATTGCGAACAATGTGGCTAATAGGTTTTTCACATGGTGATAATTGACAGGTGACAACTGACTAGAAGCCATTTGAAGAAAAATTGGTCGAAAACATACGTTAATAGGTAGGTTGAACAACCAAATTTAAAAGTTTGTGATTTTTTTTGCAAAATTTGTAAGTTCCTATCACTTTCTCGAAACCAAATCAAAATTTGTTGTATTGTATTAAAATAGTGTTGAACGCAAGGCGGAGTACTGAATTGTGAATATAGGATGCACATGCAAGGTGTTATTATGTGCGTCATGTGAGATGGAAAACAAAATTAGGTGTTGCCATTAAAAAAAAAAATCAATTTGAGTTAAGGTGTGTCTACTCTACGGGTGTGCACAAAAACCGTAAATTTTAATGCCATTCCGATCTCAGGTTTCATCCAAAATACTAATTTCGTTTAGAGCCTGTTCTAATAAAAATATATGAGGAAATTACCGGAAATCACCCATTAAATAGGTCATATTGCAACTAACCACCCGCTCTATCACTATTTATCGGAAACTACCCGTTAAACATATTCCGTTACTAAAACACCACCACGTGTCAGATTCACGTCAAATATCCGTCTTGTGGGCCCCATGTTATAATAAAATAATATTTTCTTTCTTTTTTCAGTTTTTCTATGTTAAAGTTGTAATTGTTTTCATTAATAATATTTAGAAAATCAAATAATAAATGAATTACTTATCAACTTTAATGTATGTAACTGACTTAAACCCTAAATCGAAAAAAGAAAGGGAGAAGTGAAGAGAGAACTCGATCCTGGAGAAGTGAAGAGAAGAACTCGATCATCATCTTCATCAAAGAACTCATTCCTTGGGTTTCCAAATGACAAGCTCAAGCTCAAGTTCTACAAAGGAACAATGTACTCCAAGATCGACATATTCCCAACCTAGGCTATGTCACCATGGTTTGCCAGAGAGACATTCTACTGCTCGTACAAAGGAACATTATGGAAGAAGGTTTTTCGGTTGTCCTTTGTACAAATCAGGAGGAAAGTGCAATCATTTTGTGTGGGATGATGAGAAATTTACTCCAAGATCGACATATGTTATCCAACAATTGGTGAGGGAGAAGGAAGAACTGAATGCTGCTAACATGGAGTTGAGACAATCAAGAAGAGTTGAACAAGAGAAGATTGGAAAGATGCTTGAAGAGCTTGCTTCTAAAAACAAGTTGATATCTGAGCTGGAGATGGAGAATGAGCAATGTAGGTTGGAAAATGATAATTTTGTGAGAAAGTTGAAGAATGAACATAATGGTCGTTTGATGATGAAAATTATTGGCTTGTTGTGTATGATATTGTGTTTGGTGGTTGTTGTGAAGCTGTAAAGCTATGAAATATTTGATGATCTTTTAGTTGTTGTCATTAAGGTTGGTTGTCAAGCTTTTAGTAGCTTGTCCCATGTAATATGACTGTTTTGTTGCTTACAAATTAATGAATGAGCAGTTGTTTGATCCTTGTTTATGAGCAATTGTTTAATAGCAATTTAAGGTCTGTTTATGAGCAATTGTAAATGTTTTAGTAGCTTTGCTGTCTCTCAGATTGTCAAGGTTTAAGAGCAATTTTTTATGAGCAATTGTCAAGGTTTAGTGTCTCTTAAATTGATACTTCACTGTCTCTTAGATTGCCAACCTTGATAGATGCAATTGTTTAAGGTATTGGATGATATTTTGATTTGCTGTCAAGGTTTTTATGAGCAATTGTTTATGATCTTTTTCTTCAATTGTTGTCTCTCTAATTGACATAACTAATAGACAGATTCAAGGTTTATGCAATAACCATTTATACCTTGACAATCTGAGAAGCTACACTGTAATCTGTCAAGGTTACAGATTGTCAAGGTTTATGCAATAACCAATTATATACAGATTGTCAATTGTTGTCTCTCAGATTGACACATTCAACACTGTAATCTGTCAAGGTTTGCTGTCAAATAACCATGAAATTCTGTACAATGAAATAACTAATAGACTCACATATATTCAGTGTACAGATTGTCAAGGTTTATGCAATAACCATTTATGTACAGATTGTCAATTGTTGTCCCCCAAATTGAAAGAGGCTACACTGTAATCTGTCAAGGTTTGCTGTCAAATAACCATGATATTTTATGTACAGATTGTCAAGGTTTATGCAATCAAATAACCATGAAAAGTTGACACATTGACAGTGTAATCAAATGACCATGAAATTCATACCTTGACAGATTGTCAATTGTTGTCCCTCAGATTGACAGAGGCTACACTAATAGACTCACACATTGACAGTGTAATCTAATAACCATGAAATTCATACCTTGACAATGCAATCAAATAACCATGAAAACTTGACACATTGACAGTGTAATCAAATGACCATGAAATTCATACCTTGACAGTGTAATCAAATAACCATGAAATTTTGTACAATGACCATGAAACCTTGACAGTTCATATAAGAAGGTTGACAGTACATAAAACCATGACAATACAAAAGGCTTGACAATTCATTATCTTCATCAAATAACCATGACAATTCATCATCTTCATCTTCATCTTCATCAAATAACCATAAAACCTTGACGGTACATATAAGAAGGTTGACAGTACATAAAAACCTTGACAATTCATCATCTTCATCAAATAACAATGAAACCTTGATAGTACATAAGAAACCATTCATAAGACATTCATAATATTGACAATAACCATGACAGTACAAAAGGCCAACACATTGGCAATATTGTAACTGAGTTAGACAATACCAAAGGCTAAGACAATCATAACAATACAAAAGACTAACACATTCATAACAGTACAAAAGGCTAACAATACAAAAGACTAAGAAAACATATTTTATGGTCCTCCTAAATCTTGAGTTGATGCTTGTTCTAGACCTTGACTTGATGAACTCCCTTCGGGTGCAGTTGAGCATTGTGTTCCTACATCTTGTCCTTCTAATATGCTCATAACAAAGCTCTGTTTAGGCTGCAAGAAAACATATTCCAAATTAGGTTGTACAAAAAATTTGAAGAGCAATTGAGAGCTTTAAAAGAAGGTTACCCTCTTTGTGTATTTCCTTTTCTCAGAGCCAACCTCCACAGTGTTGGCCTCCCACCATGATTCACAGGCTTTGGTGGTGGTGGTGCTTTAGATGGGTTTTTACACCTGTTTTTGTAGTGCCCTTCTCCTCCACAGTTTGAGCACTTCACCTTGCCAGATCGAACCCTACTTGGTGGATCTTCTCCCATTGACTTTCTCCTAACCTTCTTAGGCCTCCCAAGTTATACAATGTACTTTGGTGGACCTGACTTTAGGTAACTAGTGCATTCCCATTCTGATTCTCCAGGTTGAGGGTGAATTATATTGTCATATACCCTCATGTAATTCTCCCTTGTGTAGTAAGAGTGCACAAAATCATCCAACTTTCTTCTGTAGTTTGCAATACAGCACATGACATGTGGCATGGTATTCCAGTCAAGTCTCACTTATAACAACCACAAGTTTTTTGAGCCAAATCAACAACAAAGGTCCTGTCTACATGATCAACTTCAAACCTATCTCCACCATCCCAAGCAGGTGTACAAGCCTTCACACCTTCTTCCATTGCAAACTCTATCTTCTTCAAAGCTTTTGGTGTATACTTCCCTTCATACTTGATGATTCCTTGTTTTTTGGTGACAAACCTTCTCATCAATTGCCTTCAAATAGACTCACACATTGACTGAATATGCTTCTCCCTTGCTTGAAGTATGAAAGAAGTGAAGCTCTCTCTCACATTATTGAGTAGCATATCTGACTTGGTGTATGATTTTGTAACACCCCGAATTCTCAGAACTCGGGACATTACTGGTTAGGACCTCACAATGGGTACCGACCTCAGTTTGACAACAATATTACTAGGATCTTGCAACAAGACACAAATAAGAAAAACCGAAATTCATAAAAATATATTTGTAAAAGGATGAATGCAACAAAGTCTAACAGCCTACCGTACTTAAACAACGGAAAAGACTAACTGTCTTAACAAAAGGAAAAAACAACAAAGCAACAACCCAAACCCCCACTCTAAGGAGTACGGAGACCCGACTGACCACTACTTCCGGATCACTCAGCTGCTGTTCTAACCTGCTGTAAATCTAAAACCGCAACAAAACAACCATTAGCTAGTTATCTAAACATTTGAAGAATAATAATAGCACACACACACATAAAATAATAAACACTCATCATGCTTTCAAACAATCCATTTATTATCTTCATTTAAGTTATTCACTCTAATGATACTTATTTTGTGACACGAGGGATTCCCAAACCTCGCCTCCGCCCCCGTGTACCCATCAGGAGTAGATCCGATGCATCTCACCGTTTACCTGTATGGTCTGGGTATAGAGAACCTCCCAGTCTCCTGGCAGAGCTGGACAGTGATGTCACGGCCCGTTATACATGCACTTGGGCCTTACACATAATAACCACGGTCGTCCTAACAAGTTGTTATTTTTATAATAACACACATTGCACACACACATCCATTATCACCCAACTAATATCCAGAAACTAGCTAAGTAAGTCGCAAGGACTTACCTTGATCAAAATCGTTTTCTCAAATCTCAACTTGGTCCGAATCCGTGGTAACTCAAACGCCTGTCAAATAAGGCATGTGGATCAAAATCACATCCAGATGTCCAACCTCATGCGAAGGAATTACGGAAAAAGCTCTCTTACGGTAAAAGACCATTTTACCCTTAACGTCGAAAATCTCAAAGTTTATTCTTAGACCTACTAAATCCTTTTAGAACTTGTCTCATACTTTGTGTCTCTCGGTTAGCTACTTATAAGTTATCAGTTCAAACTTGAATCCACTCGAAAAAGAATAACACTCTTCATCCTTCCCGGTTATTACGCTACTCTTATACATTTATATATACTTACGTACATATCTTAACTTTTCCTTCAACTCGTATACTCATGTAACTACACGATATGCTAATATATATATATATATATATATATATATATATATATATATATATATATATATATATATATATATATATATATATATATATATATATCTACATATTTTATCTCTCCCCTCCGATACTGATGTATATATATACCTATGTATATATGTCAAATTCCAAACCATTCAAAAACCTATTTATACTCTCACGTTTACCACTCTACAATTCAAGTATAAGCAACTATACCTTCTCAAACTAAATATACTCTTATATATTATTGATCATTATACCTTTACATATTTAATACACTTCTACATCTCTTACTATCTCCTATTCGTACATGTATATTTATTTATATACAAACATACTCCTATCTGCATACATATACTTATACACTTACTGTAAAACTGCTTAGTTCAACTCACCTACCAATCTTCCCCCTTTCGGACGCACTTCCACTGGAGCAGACGGAACAACCCACAATCCGCTCTAACTCGCTCGTCGACCAGGTGCGGCTCGCGTCGTCCCCGGTTACAGTCTGCAGTAGACCTTGTGCGTTCGTATGCCGGCTCGAGTAGCTTCTCCCGCACGTCTTGGCGAGTCACTGAGTTACGGTGGTGCAGTCAAGGCGGCTGCTGGTTCCGGTTCGTTCTTCTCGGCGCAGGGGCTGGTTCTGCTTCGTTCTTCTCGGCGCAGGGGCTGGTTCTGCTTCGTTCTTCTCGGCGCAGGAGGCTGGTTCTGCTTAATGCTTCTCGGCGCAGGAGAGTGGCGAAGAGAGGCGTGTACTAGCCTCCGTGAACGCACACTGCGGAACTCCGACGGCTTGGCGGCGCAAGGCTCTGCAGTCGAGGGCGGTGAAGAGAGTAATGAGGAGGAAGAAGATGGCGGCTTACCAGGCTCCGGTGTTGCTTCTGCTGTTGCGGTCGATCGTACAGAGAGAGAGGAAGAGCAGCGGCAGGTGAGAAGAAATAGGTTAAGTTTAGATTAGGTTTAAACGTAATCAGATTAGGGTTAGGGTTAGTTTAAGGAGATGGGCTGGTGGGCTTGTAAATGGGCCTATTCTTCCTTTAAGAAACAAGCTGAAACGAAACCCGTTAATCGTACGGATCGGTAGTTAATTTGCGGAAATAATTACGGAATTAAATTCCGTATTATGTAACTTCTTATTTTATTTTAGAGATATGTAAATTATTATTATTATTTTTATTATTATTTTTTTTTATTTTAAAAGGTACGGAAATATCTCCGGTTACATCTTTTATTATTTTATGTGAACTAAGGTCGCATAAAATAATAAAATTTTAGATTCATTTTAACTTTATTTAAAGGTTAGAGGTTAGCGGATCGAAATCCGGAAAATTTCAGTATTGACGGAGTTTAAAAATTTTCAGTTATTACATCAGTGCCCCTTAAAAGAAGTTTCGTCCCGAAACTTAGAATCGTCGTTTTACTCACACGTTTCCTTTGGTATATTCTAGTTTTCTAAACATTTTCGTTTGCTACATGCAACTACTCAATCATCAAAAGTAGACATGTATCACGTAAAACGTAATCACTCAAATCAATATAAAAACCTGAAAGGTCAAACAACACAATATCCGAGTACTAACTCGTCAATACAAGAGTAACCTCTAACCCCGCAAAGAACTCGGGATAGTTACGTCTAATACTCTCCTCAGTCTCCCAAGTGGCCTCATCAGCTCCTCTCCTAGACCACTGGATCCGCAACATAGGTATCTCCTTGGACCGCAGACGTCTAATACTGCGCTCCAAGACCGCTACTGGGTACTCTACAAACACTAGTACAAATACCCCCTTAGACCACGGTTATTTTGTACATGGGAACCCGGTTAAGGAAGCGTGGTTAACGGGAGCGAGGTCCGAGCGTTCGCACCCCGGTAAATGTCACCGAGTTAATTTTTTCGGACCCCGGTTTTTTAATAACCGGGGTAATTTTCGGACCCCGGTTATTTTGAAATAACCGGGGTCCCAGTTCTTTTTTTTTAAAAAAAAACACCACGGTTCTTAATAACCGTGGTATTTTTCGGACCCCGGTTATTTCAAAATAACCGGGGTCCCAGTTCTTTTTTTTTAAAAAAATACACCACGGTTCTTTAAAGAACCGTGGGTGTAAGGCTTGAATACAACAAAAAATACCACATTTCACTCTTTCTACTTTAGCTGTCAATCCTAACAGAACTGAAAAGTACACAAAACTGAAAAATTATGCTTAAAGCCGAGCAGTGCAGAATGGGCAGCTTTCATACAACTTAACAAGTACTGAACAAACTTGAAAGCATCACCATAATCCTCGGAAAGCTGTGTAAACAATGCCTCATTTATAGGTGAAACACATAGGGCGTGACTAAGCCTCCTAGATTCCCATAGCATCAACAAGCACTTCTCCATTGATTTGGTGTTGCCAATAAAATCCTTAATAAGCAAATTGCAAATGTTTGGATCCATGTTACCCTACAGCTCAAAGAACAGACAAGAAAATACCATATTATGGCTTCTGCAATTAGAATAAGAGTTATGCATGCTACTACATCTTCAACAGACAAGAAAATACCATATTATGGTTTCTAAATCTACTATTCTGTCATCCTACTTTTATTGCCAAGAATAAATAACTGAAATAAGAAAGATGTATCATTCTATTTTAGAGATTATGAAATTCCAATATCAACAAGTATTATAATGTCAATAAAACGATAACTGTGCAGTTTTAGAGGTGATTCGTGGCAATATCCTAGCCCATGACCAAAGAAGTCTTTCTGGCATCATTTTTGGTACTTACCCAAATCCTTCTTTGCCTGCTCTGTTTTCCCTTGCTCTTGCAGTTTCATGTATCTCTCATGAGCCTTCAGCTCCTCCAGCTCCTCCCTGTGAGCATACAAATTATAGTCTTGTTAAGATTCATATAACAACTTTGAAGAATATGCAAGTTGCATGTACACCATAATGCAGTCTGCACATTTTCTAATATCATTATGTATTTAGTACGACACGCAATAATAAAAATAGAGTTTAATACCCCTAAGAAAATCACTAACCTACTATTTGACTAGACAGATCCACACAACCAAGTACATGGCATGTTCAATAATAATGATAGTAGAATTAATACCTAAGAAATATCACTCCTTTGACCTACAATTTAGCCAGACACTTCCACACAACCAAGTACATGGCATAGTCCTACTTATCTGGGTATTCCATTACTGAATATGGTAAAAATGAAGCAAAATGGCTTCCAGCAGAATGCTCAAAATGTTTCCTACTTATCATCAATTTTAAAAGATGATATGGACTGCAAAAGATTGCCAAAGGAAAGCCCTAATCGGATTGAGAAAATGTTTCCTACTTATCATCAATTTTAAAGTATCATTTTCTCTCGCTTGGGGATTAGGATTATAGGTGGAGACACAAAATAGATGAAAAACATTACCTGCTAAGTCCATTGGTTGTCCATCCAAAATATTATGTCCCTCTTCTTTTCTGTTTTTTAGTATCATCTTATCGCTTTAGATGTACATGTAGTTGATTTTTTTTTAGCTAGTAACTCCATTGGTTGCAAAAGCAACAAACATTTCCAATACAGCTGAAAAGTAATTTTATGAAAACAAGCCAAATAACATCCTTCTGAACTTTATCAGGGTAATGACTCAAACTATACACCCACGGCAATGTGCAATCTGTAATAGTTAAGCATGTCTTATCCACCTTATTTATTTACAGCTATGGCCGATCCTAGTCATCCTACTAATTTCAGATAACCAACAGTTATCTGTCTCATTATTGTTAGGAAGAAACAACACACTATTATATGGACATAACAAACCAATAATTTATTTCCAACTATGACCGATCCTAGTCATCCTACTAATTTCAGGTAAACTAAAAACAGTTATCTCTCTAATTATTGTTAGGAAGAAACAACACACTATTATATGGACATAACAATGTATAATAATGACATCTCCAAACACAAAACGCGCTATAGACAATGGATAAACCTTAAACTGAAGGTTTCTTTACCCTAAAGCAGATTATGTACTGAAATTAGATCCACTTAAATCAACTATAGACGATAAATAAATCTTAAATTGAAGTTACAGAAAGTAGATTATGTACTGAAATTAGATCCACTTAAAATTCCAATAATCTAGCATATATATACCTATTTCAGACACGGCTACATTTTAAAAGGACAACACCAATATCAAGCTAATCTAAGCACAAGAATGCCACCTTTGCCATGATATTGGTGATTAATTGGGTTGTAAAACTTAACAATGAGTTTTGATGCATCACATAAGTTTCTAGACAAGGTACACATTGATAGATTAAAGAATTATTGCTAAGCAATGTCATTGCAGAAAAATTCCATGGAAGAGAACAATATTAATATAACTTGCCATTGACATACTTCTATGGTCTACTAATATTTTTTTCTTACCCGTGAAAATAACTCAAAGGGAGTCTGCTATGTCCCCATCACTTGACCTATTGCAAAAGATTGTGAAGAAAGAAATCAGTCGAAAAACTTTTCATTCTCGTGATTGTACAGGCAAGATAGGTAAAGGAGAGGAGTGGGAGAAAAAGAAGAATATCAATCATGCAAAGTACGTACTAATTATGTCTGGTGATAATAGTTGAGTTGATTCACAGCTAAACTCCAATAAAAATATAGTGGCCATGCAATATTAGTTAATTGTAATTTGACAGTTAGCTACACCAGATAGTAGATAATACTACACATTGGAAAAGAACCTCTTTAACTCAGCTTGAAAATTTGAATAGAAATCTAGTTAAACATGCTTTGATATAGTGCTATACTGTTTATTTATTGTATCTTATCTCTTAATAAAACTAGAAAACATTCGTTAACATAATGGCTAATTACTTTATTTACATATATCTGGTTGATAACTGCACTAAAGCAACCATGAAAGATTCATCAATGATTGTTGCTTGTCTATGAATCTTTTGAAAGCCTCGTGTTGAAAATTCACAGATAACAGTTGGTTTCTCCTTTATAGATGAAATTGAAGGTACAGTAAATCATACAAATCAACACATCCAAAATCATACAGAGATCGATCTGAAGAAATGAAATGAAATCAAGTAATAGTAATGAAGTAATAATAATGAAGTAAATGATGAATCAATCAAACCTCAAAGGTAGATTGAGAAGACGATCGAGGAGTTAATTACCCTTGGGAGAGAAGACAATAAGAGCGACTTCAGCATCACAAAGAACGGAGATCTCTAGAGCTTTCTTCAAAAGTCCCGTACGACGCTTCGATAAGGTCATCTGCCTGTTGATCCGGTAATGTTCTTCACTGTATCTAGCCTTGCCATTGAAAATATTAATGGTTTCCTCTTGTCTTGCAGAAACCCCCTATTCCAAGATCCTTGTATTTTAGAATCAACTATAAAACTTGCAAACAGTAACATGAAAGCTTTTACTTACATGTGCTCTTCATTGTCGAAGCGTCGTACGGGACTTTATCGAAGCGTCGTACGCTGCTAGTGTTTCGCAACCGAAAAATCAAATCACAATTGAATCGAACAAAAGAATCAAACACTAATAAATTGCGCTGACCTAAATCCGTGACAGTAAAAAGGAATTTGAAAAGGAGAAGAAGCAAACCAAATCAACGAGTACAAAATAAACTAGTCGCCGCAGTCGCCAGTCACCTCCACCAGTCGCCGCTGCCAGTCGCCGGATTGTTGGAATCGATAGGTTAGGGCTAACGTAACTTGAATCAAGGTGGAGAATCGCCACAGTCGCCGTATGGGTGAACACGAAGGAGGACGGCATCGATAGGTTAGGGCAGAGAGGGGGCGGTGCATTGTTTTCCTATTTAGGCTCAAAACGACGCCGTTTAATTAGCTTTTTTTTGCTACGGTTATTCAAAAACCGGGGTCTGGCATCGTTTTTTACCACGGTTATTTAAAAACCGGGGTCCGAAATTTTAATAACCCGGTTAAATCATATAACCGGGCTCTAAAATTTATAAAAATAAAATAAAAAACAATTGACCTCGGTTATACATATAACCGTGGTCCGAAAATACATTTGATCACGGTTCTTTCAAACCGCTCCAACCTAAGCGAGGTCTAGGGGGTCTTTGTACTAGTGAAAGGTGTGATCGGCCTCAACTGTCAGATCCTCATGGCTGATGACGTGTCTCGGATCCGGGATGTACTCTCTCAACTGAGATACATGAAAGACCGGATGGACACCCTCTAGTCTCGGCGGTAATGCTAATCTGTAGGCCACCTCTTCAACTCTCTCTAAGATCTCAAAAGGTCCGACATATCGGGGACTCAGCTTCCACTTAATGTCGAAATGTCTGACTCCTCTCGTAGGTGACACTCTCAGCCACACCTGAGCACCCACTCTAAACTCCAAAGGTCGACGCCTTTTGTCGGCGTAGGACTTCTGACAACTCTGAGCTGCTAACATCAGCTCTGCTGGGCTCATCCCAACATAATGGCGTACGACATCTCCGCCCGTACAAAGCCTCATAGGGAGCCATCCCAATAGACGCGTGCCAGCTGTTATTATATGAAAACTCTACCAGTGGGAGATGATCTGACCATATCTGTCCCCAATCTAGTACACACGCCCGCAACATGTCCTCTAAGGTCTGAATGGTCCTCTCAGACTGACCGTCTATCTGTGGGTGATAGGTAGTGGTAAAGTGGAGGCTCGTTCCCAACGCGGTATGTACCTACTGCCAAAATCTCGAGGTAAAACGTCCATCTCTGTCAGAGACGATAGTCCTCGGTACCCCATGGAGTCCCACAATGTGTCTAGTAAACTCCTCAGCTAGACGGCTCACCGGCCACGTTTCCTTAATCGGAATGAAACGTGCAGTCTTCGTCAGGCGGTCTACCACTACCCAAATAGCGTCAAATCCTCTGCTGAGTCTCAAACCTGTGACAAAATCCATAGATATATCCTCCCACTTTCACTGTGGTACTGGAAGTGGGTGGAGCTCTCCTTCGGATCTACGATGCTCAATCTTGACCTGCTGGCAGGTCGCATACTGAGCTACATACCGAGTCACGTCTGGCTTCAAACTACCCCACCAGAAAGACTGTCTCACATTCTTGTACATCTTACTCGCTCCAGGATGTGCTGAGTATAGGGTAGCATGAGCCTCACCTAGTATCCTCTGTCTCAACTCACTGTCTGACGGCACACAAACGTGATCCTGACGTCTCATCAATCCATCAGCACCAATAGTGAACTGTGGGGCCTCATCTCGAGACATCCTGTCTCGGATCCGGATCAAAGTCGAGCAAGTCTCCTGCTTTTGTCGGATCTCATCCAACAGATCAGGAAGTAACTCTAAGGTAGCCAACTGACTATCAGTATCGGGAAACTGAATCTCTATCTCCAACCAAGCCAAGTCCCTCTGCAACTGTGGCTGTACTGTCAACCGGGCTATCGTCCTCTCCCTAGGCGTCTTCCGGCTCAAAGCATCAGCTACTACATTCGCCTTTCCCGGGTGGTAAAGAATCTCAAGGTCGAAGTCCTTGATCAACTCTAACCACCGCCTCTGGCGATTATTCAACTCTCTCTGAGTGAATATTTACTTCAGACTCTTGTGGTCTGTGAAGATCTGACATGTCGCCCCATAGAGATAGTGACGCCAGATCTTAAGAGCATGGACTACTGCGGCCAACTCTAGATCATGTGTGGGGTAGTTCTCCTCATACGTCTTCAATTGTCGAGATGCATAGGCTATGACTTTACCCCTCTACATCAAAACACACCCCAAGCCCAGCTTGGATGCATCACTGTATACCACAAAGTCATCAGTACCCTCAGGCTGTGCCAAGATCGGAGCGGACGTCAATCTCCTCTTCATCTCCTCAAAACTCTACTGACACGGCTCAGACCAAACAAACCGAGTAGTCTTCCTTAGAAGACAAGTAAGTGGTCGGGCAATCAAGAAAAACCCTTCCCCAAACCGGCGGTAATACCCTGCTAAACCTAGGAAACTGCGAACCTCCTTGACATTCTTAGGAGGTTGCCAAGAAGATACTGACTCGATCTTCGCCGGATCGACTTTAATACCCTCAGCAGTCACCACGTGACCTAAGAAAGCCACCTCTGACATCCAAAACTCACACTTGGATAGCTTAGCATACAACTGGCTATCCTGTAGAATCTGCAATACTGTCCTCAAGTGTCCGGCATGCTCCTCTCGACTCCTATAGTAGACTAGGATGTCGTCAATGAAGACCACTACAAACTGGTCTAAGAAGTCGATGAATATCCCATTCATCAACTCCATGAATACCGCTGGTGCATTAGTGAGCCCAAATGGCATCACTGCGAACTCATAATGACCATACCTAGTCCGGAATGCCGTCTTAGGTATGTCCTGATCTCTCACCCTCAACTGGTGGTAACCTGACCTTAAGTCTATCCTCGAGAACACAGACGCTCCATGCAACTGGTCCAACAGATCATCTATGCGCGGCAGTGGATACTTGTTCTTGATGATGACTTTATTCAGTTCTCTGCAGTCTATGCATAACCGCATCGATCCGTCCTTCTTCTTCACAAATAATAATGACCCCCCCAAGGAGACACACTAGGGCGTATGAAGCCCTTCTCTGCTAACTCCTCTAATTGCTTCTTAAACTCAAGCACTTCTATCGGTGTCATACGGTACGGGGCCTTCGAGATTGGTTTCATGCCCGGCTCGAACTCCATGCTAAAATCAACACTCCTCTGTGGGGGTAGCCCTGGCAGGTCGTCATTGAATACTTATATAAACTCACATGCAACTGGTATCTCCTCCACTGTCAAGCTCTTCCACAAAAATTTTAATTAGAGTTATTGACTTTGAACCTATTAAGTTTTACTAGCACTCGTATCAGTTTGACTTCACCATTGTCTTCGTTGATCTTTGGAAGAATTTCTCCAGATGTCGATAAAATTCTTTTATAAACTTGTGATTATTCTTCTTATTTGCCAACCAACCATCCCTAGTTAACCAGCACGTGTAAATTCTCTGTTGTTACCAATTGGTGTATAGTTGACCTTCTATAAGATCGTAGACTTACTTTTCTTCTATCTCTTTTAAGGTTTGAGATACCAGGTGAAATATATTTCGTCCATTTAGATTCCTTTAGCTACTTCTTACACTCCTATAAGGGCACTATACCCTTACGAGTCTAGTTGTATCTTCGTCTTCCGTCAACGGGCTTATCAATTCTTCTACGGTAACTTGCAGGCATTTCTCCATGATTCTTTTTACCTGAGTTAGTGTCCACTTGCAGTTCTCTTTTATGACCCGCTAGTGTTATTAACTTAAATCCCTTCGTGAGTGCGAAGTTATTAGAGACCCTCTTTTTCCCCAAGATTATTCTCCTACACCCTCCTTCTTGGGGTGCTGCTTGTACTTCCGCGTTTATAGAAATCCGGTCTTTGTTGTATCCCGATCCTTGTTGTAATTCTTGTGTGTTCTAGGGGGTCACACCACTTCCATGTTGGGTGAAATCGGCATTTCCTTTTCTAGCAACCTGTAAGTTTTCGTTTTGCGGTTCTTTAATTCTTCGTATCGGGTTGGGCAATGTATCTTATCTTGACTCCTACTCATATGATTGTCTCGGTTTCCCATCCGGATTGTAGTGGAAAGTAGCTTGTTGAGAGTGATCATATTCCGCTCTGCTTCTAGCTTCAAACTTTCACCTTCTGGTCCGTCAGTAAGCTTAGATTCAATGCCTTTTTGTCTGGATTGCTACTATCTTCCACCTTGACCTTCATGCCTATTTGTTTTTTTTTTCTGCAGGCATCCCTTTTGTTTGTAACGTTGCTTTACACCATCTTGAAAGAACCTATGAGTTGTCTCTTCCAATTGGTATACTTGTCGGTCATCCAACTCGTCGCCGGAACTACGCTCATGTATATTCTTCATTTGATCCTATGGAGTTGACTCGGAATTCCCTTCTTGTCATTGTAGTTGGTGTTGTCTTTTAGTCTTCACTTTTCCGTCCCGCCATTCCTCAACAAGCTCGAAGGAGTTGTCCTCCGTTCGTCTACCCTAATGCACATAAGATGTGCATACTAATCCTCACGTTGACACCCTTCAAAATCTAGTTAGATGTGTCAAAGGGTGAGAAACTCATTATGTTATCTCCGTTAAGGACATAACATAACTACCATTTCTACTAATCTTCGACATATATTTATTTATACTACATATCTTTATAATCAACCTAACAAGTCCAACTAAAGTAAAACCTAAAGTCCATACTAAGCATACTGAGATCCGCGGTAGTAGTGGTGGTCAGCCGTACTTTTCTATCCCCAACCAGTCTATGCATGCATTTGAAAACCAAAAGTCCTTTTTAAAACTCAGATCCCTTTTCGGGTTCTACTTAAGTACTTATTCGGTCTTTCAGAAGATTTCAAGTGCCATTGTTGCCAACCTAGAGCTTTGATACCATGTTGTAACACCCCGAATTCTCAGAACTCGGGACATTACTGGTTAGGACCTCACAATGGGTCCCGACCTCAGTTTGACAACAATATTACTAGGATCTTGCAACAAGACACAAATAAAAAAAATCGAAATTCATAAAAATATATTTGTAAAAGGATGAATGCAACAAAGTCTAACAACCTACCGTACTTCAACAACGGAAAAGACTAACTGTCTTAACAAAAGGAAAAGACAACAAAGCAACAACCCAAACCCCCACTCTAAGGAGTACGGAGACCCGACTGACCACTACTTCCGGATCACTCAGCTGCTGTTCTAACCTGCTGTAAATCTAAAACCATAACAAAACAACCATTAGCTAGTTATCTAAACATTTGAAGAATAATAATAGCACACACACACATAAAATAATAAACACTCATCATGCTTTCAAACAATCCATTTATTATCTTCATTTAAGTCATTCACTCTAATGATACTTATTTTGTGACACGAGGGATTCCCAAACCTCGCCTCCGCCCCCGTGTACCCATCAAGAGTGGATCCGATGCATCTCACCGTTTACCTGTATGGTCTGGGTATAAAGAACCTCCCAGTCTCCTGGCAGAGCTGGGCAGTGATGTCACGGCCCATTATACATGCACTTGGGCCTTACACATAATAACCACGGCCGTCCTAACAAGTTGTTATTTTTATAATAACACACATTGCACACACACATCCATTATCACCCAACTAATATCCAGAAACCAGCTAAGTAAGTCGCAAGGACTTACCTTGATCAAAATCGTTTTCTCAAATCTCAACTCGGTCCGAACCCGTGGTAACTCAAACGCCTGTCAAATAAGGCATGTGGATCAAAATCACATCCAGATGTCCAACCTCATGCGAAGGAATTACGGAAAAAGCTCTCTTACGGTAAAAGACCATTTTACCCTTAACGTCGAAAATCTCAAAGTTTATTCTTAGACCTACTAAATCCTTTTAGAACTTGTCTCATACTTTGTGTCTCTCGGTTAGCTACTTATAAGTTATCAGTTCAAACTTGAATCCACTCGAAAAAGAATAACATTCTTCCTCCTTTCCGGTTATTACGCTACTCTTATACATTTATATATACTTACGTACATATCTTAACTTTTCCTTCAACTCGTATACTCATGTAACTACACGATATGCTTATATATATATATATATATATAGAGTTTGGCTCCCATGTAAACAGCCCTTATAGTGTTCAATGAGAACGAATTATATTCGTTGGATCAATATAATGGACGACTGAGATTAAGCAGTTTCTTAATTAACAAAAAAATATATATAAATGCTAAACAATTTTAGGGAAGTTGCAGGCGCGTGTGATACCCTACTCTCCATAACTTCCCTCAATTTTAAAATTTTCCTTTAATAAAACCACTAAATATTCTACGGTTATTTCGTATCCCGCTTATTCCTCCAGAACACAATCCCGTGTTCTTCAACTGAATCGTTTCTTTGGTGCCGATAGTTGCAGGAGCTTTCTGTGTTCGCCTTTCTTCCCCATTCATCTACACAAGCAACCGTGTTCGACTTTCTACGTCTTCACTCGAGGTATTCATCAAGAACACTCTTTTTTTCGATTCTTCAATTTAGGGTTTTTTCATGGTTAGAACTAACGAAATCCCTAATTTTCTTGTGACTATCTTCTTCTTCAACTGCTGCATTCAAAAATTCGGAGCCATTGAAGTCGCCGGCCAAGTGGTTGGAGATCGATTTCATATTCGGTTTTTTGTTCGCCGGTGTTGTGTTCTTCCTCCTAATCAACATTTCAGTGCCGATCGTCGTTCCGATTAGTGTATTGTTCGACTCGCCGCTCCCCTCCGTCACTCGAGGTATTGTCGACGGCAATGAAATTTCTGGTTCATTGATTCCGATTAGGGTTTTGCGGATTAATGTAATATTCCCTAAAATAATACCCCTCAAATAAAACCCCTAAATCTTTTACAGTTTTCCGTGTCGTCTTCTTCATCGGGTATTCGGCGCTGTTGGTCTCGTCGGTGTTGTGCTCGACCTCCAATCTACATTCGGTGCTGTGTTCGCCGGTATTCGGTGCTGTGTGCGTTGGTATTCGGTGTTGTGTGCGCTGGTATTCGGCGCACACAACGGCCTAATCACCATTTCAATGTCAATCGTCATTCAGATTAGGGTATTGTTCGTCTCGCCGCTCTCCTCCGTCACTCGAGGTATTGTCGATATCAATGTAATTTCCGGTGCATTGATTCCGATTATGGTTTTCTGATTTGTTTTTTTTATTTTGAAATATGGTTGCCAAATTGGATTGGTTGTCCATTGTTGTTGAATGTTCGTTCATGCCCTGTCGAATGCGAGTTAGGTTGCAGCCATTCAATACTTGTCTGTTCATAAATGATTGGTGTTAAGGGCTATGAGTTTTTTTTTTTCTGAACGCACTTGTGGATGCTTGGGCATCGTATCTGAACGCACTTGAGTGGTTTAGAGGCGAAAATTCACCAAAGATCTTTTTTGTGTGGGTTTAATGCACGGTAAAATGGAAATACAACTCGCTATTCGGTCCTTTTATTATTTATATTCGATACCATACTACTTTTTTATTCGCTAATAGCTGTTTTGTTTCTGTGTGGAAGATAACGTTAAAAATTGTTACAGACTTGTACGCAACTACTTTCAATTGGTGACGAAGGGAGCGTTGAGTTCGAAGAAATGTACGATGTTTTCAACTACGAACTGAACAAGTGCATAATATCAACTGATCACATGGAAGATTTCAGAAATCTTGACATGGTAAAACACAGTGTTGCCAGAAATACCGCGTATAGTTGTTAGAGGGGCATTGAAGACTGACAATGCTATGAATGATGAGGAATAGACGATTCAAGTTGTTATTTTGATATGTTGTTCCGGACAACTGTTTTGCTACACTATGTCAAAACTATATGCTACAGTTTCTTTCTCTTTTTGGATATTTGAATCACTTATGTAGGGATTAATGCGTTTGACACTTCTGTCTATATTAATGTCAAAGTTTTATGCTACAATGTCAAACTCTTTTGATATGTTGTTTCGGAAAACTCTTTTGCTACAGTGAGTATAACACAACAAACATTGGAAGACAATCTTTATCTTGTATGCAAACACCGTTTACCATGCATAATATGATAGATTAGTAAGTGTATTCATTACCGAATATGAACGATATAATTTCAGAATATACATGATATAATTAATGGATGCTTCATATATTAGGTGTTGTATGTTAAAGAGCACAACCTTTACACTTGAGGAAACATACGAAGACGATAGTTATCTTGTATGCAAACTCCGTTTACCATAGATAATATGACGGATTAGAAAATGTACTTTTTACCGAATATGAACGATATATTTTATGGAATATACAAGATATAGTAACCGGATATATAATATTTTAGTGTGTCATATGTTAATGAACGCAACATGTACACTTGGGTCATGTCTATTGCATCATGTTTATTGCATCGTACTGTGGAGTCCAATATTTTGTTTTCGCCGGTGATTGCGTCATGTCTATTGCATCGTTGAGCTCTTCATTTGCCACTGATTCATAAAAATCATCCATACTCTCCATGTTAGCATCAATGTCGAATCCATCAACATCCCAATCCCTTTTATTTCCGGAATATGTAAAAAATTCACTACATATTTATAATATGATAATTGAAATATAGCTAACGATTACGAGTATGTTTAATGTTTGATGAGTGGGTAAACCATAACCGGTGCCATATCTGTTTTCGTAACCATGTTATAGAACGTATTCGGAAGTATAGTCACATATATTCGTTAATATGAAACCAAATATCTGTTGATATATTAATTTAATCGTGTATGATGTTTCACATTCACTTACCTTCTTCCATCAATGTCAAAAATGTTGCTTTCCAGAATGCCCTACACAAATCAACCGATAAATGTGGACATATAATGATAAAAAAACGTAAGACTGTAAAATGACTCAAGCCGTTTGAAGAACAAAAACCGAGTGGTTGATATTTAGGTAAGACTGCTTCATAAAATTCATCCATACTCTCCATGTTATCATCAATGCCGGATCCATCAACATCCCAATCTCTTTCACATGGGGAATCTGTAAAAAATTCAATAAATATTTATATTATGATAATTTAAATACGAGTTTGTTTAATAGTTGATATTTAGGTAAACCTTCACCGTCACCGAATCGTATTCTGTGGTATATTCAAATATATTCGTTAATATGAAACCAAATATCCGTTAACATATTACTTTAACTGTTTATGTTATTCCACGTTCAGTTACCTTCTTCCATTGATTCCGAATCTGTTGCTTGCCTAAATCCCCTACACAAATCAACCGAACAATTGAGGACATATATTGATGAAAAACGAAAAAATTGAGGACAAATCAACCGTTGTTTGTTGATGAGAATATTGTATACTGAAAAAGATACACTTACTGTTAACTATTCCGGCGAAAATATGTTTAGTTCTTCCGGCGACAATGGAGTGTATGGCGTTTCAGCAAAACGTATCATCCATATAATTGATATTGCTTTGATCGATTTTGTTGATATTATTTGGAAGATTCTGTATATTGTAACTCCCTAAAATAGTGGAATAAGATCTCATTTATAATTTTTCTAAAATATTGTAATTGCCTTATTTTGGAGAGTGTATTACACATTCCAATGAGGAGAGTGTGCTGAATTTTTCATTGAATATTTATGTTAATTTTCAGCCTTTAGATTAATCAGATCAAGGGCTACTATTTGTTCTCATTGTACACTATAAGGGCTGTTTACATGGGAGTATGATTCTATATATATATATATATATATATATATATATATATATATATATATATATATATATATCTACATATTTTATCTCTCCCCTCCGATACCGATGTATATATATACCTATGTATATATGTCTAAAATTCCAAACCATTCAAAAACCTATTTATACTCTCACGTTTACCACTCTACAGTTCAAGTATAAGCAACTATACCTTCTCAAACTAAATCTACTCTTATATATTATTGATCATTATACCTTTACATATTTAATACACTTCTACATCTCTTACTATCTCCTATTCGTACATGTATATTTATTTATATACAAACATACTCCTATCTGCACACATATACTTATACACTTACTGTAAAACTGCTTAGTTCAACTCACATACCAATCTTCCCCCTTCGGACGCACTTCCACTGGAGCAGACGGAACAACCTACAGTCCGCTCTAACTCGCTCGTCGACCCGGTGCGGCTCGCGTCGTCCCCGGTTACAGTCTGCAGTAGACCTTGTGCGTTCGTATGCCGGCTCGAGTAGCTTCTCCCGCACGTCTTGGCGAGTCACTGAGTTACGGTGGTGCAGTCAAGGCGGCTGCTGGTTCCGGTTCGTTCTTCTCGGCGCAGAGGCTGGTTCCGGTTCGTTCTTCTCGGCGCAGGGGCTGGTTCTGCTTTGTTCTTCTCGGCGCAGGAGGCTGGTTCTGCTTCATGCTTCTCGGCGCAAGAGAGTGGCGAAGAGAGGCGTGTACTAGCCTCCGTGAACGCACACTGCGGAACTCCGACGGCTTGGCGGCGCAAGGCTCTGCAGTCGAGGGCGGTGAAGAGAGTAATGAGGAGGAAGAAGACGGTGGCTTACCAGGCTCCGGTGTTGCTTCTGCTGTTGCGGTCGATCGTACAGAGAGAGAGGAAGAGCAGCGGCAGGTGAGAAGAAATAGGTTAGGTTTAGATTAGGTTTAAACGTAATCAGATTAGGGTTAGGGTTAGTTTAAGGAGATGGGCTGGTGGGCTTGTAAATGGGCCTATTCTTCCTTTAAGAAACTAATCGTACGGATCGGTAGTTAATTTGCGGAAATAATTACGGAATTAAATTCCGTATTATGTAACTTCTTATTTTATTTTAGAGATGTGTAAATTATTATTATTATTTTTATTTTTATTTTAAAAGGTACGGAAATATCTCCGGTTACATCTTTTATTATTTTATGTGAACTAAGGTCGCATAAAATAATAAAATTTTAGATTCATTTTAACTTTATTTAAAGGTTAGAGGTTAGCGGATCGAAATCCGGAAAATTTCAGTATTGACGGAGTTTAAAAATTTTCAGTTATTACAGATTTGAATCCATACTTAGACCAAGTTGTAGGGTTTGCTTCCATAAGGTATGTCCAAGCAGCATCATCTAATTCTTTTACCTCGTTCATTGCATAGTTGAAATTCAACAACAGTTGTTGCTCTTGCAGCAGCCCATAGAGCATCCTTAAAACTCTTCCCATGAAATCTTTGCTTGAAATTATTGTATATATGCCTAACACATACTAGTGTCAGTTGTTGGAACAACCTCATGAAGAGCCTCAATTAAACCCTGCAATTACATAGAAATAAAAGGAAGAAATATGAAAATATTAAACTTAAATGAAAATATATAAGTAAAGCAATCACACTCACCTTTTGTCTATTTGAGATAAATGTGGGATTGTTTTCTCTAACATCTCTCATCAGAATCTCAATAAACCAGCCCCATGTTTCCTTTCTTTATGCTTCAACAACAACAAAAGCAATTGGAAAGATATTGTCATTCCCATATTTGCCAACTGCTACCTGAACAAGCCCTGTGTAAGCCCCTCTTAAATGGCACCCATCAATACCTATGATTGGCCTGCAACCCAACATAAACCCTCTCTAGCAAGCATCAAGGCACACATACAACCTTTGGAATAAGGGCTTTTCTGGATCATCTAGACAAACTTTCACACACACAGAGCTTCCTTCATTGTACTTCTTGAAAGTTGCAGCATAATCCCAAACCCTACCATATTGTAATCTAGAATCTCCTTGTGTCATTAGCATTGCCCTAAACCTAGCTCTCCTAGCCTGGTTATATGAGATCAGAATTCTATGATCTCTTTTCACTACAGCTATAAACCCTTACAATTTCCATTCTGGATCAGCTCTATAATGCTCAAGGTATTTGTTAGCTATCCACATTGAGGTTATCTTAGTGTTTCCATGTTGTCATCCACACTCATGCTTAGGGTTAAAACTCTTAAGCTGAAATGTACCATCTTTTCCCATTTTCCTAACACAAGCCCTGAACTTACAGAAAGTCTTTCCACACTTACACACTTTTCTAGCATGCTTCATAGGACAATCACACTTATTCTTACAATATACAGAGACTTTGGTTTTATCATTATGCAAATAGTAATAATCACCCCCATTCTCTATAGCATAATGCCTTAATGCTTTCCTAAATATATCATTAGACCCAAATCTCATCCCCACAATTAAACATATTTTTCTCTTGAAATCTACAATTGGATTAAACTCAGGATACCTTAAAGATGGTTTACCATCAGAATCTGTCACACTGTGCAAAATCATCAAAATCTAGTGATTTCTCATCAATAGAAACCTCATTCACGCCAACTTCTTTAGCTACATCACCAACATCACCAATAGTGGGATCAACATTATTCTCAAATAATTCATCATCTTCATCTTCACTGTCTTTGAAAGTGAATTCTTCACCTGAAGAAGAAGACTCCTCACCTAACACCTCTTCCCCATCTTCTGAACCTTCTTATGAACCTTCTTCATTTGAGCAATATCTTTCAATTGGTTCTTCACTAGAAGCATCCTCGACTAGGATTATGACATTAGATATAGGGGTTCTGGCATTAGATATTGGGCTCAGTGGGCAGTTTATGGATGAACTATGTTGGTTGAGGTTATTTTTTGGGGCCTTGGGGTCTCAAATAATGTGGGCTAGGCTCATCACCTTTAACAACATACAGGTGGACCAGTTTATCACTCCCAACACAACCAACCATTTTCTAAATGTCACTACCATCTCTCACAAATGTTAACTCATTATGTATGGTTTGACCTGGTTTAGAGTACCATATCTCTTTCAATTCCAACAACCCAACCTCTTCCTTTAACATTGTCTCTAAGACAATTTTGGACAGTAAATCAGGATCAACATTTGGGTACAAACATAAAATTTAGATTTCCTATAAAATATCTGATCATCATGCCCTGTGTAAAATTGTAAAATGTATCATCCATTAATTTTGTAATCAAACATTGTAAAATGTTTGATTATCAGTTATTTATGCATATTTAGTCCTCTTGATGTAAGATAGTTGATTAATTTTGCAATCAAACATTGTAAAATTGTAAAATGTATCATCCATTAATTTTGTAATCAAACATTGTAAAATTGTAAAATGTATCATCCATTAATTTTGTAATCAAACATTGTAAAATGTTCGTCATTCAAGCCATTAATCAAACATTCTCCATATTTAGTCCTCTCGATGTCTTGTCTTCAATCCATTCTTCATCCTCAACATTCTCCTTCAATCGAGTATTCAACGGTCGTTTTCAACAAGTATAAGTTACCAATTGCTTCAAAGGATTATCAAAATCTCGAATCGAATATCTTCAGTCGCCATAACCATGTATGATATCTTCGTCGATTGTACACAAGTTTGAAGAAAACCACTTTTTTGTACCCATACATATTCGAAATTACTTTGTAACCCATCAATCGATTTGAATGCTTGTTAAAGACTGATTATGTACATATGTTGCTGCAAAAATGTTAGTGACTAACTATATATGTACCAAATATGTAGTTTGTGTACATTTGGATATGAGTTTGATGATACATAGACATATTTTGTGTGTACATATAACATGTTGTCGATTAGAGTATGTACAGTATAACAAAATATGTTATAATACATACTTTTGTTTGTGTTTGCATGTACATATGTTTGCAGTCTCTAGTGATTATGTACATATGTTGATGCGAAAATGTTACTGACTAACTATATATGTACATATGTTTGTAGTCTCTAGCGATTATGTACATATGTTGCTGCGAAAATCTGATCAAGATTGATTCAATATCGTCGCCATGGATGAACACAAGTTGGATTAACAACCGTCTGTTACGAAAATTCCGGAAATGACGAACAAAAGGAAGAAAGTCTGATTTCCTTAATAAATGGAGAGAGAAAGATATTTACTTTCCCGTTTTGTAATAATTAGTTGTTTAATAAATGGAGAGAGAAAAATATTCTAATTTCCTTAATTTCCTTCTTTTATTTTAATAAATCTTTTTTATATAATCTGAAGGGGCCTATTTTGTACACAATTTTAACTTGGGCCCTTTGTATGCTCATGTTACAAAATCTACATACTCTCCCATTTTACCCTTAATTATATGATTTACCCAATTTTGATTTATCCAAATTATCCAATTTCGTGAGTTTCAAACATTGACTCACAGTCCCACCCCATATCACTAGTTGGACTAATTGAATCTCACTGTTTTTTTTTAAGTTAAACTTCAATGTTAATTACTCAAGTCGGATATCCTTAATTATCTATTTTAATCATCCAAGTTTTGTAACACACAATTTCCGCAATACCCAATTTCCGTAATATTCAATTTTCGTAATACCCAACTTTCGTTATATCCAATCTCAATATCCAATTTTTGCACCATAGAAGCAACAATTTATTAAGAAATTGCGGCGACGAGACAATTCCAGCAAGAAGCGGCGGCGGTTATGAAGAGGAGAAAATTTGTGAGAGAATGACGTGAAGTGTAGAGGTAGAGATGAGAATAAAGAAACGGAAGAGAATGACGTGAAACGTTAATTTAGGGATATTGATTATTAAATAGGATTATACCTTATTTATTTTAACTATGTAAAATATATTAATTGAGGAGGGCTTAGTTTGTATATATATATGATACAAAAAGGCCTTATCAACTCAAATATTTCAGAATATACAGGCCGGGATACGGGTATGTTTTGTCCCGTTCCGTATATACTAAACTTTTAACTTAAAATATAAATAAAACAAAATCCCTAAGGTAAAAAAAGATAGTTGTTCAATACAAATTTGTTAATTATGCATGCCCAAATTTACAAATAATCAAAAGTCAATACAAATCTGTTAATTATGCATGCCCAAATTTTGTTACGATTTGTACTTTTATTTTGAATTTTAAAAAAAAGTTAATTATATTTTGAGGAGATTATATAAGAGTGAATCGATTAAGTATGCTTTTTTTTTTTTTTGGTCTAGTGTAGCGTCAAACAAACTTTTTTGTTTATTAATCTAAGTTCTAATTCACTTCCTTTAATCATGTGTTTTTAGATTTAAAAATAATCTTAAAATAACAAGGGTATAGTTTCTATCATCGATACAAAAAAAACCTTATTAGACAAATCTTCTCATTGTGTAATACATTATTATGGATTATTGAAAATATAATATTTTCGTTTTAAGCATTATATACACAAATATTATTGTGTGTAAATCGTAAAGTTTAAACACTGTAAACAATTATTGATTAAGCGGGATCGGTCCCGTCTCATCCCGTTCCCGTCCTAACCGGGATAGGACTCAACGAATTCATTTAAGGCCACAAGGTCAGTCCCAGTCCTATCACATGTATAATAGTCAAAACGGGATGAGATGATCTCAATTCCGTCAGATCTCGTACCCGCCTTTAGTCTAATTTGACAGCTTGGCATTCCAGCCCGAGTCCTACAACCGAAAAAACAAGATGATGTGAACACAAAAATTTGGTATGTCTATCCATCTAGATACAGTCAAACTAAAAAATCCGTTCGGGTCGATAGTCCGGCCCGGATAAACTAAATATTAAAAAAATGTTAAATTATTTTTTTAGTATATTTTTTAACCAAATCTTCACTAAGGGCTCGTTTGGAAGCACCGGGAATCATTCCCGGTAACGAAATGATTCCGAATCAATAAAAAACTACGTTTGGTTAGAGGTCTTTTAACACATAAAGTAATCTCATCCATTCCATTTCCTTTCTCTACCCTTATTCGATTCCATTCCGTTTTCATTCCACCGCTCCAACCAAACGGACACTAAATCTATAAACTTTGATCTGTTAAAACAAATCAAATGAGTAAATTAAACCAAGACAAATAGACGAGATATTTTATCACTAAAAGGTGACATGTGGCGATATACCAAAGTAACTTACAAATAAGCGATATGTATATTTAAATGACGTGATTGTACGAGACATTTTCGGTTATCCCCTCCGATAATTTTATAAATGTTTGAACCGAATTCGATTCGAGAGTACTTGGATATCCGAAACATTTATCTGATCGGATATCCGATCTGAGTATATAATATATATTACTAGCCCGTCGGATATATCCGATCCGATTCTTTTTTCTCAAAACCTCGATCCGTATACTATATGAAAAATATTTTCAAATCGAACCCGGATCACCAAATACCAGATTTTTTTGAATTTTTTCGAATCCAATCTTCAAATTAGATGGATCCGATATTTTTACTCACCCGGTTAATAGGTGTGATTTTGTGTCGGAACTCGTATTCGCACGGTTCAAGATTTAGGTATTGCACGACTCATTCGCAAAGCGTGAACGTGAGGCCACGGTCACGCTTTGCGAATGAGTGAAAGGGTCACGCATTCGCAATGCGTGACCGTCACGGTCACGCATTGCGAATGCGTGACCCTTTATGCCCTAAAAGCGCTTACGGAATGAGATCCCGTAAGCGCTTTCATTCAAAAAAAAAAATTTCGGAAACAGCGACGGCGACGAAGGAAGGCCATAAGCCGAATCAAGCACCATTTAATACAAAATCAGCAATGGACAAAGACGGTAACGAAGGAAGGCCATTTCAGAAGCGGAAACACGACCCGAGAGAGGTATCGTTTGATTTTTGTTCGGTTTTTACTCGGTTTTCGTTTTTCACTTTTCGGTTCGTAATTGAGCATGAAATGGACATGAATAGGTTAGATTGTTGTTGAATTAGTTAGTTTTAGGTTGATTGAAGAGAGATTGTTGAATTAGTGGAATATGGAGCTTCGACAGTCCGCCTTCAATGGCGGACTGTCGAAGAAGATGAACAGTGCTCCCACGGTCACGCATTGCGAAACCGTGGAGCCACTGTTCATCCTTTAATGCATTCCAATACATATAATTAATTTAAAAAAATTAATTTAATTAAAGAATAATAAATACAAATTAAATTAAATAAAAATATATTTATTTAATTTAATTGTAATATATTAAATATATTAAATTAGTTTATCCATTTTAATTTAAAATAAAATGGATTAAAAATATTATATTAAATATATTAACATTATATAATCTTAATTCATGTATATTAATTCAAAATAAATGGAATAAAAATATATCTAATTAATTTAATTGTAATATATTAAATATATTAAATTAGTTTATCCATTATAATTTAAAATAAAATGGATTAGAAATATTGTATTAAATATATTAATATTATATAATCTTAATTAATGTATATTAATTCATAATAAATGGAATAAAAATATATCTAATTAATTTAATTGTAATATATTAACGGAAACTAAATAAAAGAAAATGGAATTAGTTTATTAAATTAGTTTATCCATTTTAATATAAAATAAAATGGATTAAAAATATATAAAATAAAATAGATTAAAAATATATTAAATTAAAATTTCTACCTTTACTTTTTTTCCCTAATTTTATTTATGTAATTATAATTTATTTAATTTCCTTTAGTTTCTTTTAAATTCAATTTAAATGAAAGTAAAGGAAACTAAATAAAAGAAAATTAATTAAATTGGCCTGTAATATCAAATATAGATATTACAGGCCATGCAGAGACATAGACGGAGGCGTCCCACGGCCTCGGCTCGTAGAGATGGTCTCGCCACCGCGAGGGCTACGATGGGGAGGAGGTCCCAGGTAGTTGGTTCGGCTGCCGACACACCACCACCACAGCAGCCACAGAGACCATGCATCTCAGATGCATCTCCGGCTCTCCCTCGGGAGGTTCTTCCACCACCGACATATGGATCTGACTCGGACCAGGATGTGGCCCGTCCTTCTGTACAGGCAGGGGAGATAGATCCCACAGCTGGCGAGCGTGTTGATACTACTACTGACGAGCAGGTTGAGCCACCTACTGATATTACTGCTGACGAGCACATGGAGACAGCTATGATAGCATGAATTATAGTCTATATTTTGGGGTTTGTTTGGACGTTTTATCTTTCATAACATGCATATTTGTATGTATATTATGTGATTATATTACCATTTCATCTACCTTTGCAAGAATCGAGGTCTACACCTAGTTTTGCTGTAATTGTAGGTAAAATGGCACGTTTTGCATCAAAAGGAACGAAAGGAGCTAGGGAGTCATTGGAGCTACATTGAGGAACATAAGGAACCATCCAGGAAGCATAGCCATGGATTAAAGATTCACTTTGGACCAGTTTTGAGAGGTTTCACATTCAGTTGAGACTCACCTCGGTTGACTAGAGATTCATCTCGACCGAGGTGATCCAGAGATGCCGACTCGACCGAGGCGAATACCTAGGACGCGGCGAGAATATTTTATTCTTGGCTGAGATATTTTATCTTTGGAAAGTGATCTTATATTTTTGGGCTTGGCTCCTGGAAGGAAGAAGATCTTATATTTTACCTATTTTTATGGGAGAAGATCTTTCTAAGATATTTTATCTTTGGAGGGTTATTTTCCTATAAAAAGGGTTGGATTTCCACAAATCCAGGAGGTCGCATACCACAAATCCACATCCCGCTTACGGCTGATCACGCAGCAGCCATACTCCAATTTGGAGATTTGAAGAACCTTTTTGAAGGTTGAAGGAAGATTGAAGATCGTAGCTTTTATAGCTTTTTGGAGGGTTTTGTAAGATTGTCTTTGATTCCCTTCCTTGTTGTCTTCTCTTGTTGGATTGCTATCCAAGGAACGCTTTTGTGTGATATTTGATTCAGTTATTGAAGTCTTTTCATTAAATTCTTCTTGTTCAAATATTCACCTTCTTCCCATATATTTGATTAATACTTTCATAATGATGATGAGTGGCTAATTTCCTTGTGTGATTTTAGGGTGATTGGCTGAAGGTTGTGGGAAAAACAATGATAGAATAATCTTAGATTCCAGTAGGACCCTGAAAGTTCGAGTCTTTAACCTTAACCCTAAGCATCTCGTTCAGTCGATGAACATCTCGGCCGGGGTGGAATTTGGCTGACCGAGGTGACTTATCTGATCTGAAACTGAGAGCTAAGTGTTAGAGTTTGCCAAATCCTATTCTTATTACACCTTTCCTGGTTCAAAGCAAGCTTAGGATGAGACTTACCCGGTAATTCCTTAGTTTGTGTACTTAAGATCATAAGTGTAGGTAGTAAAAGTTTATCCTTTATTGGGGTTTGAGTGTGCTTCCATCCCATCTTTGTGAGTTAGCCTGAGACTTAACCGGTAAAGGTTGATTCTATCCCCTTAGATGGTGTGTTAGTTTGAAGTTATAGTTCTTTATCTTAATTCCTTGAGACTTACCCGGTAATAGGAGTTACGGTTTTGGATTAGTGAGTAGTGAGACTTACCCGGTGATCTATTCCACTTTAGTAACACATTCCCTATGCAAAAATCTCAGCTTTGTCCGCTTATCTTTAGATCTTGAGTTGGAACCACAACTAGATGCTTTGATCCCTAGAATCGCATGTTTGTTTTATTGACTTCTTATTTTGATTGTTTTAATTGCTCTTGTGGTTAGTATTCACGAAGCTTACCGTTATTGACTTTGTTTCACCGAGTCCCTGTGATCGACCCCTGGAATTCCTTGCTTTTACTACGATTGACCCGTACACTGCGGGTTCGCATCCTTGTTTTAAGCTTAAGTCTAGGGTTATAAATTTAAAGCTTGCACACACCGTTTGGAGCGAACAAGTTTTTGGCGCCGTTATCGGGGACTTGGTCTAGACCAAGCCGGTACGGTTTGCTCTTGGGGCACTTGCCCCCGTGTCTTCTAACCACTCTACTTGAGTGACTTTTGCAGGTTCTTTCTTAGGTATATGCGAAGAACCCACACTGGGAAGGAAATCGTTCCTTACAATCCCGAACCATAAAAGACATACAAGTGACGCTTAAGAGAAGCGAAGATGGCCCAACAAGACAACCGCGATCTTGAGGCCGAATTGAAAGAGGCGTTAGAGCTGCTACGCCTCAGCAGGGAAGAACTAAGGCGAGAGAAGGAAGAAACTCGCACCAGAACTGAAGCAATCGAAGCAGATATGGCAGCCATACGAGACCAGATTCTACTTCGACCGAGGGAAGATCCAGCTGCTGACCCTCGACCGATGCAGGTCCCAGCTGCTGATCCTCGACCGAGGCAGGTTCCTATACCTGACGTCCCGGCCGATGTACTTCCACCACGGATGCCAGTCCGAAACGTTCTTCTTGCAGGAATCCCACAAACCCTAGGTCAAAGAATGGACCCTAATCAACAACTGAGGCGTCCAGGAGTTAACCTAGGAGATCCGGCGGACCATGATTATGAACTTCGACCGCAAGTTCTATCCATGATTCGCCAATGCCAGTTCGGAGGGCTAGAGAAGGAATCGCCACATCAACATCTTCAAAACTACGAGATCTTGATGGAAACCTTGAGACCTCCGAGAATTGAAAACAACAACTACAAGGATATTCTTTTGGATTGCCCCCTCAAAAACTGCTGAAATGAGAGGAAAGATCAACGCTTTCATTATGAAGGACAAGGAGAGTTTGTCCAAGTCATAGGAGCGGTTCAAGGATATTCTTTTGGATTGCCCACATCATGGGATTCCAAAGCTAGAGTTATTGAAAATTTACTTCAAGGGGCTGGACGGGAGCACCCAGTTCAATCTCCAACTACTCTCCGCCGGTACCTTCATGGACATGGCGATTGACGAGGCTTGGGACTTCATCGAGAAGCAAGCCTTGCATATGGAGAAGTACACCCACCAAGGAGCTGAAGGTGGAGTTAAAAGAGTCAACTTTCAAGAGACCCAATCCAACAACAATCAACTCACGTCCTTGAAAAATGACGTGAAGCAATTGAAGGAACTCTTGGTTGCTCAAACCAAGAAGGAAGAGCAAGGACAAAGGAACAACAACAACGGTTCCCGGAACAACAATTACAACAACAACAATAGATGGTCCAATAGCAACAACTGGAGGGTGAGCAACCAAAATAACGGTAACAACCATTCAAACTCCAACTCTAACGATTCCTCTAACCCTTTCCTCTCTTCCCCTTCTTCTTCTTCTTCTTCTACTCCATTGAAAAGCCAAGGGCAAGGATCAAGTTCGTCTCTGCCAGAAAAGAAAGACGCAGTTCTGGAGGCTATATTGATCAAGCTTAGTGCTATGGAGACTTCTATGACTTCATTTTCAAGGGCCCAAAAGTCCTTCGAACAACAACTTGCAAGTAGGGCGAATGAAGCGCCAAGAGATCCAGGGAAGCTTCCAGCAAAGACGGAAAGCAACCCTAAGGGCCAGTGCATGGCCATAACGACGAGGAGTGGACTCAAGACTGCAGATCCAGTACCTCGTTCGACGCAGACCACCTCGGTCCAGATCCAGTCGAAGAACACCTCGACCGAGATGCCTACCGAGGCGGAGCCACAGAAAGCGGAGGGGAAAACTGAAGTTTATGTTCCACCTTCTGCATACAAACCACCACTTCCATTCCCCCAGTCAAGGGCCAGAGCACATCTAGACAAGCACTTTGGTAAGTTTCTTGACTTGATGAATAAGCTGCATATTAACATTCCTTTCCTTGATGCTATTCTAGGTATGCCCGCTTATGGGAAGTTCTTAAAGGAGATCCTATCAAGGAAAAGGAAATTGGAAGACTTTGGTGAAGTTAGGATGACATCTAAATCTCGGAGCTTATTAAGATCATGAAGGAGAAGATGCCACCTAAGTTGAGAGATCCCGGCTCATTTAGCATTCCCATTCAAGTTGGGGATGTCACTTGTGAAGCCCTTTGTGATCTAGGAGCCAGCGTGAGGATCATTCCGCTGGAGCTATGTATGAAGATCGGACTTGGAGAGCCCAAGCCGGTCAAGATTCGACTTTATATGGCGGATCGCTCCATCACCCATCCCGTGGGCATCTTGGAGGACGTTTCGGTCAAGTTAAGTAATTTCTATCTACCTATAGATTTTGTTGTACTTGACATTCCCACAGATTATCCTGTTCCTATTATTCTCGGGAGGCCATTTCTAGCAACTTCGGGTTGCAACGTGGATTGCAAGAACGCCAAGTTGAAATTCAACATTGGTGGCGATGAGGTGGAGTTCGCACTACTTGCAGCCATGAAAGGGGAGCAGCTAACTGATGATATCTTCAACATTTACGATGAAGAAGAATCAAGAGGATTGGTGAGCTCTATCCTTATTAACGATCCACTCGAAAGAGTTATTAGCTTCAGTTTAATGGAGGAAGGTATAGATGCTTCTTGCGATGTAGATATACGGAGCTTAAAGGCGCTGGAAGAGGATCCAGGTGCAAGAACTGAGAAGCTAATCCAGGAGACGAAGATCTCCAGTTTCGGTTCCAGTTGCAGTACCTCGACCGAGGCACTTCCTGGACTGAGCGAGGCGACTGAAGAACATCTCGGTCAACGCCTCTGCGCCTCGACCGAGGTCGATGGCGAGATGATGTCAATTGAGACTACTGAGAATCATAAACTTCTTACTCCCTTCTCTGACATTCATCCTCAGTTGGTGGAACATTCCATCCACCAACTTTCTGATAAAAACGGACCTTGGTATGCTGATATTGTGAATTATCTTGTTTGCCAGGAAACACCACCCGGATTGACGTACTCTCAAAAGAAGAGATTCTTCAAGGAAGTACGACATTATTACTGGGACGAGCCGCTGCTATTCAAGCGTGGACCGGATGGGATGCTTCGAAGATGCATTCCGGAAGATGAAGTTAATAGCGTCATACGGCATTGCCATTCACTTCCTTGTGGAGGACATGCTAGTACCGATAAAATATGCGCTAAGGTATTACGTTCCGGTTTCTTTTGGCCTACATTATTTAAAGATGTACAAGCTTTTGTTGTCTCTTGTGATGCATGCCAAAGAACAGGAAATTTATCAAGGAGGAACGAGATGCCACTTAATAACATCCAGGAGGTGGAAATCTTCGATGTATGGGGGATTGACTTCATGGGACCTTTCCCATCCTCCGGAGGAAACCTCTATATCCTTCTTGCAGTTGATTACGTCTCTAGATGGGTTGAAGCCATTGCCTCTCCCACTAATGACGCCAAGGTGGTTGTGAAGTTCCTAAACAGGACCATCTTCCCACGGTTTGGAACTCCACGCATCATCATCAGCGATGGAGGAACACATTTCATCAACCGGAAGTTCAAAGCACTTCTATCGAAGTATGAGGTAACCCACAAGGTATCAACTGCTTATCACCCTCAAACTAGTGGACAGGTCGAGATCTCGAATAGAGAAATCAAAGCAATTTTGGAGAAGACCGTCTCTAGAACGAGGAAGGATTGGTCCATGAAATTGGACGATGCTCTTTGGGCGTATAGGACCGCATTTAAGACTCCCATAGGTACCACCCCTTATAATTTGGTATATGGAAAGTCTTGCCATTTGCCCGTTGAATTGGAACACAAAGCGTATTGGGCGATCAAATGGTTGAACTTCGACATTAAGGAGGCCGGCGAGAAGCGACTATTGGAACTCAACGAGCTGGAAGAGCTGCGTTTGAACGCCTATGAGAATGCCAAAATCTATAAGGAAAGGACGAAGAGATGGCATGACAAGCGTATCATCCCAAAGGAGCTTAACGAAGGAGACTTAGTTCTACTCTTCAACTCCCGCCTCCGCCTTTTTCCAGGTAAGTTGAAATCAAGATGGACCGGACCTTATGTTGTGAAACATGTTTTTCCTCATGGTGCAGTTGAGATATGGGGCGATACTAGCGGAAGTTTCAAGGTCAACGGTCATAGACTTAAGAAGTACCAACCGGAAACTCCGGTTGAGGAGGTTGCACCGATATACCTCATTTGATGACGCATTGTGATCCAGCTAGCGACCTTAAACCAAGCGCTTCTTGGGAGGCAACCCAAGGTATTGTTTTCTTGTCCCTTTTTCTAGTTTAGCTTAGATAGTTGCTTTTGCTTTGTTTTGTTTGTTTTTGGCGTCCTAGACAGATAACAGGTTACAGCTAAGGAAGAAGAACCAATCAGGAGCATAACTGGAAGCATAGAAGTTCGAGAATTCGAGAAGACGAAGTTTGACTGAGACACCTCGGTCCAGTCGAGGCCACCTCGACCGAGTTGATTCTTGAGCAACCGAGGCGACTAGGGTTTCTGCAGAACCACCTCGGTCCGTACCACCTCGGTCCAGTCGAGACCATCTCGACCGAGGTGACAGCAATTCCAGGAACAGTATAAAAAGGGAAAACATTTCTTTTTCACTTTTTTACCCTCTTCAACTCGACCGCGGCGCCTCTCCACCTCGCTTCCACGAATCTTGCTTGTTTTCGAAGATTTCCGCTTCCAAACTACGATTGAAGGGTAGAGGATCCCATTGCAAGTACAAAACTGCGAAGAAATCGAACGAATCGACCGAAACGAGGTAAAAACAGTCGAAACCCTAACTCGTTCATTCGTTTCGATTTGGGCTTTGGTTGCCCTTGCATCTGCTGAGAAAAGGCTTAAGTACCCCATAGGAAACAATTGTAGTGATTTTTGGGGGAAAAGAACTGGATTTCTGAGAGTTAAATCGCGAACTGCTTCCGCCTCGGTCCAGTCGAACTGCGCCTCGGCCGAGGTGATTTCTGAGAATTGTCAATGACCGAGGTGACCTGACAGTAAGATATTTTTGAAGATGAGTTCTGACAGATTGCTTGCCATTAGGGATATATCCTCTCCTTCCCCTTCCTCCTCTTCTTCCCGACCTTACCGCCCGGTGATTCATGAGCGACACCGGGTGGATTATAACCGTATAGCTAGCCGTCCAGTGATTGCACCACGTTTCCTGGACGTGTCCGCTTTTGATTGCCTAGGGGTCGATGGAGACCTTAGGAGGATGATTACCACAGTTGGGCTGGATCAGTTTACTGAGATCCAAGCCCCAGCCTACTTGGAGCCGACCTTAGAGTTCGTTAGCTCCTTCACCTACCTTCCCACAGAGCAGTCTGTGAAGTACCGGTTGATGAACCCGAACTTCTTAGTGCCGCTCGAGGTTTGGAGAGACATCTTCGGCTTTCCTGAGCCCACCGCCACTGACTTCCCTTCCCGATCTGTAGCTAGGGAGTTCTGGGGGCAGATAGCCCATATTGTTGAGCATGCAGACAGATGGCGTTCTGGAGATTCCAGGGAGAGAGTCATCTTCCACCTAGCCTTTAGGTTAGCCCATAGGATATTCAGCGAGACACTTCTGGCGCGTACTGAGACGCCCCAAAAGATCCGACAGGGCGAGCTTTTCAGTCTGTACTGTATGGTTACGGGGGGTTTCCCAGACTTTGGCTTGATCTTGGCAGAGGACTTGCACAAGATCAAGGCCAAAGCGAAGAGAGACATCTGTTGCGGAGGGATTGTCACCCACATATCTGCTTTTCATGACATGGACCTCAGTGCCTGTACGATGGTGGCGGCTCCGAAGCCGCTTGGATTGCAGGAGATGATCACTTGGAGGATTCTCGTCCCCCGAGGTTTGACTACTCCAAATGTGGCTATGCCGTGGGAGCTGACTGCGCCACAGGGGATCCGATGGTCTGCCCAGTTCACCGTTTATGACCCGCATTATTGGCAAACAGCTTGGGCTCCACTGATGGAGGATTATAGGGAGGCAACAGCTGCCCCAGCTGAGGAGGAGGAGGCTGATGACGAGGATACAGTGGACGAGAGAGATGGTGGAGTCCCGATGGATACAGGGACAGATACTACAGGGACGAGCGCGCCACCGATTATAGATCTGGACGATGACACTGAGGCTGAGGCTGAGCCTGCACCTGCTGCATCACCTGCTAGATCTGCTAGGCGTAGGACACGCCGTCATAGAGATTCAGAGGCTCATCGTCGGATCGATGATCTGACAGATCAGATGATAGATTCTTATGCTGCCCTCACTGTGGACATGCATGAGAGATTTGCTGCCCAGCACCGACAGATTGACAGCTGGACTCATCAGATGTTAGAGGGGCAGCACTATCAGCGCAGGATGATGGAGATACAGTTCCAGCAGACTATGGGTTATCCATTCGACCCATCCCAGTATCCATACGTGCCACCACCACCACCACCACCGGATCACGACTATTGAGGAGCTGCAGGATTTTCTTTATTATATTTTTATGCAGTTCAACTATTTATCCGGTGAGTACTCTTTTTTCTAGACTTATATTGACCCACTGGGACAGTGTGTCCCAAGTATGGGGTATTTGTTGTACTTATTTGATGACGACTTGGTGTACTTATTTGATTACTTTGATGTATGATTACTTTATCGGATATTTCATGTTTATGCTCCACTTCTGCATTTATATGTTTTTCCGAGAGTGCATGCATATTTACAGGTTATTTGATTGAGAAAAACGTCGAAACTGAAAAAAAAATGGTTTTAAAAATTTTTTTTGACCTCGACCGAGTCAGTCTTGGCCAAACGAGGCGTTTCACCTCGGTTGACCCAGGAACACCTCGACCGAGGTGGGTTAACTGAGAGTTTTCGAAAATTATTTTTGTGTTGCTTATCTGGATATGACCTCAGTGAAGATCTTGTTTACTGACTGGTTTTGAAATCTTTATATGTTTGAAAGGTTTTATAATATGTTTAAGTTGCTAAATGCTTTGTTTGAAATTAATGGCATGTTTAATACTTTGTTTTTATCTAAATTATGTTGAATTTGAAGGTTGACACCACATTATGAGTTCTCTCACTTTCTTCCTGGAAAGACCAAGGCAATTCATTCTTCTCTCTTCTTCTTCTTGATCATGCTTAGCCCCTCATATACATTTTGCCTCCCTTTACCTATCCGGGAATTTGGAAGCAAGCGAAATGGTGAAAGCAAGTGAAGTTAAAGTTGAGAAGTTGGCTGGAAGTGAAAGTGTTAGAAAGAAAGAAATAGGTTTGGGGAAGTCAATCATGAAGATGAGTAACTCGGCACCATTCACATAGCCGGGTGTTTGTGTCTTGCCAAAGTCGGATTGAGCGATATTCCTAACGGGTCATGGTATGTGCATCAAGGGTTTGATGCATCTCAAGAAATTGATTATTGCTGATTTCCTAGGCTTCGGTTATTGTGCACCTCTGTCCGTGCATCCCAAAAAGTAAAGAAAAAAGAAAAGTGTGAAATAAGCAAAGCTTATTGGTGGAAGATGTTGCAAGTCAAAGTGAAAGTGAAGTTCATCCTTTTCCCGGATTCTAGCACCACATTACCTTACATACATCCCTACCCTACACGTTTCTTGACCTTTTCTTTTGGGAAGTCCTTGAGACCTTGAGCTTGTTGATTGACTTAGTGGTTTAAACTGGATTATACATGATTAATTTTGATAATAATGACTTATTATGCATTCTATGATTTTATGCAAAGATGAACAACTTTCCTATATTTATAAAATGTTTTGATCATATATTGATTTTAAATTCCATGAAGTATTCTCTTAGAGTGATCTATGATTGTTGCACACCATAAAATGTTTTTGAAAGACTTTTCATTGATTTTTATGACTAATAATCCATTCTATCTTGTCTTCTATATGCGGAACTTGCTTGGGGACAAGCAAGGGCTAAGTATGGGGTATTTTGATAGCATGAATTATAGTCTATATTTTGGGGTTTGTTTGGACGTTTTATCTTTCATAACCTGCATATTTGTATGTATATTATGTGATTATATTACCATTTCATCTACCTTTGCAAGAATCGAGGTCTACACCTAGTTTTGCTGTAATTGTAGGTAAAATGGCACGTTTTGCATCAAAAGGAATGAAAGGAGCTAGGGAATCATTGGAGCTACATTGAGGAGCATAAGAAACCATCCAAGAAGCATAGCCATAGATTAAAGATTCACTTTGGACCAGTTTTGAGAGGTTTCACATTCAGTTGAGACTCACCTCGGTTGACTAGAGATTCATCTCGACCGAGGTGATCCAGAGACGCCGACTCGACCGAGGCGAATACCTAGGACGCGGCGAGAATATTTTATTCTTGGCTGAGATATTTTATCTTTGGAAAGTGATCTTATATTTTTGGACTTGACTCCTGGAAGGAAGAAGATTTTATATTTTACCTATTTTTATGGGAGAAGATCTTTCTAAGATATTTTATCTTTGGAGGGTTATTTTCCTATAAAAAGGGTTGGATTTCTACAATTCCAGGAGGTCGCATACCACAAATCCACATCCCGCTTACGGCTGATCACGCAGCAGCCATACTCCAATTTGGAGATTTGAAGAATCTTTTTGAAGGTTGAAGGAAGATTGAAGATCGTAGCTTTTATAGCTTTTTGGAGGGTTTTGTAAGATTGTCTTTGATTCCCTTCCTTGTTGTCTTCTCTTGTTGGATTGCTATCCAAGGAACAATTTTGTGTGATATTTGATTCAGTTATTGAAGTCTTTACATTAAATTCTTCTTGTTCAAATATTCACCTTCTTCCCATATATTTGATTAATACTTTCATAATGATGATGAGTGGCTAATTTCCTTGTGTGATTTTAGGGTGATTGGCTGAAGGTTGTAGGAAAAACAATGATAGAATAATCTTAGATTCCAGTAGGACCCTGAAAGTTCGAGTCTTTAACCTTAACCCTAAGCATCTCGATCAGTCGATGAACATCTCGGCCGGGGTGGAATTTGGCTGACCGAGGTGACTTATCTGATCCGAAACTGAGAGCTAAGTGTTAGAGTTTGCCAAATCCTATTCTTATTACACCTTTCCTGGTTCAAAGCAAGCTTAGGATGAGACTTACCCGGTAATTCCTTAGTTTGTGTACTTAAGATCATAAGTGTAGGTAGTAAAAGTTTATCCTTTATTGGGGTTTGAGTGTGCTTCCATCCCATCTTTGTGAGTTAGCCTGAGACTTACCCGGTAAAGGTTGATTCTATCCCCTTAGATGGTGTGTTAGTTTGAGGTTATAGTTCTTTATCTTAATTCCTTGAGACTTACCCGGTAATAGGAGTTACGGTTTTGGATTAGTGAGTAGAGAGACTTACCCGGTGATCTATTCCACTTTAGTAACACCTTCCCTATGCAAAAATCTCAGCTTTGTCCGCTTATCTTTAGATCTTGAGTTGGAACCACAACTAGATGCTTTGATCCCTAGAATCGCATGTTTGTTTTATTGACTTCTTATTTTGATTGTTTTAATTGCTCTTGTGGTTAGTATTCACGAAGCTTACCGTTATTGACTTTGTTTCACCGAGTCCTTGTGATCGACCCCTGGAATTCCTTGCTTTTACTACGATTGACCCGTACACTGCGGGTTCGCATCCTTGTTTTAAGCTTAAGTCTAGGGTTATAAATTTAAAGCTTGCACACACCGTTTGGAGCGAACAAGCTACAGATATTCCTGCTGAGGAGCAGGTAGAGCCACCGGTTGGCGATCATACCGAGCAGCGAGATTTTGACTTTGATGCTCCAGCTGCAGATCCTGTAGTACCGCCGCAGCAGGAGCCATTTGTACCGGCTGATCGAGGCCGTGTAGTTGCTGATACAGGGGCACCATTGATCAGCGATGTGCTCACTTGCTATGCCGGACACCGTGCTCGAGGTGTCTGGATGGGAGAGGTAGATAACTAATCACAATCACAACACATTATCTTACAAAAACTAAATTAATAAAACGTTTAATTGAATATTCGTTGTGTTATGAAGGAGGATTACAGGAGGCCGATGACAGCTTTACGGCGGATAGAGCACATTCAGACGCTCAGTAGATGGATTTCCGACGCTGATAGAGCGGACCCCACTTCCTGGTTTGCTTTAGCATCTCAAAGTGGATTGATGGGTTTGCTAGACATCTCGTTTGCTGGAGTTGACCACGCCCTCATACATGCATTTGTGGAGCGCTGGCATCCAGAGACTAGCAGCTTCCATCTACCTTGGGGTGAGATGACCATCACACTGCACGATGTAGCCGTCATCCTAGGCATTAGGATTGATGGAGAGGCCATGGTCACACCTATGCTGGCACGAGAGAGGGTTAGGTGGCTGAGTGATACATTTCACATATCAGAGGTGGAGGCTAGGAGTCACCAGACAGCTCTACCAGTGGACTTGTTGAGGACTGCGTATGATGCCATTTGGCGCGACCCAGCTACCCCAGCTGAGGAGGTGGCTTCTGTATTTCTTCTTTTCTTTTTAGGCTCATCCTTGTTCGTCGATAAATCGACGAACAAGATTCGATCTTGGTTGATCGACTTGGTGCGAGACCATGGCCGGACTGGAGACTATGCTTGGGGCACCGGCGTGTTAGCGTACTTTTACTCGTACGTATAACTATCACTCTACTTCAATACCTAATAAATTCTTATTGTTACTGTTATGATAAAATGACAAATCTGGACTTTACCTACAGTATGTTGGGCGATGCCTCACGACTGAAGGTGAAGACGATAGGAGGATGTACATCACTTCTACATGTGAGAACTTTCATTGTAATTAGTCACTTTAGATAAGAACTTTCATTTGTTATTCTTACTAATAACATCTTTCATTTACTTTAATATTTACAGTTCTGGATCTATGCCCACTTCCTGTCCTTGGGTTGTTCAGCGGCAGAGGATCCAAGACGTCATGGATCGGCCATATGGGCTTCTAGACTGTCTGTTCCGAGGACACCAGCACCCACTCTTGAGAGGCTGAGATCCTTGCGCTCACAGTTAGATCAGATGAGAGCGGAGGACATCAAGTTCATGCCATATAGCGATAGAGTGTTAGATTTTGAGGGCGAGTTTGCTGTATCGACGTACCGAGGGACGATCCAGATAGGAGATATCATCGAGGCATACATGCCGGATCGAGTCCTCCGACAGTTTGGGTACATTCAGACGATCCCACTTCAGAGGATTGTCCCTTATTTGGAGCAACGCCCCGCTTCTGGCAGTAGAGGGTATAGGGTGAGATTTCATGGCGCAGATGATCGTTGGGCTGCTAGACACGAGGAGGCGAGCAGATTTGCGCTTCAGGGTCAGACTAGGGCCCCTTTACCATGGACAGTATCTCAGGACTACATGTCCTGGTTTAGCGAGTGGTGCCATCCATTTCTCCTTCCTGGCTCAGCTATGCAGTCTCCACCGGTAGATCGTCCTCCTCCGGTCCCTGTTTCAGATACTCGGGTATGTGCTGATATATTTATCTTTAAAGTTTTAAAGTATTATGCTTTACCTTTAGCGCTGACAACTTTATTTTCCAATGCAGAGGCTACACATTATTCAGGCCCGCCTACGGGATATTATTAGTCGTGGCTCAGTGACTATGGAGGACATACATACGATGTACGACGAGTCCGTTGGCCAGGACGTTCATATAGCACCATCTCAGGTCAGGGCGAAACAGCCGAGACGAGATTGATGTACTTTACATATTGTAGTATGGAGGACATACATGTCATGTATTTTACCTTTTGGTGTATACAAGTTTATTGAAGCTTATGAAGTTTATTGAATCTTCATTTGTCTCCTTTCCATTTATCTCACTTCATATGTGCTCCATATATTTATCTTTAAAGTTTATTGAAGCTTACAACTATACAAGTTTATTGAAGCTTATGAAGCTTATGAAGTTTAATGAATCCATTCCTTAATATTCATCAAGTGGAGCATTATAGTCATAGCTAGTAGCAACGAATCATCCATTAGTATTTCCGAAGAAGAAGAGAAGAATGGTTAGGATCGACGAAGAAGAAAAGATTAAGAGATTGACTATCACTTCATAAGCTTCAATAAGCTAGCTTCAGATGCTTTCAAACGGGGCCTTACAATACAAACATCCATCAACCAAATGAAACCCTAAAACACATATAACATATCACTCTGAATAAGATACGAGATTGACTATCACTTCTCTAGGACACTCTTTGCGCCGGAGGTCGTCGAACATCTTGAATCTATCACGGAAGTGTGCATCCCATCCGTCAACGCTAGAATCATGTCCATGCCTCCATGGAAGGGTCAAAGGTGGTAATGGAGAGTCTGATTTAAGCCAAACCTAACGAAAGATGATTGCCAAATGAAATGGATTACCTTTTTTTGTCATCCTTGAATAAAAGTAACAGAATATATGAGATATAAGTGGTGTAGAAAGAAAGAAAACTTACGGCTACAAAGTGATTGCCATTGACCCACGCTATTGCACGAATCTCTGTTGGGGGTTCTTGGTTCTCAACCGTTGCAACAATTGGTAAACATGTCTCGGGGGTAGAGCCAAGTATAACAACTGCACACCGGTAATATGTCGTTGCTACTGTTGCAACAAGTGGACACTTCATCCAATTCTCCGGCCCACAAGGTATAGGATCAGTCCACCAAGTGGCCTCGATAACTTTATCAACCGTCCATTTTACCGCCGACTATTAACAAAAAAAACAATTATTAGTGAAATTTATCATTTTATCAACAAAATATAGTAAATCAAAGAAAAGGATGAAGGGTTTATCAACAAAAAATCCTCACACGTGCGTACAAGTCCTTTCTCATCAACAACTCCGTAGCCATTTCCCTTCTAACAATCAAGTAATCTTCTTCCGAGTATCCCGAAACCACGGCAAGAGATCTAAATCCACAATGCCCATCTCCTTTAACATCATAGGCTGAAAGGATGAAGGGTTTCATGAACTTCTGCATCTGATCACCCTTGAACCGATAGTTCTTAGAACGTCTGGTGGTGCCTTTCTTACCACGTGGCTCAGCCTCCTCAACTTTAACTTCAACTTTGGCCTCTTCAGGCTCGGGCTCCTCCACTTTAACTTCCACATGTTGTCTTGCTTTAGGTGGACGACCTCGAGGACGCGGACGTGCCGATCCAGAACCATGTTCAAACCGACTTGGTTCTCTCCTTGTTGAAAGAATGCCGTACTTTGGTGGTCTTCCTTTAGTTCTGACTTTCTGCTCTAGAACTCTCAACGTTGAATTACCCGGACTTGTAATATCTTCATATGATGAAGCCATCCGCTCAAGCACATCTCTCGGAAGCAAATTCTTGTCCAATCGCTCCCTAAAGTCATTGAGTGACTCCATGTATGGATCAATATGGACAACCTCATCTTCATGTGTCGGATTCAATTTTTCCCATCGTACTTGCTTCCAATAAGGGTGAATCTGATCCAAACGTATTGGCTCCCGATGCCTAATAGCAATATAGAACTCGTGCGTACAAGGCAATCCATGAGCTTCCCTCCAAAATGAATCCTTACATGTTGTCAAGCTTCTAATTTGCTTTGCCTTCTCGTAGATCTCCAACAACTCCAAGAAGCACTCGTTGCTTACTTTGTTTCGGAGCAAATCAAATATAGGCACACGCGCAGCCAACAACATCCTCTCACGTGACATCTCTATTGACGCTTGAATCTTATCAATCTGATTATTTACCATCAAGTCAATGTTCTCCATCACCAACTGAAATCCTTGAACGGTAGAACGCAATGTACCCTTCAACAATGAGTGTGCGGACTCACACCTAACAACCAATATGAATTTAATAAATTAATCTACAAGACAAACATTAGAAAACAATTGCAAACAATATAAAAATAAGTTCTTACGCATTCGTTGTCCTCGTGCCAAAGTGTAGATGCAAGTTGCACCAATATCGAACAATTGCTTCCTTGTAGGGGATTAGCCATGTAGTTTCCAAATACTCCATCAACCTCGGATACGCTTGCCAATGCACTTTCATTTCACCCAAACGACGCTCGTAACTCTTAGGAGATCTAGATTCAATAAGAGCATGGTAGTGTGATGCAAAAACAGCTTGTAATTCCTTTGACCGAGTCACCGCCCAAGATCTATGTTGGATGTTGCACTTTATATGAAAGGTGCAAATCATGTGCTTCACATCCGGAAAAACAACACCGAGGGCACTTATGAGTCCTAGCTCTCTGTCCGTCACAATCACCCCCGGTGTAACATTTCCGCACACATGTCGGAGTCTCCGTAATGCCCACTCGTAATGATTGGCGTTTTCCTTGGCCATGAAAACAAATGCTATTGCAAACGTCAACCTCGTGCTAGTGATACCGACAATCTCTAACAACGGCATCTTGTACCTATATAGGATATATTATGAGTTTACATTTATATTAAACTAAAAGTACATGAAAAATTAAAAAATCATAATAACATGTATATTAAAACTTACTCATTCGTCTTGTACGTCGTGTCCATTATGATGACATAAGGAAATAGGTTGAGGAGATGTCTTGAATACAGATGCATGATGAAAAAATCTGAAATTTCTTCCGATTTCGAGCATCTTCTCACATTTACGTAATAACGACGCTCCTCTAAAATATGTAGTGCTTGTTGGAGAGGACTCCGTCCTTCGGCTTGTAGCTTCCTAATCTTCATTCCAGCATTGTATATTTGTTCGATTGTGCTGACGTTGTATGAATCATCTAACTTTATTGACTTCAATATATTTCTCGGCTTGAAAACCGACCCAAGCTCACGTCCCACCTTCCGAAATTGTTTCTCCGTCAATCTCCCAGCATATGTGTGTCTCTTCAACTGCTCGGGAAGTGTATGATTGTGCACTCCATTTATAACATGCAACGTCCACTTCTCAGCCTCGCTTTGTACGTCCTCAAGCTCAAAACAACATCCGTCCTTCTTCGATTTTTGTGCTCGGCTAGAAGATGACTCGGTATCAGGATCCACATCTTTCTTCTTACGAGGGGCTCCAAAACGTTCGCATGTCAAACGAAATGTAACGAACCCCCAAGAATTTCTCCACGACCTACTAGTAACCAACACCATGTTCATGGTTCCTCCCATGAATCGAGCCCAATCCACCATCGTCTCGCGATCATGGAAAAAACCGCGAATTTCAAACATTCGCGAATAATCACTCCCTTCGTCACGAGAATAATTCGGAAGATCCTAGTTCACATAGAAAAAAAAACTATAAAATTTCTAGTTTTCGGTTTACTAATTTCCAAATAATAAAAACACGAATTATAATAAATGTTTTATAATTAATTGCAACTATATCTAACTTAAAAATACATTATATACAACAATTCTAGTTTTTCTATATTTTCGGTTATAAAGTACTTACCTCGAAATGCCGAAGAAACTCGTCTGGATCACTAAATTTTGTATCGTCGAACGGAATCATCACTTCATAATCCTCGTGTGTTGACATTCTCGCAGTTGTTCTCCAGAAAATGTTGTATTGTTTTTTCGAAGATGTTGTGAGCGTTTTTCACCTCTTCTATTACTATCTTTATATAACCAAATGAAATCAATAACGTTCAAATTACAACGGTCACTTTTACAACGTTCGAATTACAACGTTCGGATTACAACGTTCGAATCCCAACGGTCATAAATCCACATAGACGTAATGCGTGACCTTCACGGTCACGCATCCCGTAACCGTGAACCTTTCACGGTTACGCGATGCGTGACCGTGAAGGTCACGCATTACGTATACATGGTGCGTATACGAAATCGAGCGCCGTGCCCTTAATATCCCCTTTTGTGTGAAATATTTATCATAAATAAATAATTCAGCTGAATACCCGGCGTGTACGGTGGCTAACTAAAGATGATTCATTGATTCCTTTCAAAAGTAATATGATTAGTTGTTTAGTTATGAAGATTACTATATAATTGAATTAGTTAACTATTTACTTATTGAAAAAACATGTTTCTGATTTTAGGACGACACCAATGTCGAGAGACAAATTGATGTACGATTGTATGATACAGGAAAAAGGGTTTGGACATCCCCTCCTTAATTTTGGTAAATATTTGTCATTAAGCTACCAACCCGGTATTTAAAGAGATGTGTTATCTATACGACGTTCAATCTTCTATCTGTTGGCAGAAGTCTTAGTCTCACGGTCACAACGAGCGTTCACGGAGGCTGTTGATGTAGGATGGTTGGGAGTCATCGAAAATTGCGTCGTAGAAATCATTCCCTACCCGAACTAAACGAACGTGATTTCAATGTAAAGTTTGGGCGTTGGTACCCGCGCTAGCGCTCAAAATTATTTATTTTCCAAAAAAATTGTTTCACAAAAATAAAACTTGAACATCAGCGCATGCTGCACAAGCTGTTGCGTATTCGAAATGCGAGTTTGTAATAATCGAAAATTTTAAGTTCCGGTAAATTGAAATTTACCAAAGTCCGATGCGACAATCGTAAATAAATAAATAAGTAAAATAAAACGAGTTTAGTTCTATCATTTTATGTGACCTAGATTCACATAAAATGATAAATTAAATGACCAGAAATAATTTACGTACGTTAAAATAAGAATAATAATAGGTTATAAAATACGGAATTTAATTCCGTATTTTTATAAATTTCCGCACGCAAATAACGAGTTGCGTATCCGTATTTATAGTCACATAGCGGACCGGGCGTGGGCCACTACAAAGCCCAATTAGCAGCCCACTTAATTAATTCCTAACCCTAATTAAAATTAACCTAATCCTACTCTAATTACCCTGCCGCTTCGTCGTCTCTCTTCTGGACAAAAAGAACAACACGCCGCTACTGCCTTTTTCCTCTCTTGCAATATAGTCCAGCCGGAGCCACCGCTACCGCCGTCGAGCCGCCGCTGAATCGTCCGCCGCCGCGACCACCAAGGCGCCCAGGTTAGCCACCGGCCCTGTCTATCTCCCTCCACCCTTCTTTACTGTTTCGAAGCGGCCGGACTTAACAATACCGTCCCGCAGCCGTTGCGAGCCCCAGCGAGCCATCGCCGCCGAGTCCTGCCGCCTTCAGTCAGTCCGCTGCAGTATCGCACCACGCCGGAACGCCGCCACCACTGTCCTGCCGTCCGCCTCAGTGAATCGGTAAGATCTAGCCTCCCTCCCTCCGCCTTCTTTCTCTCGACGTGCGAACCGTCTCACTGCCGCCCTCTTCGTTTTACAGTAGCACCGCGAACCGCCGGACTCAGTTGCTGCCGCCGCCAAGCTGACCACCAGGAGGAGACCGCTGGAACACCAGCCTCGTCGCCGGGCTGCAGACCCGGTAAACACGCTTCCGGACCTCCTCCCTCTTGCCCTGCGAACTTACGAGAGTAAATGTATATATAAAAACATACTATATGTGTATAATGAATAGAATATATATATGAATGAAAAGAATACGTATATAATTGTTGGAATACGTATATAATTGAGTGGATTACGTGTACAGCTGAGTTATTTACATATATTTAAACCATAGAACGGAGGTGGTACGGGTATGAAATACGGTAGGTTAGTAAGAGCGGTTGTGTGAGCTTATATAGGAGATTGTATGCCGAGTGTATAAAATACACGTATATATATATTATTTGGAATAAAAGTATACTTAGGAGTTGAGTTAGTGAAATTATAAAGTATGTGAATTTATATATATATATCTAAATACCTAAGAGTTTCGGATGTTATATAATTGGAAGGAAGGTTAGTATGCACGGAAGTATATATATATATATATATAGATATGTAGATATATATAAGATTAGATAATACCCGAGAATGAAGTAATGTGATTCTAGATGACGAGTGGACGAGATTAATTTTATAACTTTAGTAAACTGTTTTGGAAGTAATCATAGATTAGAAAAATGTTCCAAGAGAAATATTAGAGGTCAAGAAGTGACCCGGAGAATTATCGACACTAAGGGTAAAACGGTCTTTTACCGTATGAGAATCGTTCTTTCCGTAATTCCTTCGCATGAGGTTGGACATCGAGATGTGATTTTGATACACATGTCTTAATTGACAGGCGCTTGAGTTACTACGAGTACGGACTGTTTGAGAAGTGTTAGAGTGTTTTGACTCAGGTAAGTCCTTGCGACTTACTTAGCCAGTTTCTGAGTGTTAGTTGAGTGATAGTAGTTGTGTGTGTGCTATTTGCGTGTTTTAATAATAATAACTTGCTAGGACGACTGTTATTATTACGTTTAAGGCCCAAGTGTATGTATAACGGGCCGTGACATCACTGCCCAGCTCTGACAGGAGACTAGGAGGTTCTCTATACCCAGACCAGGCAGGTACAAGGTGAGATGCATCGGATCCATTCCTGATGGTTACACGGGGGCGGAGGCGAGGTTTGGAAATCCCTCGTGTCACAAAATAAGTATCACTAGAGTGAAAGAGTAATTTAAATCAAGATAATAAAACGGACTTGTTTGAAAGCATGATGAGTGTTTATATTTCTCTGAGTGTGTTTGTGCTGCTATTATTCTGCTAATATTTAGATAACTAGCTAACGGTTCTTCTTGTTGTTGTTTTAGATTTACCGCAGGTTAGATCAGCAGCTGAGTGATCCGGAAGTAGTGGTCAGCCGGGTCTCCGTACTCCTTAGAGCGGGGTTGGGGTTGTTTTGTCTTTCCTTTCTTTTGGTTAAGACAATTGTTCTTTTCTTTTGTTTAAGTACTTTAGGCTGCTAGACAGTGTTGCATTCATTACCCTAAAAATATTTTTTTATGAATTTCGGTTTCTTTATTTGTATCTTGTTGCAAGGTCCTAGTAATGTTGTTGTCAAACTGAGGTCGGGACCCATTGTGAGGTCCTAACTAGTAATACTCCGAGTTCTGAGAATTCGGGGTGTTACCGAGTTTCTTCGTTTGTTAGTAGACAGAGTGTCGCACATCTAAGAAATTGGCATTAAATAAATTTTTTTTTGAAACAATTTGGTTTACTAGGCTTTTTCTAGTTTTATGTTTAGTAAATGTACCCCTTGAGAGAAGAGTGTTTAGAGTTTGAGAATAAATACAAAAGTTTGGGGTATATTTACTTAAATGAAATATTAAAAAGCCTAGTTATTACTATAGTTTTTCAAAAAGGCCTAGTTACCAAAATTGCCCAATTTTTTTATGTTAGTTTGTTTTGTTAAAATTTAGGCAAAATGGTGATAAATAGCACAAATTTTAGGGTAGTTGCATTTTATAGAACAAGTCTAATTCCGGTGAAATTTCTTGATTATTTTGCTGATGTGGCGCCGAAAAATGATGATTTGGCATAATTTTTATTTTTTTTTTGTAAGACACGAGGTTTTAGAGACGATGTCCCCATACCATCACAAGCACATAAACAGATAAACTCCAAAGTTCTTTATCCTCACTCGACCACTGCAAAAGAAAAATTCTTGTTGACATAGGTAGCAATCCATCCTTATACGTTAAGCATAAATCCCCATTCATATGATGTGTGATAATAGGTGTTACATTTTTGTAAACTATTTGTATTAAAATTTATCTAAATAAAAAAAATATAATACAATAAAGTAAAAATTATATACTATAATACTCTTTTTTCGATTATAAATTTTGTATCGGTACATATGAAGGTTTTTTTAATGAATATATTTTAGTATCAGTTAACATTGATTTTATTTTCTATTGATAAAATTTATATATTTACTATTATAATTAAAAACTATATACCATAAGATTTTTTCTATATATGTAAACTTATAAACTGTTTCAATTAATTTAATTTGGGCTCATATATTTTTTTTCGATTATATTCTTTTATTGTTAGTATAAGTAGTTATTCTATTTTTTTAATTTTCCAACTATAAGGTCTATTAGTTTGTTAAGTAATTTTTTTGAGAAAATATATTTTATTTTAAGAGACATAATTATTAAAATTAAGATAATTTTAGAAAATAAATAATGTTAATCAATTGTGTTTAGTTTCCTTTTTATCCGATTTACAAAATAATGATTTAATTTAGGTATTTAACAATGGGATGGGATGAGGTTAATTAGTTTTCAAATTATTACAAAACAATGACATTTTTTAAATATTTTAGAAAAAGTTAAGGTGGAGCGATTGATTGACAAATAATAGATAAACAGATTATACTAGATTAGTGGAGGCAAAATAAAACACTATAATATCTGAAGTAACGGAAACCTAGGTTATACTTAGTCCTCAAGTATAAGCCTGCGTCAAACAGTAAAGGCCCAAATAGATGACATACCTATTCAAGGCATATCAACAAATTACCACCTTGACTTGAATCCTCATAGACACACCATATGCATTATTAGTCAATGCCCATATTAGCTCCTCTCTCTCAAATTAGATATGCTCCGTGGACACTTAACAACTTCTGACATTTAGCAAGTCCAAACAATGTTGGACTTGCTACGGGGGTACCGGCTTGGTGAACATATCTATAGGATTATCATTAGTCTATACTTTCTTCACCTTGATCCTCTTCTCACTTCTTAATAAATAATACTTAGAGTCAATATACTTAGTCCTCTCATGATGAACTTGATCCCTGGCCAAACATATCACACTCAAACTGTCACAATACACAATAGCCTGATTGTGATGTATACCTAGATCACTAACCAATCCCTTCAACCAAATTCCCTCTTTAACAACTTTTTTTTTATCAATATCATGAACTCTGCCTTTATGGTAGACAAAGTGACCGTGGGTTGTAAGGTTGTCCTCTAACTTACAACAAAACCACCAATAGTAAAAACATAACCAATGATAGATCTTCTAGTATCAACATCTCCAATATAATTTGAACAAAAGTACCATGTTACCAAACACTGTGTATCATTCCCCAAATCAAGCTCAATATCAAACGTAACTCTAAGGTACCGAAATATCCTCTTCACAACTTGACAATGTTCTTTTCCTAGTTGCCTCATGAACCTACTCACGACACTAACAACTTGTGCAATATATGGTTTTGTGCAGATCAGAGCATACATCAAACTCCTTACTGCACTAGCATAAGGGACTCGCGATATATACTCCTTCACCTTTGAAACAAGACCCCTTACTATCCAACATACTCAGGGATATCAATTTCTTCGTTATCAGTTACACATGCTTGACTTCGTTCAATGTACAAAATCTACCATCATGTGTCCTGATTTTAATCGAGCCAATTTCAACCGCCTTATAGACAAAAGTTTTGGCCTTGGAAATATTGATATTGTTTACATGCTTATAACTTTCAAACCACTCTTTGTTAGGACTTATGTGATAGGAAACTCCAGAATCAAGAATCCACATATCAGACTAATAAGTGTCTCCACCAACAACCAAAGCTATATCTTTATCATATTTAAAATCATCTTCTATGATGATATTATTATTTTCACCAAAACCTCCGTACAAGCGAGTGGAATGGTGCGGTCGGTACTAAATGAGTATTGCGACATATCTGGACAGATTGTTAATTATCATAAATCAATGTTTCAAACTACCATCAATGTAGATCAAAGTAATAGGAGAAGAATCCAATGTCACCTTTGAATCAACATTTCTACCAATTTAGAACAATATTTAGGATGCCCAATTATCAATGGACGTGTCAATAAAGACATATTTCATTCCATCATCACTAAGACTAAACAACAACTAACTAATTGGAAAGCGTCTTCCTTGTCTCAAGAAGGAAGAATAACATTAATAATAGCTAACCTTAATGCAAAACCAAGCTATTTAATGCAGACGTTCATGTTACCGGGAAGCATACATAATGAACTGGACAAAATTAATAGAATTTTCTTTTGGAATAAGGGGCCTAATCATCATCATTTGATCAGTTGGGATAAGATATGTAAACCTCGAGCTCTAGGAGGAACGGGGATAAGGAAAGCAGAAGACATGAACAAGGCATTACAAATGAAAATCTTGTGGAAAATAATAGCTGAACCAGACAACATTTGGGTCAAAATTGTAGAAGAAAAATACCTAAAAGGGTCGACCCTCTAGAACTACGAATGTGGAAAGAATGTATCATGGCAATGGAAAAACTTGTTTAAACTGCATAAAGAATTTGATAAAGGCCTGGCGTGGAGAATTGGGGATTAAAAAACGGTCAGATTCTGGACAGACAAATGGTTGTTGGACAAACCACTTAAAAACATCATGACAAACCAAAGCGTGGTAAACCTGTCGGAATTAACTTCCTCGTTCATTAGTAATAATGTTTGGGATCACCAAAAAATAAATCAATTAAAAATAATGTTGCCAGTTAACGTAATAGACAAAATTAAGAATTATAGCCTCCCTAAAAGTGTGATCCGCAAGCGTTTGTATTGGTCAGGAAACGATGATGGCTGGTATTCGACTAAATCATCTTTGGAGATGATCCAAAAAGGGAAAGTTGGAGTTACTAGTGATAAAACATGGATTTGGAAAATGGACATTATGCCCAAAATTAAGAATTTCTTATGGAAGTTATCCATGAATGGTCTGCCTAAAAACAAAATTTAGACAGACAAACGATCCCGGCCGTCATGAATTGCGAGTTCTATAACCACCATACTGAAAGTGCCAAACACCTCTTTTTCCAGGGTCCAACCATGATAACAACTATCGATAATCAAAACGTAAAATCGAGTCTCCAAAACATCGATCTCAATAATCAAGGAATCGTGGAGTCACTGATTGAGCTCAAGGATTCAATTTCGAATAAGGAAATGATTCTCATAGTAGTTATTTGGTGGAGCATGTGGATGACCAGGAATCAATTCGTTTTTAACAAAACAAAATTTCCACACAATGTCAAAGCCACTGCTAATAACCAAATTTCAAGTTGGAATCTAGCTAACTCGGAACACAACAACAATACCCTATCAACGAAATCACGAAGAAGAAAGAAGAAAAACATTAAATGACAACGACCTAAGGAAGGATACTATAAAATCAATTTTGATGCCTCATATAATTCAACAAACAAGTGCGCCTATGGATTTATCATTCGGAATCACCATGCACTTTCTACCGCCGTAGGAAGTGGCAAGTGTAATGCTGAATCAGTTTTGGAAGCAGTAGCACTTGCATTGCGGTTTGGCCTTCAAAAGGCTAAGGAGTGTGGAATTACTTATATCGAGATAGAAGGAGATAGCCTTACGCTCATCAATTCGATTAATCGAATTTGGAAGCCACCATGAGAACTCGATATGGTGATTAACGATATCATGATTATTATGTCTGATTTCCATAACTCCACCGCACAACATGTTTATAAGAAGATCAATACGGTTGCGGACAAGATTGCTTCACACGGATACAATGGCGAGATGGAAGTGGATGCAATCCTAGAAGATGTTCAAGACCTCATCCGAAAGGATGCTTTAGGACGATCGGTTTTTAGAAATTGACCCTCCTAAGTTTTTTACCTTTGTATAAATGATAGCATGAATTATAGTCTATATTTTGGGGTTTTGTTTTGACGTTTTATCTTTCATAATCTGCATGTTTGTATGTATATTATGTGATTATATTATCATTTCATCTACCTTTGCAAGAATCGAGGTCTACACCTAGTTTTGCTGTAATTGTAGGTAAAATGGCATGTTTTGCATCAAAAGGAACGAAAGGAGCTATGGAGTCATTGGAGCTACATTGAGGAGCATAAGGAACCATCCAGGAAGCATAGCCATGGATTAAAGATTCACTTTGGACCAGTTTTGAGAGGTTTCACATTCAGTTGAGACTCACCTCGGTTGACCAGAGATTCATCTCGACCGAGGTGATCCAGAGACGCCGACTCGACCGAGGCGAATACCTAGGACGCGGCGAGAATATTTTATTCTTGGCTGAGATCTTTTATCTTTGGAAAGTGATCTTATATTTTTGGGCTTGGCTCCTGGAAGGAAGAAGATCTTATATTTTACCTATTTTTATGGGAGAAGATCTTTCTAAGATATTTTATCTTTGGAGGGTTATTTTCCTATAAAAAGGGTTGGATTTCCACAAATCCAGGAGGTCGCATACCACAAATCCACATTCCGCTTACGGCTGATCACGCAGCAGCCATACTCCAATTTGGAGATTTGAAGAACCTTTTTGAAGGTTGAAGGAAGATTGAAGATCGTAGCTTTTATACCTTTTGAAGGGTTTTGTAAGATTGTCTTTGAATCTCTTCCTTGTTGTCTTCTCTTGTTGGATTGCTATCCAAGGAACGCTTTTGTGGTGATATTTGATTCAGTTATTGAAGTCTTTTCATTAAATTCTTCTTGTTCAAATATTCACCTTCTTCCCATATATTTGATTAATACTTTCATAATGATGATGAGTGGCTAATTTCCTTGTGTGATTTTAGGGTGATTGGCTGAAGGTTGTGGGAAAAACAATGATAGAATAATCTTAGATTCCAGTAGGACCCTGAAAGTTCGAGTCTTTAACCTTAACCCTAAGCATCTCGTTCAGTCGATGAACATCTCGGCTGGGGTGGAATTTGGCTGACCGAGGTGACTTATCTGATCCGAAACTGAGAGTTAAGTGTTAGAGTTTGCCAAATCCTATTCTTATTACACCTTTCCTGGTTCAAAGAAAGCTTAGGATGAGACTTACCCGGTAATTCCTTAGTTTGTGTACTTAAGATCATAAGTATAGGTAATAAAGGTTTATCCTTTATTGGGGTTTGAGTGTGCTTCCATCCCATCTTTGTGAGTTAGCCTGAGACTTACCCGGTAAAGGTTGATTCTATCCCCTTAGATGGTGTGTTAGTTTGAGGTTATAGTTCTTTATCTTAATTCCTTGAGACTTACCCGGTAATAGGAGTTACGGTTTTGGATTAGTGAGTAGTGAGACTTACCCGGTGATCTATTCCACTTTAGTAACACCTTCCCTATGCAAAAATCTCAGCTTTGTCCGCTTATCTTTAGATCTTGAGTTGGAACCACAACTAGATGCTTTAATCCCTAGAATCGCATGTTTGTTTTATTGACTTCTTATTCATCTTTGATTGTTTTAATTGCTCTTGTGGTTAGTATTCACGAAGCTTACCGTTATTGACTTTGTTTCACCGAGTCCCTGTGATCGACCCCTGGAATTCCTTGCTTTTACTACGATTGACCCGTACACTGCGGGTTCGCATCCTTGTTTTAAGCTTAAGTCTAGGGTTATAAATTTCAAGCTTGCACAAGGAAAAATAAAAAAATCATCTTCTACAACAGATGCAAAACAAAAATCCGACGATTTCTTCTTCTTAGGAAATTCGTTCTTCCAATGCCCTTTCTCCTTACAATAGTTGCAGACTTCATAAGAATTATGACCTTTTGAAGAAGGGGACTTTTTTTTTCCTTCTTCCTTCTTGTTTTTCCTTGTCCCTTGCCCCTGCTTGCATATAAGTCAGATGTCTGACCGTCCGTACCTACACTACATTCATTCACTGTTAGCATGAAATATTGCGATATTCTAGGCACTTATTCTAGTTGTTTTTCATTCATTATAGTGTTCATAGATAAGGTATTGAAGCATTTGTTAGCTTGCTCATCTATATTTTCGATATGGAGGTCTACATTAGCTTTGTGTTGATTATAGGTGAATAAGAGCTGAAACTGGATCATTTGAGAGAGATAGGAGAGGATTTGAGCATTCCCATGGATTAGGAACATATCAAAGAAGCCAAAGGAGATGCTAGGATGAGGAATGGCACGACACAAAGGAAACCACAAGCAATTTACACTTCCACGCCCTAAAATACGGCCGTAGAAGAGTCCACGCTCTAAACCACGGCCGTGGATCTTGGCATCATGAGCGTGGAGCATTCCAGAGAGTTACACGGCCTAAAGTACGGTCGTGGAAGTCATATGAGATCGTAACCCAATTCCACGCCCTGAACCACGGTCGTGGAATCCCTTGAGACCGTGATTTAGGCGATCTTTTGACGAGTCTTCATTTACCACGTTATTTACGTGATGGGCCGGCACAGTAATTTTTTCCCGGTCTTATAAAAAGGCGGGAGGAGAGAGTTTTGAGTATCATCGCTTGGGAGAACTTGCTTTAGGCTTTGGACAACCTCGCTTTGAGAAAGTCAGCCTTAGGGTTTTGCGAGGAACTTTGTGGAAGCGCCGGCAATTTGGATTTCTGAAGATCGCGTGTGGCGGAAGTTGTGCCCTTTTCTTAGGTTTTGTTATTGAAGACGGATTGACATCCCGTTCTTCGTGCTTGCCTAAGATCTTTGTGAGGTTTTGTGTTATATTCTGAATCCATTAGATATTCCTATTTGGTGTTTGGAATTGAGATTAACTTTGAGTTATATTTGAGTTTTCGAAGGTTTTCATCTTTCATTCTTCTTAATTTGATTTTTGATATCATGACAATGGTTATTGGCTAAAACGCTTTAGCAATTCTAAGGTGAAGGGTTAATAATTGTGGGTTAGATGATGATAGATCGATCGTAAATTGATTGGACCCTGAGAGTTAGAGAGATCTCGTCGACGAACCAAGATCACGGTCTGTTCTTGAACTTCCACGGCCGTGGAACTCAAGATCTGCCCGTGATTTACCCTAGTTTACGAACTTTGCTTTTACTTTGATCCAAGGTTAAAGATTAGCTTTAATCTAGTCTTGGCTTGCCCTTTTCTAGGTAGTAGTGAGACTCATCACCATCTACTTCGATTTCGAGTGTCACAACCTTTCGTTTTAGTTAGTTTTGATCCTTGGGTTACAAGTTTGGATATTTGAGACTAATTCTTATTCATAGATCTTTTCTATACTGAAGCCTCAACAACCTTTATAGAGAGTGTCTTTAGATAAGTCATATAAAGTTCTAGAACTTCACCGTACATTGCTTTACCTTAGTATACCTTTGCAACTCTTAACTCTGTCCTTAGTTCTTTAGTATTTCTTGAATCGATTGCCACAATTAGATACCTGGATCCTTAGGGTTGTTGTTTTCCCAATATTTGCAAAGCTCATTACATTTACTTGCTTGACGTTTTGCAAACTGAATATGTTCCCCCCAAATCCCTGAGTTCGACACTTTGGAATTCTTGCTTTACTACGCCGATCCGTACACTGTGGGTTCGCTTGCTTGATTCTAGTTTTATAAATTTAAAGCTTATTTGCACGCACACTTCGAGGCAAACAAGTTTTTGGCGCCGTTGTCGGAGATTTGGTTTAGGCCGAATTCGGTTATCGGTTGTCAAGCTTGGGAGCTTTTGCTCTTGTTATTTGATATCTCTTTTGAGTGATATTTGCAGGTTACCTTAGGTATATGCGCAGGTCTAGAAACAACAAAGACCTCTTAACTCTTGATCAAGAACTTGAGAAGACTTTGAGAAAGAAGCTCAAAGAAAGAAAGATGGCTGAAAGTAAGGAGCGGGATATCCAAGCAGAGTTGGAGGATTCTGAAGCTCGACTTAGATGGAGCGAGAAGACTCGCAAGGAAGAATCGGAGCGTCATCAATTGCAAATTGATGAGCTCAAAGACATGATGCTTCAAATGAGGATGAAGATGAGTGATTCCAAGAAGAAGAAGAGAAGGAAACCGGCAAGATCGGTTATAACCGACTCATCCAATGAGGAAAGCGACTCCTCCATGCCATCGCTAGAGGACATTGATCCGACGATCAATGCGAATCAGAATAATCCAAGACCGGCCGCCAACTTTCGTGTCCCGGATGGGGGTGCGAGAGCCGCCCGTGTAGATGAAGAGCCAAGAACTCTTGGCCAAAGGATGGATCCAATTCAGCAACCACGCCGTCTAGGTGTGAACTTTGATGCTGACGATATTCATGGGTTTAACTTCAACCCACAAGTTATTACCATCGTTCGCCAAAGCCAGTTTGGAGGAACGAGTGTTGAATCTCCACATCAACATTTACAGAATTTTGAGATCTTGATGGAGACAATGAAGCCAAAGAATGCAACCACCAACAACTACAAGATCAAGCCATTCTTTTTCTCTTTGAAAGGGAAAGCTTTATCTTGGTATCAAGCTCTTCCAAATGGAAGACTCAACATATGGGAGGATCTATCTTCGGAGTTCCTTACCAAGTTCTTTCCGCCATCCAAGACGGCGGAGTTGAGAGGTAAAATTAATGCATTTTCTACGAGGTCTAATGAAAGTTTGTTTCAGTCTTGGGAAAGATTTCAGGATTTACTATTGGATTGCCCACACCATGGCATTTCCAAGTTGGAGTTATTGGAGATATACTACAAGGGGCTGGATGTGGAAATACAATTCAAGCTCCAATCCCTTTCATGTGGCACATTCATGGACATGAGGGAAGATGATGCTTGGGACTTCATTGAGAAGCAAGCCCGAGTCATTGAGAAGTACTCTCATCGGAAAGTAGAAGTTAATCGAGTGGAGCAAGGAGCAAAGCTAACACAAGCCGCTCAAACTCAAATCTTTTCTCTCAACACCGAGATTAAAGAATTGAAGGAAGTCATCAAGGCTAGCTTTCCAAAGCCTAAGGAGCAAGATGTTGGTTATTTAGGAAACAACAATAACCACAATGGGAATGAGAACACCAATCGCAACAACCGGAACAACAACCGGAACAATTGGAACAACAACAACCGGAACAATTGGAACAACAATAGGGGTTCAAACAACAACAATTGGCGTTCCAACCAACAACAAAACTCCGGTAATTCTTATCCCAATTTAGGAAATTCACTAACTCCACCATCTTCTTCTTCCATTCCTTTGAAAAGCCAGGGGCAAACATCTAATAGTGGAAGCACTTCGGGGAAAGAGAAGCCCGATCCCATGTTGGAAACAATTTTGGGAAAGTTTCAAGGATTGAAGAGTCACATTACTAAGGTTGATAAAGCCCAAAAGGTTTTAGAAAACCAAATGTTTAGCAATGCTGAGCAAGTTCCTAGAAATCAAGGAAAACTTTCAGGAAAGACGGAGGATAACCCAAAAAGAAGGATGATGGCTATCACAACTAGGAGCGGAGCAACAACCACCGACCCGCAGCCTAAGTTTGTGGAAGTTCCCGTCGAAAAGGAGAAGGAAAAGGGGAAGGAGAAGGAAGACGTCTACATTCCTCCTCCAGCTTACAAACCTCCCCTACCATTCCCACAATCTAGAGCAAGAGCGCGTCTAGACAAGCAATTCGGTAAGTTCATTGAACTCATGAGCAAACTGCATATTAATATACCTTTCATTGATGCAATTGTAGGTATGCCATCATATGAAAAGTTCTTAAAGGAGATCCTCTCTAACAAGAGGAAACTAGAAGACTTTGGAGAAGTCAAGATGAGTTCGGATTCGTCGGATCTCATCAAGACTATGAAGGAAAAGATGTCCCCAAAGCTGAAGGATCCGGGGTCGTTTTGTGTTCCAATAGGAGTGGGAGATGTCACATATGATGCATTATGTGATTTAGGAGCAAGCATTAGCATCATTCCGCTTGCCTTATACAGGAAGATCGGTTTAGGCGAACCTAAACCGGTAAAGATGACGTTATATATGGAGGATCGATCCATAACTCGTCCCGTCGGTATCGTTGAAGACGTCCCGGTCAAGCTTGGTAAGTTCTATGTTCCAATAGATTTTGTTGTGCTTGACATTCCTGCAGATAGTCCGGTCCCGATCATACTCGGAAGACCGTTTCTTGCAACATTCGGTTGTATGGTTGATTACAAGAATGCTAGACTCGCCTTCGACATAGGATAGGATAAGGTAGAGTTCGTTCTTTCCACTTTAATAAAAGAATCAGTTCTTGAAGAGGACATATTTAACATCCATGACGAAGAGCTATCTAGAGAGGAAGTAAGTTCGATTCTCTTCAAAGATCCCTTGCAAAAGGTGATCACTATGAGCATTACGGACATAGGAGAAGAAGAGGAATGCAATGAGGAAATTGAAGCTTTAGAGGAGCAAAAAGAAGTGCATGAAGAAGAGTTTGAAAAACTCTACGATGGTTCAGAAAACGTGAGGAATCACGGCCAGTCATGCTATTCCACGGCCGTGGTTTCCACCAACATGACCGTAATTAGCTATTCAGAGGACTCCAGGAAGTTACACGGCCAAAACCACGGCCGTGGAACAAACAGAGGTGCCGTAATTGACTTCCACGCCCTAAACCACAGCCGTGGAGGAAACAGAGGTGCCGTAATTTTGGGAAAATCTGAGGACAATTACGTTCTTTCTACCACTTCTCTTTATTCTTCTCCAACAACTTCTATATCCTTAGAAACTTCTAAGGAAGCATTGGACACTCCTCAAGAGCCATTAGAGAGTCCAATAGTGATGGAATTGAAGCCACTTCCCGCACATCTAAGGTACGCATTTCTAGGATCTAAATTTACCTTTCCGGTAATTGTTAGTTCCGATCTAAGTGAAGATGAACAGAGTAAGCTTATGGTTGTTCTAAAGAAACATAGGAAAGCCTTAGGTTACACTATAGAGGATCTAGTAGGAATCAAACCTTCACTATGCATGGATAAGATTCTAATGGAAGAAGATTTTAGGACTTCGCGATAACCTCAAAGGCGGTTAAATCTGACCATGAAGGAGGTTGTCAAGAAGGAAATTCTTAAGCTACTTGATGCAGGTATCATCTACCCTATCTCCGATAGCAAGTGGGTGAGCCCCGTACAGGTTGTTCCAAAGAAAGGAGGAATGACGGTCATCACCAACAAGAACAATGAGCTCATTCCTACACGAACCGTGACGGGATGGAAGATGTGCATAGACTATCACAAGCTAAACAACGCAACGAGGATGGATCACTTCCCATTTCCATTCATCGATCAAATGCTTGAGAGGTTAGCACAACACTCACATTTCTGTTATCTTGACGGTTATAGTGGTTTCTTTCAGATCCCGATACATCCGGACGATCAAGAGAAAACCACATTCACGTGCCCGTGGGGTACGTTTTCTTACAGGAGAATGCCGTTCGGACTTTGCAACGCCCCAGCCACCTTCCAAAGGTGCATGATGGCTATCTTCTCGGAGTATATAGAGGAGGTCATGGAGGTTTTCATGGATGACTTTTCTGTTTATGGTTCCTCTTTCGATAATTGTCTTTCTAACCTTTCTCTTGTGCTATAAAGGTGTGAAGACACTAACCTAGTTCTTAATTGGGAGAAGTGTCAGTTTATGGTGAAAGAAGGCATTGTATTAGGAAACTTGATCTCTAGTAGAGGGATTGAAGTAGATAAGGCTAAGATAGAAACTATAGAAAATCTCCCTCCTCCATCTTCGGTGAAGGGGATAAGAAGCTTTCTAGGACATGCCGGGTTTTATAGACGTTTTATAAAGGACTTTTCTAAGATATCAAAACCGCTTACTAATCTATTGATGAAGGATGCAGTTTTTGATTTTTCGCAGGAGTGCTTAGATGCGTTTCATAAGATTCGAGAAGCTCTAATCTCAGCCCTGATCATTCAACCTCCGGATTGGAATCTTCCATTCGAGGTCATGTGTGATGCAAGTGATGTAGCTATAGGAGCTGTGCTTGGGCAAAAGAAGGAAGGACGAACCCATGCTATCTACTATGCTATCAAGCGCTAGAAGAAGCGCAGCTTAACTACGCCACTACTGAAAAATAATTTCTAGCAATTGTATATGCATTTGAAAAGTTTCGTTCTTATCTTGTAGGTGCAAAGGTGATTGTATACACGGATCTTGTTGCGATCCAGTATTTACTTGCAAAGAAGGATGCGAAACCAAGGCTAATTAGATGGATTCTTCTCCTACAAGAATTTGATCTAGAGATCCGTGACAAGAAGGGTTCAGAAAATTCTGTTGCGGATCATTTGAGTCGTCTACCACATCTAGAGGACGACCATCTACCTATAGATGACTCCTTTCCGGACGAGCATTTACACATCATAGAGGAGTGCATCGACAAGATTACTAAAGGTAACGAACCATGGTTTGCTGATTTTGTTAACTATTTGGTTTGCCAGGAATTACCACTCGGATTATCCTATGCACAAAGAAAGAAGTTCTTTAAGGATGTCTGGGAATATTTTTGGAATGAACCTCTCCTCTTTAAGAGAGGTCCTGACGGCATCATTCGACGATGTATGCCGGAAGACAAGACGCAAAGCGTCATCCGTCATTGTCATTCACTACCTTGTGGAGGACACGCTAGTTCGAACAAGACTAGCGCTAAGGTATTGCAATCTGGATTCTTTTGGCCTACTTTATTTAAAGATGTGCAAACCTTTGTTTCCTGCTGCAATGCTTGTCAAAGAACAGGGAATATATCTTGGAGAAACGAAATGCCTCTTAACAAAATTCAGGAGGTAGAGATCTTTGACGTTTGGGGAGTAGACTTCATGGGACCTTTCCCATCATCTTGTGGAAATCAATACATTCTTCTAGCTGTAGATTATGTTTCGAGATGGGTTGAAGCAATTGCCTCTCCTACTAATGATGCCATGGTTGTGGTCAAGTTCTTTAACAAGACTATTTTCCCACGATTTGGGACACCACGGACTATCATTAGTGATGGAGGCTCTCACTTTATTGCCGGACGATTCGAAGCTCTACTAGCTAAGTATGGGGTGACTCACAAGATCGCCACCCCTTACCATCCACAAACGAGTGGACAAGTGGAGATTTTGAACCGGGAGATTAAAGGAATCCTAGAGAAGACAGTTTCGAGGACAAGGAAAGATTGGTCTTTGAAGCTAGATGATGCATTGTGGGCATACCGGACTGCATATAAGAATCCCATAGGAACGACACCATACAACCTTGTGTATGGGAAGTCTTGTCACTTACCGGTAGAGCTGGAACATAAGGCGTATTGGGCAATAAAGTGGTTGAACTCCAGCATAAAAAAAGCGGGCGAGAAGCGCCTCTTGGACCTTAACGAGCTTGAAGAACTTCGATTAAACGCCTACAAAAATGCCAAGATCTACAAAGAGAGAGCGAAGCGTTAGCATGATAAGCATATCATCCCAAAGGACCTCAAAGAAGGAGATCAAGTTCTCCTCTTCAATTCGAGACTTTGGCTCTTTCCAGGTAAGCTTAAATCTCATTGGACCGGACCTTATCGAATAAAACATGTTTTTCCCCATGGCGCAATTGAAGTATGGGGTGAAAAGGCGGAAGCTTCAAGGTGAACGGTTAATGACTCAAGAAGTACTCACCGGAACTCCAAGCTGAGGAGTTCGCGCCTACCGCACTCGAATAGGTGCAAGTACGGTCTAGCTACGGACCTTAAACAAGCGCTTCTTGGGAGACAACCCAAGGTATTGCACTTATGTTTTTGTTTGTCATTCTTAGTTTAGATTAGTTTAGACGTTTTTGTCTTGTTTTTGCCCTTGATACCTTCCGGTATATTGTGTTTTTGGATGTAGGAGCAATGGAATAGGCAATGGAAAGGAAAAAGTTGGAAGAAATTGACGAAACTTGGATTTTGGCACATTATAGAGAGTTCCACGCCCTAAACCACGGTCGTGGAGGCTATAGTGACCGTAATTCTTCAAAATCTGAGAAAAGTCACCAAAAACCACGGTTCCGTACAATTCCACGGCCGTGGAAACCCCGGAGTGATTTTCAAAAAATTTTACGGCCACTATATAAACCACCTTCCTTCACAAAAACACCACAAAACCCCTCTTTCCACGCCCTAAACTCCGAAACCCTTCCCCACTCGCAAATCTTCGTTCGGTAATCGTTTCGAACGATTCTTGGTGCAAAAGTGGAGAAAATTCATTCCTCTACAAGATCCAATCAACAAAACAAGTGACCAATCCATCAAGAAAGCGGAATTTGGATTCAAAGATCTAAAAACCTAGGTTTTTACTATTCTTCTCTCCTTTGTCAATTTGGGTTAAATTTCCGCAAGAACTTAGAAAATTTGCATAGGATTGAGATTGGAATTAGTCTAGGACAGGTTCATCTGAGTTTGCTGTTGATTTGATTGAGATTTGAGAATTTCTGAGACGAATCACGGTCTCTGGAACTTCCACGGCCGTGGAATAGGAAGAACAGACCGTGATTTTTTCTGGAATTAGGGAAAATGTTCACACGAAGTGCATGAAAGAAAATGAAGAGAAAGGGTGATAGTTCCTCCTCTTCCCATAACCCTCCTAGTGAACCATCACCCCCACGCCCTAGGATCCCCACCATTCATCCTAACTACCTCGGTGCTTTGGAGAGGAGAGACCGGTCATTGGACCTCGATACCTCTTGCTTGAGGAATTAGAGCCACTTAATGTGGTTAATGATTTGACATGGCTCTTGGATAGAGCCGGATTGATTGTTTTCTCCGCTATTAGAGCGGATGCTTATGAGGAGATTACGAGGGAGTTTGTTATCTCCTTCGAGTATAGTCATGTTGATAGGACGGTGTCCTTTAGATTGATGGAGACGGACTATGAGTTCTCCATCCAGTAGTTCGGAGCCTTCTTTGGGTTCCATGAGACCTTCAATGGTTGCTTCCCTAGCGGTGTATACGCTAAGGATTTTTGGGAGGAGATTGCTATGATTTACGCTAGCGAGGACCGCTAACAACCGGCTGATACCAAGGCTAAGCTCATCTACCACTTAGCCTTGAAGATAGCTCACAGGGTTCTTTCCGAGTGCCTATTCCCTAGGACCGAGACCCCGCAGAAGATTAAGACCGATGAGATGTTTCTCCTCTATGCCATGCTTTATGGTAGACCCGCCGACTGTGCCACCCTCTTAGCCTCCACCATTAGTAAGCTTAAGAACGAGAGGGCCGGGAACATTGGATATGGTGGGATAGTGACCCACATAGCTACGCAGCTTGGCATCGACTACTCCGCTTGTACTAGGATAGCGGCGAGACCTTTGGGTCTCAAGAGCCTCATGACTAGAGGTTTGATCTTTCCTTGGCATAGAGGTCCACCTACCGCTGCCATGCCATGGGAGGATAGAGGAGGTAGAGGCATTCCATGGTTGCCCGAGTATTCCATTATGGCTGGACGCCATAATTGGAAGGAGACATTCGCTGCTATGCATGCGAATAGGCTAGCGGCACCTCCTTACATTCCCGATGAGATTCCAGCTGCTGATGATGATGAGGATGTAGGAGGGGTGATGAGAAGGATTTTGATACCTTTCCGGATCAGCCGGACACCTTCCCAGACCTCCCTAGACAGTCTCCCCGTCCTTCCAGATCTTGAGGTGCTTCTTCTTCTCGCCGCGCTAGTGTGAGCAAGAGACCTACATGGATGGATACTCCTCCTGCTTGGTATGGAGTACAGCAGGAGTGGATGGGAGCTCCGCCATCATGGTATGTACAGCCACCGTCAGCACCGGCCCCACAGGATGCACCAACTTGGTACGGCCAAACACTGGCATGGTATGAGCAGCTGCCGGATTGGGCTACCGACCTCTCCAGGAGAGTAGGAGATTTGGAGATCCGCTGGGATGCTAGGGATGTACGAGCCGATGAGCATGACAAGATGATGAGGAACATCTACCTCCAATAGTTTGGGCGGAACTTCGACTCCAGCTTCTTCCCGTTCCCACCACCGCCTCCACCGCAGTGATGAGGCATGATTGACAGTTTCAGCCGCTCCACCGCCTTCTAGTGAGTTCATTTTTCTTTTCTTTCTTTTCTTTATTTCTTTTTGAACATTAGGGACAATGTTTGTCTCAAGTATGGGGTGGGGTGTGACTATCATTTGTAATAACTCTACTCACTTCGCTTGCCTTGATTCGATGACACTTTGCATGTTTCATTTCATAGTCACACGTTTCATTATTGCATTGCATGAAAAAGCTTTTGAAAAACCCATAAAAATTGAAAAATTTTGAAAATTCTAAAAAGGTTTTGTGCTTCTAAGAGTTGAGATGATTTCTATGATAGTTACTACTTGTGGATTGAACTTTTGATGACAATTGTATGCCTAAATGAATAATGAATTGAAAAGGAATTGAATGTGTTGATTATCTTTTCTTGCGAATTTCATAATGTGAAGAGTTTTATCTAAATCATATTGAGAAATCGAGGTTGAAATCACATGATAAGTTCTTATACTTCTTTATGAAATGATTAAGGCAATTCGACCTTTCTTTCTCCTTTCTTTGTTCATTTAGCCCCTCAATGAAATAATTGTCTCCCTTACCTATCCGGGAATTTAGAGGAGTTGTGTTTTGGCTTGTTTGATGTGGGAGGGCCATGAAAGCAATTGTTTGCATTCAAAGAATAGAAATAATAGGTTTGGGGAAGTCAATCATGACGATGAGTAACTCGGCACCATTCACATAGCCGGGTGTTTGTGTCTTGCCAAAGTCGGATTGAGCGATATTCCTAACGGATTATGGTATGTGCATCAAGGGTTTGAGGCATCTCGAAATTGAGAAACGCCAATCTCCTAGGCTTCGGTTTTTGTGCACCGATGTCCATAACTCCAAAAGTAAAGTCGAAAAATGATGTGAAAAGAAGAGAGCAAAGCTCAAAGTTGATGGTGTTGCAAATCAAAATAAAAATAAAAAGAGTTAGTTGTCCACTTTCCCGGATTCATGCACCACATCCTTTATAAGTTTACCTTCCTTCCGCATTCTAGACCTTATTTGAAAGTCCTTAAGATCAAAAGAATGTTATTTGGCTTGGTGATCCAAATTGAAGTTTCTTATGATTGATTTTGACAATGCTTGGATGTTATGATGTTTACGTTGAAGTTTAACCAATTCATGATGTTTCTTTCCTTTACATTCTTTAGTTATGTATATAAGCGTTTCAAGAGTGAATGAAGCAAGGTTTGAGAATGATCTATTGACTCGAAGCACATTTACCTAAAAGATGTTTTGTTTTTGAGTTTGCATGCATATTTCATCCTAACTTATGTTCTAAGCTTTCAAAAGACCTTGCTTGGGGTAAAGCAAGTGGCAAGTATGGGGTATTTTGTTAGCATGAAATATTGCGATATTCTAGGCACTTATTCTAGTTGTTTTTCATTCATTATAGTGTTCATAGATAAGGTATTGAAGCATTTGTTAGCTTGTTCATCTATATTTTCGATATGGAGGTCTACATTAGCTTTGTGTTGATTATAGGTGAATAAGAGCTAAAACCGGATCATTTGAGAGAGATAGGAGAGGATTTGAGCATTCCCATGGATTAGGAACATATCAAAGAAGCCAAAGGAGATGCTAGGATGAGGAATGGCACGACACAAAGGAAACCACAAGCAATTTACACTTCCACGCCCTAAAATACGGCCGTAGAAGAGTCCACGCCCTAAACCACGGCCGTGGATCTTGGCATCATGAGCGTGGAGCATTCCAGAGAGTTACACGGCCTAAAGTACGGTCGTGGAAGTCATATAAGACCGTAACCCAATTCCACGCCCTAAACCACGGTCGTGGAATCCCTTGAGACCGTAATTTAGGCGATCTTTTGACGAGTCTTCATTTACCACGTTATTTACGTGATGGGCCGGCACGGTTATTTTTTCCCGATCTTATAAAAAGGGGGGAGGAGAGAGTTTTGAGTATCATCGCTTGGGAGAGCTCGCTTTAGGCTTTGGACAACCTCGCTTTGAGAAAGTCAGCCTTAGGGTTTTGCGAGGAACTTTGCGGAAGCGCCGGCAATTTGGATTTCCGAAGATCGTGTGTGGCGGAAGTTGCGCCCTTTTCCTAGGTTTTGTTATTGAAGACGGATTGACATCCCGTTCTTCGTGCTTGCCTAAGATCTTTGTGAGGTTTTGTGCTATATTCTGAATCCATTAGATATTCCTATTTAGTGTGTTGAAATTGAGATTAACTTTGAGTTATATTTGAGTTTTCAAAGGTTTTCATCTTTCATTCTTCTTAATTTGATTTTTGATATCATGACAATGGTTATTGGCTAAAACCCTTTAGGAATTCTAAGGTGAAGGGTTAATAATTGTGGCTTAGATGATGATAGATCGATCGTAAATTGATTGGACCCTGAGAGTTAGATAGATCTCGTCGATGAACCAAGATCACGGTCTGTTCTTGAACTTCCACGGCTGTGGAACTCAAGATCTGCCCGTGATTTACCCTAGTTTACGAACTTTGCTTTTACTTTGATCCAAGGTTAAAGATTAGCTTTAATCTAGTCTTGGCTTGCCCTTTTTTAGGTAGTAGTGAGACTCATCACCCTCTACTTCGATTTCGAGTGTCACAACCTTAATCGTTTTAGTTAGTTTTGATCCTTGGGTTACAAGTTTGGGTATTTGAGACTAATTCTTATTCATAGATCTTTTATATGCTGAAGCATCAACAACCTTGATAGAGAGTGTCTTTAGATAAGTCATATAAAGTTCTGGAACTTCACCATACATTGTTTTACCTTAGTATACCTTTGCAACTCTTAACTCTGTCCTTAGTTCTTTAGTATATCTTGAATCGATTTCCACAATTAGATACCTGGATCCTTAGGGTTGTTGTTTTCCCAGTATTTGCAAAGCTCATTACATTTACTTGCTTGACGATTTGCGAACTGAATTTGTTCCCCCCAAATCCCTGAGTTCGACACTCTGGAATTCTTGCTTTACTACGCCGATCCGTACACTACGGGTTCGCTTGCTTGATTCTAGTTTTATAAATTTAAAGCTTATTTGCACGCACACTTCGAGGCGAACATTCACCTTGTGACATATTTTCCTTGTATGAAGGGAAAACTTGATGTCTTCTAAAGTAATATTATATTTTCCAACAACAAATGATTGAACGAAGTTTTCATATGATGACGACTAAGATACCAACATAATCAACGCAACATCCTTTTCATCAATCTTAACCACAATATTACGCAAATATGGAAGAATTGCGTTAAGTGATCATGAAGTTGCGTAACTTCCTATATTTGTAGATTGAAAAGACATTGCTTTAGAAACAACTTGTTGGTGTGAGACTTCATCATGTAGAAACTCTCCAACTTCAACATAGTTTGACTGCGGTGTTGATAGCACGATTTATGACTTAGGATTAGACACCTATTTAGATAGATTCCTCACTCATTCATGCATGGTTTAGCACTAGTTCACGACGTTTGCACTCAATTCACATATTTTGTCGAGATAGACGTCTACACGGACTTTTGCATTGCTTTGTAGGTATTTTGGGAGATTTAGGAGCTTAAACGATACGTTTGAGGATCGTTCATCAAGATGACACACCCTCGGACTCATTAGGATGCAAGCTAGAGGCTAAGGAAGACCCATGGGACCTTGTTGATGCATGCCATGCACCAAATCGTGGCTTGATGATCCATATAGTGCAGGAACACCAAAACCACGGTCACTAGAGGGACCACGGCCGTGGAAACCAACCGTGGTTTTTGCCAGGCGGTTATGACAGCTGCGCCACGATCTCATGGCCAACTCTAGCAAGGTTGTAGTATAAAAGTGGTCCTGCAAGGCTGAGAGAAGCATCTTTCAATCCATCATCATCCAATCAAATCCACATTCTCTCCCACACTCTCAACAAGAAGATTCTCTCAAGGGAAGCTTGGAAAAGAGCTACCATAGGAGGAGGAAGAAGAGCTACCATAGGAGGAGGAGAGAAGAACACACCATTGCTAGTCTTTGATAGGTTTTGTAGTGAAGATTTTCGGAATCGTTCTCTAGGGTTGTAAGAATCGATTAAACCTTCTTTTGAAGGGTTGTGAGTCTTTCTAATCTCATTTTCAGCTTGGTTTTTATTGCTTCACTTGTTCATCTCTTTCTCTTCATTATCTTGCAAATGGAAGCCATGATTTTATGTTTGATGATTTCGATTGTGATGATGTATGTTGTAGGCTAAATAGATGCGATTCTAGGGTAAGGAAAGAATGGATATGGCTAGGACTATGATAGGAAAAACTTAGATTTGCCTTTGGATGATTCATCTATATGAACTGAACCACTGTTGGAGTCCACGGTTCGTTCTTGCCAGTCAACGGCCGTGGAAGGGTAGAACACCCCGTGGTTTGCCTTGTTCGTTTGATTTGATGGATCTCAGTTCCAGATTGTTAGAATGTTGAAATCCTAGTGTTTGTTGAGTTAAATCTATCCTAGGGTGACCTAGTGTTAGCAACTAAGTGTTAGAAGAGACCTACCCGGTGATTCTTACTCTTAGATTTTGAAAATGATAAACTCTAGGTAGTGGTGAGCCTCATAAGCCGCCATTGGATTAAGTGTGCTAGGATAGTTGTTTAGGACTTACCCTTCCGAGACCTACCCGGTGAGGATTGGTTAGACCCGTAGGCGACAATCCGGTTTGTGCAGAATTCCATTCCCTAGGCTCTTTGAGACTTACCCGGTGATGAGACCTTAGGATTGGACTAGTGGACCATGAGACCTACCCGGTGATTGATCCCAATCTAGAAACACTCACTCCCCAACACATTGTAGTTAATTCAAGGAATGACTAGATAGCTTGAGTCCTATGCCATAACCGGAATTTCCAACCCCTAGAATCCTCCTATTTCTCTCTTTGATCGTTTGTATTCCGTGTTTGCTTTGTTTACTTATGGTGTTAGCTTAGTTGATTGTTTACTTTGCATGAATTGTGATCCTTGATTGATCACCTAAAAACCAACCAAAAACATTGAGATTTTCATTTCTTTATTTCTTTCTCTTTTCTTAAGCCTAGATCTTCACTAAACTAAATCACTAATCGAATCAATCTCACCTCAGTCTTTGTGTTCGACCTCGGAATACTATCCCTACTATAAACGTCCCGTACACTGCGGGTTCGCTAGGAGTTAGGAGAAATATAACGAGTATAAATTTAAAGCTTATTGCGTGCACACGTTCTTAGCGTGACAAGTTTTTGGCGCCGTTGCCGGGGACTAGGTCTAGATTGAGTCTTTTTGTGATTGTTTATAGTGTAGGTCTTTCTTGTTACTTTTGATCTCCTTTTGGTTTGTGTCTTTACTTTTCAGGACATCTCTCACTCTTTAGGTGTATGCGAAGATCTCGTGGCAAGGATTTAGCTCCATTCGATCCCGAACCGGAGAAAACCCTTAGATCTAGATCCAAGATCATTCGAAAAGGGAAAGAGATGGCCGGAAGAGATCTCCAAGCTGAGTTGGATGAGGCTTTAGAGCAAATTAGGATAAGAGATGAAGCTTTGGAGAATGAAAGGAGACTTGCCAATGAGAGGCAAGAGGCAACTAGGAGGGAGATTGAAGAGACTAGGCAAGCTCTTGTGCAAAGAGAGTTTAATCGTCAACAACCTCCACCTCCACCATAACCGCAACTGGAGGCGGTTAATATACGGGTTGTGCCCATTGCCATTGGAGAGCCACAAACGTTAGGGCAACGTATGGATCCGGCACAAAGAGCACACCGCCCGGATGTGCACTTAGGAGATCCCGCAGCCCATGATTATGAACTCCGCCCTCAAGTTCTACAAATGATCCGGCATAATCAATTTGGAGGGATGGAAGGAGAGTCTCCTCATCAACATTTGATGAACTATGAGATCTTGATGGAGACTCTTAGACCGCTTAGATTGGAAAGCAACAACCATAAGCTTAGGGCTTTCTCCTTCTCGCTTAAGGATAAAGCCTTGGCTTGGTATCAATCTATTCCACAAGGGCGAGTGAGTACTTGGGAGGAGATGACAACCGAGTTTTTGACTAAGTTCTTCCCACCTTCCAAGACTACCGAGTTAAGAGGGAAGATCAATGCCTTCGTGATGAAGGATAGAGAGAGTTTGTTCAGGTCTTGGGAGAGGTTCAAGGACCTTCTCCTAGATTGTCCACACCATGGTATACCAAAAATTGAGCTATTGGAGATCTACTTCAAAGGACTTGATGAAGATAGCCAATTCAAGCTCCAATCTCTTTCCGGTGGAACTTTCATGGAAAAGCATGTGGATGAAGCTTGGGAGTTTGTAGAGAAACAAGCTCTAGTGATTGAGAAGTACTCCCATAAGAAGAGTGAAGGGAGGAAGGTGGGAGCATATGAGGTTAGTGAAGTCACCATGAGCAATTTCAAGCTTGATGCTATCAACAACGAGCTAAAGTCCTTGAGGGAGTTGTGTGCTATAACTTTGAAGAACCAAGCAACCCCTCAAGTGCAAGTGCAAGCAAACTTGTCTTCCAAGGAGGAAGATGTGAATTACATGGGAAGGGGCAATTACAACAACTACCAAGGCCCAAGGAACTTCAACAATAACCGGCAATTCAACAATTACCGGCCCAACCATAACCATCCCGGGTTCTCCTATTCTAACCCGGATGGAGCCTTGAACCCTCCCGCTTCCACAAGCAGAACTCCACCACCAAAGGCTTCACAAGAACCACCACCCGGATTCACTCAACCCCCAAAAGATAGAACCGAGATGATGTTTGAGCAATTGCTTGGAAGGTTGAGTGGTCTTGAGACCACGGTGACTTCAATTTCTAAAGCTCAAAAAGTTTTGGAAGCACAAGTGTTCCAAAAGGCGGGTGAAGCTCATAGAGATCCGGGAAAGCTTCCCGGAAGAACCGAAGACAACCCAAGAGGACAAGTGTTGGCCATCACTACAAGGAGCGGGTTGAGTATGAAGGACCCCTTGCCCAAGGAGAATGCTAAGGGAAAGCAAGTGGTGATAGAGGAAGAGACTTTGCAAGAAGATGGAGGAAGGAGCAAGGATGATGAGCCAACTTATGTGGCGCCACCTCCATACAAACCGCCACTACCATTCCCACAATCACGAGCAAGAGCTCGCTTAGACAAACACTTTGGTAAATTCCTTGAACTTATGTCTAAATTGTATATTAACATTCTGTTCATGGATGCTATCTTAGGTATGCCGGCATATGGCAAATTTTTGAAGGAAATACTCTCCAACAAAAGGAAGTTGGAGGAGTATGGGGAAGTAAGGATGACTAAGAGGTCCTCGGAATTGATCCAAACAATGAAGGAGGAGATGCCTCCTAAGCTAAGAGATCCGGGATCTTTTTGTGTACCAATCGGAGTGGGAGAAGTGAAGTATGAAGCCCTTTGTGATCTTGGGGCAAGTGTGAGCATCATACCGCTTGCACTTTGCAACAAGGTTGGGCTAGGAGAGCCTAAACCGGTCAAAATGACCCTTTACATGGCGGACCGCTCTATTACTCATCCGGTTGGGATCTTAGAAGACATTCCGGTGCAACTAGGAAAGTTCTATGTGCCGATTGATTTTGTTGTCTTGGACATTCCGGCGGACTATCCGGTTCCCATCATCTTAGGGAGACATTTCCTAGCCACGTCCGGATGCTTGGTGGATTGTAAGAATGAAATTCTCTCCTTCAACATTGGAGAAGAGAATATCAAGTTCAAGCTGTCCACAATGATGAAAGGGCCGACCCTTGATGAGGATGTATTTAACATAGTCGAGCAAGAGGATTCTAGAGAAGTTGTGAGCTCGATCTTGATCAAGGACCCCTTGGAGAAGGTTCTTAGTTTAAGCTTGATGGAGGAAGGTGTCGAGGAGGCTTGTAATGAAGAAATCAAGGCCTTAGAAGCATTAGAAAAGGAGACAAGAGCTGAAATTGAAGACCACGAGATCATGTTAAGTACCTGTAGGAACCACGGTCGTGGAAGAGGTTCCACGGCCGTAGAACTCTCTGGAAAGCTCCGAAGAGCAAGCCTTGCAAGGTCCACGGACGTGGATGTGCCTGAACCCGTGGACTTGCCCGTGGTTTCCCCTGAAGCAGCCCTTGTTGATGATCAAGCTTCAAGGAGCCTTGAAGAGCCTTCATTTGCTTTGGATTCATCTCAACCAACGTTATTTGGATCGTCTCCACTCGATAAAGATCCTCCTAAACTTGAACTCAAACCCCTCCCCTCTCATTTGAAGTATGCTTTTCTTGGTGATAATTCTACATATCCGGTGATTGTGAATGCATGCTTGAATGATGATGAACTTGCTAAGTTGTTGCATGAGCTAAGATTGCATAGGAAAGCCATTGGCTATACTATTGATGATTTAGTTGGCATAAAACCCTCTTTGTGCATGCATAAGATATTGATGGAAGATAACCATAAACCCTCTATTAAACATCAAAGAAGATTGAATCCTATAATGAAAGAGGTAGTCAAGAAAAAGATCATTAAGTTGCTAGATGCGGGAATCATCTACCCTATCTCGGATAGTAAGTGGGTTAGTCCCGTTCATGTAGTTCCTAAGAAGGGTGGGATGACCGTAGTGACTAATGAAAACAATGAACTAATCCCAACTAGGACGGTTACGGGATGGAGGATGTGTATTGACTATAGGAAGTTGAACATGGCCTCTAGGAAAGATCACTTCCCCCTTCCTTTCATTGACCAAATGCTAGAGAGGTTAGCTCAACATTCTCACTTTTGCTACCTAGATGGCTATAGTGGATTCTTCCAAATCCCTATCCACCCCGATGACCAAGAGAAAACCACATTTACATGTCCATGGGGAACTTTTGCATACAGGAGAATGCCATTTGGGTTGTGTAATGCACCCGCCACCTTCCAAAGGTGTATGATGGCTATCTTTTCGGAATACATTGAAAATATCCTGGAAGTGTTTATGGATGGTTTTTCTGTTTATGGATCTTCCTTTGATAATTGCTTAGCTAACTTGTCTTTAGTGCTTAAAAGATGTGAGGAGACAAATCTTGTCTTGAATTGGGAAAAATGCCACTTCATGGTAAGTGAAGGTATTGTGTTGGGACACTTGGTGTCCAACCGTGGCATTGAGGTTGATAGGGACAAAATTGAAACGATAGAGAAGTTGCCACCACCCACCTCGGTGAAGGGGGTAAGGAGTTTCTTAGGGCATGCCGGTTTTTACCGGAGGTTTATCAAAGACTTCTCTAAAATTTCTAAGCCTCTTACTAACCTACTAATGAAAGATGTTGAGTTTGTTTTCTCCAAGGATTGCCTTGAGGCTTTTTGTAGATTGAAGAATGCTTTGATCTCCGCACCTATCATGCAACCTCCGGATTGGAGTTTACCGTTTGAGATCATCTGTGACGCGAGTGATGTAGCCGTTGGGGCTATTTTGGGGAAAAGGAAAGATGGGCGCACACATGCCATTTATTATGCTAGCAAGACGCTAGATGATGCCCAACTCAATTATGCTACCACCGAGAAAGAATTGCTAGCGGTTGTGTATGCATTTGAGAAGTTCCGCTCATATCTTGTTGGAGCGAAGGTCATAGTGTATACGGATCATGCTGCGATCCGTTATCTCCTTACAAAGAAGGATGCCAAACCTAGGTTGATTTGGTGGATCCTTCTTCTTCAAGAGTTTGATTTGGAAATCCGGGACAAGAAGGGGTCTGAAAACTCTGTGGCGGACCACCTTAGTAGACTACCTCCATTGGAACTCGAGAGAGATGACATCCCGATTGATGACTCATTCCGGGATGACCAATTGCAAATGGTGGAGGAGTGCTTGTTCCAAGTGTCTAGAGGAAGTGAGCCATGGTATACCGACATTGTGAACTATCTTGTGTGTGAGGAAGTGCCTCCCGGTTTGTCATACGCCCAAAGGAAGAAGTTCTTCAAGGATGTGAGACACTACTATTGGAGTGAACCACTTTTGTTCAAGAGAGGGCCGGATGGAGTCTTTAGAAGATGCATACCGGAGGATGAGGTGGAGAGTGTGATCCGCCATTGTCATTCCTTGCCATGTGGAGGCCATGCTAGCTCACATAAGACATGTGCTAAGGTGTTGCAATCGGGCTTCTTTTGGTCAAGTTTGTTCAAGGATGTGCAAAGCTTTGTGGTAGCTTGTGATGCTTGCCAAAGAACGGGCAACATCTCAAGGAGGAATGAGATGCCCTTGAACAACATACAAGAGGTGGAGATTTTTGATGTATGGGGTGTGGACTTCATGGGACCATTCCCCTCTTCATGTGGCAACCTCTACATCCTATTGGCGGTTGACTATGTTTCGAGATGGGTTGAGGCAATCGCCTCTCCCACAAATGATGCCAAGGTTGTGGTGCTGTTCTTCAACCGAGTGATCTTTCCTAGGTTTGGAACACCAAGGGTGATCATTAGTGATGGAGGGAAGCATTTCACCAATAGGAACTTTGGGGCACTTTTAGCTAAGTATGGGGTGACCCATAAGGTGGCAACACCTTACCATCCGCAAACTAGTGGTCAAGTGGAGATCTCCAACCGGGAGATAAAGGGAATTCTTGCAAAGACGGTCTCTAGGACGAGAAAGGATTGGGCTATGAAGCTCGATGATGCCTTGTGGGCATATAGAACCGCTTTCAAGACACCAATTGGCACCACTCCTTACAAGTTAGTCTATGGCAAGTCTTGCCACCTTCCGGTAAAGATGGAGCATAGAGCTTATTGGGCCATTAAGTGACTAAATTTTGACCTCAAGGAGGCCGGAGAGAAGAGGTTGCTTGATATGAACGCTCTTGAGGAGATGCATTTGGATGCTTACGAAAATACCCGGATCTACAAGGAGAGGACCAAACGTTGGCATGATAAGCGCCTCATCCCGAAGGAGTTGAGTGAAGGCGACCTTGTCCTTCTCTTCAACTCAAGGTTGCGGCTCTTCCCCGGAAAGCTAAAGTCGAGGTGGACCGGGCCTTATGTGGTGAAGAAGATCTTTCCCCATGGAGCAATTGAGATAGGAGGGGAGCATTGTGGAGATTTTAAGGTGAATGGGCACCGGTTGAAAAAGTATATCCCGGAAGCTCCAGTGGACATGATTGCCCCACTTCACCTTGAGTAGACGCCCCCGAGTTTGGTCAAGCTAATGACCTTAAAGAAGCGCTTGATGGGAGGCAACCCATTGGTAGACATCTTTCCCTTTTCGTTTTTGTTTTTGCTTTTGATTTTTCTGTTTTTGCGTGTTTGGTGTGCTTTGTGTGTGTGCTAGAGTCTTGGTAGCATGAAAGCCTTGCATAGCATGTGAATGATGATGATGAGTCCCTCATCAATTATGGGTGGAGCGGACGCGGAACTTGGACGGCTAGCGGTGCCTAGCGCGGGTCCCGACGCCTTGATGAACATTTAGAGCTCTCTACCATTGTTGATAGGATCATTCACCATCAATCCACTTGAGAAATCCCAAATACCATAGCAAACCATTTTTACATTGTGAGAACCCTCTTTCACTCTTCTTTACTTCATTACCACATTAGGGACAATGTGTTTCTAAGTATGGGGTGGGGTTTGCATGATCCTTTGCATGATTGGCATCTAGGATAGTTTAATATTATCACATGTCTTGCATTGTACATAGATATTTCGAAAATTCCAAAAAATCAGAAAATTTAAAAATTTTTAGTGCTTCTAAGCTTGGGAATGACCCTAATGATGAATCTTGTCATGTGGATTGGCTATGGATGGCCTTATGTGTTGGATAGATGAATGCATATGTGGACTTGAAGTACTTATTTTGAATCCCATGAATGATTTGTGATCATGATGTTTGCCTTGATTTGATTGAGTATGAAAGGTCGAAATTACACGCTAGTTCTTGCACATCATCTAGGAGTGATTAAGGCAATTCATCTTTCTCTACTTCTCATCTTTATCATGTTGTTTGAGCACCTCAATTGATATAAATTTGACCTCTTTTGACCCATCCGGGAATAGGAGCATGTTAGTGTACTGATGTGTGTGAAAAGCAAGTGTGGGGTGAAGTTGTTCATGAAAGAATGTTATGGAATGAAGTGCTGAATTTGTTGTGAAAGTGTAGACAAAAATATAGGTTTGGGGACGTTGGTTTAAATGACGAGTAACTCGGCACCATTCACATAATCGGGTGTTTGTGCCTTGTCAAAGTCAAATAAACCGATAATCCTAACGAGCTTTGGTATGTGTGCTCGGTGTGGATGCACCTCGAAAAATAGAAAAAGCCCGAGGACGGCTAATCACCAAGGTTTCGGCTTTTGTACACCAATGCCATTGTCTCAAAAATAAATGAAAGAAAAAGATAAGAAAACAAGGAAAAGATGGAGAAAAATATACACTTGTGGGAAGTTGATCAAGGACAAGATTGTGGAGTTAGTTCCATTCCCGGATTAGCATCACATAGCCTAGAAAAATCCCCACCTAATCACAACGTTTCTTGGCCTTTTATCTCACAAGCCCTTATGACCTATTTGTATGTGTGTAAGACTTAGTAATCTAGATTGGATATGCTCTTGATCATCTTGACTTCTTCATTTTTTACGTTTCATGCATGCTTTCGAGTTAAGTACAATTGTCCTTCCATGCCTTCACTTGTTTGACGCATGATTGCTTGTCCATTGCCATGAAACATGACTATGAAGGTGATCCAATATTAGAAGCACAACTCCAAAAAAAAGATTTTGCCATTTTTCTGCATGCATAAATCATGTTATCTCTTAGTCTATAGTTGAGAATTTGCTCGGGGACGAGCAAACCTTAAGTATGGGGTATTTTTGATAGCATGATTTATGACTTATGATTAGACACCTATTTAGATAGATTCTTCACTCATTCATGCATGATTTAGCACTAGTTCACGACGTTTGCACTCAATTCACATATTTTGTCGAGATAGACGTCTACACGGACTTTTGCATTGCTTTGTAGGTATTTTGGGAGATTTAGGAGCTTAAACGATACGTTTGAGGATCGTTCATCAAGATGACACACCCTCGGACTCATTAGGATACAAGCTAGAGGCTAAGGAAGACCCATGGGACCTTGTTGATGCATGCCATGCACCAAATCGTGGCTTGATGATCCATATAGTGCAGGAACACCAAAACCACGGTCACTGGAGGGACCACGGCCGTGGAAACCAACCGTGGTTTTTGCCAGGCGGTTGTGACAGCTGCGCCACGATCTCATGGCCAACTCTAGCAAGGTTGTAGTATAAAAGTGGTCCTGCAAGGCTGAGAGAAGCATCTTTCAATCCATCATCATCCAATCAAATCCACATTCTCTCCCACACTCTCAACAAGAAGATTCTCTCAAGGGAAGCTTGGAAAAGAGCTACCATAGGAGGAGGAAGAAGAGATACCATAGGAGGAGGAGAGAAGAACACACCATTGCTAGTCTTTGATAGGTTTTGTAGTGAAGATTTTCGGAATTGTTCTCTAGGGTTGTAAGAATCGATTAAACCTTCTTTTGAAGGGTTGTGAGTCTTTCTACTCTCATTTTCAGCTTGGTTTTTATTGCTTCACTTGTTCATCTCTTTCTCTTCATTATCTTGCAAATGGAAGCCATGATTTTATGTTTGATGATTTCGATTATGATGATGTATGTTGTAGGCTAAATAGATGCGATTCTAGGGTAAGGAAAGAATGGCTATGGCTAGGACTATGATAGGACGGACTTAGATTTGCCTTTGGATGATTCATCTATATGAACTGAACCACTGTTGGAGTCCACGGTTCGTTCTTGCCAGTCCACGGCCGTGGAAGGGTAGAACACCCCGTGGTTTGCCTTGTTCGTTTGATTTGATGGATCTAAGTTCCAGATTGTTAGAATGTTGAAATTCTAGTGTTTGTTGAGTTAAATCTATCCTAGGGTGACCTAGTGTTAGCAACTAAGTGTTAGAAGAGACCTACCCGGTGATTCTTACTCTTAGATTTCGAAAATGATGAACTCTAGGTAGTGGTGAGCCTCATAAGCCGCCATTGGATTAAGTGTGCTAGGATAGTTGTTTAGGACTTACCCTTCCGAGACCTACCCGGTGAGGATTGGTTAGACCCCTAGGCGACAATCCGGTTTGTGTAGAATTCCATTCCCTAGGCTCTTTGAGACTTACCCGGTGATGAGACCTTAGGATTGGACTAGTGGACCATGAGACCTACCCGATGATTGATCCCAATCTAGAAACACTCACTCCCCAACACATTGTAGTTAATTCAAGGAATGACTAGATAGCTTGAGTCCTATGCCATAACCGGAATTTCCAACCCCTATAATCCTCCTATTTCTCTCTTTGATCGTTTGTATTCCGTGTTTGCTTTGTTTACTTGTGGTGTTAGCTTAGTTGATTATTTACTTTGCATGAATTGTGATCCTTGATTGATCACCTAAAAACCAACCAAAAACATTGAGATTTTCATTTCTTTATTTCTTTCTCTTTTCTTAAGCCTAGATCTTCACTAAACTAAATTACTAATCGAATCAATCTCACCTCAGTCTTTGTGTTCGACCTCGGAATACTATCCCTACTATAAACGTCCCGTACACTGCGGGTTCGCTAGGAGTTAGGAGAAATTTAACGAGTATAAATTTAAAGCTTATTGCGTGCACACGTTCTTAGCGTGACAGGTGTCCTGATCCAAAATCTCGCATAAGACATCATTTACGAGACACATCATGATGGCCGAATACACCTTATCTCCCTGAGTGACCATCTCAGCAACATCGCCCTTTTCCTTATCGGATTTCGTCCTTGACAATGGGCCTATGAACCTTGTTGTTTCAATAACGCTCGTATCTTGATTTGTCACAAATTTGAAACTATTCATCCTTGTGAACTTGTTGATCTTCATGTTGAAAGAAGACACCTTTTTACAGAAAACAAAAAAAACCTAAAAGCTCTTATACTAGTTTGTTGGCGGAATTATGAGAAAGAATAGAATTCAATAAACAAGAAAGGCGGAAACACAAATTCATAGTGGTTCACCGAATAATGGCTACGCCCCATTTCTAGAGAGAATTTATCGAGGAGTCTCATATTACAAATAAACAAATTAAACCAAATTATCGCAGGCAAATAAAACGCTAAAATATATAAAGTAAATAAATCATAGGTTATACTTGGTCGCCAAGTATAAGACTAAGCGATACAATAAATGCCCAAACAAATGACAACCTCATTCAAGGCATATGAACAAAAGTCATGAACGTATTTTCTTCACACGTGAATATGCATGACATATTTGACGAGGCATATGTGCTAGGACGGGTATAAAAGGACAATTTAAATCGACACAAATGGTGTATGTTGGCTTATAAATATATGCACCAAGAATGCAATGGCAAGACTAACTAAAACAATTTGCTTTTGAGAGTACGATCTATTTCATGTGGAAAGCGCAAAATAATAATGTATTTGAACATCACCGAATTGGGCGAGGTTGTGATAGTGCGTATGACTTAGACTCATGCATATCGTATGCTTATGATGTATTCCCTGAGACTAATGGTAGGTTGCCTTAAGTATACGGGGGTAGACCTCATATGTTATTAACTTTCCCTATTGCTAAGGTAGGCGTTAATAGGCTTGTTCACGAGGTCTTAGTTTTTGGCACGTTACCTTAGGGTTGATTGAGTTTTCTTAATAGAGGAAAGAGGTTCAATGTACTTATATGACAAATATTTTAATAGATTGAAAGACCGGAAAATTTGGAAGATGGACAAATTGTCACAAAGAACAAAAATAAAAGCAAATAACAAAAACACAAAAATGTACATCAAGTTGACCCGGAAGCAAATAGATCTTCAAGGGACATGATCACACGGGGATAAGCCATAAGGAGTCCAGATCTACGATACCAACAATGGATAAACTCGAACACATTTCGGATGATTAAACCAAATGACGGTTTCCTTGACCTATCCATCTATCGATCCATCCCCTCCATTGGATTATTTGTCCATTACTAAAAAAAAAGCTTCCGTCTCTCACCTTTTCATATATCCAAACCGTCGCTTGGTTCAATCATCCAAACCGGATTCGAGCCTATCTATTGTTGGTGTCGGAGATCTGGACTTCTTACGTCTTATTCCCATATCAAAGTGGTATAAGAGTTGTGTTATCGACAATAAGAAAAAAAAGGAAATTCAAGAACTTCAAGATCCATCAAGAAGTTCGTAAAAATAAGATTTATTGGAGATTTGGACTCCTTACGTCCTTATTCATTGGTCGTAAGTCCTACTATTCTCGTTTCTTTACTATTTTCGATTCCGATTGCTAGTATTTTGAAAGATTATTATACAACTTGTTTCAACTTTTGAAACTCGGTAAAACCCTAATCTTTCTTGATCCCAATCAGATTGAAGATGTTGGAAATGCACACCGGAAACCTACCTCAATAGAGAAGGAGAAACCACCTTTTACTCTCTTTCTTGGCCGCCACCGACGAAACTCGTCGCCACTACCTTGGTTGCGCCACCTTTGGACCACCAAGCCCACCACCAACCATGATTGTAGTAGCCAAAAATTTATTTCCGTTATTCCTTTTTATTTTTTATTTATTTTCTTTATCAACATAAATCTTATCATTTTATGTGAAATTGTTACTCACATAAAATGATAAAAAAAATTTCACAATAATTCCTTCCTTTGACAATTCTATCATTTTATGTGAAGAATTAATCACATAAAATTCTTCTTACCAACTTTCATAATTTTATGTGGAGTTTTGATAACATAAAACACTACTTATAAAACTCTTGCAAGAGTAGAATGAGATGACAAGCCTTTGACAAGGTCACTTGACAAGCCCATGGAGAAGCCATGACAATGTCTAGACAAGCCCATATAAGCCTTGCTTCCTTCTTGTCCAGCCCATGTGCAGATTTGCTTCAGCCCAAGCGCAGCCTTCTTCCAGCCCACTCTTGATAGCCCATATTGCAGCCTTCTACAGTTGTGCAACACCTCCTTGTCAGCCCAACAGATGAAGGAAGCAACTAGCAAAAACAGCCGTTACACTACCCTTCCGCTACTCTCTCGATTCCCTTTCCATGTTGAACAACAATACCGTAAATCTCGCACGTACGTTACCCTACCGGATCTGCAGCCCTTCACCTCTCCCATGGACCGTCCCTCTTCAACGAAGATCTTGCTTGTTGTAGCCCTTCTGCACGCAACAACCTTCTTCATCGGGTAAGTCATTGTCGTCTCTCTCACTTGCCTCCTCTCCATCAACTCTTATGTGCCTATCTTTCTCCTCTCTTCACGCAGCGGGTAGAACTGCAACACAACCAGCCCAGTCTTCACTTCTTATGCTCCTGTCACGAACTGCAACACAACAACAACAAGCATATTGTCATGAGAAACAGCCAGCCTGCAAGAGTTGCTTGTTGATAGGTGATGGAATCACTATCAATTAGGATAGTTTTTAGAGTCTTTTTGTTGCATTAGTGTCGGTTTATGCTACTAACTCCTTGGTCCAGAAGAAGAAGACTAAAAGAAGATAAAGAAGGAATTATAAGCACTTAGGAGTGAAGATCGTTCACGAAGCAAAGATTTTGTTGCTTCACCGCCCCCGCGGAGCCTTATCACCGCCCCTGTGGATGACACCACACTCTGGAGCGCCCCCTGCGCCTTCGCCAGTGCAAGCCACGAAGATTGTCACCGCACCTGCGTCAACCCTTGGCGCCCCTGCGGTGACTAGCCCTGAAGAAGCGAAGACCAGCGCCCCTGCGCCTTCCCATGCGCCTCAACCTGGGAGCTGGAAGATGAAGAGTCAGTGTCACCGCCCCTGCGTTGACACTAGGACGCCCCTACGGCTCAACATCTGAAGCGACAGAAAGTTGAAGAGTCGGACGTTTGAAGAGCATTAAAGATCCGCCCCTGCGGAATTGCCTGGCCGCCCCTGCGGCCATGAAGAAGATCAAGCGTTTTCGCCTACACCGCCCTCGTGGTTCTGAAGGCCGCCCCTGCGGTTCAACGACAGAAGCTTTACTCCAGCTGTTTACACCACCTTTATGGCATTAAAGGTGGCTGTTTTGTGCCGGCCATTTACTCCTATTTAGTGTCAATTGTAGTATAAATAGACTTAGGTTTGATACACTTATGATCGGACTTTAGAATTCACTTTTCCATTAAAACTTTCTTGCTACCTTTGTAATGAGTTGCTAACTCCCTTGCTATATCGGGTTGGTTTGAAGCTGCATTGTTGTTTTGGTTGTAAGTTCTTTCTAATATAAGTTTTCATTAAGTAATTCTTTGTGTTTTCTTGATCTTTATCGTCTAATTGCATGTTTTACTATTACTTGAGATTGATCACCTTAGGTCCTAAAGTGCATGCAAAGAACTAGGATTAATAGATTCCGGGTTCAAGTCTTTAATCTAGTAGTAAACTTTATGTAATAACGGGTTGTAATTGCTTAAAGAAAAGGAACACAAATATAAAGATAAGTTTAACGGTTTTAATCTTTTCTTTATATCCCTTAGTCTTTGTTTGAAAGGTAACTTGTTATTTGTTCTTGTAGGTTTACGGAACACTAACCGGTTAAGTTGTGTTGATGCCGGTTGGCTCAACACATATATATGATCAAGACGGGAGATTACTTGAAAACTTGTAAAAGGAACTCACCAAAGTAGCAATCGCATGCTTAGAATCAACCTAGTGTAGATTCACCCATCATTTTCTTACTTGTTGCGTTATTCGTTTTCATAAGTTTTTGTGTGCATCAATTCAACCAATACCCCCCCCCCCTTGTTACTTGTTTCTATAATCAATAATTGCATTTAATAAAACACCAAACTCTCTTGGGTTCGACCCTTACTTAACCACTATACTCATTTTAGTGCTAAGTCGGGATTATATTTTGATAAGATAAAACGACCTCTAGATTAGAGTCTTGTCACTTGTCCACCTTGTGTCCTCTTCTCTCTCTCTTTTGAGTCTTGGAATCGATTAAGATGCATACCCCTTCCTTCCTTGCACTGCTGTCTGTGAATTTTATGCCTAATGGGTGCCTTTTATGTCTCCTAAACATACTCAGAACATCCATAGAGGAGCAGTGCAGATCCAGTCATTTTCTGAACTTTTAAAACTGTGTTGAGCAACCAAGTTTGGGACCGGATTTAGGTATGCTAGACTCATTCATTTGGGCTGAATTTTCGATATGATATAGTTGGCATATTTTTTTAGAACATATTAAAATTTGAGAGGAATCCAGAGAGTGGTTTAGGAGTTATGATTTTTCGAAGTTGGGACCTTGAACAGTTTTTCTGTTGTTGCTGAAATTTTTAAGTGTTGGAAAACTGCATGTTGATATAGTTTTGTGATCCAGATTTGGGTAAGTTAGACTCCTCCTTTGTTTCTGATTTTCGGATATGTTATATTTGGAATTGTATAATATAACATACTGAAATTTGAGAATATTCCGAGTTATAGTTTAGGAGATATGGTTCTCCAAAGTTGGTTGCTCATGCAGTTTTTATAATTATGCTAAATATTATAAGTGTTAGGAAAAAAAACTGCTTGTGATGCGGTTTTGTGAGATAGATTTGAATGGGTTATTGACCTCTGTTGGACTAGAATTTTGGATATGTTGTTTATGGATATACATAGTAACATGTGGTAAATTTTGAGAGCGGTCCATGGGTTTAATCCGGATTTGTGACGTTCCAAAGTTGGGTAGTTTGGTTTTAGAAGAGTTGTGCTAGGTTTTAAGTGTGTGTTCTGTGAGATGGCTTGGGATTGTGTATCTTTATGGATTATATAATAGGGAATCATGGTTGGGCATGTGAGTAAGAGTCTCAGTATGTTTTGGGAATTAGTAGTAGTATGTTAGTTGAGCCTTAGTAGTAGATAGTCAGTTTGAATGATAGTCATCGTTCAAACTCAGTAGATATTTTCCTTTTAGAGTTGGATTTTATGTCTTATGGTTTCTGGGGAAGTTCTTGAGACTAGGTTTGGGACACCCTAGTATATTGTTATATGATCGTGTGAGGGTCAGTGGGACTAGAAGTAGTAACCTTCTAGCATATTGTTATATGATCCTGTAGAGATCATTGAGACTAGAAGTTGAGGACTTCTAGCATGTCGGATAGTCGTTGATTTGTGTGCCTTGTTATTCAGGCATAAGGTACTTTCTTGCGGGAAGCTGAGCGTGATATGAGAGCTGGGATTACCTAGGTAAGTCCTTGCGACTTACTTAGCTAGTTTCTAGATGTTAGTTGAATGACGATAGCGGTATGTGTTGTTTGTGTAATAATTTTAACATGCCTAGGACGACCTTTATTATTTTTATGGCCCAAGTGTATGTATAACGGGCGGTGACATCACTGCCCAGCTCTGACATGAGACTGGGAGATTCTCTATACCCAGACCATACAGGTACAAGGTGAGGTGCATCAGATCCATTCCTGATGGTTACACAGGGGCGGAGGCGAGGTTTGGGAATCCCCCGTGTCACAAAATAAGTATCATTAGTAAGAGTGAATGACCTAAATAAAGATAATAAAAACGGATCCTTTGAAAGGATGATGTGTGTTTAGTTTTGCTATTATGTGTGTGTGTGTTATTTTTATTTGTCTAGTGTTTAGATAGCTAGCTAACGGTTGATTTGTTTTGTTGTTTAGACTTACCAAAGGTTAGACCAGTAGCTGAGTGATCCGAAAGTAGTGGTCAACCGGGTCTCCGTACTCCCTAGAATGGGGTTAGGTTTTATATTGATGTTTCCTTTATAGTATGATGACAGTTAGACTTTTAATATCTTAATTTCTTGTTGGCTGTCAGACGTATGTTGTTACATTCATAACATTTAAACCATCGCTTTTTGAATTTCGATTTTCCTTATATGTGTCTTGTTGTAAGATTCTAGTAAAGTTGTTGTCAAACTGAGGTCGGGACCCATTGTGAGGTTCTAACCCGTAAATCCTCGAGTTTTGAGAATTTGGGGTGTTACAACATGGTATCAGAGCTCTAGGTTGGCAACAATGACACTTAAAATCTTCTACAGGACCGAATAAGTAAATAAACAGATACCGAAAGGAGTCTGAACTTTTCAAAGAAATTTTTGTTTTCAAAATACATGCATAAGTCGGGATAGGATAGAAAGTACGGATGACCACCACTACCTCCGCGGATCTCGGCAGCTTAGTACTTTTAGAAAGGTTATATTGACTTATTAGCTTGATTATAAACATATGTTATATAGATACATATATGCCAAAGGTTAATAGCATTTATAGTTATATTATGCATTAATAGAGATATCAGAATGAGATTTTCACTCCATTGACACATCTAAGTAGATTTTGAAGGGTGTCAACATGAGGATTAATATGCTCATCTTATGGGCATTAGGGTAGGCGAACGACCGGACAACTCCTTTGAACTTGTTGAGGAACGTCGAGACGGAAAAGTGAAGACTAAAGCATAACACCAAGGACAATGGCAAGAAGGGGATTCCGAGTCAACTTAACGGGATTAAATGAAGAATATACATGAGAGTAGTTCCGGAAAAGCGTTGGATGACCGACAATTATGCTAATTGTGAGCGACAACACAGAGGTTCTTTCAAGTGTTGTGTAAAATTACGTTACAACAAACGTGGATGCCTTCAGAAATACCATAGGCATGAAAGTCAAAGTGAAATATAGTAACAATCTAGACAAGAGACTTTGAATCTAAGCTTACCGACGAACCAGAAGGTGAAAGTTTGATGCCATAAGCAGGGCGGAATATGATCACTCTTGAAAATTAAATCAACACCACAATCAAGATGGTAACCTAGGCAGTCATAAGCGCATGAGTCAATATTAGATACATTGTCGATCCAAATATGAAGAATGAAAGAACCGCCGAGTTAAAGCTTACGGATTAGCCAGAAAGTGGGGGATAAATTTCATAAACATGGAGGAGGAGTAACTTCTTAGAAGACAAGAGAGTTACAAAAAAGATTTTGATGCAGGTATCCAAAGGATAGAACCCTGCAAGCACAGTCGGCGGATTTCTAGAAAGGTGGCATTACAAAGCAACACCAACCAACGAGGAAGAATGTGCAGGAATGATCTTGGTGGACTCGAGGGTCCATAATAACTCCTCACTCTAACTCCTCACTCACTAAGGGAATGATACAGATGGACTCGTAAGAGTATAACGATCTTACAGAGAGAAAGAGAAGTGTAGATTGTAGAAGGAGCTAAAGGAGTATAAATGGAGAAACTGAATGAGATAGATTTTTGCTAGGTATATCAAACTTCAAAAGAGATAGAAGAAAAGTAAGTCTATGATCTTGTAAAAGGTCAACTACAGACTAATTGATAACAACTTAGACTCACACGTGCGGGTTAACCAGTGGTGACTGGTTGATAAATAAGAAGAATAACCACAAATTTATTAAAGAATTTTATCGACATTTGGAGAAAACTCTTCAAGGGATCTACTACAACAATTACGAAGTTAAATCAATACGAATGCTAGTAACACTGAATAAGTTTACGTCAGTAACTCTAATAAAAAGATGTAGAAGAAGAGTTTGATGGTCAGAAATGAACCCCTTATATCATTAATGGTATAAACAGAATTGTTGTGCGTAGTTGCTTACCTACTAGGTAAGGAAAATTTTACAGATCACAGTCAGTACAAATGGATTCGTATAAGAAGAATTAGAGGAGTAATAAGAAGTAGATGACTTTGATCATATCCAACGTCAGTCCGGACAAAGGGTACTAGCATTTCCCACAAATGAGATTGATGGTGCTCTTCCGAGCAAAGGTTGGGGTTAATTTTCTAGATTGGCATAGGAAACCCTTGTGAGTAAAGATGTGACAAAGAATAATTGGAATTATAGAGGCGGCACAAACATAGAAAGTATGATTTAATGTCTTTGTGAAATGTCTTATCGAGTTGTGAGATGATCGTAGACGGAATCTACATCTTTGGTAGAACAGGCAGGAGAAAGAGTAAAGTGGAATGACTGGAGGTTGTTATACGGATCCGTATCACCCCAATAAGATGATTACTGAAAAGTGTTTATATAAGAGTTTATTAAGAAATGATAGCACTCCAATAGCCAATCTTGATAACCGGTCATAGGTGAATGGAGGAGTAGTTTTGGAACCGCGTACAAATGGTATACCTTGGAGTCTTCTCTCAACTGATGAGAGAAATTGATGAAGCACCTAATCTAATAAACATAATCCATAAAGGTTGTACGAGAAAGCTTAAAGGGATTTAATTACCATACTTGGTGTAAGGATTTAGAAGATGGCAAAGCGACATGAGTATAAGGAAAACATAATAAATGCGAGTCGAGAAATTTGATTTTTGATGAAATCATATGCATATGATGTTTCTTATACAAATGGTGCCGGTAGATGTTTAATAAAAGTCATACTATCGGACCGATAACCCTATAATGTATAAAGTGTAAACCAAGCGAATAACTTACACAGTGAGAAGTAAAGTCATGTATCAAAAGTTGGGTCTTGCTAAATTTAAATAAAGTATTAAGAGGGGGATGCCTTTATGGAATCTTTGCAAGAGTACTACGTAACTGAGGTTCTAACCCGGAAGGGGAAATAATGATCAATTGACAGTTAAAGACTGATTTGGAGAAGTAAAATGTTATAAGATGAGTCACCTAGTATAAGAGTTCACAAGACAAGCATGAGAGACCATCATGTGGGTTTATTATTGTCTCGGTGTAGACTTATTACCACACCTCAAGAATTTAGAGCTAAATAGGAAACTCTATGTCAAGATTGTAAATAGATCAAGGTAAAGACTTGTAGGTCAACGTGTTGTGCCCTACGTTGGAGGTCAAAGGGATTGTGGAAGGATAACCACATTGAGTAGTCTTGACGAGTAGTAAGTAGAGTTCCAATGAGACCTAAGTGAATTCGAGGAAATCCTAGGACCGCACGTTCCAATCCTTCCAAGGAGGCATAACCGGTGAGTTATTTAGCTGAGGAGTTCATAGACCAATTGTGAAACTCAATGGGGATCGAGGACTATAGTTTTGACAAATACGGACAGTTTATCTCGAGGTTTGGACAACCAGTACACACGACTTAGAGTACGAGCTTTCATTGTACTGTAGTGAATCATCCTTAGAATGACGGTTGGTTTGAGATGACTTTACCGTTATTAGAAAGGAATTTATGGGTGAAAGTTTGGTATATCATCCTGACTCATGGAGGACGCCATTAAGAGTAATAGGCGGCAATAGATCAATTAGGGTAGCACAACAGAAGCATGATTGTCCATAAACCATAGATCAGGAAACTCAATGATACTATATTTATAATCTCAAGTTAAAGAATTAGATATCTTTATGAAAACCTGCATTGGGAGTGTGACGTTGGAGTTCAGCAAGTTGAATGTTTGACAAGATGTAGGTGTTGAGTCATTATGTGAGGAACGGTCCGACTGAGTCACATTAGGGAGACAAGGCCAAGTGAGTGGTCTTACAAAGAGCATTATGCACTTAGTAAAGTGTCGGAATATGTCTCAGATCGTTGTTTCAGAAGCGATAGTCGGGATCTTCCAAAAAGTCGGGAACAATTGGATTTAATAAAAGGAGTAAAGTATTGTGGTCATTTTCGGGAAGTCACCAAGAGTATCTGAAAGCAAGTCGAGGAATGCATTCTTATGTGATCCTAAAGCAGACTGAGAAGTTATTTATCGACCAACACTCCTACCCAGAGTTCACAATAATAGTTAAGGGGTTACATACTGGATCCGGAAAATGTCATCAACTATGAGGATTTGATAGTTGGGTCGGATCATACTATGTACAGTATCCAGTGGTTTAGACGAAGAGCTGATGAGGCTACCTGGAGACGGAGGATAGCTTTAAGGGTAGTTATTTCGAGTTCGTTGCAGAGTTGGTTGCAACCTTTGTACCGATGAGTTAGTACTCAGATGTTTTCTTGTATGACCTACCTAATTATGTTTTGGTTTGAGTATTGGTGTTTCCATGTGTTATTTGACTATGAGGAATGAGTAGTTTGTATGTTAAGAGTTAGAATGAAGTTTAAAGAAGAGTTGATACTCTGTTTCTATTTATAGAAACTTATCGGAGTGATGCTTCTTATTCTAAGTTTCGGGACGAAACTTATTTTAAGGGGGTACTGATGTAATACCCGGAAATTTATTTCCGTTATTTCTTTCTATTTTTTTATTTATATTCTTTATCAACCTAAATGTTATCATTTTATGTGAAATTGTTACTCACATAAATTGATAAAAAAAATTTCACAATAATTCCTTCTTTTGACAATTCTATCATTTTATGTGAAGAGTTAATCACATAAAATGCTTCTTACCAACTTTTATAATCTTATGTGGAGTTTTGATCACATAAAACACTACTTATAACACTCTTGTAAGAGTAGAAGAGATGACAAGCCTTTGACAAGGCCACTTGACAAGCTCATGGCAAAGCCATGACAATGTCTAGACAAACCCATCCAAGCCTTGCTTCGTTCTTGTCCAGCCCATGTGAAAATTTGCTTCAGCCTAAGCGCAACCTTCTTCCAGCCCACTCTTGATAGCCCATATTGCAACCCTCTGCAGCTGTGCAACACGTCCTTGTCAGCCCAACAGATGGAGGAAGCAACCAGGAAAAACAGCCGTTACACTACCCTTCCGCTTCTCTCTCGATTCCCTTTCCATGTTGAACAACAATACCGTAAATCTCGCACGTACGTTACCCTACCGGATTTGCATCCCTTAACCTCTCCCATGGGCCGTCCCTCTTCAACGAAGACCTTGCTTGTTATAGCCCTTCTGCACGCTACAACCTTCTTCATCGGGTAAGTCACGGTCGTCTCTCTCACTTGCCTCCTCGCCATCAACTCTTATGTGCCCATCTTTCTCCTCTCTTCACGCGGCAGGTAGAACCGCAACACAACCAGCCCAGTCTTCACTTCTTATGCTCCTGTCACGAACTGCAACACAGCAACATCAAGCATATTGTCACGAGAAACAACCAGCATGCAAGAGTTGCTTGTCCACCTTGTGTCCTCTTCTCTTTCTCTTTCGAGTCTTGGAATCGAGTAAGATGCATACCCCTTCCTTCCTTGCACTGCTGTCTACGAATTTCATGCCTAATGGATGCCTTTTATGTCTCCTAAACATACTCAGAACATCCATAGAGGAGCAGTGCAGATCCAGTCATTTTTTGAACTTTTAAAACTGTGTTGAGCATCCAAGTTTGGGACCAGATTTAGGTATGCTAGACTCATTCATTTGGGCTGAATATTCGATATGATATAGTTGGCATATTATTGGAGAACATAATAAAATTTGAGAGGAATCCAACGAGTGGTTTAAGAGTTATGATTATTTCGAAGTTGGGACCTTGAACGGTTTTTCTATTGTTGCTGAAATTTTTAAGTGTTGGAAAACTGCATGTTGATACAGTTTTGTGATCCAGATTTAGGTAAGTTAGACTCCTCCTTTGTTTCTGATTTTCGGATATGTAATAGTTGGAATTGTATCATATAACATACTGAAATTTGAGAGTATTCCGAGTTATAGTTTAGGAGATATGGTTCTCCAAAGTTGGTTCCTCATGCAGTTTTTATAGTATGCTGAATATTCTAAGTGTTAGGAAAAAAACAGCTTGTGATGCAGTTTTGTGAGATAGATTTGAATGGGTTATTGACCTCTGTTGGACTTGAATTTTGGATATGTTGTTTATGGATATACATAGTAACATGTGGTAAATTTGAGAGCGATCCATGGGTTTAATCCAGATTTGTGACGTTCTGAAGTTGGGTCTAAGTATAGTTTGGTTTTAGAAGAGTTGTGCTAGGTTTTAAGTGTGTGTTCTTGGAGATGGCTTGGGATTGTGTATCTTTATGGATTATATTATAGGGAATCATGGTTGGGCATGTGAGTAAGAGTCTCAGTATGTTATGGGATTTAGTAGTAGTATGTTAGTTGAGCCTTAGTAGTAGATAGTCAGTTTGAATGATAGTCATCGTTCAAACTCAGTAGATCTTTTCCTTTTAGAGTTGGATTTTATGTCTTATGGTTTCTGCGGAAGTTCTTGAGACTAAATTTGGGACACCCTAGCATATTGTCATATGATCGTGTGAGGGTCGGTGAGACTAGAAGTAGTAACCTTCTAGTGTATTGTTATATGATCCTGTAGAGATCATGAAGACTAGAAGTTGAGGACTTCTAGCATATCGGATAGTCGTTGATTTGTGTGCCTTGTTACTCAGGCATAAAGTACTTTCTTGCGGGAAGCTGAGCGTGATATGAGAGCTGGGATTACCTTTGATATAGGTAAGTCCTTGCGACTTACTTAACTAGTTTCTAGATGTTAGCTGAATGACAATAGTGGTGTGTGTTGTTTGTGTAATAATTTTAACATGCCTAGGACGACCTTTATTATTTTTATGGCCCAAGTGTATGTATAACGGGCGGTGACATCACTGCCCAGCTCTGACATGAGACTGGGAGGTTCTCTATACCCATACCATAAAGGTACAAGGTCAGGTGCATCGGATCCATTCCTGATGGTTACACGGGGGCGGAGGCGAGGTTTGAGAATCCCCCGTGTCACAAAATAAGTATCATTAGTAAGAGTGAATGGCCTAAATAAAGATAATAAAAACGGATTCTTTGAAAGCATGATGTGTGTTTAGTTTTGCTATTATGTGTGTGTGTGTGCTATTTTCATTTGTCGAACGTTTAGATAGCTAGCTAACGGTTGATTTGTTTTGTTGTTTAGACTTACCACATGTTAGACCAGCAGCTGAGTGATCCAGAAATAGTGGTCAGCCGGGTCTCCGTACTCTCTAGAATGGGGTTGAGTTGTATATTGATGTTTTCTTTATAGTATGATGACAATTAGACTTTTAATATCTTAAGTACTTGCTGGTTGTTATACGTATGTTGTTACATTCATAACATTTAAACCATCGCTTTCTGAATTTCGGTTTTTCTTTATTTGTGTATTGTTGTAAGATCCTAGTAAAGTTGTTGTCAAATTGAGGTCGGGACCCATTGTGAGGTTCTAACCCGTAACTCCCCGAGTTCTGAGAATTTGAGGTGTTACAATGACCCCTCGGGAAACCACCCAACCTAAAAAACCCACATGTCACAAACCTTAAACGGTGGAACCCTACCTAAAACCATAACCCTTCTATACCTGAACCGTTTCAACAAAAAAATTACAAACCGTTATACTCTTCTAAACCTGACATCAAACCCTCCAAACCAATTTAGTTGAACCCGGTATAGATTTGTCCGGAAGCAAACCGCCGATTTGGTTTCAAAGAAGTTTAGACTCGTTTTCAATTTAAGGGGTATTTGTGTAATTTTCTCATTTCAGCTCAAAAAAAATTATACTTGTGATACTCAATTGTTATTCGCTATAAAAAAAAGTCAAGAAAGGAAGTTATTTGTGTTTCTCGTTGATAGTTGTTATCGTTTTGTTTTAGTTCAATTATTAATAGCCCTAATCATGAGATTTTGATTATTGAAATCCTCAACCTTCCCTTTGCTCTTTCGCTTGTCATTAAAACCGGCTACCTCTTTGAGTGTCATAGGTTGGAGCACGAAATCTTTGTCCTGAAAAGTGAAACATTACCTAATAGATTTTCCTTTACGATCAACATTTGAGACATGGAGCTATCTTCTCTCCTCTCATGCATGTTCCATCTTTGAACCAGCATACGTCCTTCACGCTTGGTACAATTCTCCTATTTCCTTCTCTTAGGAGATATCTTCGTTCCATTCTTCCTTAAATTAGTTGGGTATGGAAATGCTCTTGCATCACAAAAGACGAGCCAATCACAAAAACGATAAGAGTACAATATCCGTTGTCGAAGCAAGTGAATAAGATGAAAGATTGGAGAACACCTCTTATTTAGATGCAAAGTCAATCATAAATTCATGATCCCTTAAAGACAAACAACTCAACTCGAATCTTGAGGAACAAATATGTTACATATATAAACTTTAAAATTTAATTTATCTTTTTTCTTTAACAAGCTATTTTCAACCCTTAAATTTGTTGCACGAGACGTGACATATATGCACTCATGACCTTACACGGTTACGCATGCTTTAATAAAAATATGCTTTCATAACTAGTGCCTAACATTTGGGTACAATTTGGAAAGGAGTGTTTACCAGCTTATTAAGTTCATAATCTTTTTTCAACCCTTATCTTTTTTGATATGTGTCTGCTCCTCGATATGTACCTCTTCACCCCTCTCTGCTCGACGTGCGGATGTTATCACTAGTCTCATCTTCCGTCTTCTATTTTTTTGAACATTTTTATACGCAATCTGTATTTTTAAAATTAGAATTATCCGAATTTTATTTTAACTAACTTTATTATATTTTTTTAAAGTTAGAAAAATGCAATTATTTTTTAAAAGCTACAAATATACTATTTTTATATTTCAAATTTTAAAATACAAATATGTGATTATTTTATTTAATGTTATAAATATGCAATTTTTATATTTAGAATATGTTTTAATTTTTAAATATAAATTTTATTTTAATTTTTAAATTTATATTTTTATATTATAAATTTATATCAATTTTTAAAGTTACAAATATACGATTATTTTGTTTAAATTTATAAAGATGCGATTTTTATTATAGAATATGTTACAATTTTTAAACATGTTTTCCATTGAAAACAAAATCAATTTGTAATTAAGAAAATTGGTAATTAACAAACCCATTGTTGGTAACCAAGAAAGATGATATCCATATCTTCTTGTTAACAACCTCAAGAAAGATGATATCCATCTTCTTGTTAACAAGATGTTCCATTGAAGCAAAATCAGCACATTACCTACAATGAAACCCACTGTTGCCTCCGTCAAAAAAATAATCAAAAGGAGAAGTTGGAAATATTAGTTACAAAACAATGTCAAACCCACTGTTACGCTGTTATTTGAAACAAAAAATCAACCAAGTTGAGAAAATCAGTCACAAATCAAAGAAGAAGACGGAGCAATTCAGCCACAAATCAACGAAGAAGATGGAGCAAATCAATGAAACCGTCGTTGCCTCCGGTTCGAAGTAGGGCGAAGAAGAGATTGGGACAAAGTTGAGAGAGAGTGGCGGAAGAAGAGTTCACAGCGGAGACCACGAAAAAGAGAGCGGTGGAAACGAAGAAGACAAATAGCGATAGAGCAAGCGCGGGGCTTATAACCCTAATCTGGGGCGCAGGAGCGATGCGCCCGAGAGGCGGACTCGCGTTGGGCCTGCGCCCCGGTTACCCATTTTGGCTCCGCCTGGAATGCGGACTTGGGCCCCGATACATTAACGAAATTCGCCTCCGGCTTGTAGCCACGATCCGATTGCACTGTCCCGTAAGTAATTTTCTATCTGACCGGATAAAATCACTAAGAAAGGTGACCCACAATTTAAAATTTTGTTGTTACATAATTATTATAATACTGTGAAAATATAATTTTATTATTTGTCAAATTCATTTTAAATTATTGTTTAAAAGATGTAATTTTTTTTATAATTTTAAGTTTACATCAGCTACAATTAAGCTTGTACTTCTCAAACATTCAATAATATTATAAAAAAAATCAGCTAGTTCCATCAACTACTTATTTTAACCACTTAATTAATATAAAGTTTATCTACAATAAGTTTTAGCTTTAATTTATCTACAGTAAGCTCGTTTCTAGAACGATACCTTGCTCATATTCAAATAATAATATCAATACGACGTGTGAGTATGTCACGCAATCACCCATATCAAAGGTCTCTTCCCAAATCTTTAATTTACAAAACTTATTTGTATATTGTATAATATATTTGAAGAATAGTGTGTAACACCCCAAATTCTCAGAATTCGGGGAGCTGCTAGTTAGGACCTCACAATGGGTTCTGACCTTAGTTTGACAACAACATTACTGGATCTTACAACAAGCCACAAACGTAGTAAAACAATTTAAAATCGGTAAAGATTAAAATGATGAATGTATACATGAGTCAGCCTTACAAAACATAGCAATAACATAAAGTGCATGCAGAAACGGAATGACTCTCCCTTCCCATCTATGTGAGTGCGTGGACCCGACTGACCATCCCCTCCGGATCTCTATACAACCATCTTAACCTGCAAGGCATCTTTAACGGCGGATAAACCGTTAGTTAACATTCTATGAATCAGAATAACTAAAATAACACAAACACACATCAAGATGTAGAATATATAAACATGCTTTGACACAAACCGGTTATTATCTTTCAATAAGTTATCCATTACTAATTCATCTTCTTTTGTGACACAAGAATCTCCCGAAACTCGCCCATGTTTCCTTTTCTGATAGGAATAGATCAGATGCATCTATCCGTTACTTGTGGGTTTGGTCGCAAAAGCACCTCCCAGTCTCCTATAGAATTGGACAAGTGGTCACCGCCGGTTATAATACACTTGAGCCAATTACTGTATAAGGTCGTCCTAGTCCGGTTTTCAATTATAATAATAAATTAAACACACACCACTATTGATAGAAATGTGGGGGATCTAGATCGAGGAGAAACTTCAACTACTTCTTCTCGAGTTGGATCAAACTTAGAAGTTAGAACTTGAGCGGCGGAAGCTTAGAAATGGATGTGGAAGTGTACGGTCGATCCGATCTAGATAGATCGAATCATCGACGAATTGGAATAGATAGAGTTGATCCTTCCAAAGGATCCTCGAGTATGAAGGGTTGGATAAAAAACTAGATCCAAGATAGAACTTTAAGAGGATTGAAGAAGAAGTGATGCCTAAACCAAGTAAGAGGATTTTCCTTCTCAACACTTGGATTTAACTTAGACATCTCTTACAAATGAGCCAAGTCATCCTTATATAGTGGATGAAGGTCATACAAAGAGTCACAACATAAATGACGGAATTAAAAGCCATGATTTAAGGTTCCGAAACGAAAGGTATAAAATACGAAAGGTCGGAATTTAAGTCAGGAATTAAGTTCCGGAATTAAAGTTCCGAATATAAAAAGCCTATTATTAAATAGCCGAAATATTTAAATGTCTTCATAATGGTTGCGGGTCCTTCTAGCCAGAAACACGGATGACATCGCCATCCGGGGGCGTATCATTCTCCCCCTCTTAAATGTGAAACGTCCTCGTTTGCACGGTCAAAATAAAGAAAGGAGTATCTTTGGGGACGTGACCCTTGAAATTCAGCACCGGATGCACATTGTCGGAGTCGGGCGGCTTGGACATGTAGCCTTACAAAAGGATGGTGGGGCCGCCAAGCTTGTCGAACATGACGACAAGGTGCTGGAAAGAGCACCGATATTTGATTAATTTCAGTTGATGATGCCGATACTCTTTAAAATTGTGCACCAAGCCTTGGGTGGGTGGCAAGTTGTCCGACATAACAAGGAAAAATTTTGGATCGGGCGGCTCTAACTTGTAATACATGTGGATGATCTCGCCGGTGAGTTTGTCTACCATGCCGTCTAATCTTCTGACATTGTACGTCGGAGGCATGCCAGAAAGAAGCAAGGGTAAGGCGGTAAATAAGTTATTAGACAAGACAAAATCCAACCTCGGTTCAGCCGGCTCGAATTTGTAGTCCAACAACATAATGGTTCCATTGTCATGGTTGATGGCTTCATTACCCTTGATGATGTCGTCTTTGTTGAAGTTGACTTCTTTTTTTATCGGTGATGACTTCAACATTTTCGATGACGGTTTCTTCCTTGGCCTCTTCTAATGGATCGTCACACAACGGTTCTTCTTGTTAGGTGGACGTTGTGTGGGCAAGAATTTGTGCCTTCAAAGCTTCTAACTCATACTTTAGAGCATCATTTGTTGCCTTCGGCACGACATACTCCTCATGGGGACTAGGACACCGTCGGGGGGGGGGGCAACAGTGACAACTTTCTCATGATTGGCACGCCGTCTTGGGGCAACATAGGTATCCTCAAAATATTCTTGTCGGTGTGGATACCGTTGGTGCCCATCCATGAAAATAATCGGTCTTGGTGGATCAGGAGGAGGCAACCACTCCTCGTTATAATAATGGGAACTCCAACGGTTTTGTTGATACCGTCGGTGCCTCTTTGTGGCCGCTTTGAGATTTAGTTCATGTGGAGAAGGCAACCATTCTCCATATAAATCAAACTGATCATCATCATCATAGAACACGATGAACCTTGAAGAACACAATGAAGATCTTCGAAAAACACTAAAGAACACTTGAAGATCTTCGAAGAATACCAAAGAGAAAAAAATTTGTGAAGAACAATCAAGAACACAAGTAAGGAACTTAACCTCGATCTCTTGCTCTGATACCAATGGTAGAAATAGGGGTGATCTAGATCGAGGAGAGACTTCAACTACTCCTTCTAGATTGTTCGTGTTGGATCAAACTGAGAACTTGAGCGGCGGAAGCATAGAAATGGACGCGGAAGCGTACGGTCAATCCGATCTAGTTAGAACGAATCGTCCACGAAGTGGAGTTGATAATGTTGATCCTTCAAAAGGATCCTCGAATATGAAAGGTTTGGATCAAAGACTAGATTCAAGATAAGAACTTTAAGAGGATGGACTAAGAAGGTGATGCCTAAGCCAAGTAAGAGGATTTTCCTTCTCAATACTTGGATTCAACTTAGAAATCTCTTACAAATGAGCCAAGCCATCCTTATATAGTGGATGGAGGCCATACAAAGAGTCACAACATAAATGACGGAATTAAAAGCCAGAATTTAAGGTTCCGAAATGAAAGGTCTAAAATACGAAAGGTCGGAATTTAAGTCACGGAATTAAGTTCCGGAATTAAAGTTCCGAATATAAAAAGCCTATTATTAAATAGCCGAAATATTTAAATGTCTTCATAATGGTTGCGGGTCCTTCTAGCCGGAAACACGGATGGCATCGCCATCTGGGGGCGTATCATTCTCCTCCACTTAAATGTGAAACATCCTCGTTTGCACGGTCAAAATAAAAGAAAGGAGTATCTTTGGGAACGTGACCCTTGAAATTCAACACCGGATGCACATTGCCGGGTGGCTTGGACTTGTAGTCTTTCAAGATTGTGGCCTTGTGGCGTTTGTTGAATATGTAATCCCTCAAGGTGGCGGTGCCGTGGAGTTTGTCTCTCATGCCGTCAAGACCCTTGATGGTGAACGTTGAGGCCATGCTAATAAGATAGAACGGCAAGCTGGGAGGTAAGTTAGTGGGCATCATAAAGACAAACCTCGAATCGGCCAGCTCAAATTGTTTTTCCATCAACAAAATGGTACCGTTGTCGGGGTGGGCTTCTTCTTCATTCTAAAAAATGTTGTCGTCTTTTCCATCTTCAAAGAACTTGCCATGTAACGGATAGATCAATTGAATCGGAATTGCCGGGGAGACCTCTTAAATGATGATTTTTCCCTTGTCTTTGACTTCGTCACATAACGGTTGGACAACCAACTCACTCCTTGGTTGTGACACCGCTTGAAGTTCTTCTTGTTGGGGAACCGTCGTTAGGGCAAGAACTTGTGCCTTCAAAGCTTCTAACTCACGCTTTAGATCATCATTTGTTGCCTTGAGCACGACATACTCCTCTTGGGGACTAGGACGCCGTTGGGGGGCAACATTGACAACTTGCTCATGATTGACACGCCGTCTTGGGGCAACATAGGTATCCTCAAAATGAACTTGTCGATTTGGATATAGTTGGTGCCCATCCATGGTATAATTTGTGAAGAACAATCAAGAACACAAGTAAAGAACTTGACCTCGATCCCTTACTCTGATACCAATGATAGAAATAGGGGTGATCTAGATCGAGGAGAAACTTCAACTACTCCTTCTTGATTGTTCGTGTTGGATCAAACTGATAACTTGAGCGGCGGAAGCATAGAAATGGACGCGGAAGCGTACGGTCAATCTGATCTAGTTAAATCGAATCATCCACAAAGTGGAGTAGATAATGTTGATCCTTCAAAAGGATCCTCGAATATGAAAGGTTTGGATCAAAGATTAGATCCAAAATAAGAAATTTAAGAGGGTGGAAGAAGAAGGTGATGCCTAAACCAAGTAAGAGGATTTTTCTTCTCAACACTTGGATTCAACTTAGACATCTCTTACAAATGAGTCAAGCCATCCTTATATAGTGGATGGAGGCCATACAAAGAGTCACAACATAAATGATGGAATTAAAAGCCGGAATTTAAGGTTCCGAAACAAAAGGTCTAAAATACGAATGGTCGGAATTTAAGTCACGGAATTAAGTTCCGGAATTAAAGTTCTGAATATTAAAAGCCTATTATTAAATAGCCAAAATATTTAAATGTCTTCATAATGGTTGCGGATCCTTCTAGCCGGAAACACGGATGACATCGCCATCCGGGGGCGTATCAACTATTATAGCTATGCTAACACATAGAAGTAGCTAAGTAAGTCCAAGGGACTTACTTGTCTCAAGATAATCCCAGCTCATAACCACGCTCGGCTTCCTACAGGAATGTACTCTATGCCTGATCAAACAAGGCACCCAAGTTAACTACTATCCTCAATGCTAGAAGTCTATGACTTCTAGTCTCAATGATCTCTACAAGATCATATCTTAACTGGCTAGAAGATTACTACTTCTAGTCTCAAAGGTCCGCTCGCTGTTGTATAACGCTATGCTAGGATGTCCAAAAATCGTAGTGTCGAGATCTACACAAGATCAACACAATATAACTCCACTTCTAGGTGATCAACCACAACTTCCTAAGGTGATCAACCACAAAAGAACTCACAACCACTAGCTGGCATTCACACTAGTTCTACTAGGTTCCGGCTTAACATGATACTACTCTAGAACTGATAACGGCAACTGAAAGGAACGGGATAACAAAGAAGGGTACTCATTGGAGGGATACCGCGACTGCGGAACAAATGAGGCGCGACCGCGGAGTAAGTCTCTCCGGCGACTCCCTAGAGGCGCACCCGCGGCGGCTGGAGGCGCACCCGCGGCGGCTGGAGGCGCACCCACAACTCTATTGTCAGCGGTTCGGTGCTCCTAGGCGCGCCCGCGGCTGCAACATGGCACTCCTGCGGCTGCAAACTACTTCTGCGTGCGAGGTTCCTCTGTGTCGTTGCAGTCCCGACACTTCATGAGGCTGGGTGCATTTGGTCTGGCTCGATCCAGGCAAGGCTTCTTGTTGCATTGGTTGATGACTCGAGCCTAGAGAAGTCGTTACAACATGCTCCACTCGATTTTCACAAGGAGGGAGACGAGTAGGTCTTCTCTCGTTTGTTGGTTTCACAACAGGGAAAATCCAGCCTGGGGAGTCCGCTGGTTGTTCTTGAAGCAAAGGAAGAGACGACACTTGCTGTTGCTCGTCCCAGAAGAACGCCGACGGCTGCTGACCTAGAGTTGGCTTGAGAAGGAGTTACGTGAAACAAGAGAGGGAAGGAAGAGAGACGAAACGTGAGGCTAGGGTTGGATGCTGACTTAGAGTGCTTCCAACAACCTCTTAATGGGCCCGGATGGCCTGTCATGAAGGGCCCGGTAGAAGAGTTCTTGACTTAAAACTTGAAAAAGAAGATCGAACCGATCAACATCCGATTGACTCGAATAAAACCGGAAATAAAATTTCTGGGTGTTACATAATGGAGGCTAAGAAAAGCTAGTGATGAAAATCAACATTATATAAGCCACTAAAGTTTGAAAAAAGTGGATTTGGCGTGTGGGTTGGCACCAAAATTTTTGGGTGGCCCACACAATCCACACATTGTAATTGATAAATTCAAGATTAAAAGGGGTTTATCATGTTAAAAGTTTGGTTCGACTAATCTTATTTCTCCGGACTTTTAAAAATGTTATATTTTAATCTAAATATTTATTATTATTGTGTAAGAAATATTATATTTTTTTTATCAATAAAGAAAACTATATTAAGGTTAAAAATATGAGGTTTTAATATTAATCAATTAATGCTCTCTCAAAAAGCTGTAATAGGGTAATAAGATATGATACGAGGTGATAGTTGTCTAGTTGATTAGTTTTATATGAGACAACTAATGTGCTAAAAAAATGAAGAAAAAATAATATAATAAGATCATTCAATATTTGAAAAATGACAAGTCATTTGTTTCTCAAAAATTAAAATATGAGTTTTTAATATTTATCAATTAATGCTCTCTCAAAATCTGAAAATATAGGATAGTAAGATAAGATATGAGGTGATGGTTGATTAGTTTTATATGAGATAGTTAATGTGCCAAAAAATTAAAAAAAAATAATGGGATCATTCAATTTTTGAAAGGTGAAAAGTCATTTATTTTTCAAAAATTAATAATAAGAGTTCTTAATATTAATCAACCAATGCTCGCTCAAAAGTTGAAAATATAGGGCAATAAAATAAGATAAGATATAAGGTGATAGTTGATTAGTTTTATATGAGACAATTAATGTGCGAAAAATATGAAAAAAAAAACATAATAAAATCATTCAATGTTTGAAAGGTGAAAAGTCAATTATTTCTCAAAAATTAAAAATAGAAGTTTTTAATATTAGTCAATTAATGCTCCCTCAAAAGGTGAAAATAGAGGGTAGTAAGATAATATATGAGGTGATAGGTGATTAGTTTTATATGAGACAATTAATGTGTCAAGAGAATGGAAAAAAAACATAATTAGATCATCCAAAGTTTAAAAGGTGATAGTCATTTGTTTCTCAAAAATTAAAAATAGGAGTTTTTAACATCAATCAATTAATGCTCTCTCAAAAGCTAAAAATAGAGGGTAATAAGATAACATATGAGGTGATAGTTTATTAGTTTTATATGAGACAACTAGTGTGCCAAAAAAATGAAGAAAAAAAAAACAAAATCATTCAATATTTGAAAGGTGAAAAGTCATTTGTTTCTCAAAAAATAAAAATAGGAGTTTTTAATATTAATCATTTAATACTCTCTCAAAAGCTGAAAATATAGGGTAGTATGATAACTATCTTGAGGGTTTTTTTTAACTTACCAATCATTCTTATATATATATATATATATAGAGAGAGAGAGAAAAATATAGAATAGAGATTTTTTATTTTTAAAATTTTTTAAAACTACCAATCATTCTTATAGTTATATTTTAAATAAATGACCAAAAATATTTAAGAATAAAGTGATAACTAACCTTTATTACATATATCATTAGGTGTACAAAAATAATACGGGTGATTTTTGAAATAATATATAGCATGCAGTGATTTTGTGTGATTTAAAAAGTTTATTGGTTGTTTTTGCAATAAAGTTAGTCATAATTTCATCCGTGTCAAAATTAATTTAATGTAAAATAGTGTGTATATCGACTTATAGTTTTTAAAGTTCGTATTATTTTTTTTCTTATCTTATAATTGGTATTATTATTAATCATTTTCCCTTATTATTAGTAATATATACTATTAAGTCTAAATTCGTTATTATTGATCATTTTCCCTTATTATTAGCAATATATTTACTATTAAGTCTAAATTCATTATAAATGGTGTCCTACATTAGTCATTGTTTTTTCTAAAGGATTTTATAGACTTTTTTTTTTATATAGAAACTATTTTTTCATAAAAAATAATTACAACCTTAGTTATCTCTTGTCAAAATAGGAGATCCCATGTCTACGTCCACCTAAAAAAATGACGTGAAATATGATGTATCTAAAAAAACCTAATCCCATCGACTAATATTCATTTGAAATCACAAGTTTACTTTACATTATTTAACTTCTAAAAGATAAAATATACTTCGTTTCCAAGAATTAAATTCAAAATTACTAATTAAAATGATAATTCTTTCAGCTCCCCAAATTTCTTTTGATACCAACTAATTTAGTTTTAGTTTCAACTAACATTTGTTTATTTGTAAAGTTTGTACTGTGTATCAGCACAACATTCCCACTAACTAACGAGGCCCCATCAAACTAATAATGTTGCATTATCATTTACTCGAATTATGCTAATTTTATGAACAAATAAATAAATAAACCAAAATAAAATATATTTTTTGTCTTTTGGCGGAAAACAAATAATTATCTTGTCTATTTACATGACGGTTTGCCAGTTTGCCGGTTGTCGACCTCTCGATACACCAATAACTTTTGTGTAATCGAGCCTATTACCTTCTTGAAAAAAAAAAAAAAAAAAAAAAATTCCCTTGTCTTGAAAGATGAAAACTAAAACTCTCAAATTTTTTTTGTTGAATTTAAAATAATAAAATAAACGAAAAAGAAAAAGTTTATGATTGGCCAAATGGCTTGCTCCGAAACTTCCGTAGTTCCGTGAACCCAATTGGTTTGAATTACCTTCCAATTTCTTTTGCTCCACGTTATCTTGTTTCGCAAGAAAATTCCATTTTTTTAAATGTTTCGATCCAGCCCTCCAACTTTTACTATAATCACCATTTGAACCCCTGAAATTCCTAGAGTTCAAATGGAACCCCTAAAATAATTCCAAAAAAACAGCAATCCGGATTTTCTGTCAACGTAAGGCCCGCCGCCTTATTTAATATATATATAGGGTCCTTTTCGTGTGCCAATAAGCTGTGTCAGAAGGGAAAAAACAATCAAACCAACAAAGTTACCCAAAAATATTGGAAGGAAAAGATGATGAGTTATACTCGTAGCGCATCTAGGACGGTCAACTTGATGCTGTCCATGGCCGGACCGAGGCACTTCACGTCTTTCACCGGCGAAAACTTGCTCAATGGAGGCTATAGTTTGCTTACTTTAGGAAAATCGGCTTCTGTTACCGGCGAATTTCAGATACGTTCTCTGGCTGCGTTTACTCGAATGCCTGTGAGATATAAAAGCACGGTGACGGTGAAGGAGGTGTCCGATGATGAAAAAACGGTGAAGGGAGGTGAAGAGAAGAAGGATGCTTCCGGTAGTGGCGGTGAGAAGGGGATCTCTAGCTACTGGGGAGTTGCTCCGAGGAAGCTGCTGAAGGCGGACGGGACGGAATGGAAATGGAATTGTTTCATGGTAAAGTGAAATTTAGAATTGGAAACTGAAATTTGAGAAAATTTCCATCGGTTACTCTTGATCTGTTCTGTTGTTTTTTGATCTGAACTAGTACTAATTTGTTTTCTGGTCGTTTCATTTGCGATGGGAAGCCATGGGAGGCTTACAGGTCAGACACGTCGATAGATCTGAAGAAGCATCACGTGCCTAACACGTTTCTAGACAAATTTGCCTATTGGACCGTCAAGTCTCTCCGTTTCCCTACGGATCTGTTTTTCCAGGTAATTATTCAAGTTCTTTCCAGATTTTTTGGTTTTCCCTGTTTGCTACGACCGAGTTTAGGAATTGTAATATACTTGTAGATACCCCAATTATACTTTGCTTACGAGTTACGCCTGATTTTCATACCAGATCGTCGATCTTAATTTTTCTGATTAATTTTTACATAAATGGAAGATCCAGGTAATGCTGATAGGGAGACTAGTCTACTGTCTACAGTAGTATTATTAAATGTAGCGTTGGCGGTGTTGATATTCTATAACAGACAGTTAAGGACTGATCCTTGTTCAGCACAGCCTGGGGATCATCTGATAATCCGATCTCGTGGCTTTATCTGCTCAATTTGTAGGAAAAATTATCAAGTGCCTTAAATGTTAGCATGTTGTCATCTCGACGCATCCAAGGCTTCCAAGCCTTAATTGGCGGTGTTGATGATCTATAACAGACAGTTTTGCATTGATCCTTTTTAGCACGGTCTGATAATCCGATATGTTAAAACAACTTAACAGATTCTTAATGCATATATCTCTTCAATTTGTAGGCAAGAATGTCAAGTACCTGATAATTTGTTTGAACACTACTAAACTATCTTGAAAGCAGAAATTTGATTCTTCGTATTGAATTTTTCTAGAACAACCATATATTATTCCTGATTGTAGCTACATGAATAATTGGCAACAAGGAAGAACAGTTGTCTGTCTAAACAGGTTCTATAAATTCGTTAAAATTCCTCATAATTTTGGACTGTCAATTTCAGAGGAGATACGGATGTCGTGCAATGATGCTTGAGACCGTAGCTGCTGTTCCAGGTATGGTAGGAGGGATGCTTTTACACTGCAAATCTCTGAGGAAGTTTGAGCAAAGTGGTGGCTGGATCAAAGCCCTGCTCGAAGAGGCTGAGAACGAGAGGATGCATCTCATGACCTTTATGGAAGTCTCCAAGCCCAAGTGGTACGAGAGAGCACTCGTCATTACTGTTCAGGGAATCTTCTTCAATGCATACTTCGCCGCATACCTCATATCCCCCAAGCTGGCTCACCGTATTGTAGGGTACTTGGAGGAGGAAGCAATTCACTCCTACACCGAGTTTCTCAAGGAGCTTGATGCAGGAAACATTGAAAATGTACCTGCCCCTGCCATTGCCATCGACTATTGGCAGCTGCCATCTGATGCTACTCTTAGAGACGTGGTGTTGGTAATCAGAGCCGATGAGGCTCATCACAGGGATGTCAATCATTTTGCATCTGTAAGAACTTGAGCTAGCTTTGATTAATGTCTTTTTCTTATGCTGAATTTCTCGAGTACTTACATTGTTCACACGGTGAATGCAGGATATTCACTATCAAGGTCGGGAATTGAAGGAAGCTCCTGCTCCTGTTGGCTACCATTGAAGGGTCTTGAAAAAATGTTCTGGCTCGAGAATTAGAAACCGAAAAATGAATGAAAAGTGTGTTACTGATCATAGATTGTCTTTAGACATTCATATATAAGATTGTTGTGTATGATATGAAGTACTGAGGTTATGCTGCTATGTTTGCTTGAGAGTTTGTCCTAATAAATGGTACTTTTGAAAATGGTAAATATTCCTTTGCATTTTTTTGTCTTGATGATTTGCCCTTTAATTGTTTATCTGAACCCTAATTCACACTTTCGATTCTTATATACAGGCATACAGCCTGCTCGATATTCGGCGCATGGAGAAAGCCAGAAATTAACACAAAGTTGGTGGCGTACGGGTACGTAGCCATCTTAATTTTCATATAACTTGAAAAAACTCTTCAGAAAGTAGGTATAGAGTAACCTTCAAATCAAACTGAACTCTTCGAGTGTATAAAAAGGCTAAATAGGACTCAAGAAGATGATCTCGCAGTCTGCCTAGGTACGGCCGAGAAGTAAAAAGATTAAAACGTGTTATATAAACAAAAAAACCATGTTGGCAAACTCGTAGTGTGAGAAGAATTAATCTTGAAGTAGTAAATATGTAACAAAACAAAGTTTTAAGCATCAAATCACTTAATTCAAGACAAATCAATTTTAACGTCGTCTTCACTTAGAAGTCACCAATTTGAAACAAACATCAACATCCCAACCGTCTTAATTGCCAAACTTGCAGCCTCTACTATTGATCATTTTCTTTCGGTTTGATCTGACCTAGAAGGTTGGATCTTTATCGTGGATAACAATTCGACTAATCAGAAACCTTCATGTAGTTGGTAGATTTCGGTTCAATGCAGACTAAACAAATAATAATGGAAATGGAACGGAACCAAACCTGACTATTTCAGTTTGGTCCGCTGTTCACATTTTATGAAATTTTAGGTTCAGGTTCGATTTTGGTACATTTAGATTTGGTTTTGGACCTATGTGTTGGAACCAATATTTTAAATTAGTAGTGCGTCGGGTTTTTTCAGACAAATTTTCGTAGGCTCCGGTCATTGTTAACACCGGAAAACGGAAGCATTATTATTTGCTAAAATTTGATGCTGAGTGAATGCATGAGATAATGATGTCCGAAGTTACATGTACAAAACACAAAAGTTGAAAAAGGGGAAAAATTGTTTAACCCACATTGACTTAAAGGAGTATAATCCTTAGTATATAAGGAGGGAAACACTTAAAGGTCGTGGCCTTTGGGCGTAGCTAACCGACCACGCGTACGCATGCGCAGATTCGAGTCAAGCCGCAGGCTCAGCTTTCTGGCTAATGACGAGAACGGACCGGACTGATGGTATTTGGTTGTCTACTCAAAGCTATCATTTTGGCCCCATCTCGTAATGAGCTGTAGAGTTGTCTAGGACCAAAGATTGGTCAAAACAAACATCAAACTACATAAATGGGAAAAAAATCAAGAATTTATATTTGAATATAAATTCTTGATCTCCGAAAGAACTTGATCCCCGAAACCCTTCTAAACCAGAATGCACGTGCGGCGAGCCGAGTCGAGCCAACCTCATGCACATCCCCGACATCCAAAAGAACTTGATCTCTGAAACCCTTCTAAACAAGAATGGTTTTAATGTAAACATCGGTTCTGACAAGATGATTCTCACTGAGAAAGGGATCTATGTAGGCAAATGTTATGAACTTATCAATATGAATGTACTGACAATCATCCCAAAAATTGTAACCGAAAGTTCAATGAATAAAAATTCGTTTTCTTATGTTGTTGAGTCTTTTAATATTGACATGAAGGATTAGGGCATGTGAATTATAATTCTATACAAAGACTAATTAATTTGAACCTAATTTCCCAATGCAAATTAAGTAAAGATAAATGTGAAGTCTATGTATAGGCAAAACTCACAAAACCCCCAACCTCTAGACTTAATTCATACGGACTTGTGTGATTTAAAATTTGTGCAAACTAGAGTTGGTAAAAAGTATTTCGTGCCATTTATCGATGACAGCGCAAAATATTATTATGTATATATGTTGAGAAGCAAAGATGAAGCCTTGGAAAAATTCAAGGAATATAAGTTGGAAGTGAAGAACCAACTTAATAAAAACATTAAAATTATCCGAAGTGATAGAGGAGGCGAATATGATGAACTGTTCAACGCATTTTGTAAAGAACACGGGATTGTTCATCAAACAACCGTTCCTTATTCTCCACAATCTAACGGAGTTGTGGAACATAAAAACCAAACTCTGAAAGAGATTGATACGTCCCCGGATGAAGATGCCATCCGTGTTTCCGGCTAGAACGACATGACATCATTATGAAGACTATTAAGTATTTCGGCTATTTAATAATAGGCCTTTTATATTCGGAACATTAATTCCGGAACTTAATTCCGTGACTTAAATTCCGACCTTTTATATTTTAGGCTTTTCATTTCCGGAACTTATTCCCGGCTTTTAATTTTGTCATTTATGTTTTGACTCTTGGTATGACCTCCATCCACTATATATGGGGATGTTTGGCTCATTGTAAAATATGTCTAAGTTGAATCCAAGTGTTGAGAAGGAAAACCCTCTTACATGGAATAGGCATCACTTCTCCTTCAATCCTCTTAAAAGTTCTATCTTGGATCTAGTCTTTGATCCAAGCCTTCAAATTCGAGATCCTTTTGAAGGATCAATAAAACGCTTCCGCCACCAAAATTATAAGTTTGATTCAACTCCAACGATCAAGAAGAAGTAGTTGAAGTTTCTCCTCGATCTATATCACCCTTATTTCTATCATTGGTGTCAAAGCGGTGAGGCCACCAAGCTGGTTGACTATGCCGACAAGGTGCCGGAAAGAGCACCGATATTTGATTGATTTCAGTTGATGACGCCGATACTCTTTAAAATGGTTAATCAAGCCTTGGGTGGGTGGCAAGTCTTCCGACATAACAAGGAAAAAATCTGGATCGGGCGGCTCAAACTTGTTGTACATGTGGATGGTCTCGCCGATGAGTTTGTCTACCATGCCGTCTAAGCTTGTGACATTGTACGTCAGGGGCATGTCGGAAAGAAGAAAGGGTAAGCCGGTAAATAAGTTATTAGACATAACAAAATCAAACCTCGGTTCAGCCGGTTCGAACTTGTAGGCCAACAACATAATGGTGTCATTGTCATGGCTGATGGCTTCTTTACCCTTGATGATGTCGTCTTTGTTATCTTGAAAGTACTCTCCACATAACGGATTGACAAGATGGATTGGAATAACCGGGGCATAAGCTTTAATGACGACATCTTCCTCGTCTTCAACTTCGTCACACAACGGTTGGACCACCAACTCACACCTTGGTTGTGACTCTACGTGAGGCTCTTCTTGTTGGGCAACCGTCGTTAGTGCAAGAACTTGTGCCTTTAAAGCTTCTAACTCACGCTTTAGAGCATCATTTGTTGCCTTGAGCACAACATAGGCATTTGTAGGGGCAACATCGTTAACTTGTTCATGATGAGCACGCCGTTGGGGAACAAAGTTGACAACATGTTCTTGATTAACACGCCGTATTGGGGTAACATAGGTATCCTCGAAATAAGCTTGTCGGTGTGGATACCGTTGATACCCATGGATACTCTCTTTGGGTCTTGGTGGATTTAGAGGAGGCAACCACTCCTCGTCCTCAAAATATTGTCTCCGTCGGTACCACCGGGCGGTTTGTTTGGCCTTCGTTGGATATGGAGGAGGTAACCATTCCTCATCCTCATCATAAGAATCATAATCATCATAGAACATGATGAACGATGAAGAAGCACTTGAAGATCTTCACACGGATGGCATCGCCATCCGGGGCGTATCAGAGATGATGAATGCAATGTTGCAGGAATCTAGGTTACCCCAGAATATGTGGGAGAAGCGTTGCTCACCATAAACTACATCATCAACAAAATACTACATAAAGTAATTGGCAAAACGCCATACAAGTTGTGGAAAGGTAACGTACCTTCGTACATATACCTAAAAGTGTGGGTGCCTCGCTAAAGTAGTAGTGCCACTTCCTACAAAAATTACTATTGGACTTAAACTCGTTGATTGTATTTTCATCGGATATGCACACAATTGTAGTGCTTATCGGTTTTTTGTACATAAATCAGGTATATCGGATATCCATGTTAATACGATAATGGAATCAAGGAACGAGTCTTTACTTGAAAACGTATTTCCTTGTAGAGATAAAGAGTATTCGAACGAACTCGTGAACAACGAGACGAGGTCAACTCTACTTCCATACAAAACAAAGTTGAATAGGAAGAACCTTTAATGAACAAAAAGGCTCGGAAACAGAAACTATTTGGTGATGAGTTCATAACGGCTTTTCTTTTGGAGAAAGAAGCTAGAACTTATAATGAAGTCATGTCTACACCTGACACACCTTCTTGGAAGGAAGCGGTAAAAAGTGAGATAGATTCCATTATGTGAAATTACGCATGGGAGTTAGTAAACTTGTTTCAAGGTACCAAAGCACTTGAGTGCAAATGAATTTTCAAAAGAAAGTTGAAAATCAATGGCTCAATAGAGAAGTACAAGACTAGGCTTGTGGTTCAAGGATTCCGCCAAAAAGAAGTCTTAGATTCTTTAAAACCTATTCTCCGGTAATGAGAATAACTTCTATAAGAATACTAATAGCAATAGCGACATTACAAAACCTAGAAAGCCACCAAATGAATGTCAAAACTGTCTTTCTAATAGGAGAGTTAGAAGAGGAGATATATATGAAAGAACCCGATGAGTATGTTGTTCCCACACAAAAGCACAAAGTGTGTAGACTTGTAAAGTCCCTATACGGATTCAAACAAGCCCCAAAGCAGTGACACAAAAAGTTTGACAATATAATGATTTCAAATGGTTTCAAAATTAATGAAAGCGACAAATGCATATACTTTAAGACTACTCTTAATAGATACGTATTGTTGTGTTTGTACGTTGATGACATGCTCATCATTAGAAACAACAAAGACATTATCAATTGCACTAAGAACATGCTTAGTGGAAAATTTGGCATGAATGATATGGAATTAACGGATGTTATTCTAGGAGTAAAGATCAATAGACAATCTGAAAAAATTAGTTTTTCCCAATCTCATTACGCTGAAAATGTCCTTGATAGATTCAAAAACTATTCAACGGGGACCGCAACCACTCCCGTGGATCCTAATCTCCACATAACCAAAAATGTGGGTGAGACGGTGTCACAACTGGAATATGCACGTGTTATTGTCAGTCTTATGTACTTGACCAATTGCAAAGTCCGGACTTGGCGCACTCAGTCCATGTACTAAGTCGCTACACAAGTATCTAGGCTTTAAACACTAGAAAGGCATATCTAGAGTATTGAACTACATACGTCATACTAAAAGTTATGGGTTGCACTATGAAAAATTCCCAACAGTTCTAGAAGGATACAACGATGCTAATTGGCTAGTTGATTCTAAAAACCTAATTAATTGGACGATTAAAAAATTCAAGAAGCAAGCTTGAATTGGGAAAGAACGAAGAATGGAGAAGAACACTGCCTCCTTCAGGGGAGGGTCTCCGCGTCACCAGGACTCGGTTTCCACCGTATCCAAGGACGGTCTCAGCACTACCATGTTCCTGCACCGCCCTTCGCGCAAAAATCGTCTCATGCGCCGACGCTCCTCCCGGGTTCTGGCGTTGCACCTCCTACACCGCCACTCCTCCCGCCCTTCCATTCTTCGTTGCACCTCTACGCCATATACTATTGAACAAGATTATGGAAATCGTGTTCTTTAATTGTAGAAATATATTTCACTAGTCTGGGTAAATAGAACTTGTGTATTATAACTTGGGTAACTCTATAACTTGTGTATTATAACTTGGGTGATACTAGTTTAGGTAACAAAAGTTTGGGTGATAGTAATTTTAGTAATTATAAATTAAGTATAACTTACAAAAACTCAAGTTCAATTAGTCCAACTAGTAATAGGAAGAGAGGGTGAACCTGATAGCTAGAGTTTGAAACCTATTTGATGCTCATGTATACCAAAAATGTCCATTCACTCAACCCTCTCGCGGAGCGGCATGCCGAAACAAAAAAAATAGGAAGACTACTTCTACTAAACTATTCCCACTTATACAAGATCAGAAAGATTACCCTTATAAAAACAAGCCGCAAACTTGCAACTTTAATTAGTTTGTCATGATCTCACAACCTTCTACTTGATGCTCATATAAACATAGTTCAAACCTATTTGCGGATCATGGATGAACACTAGAAATCTTCTGGTAAAAAATCTCTCAACTACAAAATTTCAAAAGCGGGTCATGGATGAATGATAGTTCAAAGCCTACTATTTAATCTTTGAGAAAATTATCTAAACAGTACCCCATCTTTCGGCCTGACTAAACTTTAGTACCCCATCCTTTTAACTATTAGGACGGTATCCCATCTACTGACCCCGACCGAAGATTAGTGTATACGGCAATGTTCACACATTAAATCTGAAGAACGGCGTTATGAGTGAGGGGTATCATCGTCCACTAACCTTTATAAATTTTTGCTTTAAATTTTCTAACGGTTAAATAAACAAACCGTCAACCACTTTCTTCATTATCCACATAAACCCTAACCCCTAATTTTTCCCAATTCGATTCTGTTCGTTGTGGTCTTCAAAATTCTACCCCTTTGTCAGTTGAAGAGCTATGGATCAAGGGTCTTCGTTTGGGTCTTCAAGCTCGTGGAGGAGAGGAGTGCCAGAATTCGATCGTGTTCGTTGCTACCATGGGATTCCGGCGACGATTTCCATTTGCAAGCGACCTCCTAACGCCGGAAAACGTTTCTATGGTTGCCCTATGTGAAAGGTATGTCCGATTAGGGTTTCCATCTTCAGTTTCCATTTGGTGAAGAAGACCTTGGTTTTTCTGTCAAGTGATTAAAACTGTGTGTGGTTTTACCTTCTATTCTAGGCTGGACAAGGATATGGGTTTACAAGAGATGTGAAGGAGCCAGAAGGTCTATTGCAAGGCTCAAGTGATGAATCTGGAGTTCCACCATACATTGCAAGGATGCGGCAAAAGTGCTGTTCATCTTTATAGTGATAATATTGTTGAAAGTATGAAGAAATAATCTGTCTAAATAGATCCAATGAGATATTGGTTATTGTATTGTTCTATTTTGTATGAGATATTGGATATTGATGAAGTTTGTGTATGATCAAGTTTCTGTCTAAATAGATCCAAGGTTTTTGTGTATGAGTTATTGGTTTTATCATGACTGTTTGTCAAGAGAAAATTGAGTTTGAATCAAGTTTGTGTATGATCAAGTTTGTGTATGAGATATCGGATATTGGTTATTCATCACTGTCAAGAGAAAAGTTTGTGTATGTTTTATTGGTTATTCATGAATGTGAAGAGAAAATTCAGTTTGAGTCAAGTTCATGTATGATCAAATTTGTGAAGAAAAATTGTCACTGTCAAGAGAAAATTGTGAAGAAAAATTGTTTATAAGTTATTGGTTATTCATGACTGTCAAGAGAAAATTGTGAAGAAAAACTGTCACTGTCAAGAGAAAATTTTGAAGAAAAATTGGATAGTGAAAATTGGTTAATCATCATTGTCAAGAAGTTTGTGTATGAAATATTGCATATTGGATGTATGATCAAGTTTGTGTATGATCATGTTCATCTCACTATCAAGAGAAAATTGACCATAATTGTCTAAAACCATAAAGAACTATCTAAAACTAAAGAAACCAATAAACAAAAGGTATTGTCACCAATGACTGTCTAAAACCATAAAGATCTGTCTAAAACTAAAAAAATTGTCACTGTCAACAGAAGGTATTGTCGCCAATGATGCAGCAATCAACACCATAAAGATCTGTCTAAAGCAAAAAAAAACCAAAAAAAAACAATAAACAGAAGGTACTACACAGGTTAAGATCTGTCTAAAACCAATAAACAGAAGGTACTACACAGGTATTGTCACCAATGATGCAGCAATCAACAGAAGGTATTAAGATCTGTCTAAAACCAAAAAAGCTACAGAAGGATAAAAACCAGAAAATTGGAAAGTTATGATCAAAACTAGACCTGTTCAAATCCGGGCAGCCCGCCGGGAAAAACGGGCGGTTATGAACATGGGAGAAAGTCCGGCCGGATCTGGACAAGGCCTTAGGCCTAGCCGGGCCAAAAAGCCCGGCCCGTCAGGCCGGAAAAAAATAGAAAAAATAATATATTATAGTATAATTATTATAAATATTAAGTATTAAAATAAAATATCTAGTCTAATTATAATAAATTTAATATATTTACATAAAATATAATATATTTTTTTAAAAAAATCAAATTAATAATATTTTTAATAATATATTTTTTTAAATTGAAAAATGGGTACCCGCGAGCCCGCCCGTGAGCCCGGTCGGGCTGGGTACGACACCCATCCCAGGCCCGGTAGCTGGGCCTAGCCCGGCCCGGTCCGGATATGAACAAGTCTAATCAAAACCATAAAAATGTACAGAGAAGGTATTAAGATCTGTCTAAAACCAAAAAAGCTACAAAAAAGGTAAGTCAATCAACAAGCTACAGAAGGATACACAGAAGGGTCAAAACCATAAAAATGTACAGAGAAGGTATTAAACTAGAAGGATCAAAACCATAAAAGCCACAAAAGAATCAAAACCAGAAAAGCCACAGAGGGTAATAAACCATTAAAAACCACATAAGCAATCAATAGAAGGTACAATTACAAGCCAGATTGATTGTCTTACTAAACCAAAACAGAAGGTATTGTCACTAAACCATAACAGAAGGTACAATTACAAGCAATTCACCACAATTAAAAGTCATAAGGTACATTGAATTGACCAAATTTTTATAAGGAAGTGTGATCATGCCCTTCTTCTTGTTGTGACCTTTCTTCATTCCTCTTTGCACATGTCTTCTTGTTGTGTCCTTTCTTCCTACATATTGTGCAAGTGACCTGCATATAGTATGCCTTGGACAGCTTCTTTGCACCAAAATTTATTTTTCAGCTCCAATCCTTAGACTGTAACACCCCAAATCCGCAGGACTCGGAGTGTCACATTGGGATAGGATCTCACAATAAATCCTGACCCTAGCCTGACAACAAGTTTACTAGACCTTAAAACATGACACTGATAGATATAAAACAAATACATAAAGCTGTATAAAACTGTACAACCAAAAAGGTAAACAACATCATAGCCGAGTATAAAACAACATCCTCACATAGGAGGTAAACAAAAGATCATCCTCATGCAGGAGGAAAACATAAACAACCCACAACCACAACCATCCTATGTACCAGAGGTCCTTGGCCTGTCACCCTGCCAAATCACTCAACAACACGCCTATCCTGTAGGGCATCTACAACACGGTATGAAACCATTAGCTAACCATACATATATAAAGAGTAATGCATAAGCACAAGCACAATCATGAAAGATAAACACATCAACATGTTATCACACATTTACGCATTTATTATCTTTATATAATAGTCAAACACTCAAATCGTATATATATAGATAGATGAAAATATGTGACACGAGGACCGTATCATCCTTGTCTTTGAGTGCTATATCCAGCTGTACTAGTATCGGTCACACAACCCGTGTACCCTATGGGAGTGGATTGCGCCCTTTCTGTAAACCAGTCTGGTCTGACGTCAGAGAACCTCCCAAACTCCACGGCAGGATGAAAGGGGAAGGTTATCACAACCATGCAATGGAGCAGTCAAAACATAAGTCGGTCATAAACGACATCACATGTTATCATATCAAGCATACAACTCACACTCATGCAAATACCTAGTATAAAGATGGGAGCTAAGTAAGTCTTACGGACTTCGTACAATTCTCAAACACGATCAACCTCCAATCTTGAGAGGTACACTGCCCAATAACAAGGCATAGAGATATGTAAATCTCCTATCAATCAAAGGGGTCACACCTAGACCCAAGGGATCCATAAGATCATCCTCAAACTCAACCTCACAACCTATAATCCTCGAAATCCATATCCGGCATAACATGATCATAACATTATCCAAACACTCTCATCTAACCCCTAGCATGACACTACACTCTCATACTAGGAAAGAAGAGGCTAAGCCAACCATAGACTAGCCTAGAAGCAAGACACACATGCAGAACCAAGGCTAAAGCCAAGTTGATGCAGGTGGCCGCAGGGGCGGCTAGGAGGTGGCGCAGGGGTTGATCACAGCCGGCACTGGGGAGGTCCAGAAGGGGCGCAAGGGCGGCTGGTGTGCAGAAGATGCACCTCCGGCTGTCCTTTGCTTCTTTACTCGATCTTCTTCGCTCCTTCTTCATCCAACAACCATACACATACATAAACATACATATATACATCAATTGAAGCCAATCAAGGCTGCCACAAGATCAACTTGTGGAAACTAAGCTAGAAAGGAAGGAAAGAAGGAAAGAAGAAAGAAAGAAGGAAGATAGGAAGAGATGGAAGAAGAACTCACCAAGTTGAACCTATGTAGAGGAAAGAACCTCATGAACACCTCGAGGCCGGCTCAATCGCAAGCACAACAACATCAACAATCATCAATCTCAAGCAAAGCCAAGCTCAAAAGCTTCCAAACTTACACAAACTCAAACCAAACTCAAAAACTCAAGAAGAGATCTAAAGGGAGAAGAGAAGAGGAAGAACGTAGGGAGAGAGAGAGAGATGGAGCTGCAAATGAAGAACCCTCATCAGAAGGAAAGAGAATAAGCTTATAAAGGGAGGAAAAGGGTAAAGCACGGGTCAAGGGGTTAACAAAGACGGCTTCAGCCACACAAAGCCGGAGGGGCGGACCCTGTGAGGCGCAAGTGTAGCCTAGGCAAACCGCAGGGGCGGCCTTTGGGTCACGCAGGGGCGGTCTAGGCTAGATCCAGGTCCTCAACACACACTCTCAGCAACTCAGCAATTGGGCTCTTACATCTCACCCCCCCCTAAAAACAAGTTTCGTCCCGAAACTTGCAAAATCCCAAATTCTCTCGGACCCATAAGCCGAGGTATAACTCTCTCTCTCTATCGGAGGTATCACATCTCCGCTCAGAAAGTCATACCTATATCAATCTATAACCTCAATCATGCACATGGAGGGATCATCAACTCCAAAAAACAAGGCCATAACGCTACCCAAAGGTGTAGAGGAATCACATCTCTCGCCATACCACAACACAAGGCATAGAGGAAGTACATCTCTTGCCAAATCATACTCGTATACAACACATGGAGGAATAACATCTCCAACAAAACTATGTCCATCAAAGTAGCGTGGAGGAAAGAACCATCTCCAACTATATCCTAATCACACTCAAATAGCATGGAGGAAAGGACACACTCCAACTATAAACATAAATCATACTCAGATAGCGTGGAGGAAATAACCGTCTCCAACTATAACATACATCATGCTAGCATATCAAGATCTAATAAGATCCTACATCACATTAGACCTAGCATGGAATGAACAAAGCAATGCATATAAGCATATAAGCACAACAATCATCAGAATAGCACTAAGATCTACTCGTGTTCCTACAGGTGGATCTGTTTCGTCATAAACTCTAGATAGTTCCTTTGGATACTATCCTCAGTCTCCCATGTAGCCTCATCAGGTCCTCATCTTGACCATTATGTCCTCAGTATGGGAATGTCCTTCAAACGCAAGTGTTTCTTACCTCGCTCTAGGACTGCAATAGGATACTCAACAAAGGTGTGGTCCGACTCAACCACCAAGTCATCATAACTCACAATGTGCATCGGATCTGGTATATACTCCCTCGGTTGAGACATATGGAACATAGGGTGAACACCCTCTAATCTCTGAGGCAATGCTAATCGGTAGGCTGCCCTCCCAATTCTATCCAGCATCTCAAAAGGACTGACATATCGGGGACTCAGCTTCCCCTTTATGCCAAAATGTTTGACGCCTCGCGTCAGAGATACTCTCAACCAGACATGAGCTTCCACTCTGAACTCTAGAGGTCGACGCCTCCTCTCTGCATAAGACTTCTGGCGACTCTGTGTAGCCAACATCCTCTCTTTAATCAGTGCTACTCGAGCCATATCATCCAGAATCTGCTCTAGCGCTATCCCACTGATACTGCTAGGCTCATCCTAGCATAAAGGTGTACAACACCTACGTCCATACAATGCTTCATAGGGAGTCATCCCAATAAATGCATGCCAACTGTTGTTGTATGAGAACTCAACCAATAGGAGGTAATCAGACCATCATTGTCCCCAATCCAACACACAAGCTTGCAGCATATCCTCAAGGGTTTGGTTGATCCTCTTTGACTGACTATCTGCCTAGGGTAAAACGCAGTTGTGAAATGTAGACTCCTCCCCAAAGCAATCTGAATCTGCTGCCAAATCTTGAGGTAAACCGTTCATCTCAGTCTGAGACAATCGTCCACGTTACACCATGAAGTCTCACTATATGTCTAGTGTACTCCTTAGCCAATCTACTCACTGGCCACGTCTCTCTGATAGGAATGAAATGTGTTGTCTTCGTCAGTCTGTCAACAACAACCCAGATAACATCAAAACTCCTAATGGGCCTCAATCTGGTCACAAAGTTCATGGAGACGTCCTCCCACTTCCACTGCGGTACTAGCAGTGAATGGAGCTCACCTCCAGGTCTAAAATACTCTATCTCGACCTACTAACAGGTCATGCACTGTGCCACAAATCTAGCTACATCGGGCTTCAGCCCTCCCCACCAATATGAGCATCTCACTGCATGGCACATCTTACTCGTACCTGGATGTACTTAGTAAGGTGTAAAGTGAGCCTCCTGTAAGATCCTCTGTCTCAACTTTGCATCAGTAGGTACACAGATGCGGTCATGGCGCCTCATCACTCCATCTACTCCAAGGAAGAACTGTGGTGCCTCTCCACGAGGTATCCTCTTCTTGATCCTCATCAAGGTCGGGCAGGCCCCCTTCTTCTGCTAGATCTCATCCAACAGACCAGGTAAAACCTCTAAAGCATACAACTGGGCATCCTCATCGACGCTGGTGGTTATTCAATTCCCGCTGTGTAAAAATGTACTTCAGATTTTTATGGTCAGTGAAGAACTGACATGTGGCACTGACCGACGGTATTTCTAAGGTCGTCTATACCCAATCAAAAGTAAATCCCGACTTAGCACTAAAAACAAGTATAGTGATTAAGTAAGGGTCGAACCCAAGAGAGTTAAGGTGTTTTAGATGCAATTATCGATTATAGTAACAAGTAACAAAAAGAGGGGGGGGGGGGGGTTGGTTGAATTGATGCACACAAAAACTTAAGAAAACAATTAATGCGACAAGTAAGACAATGATGGGTGAATCTACACTAGGTTGATTCTAAGCATGCAATTGCTACTTTGGTGAGTTCCTTTTACAAGTTTTCAAGTAACCTCCCGTCTCGATCATATATATGTGTTGAGCAAACCGGCATCAACACAACTTAACAGGTTAGTGTTCCGTAAACCTACAAGAACAAATAACAAGTTAGCTTTCAAACGAAGACTAAGGGATATAAAGAGAAGATTAAAACTGTTAAACTTATCTTTATATTTGTGTTCCTTTCCTTTAAGTAATTACAACCCGTTATTACTTAAAGTTGCTACTAGATTAAAGACCCGAACCCGGAACCTATTAATCCTAGTTATTTGTATGCACTTTAGAACCTAAGGTGATCAATCTCAAGCAATAGTAAACATGCAATTAGACAATGGAGATCAAGGAAACACAAAGCATTACTGAATAAAAACTTAATAAAAAGAACTTACAACCAAAGTAATAACGCAGCTTCAAACCAACCCAATGTAGCAAGGGAGTTAGCAGCTCATTGCAAAGGAAGTAAGATAATCTAAGTGGATAATTTGTTGGCTAACAAGATGATGGCTCATTCTAGCAATCAACCAAAGACTATTTATACTACAAAAGACACTAAATAGGAGTAAATGGCCGGCCTAAAACAGCCACCTTTTAATGCCATAAAGATGGTGTAAACAACCGGAGTAAAGCTTCCGACGTTAAACCGCATGGGCGGCCTTCAGTTCTGCAGGGGTCGTGAAGGCAAAAACGCTTGATCTTCTTCATGGCCGCAGGGGCGGCTAGGCAATTCCGCTGGGGCGGATCTTCAATGCTCTTCAAACGTCTGACCCTTCGACTTCTTGACGTTTCTGATGCCAAGCCGCCAGGGCGTCCCTATGTCAACGCAGGGGCGGTGACACAACGTCTTCGTCTTCCAGCTCCCAGATTGAGGGGCAGGCAGGGGCGCAGTGGAAGGCGCAAGGGAGCTGGTCTTCGTCTCTTCAGGGCAAGTCACCGCAGGGGCGCCAAGGAGTGGCGCAGGGGCGGTGACACACTTCATGGCCGGCGTTGGTGAAGGTGCAGGGAGCGCTCCGGTGTAAGGCGTCACCCGCAGGGGCGGTGACAAGGCTCCGTTGGGGCGGTGAGGCAACAGAAGCTTTGCTTCGTGAACGATCTTCACTCCTAAGTGCTTATAACTCCTTCCTTAGCTTCTTTTAGTCTTCTTCTTCTGGACCAAGGAGTTAGTAGCATAAACCGACACAAATGCAATAAAAAAGACTCTAAAAACTATCCTAAATGATAGTGATTCCATCACTTATCAAACTCCCCCATACTTAGACCTTTTACTCGTCCCGAGTAAAACAAATGACAGCAATTAGACTCAAAGGCCTCAGGAAGCATGGGTAAGCAAGAAAGACAATGAAAACAAGAGAAAAACCAAGAAAGAAAGAAGGAAAGAGAGGAAATGTGAGAAAAAGGGAGAAACTACCATCCTTATTGCTCCAAGAGTGGCCTACCCGGACAACCTCCTTATGACTCCCCTTCTTATGTCGCCAAACGCTGGAAGGGAAACCTACACTCGGTGTCGCTTATTTTGCCAAGGCGCCCTTTCGGATTTTCACCTTAACACTCTTCTTCTTTTGATGATCTCACTTTAACTCACGTCCCTCAAGTCCAATTTTGCATCAACCTAAGGTTGGTCGGACTACCTTCTTTTTGCCTAAACCGCCCTTCCGGGTTTTTGGTTTATCCAAGGATTTCATGCCTCTTTTCATTTTCTTTGGATTTTTTTTCTTCTTTTTTTTTTGTGAATTTCAATCTGAATTCAAATGCAAGACAAAACAAAACAACTCAAAAACTCAAATGAACTGTACAAGCAATGATGTGTCCCTCCCCCATACTTGAAGTACACTTTGTTCTCAAAGTGGAAATGAGGCAAAGATAAATGTGGGAGAAAGGGAAGAGAAATGTACCCCTCAATGGGATGGTCCGGATGGACCACCAGGACCCCCCTCCGGTGGGTAAGGAAAATGGCGGAAGAAGTGCTCCTGCCGGTGGTAGATGTCATCTATGCGGTCCTGCTGAGCTGTCATCCGATGACCAAAAGAGGTCTCAAAGCTGGCTTGCCAAGCTAACTGCTGAGCCTCCATCTGCTGCTGTTGGGCCGCCTACCAAGCCTCCCGCCGCTGGTCGAAATGGGAGGTCATGGAGGTGGCAAAGCTGGTTTGCCAGCTTTGCTGCTGCTCCAGCATAGTCCGCTGGTAATCGGACTGCCATGTCCGGTGCTGGGTGGTCATAGCCGCCATCTGATCCTGAAGGCTCACAAGGGCCGGTTCCTCCTCTATTTCTGCAGTGGGCATCTCCTCGTCATCTGGGATGGGCAGGTGCTCCTCCTAATGAGCCCGGCTGGAGCTAGCAGCATGCCTCTCCACAATGGCCACTAGTGGCCTTCTCAGCACGAAGGGGTCTGCCGGAATGTAGAGCTCGAAGAGCTCATCTCCTATCGGTAGAGGCCGAGGGAGATAGGTGAGGTGGCTCCCATCTGCAAGGGAGATCCAAAATAGGTTCTCCCCATCCCGCCGGAGGAGCTTGCACCTCCTAAGCATCCCCTCAGTGTAGAGAGGAGCCTCCAGCCCGTCCTCTAACTCGTACAGGTCCATCACTTGTGAGGCGATCAAGGAGATCACCCCACCGCCGACAATGTCCCTCGGCTCGTCCCTCCTAATCCGCTTCAAATTGGCAAGGAAAAGGGACGGCCAATCCATCACCTTCTCGCTCTGTGGAAGGCAGAAATAGAGAAGCGGGAGGTCCTTGAGGGCGACCTTGTTTTCCTCTTTGTGTCCACAGAAGACACTCATAAGGATCTTTGAGATGAGCCTCAAGCTGGGGTGAGTGAGTTTGTTGGAGTACTCACCCCCAGCATGGAATTCTGACCCGGTAGCTGCCTGCCAAAACTCACACAGGTCCGGGGTCGGGACTGGATCCCACCAGTTTGCAGAGGGGTTTTGAGTCACCCCGAAGGCCTCCTGTAGATCGTTGTAATCCAGTGTGTATTTTACCTTGTTGAACTTGAAGGTGAGGCCGATACACACATGGTCTTCCTTCTCCATAGTGAAGGTGGAGATGAACTATCTGCTGAGCTCGGGATATGTTGGAGCACTCCTCTGTAGGAAATCTCCGAGCCCAACATTTGCCAAAAAGGATTGCATGCTCTCTAGCATGCCAAGCTTCTCCAAGGTAGGAATATGCAAAAACCGAGTTGCACACACAACTCGATCCTGCACAATTCAGTAACGCTCCCTTTCTGCTTCGGACATCTTATATTTCCTTGGTGCATCCATTCTTGAAGATGATTGAAGCAAAAGATTAGTAAATGTCGAAACAGGGAAAAGAAATCGACCTTTCTGGTGTGATTTCTGCAGGGGCGGCTGTAGCAGGCGCAGGGGCGGGAAGGCACAGGTGCGGATGCTTGCAGGCGCGGGGGCAGGAGAAGTGCATAGGCGATTTCTGGGTTGCGATGCAAGTGGTGTTGTTGAGGCCGCTCTAGTGACTGCCTTGGTGGTTTAGTCGTCGCCGACGGTGTAGCAGGAGTGGAATGTTTGAAGTGGGTGAGGATGAGGTTGTAAGAATGTGAGAGAGTAAGGGGGTAGTGGGAGAGGGTGGCGCAGGGCGTCGCGTTTGGTGGCTGGTTGTCGGAGGCGGCGCAGGGGCGTCGACAAGGTGGTTGGTGAGCAAGAGGGCGCAGGAACGTGAGTGTGGTGTGAGGGAGTAGGGTTTGGAGGTTTCGTGTGTTTGGTGAAGAAGGTTGGTGGGTGGTGTGTGGTAGGTGTAGGAATTTTCGAGATTCACTTTATTTTTCTTTTCTGTGTAAACCCGCAGGGGTGGGAGATTGTCGCCGCGGGGGCGGGTGACAAGGGAGAGGGGTCACGCAGGCTCAGCGCGGGGGGTGGCGCTGAGGATGCGTGTCAAGGATGGCCGCCGCAGAGGCGTGGGGATGTCACTGCGGGGGCGGTGACAAGCATGTCGCATGCGCAGGCCCAGCGCCGGGGGCGGCACTGGGCATGAGTGTTACCGCAGGGGCGGTGGCACAAAGCCGCAGGGGCAGTTTCTTGATAGAGGCTCCTCTTCTTATTCCTTCGGGTTGCCTCCCGAGAAGCGCCTTTGTTTTACGTCGTTGACTCGACGTAAGATCTCTACTTCTCTAACTGTGCTTCCTCCAGCACCATCTCGTCAATCGGATCGTTCTTTACTCCTTCAAGTTAAAGCTTTAGCCTTTGTCCATTTACCTTGAACACCTTGTGCGTTTGGGGATCATACAGATCCACAGCTCTGTGAGGGTATACTTCGGCTACTATGAACGGCCTTGTCCATCTCGAACGCAGCTTACCTGCAAAGAGTTTCAAACGTGACTGAAAGAGAAGTACTTTATTACCTACCTTGAAGTCCTTCCGAAGAATGTTCCTGTCATGCCATGCTTTGGTCTTTTCTTTGTATGTGGTAGCATGTTCATATGCATCTAGCCTCAGTTCCTCAAACTCTTGCAATTGGAGCTTCCGGAATTCTCCCACTTCCTCTATGTTCATGTTGCACTTCTTTAACGCCCACCAAGCCTTGTGTTCTAGCTCCACCGGTAGGTGACAAGCTTTCCCAAACACGAGCCTAAAAGAAGACATCCCGATAGGAGTTTTATAGGCTGTCCAATATGCCCATAGGGCATCATTTAGCCTTGCACTCCAATCCTTCCGTTCGGGAGAAACTGTCTTTTCAAGGATGGTCTTTATTTCCCGGTTGGATAACTCAGCTTGCCCGTTTGTTTGTGGATGATAAGCTGTTGATATTCATTGGTGGACGTGGTACTTCTTAAGGAGAGCCGTGATCGTCTTGTTGTAGAAATGGGTTATCACTGATTAAGGCTTTTGGATTCCAAATCTTGCAAATATATTTTCCTTAAAAAAAGTTGCAACTACTTTGGAATCATCAGTTTTGGTGGCATTTGCTTCCACTCACTTGGAAACATAGTCCACCGCAAGCAAAATATATGTGTTCCCGAATGAAGTAGGAAACGGTCCCATGAAATCAATTCCCCAAACGTCAAATATTTCACAAAATATAAGAGAGGATTGGGGTATTTCATGTCTCCTTGAAAGATTTCCTACTCTTTGGCATTTATCACACACTTTGCAAAACGCAAAAGCGTCTCGAAAAATGTGTGGCCAAAAGAAACCGGCATCCAAAACTTTTCTTGCAGTTTTGTTTGCCATAAAGTGTCCTCCACATGCTTCAGAATGACAGAAAGTTAGGACGGATTGTACCTCATTGTCCGGAATGCAACGTCGGATCACTTGGTCACTACAATGTTTCCAAAGGTAAGGATCGTCCCAAACTTAGTGTCGAGCTTCAGCCTTTACCTTCTCTCGTTGTGCCTTGGTGAAGTCTGGAGGATACTCCTTCTTGACAATGAAGTTCACAATGTCAGCAAACCAATGCTTAAAAGATTGGACCTTAACACAAACCTCTGTCGACAATTCCGCAGGGGCGCCTAGGCTAAGCCGCAGGGGCGGCTGGTGTGAGGCGCGGGGGCGGTTACACAACAGAGAGTTGTGTAAAATGTATCGTTTGGAAAACTTCCGGCTATCTCTCTTCCTTTTCTTGGATCTTCCTCCTCTTGTACTAGTCTGCTCAAATGATCGTCCACCAGGTTCTCATCCCCCTTCTTGTCCCTTATCTCTAGGTTAAACTCACTTAGAAGGAGCACCCATCGGATCAATCGTGGCTTTGCCTCCTTCTTCGCTATGAGGTGCCTAAGATCTGCATGGTCAGTGAAGATAATTACCTTTACCCCAAGTAGGCACTGCCTGAATTTCTCAAGGGCAAAAACCACCGCCAACATTTCCTTCTCGGTGGTAGAGTAATTCCTTCGCACTCCATTGAGTGTCATAGACGCATAATGGATCACATGGGAAGCCCGTCCGTCTTTTTGTCCTAAGACGGCTCCAACAGCGTAGTCACTGGCGTCACACAAGATTTCAAAAGGTTTCTCCCAATCCGGTGAACGGATGATTGGTGCGGTGGTAAGACATGCCTTCAAAGTGTCAAAAGCTTTCTTGCAATCCTCATCCACTATGAAGGTGACGTCTCTCTTGAGCAATTCACATAGGGGTGCCGAGATCTTTGAAAAATCTTTGATGAAACGTCGGTAGAAACCTGCATGACCAAGAAAAGAACGGATTTCCGGAACATTAGTAGGATAAGGTAAATTTTGAATTACATCAACCTTTGCCCTATCTACCTCTATCCCTTTTGAGGATATTACATGTCCTAGCACAATTCCTTGTTCGACCATGAAATGACATTTTTCCGAATTAAGAACCAAATTGGTTTCAACACATTTTTCAAGAACAAGTTTCAAATGTCCTAAACATGTGTCAAAACTATCCCCATGGACGGTAAAATCATCCATGAAGACTTCAATGAAATTTTCTATGTACTCGGAGAAAATACTTATCATGCACCGTTGGAAGGTGCCGGGTGCGTTGCAAAGTCCAAATGGCATTCTGCGGTATGCAAAAGTGCCAAATGGGCAAGTGAACGTCGTCTTTTCTTGATCTTTTGGTGCGATGGCTATTTGGAAATAGCCCGAATATCCATCCAGGAAACAGTAGTACTGATGACCTGCAAGACGTTCCAACATTTGATCAATAAAAGGTAATGGAAAATGGTCTTTTCTTGTTACCTTATTGAGCTTGCGGTAGTCAATGCAAACTCTCCATCCGGTTTGTGTTTTGCTTGGGACCATCTCTCCATGTTGATTTTCCACCATGGTAATGCCTCCTTTCTTTGGGACCACTTGGGTTGGACTAACCCAAGTGCTATCCGAGATAGGGAAGATCATATCTTCTTGGAGGAGCTTCAACACTTCCTTTTTGACCACATCCATCATTGGTGGATTCAACCTCCTTTGAGGTTGCCTAGAGGGTTTGGCTTCGTCCTCAAGTAAAATCCTATGCATGCAAGTTGAAGGGCTTATTCCTTTGATGTCCGCAATGGTCCATCCGAGGGCCGTCTTGTGCTCTTTTAGTACCTTCACCAACTTGTCTTCTTGACCGGTAGTCAACTTGTTGGAGATGATCACCGGCACGGTATTGTGTTTTCCAAGGAAAATGTACTTGAGGTGTGGCGGAAGGTCCTTCAATTCTATTTCAGGTGCCTGCACTATAGACGGAACAAGCTTCTCGCTTGAGGTTAGTAAAGTGGGCCCAATGGCCAAATTGGAGATAGGAAGCCTTTTATGGCCATCTAATTGGGCTAGGACCTCTTTCATGCTGGATGTTAATACATAATCCGATTTGAAACCATCAATATCATGCTCAATCACATTTTTCAATTCATCGACATCAGAGTAATCAAAAACATCTTGCACAAAAGGTTCAACAATGTCAATAGCACATAAAGAATGATCATCACTAGGAAATCTCATTGCATCATAGATGTCAAATTCCACTACTTCTCCATCAAACTCCATGGTTAATTTGCCACTAACATAATCAATTTTAGTCCTAGCAGTTTTTAGAAATGGCCTACCTAACAGAATGGGTGCAACATGTGAATCATTTTCCATATCCATTACAAAGAAATCAACAGGGAATATTAGGTTGTCTATCATTACTAACACATCTTCAATTATCCCTTTCGGGTACACATTAGATCTATCAGCAAGTTGTACTACAATCCTAGTTTCCATTAATGGCCCAAGGCCAAGTGATTTGTAAATCGAATATGGTAAAACATTGATAGAAGCACCAAGATCAAGCATTGCTTTGTCAAAGCGGGTTTCCCCTATAACACAAGGAATGCTTACCATGCCCGGATCGCTGCACTTCTTGGGCATTCTCCGTTGGAAAATAGCCGACACATGCTCACTTACTTGTACTTTATGTTTCCCCTTCAGCTTCTGATTCCTCTTGATAGTGCAAAGTTCCTTCAAAAAACGAGCATACTTAGGAATACTTTTCACCAACTTAAGGAGGAGAATGTTTACCTCGCATTTGGAGAAAGTCTCAAAGAGGTCCTTGTCCTCAATGATTCTTCTCTCCTTCAAAGCCTCAGGAAAAGAAGCTAGTGGTTTCTCAAAGTACAATGGCGGAAAGTTAGGCCGAACGTAAGTATCCCTCTCAGCAGAACCTTCTGTTGTGTTTTTCACAGGGGCGTCAGCTTATATGTGCAGGGGCGGCTCAGGGGATGTCACCGTAGGTGCGGGGGCATCCAGCCGCAGGGGTGTCGTCTGCTTTGTGCTGGGCGCAGTTGCAGCTGCAGGGGCGGTTGTGGGCGCGGTAAAAACGACAGAAGGTTTACTTTGCGGTTCTTTTGCTGGTTTTTGTTGGATTTGCTTCCCACTCCTTAATGTTAGGGCACTAACATTCTCCTTGGGGCTTATAAACGTCTGGGAAGGCAATCCCCCAGAAAGTCTTGATTCGGTCCTCGAAATGGCTTCCGCCATTTGTCTAACCTGTTTTTCAAGGTTCTTGATGCTGGATTCTATTGTTTGGACATGAGTAGCAAAGTGTTTAGTCAAAACCTAAAACATATTTTCAGTTGATTGATACTTACCTTGACGGGGCTGCTGTTGTTGGTTTTGTTAATCCCTCCAACGAAAGTTTTGTTGGTCACGCCAGTGTGACATGAAATTCTGTGCATAGGGATCGTTCCTAGGCCTTTGCTGTTGTGGTTGTCCATAACCCATTGCGTTCACCTCAGCATCGTCATCTTGGACTTGTGGACACATGTCCGTTGGATGGTATGGGTCAGCACATACTCCACAAGCTTTGAGCTGCTGTGGGGTTCCCATAAGTGTTAGCCTCTTCACCATTTCCTTCAACTCAGCGAGTTCAGTGGAGATCTCACTCTTCCCGGAACTCACGGTATGAACTCCTTTCTTAGCCGGGGTCCTTCCAAAGTTCCGTGTCCCTTCCGCTAGTTCCTGTATCTTTTCCGAAGCAAGGTCAGGAGTAGAGTTAAGAATATTACCTCCGCAAGCCGCATCGACGATCCTCCTTTCATTATCGAGCAAGCCATTGTACAAGTACAAGACTAGATCTTGAGTTGAATATCCGTGAAAAGGATAGTTGGATCGGAGGCGTGCAAACCTTTCGAAGTACTCGTAGAGAGTTTCGTTCGCCTCTTGCTCGATGTTGCTTATTTCTTTCTTCAAGCTATTGGCCTTCTTGGCCGGAAAGTATATCTCCAAAAACGCCTTGTGAAGGTTCTCTCAAGTGTCGATGCTCCCGAATGGAAGGTGGTAATACCAATCATCCGCGGAATCTTTGAGTGTGAAGCCAAAAGCCCTCATCTTGATTTGTTCTTCGATAATGTTGGCCAGCTTCATGCTCATACACACGGTATGGAACTTCCCAAGGTGCTTGATGGGGTCTTCACCACTTAGCCCATGGAAGGATGGAAGCAAGTGAATAAGACCCGGCTTGAGCTCAAAGTTGACTCCTTCCCCAAATGCCGGTATAGTGACCGCAAGAGGGTTTTGAGCCAAGGTGGGCTGCGTAAGTTGACGAAGAGTACGGTCAGCATCTCTTGTTGAAGTTGTTGTTGTCTTCGTTGCCGGATATGCGTCCTCTCAATTTCTGGATCAAAAGAAGCAAAGCCGGAGTTAGTAGCACGGGTTTGAACCATAAAAATGGTTCAAACCAATAATCAATAATAACAATAAAACACTAAAACTCACCGGCAACGGCGCCAAAATTTGACCGACGGTATTTCTAAGGTCGTCTATACCCAATCAAAAGTAAATCCCGATTTAGCACTAAAAACAAGTATATTGATTAAGTAAGGGTCGAACCCAAGAGAGTTAAGGTGTTTTAGATGCAATTATCGATTATAGTAACAAGTAACAAAAGGGGGGGGGGGGGGGGTTGGTTGAATCGATGCACACAAAAACTTAAGAAAACAATTAATGCGACAAGTAAGACAATAATGGGTGAATCTACACTAGGTTGATTCTAAGCATGCAATTGCTACTTTGGTGAGTTCCATTTACAAGCTTTCAAGTAACCTCCCGTCTCGATCATATATATGTGTTGAGCCAACCGGCATCAACACAACTTAACAGGTTAGTGTTCCGTAATCCTACAAGAACAAATAACAAGTTATATTTCAAACAAAAACTAAGGCATATAAAGAGAAGATTAAAACCGTTAAACTTATCTTTATATTTGTGTTCCTTTTCTTTAAGTAATTACAACCCGTTATTACTTAAAGTTGCTACTAGATTAAAGACCCGAACCCGGAACCTATTAATCCTAGTTATTTGTATGCACTTTAGAACTTAAGGTGATCAATCTCAAGCAATAGTAAACATGCAATTAGACAATGGAGATCAAGGAAACACAAAGCATTACTGAATAAAAACTTAATAAAAAGAACTTACAACCAAAGTAACAACGCAACTTCAAACCAACCCAATGTAGCAAGGGAGTTAGCAACTCATTACAAAGGAAGTAAGATAATCTAAGTGGATAATTTGTTGGCTAACAAGATGATGGCTCATTCTAGCAATCAACCAAAGACTATTTATACTACAAAAGACACTAAATAGGAGTAAATGGCCGGCCTAAAACAGTCACCTTTAATGCCATAAAGATGGTGTAAACAGCCGGAGTAAAGCTTCTGACGTTAAACCGCAGGGGCGGCCTTCAGTTCTGCAGGGGTCGTGAAGGCAAAAACGCTTGATCTTCTTCATGGCCGCAGGGGCGGCTAGGTAATTCCGCTGGGGTGGATCTTCAATGCTCTTCAAACGTCTGACCCTTCGACTTCCTGACGTTTCTGATGCCAAGCCGCCGGGGCGTCCCTATGTCAACGCAGGGGCGGTGACACATTCTCTTCGTCTTCCAGCTCCCAGGTTGAGGCGCAGGCAGGGACGCAGTGGAAGCGCAATGGAGCTGGTCTTCGTCTCTTCAGGGTAAGTCACCGCAGGGGCGTCAAGGAGTGGGGCAGAGGTGGTGACACACTTCATGGCCGGCGTTGGTGAAGGCGCAAGGAGTGCTCCGGTGTAAGGCGTCACCCGCAGGGGCGGTGAGGCAAGAAAAGCTTTGCTTCGTGAACGATCTTCACTCCTAAGTGCTTATAACTCCTTCCTTAGCTTCTTTTAGTCTTCTTCTTCTGGACCAAGGAGTTAGTAGCATAAACCGACACAAATGCAATAAAAAGACTCTAAAAACTATCCTAAATGATAGTAATTCCATCACCTATCAGGCACCATAGAGGTAATGTCTCCAGATCTTCAAAGCCTGAACTACCGTTTCCAACTCCAGATCATGAGTCAGGTAGTTTTCCTCATACGTCTTCAGTTGTCTAGATGCATATGTAATCACTCCACCTCTCTATATCAATACACATCCCAAGCCTAGCTTGGATGCATCACTGTAAACCACGAAACCATCAAAACCCTCTAGTTGTGCCAAGGCAGGAGCAGAAGTCAAACGCCTCTTCAACTCCTCAAAACTCTGGGCACATTGGTCAGTCCACACAAATCTGGTAGTCTCCCTCAGAAGACTCGTCATTGGATGGGAAATCACAATGAATTCCTCCACAAAGCATCGGTAATAACCGGCTAGGTCAAGAAAGCTACGCACTTGCTTGACATTCATCGGTGTCGTCCAAGTTGTAACATATCCGATCTTCGCCGGATTAACCTTGGTTCTATTAGCGGAGGCGACGTGGCCTAGAAGAGCAACCTCAAATATCCAGAACTCACACTTAGAAAGCTTGACATACTCTCTTTATCCCTCAAAATCTACAAAACTGTCCTTAGATGACCGGTATGCTTCTCTCTGCTACGAGCGTACACCAGAATGTCATCAATGAAGACCACCACTTAACTGATCAAGGAATTCAAGGATAATCCTATTCATCAACTTCTATGAAGACCACTGGGGCATTCTGTAAGCCCAATGGTATCATTACCAACTCATATTGTCTATTAGGTCCGAATTGTCGTCTTGTACACATTCCGCTCTTTCTCACCCTTCACTGGTGATATATAGAGTGTAGATCAATCCGGGAGAACATAGTCACTCCCTGAGTTGGTCCAATAAATAGTCATTATGAGATAGTAAATACTCGTTCTAATGATCACCTAGTTCAAATCCTTATAGTCGCTATATAATCTCAACGATTCATCCTACCTCCACATGAAGAGGACATATGCTCCTCATGGGAATACGCTAGGGCAAATGAAGCCCTTCTCAGCCAACTCCTCGAGTTACTTCTTCAACTCCAACATCTCGACAGGCACCATGCAACATGAGCCTCCGAGTTCGGTCTCGTACCAAGCTCCAACTCGGTGCTGAAGTCCACACTCCTCTAAGACAACAGACTTGACGGCTCAACAAACACGTCTGTAACCTCGCAAACCACTGGAATATCCTCCAAAGCTGGACTCTCTTCCTCCTTCATGGCATAACGTCAGAAGGCATCACATGCCTGTGCTATAAGCCTTGCTACCCGTATGGCACTAATGACAGAACCCGTCTCTCCAAAGGTCTTAACCTCGGAAGACCTCTATCTGATCTATCTCGTTAGAAGCCGTCATGGTCATCCTACTAATATCTAACACAGCGCGATGTCTACACATCCAATCTAAATCCGAAATACTCTCTCATGCACCCATGACAAGATAAAGAAGTCTCCAAGCAACACACAAGTCCCTACATAAAGGGGACAATCACGCATTTCACGGGTACTCTAGACCCTACTAACATCAAGTAACTATATCAAAAAGGTCTAAAGCCTACTGCATCTAAGGTCAAACTATTAACACATTCATTAGAAAGCAAAGAGTGCATAGCACCCAAATCAAACAAACTCCACTAGGTAAATCATTCACAAGGATGGTACTTGTAACAACTAACGCCAGCGGCTCCGTTGTATATCATCACTCAAACCTCGGACCTATGCTCCCCGGGTATCACTGTGGTCATCACCATAGCCTCCACTTCTACTCTTTCTGCACCGGAAAGAGGAAGGTCTTGCTGAGAAGAAACACTACCTTGCTGACAAAAAGGGGCCAAATGGCCTAGTTCACCACATGTAAAGCACGCTATTGGCGCCAAGGGACACTCAGGGCACAAATAATCTGGATCGCCACAGTTGAGACACAGACGTCCTATCTCTGCTACTGATACAAGTGACTCCTCTGCACTTCTCAGCTCAAAGGCTCTACCTTGAGCTCCTCTGGTGCCAGTGGTACTCCCACCACAACCTCTACCTTTACTCGGCCCGGGAACAGATCTCTGAGTAGAAGGACGATCTGGGGATCTCTACTATCCCTGTGTCTGCTGCCGAGGTGTCCTCTGACCTCCTCCCGTCACGCTAGCAGGAAAAGAACCCTGTTGTGATGCAACTCCACCCTGCCTATAGAAGGCAGCTCTATGACCAGGTCTACCACAGGTGTAGCAAGTTACTAGTGGTCTTGTACACTTTGGTCACAAACGTCCAAACTTCCCACATTTATAACAAGACCTCATCCCACCAACAGTCCGTGTAGAACGGGGATCACTCGAATGTCCATGTGCCAAACTCTATCTACCTCCTGAAGGGTCTACTTCCACATTCACTAGCTCGATCCGTTGTTTCTTCTTTGATCTAGAAGCTTCAGTTGATCCCACTGATGTTGGTAAGCCTAGTGTAGGTTTACCCGCTCTTCCAACTTCATATACTTGGCGTATATATTCTCAAAACTCGAGTCCACTTATCGAAACGTAATCAAGCTCTTCATGGTCGTCCTCTACTATAGACAATACAACAGCAGAAACTGGTCCCTGACCTATCACTACTAGAGGAAGAGGGGGCATATCCACACCTCGTCCCACTAAAGATGTTTCTCTAGTCTGAGCCATCTGAAGAGTATACGCACCTAATCTTATAAGGCTATATATATGCCATATGTATTGGTATATATGTATATAACACATCCACATAATCCATAATACACATATATATACATATCTATGCTGCAGAGATTCATGGCAAAGGTGGCGACTTCTCGTACATTCTAACCCAAAACCACACTTAAAACAAAAAACTTTGGAAACATCAGACCCCTTTCGGTGTCTGTTTATTTTACCTATCAAACCTCATTGCAGGTAGCAAGTGCTATTGTTCTTAACCTAAGGCTCTGATACCAACTTTGTAACACCCCAAATCCGCAAGACTCGGAGTGTCACATTGGGCTAGGATCTCACAATGGATCCTGACCCTAACTTGACAACAAGTTCACTGGACCTTATAACATGGCCCTGAAATATATAAAACAAATACATAAAGCTGTATAAAATTGTGCAACAAAAAAGGTAAACAACATCATATCCGAGTATAAAACAACATCCTCACACAGGAGGTAAACAAAAGATCATCCTCACACAGGAGGGAAATATAAACAACCCACAACCACAACCATCCTATGTACGAGAGGTCCTCGGCCTTCCACCCTGCCAGATCACTCAACAGCACGCCTATCCTGTAGGGAATCTACAACACGGTATGAAACCGTTAACTAATCATACATATATAAAGAGTAATGCATAATCACAAGCACAATCATGAAGGATAAATACATCAGCGTGTTATCACACATTTACCCACTTATAATCTTTATATAATAGGCAAACACTCAAATTGTATATATATAATAGATGAAAATATGTGACACGAGGACTGTATCATCTCCGCCTCTGAGTGCTATATCCAGTTGTACTAGTATCGGTCACACAACCCGTGTACACTATGGGAGTGGATTGCGCCCTTCATGTAAACCAGTCTGGTCTGACGTTAGAGAACCTCCCAGACTCCACGGCGGGATGAAAGGGGAAGGTTATCACATCCATGGAACGGGGCAGTCAATAAAACATAAGTCGTTCATAAATGACATCACATGCTATCATATCAAGCCTACAACTCACACACCACTCATGCAAATACCCAATATAAAGATGGGAGCTAAATAAGTCATATGGACTTACCTCAACCTCGTGCAATCCTCAAACACGATCAACCTCCAATCCTGAGAGGTACACTGCCCAATAACAAGGCATAGAGATATGTAAATCTCCTATCAATCAAAGGGGTCACACCTAGACCCAAGGATCCATAGGATCATCCTCAAACTCAACCTCACAACCTATAATCCTCGAAATCCATATCCGGCATAACATGATCATAACATCATCCAAACACTCTCATCTAACCCTAGCATAGCACTACACTCTCATACTAGGAAAGGAAGAGGCTAAGCCAACCATAGACTAGCCTAGAAGCAAGATGATAACACGATTTATGACTTAGTTTTAGGTAATCATTTAGATAGATTTCTCACTCATTCATGCATGGTTTAGCACTAGTTCGCGACGTTTTGCACTCAGTTCATGTATTTTGCCGAGATAGACGTCTACACGGACTTGTGCGTGTTTTATAGGTATTTCGGGAGATTTTGGAGCAAAAACGATACGTTTGAGGATCGTTCATCTAGATGACACACCCTCGGACTCATTAGGACAGAAGCTAAAGGCTAAGGAGGACTCATGGAGCCTTGCCAACACAAGCCATGCACCAAATCACAGCTTAATGATCCAAGGCGAAGTTTCTGCACAGAATCATGGTTCTCTGACACTCCACGGCCGTGGAATCACCCGTGGATTTTGCCAGATTCTTGTGACAGTTGTGCCACGACTCTCATGGCCAGCTCATGCAAGTTTGTTATAAAAGTGGTCCTTCATGGGCTGTGAGAGACATCTGGGAGCAGCTCTCCATTATCCATTATCTTCTAACAAAAATATTCTCTCAACAAGAAGCCTTTCTAGGAAGGAAAGTGTCAAAAAGGAAGAAGAAGAGCTCCATTGAAGAGGAGGAGAAGAACACACACCATCACCACACTTGATAATTTTGTATTGAAGAATTCCAGATTCTATTTCTAAGAGTTGTATGAATCATTTGAACCTTCTTTTGGAAGGATTGTGAGTTATTCTAATTCTATTTTCAGCTTGGTTTTGCTTTAGTTCACTTGTCCACCTCTTTTCCTTCATTATCTTGCAAATGGATGTCATGATTTTATGTTTGTTTGTTTCGATTTCTATTATGAACGTTGTAGGCTAAATTGATGTGGTTCTAGGGTAAGGAAAGGATGGTTATGGCTAGGGCTATGATAGGACGGACTTAGATTTACCTTTGGATGACTTGTGTGTATGAACGTAGCTGCTGTTAGAAATCACGGGTAGTTCATGTCTGACCACGGCCGTGGTTTAGGTAGAACAAACCGTGATTTTCCCTGGCTCGATGGATCTTGTCTTAGATCTATAGAATGTTGAAAACCTAAGTGTTTGTTGAGTTTAATCTACCCTAGGGTAACCTAGTGTTAGTAACTAAGTGTTAGGAGAGACTTACCCGGTAATCCTTGCTCTTAGATTTCAAAGATAACAACCCTTAGGTAATGGTGAGCCTAATAAGCCGCCATTGGATTTAGTGTGCTAGGATAGTTGTTTAGGACTTCCCTTTCCAAGACTTACCCGGTAAGGATAGGTTAAGATCTCTAGGTAACATTCCGGTTTGTGTAGAATTCCGTCCCTTAGGTTCTTAGAGACTTACCCGGTGATGAGATTTTAGGAATGGACTAGTTGACCATGAGACCTACCCGGTAAATGATCCCAATCTAGAAACGCTTAATCCCAACATATCATAGTCAATCCAAGGAATGAATAGATAGCTTGAGTCTTATGCCATAACCAGAATTTCCAACCCCTAGAATCCGTTTTCTCTTTCTTTGATCATTATCTTGTTTAGCTTGTTTATTTGTGTTGATTCATAGTTTAGTTTGATTGTTTACTTAGCATGAATTGTGATCTTTGATTGATCACCAAAAACCAACCAAAAACAATTGAGATTTTCATTTCTTTGTTTCTTTCTTTTCTTTCAACCTAGGTCTTTACTAAACTCGATCACAAATCGAATCAATTTCACCTTAGTCTTTGTGTTCGACCTCGGAATACTATCCCTTCTACAAACGTCCCGTACACTGCGGGTTTCGCTAGGTAGTTAGGATTTAGTTCGAGTTATAAATTTAAAACCCAATTGCGCATCACGATCTTAGCGTAACAAGTTTTTGGCGCCGTTGCCGGGGACTAGGTCTAGATTGAGTCTATTTTGTGATTGTTTCTAGTATAGACCTTTCTTGTTGCTTTTGATCTCTTTTTGGTTTGTGTCTTTGCTTTTCAGGACATCTATTACTCTTTAGGTGTATGCGAAGATCCCGTGGCTAGGATTTAGCTCCATTCGATCCCGAACCGGAGAAAACCCTTCGATCTAGATCAAAGAGCATTCGAAAAGAGAAAGAGATGGCCGGGAGAAATCTCCAAGCTGAGTTGGATGAAGCCTTAGAGCAAATAAGGCTAAGAGATGAGCTCTTGGAGGAAGAAAGGAGACTTGCCAATGAGAGGCAAGAGGAAACTAGGAGGGAGATTGATGAGATTAGGCAAGTCCTTGTTCAAGGAGAGCTTAATCGCCGACAACCTCCACCTCCTCCACCACAACCGCAGCCGGCGGCTAATGTTAGGATTGTGCCCATTGCCATTGAAGAGCCACAAACCCTAGAGAGACGTATGGATCCGGCACAAAGAGCACACCGTCCGGGTGTGAACTTAGGAGATCCCGCAGCCCACAACTATGAGCTCCGCCCTCAAGTTCTACAAATGATCCGGCATAATCAATTTGGAGGGATGGAAGGAGAGTCTCCTCATCAACATTTGATGAACTATGAGATCTTGATGGAGACTCTTAGACCGCCAAGATTGGAGAGCAACAACAATAAGCTAAGGGCTTTCTCCTTCTCTCTTAAGGATAAAGCCTTAGCTTGGTATCAATCTATTCCACAAGGGCGAGTCGGTACTTGGGAGGAGATGACAACCGAGTTTTTGACTAAGTTCTTCCCACCTTCCAAGACTACCGAGTTAAGAGGGAAGATCAATGCCTTCGTGATGAAGGATAGAGAGAGTTTATTCAAGTTGGGAGAGGTTCAAAGATCTTCTCCTTGATTGTCCACACCATGGCATACCGAAAATTGAGCTATTGGAGATCTACTTCAAAGGACTTGATGAAGATAGCCAATTCAAGCTCCAATCTCTTTCCGGTGGGACATTTATGGAGAAGCATGTAGATGAAGCTTAGGAGTTTGTGGAGAAGCAAGCTCTAGTGATTGAGAAATACTCCCATAGGAAGAGTGAAGGAAGAAAGGCGGGAGCATATGAGGTGAGTGAAGTCACCATGAGCAATTTCAAGCTTGACGCCATCAACAACGAGTTGAAGTCCTTGAGGGAGTTGTGTGCTACAACTTTGAAGAACCAAGCAACTCCTCAAGTGCTTCCACAAGCCAACTTGTCTTCCAAGGAGGAGGATGTGAATTATATGGGAAGGGGCAACTTCAACAATTACCAAGGCCCAAGGAGTTTTAACAACAACCGGCAATTCAACAATTACCGGCCCAACCACAACCATCCCGGATTTTCTTACTCTAACCCGGATGGAGTCTTGAACCCTTCCTCCTCCACAAGCACAACTCTACCACCAAGAGCTTCACAAGAACCTCCACCCGGATTTACTCAACCTCCAAAGGATAGAACCGAAATAATGTTTGAGCAATTGCTTGGAAGGTTGAGTGGTCTTGAGAGCACGGTAACTTCAATCTCTAAAGCTCAAAAAGTTTTGGAAGCACAGGTGTTCTAAAAAGCGGGTGAAGCCCATAGAGATCCGGGAAAGCTTCCCGGAAGGACCGAAGACAACCCAAGAGGCCAAGTGTTGGCTATCACAACGAGGAGTGGGTTGAGTATGAAAGATCCTTTGCCCAAGGACAATGCTAAGGGAAAGCAAGTAGTGGTAGAAGAGGGAAAGTTGCAAGAAGATGGAGGCAAGAGCAAGGATGTAGAGCCAACCTATGTGGCACCGCCTCCATACAAGCCACCACTACCGTTCCCACAATCAAGAGCAAGAGCTCGTTTGGACAATCACTTTGGTAAGTTCCTTGAACTAATGTCCAAATTACATATTAACATTCCGTTCATGGATGCCATTTTAGGAATGCCGGCATATGGCAAGTTTTTGAAGGAAATACTCTCCAACAAAAGGAAGTTGGAGGAGTATGGGGAGATAAGAATGACCAAGAGATCCTCGGAATTGATCCAAACAATGAAGGAGGAGATGCCTCCCAAGCTAAGAGATCCGGGCTCTTTTTGTGTCCCAATTGGAGTGGGAGATGTGAAGTACGAGGCCCTTTGTGATCTTGGAGCGAGTGTAAGCATCATACCACTTGCACTTTGCAACAAGGTTGGGCTAGGAGAGCCGAAACCGGTCAAGATGACCCTCTATATGGCGGATCGTTCTATCACTCATCCGGCTGGGATCCTAGAAGACATCCCGGTGCAACTAGGTGGATTCTATGTGCCGATTGATTTTGTAGTCTTGGACATTCCGGCGGACTATCCGGTTCCCATCATCTTAGGAAGACCCTTCCTAGCCACCTCCGGATGCCTAGTGGATTGCAAGAATGGAACTCTCTCCTTCAACATTGGAGAAGAGAACGTCAAGTTCAAGTTATCCACAATGAAGAAAGGGCCAGCCCTTGATGAGGATGTCTTCAACATAGTCGAGCAAGAGGAATCTAGGGAAGTTGTGAGCTCGATCTTGATCAAGGATCCCTTGGAGAAGGTTCTTACCTTAAGTATGATGGAGGAAGGTGTTGAGGAGGCTTGCAATGAAGAGATCAAGGCCTTGGAAGCATTGGAAGAAGAGCCAAGAGTTGGATTTGAAAGCCACGAAGAGGTGTTGAACAGCTGCAAGTTCCACGGTCGAGATTTATGTTCCACGGCCGTCAAACTTTCTGGACAACTCCGGGAAGCAAGCTTAGCAAGAACCACGGCCGTGGAAGTTGAGCAAACCGTGATTCCGGCCGTGGTTTTCCCTGGACCAGTCCTTGATGATGGTCAAGCTTTCAGGAGCCATGAGGAGTCTTCATTTGCTTTGGATTCATCTCATCCAACCTTATTTGGATCATCTTCAACCGATAAAGGTCCTCCTTCACTTGAACTTAAACCCCTCCCCTCTCATTTGAAGTATGCATTTCTTGGTGAAAACTCTACATATCCTGTGATTGTTAATGCATGCTTGAGTGATGATGAACTTGCTAAGTTGTTGCATGAACTAAGATTGCGTAGGAAAGCCATTGGCTATACTATTGATGATTTGGTTGGCATTAAGCCTTCTTTGTGCATGCATAAGATAATGATGAAAGATAACCACAAACCCTCTATTGAACATCAAAGGAGATTGAATCCTATAATGAAATAGGTGGTCAAAAAGGAAATCATTAAGTTGCTAGATGCGGGAATTATCTACCCTATCTCGGATAGTAAGTGGGTTAGTCCCGTTCATGTAGTTCCTAAGAAGGGTGGGATGACCGTAGTAACTAATGAGAACAATGAACTAATCCCAACTAGGACGGTTACGGGGTGGAGGATGTGCATTGATTATAGGAAATTGAACATGGCCTCTAGGAAAGATCACTTCCCTCTCCCCTTCATTGACCAAATGCTAGAAAGGTTAGCTCAACACTCACATTTTTGCTATCTAGATGGCTATAGTGGATTCTTCCAAATCCCTATCCACCCCGATGACCAAGAGAAAACAACCTTTACATGCCCATGGGGTACCTTTGCATATAGGAGAATGCCATTTGGGTTGTGTAATGCACCCGCCACCTTCCAAAGGTGTATGATGGCTATCTTTTCGGAATACATAGAAAATATCATGGAAGTGTTTATGGATGATTTCTCTGTTTATGGTTCTTCCTTTGATAATTGCTTGGCTAACTTGTCATTAGTATTGCAAAGATGTGAGGAGACAAATCTTGTCTTGAATTGGGAAAAATGCCACTTCATGGTAAGTGAAGGAATTGTGTTAGGACACTTGGTGTCTAACCGTGGCATTGAGGTTGATAGGGGCAAAATTGAAACGATAGAGAAGTTGCCGCCACCTACCTCGGTGAAGGGGGTAAGGAGTTTCTTAGGGCATGCCGGTTTTTACCGGAGGTTTATTCAAGACTTCTCTAAAATTTCTAAGCCTCTCACTAACCTACTAATGAAGGATGTTGATTTTGTCTTTTCCAAGGATTGTCTTGAGGCTTTTTGTAGGTTAAAGAACGCCTTAATCTCCGCACCTATCATGCAACCTCCGGATTGGAGTCTACCATTCGAGATCATGTGCGATGCAAGCGATGTAGCCGTAGGGGCTGTTTTGGGGCAAAGGAAAGATGGGCGCACTCATGCTATTTATTATGCTAGCAAGACGCTAGATGATGCCCAACTCAATTATGCTACCACCGAGAAGGAGTTGTTGGCGGTGGTGTATGCATTTGAAAAGTTCCGCTCATACCTTGTTGGAGCGAAGGTCATAGTTTATACGGATCATGCTGCGATCCGTTATCTACTTACAAAGAAGGATGCCAAACCAAGGTTGATTCGGTGGATCCTTCTTCTTCAAAAGTTTGATTTGGAAATACGGGATAAGAAGGGATCCGAGAACTCCGTGGCGGATCACCTTAGTAGATTGCCTCCATTAGAGCTTGGAAGAGATGACGTTCCAATTGATGACTCATTCCGAGATGAGCAATTGCAAATGGTGGAAGAATGCTTGTTCCAAGTGTCTAGAGGAAATAAGCCATGGTATGCCGACATTGTGAACTACTTAGTGTGTGAGGAAGTGCCTCCCGGATTGACATATGCACAAAGAAAGAAGTTCTTCAACGATGTGAGACATTACTATTGGAGTGAGCCACTCTTGTTCAAGAAAGGCCCGGATGGCATGTTTAGAAGATGCATACCGGAAGATGAAGAAGAGAGTGTGATCCGGCATTGTCACTCCTTACCATGTGGAGGCCATGCTAGCTCACACAAGACGTGTGCAAAGGTATTGCAATCCGGTTTTTATTGGCCTAACTTGTTCAAAGATGTGCAAGGTTTTGTAGCGGCATGTGATGCTTGCCAAAGGACGGGCAACATCTCAAGAAGGAATGAAATGCCCTTGAACAACATCCTAGAAGTCGAAATATTTGATGTGTGGGGTGTAGACTTCATGGGACCATTCCCTTCTTCATGTGGCAATCTCTTCATCCTATTGGCGGTGGACTATGTGTCAAGATGGGTGGAGGCAATCGCCTCTCCTACAAATGATGCCAAGGTTGTGGTGCGGTTCTTCAACCGGGTGATCTTCCCTAGGTTTGGAACACCAAGGGTGATCATTAGTGATGGAGGAAAACACTTCACCAATAGGAATTTTGGGGCCCTTTTGGCCAAGTATGGGGTGACTCACAAGGTGGCAACACCTTACCATCCCCAAACTAGTGGCCAAGTGGATATCTCCAACCGGGAGATCAAAGCCATCCTTGAGAAGACGGTGTCTAGGACTAGAAAAGATTGGGCTATGAGGCTCAATGATGCCTTATGGGCATATAGAACCGCCTTCAAGACACCGATTGGCACCACTCCTTACAAGTTGGTCTATGGCAAGTCTTGCCACCTTCCGGTAGAGATGGAGCATAGAGCTTATTGGGCCATTAAGTGGCTAAATTTTGATCTCAAGGCGGCGGGAGAAAAGAGATTGCTTGAATTGAATGCCCTCGAGGAGATCCGGTTGGACGCTTATGAGAATGCCCGGATTTACAAAGAGAGAACCAAAAGATGGCATGACAAGAAGATCATCCCCAAGGAGTTGAGTGAAGGAGATCTTGTCCTTCTCTTCAACTCAAGGCTAAGGCTCTTTCCCGGAAAGCTCAAATCAAGATGGACCGGGCCATATGTGGTGAAGAAGATCTTTTCCCATGGAGCCATTGAGATAGGAGGGGAACATTGTGGGAACTTTAAGGTGAATGGGCACCGGTTGAAGAAGTATATCCCGGGAGCTCCGGTGGAGATAATTGCCCCACTTCACCTTGAGTAGACGCCCCCGAGTTTGGTCAAGCTAATGACCTTAAAGAAGCGCTTGGTGGGAGGCAACCCATTGGTAACATTTTCCTTTTTCGTTTTGTTTGCATTTCTAGATTTTTCTATCTTTGTGTGTGTTTTGTCTACTTTGTGTGTGTGCTAGAACGTTAGTGGCATTGGAGGCCTTACTTGACATAGGAATGATGATGATGAAACCCTCATCAATTATGGGTGGAGCGGACGCGGAACTTGGACGGCTAGCGGTGCCTAGCGCGGGTTCCAAAGCTTAGATGGATGCTTAAGAGCTCTCTACCATTGTTGATAGGATCATCCAACATCAATTCACTTGAACAATCCCAAATACCATAGCAAACCATTTTTACATTGTGAGAACCTTCTTTCACTCTCTTTACTTGTATACCACATTGGGGACAATGTGTTTCTAAGTATGGGGTGGGGTTTGCATGATCCTTTGCATGATGAGCATCTAGGATAGTTTAAAATCTTCACATGTCTTGCATTGTACATACTTAAATCGAAAATACCATAAAAAATCAGAAAGTTTTAAAAAATTTTGTGCTTTCTAGGCTTGGATATGATCCTAATGATGAATCTTGTCTTGTGAATTGGCTATGGATGGCCTCATGTGTTAGGATTGATGAATGCATATGTGGACTTGAAGTACTTCTCTTGAAATTCTATGAATGATTTGTGACCATGATGTTTGCCTAGAAAGGATTGAGTAGTGAAGATCGAAATTACATGATAGTTCTTGCATACCATCTAGGAATGAATGAGGCAATTCATCTTTCTCTACTTCTCATCTTAATCATGATTGCTTGAGCACCTCAATTGAGAAAAATTTGACCTCTTTTGACCCATCCGGGAATAGGAGCATGATAGTGTGTTGATGTGTATGAAAAGCAAGTGTGGGGTGAAGATGTTGATGAAAGAATATCATGCATAAAATGCTGAAATTTGTTGTGAAAGTGTAGCCAAAAATATAGGTTTGGGGACATTGGCTTAAATGACAAGTAACTCGGTACACTTCACATAATCGGGTGTTGGTGCCTTGCCAAATTCAAATGAACCAATAGTCCTAACGAGTTGTGGTATGTGTGCCCGGTGTGGATGCACCTCGAAAACTAAGAAAAAGCCCGAGGACGGCTAATCACCAAGGTTTCGGCTTTTGTACACCAATGCCATTGTCTCAAAAATAAGTCAAAGAAAAAGAAAAGAAAGAAAAGATAGAGGAAAATATACACTTGAGGGAAGTTGATCGAGGACAAGATTGTGGAGTTAGTTCCGTTCCCGGATTAGCATCACATAACCTAGAAATCCCCACCAAATCACTACATTTCTTGACCCTTTTATCTCCCAAGACCTTATGACCTATTTGCATGTTTGTAAGACTTAGTGATTTAGATTGGATGTACTCTTGATCTTCTTGACTTCCTCATCTTTACATTTCATGCATACTTTTGAGTTAAGTACAATTGTCTTTCCATGCTTTCATTTATTTGATACATAATTGCTTGTCCATTGCCATGAAACTTGACTATGAAGGTGATCCAATATTAGAAGCACAACTCCAAAAAGATTTTGCCATTTTTCTGCATGCATAAATCATGTCATCTCTTAGTCTATGGTTGAGAATGTGCTCGGGGACGAGCAAACCTTAAGTATGGGGTATTTTGATAACACGATTTATGACTTAGTTTTTGGTAATCATTTAGATAGATTTCTCACTCATTCATGCATGGTTTAGCACTAGTTCGCGACGTTTTGCACTCAATTCATGTATTTTGCCGAGATAGATGTCTACACGGACTTGTGCGTGTTTTATAGGTATTTCGGGAGATTTTGGAGCAAAAACGATACGTTTGAGGATCGTTCATCTAGATGACACACCCTCGGACTCATTAGGACACAAGCTAAAGGCTAAGGAGGACTCATGGAGCCTTGCCAACACAAGCCGTGCACCAAATCACAGCTTAATGATCCAAGGCGAAGTTTCTGCACAGAATCACGGTTCTCTGACACTCCACAGCCGTGGAATCACCCGTGGATTTTGCCAGATTCTTGTGACAGCTGTGCCACGACTCTCATGGCCAACTCATGCAAGTTTGTTATAAAAGTGGTCCTTCATGGGCTGTGAGAGACATCTGGGAGCAGCTCTCCATTATCCATTATCTTCTAACAAAAATATTCTCTCAACAAGAAGCCTTTCTAGGAAGGAAAGTGTCAAAAAGGAAGAAGAGCTCCATTGAAGAGGAGAAGAAGAACACACACCATCACCACACTTGATAGTTTTGTATTGAAGAATTCCGGATTCTATTTCTAAGAGTTGTATGAATCATTTGAACCTTCTTTTGGAAGGATTGTGAGTTATTCTAATTCTATTTTCAGCTTGGTTTTGCTTTAGTTCACTTGTCCACCTCTTTTCCTTCATTATCTTGCAAATGGATGTCATGATTTTATGTTTGTTTGTTTCGATTTCTATTATGAACGTTGTAGGCTAAATTGATGTGGTTCTAGGGTAAGGAAAGGATGGTTATGGCTAGGGCTATGATAGGACGGACTTAGATTTACCTTTGGATGACTTGTGTGTATGAACGTAGCTGCTGTTAGAAATCACGAGTAGTTCATGTCTGACCACGGCCGTGGTTTAGGTAGAACAAACCGTGATTTTCCCTGGCTCGATGGATCTTGTCTTAGATCTATAGAATGTTGAAAACCTAAGTGTTTGTTGAGTTTAATCTACCCTAGGGTAACCAAGTGTTAGTAACTAAGTGTTAGGAGAGACTTACCCGGTAATCCTTGCTCTTAGATTTCAAAGATAACAACCCTTAGGTAATAGTGAGCCTAATAAGCCGCCATTGGATTTAGTGTGCTAGGATAGTTGTTTAGGACTTCCCTTTCCAAGACTTACCCGGTAAGGATAGGTTAAGATCTCTAGGTAACATTCCGGTTTGTGTAGAATTCCGTCCCTTAGGTTCTTAGAGACTTACCCGGTGATGAGACTTTAGGAATGGACTAGTGGACCATGAGACCTACCCGGTAAGTGATCCCAATCTAGAAACGCTTAATCCCAACATATCATAGTCAATCCAAGGAATGAATAGATAGCTTGAGTCTTATGCCATAACCAGAATTTCCAACCCCTAGAATCCGTTTTCTCTTTCTTTGATCATTATCTTGTTTAGCTTGTTTATTTGTGTTGATTCATAGTTTAGTTTGATTGTTTACTTAGCATGAATTGTGATCTTTGATTGATCACCAAAAACCAACCAAAAACATTTGAGATTTTCATTTCTTTGTTTCTTTCTTTTCTTTTAACCTAGGTCTTTACTAAACTCGATCACAAATCGAATCAATTTCACCTTAGTCTTTGTGTTCGACCTCGGAATACTATCCCTTCTACAAACGTCCCGTACACTGCGGGTTTCGCTAGGTAGTTAGGATTTAGTTCGAGTTATAAATTTAAAACCCAATTGCGCATCACAATCTTAGCGTAACACAAGACACACCTGCAGAACCAAGGGTAAAGCCAAGTTGATGTAGGTGGACGTAGGGGCGGCTAGGAGGTGGCGTAGGGGCAGATCACAGCCGGCGCTGGGGCGGTCCAGAAGGGATGCAGGGGAGGCTGGTGTGTAGAAGATGCACCTCCGGCTGTCCTTTGCTTCTTTACTCGATCTTCTTCACTCCTTCTTTATCCAGCAACCATACATATACATAAACATACATATATACATCAATTGAAGCCAATCAACTTGTGGAAACTAAGCTAGAAAGGAAGGAAAGAAGGAAAGAAGAAAGAAAGAAGGAAGATAGGAAGAAAAGGGAGAAGAACTCACCAAGATGAACCTATGTAGAGGAAAGAACCTCATAAACACCTCAAGGCTGGCTCAATCACAAGCACAGCAGCGGAAACAATCATCAACCTCAAGCAAAGCCAAGCTCAAAAGCTTCCAAACTCACACAAACTCAAACCAAACTCAAGAAGAGATCCAAAGGAAGAAGAGAAGATGAAGAACGTAGGGGGAGAGAGATGGTGCTGCAAATGAAGAACCCTCATCAAAAGGAAAGAGAAGAAGCTAATAAAGGGAGGAAAAGGGTAAAGCATGGGTCAATGGGTCAACAAGACGGCTACAACCACACAGAGCCGGAGGGGCGGACCCTATGAGGTGCAGGTGCGGCCCAGGCAAACCGCAGGGGCGGCCTTTGGGTAATGCAGAGGTGGTCTAGGCTAGATCCAGGTCCTCAGCACACACTCTCAACAACTCAACAACTGGGCTCTTACATAGACAAAGAAACAAACAACCATATCATTAAAGGCATAAAATCAAGAAAAAAAATATTACAATAAGAAGAGTATACCCCTGAACCCATCAAGCTTGGTTATTGTGTAAATGTCTTACACAATGTTTGTGTGTGGCTTTTGGAAAGAGATCCTTGATTGCCTGCTCTAGACCCTTTTGCTTGTCACTCATAAAGCAATAATGAGAGGATTGATTCATATCCAAGTCAACCTTTAAAAATTCCAAGAACCAAGTCCAACTATCTCTACTCTCTTGCTCAACCACTGCCCAAGCAACTGGAAAAATCCCATTGTTTGCATCAATGCCTACTGCAGACAACAATTGTCCCTTGTGAACAGATTTTAGATGGGTTCCATCTAAACAAATGAATGGTCCACACCCTGTCTTCCAACCCTTTTTCAATGGCATATGTAAATTCGCTTGAACCTAGGAATGTCATTATCCAATTCAGTTTGAATCCAAACTGATATCCCAAGATTTTTCTTCTTTTCCCTATAATTATCCCATTGTTTGCATCAATGCCTACTGCAGACAAAAATTGTCCCTTGTGAACAGATTTTAGATGGGTTCCATCTAAACAAATGAATGGTCTACACCCTGTCTTCCAACCCTTTTTCAATGCATCAATGCATATGTAAATTCTCTTGAACCTAGGAATATCATTATCCAATTCAGTTTGAATCCAAACTGATGTCCCAGGATTTTTCTTCTTAAGCTCGTGTGCATTACTATCCAACAAGTTACATTGATCTTCATGGTGCCCTTGTGCCATTCTGAGAGCTATCTTCTTTGCCCTATAACAAGTTTGATTGTCAATCTGCATCTCGAAAAACCTTGTTAATGGCATTTTGTATACCCTCTCTACTCCAAGTAGGATCACTCAAGAAGAAATCTTGATACTCCTGGGCTATGAATGGTGCATGTAGATGATACACCTTTTTGTCCGAGGTACTACAATTGTGCTCTAGATTGATACTTTTAATCCAGATTGAAGGACAATCCTTGTTTGTAGTTAATGCATATATCCTCCATGGGCAACCTGAAGAGGATACATACTTAGCAACCACCTTATGCCTAGCATTGGTTGGAAATCTCAGTTGCTTCCTTGTAAGAACAACATGTTTCCTCACAACCTGTTTGAAAACTTTAGAGTTTTACCCAAACTGAAGTCATGATTCTTCATGTGGATTTTTGGGTTAAAGGAAGGAAATTCATGGAATCGATCTTTTCCTACACTTTACAGGAAATGGTGTACCTTCCTTATCCAGATCTCCATACAATTCTTCATCTGAAATAAACTCATCTAAACCCCTGTCATTGTCATCCAATTCTTGACTCTCTTTTTTACCACCATCTCCCTCCACATTAGCATCAAAATCTTCATCATCTTCATTCTCATACTCAGACTCTTCATAAGGGCTAAAATCTTCATCATCATAACAAGATGAATCATTAGGTTCACTTGCAGAAGAAGACTCATCATCAACTATCACAACCTCTTTTGTCCTAGAACTTTCCCCTATGCTTCTTGTTGAATATATATGATATTTAGGCCTCACTACAACTGCTTTAGCCCTTTTGCTAGGTGTGTCTACAACTCTAGCATCCTTACTACCACCATCTTGGAAACTGTCCTCATTCATCAAATCATCATCGACATTGATCTCAATGTCATCAACATTGCCTCCCAAGTATATAGTGTGATCAATTTTATCCCCAGGCAGGGTTAATTCTTCTTCTGTGAACTCTCTCCTAGAGACACAATAAACAACTCTAACTCCCTAGTTTTGTTAGTTACATAAGAAGACATTTCCAATGCCTCCTTATCACAACTTACAGGCAAGAAACCTGAGTCATCTTCACTACCAGGTATCCTAAACCAAAATTGAATCGGTGGAACCTCATATCCAATATCATACGCCCAAAGAACAATAATAGGCATAAAAATCATATCCATGTCTACATAGTCAGAGTACAATACTTCTCCTCCAACATATCTGCGATTTAACCGTCCTTTACTAAAAAATTTGCCCCCATGATTTATCTTCATAGAAAAGAAACTATCATCTACAAGAAACAACACAAAAAGGAAATTAAACCCTAAACTTACACAAACCAGAAATCAGAAGAACAATACAGTAAACAAACCCGAATCATCTCAAATCAGAGAAATGATGGTTGCCTGAGTATCTTGGTGTTTCCCCTCCAACACGGAAATACTTCCACTTCATCTCTTTGCACAAAAACAACACAAAAACGAAGAGATAAAGCTTGAAATTCTAAAATCGCAGGGAGAGAAGAAGAGAAGAAGATGGGGTACTTTTTTCAGAATTGGCGGTTTTGAATGTGATCGTTGGAAAATTTAAGGCAAAAAGAAGTAAAGGTTAATGGACGATGATACCCCTCACTCATAACGCCGTTCTTCAGATTTAACGTGTGAACAATGCCGTACTAATCTTCGGTTGCGGTCAGTAGTGGGATACCATTCTGATAGTTAAAAGGATGGGGTACTAAAGTTTAGTCAGGCCGAAAGATGGGGTACTGTTTAGATAATTTTTTCAAATTTTTAATTAAATAGTAGTGTTAAATGCCCCCGGCATAGTCAAAGTTAAAATAGTTTACCTAGTACAAAATTCATTTGGAAAAAGTTAATAGGAAAATGATTTGAAGTTATTAAATCAAAAATATAATACTAACTTTTCTTTTTTTTTTGATCCCTTAAAAAAAATTGATTTGGAAAAAATATTTCTTTCAAATTTTTTGTTGAAAATGTATAATTGTAATTGTCAACATTGTAACGGCAGAACTGCGAACTTTTTTTTAATGGTTGAGGTTAGGAATGACAATCTCAACTGGAAGCAATGGTTATCCGATAAACCGAATCATAAGAATGGTTAAAAACCCGATAGAATGAGGTTTAAATCCGGGTGATGGTCGAGTTGCGGTTTAGAGTGAAGATATTAAAAGTCATCACTCAACCCACAACCGCACCGAGGTTCACCCGGAACTTTATCTACCCCCTTGAAAATTACTATTCTTCTTCTAAATTAAACCTAAATTCCTAATATGTAATTTTTCTTCACTTCCAATCTTTCATCAAAACGTTGAAGGGTACACAATTAATTTTTATATGTGCAAATAAATTTCAAAGTAATAAACATAAATAAATATCTTGTTAATTGTATATTATTTCACTGTTTGTAGTATCTTTTGATTTTCTAAAGATCACAAGCTTGAACATTTTTTCATGTCCGATAAATTGATGGGAGCCGAATGTCAATTAAGTTGAAGATCCATATAAAAACAATTCGATTTTATATTTAACAAACTTAGTTTCAAACTTATGTTGTTTTGGTTTCCAAGGAGATGTGTAATTTTGAATTGCTAGTTTGTCACTTGTGTAATCAAGTTATCGTATTATGTTATATTCAGTTATTTATTTTGAAAACCCCTTAATTTGTAAAGTGAACCCGAAAAAAACCCATCCCACTCAATCACTTGTGGTTATGGTTTAGGGTGGAGTGATCATCCGGTGGGTGATGATTCAGTCGAATGGTTTCTAAGTATGAGTCGAGTGATGAAAGTGATACAATCACCCATCACCCGACCCATTGTCCCCCCTAATTGAGAGGTTAAATTTATAATTTCAATATTCAAATAAGTTATTTAGAAAATTCAGGCGGGCTCGTTATACAAGATCTCTAAACACGTTTCCGCCTAAACACTCCCCTCAAGTTATAGGTGGAGAAAAAACAACTCCTCGCTTGCGAATCAAGAAGTTGAATCTAGTTGGACCAAGCGTCTTATTCATAATGTCAGCAAGCTCATGAGTCCCATAATCATGATGAGTCTGATGCCTCGCAAAATCTGTTCTTTGATGGTATTTCAATGGAAGACTGAATTGTTGGCGATATGAATGATTGATTGATATCATGTATATTTTATTAATTATGAAGCTTATTCTTCATTAACTTACATCATTTATATAACATAAATGTAGAGATATTATATGATACAACAATGAAGTATATATAACTTTAAGCTAAGCCTAATTCTATCTCAAACACATTTTAACAAATTTGTCCTCAACTGGGACCCTACGCAAGGATGGTGAATGATAAATAGAAATGAGTTATTAACTTTTGTTTTTTAGAATTTCAAATGATAAAATGAGCTATGAATTAGTTTAATAATGTAACGCCCCAAATCCGCGGGATATCGGGATGCTACGGGCGAGACCTCACAATGGGTCCCGACCCTTAGCTTGACAACAATTTCACCGGACCTTTCCAACATGGCACAAATAAAGGCAAAAACTCAAATCGTTTATAATGTATGCGAGAAACTGAATGTAGAAGTACAAAGTGGAAACTCAGCCGAGTCCTCAAAACGATACAAACTCAAAGCATAAAACCGAAGCCATAAGTCCAAACATAACAAAAATAACCCAAAAAACGCCCCCGTCCTATAATGTACGGTAACCCCCGGCTATCCACTCCTCCACCTCACTCGGCGGTTGATAACACGATTTATGACTTAGGTTTAGGTAATCATTTAGATAGATTTGTCACTCATTCATGCATGGTTTAGCACTAGTTCACAACGTTTGCACTCAATTCACGTATTTTGCCGAGATAGACGTCTACACGGACTTGTGCATTGTTTTGTAGGTATTTTGGGAGATTTAGGAGCTAAATCGATAAGTTTGAGGATCGTTCATCAAGATGACACACCCTCGGACTCATTAGGATGCAAACTAGAGGCTAAGGAGGACTCATGGAACCTTGCCAACACAAGCCATGCACCAAATCGAAGCTTAATGATCAAAGCGAAGCTGAAGCACCAAACAACGGTTCACTGAAGGTCCACAGCCGTGGAACCAACCGTGGTTCTTGCCAGGTTTTCGTGACAGCTGTGCCACGATCTCTTGGCCAGCTCTTGCAAAGTTGTAGTATAAAAGTGGTCCTGCATTGGCTGAGAAGAGCATCTTTCAATTGGGTATTCTCCCATCACTCTACACACACAACAATACTCTCAACAAGAAGATTCTATGGAGGAGAAGGTAGAAGAAAGCTGCCATTGGAGAAGAGCTTCATTGGAGAAGAAGAAGAAGAGCACACCATTGATAGATTTCGATAGCTTTGTAGTGAAGAATTTCGGAATCGATTTCTAGAGTTGTATAAACGATTTGAACCTTCTTTAAGAAGGGTTGTGAGTCATTCTAATTCCATTTTTCAGCTTGGTTTTGTTTACTTCACTTGTTCATCTCTTTCTCTTCATTATCTTGCAAATGGAAACCATGATTTTATGTTTGATGATTTCGATTGCTATGATGAATGTTGTAGGCTAAATAGATGTGATTCTAGGGTAAGGAAAGGATGGTTATGGCTAGGACTATGATAGGATGGACTTAGATTTGCCCTTGGATGAGTCACTTACTTGGACGTAGCCTCTGTTGAAGTCCACGGATTGTTCGTGTCAAACCACGGCCGTGGACTTGATAGAACAAACGGTGATTCTCCTTGGTTCGATGGATCTTGCTTTAGATTGTTAGAATGTTGAAACCCTAAGTGTTTGTTGAGTTAAATCTACCCTAGGGTGACCTAGTGTTAGCAACTAAGTGTTAGAAGAGACTTACCCGGTGATTCTTACTCTTAGATTACAAAGATGACAAACCCTAGGTAGTGGTGAGCCTCATAAGCCGCCATTGGACTAAGTGTTCTAGGATAGTTGTTTAGGACTAACTCTTTCGAGACTTACCCGGTGAGGATAGCTTAGATCCCTAGGTGACAATCCGGTTTGTGTAGAATTCCATCCCTTAGGTTCTTAGAGACTTACCCGGTGATGAGACCTTAGGGACGGACTAGTGGACCATGAGACCTACCCGGTGATTGATCCCAATCTAGAAACACTAAATCCCAACATATCATAGTTAATCCAAGGAATGATTAAGTAGCTTGAGTCCTATGCCATAACCGGAACTTCCAACCCCTAGAATCCGCTTTTCTCTATTTGACTTATATCTCGTGTTTAGCTTGTTTGTTTGCATTGATTTGTTAGTTTAGTTGATTGTTTACCTTGCATAAATTGTGATCTTTGATTGATCACCTAAAAACCAACCAAAAACATTTGAGATTTTCTTTTCTATTTCTTCCTCTTTTCTTAACTTAGATCTTCACTAAACTTAATCATAAATCCGATCAATCTCACCTTAGTCTTTGTGTTCGACCTCGGAATACTATCCCTACTACAAACGTCCCGCACACTGCGGGTTCGCTAGGAGTTAGGAGAAATATAACGAGTATAAATTTAAAGCTTATTGCGTGCACATCACACGATCTTAGCGTAACAAGTTTTTGGCGCCGTTGCCGGGGACTAGGTCTAGATTGAGTCTATTTTGTGATTGTTTATAGTGTAGACCTTTCTTGTTGCTTTTGATCTCTTTTTGGTTTGTGTCTTTGCTTTTCAGGACATCTCACTCTTTAGGTGTATGCGAAGATCTCGTGGCAAGGATTTAGCTCCATTCGATCCCGAACCGGAGAAAACCCTTAGATCTAGATCCAAGAGCATTAAAAAGGGAAAAGAGATGGCCGGAAGAGATCTCCAAGCTGAGTTGGATGAGGCTTTAGAGCAAATTAGGATAAGGGATGAAGCTTTGGAGAATGAAAGGAGATTTGCCAATGAGAGGCAAGAGGCAACTAGGAGGGAGATTGAGGAGATTAGGCAAGCTCTTGTGCAAAGAGAGCTTAAACGTCAACAACCTCCTCCACCTCCACCACAACCGCAGCCGGCGACGGTGAATATTAGGGTTGTGCCCATTGCTATGGAAGAGCCACAAACGTTATGGCAACGTATGGATCCGGCACAAAGAGCACACCGTCCGGGTGTGAACTTAGGAGATCCCGCAGCCCATGATTACGAACTCCGCCCTCAAGTTCTACAAATGATCCGGCATAATCAATTTGGAGGGATGGAAGGAGAGTCTCCTCATCAACACTTGATGAACTATGAGATCTTGATGGAGACTCTTAGACCGCCTAGATTGGAGAGCAACAACCATAAGCTTAGGGCTTTCTCCTTCTCTCTTAAGGATAAAGCTTTGGCTTGGTATCAATCTATTCCACAAGGGCGAGTTGGTACTTGGGAGGAGATGACCACCGAGTTTTTGACTAAGTTCTTCCCACCTTCCAAGACTACCGAGTTAAGAGGGAAGATCAATGCCTTCGTGATGAAGGATAGAGAGAGTTTGTTCAAATCTTGGGAAAGGTTCAAAGATCTTCTCCTAGATTGTCCACACCATGGCATACCGAAAATTGAGCTATTGGAGATCTACTTCAAAGGACTTGATGAAGATAGCCAATTCAAGCTCCAATCTCTTTCCGGTGGGACTTTCATGGAGAAGCATGTAGATGAAGCTTGGGAGTTTGTAGAGAAACAAGCTCTAGTGATTGAGAAATACTCCCATAGGAAGAGTGAAGGGAGAAAGGCGGAAGCATATGAGGTGAGTGAAGTCACCATGAGCAACTTCAAGCTTGATGCCATCAATAATGAATTGAAGTCTTTGAGGGAGTTGTGTGCTACAACTTCAAGGAGGAGGATGTGAATTACATGGGAAAGGGCAATTACAACAATTATCAAGGCCCAAGGAACTTCAACAACAACCGGCAATTCAACAATTACCGGCCTAAACACAACCATCCCGGATTTTCCTACTCTAATCCGGATGGAGCCTTGAACCCTCCCGCTTCCACAAGCACAACTCCACCACCAAAAGCTTCACAAGAACCTTCACCCGGATTTACTCAACCTCTAAAGGATAGGACCGAAATGATGTTTGAGCAATTGCTTGGAAGGTTGAGTGGTCTTGAGAGCACGGTGACTTCCATTTCTAAGGCTCAAAAGGTGTTGGAAGCACAAGTGTTCCAAAAGGCGGGTGAAGCCCATAGAGATCCGGGAAAGCTTCCCGGAAGGACCGAAGACAACCCAAGAGGCCAAGTGTTGGCCATCACAACGAGGAGTGGGTTGAGTATGAAAGACCCTTTGCCCAAGGAGAATGCTAAGGGGAAACAAGTGGTGATAGAGGAAGAGACTTTGCAAGGAGATGGAGGCAAGAGCAAGGATGTTGAGCCAACATATGTGGCACCGCCTCCATACAAGCCACCACTACCATTCCCTCAATCACGAGCAAGAGCTCGCTTGGACAATCACTTTGGTAAATTCCTTGAACTAATGTCTAAATTGCATATTAATATTCCGTTCATGGATGCTATTTTAGGAATGCCGGCATATGGCAAGTTCTTGAAAGAGATACTCTCCAACAAAAGGATGTTGGAGGAGTATGGGGAGATAAGAATGACCAAGAGATCTTCGGAATTGATCCAAACAATGAAGGAGGAGATGCCTCCCAATCTAAGAGATCCGGGTTCCTTTTGTGTCCCAATTGGAGTGGGAGATGTGAAGTATGAGGCCCTTTGTGATCTTGGAGCAAGTGTAAACATCATACCGCTTGCACTTTACAACAAGGTTGGGCTAGGAGAGCCGAAACCGGTCAAGATGACCCTCTATATGGCGGACCGTTCTATCACTCATCCGGTTGGGATCTTAGAAGACATCCCGGTGCAACTAGGAGGATTCTATGTGCCAATTGGTTTTGTTGTCTTGGATATTCCGGCGGACTATCCGGTTCCCATCATCTTAGGAAGACCTTTCCTAGCCACCTCCGGATGCCTAGTGGATTGCAAGAATGGGACTCTCTCCTTCAACATTGGAGAAGAGAACATCAAGTTCAAGTTGTCCACAATGATGAAAGGGCCAACCCTTGATGAGGATGTCTTCAACATAGTCGAGCAAGAGGAATCTAGAGAAGTTGTGAGCTCGATCTTGATCAAGGATCCCTTGGAGAAGGTTCTTACCTTAACTATGATGGAGGAAGGTGTTGAGGAGGCTTGCAATGAAGAAATCAAGGCCTTGGAAGCACTAGAAAAGGAGACAAGAGTTGGATTTAAGGTTCACGAAGACATGCTGAACAGCTGCAAGTTCCACGGGCGTGGAAGTGGTTCCACGGCCGTAGAACTCTCTGTAAAGCCTCAACAAACAAGCCAGGCAAGGTCCACGGCCGTGAAAGTGGAGCCAACCATGGTTCCAACCGTGGTTCCCCCAGAATCAGACCTCATTGATGATCAAGCTTCAAGGAGCCTTAGAGGGTCTTCATTTGCTTTGGATTCATCTCATCCAACGTTATTTGTATCGTCTCCACTCGACAAAGGTCCTCCTAAACTTGAACTTAAACCCCTCCCCTCTCATTTGAAGTATGCTTGTCTTGGTGATAATTCAACATATCCGGTGATTGTTAATGCATGCTTAAATGATGATGAACTTGCTAAGTTGTTGCATGAACTAAGATTGCATAGGAAAGCCATTGGCTATACTATTGCTGATTTGGTTGGCATAAAACCCTCTTTGTGCATGCATAAGATATTGATGGAAGATAACCATAAACCCTCTATTGAACATCAAAGAAGACTAAATCCTATAATGAAAGAGGTAGTCAAAAAGGAGATCATTAAGTTGCTAGATGCGGGGATTATCTACCCTATCTCGGATAGTAAGTGGGTTAGTCCCGTTCATGTAGTACCTAAGAAGGGTGGGATGACCGTAGTGACCAATGAGAACAATGAACTAATCCCAACTAGGACGGTTACGGGGTGGAGGATGTGTATTGACTATAGGAAATTGAACATGGCCTCTAGGAAAGATCACTTCCCTCTCCCTTTCATTGACCAAATGCTAGAAAGGTTAGCTCAACACTCTCATTTTTGCTATCTAGATGGTTATAGTGGATTCTTCCAAATCCCTATCCACCCCGATGACCAAGAGAAAACCACATTTACATGTCCGTGGGGTACTTTTGCTTATAGGAGAATGCCATTTGGGTTGTGTAATGCACCCGCCACCTTCCAAAGGTGTATGATGGCTATCTTTTCGGAATACCTTGAAAATATCATGGAAGTGTTCATGGATGATTTCTCTGTTTATGGTTCTTCCTTTGATAATTGCTTGGCTAACTTGTCATTAGTATTACAAAGATGTGAGGAGACAAATCTTGTCTTGAATTGGAAAAAATGCCACTTCATGGTAAGTGAAGGTATTGTGTTGGGACACTTGGTGTCCAACCGTGGCATTGAGGTTGATAGGGCCAAAATTGAAACGATAGAGAAGTTGCCACCACCTACCTCGGTGAAAGGGGTAAGGAGTTTCTTAGGGCATGCCGGGTTTTACCGGAGGTTTATTCAAGACTTCTCTAAAATTTCTAAGCCTCTTACTAACCTACTAATGAAAGATGTTGAATTTGTTTTCTCCAAAGATTGCCTTGAGGCTTTTTGTAGGTTGAAGAACGCCTTGATCTCCGCACCTATCATGCAACCTCCGGATTGGAGTTTACCGTTTGAGATCATGTGTGATGCAAGCAATGTAGCCGTTGGGGCTGTTTTGGTGCAAAGGAAAGATGGGCGCACTCATGCCATTTATTATGCTAGCAAGATGCTAGATGACGCCCAACTCAATTATGCTACCACCGAGAAGGAGTTGCTAGCGGTTGTGTATGCATTTGAGAAGTTCCGCTCATATCTTGTTGGAGCAAAGGTCATAGTTTATACGGATCATGCTGCGATCCGTTATCTACTTACAAAGAAGGATGCCAAACCAAGGTTGATTCGGTGGATCCTTCTTCTTCAAGAGTTTGATTTGGAAATCCGGGACAAGAAGGGGTCCGAGAACTCCGTGGCGGATCACCTTAGTAGACTCCCACCATTGGAGCTTGAAAGAGATGACATCCCGATTGATGACTCATTCCGGGATGAGAAATTGCAAATGGTGGAGGAATGCTTGTTCCAAGTGTCTAGAGGAAGCGAGCCATGGTTTGCCGACATTGTGAACTACTTAGTGTGTGAGGAAGTGCCTCCCGGTTTGACATATGCCCAAAGGAAGAAGTTCTTCATGGATGTGAGGCACTACTATTGGAGTGAACCACTTTTGTTCAAGAGAGGACCGGATGGAATGTTTAGAAGATGCATACCGGAGGATGAGGTGGAGAGTGTGATCCGCCATTGTCACTCCTTGCCATGTGGAGGGCATGCTAGCTCGCACAAGACATGTGCTAAAGTGTTGCAATCGGGCTTCTTTTGGCCAAGTTTGTTCAAGGATGTGCAGCTTTGTGGTAGCTTGTGATGCTTGCCAAAGGACGGGCAACATCTCAAGGAGGAATGAGATGCTCTTGAACAACATACAAGAAGTGGAAATATTTGATGTGTGGGGTGTAGACTTCATGGGACCATTCCCTTCTTCATGTGGCAACCTCTACATCCTATTGGCGGTTGACTATGTTTCGAGATGGGTGGAGGCAATTGCCTCTCCTACAAATGACGCCAAGGTTGTGGTGCGGTTCTTTAACCGAGTGATCTTCCCTAGGTTTGGAACGCCAAGGGTGATCATAAGTGATGGAGGGAAGCACTTCACCAATAGGAACTTTGGGGCACTTTTGGCTAAGTATGGGGTGACTCATAAGGTGGCAACACCTTACCATCCCCAAACTAGTGGCCAAGTGGAGATCTCCAACCGGGAGATAAAGGGAATTCTTGAGAAGACGGTCTTTAGGACAAGAAAGGATTGGGCTATGAAGCTCGATGATGCCTTGTGGGCATATAGGACCGCTTTCAAGACACCAATTGGCACCACTCCTTACAAGTTGGTCTATGGCAAGTCTTGCCACCTTCCGGTAGAGATGGAGCATAGAGCTTATTGGGCCATTAAGTGGCTAAATTTTGACCTCAAGGAGGCGGGAGAGAAGAGGTTGCTTGACATAAACGCTCTTGAAGAGATCCGGTTGGATGCTTATGAGAATGCCCGGATCTACAAGGAGAGGACCAAACGGTGGCATGACAAGAGCCTCATCCCGAAGGAGTTGAGTGAAGGCGACCTTGTCCTTCTCTTCAACTCAAGGCTGCGGCTTTTCCCCGGAAAGCTAAAATCGAGATGGACCGGGCCATATGTGGTGAAGAAGATCTTTCTCCATGGAGCTATTGAGATAGGAGGGGAGCATTGTGGAAACTTTAAGGTGAATGGGCACCGGTTGAAGAAGTATATCCCGGGAGCTCCGGTGGATACGATTGCCACACTTCACCTCGAATGAGACGCCCCCGAGTTTGGTCAAGCTAATGAACTTAAAGAAGCGCTTGGTGGGAGGCAACCCATTGGTAACGTTTTCCTTTTCTCGTTTTGTTTTTGTTTTAGATTTTTCTGTTTTTGTGTGTGCTTTGTGTGTGTTAGAATCTTGGTAGCATTGGAAGCCTTGCTTGGCAAGTGAATGATGATGATGAACCCCTCATCAATTATGGGTGGAGCAGACGCGGAACTTGGACGGCTAGCGGTGCCTAGCGCTGGTCCCGGCGCCTTGATGAATATTTAGAGCTCTCTACCATGGTTGATAGGATCATCCAACATCAATTCCACTTGAGAATCCCAAATACCATAGCAAACCATTTTTATATTGTGAGAACCTTCTTTCACTCTTCTTTACTTCATTTACACATTGGGGACAATGTGTTTCTAAGTATGGGGTGTGGTTTGCATGATCCTTTGCAAGATGAGCATCTAGGGTAGTTTAATATTTGCACATGCCTTGCATTGTATATATTCATTTCGAAAATTCCATAAAAATCAGAAAATTTAAAAAAATTTTGTGCTTTCTAGGCTTGGATATGACCCTAATGATGAATCTTGTCTTGTGGATTGGCTATGGATGCCTTATGTGTTAAATTGATGAATGCATATGTGGACTTGAAGTACTTCTCTTGAATCCCATGAATGATTTGTGATCATGATGTTTGCCTAAAATGGATTGAGCATTGAAGGTCAAAATTACATGCTAGTTCTTGCACACCATCTAGGAATGAATGAGGCAATTCATCTTCCTCTAATTCTCATCTTGATCATGATTGTTTGAGCACCTCAATTGATATAAATTTGATCTCTTTTGACCCATCCGGGAATAGGAGCATGTTAGTGTGTTGATGTGCGTGAAAAGCAAGTGTGGGGTGAAGATGTTGATGAAAGAATGTCATGAATAAAATGCTGAATTTATTGTGAAAGTGTAGACAAAAACATAGGTTTGGGGACGTTGGTTTAAATGACAAATAACTCGGTACACTTCACATAATCGGGTGTTGGTGCCTTACCAAAGTCAAATAAACCAATAGTCCTAACGAGCTTTGGTATGTGTGCTCGGTGTGGATGCACCTCGAAAAATAGAAAAAGCCCGAGGATGGCTAATCACCAAGGTTTCGGCTTTTGTACACCAATGCCATTGTCTCAAAAATAAGTCAAAGAAAAAGAAAAGAAAGAAAAGATAGAAAAAATATACACTTGAGGGAAGTTGATCGAGGACAAGATTGTGGAGTTAGTTCCATTCCCGGATTAGCATCACATAGCCTAGAAAAATCCCCACCTAATCACAACGTTTCTTGGCCTTTTATTTCACAAGACCTTATGACCTATTTGCATGTTTGTAAGACTTAGTAATCTAGATTGGATATGCTCTTGATCATCTTGACTTCGTCATCTTTACATTTCATGCATGCTTTTGAGTTAAGTACAATTGTCTTTCCATGCCTTCATTTATTTGAATACATAATTGCTTGTCCGTTGCCATAAAACATGACTATGAAGGTGATCCAATAGTAGAAGCACAAACCCAAAAAGATTTTGCCATTTTTCTGCATACATAAATCATGTCATCTCGTAGTCTATAGTTGAGAATTTGCTCGGGGACGAGCAAACCTTAAGTATGGGGTATTTTTGATAACACGATTTATGACTTAGGTTTAGGTAATCATTTAGATAGATTTGTCACTCATTCATGCATGGTTTAGCACTAGTTCACAACGTTTGCACTCAATTCACGTATTTTGCCGAGATAGACGTCTACACGGACTTGTGCATTGTTTTGTAGGTATTTTGGGAGATTTAGGAGCTAAATCGATACGTTTGAGGATCGTTCATCAAGATGACACACCCTCGGACTCATTAGGATGCAAACTAGAGGCTAAGGAGGACTCATGGAACCTTGCCAACACAAGCCATGCACCAAATCGAAGCTTAATGATCAAAGCGAAGCTGAAGCACCAAACAACGGTTCACTGAAGGTCCACGGCTGTGGAACCAACCGTGGTTCTTGCCAGGTTTTCGTGACAGCTGTGCCACGATCTCTTGGCCAGCTCTTGCAAAGTTGTAGTATAAAAGTGGTCCTGCATTGGCTGAGAAGAGCATCTTTCAATTGGGTATTCTCCCATCACTCTACACACACAACAATACTCTCAACAAGAAGATTCTATGGAGGAGAAGGTAGAAGAAAGCTACCATTGGAGAAGAGCTTCATTGGAGAAGAAGAAGAAGAGCACACCATTGATAGATTTCGATAGCTTTGTAGTGAAGAATTTCGGAATCGATTTCTAGAGTTGTATGAACGATTTGAACCTTCTTTAAGAAGGGTTGTGAGTCATTCTAATTCCATTTTTCAGCTTGGTTTTGTTTACTTCACTTGTTCATCTCTTTCTCTTCATTATCTTGCAAATGGAAACCATGATTTTATGTTTGATGATTTCGATTGCTATGATGAATGTTGTAGGCTAAATAGATGTGATTCTAGGGTAAGGAAAGGATGGTTATGGCTAGGACTATGATAGGATGGACTTAGATTTGCCCTTGGATGAGTCACTTACTTGGACGTAGCCTCTGTTGAAGTCCACGGATTATTCGTGTCAAACCACGGCCGTGGACTTGATAGAACAAACGGTGATTCTCCCTGGTTCGATGGATCTAGCTTTAGATTGTTAGAATGTTGAAACCCTAAGTGTTTGTTGAGTTAAATCTACCCTAGGGTGACCTAGTGTTAGCAACTAAGTGTTAGAAGAGACTTACCCGGTGATTCTTACTCTTAGATTACAAAGATGACAAACCCTAGGTAGTGGTGAGCCTCATAAGCCGCCATTGGACTAAGTGTGCTAGGATAGTTGTTTAGGACTAACTCTTTTGAGACTTACCCGGTGAGGATAGGTTAGATCCCTAGGTGACAATCCGGTTTGTGTAGAATTCCATCCCTTAGGTTCTTAGAGACTTACCCGGTGATGAGACCTTAGGGACGGACTAGTGGACCATGAGACCTACCCGGTGATTGATCCCAATCTAGAAACACTAAATCCCAACATATCATAGTTAATCCAAGGAATGATTAGGTAGCTTGAGTCCTATGCCATAACCGGAACTTCCAACCCCTAGAATCCGCTTTTCTCTATTTGACTTATATCTCGTGTTTAGCTTGTTTGTTTGCATTGATTTGTTAGTTTAGTTGATTGTTTACCTTGCATAAATTGTGATCTTTGATTGATCACCTAAAAACCAACCAAAAACATTTGAGATTTTCTTTTCTATTTCTTCCTCTTTTCTTAACTTAGATCTTCACTAAACTTAATCATAAATTGAATCAATCTCACCTTAGTCTTTGTGTTCGACCTCGGAATACTATCCCTACTACAAACGTCCCGTACACTGCGGGTTCGCTAGGAGTTAGGAGAAATATAACGAGTATAAATTTAGAGCTTATTGCGTGCACATCACACGATCTTAGCGTAATAGCGGCGTCCCTAACCTGCAAGGCATCTACACAAACGGTTTAAAACCATTAGCTCTATTCTAAGCATTAGAATCATGGTGAAGGTACAAACACACTCATATATCATAACATCACATAAACATGCTCAACAAACAATCCGGTTTATTATCTTTATTTATTAGGTCGTATCCCGTTCTAATTCAACTTAGGTTCGTAACACGAGAATCTCCAAAACTCGCCTCGGTCCCTACTTACCGGCATGGAATGGTACTGATGCATCCGACCGTCTACCAGCACGGGATAGTCGCCAAGAACCTCCTAGCTCTCGCGGGAGCCAGGAAAGTTGTCACAGCCCGTTACCATACACTTGGGCCGAAATAATAAATATAAAAGTCGGTGGTCCTATTACCGGTTTATATGTTATAATGAAAGCGATAAAACACACACCACCAAACACTCAATGAATCTAATACATGGAATATAAGCTAAGTAAGTCCGAAGACTTACCTCTCTCAAGGTAACTCGAATAACCACTCTCAACTTCCCGCAGGGAAACGCTCTAAGCCTGACCAAGCGAGGCACTCTATCAATAACCAACTAGAAAGCTAGAAGTTCTCGGACTTCTAGTTTCCAACATATATATATTATATTTATATATATAATATATATCTCTAGCATGCTAGGTCCAACCTATTATCTCGAGGATCGTCATAATATCGTAAAGAAGGTAATTTAACAAGTTCCAATCCAAACACTAATACTTATGGTTCAAGGCCACTACATGGCATTTGCTCTACGATATGCTAAGTTCATCTAACATGTTATACTACCATTACCGAACTAACGAAGGAGAGTACTCACACAAGATCCAAGGTGAAGCACGGTCTACGGAGTTAAGAACGAGTTCGATTGCTTCTATTGGGAGCTTCCGGATCTAAGGACAAAACTAAGCAAAATTAGCTTAAACGCTAATTTTAAAAAGGAAGGTTTAGCGCATAAATATTTTCCGATGAAAACTCCGTTTTCCAAAACCGAGGTTAAACTCGTTAAAACCATTTCCGGGTAAATTATCCAAAATGGAAGTTTGATTGAAAAACCGAAATTCTAATTTATCCAACAATCGAGTTAAACCCATCAAAGACACCAAAAATACTTGTAAAGGAGTTGGGTCACAAATCTTAACAAAATTAAGGGTTTAATAATATTAATAATTTACTGCAGGATATAAATGTTCCCTTTCCAAAGTTTTTGGGTCAAAACTGCAATTACACACAAAATGGGCACAAACTATAATTATCCAAAAAAATAGGGTCACAACAGGAATTAGGTGCAAATAGAGGGGCAATTTACAAAAAAAAATCTAGCCCTCTTCAGCCTACTGTAACACGACAGAAGGAGGCAGGCAGAGGAGCTTGCGGCGGCGGCCAGGCGGAGGGAGAAGAAGGCGACGGCGTTCCGGTGGCGGTTCCGACGGCGGTGAGCGGCGTCTCCGACGGCGGCCCTCACTGCACATAACAAACAAGGTGGCCGAGTTAGGGAAGAAGAGGAAAAGAGAAAGGATGGGGAGATAGGACGGCCACCCACCAATCCGGCAGTCCAGGCGGCCCGAGGTGGGGGAGGTTGCGTCTGCTCTTTCCAGCGGCTCCTAGCGGCGCTATAGGCGGCTGCCACAAGACCCGGAAGCCATTGATAAACAGCAGAGAAGAGGAAGAAAAAGAGAAGGGAAAAGGGGAGATGCAGCTCACCAGTTCCGGCGGGCTGAGGCGGGGCGGGGCGTTGGTTCTCCGGCCGGCGTCGTCTCCCGGATGCAGAGGCGGGCTGAGAAAAGTTAGGGTGAGACGTGTAGAGAGAGAGTTGAGGGAGAGGGGAAACGATAGAATAGGGAAAGGAAGGGTGGGCTTAGGTTTGTCATCAAGAGGGGAGTAGGAGGCTAGGGTAGGTGAGCAGCTGCAACAGAGAAAACGAGGAGACGCTCCTCAATAACTCCTTCAGCACGCCATGCAGGAAAAAGAGAAGGGAAAGAAAGAAAGAAAAAAAAATAAATAAAAGAGTAAACAGGAGGGATTATATATTTTTTTTGAAGAAGAAACTAACTCGATTTACATTTGGAACGGGATTTTCCGGATCGATAAATCCCGAATTCCGACATAATTAAATTAATAAAATACGGGAATACATAATTGTATCCCTAAAATAATATAATACCCGGAAAAGTTATTTTTAAAATCTATATACATAAAAAAATATACTTTATATAAGAACTCGAGCTATAGCGAATCGAGGGAAGGGAGAATGACAATGTCGGAATGCACCCGAATAAACGGGGCGTTACATCAGGTCCTCCTAAAGAAAAGTTTCGTCCCGAAACTTGCTAAACGTGGAACTCTCAAGCAAATGTGTTTCGATATTCTCTCGAAACACTATAACGTGGTAGCTATGGCCCTTCTAATCCAAGGTCTACTCGCCTAGACTCGCAAGGTATACACATAGGGAACACACACAACACATCACGTCACAAGTCACATAAGAATAACTGAAAGAAGATCTTGGGACTAACCCGACGGTCCTATAGATGTGGCTAATCCTGCGTAAAACTCGGGATAGTTCCTACGGATACTATCCTCCGTCTCCCAAGTGGCCTCATCAGCTCCTCGCCTCGACCACTGAACCCTCAACATCGGTATCTCCTTGGACCGAAGTCGTCTCGTACTACGCTCCAAAACTGCAATCGGATGCTCCACGAAAGTATGGTCCGGCTCGACTACCAGGTCCTCGTGGCTAATGACGTGCCACGGGTCATGTATGTACTCTCTCAGCTGAGATACATGGAACACCGGGTGAATACCCTCCAACCTCGACGGTAACGCTAACCTATATGCCACCTCTCCGACTCTCTCCAAAATCTCAAAGGGACCGACATATCGGGGGCTTAACTTCCCCTTAATTCCAAATCGCCTGACACCCCGTGTCGGTGATACCCTCAACCAGACGGTCTACGCTTCCTATCTGCATACGATCTTTGACGGCTCTGCGCAGCCGACATCCGCTCTCGGATCAAAGCAACCCTAGCCATGTCATCATGCACCTGATCTGGAGCTACAACACTAGAACTCCCCGGCTCGTCCCAACATAAGGGAGTACGACATCTCCGTCCATACAACGCCTCATACGGTGCCATCCCTATTGATGCGTGCCAACTATTATTATATGAAAACTCCACCAATTGGAGGTGGTCTGGCCATACCTGCCCCCAGTCTAGCACACATGCCCGCAATATGTCCTCTAAGGTCTGAATAGTCCGCTCGGACTGGCCGTCGGTCTGTGGATGATATGCGGTGGTGAAATGAAGACTCGAACCTAGGGTGGCGTGTACCTGCTGCCAGAACCTCGAAGTAAAACGCCCATCCCTGTCTGAGATGATAGTTTCTCGGGACTCCATGTAACCTCACAATCTGATGAGAAACTCCTCAGCTAGATGACTCACCAGCCACGTCTCCCGAATAGGAATGAAACGTGCGGTCTTCGTCAGCCAATCCACTACCACCCAAATCGCATCAAAGGTCCTACTCGGTCTTAGACCGGTGACAAAATCCATGGATACGTCCTCCCACTTCCACTACGGCACAGGCAGTGGGTGGAGCTCTCTTCCTGGTCTCTGGTGCTCGATCTTGACCTGTTGGCAGGTCGTGCATCTGGCCACATATCTGGCTATATCGGGCTTAAGCCCGCCCCACCAATAAGACCTCCTAATATCCTGATACATCTTACTGGTGCCTGGATGCACTGAGTAAGGAGTAGAATGTGCCTCCTACAAGATCCGCTCTCTCAACTTTGGATCTGACGGTACACAAATACGTCCCTGACGTCTCAACAATCCGTCTGCTCCTGTGACAAACTGCGGTGCCTCTCCTCGGGTCATCCTGTCCCGAATCCTTGTCAAAATGGGACATCCCTCCTGCTTCCGTCGGATCTCTCCGGACAAGTCAGGTAATATCTCTAACTCGGACAAGTGACAATCCGTATCCGGGAACCGGATATCCATCTCCAACTCTATCAAATCCCTCTGCAACTGACTCTGAACTGTAAGCCGAGCTATAGCCTCCTCTCGAGGAGTCCTCTGTTAGCATGAAATATTGTGATGTTTTAGGCACGTTTTCTAAACGTATTTGATTCATATTGATAGTCTTTGGTTTAGCATTGTTGCATTTGTGAGCTAGTTTGCCTATATTGTCGATATAGATGTCTACACAAGCTTTATGTTGATTATAGGTGATTGAGAGCCATTTCCGAACGGAATTTAGCAAAGATGAGTTGATTGAGTATGTCCATGGATTGAGAGCATTCTTAGGAGCAAAATGAGTGTCAACTTATGGAATGCACGAGGCTAGGGAAGAATCACGTTCTTGCCCTAAATCACGCTTTAAAATACGGCCGTACTACTTTCCACGTTCAGTTCCACGGCCGTGGAACCCTAGCAAGAGAAGCGTGATTCATTCCAGTGGATTCTACGGTCGTGGAATCATGTGTTCAAACCGTGTTGAATTCCACGCTCTAAATTACGGTCGTGGAACCTTCCACGACCGTGATCTTGGCGATATTTTTCGCCACACTTTAAGCCACGATCTTTTAAAAGATTTGGGCCGGGCCGCTACTTCATCATACACTATAAAAGGACGGACGAAGAGAGATTCCGTCACCTCGCTTTAGGCTTACGCTTGCACCTTCGCTTGGGATTTTGCGACTTTGCAAAAGACGTACTTGCGCTCATCTTTGGAGTTACCCTAATCTCGCACTTGGTGGAGATTGTGATAGAGATTTCCAGATTGTCGGAAGATCGAAGATTCGGAAGGATAATTGCAAGAAGATTTCTCTTCTTGTTTAGGTTTGATTTAGAAGACGGATTGACATCCCGTTCTTCCTTCTTATCTAATATTGTGTTTGTTTGTTCTATTCCGAATCTAGTGACGATATTTGTTCTCGATTGTGACATTGAGATTGGTTTGAAGTTTATTGGAAGTTTTCGGAAGTTTTCATCTTTCAATCTTTTAAACCTTGAAATTGATATCGTAATGATGATTGTTGGCTAAAAGCCCTTAACAATTCTAAGGTGAAGGGTTGATAGTTGTGGCTTAGATAATGATAGATCGATCGTAAACAGATTGGACCCTGAGAGTTAGAGAGAATCGTCGACAACCTTAAATTACGGCCTATTCTTGAAATCCACGGCCGTGGAACCTCAAGAACTAACCGTGATTTCCTTTAAGTTTACGAACCTGCTTTTACTTTAATCCAAAGTTAAAGATTTGCTTTAACTTAGTTTAGGTTTGCCTTTTCTAGGTGGTAGTGAAGCCTCAACAACCTCTACCTCAATTGTGAGTGTCACAACCGTAATCGGTTAAGTTAGTCTTGATCCTTGGATTGTAAGTTTGGGTATTTGACATTAATTCTTGCCTTTAGAACCTTTCTATATTGAAGCCTCAACAACCTGTATAGAGAGTGTCTTGTAGGTGAGTCACATAAGGTTTTTGGAACTTCACCGTACGATTACCTTACATTAGCATACCTTTGCATATCTCAACTCTGTCTTTATATCATTAAGTATATCTTGAATCGATTGCCACAGCTGGATACTTGGATCTTTAGGATTGTTGTTTTCCCAATAATTTGCGAAGCTCTTACATTCATTTGCTTGATAACCTGCGATCGGATTTATTCTCCCCAAATCCAAGTGTTCGATACTCTGGAATTCTTGCTTAACTACGTCGATCCGTACACTGCGGGTTCGCTTGCTTGATTCTAGTTTTATAAATTTAAAGCTTATTTGCACGCACGTTTAGGGGCGGACATCCTCCTACTCAAAGCATCGGCGACCACATTCGCCTTCCTTGGATGATACAAAATCTCCAAATCAAAGTCCTTAATCAAGTCTAACCATCTCCTCTGGCGGTTATTCAACTCCCGCTGAGTGAATATGTACTTCAGACTCTTATGGTCTGTGAAGATCTGGCACGTGGCCCCGTACAAGTAGTGTCGCCATATCTTCAGGGCATGAACCACTGCTGCTAGCTCAAGATCATGGGTGGGATAATTCTCCTCGTACGGCTTCAGCTACCGTGAAGCGTACGCAATAACCCTACCCCTCTGCATCAAAACGCACCCCAAGCCTAGCTTGGAGGCGTCACTATACACTACAAAATCCTCTACACCCTCTGGTTGGGCTAAAACAGGAGCGGAGGTCAACCTCCTCTTCAGCTCCTCAAAGCTGCGTTGACAAGGCTCGGACCAAACGAACCTGGTAGACTTCCTCAACAAGGAAGTAAGTGGCCGTGCAATCACGGAGAAACCCTCAGCAAACCGGCGGTAATATCCCGCTAAGCCCAAGAAACTGCGTACCTCCTTGACTGTCCTAGGAGGCGGCCATGAGGAAACGGTCTCTATCTTTACCGGGTCAACCATGACACCCTCGGCGGAAACTATGTGACCTAGGAATGCCACCTCGGACATCCAAAACTCGCACTTAGAGAGCTTTGCATAAAGCTCTCTATCCTGTAGGACTCGAAGCACCGTCCTCAGGTGTCCCGCATGCTCCTCTCTACTCCGAGAGTATACCAAGATGTCGTTTATGAACACTACTACAAACTGGTCTAAGAAGTCGATGAAGATGTCGTTCATCAACTCCATGAAGACGGCAGGTGCATTCGTGAGCCCAAACGGCATCACGACAAACTCATAATGACCATATCTCGTCCTGAATGCCGTCTTCGGCACGTCCTCCTCATTCACCCTCAGCTGGTGATATCCCGACCTCAAGTCAATACGTGAAAACACGGAGGCTCCCTGCAACTGGTCTAGTAAGTCATCAATGCGCGGTAGAGGGTATTTGTTCTTGATGGTGACTTTGTTCAATTCTCGGTAATCAATGCATAGCCTCAAAGATCCGTCATTCTTCTTGACGAAGAGGACCGGTGCACCCCAAGGGGAAACGCTCGGGCGTATGAAACCCCTATCGGCTAACTCCTCGAGTTGCTTCTTCAACTCCAGCATCTTGATCGGCGCCATGCGGTATGGAGCCTTGGAGATCGGCCTCGTGCCGGGCTCCAACTCAATAGAAAAATCAAGGCTCCTCTATGGTGGTAATCCGGGCGGCTCCCCGAAAACATCCTCAAGCTCACATGCTACGGGAATCTCCTCCAGCGATGGTCCCGTCTCCTCCTTCATGGCATAGCACCAGAAGGCCTCGCTTCCCTGCCCGATAAGTCTCGCGGCTCGTACCGCGCTAATGACTGTACCGGTCTTTCTGAGGTCCCAACTTCAAAAAATCACCTCATGTCCCGTCTCTGTAGTGACCGTCACGGTCCTCCGGCTGATGTCTAAAACGGCTCAGTGGCGGTCCATCCAATCCATCCCAAATATGACTTCTTTATACACTAAGTGCATGACATAGAAGTCGGCTAACCAATCCCGGTTTCCCAAACGTATGGGACAACCGTGTACCACTCGGGTACCACTAACTCTACCCCCATCAGGTAACCCCACAACGAAAGGTCTCCCCTCTACCGTAACTAAGGACAACCTAGCTACACAGTCATCGGATATAAAAGAGTGCGTAGCACCCGTATCAAATAAAACTCGGATCGGAAAGTCTTGAATCTGAATAGTACATGTAGCTGCTGGCGCTGCTGGATCAACAGCACTCCTCAACTCGAACACCCTGGCCTGTGTGCCTCTGGTATCCTGGGTACCCCCCACCACGGCCTCTACCTCGGCCCTGTCCCTGGGCTGACCCCTGTGTACGAGTCTAACTCAAACCTCTCTGCTGTGACCCCTGGGCCGGAAACTGAGGTGGCCTCTGTCCCCCACCTGTCCTGGTAGCAGGTGAAGAGTCCTGCTGTGACTGGGTCTTGCCCTGGCGGCAAAAGGTGGCCTGGTGACCCACCTGTCCACAAGTAAAACAGGTCACCAATGGTCTCTTACACGCATTCCGCACGAGTCCAAACTCTCCACAACTGAAACATTGGCGCTCCCGCACGGACGCCGGCCTCGACTGCTGAGGGCCGGATTGTCCCTGAGTTTGACTGTGTCCCTGTCCTGCCCCTGGACTAGCTGGCATGGTCCTCTGTCTCTTGTCCGGTCCTCCAGACTGCGCTGCCCTCCTATGTCTAGGGCGGTCTCTCTCATAGGCCGAGGCTCGATCCTAGTACTCCTCCAATGAATCACAACGAAACCCCGCCAAGTAAGCGCATGTGGACTCCCTCAATCTCCTAGAAAAGAGATAGACATGCTGGTCCGCTGGAGGTACAGCGGGTCCCAACAAGGCGAACTCTGCTCGAAAACGTCTAATCACCTCCATGACTGGGACATCCTCAAATCCTGCCTCTAGGAAATCCTGGACTTTGTCTCTCCTCAGTGAATCCGGGCAAAAAGTCTCTCTGACGAGGCTCAGCAACTGCTCCATCCTAGTCACACCTCCCCTAACAGTCCTCCACCAATACCGGGCCTCCTTCCGGAATAATGTTTGGACTATCTCCACCTGTCTCTCCTCTGGACAACGGATCGCCTCTAGTGCAGACTCCACGTGTCCAATCCAGTGCTCGACCTCTAATCCTACCTTTCCGTCAAAGTAGGGTACATGTTGCTGGTTGAAAGCCTTCAACCATGAATCAGGTCTAGGAGATCTCGGCTCCTCTCTAGCTCTAACGACCTCTACAACCGGCTCGGGTGCAACTACCGCTGGTGCAACTATCTCCGGTGCGGCCCTAATGGGAGTAACTCTCTGTGAGACCTCAGCTGATCTCGCAGGTGCAGGTGCATGTTCAGGTACCGGTGGTGCGGGAGGTGGTGCTCCTGTCCTGAATGCCTCCTCCACTCGGCGTACGTAGTCGGCAAATACAGTAGCTCCAATAGAGGGTCCTCCGGTCCTAGCAGATGGGGAACTATGCGCCCCGGACCTCACAATTGTCCTATCTCTAACCTCGGGAACGACGCTCTCAGCTACGTCCTCTACTAGAATCTCAGCCGTTGGCGGATCCACAACGGGTGGGTCCGCAATGGGGATACGTCCCCGACCTTTCATGCCTGGAGGTCTTCCTACCCGTCCCCGTCTTTGGGCGGTAGGTGGAAGTGGGGGTATACCCCTGACGGGTCCTATGTAAGCGGTGGCTCTCGTACGTGCCATCTGATAGCGTATGGCGTATATTTATATAAATACGTATGTAATACTTATGAAATTAATATGATAATAATTCATCAAAGCATGATGATAACCATAATCCAAAAGTAAAACCACGGCCCATAAGCCCAATCACCCTAAGGTCGTATACATAACTAGATACATACAAGTCCACAAAACATCCTAAGGTCGTACATATATGTATGACTATGTAATAATAATTTATATATACATCAATCAAAACCAGAAATCTATATCGCCGAGGTTTGCGTGAGGAGTGGTGGTCCCATACATTCTAACTCAATCCCGACTCATGCATATGATTTTGAAAGCGAAAAAGTCAAAATCCGTGGGGTTCTTTTTATTCTTCATTCGGCCTTTAGAAGGTTGCGAGTGTCATTGTTGTCAACCTAGGGCTCTGATACCACTTTTGTAACACCCCAAATCCGCGGGATATCGGGATGCTACGGGCGAGACCTCACAATGGGTCCCGACCCTTAGGTTGACAACAATTTCACCGGACCTTTCCAACATGGCACAAATAAAGGCAAAAACTCAAATCGTTTATAATGTATGCGAGAAACTGAATGTAGAAGTACAAAGTGGAAACTCAGCCGAGTCCTCAAAACGATACAAACTCAAAGCAAAAAACCGAAGCCATAAGTCCAAACATAACAAAAAGAACCCAAAAACGCCCCTGTCCTATAATGTATGGCAACCCCCGGCTATCCACTCCTCCACCTCACTCGGCGGCGTCCCTAACCTGCAAGGCATCTACACAAACGGTTTAAAACCGTTAGCTCTATTCTAAGCATTAGAATCATGGTGAAGGCACAAACACACTCATATATCATAACATTACATAAACATTCTCAACAAACAATCCGGTTTATTATCTTTATTTATTAGGTCGTATCCCGTTCTAATTCAACTTAGGTTCGTGACACGAGAATCCCCAAAACTCGCCACGGTCCCTACTTACCGACATGGAATGGTACTGATGCATCCGACCGTCTACCAGCACGGGATAGTCGCCAAGAACCTCCTAGCTCTCGCGGGAGCCAGGAAAGTTGTCACAGCCCGTTACCATACACTTGGGCCGAAAATAATAAATATAAAAGTCGGTGGTCCTATTACCGGTTTATATGTTATAATGAAAGCGATAAAACACACACCACCAAACACTCAATGAATCTAATACATGGAATATAAGCTAAGTAAGTCCGAAGACTTACCTCTCTCAAGGTAACTCGAATAACCACTCTCAACTTCCCGCAGGGAAACGCTCTAAGCCTGACCAAGCGAGGCACTCTATCAATAACCAACTAGAAAGCTAGAAGTTCTCGGACTTCTAGTTTCCAACATATATATATTATATTTATATATATAATATATATCTCTAGCATGCTAGGTCCAACCTATTATCTCGAGGATCGTCATAATATCGTAAAGAAGGTAATTTAACAAGTTCCAATCCAAACACTAATACCTATGGTTCAAGGCCACTACATGGCATTTGCTCTACGATATGCTAAGTTCATCTAACATGTTATACTACCATTACCGAACTAACGAAGGAGAGTACTCACACAAGATCCAAGGTGAAGCACGGTCCACGGAGTTAAGAACGAGTTCGATTGCTTCTATTGAGCGCTTCCGGATCTAAGGACAAAACTAAGCAAAATTAGCTTAAACGCTAATTTTAAAAAGGAAGGTTTAGCGCATAAATATTTTCCGATGAAAACTCCGTTTTTCAAAACCGAGGTTAAACTCGTTAAAACCATTTCCGGGTAAATTATTCAAAATGGAAGGTTGATTGAAAAACCGAAATTCTAATTTATCCAACAATCGAGTTAAACCCATCAAAGACACCAAAAATACTTGTAAAGGAGTTGGGTCACAAATCTTAACAAAATTTAGGGTTTAATAATATTAATAATTTACTGCAGGATATAAATGTTCTCTTTCCAAAGTTTTTGGGTCAAAACTGCAATTACACACAAAATGGGCACAAACTGTAATTATCCAAAAAAAATAGGGTCACAACAGGAATTAGGTGCAAATAGAGGGGTAATTTACAAAAAAAAAAATCAAGCCCTCTTCAGCCTACTGTAACACGACAGAAGGAGGCAGGCAGAGGAGCTTGCGGCGGCTACTAGGCGGAGGGAGAAGAAGGCGACGGCGTTCAAGTGGCGGTTCCGACGGCGGTGAGCGGCGTCTCCGACGGCGGCCCTCACTGCACATAACAAACAAGGTGGCCGAGTTAGGGAAGGAGAGGAAAAGAGAAAGGATGGGGAGATAGGGCGGCCACCCACCAATCCGGCAGTCCAGGCGGCCCGAGGCGGGGGAGGTTGCGTATGCTCTTCCCGGCGGCTCCTAGCGGCACTATAGGCGGCTGCCACAAGACCCGGCAGCCATTGATAAACAGCAGAGAAGAGGAAAAAAAAGAGAAGGGAAAGGGGGAGATGCAGCTCACCAGTTCCGGCGGGCTGAGGCGAGGCGGGGCGTTGGTTCTCCGGCCGGCGTCGTCTCCCGGATGTAGAGGCGGGCTGGGAAAAGTTATGGTGAGTCGTGCAGAGAGAGAGTTGAGGGAGAGGGGAAACGATAGAATAGGGAAAGGAAGGGTGGGCTTGGGTTTGTCATCAAGAGGGGAGTAGGAGGCTAGGGTAGGTGAGCAGCTGCAACAGAGAAAACGAGGAGACGCTCCTCAATAACTCCTTCAGCACGCCATGCAGGAAAAAGAGAAGGGAAAAGAAAGAAAGAAAAAAGAAAAGAAAAAAAATAAATAAAAGAGTAAAAAGGAGGGATTATATATTTTTTTTGAAAAAGAAACTAACTCGATTTACATTTGGAACGGGATTTTCCGGATCGGTAAATCCCGAATTCCGACATAATTAAATTAATAAAATACGGGAATACATAATTGTATCCCTAAAATAATATAATACTCGAAAAAGTTATTTTTAAAATCTATATATATAAAAAAATATATACTTTATATAAGAACTCGAGCTATATCGAATCGAGGGAAGGGAGAAAGACAACGTCGGAATGCACCCGAGTAAACGGGGCGTTACATATAATTTAGATTTGAATCCTTTAATCATTTCAGAATAAAGTACTAATACTTTTTTCTCCGATCACAAAAATGATTTTCTAGTCATTGACACAATTATTGAGAAAATTATTAAACAACTTTAATTTTATAAAGTTTTTTTTCAATTTATAAGTGATCACCACCTTTTAGAACAATGAGTGAACATCTATATATACTACTAAAGTACACTACACTAATGTTGACGTGACGTTCCCACAATTTTTCTCAGGTTAAATCTTTTACAAATTCACAAATTAAGCCAAATCTTTTTTTACTAAAATAAAATCTAATTCCAAATCTTTTTTTAACTAATATTTTACTCTGAAATGATTAAAGGATTAATCTAAAATAAGTTAAGTATATCACTTCTAGACTTCTCTGGTACGTTTTATCAAAAATATATCAAAATCTAATAATATCTTCTGATTCCACAATTTACGTCGGTTGATCATGAAGCCTAAACTTCTCTTGTACGTTTTACTTCTCCTCCACGTTTTATCTCTCACTCTATATATGTAGATAATACCCCATCCTTTTCCTGACAATTTTTGTCTTCCAATATTAATCATATTTCTTCATCTTTTTCAGGGTTGTGATAATTTGGAGATCGGATTTTTCAAAGTTGCTTCGTCTGAATTTTCAAGTTATCCCCTACGTTGTCAATCGTTGCATTCATTTTGTTATTGTTTATTCATTCCGTAATTTATTTTCAATAAGTGTTATTTCAACAACTTTGGTTTCAATATTCCCTATCTGTGAAAGTCTCTCCCCTTCCACCTTTCTTCTCACTTCTCTACTCGCACACAGATCTTCCGAGATCCGCCATTGAAGATTCATCAATTCCATTTTGTAAATCATTTAATCTAACACAGATCTACTCAATTCAGTCAAATTCCTCGCACCCTCACTTTCGTCATCATCAATCACAAAACTAAGACAAGAAACCATCCGATGCAAGTCACCGGTCACAAGTTGCCGAAAGGAAATCGGCCACGAACGAGTATCTTCATGCCAAAAGGAAATAATTTAATTTTTTCCATAAATATATCATTAGTTCCCACGTACACAAGTTGATGACATTTTATTCAAAAAACATCAATATTTAAATATACCCGCACAAGGTGCGAGATATGAACTAGTTTTATTATAAAAATATTTAATAAAAATAATTTTTAAAAACTATTCTCATGTAACACCCCAAATCCGCGGGACTCGGGATGCTACGGGCGAGACCTCACAATGGGTCTCAACCCTTAGCCTGACAACAATTTCACCAGACCTTTCCAACAAGGCACAAATAAAGGCAAATACTTAAAGCGTTTTATAATTTATGCGAGAGAATACTGAAATGTAACGTACAAGGTGGAAACTCAACCGAGTCCTCAAAACGACAGCAACTCCAATACATAGTAAATAAATCCAACAACATAACGAAATAACCAAAAACATCCTCGTCTTATAATGGACGGAGACCCCGGTTGTCCACTTCTCCACCTCACTCGGCGGCATCCCTAACTTGCAGGGCATCTACACAAACGGATTAAAAGTGTTAGCTACAATTCAAGGTATTAGGATCAAGGTGAAAGGCACAAACACAAGTAACTCATCATAAACACAACATACTCCAAAGCACACAAATCCGGTTTATTATCTTTTTTATTATTATGTCATATCCCGTTCTAATTCAACTTAGGTTTGTGACACGAGAATCACCGTGATCTCGCCTCGGTCCCTACTTACCGGCAAAGAATGATACTGATGCATCCGACCGTTTACCCGCCCAGACTAGTCGCTGAGAACCTCCTAGCTTTCGTAAGAGCTAGGCAGTGATGTCACTGCCCATTATCATACACTTCGGCCAAAATATATATATGTTAGTGGTCCTATTTTCGGTTTAGTTGTTATAACATAAACAATAAACACACACCATCAAACACGCATCAGCGCTAATACAAGGAATACGAGCTAAATAAGTCCGGATACTTACCTCGTCCCAAACGCTAACTCACAAACACTCTCTCTTCTCTTGGGAAGAAGCCCACAACATGCTCACAAGAAGATATGTATCAACAATATGCTCACACTCAAGAAGTCTTTAGACTTAACTCAAATAATCTACGCAAGATCATCTAACTCTCAAGTTAGGACCGCATCCTAGAACCCAAGATACTCACATCACACTCAACATAAGAAAGGGTCCCACAACATCCTACTATCTCTCATGATCAAACACCACAACCAAGAAGGAGCAACCTAGCCTAGGAGGTCGAACAAGCTCACAACACTCGAATCCAACAACTACAACAAGCCTTAAGGGCTCCTAGGTTCGCAACCACTAGATGGCATTCACAACTACCCTAGGTTCATCCTAGGCATGATACTAACATGAAACAACCTCACAACTAAGGAAGGAACGAAGAAGTAGGGAGAAAAAGAGCCCACTGTTGAAGAAACGCAACCGCGGAAACAAAAGGTGCCACTGCGTGCTGAAGGTCACGGCCCCCGCGGCGCCAGGATCCGCCCCGTCCCTACGGCTGGCTAGGTTCCGCTCTTGCGGCGCCTGATCCCGCCCCCGCGGTAGAACTCCAGAAATAGAGTTTTCTTCGTCTTCGATTGTGGATCTTGAGCTTCAATGGCCTCCTTCTCTTGTTGGGTCTTCTCCAAACATCATCCACGATATCAAGGTTCTCCCTCACGACCTAATCGAGTTAAGAACACATGCATGCAAAGGATTTAAGAGAACTTCTCCCCAAAGCTTCCAACCATGGAAATGGAGAAGGAGAGAAGAAGAAGATGTCTAACATGAAAGAAGAAGAGAAGGAGGAGGAAATACGTACCACACTGAATCCAGAAGCTCTCCATTGTTGACCACACTCAAAGAGTTCCAAAGAAAGGAAAGAGGAAAGAGCTCAAGGAGAAGGGAAGAAGGGAAGAAGGGAAGAAGGAAAAAGAAAACTAACGTGAAAGACAAGGGGTCAGATGACCTCCTTGTCTCTTTGGTGCTAACAACGAAGGGTCCAAGAGGTAAAGGTGGGTCACGAGGGGTCGGAACGGGATTTTGGAATAAAATTCCGTTACTCAGTATCCCGTGTCTACGGAAAGACTGAGTCGCGCATGCTGAAAGATCGATAACTCGCTCACTAACCGGAATAAAAATTCCAGACGTTACATCTCACAATCCTCTCTTAATTAATAACCTTAAAAACATAAAACAACATTTAAACCGATCAAAATTTTAATTTTAGAAAGTTATTTATTTATGATGATCGTAACATTTTTAATGAATCCTACTAGTTTATAGCCCGCACCTTGTGCGGGTTTGTTAACAAAATAGCTTATCATATTACATTTTTACTATATTATATGTTGTTAACTTTATTAGTTATATGTTATGAGCTCGTATAAATAACGCGTCAAGTGTTACATAGTAAATGAGACCACGTAGCCTATGTGTTGATCATTAATTAGTTTTATGCTAATAATTTTTTTTTTAAAATCTAATTTATTATTTAATAAATAATAATTTAAATAAAAAAACATAATCATATAATTTAAAAATAACATAATCTAATATGAAATCAATTAGTAAAAAAGATTAATTGGCTTAATTTGTGATTTAGTAAAAGATTTAATCCGAGAAAAAACGTAGGAGCACCACGTCAGCATTAATTTCGTATGTTTTAGTAAAGTATATAGATGTATATTTAGTATATTGATAAAATAAGAATTATGAATTTAATAGTTCAACGGTCCACAAATCAGGTTACAACGACCTACAAATTAGTAGATCACAAGGACCCACAAGGGCACAACGACCCACAAATCATTAGGTCACAACGACCCAAAAATCATTTGGTCAAAACGACCCAAAAATCAGTGGTCACAATGATTACATACAAATACTAATTCGATATGAATAAGTATTATATTTGATTCTAACCAAAAGGTTCAGAAATGTATAAATTTTATAATCCTCAAACACTCGAAATCTATTTATACATGTTTTCAAAGTGTCATCCTTTCCTCATAATCGATGTGGGAGAACAAAAATCATATTTTACAAAATAATTATGGTTTAGTTAAAAAAAATGTATTAGCTTAATTCGTGATTTAGTTAAAAGTTTAATCCGAGAAAAAATGTGGGGGCGTCACGTCAGAATTAGTGTCTTTTATTTTAGTAAAGTATATAGAATATATATGTATATTTAGTATATTGATAAAATAAGAATTACGAATTTAATAGTTCAACGGTCCACAAACGACCCACAAATTAGTAGGTCACAAACGACCCACGAATCAGTAGGTCACAACGACCCACGAATCAGTAGATCACAACGACCCACGAATCAGTAGGTCACAACGACCCACGAATCAGTAGTAGACAACGACCCACAAATTTATAGGTCACAACGACCCACGAATTCATAGGTCACAACGACCCACGAATTCATAGGTCACAACGACCCACGAATTCATAGGTCGCAACGACCCACGAACCAATAGGTCACAACGACCCACGAATCAATAGGTCACAACGATCGACAAATTGATAGTTCACAATGACCCACAAATCAGTGGGTCATAACAACCCACAAATTATTAATTCACAACGACCCACAAATCCGTGTTCATAACAACCCACTAATTATTAGATCAAATCGAGCCAAAAATCAGTAGGTCACAACGACCCAAAAATCAATAGGTCACAACGACCTAAAAATCCATAGGTCAAAACGACCTAAAAATCCGTAGGTCAAAGCAACCCAAAAATCATTAGATCAAAACGACTCACAAATCATTAGATCAAAACGACTCACAAATCATTAGGTTAAAATGACCTACGAATTAGTAGGTCACAACAATCCACATACAAATACTAATCCGGTATGAATAAGTATTATACTTGATTCTGACCAAAAGGTCGAGAAATGTATGATTTGTATAATCTTCAAACCTTCTAGGTCTATTTATACATGTTGTCAAAGATAACCGATGTGGGATAACAAAATTCATATTTTACAAAATAATTAAGGTTTAATAAAAAAAAATTATTGGCTTAATTCGAGATTTAGTAAAAAATTTAATCCGATAAAAATGTGGATCATGAATTTTTTTTTTACAAAATAATCAAAGATTCTAGTAAACAAATGTTTTTTAAAAATATAAAAGAAGCCTCAATCTTTTTTAAATATTCTTAATTATTTGTGTTTAATAATCTATAATATTTATTTAGTAATTGGGCATCTATTTTTTTAAGAATGGCAATTTAATAATCTATAATAAATGTTTTAGGAGTGACATTTCAATAAATATTTTAAAAAATGCTTCGTTGATTGACATATGTCATTGTACTTTGTTTTAGTAAGTTGTCGCGTCTACCCAGGAAAAAAACAACCAATAATGCCACTTTTTTTTGGCACCTTATTTTTAAGGGAGAATTTGACATACTAGGCTTTTTTAGTTTTTGTTTAAGAAAATGTACCCCAAATTTTTTACCACTTTCATTTAATAGTAGGTAAAAATTATTAACCCTTCTATTAGAAAGAAAGAATAAATGATGTTTGTTATTTGTTATATAAGTATAATTTTTAATTTTTAATTACTGAATTTGTTTTCTTTTATTATTTTTCTTGCCTTTTTTATTTATTTTTTATTTTCTTTTTTATTTTCTGGACTGAATTTCTCATACCGGAAATTCTCATACCAGAATTTTCATACCAGAAATTATCATACGAAAAGTTCATACCAGAAATTTCATACCAGAAATTTTTTCATACCAGAATTTTTTTTATACTAGAATTTTTTCATACCAGAATTTTTCATTCCAGAAATTTCTGAATTAAAACTAGCGGCACAATCAACACTTGATCCTTGTGCTTTCTGTCCGCTATTTATTTTTGTTTACATAATACTTTTATTTTGAGACAATTTTAACATATAATTCTCCACTCAAATAATGCTCAACCCCTCCACGTCTTGTCAATTTGTCATTGTCAACTGGGAAAAAGAACAAGTCTTTTGCAAACCAAAAGAGACGGTGATTGACCCATTTTTGCAAACCGTCATCATATATGCAAATTACAATTAAAAAAAATTGCAAAATTACAACGAGCCCCCTAAAATTTGCAAAATTAAATATTAGACAATTAAAAATTCATTCCGGTATGTAAATTTCGGTATGTAAATGTCCGGTATGTGAAATTCCAGTATGTGAAAATCCGGTATGTGATAATTCCGGTATGTGAAAATCTGGTATGTGAAAATCCGGTATGTGAAAATTATGGTATGTGAAAATTCCGGTATGTGATAATTCCGGTATGTGATAATTCCGGTATGTAAAATTCCGGTCCGGTATGTGAAAATTCCGGTATGTGAAATTCCGGTATGTGGAAATTCCGGTATGTGATAATTCCGGTATGTGATAATTCCGGTATGTGATAATTCCGGTGTGTGAAAAAATTCTTCATTCTAGAAAATAAATAAAAAATAAAGAAAATAAAAAAGACAAAAAAAATTAATAAAAGAAAATAAAAAAAAATTCAGTTTTTAAAAAGCATTAAAAAGAAAGAAGAACGCAAGAGGATGGAGAAGGTTTAAAGGTAAAAAAAAAGAAGAGGGGTATATTTACTTAATTGAAAAACAAAAAAGTCTACTTACTATCACTATTTCTCTAAATAGCCTACTAACCAAATTTGCCCTATTTTTAATACTCGGTTATTTTCCCGAGCTTGCTTGGCTCGAGAGGTGGATTGAGATATAGATTTTACTTACTCTTGTTAAGGGAATTAGTCAAATGCATTGTATTTCCACGTGTCCAATAGTTTACACCTGGCCACAACAATCTTCCCCTCGAGAAAGAGAAAGCCTAATCCAATGCCCTTTCTTCTCCTTCTCCCTATCCTTCTGTGAGTTTATTGGATTCCAAGCTCGACGACAACGATGACCGGCAGCTGACATCGCTTTCACAGGATCAATCCCCACTTATGGTTCAAACCCTTCATATATCCTTTATTTTTCGTTTAGTTTATCTTTTCCCTCATTCTCCGCCTTCTCCCTTTGACGAATTCATTCTAATTTCCTTCCACTGATCGGAACAAAATCCCTATTATATCGCATTTCAAAGCAATTACACTTATTTCCTTGAAACAAGAAAGTAATTACACTTCTGATTAGTGTTACCGGTAGGATTGTCTTCTCTTTCAGTATGTACACTTTCCTAATTTCATCTCTTTAGGGTTTATGTTAGGATTGGTTGATTATTCCTATTGAATTTTCCCTGCTTTCGTTTTTTTTTTAACTGGGTCAGTTGTTATTTGGTTTAGCTTATCTGGGTACCCTTATTAAATTTGGTTACCGATGTTATTTTGGTATATTAATGCCGAAGCTTATCTGGGTGTCATTGCCCCTTAGGTTATTGATTAGCATTGCTCTTAGAATCTTTAATTAACACATGTAACCCATGTTGATTGGCACTCATTCATTCTTCAAATGGTGTAACGCCTTTTGGTCAATTGGTTAACCTCACTTTGATGTAGTCCTTCCAATTCAATGTTTTTTTTTGATAACACAATTTAATGTTTTGGGTGTGTATGCATGTTCCTATTAACTCACCATAGTGTCTTTTAGTTCCGGGATATGATGTAGTTTTCAAACATTGTGGATATTTCGATGAGAAATGATAATTGGGACATTTAAATGCAGAAATTGAGGCGCCTAAGTAACAATCAAGCTTCAATTGAGATGGGGGGATATGATAGAGCAGGAGACTATGCTGACCTTGATGATTCAGTAGCTTCACCCAACTCTAGTGATAAGCTGAAGAAAGTCTCACTCTTGCCTTTAGTTTTCCTCATTTTCTATGAAGTTAGTGGAGGTCCTTTTGGGGTTGAAGATAGTGTCGGAGCAGCTGGTCCTCTCCTTGCCCTTGCTGGTTTCTTAGTCTTTCCTTTCATATGGAGTGTGCCTGAGGCTCTGATCACTGCTGAAATGGGAACAATGTTCCCCGAAAATGGCGGTTATGTGGTGTGGGTTTCTTCGGCTTTAGGAGACTTTTGGGGCTTCCAACAAGGGTGGATGAAGTGGCTAAGTGGGGTTATTGATAATGCACTTTACCCGATTCTCTTCCTTGATTACCTGAAATCAGCAATACCGGCTGTGGGCCAAGGTTACCCGAGGGCTATAGCCGCATTAGGCTTGACAGGAGGCCTCACATTCTTAAATTACAGGGGTATGACAATCGTAGGATGGGCTGCGGTTTTGTTAGGTGTGGTCTCAATCCTCCCTTTTGCAGTTATGTCATTGATCTCTATCCCGAACATAGAGCCTTCTAGATGGTTGGTCGTTGACTTGAATAGTGTGAATTGGAGCTTATATCTGAACACGCTTTTCTGGAATCTGAACTACTGGGATTCCATCAGCACACTTGCAGGGGAAGTGGAGAACCCGAAGAAAACTCTACCCAAGGCTCTGTTTTTTGCATTAATCTTTGTTATTGCTGCCTACTTCTTCCCTCTATTAGCAGGGACCGGAGCTATCCCGCTTGACCAATCAGAATGGACCGATGGGTATTTTGCAGAAGTAGCTAAACTGATAGGCGGTGTATGGTTGAGTTGGTGGATACAAGGTGCAGCTGCCATGTCTAACATGGGCATGTTTGTAGCTGAAATGAGTAGTGACTCGTTTCAGCTTTTAGGCATGGCCGAACGGGGAATGCTTCCTGAGGTCTTCGGTAAAAGGTCTCGTCATGGTACACCATTGATTGGGATCTTATTCTCTGCATCGGGCGTGATTCTACTTTCCTGGTTAAGCTTTGACGAGATTGTAGCTGCTGAGAATTTCTTGTATTGCTTTGGAATGATTCTAGAATTCATAGCATTTGTGACATTGAGAATAAAACAACCGAACATGCCACGCCCTTACAAGATCCCGGTTGGAACTGTAGGATCAATTCTCATGTGCATTCCTCCCACTATTCTGATCTGTGTTGTGTTGGCTTTGTCTACTGTCAAAGTCATGGTGATTAGTCTCATTGCTGTTGCTATTGGAATCGGATTGCAACCGGCTCTCAAGGTTGCTGAGAGGGAGAGATGGATGAAGTTTTCTGTGCGTTCAACTCTTCCTGACCTGCAAGATACTTCCCATGACCCAACCGAGTCGCTGTTGGCTTAGGATCAAAACTACCAAGCGTCTCAAACACGTCTCATGGTTAAGGTCAGCTTTTCATGTAGATTTCCATAGCTTAGATTTCTCTTGTATCCGCCTGAATGTTTATAAATCATCCTTGTTCATGGAAGGGAGGGGGCAGTTGAAAACAATTTCGGAATATTTGCTGACTAGAGTATTTGGTTGTTTAGTACTATTGCTGTCATGCTTTACAATTTTGCTTTGGTAAAGATTAGAAAGCCATTTGGCTCTTCCTGTTTTTGAGTCCTCGTGTAACTTGTCCGTCTTTATTTACGTTTTGGTGGCATTGTTTATATGACATTGTAATAAGACAGTAAAAACAGAATGGAAAAGCTTGCTTGCTTGCTTGTCTATTCAAAGAGAAGGATTACATATATTTATACTTTGTTCTCGATAGTGACAGTTGTCTGCCTAGAAATTTCTAGATTTTAGTGACTCACAATTTGATGACGTTAGTAGAAATGGTATACTCTTCTTGTATTCTAGCAGCCCCCGCGATTCCAGGTTGTGAGACTGAGTTGGGACCGAAGGAAACGGAAGCGATGAGTGGAAAGTGCCTTAGCGAGAGCATCAACAAGTTGATCCTTGGAGGAAATGAAGGAGACAACAAGAGTTTACGTTGAAGGTGAGGATTAACTGCAAGGTATGTGGCTCTAATGCTGTCGCACAACAAGGTGGGGGCTTGAGGAAGCTGAATCCCAAGTTCAGCATGATACTTCACTTGTGGCATGAGCAACAACTTTGTACTCGGCTTCTGTGGAGGATCGAGCAACGGTGTCTTGCTTCTTGGAGCTCCAAGGCAAGGTTGTATACAGTTACGCACTTTTTGAACGGCGATCAAATACATCACTGCCCCAATCAGCATCAAAACACGTTGATAGAGTGGAGCCAGGGGCGGAAGAGATGAGCGCACAAATTTGTTTCTTGGGTGATGGATGGAGATAAAAGAGTGTGAGCACGATTGAACGAAACCCATAGTGACAAGAACATCACTGAGTTTCGAGAACCAAGGTGCATGTTTCGGACCATAAATGAATTTGTTTAGTTTACAAACAAAATCGAGAAAGGTAAGATGAATGGGTTGATGTATGTAGACCTCTTTTGCCAATTCACCGTGAAGGAAAGCGTGTTGAATGTCAAGTTGTCGGAGCGACTAATATCTTGGAGTCGTAAGGGAAAGGAGTTGATTGGTGGAAGGTTTTGAAACCGGACAAAAGGTTTCATGGAAGTCAATGTCAAGAGTTGATGAAAACATTTGGCAACTAAGCGAGCTATTCGTCGTTCGATAGAGCTATAATAATTTCGCTTGGTTTTGAAGGCTCATTTAACACTCAAGGGTTCGATGGAGCTATCTTTCAGTGACCTTTGACTTTGGAGGTGGATGAGTTCCCCTTAAACAGATGCTCGTCGCATTTGTTCTTGAGATAAGTAGTGAACATACTCTTGTCGGGACAGATGTGGTGTGTAGCATTAGTGTCGTGCCACCACTCCATCGGGTTGCTTCCGTTCATGTTGACTTCAGACGTCACAAAACACGTGTCATGTTTTGTTAGGCCGTCTTCAGTTATATGGACTTGAGTCTTGTCGTTGTCCTTGTTCTTGCGTGGATCACTCTTGTTATGACACTCTTTAGCTTTGTGACCCATCTTGGTTTGTATGATTTGTTGCCTTAGGGTTGAAACTTGTGTTTTATTCCCTTGGTCTTATGCTCAACGACGTTGGCTTTTACAGGTGGATCCCTATTAGCCTTGCGGTTGCTTGACTCAACCCACATCTTGGCCCTGAAGTCTTCAACGGTCATTTCCTAAGTTTTGTGTATAAGGTAGTTCTTAAAGTCTTTCCAAGGTAGAGGGAGCTTCCCAATGAAGGTCGTCACTTGGAATATCTCACAGTATTGCATCCTTTTTGCCAATATCTCATAAGTTAAGAATTGCATCTCTTCAGCTTGTTCCATGATTGACCTTAAGTCTACCATTAGATAGTTCATGGACGTATCTACGACGTACTTCTTGGTACATGCGTCCTCATACTTGTATTTTTTCGCTAGGGTAGTCCAGAGATCCTTAACAATTTGTCTTTCCCGTACACTTGATACAGAGACTCAGTCAGGCTGTATATAATCCAACCTTTGCAATGGTAGTCTCCTTGCACCCAATCCTCAAAAGTGGCTTTGGTACATGTCCCTATAGCGGAGAATATGAGTTTATCCTCCTTTAGGTACTTGTCCGGCTTCATTGTGGTTAAGAAGAAGAGCATCTTCTGTTGCCATGTCTTGAAGCCCGTTCCATCGAACTTTTCAAGCTTGAGTCATGCGCTCTGCCAACCAGGCATCATTATTGTCTGTGGGGCTGGGGCGGGGTTGTTATGCGCTCAGCGAGCCAGTCATCGTTAGTGTTTGTGGGATGGGGTGGAGTTGTTATTCCCCCGAGACCCTAGTTTTCCAAGTTAGCCGGTGGCAGACCCCTCCCAAACTGTATTTGGGGCATCGGGTCACGTTAGTTATCATCACTCATATCCGTATCGTTTTGAACTTTAAGTTTGGGACTTAAATTAGTTCCGTTAAGTATCTTATTCATGAGGGCATTGTCGTTTGGACTCAATTAAGACATTTTTAAAATTTCTATTACACAAAAATTTAGGGCAAGAATTAATGGACTGTTTTTGTAATTTCTTTAAGTAGGATAAAATTACAAATAAAAACCGATTATTGAACGAATTATTTTTTATTTTAAAAAAATGAATGCCGGGGAGAAAAGACAAAAATCAATTTAATTATTTTTGTAAAAAAATTTGGAATTTTTTTCTTTGAATAAACCGAAATGGTTAACAAATCCCATATGCAAAGGTTCTTGCACTGAAATTGTTACTTTATCGAAAAATTATGTTTCCTGGAATAATTTCTCCAAATTATGAATTTACAAAACTCAAAGAAATGTTAGTGCACAACAGTTTTACGAAAGAAAGTTTTGTTTTTCATAATTAAGATTGTAGGAACGTCTTTTCAACTATTCTTCCAAAAACAGTATGAAAAACAAAGATAATGAAAAACACGTAGGATTATAATACCATTAGTATGTGTAAAGTCGAAATAGAAGATCTTTGTCCTTAATTTTGAAAACGCCCCGGATTAAATCGGTTTGAATAGCGTTTCGAATCCCTAGTCCCTAGATATAAAACTGCACTAGATTCAAGTCACGTAATGACTTTGGAAATCTGGCGAACCAATTCTATGTTGCTCTCTCGAGTTTTGAAGAGAAAAAGTTGTGTGTTGGAATGAGAAGACGAGACCCCTTTTTTTTATAGGCGAGCCCAAAAAACAAAGAAGATCAGCCTTTTTAATCCTATATTTCAAATCTAGATTTTCCACTAAATCATAATTTTTGAATGATAGTCTTTAGTGGTCAACCCAACACCATTAGTTCGGTCCGTTCTCATCATAGCCTAAGACTGTGGCTCGGCTCGGTGCACACGAGTGGTCGACTAGCTACGCCCGGTCCCCATTGAAAATGGGTAGTGACCCAAAAGGACAAGCTTTAAGCGTTTTTTCTCCTTATATACTATAAGGATTCTACTCCTTTTAGTCGATGTGGGATAGCTACATTTTTGTTCCATTTCCCAAGTTTTGTGTTTCCTACACGTAACTTCGGACATCATTATCTTATTCACTCGGAATTCAATTTTAGCAAATAATTATACCACGATTAAGTGTTCGCAAAGACGAAGTCAATGCTTTCGTCTTCTGGTGTTGACAATGGTTGTATCCCACCGAAAATTTGCCCCGCGCACTACTCATTTAAAATATTGTTTCCAACAAAAAGGAGCCATCAGAAGTCGTGTGCGACTAAACATGACGATATTTAAAGTTTAGAATTTTCACCTATGTGTGTGTTAGGGTGTCACCAACCTTAGTTGTTGGGTGTTTTAATGTTATTAGAAACTTGAGTCTTTGATATATCAATCCATTGAGACTTTGAATTGGGCTTGGGAATAGTACTTCCCCCACCCTTGAGGCATATTAATCCATTTGTGTATACATCATAGTTAAGATAATACATAAAGGGCCACAAACATGTGACATTGAAGAAAATTTGGCTAGTGAGTCTGGTCACACTTTCATGGTTGAATGAGAAGAATATTATGAGTAGTAGACTATTCCTATACAAATTTGGTTGCAAAACAAGAGCTGTCAGATAAGATATTAATTTTCATGCGGATGTATAATGTGTTACGTGCAAATATGTTTTAGAAATTTATAATAGATGAATAATGACTTATGCCACACCAATATTGTTATGGATCCTATGATAAGGGGAGTGTAGTATGAAAACCGTAATGAAAGATTGATATCTTTATGATAGAAAACCAATCATGTATTCTAAGTTTCGGACGAAACTTATGCTAATAGGGCATTGAAGTAAAATCCTTATTTATCCGTAGTCGTAAAAAAATTATCGGAAATTCCCGGAAAAATCGTTTTTGCCATCCCTCCGTAAAATTTTATTTTAATTTAGCCACAATAATAATAAACCATAATAAGTTCTCGTAATTAATGTGTTGACACCCGGTTCAGCCCAAATCGTTACCAAACCGGACCAAATAGGTTATGTGTTAAAAATAAAATAATTCCAACAAAAACGATAAATAATGAACCTTGAGTGCACCCATCTTGCATTTCTCGTACAATCGTCCTCCTCCTTCTACAGTTCGGGTGTCGTATCCATTGATTTCGGTTGGATGAATTACTTTTAGGACTTGACAATCGTTTTTTCGTTCGTCTTTTAAGATAAAGTCTTTGTTTAGTTAAATGGTTGCGGTTTGTGGTGGTTGCGGTTGTGGTTATACACGAGTGTTTTCAAGATTTGTGGTTTATAGAAAAACCATTAGATACGTGTTTAGTTAAATTGTACGAAACTAGTTTCAATTTAAATAAAAGACCAAAATAGTCTTGCCATTCTCATCCCAACTTTCAGCACCAAAATCTTGAACACGAGCGACAATCCTGGAGATGGAGCTACTAGGCGTCCATTTTGACACGTTATGCTTAATACATAAGCCTCATGACGACAATTTTGAAGGGTTCCAGAGAGCGGAGAGGGAAGACGGCCTTGAACTTGGAGACGTAGAGAGAAGAGCAACAACTGAGAAGAGAGGATAGGGATTCAAGTAGAGCTGTCATGGGAGAAGAAGAGGGGAGTAGAGGAGGATAAGTGTGAAGTATGTATGACAGATGAAAGAGAGATTTTGAAAGCAATTTAATTTTTCAAATTGAGATTGCAATTGTCAACCTGATTCTTCTTCCCCGTTAGAACCCTAAGTTTGCTTCTCTTCCCTTGTTGGTGCCATTATTGTAGATCTAGAGCCATTATTGCAGGAAAGAAGGAAATATTGCTCTCCGTTCTTTGGTCTCTTCTATATAATCTCTTATCTTCGATTTTTGTTTGTTTCCAAGCAATAATCGATCTCTTTGTTCCGTTTTCAAGTAACGTGGTTCGTTTTGCTCTTTGTTCTTTGATCTCTTTACCCTCACAAGAACTCGAATCAATTGTGCTCTTTGTTCTTTGATCTCTTCTTCATCGATTTTAGGGTTAGCAACAAACCTGGTTTGTTTGGTTCCTTATCTTCGCCTGGTTCGCATAGCCTTTTCGTCGTCCTCGTGACACCTATTTCGTTTCTAGTTGATTACCAGTTAATTAACCCTGTATAAAGCAAAAAGCGGAAAGCGGAAAAGTGAAAAACGTAAAATTTTAAAAATTTATCTTACAACCATATTTACAACATATATACATACTGACACATGTTATGAAATCCTGCTAATTAACAAAACACAACTGTTTTAAACCACACAAAACATCCTAGAACACAACATCTCATAACAACCCACCTGATATGATCTCAAATCCAGGTGTTGGGTCCGACGTCCTTGCCTTCATTAGGTTGAGTTTGACTAGCTGAAAAAATGTGGATATAACAACAATGAACTACAAGCTCAATAAGGATATAGATTTCACACTCCCCAATATATATAAGTATCTAATATCCCGTCCTCAAAGAACACTCTATATCCTGTAGATCAGGTAGCAGCCTCTGAGGCCCCATGTATATCAGGTAGCAACGTCGTTCCCCGGTAACCCGTGCGGGACCTAGTTAGGATAATTACTTAATCATCTACCTATATTATCTCTTTCATATCACTTTTCCTTTTCATGCTTCCATCTCATCAAGACCATACTTCTCATGCATGCATTACATTACATTTCATATATAACATATCATCATTTTAAGCATACAACTCCTTCACATAATCCACAAGGCATGCAAGAGATCATAGTAGCACACCATATCATAATAACCACATTCATGCATGCTTAAATATAACCCATGTAACTTTTGATGCCACCTGGATCAACCCCAAATTTTAATGTCATCTAGGAGCATGTTAGGTTTACAACATATCAAAAATTCAGCAAGATCGGACCATGAGAAGATACTTAAAGTTACGTTGTAAGTTAACAGTGTATATCGAAAACTCCGTAAAATAGCTTTCTTGCACGGGCCATAACGTTTTACTTCTTAGTCGAAATGAAAATCCGAAAGTATGGTTGTGTTCCTTACCTCGAGAGGTATCTCCTGTTAAAATTTGGCGAGGTTTGGACGAGATGTGGTCCTCTAAATGCCTCTTCTCCTTCAGGTTATCTTTATGTCTACCTTATTTCTCTATTTCCCGTTTTCTGCAGCTTTTCCGGCGATTCTCCGGCGAACTCCGACTCTGCTGCGGTGGTGTACTGGTGGTGGTGATGGTGTTTATGTTAACTTGTTTCTCAGCCCCTAGAGTTCCCTTCACCTCTCTCTCTCACGCCATACATACATATATATATATATATATATATATATATATATATATTTGGCTCCCATGTAAACAACCCTTATAGTGTTCAATGAGAACGAATTATATTCGTTGGATCAATATAATGGACGGTTGAGATTAAGCAGTTTCTTAATTAATAAAAAAAATATATATAAATGCTAAACTAGTTTAGGGAAGTTGCAGGCGCGTGTGATATCCTACTCTCCATAACTTCCCTCAATTTTAAAATTTTCCTTTAATAAAACCACTAAATATTCTACGGTTATTTTCGTATCCCGTTTATTCCTCCAGAACACAATCCCGTGTTCTTCAACTGAATCGTTTCTTTGGTGCCGATAGTTGCAGGAGCTTTCTGTGTTCGCCTTTCTTCCCCATTCATCTACACAAGCAACCATGTTCGCCTTTCTACGTCTTCACTCGAGGTATTCATCAAGAACCATCTTTTTTCGATTCTTCAATTTAGGGTTTTTTCATGGTTAGAACTAACGAAATCCCTAATTTCGTTGTGACTATCTTCTTCTTCAACTGCTGCATTCAAAAATTCGGAGCCATTGAAGTCGTCGGCCCAATGGTTGGAGATCGATTTCATATTCGGTTTTGTGGTCGACTATATTCGGAGTTGTACAACTTAATATACTGGTTGGTTGCCATATTCTGTTATTACATTGACTGTATTCGGCGTTCTTTATTCTCTTTTCAACGTCTTCACTAGAGGTAATGAACATTCTTGAATGCCCTAGTTTTTTCGATTTTTCAATTTAGGGGTTTTTGTGGCCTAAGAAGTTATTAGGTGTTCTACATCATATTATCCTGTTTGGTGACCGTATTCAGTGTATTAAGTTACTATATTCGTCGTACTGCATCAAAACATTCTGTTCTTCATCGATTCTTACACAAATTTGGGTTTCCTTCGCCTATCCGCAATTAAACCGTCTGAAAATGTACTTTAACTGTTGTATTTCGATTGTATGTCCATATTTGAGTTGTGTGTATGAGTATGGTTTATATAATCGGTTGTCCATTGTTCTCCATTCCTTTTTTATTGATGCATTTGCTATGCGTATTTTATATTCATGAATTTGATGTATTATATTCGTCGTTGTTTTATTGTTGTGTTTAGAAAACAAGATGGTTTCAGACAAGAAACAACATATTAGAAGTGGGAAAAGGAAGATCGTTTCAATGCAAGAATCTTCAGAGGATTTAGAAGATGATAACATTGTAAGGAATTCAAGAACAAAAAGAAAACATGATAAACCAGCAATTTCGGCTAATAGCAATGATGACTTCATAGATCCTGTTCCTACTAGACACACCCGTTTGGAATCCGGTAATATTTATACAGTTTAATTTGTTTTTTTAAGGTTTACTGTTTGTTTTATTCATAACATCTATTTTTGTTCTTCTTGTGATATTCTAAAAAAAATGATTTGTTCGTCGTTTGTTAATGAGTTGATATTCGATGATTTGTAATATATATATTCGTTATTGCATGATTTTTTATTCAGTATCTATTTCCTTTATTTTGCTCCATTCATAAGTCTGAAATTTTTGTTCTTAATACAGAAAGTGATGATGAGAAGCCTACACGTGGAAGAAAAAGAAGAACGGCTAATGTTGTGGGCAAGTTCCCAAAGTTGGATACTAGGGGATCACCTAAGGCCTTAGCCAATTGTTTGAAAAGCTTGAATGAACCGCAAGTAGAGGGTGTGAAAGGTATTCGCTTAGGTAGCTTGTTCGAGTTGGGGTTGTCGAAGCAACCACTCACCTTGGGAAAGTGGTTGGTTGACAATTTTGACGAGAACAATTGTAGTTTGGAATTGCCAGGAGGGCGTAGCATTTACATTACTGAGATTGATGTTCATATATGTTTTGGACTTCCTCTCGGAGGCAAACGGATTAGTACTACTGGCCTTGAGGAAACTAGTGAGGTCGTAAAGGCATGGAAGTCTCAGTTTCGTAACAACTCACTAAAGCTCAGGTTTGAGGAGTTGAATGAAAAAATAAGATCGTGTAGTGATGGAGGCTTCAAGTTTGTTCAAAATTTCGTGGTGTTATTCTACACGACTCTAGTTCGCAGCCACCAGTGTGGAGAAATTAACAAGGGCATTATGAAGCACTTGTGTAGTGTGGATGAAATCAAACAATTTGATTGGTGCGAATACATTATTCGTAACCTCGTTGAATCGAAGAGAGACTATAGGTTGAATGAAAAAGGAAGTTTTAGAGGCTCAGTCTTGTTACTCATTGTGAGTATTTCAATGTTTTATTTTACTTTATTTGTGTAAAGTTAACATATATAATATATAAATATTTTTGAATTTGTGTTTGCAGCTTGTGTATATTGATCGGGTTGTTAACGCGAACAACAGACTTGTGGAAAGGGGAGTCCCTGTTTTCAAATTCTGGACAAATGACTTGATATACGAAAGGGAGAAGATAGACAAGAACAATGCTTCTTTTGGCAAAGGGCGTGTAGATCCACCCATTACAACAGTTGAGATCTTACAAACACATATTGGTAAACAATGTGGTCCCACTGATAGTAGTGACATACCAACAAATGGTGATAGGGTGAATTCAATGAAAGAAAATGAATCTGTTGAAGTATTTTGTTGAATACTTTATTATATTGATGACGAATATATTCTGCTTGGTTCCATATTCACCATATTTTACTGCAATTTTTTTATTGATATACATTTTTTTCCTTTGGTATGCACAGGAATTTCTTGGAAAGTTTGTAGATGTGTTTGTGGAGATGGCGGGTGCTGTAACTAAAGTCATTGATAAGGTGAAAGAGACGCCAAAAGAATATATGAGTCATCCCGCTATTCAAGCTGCATATGGGTTATTTAAGTCAATGTTAGGTGGTGGTGAATCAAGCTCCGGTGGTAGCACAAGTGACGTTGCAACACAATTGGGGTGTGTAATGACTCAGTCAAGTACTCATATATTCAACGATGAGACATTGTTGGCAAACATGAAGAAAATTGATGATGCAATGAAGTTGCGGGACGCCGTATTAGTTGAGAAAAACAAATGGCCTTCTTTTGACCTTGGGATACCCGGTGTTAGGGGTAAGAGTTTGGATCCCGTCGATGTTGTCATCGCGAACATCCTAAAGGGGCAGGACTTGACAGTTGATAAAGATAATGAAATCATCAACATGACGGATGAGCAAGAAGATATTATATTTAATTCACCGCATGTCGCACAAGAGGTGATTTCTTTATTCGTTTACAAATGATTATTATTTTATATATAGAAAATGCTATTTTAATATTTGATGTTCCAGGTACGAGTGGTTGATGAGGATGAAGCAACTAATGGTGATACATTGTGTGCGGATGATACCATGCGGTCTGTGTCTGTTGACAAATCTAGTGTATGTATTTCATTAAGTTTACTTCACAATTATTATGTTTTTATATTCAATTGCTTGTATTTATATATTCGGTTCAATGTGTGTGTATTTATAAACTTGTAAGTGTACGTTTTTTACTTAACTATAAATGTGCAGGGAAAGGATGTCGACATTGATAATCAGATCACCGGAACAACAGCGCTACAAACTTCTAACGTTGCATTGCAAACGGATGTGTCGTTTGACTCATCAAAGGTATGCATATTAATATCTTACATTCATCTATTTATTTGTTTGTATTCGTTTGAAATTTATGTTATATTCGGTTTGTTGGTAAAATCATATATTAGTTTTTTAAGTTATTTTGTTGTTGTATATGTGCAGGGGAAGGAACTCGTTGTTTATGATCCTGATAAGATCAAAAATAATGTTTAAAATTCTGTACGAGATGTGCAAACAGGGGTCACCTTGGTTTCGTCAAAGGTATGATGTTGAATATATATGCTGCACATTTGACAGATATATTTTATAAAGTTATATTTGACATGTATATAACCTTTATGCTTAGGGTAAGAAAGTGGATGCTCCGACTGTTGTCAAGTCAAAAACTCCGCGTCCAAAGAGGGAGGTGAAGAAATCTGTGTATGAGAAAAGTCCATATGTTGATAGGGTTGTGAAAATTGTTGGCCGAAGTTCTGCTGAGGAGAATTCATTGAACAAGTTCATAGGGGCGTTGAATGTAAGGTAATTGTGTTTGGTCTTCCTAGCAGTTGTAATTGTTATTTATAACTTAATTTTGTATTAATAATATATTGTTGGTTAAAATAAAACTACCATATTTTTTAGGAAAATACTCTTCAAACGTGGAACAATTGTGATGGATACTGAAATATGTAAATTCATCCAAGGAAACTCAAATGTGGCGCCAGCTATTGTGGATGATTGGGCATCGTATTTAAACACACTTGAGTGGTATAGAGGAGAAAACTCACAGAAAATCTTTTTTGTGGGTGTGTCATGCACGGTAATGTGAAAAATAAATATATATTCTGTCATTTTGTGTATATATATATATATTCAATACCATTTAGATTAATATTCTGTATTATCTGATTTGTTTCTAATCGGAACTTAACGCTATCAATTGGTGCAACATTGTACGCAGCTACTTTCAATGGGTGACGAAGAGGAAGTTGAGTTCGAAGAAATATACAAAATTTTCAATTACGAGCTTAACAAGTGCATCATATCAACAAATCATATGGAAGATTTCAGAAATCTTGACATGGTAACATAAAATTAATTTTTTTTAATATTAACATTATAATATTTATAGAATATGAACTAAGGCTATATTTTATTTGTATCACAGGTTATGTTTCCGATGTGCGTATATGAAAATTATTACGTTATGTGCTTCAAAATGAAGGAGGGGGTCATAGACATACTTGACAACTCACTGGATGGACCACCAACTCTCAATCATCCATACATTAAACACTTTACTTTAATTGTGAGTTTTATTTCAATTAACACGTGCGTTGGTCTTGCTAAGGTGCTATATGCGTACATATTTGCTGAACAATTGTGAGTTTGTGTGTGATGTAGAAGCGTCTATTCCAAGCCTATTTGTTAGAGGATGATTATGCGGATCTGGCTCATAAAGTAAAAAGCATGGTCAGAATGCACAACGTGAATATGAAATGGAGAGATACGCGTGTTAGCCAAGACAACGGTATATATGCGATGCGTCACATGAAAACTTACAAGGGGATGTCAACTAGGAGTGTAATTTTGCACGAGGAACCAATAAAAGTATTGGGGTGTTGAGGGTCAAATATTTATATACTTTGCTCCATTGGTCTGAGAACACAGTGATGCATGACATACCGCGTATGATTGCTAGAGGGGCTTTGGAGATTAACAACGCTAAAGATGATGATGAATAGACGTACCAAGCTGGTGTCTTATTATGTTGCTTTGGAAATCAATTTCGCTACAGTTTCTCAAACTATATTCTAACCTGTCTTTCTATGTTTTGCTATTTTGAACACTTATGTATGGATTATTGTGTTTGATACTACTGTCTTTATTAATGTCAATTCATTAATTTACAACAGCCGTTCATGTATGATTTGTATCTTGTATGCTAACTCTAATTAATGACCCTTACCTTTGAATATATGTTAGTGTGTTGTACGTTAATGACCCTTATCTTTGAATATATGTTAGTGTGTTGTACGTTAATGACCCTTACCTTTGAATATATGCAAAATATGTAATGAATATAAAGGGTTGAACTGCCAAATATACTGGATATAGACAATATAAGTGTGTTGTTTGATGATGATCAAGTTATTGAATATAGTCAACATAAATAACGAATATATAGGTTTAAGTTGTCGCGTATATTATATGTAGTATGTTGATAATAACACCCTTTACATTTTTAACCGTATATGATGTTAAATTTTGTATAATAGACAATGTATATTTGACTGATATATAATATATTAGTGGGTTTTATGTTAATGATCGCTTAATTGAATACAGACGATATAAAGTATAGAATATAAAGATTTGAGTTCTCGAATATATCCGATAATACTGTTTGAATGTTATAATGTATGTGTTACGGACTCAGATTAACTAATTACTTGCTTATTAGTGAGTTACCATAACAAATTTGCAAAATACAATATTCATCTAATACAGGTTCCACACCAAACATGATATAAAGAGTCAACTAATAAAGACAGCTTATTGCAAATTCATGAGCATATAGTACTCATTCGAGGGACTCCTTGCAATTCCTCTTGTCGTGTGTGGTGAGCTGACCACATCTTGCGCACTTGCGTAGTGGTTTGCTTGCTTTCGTAGTTGCAGTTTCGAGACTACTTTTTATACGAGTGCCTTTGTTTTTTGCTTTCACTGGTGGCTGAATGGTAACATCTGGTGGAACTTTTATTCCAACAAAACTCTCAACCATGTCTTGTTTTGATGGATTTATAGTGAGTAACACATCATCGGACTTCATGTATTCGGCTCTTTTTGCATTGAGGGTTTGCAACAAATCTTCTAGCATTGCAGTGTCATCAACTGCACTTCCAACTGTCGAGTATATTGCACTCCATACCTTATTTGTTAACTCTTTTTTCTCTTCCAATGCAATACACTGTTGGACAACTACCTGATCTATGTTCGTACTAGCTACCCGTCTAGCATCCTTTCTCCACCGAGGTAACACCATCTCATTCGGGATCTCCTTCATATACATATATTTGTAGGTGCAGAATATGTGAAGGCAAGGGATACCAACCCTATTAAACATGTTGCACGTACATGTTGACTTTCTCACATCCGAATCATGTTGGACAGTGAATAATCCAAACCCTTTGTCACGAGCAACATGTGTCTTATAACCATCCACAACAGTCTCCTCAGTGACACTACAGTTAACACACGCAAAGTATATCTCATATTGTACCTTTAAAATGTTTTGAGAGTGTATACAGAAGATGCAAACCTCTCTATTTCATGCGGTGTTTTGTAGTTGGGTGTCATGGTTGCAGATTTCATGTCCAACTTTGATTGCGCATGCCTTTGAGCATCCATAGCACTATCAAACTGCATCATCAGCTCTATGAGTGTGAAATTCCGCTTGTTGTATCTACCGAAGAAGCTATTGACTGATTCAGATATCGAAGTTGTACGCATCAGTCCACCCAATAGTACGTCCCTAAAATATGCAGGAATCCATAATTGCCGCAACGAGTACATTAATGAAAGCCAAGTGTTTGCACCCAAGTCAAATTCATCAATCATTCCCCCCATTGTTGTTCAAACTCCGTGATTGTAGTCTCGTAACTCCAAACAACCTTGTTAATCTTCAGCCTAAAATCCTTGTTCAACAGCACAACTTTGTCCACCTGTTAGGTCGTAAAGAATGATAATTGTTAAATATATTCAATGAAGTAATATAATATATTCGTCAATAAATTGATCATATATGCGACATCTAAAACTTGTATACCAAATGTACAAATGTGATCCTTACGTGAAGCGGCAATTTCATCATTATATGCCACATACAAAAGCTGTGTCTAGTATCGGGGAATACGTCTAGCACAGCAATCCTAAGGACAGGATCTTGATCGGTGACGATAACAGCGGGATCCCTGAACATTGCTTCCTTAAAGTGGCGTAGAATCCATGTGTAAGAATCTACGTCCTCTTTCAAAAGTAGACCGGCACCAAATGTGACCGATTTACGATGGTTATCCATTCCTGTAAAGGGAGCGAATACCATACTATACCTGCAGTGTGCGATGATATGTTCATGATACACTAAATAGTTTTAATTATACCGAATTAATGAATTGTGGTGATTGAATATAAAAATAACTGTCTAAACTTACTTGTTTAATCGATACGTAGAGTCGAAAGATACCACTTCGCCAAACGCTGCAAAATTTGACCTAGCAATTGGGTCACATCAAAACAACCTTGTGAGTCTTTTTTGTTCATCCACGTCATATGCAAAGTAGAAACCACTACACCGCTCTTGTTTCTTGTGGAATGTATCCAGAATCATTTGTGCATCCGCACCGGATATGTATGCCATTAAATCCCTCTTGAAATTTCGACAATCCTTCACAATAGGTCCCACATCTCCGCACCCTCCTATAATTTCATTCATCAAACGGTGTGACATAGATGAACCTAAATTAGCTTTTGCGTAGTTTATAAGAAACTTCTGATGTCCGTAATCAAGCTTCCTGTTCGTTTTCATGAATTTCTTCGACACTCCTTCAAGTAGCGAATGATTATGTTGAGCCTCAAATTTTGATACAATGTACCCGTCGTTTCCGGCAAACTTAATAGCAAATATTGCTTTGCAACCAACCCGATTTGAAACTCTATAACGCTTTTCGGTAGTGGGTACATTTCCCTTGAATCCTGACCGAGTACACAATATGCGACGATGCAATAAAGTCCCATCTTTTGAGCATACACGTGAAGATGACAACCGAATATCAAAACCGACCTCTTTAGCATACGTCTTATAAAAATCTATACCTTCCTCCGGCGTCTTGAAACACATTCCAATACGTGGATGGTTTGATTCATCATAATGGGGAGTCCAATATTTCGTTTTACCCGGCGATTGCGTCATGACTATTCCGGCATTGAATTCTTTGTTTGCCGCTGCTTCATAAAATTCATCCATACTCTCCATGTTAGCATCAATGTCGAATCCATCAACATCCCAATCTCTTTCACATGGGGAATCTGTAAAAAATTCAATAAATATTTATATTATGATGATTTAAATACGAGTTTGTTTAATAGTTGATATTTAGGTAAACCTTCACCGTCATCGAATCGTATTCTGTGGTATATTCAAATATATTCGTTAATATGAAACCAAATATCCGTTAACATATTACTTTAACTGTTTATGTTATTCCACGTTCAATTACCTTCTTCCATCGATTCCGAATCTGTTGCTTGCCTGAATCCCCTACACAAATCAACCGAACAATTGAGGACATATATTGATGAAAAACGAAAAAATTGAGGACAAATCAACCGTTGTTTGTTGATGAGAATATTGTATACTGAAAAAGATACACTTACTGTTAACTATTCCGGCGAAAATATGTTTAGTTCTTCCGGCGACAATGGAGTGTATGGCGTTTCAGCAAAACGTATCATCCATATAATTGATATTGCTTTGATCGATTTTGTTGAAATTAATTGAAAGATTCTGTATATTGTAACTCCCTAAAATAGTGGAAGAAGATCTCATTTATAATTTTTTTAAAATATTGTAATTGCCTTAATTTGGAGAGTGTATTACACATTTCAATGAGGAGAGTGTGCTGAATTTTTCATTGAATATTTATGTTAATTTTCAGCCTTTAGATTAATCAAATCAAGGGCTACTATTTGTTCTCATTGTACACTATAAGGGCTGTTTAAATGGAAGTATGATTATATATATATATATATATATATATATATATATATATATATATATATATATATATATATATATATAGAGAGTTTGGCTCCCATGTAAACAGCCCTTATAGTGTTCAATGAGAACGAATAGTAGCCCTTGATCTGATTAATCCAAAGGCTGAAATTTTACCTAAATATTCTATAAAAAATACAAACCACTCTCTTGATTGGAATGTGTAATACACTCTCCAAATTAAGGCAATTTCGATATTTTTTAATAATTATAAATGAAATCTTGTTCCACTATTTTAGGCAGTTACAATTTACAAAATCTTCCAATTAATTTATAAGGGTAGTAAAGAATATCAAAATAATCGTTTTAACGCAATATCATCCATTTTGGCAAGCAACATTTTTGAAATCGATGGAAGAAGGTAAGTGAATGTGATATGTCGTACACAACTAAATTAATATATTAACAGATATTTGGTTTCATATTAACGAATATATTTAACTATACCACCGAATACGATTTGTAGTATTGTTACGAAAATAGATTCAACAACGGTGATGGCTTACCCAATCATCAAACATTGAACATACTCGTAATCATTATTTATATTTCAATCCTCATATTATAAATATGTAGTGAATTTTTTACAGATTCCGCAAGTGAAAGAGAATGGGATATTGATGGATTCAGCATTGATGCTAACATGGAGAGTATGGATGGATTTTATGAAGCAGTGGGATATATTGTTTGAAATATTAGTTCCAGTAATGTACAATTTTCTTCAACTATATACGTTATTATAAAAATATTATTTCGGGATATATTGTTTGAAATACGATTACATTTTATAGCGTTGAAACACCAAATAAGAAAGCGTAAACTTAATTACCCAAGTGTACAACGGTCATTAACATCTATATCCGGTATATATACCTTGTATATTCTATAAAATATAGCATCATATATGGTAAAAAGTGTAAAGGTTGTGCTCCTTAACATACAACATCTAATATATGAAACATCATTAACTATATCATGTATATTCTTAAATTATATCGTTCATATTCGGTGATTAGTACAATTACTAATCCATCATATTATGCATGGTAATAGGTGTTAGCATACAAGATAAAGATCTTCTTCCAATGGTTGTTCGAAGCAACATATCAAGATAACTACTTGGATGGTCTATTCATCATCATCCTTAGCGTTGTTAATCTCCAACGCCCCTCTAGCAACTATACACGGTATTTCTGGCATCAATGTGTTCTCAGACCAATGGAACAAAGTATATAAATATCTGACTCGTCAAAAGATTCTTGAATTGAAACGGCCTTCATTTTCCCACTTCTAATCTGTTGTTTCTTGTCTGACACCATCTTGTTTTCTGAACACAACAATCAAACAATAATGAATATAATTCATCTTATTCATGAATATTTCATAAGCATAGCCAATGTCTCATTCGACAAGGCATGGAAAACAATCAAACAATAACGAATATAATTAATCTTTTAGCAATGTTATCAAGTTTCGTATCAAATATAAAAAATAATGACCATCAACACCAATCATATATGAGCAGGCAAGTGTATAATGACTGCAACATAACTCGTATTCGACAAGGCATGGGAGAACATTCAACAAAATTGGACTATCAACCGAAATTCATCAACATAAATCAATAGCCATTCAGTTTGCAACATTCATCAACAATGGACTACCGAATATAAAAACCTATAGCCATTAACACCAATCACATATGAACAAACAAGTGAATAATGGCTCAAGCATAACTCGCATTCGACAAGGCATGAACAACATTCAATAAGAATGACTTATCAACCCAAATTCGACAATAATACTTCAAGCTCATCAACAAAAATCAATAGACATTCGGTTGCCAACATTCAACAACAATGGACTAACGAATATAAAAATCATTACTCATTAACACCACTCATACATGGACAGACAGGCGGAATACAACGATAGCAGTACCTTGTGTGACGGATGAGTTGCGCCTAGTCAAAGAATACCCTAATATGTGTAGCAATCGACAATGAACAGGATATTAAGATGCAGAACGCCGAATACCGGCGCTTCTAGAACCGAATACAAACAATGAACAGGATATTAATATGCAGAACTCCAAATACCGACGCTCCCAGAACCGAATGCGGAATCGAGTACGAACACAACACCGGCGACTCCAATGGCGCTGAAGACCGGAAGAAGAAGTAGAGGACGAAGATAACTACAACAAAATTAGGGATTTCGTTACTTTTAACCGCAAAAAACCCTAATTTGTAGAAACGAAAAAGAAAGTTCATCAACAATGGACATTACCTCGAGCGACGGGGGAAAGGCGAACACAATACCTAGTGTAGAATGGATGGGGAAAAAAGCTCCTGCACCACATACGGCGGCGAATAATGGAAGAAGATAGCGGCACCAATGGTCTCCTTCAGTTCGAAAATAGGGGATTCTGCTTTAGAGGAAGAAGTGGGATACAAAAATAACCGTAAAAAGATTTTATTGTTTTATTTAAGGGAAATTTTAAAATTGGGTAATTATGGAGAGGATTGTTTAACACGCGCCTATAACTTCCAAAATTACAATTAAAATTTTTTTTTAAAATTTTTTATTTATTAAACTATTGCTTAATCTCAGCCATCCATTATAATGATCCAACGAATATAATTCGTTCTCATTGAACACTATAAGGGCTGTTTACATAGGAGTCAGTATCTATATATATATATATATATATATATATATATATATATATCAAAGCTTGTTATCAAAGGTAAGCTCTCATCAGGGCCGTCTCAATGATTTTTTTGGGCCCTTCTCAAAAAACAATATAGGCCCCTTAAAGAGCTGGAAAAAAATCGAAAATTATCTATACAAAGTATGTCATTTATATTTTTTTTAATCCATGAAAAAATCGTCCAAATTTGATTTGGAAAAGAAAAAAAATTTCAAAGAAGGGAACCATAAAAGTAAAATAAAAATTAAAAAGTGACGAGTGAGACTCGAACAATTTATGAACCCCACGTAACTCTAAACTAAAAAAAAAACCACCAATCACGTAACTAAACAGGGACAAAGTTGAAGATATTGCATAACCTAAGAGCATCTTTATCCCAGATACTTACCATTGTTTCTTATCTGACATTTTTAATTATTTTTTATTCACAAAATTTTTTTAAGAACCTCTCTCCTCCATCTCAAAATTCACCAAAATTTCTTCAATTATTTTTGTTATATATTAATTATAAAAGAGCCACTTACCTCCCCACATTTATGCAAAAAAAATAAAAATAAAATCTAAAATTATCTTGATTGGTGGACTTGTGCAGAAAACTTGTCAGCTTGAATCTCTTATTTGAGATACTTCTCTCCACTCATCACCTTGGTTCTATAATAAAATCCGACATTTATTTGTATTTTTAAGATAAGAAATGGTTAAAGAAACTCCAAATTTCTGAAATAAAAAGGCAAAAATGCTCTAAATAACACGATCTTTGCTACTGTTGCAGAAGGTGACACAAACTTTTAAAATTGCGGAAAACAACACGAACTATTGGGGGGCGTTGCACTTTTTAGCACCAGTAATTAATCCATTAAAAAGATGTTGGACATTTTATAATTTGTTATAGTTTGGTAAGATATAAATTTAAAAAAGGAAACCAAATAATGAAAAAAATTATAAAAAAGGAAAAAAATAATATACATTTTATTTTGATAGGATAAAATTTTTAAAAAGGAAAACAAATAATAAAAATTTATAATTTATTTGCAATAAATTATTTAAATTACATAAACTATAAATTATAAAATGAAAATAGATTTTTTGTGCTTTGCTTTTTTCTTTCTTTTATATGAAATATAAGTATCAAACATAAGCAAATATTTATAGCCGGTATAAAAAGCGTAAAAAATATTTTTTTTATATTATAATTTGTAGCTTATATAATTAAGTAATTTGTTGTAAAGAAGTATACATTTTCATTATATGTTTTCCGATTTTAAATTCTTATCCTACCAACTTATAAAATTTATAATATTTTTTACTTATTATACTTTTTTTTTCTTATGTAAAACATAAATATCAAATATAACGCTAATTTTTTTTTAACACATTTTCACTATTTTTTAAAATTTATATCATAGCAAACTATAACAAATTATAAAATGTCCAACATTTATTTAATAGATTAATTACTAGTATTAAAAAGTGCAACGCCTCCCTATAGTTCATATTTTTTTCCGCAATTTTAAAAGTTCGTGTCACCTTCCGCAACAGTAGCAAAGGTTGGGTTATTTAGAGCATTTTTGCCAAATAAAAATGCTCTAATCCAAGCATTTATGCACTATTAATTTAATTTCCCCTAAAATTTATAGGTATCGAATGGAAGTGCGATCCAAAGAGTCTAATTTCTAACAGCTGTGTCTTCTCCTTCGCAGTCCCAAACCTTACCCTAATCTCTCACAGAACAAGCAAACATGAATCTACTCTCTCTTTCTTCATCCTCCTCTCTCTCTCCTCTTCATCCGCTTAACCCTTCTCTCAAATCTACCAAACCCCTGCGTCACAATCACCTTCTCCTTCCTTCTTCTCGCTCGCCATCATTCGCTCTTCATAGCTCCTCCCGGTCCCACCAATCGGCAATTTCCCCGGCCTTCGACCTAGGTTTCGATGGCCTCATTGAAGCCTCTGGTCCACAGTCTCCGGCAACGGCAATGCGCGGTGCCGAGACCGATGCCATGGGGCTGCTCTTGAGGGAGAGGATTGTGTTCTTAGGGAATGAAATCGACGATTTCGTCGCCGATGCAATTATCAGCCAGTTGCTGCTGTTGGATGCCCAGGACCATACCAAGGACATTCGGTTGTTTATCAATTCCCCTGGTGGCTCTTTGAGGTTGGATTAAGGGCTTCTTTTCTTCTAATTTCACTTCAATTTGCTTTTTCGTTTGAGCATTTTGTCCAATTTGAGTGGTTTCTTCTGTTGTAACTGATTTTATGCTGTCTACTGCTGAAAGGCAAGATGTGAATTGAGCTTGGAAATCTAATTTGAGAGATTGGATGATAATCCTTTTTACTGAGTTGAGCTGGAAAATCTAATTTTACATACCATTTAAGAACAAATATTCGTTAACACTGCAATACTGGTGAAGAAGTAGTGTGACTTGCTGGAATTTTTTTTTTGTTCATTTCAAACAATGCAATATCTAATTGTTTTCCACTTGTTATGGTGCAACCCGTGTTTTGTGACACTAGTCTGAAGATGCCTCTAGTAGTGCTCGGAATGTACCATTTTCTTTTTAGAGAAGCTATCTTTAGAGGCTGTAGTCCCTGGTTATTTACCATTTATCCTAAATTGGCTTGATACTGCTAGTTTCTTACCTGAATTATCAACTAGCAATGTTTTCTTATAGGTTTTTCTACTGTCTTGCATGAATCCATAGTATACATCACTGCTTGATTTTAAGATAGTTGCTACTTATTTTTATCTAGCTGACCCATCTGTGACATTTCAGCAAGTTGATTGCACTTCTAGATTTTGCAATGATTAGATATACATGTAAGAGTCTGCATTCAGGGTGAAGTAATCTATGAAACTCCTCATTCATATAGTACTTATGAAACTCCTTTAATATCAATTCAGCAAGTTGGTTGCTCACTTTTTGATGCTAGAGTGACCTCATCTAGATATCTTTATCTTCAGTGCCACAATGGGAATCTATGATGTTCTACAGCTGATACGAGCTGACGTATCAACAATTGCTCTTGGTATTGCTGCTTCAACAGCTTCCATTATACTCGGTGGTGGTACCAAAGGCAAGCGCTTTGCTATGCCTAATGCTCGAATTATGGTCCACCAGCCACTTGGAGGCACCAGTGGGCAAGCAATAGATGTTGAGATTCAAGCCCGAGAAATCTTACATAGCAAGAACAATGTTGTAAGAATCATTTCAGAGTTTTCCGGCCGCCCATTTGAAGAGATCGAGAAAGAGATCGATAGGGATCGTTACATGTCTCCTGTTGAGGCCATGGAATATGGCATCATAGACGGGGTCATTGATGGAGACACCATTATTCCACTTGCTCCTGTCCCTGATAAAGTGAAGCCTAAGCTAAATTACAAGGACATGTATGAAAATCCTAAGAAGTTCTTAACTCCTGATGTCCCCGATGACGAGATATACTAGCTTCTGCTTCATATCCAGGTAATATTCCCTCTAATTTGAGATAACTGCTGTTAACGAAATACCAGTACCCACTAATATTCTTGTTTTTCTCTCCTCGAAGGAGAAGGAACTCTGTAATCTGTTGGCCACTAATTTTCCTGTTTTTCTCTCCTTGAAGGAGAAGGAACTCTGTAATCTGTTGGCCACAAGAAGTGAACTGGACATTTACGACCCTGGTTTTCCATGCCTTAGATAAGAGCCGAAGGTACAAAAAAACATTGCAGGTACTACCATATGCTTCTGAGCTCAGAGCTTTCATATGTGTTTTCATTGATGTTCATCCAGACAGGGTTGAACTTAGCTCTAGGAAATGATCTTTATATCGTGTATTTGACTTTAGCAAAATCTGTTAATTGAAGCATATAGTTATGAAGACTTTGAGTAACAGAAGATTCAACTTTTTCTGAAGGAGTTGTGCATCAATTCTTTTTCTTTTCTTTTTTCTAATTTTTTTAATATTATGATATTTGTAAGTTTTAAATATATTATTACTCCTACAGTCCTGTCCTAAAATAAACGTGACAAGCAATTCCGCCATTCCCTAGGCTGTCCAAATGTGCTGGACCGTTTCACTGCTTGTATGAAACGGTTCATGGACTGAACCATAATGGCCTGGTCCACAAACGGACTGGACCAGACCATAATATCAAGGGCTGGACCGGCATTACAGTCTAGGATCGGACTATAATCAGATTTTTCAGATTGCAATTCAGGAAAACCTAAGTTTGTGCTTTGTAAACAACGCAATATGCCAATGGTTGGATTGTTCAATTGTTAATGGCTTGACACTCCTAGCTTCTTGAACTACCAACTAGCAATTTGACCAATATGCAGCTAGATTCCGCTTGGGGCCTTGTTGTGGTTTTTTTATGTTTTGTTTATAATCGATATGAGATAATTTATTTTCACGTGTGCATACTGTCCGAGCTAAGTATATAAGTCCCAATAGGAGTAATTCGCATATGCTAGGTTTGTAACTGTGATGAATGCAATATAGTTTTAAGCCGCATGATTTTGTGTCTCTATTAAGAGGAGACAAAGAGTGAGTGGTATAGAGTCGTTCTCAAGAAGACAAAAACTAAAGTTGACATCGTTGTAATATGAAGCAATTTCAGGGCCGGATCCAAGATTAAAATTTTTGCTAGGCTGTTTGAACATATGATTTCATCTTTTTTCTTCTTCTAATCTATCGTGTCTTTAGAGTTGAAAACTTAGTGTCAGAATTCTTACTATATTAAAATTATCAATAAAATAGTATATTACTTACATATCAAAACAAATTCATATAAAATGTGTATATTTGTTACGATAGTTTTATGGAGTTATATAAAGGAGAAAATTAATTGAAAATAGCTTGATTGAAATAATGATATTTTTGTTATAAATTATAAGGTATTTTTTGATAAAATATTAATTTTGTATTTGAGTGATTTATTATATAAATGGATTTTAAGTGGAAAAGATGAGAAAGTAGATGACTTTTACACTATAGTAAGAGTGTTACAAATAAAAATAAAACGTTTTACAAAATATATAATCTAAACTTAGAATAGTAAGACCGTTTAAAAAAAGGAAGAGTTGGCTAAATAGGTAGTTTATGTAACATATAGTATAAACTAGACATTTTTTGTTATGAGTAGACAAACTAGACACTTTCTATTTTCACAAAAAAGATTTATTGAAAATTATTAAAGATCCTACCTAATTTGTCATTCTTCTCTCTCCAATTTAATTTTAATATTCAACGTAATTAAAGATGTTAATCAATATCCTAAATCGTTAAATAAGGAAGTAATCTAAAACTAAATCCATATATCTTGGTATGTGATATTCTCAGCATTTTTTTTACGAAAATAATAAATTTAAAACATTAAATAAGAAAGTAATACAAAAAGAAAGTTCAAACGAATTATGTTATGTACACAAGTATGTCATTTACACAAGGTTTGATTACTCAAGTCTGTCATTTACACAAGATTTTTTACACAAATCCGTCATTTACGCAAGGTTTGATTACACAATTTCATTTGTTATGCCAATTTATGTAGTTAACACATTCGATCATTTTTTTAAATACACAACTTCCGTTTGTTTTTGTCATGTACACAAGTTTGTCATTTTGTGTAATTGAAATTATGTATTAATATTGTGTAATTGAAATTGTGTATTAAAACTGTGTATCATCAAGAAAATACACAAAGTTTAATTAGTCTAGTTGGTATAAGGTTGGGAGGGAGGGAGGGCCAACTCATCTTCGAATCCTACAATTGACACAATCTTTTATTTATTATAATTAAGAGGAAAGATAAGAATAATTAGTTAATTGGGTAGTAATATATTTGCAGAATCTTCACAATACGGTTTTTTTTTTCAAACCGTTACCATTAATTAAGTAGTTATTAATTAATAATATAACATAACTTGTTTCCTTATTTATGTCAAATCCACTCAATTTTACCTTTATATTCTAATTGAAAAAATTAGGGGAAAAAGTAAAAAATAAACTCAGTGTGAGCCTAGGAGGTTTTGAACCTAAGACCAAGTAAAACTTCCATTTCTCTCTCAAATTCAAATACCTTCGAGCCATTATGTTTTCATGTAACTATTTTTCCTTTCATTTTTATTACATTATGGGGTTGGCTGTAGCAAACCTCGTTCCACCCTAGAACTGTGCCTGAGCAATCCATCCCATAATGTGGTCCTTTAATAGAGTTTTTACTCGTGTTTAGCAAGGTACTAACGAGCTACTCGTCCTCCCTTTTCCCAAACACAAGCTTCTTCCACTTTCTTCGGTTGCCACATCAACATCTTCTTCCATTATCATTGTCCATTTCTTTTACCATTTTAATGTACCTATATGTGAGATAGTAATAGGCGGAGACATTGGTTTAAAATGTTTTGTTTTTTATAAATGCAAAGAGATTTGTCAATATCGAACATACTTGGCGCGTCAAGAGACCAAAAAAAATAAAAACAAACCGTCAGACACGTAGAAAAACAACAAAACATACAGGAAAAAACAACAGGATAGGTCAATAAGGTAAAAAAAACATATCCCACAGAAGATGGAGCAACCAAACTGAAAATAAAGGCAATCGCCGTCAGGGAGAAGGACAATATAAATCCTTAAGAAGGGAAAGTGACAATGGGAAAATCTCGATCACACGACGTTCCCCGCCTGCATGAGGGATTTTCGGGGACATCAAACACAACACGATCAACATGAAGCACATGACTAAAGCCTCTTTCGAAAAAAATCGTCCAGGCCACACTCGAGAACGACTACAATGGAAAAGATCGAGAACAACAATTATTATAACAACCTTACAAAATTTTGTAGCAAATTGAGTTTGGTCATAATAGTTGTTCGTGAAGCTCCACTATGAAAAATGGGTTTCTCACCCCTTCACAATATAGATTCAGTTTGCTCGTGATAAAAATTAATTGTTGATCAAGAACTATCGATCTGTTTAGAAAGCAAATTAAAGGTTTTGGAAACTCGCAATTGTGTTCTTGAATTTTCCAAAAAGAGATGAAAACGTTTCGTTGATTTGATCCGTTTGGAAAGCGATTTGAGTTTTGTTACAATGATACAACTTAGTATGATGCGAAAATTAAAAACACTTAGTTGTTGCAATGCTCAAAACTAAGAGATTGTGTCAACAATCCTTGTCTTTTCAAAATATAATGGCACATTCATGATATTACAGGCATCACATGCCTTTTAGGGGCTAAAATAGAGTCATTAGCGGATAAAGCCTACAACACACTAAGATTCTCCTTGTGACTAAGGAAGTCGAGCTCAAAACTAAATTGATAAAGATCCGAAAGTGAATAAATGAAGGTTGCTCAAGGCAAATACAATGACCGACCATGAGAACCGAATATCCGATCGCTCTTTATTTCCGAGCATTTGTCCATATCTTCCGGAATTATGCGTTTTGCGACAAGTCGGTCAACAATCCCCTACGAACTCGGCCAACCGACCCTACCATTTGTATCCGCTTTGGACGGTCTATGTACAAATCCTATCATTTGTTAGACATAATTTTAGTCGAAAGATAAGATTTAACTTTTTATTATTTTATTCTTTAGTTAGAGGTAGGGATTTGTAGCATTAGCTTCAAACCCTAAGAGCGCGATTTTAGAATCCTTCCTACGAATAAGGTTGTCAACCATTAGACTTTTTAGCCAATTTTTATTCGAAAGTTTTGTTAGTGTGATACAACTTAGTAGGATGCGAAAATTAAAAACACTTAGTGTGCCTAAGAAAATTGTTCAAAATTATAGAGTCGTTGCAATGCTCAAAACTAAGAGATTGTGTTAACAATCCTTGTCTTTTCAAAATATAATCGCGCATTCATGATATTACAGGCATCATAGGCCTTTCAGGGACAAAAATAAAGTCATTGGCAGATAAAGCCTACAACACACTAAGATTCTCCTTGTGATTAAGGAAGTCGAGGTCAAAACTAAATTGATTGAGATCCGAAAGTGAATAAATGAAGATCGCTCGAGGCAAATACAATGACCGACCGACTGACCATGACAACCAAATAGCCGATAGGTCTATATTTCCGAGCATTTGTCCATATCTTCCGGAACGATGTGTTTTGTGACAAGTCGGTCAACAATCCCCTACGAAGTCGGCCAACCGACCCTACCATTTGTACCCGCTTTGGACGATATATGTACAAATCTTATCGTTTGTTAGAAATAATGTTAATCGAAAGATAAGATTTAACTTTTTATTATTTATTCTTTAATTAGAGGTAGAGATTTGTAGCATTAACTTCAAACCCTAAGAGCACGATTTTAGAATCCTCCCTACGAATAAGGTTGTCAACCATTAGACTTTTTACCCAATTTTTATGCAAAAGTTTTGCACACGGACTTGTAGGTCCGCTGACTTTTCCTTGTAGACGGTCAAATCGTCTTGAAATTTCTTCAATAGTTTGAGCCCAAATTTTGTAAGTTCATGACTTGCTAATTTCTCTCATTTTGGGGTCTGAAGAGCATGACTTTGCCTATATAAAATCATGTAGGAACCTTTCTTGGAGTAGGGACATTTGACAAACACACGATTTGATAAAATCAACGCTCCAAATTAATTGTTATTAATGGGTCTCAAAATTATTTTTAGATGTAAAATATGTTATTTCCTTATTATTTGATTGAATAAGATATCAACTTATTAGAATATCTCAAACGTTTATTTTATTTTGTCAAATTTTATAAACACGTTCATTGTTTAAAACAAAAAAAATCAACGCTCTAAAGTTTCAAACTCTACTTCATATACCCTCCCTCTCACCTTATTATCAATTTGACTAATTATATTAGAACTTTTTAGTTTTTAATCTAAAAGTAAAATAAATTTGTGAAATCCGTTGTGATTGTGTAACACCAGCCTTGTTTTGTATATTATAACGAGTGTTATCATGTAAATAAACTTCGTTAGGTAATACTAACAATCATTAATAATTTATTTTTGGTTATTCTCGATCTTCTTGATTCTGGACCAAGTAGTACAAACCCTCTAGCTCACTCTCTCACTACTGATGTTACGGGTTTCTGACAGTTGACTTAGACTTTTGATTGGCTTACTTTTTGTTCTTTCTTATTACTTGATTTTTGTTTTTTTTTCTTGCTTCAACTCAAAGTTGACGGCGCCTGTGATTGCAACGACAAGAAGACGATTCCCGATCCACCATTCCTTGGCGATGTGGTCGTCGTCGACGCTCGTTTGTAAGGGTAAATCTCGAGGATCCACGATATGAGTTTACAACTCAAAGTTTCCACAATTTCTTCTTTGTAAGACTATTTACGGTGTTTTTTAGATGATGGGGGAGGGTTGCTTGTTGTTGTTGTTGTGTGAAAGTTTTTCATGTGCGGATGACCTTCACATAGGTTGCTTTGTCTCACCGACAATGATGGATGCCCGACAAATGTAGTCGCCGCCTTTTGATTTCCCTTCCCTTGCAACTCTCTCACCTCCAAAAAGTTTTAAATCTAACGTACCATCCTCACTACACATCTACAGAGATCTTCCACCTTCACTTGTTTAGGTTAAACCCAAAAACTCTATATGTTTGACCTTCACCGAGGTCCTGATGTCTAGCTCTGTTACCAATAAACAAGATTTGTGTATGCCTTACGACATCTTGTCTCCCTTTCTTCATGTGTTGATTTGGTCTTCGTTGTTGCCTTGTTTTTATTGTTTTTAATAATGTTTTATCCGATCAATTTTCTTCTATCAATGTTTGATATGGATCATTAGAATGTTTACTAACGTGTTGAAAGTTTTTAGACCAATTCTAAACAACCTCTCGCTCTATTTCTAACACGATCTATTCATAGGGAGACCCCCACAAAGAAAGAGTTGACGTTCATTTAAAGAGTGTTCCAAAAATAATTAACAATCGAACATCAATAGAGTTCTTTGATTCACACTATTTGGTCCGATGGTATGGGGTACATCTTGTTTTTGCTACGGATCATCACAATGTTTACTAACACGTTGAAAGTTTTAGACTAATTCTAAACAACCTCTCGCTCTACTCCTAACACGGTCTATTCATAGGGAGACCCCCACAAAGAAAGAGTTAATGTTTATTTTAAGAGTGTTTCAAAAAAAAATTAATAATCGAGCATCAATACACATTATTTGTTTCACGTTATCTGGTCCGATGATATGGCTACATCATGTTTTTGTTAGCTTCGTGTGGAAGAAGTTTTGAATCATTTGAAGTCTTTTTATCTTCTACTTTTTTATGTTATGGTTCTCTCATGACGGTTTGTTAGTCTGCAGATTTCATCGGCCTTTCGATTCATTAGACAGTGTGGATACCATCTAGTTTACTCTCCTTGAGTGTGACTCAAACAATAACACTAAATGTTAACTTCATACATAAAATATTTCATAGAAGAAGTGGATAATTGTTAAATTTCAATAGAAAATAGTAGTCCCAGTAGGGCTCAAACCCGCGACCTTCGACTCATAAGACCAACACTCTAATCAGCTGAGTTACGGGGCTTTCTAGATATTTTATATACAAATATCAAAGGTAAAATGGAGTAGTGAAAGTCACGTTGAGACAACTTGTAGGATTCTCTTTGAAAAAATCAACATTGTTTAATTTGGAGTTGTCTATTTAGTACAACAAGACTAAAGGTTTGTTTTGATTTGAAACTGCTTGGGTCACTCACCTAGATCTTTTGCTCCTTGTACATAGTTATTGGTTGTGTAACTTAGTGTTTATTTACATTGTTTTGTCCCTTAAAATATTATTACTAACTTGGATTTGGGATGTGTTTTACAATATTAATAGTAGAAAAAAACTTGGGGAAACTCAATTTACAAATAGGTACTGAAACTTGATTAGATATTAGAACATAAAAAATCTACTCATCGTGAGTTTGAAAGATGTTTAGTATAAGAAGATTTGCTATGGTCCAAAAATCCATGCGCGATAGATTTGTTAGAATGTCAAAAATACAAAGTTTTTCCACACCGCTAAATTGTGATACAATCTTGTAATTTTGGTGAGATCCTTTCATTAAAGGTTTTATTGGAATTGAAATAATGGTTTTGTTGGAAAAAATACATTGCTATCGGAAGCCAAATTACTTGATTTCATGACGGTTAGTCCGTCTGCCGATTTGACAGGCCTTTTGATCCATTAGAAGGCGTGTCGTCTAGTGCATCGAATTGCTTTCCTTCATAAAATAAACTCAACGGTGTAAATTGAAAACTAATGTACTTGAGACAATCTAGTTTATTCTCCTTTAGCGTGACTCAAACAATAACCCTAAATTTCAACTTCATTCATATTATGGTTTTTCAAAATATTTCATAGAAGAAGTGAATAGTTGTTAAATTCCAATAAAAAAAACATAAGTAATCCTAGCGGGACTCAAACCAGCGACCTTCGGCTCATAAAACCAACACTCTAACCAACTGAGTTACATAGATTTCTTGTTGTTATATTTACAAATATCAAAGGTATAATGGAGTAGTGGAAGTTATGTTGAGATAACTTGTAGGATTGTCTTTGAAAAAAAAAGACATTCCTTAGTTTGGAGTTGTTTATTAGGTGCAACAAGACTAAACATGTGTTTTGATTTGAAACTGTTTGGCTCACTCACCTAGATCGTTTGTTCCTTGTTCAGAGTTATCGATTGCGTAACTTAGAGTTTAGTTACGTTATTTTGTCCCTTAAAACATTATTACTAACTTGGATTCGGGATGTGTTTCGCAATATTAATACTAGCAAAAAAACTTGGGGAAACTCAATTGCAACTAGGCACATGAAACTTGATTAGATCTTAGAACATACAAAAATCTATTCACCGTGAGTTTGAAAGAGGTTTAGGATAAGAAGAGTTGTTACGGTCCAAAAATCCATGGCGCGATGGATATGTTAGAATGTCAAGAATACAATTTTTTTCCCACACCACTAAATCGTGATACATATCGTAATTTAGGTGAGATCCTTTTAGTAAAGGTTGTATTGGAATTAAAATTAAGGTTTTTGTTGGAAAAATTACATTGCTATCGAAAGCCAAATTAACTTGATTTCAATTAAAAATTGAGTTACAAAAAAATAGGATTAAACTTTGTTGAAAGTGTTCGTGAAATAAGTGCTTACTTTTTTAAATTTCTATAAAAATCAAAAATAGTCCCGGCGGGGCTCAAACCCGCGACCTTCGGCTCATAAGACCAACGCTCTAACCAACTGAGCTACGGGGCTTTATGATTATTTTAATCACAAATATCGAAGGTAGAATGGAGTAGTGAAAGTCATTTTGAGACAACTTGAAGAATTATCTTTGAAAAAATTGACATTGCTTAGTTGGGAGTTGTTTACTAGGAGCAACAAGAGGAAACATTTGTTTTAATTTGAAACTATTTTGCTCACTTACCCAGATCTTTTGCTCCTTGTTCAGAGTTATTGGTTGCATAACTTAAGAGTTTAGTTATGTTCTTTGTTCCTTAAAACATTATTACTAACTTGGATTCGGGATGTGTTTTGTAATACTAATATTGGAAAAAAGGTTGGTGAACAAATTTGGGGAAGCTCAATTTGCGACTAGGTACATGAAATGTGATTAGATCTTAGAACATAAAAGATCTATTCATCATGAGTTTGAAAGAGGTTTAGAACAAGAAGAATTGTTATGGTCCAAAAATCCATGGCACGATGGATGTGTTAGAATGTAAAAATACAAAGTTTTTCCACACCTCTAAATCCTGATACAATCTTGTTATTTATGTGGGATTCTTTCCGTAAGTTTGTATTGGAACTGAAATAAAGGTTTCGTTGGAGAAACTATATTGCTATCAGAAGCCAAATTAATTTGATTTAATTAAAGAATGAGTTACAAAAAAATAGATTAAATTTGTACATAATTTATGTATTAACTTTGTTGAAAATGTTCACGAAAGAAGTGCATAGTTTTTAAATTTCTATAGAAATCAAATGTAGTCCCGACAGGGCTCAAACCCACGACCTTCGGCTCATAAGACCAACGCTCTAACCAACTGAACTACGAGAATTTATCATTATTTTAATCACAAATGACGAAGGTAGAATGGAGTAGTGTAAGTCATGTTGACACAACCTGTAGAATTCTCTTTGAAAAAATCGACATTACTTAGTTGGGAGTTGTTTATTAGGTGCAACAAGAAGAAATGTTTTTTATATTTGAAACTGCTTGACTCACTCACCCAAATCTTTTGCTCCTTTTTCAGAGTTATTGGTTGCGTAACTTAGAGTTTAGTTTTGTTTTTTTGTCCCTTAAAACATTATTGTAACACTCCGAATTCTCAAAACTCGAAACGCTACTGGTTAGGACCTCACAATGGGTCCCGACCTCAGTTTGACAACAACTTTACTAGGATCTTACAACAAGACACAAATAAAGGAAACCAAAATTCATAAAGCGATGGTGTAAAATGACATGAATGTAACACAACGTCTAACAACCAACAATACTTAAGAAATAAACGTCTACTGTAATCATGCTATAAAGGAAACATCAATGTAAAACCCAACTCCTTTCTAGAGAGTACGGAGACCTGGCTGACCACTACTTCTGGATCACTCAACTGCTGCTCTAACCTGTGGTAAATCTAAACAACAACAAAAATCAACCCTTAGCTAGCTATCTAAACGTTAGATAAATGAGAATAGCACACACACACATACAATAGCAAAACTAAACACATATCATGCTTTCAAAGAAATCCATGTTTATTATCTTTATTTAGGTGATTCACTCTTACTAATGATACTTATTTTGTGACACGAGGGATTCCCAATCCTCGCCTCCGCCCCCGTGTAACCATCAGGAATGGATCCGATGCACCTCACCTTGTACATGTATGGTCTAGGTATAGAGAATCTCCCAGTCTCCTGTCAGAGCTGGGCCGTGATGTCACAATCCGTTATACATACACTTGGGCCATAAAATAATAAAGGTCGTCCTAGGCATGTTACAATTATTAAACAATCAACACACCACTATCATCATTTAGCTAACATCTAGAAACCAGCTAAGTAAGTCGCAAGGACTTACCTGAATCAGAAACTCAACTCTCTTAATCTCAACTCGGTCTGCAACCGTAGAAACTCAATCGCCTGTCATAAGAGGCAAGTGGATCAATAATGTATCACCCTGTAATATCCGGAAATTTTAATTCCATTTATAATACCGAGTCAAATTGGATTTCGACTCGTGATCGTTTCGATAAAACCTAGGTTTCTCTACCAACACAAATTTGTATCATTTTATGTAAGTTTGAATCACATAAAATGATGGAGTTCCAAACCCTAACCTAAGTCATGAGACTTTTGACGAGATCAGGACAATCTTTTGACGAGACCAAGACAAGACCATGACAAGGTTTGACGAGACCAAGACGAGGTCATGACGAGTTTTGACAAGGCCTTGACAAGCTCATAACAATCTCAGCCCACTCTTCTTTCCATGTTACAGCCCAACCCATCTATCCATGCTTTCCAAGCCTTACTTAAACTCAGGCCCGTTAATGCCCTCTGCCAGCCCAACAAGAAGAGCTGCTGTAGCATCCTTGGGAGCTTTCTCTTGCCTACGTGGAGCTGAGCTGGACTAGGGGTATGTTGAATGAAACGACTCCTGAAATCACGCTTCCCTCTTGACCTTCCTTCCTTAATGAAACCGTAGCCTTAACTGCCTAATACAGCAGCTTTCACACGTCCACAATCGCAGCCCAGATCTCGCCCTCTTCTATACTGCGTATCTCCCTTCTGTCAATCATTCGGAACTCCTACCCAAGCCGGAACGAAACAAACGTACACACAAGCCTCCCCTACAACCAGCGACAAACCTAGACGAAACCCGGACTGAGCACTCCTCTGCACGTCTCCATCTCCCGTCTAGCTGCAACGCACCGCTCGTCCTTGTCTTTCCTTCTGCAGTCTCGCTCACTTTTGTGTACAATCGACAACGAGAGAATCAATCCTTCTCATTCCGGCACCCTTCCCTTGCCCTGGCTACTGCACGCTACGCCGCCTCTGCAGGTGAGTGATGTTTGCCTGTTCCTCGTGTTCCTTCCCAGATTTGCAACAGCTACACACTACTACCTCTAGGGATCTAATTTGGTGCGCTTCACAGCAGTAGTCAGACCTGTCCAGTGATGTCCACAGTCAAATAAGATTTCAGTATCCAGTAGGTAGCGCCTGTGGCTGTTGTTGTTACATTTCGAGCCATCTCTCCTCAAATCGGAGAAGCTGAATGCCCTCATCCAATGTCGACAGAAGGAAGAGCACCCGGTAACTTGGTGAGTCTCCTCAGTCCTTCTCTTCATTTCTCTTCAGTTGGATACAAGCATTGACATGAAGGCATCTTGGTTGCCCATTATCTCGTGCAGCCAGCATCCGATCTCGCCCAGATCTCGCCCAGACATAGCAACGCTCTAACAGCCTGTTGATAGCCCTAGGAGTCTTCTTGCATCACTGTTGAGTAAGTTACCCACCCTTAGTAGCTTGTAGTTATGTTATGTAGAGGAGATGGTAGTACTTAGTTTAAATCCTTTGATTTTATGGATGAAGAGTTAGGATGTATAGAGATTGTTGATGTTTATGAGGGTTGAGTCATGAGGTGTGTTGGTAGAGAGTAGCTGTTGAGTTGTATTGTCGGAAATGGAGAAAGAAGGACCTGCTGTAAATATATTTGTGTTTTCTTCAGTTTTGGGAGAGTTAGAAACTGTCAATATTGTAGACTAATGTTAAGGAGTTATATTGAAGATCCACCGTTGAATATTTGATAGATGGTAGATGGATATATGTAGTTTACTGTGTCCAAATTTGGGAACAAATGAACGGTCGGATTAAAAGTTATAAGGTCCCAAAGTAGCGTAGTTGAGCTGTTGCAGTTTCTCAGTTTTCTATATTGGCGAGCAGCCAACTTTGTGACCAGATTTAGGTATGCTAAACTCATTCTTTTTGGCTGAATTTTGGATATGATATAGTTGACATATTTTTGTAGAACATATTAAAATTTGAGAGGCATCCAGCGAGTGGTTTGGGATTTATGATTTTTCCAAGATTGAGTCGTAAGCAGTTTTTCTGTTGTGCTGAAATTCGGTTTTGGGAGATAGTTTTAAATAGGATTTTGATCTCCTTTGCAGATAAATTTTGGATATATTATAGATAAGATTTTATATTAGAACATATCAAAATTTGGGATAAATCCAGCGAGTAGTTTAGGAGTTATGCTTTTTCAAAGTTAAGACAGTGTGTTGTTCGTTAGGTGTTGTAACCAACTTTAGAATTTTTTTTGTAGAAGTGATGCTTTAACAGTTTTAAGAAATTCTTTCTCCTACGAGTAGATAGGATATCATAGATGACCTAGGGAATTATTTCGGAATTTTTATAAGATTATTCGAATTTTATATTTGAAGCTGTAATTGGACTTTAGTGACTTTTCGGGAAATAGAAAATGAGTAGTTTTTCTAGTTGTTACCTAAAATCATCCTAGATAGTAGAATATGGTTAGTTAGCCTCAAATTATAATTTAAGTACATATTCCGAGTTTTTAGAAGTTTCGGGACCAGGGGTAAAATGGTCATTTACCTGTATAAGGGTATTTTGGTAATCTCTTGTTGATCGATTTTTTATATCTTAGAAGTTGGAGACTTCTAAGAAAGTGGGATACATTATTGATTCCCTTGTCTTGTATAACAGGCAATTGAGTTCCTACGGTTACATACCGAGTTGAGATTAAGAGAGTTGCGACTTGACTCAGGTAAGTCCTTTGGGCTTACTTAGCTGACTTCTAGATATGAGTGTCGATAATGATGGTGGTGTGTGAATGATATGTTTATAGTTATATTTTAGTAGTAATTATCTACCGACCTATACTTTGGCCTAAGAGTAACGGGCGGTGGCATTCTGCTCAGTTAGCCTGAGGGCGTTGGGGGTTTCTTTAGGCACTAGTCCACACTCGGTTTGTAGTGATGCTACCGGCGGAGGTAAGCTAGACCTACACCCAGTTGGATAAGGAACGGAGGCGAGAACTCTTAAGATTTCTCGTGCCACAACTGTAAAATGGAATAAGGTGACTCACTTAATGAACAGATAATAACCGGTTTGTGTGCCAGCATGATGATTGTTTTATGTTATCTTGAGTGTGTTTGTGCTATCCTTATTTTGCTTATATTTGGATTGTTAGCTAACGGATTATCCGTGTTGTAGATTTGTAGAGATATACAGTTGCAGAGTGATCCGGAACGGATGGTCAGCCGGGTCCACGTACTCATTAGATGGGGATGGGGGAGTCTCCCTTACAGCATGCATGTTAGGAGTATGTATATGTTTTGTAAGGCTGTCACATGTGTACATTCATACAGTAAAAATATTATGTTTTGAAATTGTTTTAAGTACATTTGTGCCTTGTTGTAAGATCCAAGTAATGTTGTTTTTAAACCAAGGTCGGGACCCATTGTGAGGTCCTAACTAGTAGCTCCCCGAGTTTCGAAACTTGGGGTGTTACAATATGGTATCAGAGGTCTGGGTTGGCAACAATGGCACTTGAAATCTTTTGAAAGACCGAATGTATAAAATAACTAGAACCCGAAAGGGGTCTAAATTTTTAAACCGGATTTAAGTATTTACACGCACGCATAGTCGGGTTGTTGGGTTAGTAGTACGTCGGACCACCATCGCTCTCCGTGGATCTCTGCAACTTGGATCGATAGGAGTTAGTATAGAGACTTTTTATGATGTTTCTCATTATATGTTATATACATGTAAATGCTTAGTTGTTAGTATCCTAAAGGATATTTTATATCCTTTAGTCATGTTATCACGAAGCGATTGTCGCCTCATGATAAATCAACTTCGGACTTGAAGAATCTCCAGCACGAGGCAATGGAATCGGACCTTGGATTGAGTATTATACTCGTGTAGGCCGTTTGGTGATCCTTACAAATCATCCAAAGAACAAGCGAACCAGTAAGTAAAAGTTGTGAAGATAATTGTTACCACAAGCATAATCAGATGAGGAAGAAATTCTTGAGTCAGTTCAGTTAGAAGGAATAGAAGGTCGTACAAGGAACTCGGGCACACGAGGCCGAGAGATGGCATTAGAAGAATCATACAAGAGACTACAAGAGTGCGGAGTAGTGATAACAATATTGGAGCGGGACAAGTAGAATTGGGTACGACCAAGATTGCGGAATCAAGGACATTACAATCGGAACGGATGCCCCATAGACCATTATGGACATAAGAAACCAGAAGAGACAAAGTGTCAATCCGGGTATGAGAATCTAAGGTGCACAGAATGAAGACCTACAATTGAGTGTAAAAGCGGAAAGGCAGACCCCCACAAGTGGGGAGGTTTTTACCTCCTCAGAGATATAAGAAGTTTGAAAGAAATCGAGACGCCAATACCCAAAGAATGGAAGCCTTTAGCAGGGGCAACGGAGTTTCATGAAGGCGATATTACCACCAACATCAGTGAAGAAATGTGTATGGGAGAACGGCCTTGCTAGACTCGAGAGTCCAGGGTAACCCGAATAATCATGAGACCTAAGCCATCAACACAGACGGTCCCTGTAAAGGGACTACAATGGGGAGGTAATTAAAAGTCATCGGGACTACAAGACGCTTACCATCTATCGTGGAGTGTTAGGAACAACTTTTGACGTCAGGTGAATGGCACAGTGAGAGTTGAGAAAGAGAGTTGTCCCAAAGGAAGTAGAAAAGTGAAAGATAAGACGAACTAAAGAAGTATAAAAGGACTAATTGAGTAGGTGATGCTTACCAAAGAATTTTAATACCAGAAGGGGTATGAGAAGAGTAAGTTCGGGATACTGAGATGAGTCAACTATAGACTGACCGATGTCTGCCGAGGATGTGTAAGTGTTGTTTGATATTGACGAGTTATATACCGTCAAGAAAAGATAATTGCGACGGTGGAGTTATGGGGTAGTTTTACCGACGCCTGGAATGATTTCCTCAAGTATGCAACGACAATCTCCTTAGACAACTAAGGGTATAGAGAATCGTGTTAGAGGTTACTTCTTGGCTGGTGAAGATCAAACTCCGGTCGAGTCTAGTAGTTTGGATCCGTGTCAAAAAGAATTAAGAAAGTAAGCGGAAGATGGTTGTTTTCCAATTAGGATTTTATTCAAGAAGACAAAGTAAGGAAAATACTTGGTACTTCACCCGGTTAATCATTTTGAACTGACAGAACACGTCCTTATGATTACGGGAAACAACAAAATAATCAGAGTAGCGCAGCGGAAGCCTGGTGGGTCCTAACCCACAGAGCAAAAAGCTCAAGGGTGTTGAGGGATGTCGTGTCGAGTTTAAGATGGTAACATTTGGTGAAATGCGTTTCGTTTAGAAGGAACGTGAAATAGGCTACGTGGAGTGACAAGAAATTTTGTAGAGGAACTATATCACCAACTAGATAGACAAGAAAATATGTGCACGCAGAAGTATAGAAAGAGAGTGGTACCCCATTATAGATCCAAGTGAAGCATGCCGACCTAGTCACATGTTGGCAGACCAGTAAATTTGGAATTTAATACCTAGCATGGTACTTTAGAATGAGTTTCTGGATGAAATGAGAAAGGTAGTAATGAAGTAATAAAGGTGTTGTGTAGGGCCTGCACTAACAAGCTCAAGGTGAGTAACTATCAAGTTGAATCGAATGACAAATAAGAAAAGGAAGCTACGGGAGTGTACTTACAGACCAGTACTCGTACTTATAGAAAACATAATCTCAAGAGTGGAGTTTAAGAGGAATTCTATCTCGGAACGGAGTCGAGTTGCGTTTTGAGTAAGAGGGATATTATAGGACACAATGCAATGTTAACAACTATTGCGTAGTGTGAGCAAATGACGGTGATGTGAGATCACCTTGTATCTAATACCGTCATCCCGGACATATTGTATGTCATTCAAGACCTTGAAAAATACGTGAGAAGCCTAAGGTTGAGCTAACAAAATATTAGATATCCATAAATATTATAATAATGCCAAGTGAATACCGATGATGACCACTAGATTGTGTCTACACTACTAGACCGGAAAAGGGTAAAGGGATGATTCCTTACCTGAGGAATAAGATGACTGAGTCATATTAAAAGACAAGTGAGTCGTGATACAAAGAGCATTAGGCACTTGGTGAAGTGCTGGCGGAGGTCCAAGACCTTTGGCCTGAGTGTGTAGTCAAGTAAACATAACGAAGGGAAGAAAGTTGACTAGGTTAACTTCTGTACGGTCATCAAAGGACCTGGAGGTGAGTTGCAAAATGTGACCACTTGAGGCTGTAAAGTGGGTTATAAGTGATTGATGGACTAGTAATCCTCACCCTATTGGAGAGTGTAACCCTAGTTTTCTACGGATTTAGTTAGAGGTATACTTACCAGACCAAAAGTTAGGACATCGGCTTAGAGAATCGGGCAATGAAGCCGGATGATACCGGTGAGATATCTAGTCACCACATTAGAACGTGATAGTAGGCACTTGTGAGGTCTGTACATGAAAAGATTTCAGAGTTAGTGGTTTTATAAAAAGCCGACGAGGCCACCTTGGATACTATGGGTAGTATGAGACATAACCTTTCAGAGACCTTTGTGGAGATAGTGTAATCTAGGGAGCGACGAGTTAGGGTTCGGCCCTATATCCGTGTTATTTGTCTGACTACTTGTTTATTTTCATTCTCGAGTGCTTAGTCGGAATGTGTGTTATTGGTGACCTTGATATGCGGTATACTTATATGTGGAAACGATGACTCTTGTGCGGTAACAAGTAGATACACTAGATTCGTACCTTGAGGGCTGACCTTATGACTGACGTACTTTAAGTTTCGGGGCAAAACTTATTCTAAGGGGGGATTGATGTAATACCCGGGAATATTTCTTCCGCCTATTTCAGAAACAAATCAGAACTCGACCGTTGTGACCTCTTTCCGGCGCTTAAATTCTTTTGTATGGATTCCGACATTTACGAGTCTTCTTTTAAGTTTCGGGACGAAACTTATTTTAAGGGGGTACTGATGTAATATCCGGAAACTTTAATTCCATTTATAATACCGAGTCAAATTGGATTTCGACTCGTGATCGTTTCGATAAAACCTAGGTTTCTCTACCGACACAAATTTGTATCATTTTATGTAAGTTTGACTCACATAAAATGATGGAGTTCCAAACCATAACCTAAGTCATGAGACTTTTGACGAGATCAGGACAATCTTTTGACGAGACCAAGACAAGACCATGACAAGGTTTGACGAGACCAAGACGAGGTCATGACGAGTTTTCACAAGGCCTTGACAAGCTCATAACAATCTCAGCCCACTCTTCTTTCCATGTTACAGCCCAACCCATCTATCCATGCTTTCCAAGCCTTACTTAAACTCAGGCCCGTTAATGCCCTCTGCCAGCCCAACAAGAAGAGCCGTTGTAGCATCCTTGGGAGCTTTCTCTTGCCTACGTGGAGCTGAGATGGACTAGGGGTATGTTGAATGAAACGACTCCTGAAATCACGCTTCCCTCTTGACCTTCCTTCCTTAATGAAACCGTAGCCTTAACTGCCTAATACAGCAGCTTTCACACGTCCACAATCGCAGCCCAGATCTCGCCCTCTTCTATACTGCGTATCTCCCTTCCGTCAATCATTTGGAACTCCTACCCAAGCCGGAACGAAAAAAACGTACACACAAGCCTCCCCTACAACCAGCGACAAACCTAGACGAAACCCGGACTGAGCACTCCTCTGCACGTCTCCATCTCCCGTCTAGCTGCAACGCACCGCTCGTCCTTGTCTTTCCTTCTGCAGTCTCGCTCACTTTTGTGTACAATCGACAACGAGAGAATCAATCCTTCTCATTCCGGCACCCTTCCTTTGCCCTGGCTACTGCACGCTACGCCGCCTCTGCAGGTGAGTGATGTTTGCCTGTTCCTCGTGTTCCTTCCCAGATTTGCAACAGCTACACACTACTACCTCTAGGGATCTAATTTGGTGCGCTTCACAACAGTAGTCGGACCTGTCCAGTGATGTCCACAGTCAAATAAGATTTCAGTATCTAGTAGGTAGCGCCTGTGGCTGTTGTTGTTACATTTCGAGCCATCTCTCCTCAAATCGGAGAAGCTGAATGCCCTCATCCAATGTCGACAGAAGGAAGAGCACCCGGTAAATTGGTGAATCTCCTCAGTCCTTCTCTTCATTTCTTTTCTGTTGGATACAAGCATTGACATGAAGGCATCTTGGTTGCCCATTATCTCGTGCAGCCAGCATCCGATCTCGCCCAGATCTCGCCCAGACATAGCAACGCTCTAACAGCCTGTTGATAGCCCTAGGAGTCTTCTTGCATCACTATTGAGTAAGTTACCCACCCTTAGTAGCTTGTAGTTATGTTATGTAGAGGAGATGGTAGTACTTAGTTTAAATCCTTTGATTTTATGGATGAAGAGTTAGGATGTATAGAGATTGTTGATGTTTATGAGGGTTGAGTCATGAGGTGTGTTGGTAGAGAGTAGCTGTTGAGTTGTATTGTCGGAAATGGAGAAAGAAGGACCTGCTGTAAATATATTTGTGTTTTCTTCAGTTTTGGGAGAGTTAGAAACTATCAATATTGTAGACTAATGTTAAGGAGTTATATTGAAGATCCACCGTTGAATATTTGATAGATGGTAGATGGATATATGTAGTTTACTGTGTCCAAATTTGAGAACAAATGAACGGTCGGATTAAAAGTTATAAGGTCCCAAAGTAGCGTAGTTGAGCTGTTGCAGTTTCTCAGTTTTCTATATTGGCGAGCAGCCAACTTTGTGACCAGATTTAGGTATGCTAAACTCATTCTTTTTGGCTGAATTTTGGATATGATATATTTGACATATTTTTGTAGAACATATTAAAATTTGAGAGGCATCCAGCGAGTGGTTTGGGATTTATGATTTTTCCAAGATTGAGTCGTAAGCAGTTTTTCTGTTGTGCTGAAATTCGGTTTTGGGAGATAGTTTTAAATAGGATTTTGATCTCCTTTGCAGCTAAATTTTGGATATATTATAGATAAGATTTTATATTAGAACATATCAAAATTTGGGATAAATCCAGCGAGTAGTTTAGGAGTTATGCTTTTTCAAAGTTAAGACAGTGTGTTGTTCGTTAGGTGTTGTAACCAACTTTAGAATTTTTTTTGTAGAAGTGATGCTTTAACAGTTTTAAGAAATTCTTTCTCCTACGAGTAGATAGGATATCATAGATGACCTAGGGAATTATTTCAGAATTTTTATAAGATTATTCGAATTTTATATTTGAAGCTGTAATTGGACTTTAGTGACTTTTCGGGAAATAGAAAATGAGTAGTTTTTCTAGTTGTTACCTAAAATCATCCTAGATAGTAGAATATGGTTAGTTAGCCTCAAATTATAATTTAAGTACATATTCCGAGTTTTTAGAAGTTTCGGGACCAGGGGTAAAATGGTCATTTACCTGTATAAGGGTATTTTGGTAATCTCTTGTTGATCGATTTTTTATATCTTAGAAGTTGGAGACTTCTAAGAAAGTGGGATACATTATTGATTCCCTTGTCTTGTATAACAGGCAATTGAGTTCCTACGGTTACATACCGAGTTGAGATTAAGAGAGTTGCGACTTGACTCAGGTAAGTCCTTTGGGCTTACTTAGCTGACTTCTAGATATGAGTGTCGATAATGATGGTGGTGTGTGAATGATATGTTTATAGTTATATTTTAGTAGTAATTATCTACCGACCTATACTTTGGCCTAAGAGTAACGGGCGGTGGCATTCTGCTCAGTTAGCCTGAGGGCGCTGGGGGTTTCTTTAGGGACTAGTCCACACTCGGTTTGTAGTGATGCTACCGGCGGAGGTAAGCTAGACCTACACCCAGTTGGATAAGGAACGGAGGTGAGAACTCTTAAGATTTCTCGTGCCACAACTGTAAAATGGAATAAGGTGACTCACTTAATGAACAGATAATAACCGGTTTGTGTACCAGCATGATGATTGTTTTATGTTATCTTGAGTGTGTTTGTGCTATCCTTATTTTGCTTATATTTGGATTGTTAGCTAACGGATTATCCGTGTTGTAGATTTGTAGAGATAGACAGTTGCAGAGTGATCCGGAACGGATGGTCAGCCGGGTCCACGTACTCATTAGATGGGGATGGGGGAGTCTCCCTTACAGCATGCATGTTAGGAGTATGTATATGTTTTGTAAGGCTGTCACATGTGTACATTCATACAGTAAAAATATTATGTTTTGAAATTGTTTTAAGTACATTTGTGCCTTGTTGTAAGATCCAAGTAATGTTGTTGTTAAACCAAGGTCGGGACCCATTGTGAGGTCCTAACTAGTAGCTCCCCGAGTTTCGAAACTTGGGGTGTTACAATATGGTATCAGAGGTCTGGGTTGGCAACAATGGCACTTGAAATCTTCTGAAAGACCGAATGTATAAAATAACTAGAACCCGAAAGGGGTCTAAATTTTTAAACCGGATTTAAGTATTTACACGCACGCATAGTCGGGTTGTTGGGTTAGTAGTACGTCGGACCACCATCGCTCTCCGTGGATCTCTGCAACTTGGATCGATAGGAGTTAGTATAGAGACTTTTTATGATGTTTCTCATTATATGTTATATACATGTAAATGCTTAGTTGTTAGTATCCTAAAGGATATTTTATATCCTTTAGTCATGTTATCACGAAGCGATTGTCGCCTCATGATAAATCAACTTCGGACTTGAAGAATCTCCAGCACGAGGCAATGGAATCGGACCTTGGATTGAGTATTATACTCGTGTAGGCCGTTTGGTGATCCTTACAAATCATCCAAAGAACAAGCGAACCAGTAAGTAAAAGTTGTGAAGATAATTGTTACCACAAGCATAATCAGATGAGGAAGAAATTCTTGAGTCAGTTCAGTTAGAAGGAATAGAAGGTCGTACAAGGAACTCGGGCACACGAGGCCGAGAGATGGCATTAGAAGAATCATACAAGAGACTACAAGAGTGCGGAGTAGTGATAACAATATTGGAGCGGGACAAGTAGAATTGGGTACGACCAAGATTGCGGAATCAAGGACATTACAATCGGAACGGATGCCCCATAGACCATTATGGACATAAGAAACCAGAAGAGACAAAGTGTCAATCCGGGTATGAGAATCTAAGGTGCACAGAATGAAGACCAACAATTGAGTGTAAAAGCGGAAAGGCAGACCCCACAAGTGGGGAGGTTTTTACCTCCTCAGAGATATAAGAAGTTTGAAAGAAATCGAGACGCCAATACCCAAAGAATGGAAGCCTTTAGCAGGGGCAACGGAGTTTCATGAAGGAGATATTACCACCAACATCAGTGAAGAAATGTGTATGGGAGAACGGCCTTGCTAGACTCGAGAGTCTAGGGTAACCCGAATAATCATGAGACCTAAGCCATCAACACAGACGGTCCCTGTAAAGAGACTACAATGGGGAGGTAATTAAAAGTCATCGGGACTACAAGACGCTTACCATCTATCGTGGAGTGTTAGGAACAACTTTTGACGTCAGGTGAATGGCACAGTGAGAGTTGAGAAAGAGAGTTGTCCCAAAGGAAGCAGAAAAGTGAAAGATAAGACGAACTAAAGAAGTATAAAAGGACTAATTGAGTAGGTGATGCTTACCAAAGAATTTTAATACCAGAAGGGGTATGAGAAGAGTAAGTTCGGGATACTGAGATGAGTCAACTATAGACTGACCGATGTCTGCTGAGGATGTGTAAGTGTTGTTTGATATTGACGAGTTATATACCGTCAAGAAAAGATAATTGCGACGGTGGAGTTATGGGGTAGTTTTACCGACGCCTGGAATGATTTCCTCAAGTATGCAACGACAATCTCCTTAGACAACTAAGGGTATAGAGAATCGTGTTAGAGGTTACTTCTTGGCTGGTGAAGATCAAACTCCGGTCGAGTCTAGTAGTTTGGATCCGTGTCAAAAAGAATTAAGAAAGTAAACGGAAGATGGTTGTTTTCCAATTAGGATTTTATTCAAGAAGACAAAGTAAGGAAAATACTTGGTACTTCACCCGGTTAATCATTTTGAACTGACAGAACACGTCCTTATGATTACGAGAAACAACAAAATAATCAGAGTAGCGCAGCGGAAGCCTGGTGGGTCCTAACCCACAGAGCAAAAAGCTCAAGGGTGTTGAGGGATGTCGTGTCGAGGTTAAGATGGTAATATTTGGTGAAATGCGTTTCGTTTAGAAGGAACGTGAAATAGGCTACGTGGAGTGACAAGAAATTTTTAGAGGAACTATATCACCAACTAGATAGACAAGAAAATATGTGCATGCAGAAGTATAGAAAGAGAGTGGTACCCCATTATAGATCCAAGTGAAGCATGCCGACCTAGTCACATGTTGGCAGACCAGTAAATTTGGAATTTAATACCTAGCATGGTACTTTAGAATGAGTTTCTGGATGAAATGGGAAAGGTAGTAATGAAGTAATAAAGGTGTTGTGTAGGGCCTGCACTAACAAGCTCAAGGTGAGTAACTATCAAGTTGAATCGAACAACAGATAAGAAAAGGAAGCTACGGGAGTGTACTTACAGACCAGTACTCGTACATATAGAAAACATAATCTCAAGAGTGGAGTTTAAGAGGAATTCTATCTCGGAACGGAGTCGAGTTGCGTTTTGAGTAAGAGGGATATTATAGGACACAATGCAATGTTAACAACTATTGCGTAGTGTGAGCAAATGACGGTGATGTGAGATCACCTTGTATCTAATACCGTCATCCCGGACATATTGTATGTCATTCAAGACCTTGAAAAATACGTGAGAAGCCTAAGGTTGAGCTAACAAAATATTAGATATCCATAAATATTATAATAATGCCAAGTGAATACCGATGATGACCACTAGATTGTGTCTACACTACTAGACCGGAAAAGGGTAAAGGGATGATTCCTTACCTGAGGAATAAGATGACTGAGTCATATTAAAAGACAAGTGAGTCGTGATACAAAGAGCATTAGGCACTTGGTGAAGTGCTGGCGGAGGTCCAAGACCTTTGGCCTGAGTGTGTAGTCAAGTAAACATAACGAAGGGAAGAAAGTTGACTAGGTTAACTTCTGTACGGTCATCAAAGGACCTGGAGGTGAGTTGCAAAATGTGACCACTTGAGGCTGTAAAGTGGGTTATAAGTGATTGATGGACTAGTAATCCTCACCCTATTGGAGAGTGTAACCCTAGTTTTCTACGGATTCAGTTAGAGGTATACTTACCAGACCAAAAGTTAGGACATCGGCTTAGAGAATCGGGCAATGAAGCCGGATGATACCGGTGAGATATCTAGTTACCACATTAGAACGTGGTAGTAGGCACTTGTGAGGTCTGTACATGAAAAGATTTCAGAGTTAGTGGTTTTATAAAAAGCCGACGAGGCCACCTTGGATACTATGGGTAGTATGAGACATAACCTTTCAGAGACCTTTGTGGAGATAGTGTAATCTAGGGAGCGACGAGTTAGGGTTGGGCCCTATATCCGTGTTATATTGTCTGACTACTTGTTTATTTTCATTCTCGAGTGCTTAGTCGGAATGTGTGTTATTGGTGACCTTGATATGCGGTATACTTATATGTGGAAACGATGACTCTTGTGCAGTAACAAGTAGATACACTAGATTCGTACCTTGAGGGCTGACCTTATGACTGACGTACTTTAAGTTTCGGGGCGAAACTTATTCTAAGGGGGGATTGATGTAATACCCGGGAATATTTCTTCCGGCTATTTCAGAAACAAATCAGAACTCGACCGTTGTGACCTCTTTCCGGCGCTTAAATTCTTTTGTATGGACTTCGACATTTACGAGTCTTCTTTTAAGTTTCGGGACGAAACTTATTTTAAGGGGGTACTGATGTAATATCCGGAAATTTTAATTCCATTTATAATACCGAGTCAAAATGGATTTCGACTCGTGATCGTTTCGATAAAACCTAGGATTCTCTACCGACACAAATTTGTATCATTTTATGTAAGTTTGACTCACATAAAATGATGGAGTTCCAAACCCTAACCTAAGTCATGAGACTTTTGACGAGATCAGGACAATCTTTTGACGAGACCAAGACAAGACCATGACAAGGTTTGACGAGACCAAGACGAGGTCATGACAAGGCCATGACGAGTTTTCACAAGGCCTTGACAAGCTCATAACAATCTCAGCCCACTCTTCTTTCCATGTTACAGCCCAACCCATCTATCCATGCTTTCCAAGCCTTACTTAAACTCAGGCCCGTTAATGCCCTCTGCCAGCCCAACAAGAAGAGCCGTTGTAGCATCCTTGGGAGCTTTCTCTTGCCTACGTGGAGCTGAGATGGACTAGGGGTATGTTGAATGAAACGACTCCTGAAATCACGCTTCCCTCTTGACCTTCCTTCCTTAATGAAACCGTAGCCTTAACTGCCTAATACAGCAGCTTTCACACGTCCACAATCGCAGCCCAGATCTCGCCCTCTTCTATACTGCGTATCTCCCTTCCGTCAATCATTTGGAACTCCTACCCAAGCCGGAACGAAACAAACGTACACACAAGCCTCCCCTACAACCAGCGACAAACCTAGACGAAACCCGGACTGAGCACTCCTCTGCACGTCTCCATCTCCCGTCTAGCTGCAACGCACCGCTCGTCCTTGTCTTTCCTTCTGCAGTCTCGCTCACTTTTGTGTACAATCGACAACGAGAGAATCAATCCTTCTCATTCCGGCACCCTTCCTTTGCCCTGGCTACTGCACGCTACGCCGCCTCTGCAGGTGAGTGATGTTTGCCTGTTCCTCGTGTTCCTTCCCAGATTTGCAACAGCTACACACTACTACCTCTAGGGATCTAATTTGGTGCGCTTCACAACAGTAGTCGGACCTGTCCAGTGATGTCCACAGTCAAATAAGATTTCAGTATCTAGTAGGTAGCGCCTGTGGCTGTTGTTGTTACATTTCGAGCCATCTCTCCTCAAATCGGAGAAGCTGAATGCCCTCATCCAATGTCGACAGAAGGAAGAGCACCCGGTAACTTGGTGAATCTCCTCAGTCCTTCTCTTCATTTCTTTTCAGTTGGATACAAGCATTGACATGAAGCCATCTTGGTTGCCCATTATCTCGTGCAGCCAGCATCCGATCTCGCCCAGATCTCGCCCAGACATAGCAACGCTCTAACAGCCTGTTGATAGCCCTAGGAGTCTTCTTGCATCATTGTTGAGTAAGTTACCCACCCTTAGTAGCTTGTAGTTATGTTATGTAGAGGAGATGGTAGTACTTAGTTTAAATCCTTTGATTTTATGGATGAAGAGTTAGGATGTATAAAGATTGTTGATGTTTATGAGGGTTGAGTCATGAGGTGTGTTGGTAGAGAGTAGCTGTTGAGTTGTATTGTCGGAAATGGAGAAAGAAGGACCTGCTGTAAATATATTTGTGTTTTCTTCAGTTTTGGGAGAGTTAGAAACTGTCAATATTGTAGACTAATGTTAAGGAGTTATATTGAAGATCCACCGTTGAATATTTGATAGATGGTAGATGGATATATGTAGTTTACTGTGTCCAAATTTGAGAACAAATGAACGGTCGGATTAAAAGTTATAAGGTCCCAAAGTAGCGTAGTTGAGCTGTTGCAGTTTCTCAGTTTTCTATATTGGCGAGCAGCCAACTTTGTGACCAGATTTAGGTATGCTAAACTCATTCTTTTTGGCTGAATTTTGGATATGATATAGTTGACATATTGTTGTAGAATATATTAAAATTTGAGAGGCATCCAGCGAGTGGTTTGGGATTTATGATTTTTCCAAGATTGAGTCGTTAGCAGTTTTTCTGTTGTGCTGAAATTCGGTTTTGGGAGATAGTTTTAAATAGGATTTTGATCTCCTTTGCAGCTAAATTTTGGATATATTATAGATAAGATTTTATATTAGAACATATCAAATTTTGGGATAAATCCAGCGACTAGTTTAAGAGTTATGATTTTTCAAAGTTAAGACAGTGTGTTGTTTGTTAGGTGTTGTAACCAAGTTTAGAATTTTTTTGTAGAAGTGATGCTTTAACAGTTTTAAGAAATTCTTTCTCCTACGAGTAGATAGGATATCATAGATGACCTAGGGAATTATTTCGGAATTTTTATAAGATTATTCGAATTTTATATTTGAAGCTGTAATTAGACTTTAGTGACTTTTCGGGAAATAGAAAATGAGTAGTTTTTCTAGTTGTTACCTAAAATCATCCTAGATAGTAGAATATGGTTAGTTAGCCTCAAATTATAATTTTAAGTACATATTCCGAGTTTTTAGAAGTTTCGGGACCAGGGTTAAAATGGTCATTTACCTGTATAAGGGTATTTTGGTAATCTCTTGTTGATCGATTTTTTATATCTTAGAAGTTGGAGACTTCTAAGAAAGTGGGATACATTATTGATTCCCTTGTCTTGTATAACAGGCAATTGAGTTCCTACGGTTACATACCGAGTTGAGATTAAGAGAGTTGCGACTTGACTCAGGTAAGTCCTTTGGGCTTACTTAGCTGACTTCTAGATATGAGTGTGGATAATGATGGTGGTGTGTGAATGATATGTTTATAGTTATATTTTAGTAGTAATTATCTACCGACCTATACTTTGGCCTAAGAGTAACGGGCGGTGGCATTCTGCTCAGTTAGCCTGAGGGCGCTGGGGGTTTCTTTAGGGACTAGTCCACACTCGGTTTGTAGTGATGCTACCGGCGGAGGTAAGCTAGACCTACACCCAGTTGGATAAGGAACGGAGGCGAGAACTCTTAAGATTTCTCGTGCCACAACTGTAAAATGGAATAAGGTGACTCACTTAATGAACAAATAATAACCGGTTTGTGTGCCAGCATGATGATTGTTTTATGTTATCTTGAGTGTGTTTGTGCTATCCTTATTTTGCTTATATTTGGATTTTTAGCTAACGGATTATCCGTGTTGTAGATTTGTAAAGACAGACAGTTGCAGAGTGATCCGGAACGGATGGTCAGCCGGGTCCACGTACTCATTAGATGGGGATGGGGGAGTCTCCCTTACAGCATGCATGTTAGGAGTATGTATATGTTTTGTAAGGCTGTCACATGTGTACATTCATACTGTAAAAATATTATGTTTTGAAATTGTTTTAAGTACATTTGTGCCTTGTTGTAAGATTCAAGTAATGTTGTTGTTAAACCAAGGTCGGGACCCATTGTGAGGTCCTAACTAGTAGCTCCCCGAGTTTCGAAACTTGGGGCGTTACACACCCTTTCATAAAAAATCTATAATTTCTAAGATATGCAATCTCATCATAAGAGAGTTTACCAAAATCCCCTCTTAAGGTAAAATGACTATTTTACCCCTGGTTTCGAAACTCCAGAATATTCAATAACCTAGTTCCAAACTCTCATTTGGAACCTATTTCCATAATCTAGCTCTCAGGAGATAGTTCGCTACAGATTTATAAGAGTTAAACACAAATCTAGATTTTCATAAAAAAGTCGCTAAGGTCCGACTTTGACTTAAGATATGAGGATCGAATAAAAATATAAAAATTTCGAAATAAATCTCTAGGTCAACTATGATATGTCATCTGCTCATAGAAGTAAAGATTTTCCAAAACTACCCAACCACAACTCCTACACAAATCTCCAAAGGTGGATACAAAATCCAGAAATTCTATACTTAGCCAATATTTTCTCTCCTAGAAAAACAGCCCAACTACTCTACTTTGGGACTTTATAATTTCTAATCCGACCGTCAATTCATTCTCATATTTTAACACAGTAACTACATATATCTATCTACAACATATCAAAATTTCAACGGTGGATGTTCAATCTATGGTATCGAAAGGTATCCTTAAATTCGGCAATTCCAAACGAAAAAAAACTAGAATATAACAACGGTGCAGAAGGTCTATAATTCGATTCCCCTTATCCACATAATTCAACCAAAATCTTACCCACAGGTCCTAGGTTCGATTCCTAGGGGTCACTTATACATTCACTGTCATATGAACTCTTCTCCCTAACATACTCTATAGTTACAGTAGGTATTGACCATGTACATAACTGCAACAAGGAGGGAGGAAGGTTGTCGTGAATGGCGTCAGTCGGTACCTCAGATAAGGTCCAATTGAGTTTACGCAGTGATGGGTATCGGTGGTGGCGCCGACACTCCAATAGTGGTCGGAAGGCTCGATTCTGTGTCTTGCTGCTGAAGCCACAGGCCAGGGTCGAGGCTGATGAAGGAATGTGAATAAAAGGTAGAAGAAGAAGGGGTTTGGCGCACCTCGTTTACGAATCCCGCCGGGGAAGAGTAGTCACGTTGTTGTAGAAAAGTGAGAAAACTCGGTCTGTGCTTGTGCTGGTACTGGCTTCAGTGAGACTCTTCCAAGGTTGCAGTCGTGGAGGTTCGGTGGCAACAACAACGAGGGCGTCGAGTTTGATGAGTCTAGTTTGAGGTTTAATAGGTTTATGGTAAGGTTGAAACTCAGTCTGCACGTTGGAGGAGAGCGCCGCTTAGGGTTCTTGGGTTAGACGAGGATCGATTGCAAGAGGAAGGGAGGAGATCTGCAGCACGTAACTCTCCTATCGAAGGCAAGGATACACGTTACGTTGAGGAAGATCCGGTCAAGGGAGATATCGTAACTGCTGAAATTCTGGGAGTTGAGGTGGACCCATCTGTTGTGAAGTGGAGGCATCTCCTACGTATAGAGGAAGGCCGCTGGGCGTTTGGGCTTCTCCGCAACAGGGCCCAGAAGGCATGCAGGTACAACAACCTTGTGTAGGAAGAGTTTAGCCTGCCAACACTTGGATTGGACCTGGTCTGGGCCTCGTCAAGGCCTTGTCTAATGGCTTTGTCATGCTTGTCATGAGTTGTCAAAAAGGTTACTTAAACTAGTTTTGTAAGAATAACTATAATGAGATTGTTATGATTTTGTGTGAGTAGACACATTCCTAAAATCACATAACATGAAGAAATTTTATGTTGACTCGGAATTAAATGGATATAAAATTTTCGGATGTGACATCAGTACCCCCTTAAAATAAGTTTCGTCCCGAAACTTAGAATAAGGTATCTAATCAAAAGACTTCCCTAAATAGAAGTGTATTACTTGGTCTCACATTTTTTTAATCTCGATTTCTAACATGCAAAACTACTCAATCATCATAATCACACAACACATAAAAAACACAATCACTCAAGCCAATGTATAGTCACAAAAGTAACACAAACAATACCCAAGCCCTAACTCGCCGGTACATCAGTAGCGGCTAATTCCGTAAAGAACTCGGGATAACTACGTTTAATGCTCTCATCTGTCTCCCAAGTGGCCTCATCGGCTCCTTGTCTAGACCACTGGATCCTCAACATCAGTATCTCCTTGGACCGCAGGCGTCTAGGACTACGCTCTAGGGCAGCTACTGGATACTCCACAAACGTGTGATATGGCTCCAATATCAGGTCCTAATGGCTGATGACGTACCTCGGATCCAGAATGTACTCCCTTAGCTGAGACACATGGAAGACCGGATGGACACCCTCTAGTCTCAGCTTTCCCTTAATGCCGAATCGCCATACGCCTCTCGTCGGTGACACTCTCAACCACACCTGTGCACCTACTCTAAACTCCAAAGGTCGACGCCTCTTGTCTGCATAGGATTTCTGACGACTCTGAGCTACTAACATCCGCTCTCGGATCAGGGCAATCCGAGCGATGTTGTCCTGAATCTGGTTTGGAGCCACTCCATCAGCTCTGCTAGGCTCATCTCAGCATAATGGTGTGCGACATCTCCGCCCATACAAAGCCTCATAAGAGGTCATCCCAATAGATGCGTGCCAACTTTTATTATATGAAAACTCTATCAATGGGAGATGATTTGGCCATACTTGTCCCCAATCCAGTACTCAGGCCCGTAGCATGTCCTCTAACGTCTGGATGGTCCTCTCATACTGATCGTCAGTCTGTGGGTGGTAAGCAGTAGTAAAGTGGATACTCGTTCCGAAAGCAGTAGCACTTGTTGCCAAAATCTCGAGGTGAAATATCCGTCTCTTCCGGAAACGATAGTCCTCGGTACCCCATGGAGTCTCACAATATGTCTGGTGAACTCCTCAACTAGACGACTTACCGGCCACATTTCCTTAATCGGAATGAAACGTGCGGTCTTCGTCAGACAGTCTACCACTACCCAAATAGCATCAAAACCTCTTTTTTGAGTCTCAATCCCGTGACGAAATCCATAGAGATGTCCTCCCACTTCCATTGTGGTATTTGCAGTGGGTGGAGCTCTCCTCCGGACCTACGATGCTCAATCTTGACATGCTGGTAGGTCGCACACTGAGCTATATACCGAGCCACGTCGGGCTTCAAAACACCCCACCATAAGGAACGTCTCACATCCTTGTACATCTTGCTCACTCCTAGATGTACTGAGTATGGGGTCGCATGGGCCTCACCCAATATCCGTTGTCTCAACTCATTGTCTGATGGTACAAAAATACGGTCCTGATGTCTCATCACTCCATCAACACTAATAGTGAACTGAGGTGCCTCATCTCGAGACATCTTGTCTCGGATCCTGATTAAAGTCGGACAGGTCTTCTACTTCTCTCGGATCTCACCCAACAGATCAGGATGTAACTCTAAGGTAGCCAGCTAATGGACTGTATTTGGAAACTGAATCTCTACCTCTAACCAAGGCAATTCCCTCTACAACTGCGGATGTACTATCAACCGGACTATCACCTTCTCCCGAGGCGTCTTCCGACTAAAAGTATCAGCAACTACATTCGCCTTTCCGGGGTGGTAGAGAATCTCAAGGTCGAAATCCTTGATCAACTCTAGCCACCTTCTCTGGCGGTTATTCAACTCCCGCTAAGTGAATATATATATTTCAGACACTTGTGGTTTGTAAAGATCTGACATGTCGCCCCATAGAGATAGTGACGCCAGATCTTAAGGGTATGGAATACTACAACTAACTCTAGGTCGTGTGTGGGGTAGTTCTCGTCATATGTCTTCAGCTGCCGAGACGCATAAGCTATGACCTTACCCCTCTGCATCAAGACACACCCCAAGCCTAGCTTAGATGCGTCACTGTATACCACAAAGTCATCTTTACCCTCAGGATGTGCTAAAATTGGAGCAGACGTTAATTCTTCGGAGGTTGCCAAGAAGGCACTGACTCGATCTTCTCCGGATCGACCTTAATCCCCTCAGCAGTCACTACATGGCCTAGGAAGGCCACCTCTGGCATTCATAACTAGCACTTGGACAGCTTAGCATAAAGCTGGCTATCCTGCAGAATCTGTAACACTATCCTCAAGTGTCCAGCATGCTCCTCTCAACTCCTAGAGCAAACTAGAATATCGTCAATGAAGACCACTACAAACTGGTCTAAGAAGTCGATGAAAATACTGTTCATCAACTCCATGAACACTGATGGTGCATTAGTGACCCGAATTGCATCACTACAAACTCATAATGGCCATACCTAGTCCGGAATGCCGTCTTAGGTATGTCCTGATCTCTCACCCTCAGTTGGTGATAACCCGACATCAAGTCGATCCTCGAAAACGCAGACGCTCCATGCAAGTGGTCCAACAGATCATCTATGCAAGGCAGTGGATGCTTGTTCTTGATGGTGACCTTGTTCAACTCTTTGTAATTGATGCATAGCCTCATCGATCATCCTTCTTCCTCACAAATAATACTGGCACTCCCTAAAGGGATACACTAGGGCGTATGAAGCCCTTCTCAGCCAGTTCCTCCAACTGCTTCTTCAGCTCAAGCAACTCTATCGGTGTCATGCGGTATGTGGCCTTCGAGATCGGTCTCGTGCCCGGCTCTAACTCAATGCTAAAGTCAATGTTCCTTTGTGGGGGTAACCCTGGCAGGTCGTCACTACATACCTTTGCAAACTCACATGCAACTGGTATCTCCTCTACTGTCAAACTCTTGCGTTCCTTCATGGCATAACACCAAAAGGCCTCGCAACCATGTGTTATTAGTCTCGCTACTCTCACTACTCTAATAACGATACCGGACTTTCCGAGGTCCCAACCTCGAAATATCTCTCTATGACCCTCCTCAGTGGCGACAGTCACGGTCCTCCTGCCAATTTCTAATATCGCTCCATGTCTCTTCATCCAATATATCCCTAAGGTCACGTTCTTATGTGCTAAGGGCATGACTTGGAAGTTCACCAGTCAATCCCGATCTCCCAAATGAATTGGGCAATCATAAATCTCTCGGGTCCCTCTGACCTTACTTCCATCAGTTAATCCTATCACAAATGGTATCCCCTCTACAGTAGCTAAGGAAAACCTATCTACGCATGCATCAGATATAAAGGAGTGTGTAGCACCCATATCAAACAGAACTCGTACGGGTAAGTCATGAATCGAGATAGTGCATGTGGTCGTCGGTGCTTGTGGTTGATCAATACTCCTCAACTCAAACACTCGCGCCGGGGCTCCACTGGTATCAGCTGCACCACCACGTCCCCTGCCACGACCGGATCCCAGCATAGAGCTCTGTGAGAAAGAATATCCTACAGCCCGATACTGCTGCTTCTGACTTGGAGCTCGGTACTGCTGCTGCTGACTCGGAGCTCGGTACTGTGGCGGCCCTTGTCCACTCCCTGATATACCTGCAGGGGAAGAACCCTACTGAGATGGAGCCTTGTCCTGGCGGCAAAATACAGCTCTATGTCTACACTTGCCGCACTGAAAGCAGGTAACTGGCGGCTTCATGCAATTCAATCGGATGTGTTCATAGCCACTACAGTTATGACACTGTGAACCCTCAACTGGATTTGAACTGTTGCGGTGTTACTATGTCGTCCCTGAGTTTGTCCTCGCCCATAACCAGATACTCCCATACTACCACTAGCATATCATGTCCTCTGCCACTTATCCGGCCTATCTGACTGAGCAGCTCTCCTAGGGCCTGGTCTGTCTCTCTCGTAGGCAGAAGTTATGTCTTGATAATCTGCAAGAAACTTGTTACGCTAGAAATGTATAGCACAAAAGTCTTACAATTTATAACTCGATATAATTTCCTAACTCCTAGCGAATACAGTGTATGGGTCGTTTTGTAGCAAGAATAGTATTCCGAGGTCGAACACGAAGACTAAGGTGAAATCAAATCAAACAAGTGATCATGGATAGTGCAAATCTAGTCTAAGAAAAGAGAAAGAAATAAAGAAATCAAAATCATGATATTTTTTGTTTGGTTTTTGTGGTGATCAAACAAAGATCACAAGTCATGCAAGTTTACCAATCAATCAAACAACACAAGAACAAGATATGTAATCAAAGAGAGAAAAGCAGATTCTAGGGGTTAGGACTTCCGGTTATGGCATTGGACTCAAGCTTCTAATCAACCTTGGAAAAGCTACGGTATGTTGGGAAAGGGTGTTTCTCCAATGGGATCAATCACCGGATAGGTCTCATGGTCCACTAACCCCTCATCTAAGGTCCCATTACCGGGTAAATCTCTAGGAGCCTAAAGTTGGAAATTCTACACAAACCGGATTGCTATCTAGGGGTCAAACCTCTCCTTACCGGGTAAGTCTCGGGAAGGCAAGTCTTAAGCAGCAATCCTAGCACACTCAGTCCAATAGCGGCTTGTGAGGCTGACTACTACCTAGAGTTCATCATCTTTGGTATCTAAGATCGAGAATTACCGGGTAAGTCTCTTCCCTTACTTAGTTTGCTAGCATTAGGTCGCCCTAGGCTAGATTATGCTTAACAAAACTAGGATTTCAATAATCTAACATCCTAACATTCAGATTCATCAATACAAGCACAATAGAACAAACCACGGGTTGATCATACAGAACCACGGTCGAGATTTTAGATGAACAGGTCGTGGTTTCCATCAAGGATAGGTTTCGAGCAAGCAAATCATCCAAAGGTACATTCAAGTCTATTCTATCATAGTCCAAGCCATAACCATCATTCCATCACCCTAGAATCACAACTATTTAGCCAACAACATGTATTTTAAGATCCAAACTCAACATGTAAGCATTCATGGCTTCCATAGCAAAAAAATGAAATAAGAGTGAAAAGAATCAAGTAATCTTATATGAATATGAGATTAAACAAGACTTACAACCCTTCAAACACAGCTCCAAAACGTTCCTTACAATGCTTTCAAAAGTTCTTCAACAAAAATCACTAAAAACCACTCAAAGGTTTACTCTAAATCTAAGTTTTGATGTTGTTCTTCTTCTTCCCCAAAATGAGAGTGTTTTTTTCTTTTCCAAGTCTATCCACAATGGAATGAGAGAGAATGAGAGAGAGTATGTGTGAGAGTGTCCACTAGCCAGCCTGCAGGACCACCTCTTTCCTCCACCAATGAGCAAGGGTCGGACAAAGAGATCGTGGGACAAGTGTCACAGCTGTCCAGAAGAAACCACGGCTAAAACCACGGTCGAGATTTTCCTCTGGGTCGTGATTCTCACCAGAAACTCTCCTTGGATTACCAAGTCATGAGTTGGTGCAAGGTATGCACCAACAAGGTCCTATGTGTTCTTCTTTGCTCCTAGCTTGCTCCTTAATGAGTCCGGAAGTGTGCCATCACGAGGAATGATCCTCGAATGTGTCGATTAAGTCCAAGAGCTCCCCAAAATACCTACAAAAAACCGACAAGAGCTCGTGTAGATGTCTATTTCAACAATGTGGATGAATTAAGCATAAACGCCACGAACTAATACCAAACCATGCATGAATAACGGGAAAAACTATCTAAATGAATGCCTAAACTAACATCATAAATCATGTCATCAAAACTCACAACGAAATCCTTCCAGATATGAACAAGTGCTCTCTCTTAACCTCTGGGAGAAGAGGTATATGTGTTGCTCTTCCGGAGGTGCATCTGGACCAAGTAGTGTCAACTCCTTCTGAAACTTCTTGACTGCCTCAACAACAGGTATATCCTCAAATCCCGCCTCAATGAAGTCCTGAAATCTCTCTCTCCTCAACGAGGCAGGGCAGTACCTCTCTCTACTAATGCTCTTCATCTGATCCCAACTGGTGACTCAGCTACGAATGGTCCTCCACTAGTAATGTGACTGCTCTCTGAACAAGGTCTGTACTAACTCCACCTGTCGATCCTCTGGGAAACGTATAGACTCTAGTGCAATCTCCACGTGCCCTATCCAATGCTCCACTTCCAACCCTATCTCCCCATCAAATGAGGGGACCTTAAAGATGTTGAAAGCCTTCAACCACTCATCCGGTCTCGGTGCTCTACACTCAACATGAGCCCTATCAACCTCAGCTCTTCTCTCAGGCACAACTGGCGCCTGAGTCACTCTCTGTGACACCTGAGCTGACCTAGCCGGTACTGGCGGTACCGGGGTAAGTACCTCTGTCCTCGCAGCTTCCTCCATATGCTAGATGTACGCTCTGTACTCTCTGTACTCAGATGCCCCTAAAGAGACGCGTCCTGATCCAGTCGAACGTGCTCCTTGTGCTCCAGACCTAGCAACGGTCTCATTCCCAACCACGGGAACCATACTCTCAGCCACCTCTTCCACTCCAGCATCAGGCATGCTCGCTGCTGGTGGATCCTCTCAAGGAGCTCGACCCCGACCTCTCACCAATGGAGGCCTACCTTCACGGCCACGTCCTTTAACCACAGGAGTCCTATCACCTCTACCCTGTCCAGCTGGAGAGGTGGACGATCTCTACCTCGACCAGTAGCTGGTGTAGCCCTAGTACGTGCCATCTGCACGAGTGATAACAACTACAGTTATAATCTAGCTAATAAGTCAAAAGAGAGCAAAAATCTAAAATCCATACTAAGCATATTGAGATCCGCGGTAGTAGTGGTGGTCATCCGTACTTTCTATCCCAACCACACTATGCATGCATTTTGAAAACCAAAAGTTCCTTTGGAAAAACTCATATCCCTTTTTGGGTTCTGCTTATTTACTTATTCGGCCTTTTAGAAGATTTCAAGTGCCATTGTTGACAACCTGGCTCTGATACCATGTTGTAACACCCCGAATTCTCAAAACTCGGAACGCTACTGGTTAGGACCTCACAATGGGTCCCGACCTCAGTTTGACAACAACGTTACTAGGATCTTACAACAAGACACAAATAAAGGAAACCAAAATTCATAAAGCGATGGTGTAAAATGAAATGAATGTAACACAACGTCTAACAGCCAACAATACTTAAGAAATAAAAGTCTACTGTCATCATGCTATAAAAGAACCATCAATGTAAAGCCCAACCCCTTTCTAGGGAGTACGGAGACCCGGCTGTCCACTACTTCCGGATCACTCAGCTGCTACTCTAACCTGTGGTAATTCTAAACAACAACATAAATCAACCGTTAGCTAGCTGTCTAAACGTTAGGTAAATGAGAATAGCACACACACATACAATAGCAAAACTAAACACATATCATGCTTTCAGAGAAATCCATATTTTTATCTTTATTTAGGTCATTCACTCTTACTAATGATACTTATTTTGTGACACGAGGGATTCTCAATCCTCACCTCCGCCTCGTGTAACCATCAGGAATGGATCCGATGCACCTCACCATGTACCTATATGGTTTGGGTATAGAGAACCTCCCAGTCTCCTGTCAGAGCTGGGCAGTGATGTCACCGCCCGTTATACATACACTTGGCCCATAAAATAATAAAGATCGTCCTAGGTATGTTATAATTATTAAACAATCAACACACCACTATCATCATTCAGCTAACATCTAGAAACCAGCTAAGTAAGTCGCAAGGACTTACCTGAATCCAAAACTCAACTCTCTTAATCTCAACTCGGTCTACAACCATAGAAACTCAATCGCTTGTCATAAGAGGCAAGTGGATCAATAATGTATCCCACTTTCTTAGAAATCTATAATTTCTAAGATATACAATTTCATCATAAGAGAGTTTACTAAAATCCCCTCTTAAGGTAAAATGACTATTTTACCCCTGGTTCTAAAACTCCAGAATATTCTATAACCTAGTTTCAAACTCTCCTTTGGAACCTATTTCCATAATCTAGCTCTCAAGAGATAGTTCGCTACAGATTTATAAGAGTTAAACACAAATCTAGATTTTCATAAAAAAGTCGCTAAGGTCCGACTTTGACTTAAGATATGAGGATCGAAAAAAATATATAAATTCCGAAATAAACCTCTAGGTCATCTACGATATGTCATCTGCTCATAGAAGTAAAGATTTTCCAAAACTACCCAACCATAACTCCTACACAAATCTCCAAAGTTGGATACAAAATCCAGAAATTCTATACTTAGCCAATATTTTCTCTGTTGGAAAAACAGCCCAACTACTCTACTTTGGGACTTTATAATTTCTAATCCGACCGTTAATTCATTCTCAAAGTTTAACACAGTAAACTACATATATTTATCTACAACATATCAAAATTTCAACAGTGGATGTTCAATCTATGTTATCGAATGGTATCCTCAAATTCTGCAATTCCAAACAAAAAAAAAACTGGAATATAACAAAGGTGCAGAAGGTCTCTAATTCGATTCCCTTTATCCACATAATTCAACCAAAATCTTACCCACAAGTCCTAGGTTCCATTCCTAGGGGTCACCTATACATTCACTGTCATATGAACTCTTCTCCCTAACATACTCTATAGTTACAGTAGGTATTGACCATGTACTTGACTGCAGCAAGGAGAGAGGAAGGTTGTCGTGAATAGTGTCGGTCGGTACCTCAGACAAGGTCCATATGAGTTTACTCGATGATGGGTATCGGTGGTGGCGCTGGCACTCCAACAGTGGTCGGAAGGCTCGATTCCGAAGCCACAAGTTAGGGTCGAGGTTGATGAAGGAATGTGAATAAAAGGTAGGAGAAGAAGAGGATTGGCTCACCTCGTTTACAAATCCCGCCGGGGAAGAGCAGTCACGTTGTTGCGGAAAAGTGAGAAGACTCGGTTTGTGCTTGTCCTTGTACTGGCTTCGGTGAGACTCTTCCAAGGTTGCAATCGTGGAGGTTCGGTGGCAACAACAGCAAGGGCGTGGAGTCTGATGAGTCTACCTTGAGGTGTAATAGGTTTATGGTAAGGTTGAAAGTCAGTCTGCACGTTGGAGGAGAGCGCCACTTAAGGTTCCTGGGTTAGACGAGGATAGGTTGCAAGAGGAAGGGAGGATATCTGCAGCACGTAACTCTCCTATCGAAGGCAAGGATACACGTTACGTTGAGGAAGATCCGGTCAAGGGAGATATCGTAAATGCTGAAATTCCGGGTGCTGAGGTTGACCCATCTGTTGTGAAGTGGAGGCATCTCCTGCGTATAGAGGAAGGCCGTTGGGCATTTGGGCTTCTCCACAACAGGGCCCAAAAGGTATGCAGGTACAATAGCCTTGTGTAGGAAGAGGATAGCCTGTCAACACTTGAATTGGGCCTGGTCTGGGCCTCGTCAAGGCCTTGTCTAATGGTTTTGTTATGCTTGTCATGAGTTGTCAAAAAGGTTACTTAAACTAGTTTTGTAAGAATAACTATAATGAAAATTTTATGATTTTGTGTGAGTAGACACATTCCTAAAATCACATAACATGAAGAAATTTTATGTTGACTCGAAATTAAACGGAAATAAAATTTTTGGATATTACAATTATTACTAAATTGGATTCGGGATGTGTTACGAAATATTAATACTGGGGAAAAAGACTTGGTGAACAAACTTGGGGAAGCTCAATTTGCGACTAGGTGCATGAAATTTGATTAGATACTAGAATATAAGAGATCTATTCATCGTGAGTTTGAAAAAGGTTTAGAACGAGAAGAGTTGTTATGATAAAAAAAAATTATGGCACGATAGATGTGTTAGAATGTCAAAAATACAAAGTTTTCCCACATCTCTAAATCCTGATACAATCTTGTCATTTACGTGACATCCTTTTTGTAAGGTTGTATTGGAAATGAAATAAAGGTTTCGATGAAGAAATTACATTGCTATCAGAAACCAAATTAATTTATTTTCAATTAAAGAATGAATTATAAAAAAAATAGATTAAATTTGAACATCATTTATGTATTAAAATTTATTGAAAGGTTTAATGAAATAAAGGTTTTTACTCGATGATGGGTATCGGTGGTGGCGCCGGCACTCCAACAGTGGTCAGAAGGCTCGATTATGTGTCTTGCTGTCGAAGCCACAGGTTAGGGTCAAGGCTGATGAAGGAATGTGAATAAAAGGTAGGAGAAGAAGGCGTTTGGCTCACCTCGTTTACAAATCCCGCCGGGGAAGAGCAGTCACGTTGTTGTAGAAAAGTGAGAAGACTCGGTTTGTGCTTGTGCTTGTACTGGCTTCGGTGAGACTCTTCCAAGGTTGCAGTCGTGGATGTTCGGTGGCAACAACAGCAAGGGCGCCGAGTCTGATGAGTCTAGCTTGAGGTGTAATAGGTTTATAGTAAGGTTGAAACTTAGTCTGCACGTTGGAGGAGAGCGCCGCTTAAGGTTCCTGGGTTAGACGAGGATCGGTTGCAAGAGGAAGGGAGGAGATCTGCAACACGTAACTCTCCTATCGAAGGCAAGGATACAGGTTACGTTGAGGAAGATCCGGTCAAGGGAGATATCGTAAATGTTGAAATTCCGGGTGCTGAGGTTGACCCATCTGTTGTGAAGTGGAGGCATCTCCTGCGTTTAGAGGAAGGCCGTTGGGCGTTTGGGCTTCTCCACAACAGGGCCCAGAAGGCATGCGGGTACAATAGCCTTGTATAGGAAGAGGATAGCCTGCCAACACTTGGATTGGGCCTGGTCTGGGCCTCGTCAAGGCCTTGTCTAATGGTTTTGTCATGCTTGTCATGAGTTGTCAAAAAGGTTACTTAAACTAGTTTTGTAAGAATAACTATAATGAAATTTTTATGATTTTGTGTGAGTAGACACATTCCTAAAATCACATAACATGAAGAAATATTATGTTGACTCGGAATTAAACGTAAATAAAATTTTTGGATATTACAATTATTACTAAATTGGATTCGGGATGTGTTGCGAAATATTGATATTGGGGAAAAAGACTTGGTGAACAAACTTGGGGAAGCTCAATTTGCGACTAGGTGCATGAAATTTGATTAGATGCTAGAACATAAGAGATCTATTCATCGTGAGTTTGAAAAAGGTTTAGAACGAGAAGAGTTGTTATGATAAAAAAAAAATCATGGCACGATAGATGTGTTAGAATGTCAAAAATACAAAGTTTTCCCACACCTCTAAATCCTGATACAATCTTGTCATTTACGTGGCATTCATTTTTGTAAGGTTGTATTGGAAATGAAATAAAGGTTACATTGCTATCAGAAACCAAATTAATTTATTTTCAATTAAAGAATGAATTAAAAAAATAGGATTAAATTTGAACATCGTTTATGTATTAAACTTTGTTGAAAGGTTTAATGAAGTAAGTGTATAGTTTTTAGATAGAAATCAAAAGTAGTCCCGGCGGGGCTCGAACCCGCGACCTTCGGCTCATAAGAGCAACGCTCTAACCAACTGAGCTACAGGGCTTTCTTGTTATTTTATTTACAAATGTCAAAGGTAGAATGAAGTGGATGTCATATTGAGAACCCTGTAGAATTCTCTTCGAAAAATTTGGGATTTCTTAATTAAAAGTTGTTTATTAGGTGTAGCAAAAAGAAACATTCGTTTTGCTTTCAGACAACTTGGCTCACTGACACAAGTCTTTCTTCCCATCAGAGTTGTTGATTGTGTAATTTAGAGTTTAATTATGGTCTTTTGTCCCTTAAACAGTGTTACTAACTTGGATTCGAATATGTTTCACAATATTTATTTTGAAAATGAGACTTGGTGAACATAGTTAGGGAGGTTAATCGGCAATGAGGTACATAAAATTTGATCGGATGTTAGAACATAAAAGATATATTCATCATGAGTTTGAAAGAGGTTTTGGAATAAGAACAATTGGTATGGTCCAAAAATTCATTGTGTAGTGGATGTGTTAGAAAACCAAGAATAAAAATTTTCCATGGTTAAATCGTGATACAATCTTGTAATTTAGACTGAATCTTTTGAGTTAAGTTTGCATTGGAATTGAGATAAAGGTTATATTCGAGAAGTTACATATGCTATCGAAAACCAAAGTAACTTGATTTCAATAAAATCTCTTGCTTCAATGAATAATGAGTTAAAAAAAAATATTGGATTAAATTTGAATACCTTGGTACGAAACTTCTTCAAAAGTGATTTGAAATTTCTATACAAAACCACAAGTAGTTTCAGCGGAGCTCGAACCCATGAGCTTTGAATCATAAGGCCAACAATGTAACCAATTGAGCTATGGGAATTTCTTGTTATTCACAAATAAGGAATGTAGAATGAAGTGGGTTGATGTCATGTTGAGCCACTCTGTAGGGTTCTCTTTGAAAAATCGATATTGCTTAGTTTTGAGTCCTTTATTAAGTGTGACAAGATGACACATTTGTTTTGGTTTGAATCTTTTTGCTTCTCTCACCGAGATATTTTTCCCCTTGTTTAGAGTTATTGGTTGCGTAACTTAGAGTTAGTTATGTTATTTTGTCCCTTAAATTTTTACTATCAATTTGGATTCAGGATGTTTTCATAATATTTATAATGGGAGTCGATAACTAGTGAACAAATATAGGGAAGCTCAATCTATGACTAGGTACATGAAATTTGATCAGATGTTAGAACATAAAATATCTATTTATCGTGAGTTGGAAAGAAGTTTGGAACAAGAATAGTTGTTAAGATCCAAAAATTCACGGATGAATGTGTTAGAATGTCAAGAACGCAAAGTTTGTCCATGTTACAAATCATGATACAATATCGTAATTTAGGTGGGATCCTGATAATAAAGGCTGTATTGTGATCGAAATAAAGTTTAGTTGGAAAATTTACATTGCTATAAAAATACAACTATTCGATAAGTGGTTCGTAATATCCATTTTAGCAAAAAGTTAAGATCCGATAAACGAACTTGTGGGTGTTTAGTCTATGATTAGGTACACAATTTTGATCAGGGGTAAGGATATGAAATAGTTAGTCAACATGAGTTCGAAAATGTTTTTTTTAAACAAGAATGGATGTTATGGTTCTACAAAATGAGAGTGTAATGGTTGTGTTACTATATTAAAACACAACGTTTTTCCATGTTGCTAACATTGTGTTACAAAGTTGAAACACAACATTCTAAAAAAAGATGGTGCAGTGGTTGTGTTACAATGTGAATAGTAATATAAATACATTTGTAAAAAATTATACGACGTGTATGGTATGAATAGTCCCGGGAGCTATCAACTGCAGTGTTGAGGCTTTCCTAGTAGTTTATCAAGTTCCCAAAGGGGATGAACATTACCCTCTCGATGTTTTTTACTAAAGTGTACAAGCCGGACTTATGGAAAAAGTCCAGCTTACTGTGTTATGTAATTTTTTATATAATATAATATTTAATATTGTGGTGATGTTCATGGAGCCTATGTTACATGATATTCTTGGTTTGATTCAAGGGAGCTTCATCATTAGGGTTATCCAAGATAATATTACGTTGGCTTAAGAGGTATTCCACACAATGTTGAAGAAGAATTCAAAGAATTGTTGGATCCTCTTAAAGCTAGTTCTTAAGAAAGCTCGTAAGAGTCTTATGTGGAACTTTGTGGAAGACACCTTGAGGGAAGTTGATATCCGGAGGATTGGATACGCTGAATGTAAAACGTATGCTGCAATTTTTAACAGAAATAAAAGCTCATACATAACAAATCTAGAGCGACCAGTTCTAAGAACATATTGAGAACACAATGATTTGTTTACGAGGTTTTGTTCAAGTCCTATGTTCCCGGGATCTCAAGAAGATTCAATCCACTATTGGTTCAAAAACCAAAACCAAACCTACAATAGATTACAAGAGTAAGGATACTCAGAAAACCAAACAAAACAAACACTACAAAAAATAATTCAATTAGCCACGCTTGTTGGCGACGACAAAGGGTTTTGCGTCGCCGTTGGTCTGTTTGCGACGGAAAGCGACGACAACATCAACGTGACAGAAGATACCAATATATTGCGTCGGTGGTATGGGCCGTCACTAATAGTCATGTAATTGGCGTCGGCTAATCTTTTCCGTGATTGATAAAAGGGATCATTGACGACGACTTTATGTCGTCGACGCCAAAAACCAAATTATTTTGTGCCATATGAAAATATTAGGGTAAAAAATTTTTTTTAAAAATAATATAAATAATTTTATTTTTCTTAAAAATAATTAAAATTCATCCCCAAATTTTATTCCCGCAGAAAACTAGGTTTCCCTCTTGCACCCCTTTTGTTCGACGTTTTCCACTCTTGTACTCTTCGATTCTCAAACTATCTCTTCTAGCTTCTCTCAACTCTCTGACTCTCAAGTCTGGATCTCTCAAAATCTTAGTCTGGATCTAACACGCACCCACTCACATCGTTGATTACTCTGACGGCCTACTCGTAGGTAATTTTGCTAAACCTAAGTCTAGATCTCTCAACCTCTTATAGTGAAACAAACAACGTGACGGATCACCTAGCAACTCGATTTTTAGTTACAACATCGAGTATTTCTCATTGTGTGGCCCGACAACCGATATATTTTAATTTTACGGGATGATATAAGGAAGTTGGGTTCTCCTCTACAAGAACTACTTTAACCTCTTTGTATTAATGAATAAAGCACATTAAAAATACGAAGAGGGCTCAATCTCTTTATAACAAAAAGGGTAAAAAAAAAATAAAGGTAATAAGTGGGGTTATTCATATTACCGATCAGATCAGACTTGAATTGTATATTTAGGTATGTATCAGTCCGTCAAGTTTTGAAAGGCCAAAAAACCCAAAAATATTTATAAAAAGAACTTTGTCCAAACAATACAAGACTTGAATATCCGATATAAGTTCAAATTAAGTCCAATAAAAACTTTTCGGTCGAGGTCCGGGCGAATAAAAGACAATAGTAACTACTAATTATATAAATTAATGACAAATAATACAAAAACTGAAATCTCAGGCACACATCTCGATCAAAGTCCCTCTCTCCCATCATCTTACCCCAACGAAGAAACCAAATCATTATCTTTATAAAAGTGACCCATCCAAGGCTCCCAAATGGACAAATTCTGAACTTGTATGCCTATCCATCTTTGGATCTATGGATCCTTATCAAACTTTACTTGATTAGTTTTCTTTCCATTTGGTTGATAAAAAAAGTGGAGTCTAAATTTTACCGAGTTTACTTATAAAATAAATTGAAAATAATAGATTTTCTTTGGTGTTAAAAAACCTTACAAATTTGATAATAATCTATTTTTACCAAAAGAAAGGGTGGTAAATAATGTCTCTTACACACTCACATGGTAGTTGACATTCGCCCACAAAAGTATGAGAAGAAAGGAAGAAAAAGAAAAACGAGCGTAGAAGGAGGCAAACAATTCGAAGGAAAAAAGAGTTATAAAAAAGAGAGATTTGATTCTCGAATCATCAAACCTATTCGTTTGTGATTGGAAGGGATATTTGTTCCCTTCTCTAATCTCTTATTCTCCTTCAACATTACCACCTACCAATTCAACCCTTTTCAATAACCATTTTCATTTCTTTACAAAGGGTTCAGCCAGATTTGTTCCAAGGCAATCTTGTTTGTCTTTCAATTTCGTCTGACTGCCCTTTGGTAAGTAATATCATCTCCTCCTTTCATTTGCGTTTATCTTGATATCTTCCACTTATGCAAATTTAGAGGTATATCTTATATTTATGTTGCTGCATTTGGAGTTTGGCTTGTTTGCTTTTGAAGTTTGGGTTCTTGCTCTTCAATGACATTTTGCCTTATTTTCGTTTGTTACTTGGGAAAAAAGTTGCATTGGACAAGTTGAAGAAATGGGATTAGATTGTTTGACCTATACAAACCGAGTTTACTTATGTGTTATTCCAATGCTTGCCATAATAACCCTTATGAAGGTTATATCATATTAAAGAGATTAAAAAGGTAGCTCGGATATGAGATGATCATGGTGGTATTGGAATTGAAAATCGGATGAAACGGAGAATCAAAAGGAAGTTGTTCTTATTTTTGGTTGTTTGAACGATTTTTATGTTAATTAGAAACAAGAATTGTATAGTATTAGTGTTTGGCATATAAAAAAAAAGAGATTTTCGGTAAAAGTCATATTTTATAATATTGTATTATAATCGCCTTTACACTATCTTGATCGAAATACCCATATTATAAATAATAATTTGGTAAAAATGTAATCTACAAAATAATCCTTGAATAGGTAAATAGTTTTATACGAAAAATAGTTATTCTAAACATTATTAATTAAAATAATCAAGTATATAAAATTAACATAAAAATATAAAGGTGATTTATTTTAGAATCAAAGTATTCATTAAAGTTGAAATGAGTTATTCCATATAATTTCGATTTTATATTTTACCAAAAACATGATACCAGTATAAACCATTTCAATATCGATTATTAATTTTATGAGAATCGTATCAAACAAGCTCTTAGATCTATTTACAGTACTATGTCATTTTCGCTTCTTTGAATGCTGCCTAACAACTTATTGGTGAAAAATCATTTCATTTGATACGAAAAAACTTACTTGAATTTGAAGCAATCAATATTCCATACTATGTATGGCATTTGTGGGCCCTTCATATAACGTTTCAACTTTAGGTAGTCTTGGACAAAATAATAATATCATGAGCAACCTCGTGAATTTGTGACAACAAAAAGGTACTCAAGTTGATTGGTGCTTTGAGCTTTTTAAAAGAATTAACCTATCAAAAGGTAAGGTGTTTGGCGGTTAATCGTCGGTTTAGGGTTTCTTTTACAAATCTAAACCTAAATTGGAAATCATCGGTTAACCTAAACCGGCAAAGCTAAACCTTCAGTTTGAGTAAACTGGTGGTTTGAAGCAGTTTGAAAACCGACAGTTACGTTTGGAGGTTTAGGTTAAACCGGACTCAAGTCTACATGTAACAGTTCATAAACCGTGATGGTCCGGACCATCTTGATCGACACTCTCTCTTTTCAAAGTATATATTTTATATTGGTTCAATATGGTCCGGTCCTTATCCATTTTATTTTGATAAAAATGTTGAAATTAGGCTTAAAAAACGGTCCAGACCGAAATATTACGGTGCAGGACTAGTCGGGTCGAGATCTGCACTAGGTATTTATGATAGTGTTCTTGCTTGTTTGATTTACAAATGATGTTTTTTTCTCCTTCAGGTGGTAAACAAACTTCTAAGAAGAAGTATTATAAAGAGGGGAAGCCAATTCAAGTAGTAATCAGCAGGAGAAAGGCATGAGGATCCTTTCGACATGTTTAATATTAATTCTGTCGTGTGGATTGGCATTCTATCTAGGGATGATCTATTGTTCACAGAAGAGTATAGTTAGTCATGTTAAGGATTTCACCAAAGTTACTACATTAGATGCTTCTCTTCAAAACAAACTTGTTTCATTTCCTGAATGTACAAGTGACTATCAAGATTACACACCTTGCACTGACCCCAGGGTATGTATAGTATGTCGATCGATTCGTTCGTGTTATAACCTCTTATGATACTAACTAACATGGTTCTCTTGTGCCTTGTTGTTTTCTTCAAGAGATGGAAGAAGTATGGATATCACCGGCTTACGCTTATGGAACGACATTGCCCTCCGCTATACGAGAGGAAGGAGTGCTTAGTTCCTCCGCCAAATGGTTACAAGCCTTCTATCAAGTGGCCTCAAAGTAAGAACGAGGTTTGGTACCGGTAGGTAACCTCTTTCTGTGTTGGAACCTCGTTGAGCTTATATGTTTGAGATTCCTTTGATATAATTGGCTTTCGTCTTTAGGAACGTTCCGTATGATTGGATAAACAAAGAAAAATCGAATCAGCATTGGCTGAGGAAAGAAGGGGAGAAGTTTATCTTCCCCGGTGGAGGTACTATGTTTCCAAATGGAGTTGGTCATTATGTTGATTTGATGCAAAATTTGATTCCTCAAATGAAAGATGGTACTATCCGAACCGCCATCGACACCGGATGTGGGGTGAGTTTCATTTATTCTTCTTTCTTTTCAGAATTGTCGTTTCTCCGTGTCTGACCTAATCCCCTCACCTAAACTTGGTCAACACATGAATCTTTGTGACTATATCTAAATAGGTTGTCTTAAATTGATTTTACAATCCAAAAGTAACCCGACCTGAAATGACCTGACCGAAAGCACCAACCTGGGTAAACTCGGTCGGCCATTATGCCCGACTTAAGAAAAACCAACCGATTCCGTCCAACCGACGGCTATTCCTACATAACATAGATACGTGATGTTATTGAACCATTTAACTCATAACGGAAGTTTAACATAGTTTGTACTTACCATAAGTTCATTACAATAGGTTGCAAGTTGGGGAGGTGATCTATTGAGCCGTGGAATTTTGACAGTATCTCTTGCACCAAGGGATAACCATGAAGCACAAGTACAATTTGCTCTTGAGCGTGGTATTCCGGCGGTTCTTGGCATCATTTCCACACAGCGACTTCCGTACCCGTCGAGTTCCTTCGATATGGCTCATTGCTCAAGATGCCTTATACCTTGGACTGAGTTTGGTACGTATGGTTGCACTTTGTTTTCAAGCTTCTCTTCAACTTAGGAATGATATGTTACAGTTTCTAAACACTTGACCATTTTCAGGAGGAATTTACCTCATAGAGATCCATCGTGTTCTTCGGCCTGGCGGGTTTTGGGTTCTTTCCGGACCGCCGGTCAATTACGAGCACAGATGGAAAGGTTGGAATACAACAAAGGAAGTGCAAAAATCAGACTACAACAAACTCCAAGAGTTGCTAACTTCATTGTGTTTCAAACTCTACAACCATAAAAACGACATTTTCGTGTGGCAAAAAACCTCGGACGAGAGTTGCTACAAGAAGCTTAGCAACTTAGACGCATACCCTCCCAAGTGTGATGATTCAGTTGAACCAGACTCAGCTTGGTATACTCCCTTACGACCATGTGTCGTAGTTCCAAGCCCGAAACTCAAGAATACAAGCCTAGAGTTCATCCCGAAATGGCCCCAACGGTTGAGCATTGCTCCGGAACGCGTCTCGGATGTTGTAGGTGGAAGCCGTGGTGCTTTCAGACGTGATCAAGCCAGCTGGAAGACGAGGGTTAATCACTACAAGAAGCTTATTCCGGTTCTTGGTAGTGACCAGATACGAAACGTCATGGATATGTATACCTTATTTGGGGGTTTCGCTACCGCTTTGGTAGATGATCCTCTATGGGTCATGAATGTTGTTTCTTCCCAAGCTGTCAACAGTTTGCCCGTGATCTATGACCGAGGACTTATCGGAACCTATCATGACTGGTGAGTCTGGCTTGTCTAAATTTTCTAAACGAGTAGAATATAAACACATTTTAAAGCTCGACTCGATTTATTTGCAGGTGTGAGGCGTTTTCTACGTACCCAAGAACTTACGATCTTCTGCATGTCGATGGTCTCTTCAGTGCCGAAAACCATAGGTAAATGAATCAACCTTTTATCAACAAAGCTGTATCCTCTGTGGTTTTCTAATCCTTGACATGGAGTTTCAACAGGTGTGATATCAAACACATCCTCTTGGAGATGGACCGAATCCTTCGCCCTAACGGGTATGTATTAATCCGAGAGTCCACCTATTTCGTTGACATGATTTCGACCATTGCAAAGGGAATGAGATGGGGTTGTAGAAAGGAAGATACAGAAGATGCAGTTGAGGACCAAAACATACTGATTTGCCAAAAGGAACTGTGGTACTCAAAGCAAAGTTCAACATGATCAATCTTTTGATCTAAAGAACAGAAGGAAGATACATGGAGAAGAAGGCTAAGCTAAAGAACAGAAGGAAGATTCCCAAAGCGACTATAGATTCGATCCATAAACATTTGTATAGGATTTAGTTTGTTGTAGATTTCGTTACAATTCTCTTGTGATAGAGTTAGACTTGTATCATTTTTTTTACTTGTTTTGAAATTTTTGGTAAGAACAGTTTTACAGTTTGTAGTTGATTGGGGACAAAAGTGAGGATGCCAAAAGTGTGCTGGGAAATCCATTCTTGAGAAGATTAGTTTAACCTCATAGTAAACCAATATTTACGGTTTAAGGTTATTTTAATATTGCTAAAAAGGGTTTGTCACCCTAATCTCCATGTATAAGGTTGTTGTGTATATATTCATCCTCTCCTTGATTTGTTCTAAACTGTGACCACTTAGATGTGACCCTATCTATACATATGTGAACACTTCTATGTTACTCTACATAGAATTTTCTTGCAATTGAACCCCTAGGTCCGGAACCCTTCAGTCAATAGGACGCGGGCCGGACTAGGCCCACGCCGGTATTAATTTAGCCTGATTATGATACAATGCTACAATAAACAACATGCAACTAATGATCTCTCAAAAGAACAAATTAATACACAGCAAATCAAATGAACAAGGTATATGCTAATTGATGGATCCAAGGCCTTCATTAGCAACCAGAATGAATAAAACTCAGACGTAATATTTCATGAACATAACACAAGCTACAAGCTTTCTTTTCTGTGCACGCACGTATTGCGACGTGGATGCTTCTAATATACATAAATACCTTGAAAGAGTTTTACTTTGGAGACTTTTGAGCAACATACCTTTATTGGTTGCGAGATTGGCGGTCATTACTGCAAGAACAAAGCAGTAGAAATTGTGCTTTTTGTATTGCCTGTTGCTTTCATCAATTGGATGCATCTCTACTGTAATACTGATCAAGGGTCTTTGCTGGAATACGGTGGAGGAGCTCACGGGGAAAGATTCTCAGTAGTGTCCATGCCAGATCTAGTGACTGGAAGATGGTACGGGTGTCATACGCTCCTTGAGTGACAAATTTCCTTTCAAATTTGTCCAAGAACTCCAGATATAACTGAGTAATAGAAGAATAGGGAAGTTAATTTTCCTGTTTTTACTAAATTAATAATGCCTTGGAGGGAAAAAAATCCTGAAACACACCAGATCCTCTGAAGAAAGTGCTTCTTCTCCGACTACAGCTTTCATAGCTTGAACATCCTTTCCAATAGCATAATTGGCGTAAAGCTGGAAAAAGAAGAGATGCATGGCTCACAAGATGTTCAAAAGTAAAGGGTTCAGTTAGGAGAAAAAAGTAGAAGCTCTTTGATCAAACCTGGTTTGACACATCTGAATGATCTCTGCGAGTCATTCCTTCACCAATGGCACTCTGATAGGACATAGAAGTTGTATATTAATTGTAATCAAATGGTAAAATGTCACTTGAAAGTAATTAAAGTTGAACATATAAGGTAGTGTAGTTCACCTTCATTAGACGGGATAGTGAAGGAAGGACATTGATTGGTGGGTATATCTGTAAAATGAGAATAATAGAGGAAAACATCAGCTTCATGGAGAATAACAGAACGGTTCACTATTACCAAAATGATAGGATGGAGGATCAAAACAGGATAGATTAGAGAAATTTAGTTCCTCCTCTCAGCATCCTAATATGAACTTCAGTTTTCATGCTCGAATTCGTCTAAATGTTAATAGTGGTGTTTTATCCATGACATACCTGCCGATTATGAAGTTGCCTGTCAATATATATTTGCCCCTCTGTGATGTAACCCGTAAGATCAGGAGTTGGATGCGTAATGTCTGAAAGTTGACGAAATAAATAAAGAAATGGACTTCCAAGTTCAGTTGTTGTGATGAAATCCTCCTTTTGTTATTTGTGATAAAATGAGGTAATAGATGATACATTACCATCATTGGGCATAGTCAAAATTGGAATTTGGGTGATGGAGCCTTTCCTCCCTTCAATTCTTCCCGCACGTTCATAGATTGTAGCAAGATCAGTATACATATAACCGGGATAACCACGCCTTCCAGGCACTTCCTCACGAGCTGCAGAAACCTGAAATGGTATTTCGTGAGATATCAACAATCCAACACACTTGTGACTTATGATTTATAAACTCAAACACTTCAATGAATAAGAAAACGGCCAAAGAAGGAGACAGTATATAGCAATATGAGCTTGATATTTCAAGAATGGTAGCCTTGGTAGGTAAGCTATAAGGTTCAGATAAATGTGAGAACTCGAGGAAGAAGTATTTCCTTGTGTATATCTGGTGCATAAGAATAAAATAGTAGGAGCTTCAACGGCATCATCCAAACTCAAAAACTTTAAAAATTAAAGTTTAACTAGTCTGCAAATTAGACTCTTATGAAGCAGCACTTGACTTCCTATTCTATGTATCAGATCAGAATTAAGAAGGGTGACATGAGCTTGCACCATTTATTTTTTGCTATAAATAGAAACTCTATTACCAGGAATAAACAATAACATAGATTCATTACCTCACGAAGTGCATCAGCATAAGAACTCATGTCAGTCAATATGACAAGGACATGTTTTCCACATTCATATGCCAAATATTCAGCAGTTGTAAGCGCAATCCTAGGAGTAATGATACGTTCGATTGTGGGGTCATTGGCCTACAAAAGATCGAAGATAGAAAGTAGGAAATGTACATCATACTCGCATTGACACATTCAAACAAACATAGATCCTTAAGGTGAGTTACAATCAAAATCATTTGAAAAAAATGGCAATACCAAGTTCAGGAAAAGGGTCACCCTCTCCATTGAACCATTCTCCTCAAAATCACGTTTAAAAAACTGTGCAGTCTCCATATTAACTCCCATGGCAGCGAACACAATGGCAAAATTGTCCTCCTCTCCACCCTGAAAATTAAATAAGAAATCTTACATATGGACTCATCCTGTGAAGAAAAAGATCTAGAAAGAACAACTATTTTAGTCCTTTACTAATGTAGATCAACCACTTCAGCAGTTAACCAAATGGTTACACAAAAGTAACTATTAAAAAAAAGGGTGAGGAGCAGACAATGACAAACACATACTCAGATCATTGACTAATTACTTTTACTACTGCCTCCAGGAAATAACTTAATTGCAACTAAAGAACGATAATGTCATGGATAAAATTCAAGATCAACCATACCGCTAAAAGGTTTTCAGTCTTCTCCAAGCGCTTGACTAAACCTGCTTGACGGCAAATCTGTGCAGCTATTTCATTGTGAGGAAGACCAGCAGCAGAAAAAAGAGGGATCTTTTGTCCTCGAGCAATAGAATTCATGACGTCAATTGTGGAAATCCCAGTCTGAATCATCTCTTCAGGATATGTTCTCTCACTAGGATTGATTGAACTCCCTAGCAAGAGACAATTAAATACGAACAATGATAAGAGTTAAAAATGGCAACGAACTTTAAAACATCTAAACTTTTTTTAAGAGAATGCATCGAGTCTAAAGAAAAGCATCATACCAGAAATATCCAAGTATGCTTCTGGAAGAATGGGAGGACCATTGTCGATGGGTTTCCCAGATCCATTGAAAATGCGCCCAAGCATATCCAATGATACAGGAGTTTTCAAAACCTGATATCAATAAAATTTTCACCAGAATATATATTTAAAAAATGAATAAGGTGTGAATAATATGAACTTTATTGTACCTAAGACAGGCAATCTAATGCAAAGTTCAAGTAGAAGAGAAGAAAGGATGAAAATGACTATAACGTACAACAACGTGCATAAAAAATGCACAAATTTTTTAGCTGACAAATTCATCATACCTCTCCAGTGAATTGCACTGTTGTATATTTGTTATCAATTCCAGATGTGCCTTCAAAAACCTGCCCAAAGCAACACATATTCATTTTTCTGACAACAAATGCAGCAAAAAGACATCCAAAATTTAAGTGTGTTTGTGATGAGACTTGAACCTTCAAGACTCAATATTGTGGACTTTGATCTTTTGATTTGAGATCTAACAACCAATAAATCTTTTGATTAGAGATTCAACTACCAAGATTGATAACTTTATTGATAATCTCCCTTCAGAACGTAGTCTAGATCCTTAAATAACCTACTGCCTACCTAAAAGATAGAATAAAATAACTATAATTAAGGAAAAGATAATTAAGATAAACTATGGGCTTGGGCTGATCTAGCATCTAGGGTTGGGCTCTTATCATCCACGCGCCCTTGAGTGAAGGCTTGCCCACAAGCCTTGGAAAATGGCTGACGTGCTAAGAGATCCGCAGAATTCTCCCAGGTGGCTCCGTCGGACTTGCAGGGATGGTCTCAGCAGAAGAGGCGTCCATCAAAAGCAACTGCGGAGTGGCACAGCGATGCCCAGGCTTGTAAGTTTCGTCGCAGTTAAAGCAAAGCCCTTGCTCCCTTCTTTTCTGTTGTTCAGCCCAGGTGAGGCGTTTGACGCCAGTAGGTAGCGCCGCGTTTTCTGGAAGGAGCTTAGGAGGAGAAGTTGACTGAGGGGCCCGAACGGTTGAGGGATTGGTGTTGCTGGAAGCAGTGAAGGCTTTAGTGGCGGTGATAGCTTCCTCTTGACATAATGCTAACTCAAAGGCATGAGACAAACCAGTAGGACTGAGAAGGCGGACCCCGGCTTGGATATCAGCCCGTAGACCGGACAAGAATAGGCTAACTTGGTGCAGATTTTCGAGACCGTGGACCAAGTTGATCAAGGTTTCGAATTCAGTAATATAGGAAGAAACAGTCCCTTGTTGGGTAAGTTTAGACAAGGCGCTCATGGGGTCTAAATTCTTGCGGGATCCAAATCTCTTACACAAAGCCGTGGAAAACTGTCGCCATGTTAATTCTCCCATTGAATGGTGTAGCCAACGATACCATGCTACGGCATCACCGCGAAGATGAATTGATGCCATAGTGACCCTTTGCTCAGGAGGTATGGGATTCAGGGCAAAAAATTGTTCAACCTGAAAGATCCAGCCTTCGGGTTCTGTACCTTCAAATCTGGGGAAATCCAGACGAAGTGGTCGACCTTGGATATGCGGCTGCTGCGGTTGGACGAACTGATGAGGATCAGACTGCAGAGGCTGCTTTTGTTTCTCAGCAGAGGCAAGTTTAGAGAGAATCTGCTTCATGGTTTCCTGGATTTCAGCCAAGATAGTAGAATGTTGTTGGAGAGTGGTAGTGTTTTTGGTGATGAGGCCTTCATGGCGGTTGGTGACTTCCTCAAGATCTTTTACCGTCATTGTTGAAGAAGACGGGAAAAAAAATTTGGAGAATTTTCAGACGTGGCTCTGATACCAGATGATGAGACTTGAACCTTCAAGACTCAATATTGTGGACTTTGATCTTTTGATTTGAGATCTAACAACCAATAAATCTTTTGATTAGAGATTCAACTACCAAGATTGATAACTTTATTGATAATCTCCCTTCAGAACGTAGTCTAGATCCTTAAATAACCTACTGCCTACCTAAAAGATAGAATAAAATAACTATAATTAAGGAAAAGATAATTAAGATAAACTATGGGCTTGGGCTGATCTAGCATCTAGGGTTGGGCTCTTATCAGTTTGTTTTTGGTGAAGCCAAAAGTTCCAACTTAAAAAACTTAAAGTACTTTCCGGTCCTAAGTAAAGAACATAGCTCCCGTCCATAACAAGACATAACAGTTCTAAATGGTCACCACTGAAATCAACGAGCACAAAGTGATGAAGGAATGCACTGGTAAAGGGTAAGGGAAAATGGGAATGAAGAGAGATAACAAATGGAGAAAATGAAACAAGAAATGAGAACAATATAAATACCTTCGTGAACACTATACAATAATAAAACATAGTGATGCTTTCCTTGTGGTGGTTCCATGATTACAAAAGTGATGATATGGTGAGCAATACTTTAGTTCCTCCAGGATACTTTAGTTCACAAAGTTCAGACAACGTCCAGCTATTTGAACTAAGCATCTAAACCAAAAAGAGAAGGTCGATAACTCCTACAAAATTTGTCTTCAAGTTGACCGATCTGTTTTAAACAAAGTCCTCTATTTCCACCATACACTGAAGTGTCAAAGTGTCATAGCAATGACCTTGTCTGCTAGGGCCTAGGTGCACTTCAAAAAGCTCAAATTGATATGAAGAAAGTTGAAATCTTCTACCGCGTCTTTTTTAATTCTTTTCCTAGAGAAACCTTACAGATATTATGATTTTCATACTTTAAACCCCACCTATACAACAAAGTGAATCTTTTGCAACTTCCCACGGGGATTTTGTTTAAATGACATGAACATCAATAAATTCATAATCCAACTATGAGCCAAATATCACAACATTGAGGAGATGACGATGCTAGGTTCATATAAGTGATATAACCATAGACAACTAGAAATCAAGAAGTAAGGTTTCGGTGAGGGAAGAGCAAAATAAAACTGCCAGACGACTATTGCAGAAGAGAATTGCATGTAAATATTACCTGCACCACAGCCTTCTCTCCGTCAACTTCCAGGACTTGACCTCGACGAGTAGTTCCATCTCCAAGGCGGATATTCACAATCTCTTGATATTTGGGACCCTGTCAAAAGCGATAGATGGTCGTAAAGAAGAAATCACAAAGTGCAAAACATATGACTAGAACCATAATAAAAGAGAGCTGTAAGAAACTCATAGATACCTTGACTTTTTCAAGAATAACCAGTGGCCCAGCAACTCCAGAAACAGTTCTATACTCTATTAAGCACATATGTTGAAACAAGAATGTTATCAATAACCAAATACACAGAAAAGCAATTCATTGCCTACAAACACTTTCATCCAAATATTATTCATAGAATTTAAGTCTATGATGGTAATGATTAAGAAAGATGGGCTCAGGGAAAATGAAAGTAATGCCATAATACATCAAATGCTCTTTTAGTTTCCATCAAAACGTGAATAACTAGAAAAAGAAAATCATAGATATACAAATGAGTAGGAAGCGGGCTAAGGCAATCATAAGTCAGTCAAATGCTCATGCACCCTGCATGCCAAAAACTCCTTGAATACATTATATCTGGGCTCGTTTGGTATCCATGCCAAAGATTTTTTAGATATGAGGTATCGGTGATGATATCAGACATGAGGTATGTGTGTCAATTGAAATTAATAACAGGCATGAGTACGAATGACACCACCATATATTGGATATATCAACTCATGTGAGCATATAGCAAACTGTAGATAGCACCCAAAAAAGGTTTTCCTACTATATCCAGGCTTCCATCTATCTCTATAACTATCTCTCGGATTTTAGGCTACGCTAAAATAACAGCAGCAGGCAGTTGAAGTAGAAGAGAAATCAAGAGAACTCACCCATTCCAATCTCCAGATTCCCATCATCCATATTGAAATCATGTTTCACCGCACCCATTTCTCAAACTGAAAATACATAAGAACAAAGAATCAACGTCAAATTAGAAGATGTTGCAATTTTCACTTTCACATCATGATTCTACCAAAACACATCGCCACGTTATGAATAACAAGTGATACGAGAAACAGCTATGACAAGAAGTGGCAAAGACAGCTAAATTTTGCCCCAATTTACGTAATCCTGAGCATTCTCTTTGATCAGAAAAAGCGAGGAACCGGATGAGAAATTGAAACAAGAAAAAACGAAGCAATACAAAAGCAAAGAATCATTGCACCATTAATTACGAGCTGGTGATCCGGAATTCATCAAAACAAAATTTCGAATTCGGATTCCAACACTTCAAATTAGATCGACGCAAGAAGGCATACCTAGCAGAATACGATCTGGGGTGGAGAGTATCTTCAACTGAGAGAGGGCTGGAGGAGACAGAGGGTTGGTTAGTGATTCTGTGAATATCTATATACAATAAATCTAAATACATTTAATTAAAATTCCTTATTAAGGGGAGAAATAAATTTATATTGAGAAAAACCGTGTATTTAGTGTTATTTTAATCTGCTAAAATAATAATCTACAGATATAATATATCATGCTTACTATTTTTTGTTTTGTTTGGTTGTCAATAAAGGACCTTAATTAGAGGAGTGAATCTGAGGCAAGATCCATGGCCGATCACGTGCACAAGATATGATAACACGTGATAGATTTAGGGACATTTTTGAGGAATAGTTTTTTTATCAAGAACATTTTTACTTAATTGACTAGATACCGACAAAGTATGCATCGCGACGGGCAAGAAAATGACGAACTCAGAGACCGTCGGTGGAAAGGGGTGAGGATGCGATGTCGTAGGCCAAAAGTGCGAGATCATTGTGTACTTACATGCTGTCGGTGCAAGTTTCTAGTATTCTTGTCAAATTGGAACGTTTTGACAACGGTCATAAATATTACCATTGAATTTTGCACGTGGGAAATCGTGTATAAATATGAGATGAATTTTCATTCTTCTTGCAACTTTCATATATTTTCGCTACGACAAATTGTTAGCTTTTATGCTATGACGAGGAAGACGAAATTAGTCTTCATTCGATGAGAATAGGTACAATGATCCAAAAGAACTTCTTACACATTTTTTAATAAGTTTTATAATATAATTTATATTCATAGTAACACTACAAAAAAAGGTTGGTATAGTCATGGGTAAGACAGCAACGGCAAGCAGGCGTGTTGCTAATTAGCCATGGAAATAGGGTCGAAAGAAGGAAGGCGTGGCCAAAGAAAATAGGTGTAATAGCCGGAAATTTTTATTTTTTTATTTTCGTTTAATACCGAGTCAAACCGGATTTTTGGTTCGTTGACCTTTCATTACACCTAGTTCCGGTTACATCACAAATTCTATCATTTTATGTGAGACATTTCTCTCACATAAAATGATAGAAAATTAACACTGAACCCTAAATTGCAATCATGAGCTCATATCCTAGACGAGATCATGACGAGGCCATGACGACGCCACCCGACGAGTTTTGACAAGGCCATGACAACGTCACCGACGTCTCCGGCAAGCCTAGGACAAAGCCATGACAAGCTTTTGACAACCTTGAAATAAATTATTCAGCTCACTTTCCCCTCTTGTATTTCAGCCCACCTCTCCAAGCTGCTTCTCTATTATTTCGTGCCTCATGAAGCCCAGCAGTGGCTTTGTCATCCAGCTAGCCCAGGAAGTTAACCAGCCCGGTTCTCAGCTCTTGCCAGCCCAGAAAATACCCCAGCCCATGTAGTGCTTCAGCGAGAAGACGTTGCTGACTCACCTCTTCTCCCAGGCGTTACGGTCCTTGCCCTCTATTCCAACCAGCGTAGATCAAGGCGCGATTTATGCCCTGGATCCCGTAACCGCTCCATCGTCTTCCTCTTCGAACTCCCAGTAACGTAGTAGCCGACCGATCTTCCTTCTTTGGCATAAGAGCTTCTTCTCGTATGTCTTCTCTCCCTTAACCACACCACAAACTTTGCCTCTCTCTTTGGACACCAGCAGATCGCTTACACCCTAAGCACATCCCTCTTCGCGTCCACTTTCAACCTCAAGAAAATACCTTACCTTCTGCAGTGCCGGACATGGCTCGTTCCTTTATGAGACTGCAATCACATTCGTCCTCCTCCTGCACAGCACCCCGCTCTCCAGGCCGACGCAGGACACAACATCCCCATGCTTACCGTTTCCTTCTTCTTCACGAGCGACGACAACAGATCCCCGGTCCTCTCCTTCATCGGCGAGCGGTGGCGGAGAAATGGCAAGCAAATAGGGCCTCCTCCTTGTGTCGGGTGCACCAGTCCCAACTCTCGCCCTCACTTCCTCCTGCAACCGGATCTGAGACGCTGAAGACACTCTTGCACGCCTCTCTCAGCCACGTAGTGGCAACAGCAAGACGACAGCCTGAACTTCTCCTCCTTGAGCATGGCCACAGCAGGCGTTCGGTAAGTACTCCCGCTATTTTGGACCTTAAGTAGCTTCAGAAACCTAACTCTGATCTACACACAGATCCGGCGTTACCCTCGTACGCAGTAGGCTAGATCGGGCCTTCCTTGTTGCTATCCAGTTACCGGACTAGTCGTCTCTTCCACTCACTATCATGGTTGCTATACGTGGTTTCGATCGAACAAGGGCCTGCAACGGTGAGTCCTCTGTACCCCTAGCTTTCACGTGTTGTGTTGGGGCTGTAAAAGTTTGGGGACTGCTATTCGGTTTTATATGATATGAGAGTGTAGTGATCTTGGTGTAAATCACTCATGGATTTATGTGGTTAGAGAGAGAAGTTAGTGTATGTCTTCAAGGTCGATGTTGTTAGTAGGATAAGCTGCCTGAGTAGTACGTGTGGCTACAACTCTATGGGTGGGACACGAACCAAAGACCTTCTGCTCATTCCTTTTGTTTCAGTTTTACAGCTTAACCACTCAACTTTAGGCCCCGGTTTCGATACTTTAGATTCGTCTCCCACCGTTGAAATTTTGCTATGCTTTAGACAGATATGCTTACATTGATGTATCAAAAGTTGGGATCGATCCAACGGTCGGATCTGGATCCATAAGAGTGGAAAGTAGGGTATTTGTGCAATTTGTGAAAGCATTAAAAATTTTGATAAGTTATAGAAAATTTTTGGATTTCCGGGATCAAGGGTAAAATAGTCTTTTACCTTAAAAGAGTTGTATTTTCGTAATTTCTCCGCATGAGATTGTACCTCTTGGAAGTTTATAACTCCTAAGAGTGGGATGTGTTTTGATCCACATGCCTTGTTTAACAGGCGTTTGAGTTACCGCGAGTACGGACCGAGTTGAGATTGATAGAGTGTGATTTGATTGAGGTAAGTCCATGCGACTTACTTAGCCGGTTTCTGGATGTTAGTTGATTGATAATGGTGGTGTGTGCGATGTGTGTTTATAATAACAACTTGTTAGGACGACCGTTGTTGTTATGTGTTAAGGCCCAAGTGTATGTATAACGGGTCGTGACATCACTGCCCAGCTCTGCCAGGAGACTGGGAGGTTCTCTATACCCAGACCATCCAGGTACACGGTGAGATGCATCGGATCCACTCCTGATGGGTACACGGGGGCGGAGGCGAGGTTTGGGAATCCCTCGTGTCACAAAATAAGTATCATTAGAGTGAATGACTTAAATGAAGATAATAAATGAGTTGTTTGAAAGCATGATGATTGTTTATTATTTTATGTGTGTGTGTGCTATTGTTATTCTTCTAATGTTTAGATAACTAGCTAATGGTTGTTTTGTTGTGGTTTTAGTTTTACAGCATGTTAGAACAGCAACTGAGTGATCCGGAAGTAGTGGTCAGCCGGGTCTCCGTACTCCTTAGAGTGGGGGTGTGGGTTGTTGTTTTGTTGTCTTTCCCTTTGTTAAGACAGTTAGTCTTTTCCGTTGTTAAGTATGATAGGCTGTTAGACTTTGTTGCATTCATCCTTTTACAAATGTAATTTTTATGAATTTCGGTTTTTCTTATTTGTGTCTTGTTGCAAGATCCTAGTAAAATTGTTGTCCAACTGAGGTCGGGACCCATTGTGAGGTCCTAACCAGTAATACTCCGAGTTCTGAAAATTCGGGGTGTTACAATAGGGATGTATCACTAGCCACGAATGAGCTGCAACAAACCATAACAACTAATTTCAGTCACGTTCAAACTGTGGCAAACATCTACCTTTTCCAGCAACAAATTTTAGTCAAGGTTAAATGGTGGTTATATGATTGGCTATTTTACCCACAAGTTTAGCCACAGTGTAGTTGTGGTCATGGATTGTTATTCGGTACCAAAATTTATTGCTAGTAGATGAATTAACTAAACGAAGTTTACATCTTCCTATCACGCAGTCTCTCCATTTTCATGATTTGTGTTTCAAATTGAGAAAAAAACACTGAAAAAATGGGTAGAAGAAACGGTTAAAAATAATAGTTATAATTTGAAGCATTTGAAGAAGATATTTGCAACAAATTGAAGCGTAATCAGGATATGAGGTACGAAATTTAATATTATGTTTTGTGTTTATATCTATTAGCCATTATTGCTCTTTTTAACTTGTAAGCATGAGAATAGTCAACTGCAAATCTTAGATTCATACATCCGACAACATATTCTATGCATTTAAAATATGTTAAAATTGAAAGTTGTTATAGAATAAGCTGGTTTTTAAATTTTGACATCTTATTATTTAATTTAGTTAAGTTATTAATTTTAAAACGTATTTAAATCATGTAGAGAAAATAAGTTAACTTAAATTTGACATGCAATGCTCCAATTGGTTAATTTTTCTTAATAGTAAAATATAATAAGGTATTAGGGAGTAAGTGAGTCAAATTAAATGACGTATAGAAAATAAGTTGATTTAAATTATGCATCGCAGGAACAAATGCTAAGACGCAGTTGGATGTACAAAAAAAATTTGGATAATCGTGCTGGATTAAAAAGGAAATTTTATCTCGGAGTCAACGAATTTATGAATTTTGCTTTGTCTAATGCTAGTGGAAGTAAAATTTAATGTCCGTGTTTTTCATATGCGCAAATGAAAAGTTTAAGGACATAGACACCGTAAGAGAACATTTGTACAAAAAGGGGTTCACACCTGATTATTATTATTATTATTATTATTATTGGAATTCTCATGGGGAATCTATAATTATGATGAGTTAGGGATTAACTCGATGTCAAGTAGCTCTCATGCGAATCAAAATCTTTCGATGAGTTCGGGCTATGAGTATTTGAATCCGTAACAAAGAATGGTGTTTCATGTTGCTGGTCCAGATTTTGTTCTTAACGAGGGAGAAGGTATGCAAAATCAAACTTCTCCAACTTGACAACATTGTATATACCGAGGACAAATTTAATGTTCAAGAAGATGATTCTGCTGAGTTTTGGGATGTGTGGAAAGCAGCAAATGAACCATTATGGACAAATTGTGAAAGTCAAACTCAGTTATCTGTTGTTTTCAGTACTAAACATCAAGTCAGAGTATAACTTGTTTGAAGCTTGTTTTGATTCAATTGTTCAATTAGTTGGAGAATGCTTGCCTCAACCCCATAAATTGCTACAAGTTATTATGAAACCAAAAAACTTGTCAAAGAGTTGGGTTTGCCTATGAAAACTTATGAAATTTTCCCACAATGTTGCATGTTGTATTGGAAGGATGATGTTGTTAAAGATTCATGTAAGTTTTGCAATCATCCAGGGTACAAAAACAAAGGTGGGTCCATATTATCTTCTTATAAAAAATTGCGGTATTTACCATTGATTCCAAGGTTGCAAAGGTTGTTTTCTTTAAGAACTACAACACAAAATATGAGGTGACATGCAAAGCATATTTCTGATGAGGGAACAATTTATCATCCTTCTAATAGTGAATGTTGGAAATATTTTGATCAAACATATCCTGATTTTGCAGCAGAGTCTCGCAATATTTGTCTAGGTTTATGTGCAGACGGATTCACACCTTTTGGACAATCAGGAAAGAATTATTCATGTTGGTCTATCATCGTCACTCCTTACAACCTTCCACCAACAATGTGTTTGACAACACCTCACATGTTCTTGTCAATGATTGTGCCCGGACCTAGCAATCCTAAGAAGTTGACAGATGTATGTTTGCAATCTCTACTTGAGGAGTTCCAACTATTGTGGCATAACGATATACCTACTTATAATATTTCAAAAAATGAGAGGTTAAATATGAGGGTTGCCTTATTGTGAACTATAAATGCTTTTCCAACTTTTGGAATGTTATCGGGATGGAGCATTGATAGACTAATGGGATGCCCAACATGTATGGAAGATACTCAAACTTTTTGGTTAAAACACAGCAGAAAGGCAACTTGGTTTGAATGTTTGATGCTCATGGGAGGTTCTTGAACAAAAATCATCCTCTTAGAAAGAACAAAAATGCTTTTTACAAAGGCCGGGTTGAAAAATTAGGCCCTTCCCGTCGTCTAACATGTTTACAAAAATATTTGATGTTTGACATAGTATTTTAGTTAACACTTTTTATATTTTTATATTTTTCTATTCTTAACAGTTTAATTTATTGTAACAGGTTATGAAATGAAGCAAAGGGTAAAATGGTTTCCATTTATAACTAAACAACCTCATGCAATCATTGAAGAGTATGGTGATAGTCATATATGGACAAAGCAAAGCATTTTTTGGCAGCTACCTTATTGGAAATCTCTTTTGATCCAACACAACCTTGATGTTATGCACATAGAGAAAAACGTTTTTGAAAACGTTTTTAATACTGTGATGGATATCAAGGGGAAAACAAAAGTCACTCTCAATGGACGAAAAGATATCAAGCTATATTGCAATCGTCTTGAAATTGAGGTTGATGAAAATCGTAACGGTCTCAAGCCAAAGTCGGTTTATACACTCACAAAAGACCAAAGAAAGTAGGTATGTTAATGGGTCAGTTGATTGAAATTTCATGATGGATATGCTTCTAACATTGGGCGATATGTACAAATGGATGAGTACAAGTTGATTGGAATGAAGAGTCATGATTGTCATCTATTTATGCAACGACTACTTCCAAAAACTTTTAGAGAGATGTTGTCAAATTTTGTGTGGGGATAGCTTACTGAATTGAGCTAGTTATTTCAGTCATTGTGTTCATCATCCTTGTCAGTTGTAGAGATGCAAACATTAGATGAAGCAGTTCCTCTCATTTTATGCAAGTTAGAGAAAATTTTTCATCCATCATTTTTTTACTCAAGGGAGCATGTGGTCATTCATTTACCATATGAAGCAAAAATTGCAGGACCGGTGTACTACCGATGGATGTATCCATTTGATAGGTAATTAGATATACAAAATTAATGATTTTTTTTATAATATCATATTTTTCATTATCTTGATTTAAACTATGTAGATTTTTATATCATTTGAAGAATAAAGTGAAGAACAAGGTCCATGTTGAAGCTTCTATATGTTCTACTTATGTATATGAAGAGATATTCTTTTTTATAAAACATTATTTTGAGCCACATGTTTTATCTAGAATGAGAAGGCCTCAGCGAAATGATGTTGATGATGAAAACCACTTTCAAGTCTCCATTTTTAACTATTTAGGCCGAGGATATGAAAAATTGAGAACTCGGTGGCTAACCAAAGATATGAAAGAATTTCATGCAGCTGAGACATATATATTGTTAAATTGCATCGAGACTAAGTCAAATGTCAGGTATTTTTATAAACGTATATTTGCATATTTTTGTTATATTATTACGCTTAAATGACTTACATATTACACATGCAAATTGCAAGGAATACACAAATCAATTTGGTACAATAAATAGTATGTTGGATGAGTGCTTCACACAATGGTTCAATTCATATGTATGTGCAAAATATTCAAAACTGAATAATTATACTTTAATAACATAAATCTTTTAATTGTAGATTGAAAGTGTTGAAAATGTATGTACCCCTTTCATAAAAAGCTTGGCATGTGGACCGAAGTCAATGGTAGTTTCATGGCCGGCGTATAAAATAAATGGTTATAATTTGATTAATTTTCGTACTCTCCGTTGGGGTCAAGGTAAATCAACAATGAATAGCGGTGTAATGGTTAAAGGATCAGACGGAAATGAAGGAGAGATAAATTACTATGGTCTGATTGAGGAGATCATCCAATTAGAGTACTCAGGTGAACCAATGAAAAAGGTTGTGTTACTCAAGTGTCGTTGATTTGATCCGGTTGCAGGTACCAATGTGCATAATAATATGATTTGGTGGAAATTAATCACAAAATGTTGTATTACTCAATGTTGTTGATTTGATCCGATTGCAGGTACCAATGTGCATACCAAATATGATTTGGCGAAAATTAATCACAAAAGGTTATACAAAAAATATGACCCCTTTATCTTGGCACATCAAGTTGTTCAAGTTTATTATTCAAATTATCGCGGTGTCAAAGGAGATAGACGTAATTGGTGGACGGTCACTAAAACAAAAGATCGTAAAACCATCGAAAAACGATGGGAAAATGTTCAAGATGCTTACCAGCCTACAGAAAGAGTAGGAGTTCCTATCGTAGTTGATAACTCACTAGATACTTTGCTAGATTCATCTGGGACACTTGTTGTGGTTGACGATGAGGAAGAAGTTGATATAAGCTCAAACACAGAAGATGAGACTCAAAATTATTAAGAAGATTTTGATCAATATTAAAACACATTAAAACACATATTTTATGAGTTTTGTAATATTCAATGACTTATATGATATTAACTTTTTTAAAGTACTTATATGCTATCAACTTGAGTGTTTTATTTATGATCAGTTGTGCTTATATATAGTTCTTAATAAAAGACATATACTATTTAGATTTTTGTTCATTTAGCAATGGTATTATTATGATACTATATATTAAATTAGAATAATTTTTAATTTTGTGAATATCTATATACTATACTAAAGTAGAGATAATTAAACTAGTTTTAAACTATAATGAAGAAATTTTTAATAAATAACAACCTATGTTTAAATTGTACTATTTATAATATCTAAGAGTTATACTTTTAATTAATATAACATACAAAATAAATTTATATAAAAAACACACACTATAATTTTAAAAGCGATAATTTTATACCTTCATTAAAGAAACTAATAACAAAAAAAAAAATTTAAAAACTAATAGAACCGTTTTTTTTTTAAAGTTTAAAAAAAGACTAAAAACGAAAAAACATTGCTGCTTCGTGTATTTTGTCTGGCGCTGCTTCGAGAATTTGTTCCCAAAAAGTTGCTAGGGCTTGCCGCTGGGAGACACGCAGGTTTGCACAAGAATCGTCTCTCGCCGCTGGGAGACACACAGGTCGCATAAGGAATCGCCTCTCTCACCGCTGGGAGATTCATCTGGAATCGCCGGCCACCAGTTGGTTTCTTTCGTCATAGAGGAGGTGCGTTTTTTTTCCAGTTCTTTTGTTCTTTTCTTTCTTTTGTTCGATTAGTTCGTTGGAGTCTTGGAGAGGAGGCCACTTCGTTGTAGAGGAGGCCACTCGCCGGCCACACGCCTCTTCTCGCCACTTTTTTCATTTTTTCTGTTTTTTGTTTGTTCTTTTCTTCTGTTATTTCTTTTTCTCCTGTTCAATTACTTGGAGAGGAGGCCACTGCTCAAAGATGGTTGTTATTTTATCAGTTTGTTATTTTCTTTCTTCTGTTATATGTTCTAATGTTCCTAGTTTTGTTTTTCTGATATTTTCTTTCTTCTGTTCTTTCTTCTACTTAAAGATGGTTGTTAGTGTTTAATAATCTCAGTTTGTTATTGTTTCATCTTCTCAGTTTGTTAGTGTTTAATATACTCACATCACTAGGCGGATTGTTTTAAGAGTGTGTGGAGGTAAGGAGCTGAATAATATTAGGCAGATTGATGCTACAACAATTGAAATATGTTATTGTTTAATATGTTTGTTTAAGAGTGTGTAAGTAAGGAGCTGAATAGCATTTGATGCTACAACATCAGGCAGATTGTTGTAACACCCCGAATTTTCGGAACTCGGAGTATTACTGGTTAGGACCTCACAATGGGTCCCGACCTCAGTTTGACAACAACATTACTAGGACCTTGCAACAAGACACAAATAAAGAAACCGAAATTCATAAAAACCCTGTTTTTAGAGTAATGAATGCAACACTGTCTAGCAGCCTACAGTACTTAAACAAGAGAAAAGAACAACTGTCTTAACCAAAAGAAAGGAAAGACAAAACAATCCCAACCCCGCTCTAAGGAGTACGAAGACCCGGCTGACCACTACTTCCGGATCACTCAGCTGCTGATCTAACCTGCGGTAAGTCTAAAACAACAACAAGAGGAACCGTTAGCTAGTTATCTAAATATTAGTAGAATAATAGCAGCACAAACACACTCAGATAAACATAAACACTCAGCATGCTTTCAAACAAGTCCGTTTTATTATCTTGCTTTAAATTACTCATTCACTCTAATGATACTTATTTTGTGACACGAGGGATTCCCAAACCTCGCCTCCGCCCCCGTGTAACCATCAGGAATGGATCCGATGCACCTCACCTTGTACCTGTATGGTCTGGGTATAGAGAACCTCCCAGTCTCCTGTCAGAGCTGGGCAGTGATGTCACGGCCCGTTATACATACACTTGGGCCTTACGTAAAATAATAACAGTCGTCCTAGCAAGTTATTATTATTAAATCAAGCAATAGCACACACCACTACTATCACTCAACTAACACTCAGAAACTGGCTAAGTAAGTCGCAAGGACTTACCTGAGTCAAGATACACTCTAACACGTCTCAAAAAGTCCGTACTCGTGGTAACTCAGATGCCTGTCAAATAAGGCATGTGTATCAAAATCACATTCCGATGTCCAACCTCATGCTAAGGAATTACGGAACAAGTTCTTACGGTAGAAGACCATTTTACCCTCAGCCGAAGGCTTCTCAAATTTATTCTTAAACTTTCTTATCACCCAGTTATTTAATTGTGTAATTATTCGGTACTCATATTTAATTTCTCATCTTGTACGGATTTGGGTACACTTACGTCCTGAGTATATATATATATATATATTCTTATGTTTATGTATATAAACCTGAAATCCCAACTTATATCTATATATACTTATATCTCTTTTATATAGTTTCGTAAATCCCAACTCGTATTTATGTGTAGATACTCGCATTTTTATATATTCTATATATTATGTTTATAAATATACTTTTATATAAAAATTATATACCCATTAAATTCCAAGCTTCTATAAACGTTAATAGACTTTAAAATACTTATATGTACTCTTTTATTTCATATTATATATATATATATATATATATATATATATATATATATATATATATATATATATATATATATGTATCCGTATATGTGTATACTCGGCATTCATAACCCTTATATATAAGTTCACCAAACCGCTCTTATTAATCTTCCGTACTCGAAAGTACATAAGTACTTATATGTATCCTATATATTTATATATTCCGAATCCGGTTATTCATACACATCTTGCATCTCCACACACGTTTCTTACTATCTACTAACACCGTACCTGTATATATATATATATGCACAAATACGTCCTTTACCCATAAATCTATACGTATATACATGCTGTAGAACGGAATTACGGTACATCCCAACTCTACCTACACACCTACTGCAGTGGAAGGAAGAGACGGAGAAGCCGGCTTACCGGAGCTGCAGTCCGGCGAGGTGAGTCCAGGCGGTGCACTGGCGTCCGGCGTCCTTCCTGGTGTCGGCTGACCACCGCGGAGATGACCGAGGCGACGGCGCGCGGTGCTGCTACAGATCGAACCGGGGCTGCGCTGTTGCGGACTGAAGAGGCAGTGGCAGCGGCTCCTCCTGAGTGCAGTAGGGTAAGTGAGGGTGGTGCAGCAGTGTGGCGGCTCTCGGGTGGAACTCGCAACGGCTGGACGCCTTAGGTTGTCGACAAGGCCGGCGGCTCCTGGTTCCGGTTCGTTCTTCTTGGCGCAGGCTGGTTCAACGCAGCAGGGATCGCCAGAGGAAGCAGCAGGCTCGGTGGTGGTTCTGGTGCTGCTGCAGGGCCGAAGAGAGGCGGCGCGGTGGTGGTCCCTGCTGGCCGAAGAGAGGCGGCGCGGTGAGGGTTAACAAACTAACCGAGAAGAAGAGTGGCGAGGAGGGAGAAGGCGGAGGGCTTACCAGGCTCCGGCGGCGGTTGGGCGGTCGACGAGGGGCTGTGGTGGCGGGCGGCGTTTCCGGTTGATTGCAAGGGAGATGCGTGGTTCGGTGCTCTTCAGAAGGTAAAGCAGGAGAGGGAAAAACGGCAAGCAGGTGGGTAGAGGATTAGGGTTAGCGTTAAACAAATTTAGGTTTAGGATTAGTGAAAAGCTGTTGGGCCAGCTAATAGGATGCTTGGGCTTGTTAATGGGCCAACCGGCCTGCTCTCCCCTTAGAACGGAATAGGAACTCGTTACTTGCCCGGATTTCTGGTTAGGTGCGGGAATTTATATAATACGAAATTACATCCCGTATTATATAAATTATTATTATTATTATTATTATTATTTTATTAAGGTGCAAAACTATTTCCGGTTGCAAAGTTTCATTATTTTATGTGATTTAAGGTCACATAAAATGATAGGACTAACAACTCATTTTAATTGTTTATTTACTCATTTATTTAAGATTGACGTCTCGGAATTCGGTTAAATTCGGTTTATCGGAAGTTTAAAATTTTTGGTTATTACATCAGTGCCCTCTTAAAAGAAGTTTCGTCCCGAAACTTAAAATATTCCTCTTACTCACACATTTCCTTTGGTATAGTTTAGTTTTCTCGACATTTTCACTTTCTATCATGCATCTACTCAACCATCAAAACAGGCAAGTATCACATAAAACAGAAACACTCAATCCCATATAGAAATCTGAAAGGTCAACAACACAACATCCGAGTACTAACTCGTCAAAACAGGAGGAACCTCTAACTCCGCAAAGAACTCGGGGTTGTTACGTCTAATACTCTCCTCAGTCTCCCAAGTGGCCTCATCAGCTCCTCTCCTAGACCACTGGATCCTCAACATAGGTATCTCCTTGGACCGCAGACGTCTAGTACTGCGCTCCAAGACAGCTACTGGGTACTCTACAAATATATGGTCAGGCTCAACTGTCAGGTCCTCATGGTTGACGACGTGTCTCGACTTTGGTAGGTGCTCTCTCCACGGTTTGTTTCCTAAACTTACTTCCAGCTCATTTGATACTCTACCAAACTTTTCCTTCCATTGGCGCCCTGCTTTTTCCTTTCGAAAGTTCCCGACTATCGATTCTGAAATAGTCATCTTAACTTCTGTCGGCACTTTACTAAGTGCCTAATGCTCTTTGTAATACAAACTGCTTGGCTCGTTTTCCTCAATGTGACCTAATCGGATCGTTCCTTAATTAGTGGATTTTCACCTACTTCTTGTCAAGCCTTCAAATTTATACAACTCAAACAAATCACACTCCCAAGTGGACCTTTTCATATAGTTCTCTTATTCCTTAACTTGAAATCATAGTTATCCCAACATTGATTTTTTTTTCATCTGTGAGTTATGGGCCTACCACGCTTCTGGTGTAACACTCATTAGTCACAATGGCATCTTTCTAAGGGGTCAACATGATTTACCCAACTCCCGCCTATACTTCCCTTCTAATACTAGCAAGATCTTCTTCAAACAGACCCTTATTCTCTTATTCCACCGTAGGCTGTTCTTAACCAACTAGTAAGCAACCGCTAACCGATTCTCTCTGTATTTTTAGATCACCCCAGAAAGTTGTCGTTGCCTACTTGGGGATTCCTCCAAGTCATCGGTAAAGTTATCTCTTAAATTCGCAGTCACTAATATCTCTTCTTAATGGTACCTGCTCGTCAATACCAACCATCACTTATACGTCCTCAATTGATGTCAGTCACTCTATAATTGACTTATCTCAATATTTCGGAACTGCTCTTCTCATACCTATACTGGCGTTAAATTCTTGGTGAGCATCATCTGCTCGATTAATCCTTTCATGCTTTACTAATTCGTTTTCTATTCCATACTTCTGTTTCCTTAGGCTAACTCTACTTTTCGAGCTCAACTGGGTCATTCATCTTGACATAAATAGTCATTCCAAGTCTTCAACGATAGCTGGTAAGTGTCGATGTAGTTCTGATGATTTTAGTTATCACCCCCTTGCAGTTCCCCTTGCACGGACCGTCGGTTTTGATGACTTAGGTCCCGTGATAATTGGGGTTACCTTGGACTTTCGAGTCCACCAAGGCCGTTCTTATATATACATTCCTTCGCTGGTGTTACCGGCAACATTGCCTTCCTGATACTCCGTTGTTTCCGCTACAGGGCTTCAACTCTTTCAAATTCCTATATGTTTGAGGAGGTTAAAACCTCTCCACACTTGTAAAGTCTACATTTGCATCTACACTCCATTGTAGATATCCCTTCCATGCACCTTAGACCCTCATATCCGGGTCGACATTTTATCTCTTTTGGCCTTACAAGCTTGTCTTGTGAACTCTTCTACTAGATGCCTCGTCTTATACATTTTTCTTCTCTGCATCGGTCTCTAACTGTCTGTTGATCATTTCTACCCATTCTGTGTTGAAACTTCAGTTGCTTTGTACTCTTGCCTAGATTTCCTAAGGACATCCTCATCTCAAAACTTTATTTTAAAAAAAATTTTTTGTCATAACCCGCAATTTTGATACCTGATTTTCCTTCTCACTGGATAAGTTATACACTTGGTTTACACTAAATCCATCATAGTGTCATCAGTCCGTTGATATGATTGTTATTAAACATCCAATGGTACCATTTGTATACAACACATTAGGTGTATATGATTTTCCCGCCAATCGAATTTCTCGCATCGCATTTATTATGTCTTCCTTATACTCATGTCACTTTACCTTCTTTGGTATTTACACTCCGTAAGATAGTTAAATCCCTTTGAGTTTTCTCGTACACACTTTACAACTGCGTTGGTTGGTCTTATTACTTTCATCAATTCTTAGGTCATCAGTCCAACTGAATTTTCCATGGAGTACCTCCACTTCTCCTTAAATAACAGTCTTTAGTCCCTTCGGTAACCATCCTATTGGTGTGATACCGGATCCATATAACAACCTTTAGTCTTTCACTTTTACTCCTTCTCATGTCTGTTTTAGTCAACCTGTAGATTCTATCTGCAATCACCTCACAACTCGACCACACATTTCACCAAGGCTTTACATCATACTCCTTATGTTTGTGCTGCCTCGGAATTTCCAATTATTCTGTGTCACATTTTTAATCACAAGGGTTTTCCCTGTCAATCTAGACAGTCTGACCCTACTTTTTCTCGAAGGAGCACCATCAGTCTTACTTGTGTGAAATGCTAAGACGTAGGACATATTTCCAATCATCTACTTCCTCTTAATCTTCTAGTTCTTCTTACAGGGATCCCTTCATTCTAACTCTGATATGTATCTTTCGTAGTCAGTAGTAAGTAACTACTCCCAATAATTCCCTTTTCACCATTTCTATCTTTAAGGGTCATTACCGACCGTCAAGAGCTTCTCTTTAATTTCTTTATTAGAGTTATCATTTGGACTCATTCAATGTTACCATCAAGGCTACTAGTACTTGTATTGATTTAACCTCACCATTGTCGTCGTTGATCTCTGAAAGAATTTCATCAGATGTCGGTAAAATCCCTTTATAACCCTTGTGGTTATTCTTCTTATCTGTCAACCAACCATCGCTAGTTAGCTACTACGTGTAAATTCTCTATTGTTACCAATTAGTCTGTAGTTGACCCTCTATAAGATCGTAGAGTTACCTTGCTTCTATCTCTTTTGAGGTTTGATATACCAGCTGGAAATATATCTCTTCCATTTATACTCTCTTAGCTCCTTCTACAAATTACACTCCCATAAGAGTACTATACTCTTACGAGTCTAGTTGTATCTTCGTCTTCCGTCAACGGAGTTATAAATTCTTCTACGATAACTTGTAGGTATTTCTCCATTATTCTTTTTACCTGAGTTATTGTCCACTTGCGATTCTCTGCTATGACCCGCTAGTGTTAATAATTTAAATCCCTTCGTGAGTGAGAAGTATTAGAGACCCTCTTTTTTTTTTTTTTTTTTTTTTTTTTCAAGACTATTCTCCTACACCCTCCTTCTTGGGGTGCTGCTTGTACTTCCGCCTTTATAGAAATCCGGTCTTTGTTGTATCCCGATCCTTGTTGTAATTCTTGTGTGTTATAGGGAGTCACACCACTTCCATGTTGGTGAAATTGGCCTTCCCCTTTCCATCAACTTGTAAGCTTTTATTTTGCGGTTCTTTAATTCTTCGTATCGGGATGGGCAATGTATCTTATCTTGAATCCTACTCTTATGATTGTCTTGGTTTCCCATCTTGATCGTAGTGGAAAATAGCTTATCGAGAGTGATCATATTACGCTCTGCTTCTAGTCTCAAACTTTCACCTTCTGGTCCGTCAGTAAGCTTAGATTCATTGTCTTTTATCTGGACTGCTACTATCTTTCACCTTGACCTTCATGCCTATTTGTGTTTCTGAAGGCATCCCCTTTGTTTGTAACGTTGCTTTACACCATCTTGAAAGAACCTATGGGTTGTCTCTTCCAATTTGTATACTTGCCAGTCATCCAACACGTTGTCGGAACTACCCTCATGTATATTCTTCATTTGATCCTATTGAGTTCACTCGGAATTCCCTTCTTATCATTGTAGTTGGTGTTGTCTTTTAGTCTTCACTTTTCCGTCTTGACGTTCCTCAACAAGCTCGAAGGAGTTGTCCGCCGTTCGTCTACCCTAATGCACATAAGGTGTGCATACTAATCCTCACATTGACACCCTTCAAAATCTACTTGAACGTGTCAAAGGGGTGAGAAACTCATTATGTTATCACCGTTAAGGACATAAGATAACTACAATTTCTACTAATCTTCGGCATATATTTATCTATACTACATATCTTTATAATCAACCTAATAAGTCCAACTAAAGTAAAACCTAAAGTTCATACTAAGCAAACTGAGATCCGCGGTAGTAGTGGTGGTCAGCCGTACTTTTCTATTCCCAACCAGACTATGCATGCATTTGAAAACCAAAAGTCCTTTTTAAAACTCAGATCCCTTTTCGGGTTCTGCTCAAGTACTTATTCGGTCTTTCAGAAGATTTCAAGTGCCATTGTTGCCAACCTAGAGCTCTGATACCATGTTGTAACACCCCGAATTTTCGGAACTCGGAGTATTACTGGTTAGGACCTCACAATGGGTCCCGACCTCAGTTTGACAACAACATTACTAGGACCTTGCAACAAGACACAAATAAAGAAACCGAAATTCATAAAAACCCTGTTTTTAGAGTAATGAATGCAACACTGTCTAGCAGCCTACAATACTTAAACAAGAGAAAAGAACAACTGTCTTAACCAAAAGAAAGGAAAGACAAAACAATCCCAACCCCGCTCTAAGGAGTACGGAGACCCGGCTGACCACTACTTCCGGATCACTCAGCTGCTGATCTAACCTGCGGTAAGTCTAAAACAACAACAAGAGGAACCGTTAGCTAGTTATCTAAATATTAGTAGAATAATAGCAGCACAAACACACTCAGATAAACATAAACACTCAGCATGCTTTCAAACAAGTCCGTTTTATTATCTTGCTTTAAATTACTCATTCACTCTAATGATACTTATTTTGTGACACGAGGGATTCCCAAACCTCGCCTCCGCCCCCGTGTAACCATCAGGAATGGATCCGATGCACCTCACCTTGTACCTGTATGGTCTGGGTATAGAGAACCTCCCAGTCTCCTGTCAGAGCTGGGCAGTGATGTCACGGCCCGTTATACATACACTTGGGCCTTACGTAAAATAATAACAGTCGTCCTAGCAAGTTATTATTATTAAATCAAGCAATAGCACACACCACTACTATCACTCAACTAACACTCAAAAACTGGCTAAGTAAGTCGCAAGGACTTACCTGAGTCAAGATACACTCTAACACGTCTCAAAAAGTCCGTACTCGTGGTAACTCAGATGCCTGTCAAATAAGGCATGTGTATCAAAATCACATTCCGATGTCCAACCTCATGCTAAGGAATTACGGAACAAGTTCTTACGGTAGAAGACCATTTTACCCTCAGCCGAAGGCTTCTCAAATTTATTCTTAAACTTTCTTATCACCCACTTATTTAATTGTGTAATTATTCGGTACTCATATTTAATTTCTCATCTTGTACGGATTTGGGTACACTTACGTCCTGAGTATATATATATATATATTCTTATGTTTATGTATATAAACCTGAAATCCCAACTTATATCTATATATACTTATATCTCTTTTATATAGTTTCGTAAATCCCAACTCGTATTTATGTGTAGATACTCGCATTTTTATATATTCTATATATTATGTTTATAAATATACTTTTATATAAAAATTATATACCCATTAAATTCCAAGCTTCTATAAACGTTAATAGACTTTAAAATACTTATATGTACTCTTTTATTTTATATTATATATATATATATATATGTATCCGTATATGTGTATACTCGGCATTCATAACCCTTATATATAAGTTCACCAAACCGCTCTTATTAATCTTCCGTACTCGAAAGTACATAAGTACTTATATGTATCCTATATATTTATATATTCCGAATCCGGTTATTCATACACATCTTGCATCTCCACACACGTTTCTTACTATCTACTAACACCGTACCTGTATATATATATATATGCACAAATACGTCCTTTACCCATAAATCTATACGTATATACATGCTGTAGAACGGAATTACGGTACATCCCAACTCTACCTACACACCTACTGCAGTGGAAGGAAGAGACGGAGAAGCCGGCTTACCGGAGCTGCAGTCCGGCGAGGTGAGTCCAGGCGGTGCACTGGCGTCCGGCGTCCTTCCTGGTGTCGGCTGACCACCGCGGAGATGACCGAGGCGACGGCGCGCGGTGCTGCTACAGATCGAACCGGGGCTGCGCTGTTGCGGACTGAAGAGGCAGTGGCAGCGGCTCCTCCTGAGTGCAGTAGGGTAAGTGAGGGTGGTGCAGCAGTGTGGCGGCTCTCGGGTGGAACTCGCAACGGCTGGACGCCTTAGGTTGTCGACAAGGCCGGCGGCTCCTGGTTCCAGTTCGTTCTTCTTGGCGCAGGCTGGTTCAACGCAGCAGGGATCGCCAGAGGAAGCAGCAGGCTCGGTGGTGGTTCTGGTGCTGCTGCAGGGCCGAAGAGAGGCGGCGCGGTGGTGGTCCCTGCTGGCCGAAGAGAGACGGCGCGGTGAGGGTTAACAAACTAACCGAGAAGAAGAGTGGCGAGGAGGGAGAAGGCGGAGGGCTTACCAGGCTCCGGCGGCGGTTGGGCGGTCGACGAGGGGCTGTGGTGGCGGGCGGCGTTTCCGGTTGATTGCAAGGGAGATGCGTGGTTCGGTGCTCTTCAGAAGGTAAAGCAGGAGAGGGAAAAACGGCAAGCAGGTGGGTAGAGGATTAGGGTTAGCGTTAAACAAATTTAGGTTTAGGATTAGTGAAAAGCTGTTGGGCCAGCTAATAGGATGCTTGGGCTTGTTAATGGGCCAACCGGCCTGCTCTCCCCTTAGAACGGAATAGGAACTCGTTACTTGCCCGGATTTCTGGTTAGGTGCGGGAATTTATATAATACGAAATTACATCCCGTATTATATAAATTATTATTATTATTATTATTATTATTTTATTAAGGTGCAAAACTATTTCCGGTTGCAAAGTTTCATTATTTTATGTGATTTAAGGTCACATAAAATGATAGGACTAACAACTCATTTTAATTGTTTATTTACTCATTTATTTAAGATTGACGTCTCGGAATTCGGTTAAATTCGGTTTATCGGAAGTTTAAAATTTTCGGTTATTACAATTGTCAGTGTTTAATATGCTCATATCATTGAAATACTTCATTGTTTAATATGCTTTGATCAAAACATTAGACAGATTGTTAGTGTTTAACATTCAACAACTAATTGATGCTACAACATTACATTCATGTGTGTAGGTAAGGAGCTGAATAGCAAAGTGTGGTTGTTGAATGTGTATCCAGCAGTCCCGACTGATTTTTCTCAAAGTTTGGTTGAGAAAACTAGTTCATTTTTTAACTAGTTTTGTAAATTTTTTTGTATGTAGTTTGAAATAGTTTCTAACTTATTTTCGCCTAGGTTTCTTAGATGACACATTCAGTCCGGAGAAGCAACCAAGAACTTTCTGGATTCACTCGATCCTTCACCCCCAAAAGCAGCCAACGCGCCCCTAATCATAAATGAACTTTCTCACAAAGCAATCAACCTTCTGATCCAAGAACAAGCAATCAACCTTTGGCCCCAAGAACCAATAATCAATTTTTTGGTAATAGTCAAAGAATTTTCGTTGATGACAGTCAACACGATTCTCATGGTGTAGAGTCTCCTCGTATATCTTCAAGAAACACTATACTCAATTCTCATCACCAGTCTTCACCAGTAGAACAAGCAGAACATGAACAACCTTCAGATTCAGACGATGATGAAGATTTGGACGGAGATGAGCACACCTTCAATCCAAGGGCTGGAATCAATAATCAAGCTAACCAATCTCATCTTAATAATCATCAAAAGCTTGATGTTGTTGGAAAAACGTAAGTATACTTGAGCTTTGTATTTTTATTTTTTTTTTTATCAATTTCTTAGTTTACTACTTGATTATTTTTCATATTTTTTTTGTTAGATTCGAGCCTTTGTCGTCCTTTAAAAAATTGAGAGGAATTATTCACCGTCATTTTAAGGGTCCTTGGATCAGTTATAGAGGAGTTCCAAAAGCTGTTAAAGTTCTCTGGTTTCTTGAGTGTAAGGTAATATTACAACATGATATTTTCTACAATAATATTTGACATTAGTTTATCAATTATTTATATGTTTAATGGTGATTATATGATAACATGTGAAGAAAACATATTGGTGAGATGCTTCAAAGGATGAAGTAGTTCATTCTATTTGGAAAAACAAGGCTAGTGAACACCTCAGAACTATATTTAGCTATATGGACTAATGATGAAAATTTTATAAGAATTTCTCACATAAACAAGAACAATCGAGCTTCTGACAGTCCCAATGAGTCAGCTTCATACACCAGAGGATCCATATCAGTTTATGCACATGTCAAGAAATATGTGAGTATATACTATTGCATTTTTTAAAAAATAATCAAAACTTATACATTTCTTCTTCTCATTTAATTCAGCGGATTGAACATGACAACCAAGATCAGACAATGGAAGAATTGATGCAAATTACGTATCAAAAAAAAGATGGTCAATGGAGGCACATGCTAAAAAAACTGTGGTAACGTTTTATGCCTATGATAAATGATATTCAGATTATAAATTATGTTTAGTTCAATTTATGTATCATAAACACTTCATTAAGTTATCTATAAATTTTTTGATTTTTTTGTAGGAGCAGTATGAAGAATTAGTGGAAAGGCTCAAGATGAAGGGAAAGAGATAGATCATATTAAGTTATGGATTGAGGTGGCTGGTGGTGTAAAAAGGATGTGTATTTGGCCTCGGATCAAACTTGAGTGATGTGCCTCCGGAGTTGTTAGAGAAGTATTCTTTTTCTCAACCATCTGAATTATATGGAAATGTAGATTTCATCAATGAAGTGCAACAAAGTGTCTCTACTGTACAAAATGAAGTCCATAGATTGAAGGATCAACTTAAAACCATTATTGATGTCATGGAGAGATTAGGGTCTCAATTTCATTCTTATGCCAATGAAGCAGCTTATGCATCCTCCCAATTTCAATATCCAACAGTTAATCCACCTTTTCAAAATCAACACCATCCACCTTTTCAAAATAACAACATGTTGGACCATCTGGTGAGGCACCCACCATTTTTACAGATTTGTTGAATTTAAATTTTTATGTTGGGATGCCTATGCCTACGCCTACACATCAACATGTTGGTGAAATGCGAAGAAATGTTGATCATGGTACTTCATCTTTTAAGTAGAGCTTGTAATAGTGATAATGTTTATAACTATTAGGGTGGTGACATCAACATATTGGTATATTTTGTGAAGTTAGGTGGTGTCATTCCATTTTGTTAGGGTGTGAATTATCCCTATTTTTGCTAGTTGCGGTATTTATACCTGTTAGGGTGTGGAGATTATTTTACCCATCTATTTTTTATGCTATTTGCAGATATTTACAGTTTGATTGTAACTAAAAATGTTTGACAATTGTGATAACTCAAAGTTATCGATGGTGTAATCTCTCTAAGTTTTAATGATATATTTTGAACTTGATAATGGTTTGTTATTAAATATTATGTAGTATTACATGTTATAATATAATAAAATGATTGAAATTATGGCTGTGAAAAAAATAAAATGGCAACTGAAGAAACGTTGCTATATACATCCCCATATAAGAAAAAAACATAACACGTAAATTGGAGTAATGTTGCTGTAATCGTAGGTGAATATTATAATATATTTAAGTATAGCCACAAATGGACTGTTTCTATATCCGTTGAAGTAATAAATGCTAGTTGCAATTGTCAGTCCGTTGCTAAGTCGTGACTAAAAGTTACATTTATTACTAAACCACCTATATGTTGCTACTTGGAACAATTTAATTGTTGTAACCAACTGTGGCAGTTAGCAACGTCTGGTCCGTGGGTAAATTTAGTTATGACACTTTAAGCCATGTTTACGTCATTCGTTGCAATATATGTTGCTAATTTGAATTTCGTTGCTTCACCGTGCTCATGCCGTTACACAAATCGTTCCAATAGCGTGGCTAATACCAACCACCTATTTGTTGCTATTTGGAACAAATTAACTGTTGTAACCAACCGTGGCAGTTAGCAACGTTTGGTCCATGGGTAAATTTAGTTACGACACTTTTAGCCATGTTTACGTCATTTGTTGCAATATCTGTTGCTAATCTGACTTTCGTTGCCGTTACACAAATCGTTCCAATAGCGTGACTAATAACACGACTATTGAGGTTTTATTTTGTAGTGTTACCTTATTTAAGATTTGAAAAAAATTTGTTGAAAATATGGTTTTTGAATTGTAGTTAGGAAAATTTGCATATTGTATTCTTGTAGTCAATGAATATGTCTTATGTGTATTTTTCTATTAGTGAATATGCGTAGTGTATAAGTGAATACATGCTAATGAAAGTAAATGTAAAGAAATGATTGATTTTGAAAATATTTAGGGTCAATTGGATCATATGTGCTATGTTGGCACAAATTATTAATTTGTCTATGTTTTAGACTCATGGTTTCTTCTACAATTGAAAAAATTTATTGGGTTGGGTTTAGTCTATATGAAAAACAAAAAACATGGTATTGATCACCAATATGTCGTGCTCAATTAGTTTCGAATTTCATACAATTAGTTGATTGCTTGTGAACGATAAAAAGAACTGAGGAAGAAGAAAGATGCGGGTCCTGATTTGGCGGCTTCAAGTAGTCGAGACAAAGAGGTCGAAGAAAGACGGGTGCAAGTTTGAGATTGAGGTGGTGAAGGAAGAGGATTAAAAATGGACAACGAGGGTCATAAACAGAGTGTACAACCACACACTTCTCAAGGACTTGGAGGGACATGCATACGTTAGTCGGTTTGTGCTTACACAATATCAAAAGGTAAAGCATGAAATCGGTTCCAACATTAAACACCTTAACATCGTTGTAGTTGGATGAGCCGAACAATGTGACCTCCATTCGACATGCATACAACATTGGACTCAAGAAAAGGTTAAAAGATGTTCAAGGAAGAGGGTCAATCCAACTAACCCTTTGTACGCTGAAAGAATGTGGATATTATGTGAATGTTAGGAAATCTCCGACCTCAGAAGTCTCTAATTCCTTTATCCTGCACCCGGGTAAGAGGCATTTGCTAAGCCGATTTCCCTACATCAACCTCAAGGACACGACTTACAAGGCTAGTGAATAAGTAATATTTTTCGATTTGTAATTCGTTTTATAGCTGTTATCAGTTACATATCATCTCGATTCAATTTTAATTTTCAATTTTCGCTTTTAGTTACAGGTACAAAATATCATTGTTGGAATCATGTGCACGAAGATGTTTGCAATTTCATTTTTATTCATAACACAAAAGTCTAATAATCACTACGAGTGGATCTAGCGAAGCTTTTACATCTATGCGGCAACAACACATCGGAGGTGATTTTTACATTTCACGAATTAGGTCTTATTAAGGTCCCGGGTTTGGTGTTTCCAGATATGAAAATGAAGGATTATTACGAATCTCTTTTCTTTTTGGATTATTTCAAAAAAAATTATTGACAAGTGGTAACTATTCCAAAGAAGACATAAACTTTCCGACAAGCCATTTGGTGGGACGAAACAAAGGTTAACAAAACTCGTGTAACATCAACATTTTTCATCAAGTTATGGACTTGTTTTTAGTTCGACAACCATTATCATTTGGATGTGTTCATTTTTACATATTAAATTAATGTCCGTTCAAAAAATGTTCCCATTCCTCGGCTGTTCCAATAGGCTATATGCACGATAATCTTATTCTGATAGTCGGGAGGATAAGGTGCCTTTGTTATACTCGAAAGTAGTTCATATTCGAGGAGGCAAAGCTCAACCGAAAGATGAAGTTCATTAATACAATTCGTTGTAATATAGGTAAAGAAACAATACAATTTACAATAGTGTTAATTGAGTATAGGCTTCCGAACTTGAAGTCACAAGTAGGGGTGTAATACGAGCCGAACGAGCCGAGCATCGACATGCTCAAGCTTGGCTCGTTTATAAACGAGCCAAGCCCGAGCCGAGCCTAAAATTTATACGAGCTTTAAAATGTGCTCAAGCTTGGCTCGTTTAGAAAATGAACGAGCCGAGCTTTTGACGAGCCGAGCCCGAGTAGCTTGGCTAAAATAATTCTCTTATAGTGTTATTTTAGCCGAACGAGCCGAGCTTTACCCAAACGAGCCGAACATTGACATGCTCAAGCTCGGCTTGTTTATAAACGAGTCGAGCCCGAACCGAGCCTAAAATTATACGAGCTTTAAAATGTGCTCAAGTTTGGCTCGTTTAGAAAGTGAACAAGCTCGAGTCAAGCTTTTGGCGAGCCAAGCCCGAGTAGCTTGTCTCATATTACAGCCCTAGTCACGAGTACAAGTCGGCCAGTCAAATATTATCACGGTTATACAAAATAGCAAAGAAATGTAAAATCAACCCAAAATGAAAACAAGTCCAGCAGCCCAATTCTTCTTCATATTCAGCCCAATATTATTTGGCCCAAATAGACCATTTGGGCTCATCTTCTACGGCCCAAATGGCCCACCGACTGAAGCACACCACCTGGCCTGCTCATTTCTTTTCTTGGACATAGTGCACGGATATTATTTCGGGTTATAGTTTGATCATATAATATTTTGATATTTTAGTTAAATTAATTTTAGTTATAAATAATACATTATAGCTTCTTTATTAGAAATATTATTTATTACTTTTAGTTAAATTGTTTTAATTTGTAGGTAATAAAATTATATATTTTGTTTTAGTAATATAATTTAGGATGTTAGATATCTATTTCCGTTATTTGATTTATATTTTAGGTGTCAGTTAACCCTATACATAGGAGTTTCTACTCTTTGCATTTCTCACTCACATACCAAGTAATATTATGCATTAGTTGTCGATATTGATTAATTATCTAGGCCTCTTAGAAGCAACAAAGTTGTGAGGTAATTTTGTTGAAATCTCCTGAGATGTTCCTCCACTTGATGTCGTCCTATACCTCCATTTATCTTGTTCGAGTTTGATTTAATCATTCTATGTGGTATTAACCTCTTACTCTTTGAACTTGTCGATTCGACTTATTACTGACATGTGTGTTTGTAGCTTCCGGTCAAGAAAAATGTCATCTTCATTGTTCTTTTATCTACTCTTGTTCCGGCTAGTGGTGGGTCGCAAACCTAAACCGTCAAAATCCAAACCGGCGGTTTAGCCGGTTTATAAAAAAAAAAAAAAAAAAATTGAAAAACTGGACCAAACCGGCGGTTAACCGACGGTTTTGAGGACCAAACCGGCGGTTAACCGACGGTTTGGTCCATTTTTTTTAAAAAAAAATAAAAAAAATAACCAAACCGGCGGTTAAACCGCCGGTTTGGGGTAAACCGCCGGTTTAGGTTTGGCAAAAGGTCAAACCTAAACCTAAACCGTAAACCCACGGTTTGGCCAAACCGGCAAACCTAAACCGCCGGTTTGGGCCGGTTCACAAACCGCCGGTTTGGCGGTTTGGTTCAAACCGGACCCAACTCTAGTTCCGGCTCTTAGTTTTCAATTATTGACGAGTGATATGTGATTACTTGAGCTAAGAAAACTAGATTGTTTCATTTCAAGTTTTAGACATAACAACCTTGAAAAATCCTAGCACTTGTGAGGCTTTGGTTCTCCTTTATAGGTCAAATCTCATTCGAAAGATCAGGTTAACACAAACAAAAAAAATCAAAAGTTCATACTCTGATTCACCTTAGAGAAATTATTGTTTATGCTTAGCTAAGAGCCTAAAACATATTCATTATCATAATCTTGATTCTCCTTTGTTCTTATTCGGTTTATAGATATACTTAGTTCTATTGCTCTTACTATCCATAGTAAAATATTTGGTTATGTGAAAATACTTGGGATAGGGGCAGACGTACACAGTTTTACTTAGCAAGAAAGTGTACAAATTCATATGAACGAAAAAAACTAGATAGCTTTAATAGGAGAAGTTAATTAGAATGCATCATGATAAGATAACCCAAAAGGAGAGAAAGCATGCCCACTCTTAGGACATATTTGGTATTGTATGGGGATTCTTTTTTAAGATTCTTGGGGATGAACATTGTTGAGATTGGTGGGATTGTTGGAGATGGAGATTGATGTGGTTTGTTAAATTTTGTAAATTTACGGTCTTTGGTATAAGATTGTTGAGATAGATTGTTTTGAGATAGATTACAAAAAATACCCTTAAAGTCAAGGATACTTTTGTTCCTACACCGTGGACCGATAGGGCGATTTCTTTTTGTAAAGAGGATACATTGTAATTGTTCAAATTTATCATTGATAATTGTCTTCGGCTGGTCTTGTAAGCAAATTTATCATTCAAATTATATCATTAACAATTTCAAGAGTGAGTATCCACAAAACTAAAATTGATATCATTGATAATGGACTAGCGCAACTCAAAACCCCTCAAACCCTAATTCTAATTGCATATAAATCAGTCGTCAAACAAAATACCCGCTCTCTCACTTATCAGACTTGCGTTGAGCTGCACCGATGAGGAATTGAAACTGAGAAGAAGAAAATGAGGGTCGTGTCTGTTGGCAATGGCGGGGTGCCTTCGCCTGGTCTTGTATTTGATTTTCGAACATCCGAATCCTCTACAATAATCGAAGGGAACGAACTAATCGAAAGAAATTAGTTGGGTAGAAGAGAAGAAAATAACGATCGAAGAAGATCTGTTGTGAGTGAGGAAGGGTAGGTATGGAATAAAAAAAACTATCCACAAGAATCTCCAAGAAGCTTGGTTGGAGAAGATTGTTGTTACGGGATTTTTTAGCCAAAAAATCTCGTAAAAGAATACAATCTCGAAGCTCCAACTTAAAGCAAAGAACGCTAATTTTGTCACCTTCAAGAATCCTGGAAAAAAAGAATCTAAATAAATCTCCTAGAATACAATACCAAATAGACCCTTAATCTCAAATAATCTAAGTTAATGTGTTCAATAAAACGTTTAGTTTTTGAAAAGAAAGATTCAGATTCCTTATTTGGATTGTTCATATAATCAACATTTTACAAATACTCCTCTCGTTAGCTACTCAAAGGGCACCTCTGCCCGCCGCAACTCTCGGTCAACTAAACCTTCAACTTGTTACGAGATTTTATTTATCAAGAGACAAATCATTTCGATCTCAGCTCAGGTCATTCCTCTCCTTCACCAAAACTAGGTACCTTGTATTCCATTATGGATTATATATCATATGAAAACTTTTCACCTATGTTGCTGCTCTTAAATCCATTATCCATCCAATAGGAACAAGAATCAAGCTCGTTCAAGGAGGTTGTTGTCAATCACAAATGACAAAAAGCTATGCAAAATGAAATTTATGCCCTTCAATGCAATAACACCTATGAGTATCAACCGGATCGTAGAGCTATTGGCTCTAAATGGGTGTTTCGCATCAAGTATATATCTAATGGTCAAATAAGCTTGTTAACTCCACCTTGATAATAAGGCATTATGAAAATGGTTGATGAAAGCCAAAACCTTGGTTTCCAGGTTTTGGTAACCAAAACTGACGTTCATTCAAATAGCTTTATTTTCCTTTTTATTGAGTTCTTTAAGGGATTTGATTTTAACAAATCTTTGATTTGTTTTAATTAAATCTTCTTGAGATAAATTGGAAGATTCTCAAATCTCAACAATCTAGTTTGACTTCATATCCCAACAAACAAGTTTGACTTGACTTCAAATCTCAACAAACAAGATTGGATCAAATCTCAACAATCAAGATCACGCAGTCAAGATCTTCTTCAACGTTCAATATTGACGATAGGCTTGCCTATTTAAAGAGACAAGGAAGAAGACACAATACACATTCATCACCTACGACTGGAACACAAGTGAAAAATCGTCTTATCTATTTTCTTATCACAAAGTGTTGATCTCACCTTCGAAGCTCTATTGTTCTACTTCTCTGAGAGTGTGAGATCTTATTCAAGCTTATAGTACAATTCAACTAGGATCATACAAACAGTTATTTCTTCTAGGCACGTTGGATACTGTTGTTGTATCTGGAGTACTTTAGTTTTCCTTTTTGAGTGTGTGAGTTGCTAGATAGGAAGTGTAAGACTTCTGAGTTTAGAAGAGGGAAGGTCTTCTGAAGGTTGTATCTAGGGCTCATCAAGAAGAAGGAAAATAAAGCTACTTGGAATCCTAGGGTTGAATCAATCCTAGGCGGGGACTAGGTCGTGTTGGTGACCGAACCTCGTTAACATATCGCGTGTCCTTTACTGCTCTTAACATTCCTAGTTTGTCTAAACCTTTACGTTTAAAATCAATCTCAGAGAAACGAGTAAGGTCTTATATTTGCTTATAAGATTTTATCTCCATTGATAAGGTCTTATAGTTACTGATAAGACTTTATCTCGTTTGATAAGGTCTTATCCTTTTCGATAAGGTCTTATCTATCCTGAGATTGCGAAAAGTTTTCATACTCTATTCATCCCCCTTCTAGAGTATTGACTAAACTATTTATCTGCCTATTCCGCATTTCAAAGCTCTATATGGCGCATCTTGTCATCCTAGCAAACCACCGTCAAGAAGACATTGATTATAGTAAAATATTTTCTCTTGTTGCAAAATTGATTACAATCAAACACTCAAACTTCTTATCGTCATCGCCTTCGTTCATAACTGGGAGCTTTGTCAAATTATGAATTTAATAAAATTAATTTGTATATATCCAGGGATATTATACTAGTTTTCCTTTATATAAAAAGATATCAACATAACTCCAAAAATGCAAATAGATATCCAGGGAGAGAGACTAGTAATTGGTCGTTCGATATTGCGTCTTTTGGACCATAAAACTTTGTAGTGGTTTCTGAAAAGCCCACATTCCATCCACCTTCAATGGCTAAGAATTTTAGTTTTATAGATGATTTCATTTCATTTGGGACCATACTCTATAGTACAAATAACTCACGTTTTCATTGAATTGTCAAAAGTTTATGTTAGTAATGGGTCGATGGGGTTCAGCTTAGAGATTGATTAAGATGTTAGTAGTGTGTTGGTATTGCATGTGAGTGTCACAATTTGGTAAAATACAATAATTTGTCGAACATAATAGCTCCTCGTGTCTAAAGTCGAGAGATTTCGGACAATATGTAAGTTTGTTGGTTACTTGTATTGCCAATTTTAATTGATAAAATTTGGATTGAAATCCTATGGGAAATCATAATCTATTTCATACTCCGTTCCTAATGTGTTTCAGCCTTCGTTCCCCCAAGTCTCTTGTGAACTTTGACTCCGGTCTCCACGTCTCATCCCTCCTACAAACTAAAACTCTAGCCTATTTCCTTCCTACAAACCTTGACTTTGACCCTCTTGTGAATTCCGACTTGTCCCTTTATAAGTTTTTTAATCGGAACAAATAATTTCTTATTTTCCCCTAAGATCTTCTTCTTTATTAACAAGGGTGAGTCTAACATAGTATATCAGTTTCGAGATTCTGATGGAAGTTGGAGACAACTTTTTGCAATGGACTTTTCAATTTAGTATTGTATATGTTTCGGAACTAGGTAAAGTATCTCAAATTTATGTTATAATTTTGACCATCGTAGAAGTTAGGACGAATCAAATGATTTATTTATTAACTAGTAAATTTTCACTCTATTTTTTAATTTTGGTTGAACATAACCTTTGAAATTAAAGAAGGTTGTATATCATTCGGGAAAGTCCGATCCACCCGACGGATACAGATAACAAAAACTACGAATGAATGACTAGTTGGGTGAAAATTTCAAGGAACGAATAGGGTGATTAAAGTGATTCATTCACTCATCATCCGATTCACCCCGTTATCGTCCCTGCTTGTTAAAGAAATCCAACAAGAACAAAATTTATGCCGAGAAAAAAGAACGCGTACATTATCTGCTGCATGCCTCAAATTCTACGGCGAGCGAGAATGGAAGATATACGTGCAACCTCATAAGACACAACAAATGCATCTCTGTAGCACATAGGCACACAATTATATATCATGCACCATGAATATAGGTAGTTGATTTGGATTAAGTTGGTGGTCCACAATTAATCGTTTTTATTTATCACCTCTCCACCAAAACATATCCTAGATATGTTAATAAGTTTTCGTTCTTAAAAGTAAGACTTATTTGTCGAAGGGGCGTGTAATATACACAATTCTAAATTTACTTGATAACGAATATGAACGCTTTGCGACGACGCTCAAATTTAAAAAAAAAAAAAAATTGTAGACAAAAAAATCGGGAAAATTAGATTTTTGGCACCGGAGCATGGCTATGGCGCCCAAAACCTTACCTTTTTTTTTTCTCCTTACTTTTGCCTTTTTTTAAGATTTGAGCATCGTCAGAAAGCGCTAACACTCAAAATTTTCGTCAGAAAGCGCTAACACCCCAAATTCTGAGAACTCAGGGAGCTACTGGTTAGGACCTCACAATGGGTCCCGACCTTGGTTTAACAACTTCACTAAGATCTTACAACAAGGCACAAATGTAATTAAAAACAATTTCCAAAATATAATATTTTTACTGGTATGAAAGTACACATGTGACAGCCTTACAAACATATATAAAGATACATAACATGCATGACGTATGGAAGACTCCCCCGTCCCCATCTAATGAGTACGTGGACCCGGCTGACCATCCGTTCCGGATCACTCTGCAACTGTCTATCTCTACAAATCTACAACACGGATAAACCGTTAGCTAACAATCCAAATATAAGTAGAATAACAACAGCACAAACACACGTAGAAACAAAATAAACAAACATCATGCTGGCACTCAACCGTTTATTATCTATTAATTAGGTGATTCATCTTATTCAATTTTACAGTTGTGGCACGAGAGCTATTAACAGTTCTCGCCTCCGTTCCTTATCCAACTGGGTGTAGGTCTAGCTGACCTCCGCCGGTAGCATCACTACAAACCGAGTATGGACTAGTCCCTAAAGAAACCCCCAGCGCCCGCAAGCTAACTGAGCAGAATGCCACCGCCCGTTACTCTTAGGCCAAGTATAGGTCGGTAAATATCTATCACAACCTATAACTCTAAACATCTCAATCACACACCACTATCATCATTCATGCTCATATTTAGAAGCCAGCTAAGTAAGCCCAAAGGACTTACCTGTTATAAATCTCGACTCTCTGTAAACCAAACTCGCTCTGTAAACTGTAGAAACTCAGTTGCCTGCCAAAGGAGATAAGTGCATTAGCACACTCCCACGTAATTAGAAGTCTAAGACTTCTAAGATAGAAGATCGTAATAGGACATAACCAATTACAGTACTAATTTATGGTAAAATGACTATTTTACCCTTGGTCCCGAAACTCCCAGAATTTCCAAAACTCAAGTCTAAACTTCTATTTGAGACTATAAAGTCATATTCTAAGTCCTAAAGTTTAGTTTGGTTACAAACTGTCACTTTTCTTATTTCCTATTTTCCGAAAGATCGTAAAGGTCCAACTTCGGTTTCAAATATAAAATTCGTAAAAGCTTATAAAAATTCCAAAACAATTCTCTAGATCATCTATGATGTTCCCTCTACCCTTAGGAGCAAGAATTTCTCAAAACTGTTCATCCGTCATTTTTATAAAAATTCCAAAGTTGGTTACAACACTTGAAGTTTCCTATACTTAGCCAAAATCTGAGTACACTTTGAAAAATCATAACTCCTAAACCACTCACTGGATTTATCCCAAATTTTGATATGTTCTACTATAAAATCTTATCTATAATATATCCAAAATTCAGCCGCAAAGGAGATCAAAATCCTATTTAAAACTATCTCACAAAACCGAATTTCAGCACCACCGAAAAACTGCTTACGACTCAATCTTTGAAAAATCATACATCCCAAACCACTCGCTGGATGCCTCTCAAATTTTAATATGTTCTACAACAATATGTAAACTATATCATATCCAAAATTCAAGCCCAACGGATATCAAGAGCTTATTCAAAATCATCTCACAAAACAGCATCACTTGCTGTTTTCCCCAACACTCAGCACATATATAAAAACGTCAACTTTGAAACACAATAACTCTCAAACCGTAACTCCGATTCTTCCCAAATTTTAATATGGTCTACAACAAGATGTCAACTATATCATATCTAAAATTCAAGCCTAACAGAGATCAAAAGCCTATTCAAAACTATCTCACAAAACAACATCCCATGCTGTTTTTCTCAACTCAGCACATTTATAAAACTGAACTTTGAAACCCCATATCTCTCAAACCATAACATGGATTCCTCTGAAATTTTAGTATGATTTACTTTGAAATACCATCTATAACATATCCGAAAACTAGCCAAAAAGGAAGAGTATAGCTTACCCAAAAATGGACCCGAAGTTGACTGCTCGTAAATGTTGGAAAGCTGAAAAAGAAGTAACAGCTCCTTGTAATTGCTCCTTTGGCTGCAAAGTATGGGTTCTAGGATGGCTTAGCAGCAGCTACGCATATATATATAAACGGAGGGAAGGAAGAGCATGTCATACTCACTATAATCTCGACAAGGAGGGAGGAGGGGCGCCTTGGTCTGTTGTGCTTACCCAATGGCTCAACAGCAAGCAGGGAAGACCAATGCGTGCAGAAGGATGGCGTCGGTTTGTGCTGGTTGGTGACAGAAAGATGAAGAGTGAAGAGGATACATGTGCTCAAGAAGGGAGGATGCAATGGATCTCGTACAGAAGGACGGACCGATCTTCAAATCTCGCTCAGCAGACTGGGCGTGCTTCTGTATATCGATGGTGCTGATTAGGATGCAAGGGATATGCGTAGACTGGGCGTGCTTCTGTAGATCGATGGGGCTGCACGTGATCCTGGAGCAGTTGAGGTAAACCGATCGTCAAATCTCGCTCAGCAGATCGTGGGAAGAAGGAGTGAAGGCCGGCGTGATCTTGTGCATTTAGGGGAAAAGATTTGCTCCTAATTTCCAGTTACGTAAGATAGGAGAGAGGAGTAAATTCTGAGATCCGCTTGGCCTTCTCCAGCTGTTGGGCCGCGTCATAGGGTTGGGCTGAAGTAAGGGAGAGCTGGACTGAAACAAGGTAAAGGTATGGGCTGGGCAAGATGGCGCTGCTGGGTTGAGGCGGACACTGGGCGCTGGGCAAGCTGATGGCGGCTTTTGGGCTTGTCACAGACTCGTCACAGACTTGTCTGGCCTTGTCACAGACTCGTCACAGACTTGTCTGGCCTTGTCACAGCTTCGTCACAGACTTGTCCAGACCTTGTCACAGCTTCGTCACAGACTTGTCCAGACCTTGTCACAGCTTCGTCACAGACTTGTCAACGACGAGTCGTATTCTACATTAGGGTTTGGGGCTAAACTTATTATTTTATGTGAAGTCAAGGGATCGGAACTGGTAGGCTACGGAATAGACGGATACGGATCATGTTATAGTTTAGGATTGGTTATAATAATCCTATCATTTTATGTGAAGGTAAGCTACATAAAATGATAAAATTTTATAAAGATCCTATCATTTTATGTGAAGGGAAGCTACATAAAATGATAAATTTTATAATAATGTGTCTAACTAAGTAGACGGATATGGGTCAACTGATCGAGATCGGGTTTGTTACAGAAATAAACGGAATAAAAATTCCGGATATTACATCAGTACCCCCTTAAAATAAGTTTCGTCCCAAAACTTAAAAGAAGACTCGTAATGTCGGAGTCCATGCAAAAGAATTTAAGCGCCGTAAAGAGGTCACAACGGTCGAGTTCTGATTTGTTTCTGAAATAGCCGGAAGAAATATTCCCGGGTATTACATCAATCCCCCCTTAGGATAAGTTTCGCCCCGAAACTTAAAGTACGTCAGTCATAAGGTCAGCCCTCAAGGTACGAATCTAGTGTATCTACTTGTTACTGTACAAGAGTCATCGTTTCCACATATAAGTATCCCGCATATTAAGGTAACCAATAACACACATCCCGACTAAGCACTCGAGCATGAAAATAAACAAGTAGTCAGACAATATAACACAGATATAAGGCCAAACCCTAACTCGTCGCTCCCTAGATTACACTATCTCCACAAAGGTCTCTGAAAGGTTATGTCTCATACTACCCATAGTATCCAAGGTGGCCTCGTCGGCTTTTATAAAACCACTAACTCTGAAATCTTTTCATGTACAGACTTCACAAGTGCCTACTACCACGTTCTAGTGTGGTAACTAGATATCTCACCGGTATCATCCGGCTTCATTGCCCGATTCTCTAAGCCGATGTCCTAACTTTTGTCTGGTAAGTATACCTCTAACTGAAACCGTAGAAAACTAGGGTTACACTCTCCAATGGGGTGAGGTTTACTAGTCCATCAATCACTTATAAACCACTTTACAGCCTCGAGTGGTCACATTTTGCAACTCACCTCCAGGTCTTTTGATGACCGTACAGAAAATAACCTAGTCAACTTTCTTCCCTTCGTTATGTTTACTTGACTACACACTCAGGCCAAAGGTCTTGGACCTCCGCTAGCACTTCACCAAGTGTCTAATGCTCTTTGTATCACGACTCACTTGTCTTTTAATATGGCTCGGTCATCTTATTCTCCAGGTAAGGAGTCATCCCTTTACCCTTTTCCGTCTAGTAGTGGAGACACAATCTAGTGGTCATCATCTGTATTCACTTGGCATTATTATAATATTTATGGATATCTAATATATTGTTAGCTCAACCTTAGGCTTCTCACGTATTTTTTTTTTTTTGTGTGTCTTGAGTGACATACAATATGTCCGGAATGACGGTATTAGATACAAGGTGATCTCACATCACCGTCATTTGCTCACACTACTTAATAGTTGTTAACATTGTATTGTGTCCTATAATATTCCTCTTACTCAAAACGCAACTCGACTCCGTTCCGAGATAAAATTCTTCTTATACTCCATTCTTGAGATTATGTTTTCTATATGTACGAGTACTGGTCTGTAAGTACACTCCCGTAGCTTCCTTTTCTTATTTGTCTTTCGATTCAACTTGATAGTTACTCCCTTGAGCTTGTTAGTGCAGGCCCTACACAATACCTTTATTACATCGTTTACTTCCTTTTTCATTCCATCAAGAAACTCATTCTAAAGTACCCTGCTAAGTATTAAGTTCCAAATTTATTTGTCTACCGACATGTGACGAGGTCGGCATGCTTCACTTGTATCTATAATGGGGTACCACTCTCTTTCTATACTTCTATGTGCACATACTTTCTCGTCTATCTAGATGGTGATACAGTTCCTCTACAAAATTTCCTGTCACTCCATGTAGCCTATTTCACGTTCCTTCCAAACGAAATGCATTTTACCAATTATCACCGTCTTACACTCGACACGTCATTTTCTGTACTCTCGAATTCCTTGTTATGTGGGTTAGGACCCATCACGCTTCCGCTGTGTTACTTTGATAATTATGTTGTCACCCATTAATCATAAGGGCCTTTTCCCGTGAGTCCAAAATGATTGACCCAAAAACTCTTCCTCTCAATTACACCATATGTCCTATCCAGATGAAGTACCCAATACCTTCCTTATTTGCCTTAAGGAACTAAGATAACGGTTGGAAGACGACCTCTTCCGTTTACTGTTGGAATTCTTCTAACATGGATCTAAAACTCTCTGACTCAACCGGAGTTGATCTTAACCAGCCAGTAAGAAATCTCTAATTCAATTCTCTCCATGCCTTTAGTTAATCAAAGAAGGTTGTCATTACCTACTTGAGGAAATTCTCCAAGGTGTCGGTAAGGCTAATTTTTATAATTCTACAGTCACAATTATCTTTTCTTAACGGCACCCTATTCCTCAATACCAAAAGAAACACTTGTACGTCCTCCGTTGACGTCAGTCAGCTTATAGTTGACTTATTTCAATATCCTGAACTCTCTCTTCTCATGCTCTACTGACATAAAATTTGGTAAGCACCAACTACTTGGTTAATCCCTTTCCCTTCGTTAGCTCGTTCTATCTCTTTCACTGCCGTTTTCCTGAGAGTCAACTCTCTTTCTCGAGTCCCCTAGGTCATTCTCACATGTTCCTTCATTTGTGTTGTTTATAATATTTCTCTGTTGAACTCCATTGACTCGGCAACCGGCCTCCTACTCCTTTTGATACTGACTTCGTGATTCCTCACCACTTTTTATCTCTCTGACGAGGTCAAAACTTCTCTACACTTGTGGGTTCTATCTTCGCTCTTACACTCAATTGTAACTCTTCTCTCCATGCATCTCTTAGTCATAAGAGTTTCTTCCGCATATATCACAGGAGAATCATCATTCTTCCTTGTATGAAATGATACGCACAATCTGTCTTGGCGGACATAGAACTTTATCTAAAGTGTATACTTCTTACTCCTCTAGTTCTCCTTTTAAAATCCGTCTGTACTAGTTATGATATGTACCTTTTTCCTAGCCAGTAGGTAGTAAATCCCTTACACCATTCCCTTGGTCTCAAATAACAAAAGGGGTTCATTCCTGTTCGCCTAATCTTTCTTCTTAAGTTCTTAATTAAAGTGACTGACGCGACTCGATCTGTGTTATTTATTAGGTAACTAGTACGTGTACCAATTTAACTTCACATTTGTCGCCGTTGATCTCTTGAAGGATCCTCCAGATGTCTATAAAATTCTTTCATAAGTCTTTGGTTATCCTCCTTATCTGTCAACCAGTTACTACTAGTTGACCCGCACGTTTTATGTCTCCGATTTTACCAACCAGTCTGTAGTTGACCTTCTATAAGATTCCGGACTTATTGTTCTTCGATCTCTTTGAAGTTTGATACACTTGGTGAAATCTATCTCCTCCAATTTCTTGGTTAACACTCCTCCAACTCCTTCCAAGTCTGCACTTCTCTTGTTCTCTTATGGAATCACTATACTCTTCTGAGTCTAGTCCTAACATTCATATGTCTTCAAAGGGTTTATTAAGTCTTCCACGATAACTTGTAAGCGTCTCTTCACAATTCTTCTTACTTTGTTCATCGTTTGTTCGTGTTTCCCTGATATGACCGTTAATGTTGGTAATTTAGATCTTTATGTGAATGAGAAGTTATTATGGACTCTCTAGTCCACCAAAATAACTTTCCCACATTCTTCCATTAGTTTGGTGTTGTGTTGTAATGCCACATTTATAGAATTCCGTTGTCTTAATTTCAGACTTCTACTGTATTTGATACTTACGTCATGATTTCTTGCAAACTCTTGCATCTCTGAGTAGGTCAAACCGTCTCTATGATGATGAAATTTATTTCACGTCTTTAAACTCATTTGTCAATGGTTGTCTTGTACTCCTTTAATTCTTCGCCTCAGGTCAGCACCTTATCTTCTTTGTACTCTCATGCCCATGCTTACATGTGGCGGCGTTTGCCTTGATTGTAACATCTTTTATTCTGCAAATCTTGGTTGTACTCCGTTCTGTATGATTCTTGTTCCCTTATCGTTATCTCTAATCCGACCTCTCGTCGTCTCTTACATGATTCTTCTAATTCATCTCTCAGCCTCATACGACCAAGTCCCTTGTATGACTTCCTGTTCCTTCTGCCTGAGTTGACTCGGGGATTCCTTTCCCATCGGACGGTACTTATGGTGAAAATTGTCTCCACATCTGTACTTCTTTGCCCACTCGTTCTTCGGATGATTTATATGGTCACAAGGACGCCCACCAGAGTATAACACTTAATCCTCGGTCTGAATCCATTATCTTGTGTTGAAAGCTCTTCAAGTCCGTTACCGATTTATCATGAGGCGATAAGCGATTCATGATATTATAACTAAAGGATATAGGGTATCCTTTAGGATACTAACATGCTAAACATACACATTTATATAATCATACATTAAAACAAATCAATATAACTCTATATACTAACATCTATCATTCCAAGTTGCACAGATCCACGAAGAACGATGGTGGTCCGACGTACTACTAACCCAACAACCCGACTATGCACGTGTGTAAAAACAGAAATCCGTTTTGAAAATCTTAGACCCCTTTCGGGTTCTAGTGATTTTATACATTCGGTCTTTTAGAAGATTTCAAGTGCCATTGTTGCCAACCCAGAGCTCTGATACCATGTTGTAACACCCCAAATTCTGAGAACTCAGGGAGCTACTGGTTAGGACCTCACAATGGGTCCCGACCTTGGTTTAACAACAACTTCACTAAGATCTTACAACAAGACACAAATGTAATTAAAAACAATTTCCAAAATATAATATTTTTACTGGTATGAAAGTACACATGTGACAGCCTTACAAACATATATAAAGATACATAACATGCATGACGTATGGAAGACTCCCCCGTCCCCATCTAATGAGTACGTGGACCCGGTTGACCATCCGTTCCGGATCACTCTGCAACTGTCTATCTCTACAAATCTACAACACGGATAAACCGTTAGCTAATAATCCAAATATAAGTAGAATAACAACAGCACAAACACACGTAGAAACAAAATAAACAAACATCATGCTGGCACTCAACCGTTTATTATCTATTAATTAGGTGATTCATCTTATTCAATTTTACAGTTGTGGCACGAGAGCTATTAACAGTTCTCGCCTCCGTTCCTTATCCAACTGGGTGTAGGTCTAGCTGACCTCCGCCGGTAGCATCACTACAAACCGAGTATGGACTAGTCCCTAAAGAAACCCCCAGCGCCCGCAAGCTAACTGAGCAGAATGCCACCGCCCGTTACTCTTAGGCCAAGTATAGGTCGGTAAATATCTATCACAACCTATAACTCTAAACATCTCAATCACACACCACTATCATCATTCATGCTCATATTTAGAAGTCAGCTAAGTAAGCCCAAAGGACTTACCTGTTATAAATCTCGACTCTCTGTAAACCAAACTCGCTCTGTAAACTGTAGCAACTCAGTTGCCTGCCAAAGGAGATAAGTGCATTAGCACACTCCCACGTAATTAGAAGTCTAAGACTTCTAAGATAGAAGATCGTAATAGGACATAACCAATTACAGTACTAATTTATGGTAAAATGACTATTTTACCCTTGGTCCCGAAACTCCCAGAATTTCCAAAACTCAAGTCTAAACTTCTATTTGAGACTATAAAGTCATATTCTAAGTCCTAAAGTTTAGTTTGGTTACAAACTGTCACTTTTCTTATTTCCTATTTTCCGAAAGATCGTAAAGGTCCAACTTCGGTTTCAAATATAAAATTCGTAAAAGCTTATAAAAATTCCAAAACAATTCTCTAGATCATCTATGATGTTCCCTCTACCCTTAGGAGCAAGAGTTTCTCAAAACTGTTCATCCGTCATTTTTATAAAAATTCCAAAGTTGGTTACAACACTTGAAGTTTCCTATACTTAGCCAAAATCTGAGTACACTTTGAAAAATCATAACTCCTAAACCACTCACTGGATTTATCCCAAATTTTGATATGTTCTACTATAAAATCTTATCTATAATATATCCAAAATTCAGCCGCAAAGGAGATCAAAATCCTATTTAAAACTACCTCACAAAACCGAATTTCAGCACCACCGAAAAACTGCTTACGACTCAATCTTTGAAAAATCATACATCCCAAACCACTCGCTGGATGCCTCTCAAATTTTAATATGTTCTACAACAATATGTAAACTATATCATATCCAAAATTCAAACCCAACGGATAACAAGAGCTTATTCAAAATCATCTCACAAAACAACATCACTTGCTGTTTTCCCCAACACTCAGCACATATATAAAAACGTCAACTTTGAAACACAATAACTCTCAAACCGTAACTCCGATTCTTCCCAAATTTTAATATAGTCTACAACAAGATGTCAAATATATCATATCAAAAATTCAAGCCTAACAGAGATCAAAAGCCTATTCAAAACTATCTCACAAAACAGCATCCCATGCTGTTTTTCTCAACTCAGCACATTTATAAAACTGAACTTTGAAACCCCATATCTCTCAAACCATAACATGGATTCCTCTGAAATTTTAGTATGATTTACTTTGAAATACCATCTATAACATATCCGAAAACTAGCCAAAAAGGAAGAGTATAGCTTACCCAAAATTGAACCCGAAGTTGACTGCTCGTAAATGTTGGAAAGCTGAAAAAGAAGTAACAGCTCCTTGTAATTGCTCCTTTGGCTGCAAAGTATGGGTTCTAGGATGGCTTAGCAGCAGCTACGCATATATATATAAATGGAGGGAAGGAAGAGCATGTCATACTCACTATAATCTCGACAAGGAGGGAGGAGGGGCGCCTTGGTCTGTTGTGCTTACCCAATGGCTCAACAGCAAGCAGGGAAGACCATTGCGTGCAGAAGGATGGCGTCGGTTTGTGCTGGTTAGTGACAGAAAGATGAAGAGTGAAGAGGATACATGTGCTCAAGAAGGGAGGATGCAATGGATCTCGTACAGAAGGACGGACCGATCGTCAAATCTCGCTCAGCAGACTGGGCGTGCTTCTGTATATCGATGGTGCTGATTAGGATGCAAGGGATATGCGTAGACTGGGCGTGCTTCTGTAGATCGATGGGGCTGCACGTGATCCTGGAGCAGTTGAGGTAAACCGATCGTCAAATCTCGCTCAGCAGATCGTGGGAAGAAGGAGTGAAGGCCGGCGTGATCTTGTGCATTTAGGGGAAAAGATTTGCTCCTAATTTCCAGTTACGTAAGATAGGAGAGAGGAGTAAATTCTGAGATCCGCTTGGCCTTCTCCAGCTGCTGGGCCGCGTCATAGGGTTGGGCTGAAGTAAGGGAGAGCTGGACTGAAACAAGGTAAAGGTATGGGCTGGGCAAGATGGCGCTGCTGTGCTGAGGCGGACACTGGGCGCTGGGCAAGCTGATGGCGGCTTCTGGGCTTGTCACAGACTCGTCACAGACTTGTCTGGCCTTGTCACAGACTCATCACAGACTCGTCACAGACTTGTCTGGCCTTGTCACAGCTTCGTCACAGACTTGTCCAGACCTTGTCACAGCTTCGTCACAGACTTATCCAGACCTTGTCACAGCTTCGTCACAGACTTGTCAACGACGAGTCGTATTCTAAATTAGGGTTTGGGGCTAAACTTATTATTTTATGTGAAGTCAAGGGATCGGAACTGGTAGGCTACGGAATAGACGGATACGGATCATGTTATAGTTTAGGATTGGTTATAATAATCCTATCATTTTATGTGAAGGTAAGCTACATAAAATGATAAAATTTTATAAAGATCCTATCATTTTATGTGAAGGGAAGCTACATAAAATGATAAATTTTATAATAATGTGTCTAACTAAGTAGACGGATATGGGTCAACTGATCGAGATCGGGTTTGTTACAGAAATAAACGGAATAAAAATTCCGGATATTACATCAGTACCCCCTTAAAATAAGTTTCGTCCCGAAACTTAAAAGAAGACTCGTAATGTCGGAGTCCATGCAAAAGAATTTAAGCGCCGTAAAGAGGTCACAACGGTCGAGTTCTGATTTGTTTCTGAAATAGCCGGAAGAAATATTCCCGGGTATTACATCAATCCCCCCTTAGGATAAGTTTCGCCCCGAAACTTAAAGTACGTCAGTCATAAGGTCAGCCCTCAAGGTACGAATCTAGTGTATCTACTTGTTACTGTACAAGAGTCATCGTTTCCACATATAAGTATCCCGCATATTAAGGTAACCAATAACACACATCCCGACTAAGCACTCGAGCATGAAAATAAACAAGTAGTCAGACAATATAACACAGATATAAGGCCAAACCCTAACTCGTCGCTCCCTAGATTACACTATCTCCACAAAGGTCTCTGAAAGGTTATGTCTCATACTACCCATAGTATCCAAGGTGGCCTCGTCGGCTTTTATAAAACCACTAACTCTGAAATCTTTTCATGTACAGACTTCACAAGTGCCTACTACCACGTTCTAGTGTGGTAACTAGATATCTCACCGGTATCATCCGGCTTCATTGCCCGATTCTCTAAGCCGATGTCCTAACTTTTGTCTGGTAAGTATACCTCTAACTGAAACCGTAGAAAACTAGGGTTACACTCTCCAATGGGGTGAGGTTTACTAGTCCATCAATCACTTATAAACCACTTTACAGCCTCGAGTGGTCACATTTTGCAACTCACCTCCAGGTCTTTTGATGACCGTACAGAAAATAACCTAGTCAACTTTCTTCCCTTCGTTATGTTTACTTGACTACACACTCAGGCCAAAGGTCTTGGACCTCCGCTAGCACTTCACCAAGTGTCTAATGCTCTTTGTATCACGACTCACTTGTCTTTTAATATGGCTCGGTCATCTTATTCTCCAGGTAAGGAGTCATCCCTTTACCCTTTTCCGTCTAGTAGTGGAGACACAATCTAGTGGTCATCATCTGTATTCACTTGGCATTATTATAATATTTATGGATATCTAATATATTGTTAGCTCAACCTTAGGCTTCTCACGTATTTTTTTTTTTTTTGTGTGTCTTGAGTGACATACAATATGTCCGGAATGACGGTATTAGATACAAGGTGATCTCACATCACCGTCATTTGCTCACACTACTTAATAGTTGTTAACATTGTATTGTGTCCTATAATATTCCTCTTACTCAAAACGCAACTCGACTCCGTTCCGAGATAAAATTCTTCTTATACTCCATTCTTGAGATTATGTTTTCTATATGTACGAGTACTGGTCTGTAAGTACACTCCCGTAGCTTCCTTTTCTTATTTGTCTTTCGATTCAACTTGATAGTTACTCCCTTGAGCTTGTTAGTGCAGGCCCTACACAATACCTTTATTACATCGTTTACTTCCTTTTTCATTCCATCAAGAAACTCATTCTAAAGTACCCTGCTAAGTATTAAGTTCCAAATTTATTTGTCTACCGACATGTGACGAGGTCGGCATGCTTCACTTGTATCTATAATGGGGTACCACTCTCTTTCTATACTTCTATGTGCACATACTTTCTCGTCTATCTAGATGGTGATACAGTTCCTCTACAAAATTTCCTGTCACTCCATGTAGCCTATTTCACGTTCCTTCCAAACGAAATGCATTTTACCAATTATCACCGTCTTACACTCGACACGTCATTTTTTGTACTCTCGAATTCCTTGTTATGTGGGTTAGGACCCATCACGCTTCCGCTGTGTTACTTTGATAATTATGTTGTCACCCATTAATCATAAGGGCCTTTTCCCGTGAGTCCAAAATGATTGACCCCAAAACTCTTCCTCTCAATTACATCATATGTCCTATCCGGATGAAGTACCCAATACCTTCCTTATTTGCCTTAAGGAACTAAGATAACGGTTGGAAGACGACCTCTTCCGTTTACTGTTGGAATTCTTCTAACATGGATCTAAAACTCTCTGACTCAACCGGAGTTGATCTTAACCAGCCAGTAAGAAATCTCTAATTCAATTCTCTCCATGCCTTTAGTTAATCAAAGAAGGTTGTCATTACCTACTTGAGGAAATTCTCCAAGGTGTCGGTAAGGCTAATTTTTATAATTCTACAGTCACAATTATCTTTTCTTAACGGCACCCTATTCCTCAATACCAAAAGAAACACTTGTACGTCCTCCGTTGACGTCAGTCAGCTTATAGTTGACTTATTTCAATATCCTGAACTCTCTCTTCTCATGCTCTACTGACATAAAATTTGGTAAGCACCAACTACTTGGTTAATCCCTTTCCCTTCGTTAGCTCGTTCTATCTCTTTCACTGCCGTTTTCCTGAGAGTCAACTCTCTTTCTCGAGTCCCCTAGGTCATTCTCACATGTTCCTTCATTTGTGTTGTTTATAATATTTCTCTGTTGAACTCCATTGACTCGGCAACCGGCCTCCTACTCCTTTTGATACTGACTTCGTGATTCCTCACCACTTTTTATCTCTCTGACGAGGTCAAAACTTCTCTACACTTGTGGGTTCTATCTTCGCTCTTACACTCAATTGTAACTCTTCTCTCCATGCATCTCTTAGTCATAAGAGTTTCTTCCGCATATATCACAGGAGAATCATCATTCTTCCTTGTATGAAATGATACGCACAATCTGTCTTGGCGGACATAGAACTTTATCTAAAGTGTATACTTCTTACTCCTCTAGTTCTCCTTTTAAAATCCGTCTGTACTAGTTATGATATGTACCTTTTTCCTAGCCAGTAGGTAGTAAATCCCTTACACCATTCCCTTGGTCTCAAATAACAAAAGGGGTTCATTCCTGTTCGCCTAATCTTTCTTCTTAAGTTCTTAATTAAAGTGACTGACGCGACTCGATCTGTGTTATTTATTAGGTAACTAGTACGTGTACCAATTTAACTTCACATTTGTCGCCGTTGATCTCTTGAAGGATCCTCCAGATGTCTATAAAATTCTTTCATAAGTCTTTGGTTATCCTCCTTATCTGTCAACCAGTTACTACTAGTTGACCCGCACGTTTTATGTCTCCGATTTTACCAACCAGTCTGTAGTTGACCTTCTATAAGATTCCGGACTTATTGTTCTTCGATCTCTTTGAAGTTTGATACACTTGGTGAAATCTATCTCCTCCAATTTCTTGGTTAACACTCCTCCAACTCCTTCCAAGTCTGCACTTCTCTTGTTCTCTTATGGAATCACTATACTCTTCTGAGTCTAGTCCTAACATTCATATGTCTTCAAAGGGTTTATTAAGTCTTCCACGATAACTTGTAAGCGTCTCTTCACAATTCTTCTTACTTTGTTCATCGTTTGTTCGTGTTTCCCTGATATGACCGTTAATGTTGGTAATTTAGATCTTTATGTGAATGAGAAGTTATTATGGACTCTCTAGTCCACCAAAATAACTTTCCCACATTCTTCCATTAGTTTGGTGTTGTGTTGTAATGCCACATTTATAGAATTCCGTTGTCTTAATTTCAGACTTCTACTGTATTTGATACTTACGTCATGATTTCTTGCAAACTCTTGCATCTCTGAGTAGGTCAAACCGTCTCTATGATGATGAAATTTATTTCACGTCTTTAAACTCATTTGTCAATGGTTGTCTTGTACTCCTTTAATTCTTCGCCTCAGGTCAGCACCTTATCTTCTTTGTACTCTCATGCCCATGCTTACATGTGGCGGCGTTTGCCTTGATTGTAACATCTTTTATTCTGCAAATCTTGGTTGTACTCCGTTCTGTATGATTCTTGTTCCCTTATCGTTATCTCTAATCTGACCTCTCGTCGTCTCTTACATGATTCTTCTAATTCATCTCTCAGCCTCATACGACCAAGTCCCTTGTATGACTTCCTGTTCCTTCTGCCTGAGTTGACTCGGGGATTCCTTTCCCATCGGACGGTACTTATGGTGAAAATTGTCTCCACATCTGTACTTCTTTGCCCACTCGTTCTTCGGATGATTTATATGGTCACAAGGACGCCCACCAGAGTATAACACTTAATCCTCGGTCTGAATCCATTATCTTGTGTTGAAAGCTCTTCAAGTCCGTTACCGATTTATCATGAGGCGATAAGCGATTCATGATATTATAACTAAAGGATATAGGGTATCCTTTAGGATACTAACATGCTAAACATACACATTTATATAATCATACATTAAAACAAATCAATATAACTCTATATACTAACATCTATCATTCCAAGCTGCACAGATCCACGAAGAACGATGGTGGTCCGACGTACTACTAACCCAACAACCCGACTATGCACGTGTGTAAAAACAGAAATCCGTTTTGAAAATCTTAGACCCCTTTCGGGTTCTAGTGATTTTATACATTCGGTCTTTTAGAAGATTTCAAGTGCCATTGTTGCCAACCCAGAGCTCTGATACCATGTTGTAACACCCCAAATTCTGAGAACTCAGGGAGCTACTGGTTAGGACCTCACAATGGGTCCCGACCTTGGTTTAACAACAACTTCACTAAGAACTTACAACAAGACACAAATGTAATTAAAAACAATTTCCAAAATATAATATTTTTACTGGTATGAAAGTACACATGTGACAGCCTTACAAACATATATAAAGATACATAACATGCATGACGTATGGAAGACTCCCCCGTCCCCATCTAATGAGTACGTGGACCCGGTTGACCATCCGTTCCGGATCACTCTGCAACTGTCTATCTCTACAAATCTACAACACGGATAAACCGTTAGCTAATAATCCAAATATAAGTAGAATAACAACAGCACAAACACACGTAGAAACAAAATAAACAAACATCATGCTGGCACTCAACCGTTTATTATCTATTAATTAGGTGATTCATCTTATTCAATTTTACAGTTGTGGCACGAGAGCTATTAACAGTTCTCGCCTCCGTTCCTTATCCAACTGGGTGTAGGTCTAGCTGACCTCCACCGGTAGCATCACTACAAACCGAGTATGGACTAGTCCCTAAAGAAACCCCCAGCGCCCGCAAGCTAACTGAGCAGAATGCCACCGCCCGTTACTCTTAGGCCAAGTATAGGTCGGTAAATATCTATCACAACCTATAACTCTAAACATCTCAATCACACACCACTATCATCATTCATGCTCATATTTAGAAGTCAGCTAAGTAAGCCCAAAGGACTTACCTGTTATAAATCTCGACTCTCTGTAAACCAAACTCGCTCTGTAAACTGTAGCAACTCAGTTGCCTGCCAAAGGAGATAAGTGCATTAGCACACTCCCACGTAATTAGAAGTCTAAGACTTCTAAGATAGAAGATCGTAATAGGACATAACCAATTACAGTACTAATTTATGGTAAAATGACTATTTTACCCTTGGTCCCGAAACTCCCAGAATTTCCAAAACTCAAGTCTAAACTTCTATTTGAGACTATAAAGTCATATTCTAAGTCCTAAAGTTTAGTTTGGTTACAAACTGTCACTTTTCTTATTTCCTATTTTCCGAAAGATCGTAAAGGTCCAACTTCGGTTTCAAATATAAAATTCGTAAAAGCTTATAAAAATTCCAAAACAATTCTCTAGATCATCTATGATGTTCCCTCTACCCTTAGGAGCAAGAGTTTCTCAAAACTGTTCATCCGTCATTTTTATAAAAATTCCAAAGTTGGTTACAACACTTGAAGTTTCCTATACTTAGCCAAAATCTGAGTACACTTTGAAAAATCATAACTCCTAAACCACTCACTGGATTTATCCCAAATTTTGATATGTTCTACTATAAAATCTTATCTATAATATATCCAAAATTCAGCCGCAAAGGAGATCAAAATCCTATTTAAAACTACCTCACAAAACCGAATTTCAGCACCACCGAAAAACTGCTTACGACTCAATCTTTGAAAAATCATACATCCCAAACCACTCGCTGGATGCCTCTCAAATTTTAATATGTTCTACAACAATATGTAAACTATATCATATCCAAAATTCAAGCCCAACGGATAACAAGAGCTTATTCAAAATCATCTCACAAAACAACATCACTTGCTGTTTTCCCCAACACTCAGCACATATATAAAAACGTCAACTTTGAAACACAATAACTCTCAAACCGTAACTCCGATTCTTCCCAAATTTTAATATGGTCTACAACAAGATGTCAAATATATCATATCAAAAATTCAAGCCTAACAGAGATCAAAAGCCTATTCAAAACTATCTCACAAAACAGCATCCCATGCTGTTTTTCTCAACTCAGCACATTTATAAAACTGAACTTTGAAACCCCATATCTCTGAAACCATAACATGGATTCCTCTGAAATTTTAGTATGATTTACTTTGAAATACCATCTATAACATATCCGAAAACTAGCCAAAAAGGAAGAGTATAGCTTACCCAAAATTGGACCCGAAGTTGACTGCTCGTAAATGTTGGAAAGCTGAAAAAGAAGTAACAGCTCCTTGTAATTGCTCCTTTGGCTGCAAAGTATGGGTTCTAGGATGGCTTAGCAGCAGCTACGCATATATATATATAAACGGAGGGAAGGAAGAGCATGTCATACTCACTATAATCTCGACAAGGAGGGAGGAGGGGCGCCTTGGTCTGTTGTGCTTACCCAATGGCTCAACAGCAAGCAGGGAAGACCATTGCGTGCAGAAGGATGGCGTCGGTTTGTGCTGGTTGGTGACAGAAAGATGAAGAGTGAAGAGGATAATTCTTAAAACATGTTATTTGATTTTATATAATTATGGAACGATGAATTATATCGTATTTGATGATATATATGTATGTTTATAATATAAGTATATGCTATTTTTTTAATCTACATTAAAGAAAAATGAAGACCAACTAATTATTTAAAATATAAGCATGAGCCAATTGTCAACCTAAATAACATATTGTTTATAAATTTTTTTATATAAATATATTTCTGCTATTGAACTAGTTATATTGTTTTTAGCACTTTCCAATAACATATCACCCCAGTCAAAATATATAGTTAATTGTTTGATTTAATTATTTTTTGTAACGGTATTTTTTACAATTTAATATAATAAAATTGATGTATAAAAAACTTATCATGAAAATTAAATACGTAGTTAAAATATATTTGTAATGAAAACATATAAATGTGGTAATAGACACGTTTAATTTATTGAATGAGTTATTCTCTAAAGTTAAAACGAGTCATTCTATCAAAATTATTTTCATTTTGATTTTCATATATTATCAAACACGGGTATGAGTATAACTCGATTCAATTCCGATTTTTTTTTTTTTTTTTTGATACTGTACGGTAAGCAATTAGGGTAGATCATCTTCTCGAGATTCTCCGACCTAGGGCATCCTTCCGGATGAGATCCACCTCCTCAGGGGGGATCGCTGAATCACCTATGGGATAGTCGTGTCCCAACTTCGCGAGTTTATCGGCGCGCAACACTATTGACTTCCCTGAAGACATGCTGTATTCTGACCTGCTGGAAACTAAGCAAAATGTTAGAAATGTCCGAAATGATGAGATCAAGTTCCCATGGGGGTTTCCACATACGTTTAATGGAATTGATGATTGTAAGGTTATCACCTTCAATCTCCAGTTTATTGATCTCCAGATCACATGCTCTGATCAACCCCTCCCTTAGCGCGCATGCTTCAGCATGGAGGACCGATGCGTTCCCACATTGTCCATAGCCTAGGGAGATGGTTGATGCATGTTGATTCCTGAGAATGTATCTGAAGGCTGATTCTCCGGACTCGCGTTTAGATCCATCAAAGTTTAATTTAATAAATCCGTTATCAGGTTTTATCCACTTAATATTTGTAGTTTTCGTGTTTCTTTGAGGCGTTTTTGGTGTTGCTGTGTTTTTCGTTTTATTAGCGTCTTTCCAATTCCTAATCTGATCCTGTATTCGTATCCCAATTTGCTGGATTTTCTTATTATTGAAGATATTTTGGTTTCTTTCAATCCAGACATTCCACCATGTAACCGCAAGTTGAATCATTTGATTATTATCTAGCTTATTGTTAAGTTGTGTGATCATATTTGCTATGTTCTGGTTAGAGTTGCTTACAACTTGAAGCCCAATCAGAGTGTTGGCATTATTGAGATTCCCCACCATGAAGGGGCAATTAAAGAACAGATGTTTCGCAGTTTCGTAAGGGTGGTTGCATAGGACACAATGCATGGGCACTGGTACCTTTTGTTTCTCCAGGTTTTCCTTAGTAGGGAGTCCATCAATTGCCAGTTTCCAGGTAAAATTTTTAACTTTGGGCATGATATCCATATCCCAAATCCATCCATTCGCATTGGCTGTGAGCCCTTTATTTTTTTGTATAAGATCCATAGCTGATTTTGTTGTGAATGATCCTTTGTCCAAGGCTGCCCAATAAAGCCGATCTCGAATGAAGGACTTCGGGAGTTGGTATGATTTTATTGCAGATATAACCTCTTTTGGGAGGAGGTTCCCTACTTTAATTTCAATTTTCCGGGTGTCCCATTTATTCTCAGTGATATAGTTACCTACTAGTTCATTCTCATCAATATTCCCACTATCTTCAAGAAGATTAATGAGCGGTTGATCAATCACCCACTTACTTTTCCAGAATTTTATGGTACTTCCATCCCCCATATTCCATCTTAATCCGTTTTCAATTCAGATTGGAGATTCATTAGTCTTCTCCACTGCCAGGATGTATTTTTCTGTGTTTGTAGTACATTTCAATTCCGATTTATTGTTACATGATAACCCTACCAAAACGTTTACTTATTTCTTTTTTAGTCATTAAAAAAGTTGGGACCGAATGGACCTTCTACAATGAGTGATGTCTCGTGTGGTCCTTACTGAAACAACATGAAGAATAAGAGAGACACTCCCACAGTCTAGCATAGCATCTCCCTCAGAGCTCCAATGGCAGCCAAAGCCACTGACACTAGTGAAGTAATCCTCCTCATGGAGAACCCACCACCCTCAACAAAACCGCCATTAGTGGCCACTGAGTTAACAGAAGATCAAACTCCATCAAACCCTCCAACCCCAACCGGCATAAGAAGAAGAAACACCCTCCGTCGACTGAGCTTCTCAAAACCCAAAGCTCGAACAGTCGAGTTCGTCCAGCCTCAATCCAACCCAATCTCAGAAACCGTCGAATTCGACGAATACGAGAAAGAATCGAGCGATGATTCAGATTCGGAATCGGAATTTGGAGAGGAAGGAGAATATGAAGAATACGAAAACTACGACGACAAAGGAGTACTCAAAAGAACCAAGAAGAAGAAGAGGAAGAGGAAAGTGAATTGGAAGGTGATAATCGAATGGGTAATGTTTATAGTAATCTTAACTTGCTTGATTTGCTCATTAACTATAAAGCAAGTGAAAGAGAAGCAAACTTGGGGTTTGGAGACATGGAGATGGTGTTTAATGGTAATGGTTTTGTTTAGTGGGCGGTTAGTTTCGGGTTGGGTTGTGAGCTTGATTGTGTTCTTTGTGGAGAGAAACTTTCTTCTTAGAGAGAAGGTTTTGTACTTTGTTTATGGATTGAGAAGAAGCTTCCAGAACTGTGTGTGGTTAGGGTTAGTGTTGATTTCTTGGACATTCATGTTCAACACTAGGGTTCATCAGAATAACCGCATGTTGAAGAAGAGCTTTCAGGCGCTTGTGGCTGTGCTTATTGGAGCAACTATTTGGTTGATCAAGATTGTGCTTGTTAAGACTCTTGCTTCATCATTTCATGTTAGGACTTACTTTGATCGTATGAAGGAGAGTGTTTTCCATCATTACATCCTCGAGACTCTTTCAGGTTTGTTCTCAATTCGAATCTTTTCTTATATATAACTTCTTCTTTGTTATATGAGTTGAGCTACTCGAGATCCATTCGGGAGGCTAATAGGGTTTGAGTATGATCCGGGCTAGATTTATGCTCAATCAGTTAATAGGTTGAATATGAGCATGTATCAAAGCCCGGTTAATTATATGAGTTGAGCTACTCGAAATCCGTCTCATTCAGTTTGGGGCGGAAAGAAAACTCCAGCTTGAGTCCGGCTCAAATAACAAAACTAATGATAATCAAACGAATGAAGAGTTGTTATGTGAGTCGAACTATTTGAATTTGATCTTTAAGCTCATTCACTTATCAAAACTCGTGTTGGAAATAATAACTTATCACTTTTCCAAGTGTACTCAAAATGAAGTTATGTGTTGGTAGGTCCACCAATGGATGAACTTATAAGGGAAGAAGAACATCCTCACTTGAACGGATCAAAATCGATGCCGGCAAAGTGGAAAGACGCAAGGAATGCTTACAAGTCGAAGAAGTTCGGGTCGAGGAAGATAGACATAGAGAAGCTAAGGAAGTTGAGTATGCAAAAGAGACCGTCAGCATGGAGTGTAAAGAGGCTGATGATCTACATTAAGTCGTCGGGCTTGTCGACAATCTCGCAAACAGTAGATCACTTTGGCAAGTCTGAGACTGAGATCACTAGTGAATGGGAAGCTCGAAACACAGCTAAAAGAATCTTCAAGAACGTTGCAAAATCTGGTGCCAAGTAAGTTATATCATCTTCTTTTGTGTATATAGGGGCTTCTTTTGTGTCTATATGTCATTAGACCTTATCATATCCGGAACCTGTCCAAAAAAATGGGTGGGTATGAATAGAGAAAGAAGTCTGACCGAACCAAAAGTTCGGTCCATCATGACCCGTTAGGTTCGGTCCAGGCACCACTCTAGACCCGCCGATCCGGATAAAAGAATATTATATATATATAGTTTATTTTTAAAAAATTCAGATTAAAAACAATCTTTTAAATATTAAAAAAAAAGGTATCTGTAGATTCAGTCCGAATCTGAATATACAGACTTAATATTTTATAAAGTCCGATCTAAATTCGAGCCTGAATATAAACTGATATATATATGTCACGTTTTAAGCATTCTTAAGAAACAAATTAACCTCAAGTGGAAAGTAGGGTTGAATACGTTAGAGGTGATGCGTGATGACATCGTTACTCCGAAACAACCTTGGATTCTCGATCAAATCAAATGTTTTCCATCAGGAAAGATTAATCATGAATATGCTTTACACGAGAATGGTCAGTGACATGGTGCGCTGTAACCTACCAATTGTAGTCTCCTAATCATGCATGAAACAAAATCTATCAAATGGTATAATAAAGCGTGTATTCCATATTGTACACGTTTATACAACTATGAACTTGTCCTTATTTTTGGCAACAAGAACCAAAAACATTAAATTTGGTTTCACAGTTAGATAAATTTGGTTTTACGTTTAAAATTGGGAGATTTAAACCCTATTATATACTATTTTATAGTCAATCTATTTTATGATAGAATTAATGGGTTTATGTGTATGTACGTTCGTATGCACACGACGTACACAATCTACTATACACGATAGACTTTAACATGATCAATATCATGGTGGTTTAGTCTAATTAGACCCGTTTATCCAAATGTCAACTAGCTTAGGGTACGTTGTTCGATAAATAGCTTTCTATACTTCTTTTAACATAGAATGTTACGTCGGTGACTTACTTTTCTTTATTATCAATGGATTTTAAGATGGAACTTATAGGTTAATTTTTGTAAAGTTGTGTGCGCCATTGATTGCGCAAACTTACAAATTGTATCTCATGATTGCAAAGAAATGCGTTTGGGAGCATGGTAATTTGGTGGTTGTGTCTACGTGTATATTGATGATGGGGTGCATAATTTTCAAAGAGAAGAAAGTGGAGCATGATGTGTATTCTTTTGGAGCGTGCATTGACAACATACAACCTTCCAAAAGCAAATACTTTATTTATTTCACCTTTCAACATCCAACTCCATACTTTCCTAACATCCATACATTTTTCATGTGTGAATTTAGCTGTGGGTAATTGGGTATCCATCAAATAATCCTTTCTTTCATATTGTGTTGTCTCTATCTTGTTTTTTTTTTCTTTAAAGAAATTATACAAGAACGATAGCATAAAGTATTAATTATATTATCTTTAACTTGATTTTGTTCTACTTAAAGTTAATTAGATTGTCTTGTACAAAATGAAAATGACACTAGTGCAGGACAGATGTAAATAGCAAGTGCCATACAAGCTCAAAAGAAAATCGATTAACATAAAATGATGATAATTATTTTGCTTTTATACTATTTTTATTCAATTATTATTTCTACGCTTTAACCAAACGCATGTCTCGAGAGTCTTCCCACGATTGAGGTTTAAGGTTTATAATATTCTGAAGTTGGATTAGGTTATGCTCAAATCAATCATGAGCCATTTTTATTGGCTCGATGCTCATAGGTAAAGGTTAATCTGATTAGTATATTTTTATATTTATTAATTGTTATGAAATGAAGGTACATTGAAGAGGAAGATTTAGCAAGATTCTTAAAGAGGGTGGAAATTCACACTATATTCCCTCTCTTTGAAGGTGCCCTTGAGACTGGAAGGATATCCAAATCATCCTTCAGAAACTGGGTGGTAAGATAATAAGATAAAAGTAATCTTGCTCATACTCAATTTTGAATCTATGCACTACTTAATTAAGCAGTTAATTCTATATGCTGCCCAATAATTAAAAGAAAGCAAATCTGATAAAGTTGTATTTCAAAATGTAGAATATGAAAATACTATGCGTAACTAGACTTGTGCTTGAAGCCTAAATATTTAGGTTTTTACACCGCCGGTTTAGGTTTCGGGTTAGGACAAACCTAAATCTGAACCGGCTAAGTCAAAACCCGCAGTTTAGGTTTTCCCGGTTTAGCACCGGTTTGCTCCATTTTTTTTTTTTTAAAAATCCATGTTCAAACCGGTAGTTAATCACCGATTTAGTTTTGTTTGTTTGACAAACCTAAACCGCGAACCGCCCGTTTACTCAAACCAGCGGTTCGGCGGTTTGCCCTAAACCGGACTCAAATCTATGTGTAACTGCTCACAACCTCACTTGAACTTATGTGTTACTCCAACTTATGTGTTGGACTTGACCCTAACATGTATTCCACTCTACAATCAGTTGTCTGTGTCAGATTTTAACAGAACAGCTATGTATCATCCTGACCCAAAACTAATCGAAGACTGAAAATGTGCAAAAAATTATGAATGTTGCAGGTGAGAGCGTACTTGGAGAGGAAGTCACTGGCACACTCACTGAACGACACAAAGACAGCGGTGCAGCAGCTACACAAGCTAGCAAGCGCCATCGTGACAGTGATAATAGTAGTCGTGACGCTGCTGGTGATGGGTTTCGCCACAGTCAACGTCATCACCCTCGTCTTGACGCAAGTCTTCCTCCTGGGATTCATGTTCCAGAACATGTGCAAGACTATATTCGAGTCCATTGTCTTTGTCTTCGTCATGCACCCCTTCGACATAGGTGATCGTTGTGTCGTTGATGGGGTGCAGATGATCGTGGAAGAGATGAACATACTCACCACAGTTTTCTTAAGGTATGACATGGAGAAGATTTATTACCCTAATGCAGTTCTGCTTACCAAGCCTATTAGCAACTTCTATCGTAGCCCCGAGATGTGCGACGGTATTCAGTTCTCTATTGACGCCTCCACGCCCATTGAGTCCATTACCGCCTTCAAGAAAGCAATACAAAGGTACGTGTTCAACCCTAACCGGGAATTTCTTTCGTAACTCGTATAGCCGATTATATAACATAGGTGGTAATGCAGTTACTTAGAGAGCAAGCCTAAGTTCTGGAACCCGAAGCACACGGTGATAGTGAAGGAGATCGAGGACCTGCACAAGATGAAGATGGTGCTGGGAGTTCAGCACACTATAAACCACCAGAACTATGGGGAGAGGAATGTCCGGATATCCGAGCTCATTCTCGAGATGAAACGGATCTTCGAAAGCCTCAGTATCCAGTACCACCTTCTCCCCCAGGAGATCCACCTCACTCAGTTCAAGATCAACAACTCTGCTTCTGCATCTCTGCCTGCCTAGCTTTGTGAAATCTGTACTATAACGGCAGCTCTATGGAATGGGATACAAACTTTCCTTTATTAAATAAGTATGTAAGTCAATCTTATTGAAATCTTGATATGGATTCACCTCTTGAGTAAGTGTGTTGAGATGTAGGGAGGATTGTGTCTAATTGTGTGTCTCACTGGACGTGCACCCAGAGCGAAGAATAAGAAGGAATTACTGGATGGTAATAAAAAAAAATACTGAATGCATAAAAAAGATATATGATAGCCTTCTGCTAACGCTGTCTAATCTGTTCTTTGACTGTTTTCTAGAAGTTGATGAAGAAAAACTATGTAACTTAGTTGATCTAAGTTAAAGATGTTTGTAACTTACTGGTCTAAGTTAAAGATATTGAGTCTGTATCCTCTCCCTGTTCCGTTCCCACCAGAGCTTCGCGTGCGCCTCCCCAAACCTTTCACGGCTGCACAAGAGCACAAAATGCAAATCGGAATTTGTCCCAAGAAGAAAAGTAAGGAAAGTATCACATATTCACATACGCATTTGTACGTAACAGCATAAGCATCTTGACAACCAAGTGTGCAATGTAAATGCACTTATTGAAAGCCTTATTAAGACTACTATATTACCTGAATCTCACCCGGCGTAGCTCTCGGGTACCATCTGTTAACTGCCTAATAGTTATATAGATCCCCGGCTCATCTTGCTCAACCCACTCTGTGTCAACGTCACTAGCATTGCTAACCGATATTGAGGCCTCGTCGTCTCTGGAAGAAGTTGTTGTCCGTGATGCATCTATAGAGGAAGTCTCGGCTTTGTGGCCACCGCCTATTCCATAAGAACGTGATCCAGCATTGTAGTACTGTGTAGCACCACCATTTGAAGGTTCAGTGGGGCAATAGCCTTTACTGCCACACGGCTTATAGTGATGTTTCGGTGTCCAGTCTTTGTTCAAGGATGGCGTCGTCATGGGACTCTCCATAGATGACCCAACCCTTGTGTAAGATGAGTCTCTTTGCTACATGATTTTAAAATAGCAACATCAACAATGATGATCACAAGGGAAAATGAATATCTATTGTCTACCTTGTAGCTACTACTATCCACTCTGTTCGTATTAGTGGAGACTTGAAATAAAATTACATGTATATTCCATGTTATAAACTAGTTTTTACTCTATCCGTGCAAACAGAGATTACTTATATTTTTTAAACTACAGCCTAGAGGTGGAGTCCAAAATATTTCTATAGCATCAGGGAGGTACAGATACAGCTCGGAGAATAGCATCAACTGATAAAGAATGAAACGGTATCCTTCAACCTTGAAATTTATTCTATATCGCAGGATTCCAGGCTGTTACTTCACAAGTATTTATATGATAGTTGAGTCACTATGCCAAACTCAGCAAGTAAAAGAGTTGAAAAGCTAGAAATTGTTACCTCATCCTCAGATATTGAAGGAGTATTTAGAGCCTGTTGGTTAAACTTCTGCACATTGTAGAGCTCCATAATACGGTCATAATTCTCACCCCACCATTTCTGAGCTTGCCATTTGTCAAACATATCGCGACTGCATGTACAAGCATGGCAGGTTTGTAGGTATATATGTGAGAATGACAATCACCAGCAAAAAAAAATATACATATTGAGATCATGACTTCCCTTTTGTAAGGGCCTCAAGCACTATTTAAGGCACTCTATACATTCAGTTGACCTACAAAGATTTCTCACAATTTGATTTTACAAAGAGAATGTGCCTTAAATCAATTATATCTAGTTTTAGATTTTGCCAGATTTTCATTTCAAGGAAAGCTGATGATGATGCTGGCTCTGGTTCCATCAAAATTAATCTACAAAGCATCGCGCATTTTAACTACCACTATTCATATCAAACTAGAAACTGTTAGTTTTGTGTTTCATGTTTTCGGTTGTTCATGTTTTTCTTTATTATTTTGGACTTTCGTTTGTTTTCTTACATCAGTCCATCCATTTTATGTCGATTCTTGATATACTAGGCATGTCCAATGAATTGAATCCCTTTCCATTATCTAGAAAAAGCCTATACTTGCATCAAGTACAAGCATGAACATTAGTGCATGCAGATTCAATCACGAACATGAAGCTACTGATTAACTTGGATTTATTAGAATGGAGTCTGCATTTGTACCTGAAACGAATTCGTCTTAGATCATTCCCTCCATTTGGAAGGGTCACAAAAGTGATTTGAACTCCTGGTTCGACCTGAGCCATCCATTCTTTGGGCTCATCCTCATTCTCCAATACCGTATCAGAGTGAGAACAGACAGATTCTTGTCCACCAGAAGTTCTTTCACCCACAGCAAACCTTGATTTTGTTCTGCGACCATGGTTGTAGCTGGTGGTGGTTGGGGAGGCCCAAGCAGGTATTGAACTGTAGCTTCCTGGTTGAATATAGGAAAAGGGAACACCATCCGAAGCAGTATCAAAGTCTGGGTAAGATCTGTGTTCTTTCTTAAAGCCACTTGGATTTGTGGAGGGCTTGCATTGTTTGTAGGCTCCAGAAAATTTCAATGCCATATCCTTAATCTGCATGAAATTGCCAAGTTTGAGTAAATGGTTCAAATGGCGCGGCAGTTCCTATTAACTTAGATCCCAGAACCAATTGGGAACGAGAGCAGCCCACAAAACTTATATACTAGGCTACGAGTTTGGTCAAATAGTTGTGGGCATTAGCAAAGATTCAAAACAAGAATCACTGGTCAAGTGGCCAATAAAGATTTTGATATTAACAAGGGTTTGTGATCTAAGCTTCAACTAGTGATGTGGTGTGGGTTAAAAAATAGAATGCAACCAATAGAGAAAGAAAACAGGAGAAGTTCGCCATGAATAACTAAAAGGTAGAAACCTTGATCATATAATTTATTGGGCCTAATACTTGGGTCAAAAAATTTCAGCCAAGTAATCCATAGGACCTTATGAAGGCCTATTCCTTATTAGTAATACATCTGTTAATGTCATGGAAAATCCAGTTTCTTTGGCCCTTTTTATTCTTGTTATAGTTTGTGTTCTATTATTATACAAGATTTCAGGGAGGTGTTCTTGTATTCCTACTTTCTACATAAAAATAATTCGGTCAAAATCAGTTAGGTTTTCCAGTCTGGACCAGATTATAGACACTACTTGCTATCATTCACTATCTTCCTTTCATCGTCAAACATCTTAATAGGTAATCAGTTTACACTTGTAAACTGTAACGCATTGTTTGTCCACACCATTTGCATTGACACAAAAGCAGGGTCATGCGCATAAATTCAATATGGGTGTATGTGTATGGCAATGCCTGTTATAAAGAGTAAATCGGAAAACATACAATATCATATCATCACAAACACAGAAACACAACAATCAATACTTATACTAGGTTTGCAAAAGGTTATCCAAGAGAAAGAAGAAATTAAGAAAACTATGGAAAGGAAAAGAAAGTATTCCCCTCTCATCCCCTCGTTTAGAATCCAAACACACTGTTTGGAAACCAAAGCCAATCTCCATATACTTCAGAAACTGATTGTGACCTAACAAGGCCTACGCACTGCCACTCTGGTAGTCATCCTATCATACCCCATATCACAGCCTAACAGCTTCTCTTTTCCAACAAGTGGTCCTCTTCTTCTAAAATAGCACGCTTAATTAAACTCCTGTATTCTCACCTTGCAAATTTTAATGTGTACCAACATGCTAATGAGTACATCTATAGAATCTCATCATAATCAAAAACGATTTCCCTTTTTTTTTTTTTTTATGAATACGTTCTCCCCATCCCGTGTTTATATTCCCAATGTTAAGTACATCATACAAGAGTAGATGGCTACTTGATTAATTTTCCCCGAGTAATATTCATCACCAATCTAGATCATAGAAACATCATATTATGTTCCATAGATTGAACTTCAAGAAAATATATAAACGCTCAATAACTTTACCCTAAACCAAAATTAATAAAATGGTGTGAAAAACTTGCCGTATGAAGAAGCTCCTTTAATAACATGAAAGAGAAAACAGGTTAATATACCATACGGAGTGGAAGTCAAACCATTGACCTAAAAGCCAAAACAAATAAACAGCACAAAAGAATCTTCATTTAAGCCTCTAAGATCAAGCACCAAATTCATTGATACATATTAGTTTGAACTAAGCAGTAATCACTAACAAAAATCTGTGTGCTTGGTTCTTTCTCTGTTTTTATTTAGGTGTTCATAATGTTAGAACTTAGAAGATTATGAAACTCAAAGCTAAACCGAACCATGCCTACACTGGATATGAGTTGTCACAATGCATAAAGATAGATTGTTTGCTGTGCGCAAGTGGACATTATTCTAAAGAAAATTAATTAGTGTTTATTACATAGAGAGCAACCCAAAAGAGAGAAGATTTAATACATCAAACACATGGTACCATTTAGTAGGCTTGGTTAAGATCTGTGGTTTTCCCTCAAACTTCTACCATGTAGTAAGTTACGAGTGTTTACCCACGCTGCACATGCATTTAAATCATTTTCGGGCTTTAATAAGAAGCAAAAGCAAAGGTAGGAGCTAAAGGTGAGGGTTGAACTGCAGGGGTAAGTAAAGATGGTCCCCTCCAGAAAATAGAGATCAAACAATAAAAATGAAACTACCCACGACACCGCTTTCTTTTATATCACTAGATAGATAATGATAAGGAGATGGTTCTTAACTGAAAAGGATGAAAAAGTAACTAGCAAAAGCAATCATGCATGTGTACAAGGAGAGAGATCTAAGAAGGGAAAACGAGTTGGAGAGTTGAAGGTTGAATGAATGTAGTAAAGAGAGGATTTAAGAACCTGGGACGTCAGGCTTTTGACGGATTCTTTAGTACTTGGAGTGCCACGCCCTCCTCCCCCTCTCTCCTCCCTTCTCTCGTCCGTCTGTTTTGCACAGGTTATGCATGTTAACATTTTCCTTTCTTACTCTGTTTTTACCCTTTTTCCTTAATCGATATCCCCTTATGAATGGAAGTGTTATCAACCTGCATTAAAAAATATTTCATAGAAATACATCAGTGGAAAACGTCAATTGATAAATATTGCTCATGTATAAGACCAAATCCAAACTATTTATAGCATATAACAGTTGCAGCATGCACACTTGTAATCGAATAGGTTGTAAAAAGATAACTGAGAGGATCAGAATGCAAGCTTGAATGCAAAATAAACCCTTAATTTCCTGAGTTTGCAATTCAACTATTACCAAAATTGAGTACAAGTTAGATAAAACTGAGAAAGATGTTAAGAGGTAAAAAGGGTGGCCCATGTTGATGTTTTTCCTCTTTCTCTGAACTTAAACCAAGAAGTAGACAGAAGCATATTTCAGCATTTAGTGTCTTGCTTACAAGTACCCCAGTACAATACAAAGGCAAAATTGGACCCATCAATGACCCCAGACATTACTTCTGATTTTGGCCCACTTGTCAAGGTTGCCTTTGCACCTGGTAGGCCACCTAATCAAGCCCTCAAAGCAAAGGATATTATACATCATCCGGGTTTAATTTGAACTACACATACTGCCACAATACTTTGATCGTGAAACCAAAATTTTGCAAAGTAAAGCACCAGACACAAGAAACATAATCATTATTACTAGGATCAAACTGTGGAAAAGAAAAAAATGTTCATGTGCCCAGAAAACACTTTTATTCTCCTAATATCTGTCAATGAATATAAACTATATCATACTTTTGTTCTCCTAATCTCTGTCAATGAATATAAACTATATCAAGAATTGAGGAGGCGAGATCAGAGAAAGTGGAATCTATTGGAAACAAGTTAGATTAAGGGCATCGCCATCAATGATCTCCATCATTACCCCAAAATCTCATAAAAAGGAATATAGTAAAATATAAAAACTGAAAAAACAAGTATCAAAACTGATAAGGAAGGTTATATGAGATACTTTTCTCTCATTGTTATTTTGATTACTCACCAAATAATATCATTAATCGAGATGCTCTAAGACGATTACGAAAACTGATACAGTAATTGGAGAGAAGAAGAAAGAAGCTCACCGTTTGAAACTTGTTTGAAAGTGGTCAAGTATTCTCTGATCCCTCTGTGTGCTTTTCTATTGCTGATAGGCAACAGGTACAAGGAACAGAATTAATCAAATAACGTCATTGTGTTTGCCGATTATATATCTCAAACAATATTAATTAAGTATACGGAATGATTTTAAATATATTTTCGACCAGAACAAAAGAAGAAAAAATTGGCCCATGTTCCTTCTGAAAAGTTAAAATCAATCCTCATCCTTCAAGAAATCCCCTCCTTGGTCCCAAAACAAAAGCAACTGTGTTAGCAAGGGGAATACTGAAGAGGTGATTTTAGAATCTCTTTTGGCTGATGGACCAATCACTTTTTCAAATATCAGTGACAAGAGAGCAGATGTTTCCTTTCTCTTTTTCATTTCTCTTCTTTTCCATATGAAGCTTGAAAGCATTAAAATGGTTTCTTGTTGAATTCAAATCATCACTTAGTGTGAAGTGAGAGTGATAAAACTGAAAGTACTAAACAGAAAGGAAGCAAGAATGGTGTGAGACTGGGATAAGAACAAAACAAGCAGGCAGGAGCATTATTACTTATTAGCTGTGTCACGAAAAGGACACACCTAAGCCAATTAAAGACAGTTTGCTGATCCACTCCCCCACACTCTATTTTACTCTTTTCGGCTTGTATTGGAATGTAGCTACCTCACATACACTTATTAAAAATCAAAATGTACAACACGAGCAGAATAGAAAACGACATAGAACTGCAAATGGAGGCTTCCAGGGCACAACAAGAGCAGAACATCGGCAATTCTATTCACATTCTCTGAAACCAACACAATATTAACTCGACCGAATCGGCTTCCAGTAGATCGCATAAATCGGAATCAGCCGAAAAACCTAACCGTAGCAAGAAGAGCAGAGATCCAAACAAATCGAAATCGAACACGATGTCTTTTGAAAACCGCAAGTATAATTGATTTTGAAAAACAATATACACACAAAATTGAACGAAAAACAGAGAGCAAATAAAAACTTATCCCGGATCAAACGTGATTCTGGAAGACAAACTTCATAAGATTCAGCTATAGACGAGATATCCACACACAAAACGACCAAAACACACTGACTAAGAGAACGGAATCGATATACTTACGGATGTTGTTTAAACCTCTGCTAGTTCTTCTATTCGGAAGAGAAAAAAATAACTTCTAGATAGGATCAAAAGCAATTACTGAAGACAGTATACCTGCGCTGAAGCTATATCCGAAAAAAGTCCGCTAAAAACGATTTTGAAAAACGATAAATCCACACAAAATCGACTTAAAAGGAAACAGAGTAAGAGAAAGGAATCGGTACACTTACTGATACTGCTAAATGAGAATTTCTGCTTCTTCTTAACCGCAAGAAACTCGCTCTGCTCGAAGTTTGTTTTGATACAGAACTTCTCCTTAATCAAACGCGATTTGTAAGAATCGTCTTCAAAAGGAAAGGAAGATGATCTTCCGCTGCTGACTATGAAGATTCGTTCTACTTGTACACCTACATTACACGGCTCGAGAAAAGATATAAAATGGAAAGAAATTTGGCCGGCGGTAGGGATTTCGGATTCGATACGAAATGTGACGAAACTGGAAAATTTTGGAGAATGCGCGCCGAGTTTTCTTCTGCTCCGCCTCCTCTTGACTCCGATTTGGAAACTTCGTTTCTTGTTTATTTCTTTCGGTTTTAAAAAAGTAAATAATATAAACGGATGTAAGGAAAGGGAGTGCCTGCAGGCTAGACGTCCTCGGGATGATTTAACAGAGTTACTTAACGGTGGGTTACGTCATGGGAGGCCAAGTGCGCGAGTAAAGACAGCCATACCGGCGTGGGCTGTGTGTGGTGTGAGGACGTACAATCACCGAGGGGAGGGGTGGGCCCATCCAGAGAAACTGTTTGCATTTGGAGTTGAACCTTGAACGACTTGCACTTGCACGTGCAAAGTTTGAACAATATGTCTTGCTAAAAAAAAAGAGTAAATTACATAAAACTACCCACTATATGACATTTGTTCACTTTACCCCTTAATTTAAGAGAAATCTGGTACGATCCTCACGATATTTTAGTGCCATTATTACATTATATAAATTATACAAAATATTAGGAAAAAATGAATTTTATGAGATATATAAAACAATTGTATCCATCCATATACACTTCTTTTGTATATATTTTATACACTTGTTAACATGACACATATTTTATAATAATTGGAACTTATTGGAATTTTGTGCTATTATTTTTTGAACTAATTTTTTGTAAAAGTTTGAACATGTTATTTTATTCATGTATTGTAATTACTTCAACCTTTTTTTTTATGAAATTTGATGAAATATAGCGTAAAAAGAAAAAATTATATTTCCTCGAATGAGAAATTGAGATATCGATGGACTCTTTTTTTTAGTGTTGGGTTTAAAATCCCTCAGAAAATTCCGAAAAATAGGCATTTGGTCACCTTTTTTTATAGGTGTGGTTCGACGTATTTGTTTTTATTTTTTAATTTTATTTATTTTTATCAAAAATAATAAAAATGAGGAGTATTTATGATGGACTAACAACAAGTATGTGTTCTATTGTTGTAGGTGGAAGAGTAGTATATAGTGTAAATGGATTGGGGATTGCCTAAAATTTGTAGGTATTATCCGTCATGGGGAGGGGATGGGGATTTTAAATGGGGACGGAGTGGGAATGGGTTAAAAACTGATTTCTTGTCTGGGGATGGGGGCGGGACGAAGATAAAGGTATTTGGCCCGCTCCCGATCCGAACCCGAACCCCAACGGAAACCCCGACACGGAAACTGACAAGACATCCGACGGGGAACCCCGAATAAACAAATTGTATTTATATTAGACTTTCATTGTAGTCACAAGTTTAATTGATATTTAATTCAGATACTGTGTTTAAATTCAAAAATTGTCGATAATTACTAAAATTTCAAACTATATACACTTTTATGCTTTAAGAATTAAGAGTATCATACTCATTCCTACAATCCTACTTGCACAAAATGTATTTTGAAAAATATGTTTTAAGTTTAAGTATTTGTACGATAATTATACGTGTAAAATATGTTAATGTTAACCTATATTTATTTGGTTTTTATCATATAAAGATAACAACATCATAACGAAATTCTTGAATGCGTCGTAAGTTGTAAACGTCAAATCACGATGATCAAATACATGACACACGACCTGTTTTTTATGTGTCTTAGTCTCTTAGATACATGTTTTGCTGATGCAACTTAAATCTTAAACCCATAAAATTAAAATGATAAAATAATATAACACTTTATCTTGAGACCGTGATATAAATGTTAGTAAGATATATAATAATTATAGTCTATATTAGTTTGTACTACGAGTCTCGATCATACAGTTCCTACTTGAACGAACAAAACCTAATATGTATACACAATATGTGTACCTATACTTTCACATATTGGATAAGGTAACGTGTTAAACAACCAACTAGGTCACATCAACATTTCAATTAAAAATATATATTAATATTATATAAATTGGCATTTATCTTGTAACCAAATACTAAATGTTACTAGTAAATTATATACAATTTTGTACTTTAAGACGTAAGTATCATACTAGTTCTTACTTACACAAGATATTTTGAAAAATATGAGGATAACATTACAATTAAAAATGTATATTAAAAATGTAGATTATGTGCATGGTAATGTTAATCTATATTAATTTTTTCAATCATATGGACATGGGACGGGACGGGACGAGGTCGTCCCACGTCCCGGCCCGGAATTTATAAATGGGACGAGATGAGATTCACAACTTTTTATTTGTTCCGTGCGGGCCCTATCCTACGTGGGGCGGGACAGGTCAGGCCTAATCCCGTAAGAGTTATACACTAATTATATTCAACATTTGTACCTGATTTCTCTCATGTTTAAAGACACAAATGATATAAAAAAAAACTCAATACCGAATTACCGATCAAGAGGCCTACATTAGTAGTTAGTACATTCAATACCCGAACGGAGACGGATAATTTCCCGATGAGAAAGAATATCCGACGGGGGCGGAGAATTTTGCGGGAAACCCCATCAACTTTAAAATAGAAAAATTAAACGGGGACGGGGATTCTCCGATGGGGACGAATATCCGACGGGGAAGGGGATGGGGACAATTTTCATTAACCGAACGGGGATGGTGATGGTTACGGGGGCATTATACTAAATGGGGATGAGGCTGAAGAGGGTAATCTCAGCCTCAAATCCGACTCATTAACACCCCTAGTAGAATATGTGTTCACCCGTACTTAGAATAATATATTGTTCCAATCTACTTTTAAATACAAAGATAACTTATAAGACCACTTATTTATTTATTTTTCTCCAAAGATACATTTTTTAATAAAATTATTTAACTTTTCAATTTTTTTTGGGAGAATTTGACATACTAGGCTTTTTTTAGTTTTTGTTTAAGAAAATGTACCCCAAATTTTTTTACCACTTTCATTTAATAGTAGGTAAAAATTATTAACCCTTCTATTAGAAAGAAAGAATAAATTATGTTTGTTATTTATTATATAAGTATAATTTTTAATTTTTAATTACTGAATTTGTTTTCTTTTATTATTTTTCTTGCCTTTTTTATTTATTTTTTATTTTATTTTTTATTTTCTGGACTGAATTTCTCATACCGGAAATTCTCATACCAGAATTTTCATACCAGAAATTTCATACCAGAAATTATCATACGAAAAGTTCATATCAGAAATTTCATACCAGAATTTTTTTCATACCAGAATTTTTTTTATACTAGAATTTTTTCATACCAGAATTTTTCATACCAGAAATTTCATACGAAAAGTTCATACCAGAAATTTCATTCCAGAAATTTCTGAATTAAAACTAGCGGCACAATCAGCACTTGATCCTTGTGCTTTCTGTCCGCTATTTATTTTTGTTTACATAATACTTTTATTTTGAGACAATTTTAACATGTAATTCTCAACTCAAATAATGCTCAACTCCTCCACGTCTTGTCAATTTGTCATTGTCAATTGGGAAAAAGAACAAGTCTTTTGGAAACCAAAGGAGACGGTGATGGACCCATTTTTGCAAACCGTCATCATATACGCAAATTACAATAAAAAAAATTGCAAAATTACAACGAGCCCCCTAAAATTTGCAAAATTAAATATTAGACAATTAAAAATTCATTCCGGTATGTAAATTTCGGTATGTAAATGTCCGGTATGTGAAATTCTGGTATGTGAAATTCCGGTATATGAAAATCCGGTATGTGATAATACCGGTATGTGAAAATCCGGTATGTGAAATTCCGGTATGTGAAAATTATGGTATGTGAAAATTCCGGTATGTGAAAATCCGGTATGTGATAATTCCGGTATATAAAATTCCGGTCCGGTATGTGAAAATTCCGGTATGTGAAATTCCGGTATGTGGAAATTCTGGTATGTGATAATTCCGGTATGTGATAATTCCGGTGTGTGAAAAAATTCTTCATTCTAGAAAATAAATAAAAAATAAAGAAATTAAAAAAGACAAAAAAAATTAATAAAAGAAAATAAAAAAAGAAATTCAGTTTTTAAAAAGCATTTGGAAGAAAGAAGAAAACAAGAGGATGGAGAAGGTTTGATGGTAAAAAAAATAAGAGGGGTATATTTACTTAATTGAAAAACAAAAAAGTCTACTTACTATCACTATTTCTCTAAATAGCCTACTAACCAAATTTGCCCATTTTTTTAGGAAGCGCCTAGTTTGAAATTTTATCCATAAAAAATGTAATGTGTGACCTAATAAGTAAATAATCTCGTATTCATATTAAAACTACGTTGTCAACTACATTTTCCGATTATATTTTTATGAGTGTCAAATGTAACATTATATATACTTTAGAATCATGCATTTCATACATTTATTGCTCTCTCATACATCACTATTTATATAGAAATCATTCTCTTTTCATATTTTTGGTATCTACCTTGACCTTTTTGTATTTCAGTCATTTTTGGCATCACTTGTTCCAAAAGTACATCCTTGAAGTCGAGTTGAAGAGAAGACCTTGTAACACCCCAAATTCTGAAAACTCGGAACACTACGGGCTAGGACCGCACAATGGGTCCCGACCCTCAGAGTAGCAACAACAAACGGATCTTATAACAAGGCACAGACGAATGAAAACCAAAACTCAATATAAAACCAAAGGTTTAAATAAAAGAAAACGTAAAAAGACTCGCAACCGAGTTCAAAACAAAAGGGAAACAACAAAAGAAACATAAACCCAATCCCGTCCTATAACTTACGGGAACCCCGGCTGACCACACCACCCGGATCACTCAGCAGCATCCTGAACATGCGGAACATCAACAACAATGGTATAAACCGTTAGCTAACATTCTAGATACCAGCAAGAGCGTAAATGCACAAACAGGTAGAGAAAACACATAGCATGCTTGCACACAATCGGTTATTAGCTTTCTTAAAGGTTATCCATTACTAATTCAACTTCTTTTGTCACACGAGAATCTCCCGAAACTCGCCTCCGCTTCCGTCTACCAATAGGAATAGATCAGCACTATCCGTTACCTACAGGCCTGGGTTGCAAGAGCACATTCTAGTCTCCTAAAGAACTAGACAGGTGGTCACCGCCCGGTTATCATACACTTGGGTCGGTTAAGGTTATAAGGGTGAATCCTAGTCCGGTTATCCGTTATAACATGATCAACGACACAAACAAGCCAAAACACTCAAACCAATACGCGGAATGAAGCTAAGTAAGTCCAAGGGACTTACCTCACACGAAGGTAACTCAAAGCTCAACAACAACTCAGGAATAGCTCGGGAATAGCTTAGTTTCCCTCAAGAACGGAGAAAGGGAAGTCTGTTCACACAAGCATCACGAATCATGAACGAAACGGTTGCTAGAAGTATATAACTTCTAGTCTTAATGATCTCTAAGAGATCTACACATGTTGAGGGCTTGACCTCAGTCTTACAGCACTCACAGGAGGTAAACAACATCCAAAAGATGTAAGGAAAGGAACGATGAAAGCAAGGAAAGCAGTAACTCACAAGAACGGGAGTTACTGTAGAGGAAACCGCAGGGGTGGCTGGACAAGGCGCAGGGGCGGATGGCCGCGGGCCGGTAGGTGCACGCGCGGGGCGGCTGCGTGACAGAAAGCGTTGTCGGCTTTCTCTTCGACAAAAATCACAACAAGGGCAACCAAAGCTCGAACCTTTGGCTTACACACGTCAAGACTCAACTCAAAAGAGCCTGAGAACAATGATACATCAACAACGAGAAGCCAACAAGAATCAATGTTCAAACTTGATTCTTGGAGGGGAAGAAAAGAAGAAGAAGAAGAAGAAGAAGAAGAAGACGAAAAGAAAGAAGAAAGCATGATGCCGTACATGAACATAACGAAGAACAAAGAATGATGAACTTACACGTTCAACAAGGTCGCAGGAAACAAGGTGACGACTTCAACTCTCAAGGGTTGAAGACGATAGCAAGAAACAGAAAAAAGTAGAAAAAGGCGGGAATATATAGAGAAGGGTTGGAAGGATAGAAGGAAGGACGACTAGGGTTAGAAAGAAGATAAGAAAACCGGCCCATAAAATAGAATATCGGATATTCTATCTATGAAAGGAAGATAAAACAAACGAAAACAGATCGGGCGCGATCTGTCGCAAATCCGCAGGGGCGGATCATCTCAGCCGCAGGGGTGACCTTCTTCACCGCGGGGGATGTGAAGGGAAAACTGGGGTCTTACAGACCTTACATGCTTGAGGAACTACAACACAAAATCCCCTGACCAAGCCCAAAAGCAAGATCAAGAGATCAAAGTCTTGTCGAAAGCCATACGGCTTTTGAGACGGCATCCATGATGTTTCAAGTCATTTGGATCACACATCAACACTATAGATGGATTTCATCAAGCTCAAACTTGTCGAGGCCCAGACAATATACATGGCGTCTCCTATGTCGTCTTAGACCGTCTCTATGTTGTCTCGACTACACAATAAAAGGAAATCATATATTTCGATCTTTTCTTTGGAAAAGATATATTTTGTGTAACCCTAGATTCCAAGACTTCCCTCCTATATAAGCATATACCAGCCTTAGGGTTAGATATCCGACCTCGCTCTACACTCTCGATCTCTCTTTCTTTCTTGGCCTGATTTCCGTAGCCGTCAAGTAGCTTTAAACAGAAGGTTCGCCTCGTTGTGTACAAGAACCAAACAGTTATGAGTTTATGTCCTTTTTGATTTAATATATTGACTTTGTTTTATATTTAATAATGTCTTATTAATCTCTATCGTGATCTAAGGATTGGGTGATCCCTATAATGATTTGATTTATCATTGCATATATGTTTTTGAATTGAGATTGTGAAACTGCTTATCTTCAAAGAACTTTGTTTTCACCTTTTATTTACCTTCAAAAGAAGTGACATTTATAATGAGTTTAGATAAAAGGGTTTACTCCACAAGCAAGGTTATGTTATTGGATATATTAAAAAGTATTTTCTAAGGGATTGGATCCTACCTTTGTTTAAAAACGGAAAGCGGTTAGGAAAGACTATCTTCTAGAGGTAGTCCATTTTAAAACATTATTGCGGATGAGAACACGAAGCCGAGTAAAAAATGTAACATCCGGAATTTTAATTTCCGGATATTTCCCGGATAGTTTCGAGACAAACCGGAACTCGACCGGTTCGGACTTTTCCGTCATTCTTGTCAATTTAGGTGACACCGAGTTCTTCGATAATTTTATTATTTTATGCGAAGTCTCCATTTACATAAAATATGCGAAACCGATCTACCTCTTCTTATCCGTCAAAAGAGTTGTATCCGTTAAAATAGGTCATCCGGGCCCTTAAAGACTCGTCATCTGGGCCACAACGAGGAGCCAGCTGGGCCCATCAGGAAGTTCCTCTTCAGCCCTTTCGTTGCCCTAACCGCGCACGCTGTTGCTACCTCCTTCACGCTGGCGGCAGCTCTCCCCTCTCTTTTGCCACGCTGTTGCTACCTTCACGCTGGCGGCCGCTGTCCTCTCTCTTCCCCTCCATCGAACCCATGGCTTTCACGTAACAACATCGTCGACGCCGACCTTTCAACACGAGCAGTAACTGCAGAAGGTAGCCAACATCCTCCGTCCCGCAGCCGACAGATTTGGGCGGAGCATCTCTACGGCGATTGGTAAAGATCGACATCAACATCACTACAGTGGTTGAGACCGACTTGCCTATGCCAGTAGCGCACGAACTCAGTAGCTAGTCGACCCTAATCGATCTGCACACCGACAACGAGCCCTACGCCTCATCATTCAGCCTTAAGAAGAAGACCATCGAACCGACTGCCCTTGGGGTCGATGGTGCATAATCGGACCAAGACGACGACGGCGTTCAAGCCTTGTTTTCCTCCTACATCACGTTTGCAGGCCTGTTGGTAAGCGTATCCTCCTTCCTGCACGCAACATCACAACAGCCAACGTCCTTCCTTTGCTAGTGAACTCGTGAGCTTGCCGATTCTCTCGTGTCCGATAAATACCTCACCTCTCTTCTCTTCCGTACTCTCTTTGTGTATGTGCTGATGAGAGTACAAAATTATGTCTTTAGACCCTCCATAGAAGCCCTAGAAGATGGCTTGAAGAGCTGCTGCGTTTTTCTGGGTTGTAAGGTGACGAACAGTCAACTTTGAGGTCAAATTTGGGTAAGCTAGACTCCTCCTTTGTCTATGCTTTTCGGATATGTTATATATGGTATTGTATAGTAGACCATATCAAAATTTGAGAAGAATCGGAGTTACAGTTTGAAAGTTATGGTGTCCCAAAGTTGGCTTCTAATGCAGTTTTTTTTTAGTGTGCTGAGTTTGAGGAAATTTGCTTGAGATGCAGTTTTGTGGAATAAATTTGGAGGGGTTATTGACTTCTGTTAGACTTGAATTTCTGACAAGTTATAGTTGATATAATATAGTAGATCATATTAAATTTTAGAGGAATCCATGCTACGGTTTGAGAGTTATGGTGTCTCAAAGTTGACTCCTCACACAGTTTTTATAACTGTGCTGAGTGTTGGGGAAAACAACATGTGATGCTGTTTTGAGAGATAGTTTTGAATAAGAGTTTGATCTCTGTTTGACCTGAATTTTGGATATGATATAGTTGGCATATTGTGGTGGAACATATTAAAATTTGGGATGAATCCAGCAAGGGGTTTAGGAGTTATGAATTTTTGAAGTTGAGACCTTAAACAGTTTTCTGGATGTTGCTGAAATTGTTGAGTGCTGAAATTATCTGGGTTGTGCAGTCATGTTTGAGCTTAAGTTTGGATACCTTAGAAACATAATCCACCGTTCCGTTTTTAATAGTTTATAGAGTGTCATGCATAGTGTGGTGTATCAAAAGTTGGGGTTGATCCAACGGTTGGATTTAGATCTATGAAGGTCCAAAGTGGACTGGCTGAGCAGTTAAGAAATACTCAGTTTTTGGCTAAGTCTGAATTTCTGGTTTAGGAACTGACTTTGAGAATTTGTGTAGAAGTGATTATTATGTTTTTTTGGGAAATTCTGACTACTATGGATAGAGTGCATAGCATAAAAGACTTAGAGATTTTTTTTAGACTTTTTATATTTTTATTCGGTTCTCATATCTTAAGCCAAAGTCGGACCTTATCGACTTTTTATGAAAGTCAAGAATGTAGTTAACTCTTCTAAATCTTTAGCAAACTTTCCTTTGAGAGTTTGAGTGTGGTTTTGAGTTCCAAAGAATAGTTTGGAACTTTGTTATGGAATTTTATAAAGTTTCGGGACCAGGGGTAAAACAGTCATTTATCCGTATAAGGGTATTTTGGTAATTTAGCTGATGATAGAGTTAAATATCTTAGAAGTCAGAGACTTCTAATTAAGTGGGATATATTATTGATCCACTTGCCTTTTATAACAGGCGGTTGAGTTCCTGCGGTTACAGACCGAGTCGAGATAACGAGATTATGTTTGAATTCAGGTAAGTCCTTTGGGCTTACTTAGCTGACTTCTAGATATGAGTATGAATAATGGTAGTGGTGTGTGAATGAGATTCTTATAGTTATATTTTAGTGATATTTATATACCGACCTATACCTTGGCCTAAGAGTAACGGGCGGTGGCATTCTGCTCAGTTAGCTTGAGGACGCTAGGGGTTTCTTTAGGGACTAGTCCACACTCGGTTTGTAGTGATGCTACCGGCGGAGGTAAGCTAGACCTACACCCAATTGGATAAGGAACGGAGGCGAGAACTATTAAGATTCTCGTGCCACAACTGTAAAATGGAATAAGGTGAATCACTTAACTACTAGATAATAACCGGTTTGTGTGCCAGCATGATGATTGTTTATGTTACCTTGTTTGTGTTTGTGCTATCCTTATTCTGCTTATATTTGGATTGTTAGCTAACGGTTTATCCGTGTTGTAGATTCGTAGAGATAGACAATTGCAGAGTGATCCGGAACTGATGGTCAGCCGGGTCCACGTACTCATTAGATGGGGACGGGGGAGTCTCCCATACAGCATGCATATTATGTATATGTTTATGTTTTGTAAGGCTGTCACATGTGTACATTCATACAATAAAAATATTATGTTTCGAAATTGTTTTAAGTACATTTGTGCCTTGTTGTAAGATCCAAGTAATGTTGTTGTTAAAACAAGGTCAGGACCCATTGTGAGGTCCTAACCAGTAGCTCCCCGAGTTCCGAGAATTTGGGGTGTTACAAAAAATGGAAACACCATATACATGTATACAAAAACATCCCAAAAACCCATACACATCCTAATGTACGGAAGCCTCGGCTGATCACCCCACCGGATCACTCTGCAGTCTTCCTATCCTGCAAATTAAAGCATCTACAACACGGTTTGAAACCGCTAGCTAACAGTTCATGAATAAGACTAATGGTAACAGCACATATAATCACAAATCACATAATAACATACAATGCTCACAACACATCAACATTTTATTATCTTCATTACGTTATAACATTACTAATTCATTCTTTGTGATACGAGGAGTATAACTACCTCGCCTATGTCCCCTTTCACCACACAGGTTTGAAATTGATGTCAATCAACACCACTTGGTGGAATGGTCGCAGAGAACCCCCTAGCTGCCCCATTTTGAGCTAGACAAGTTATAATCGCTCTTTATCACACTTGGGTCGATTAAATACATATATGGTCGTCCTAGTCCGGTTTAGGTTATCAATGCAACATACATATGTACATACACCACTATCACAATCATTCAAATCCATAAACGCCAGCTAAGTAAGCCCAAAGGACTTACATGTCACAAGGTAGTCCTAAACAATCGCGATCACGGTTTCCCTCTAGGAAACGATTAGTGTCTCTATAAATAAGGCACACAACATCAAACACTATCAAAGGTTAGGATATTCCACGTCCTAGACTCCAAGATCTTACCTGATCATAAACTAAACCTCGATATCTCAACAAAACCCAAAGATGCCTAAGGCATTTCTCAACATATAAAATCAACACTCTCATCATATACAACACTATCATACTCTCAACTCAACTATAACACAAGGAAGGAAGGACACATACCACACTTGGTATGTCCTGGATAAAGACGCATATGCGAAAACGGAAAGGCGCTAGAACGGTGACAAGCCGCAACCGCGGTGGCTCATAGCCACAGGAGCGGCAACACACTTCAGCCGCAAGGGCGGTGCTGACAGGGCACGGGGGCGGCCACAATGCAGAAGGGCGATCTGTTTGCTCTCTTAGATCTTTTGCTTGATGTCCTCTCTTATTATGGTGCCAAAGGCAACCAGCATCACATACATACATATATACATAATCAATGTCCAAGAATATCATACACAAGATTAATCTTGTGGGATTTCAACTAAGGAAGAAGAGAGGAATGAAAGAAGAACGGAGAAGGAAGAACTTACCGCTGTTGAACTCATGAAAGGAAGAACACAACTCAAAACTGATCATCCACAACAACCATCACATACTCTCCACATCATCATCATCATCATCATCATCATCATCATCATCATCATCATCATCATCATCATCATCATCATCATCATCATCATCATCATCATCATCATCATCATCATCATCATCATCATCATCATTATCATCATCATCACAACTATACAGCCAAAGCTTCACACTTGGATCAAAACAAGAAGACTCCAAGGAGGAAACCAAGAGAAGAAGAGAAGGAAATAAATAAGAACGTGATAAGATGGAGGAAGGAGTCTGGAAGAAAACCCTCTCACAAAAGGAAAGAAGAATTTTATAAAGGAAGAAAAGGAAAAAGCAAGGCGGCCAAAAAGACGGCGCCCGACATGAAAACCGAGGGGGCAGGCCATAACTTCTGCGGGGGCGGCTCCGCACCTGCAGACAAGCTAAGGTGCAGGGGAGTGGTCCCTAAAAGACTAAGGCTCTTATACAACACATCCCTTCTTCTTCTACCCTTTTCAAACCCTAACCGTAGTCTACTAATTCACGTAAGTTTCTTCACCTTCCTTCTCTTCTCCCCCCCTCTCCTTCCTTTCACTCTCTTCCTTTGGACAACAACATCCGTCAATCTTCGTCGATCGAGTGACAACATCGGACGGAGGAGTCAGTCATCCTTATTCGTCCCTTATACGCAAGAAAGCTAAGTCGAGTCTTTGGTGGAACGTTGTGAGAAGGGTAAGGCTCGATCTTGTTCCTTTACCCTACAACTTAAGTACATGTGTTAATCGGTGTTTGAGATTGGTTGTAATTACTCATCATGATAACAACATACAACTACTACATTGTTGCTCGGCCAAGGTTTTCTGCACGAATTCGTTAAACCAAATCAACGACTTAATTTGCATCATGCGGTCGCGGTCATCCCTCTCCGTGGTCGCGCATGTCCCATCTCGCCGCGGTCGTGCCTCCTCCTCGCCGCGGTCGCGCTGACTCCTTGTCGGGGTCGCGCCGACACCCTTCCTCCGCAATCGCGCCTCTTATTTTCGCGGTTGTGTGATCTCTCTAGAAAGTACCAAGTATGGGTACGTTGATCCTTATTTGCTGTCTAAGTTTGATGGAAGTTAGTATCATGTTAGGGTGGAGCCTATCAAAACTAGAGTGAAACCCAGTTAGTGGGTTAGAAATATGAATCTTGAGGAATTAAGGCTTAAGTGTTTTGAGGATGTTGAGGATATACGTTAAGTGTAGGAAAGCTGCTTTGATGCAGTTTTTGGAACTGGTTATAAAGGATGGATTGTTGAAGGACATGAATATTGTCTAGTGTTTGGGTTAGATTTATGATAGGCATGGCTGACCTAGGAGTTAGAGACTTCTAGATGATAGATAGATGAATGATCCACGTGTCCTTGTTATCAGGCGGTGGAGTTTATTCATGCGGGACTAAGAGTGTTGATTAGCTGGGATTACCTTGATACAAGTAAGTCTCTTGGGCTTACTTAGTTGACTTTCTGCGTGTTAGCATGATCTGTGATAGTGGTGTTTGCATTGAGTTTTTAATAACTATAACCTGACTAGGACGACCTTTAAAATAATGTGATCCAAGTGTATGTATAATGGGAGGTGACATCATTGCACATCTAGTCTTGCTGGTGCACGGGGACACAGGCGAGGTTCGAGAGATCCTCGTGTCACAACATAAGTTGAATTAGAAAGTGTATGCCTTAATGCAAAATAATAAATGAACTTTTGTGTGAGCATGATGGGTGTTTTATATTTGCAATGACTTGTGTGTGTGTTGTTACAATTATTCTAATATGTAGGTTGTTAGCTAACGGTTTTATCCGTCGTTGTAGATGCCTTGCAAGATAGGATTGTTGCCGAGTGATCTAGACGGAATGGTCAGCTGGGTTCCCGTACATTATAGGACGGGATGTGAGTTTCTTTATTTTAGTTTGTCTTTTGGGTTTTTTTTGCATTTTAGATTGCCGTATTGTGTAGTACTCAACTGAGAGGCTTTTCTTTTGTTTTAGATCATGATATCATTGCATTATATCTATTTCGATTTGACTTTTATTTGTTTCTTGTTGCAAGATCTGGTGGAATTGTTAGGCTAGGATCAGGACCCATTGTGAGGTACTAACCCGTAGCGCCCCGAGTTTTAAGAATTTGGGGTGTTACAATGGAAGAGGAGTTGAGTATTTGTAGGAAAGGGTTGAGTTTTTTTTATAAAGAAATAACCATTTTTTTTAAAAATAAAATAAAGACTGTTTTTGTGGATTGACTCTAATACAATATACCACTATGTATTCTAACCCTCGCCTTTTTTCAAGTTTGTAAATTAACCCCCACCTTTTTCAAGTTTGTACAAGTGGCAGAAAAATTGGAAGTGACCCCTCTGCAGAGTGTAGTAGCATGTACTGGAAGTGACCCCTCTACAGAGCAATGATGATTTTTTTTATTTCCCTCCAAAAGTGACCCCCACCTTTTTCAAATGCGATTGGGTAAGGTTACTTTTTGTCCGGATTTAACTGAGTAATATTCGTCATTGTCATACCCAAAACGATGACCTTTTCATACCCAAAGTATACATACACAATCCATTTTTTTCTCTTCAGTTTAATTCACATTTGATACTAAAAGAATATCCAATTTGAATTTGTCGTACCCAAATTTTACACAAATCGATATTCTACACAAACATCAATATCAAATGATATTTGGTCATTATAACAGTTTGGGTACCCATAAAACATATCTAACATTTCACTTTAAACATATATAACAATCAGAAACATGCCACAAAAATAATAACATATACCCAATAAAATAATTATACCCATAAATTGGGTAACATTTTACCACACTTAAATAATTTTGTAAGATTAAATACATAATCTTGTAAGATTAAATACACATGCCTAAACGTACCAATAATGCTCTAACAGTATACACAATTCATCAAAAAACATACACAAATACTACTTAATAAAACGAATCAAAATCATACCCAAAATCATACCCAAAATATAGTAGAAATAGCCTACCCAGCAATCTAGTAGAAATAACATACCCAAAAAATACAAATCAAGTTTCCGGCAGCGACGAAGCATCAATGACGAACTTCAGACTGAAGGATGGTGGAAACCCTAACACCCTCCTCTTTCTCGTCAATGACAACCTCTAAATCTGGTTTCTATTGGGTAAGAAAATGATGGAGTTTCGACTGGAGTTGTAGACGATGAAAAACCCTAGCACCCTCCTCTTTCTCGTCGATCTTCGTCAAAATCTTTGTCTCGAAACTCCGGCGGATCTCCGTTTCACCATATCCCCTCTATTTCTATTTTTCACTCTCCTTCCCTTTTCTCGTTACATACTCAATCCATTTTTTTCTCTCTTTACAAACCAAATAATGCTTCTTTCTTTCTATGTATAAAACCAAAGAAATGTGAAAAGTAAATGTCTAATCATATTTAAATTTTGTATAGCAACCATCATTTCAATTAGACCCAAATAATGCACATATTTTCTAGCTTTTGTACTAGTTTATATTATTGGGAGAATTTGATATACTAGGTCTTTTTGAGTTTTTGTTAAAGAAAATGTACCCCAAATTTTTTACCACCTTCATTTAATAGTAGGTAAAAAAATATTAACCCCTTCTATTTACAAAGAAACAATAAGTAACGTTTGTTGTCTAAGTTTTAATTTTTAATTACTTAATTTATTTTTTATTTTATTTATTTTTGTGACTTTTTTACTTTCTTTATTATTTTCTTTTTTATTTTCTGGAATAAATTTATCATACCAGAATTTTCACATACCAGAATTTTTACATACCAGAATTTTTACATACCAGAAATTTCTCATACCATAAATTACATACCAGAAATTCAACCAGAATTTTCATACCAGAAAAATACATACCCGAAGTTTATCATACCAGAAATTTTTCATACCATAAATTACATACCAGAAATTCAACCAGAATTTTCATACCAGAAAAATACATACCCGAAGTTTATCATACCAGAAATTTTTCATACCATAAATTACATACCAGAAATTCAACCAGATTTTTCATAACAAAAAATTACATACCAGAATTTTATCATACCATTAAATGAAAGTTAATAGGAATGAAGGAGGAATTAGTGATGATCTCACAGTAAACATCAAATGCAGATTTGCAGTCCATAATTTTGTACAATACAGTCCATAGTTTTATACCAAAAATTTTATATTAGAAATTTAATACCATAAATGTTATACCAGAAATTTAATTCTGGTATGAATTTTTAATACCATAATTGAGCAACCGCTTCATCGTCAAAGTAATAAGGGATTGGATGTGATGCGGCTTGATTTTCAGGAGAAGTGCCAAACTGAGCAGCACCTTCATCATCAATATAATGAGGAAGCAATCCTATGGCAAGAAGAAGGAAGGAAATGTTGCCAAGTATTTTACTCGCACTTAGGTTATCAAGCAACTCCCGCAAGTATGTTAAAAGCAGATCTGGATCTAGCTTGCGGGTTCATGGACGAGGTGGGGAAGAGGTCCGGGATCCATGTACTAAAGTTCATACCAGAAGGCAACATAGAGTAGCCCAAACCTTCTGCATTCCCCTGCTGGTCAGCGACCGAAGAAGGATCTCCGCCGGAGAAGGATCCACTGCGCGAGAAATCAAGATTGAGGGCACATGCTTACCGACATCAGAAGGATCGACTTGACCCTAATTAACCAGCCATCAGAAGGGATAATGTGATACTCAACCTAAGAAATCAAAACTTGACCCAATCAATATCACATTCCCCTTTATTCATCATCGATTTGACCCTAATTAACCAGCCATCAGAAGGATCGCCGGCGAAGGGGCCGGAATTCGACGGAGAAAGACGATAGATAGTAGAATAGTTGAGAAGGTGGTATTGACAGTCGGGTAAAAGTGGAGGAACTTTGAGAGGGAAGGAAGATGGCCTCATACGAGGTAGAACGGCAGATCTCCAAGAAGAGCAGACGGAGCGAAGTCGGAGAATATCGACGTCGGAGTTGAGTATTTTTGCTATGATTGTTAAAATGTCTGGATGGAGATTGCTCCATTTCGCAGGTGCCATGGAAGAGGGAAGTTGCGGCTAACGGAGAGGGAAAGAGGAGAGGGAAGAGGAGAGGAGAATTAGGGTTACGGAGTTGAACGGTTAAAAAATAAAAAAAGGGTCTAGTTACTTAACAAAAAAATAAAAAAGCCTATTTAGTATCCTGATTTATCAAAATAGCCTAGTTAGCTAATTTGCCCTATATTATTTTATATAGGGGGTCATTTTACAACGTTGAAGCATTTGGGGTCAAGTTTCCCAATTCTTTCTAAACTAAAATGCCATAGCCGTTGCACATGTGGGTCACACCTAATGGCTCTTTGAAAGAGCCGTTGGCGCGAGCAACAAAGAGCTGTTGTAAAATGACTCTTTGCACTATTTTAAAATAATAAAAAATAATAATAACAACATAAACCTAAACCGGAAACTGCCGGTCAACCTAAATCGGCAAACATAAACTGCCGACTTGAAAACCGACGGTTTGACAATTTAGCCCAAGCCGAACCCTTGTCTACTTAGGTTGGATTATCTCTAGAAGGTGGATCGACCTAAATGATTTCCGTTATACAAATAATAATAATAATAATAATAATAATAAATATGGGCAATTTTGGTAACTAGGTCTTTTTGAAAAACTAGAGTATTAACTAGGCTTTTTAATCTTTCAATTAAGTAAATGTACCCGAACCTTTTGTATTTATTTTCAAACTTTACACACTCTTCTCTCAAGGGGTACATTTATTAAACACAAAACTAGAAAAAGGCTAGTAAACCAAATTATTTCAATATAAATATTATAGTTAATTAATTACAATAAAATGATATACACTATGTTTAATTAAATATAATATTTAAATTAAAAAAATATTTAGCCGGTAAAAAAGAAAAAGCACAAAGAAAGTTATAAAACAAAAAACCTTTTAATATATCCTTGATGCACAAAATAGTAAATAGTGAGTTAACCCAAACAAAAATTAAAAATAAAATGTTTTACTCGTCGTGCGTTTGTGAATTGTGATGTATTTTCATCCTGCAAATATATTAAACAGCCGACACCCACCTCTAATTTTGGGCCCAATATTTAGGGGCGTATTTAAGACCCACCTTTTTTTTCCTAGTATTTATTGTTTCTAATGTTATTTTATTTTCTTTTAAAGTTGTTGTGATAGAGAAAACTTGTATATGATATGATGTAAGTTTAATGCATTTGTGCTTTTTATTTATACTTGAGAACAAATTTATTGTGTTTTTTTTTTAAAAATTATGATGTTGACAACACAATGTCTATGTGTTTATAGTGTTTTTGTATTTATTAACACCACAAACAACAATTTCTTAATGTTATGTTGTTATAAACAAAACTATAACATTGTTTTACAGTAAGTTGGGTGTTGTCATCAACACCATAACTCTATTTCTCAGTTATTGTGGTTTTGTTGACAACACAATCAACATTTCCTTGTATTTTTGTGTTGGGGGACAATACAAACACCATATCATTATTTTCTAGTACTTTGAGTTGTTGTTTACAACTCAAATAACATTGTTCTTTGTGTTTGTGTTGAACATCAGATGTATTTCGTAATAACATAAACAAACAAACAACAAAATATATAATTATTACTATATGTTTTCATGTTATTTTGTAAATATAAAATTGATGGCACTAGATCATTTTAGAAAAATAATAATGATAAATATAATGAAATTGTAGTGCTTGATACCTTATATTACAGGTTGTTTAAGTGCATTCAATTACAAGATTCAAGTGTAGTGCATATTGAACCTATATCAAAAGTTGTAAATGATATTTCTTTGGGCTCTCCATCCAAATTTGATAGATCATGGATGAGAGCTAAAAGATTACACTCACCATGCAACATAGACAACGAGCACTAAATTGCGTTATAAATAAATCTTGAAGAACGAGTCGTGAAAGCATATAACTACAATGAGAATTTTATCAACGGCGAAAAACTCAAGGAGTTGCTCCTTCCTATTTGTGTGAAATTGTCAAAACAACTCAAAACACAAATTTCTTGAGTTCGTTGAAAATCTAGATAAATAGTTGGAAGTTCATCAAGTACGTAGATTACCACAAGATTAACAAGGGTAAGAAACTAATTTATATTGCATGAATATTTTATACATACAAATAATAATACATTTCCCTTTCATATTTCTTTAAAATGAGAAATTGTAGAGCGTACACAATCAAATTCATACAAACACTTGCGTTTGGACAGAATATTCAATCGATAAAGTAGGAGGAGATGAATGCATACAAAGAGAATATTGCAAATTCTTTGTTCCTCGGGAAATATCAAGATTATTCTGGTCATGATTAAATATTTGTAAGTTGTTGAATGTTTAATTTGGTTTTGTGTTGACAATATTGTTTCAGTTGTACTATGTTAATTCAAGATATTTTGTTTACAATATAACTTAATATAATGCTTTTATTTTAAAGATAATGTATGTGTGTTAACAAGAACAAAATATCCAACTTATAATGTTTAAAGTGTTATTGACAACACTTTTAAAACAAATAGTGTTTTAATGTGTCATTGACAACATTTTAAACATTCAATTTTATAGTTTTTAAGGGGTTGTTGACACTTTCAACATTCAAATTTACAGTGTTTAATGTGTTATTGACAACACTTTAAGATGTTGACAACTAAACTTTCAAATATGTCTATTATGTTGTTGATAGTACTTTAAAAATGCAATTTTATATTATTTAGTGTGTTTTTTGACATTACTTTAAACATTCAAACTTATAGGATGTTAGGTATTATTGTTGACAACACTTTAAATTTGATAGTTTTTTAAGATGTTGTTGACAATACTTAAAAAATCAATTTCATAATGTTTAGTGTGTTGTCGACAATACTTTAAACATTCAATTTTATAGTGTGTTAGGTGTTGTTTACAACACTTTAAATTTTTAATTTTATAGCGTGTTAGATGTTGTTGACAACATTTTAAAGTTTTATTTTATAGTCTCTAGTGTGTTGTTGACATTACTTTAAACATTCATTTTTATGGTGTTTAAGGTGTTGTTGACAACAATTTAAACTTTTAAATTTACAGTGTTTAAAGTTTGTTGATAACAAAATGAATATTTAATTATGATGTTGTTGGCAACACATTATACATTTAATTTCACATAGTGTTGATGATAACTTCCATTTTAATGCCTTTTTTCACTGTCATTCTTAAATCTTAATCATCCTTCGAACATTTAGTATAAATTTGCATTATATTTTGTCAAATTTCCTTCTATTTGTGTTTATTCCATTCCTATCATGTAAATTATTGTCAAAAATAAAAACAGAAAACAAATTATTCAAACCAAATCTATCTCAACCCTTGTGCAAATCAACAGAAGTTATGTCATATGAGACAATGAAACAAAATTATGGTTCAAAAAATACAGTTATATTGAATTAAAAAAAATTATTAAATACTAGAACCGTGGTTCACTATGACTGTGATTTTTTAAACTACGATTACAATGTTGAAAAATCATTATAATCGTGGTTTAAACGAGTATAATGTTGAAAAATCACTATAATCGTGATTTTAAACCACAATTATAGTATTAAAAAACAGTTGTTTGGAACAACGGTTTATACTCGACCTTGAAAAACTTTAGATTCGCGGAAATAAGTTTGCTATGTACCTAGATTTAGAAATACTTTCTTGATGTTTCTTCTTTCTTATTATTTCGAAAATAAATCCATGTTGTGATATCTTGCATCCTACCGGTAAAAGTGAATGCATAAACTAAAATTTTTCTTCTTTGAACTAATGGTGAGATGTGCTTTTATCTCCTAACACTTAAGAGATGAAATCCCTCTCTTGTAAATTAGGCATATAAGATTGATGATTTGATGCCTGGTTTTATTATTGGTCTGTTTTTTTTCTTCTTCATTTTATGTGACAAGTATGTCTTATATTGGAGATTACTTGTGAAACAAAATATGTTTCACGCCTTTTGATTATATAGATCGACGATGTAGGTTTATATATAAATTTGAACTTAAAGTCACATAACACCGCTTTCATCAAGTTTGAAGCCGCAAACATATGTAACTTAAACCAATGGTGAGATGTGTTTTTATCTCCTAAGACTTAAGAGATGAAATCCCTATTTTATAAATTAGGCATATAACATTGATAATTTGGTGCCTAGTTTTATTATTGGTCAATTTATTTATTTTTTTCATTTAATGTGACAAGTATATCTTATTATGGGAGATTACTTGTGAAACAATGAATGTTTCACGCCTTTTGCTTATATAGATCGATGATGATGTAGTTTTTATATAAATTTGAACTTAAAGTTACATAACACTGTTTTCATCAAGTTTGAAGACGCAAACATATGTAACTTAAACTTATCATTTTGTGTTTGCTTCATCTCCATATGAATATGTGAAGTCTACATAATTATTTTGTTAGAATTGTTGGTGTTCTAAACATTGTAGGAGTTAACTATCAAACAAAATTGTGGTGTTGAATGTTATTTAGGTTGAACTTGTTTAATTCATGTATTCATTAAAAATAGTCGGTGCATGACTAGTTTATTTCTTAGATTACCCTTCTTGTTGGTAAATTTTACTCATATTTTTTAACAATAAAATTATGTATAACTACCAATTTAACTCAGAATTTCAACTCTAATTAATTTAATTAAATAGTTTTTTATTGGAAAATTTTCAATATAAAAAATGTAACTTAACATGTATTTTTCTTTACGAATTGTGAACTTAAGAGTTATGATACATGTAAGAGGAAAACTTGAGTTACTATAGTGTTCAAATCATTTTGTTGGGTTACGGAACTTTTAGATCAAGTTACTTTGGGTTAACGAGTCATTTTAAATCGGGTTACTACGGATTATCACGTCATTTTACTTTGGAGGATCCTAGGTACTTTGGATTGGGTTATCTTGAGTCTTGTTATTGAGCCATTTCGAATCGGGTTATCTGAACACTTCGGTCATTGGGTCATTATTACGCTATTCTATTATAATTTAATTAGGTTCGAGTCAATTCCAGAGTCGAATTATTTAATGTTCTGGTTAGATCCATATCAAATTGACGTGCCGCAAATTCTATTTTTTTAAATTTAGGGCCAAAATATTCGAATTCAAGTTCAGTTGATCGATTTCATGGGTCGGATCAAGCTTTACCGGCTCTAATTTGTAGGGTTGGGCATGAGATGGGACGGGACGAGATTGAGGTCGTCCTGCGTTTCGTCCCGCAAACTATAACCGAGACAGGACAAGACGGGATATACAACTTTTTTTTTTCTTCGTCCCACGCGGGCTATGTCCCACGTGGAACGGGACGGGCCTAATCCCGCAAGAATTATGCATTGATTATATTCCACATTTGTACCGTTTTCTCTCATTTAAAAGACAAATGATAAAAAAACTCGACAACAAATTACCGATTCAAGAGACCTACATTAGTAGTTAGTACATTCAAAACGAATACATATTACATTAAGGTGTGTGTTACCGATTCACATTAAAAAAATCTAGCATTGCACTACACTAATGATAGTTTACAAGAAAATAACATTATTTTACATTTTGTTAATCACAACGGGATTAACCGGATGGAAAGTTTTCGTCTCGCGTCCCGTCCCGCAAATTTATCACGAGACGGGATACTCATTTTTTTTTTTCAAATCCCGCCAAAATTGGAACGGGATCGAAACGAGACGGGATTAACCGGGATTTATGTCCTCCCCTGCTAATTTGTACGTGGTTTAAGCAAAAAATGATTATTAGGTCGATAAAATGTCAACTCAAAAGATGGTGACTCGTTGCTTAATTTATGCTGAAGAAGCTTGACGTGGGTCCATACCTTACTGGGTAAATCCTGGCCGTTGAAAGGCAACCTTTACTTTCCTCAAAGGAAGGAAGATGAATGATATCGCTGTTGGCCCACATCCCACTTGACTCCTTACCACTATCAATTACTTACCCAAATTTCACACACGCAAACCTAACTCAAATTCATCTCCTTTTGTTCACCAGGCTCAAATTTGGTATCTGGGTTCTTGCGTTTCTTCCTTCCGTTGCTATGAGTCTCTTCGGTTTAGGGAGGTAATATTTGGTTTTCTTCATTTAAATCATGATCTATGGCTGTTGATTGGGCTTTGCTTTCTGTTTGATCTTATGAGTTTGTATTGGTGAAGATCTGTTATTATACTTCAGCTGCCAATTTTTTTTCTGGAAGTTGGACTCTCTTTTTAGTAATAAATTTTCCTCATTTCTTAGGTTTAGTTGCGTGGGCTGTTTTTGCTAGGCTGTTTAATGTTTGGTTTCACTGGGGCGAGTGTTTTATGTACAGAGATCAACTGGAAATGTTTCTTTTATGGCTTCTTTGATACCCAAATGCTTGATCAAGAAAAGAAAGCATAAGGGCTAATCTACACAAGCAGCTTCTTGTTTGATTTTATGGTAGTTACGTCTCATAATTTAGGGCAATGACAGATTTCTTGGTGTAGTTGCCACATAGGATGAGCGAAAAAATCACCATTCTTCTGCCATAACATTAGTTTATAAAACTTTATTTAGTAAGCTATGTGAATGTACTTTTCTTTAAAACCGGTGATTAGTTTCATCGGGTTGGACTTAGGGTCCGGCAAGCGGAGATTATGGGATTATTGGAGGGATTATTGTGCTTGGATTATATCGGGAGATTATTTTGAAGAAAAAAAAGTAACAAATACACTTGGATTATCGATTATCGGAGGGATTATTGAAATCCTGCAGAAATCTGTTGGGCTTGCCGAACGGACCCTTAGTTTCACATAGGTAGAAGTTTTCCATTCATCGGCTTCAAATTTCCTAACTCCTAGAGTTACCAAAGCTGATTTTCGTGTTTCGCTTTACCATTTCCTTCACTTGGTACGGATTACCGTGTCAATCACTTCATTTCTTATTTTTCCATAACAAAATAACCCACACTATTATCATTGACATAATGCAAGTGATGGCATGAAGTGGACTGAAGTTGTAGGCCTGTTCCTTGCACTCATGGCAGTTTTTTGGTATTTATGTAAATACAGGAAATAGATAGAGGGATGCTCATCTTTTGTACTACCTATGTATGTGAGAACTGCTAAGGCATCAATCAAATAAACAACAAACTATGCTTGCATGCTTTGATATATGCTTCCATTTCTTTGACTAGTCTCTTCCTCTTTTGTATGTTATTGTAATCATGTTTGTAGTGTTATTTTCTCTATCCTGTCTATGGCGCACATCAATGAAGCTTTTGATTTGAGGCTATCAGTAACATGAAAATCGTAAAAAGTGCTTGATCACTATAATCTGCCTATTGACCGACCTGCTGTAATTCTCAATTGCATACAGGAACCAGAGAACATTTCGCCCCAAAAAGAGTGCCCCAACTGGAACTAAGGTATGTTTTCATGGTGAAACTACCTATTTTTCTTCAGATGCCATGTTAGATATGCTTACACTTTTTGTGCTACTATGGGTTCGTTGGGCGTGACAGCTAGATTATTTTGAGGGATTATTATTTTCAATAATCTCCCAATAATCTCGTAATCTACTTGAATTTGGATACTTTTTTTGGGTCAAAATAATCCCAAAATAATCCGAGTACAATAAGCTCTCCAGTAATACCATAAAAAAACACTGTCGAACGCACCCTATATATCAACCTATGGTGCATTTATAGTAAGTGCTTCCATGAGTTCCATCTAGTCTTATAGTGTAATGCTGGCAAACCTGGTGGACAGTAATTTCTTCTAGAAGTGATAATTTGATACAACATGGGTGGTGGTCTGCTGCAAAAGCTAGTATCCTAACGGACCTTGATCTTTGAAGGCGATTGTCTGTTCATATATTAGCCTTGATGTAATAATAATTATACTAATTTTTATGTGCTTTTATTGTCATTCTTCACACTGAAGTTCATTTCAAGGATTATGTGGTTTGCTATGACAGAATACTGAATAGTTTTTACAGTTCCAGTTCTCAATTTCTCATTAAAATTATCCAATTTACAAAAGAGTAGTAACGAGTTATTTCGGTGATGAATCATGTTACTTTCAGCTAGCAGCTTATAGTTATATAGTTATCCCTTTCCTAATGCAGGGTGCCCAACTTAGGAAATACATTGATGCCACGCTGGGTAGTGGAAACCTGAGGGAAGCAGTTAAGCTTCCTCCAGGAGAGGATATGAATGAATGGCTTGCTGTCAACAGTATGTCTCCTTATATCGCCTTCACATGCAGGCTATGCAGCTCTTTCCTCACACGTACCATACATAAAAAGAAAGTTAGCATACCATGCAATTTGTTTTACCTCACACTTTAAACCACATACTGCCTTGAATGACAGAAGGGTCGGTTTACGTTTTCTTTGCAATATAAGGATGATAGTAGGATGGGATCAGGGTGGTGTTTGGATTCGGAAACAATGTACTGGTTCGGTTGTTATAAATTTTAGGCATTGCTGGTGGTTTTGTATAAAGGCCTAATTTTACATATGACTTTCTCTAATATTTTCTTTTGAGCTCCTTGTCACCTTACACCCCGCCTAAAGAAAATCATCTAGAAACAGAAATACGAACAAAATAAAGATTAGTGCAAGAAAGATAAAGACATTACTGTGGTTGTCATTAGATGATCTTCGTAGTGTCAAGCAACAAATATAATCATCTGATATGACATACTTTTTCAGGGTTCACTGTCTGAATTCTGATTAGCTTTGTTTTTCATGTTCTGCCCGCATTTTTCCAATTTCTGTAGGTACAATGTGATATTTAAATCTGATGCTTTTTATTTTTCCATGTAAGCAGTCTAAATAACCCCTAAACTTGTTGGATTTTCAGCTGTTGATTTCTTCAATCAAGTTAACTTGCTTTATGGTACTCTGACGGAGTTCTGTACATCCGAGACTTGTCGCAATATGACAGCAGGGCCCAAGTAATGCCTCAACTTCTAACTTCTAGAAGTTTCCAGCATTTGATGGTTAATTGATTGGATGCTTATATGAGCCTAGTCAACCTAATCAACTGCAATTTTTTTTTTATAGATTTAGTTAATTTCTTCATTCTCCCCCACAAAGTTTTTCTACGTTCTAGCAGGTTTGTTTCCTTTTGTGTTTGTTATTCGTAGCTCCCACTTTTGTTAACTTTGAGTTTCCAGCATTATTAGTTTGTAGGCACATTCTAATAACTAGGTTATATTCATAGAGCTGGTTCTCTTATAAATTGACTTGTTGGCATTTTGTTAGTTCTTATCTAGTACAATATTTGAGAAACTTGAGCTATACCTTGCACTTTGCCTCTTTCCTGCCGAACATGTGATTCTTGTTGAGCATGGTTGCTTTATAAAGCATTATTTACCGTGTTCTAAGGCCATCTCCAATAAGGGGAGTTATATGCCCCCTTTAGCCCTACTTTATTATATAATGGTCTCCAATAAAAAAAGTTAAAGGGTTAAAGGGCGGTGCAAAGGGCTAAATATAACCCTCAAGTTCACCCTTTAACTGGTGCAAAGGGCTAAATATAACCCCTCAAGTTCACCCTTTAACTCTTCAAGTGGGACCACTATATTAAACCCACTTATTTCCCCTTTTTTGGGAAAAGAAGAGAGAAAAGTGAAACCTTGTAATATTTAATTAATAAAGGGCTAAATTAGCCCTTTTATTATTGGAGAACATTCAACTAATAATAAATATTATATATTTTTCAAGGGTTAAAATTTAGCTCCAAGGCTATTATAACCCTTTGTTATTGGAGATGGCCTAATTGATGCACTTTCGGAATATAATCCAATTTTTATTATTTATGGGTTGGTATGTTTATTGAATCTTATTTAGTAAAATGAGCATTATGTAACGCCAATTTTGCCAACCTTTATGACTCATGGTAAGCGAAGGCACATCATATTCATACCCCTTGATAGGAAACAATCATTGATTGATTTTTTTTTGCACATGTAAAACCATTTATGAACTGTGCACACCCATCTTGGTCCTGCTTTGCTCATAAAAATTGGTATGGAAAATTGAATAAGATGTGATCGAACTCTTCTTTTTGCAATGAATGATGATTACTCCAAAATAAACACTATATCATTGTCTTGGAAAACTGTGTAGCCTCAAATTTTCCTTTTCTTTTGTCGAGTCGCTGTGTTGTGATTTAGCTAATAGTTAATTCCAAAATATGATATCTCATACAGGGTTACAGGAACAACATTCTCTGTCTCTTATAGTCAAATCTTGCTTCCATATCAAATCTTTACTACCAACTATAAAACATTCCCCAGTAAAATTCCTTTTAAGAAGCATGATTTGATTAAAATTAATGGGTTTTAGAGACTTAGTAATTGGAAATAAAAAAATCTCTATATAGTAGATAATAGCCAAATTTAACAAAAGAAAAAGTGAAGAATGATTTCCTGTGTAGTTTTTGAAATCAAAAGGTTGCGTGTTTTTTAAAAATTTGTTCACTACACAAAGTTCAGACTTCAGTGGCATGGTGGATACTTTTTTGATCGACTTTGATAGTGACTGTTTGATGTATAGTTCCTTATCATCATATCTCTGTAGTTTATGAATAAAAGAGATAAAATTGATCTATAAAAGAAATCATAGCTTGGTCCTTAGGATTCATGACAATATTTTTGGTGAAAAGGGTGGCATACTGTCATTGTTACCATGTGACATTTATTCCAAAAACATTGAAGTGGAAGTAGAGACCTTAATGAATGATGATTGTACTTCTGTTTTCTAGCTCAAAATGCATGGAACATGGAAATAAATGCAAGTGGGTGAATTGAGCATATCTTCGTTTGGAATTTGAGGAACTACTGTGAACCCCGTGATTTACATTTTCTAGGAACTAGGAAGTCTTCGTTCTTTTATTAGTAATCTAGTAGGGGTTGTAATCTGATGTTTTTTGCAAAATTTGTTGGGTGACCTTCCTCCATTGATCTCTATGCTTTTTTTGTGTTTTAAATATAAACAAGCTTTCCTGTTCAATTTATATTATTGATCTTGAGCAGGTACAAGTACTTATGGGCGGATGGTGTACAAATCAAGAAACCTATTGAAGTTTCTGCGCCAAAATATGTGGAGTATTTGATGGACTGGATTGAATCTCAGCTTGACACTGAAACCATATTTCCTCAGAAGCTTGGTATGAAGTGATATGACCTAATTCCTGTTTTTTTTTCATTTCATAGAATCAGTCTACCCCAACCCCATGCAATATCTATTTGTTCATGTCATTTTTGATATATTTTCTGCTTCTTTATCTAGGCACTCCATTTCCTCAAAACTTCGTGGATGTCGTGAAGACAATATTCAAACGCCTGTTTCGTGTATATGCCCACATCTACCACTCTCACTTCCAGAAAATTGTCTCTCTCAAGGAGGAGGCCCACTTAAACACTTGTTTCAAGCACTTCATATTGTTTACCTGTGTAAGTGTCCAATAGTTCTTGCCTTATAAATTTGTTGCATTATCTGTTTGATTCTATTTGTGTGCTTCTGCATTAGAATCATCCTAAATTACATGCACAACATTCTATCATAGCGTCTTTTATAGATCTATTTTTATCGGCCAGCTTTTAAATTTGTTAGACCAAGAGCACTTGGAGTGGGGGATAGGGCAAGCACCAAATACCAGTTGTTTTTGCCTTGTCTTAATCTATATGTTCCTCAATCTGTTTTCAAAACTAGTCTTCATTGGCTTTTTATGAAAGGAGCAACTACTGCACTGCATATGTTTAGATTTCAGTTTTGAATAGAGAATTAGAAACAAAACGTAGGGTTCCTCAAAAATCCCCGTGTCAGCCGAGATCCTTCTTTGTAGTACCTTAATTACTAATTTATGTCATTGACGGTTTTGTGAGCAGGAATTTGGGCTTATTGACAAGAAAGAGCTAGCTCCACTCGAAGAACTGATAGAGTCTATTGTCTCACCGTACTGAAGCTGTTGTGTAACCCGACACAAGACCATGTCATAGAGGGCTTGAAGCTGTGAGTGAGTGAGCTGTGTAGAGCTTTGCCTTAAAGAATGTAACAAGAGTTTCTTCTTGCTGTCAATAAACTTGTGTAAAAACTTGAGGTTTCCATGTGAAGTTTGTGGTGGGATTTTCAATCCATACAATAGCAGATTTTTAACCAAGAAGGGAAGGTGTGCTCTTTCAATGACTGAGATGACTTGTCAAAGATCTTCTTTTCTTTTTATTCTTAAAGCGTGTTTTTAGATTTTTTTCCTTCTTTTTTCTAAAACTTATTAGATCCTCCCGAAAATATTGAATCAAGTAAGATGAAAATAAATTTGTATTTGGTTACATTACTATATTAGATCATCTACAACAGAGGGTTGTGACTTCGTATCCGGGCTCGGGTTGAGTTCGATTTGGGTTTTATAGAATATTAAGTTGTTTATCCGGGCCTAGCCTAGCTGGCGGGTATGTAATGACTTGCATACCTGGCCGGGCCGGGGCCGTGGGTATCCATTTTTCATATTCTTAAAAAGAATTAATATGATTTTTTTTAAAATAAATTATATTTAACATATTTTATATAAAATATATTAAATTTATTATAATTATACCAAATATTTTATATTTATACTTAATATATATATATATATATATATATATATATATATATATATATATATATATATATATATATATATATATATGGGGCTATGATTGGGTAAGAACATGCTTACGGTAAGAAATGAGAATGTATTTGAAGCGTTGGATTAATCAACGTTCATGATTTAACGTATTTAAATGGTAATATGCATTCTATTTATTACGGTATATGATTAATGTGTTCATGATATTGTTATTAAGGAAATAAATATTTTATGTTTCCAATTAAACGTGCACATTCTGATTAATAAATTTACTCGATTTTATCGTACATGTACATTAGTGTATAAATTAAGATATATACCATAACACGAGTGTATGACGAAAATAATGTTACCCCAAACCGACAAAATAATTTCATGCACGTATATGTGCATGCACGAGTTTATTGTGCACATTTGAGTTAAAAGTACTCGTGCATCCGTTGCACGTATAACATTTACTCTACCTCAATGAATTCAAACTACTCGTGCAAACTCAAAGACCCCTAATAACAATTGCACTTACAATTACTTTAGAGCCTTAACCTTGCACGTTAGTAATTCACAAAACACACAATATTGCATGTTTATGTTTCAAAAGCGTTTAAAGTACTCGTGCACACAAAAACATTCAAAGTTCATCCGATAAGCATATTATATGACTTTCAAAATATAATACTATTTGCCATAATTCAAGCATTGCACGAGTAGTGCAAGTATTTGTTTATTGATTGTACGAGTAGTGAAAGTCATGCTTGTTGTGCACGAGTTCATTGTGCACGAGTTCATTATTGCAATTTCAGTGTTGAATGTTTGAAGGGTCGTGCAATTTTCGGGAAGAGGATTGAAAACTTTTTAATTTAGTATGATACGTTAGTAATTATAAGATTCGGTGGTTAAGGGAAAAAAATAATTCACCGTATTAATAAGGTAATACGTAATATTTGATTAATTAGTAGTTAAATATAGATCTCATCATAAACGTTGAGTTCATTGTGCACGAGTTCATTATTATTAACTTTACCCGGACAGGTGGCTTGGGCTTTTGGCCCGGTTGGGCCTATAGTGGTGCCCGATCCGGTCCGGTGGGTTTGCCAGTCTTTTTGGCCGGGTCAAATTTCTTCCTTTGTTCATACCCGTCCATTTTTTTGGGCCGGACAGGCTACCCGGATATGGCTAGGTTTAGTCACACGACATGCTCTCACTAGCTGAAATTTGACTAGTAAAAATGCATCATGTGATAGTTTCTTTTTTTTTATTTAAAATCCTTTTTTGGGTCAAATAATAATTGTTTAAATAGTAATATGAATTTGGTCACCTACAAATTATTCAACTAGATTCGTAATAGTTCAAATATCTTAACTAAGTGTGAAATAATGGTTTCACACTTAGTTACCTATTATCACTGTAAGTTATTACGGATTTTTTTTTTGGAATGTGTTCGGAGCTTGCAAGAGCGGCTTCCGAAAGGGCGGTTAAATACCTTCACAAACAACAAATATTCTTGATGTATTTGAACCCCAAACAACCGGGGATAGTGTTGATCATATTTGCAAAAGAATGAAGTTCACATGTTATACCAGAGTTTAAGTTGAGAGATTCAGTGGAGGAATTTGGTTGTTATGGTATAAGGAGGATGTTCAAGTGGACATCAATACTACAAACAAAGGGTTTATACATGCTCGGGTTGTGAATCGGAACATTGTATATGCTACACCCACTGTGGGACAAATAAAGGAGTTTTGGCCTCAATTAGATAGCAAAATTGCTACAATTACGAAGCCTTGCATTATAGGAGGAGACTTTAACTGCATCCTAAACAACCATGAAAGAGAAGGCGGTAGTGGGATGGTTCATAATGATTAAACATATTTGGTGACCTTATCAACACCCACAACCTTATTGATATGGGTTTCACTTGACCAAACTTCACTTGAAGCAAATGGAAAGGCTATAAACCAAATCATCTCGAAGAGATTGGACAAAATTCTTCTGAATGAACGGAGGGTAGACAATTCAGGTTTGAAGTTGCTTGGTGGAAAACATTTGGAGACACAACACCGAGGTAAGTGCTTCTCTCACCACTCTAAAACTCCGATTATTATCTTGGAATCTTCACGCCTTTAGTGATATTCATTTTAGTAAAAAATATTTTCTTGACAAGTTTGGAACGATTCAAAGTGATCCTGACTTTTCTACCTTCCCGAGGCTCATTGATGCCAATAACAAACTACATAGAGAAATGAACGTTATTCTTGAGCATGAAGAAATACATTCTCAACAAAAATCAAGAGAGAGTTGTTTTGTTGGAGAAATCTGCCGTTACCTTCTTCAAAGATCTGCATAGCCTTCATGGTACTTTACGTGACGCGGACATGAACAAAATTAATTGGCCTTACTGTTAGCATGAAATATTGTGATATTTTAGGCACGTTTTCTAAGTGTATTTGATTCATATTGATAGTCTTTGATTTAGCATTGTTGCATTTGTGAGCTAGTTTGCCTATATTGTCGATATGGATGTCTACACTAGCTTTATGTTGATTATAGGTGATTGAGAGTCATTTCCGAACGAAATCGAGCAAAGAAGAGTTGATTGAGTATGTCCATGGATTAAGGGCATTCTTAGGAGCAAATTGGAGTTCAACTTGAGGAATGCACGAGTCTAGGGAAGAATCACGTTCTTGCCCTAAACCACGCTCTAAAATACGGCCGTACTACAAACCACGTTTAGTTCCACGGCCGTGGAACCCTGCAAAGAGAGGCGTGATGCATTCCAGTAACTATTACGGTCGTGGAAACCATGGTTCAAACCGTGACACTTTCCACGCTCTAAATTACGGTCGTGGAACCTTCCACGACCGTGATCTTGGCGATCTTTCTCGCCACATTTTGAAGCCACGATCTTTTGAAGATTGGGCCGGGCCGATATCTTATCTTGCCCTATAAAAAGACGGACGAAGCAAGATTCCGTCATCCGCGCTCATCCACGCATAGCCCCGCTTACGCCTTTGCTTAGCGGCACAACCCTCGTCTGGACGCATTTACATCTCATTGGAGATCGAAGTTCGTGTTAGGTTTTTGCCCTAATCTCGCACCTTTGGTGGAGATTGCTGTTGAGATTTCCGGATTGGCGGAAGATCGAAGCTTTTGGAAGATTGTTGCAAGAAGATTTCTCTTCTTGTTTAGGTTTGATTTCGAAGACGGATTGACATCCCGTTCTTCCTTCTTTCCTAAGATTGTGTTTGTTTGGTTTATTTTGAATCTATCGACAATATTCGTTATTGATTGTGACTTTGAGATTGGTTTGAAGTTTATTGAAAGTTTTCGGAAGTTTTCATCTTTCAATCTTTTAATCTTTGAATTTGATATCAACATGACTGTTATTGGCTAAAAACCCTTAACAATTCTAAGGTGAAGGGTTGATAGTTGTGGCTTAGATGATGATAGATCGATCGTAAACAGATTAGACCCTGAGAGTTTGAGAGAATCGTCGACGAACCCTAAATCACGGTTTGATCTTGAGTTCCACGGCCGTGGAGTCTCAAGATCTACCCGTAATTTCCCTTAAGTTTACGAACCTGCTTTTACTTAAATCCAAAGTTAAAGATTTGCTTTAACTTAGTTTAGGCTTGCCTTTTCTAGGTGGTAGTGAAGCCTCAACAACCTCTACCTCGATTGTGAGTGTCACAACCGTAATCGGTTAAGTTAGTCTTGATCCTTGGATTGCAAGTTTGGGTATTTAACATTAATTCTTATCTTTAGAACCTTTCTATATTGAAGCCTCAACAACCTGTATAGAGAGTGTCTTGTAGGTGAGTCATATAAGGTTTTTAGAACTTCACCGTACGATTACCTTACATTAGTATACCTTTGCATATCTCAACTCTGTCTTTATATCATTTAGAATATCTTGAATCGATTGCCACAGCTGGATACTTGGATCTTTAGGATTGTTGTTTTCCCAATATTTGCAAAACTCTCATATTTACTCGCTTGATAATCTGCAATTGAATTTGTTCCCACCCAAATCCCTGTGTTCGATACTCTGGAATACTTGCTAATCTACGCCGATCCGTACACTGCGGGTTCGCTTGCTTGATTCTAGTTTTATAAATTTAAAGCTTATTTGCACACACCTTTAGGAATTTTTAAAAAACTGTTGAATGAACAGTTTGGAGAAATTCTTTCTCCTAAAGTTAGATAGGACATCATAGGTAATCTAGGGATTTAAGTCGGAATTTTTATAAGCGGTTACGAATTTTATATTGGGAATCGAAGTTAGACCTTTACGATCTTCCGGAAAATAGAAACATAGGAAAAATGTTAGCTTGGAACCAAACGAAGCTTTGGGAGTTAGAATATGATTTTAGAATCTCAAATAGGAGTTTAGACATGAATTTTAGAATTTTCGGGAATTTCGGGACCAAGGGTAAAATGGTCATTTTACCCTAAATTAATACTGCAACTAGTTATGTCTTAATACATTATTCTATTTTAGAAGTCTTAGACTTCTAACTACGTGGGAGTGTGCTAATGCACTTATCCCCTTTGGCAGGCAACTGAGTTGCTACAGTTTACAGAGCGAGTTGGTTTACAAAGAGTCGAGCTTTATATCAGGTAAGTCCTTTGGGCTTACTTAGCTGACTTCTAAATATGAGCATGAATGATGATAGTGGTGTGTGATGGAAATGTTTAGAGAGATAGGTTGTGATATATAATTACCGACCTATACTTGGCCTAAGAGTAACAGGCGGTGGCATTCTGCTCAGTTAGCTTGCGAGCGCTGGGGGTTTCTTTAGGGACTAGTCCATACTCGATTTGTAGTGATGCTACCGGCGGAGGTCAGCTAGACCTACACCCAGTTGGATAAGGAACGGAGGCGAGAGCTGTTAATAGCTCTCGTGCCACAACTTAAATTGAATAATGTGAATCACTTAAATAATAGATAATAAACGGTTGAGTGCCAGCATGATGTTTGTTTATAATTTTTCTGCGTGTGTTTGTGCTATTATTATTCTACTTATATTTGGATTGTTAGCTAACGGTTTATCCGTGTTGTAGATCTGTAGAGATAGACAGTTGCAGAGAGATCCGGAACGGATGGTCAGCCGGGTCCACGTACTCATTAGATGGGGACGGGGAAGTCTTCCATACGTCATGCATGTTATGTATCTTTATATATGTTTGTAAGGCTGTCACAGGTGTACGTTCATACCATTAAAAATATTATGTTTTAGAAATTATTTTAAATACATTTGTGCCTTGTTGTAAGATTCTAGTAAAGTTGTTGTTAAACCAAGGTCGGGACCCATTGTGAGGTCCTAACTAGTAGCTCTCCGAGTTCCGAGAATTTGGGGTGTTACAAAAGCCCCCGGTCATGATGATTTTCAACTAGTGTTCTACCATAAGTGTTGGAAAACCGTGGTAGTATTAGTTGTGGTGGAGTGAAAAGATTCTTTGAATACCATAAGCTACCGGAACGTCTGAATGATACACTTTTATTCTTGATTGCCAAAGTTGGCAAACCTGAGCTGATTAGCTAATTTTGACCTATTTCCATGTGCAATATTGGGTACAAAGTGATAAGCAAAGTCCTTTTTTCTGAGTATGCAGCGGGTCTTGGGAGACCTTAAAGGCCCCACACAAGGTAGCTTCATACCCGAAAAAGTTATTTAATATAAGTGCTTATGAAAGATGTAGTTTGCAACATGAGGAGAAAGAAAATTAGAACAAAATGGATGTTGTTGAAACTTGATCTCAAAAATATGACATAATAAAGTGGGATTTCATGACCGAGTACATCAGACACGCCGGTTTTCCGGGAAGCTGGATTAGGATGATTACTGAATGCATTTCTTCTAGCAAAGTGCACCTGGATTGGAACAAAGAGGTAACCGAACAATTCATTTATAAGAGGGATCTTCGACAAGGGGATTCTTTGTCTCCCTACCTTTTTGTATTGTGTGTATAATACCTCAATCACTTAATTCTAGAAGTTGTGGGAAATGAGGATTGGAAACCGATACGCTTATCTCGTAATGGTCCTCCGTTGTCGCAATGTTTTTCGCGGACAAAATTACGTTATTTGTTGAAGCCTCGAGCATTCAAGTGAGGAGGGTTATGAATGGTTAAGATTTTGTGATGCTTCGGGCCAAAGAGTTACCAGTAGCAAATCAAAAATAATTTTGTTAGCCCAAATGTAATTGAGGACATTAAAAGAAACCTCTAACAGATTAGTAGTGTCGAAGTCATTACTAACCTAGGTAACTACTTAGGAATGCCACTGCTAAAAGGGAGAATCAATATTTCCACCTTTGCATTGTTAGGGAAGATCTTCGCTCCAAAGTGTGTGCAAAATAAGTCTTAAATTTATAACGAAGAATAAAGCAAAAGCGAACCCGCGGTGTACGGATCAATCGTAGTATTAGCAAATATTCTAGGTCGATCACAAGGACTTTGGTGAAATCAAGAACGGTATATAACTTAAGGTTGTAGATGCAAAGCTTGAGCAACAAAGAACAATGAATGATATAAATGAGATAAGAGAATGTAGATTCTAGAGATCAAAATATCCAATTGTGGTTTCGACTCAATACTTCTCAAAGATAAACGTGGACAAAGCTGAAGATTGCAAAGGGAAGGTATTTCTAGGATGGGGATAGATCACCGGGTAAGTCTCATCATCCACTTTCCCAAACCAAAGATCCTAAGTCTCAAGGAACTAAAGAAAGGTACTATCTCTCAAACCAACACACTACCTAGGGGAACAAAATTAATCATCACCGAGTAAGTCTCAAGTTAACTCTCAAAGGTAGGATGAAGGCACACTCACTACCAAAAAAAAATCAATTAGCGATGGCGGATTGCGACAGCAAAAAAGCCATTTACCGTCGCCAATAAACAACGGCGACGGCTTGGCGACGGCAGTACGGGGCGTAGCCAGAACAGACGACGCAAAAGTTTTCGCGACGGCCTGTTACCGTCGCTAATATTTCGTGTCGCCTGTTGGTGACGCATATTTGCCGTCGCCAAGGTCCCGCATCGGCAAAAGCCGTCACCATCCATCATGTCGAAATTTAAAAAATTGGTGCGACGACGGCTACTGCCGTCGCAAAATTTAAATTTGGTAGGAAAGTTTGTATTTTTGGCAACGGCAAGAGCCGTCACAAATTGTTAAAATGTGTTTAAAGTATTAATCTTTGGCAACTATAAAATGTCGTGACAAACTGTATATTTGGTAGGGAAATTATAACACAACTTGTAAAACTATATCATAACCTGTATTATTTGAAAACATCTAAATGACTGCATCAAGCTGCAACTACAATTTTCATAAATCAAAAGAATATTTAACATTCAAAACAATCAAAATAGCACGATTCAAAGTGTAAAGAAGTTCACAATCTGAAAGTACAAAACCTAGATGTCCTTCATCTTTAACAATGTGGTAATGAAGTTCACAATTACACACTTCCACGATCTAAACATCTTCTACTTGGACAAATTGTTCATCAACTGCCTCATTTTCGTTAACTGGTTCCTTTTTTGATGTTACATGATCTATGCCCAAATAAAAAATGTCAACAGCCTTATATGTGAGTTAAAGTTATAAAGCTAATATACTTGATAGCACGTAAACAAGATGATCACCTTCCTTCCTTGTCTTTTGTCTCTTTTGTTCTCCTTAACACCAATGGCTTTAAAATTGCCTTAACCCATGACAAACCTCGAGGATCACTAGACTCGCAAGGCTTTTGGATTTGATCTCGCCAACTGAACACCAACCATTGAATAGAAAATCACATTATAAAATGGATATTTAGCAGAAGCCTAAAAAATCTAATTGAAGCAAGAAAACTGGAAAAAGTTGATCTGAGAAATCTGATTTTATCCATACCAAGTCCAGTTGCACCATGGCTCAACCTTCAAGAAACATAAAAGGCTAAACAAATATGTGTTTTGCACAAAGACTTTCAAGATATGCGTAGATGAACAATAGCCCTTTAGTTTATTGGAAAATATAAATATTTGGATTAAAACTTGTAATAAATCCTTACTTAGCCCGGCTATGGCACCTATAGTGTTGCCATAACCTCACTCATTATAACAAATATATGAAGAATTTCCTGCATTCCAAGTACAATAGCCATTGCATTTCTTGTAGTCTTCAGGAACTACTAAAAAAGAAATATTTATATAGTTAGTTAGCTGAATATAAACGTGCAGCAAAAACACCTGCAAAGTAGCATTTTTAAACCCCATTACCTGAACTGAAGTAGGTAAACAAACACAAATTTTTTGCTTGATTAGGACTTTTGACAGCATTCGTACCAAGTCTGTTACTTTGGGAATTTATAACTTCTGAAACTTCGGTGCAGACAAGGACAGTCCCAATGGACATATACGTTGAAGAGAGTGCCTGTCGGAGAATGGAGAAGCAAATGAATACCAAATGTCCCAAAGGAAACCTACCAAAATGCAACCCTATGAAGAGTACTCTTATCTTCGCTACAGAAAAAAGATCCAGTTTAATGATAAATTTATCACATCCATACATTTCTCCAAACCTGCCAAAGGCACGGATTATCTGGATAGATAGATACATAAACATGTGGTGAGCCAAACAATATTCAGAATCACTTTTAGACGTAAAAATGATACCTAATCAACTATAATAAGGATGTCATATTTCTTGGCTACAACTTGAATCTGGTCCAAACAAAATATGTGAGTTAAGAAACACATTCTGCAAGATTATCAAGGGTTGGCAGCAATCTTCTACCTTGTCATAATAAGTTGCTGGGGTATTATAACTCCTCCATTCCCAATATCATGATCAACAATGAAAGCTGCAATCTGTAATTTCGGAGCAAAATGTTATTCTTATTCAGTTGCAGATTGTGCTAATGAATCATAACGTATATGATTACTATCTTATTGTCTCTGGTCCTTCTTTGAGAATAAGACTAAGGGTCTCCAGATTGTTTGCTAACCTAGTAGCAAATTCCTCCTCTGTCTCACCTAGCACAAGCAATACATAAAAAATTTCAAGTAAAGGAAAATGGCTACATCAAACTGTAGCAAAGAAAGAACGGTGGCAACTGAGAATTCTACTTCAAATTCATTTGATGACACTTTTGAAGTGAATTCTTCTCAGTTTGGATTGATGCATATATCAGCTGGAGACCTCCTAAGTGCTCAAATAGAAGCTGGGACAGAAATAGGAAGCAAGACAAAGACTTTATGGACTCGGGGGGCCTAGTTCCAAATGAGATTGTGACAGTTGTATTATTCTTTATATTTCTAGTACAATTATTTTTTTTATTTCTGTTTCTGTAATTGAGTTTGTATTAAAAATGAACACTTTTACAATCAGATGGTTACAACACGACTTTAACTGGATGATTCCAAGGAGAAAGGGTGGATTCTAGATGGTTACCCTCGAAGTATTAATTCCACTATCTGATTACTTTACTGAGAGAGCTATGTCAAATAATATTAATTCAAACCAACTCATTTACACATTTTGCAACCAAAACTACAACTAACTTTATGGTTTATTGTTGTACCATTTCTCCTTGAAACTATGTATGGTGTAGTATCACTATAATATGTAACATTAGATACAACAAGAACCCAACATGAGCGTTTTGTCTACATCGATATGTTTTTGTTATAATATTAGACTAAAGAAGAGAAGATACCTACATAAGATCTATTAACATGTGGTGTTAATTAGATTTTTGTCTACTCTAAAAATCCTATTGATACTTATTTCCTGAATTATCCTACCCTCTAGGGATTCTATCATATCATTTGTATCTCTCATGTTGCATAATCAGAACCAATGCACTGCAAAGTTGGATCCTATAATTATAAGCCTTTTTTACTATAACAATCTTGAGCAAGGAGAACCCTATCTTCAAGAATATTGAACAATGAGAACCTTGTCTTCAACTAACTTTTACCAAACAAAGAATAGAAAGACACCAAGCTGATTTAGACCCAATATCTAAAATATTGACACTAACCTGCAAAGCGAAAAATTTAGAGTTCAGGTTCTGCGTATTCTGTAAAACGTGTACTACTTTGAGTCACATGTCCGGATTATTTTGCAAGTCCCTCAAAATCTGGTCTGTTGTTGCCCTCTGCATCAACAGAACAGAAAAAAAAAACATTTAAGCAAATACTAAGCAACAAAATGATCAAACGTCATGTGATAATCAACTTGATAGTCTGGATAATCAATCACAACATATACCAAATCAAACCTTGAAAGGATGGAAGGAGGCAAAGCCACATTGTACTGTTCAAAATACAAAACAGTGAGTCGGCATTTAATTCATAAACCAGGATTATAATATGTAAATGACATATTTTTAAAATTCCAAGTTCTAACCTTCAGTGGCTTAGTTTTGTCATAGCGGCCTCCGCTAAGATTAGCAGCAGCCAAAATTGATGCCTTGACATTAAGAGTTGTTTGTATACCAGCTTTTGTGATACTTATTGTTTGTTGCTCCATGGCGTCATGAATTGCAACCTTTAAGATAAATAGTTTCATGTCAATATATGAATGCTAACGTCCACGAAAAACAGTAAACTTTTATAGAAGCAATCTTGGAATTACTTGACCTCGACGTCCATTTTATCAAACTCATCAATACAACAAACTCCATTATCAACAAGCACTAGGGCACCAGCCTGAAAAGTACTCAAAACAATCAGAATAAGCACATAATATAAAGGAGATTAATATATTTGAAGGAACAAAATCTACTTCAATGCAAAATTCCCTTATTTCTAGCTCTTTGGCAACTATAGTCGTGTGACCAGCAGCTGATGATGATTTACCTGAAGTATAGACTGATCTCGGAACTAAACTAACAGTGTACCTTCATAATAGGTTATGATTTTATATAAGACATTGATGATTACAATTTCAAGGAACATACAAAAAAAACTATATGGAATAAAGATACTTGAGGAATTGAGACTTTGCACAACTTGGATCACCAACAATGCAGACATTGATGCCACCTCTTAAGTTTATGCCGTCGTGGGTGAACTTATGAACACTGCCTAGGAACATAAGTAGAATTGCTCATTTGATATCTTGGTGACCAAAAACAGTTGGTCGAACATATCAACTAGCTTGTTGAAGAAAGTTGGTTTGTTTCTCATCCTCTGAATTTCATCTATCTCCTCTTCCTATCGTAGAGTAAGTTCATGGTAACATTAGTGCAACTTTATGGTCAAATTTAGCATTCCACACATACATAGTGGGCCTTAGTGGCTACAATCTTGGAAAAATCACTTTCAAATGAAAAATTGGTTTTCTGCAAAGCTCAAGTTAGTTATTCAACATATGACAACACATACTAACCATGAACTGTTGATGGGCATCATCGCCAACACCTTTCTTCCTACTTCTTATGTCGGTATCTCTTCTTCCGTCAGCGATCTAGGAGCATAAACCACAAATTAGAGAATAAAACTGAAGAAAGCTTGTGAAATTAGCTAAAAAAGTTGTTGAGATTAAAACCTGGACAGAGTTGGCTATGAAGGCAAGGCGATACGACAGATCCCTCACTCCTAATGCTCGTAAACGTTTGACCCCTTCCTGCCCAAAGGCATTATGTTGGGAAGAATTCTCGGAGTCGGAGTCGGAGGTGTCGTCTTGTTGCCGGTCTTCGTCTTCGTCTTCTTCGGCCGACAACTGATCGTCGCTAGTCGCCGAGAGGTGTAATCGTGTTGCCAGTTGCAAATTGCCAAAACCTAATTTGAAAATTTTTTGAGTATTAGGGTTACGGGGTATGGAGGGCGAGTTGGCTTTTTTATTTATTTATTATTATTATTATTATTATTATTATTATTATTATTATTATTATTATTATTATTATTATTATTATTAAATGAGCTTTTGTGAGTTGATCGTATTCGGCTCGGGCTCGTTACGAGCCCAATTCCAAGCTCGTATTCGACTCGTTTTATAATATGAACGAGTCGAGAACAACAAGATGGACAAGTATGATGGAAAAAAAGTAAAAAAAAGTTGTTAAAGAGAACATCAAAGGAGATTAACTCGTACATCAGTCTCGTGTGTTTTGCAAGCTTACCATGAAGAACAAGATGGACATCAAACTGGAATTCCCAAGAAGTGATTGTCGGCTTCTTGGTGACGACGTCGGAGAATAAAAACAACACAGAGGAGAGTAGAAGATGGTGGAGAGTAGAAGAGGTGTGACACCGATTCTAACTGTAATTCCGTAATCGATACTATGGGTGAGGGTTTTTGGAGAAGAGTAGAGGACGAATCAACAAGGAGGAGAGTAGAGGACGGTGTGAGAGTGTCAATCGATTATAACTGTAATTCCGTCCGTAGTCGGTACTCTGGGCGAGGGTTCTTGGAGACAAACAAGGAAGAGAGTTCATCGATGGGATGAATTTGGTAGGTTTTTTTCTTAGGAATTTTTAACAAACACCTATTACTAGGATAAATTTTTGTTGATGGAAGGTTTTTATTTTTAAAGAAAATGAAACTTATTTATATAATTTTTACCCCGATATTTCATATGGCGCCAAATATTTTGGTTGTTGGCGTTGACGACATAAGCCGTCGCCAACGGTCCCTTTTATTAGCCACTATAATGGTTAGCCGACGCCAATTACATGACTAATAGCGACTGTCCTTTACCACCGATGCAAATAATTGGTAAGTTTTGCCACACTTATGTTGCCGTCGCCAAATAAAGGCCAATGGCGACGGCAAGGGTTTGCTGTCGCCAACAAGCGTGGCTAATTGAATTATTTTTTGTAGTGACTCAACCCTAGCAATGGATATACAATTGTTATCTAACACTCATCATCATCGGTAAACAAGCAAAGGAATCACCGGGTAAGTCTCTTCCTAGGCTTGCATGTAAACCAGAAAAGGTGCAACAAGGATATGATTTGATAAATTATAACCTAAACTCAAGATCGGGCAATGCAACATGCAATCTCGTGCAGTTCTTATCGATCTCGGTTGAGATGACTCCAAGAACAGCCCGAGACGGGTTTCGGTTGAGGTTAAACTCAAGCTTTCAAGGTCCACTCGCGATAAAGGTCTATTCTTTCATCGTCTATACCACAACCTTCAAATAATCATCCTAGAATTGCAGGGGTTTTAGCCAATAACCATCATGTTCAAGACAATCAAATATTCAATCAGGATATCCAAAAAAGGGAATAAAACAACCAACAAAGGTTTCTCAATTATCAAAAGCAAACAATCAACAATGTATCAATATATGTTCCAAAAGAATGACAACAATCAATTATCAACTTCCCAAGAAAACCTTACAACTTATCTTCCCTTCTTCCTTGAACTCCAAACAATTCTTCCTTAAATCTCTTCCCTTCAATCTTCCAATAACTGGCTTCCAAAAATCCTATGATCCAAAGATCCACGTTGTTGGGGGTTGAAAGCCAACTTCCGTGGGGCATCCTCTTAACGTTGAAGGCTATAAGATATTTATAGGGATAAATGCCTTAAAGATAGAATGTAACTTAAAGTTAAACCCTAGCTTAAAGATAAACTGCAACTTAAAGATAAGCCCTAAATTTTTGGGCCGAAAAAGAATATTGATCCCACTGGTATCAAAGCTCACTCCAGCGCGGTCCTAGCTCCCTTTTATGCTCTTTTTTGTTCCGCGTCAAGGCTTAATCCTTAAATATGCCATTTTGCTCCATAATTCGCCAAATTACCTACAAATGCAATAAAACTCTGTGTCGATCTCTATTCTAACAATATAGGTGAATATAACCATAATGACTATGAATGTATCTCTATGCATGCAGAATAAAGGAAAAATCTACATATGCATGCCTAAATATAAGTCATAATTCATGTCATTAGAAGATTAACACTGGACTTAGTGCATGAGTTGTGGAGTGAGGAAAGTGGTTGGGATTAGGCAAACATAGGAGATAAGCTATGGGAGAATACTATCAAGGATACATATACTAGAGAGAATGTCTAAGTGGTTGGTAATCATTAGATCATTTGGAGAGACCTGACTAAAGGAATCAAAGATGTGGTTATCAAGTGTTTAAGATGAGTTGGTAATGGTGAACATACAAGGTTTTGGCTAGATGCATGGCTTCTGGACACTCCGTTGATTAATTGTGTGAGCTCTCCAGTTGATAAAATCTTTCAGAGTTGCGAAGTGCATGGGTTGTGGAGTGAGGAAAATGGTTGGGACTAGGCAAGTATCGCTCCTTTCCTCAATAGCTCGATGTTGTTGTAGTTATCGGTGGTTTATCTAACCCATGAAACTCGAGACCTTCTAAGTTGGAGCTTGTCTCGGACCAGAGAATAAACCGTCATAAGCACGATCGAGCTGGTCCAAGAAGATAGAGAGTTTAACTCGAACAATTAGGGGTTATACAAGAGGCTGCTTTGGAGAATCAAAATCCAAGAAAGAGGTACATTGTTTTTTTGGCAGGTTTTAAAAGGCGGGTGTATGACGAATGCCGAGAGAGTAAGACGTCATATTGCAACATATGCCACATGAAAATGCTATATTACAAGAGGTTGCTTTGTTGTGGGAAGGAGGTTTGGTGTCCTCTTTCACGTAATGTTTGGACTGGTTTAAATGCCGAAGAAAAAAACCCGGGTTTTTGTTACTTAGATTTGGCCCCATGGTTGCGAGGTAACCTGCTTTTCGATAACCGTTTTAACCATAACATTACGTGGTGCGATATCTTTGCTAGATGGTTATGATGCATATAGAAGTGGAGAAACAACAATATTTTTAAGGACAAAACCTTGGTCAGGAAAGCGGTACACTTTTATTATTGATAGAGCCATGAAATACAACAAGTCATGGAAGAATAGAGTAGGAGGTCTAGACCCGAGAGTCAACTCTTCAAAGATGATAGCTTTTCAAGAACCGACTAAAGGCTGGATCAAGGTCAACACCGATGATGCGGTTAAAGTAACGATATTACTACGGCGGCGAGAGTCATTAGGAATCACAAAAGGGAGTGACAATATGGGTTCATACATAGTATTGGGATGTGTAATGTTCCTGATAGCATGAAATATGGCGTTAGTTTAGATGTGCATATAAGTAGTTTCCCTTTCTTTTGTGTACATGGACATATATTCGTAGCATTTATGATCATATTCGCCTATTATGTTAGAATGGAGATCTACACAAGCTTTGTGATGATTGTAGGTGAATTGGCGTTGATTTGGAGTGGAAATGGAGCATTCATGAGGTATTGATCAAAGTGGACCTCAATGGGAAGCATTAGAGAGCTTAAGGAGAAGTATAAAGTTAGGACTTAGAAGATACAAAGGAGAAAAAAGTGGAAACACGTCTCAGAGAAAAAGAACCACGGCCAAAGAGGGATTTCCACGGCCGAGATTTCTTCTGTACTAGACCGTGGTTTCCACGTCATCAGCCCAAAACGAGATATTTTCTAACCCTAATTCTATCCAATAAGTAAAGAGGTTGATGCGGCATTTTGGGAGGACGTTACGCACCATGCTACACACGGATTGAGAGAAGACGGGATTGAGAGCTTTGTATTCATAGTCGGAATGGATTGAAAACCCGTATTTGGCTACGTTGGAGATTGAGAGATTTTTGTGAGATTTTCTGGATTTTGATTTTTCCCTTCTTTTGAACATAAGAACGGAGATTATTTGTGGATTGATTCGGTTTATGATAGTTGGAGATTCATTATTTGAAAATCATTGTGTTTCTTTGAGTTCTATTGGCTTCATCCCATTCTTAACTTCTTTTGTAATTATTGATATGAATATGATGATTGTTGGTTAAACCCCATGCAATTCTAGGGTGATATGTTGAAGGTTGTGGTTTATATGATGATAAAATGATCCTTAAAAACATATTGAACCCTGAGAGTCTTGATTTAACCGCCGCATAAGAGATTCCACGAGTTGTTCTTGATTTCCATGGCTGAGATTTACCAAGATCTTGCCGTGGTTTTCTCTGTCGTGCACCCAACGTTATATCCTTTAGCCTTGATTACAAATTGCCTAAACCATAGACTTGTTGAACCTTCCTAACCTATATCCTTGCTTGGGAAGAGACTTACCCGGTGATTCCATTGTTTGGTTACCAACGATTACAAGTTCTAGGTAATAAGGGTTTATCCTTTATTAGGTTTTGAGTGTGCCTTCCTCTTACCTTTGTGAGTTAACTTAAGATTTATCCGGTGATGGTTAATTCTATCCCCTTAGGTTGAGTGGTGGGTTTGAAACTATCATTCCTTTTCCTTTGAAGCTTTGAGACTTACCCGGTGATAAGCTGCATTGGATTGAAATAGCGGATAGTGAAACCTCTCCCGTGATCTATCCTACCTTTGAAACACCTTACCTTTGCAATCCCAACTCTGTCCTTTACACATCTTTAGACATCTTGAATCGAAAGCCACAATCGGATGCTTTGACCTCTAGAATATGCATTTCCCATTATATTAGATATTCTTATCGTTGCTTTTGATCAATGTTATTGCATGCTTGTTGAGTTAGATTGCTTTGCTAAATTTATTCTCACCGAATCCTTAAGATCGACTCCGAAATATTATCCCTTACTACGATAGATCCGTATATTGCGGGTTCGCTTATCGCTAGACATATATTTCAGGATATAAATTTAAGACTTTTTGCACTCACACCTTTTGGAGCGAATAGTTCCCTCAGCTGAACTATGGGGATCGGAGTTTTACATGGCCTTAACTTAGCCAGGGAGAATGGTTACAAGAAGGTGATTATAGAAACGGATTCTCAACTTGTTACCTTACTCTTAGGAAAGTGAATCCCATGTTATCACCCACTTTCTAGCCTGGTACATAAGTGTCAATGCTTCATGCAAAAAAAATGGATTATCCCGATTGAACACGCTTTCCGTGAAGCTAACAATGTCGCGGATTTTTTAGCTAGCTTTGCTTTGAACTTTCTTGTTGGAATGCATGTATTACATGACCTTCCCGAGGGTGCAGTGGATTTATTAATTGATGATATAAGGGGTCAGGCTATCCCCTGGTTGATGATTACTTAGCCTATTTTTATTGAATAACAAGCGAGTTTAGATGCGCGGAGGACACTGAACCTCCTTCCCACAACAAAAATTCAAGGATATGATCACTCAATTGCTTCGTTGTTTCGAAAACTGATTTGTAACGATCAATATATTAAATATTCCTTGTTACATGCATGCCTCATTGTATATTTGAAAGAAATCTTGATAGGTACCAAATAATGTGAAAGGTTGGGTACAAGAACTAAGTTGGTAACGGGCAATGCAGTTGCTCTCAAAGTTGATATCTTGAGTTTATCTTTCAATTTTTAAGTGATTTTTATTTTAAATAATTTCAAGTATATTTGAATAGTTGACTATATAGTTGAACAATTTCGAATATAGTCAAAATTTTTTAAATGTAGTAGAACAATTTTTAGTTGAATATGCAACGACCGAAAATTTTATTTCCGAAACCCGAACTAAAGTCGGGGTCCGAGAACCCATTCACCTTTTGACTCCCCTCGGATTCAAAGAGGGAACGGTCAGAAGCAGTCACCACCCCCGCGGCCCGTTGTCGCGGCCACTAGGTGTTGATGCGGTCACAACGAGTTTTAGTCACGGGTGCGGTATTCTGGCAGATCGTGGCTATCTGTTGTAACCATCAAGATATTTTTCTTTCCATTTGTGGACGCAATCTTTTTATTCTTTTATCACACCTCACAACCTCTTCTTTTTCTTTCTGAAACCCTAGACACTCTACCTTCCTCCCTCTCACGTAAGTGCTTCCTTGCTTATTTCTTCTTCTTCTCTTCCCCATTCCCTTTCCTCCTTCCTTCATTCACCCTTGCTTTGGACGGTAGTGAGACACTGATCTACCTACTTCAAGTAAGCTAGAAGAACGAAGACAACAGAAGGGTCATCATCGTTCTTGCACAAAGGAGAAGCGCCAAGTTTTCTCCTTGAAGTTGTTATAGGGTAAGAGTCGATTCTTTCCTTTCCCTTCTTCTCGACTATTGGTATTTTTGTGGCTCCTTGTGTTGAAACCTTTCCCCAACAACAATAGGAAGGGAGCAAGAAAACATCTTGCTTGGTTGGATTGAAGAGCAAAGGCGGCAATAAAAAAAGATCGCGTATGCTCTTGTCGCCGCGATCGCACACAATTCCGTCGTGGTCGCGCCTGATCAGTGTCATCGCGGTCGCGCCTTCTATTACCCGCGGTCACCCCGTCCTTGTCACCGCGAGTGTGCCGCATTTCCTCCGCGGTCGCGCCGATGCTTACCTCAGCAATCACGTCTCTTCATCCTGCGATCACGTCATCTTCCCAATGGGTACCAATTGTTGGTACGTCGATTTTCTCTCCTTGTCTTAGATGGTTTAAGAGTAGTATCATGTTAGGTGAGAACTTAACAGAATTAGTGTGAATGTCAGTTAGTGGTGTAGAAGTGTTATCTTGTTGAATGAACGCTTTAGGCGGTTTGAGGACATATATGTGATGCATTAAGTGTAGGAAAACTGTTTGTTACAATTTTTGGAAGTGATAGAGTTGGATTGTTGATCTTATGAATGAAGTATTGTATCGGGATAGACTTGTGATAGTCATGATTGACCTAGGCGTTAGAGGCTTCTAGTGTCGGACAATTGATTAATCCACGTATCCTTGTGATCAGGCGGTGAAGTGTTATCATGTGGGAACTGAGAGTGATTGATAGTGGGGATCACCTTGATACAAATAAGTCCCTTGGGCTTACTTAGTTGACCTTCTGTGTGTTGGCATGATTGTAATAGTGGTGTTTGCTTGAGTGTTTAATAATAAGTTAAGTATGACGACCTTTATTGTTATATGGCCCAATTAGTAACGGGCGGTGACATCACTGCCCAACTTTGACATGAGACTGAGAGGTTCTCTGTGACTAGCCTAGACAGGTACACGGTGAGATGCATTGGATCCAGTCTTGTTGGTACACGGGGACAAAGGCGAGGTTCGAGAGATCCTCGTGTCACTAAAGAAGTTGAATTAGAAAGTGAATCATTTATATAAGATAATAACCGGATTTATGGGTAAGCATGCTAAGTGTTTATATCCGCCTTATGCGTGTATGTGTTGTTATAGTTATTCTAATATGTAGAATATTAGTTAACGGTTTTATCCATGGTTGTAGATGCCCTGCATGATAGGGATGCTGCCGAGTGTTCCGGTCAGAGTGGTCAGCCGGGTTTTCATACATTATAGGACGGGATGTTGGGTTGCTTATTTCTTGCATTTCATTTGACTTCATAGATTATAGTACTCGGCTGAGAGTTTGGTCTTTGGTTCTCTTTTGACATTTTTATATTATTAGATATTTCGATTTTTTTTGTGTCTTGTTACAAGATACGGTGAACTTGTTGTTAGGCTAAGGTCGGGACCCATTGTGAGGTTTCAACCCGAATCATCCCGAGTTTTGAGAATTTTGGGTTTACAAAATAGTTACCTGTTATATTTGTTATGCCCGTCCTGCACGTCTATATTATGGAGAGCATGTCCTTTATTCTTGTAAGGGTGTTCAACAGGGGGACCCTCTTGGTCCGCTGCTTTTCTCGTTGGTCCTTCATCCCCTTGTCCGAAAAATTTCGAATTGTTGCTGGTTGAAGCTTAATGCTTGGTACCTTGATGACGGGACGTTGATTGGTGATACCCTGATGGTCAGTAAGGCGCTTGACATCATCAGGGCGGATGGACACGCACTAGGCTTGTACCTTAATATCGGTAAAAAGGAGATCTTTTGGCCGAAGGTTGATCCGCGTAGCTATGAGCCTGATGTTTTTGAGCATATTGCTAGACCGCTTGACGGGGTTAAGTTGTTAGGTGGTGCTGTTAGCCTTGACCCGGCCTTATGCTCTCGGATTGCTTTGATGAGAGTTAGGAAAACCAAGTCTTTGATGGAGGCCATTATGAGATTGGGGGACCCTCAGTGTGAGCTTTTGCTTCTTCGGGCTTGTTCCGGCGTGTCCCGTCTTTACTTTGTTATACGGACTGCTCCCCCCTCGCATTTTTCCGAGGCTATGGGGGTCTTTGATCATGCCCTCTGATGTTCTATTGAGCAGATTGTCACTGCTGGAGGGGCTGGATTTGACCCCCTTCAATGGCGGCTCTCTACTTTGCCGATTAGTGACGGAGCGCTTGGTATTCTTCCATGTGCTGATACTTTGCATTTTGCTTTTCTGGCTTCGAGATTTCAGACCCGTAGCTTGCAAGATCAGATATTGAGGCTTTGTGGTGTTTTAGGAGATGGTGCCGCTTTTGAGTCGGCTGCTGCTTGTTGGGTCAACTTCTATAAAGACTATGACTTGGATATGACTGTGATACGCCCAGCCCCCCGTTTAATGAAGAAATTGGCTGGATGTTATTACAATATCGTGTTTAAGGGTTTTCTGAGAGACTTTGACCTTACGTTTTAGGTAGAAGGCCTTAGTTGAGAACTTGAGGCTACCCCTGGCTCAACATTGGCTTAAAGCGGTCTCGGTTTCTGGTCTTGGTCAGGTTATGAACCCGGCTACTTTTCAGACCATCGTTAAGTATCGCCTGAGCATTGAGATGTTTAAGGAGGGGTCCAAGTGCCCATCTTGTGATAAGGGCATTTTGAACGCTTGGGGTGACCATGCTCTTGCTTGTGTTGCACAGGGTTGTGTTAAGCATCGGCATAACATGGTGCGTGATGCCATTTTTGATGAGTGTCTTAAGATTGGGATCTCTGTCCGAAAAGAGGTCCATACTGGTATGGTTGATGGTAGTGGTGGGGAGCTGCGCCCGGCCGACATCCTTTTCTATAATTGGTTTCAAGGCAAAGACACATGTGTTGACATCACTAGCACATCTCCTTTCTCTTCGCCTGACCTTTCTAACTTCATTCCGGGTAAAGCTGTGAGGGTCACTGCTAATAACAAGAGGAAGAAGTATGCAGAGGTTTGTAGCTCCATGAGGTATCACTTTCTTCCCTTTTCCTTTTCCATATTTGCCGACCTGGGTGACGACGCGGTGGATCTTCTTAAAAGGCTGAACTCGGTCGCTAAAGAGTTGCCCGAATATAGTAGGAGTACTTGCTTTATTTTGACTAGGATTGCGTTTACCATTCAAAAGGGATGCGGAGCCCAACTTGTTAGTCGGCTCCCATCCAACGGCTTGTAATGTGTTTTACTTTCGTCTTTATTATGGGGAGCATGTCCTTTATTCTTGTCAAGGGGTTCAGCAGGGGGACCCTCTTGGCCCGCTGCTTTTCTCGTTGGTTCTCCACCCCCTTATCCGGAAAATTTCGGATAGTTGCCGGTTGAAGCTTAATGCTTGGTACCTTGATGATGGGACGCTGATTGGTGATACCTTGATGGTTAGTAAGGCGCTTGACATCATCAGGGTGGAAGGTCCCGCTTTAGGCCTTCACCTTAACATCGGTAAAACGAAAATCTTTTGGCCGAAGGTTGATCTGCGTAGTTGTGAGCCCGGTGTCTTTCCTGAGCATATTGCTAGGCCGCTCGATGGTGTGAAGCTGTTGGGTGGTGCTGTTAGCCTTGACCCGGCCTTTTGTTCTCGGGTGGCTCTTATGAGGGTTGAGAAAACCAAGTCCTTGATGGGGGCCATTGTGAGATTGGGGGACCCACAATGCGAGTTATTGCTTCTTCGGGCCTGTTCTGGTGTGTCACGTCTTTATTTCGCGATGCGGACTTCTCCCCCTCTCAATTTTCCGAGGCTATGAGGGTCTTTGATCACGCCTTATGTTGTTCGGTCGAGCAGATTGTTACCGCGGGAGGGGTTGGATTTGGCCCTCTTCAGTGGCGTCTTTCTACTTTGCCGATTAGTGATGGAGGGCTTGACATTCTTTCTTGTGCTGATACTCTGCACTTTGCCTTCCTGGCTTCGAGATCTCAAACCCGTGGCTTGTAGGATCAGATCTTGAGTCGTTCTGGTGTTTCAGGCGATGGTGTTGCTTTTGAGACTGTTGTTGCTAGTTGGGTCAATTTCTGTAAAGACTACGACTTGGACATGAGTGTGATGCGCCCAACCCCCCATTTAATGAAGAAACTGGCTGGTGGTTATTACATTATCGTGTATAAGTGTTTTCTTAGAGACTTTGACCTTTCGATTAGGCAGAAGGCCTTAATTGCAAACCTGAGGTTACCCTTGGCTCAGCAGTGGCTTAAAGCGGCCCCAGTTTCTGGTCTTGGTCAGGTTATGAACCCGGCCACCTTCCAGTCCGTTGTTAAGGACCGCCTTGGCATTGAGATGTTTAGAGAGGGTTCCAAGTGCCCTGCTTGTGAGAAAGGTATTCTGGACGCTTGGGGTGACCATGCTCTTGCTTGTGCAGCGGAGGTTGGTATCAAGCACCGGCATAACATGGTCCGTGATGTCATTTTTAATGAGTGTCTTAAGGTTGGGGTTTCTGTTCGAAAGGAAGTCAACACTGGTATGGTTGATGGTGGTGGTGGGGAGTTGCGCCCCGCCGACATCCTTTTTTATAATTGGTTTCAGGGCAAAGACACATCTGTCGACATCACTGGTACTTCTCCTTTCTCTTCATCTGGTCTTTCTAGTTTCATCCCAGGTAAAGCTGTGAGGGTCGCTGCAGATAACAAGAGAAAGAAGTATTCGGACGTTTGTAGCTCCAAGGGATATCATTTTCTTCCCTTTTCCTTTTCCACGTTTGGTGATTTGGGTGATGACGCGGTGGAGCTACTTAGAAGATTGGGCTCGATTGCTAAAGAGCTACTGGATATAGTAGGAGTACTTGCTTTATTTTGACTAGGATTGCGTTTACCATTCAAAAGGGTTGCGGAGTCCAACTTGTTAGTCGGCTCCTTTCACCGGCGTGTAACGTGTTTTCCTTCATAATAATAATAATAGTAATAAAAAAAAATATAATATAGTCAATTGTAGTATAACCAATTTCATGGAATAATAATAATAATAATAATAATAATAATAATAATAATAATAATAATAATACACCCAACTCAATATTAATCAAAATGCATATCTTGTGCATATATTACACTAGTTATAAATAATAATGATGAAGTAATGTGATATTTCAATATGATAGTAATTAAAGAGTGATATATTGAGTCACAATTAATGCCGGGACATATTTTGGTAATTATCTACTTAAAGTAATTTTCAATGTATTAATTTATAAAATCAATAAATTAAAAATATTTATATAAAATATTCTTCAAAATTATAATATTAGTGCTTTATAGTCAAAGTTTATAAACAATATTAAACTCAAATAAATTACTAGAGGGTCAACTCAGTCAACAACTTCCTAAAAAAAAGGGTGTAACGAGGGTCATAAGCTGACCGGGTCGAGTCGACCCATTAGAATTTTCAAGTTTTGGATAAATGGGGCAAGGCTAGAAACGTGTCACTCTCTCAATGTTTGAAACCAGAACTCATTTTTTGAATTCGAGAATTAAGAATGATTTACATATGATTTGTAACGCTGGTTTTTGTCTCTGATTTCAACTACACTTTCACCATGTTCAGATTCACCTTCTCTCTCGTCTGCTCACTTCTTTAATCAAAACTCTTCCTCTTTCCTTTTCCGCATCGCAATCATTGCACAAATGACAAATCAAACGGCGTTGACATACCCATCTTTGAATGAGTTACTTCTTTCTTCACTGCAGTGAATTTTTTACTTCAGAATCTTCTGGGCGTCAATTTTAAGCCTCCTCCTTTGACTTGTAATCGGTATTGCCAAATTCATACGGCGCTGACAGACCCATCTTCGAATCGATGCTGACTGCTTCTATCTGTAATTGATTTGCTTGAAATCGCAACAAAAACGAGAGATTTGTAGGAAGAAAGATGGGATCTTTCAAGGGGCATGTAGTGCCAGGGACGTTGTTCTTGGTTATCGGCTTATGGCATTCATGGTGTAGCGTTTACAGGTACGCCACCGAACCGAAGAGTTTTCGGGTTAGGGTTTGGAACCCGGTACCCGGTTTCAATGGGTGGCTTAAGCACTTGGAGTTGTATATGGTGGTTATTGGGGCTTTCTTTGATTTGTGTATAGAGTTTCTTTATTCACCTCATCTTAAGTACTTCGTCAATGGCGAGCTTAATCCTTCTCACATGAACAATTTTGAGCATTCTGGGATGCTTTTTATGTTCTTTATCTTCGGCCTTGTCGCTCTGCTCTCGGAAAAAACCAGGTTCGTGTTTGCCTGATTCTTGTTGATCTAAGTCTATGTGAGATTTATGATTGGACTAGCTTGTAAATGCCTTATTTGTTAACTAAGATTAGACTATTACTTATTTTTTGCTGAATTTGGTAGTCAAACACCTCCATTGATGATGATTTATGAGTCCATTATGGGTTTTGCTTTCTATTATATGTGGGAGATTAATTATTGGGTTTGATTGTGAATGATTTTAGGGCACTTTTGGTCGAACTCCAGAAACGGAAACGAAATGAAAATGAATCTAGTCCAACCTTTATTCATGAAATTTTATGAAAACATTCCTTGTGGGTTAAAGTAATTGCAGTACAATTTGGGAAAAACAAATACATTTAACACTTAACCACAAGGAATCGTGAATAAGGGAAACATATGGACTAAATTTATTTTCATTCCGTTCCCATTTCCGGAGTTATAACCAAAGAGGGGCTTATTTCTCATAGGTGGACTATCACTTCTTTTTTGCTGAATGCTCAAAAGCAAACTTGCCTGTTATTGCTATCTTATGTCACAATATTACTTTGTAAGTATGAGATGGGAGCTTGTCGAGTTGATTGCATCTCACAGATTAGAGTCTGACTTAAATTTGGCAGTGTAAGCTTACTTCACGGTGAGTTTAGAGGGCAATTAGAAATACTTTTTATTTAATCTTGTTCTGGGTGAGAGCATCTACCATGAACGTACCTTTGACCTGTTTGTATTTTCCCCTCAAATGGACAGTTAAATGTGGCTGAATAAACCTTCTTAGACCCGTCAGCCAAAATAAGCTCACCAATTTTTTGATGCAAAAAAACGGCATGAGATGCAGGAAGAAATTCGGCTGTGATGTTTGTTCTTTGTCCTGCACATTGATACTGTTGGATAGCAGTATAGCACATCATATTAACCTTGTACTGAATTCCCACCTTGTAGCATGAGGTGAACTTCTGAAGGGGATGATGATCGCATTCATAGATCCTATATGAAGTCACAGTAATGTTGGATAGCACATAGGATTCGGAACTCTTTGTCACAATAAGAGGTTGAGATGTTGCTAATTCATCATGGATGCTAATATAAGCAAATGCACAATAGTGTATACATACCCGAAATTTTCACAACAGTGCATAAGGATGTGATCTAACATATAAACATGAAAAAGGAGGCAGTAGAATGTATTAGACAAGTTTTTATGGAGAGCAATTTATTCCTTTCCTTTGAGCGAGTTCGTGATTTTCTTCCATTTACTTTTTCAAATAGGAAATTGCTTGTTCTATCCAGATTGTTTCATAACATGTCAGTGAGCAGAAGCTTCAAACCTAGTCAGATTAGTTTATATTCTTGCCTTGGGCTAACACTTCCAAGCTGATAGAAAATTAAAAATCAGAAGTTCAGGTAACAGTTCTGAGGTAATTTGAGCATGAATGGCATAAACAGTAGCAATACATAAGATATAGGATAGAACGGTCAAGATATCAGCTCCCATGCAAGAACGAGACCCTTGCTGTAGCTCAAAGCCGAAAAAACTCAGACTAGTCTTCCGAAAATCAGACAGTTCTCCTGGATACTTCTGCTTGCAGAACTTTGTCTTCCATGGTGTGCTGAAAATGAAATCCCTAGTCTTGCTGCAACTTTTATTCGTTTCCTGATGTCTATTACAAACTGAGGGCCCGTTTGATTTTAACTGTGGAAACGGAGTGGAAACGAATCTAGTACATACACATATCCTTTTTGATTAGATTTTTTGGAATCATTCCAAAAAAATTATAAACAATTGCATTTTGCATGAAACCGCAAGGAATGATTCCAAAAAAATATGGAGTAGATTCATTTTCATTCCGTTTCCGTTTTCGGAATTACAACCAAACAGGGGCTGAATCTCCTTGAGCTCCCATTTCTATTGTAGTTCTTTGGTTTTATGTGATACTTTCTAACAATATATTTTCTGCATCTTGTGACCAGATATCTACCCTTGACACAAGGAGCACTCTGTTTGATTGCAGCCACAGCCTTCTGCGCCGAATACCTCTTATTTTACTTTCATTCAACAAATCACAAAGGCCTAGAAGGATATTACCACTTCATCCTCGTCCTCCTAGTAGGGCTCTGCGTCATCTCGAGCATTGCTGGGGCCCTTATTCCTGAAAGCTTTCCACTTGATCTATGCAACGGCTTAGCAATCACCCTGCAAGGCCTTTGGTTCTACCAGACGGCTTTTACACTTTACGGCCCTATGATGCCACATGGTTGCCGGCTCAATGAAAACGACATTGTTTGCATCTCAAAAGACAGTCAAGTCAGGGGCGAGTTACTGGCTAATATCCAGCTGTTCTCTATGGTCTTTGGAGTCGTCGTTTTTGTCGTGGTATCGTATTGTTTTGCTGCTTCAAAACTTGTTCAGGTTGAGAGTTCTGTCGATTTCCGAGGCTCTGAGGTTGATTTGAATAGAGATTAGTATCCTGATTTTCGTCATCACAGATCAACCTCTTGTTTTGAATGCAGATGATGTTAATTTTTTATTTCAATCTTCAGAGTATGATTTGCTGCAAATGTAGAACTGCAACTCTACAAGTGCTCACTGATCAAGCTTAGAAAACACCATACCAAGACTTGTAAAGCGTAGAGAATGCTCAGCTCGATCTTAGAGACTTTCATTAACATGTATCCATGTCAATACTTATGGATTAAGTTAACTCAAATTCCTTTATGCTAAGGATGAAAATGGGTCGGTAGATAGATGGGGTGTTAATTAGGCTCTCACCCGCCTTGTCATTATTCGCTAGGGGTGTTATACGAGCCGTGTTTTAGCATGCTAAAGAGCTGAGCTTTTGACGAGTCGAGTCTGAGTAGCTCGTCTAAAATAATGTCCATATAGTGTTATTTTAGCCGAACGAGCTAAGATCGAACCGAGCTTTTGACGAGCCGAACGTGAGCCGAGTCCAAGTAGTTTGTCTCGTGTATCCGCCCTATTATTTGCCTAACATTTCACCGGTAACTCGCTCACCCATACCAGTTGGGTTGTTCAAGTGGTTCGGGAGAATATACGAGAGTGAAGTATTTTATTTGTTTTAGATTTGTGAAAGTGTAAACTAGATTTATATTTAAAATACCACAAAATTATTAATTTACATAATATTTTTCAATTTTACTAGATTGAAGTGGAATCCAATTCCTTATTTCCTTACAATTAAAATGAGAGTTTCTACTGTGAATAGTCATTTTCTTATTTTATCCCTTACCTTTGATGAATCAGCTTTGTTAACGTGTCTTCCCCCTCATCACATGCCAACAAATCGATCGTGGTGGAGACGAGACGAAGCTCCTCTTCCTTTAATCGTCCTCTCAACTCTCCTCTTCCCAATTCTAAACGTTCCAAGGTTTACTCTTTTTGCCATCTCAATCTGGCATGTTCCTTTCCCATATCCTTATATGAGATATGACCGATATCCATGTTTCCTAATTGAGTATATCAGATATAATTATTTACTTTTTTTTTTTTTTTTTATCAATATCTGATATACTCATGTAGTATATGAGAAAGGAACAAGCCCTAAACCCTCAGATTCGGTGTCTCTCGAGAAATCTCTCAGCGCACAACTGGAAGGTTAGCTCTTTCCTGATTTGATGCCGGATGTTTTTTTTAATTATTTAAATATATTTTGATTGCTTATAATTTTACAGGTTTGAGCAGATGTAGTTGTGAACTATGATGCTCGGACACGGACACGGATACGGGAAACGGACACGGCGAAAAACGGGGAAAAGTATAGGAAACGGGGACACGGCGAGTAAAAATAATTAATATATTATTTTAAAGATATTAAAATATAGAAAACTATATCATACTGAGATACATATATATGAAAAAAAAATCAATGATATATATGAGTTGATAAAAATATTAACATGATGATAAAATAATCAAAACAAAAGCTTAGAAACAAACATTTTCAATCTTACAAAACATAGAAATAAACATATTTAGTTTTATAATTTGAAATAATCATACTTAGTATCAAAATTGACGAATGAATCATTCATTTGCAAATCAACAATAACCGAACAACATGATCAACAAAGGAAAATAATAATAAATATTTGTGAATTATAAAAAGTGAAAGAATTAGAATAACATAGTCAACATTCAACAATTAAAAATTACAAAATAAATTAATAATCAAAGATTCAAAATTAATTTATAAAATCATACGAAAAATGGAGAGAAGAGTCGGCCGGCGGAACAACATTTCAACATTAGAGCCGGAGAAGAAGATCGGTGTCCTACTTTCGACAACCACAATCTCGCAGGCGGTCATGTGGAGCTAGGTTTAGTCGGAAAAAATGGAAAAGATGAAAAAAATATTACGGTATATAAGTTTTTATTTCGTTGATCATGTCTTGACCGGACACAATCCGTGTCCTTGACGTGTCCTACCTTGGAAACGTGTCTTGACTGTGTCCGGTCATATTTGACCGTGTCCGAGCCGTGTCCGGTTGTGTCCCCGTTTCCGACACGGCAGGACACGGGACACGCCGCCTTCTAGAAGTGTCCGTGCATCATTGTAATATCCGGAATTTTTATTTCCGTTTAGTTCCGAATCAAATCGGACTTTGAGCCATTGACGGTTTTCCATTCTATCTAGCAAGTCTTTCTTCACAAATTTTATCATTTTATGTAGAAGCTAATTCACATAAAATGATAAAATTATATCAAGCTATAATTCCTATAATTATTTATCATTTTATGTAGAATTTAATTCACATAAAATGATAGAATTATATCAAACCCTAATTCTTATAATAAATCATTAACGACGACTTTATACGAGATCATGACAAAGCTGTGACGAGGCCCAGACAAGCAGTTGACGAGGCCCAGACAAGCAGTTGACAAGGCCCAGACAAGCAGTTGACGAGATCATGACAAAGCTGTGACGAGGCCCAGACAAGCAGTTGACGAGGCCCAGACAAGCAGTTGACAAGGCCCAGACAAGCAGTTGACAAGGCCAAGACAAGCCTTGACGAGGCCTAGACAAGGCCTGATCTCGAGTATGGCCGGCCAGCCCAAAACTCACCAGCTGTTACAGCCAGCCCATACTCTCTCCCTCTCTCACGGAAACCCTAATGACCCTCTCTTCCTTCTCTCGCTATCACGTACCGCGCACTGCTCTCCTTCCTCGCCTTGCCTTCTGCAGAAGAACCGTCTCCCTCACTTTCCTCTTCGCCTTCCCTTTGGTCTTCAGCAACGGCCTTCAACGCAGCAGCCCCACTCTTCCCGTCTTACCTTCTGCAAAGGAGTCCCTCTCTCGATCAATCTCTACACACAGCACGCCCATCCTCGTCTCTCTCACTCTCCTTCACGAAGCACCAGCGACAGGAGTCCCCAGCCTCTACACGCAGTCCATACCAACGAACGTGCATAACCAAGACTTGCCAGCTGCAAAGTAGAGACGACCGGCCAACTACCTCAGTGACGAGCCGCCTTCAAGCTTCTGCACATCAAGACTATCTTCAACAGTGTAAGGACTCCTACCTCCCTTGCCACGTTTCTCTTCAATCGAACAATGTTTCTACTTAACGGATGTTGTGGTGTCCTATGGCCTTTTACAGCCTCGTCTGAACCTCAAACCCTCCCGGGTGTAGCAACACTCTAGCAGCCCGGTTGATAGCATCTCTAGGATTCTTCCTGCATCATTGCTGAGTAAGTTCCCCATCTGTTTCACTTGCGGTTATGTTATATAGATTGAGAGAATTAGTTAGTAAATCTTTTGATGTTGGATGATTGGTTAGGATGTGTAGCATTTGTGGTTGGTTATGAGTGTGGAGTCAAGAGGTGTGTAAGTAAAGAGTAGCTTCTGAGTTGGGCTGTCAAGAATGGTGGAACCAAGAACCTGCTGTAAACTCGTTTTTTTCAGTTTTGGGAGAGTTAGAAACTGTCAATATTGTAGACTAATGTTAAGGAGTTATATTGAAGATCCACCGTTGAATTTTTGATAGATGGTAGATGGATATATGTAGTTTACGGTGTCCAAATTTGAGAACCAATGAACGGTCGGATTAAAAGTTATAAGGTCCCAAAGTAGCGTAGTTGAGCTGTTGCAGTTTCTCAGTTTTCTATATTGGCGAGCAGCCAACTTTGTGACCAGATTTAGGTATGCTAAACTCATTCTTTTTGGCTGAATTTTGGATATGATATATTTGACATATTGTTGTAGAACATATTAAAATTTGAGAGGCATCCAGCGAGTGGTTTGGGATTTATGATTTTTCCAAGATTGAGTCGTAAGCAGTTTTTCTGTTGTGCTGAAATTCGGTTTTGGGAGATAGTTTTAAATAGGATTTTGATCTCCTTTGCAGCTAAATTTTGGATATATTATAGATAAGATTTTATATTAGAACATATCAAAATTTGGGATAAATCCAGCGAGTAGTTTAGGAGTTATGATTTTTCAAAGTTAAGACAGTGTGTTGTTCGTTAGGTGTTGTAACCAACTTTAGAATTTTTTGTAGAAGTGATGCTTTAACAGTTTTAAGAAATTATTTCTCCTACGAGTAGATAGGATATCATAGATGACCTAGGGAATTATTTCGGAATTTTTATAAGATTATTCGAATTTTATATTTGAAGCTGTAATTGGACTTTAGTGACTTTTCGGGAAATAGAAAATGAGTAGTTTTTCGAGTTGTTATCTAAAATCATCCTAGATAGTAGAATATGGTTAGTTAGCCTCAAATTATAATTTAAGTACATATTCCGAGTTTTTAGAAGTTTCGGGACCAGGGGTAAAATGGTCATTTACCTGTATAAGGGTATTTTGGTAATCTCTTGTTGATCGATTTTTATATCTTAGAAGTTGGAGACTTCTAAGAAAGTGGGATACATTATTGATTCCCTTGTCTTGTATAACAGGCAATTGAGTTCCTACGGTTACATACCGAGTTGAGATTAAGAGAGTTGCGACTTGACTCAGGTAAGTCCTTTGGGCTTACTTAGATGACTTCTAGATATGAGTGTGGATAATGATGGTGGTGTGTGAATGATATGTTTATAGTTATATTTTAGTAGTAATTATCTACCGACCTATACTTTGGCCTAAGAGTAACGGGCGGTGGCATTCTGCTCAGTTAGCCTGAGGGCGCTGGGGGTTTCTTTAGGGACTAGTCCACACTCGGTTTGTAGTGATGCTACCGGCGGAGGTAAGCTAGACCTACACCCAGTTGGATAAGGAACGGAGGCGAGAACTCTTAAGATTTCTCGTGCCACAACTGTAAAATAGAATAAGGTGACTCACTTAATGAACAGATAATAACCGGTTTGTGTGCCAGCATGATGATTGTTTTATGTTATCTTGAGTGTGTTTGTGCTATCCTTATTTTTGCTTATATTTGGATTGTTAGCTAACGGTTTATCCGTGTTGTAGATTTGTAGAGATAGACAGTTGCAGAGTGATCCGGAACGGATGGTCAGCCGGGTCCACGTACTCATTAGATGGGGACGGGGGAGTCTCCCTTACAGCATGCATGTTATGTATATGTATATGTTTTGTAAGGCTGTCAGATGTGTACATTCATACAGTAAAAATATTATATTTTGAAATTGTTTTAAGTACATTTGTACCTTGTTGTAAGATCCAAGTAATGTTGTTGTTAAACCAAGGTCGGGACCCATTGTGAGGTCCTAACTAGTAGCTCCCCGAGTTTCGAAACTTGGGATGTTACAATCATAGGTTGTGAATGATAAGGAAGAGGATCAGCCTGCAGTGGCAACTCCCAAACGCCCAAAGAAAAGGTTGCCTAAGACAGATAAGGCTGCTTGGGCACAACTAATTTCCCAGTCACCCTAGGTTTGTGATGAATTGCACAGTTACTGCTACTTGATTTGTGCTTGATTTAAGGCAGTTCGTAGGCTTGTTCAATGAGGTATTGTGTATTGACTGATCTCTTTAGTGGCTTTAGTCTCAAGTGATCCAAAGTGGATAACAAATGATGGCGGCCTACTAACTGTCTTTCTTTAAATGGAGATTTTTATACTCTGTCACTAGGAATCTAGGATTAATGATCTGATTGATGCGTCTAATTCCAGATGCATTTCAACTTTAAAAGTACAATTGATTTTGCAGTTAATTTCCTTGTTGGCTTGATGTTATTTCAACTTGTCACTTGGTCCTTAACAACTCTAGGCTAGGCTTACAGTGATATAAATCATGTATATATTCTTCGGTTTTGAGTCGTGAACTCTAAACCGAGTTTGCTATTACTACAATTAATCACTAGTATATTTCCTTTTCTGGGTCTTCCTAATTTTGACTCTATCATATGAATTTGGTGTGACCCATATCATAAATGGGAGTGCTCTCAATGTCCAACAGAACTTGCTGGTGATATACCTTGATTAATAAACTTCAGGTGAGGAGGTAAACATCAATTCCAAGTGATATACCTTGATTTTGATTTCTTTTTCTCCAATCCCTTTTTCAATTCCAGGTTTTTAGCTAGCAAGTCATTGTTTGATAGAAGAACTAACTCATCTTGTATCTTCAATTGCTGCAGATGTTCAAGATTTCTAGCACATCAAATGAAAGAATTTGGTCTTAAACTAAGTGACAACAAGTTTTTAGGGAGTTGGCTTTGAGCAGCAACAATCTCTCTGGTGTTTGTAGTGATCTTATATTAGTTGATGCTTGTCATGCAATGCCATGTTACATTGGAAAAATTGTCAAGTGAATATCATCAATATATAGGTCGTTGTTGCACGCAGGCCTTTGTTTGGAGATACTGGAACTTTCTAAAGAGGTGTAATAGATACATTCCTTAATTGTCTACTTTTGTCCATCAAGTCAATCAATTTGTCTAATCTTGTCCATCAATTTGGTTAATTATTAAGTTTGTCTAATCTTATCCATCAATTTGGTTAATTATTAAGTAATGATGGTGGTAAAAGTTGTCTAACTTGTCTAATAAATGTTTGTAAATATTTTCTAATCATTGTTTTAACGACTGAAATGATGACTTAAGTAATGAGGGTTTAAATATATATATTTGGTAACGTTGTTTGACGGAATTAACGGTATCGAGTATCGAATAATTATAATGTTGTTTAACGGTATTTGTATTTTTTTTGCAAATAATATTGAAACTATTTGGTTGTGAAAATTACATAATTTAAAAATGCTTAATACACGACAAATACGAAAACACATTTCGACTAAAAAGTAAAAAATACGAGGACGAACTAAAATTGAAATCCTGCCCTTTGGTGTGTTTGTCTCCACGTTTGGGTCACTTGGGGTGTAGGCCCTCTAGAGTGGAACATGTTATATATTTCTTGCATCTCATCGGTCGTTTGTGGATATCCATTGTTTTGAATTGTGACAGTTTGTGATGTACCATACCATGTGTTCGCCACTTAGCATGCGTGCAAATAAGCTTTAATTATAAAACTAGAAATCAAGCAAGCGAACCCGCAGTGTACGGATCGATATAGTTGAGCAAGAATTCCAGAGTATCGAACACAGGGATTTGGGGGGTTAAATCCAATTTCAGATTATCGAGCAAGTAAGTGTATGAAGCTTTTCAAATATTAGGAAAACAACAATCCTAAAGATCCAGGAATCCAGTTGTGGCAATCGATTCAAGATATACTAAAGATATAAGGACAGAGTTGAGGTATGCAAAGGTATACGAATGTAAGGTAATCGTACGGTGAAGTTCCAAAAACCTTATATGACCCACCTAAAAGACACTCTCTATAAAGGTTGTTGAGGCTTCAATATAGAAAAGATCTAAAGGTAAGAATTAACGTCAAATACCCAAACTTGTAATCCAAGGATCAAGACTAACTAAACCGATTAAGGTTGTGACACTCACAATCGTGGTCGAGGTTGTTGAGGCTTCACTACCACCTAGAAAAGGCAAGCCAAGACTAAGTTAAAGCAAATCTTTAACTTTGGATTAAAGTAAAAGCAAGTTCGTAACTTAACACAAAATTACGGGTAGTTCTTGAGTTCCACGGCCGTGGAAGCTCAAGAACAGACCGTGGATTAGGGTTGTCGTCGATTCTCTCTAACTCTCAGGGTCCAATCTGTTTACGATCGATCTATCATTATCTAAGCCACAACTATCAACCCTTCACCTTAGAATTGCTAAAGGGTTTTAGCCAACAACAGTCATATTGATATCAAATTCAAGGTTTAAAAGAATGAAAGATGAAAACTTCCGAAAACCTTTAATAACCTTCAAACTAATCTCAAATCCACAAATCAAGAACAATAATGTCAATGGTTTCGGAATAACACAAGCAATCACAATCTTAGATAAGAGTGAAGAACGGGATGTCAATCCGTCTTCTAATCAAACCTAAAGATGAAGCGTAATCTCCTTGTGAACAATCTTCCAAATCTTCAACTCTTCCGTCAATCCGGAAATCACAATAGGGCAAAGCACAATCTCCTACGGTGATCTTGAAAACCCTAGGCACATGCAATAAGCGTAGGCAAAGTGTAAGCGAAGGTGACGGAATCTCTCTTCTTCCTTCCTTTTATAGTGTAAGATAAAATATTGGCCCGGGCCATTGCGTAGAAGATCGTGGCTTATAATATTGCGTAAAATATTGTCAAGATCACGGTCGTGGAAGGGTTCCACGCCCGTAATTTAGAGCGTGGAAGTTGGTCACGGTTTGTCACAACCCTCCACGGTCGTGTAAGTTGCTGGAATGCACCACACCTCTCTTGCCAAGGTTCCACGGCCGTGGACTTGAACGTGAAATCTAGTACGGCCGTATTTTAGAGCGTGGTTTAGAGGTAGTTCGTGATTTTCCTCATCCTCGTGCTATTCTTCAAGTTAGCACCTTACTTAGCTCCTAGAGATGTCTTCATCCTTGGACATGCTCAATCAAACTCCAATCTTTCTCAATCCGTTCGGAATGAGCTCTTAATCGCCTACAATCAACACAAAGCTTATGTAGACCTCTATATCGACAAAATAGATAAACTAACTCACAAATGCTTCAATGCTTTATCAATGACTATCAATAAGGATGAAATACACTTAGAAAACGTTCCTAAAATATCACAATATTTCATGCTAACAAATAACCCCATACTTGCCACTTGCTTGTCCCTAAGCAAGGTCTTTCAAAAGCCTTAAAACTCAAGTTAGGATGAAATATGTGTACCTTCTCAAAGCAAAACTTCTTTTGGATGAATGTGCCTTCTAATCAATAGATCATTCTCAAATCTTGCTTCATTCGTTTATAAGACTTCCATACACTTAATCAAAGGGTAAAGAGTAAAGAAAGCTCATGAATCAATCAAACTTCCATGTAAACATCATAACCTTCAAACATTATCAAAATCAATCATAAGAAACTTCAATTTAGATCACCAAGCCATATAACATTCTTTTGATCTTAAGGACTTTCAAACAAGGTCTAGAATGTGGAAAGGGAAGGAAAACTTTAAGGAATGTGGTGCATGAATCCGGGAAAGTGGACAACTACTCTTTTCTTCTTCTCTTGCGGTTTCCGCAACACTTTCAACTTAGAGCTTCGCTCTCTTCTTTTCATTTTTCGACTTTACTTTTGGAGTTATGGATAGAGGTGCACAAAAACCGAAGCCTAGGAGATTGGCGTTTCTCAATTTTTATGAGATGCCTCAAACCCTTAGCGCACATACCATAATCCGCTAGGAATATCGCTCAATCCGACTTTGGCAAGACACAAACACCCGGCTATGTGAATGGTGCCGAGTTACTCATCATCATGATTGACTTCCCCAAACCTATAATTTCTTTCTATTCCTTTGAATGCAAAATATTGCTTTCATGGCCCTCCCACATCAAACATGCCTTTTTCATTCAACTCCTCCAAATTTCCGGATAGGTAAAGGAGGTCAATATTTTAATGAGGGGCTAAATGATCAAAGAAGGAAGAAAGAAAATCAAATTGCCTTAATCATTTCAAAAAGAAGCATAAGAACTTATTATGTGATTTCAACCTTGATTTCTCAACATGATTTAAGTAACATTCATCACATTATGAAACTTGCAAAAGAGGTATAATCAACTCATTCAATTTCTTTTCAATTCACTATTCGTTTAAGCATGCGATTGTCATCAAAACTCAATTCACAAGTGGTGATTATCATAGAAATCATCTCTATCCTTAGAAGCACAAAATTTTCAAAATTTTTCAATTTTTATGGGTTTTTCAAACTCTTTTTCATGCAATGCAATAATGAAACGTGCAACAATAGAGTGAAGCATGCAAGATAGTCTCAATAGAAGCAAATAAAGTGAGTAAGAGTTATTACAAACGATTACTCACACCCCACCCCATACTGGAACAAACATTGTCCCTAATGTTCAAATAAAAGAAAAAGAAGAAAAGAAAGAAAGAAAAAGAACTCACAAAACGGTGGTGGAGCGGCTAAAGTTGTCGATCATGCAAGTCATCACTGCGGTGGAGGCGGAAATGGAGAGAAGCTAGGATCATAGTACCGCCCGAACTACTGGCGGTAGACGTCTCTCATCATGTGGTCAAGGTCGTCCATACGTGCGTCCCTAGCGTCAGCTCGGATCTCTAAAGCTCCCACCCTATCTGAAAGGCGGGTGGCCCACTGTGGCAACTGCTCGTACCAACCAGGCGGCTGGCTGTACCATCCCAGTGCATCTGAAGGTGCTGGTGCTGGTGGCGGCGGTGCCTGTGTAGACCATGGTGGTGGAGCTCCGTACCACGCAGGAGGGGCCTCCATCCAAGTGGGCCTCTCGCTCACGCTGGCGCGGCGAGAAGACGATCCTGAAGCTCTAGCGGGGCGGGAGAATGCCTAGGCATGGTGGGAACTACGTCCGGCTGATCCGGGAATGTGCCAAAGTCCTGCTCAGCTCCTCCTCCTCCCTCATAATCATCTCTCATCTCCTCCTCCTCTACAACTGGTGGTGGAGGAACGTAGAGAGGGGCTACCAATCTGTTCGCATGCATGACAACGAACGTCTCCTTCCAGTTATGGCATCCAGCCATAATGGAATACTCAGGGAGCCACTCAATACCTCTCCCTCCCGGTCCTACTCTCCCATGGCATAGCAGCGTAAGGTGGATCTCTATGGGTGGGGAAGATGAGGCCTCTAGTCATAAGGGCCTGAAGTCCTAGGGGTACAACGGGGATACGTGTGCAAGCAGAAAAGTCTACCCTTAATGCCCTAGCAAGGTGGGTGACTATCCCACCATATCCAATGTTGCCAGCCCTCTTGTTCTTTAGCTTGCTCATGATAGCAGCTAAGAGGGTGGCGCAGTCAGCAGGTCTACCGTATAGCATACAGTAGAGAAGGAAGAGCTCATCTGTCTTGATCTTCTGAGGTGTCTCCGTCCTAGGGAAGAGACACTCAGAAAGTACCCTGTGAGCTATCTTCAAGGCTAAGTGATACATCAACTTAGCCTTGGTATCAGCTGGCTGCCAGCGGTCCTCGCTGGCATAGATCATAGCGACCTCTTCCCAGAAATCCTTGGCGTATACGCCACTGGGGAAACGACTATTGAAGGTCTCGTGGAACCCAAAGAAGGCTCCAAACTCCCGGATGGAGAAATCATAGTTTCTTTTCATCAGCCGGAAAGAAACTGTCCTATCAACATGGTTGTGCTCAAAAGAAACCACAACCTCTCTCGTAATCTCTTCATAAGCATCTTCTCGAATAGCCGAGAAGATGACAAGACCGGCTCTATCTAAGAGCCAAGTAAGATCCCCTATCACATGGAGAGGCTCTAACTCCTCAAGCAAGAGGTATCTAGGTCCTATGACCGTCTTCTTATGGATCCTCTCTAAGGCGTCGAGATGATCCTCGTGAATGGTAGGGACCCTAGGGCGAGGTGGTGATGGTGATGAAGGTGATAATGGAGGTGAAGGGGATGAAGGTGGTGGTGCTCTAGAGGAGGAAGAGGAAGAGGGGTTGCCCTTCCTCTTTTTACTCTTATCCTTATCTTTGTTCTTGTCCTTATTCCTACCGGACACTCTCCTCACAAAATCCATGTTCTGGCAAAAACCACGGTTTGTTCTTGGTGTTCCACGGCCGTGGAAGCTACAAGAACCGTGGTTTGTCTCGACTTTTCTCAAAACTCAGCAAAATCACACCAAATTTCACAGCAGCAGTCCTAGACTAATTCTCTTCCAATTCTAATCAGTTATTCCTAAAAAATCTAGCAATTTCAAGACCGAATCGACAAAGATAGAGAAAAGCGAAAAAACCTAGGTTTTCGGATTTTCAAATCCGAATTCTGCTTTCCTTGATGAATTGCCGCTCGAATTGTTGCTTGGATCTTGTTGGTGATCGGATTTGCTTCTGTTTTGGCCAAAGAATCGTTAAAAACGATTAACGAACGAAGAATTGAGGTGAGGGGAGGCAAATCGGCGTTTAGGGCGTGGAATGGGTTTTGTGATGTTGTGTTTTTGTGAAGAGCGTGGTTTATATAGTGGCCGTCAAAATTTTTGAAAATCACGGTCTGTCGGGGGGTTCCACGGCCGTGGAAATGTACGGAACCGTGGTTTTGGTAATTTTTCAAAGGCTTTTATAAATTACGGTCTCAGAGGGTTCCACGACCGTAGTTTAGGCCGTGGAACTCTCTGTAATGCTCCAAAGCCCAAGTTTCGTCACTTTTCTTCAAACTTACTCTTCTCTTTTCTTCTCTCACTGTTCCTACATCCAAAAACACGAACATACCGGAGGTATCGAAGGCAAAACAAAGCAAAAACGTCTAAACTAAGCTAATCTATGAATAAAAAAAACAAAAACGTAAATGCAATACCTTGGGTTGCCTCCCAAGAAGCGCTTTGTTTAAGGTCCGTAGCTAGACCAAATTCACACTTATTCGAGTGCGGTGGGCGCGAACTCTTCAGCTTGGAGTTCCGGAGTATACTTCTTGAGTCGTTGACCGTTCACCTTAAAGCTTCCGCCCGCTTCACCCCATACTTCAACTGCACCATGGGGGAAAATACGTTTGATTAGAAAAGGTCCGGTCCAACGAGATTTAAGCTTACCTGGAAAGAGACGAAGCCTTGAATTGAAGAGGAGAACTTGATCTCCTTCTTTGAAGTCCTTTGGAATGATATGCTTATCATGCCAACGCTTTGCTCTTTCTTTGTAAATCTTAGCGTTTTCATAAGCGTTCAAGCGGAGTTCTTCAAGCTCGTTAAGGTCCAAGAGACGCTTCTCTCCCGCTTCCTTCATGCTGAAATTTAGCCACTTGATTGCCCAAAACGCCTTGTGCTCTAACTCTACCGGTAAGTGACAAGACTTCCCATACACAAGGTTGTATGGTGTGGTTCCTATGAGAGTCTTGTACGCAGTCCGGTACGCCCACAATGCATCATCAAGTTTCAAGGACCAATCCTTCCTTGTCCTTGAAACCGTCTTTTCTAGGATTCCTTTGATCTCCCGGTTTGAGATCTCAACTTGTCCACTAGTTTGTGGATGATAAGGGGTGGCGATCTTGTGAGTAACCCCATACTTAGCTAGAAGAGCTTCAAAGCGCCGGGCAATGAAGTGAGAACCTCCATCACTAATGATAGTCCTTGGTGTCCCAAATCGTGGGAAGATGGTCTTGTTAAAGAACTTGACCACTACCATGGCATCATTGGTGGGAGAGGCAATTGCTTCCACCCATCTAGAAACGTAATCCACCGCCAAGAGTATGTATTGGTTTCCACAAGATGATGGGAACGGTCCCATAAAGTCAACTCCTCAAACGTCGAAAATCTCCACCTCTTGGATGTTATTGAGAGGCATCTCATTCCTCCTAGAGATATTTCCTGTTCTTTGACAAGCATCACAGCAGGAAACAAAGGTTTGCACATCTCTAAATAAAGTAGGCCAAAAGAATCCAGATTGCAATACCTTAGCGCTAGTTTTGTTTGAACTAGCGTGTCCTCCACATGGTAGTGAATGACAATGGCGGATGACACTTTGCATCTCATCTTCCGGCACACATCGCCGAATGATGCCATCCGGACCTCTCTTAAAGAGGAGAGGTTCATTCCAAAAGTATTCCCGAACATCCTTAAAGAACTTTTTTCTTTGTGCGTAGGATAATCCGGGCGGTATCTCCTGACAAACCAAATAGTTAACAAAATCAGCAAACCATGGTTCGTTACCTTTGGAAATCACATCGATGCACTCCTCTATAATGTGTAAATGCTCGTCCGGGAAGGAGTCATCTATAGGTAAATGGTCGTCCTTTAGATGTGTTAGGCGACTCAAATGATCCGCAATAGAATTTTCCGAACCCTTCTTGTCGCGGATCTCTAGATCGAATTCTTGTAGGAGAAGAATCCATCTAATTAGCCTTGGCTTCGCATCCTTCTTTGCAAGGAGATACCGGATCGCAGCATGATCCATGTACACAATCACCTTTGCACCTACAAGATAAGAGCGAAATTTGTCAATAGCATAAACAATGGCTAAAAATTCCTTTTCCGTAGTGGCGTAGTTGAGATGCCCTTCATCTAGCGTCTTGCTAGCGTAGTATGTGGCATGGGTTCGCCCTTCTTTCCTTTGCCCAAGAACAGCTCCTATAGCTACGTCACTTGCATCGCACATAACCTCAAAGGGAAGATTCCAATCTGGAGGTTGGATAATAGGAGCTGAAATTAGAGCTTCCCGAATCATGTTAAACGCATCCAAGCATTCCTACGAAAACTCAAAAACTGCATCCTTCATCAATAGATTAGTTAGCGGCTTTGATATTTTAGAGAAATCCTTTATGAAGCGTCTATAAAATCCATCATGTCCTAGGAAACTTCTTATCCCTTTCACCGAAGTTGGGGGAGGAAGCTTCTCTATAGTCTCTATTTTCGCTTTATCCACCTCGATCCCTCTACTAGAGATTAGGTGTCCTAATATAATGCCTTCCTTAACCATGAATTGACACTTCTCCTAATTAAGAACTAGGTTAGTGTCTTCACACCTTTGTAACACAAGAGCAAGGTTAGAAAGACAATTGTCAAAAGAGGAACCGTATACGGAGAAGTCGTCCATAAAGACTTCCATGATTTCCTCTATGTATTCAAAGAAGATGGCCATCATGCACCTTTGAAAGGTGGCTGGGGCATTGCAAAGCCCGAACGGCATCCTCCTATAGGCAAATGTACCCCACGGGCACGTGAACGTGGTTTTCTCTTGATCATCCGGGTGTATCGGAATCTGAAAGAAACCACTATAACCGTCAAGATAGCAAAAGTGCGAATGTTGCGCTAACCTTTCAAGCATTTGATCGATGAAGGGTAGTGGGAAGTGATCCTTCCTCGTCGCGTTGTTTAGCTTGCGGTAGTCTATGCACATCCGCCATCCTGTTACAGTTCGGGTAGGAATGAGTTCGTTATTCTTGTTGGTGATGACCGTCATTCCTCCCTTCTTCGGAACTACTTGAACCGGACTCACCCACTTGCTATCGGAGATAGGGTAGATGATACCTGCATCAAGAAGTTTAAGAATTTCCTTCTTGACAACCTCTTTCATGGTCGGATTTAACCGCCTTTGAGGTTGTCTTGAAGTCCTAAAGTCCTCTTCCATTAAGATTTTATGCATGCATAGGGAAGGTTTGATTCCTACTAAGTCCTCTATAGTATAACCTAAAGCTTTCCTATGTTTCCTAAGGACAACCATAAGCTTACTATGTTCATCTATGGTTAAATCGGAGCTAACAATTACCGGATAAGTAGAGTTAGGTCCTAGGAACGCGTACCTTAGATGTGTAGGAAGTTGTTTCAACTCCATAGTTGCAGGAGTTTCCAATGGCTCTTGAGGAGCTTCCGATGCTTCCTTAGAAGTGTCTAAGGAAGTAGAAGGTGTTGGAGAAGAATCAAGAGAAGTTGACGAAGAGGCACAATTGCCTTCGTCCACGGCCAAAATTACGGTTCCTCTGCATCCTCCACGGCCGTGATTTTGGGCGTGGAATGTAGTTACGGGTGCTCTGTTTCCTCCACGGCCGTGTAACCCTCTGGAGTGAGCCACGCTTTGGTTGGTGAAATCCACGGCCGTGGAATATAAGGTATAACCGTGGATTCTCACGTTTTCTGCCTCGTCGTGGAGTTTCTCGAACTCTTCTTCACACACTTCTTTTTGTGCATCTAAGACTTCAATTACCTCATTGCACTCCTCTTCTTCCCCTACATTCATTAGACTCATAGTAATAACCTTTTGCAAAGGATCTTTGAAGAGAATAGCACTTACCTCCTCTCTAGACAACCCTTCTTCATCTTGGATATTGAATATATCCTCATTAAAGATTGGTTCCTTCACTAGAGTGGAAAGAACAAACTCTACCTTCTCTTCTCCTATGTCAAAGGTGAGTCTAGCATTCTTGCAATCGACTATGCAGCCGGAAGTTGCAAGAAACGGTCTTCCGAGTATGATTGGGACCGGACTATCTGCAGGAATGTCAAGCACAACAAAATCAATGGGTACAAAGAATTTACCTAACTTGACCGGGACGTCTTCTACAATACCGACGGGACGAGTGATGGATCGATCCGCCATGTACAATGTCATCTTCACCGGTTTAGGGTCGCCTAAACTGATCTTCCTACATAATGCAAGTGGTATGATGCTCACACTTGCTCCTAAGTCACATAATGCATCGTATGTCACATCTCCCACTCCTATGGGAATACAAAATGACCCCGGATCCTTTAGCTTTGGGGGCATTTTCTCCTTCATGGTCTTGATGAGATCCGAAGAATCCGAACTCATCTTAACCTCTCCAAAATCTTCTAGCTTCCTCTTGTTGGAGAGGAGCTCCTTTAAGAACTTGCCATAAGCTGGCATACCTACAATAACATCAATGAAAGGTATGTTAATATGCAATTTGCTCATGAGTTCTATGAACTTACCAAATTGTTTATCTAGACGCGCTCTTGCTCTAGATTGAGGGAATGGTAGGGGAGGTTTGTAAGCCGGAGGAGGAACGTAGACATCTTCCTTCTCCTTCCTCTTCTATTTTTCTTTCTCAACGGAGACTTCAACAAACTTAGGTTGCGGATCGGTGGTTGTCACTCCGCTCCTAGTTGTGATTGCCATAACCCTTCCCTTTGGGTTGTCCTCCGTTTTTCCTGGAAGTTTCCCTTGATTCCTAGGAACTTCCTCCGCATGAGTAAACATTTGGTTTTCTAAAACCTTTTGGGCTTTATCAACCTTAGTTATGTGATCATCAACCTTGATGATGCGAGTCTCTAACCCTTGAAGCTTTCCCAAAATCGTCTCCAACATGGGATCGGGCTTCTCCTTCCCCGAAGTGCTTCCTCCATTAGATGTTTGCCCCTGGCTTTACAAAGGAGTAGAAGAAGAGGAAGGTGGAGTTAGTGAATTTGAATTGGAAGGATAAGAATTACCGGAGTTTTGTTGATTGGAGCGCCAATTGTTGTTGTTTGAACCCCTATTGTTGTTCCAATTGTTGTTCCGGTTGTTGTTGTTGTTATTCCAATTGTTCCGGTTATTGTTCCGGTTATTGTTGTTGTTGCGGTTTGTATTCTCACCACCGTTGTTGTTGTTGTTTCCCAAATAGCCAACATCTTTTCCTTGTTGCTTTGGAAAGTTGGTCTTGATAGGTTCTTTCAACTCTTTAATCTCGTTGTTGAGAGAAAAGATTTGAGATTGAGCTTCATGTGTGAGCTTTGCTCCTTGCTCCACACAATTTCCCTCCACTTTCCGGTGAGAGTACTTCTCTATGACCCTAGCTTGCTTCTCAATGAAGTCCCAAGCGTCATCTTCCCTCATGTCCATGAATGTACCACATGAGAAGGATTGGAGCTTGAATTGTGTCTCCACATCCAGCCCCTTATAGTATATCTCCAATAGTGCTAGTTTGGATATGCCATGATGAGGACAATCCAATAGAAAATCCTGAAATCTTTCTCAAGATTGAAACAAACTTTCGTTAGATCTCATGGAAAATGCATTAATCTTACCTCTTAGTTCCGCCGTTTTGGATGGCGGAAAGAACTTAGTGAGGAACTCCGCGGAAAGGTCTTCCCATGTGTCTAGTTTCCCACTAGGAAGAGCTTGGTACCAAGACAATGCCTTCCCCTTCAAGGAGAAGAAGAAAGGCTTGAGCTTATAGTTGTTGGTAGTCGCGTTCTTCGGCTTCATCGTCTCCATCATACACTCAAAATTTTGTAGGTGTTGGTGTGGAGATTCAGCGCTTGTTCCGCCAAATTGGTTTTGGCGAACAAGAGTAATAACCCGCGGGTTGAAGCTAAACCCGGCATCATCAGCATCAAAGTTCACGCCCAAACGGCGTGGTTATTGTGTTGGATCCATCCTTTGGCCAAGATTTCTTGGCTCATCATCCACACGTTCGACCCTTGCGTTCCTAGGTGAAACATGTCGGTTGGCAGCTAGCCGTGGATAGAATTGATTCACATTGATCATGGGATCAATTTCCTCTAGCGGTGGCATGGAGGAGTCGCTATCCTCATTGGATGAGTTGGCTCTTACCGATCTTCTCGGTCTCCTCCTTTTCTTTTTCTCCTTAAGGTTGTTTATTTCCAACCTCATTTGGAACATCATATCAGTTAGATCATCAACTTTAGATTGATGACGATCCATTTCCTCTCTACGAGTCTTCTCACTCCACTGGAGTTGAGCGTCCTTTTCCGCTAACTTCGTTTGGTAATCCGTTCTGCTTCTTCAGCCATTTTCTTTTCCTTACGCTTTCTTCTCAAAGTCCTCTCAAGCTCTTGATCAAGAGGTAAGAGGTCTTCGGTGTTCCTAGACATGTGCATACACTAAAGATGATATCAAATAACAAAGGAAGAACTCCCAAGCTCGACAACCGAAAACCGAATTCGGCCTAGACCAAATCCCCGGCAACGGCGCCAAAAACTTGTTCGCCACTTAGCATGCGTGCAAATAAACTTTAATTATAAAACTAGAAATCAAGCAAGCGAACCCGCAGTGTACGGATCGATATAGTTGAGCAAGAATTCGAGAGTATCGAACACAGGGATTTGGGGGGTTAAATCCAATTTCAGATTATCGAGCAAGTAAGTGTATGAAGCTTTTCAAATATTGGGAAAACAACAATCCTAAAGATCCAGGAATCTAGTTGTGGCAATCGATTCAAGATATACTAAAGATATAAGGACAGAGTTGAGGTATGCAAAGGTATACGAATGTAAGGTAATTGTACGGTGAAGTTCCAAAAACCTTATATGACCCACCTAAAAGACACTCTCTATAAAGGTTGTTGAGGCTTCAATATAGAAAAGATCTAAAGGTAAGAATTAACGTCAAATACCCAAACTTGTAATCCAAGGATCAAGACTAACTAAACCGATTAAGGTTGTGACACTCACAATCAAGGTAGAGGTTGTTGAGGCTTCACTACCACCTAGAAAAGGCAAGTCAAGACTAAGTTAAAGCAAATCTTTAACTTTGGCTTAAAGTAAAAGCAAGTTCGTAACTTAACACAAAATTACGGGTAGTTCTTGAGTTCCACGGCCGTGGAAGCTCAAGAACAGACCGTGGATTAGGGTTGTCGTCGATTCTCTCTAACTCTCAGGGTCCAATCTGTTTACGATCGATCTATCATTATCTAAGCCACAACTATCAACCCTTCACCTTTGAATTGCTAAAGGGTTTTAGCCAACAACAGTCATATTGATATCAAATTCAAGGTTTAAAAGAATGAAAGATGAAATCTTCCGAAAACCTTTAATAACCTTCAAACTAATCTCAAATCCACAAATCAAGAACAATAATGTCAATGGTTTCGGAATAACACAAGCAATCACAATCTTAGATAAGAGTGAAGAACGGGATGTCAATCCGTCTTCTAATCAAACCTAAAGATGAAGCGTAATCTCCTTGTGAACAATCTTCCAAATCTTCAACTCTTCCGTCAATATGGAAATCACAATAGGGCAAAGCACAATCTCCCATGGTGATCTTGAAAACCCTAGGCACATACAATAACCGTAGGCAAAGTGTAAGCGAAGGTGACGGAATCTCTCTTCTTCCTTCCTTTTATAGTGTAAGATAAAATATTGGCCCGGGCCATTGCGTAGAAGATCGTGGCTTATAATATTGCGTAAAATATTGTCAAGATCACGGTCGTGGAAGGGTTCCACGCCCGTAATTTAGAGCGTGGAAGTTGGTCACGGTTTGTCACAACCCTCCACGGCCGTGGACTTGAACGTGGAATCTAGTACGGCCGTATTTTAGAGCGTGGTTTAGAGGTAGTTCGTGATTTTCCTCATCCTCGTGTTATTCTTCAAGTTAGAACCTTACTTAGCTCCTAGAGATGTCTTCATCCTTGGACATGCTCAATCAAACTCCAATCTTTCTCAATCCGTTTGGAATTAGCTCTTAATCGCCTACAATCAACACAAAGCTTATGTAGACCTCTATATCGACAAAATAGATAAACTAACTCACAAATGCTTCAATGCTTTATCAATGACTATCAATAAGGATGAAATACACTTAGAAAACGTGCCTAAAATATCACAATATTTCATGCTAACAGCATGTAATCCTCAAAGTCATGTCAAGGATGTATGGGATGACTTAACGACTTGAGGATGTATGGGTGACAGTTTGTAGTGTATTGTTCGCCACGATCTACCAATGAACTCTTGTGTTCTTGGATTGGAACGCGGCTCACACAATGCTCCCATTGAGTAAACAAAATCCTCCCAAGGGTTCCCCGCCCCCCGGATCAATCGGATTCATCGCCATTATGTTGTAGTAAGTGTTAAACATCTTATGAAGTTAAAACATTAACAAGAGTTATTGATAATTTAATTTTTCTCTCCTAATTTTCCTTCAATTTTTGTATAGTTGAAATGTACGGCAAGTTGTCCAATGCCGTCCATTCTTCAATACTGATATGTGGGTCACGACTAAAGCGTTGAACAATTGGACAAGACATACGAACCACAAATTCAAATGTTTAGAGACCTTCGTGAACAATATGGCCGCCCTGCACCTTAAACATTCATATAAAGTAAGTTTTTTTAATTAAAAAGTCGCGATATTTCAATAATAAGTAATTCTCCTCCGATAAAAAAAACTATTAATAATTAATAATTAATTATTATTACTCATTAAATATGATTACTAATTATAATTAATTACTAAATAACAATAGTTAATACTAATTAAAACTACTAAACAAGCTTACTATTAATAATAACTAATACTAACTATTAATAATAATTAATATTAATTAATAATTAATTTCTTTATTATTAATTAAAAAAGAACCGGCAACAGTTGCTTTTTCATTTTTCTTGCTAATTTAAACTAGATTTTTCTACTTTGATCCATGGACAAAAGTAAACATGAAGAAGAAGCGGCAGCCTTGCAGTAAGTAGTGTAATGATTGACTACAATTAATTGTAAGTAGTGATTGATAATGATTGGTTAATAATTATAACAATTGATTATAATTAATTGAATTAGGGGTGTATTTAATTTGGGGCTTTCTGAATCTAAAATATGTAATTAACTTGCACAGTATGACTTTTTACCAAATGAGTAATGATTATGAAAATTATCGTGAATATATTGGTTCTCCAATCTCAATAGAACGGACAATGATCGGTTGACACTAGTGTCATTTGACACTAGTGATGTGACAATATTTTTTAAATGTTAAGAAAAAAAAAGGATAATAATTATTAAAGTAATTAATTAGTTATGGGAATTCACGTTTACTCATTTTTTCATGTTTGTCTCTCTCTCTCTCTCCCCTTGTTAAGGTGATTTATTTCTCCAGATTTTTTCTCTCTCCTTCTCAACTCTATATTTTACTTCTTTCATCATCGATTAAAGCTCCATATTATTAGGAGTATTAGAATTCGTTGATTAATTATTTTGTTGCCATTAACGGACCTTCAAGATGTGCTTACCGGGTACCTCTTATTGCCATTAACGGACCTTCAAGATCTGCTAACCGGGTACCTCTTATTGGTAAGTTAAGAAGATTGATACAGAAAATACACTTCTTGCTGATTTGGTTCATGTATTAGTCGTATTAATACAGAAAATACACTTCACGCATTGATATAAGAACACTTCTTGTTGATCTTGACAATAGTATTTAAAGTAATCTTCCATCGAAGCTTGAAGGTGAACACGCATAAAATGATGAGGAATGAGAACTGAAGAGTTAGACTGGTAACTAAAAAATCAAGCAAAACTTAATGTTGCATTTATGACTTTACATTTTCAAGATTAGATTTAAAAAAAAACACTTCTAGAGAAATTGAATACCATGTGCATGGTAACTGAAGAGTAACTCCTCCTTCCTTCCAACGACCCTAGAAGAAACCAAGGGCTATCGTTGTGAAGGAGCTTCATCCGAGTTTGCTGAACGAGGTAAGTATCACAATAATACGTCTTCAAGATGAGTGACTCAATGAGCATTGATCTTAATATTAGTGCAGTCGACGTACAAGAACAAAGTAATTAACATCGATCGAATTTTTTTTTTGTCAAGATTAACCTTTTTTGGGTAGAAATCGAAGAGTTTAACTTACCCGTTCGTGTTATGTTTGAATATGAAGGAAACATAATGCGTGAATTGTTCGGCGATAGTCCACCATGTTCTCCGAATGTCAGAGAACATGAAAATCTGGATGAGAACGAGCTAGATTACGAAGATTACGGAAATTGTTTAGGGAATGAAGGTGAAGTTGATGAGGATGAAGATTTAAATCTACACGTGGGGAAGACATTTGCAAACTCATATGAGTTGATAGGACATTGTCATTTGTATGCTCAGAAAAATGGATTTTCTATAAGGATCCGAAATTCTACAATGAACAAAGAGGATGGGAATAAGGAGAATGAAGGGAATGTGTTGTTGAGCGGAAAAGACAAGTACAAGGCGTTGAGGCTGATTTGTTCTAAAGGGGGGAAATTTGATACAAGATCGAGAAATCCAAGACTTGGACCAACCTCATGTAGCACCGGATGTCAGTTCCATGTCAATGCCTCTGTCTAATTCAATATTTACTTAATTCTACTACAGTAAGAGGTCTTTATACATTATGATATATTTGGTCCATTACACTGACATAAGTCGATAATTCTAGATTCTCCGAAACAAGAGTTCCGAGTAACGGTGTTCAAGTATATGGATCTTATGAACCATCATCCTTGTGAATTCACTTGATCTAATTCAATATTTACTTAATTCTACTACAATAAGAGGTTTTTATACATTATGGTAATATTTGGTCCGTTACACTTACATAAGTCGATAAACTTAGACTCTCCGAAATAAGAGTTCCGAGTAACGGTGTTCAAGTATATCGATCTTATCAACCATCGTCCTTGTGAATTCACTTGATCTAATTCAAAATTTACTTAATTCTACTACAATAAGAGGTCTTTATACATCATGGTAATATTTGGTCCGTTACACTTACATAAGTCGATAAACCTATATTCTCCGAAACTAGAGTTCCAAGTAACGGTGTTCAAGTAATATCGATCATATGGTAATATTATGTAATTTATACTTATGTGATCATATCATCAACTTAATAAATTTTATATTTATACTTATTATAATTTTATTCTTTCATAAACCGGCTATAATAAAATAACATTATATATGATCAAAAACTTAGTAGTACTTTATATCATTATAATTTTTGCATTTATTTAATTATTACGTAAACATTTATGTATCCTTAATTCTAATTCTTAAACATTTTTAAATTAATTTGTATCCTTAACGTAATCCTAAATTGAAATAATTTTAAATCTCAACACAATACTTAATTGAACCATCATCCTTGAAATCTCAACGTAATACTAAATTTTTTAAATAAATTTGTATCCGAAAACATAATTTGGTGAGTAGGGAGGTAAACCGAGATTCTGAAATGATTTTTAAAAGTGAGTTCCAAAGTATGCATGGTCACTTCGAGCTTCTCTAGATTACCTGCTACTGGCTATCATTACACCAACCCTAACCACGCCTTCTCACCTTCTTCCTCCAATACATTCAGTCACGTACATAATATAAAGAAAAGATTCAACATTCTTATACACAAGCATTCGAGCTTTCTTATTCTGAATCATTCAAGCACTATTACACAAAAACCATCAATCCCCTCAAAATGTCGAGAACAACCAAAACCACACCTTCTTTCTCCAAGAAATCTGTAACCCTAATCACTGAATCCGTAATGCATATCTACACAGATAGTATTACCGCAAAAATACAAAAATCTAGAGTATCAAGTCTTGGTGACCATCGAAAGAATGATCAAAGCCGGTTTAGGACCGTCTTTCAAAGCTATTGTTGCATCGGACACTCCGATGGTTGGTTTGTTGTGGATGTACGAAAGGAAGCCCTACAATGCTATGATGATACCACACCTTCTTTAAAGCCTTTCATGAAGAGAAAGTTAAAACTTGACCGCACACCAACTTCGAGTTCTAAGAGGATCAAAATTGAATCTGAGGACACACCAACATCAGTTGACAAAACAGTCATACAAAAGGGAGAGCCCAAACCAACTTCAGCTTCAAAGAAACAGAAATCGGCAGACGTTGATCAGACAATTATCATCAACTTAGACGACAAGAACGAGGAGTAAGTGGGGATTGTGGATAGTGTTGTTTTTTTCTCTTTTTTTTGTTATTTTGTACGAGATGACCTTTGGATCTTTCTTGAGGCATTTCAATTTTGGCGGTCGGGTATCAACTATGCAAGCAAACTGAATGTTACACTTCAGTATATGAATTTAAATTTTGGGTATCAACTATGCAAGCAAATTAAATGTAACACTTCATATCGATATATATTTTAATGATCATGAAATGTTATGTAAATAGACATGGTCATACTCTAAATTTGAACAAGGTTTTTCCGTGATTTTAGAGGTTTGCTCCATGATTTATGAATCAACAATCGAATCGGATTTTATGTCTATTACTGTGTTAATTACCTTGTCCTTGTACATAGACTGCATCAATATTAAAATCAATGCTCATTGAGTCGCTCATCTTGAAGACTTATTACTGTGTTAATTACCTTGTTCAGCAAACTCGGATAAAGCTCCTTCACAACGTATAGCCCTTGATTTCTTCTAGTGTCGTTAGAAGGAAGGAGGACTAGCTCTTCAGTTACTGTAACATCCGGAATTTTTATTCCGGGTGTTGAGAGGTTTATCGACTTCTTGCAGGCGCGACTCAGTCTTCCCGCAAGCACGAAGTGCTGAGTGTCGGGTTTTGTTTCCAAAATCTCGTTCCGACCTCTCGTTTACCACCCTTGCTTTTGGACCCCTCGGTTCCAAGCGTTTTTGGGAGAGTGGGTCAGCTGACCTTTGAGCTCCCCTTTTGGTGTCAGCCTTGTCCCTTCTCTCTCTCTCGCTCTCTCTCTCTCTCTCTCTCTCCTTTTCATTTATCTCTTTCACATGTGATACTCCTCTCTTCTCTTTGGCTTCACTTTCTTCTTTATCCTTCCATGGCTCTTCCTCCTCTGATGTGTGAGTTGACCCTCTCGGATGCGTGTTGGAGACAGAAGATCCTAGCCAAGCTGCTGTAGGTAATTTTCTTCTTCCCCTTTCATATTCATCTTCTTCCTCAAGCTTCAATGGTGGAAGCCATAGCTTCACCTTGTTTCATTTTCTTCTCTTTGACTTGCACGTGATTTGAATCGAGTTTGGGATGTCTTGTGTGTTGCTTTTGTGTGTGGAGAACATCTATGGTGGAGCAAGGAAGCTAGGAGGCATCAACACATCAAGGATCCACCGAAGAAACTATGGCGGAATCGGCCACTGCTATTCGACCGCGGGGGCGGCCAGACCAGGCCGCAGGGGCGGCTGCAGCTTCTGTCGGCTTTCCCTTGCGGACTTCTTCTCCCTTTTGCGACTGCTCTTCCTTCTTCCGCACCCGTGTCTTTGCTTGGTGAGTTCCCTCCCTCGAGTATAGGTTCTTTGATGGCCTTAGGGAGTGTTGATGATTAGAAACATGCTAGGTTGGACCAATGATAGTTGGAATGCCATGTAGTGGCTTGAGAGCCTTAAGTGAGTGGTGGGGTTTTCGGAATGATCTTTGGCTTGTTGGCTGCATGTTCTGAGTTGTTCCATGGGATGAGAGTATGGCTACATGGTGAGGCTTGTTGAGGTTTAGATGGTTAGTACATGGATGTGAGTTTGTGAGCTAGGAGGTGCATCTAGTTGTTACATTGGAGTGTTGTGGAGACTATACATGTTATCCTAGTATGGGGATGGGTTATGACCATGTGAGATCTTATAGGACTTAGACTTCTAGCTTATATGAGTGGTTGTTGATATTAGTGTGCATTGTCTTGAACATGCTTTGGTTATATTCCTACGGGAAATGCGATTGGGTTGATTTTTGGGACGAGGTAAGTCTACGAACTTACTTAGCTCGTTTTTACGCATTATTTGGATATGTGATGGTGGTGTGTGCTTTACCTTTGTTTATAATCATGAAATTGGATTAGGGTTTACTTGACCTTATATATTGGCCCATCGTTACTACTATTATTATCGGACGGTGACATCACCGCCCAGTTTCCCGAGGGAGACTGGGGGGGATCTCTGCGACCAGGCCATACACGGTATACGGGCGGGCTTCTTCATCACTCTCTCAGGGTATACGGGTTGGGCGCCCCATACTCCTGTTGGTCACATGGGGACAGAGGCGAGAGTTATAAGACTCTCGTGTCACACTTTGAACGAATGGATTAGAAATGGAATAACCTAAAAAGAGAAGATAAGAACCGGATGTGTATGTTTATGTGCATGATGTGTGTGTTTGTGCCTTTGCTATCTTTCTAATGCCTAGAATGTGAGCTAATGGTTTTATACCGCTTGTTGTAGTTGACGTGTAGGTTAGGTGTGGCTGAGTGATCCGGAGGAGTGGGCAGTCGGGTATCCGTACATCTTAGGTCGAGTTTGGGTTTTTGAGTCCATGTATTATCGTTGTATATTATATTGTGTATTTTTGGCGTTGTTGTATAGACGGCTGATGTCTTTCCTTTCTTGTTGTATTTGGGATTCATGTCATTTCATTAAACTTATTTTCGGTTTTGTCCTTTATTTGTGCCTTGTTGGAAAGCTCCGGTGAAGTTGTTGTTAGGCTAAGGGTCGGACCCATTGTGAGGTCTCGACCGTAGCATTCCGATATCCCGCGGATTCGGGGTGTTACAGTTACCATGCATGGCCTTCAATTTATCCAGAAGTGTTTTTTTTTTAAAAAAGTTATCTTGAAAACATAAATTCATAAATGCAACATTAAGTATTGTTTAATTTTTTTAGTTACCAGTCTAACTCTTCAGTTCTCATTCCTCATCATTATATCGGATGGGTACAACATCTATGGGAAGTTGAAGTTGTTTGAATTTCCAAAAAAAATAGAGGCAACAAGAAGATAGAATGGGTTTAGGGTTAAATATTATTGTCAAGATCAACAAGAAGATAGAAGCTCATTGTTTTGGATCTTCGATCGACGACTACTTGGAATACTATTGTCATGTGGCAACTCCATCCTTTTATTGCCATTAACGGACCTTCAAGCTTTCTAATACTCATAATAATATGGAGCTTTGATTGATGATGAAAGAAGGAAATAATAGAGTTGAGAAGAAGAGAGAGAAAAATTTGGAGAAATAAATCACATTAGCAAGGAGAGAGAGAGAGAGAGAAATCTGGAAAAAGGAGTAAACGTGGATTCCTATATCTAATTAATTACCTTTATAATTTTTATTATTTTTCCTTTTTATTTTTTTTAACATTTTGTCACCTCATCTGCCAACTCTTTCAAATTGTCACGTCACTAGTGTCAAATGATACTAGTGTCAACCAATCTTTTTCCCAATAGAACACAAGTTACACAACTGTTGCGATGGAAAAGAAAAAGGTTCAGCTGATTTTGGATTTGTTAATATTAAACCGTACGTGGAGCTTCTGCCTCATACGGCTCCTCTAGGGATGGAAGTAGGCTTACACTAGCCTTTTAGTTGATGACTGTCATTTTGATTCTCGTGAATTGTGATATACTTTTTCGTGAGTTGTAATACCTTTTTTGTCTAGCCTTTAAGTCAAGGCGTAAAATTTTTTGAATGGTAAGAAATCTACTTTGAATTAGACAGGAACATGGGTGCTAAATGAACAACATTTCATAAACACCGGCCTCTCTGGAATCTGCTTTCAGTTGCTCGATCACCATGAAGACCAGATCAGCATAGGCGCGAAGATGGCCCACTTGAGGCTCATGCTTATTAAACCAAACCAGATCAACGAAGACAAGACCAGATTGTCAAACCCGACGCACGCCCAAATTCACAAACAAATAAGTTGCAAACACCTATAACGAAATGATCATCGCACCCGCATCTGTAAATTAAATTACTTCTTTTTAAGCAATTTAATTTGTCAATTGTCATATATAATATTACTTCGCCTACCTATCACTTCGCCTACCTACATGGTTATGTATGTGCCATTTCAGCATAGTCGCAAATGTATTTGAAAATATTGTTATCACTAGCTCGGTATGTATTTTTCTTCACTTGTATATACCCAACAATACAAGACATCCCCATAAATGAAAACAACGCAAAATTGTAATGTATCATAACTTGTGTTACATGCAAATATGCACCTACAACGACCCCGTCGCGCGTGCGGCTCCACTAGTAATACAAAATACAACAATTCATGCAAACACAGACTTTAAACATAATTTAAATCCGCATAAGTTTAAAAATCGATTTGAACATCGATTTGCGTATAGATGTAAATCAATTTTTTAGATTTGAGTTTAGATAAATACAAGGAAAAGCAATCCAAAATAATATCAACTATTAACATTCAACCCAAAATAATACCAACTTTGAAAATTACTAAGAGCGATACGAACTATCATCGTATTTACCAAAAATAATATTTCTTACTTTTCCAGCGAAAATTCTATCTCCGGCGATGACGTGACAACCATAATTTGACATGTCATCAACAAATAATTATGTGACGTGGATTTTATTTTTGTAAATCAAGTTAATAACATTTAATATGTTAAAAATTATAAATTAATTTTTTAAATAATAAATTTGTAACTATTTTTTATAAAAAATATATTTTTTTTAAAAAACTAAAATTTTATACATATATTATTTTAAATAAATGTTTTGTACTTTTAAAAAATTTCTTGTAATTTTAAATATTTTTTTTGAATTTGATATATTTTAACTAACTTTAAATAAATAAAAAAAATCGATTTTTGTTAAAAAAACATGCATTACCATTAATTAAAATATATACAAAATAAAAAATTTCCCAAAATTTTTTAAAAAATTGACAAGAAAACGATTGATTTTTAATATATATATATATATTACAAATTTTTTCTTTTTTTTTTAATAAAAAATTTTACAAAAAATTTGTAAAACTTTATAAAAAAAAATATTTACAAAAATTGTATTTTAAATAAAACGATTAAAAAAAGAACTTAATGTTATATTTTTTAAATTTTTATTTGTTAGTAACTTGATTTAAAAAAAAATAATGGACATCACACAATAAATCAATTTTGTGATGACGTGTTAAATTCTGGTTGTCATGTCATCGTCGGATTTAGTATTTCCGCCGGAAAAGTAAGACATATTATTTTTTGTAAATACGTTAAATAGTTTGTATCCCTCCTACTAATTTTTAAAGTTGGTATTATTTTGGATTAAATGTTGATAGTTGATATTATTTTTAGTTATTTTTTCTAAATACGATTGGTAATTAGGTTTTGCATTTTGAACTTATATATTTGAGCCGTGTGACCTTGTTCTAGATGCCACTAAAGGCCCAATTGTGATACTTTATAGTTTTTACCCAAAAGAAAATATCAATTTACTAAACTTTATTATAATATTATATGGCACCTTTCATCACAACTACGTACTCCAATTTATAGCAACTGAAATATAACATAGGGTTAACGAGAAATATGTATATCCATTGATTGTTGTCGTTAGAACACAATTATTTGACAGCTTATCACATGACATAGGTTTTACGATACTTATAAGCTTTATAAACTCCAAAAATCTTGTAAATTTGTCTCTGACACAACCTTATCGGTTTATTTTTTTATTTTATTTTGATGGAAAGTGTGCATAAACTATTAAGTTGGAACAAACTAACATTATTATGTCATAATTTTGCCTAACTCAAATACTTTTTCATTTTTAATATATTTTCCAACACAAATATTTGTACAAAATAGTAATACACAATCTTGATTCATCCTTCCTAAAACAAATACATTTAATATATAATAAATAAAATTATCCGAAAATATATAGTGATCTGGATATTCGGCAATCCGATACGATCTACGGATATCCGGATGCCTAAAACACCAATCCGGATCAGATCAAAACGGATACTAAAAAATCGGGTTGATGACCCGCGGATATCCGGATGCCTAAAACAAATACCTTTAAGGGAAATTCCGGATGATACCCCTGTGGTTTGGGGTTTTCCGAATTTTGTCCAAGAGTTTTTTGGAGTTTTAATGGTACCCTTAAGTTTTATACTTTTTCGAAATTTGCCCAACTTTACTAAACATATCAAACACTCCTTAGCTTTCAATTTAAAAAAAAAATTATAAATAACTAAAATTAAATCTCATTACATCTCAGACAGGGCTTTATCCTCTACATTGCTAGTCGCTCCATTCACAACCGGGGCATGTCTTTCTCCTCCGTCGCTCGATCGCTCCATTGCAGTACGAGCCGAACGTGAGTTGAGCCCAAGTAGTTTGTCTCGTGTATCCGCCCTATTATTCGCCTAACATTTCACCGGTAACTCGCTCACCCATACCAGTTGGGTTGTTCAGGTGGTTCGGGAGAATATACTAGAGTGAATTATTTTATTTGTTTTAGATTTGTGAAAGTGTAAACTATATTTATATTTAAAATACCACAAAATTATTAATTTACATAATATTTTTAAATTTTACTAGATTGAAGTGGAATCCAATTCCTTATTCCTTACAATTATTATGAGAGTTTCTCGTGTGAATAGTCATTTTCTTATTTTATCCCTTACCTTTGATGAGTCAGTTTTGTTAACGTGTCTTCCCCTCATCACATGCCAACAAATCGATCGTGGTGGAGACGAGACGAAGCTCCTCTTCCTTTAATCGTCCTCTCAACTCTCCTCTTCCCAATTCTAAGCGTTCCAAGGTTTATTCTTTTTGTCATCTCAATCTCAATCTGGCATGTTCCTTTCCCATATCCTTATATGAGATATGGCCGATATCCATATTTCGTAATTGAGTATATGAGTATATGAAATATAAGTGCTTTACTTTCTTATCAATATCTGATATACTCATGTAGTATATGAGAAAGAACAAGCCCTAAACCCTCAGATTCGGTGTCTCTCGAGAATCTCCCAGCACACAACTGGAAGGTTAGCTCTTTCCTGATTTGATGCCGGATGTTTTCTTTTAATTATTTAAATTATTTTGATTGCTTATGATTTTACAAGTTTGAGCAGATGTAGTTGTAAATGATGAGGAAAAGGATCAGCCTACAGTGGTAACTCCCAAACGCCCAAAGAAAAGGTTGCCTAAGACAGATAAGGCTGCTTGGGCACAACTAATTTCCCAGTCACCCCAAGTCTGTGATGAATTGCACAGTTACTACTACTTGATTTGTGCTCGATTTAAGGCAGTTCGTAGGCTTGTTCAATGAGGTATTGTGTATTGACTGATCTCTTTAGTGGCTTTAGTCTCAAGTGATCCAAAGTGGATAACAAATGATGGCGGTCTACTGATTGTCTTTCTTTAAATGGAGATTTTTTTACTCTGTTCATAGGAATCTAGGATTAATGATCTGATTGATGAGTCTAATTCCAGATGCATTTCAACTTTAAAAGTACAATTGGTTTTGCAGTAAATTTCCTTGTTGGCTTGATGTTATTTCAACTTGTCACTTGGTCCTTAACAACTCTAGGCTTACAGTGATAGAAATCATGTATATATTCTTCGGTTTTGAGTCGTGAACTCTAAACTAAGTTTGCTATTACTGCAATTAATCACTGGTTTATTTCCTTTTCTAGGTCTTCCTGATTTTGATTCTATCATATGAATTTGATGTGACCCATATCATAAATGGGAGTGCTCTCAATGTTTATTCCAACAGAACTTGCTGGTGATATACCTTGATTAATAAACTTCAGGTGAGGAGGTAAACATGAATTCCAAGTAATATACCTTGATTTTGATTTCTTTTTCACCAATCCCTTTTTCAATTCCAGGTTTTTAGCTAGCAAGCCATTGTTTGATAGAAGAACTAACTCATCTTGTATCTTCAATTGCTGCAGATGTTCAAGATTTCTAGCACATCAAATGAAAGAATTTGGTCTTAAACTGAGTGACAACAAGTTTTTAGGGAGTTGGCTTTGAGCAACAACAATCTCTCTGGTGTTTGTAGTGATCTTATATTAGTTGATGCTTGTCATGCAATGCCATGTTACATTGGAAAAATTGTCAAGTGAATATCATCAATATATAGGTCGTTGCTGCACGCAGGCCTTTGTTTGGAGGTACTGGAACTTTCTAAAGAGGTGTAATAGATACATTCCTTAATTTTCTACTTTTGTCCATCAAGTCAATCAATTTGTCTAATCTTGTCCATCAATTTGGTTAATTATTAAGTAATGATGGTGGTAAAAGTTGTCTAACTTGTCTAATAAATGTTTGTAAATATTTTCTAATTATTGTTTTAGTGACTGAAATGATGACTTAAGTAATGAGGGTTTAAATATATATTTGGTAACGTTGTTTGACGGAATTAACGGTATCGAGTATCGAATACTTATAATGTCGTTTAACGGTATTTGTATTTTTTTATTTTTGCAACTAATGTTGAAACTAATTGGTCGTGAAAATTACATAAGTTAAAAATGCTTAATACACGACAAATATGAAAACACATTTCGACTAAAAATTAAAAAATACGAGAACGAACTAAAATTGAAATCCGGCCCTTTGGTGTGTTTGTCTCCACGTTTGGGTCACTTGGGGTGTAGGTCCTCTAGAGTGGAACATGTTATACATTTCTTGCATCTCATCGGTCGTTTGTGGATATCCACTGTTTTGAATTGTGACAGTTTGTGATGTACCATAGCATGTAATCCTCAAAGTCATGTCAAGGATGTATGGGACGACTTGAGGATGTATGGGTGACAGCTTGCAGTGCATTGTTCGCCACGATCTACCAATGCACTCTTGTGTTCTTGGATTAGAACGCGGCTCACACAATGCTTCCATTGAGTAAACAAAAGCCTCCCAAGGGTTCCCCGCCCCCCGAATCAATCGGATTCATCGCCATTATGTTGCAGTAAGTGTTAAACATCTTATAAAGTCAAAACATTAACAAGAGTTATTGATACTTTAATTTTTCTCTCGTAATTTTCCTTCAATTTTTGTATAGTTGAAATGTACGGCAAGTTGTCCAATGCCGCCCATTCTTCAATACTGATATGTGGGTCACGACCAAAGCGTTGAATAATTGGGCAAGATATACGAACCGCAAATTCAAATGTTTAGAGACCTTCGTGAACAATATGGCCGCCGTGCACCTTAAACATTCATATAAAGTAAGTTTTTTTAATTAAAAAGTCGCGATATTTCAATAATAAGTAATTCTCCTCCGATCGAAAAAAACTAATAATAATTAATACTAATTAATAATTAATTATTATTACTCATTAAATATGATTACTAATTATGATTAATTACTAAATAATTATAGTTAATACTAATTAAAACTACTAAACAAGCTTACTATTAATAATAATTAATACTAACTATTAATAATAATTAATATTAATTAATAATTAATTTATTTATTACTAATTAAAAAAGAAGCGGCAACAGTTGCTTTTTCATTCTTCTTGCTAATTTAAACTAGATTTTTCTACTTTGATCCATGGGCAAAAGTAAACATGAAGAAGAAGCGGCAGCAACCTTGCATCAAGTAGTGTAATGATTGGCTACAATTAATTGTAAGTAGTGATTGATAATGATTGGTTAATAATTATAATGATTGATTATAATTAATTGAATTAGGGGTGTATTTAATTTGGGGTTTTCTGAATCTAAAATGTGTAATTAACTTGCACAGTATGACTTTTTATCAAATGAGTAATGATTATGAAAATTATCGTGAATATGTTGGTTCTCCAATCTCAATAGAACGGACAATGATCGGTTTACACTAGTGTCATTTGACACTAGTGATGTGACAATATTTTTTAAATGTTAAGAAAAAAAAGGATAATAATTATTAAGGTAATTAATTAGTTATGGGAATTCACGTTTACTCATTTTTTTCATGTTTGTCTCTCTCTCTCTCTCTCTCCCCTTGTTAAGGTGATTTATTTCTCCAGATTTTTTCTCTCTCCTTCTCAACTCTATATTTTACTTCTTTCATCATCGATCAAAGCTCCATATTATTAGGAGTATTAGAATTCGTTGATTAATTATTTTGTTGCCATTAACGGACCTTCAAGATGTGCTTACCGGGTACCTCTTATTGTCATTAACGGACCTTCAAGATCTGCTAACCGGGTACCTCTTATTGGTAAGTTAAGAAGATTGATACAGAAAATACAATTCTTGCTGATTTGGTTCATGTATTAGTCGTATTAATACAGAAAATACACTTCACGCATTGATATAAGAACACTTCTTGTTGATCTTGACAATAGTATTTAAAGTAATCTTCCATCGAAGCTTGAAGGTGAACTCGCATAAAATGATGAGGAATGAGAACTGAAGAGTTAGACTGGTAACTAAAAAATCAAGCAAAACTTAATGTTGCATTTATGACTTTACATTTTCAAGATTAGATTTAAAAAAAACACTTCTAGAGAAATTGAATACCATGTGCATGGTAACTGAAGAGTAAGTCCTCCTTCCTTCCAACGACCCTAGAAGAAACCAAGGGCTATCGTTGTGAAGGAGCTTCATCCGAGTTTGCTGAACGAGGTAAGTATCACAATAATACGTCTTCAAGATGAGTGACTCAATGAGCATTGATCTTAATATTAGTGCAGTCGACGTACAAGAACAAAGTAATTAACATCGATCGAAATTTTTTTTTTGTCAAGATTAACCTTTTTTGGGTAGAAATCGAAGAGTTTAACTTACCCATTCGTGTTATGTTTGAATATGAAGGAAACATAATGCGTGAATTGTTCGGCGATAGTCCACCATGTTCTCCGAATGTCAGAGAACATGAAAATCTGGATGAGAACGAGCTAGATTACGAAGATTACGGAAATTGTTGTAATAACCGAAAATTTAAACTCCGTTTAGAACCGGATCAAACCGGACTCCGATCCGCCAACCTGATGTAAAATCCGGAATTTTTATTCCGTCTATTTCCGTTATAAATTAGATCTCGATCAGTTGATCCATATCCGTCTACTTAGTTAGACACATTATTATAAAATTTATCATTTTATGTAGATTTCCTTCACATAAAATGATGGAATCCTTTAAAAGTTTATCATTTTATGTAGCTTCCCCTTCACATAAAATGATAGGATCTTCATAAAATTTATCTTTTTAGGTAGCTTACCTTCACATAAAATAATAAGTTTAGCTCTAATTTAGAATATGACAAGGTCCGGACAAGTCTGTGACGAAGCTGTGACAAGGTCCAGACAAGTCTGTGACGAAGCTGTGACAAAGCCAGACAAGGCCGTGACGAAGCTGTGACAAGGCCAGACAAGGCTGTGACGAGTCTGTGACAAGCCCAGACAAGGCTGTGACGAGTCTGTGACAAGCCCAGACAAGCTGTTGACAGCCCAGTCCGCCTGCTTCAGCCAGCCCCTGCGCAGCCCAGTCCGCCTGCTTCAGCCAGCCCCTGCTCAGCCCAGCTGCAATTGTCCGCCAGCCCTGCGCAGCCCAGCAAAGCAGAAGCTGAAAAGTGTCCGCCCAGCCCCTACGCAGCCCAACAGCCAGCTGCTTGTCCGCTCCAGCATTCGCAGCCCAGCTGCTTGTCGCAGCCCAGCGTCACAGCCCGGAACGCGCCAGCCTGCAAATGTCTACCTTCCTTGCTGAGGGTTGATACGTAACAGCCAAATCTGGCAGTTTTCCTTTCCACATAAATGCCGATTTAATAGGGGAAGGAGATCTCGTAACTGCCTAAATTAAACTACGCCAGTGCATCATCCGATCTTCTGCCATATACGCCGCTCACGTTCAGTCTGCATCCCTCCCTTCTACACGCACGTCCCAGCTTCACCCATTCTGCGTCCTTGCCTACTGCACACGTTCCGGCTGAGCAAAGTGAAGACTCGACCCATTTCCGTCCAATTCCGTCCAATTTCGTCCATTCGGTAAGAGCTTATCTACCTCCCTGTATTCATCTTCTTCTTGTACCCTCCTCAAAGACTCACGTGATTTTCTGCTGTGCCGGACAACGCCATTTCGGCCACTCCATGACAGCAGTGGGCTGGAAGGAGTTCGTCCTGTCACTGCAGTGGTAGAACCGAGCCAAACCCGACTGTCCTCCTTCTGGATCGTCACACAAAGGAGCCAGAAGAGCATCCGGAACCACACTAACGACGCCTCAGCCAGTAGAGGTGAGTCACAGTTTCTGCATTCCAATTCCTTACCCCTAGAAGTAATATATAACCTTATGTACATACACTATTTACGTAATGCTAGAATGACGAACTGCTGTAGTCGAGTTTGAGCTTAGGCTAGGTTGACCTTAGTAGCTGCTGAGCATATAGATCTAAGGAGAGGAATAATAGACTGCTGCATTTTATGAACAAAGGAAAGTTAGTAGCTGCTGTAAATTCGTTTTACTCCCTTCAGCGTGCAGATTACGAACAGCCATCTTGTCGATCAATTATAAAACGTTTGGATAAAGATCCACCGTTGAATTTTTGATATGTTGTAGACAGATATATGTAGTTTAGCATATTAAAATTTGGGAAGAAATGAACGGTCGGATTGAAAGTTAAGAGCTCCCGAAGTTAGGTAGTTGAGCAGTTTTATTTAACTTAAAAATTTGACTAAGTATAAGAAAGTAGAGTGAGGAACCGACTTTGGGAATTATTATAAAAACATCGGCTAAACAGTTTGGAGAAATTCTTTCTTCTAAGGCTAGATAGAACCTCATAGATGATCTAGATATTTAATTCGGAAATTTTGTAAGCTGTTAAGAATTTTATATTTAAAGCCGAAGTTAAACCTTTTTCGGTTCTTCCGGAAAATAGAAACATAGGAAGAATGTCAGTTTCGCACCTAATAAAATTCTAAGAGTTAGGATATATTTTAGAACTTCAAATAGGAGTTTGGACATGAATTTTAGGGTTTTCGAGAAAATCGGAACCAAGGGGTAAAATGGTCATTTTACCCTAAAACTAATAATGTAACTAGTACGTCTTAATACTTATTTGATCTTAGAAGTTTCAGACTTCTATCTACGTGAAAGTGTGCTAATACACTTATCGCCTTTAACAGGCAACTGAGTGGGTACAGTTACAGAGCAAGTGGTTAGTAAAGAGTTGAGCGTTATAACAGGTAAGTCCTTTGGGCTTACTTAGCTGACTGCTAAATATGAGTATAAATGATGATGGTGGTGTGTGATTGACATGTTAGAGAGATAGGTTGTGATATATAAATACCGACCTGTATTTTTGGCCTAAGAGTAACGGGCGGTGGCATTCCGCTCAGTAGCTCGCAGGGAGCTGGGGGTTTCTTTCGGGACTAGTCCACACATGGTTTGTAGTGATGCTACCAAAGGAAGTCAGCTATACCTACACCAGTTGGATAAGGAACGGAGGCGAGAACTAATAATAGTTCTCGTGCCACAACTTAAATTGAATAATGTGAATCACTTAAATAACAGATAATAATTGGTTGAGTGCCAGCATGATGTTTGTTTATTTTTGTTTCTGCTTGTGTTTGTGCTGTTATCATTTTGCTTATATTTGGTTAGTTAGCTAACGGTTGATATGTTGTTTAGATTTGACACAGGTTAGAGCAGATGCCGAGTGATCCAGATGGTAGTGGTCAGCCGGGGTGTCGTACTTTAGGACGTTTTGCAGTTTTTGCATTTGTGGGTTTTCAGTTGAACATCGTTTCCTTTCGTACTTTGATATATTACTTTTCCGGCTGTAGTTGATCTGGTCACATCCATGCATTGATAAAAACTATTTTATGATTTTTAGTTTTTCCTTATCTGTGCCTTGTTGTAAGATCATGTTAAGTTGTTGTCAAACTAAGGTCGGGACCCACTGTGCGGTCCTAACCAGTAACTCCCTAAGTTGTAAAATTTGGGGTGTTACAACATGGTATCAGAGCCAGGTTGGCAACAATGGCACTTGAATCTTCTAAAAAGGTCGTATAAGTAAATAAACAGAACCCGAAAGGGGTCTGAGTTTTCCAACGAAAATTTTTGGTTTTAAAATGCATACAGAGTCGGGTTGGGATAGAAAGTACGGACGACCACCACTACCTCTGCGGATCTCGGTAATCTTAGAATAATTATGGACTTGTACTGTTATGATAGATTAGCTAGTTTATAACTATAGTTATTACTATTCGTGCAGATGGCACGTACTAGGGCTGCACAAGTGACTGGCCGAGGTAGGGGTCGTCCCCCCCTTCCCCTAGTCAGACAGGATCGAGCTGATAGCACCCCTACTGTTAGAGGGCGTGGTCGTGTGGGTAGACCTCCACTAGGGAGAGGTCGAGGACGAGTCCCTCGAGATGACCCACCTGCAGCAAGCGTACCAGAGGTTGCTGTAGAGGAAGTAGCTGAGAGTGTAGGCCCCGAGGTCAGGCCTGTGACCGCCGCTAGGTCTGGAGCGCAGGGAGCTCGTTCTACTGAGTCGGGACGTGTCTCTATTGGAGCATCGGAGTATAGAGAGTTCAGAGCCTATGTTGAGCGCAGAGAGGAAGCTGCCAGAGTGGAGAGGCTTACTCAGGTACCACCAGTAGTGCCGGCTAGGTCAGCTCAGGTGACACAGGGAGTGTCTCAGGTGCCGGCTGTATCTGAGAGGAGGGCTGATGTTGATAGAGCACCTACTGGGGTCAGAGCACCGAGACCGGATGAGTGGTTGAAGGCTTTCAACTCTCAGAAGGTCCCCTCATTCAGCGGGGAGATAGGGTTAGAGGTGGAGCACTGGATAGGGAAGATTGAGACTGCTTTGGAGGCAATACGTTGCCCCGTGGACCGACAGGTGGATTTGATACAGACCTGCTTCACAGATGATGCTCATTCATGGTGGCGTACTATTCGTGGCCGAGTCACCAGCTGGGAGCAGATGAAGACCATTGTTAGAGACAGGTACTGCCCAGTTTCGCTGAGGAGGGAGAGATTCCAGGATTTCATTGAGGCGGGATTCGAGGATATCCCGATTGCTGCAGCCATAAAGAAGTTTCAGAAGGAGTTGACTTTGCTTGGACCGTCTGCACCTCCAGAAGAGCAGCATGTTTATCTTTTCTCCAGGAGGTTGAGAGAGAGTACCCGATCCTACCTGGCTGGATTCCGCTGTGAGACCTTGTCTGATTATCAGGATAGGGCCTCTGCTTATGAGAGAGATAGACCAGCTTCTAGGAAAGCAGCACAGTCTAGTGGGCCGGATAAGCGGCAGAGGACAGGACATGCGGGTAGCAGTGGGGCAGTAGCAGGCTATAGTAGAGGACAGACTCAGGGGAGGTCTAGCTACCACTCTACAGTTCGGACACCCAGTGGAGATCGACAGTGCTTTAACTGTGGTGGCCGTGATCACATTAAGCCGGACTGCCCGAAACCACTGGTCACTTGCTTTACTTGTGGGAAGCCGGGACACAGGGCTACTTTCTGCCGTCAGGGCAAGGCTTCTTCTCAGCAGGGATCTTCTCCTGCAGGTGCTGAGAAGAGTGTACAGAGACCCCCTCAGTACCGAGCTCCGAGTCAGCAGCAGCAACAGTACCGGGCTCCAGGACATCCTGCTTCATACAGTACTGCACAGGGATCAGGTCGTGGCAGAGGACGTAGTAGTACCACTGACACCAGAGAAGGACCATCGAGAGTGTTTGAGCTGAGGAACACTGAGCAGCCTGCAGCACCTGCGACCACAGGTACTATTTGGATCCATGACTTACCTGTGCGCGTTTTATTTGATACGGGTGCCACGCACTCCTTTATATCAGATGCATGTGTAGATAGGCTGTCCTTAGCTACATTAGAGGGTGTACCTTTTGTGGTTGGGTTACCAGATGGGGGTAAGGTGAGAGGATCTCGAGAGATTTTTGACTGCCCTATTCACTTGGGAGGCCGGATTTGGTTAGTAAATTTTCTAGTCATGCCCCTAGCACATGAGGACGTGATATTAGGGATAGATTGGATGACTAGACATGGAGCCGTCTTGGATATTGGTAGGAGGACTGTGACTGTTGCCACAGAGGAGGGCCACAGAGTTATATTCCGAGGTTGGGACCTCGGAAAGTCCGGCTCAGTCATCAGTGCAGTGAGGGCAGCCAGATTGATAGCACAGGGTTGCGAGGCCTTCTGGTGTTATGCCATGAAGGAGCGCAAGAGCCTGACAGTAGAGGAGATACCAGTCGCATGCGAGTTTGCAGAGGTCTTCAGGGACGACTTACCAGGGCTACCCCCACAGAGGAGTGTGGATTTTAGCATCGAGTTAGAGCCGGGCACGAGACCGATCTCGAAGGCCCCGTACCGCATGGCCCCGATAGAGCTGCTTGAGCTGAAGAAGCAGTTAGAGGAGTTAGCAGAGAAGGGCTTCATACGCCCTAGTGTTTCTCCCTGGGGCGCACCAGTGCTGTTTGTGAGGAAGAAGGATGGATCGATGAGACTGTGTATCGACTACAGAGAGTTGAACAAGGTCACCATCAAGAATAAGTATCCATTGCCTCGCATAGATGATCTGCTGGACCAGCTGCATGGAGCGTCAGTGTTCTCGAGGATAGATTTGAGATCGGGTTATCACCAGCTGAGGGTGAGAGATCAGGACATACCTAAGACGGCATTCCGGACTAGGTATGGTCATTATGAGTTTGTAGTGATGCCATTCGGGCTCACTAATGCGCCAGCAGTATTTATGGAGTTGATGAATGGGATTTTCATCGACTTCTTAGACCAGTTTGTAGTGGTCTTCATCGACGACATTCTAGTTTACTCTAGAAGTCGAGAGGAGCATGCTGGACACTTGAGGACCGTGCTGCAGATTCTACAGGATAGTCAGCTATATGCTAAGCTATCCAAGTGTGAGTTCTGGATGTCCGAGGTGGCATTCCTTGGCCATGTAGTGACTGCTGAGGGGATTAAGGTCGACCCGGCGAAGATTGAGTCAGTGTCTTCTTGGCAACCTCCGAAGAACGTGAAGGAGGTTCGCAGTTTCCTTGGATTGGCAGGGTATTACCGTCGGTTTGTGGAAGGGTTCTCCCTGATCGCCCGACCCCTTACTTCCCTCCTAAGGAAGACTACTCGATTCGTCTGGTCTGAGCCGTGTCAGCAGAGTTTTGATGAGCTGAAGAGGAGATTGACGTCTACTCCGATCTTAGCACAGCCTGAGGGTACAGAGGACTTCGTAGTGTACAGTGATGCATCCAAGCTGGGCTTGGGGTGTGTCTTGATGCAGAGGGGTAAGGTTATAGCATATGCGTCTCGACAGCTGAAGACGTATGAAGAGAACTACCCCACTCATGACCTGGAGTTAGCAGCAGTAGTGCACGCTCTTAAGATCTGGCGTCATTATCTCTATGGAGCGACCTGTCAGATCTTCACAGACCATAAGAGTCTGAAGTACATATTCACTCAGCGGGAGTTTAATAACCGCCAGAGGCGGTGGCTAGAGTTGATCAAGGATTTTGACCTTGAGATTCTTTACCACCCCGGAAAGGCGAATGTAGTTGCCGACGCTTTGAGTCGGAAGACGCCTCAGGAGAAGGCGATAGCTCGGTTGACAGTACAGCCACAGCTACAGAGAGACTTAGCTTGGTTAGAGATAGAGATCCAGTTCCCCGATACAGCTCATCAGTTAGCCACCATAGAGGTACTCCCTGACCTGTTGGGTGAGATCCGACAGAAGCAGGAGACCTGCCCGATGTTGACCCGGATCCGAGACCGGATGTCACGAGATGAGGCACCTCAGTTCACTATTGGTGCCGATGGAGTGATGAGACGACAGGACCGTGTTTGTGTGCCATCAGACCGTGAGCTGAGGCAGAGGATACTAGGTGAGGCTCATACTACCCCTTACTCCGTACATCCAGGAGCGAGTAAGATGTATAGGGACTTGAGACGTTCCTTCTGGTGGGGTGGGTTGAAGCCTGATGTGGCCCGATATGTAGCCCAGTGTGCGACCTGTCAGCAGGTCAAGATTGAGCATCGTAGATCCGGAGGAGAGCTACACCCACTTCCAGTACCACATTGGAAGTGGGAAGACATTTCTATGGATTTCGTCACTGGATTGAGGCTCAGCAGAGGTTTTGATGCCATTTGGGTGGTAGTAGACCGTCTGACGAAGACCGCACGTTTCATTCCGATTAAGGAAACGTGGCCGGTAAGTCGTCTAGCAGAGGAGTTCACCAGGCATATTGTGAGACTCCATGGAGTACCGAGGACTATCGTCTCCGACAGAGATGGACGTTTTACCTCGAGGTTCTGCAGCAGGTACATACGGCTCTGGGTACGAGTCTTCACTTTACCACTGCCTACCACCCACAGACAGACGGTCAGTCAGAGAGGACCATCCAGACCCTAGAGGACATGTTGCGGGCATGTGTGCTAGATTGGGGACAGGTATGGCCAGATCACCTCCCACTAGTAGAGTTTTCCTATAATAACAGCTGGCATGCGTCTATTGGGATGGCACCTTATGAGGCTTTGTACGGGCGGAGATGCCGTACACCGATATGTTGGGATGAGCCTAGCAAGGCTGATGGAGTTGTACCAGATCAGATACAGGACGACATCGCCCGGATTGCCTTAGTCCGGGAAAGGATGTTAGCAGCTCAGAGTCGTCAGAAGTCCTACGCCGACAAAAGGCGTCGACCTTTAGAGTTTAGAGTAGGTGCACAGGTGTGGTTGAGAGTGTCACCTACGAGAGGAGTTAGACGTTTCGGCATTAAGGGGAAGCTGAGTCCCCGGTATGTCGGCCCATTTGAGATCGTAGAGAGAGTCGGAGAGGTTGCCTACCGACTAGCACTGCCACCGAGACTAGAGGGAGTACACCCAGTTTTTCATGTATCTCAGCTGCGAGAGTACATACCGGACCCTAGACACATCATCAGTCATGAGGATTTGATAGTTGAGCCAGACCACACTTTTGTGGAGTATCCAGTAGCCGTCCTAGAGCGTAGCGTTAGGCGCCTGCGTTCTAAGGAGATACCGATGCTGAGGATTCAGTGGTCTAGACGAGGAGTTGATGAGGCTACCTGGGAGACAGAGGAGAGCATTAGACGTAATTACCCTGAGTTCTGTGCGGAGCTAGCCGCTACCTCAGTACCGACGGGTTAGTACTAAGACGAGACTTTATATGATTTCTGTGATTATATGTTTAAATGATTGTTTATGTCTATGTGCTTGATGACGTGAGTAGTTGCTTGCTAGAATATATTTCTCGAGGGGAAATGTATGGGGTAGATACCTTATCCTAAGTTTCGGGACGAAACTTATTTTAAGGGGGTACTGATGTAAAATCCGGAATTTTTATTCCGTCTATTTCCGTTATAAATTAGATCTCGATCAGTTGATCCATATCCGTCTACTTAGTTAGACACATTATTATAAAATTTATCATTTTATGTAGATTTCCTTCACATAAAATGATGGAATCCTTTAAAAGTTTATCATTTTATGTAGCTTCCCCTTCACATAAAATGATAGGATCTTCATAAAATTTATCTTTTTAGGTAGCTTACCTTCACATAAAATAATAAGTTTAGCTCTAATTTAGAATATGACAAGGTCCGGACAAGTCTGTGACGAAGCTGTGACAAGGTCCAGACAAGTCTGTGACGAAGCTGTGACAAGGCCAGACAAGGCCGTGACGAAGCTGTGACAAGGCCAGACAAGGCTGTGACGAGTCTGTGACAAGCCCAGACAAGGCTGTGACGAGTCTCTGACAAGCCCAGACAAGCTGTTGACAGCCCAGTCCGCCTGCTTCAGCCAGCCCCTGCGCAGCCCAGTCCGCCTGCTTCAGCCAGCCCCTGCTCAGCCCAGCTGCAATTGTCTGCCAGCCCTGCGCAGCCCAGCAAAGCAGAAGCTGAAAAGTGTCCGCCCAGCCCCTACGCAGCCCAACAGCCAGCTGCTTGTCCGCTCCAGCATTCGCAGCCCAGCTGCTTGTCGCAGCCCAGCGTCACAGCCCGGAACGCGCCAGCCTGCAGATGTCTACCTTCCTTGCTGAGGGTTGATACGTAACAGCCAAATCTGGCAGTTTTCCTTTCCACATAAATGCCGATTTAATAGGGGAAGGAGATCTCGTAACTGCCTAAATTAAACTACGCCAGTGCATCATCCGATCTTCTGCCATATACGCCGCTCACGTTCAGTCTGCATCCCTCCCTTCTACACGCACGTCCCAGCTTCACCCATTCTGCGTCCTTGCCTACTGCACACGTTCCGGCTGAGCAAAGTGAAGACTCGACCCATTTCCGTCCAATTCCGTCCAATTCCGTCCAATTTCGTCCATTCGGTAAGAGCTTATCTACCTCCCTGTATTCATCTTCTTCTTGTACCCTCCTCAAAGACTCACGTGATTTTCTGCTGTGCCGGACAACGCCATTTCGGCCACTCCATGACAGCAGTGGGCTGGAAGGAGTTCGTCCTGTCACTGCAGTGGTAGAACCGAGCCAAACCCGACTGTCCTCCTTCTGGATCGTCACACAAAGGAGCCAGAAGAGCATCCGGAACCACACTAACGACGCCTCAGCCAGTAGAGGTGAGTCACAGTTTCTGCATTCCAATTCCTTACCCCTAGAAGTAATATATAACCTTATGTACATACACTATTTACGTAATGCTAGAATGACGAACTGCTGTAGTCGAGTTTGAGCTTAGGCTAGGTTGACCTTAGTAGCTGCTGAGCATATAGATCTAAGGAGAGGAATAATAGACTGCTGCATTTTATGAACAAAGGAAAGTTAGTAGCTGCTGTAAATTCGTTTTACTCCCTTCAGCGTGCAGATTACGAACAGCCATCTTGTCGATCAATTATAAAACGTTTGGATAAAGATCCACCGTTGAATTTTTGATATGTTGTAGACAGATATATGTAGTTTAGCATATTAAAATTTGGGAAGAAATGAACGGTCGGATTGAAAGTTAAGAGCTCCCGAAGTTAGGTAGTTGAGCAGTTTTATTTAACTTAAAAATTTGACTAAGTATAAGAAAGTAGAGTGAGGAACCGACTTTGGGAATTATTATAAAAACATCGGCTAAACAGTTTGGAGAAATTCTTTCTTCTAAGGCTAGATAGAACCTCATAGATGATCTAGATATTTAATTCGGAAATTTTGTAAGCTGTTAAGAATTTTATATTTAAAGCCGAAGTTAAACCTTTTTCGGTTCTTCCGGAAAATAGAAACATAGGAAGAATGTCAGTTTCGCACCTAATAAAATTCTAAGAGTTAGGATATATTTTAGAACTTCAAATAGGAGTTTGGACATGAATTTTAGGGTTTTCGAGAAAATCGGAACCAAGGGGTAAAATGGTCATTTTACCCTAAAACTAATAATGTAACTAGTACGTCTTAATACTTATTTGATCTTAGAAGTTTCAGACTTCTATCTACGTGAAAGTGTGCTAATACACTTATCGCCTTTAACAGGCAACTGAGTGGGTACAGTTACAGAGCAAGTGGTTAGTAAAGAGTTGAGCGTTATAACAGGTAAGTCCTTTGGGCTTACTTAGCTGACTGCTAAATATGAGTATAAATGATGATGGTGGTGTGTGATTGACATGTTAGAGAGATAGGTTGTGATATATAAATACCGACCTGTATTTTTGGCCTAAGAGTAACGGGCGGTGGCATTCCGCTCAGTAGCTCGCAGGGCGCTGGGGGTTTCTTTCGGGACTAGTCCACACATGGTTTGTAGTGATGCTACCAAAGGAAGTCAGCTATACCTACACCAGTTGGATAAGGAAAGGAGGCGAGAACTAATAATAGTTCTCGTGCCACAACTTAAATTGAATAATGTGAATCACTTAAATAACAGATAATAATTGGTTGAGTGCCAGCATGATGTTTGTTTATTTTTGTTTCTGCTTGTGTTTGTGCTGTTATCATTTTGCTTATATTTGGTTAGTTAGCTAACGGTTGATATGTTGTTTAGATTTGACACAGGTTAGAGCAGTTGCCGAGTGATCCAGATGGTAGTGGTCAGCCGGGGTGTCGTACTTTAGGACGTTTTGCAGTTTTTGCATTTGTGGGTTTTCAGTTGAACATCGTTTCCTTTCGTACTTTGATATATTACTTTTCCGGCTGTAGTTGATCTGGTCACATCCATGCATTGATAAAAACTATTTTATGATTTTTAGTTTTTCCTTATCTATGCCTTGTTGTAAGATCATGTTAAGTTGTTGTCAAACTAAGGTCGGGACCCACTGTGCGGTCCTAACCAGTAACTCCCTAAGTTGTAAAATTTGGGGTGTTACACCTAAATCTTGTTAAATAAAATAACACGATATTAAATTCTATCATTTTATGTGACCTCGATTCACATAAAATGATAACTTATATAATTCAGTAAATAATTCCGTAATTAATTCCGTACCTATAACGGTTCCGGGCGAATAAGAAGTATTCTTTCAACCCTTGTATTAATTGAAGAGCAGGCCCAGGCCCAATAGCCAATCCAATTCTCATTTCAGCCCAGCCGTACTCTAGCTAATTTAACTAATTACTTAACCCTAATTAACGCTAATCTAGTCAGATTAACTAAAACTAATCGATAACCTAAACCCCTCTTTACCTATCCTGTGAGACGTACTGCCGCCTACCTCTTCGACCCTGCGCAACAATCCACCAGTTCCGAACCAAGCAGCCACACCGCAACCCCGAGTCATGTCCGTCGACTCCTTCAGCAGCCAGCACTCACCAGCAACCAGCAACCGACGCACACGGTGAGCATCTGACGGTGAGCATCTAACTGGGACCGCACCCACCAACAACTAGTAACCGACGCCGGGACCGCACCCACCAGCACTCTTCGATTTTCGTCTTCGACCCAGGCCACAACGCATCTGACTGGGTTCCTTCCGGCGGTTCTGTCGACCACCAGGTGAGCCACCATCTTTGCGTACCTTCTTCCTTCCTCTCTGTCCTCGATTATCACCAGCCGGAAGCCTGACCGTGGTTTCACACAGCAGCAAAGCGGAAACGCCTGTGGGTGCTGCAGTGGTGCGGATTGACACAACAACGAGGGCCCTCATCCGCTGCTGTAGGTGAGTCGTCCACCTCTTCCCCCTCTGCTTCCCTTCGGTTTTCCTGCGCTAACTGTAAGGTGGGTCTTTTCCGGGTCCTGCAGTCGCCAGCCAAGAAGGGAATGCAACGGTGGGAGTGCAAGCCAGCCCTTTACTACGACCATGGTGTAAGTCGGGTCTCAGCCTGTGGGTGAGCCTTCTCTGTAACCTCCTGTTAGTATAGTAGTAATGCAGAGGAGATTAAATTATGTTTCTAAATCATAACCAGTAGGACTTATTTAGCTTCAAAAGTTAGTGGTACAAGATGTGAAATTAGGGTAGAAGTGTGTGTAGCTGTCACTTTGGTTTGAACCTAGGATGTGTGGGAATGGTTTTAAATTGTTAAGAATAACTAAGAGTGAGTTTTGAACCCAAAGATTCCATGAACTGCTTGCCTAGTTTTTTTTATCTAGTGCTCATAAACTGTCGAGTTGGAGAATAAATTTCGATACCTTAGAATGAACATCCTGTAGATTGAAATACGTAGTTTACTGTGTTAAAATTTGAGAGAAAGTTAACGGTCGGGTTGGGATTTACGAGGTCCTAAAGTAGGACAGTTGGGCTGTTTTTACAGCATAGGAAAATTGACCAAGTATGAGAAACTTCAGCTTTTATCTCAACTTTGGAGATTTTTGAGAGAGTTGTGGTTAAGTATTTTTGTGAGATCTTTACCCCTATGTTTAGTATGTATATCATATAGGAGTTAGGATTTTATCTCGGGATTTTATCTCCTTATCCAAGCCGTGTAGATTAACCTAAAGTCGGACCTTAACATTTTTTTTGTACCAACTAAGAATTTTGGGTAACTCTCATAATCCTTACCAAACTTTTCAAGGAGAACTAAAATATGGACATAGGTTCTAAAAGAGAATATTAGAACTAAATGATAGACTTTTGGAAATTTTCGGGACCAGGGGTAAAATAGTCTTTTTACCTTAAGAGAGCCTTTTTTCCGTAATCTCTCTTCATGATATTGTACATCTTAGAAGTTTATAACTTCTAAGAGTTTAGGGATGTGATTTTGATCCACGTGCCTTGTGTAACAGGCGTTTGATTTTCTATGGTTGCGGACCGAGTTGAGAAATTGAGAGTTGTGAATTGATTCAGGTAAGTCCTTGCGACTTACTTAGCTGGTTTCTGGATATTGGTTGAGTGATAATAGTGGTGTGTGTACCATGTGTGTTATAATAACAACTTGTTAGGACGACCGTTGTTGTTATGTGTTAAGGCCCAAGTGTATATATAACGGGCCGTGACATCACTGCCCAGCTCTGCCAGGAGACTGGGAGGTTCTCTATACCCATACCATACAGGTACACGGTGAGATGCATCGGATCCACTCCTGATGGGTACATGGGGGCGGATGCGAGGTTTGGGAATCCCTCGTGTCACAAAATAAGTATCATTAGAGTGAATGACTTAAATGAAGATAATAAATGGATTGTTTGAAAGCATGATGAGTGTTTATTATTTTTTATGTGTGTGTGTTATTATTATTCTCCTAATGTTTAGATAACTAGCTAATGGTTGGTTTGTTGTGTTTTTAGATTTACTGCAGGCTAGAACAGCAGCTGAGTGATTCGGAAGTAGTGGTCAGCCGGGTCTCCGTACTCTTTAGAGTGGGGGTTTGGGTTGTTGCTTTGTTGTCTTTCCCTTTTGTTAAAACGGCTAGTCTTTTCCGTTGTTTAAGTACGATAGACTGTTAGACTTTGTTACCTTCATCCTTTTACAAATACATTTTATGAATTTCGATTTTTTCTTAATTGTGTCTTGTTGTAAGATCCTAGTAATATTGTTGTCAAAATGAGGTCGGGACCCATTGTGAGGTCCTAACCAATAATACTCCGAGTTCTGAAAATTCGGGGTGTTACAATTGTTTAGGGAATGAAGGTGAAGTTGATGAGGATGAAGATTTAAATCTACACGTGGGGATGACATTTGCAAACTCATATGAGTTGATAGGACATTGTCATTTGTATGCTCAGAAAAATGGATTTTCTATAAGGATCCGAAATTCTACAATGAACAAAGAGGATGGGAATAAGGAGAATGAAGGGAATGTGTTGCTGAGCGGAAAAGACAAGTACAAGGCGTTGAGGCTGATTTGTTCTAAAGGGGGGAAATTTGATACAAGATCGAGAAATCCAAGACTTGGACCAACCTCATGTAGCACCGGATGTCAGTTCCATGTCAATGCCTCTGTCTAATTCAATATTTACTTAATTCTACTACAGTAAGAGGTCTTTATACATTATGATATATTTGGTCCGTTACACTTACATAAGTCGATAAATCTAGATTCTCCGAAACAAGAGTTCCGAGTAACGGTGTTCAAGTATATGGATCTTATGAACCATCATCCTTGTGAATTCACTTGATCTAATTCAATATTTACTTAATCCTACTACAATAAGAGGTCTTTATACATTATGGTAATATTTGGTCCGTTACACTTACATAAGTCGATAAACTTAGACTCTCCGAAATAAGAGTTCCGAGTAACGGTGTTCAAGTATATCGATCTTATCAACCATCGTCGTTGTGAATTCACTTGATCTAATTCAAAATTTACTTAATTCTACTACAATAAGAGGTCTTTATACATCATGGTAATATTTGGTCCGTTACACTTACATAAGTCGATAAACCTATATTCTCCGAAACTAGAGTTCCAAGTAACGGTGTTCAAGTAATATCGATCATATGGTAATATTATGTAATTTATACTTATGTGATCATATCATCAACTTAATAAATTTTATATTTATACTTGTTATAATTTTATTCTTTCATAAACCGGCTATAATAAAATAACATTATATATGATAAAAAACTTAGTAGTACTTTATATCATTATAATTTTTGCATTTATTTAATTATTACGTAAACATTTATGTATCCTTAATTCTAATTCTTAAACATTTTTAAATAAATTTGTATCCTTCACGTAATCCTAAATTGAAATAATTTTAAATCTCAACACAATACTTAATTGAACCATCATCCTTGAAATCTCAACGTAATACTAAATTTTTTAAATAAATTTGTATCCGAAAACATAATTTGGTGAGTAGGGAGGTAAACCGAGATTCTGAAATGATTTTTAAAAGTGAGTTCCAAAGTATGCATGGTCGCTTCGAGCTTCTCTAGATTACCTGCTACTGGCTATCATTACACCAACCCTAACCACGCCTTCTCACCTTCTTCCTCCAATACATTCATTCACGTACATAATATAAAGAAAAGATTCAACATTCTTATACACAAGCATTCGAGCTTTCTTATTCTGAATCATTCAAGCACTATTACACAAAAACCATCAATCCCCTCAAAATGTCGAGAACAACCAAAACCACACCTTCTTTCTCCAAGAAATCTGTAACCCTAATCACTGAATCCGTAATGCATATCTACACAGATAGTATTACCGCAAAAATACAACAGTCTGGAGTATCAAGTCTTGGTGACCATCGAAAGAATGATCAAAGCCGGTTTAGGACCGTCTTTCAAAGCTATTGTTGCATCGGACACTCCGATGGTTGGTTTGTTGTGGATGTACGAAAGGGAAGCCCTACAATGCTATGATGATACCACACCTTCTTTAAAGCCTTTCATGAAGAGAAAGTTAAAACTTGACCGCACACCAACTTCGAGTTCTAAGAGGATCAAAATTGAATCTGAGGACACACCAACATCAGTTGACAAAACAGTCATACAAAAGGGAGAGCCCAAACCAACTTCAGCTTCAAAGAAACAGAAATCGGCACACGTTGATCAGACAAATATCATCAACTTAGACGACAAGAACGAGGAGTAAGTGGGGATTGTGGATAGTGTTGTTTTTTTCTCTTTTTTTTTGTTATTTTGTACGATATGACCTTTGGATCTTTCTTGAGGCATTTCAATTTTGGCGGTCGGGTATCAACTATGCAAGCAAACTGAATGTTACACTTCAGTATATGAATTTAAATTTTGGGTATCAACTATGCAAGCAAATTAAATGTAACACTTCATATCGATATATATTTTAATGATCATGAAATGTTATGTAAATAGACATGGTCATACTCTAAATTTGAACAAGGTTTTTCCGTGATTTTAGAGGTTTGCTCCATGATTTATGAATCAACAATCGAATCGGATTTTATGTCTATTACTGTGTTAATTACCTTGTCCTTGTACGTAGACTGCATCAATATTAAAATCAATGCTCATTGAGTCGCTCATCTTGAAGACTTATTATTGTGTTAATTACCTTGTTCAACAAACTCGGATAAAGCTCCTTCACAACGTATAGCCCTTGATTTCTCCTAGTGTCGTTAGAAGGAAGGAGGACTAGCTCTTCAGTTACTGTAACATCCGGAATTTTTATTCCGGGTGTTGAGAGGTTTATCGACTTCTTGCAGGCGCGACTCAGTCTTCCCGCAAGCACGAAGTGCTGAGTGTCGGGTTTTGTTTCCAAAATCTCGTTCCGACCTCTCGTTTACCACCCTTGCTTTTGGACCCCTCGGTTCCAAGCGTTTTTGGGAGAGTGGGTCAGCTGACCTTTGAGCTCCCCTTTTGGTGTCAGCCTTGTCCCTTCTCTCTCTCTCTCTGTCTCTCTGTCTCTCTCTCTCTCTCTCCTTTTCATTTCTTTGTTTCACGTGTGATACTCCTCTCATCTCTTTAGCTTCACTTTCTTCTTTATCCTTCCATGCCTCTTCCTCCTTTGATGTGTGACCTAACCCTCTCGGATGCGTGTTGGAGACAGAAGATCCTAGCCAAGCTGTTGTAGGTAATCTTCTTCTCCCCCTTTCATCTTCATCTTCTTCCTCAAGCTTCAATGGTGGAAGCCGTAGCTTCACCTTGTTTCTTTTTCTTCCCTTTGACTTGTATGTGATTTGAATCGAGTTTGGGATGTCTTGTGTGTTGTTTTTGTGTGTGGAGAACATCTATGGTGGAGCAAGGAAGCTAGGAGGTATCAACACATCAAGGATCCACCGAAGAAACCATAGCGGAATCGGCCACTGTTGTTCGACCGCGGGGGCGGCCAGCCTGAGCCACAGGGGCAGCCAGACCAGGCCGCAGGGGCGGCTACAACTTCTGTCGGCTTTCCCTTGCAGACTTCTTCTCCCTTTCGCGGCTGCTCTTCCTTCTTCCGCACCCGTGTCTTTGCTTGGTGAGTTCCCTCCCTCGAGTATAGGATCTTTGATGGCCTTAGGGAGTGTTGATGATTAGAAACATTCTAGGTTGGACCTAGGATAGTTGGAATGCCATGTAGTGGCTTGAGAACCTTAAGTGAGTGGTGGGGTTTTCGGAATGATCTATGGCTTGTTGACTGCATGTTCTGAGTTGTTCCATGGGATGAGAGTATGGCTACATGGTGAGGCTTGTTTAGGTTTAGATGGTCAGTTCATGGATGTAAGTTTATGAGCTAGGAGGTGCATCTAGTTGTTACGTCGGAGTGTTGTGGAGACTATGCATGTTATCCTAGTATGGGGATGGGTTATGACAATGTGAGATCTTATAGGAATTAGACTTCTAGCTTATATGAGTGGTTGTTGATATCAGTGTGCCTTGTCTTGAACAGGCTTTGGTTATATTCCTACAGGAAATGCGATTGGGTTGATCTTTGGGACGAGGTAAGTCTGCTGACTTACTTAGCTCGCTTTTACGCATTATTTGGATATGTGATGGTGGTGTGTGCTTTACCTTTTTTTATAATCATGAAATTGGATTAGGGTTTACTGGACCTTATATATTGGCCCATCGTTACTACTATTATTATCGGGCGGTGACATCACCGCCCAGTTTCCCGAGGGAGACTGAGGGGATCTCTACGACCAGGCCATACACGGTATACTGGCGGGCTTCTTCATCACTCTCTCTGGGTATACGGGGTGGGCGCCACCACACTCCTGTTGGTTACACGGGGACAGAGGCGAGAGTTATAAGACTCTCGTGTCACACTTTGAACGAATGGGTTAGAAATGGAATAACCTAAAAAGAGAAGATAAGAACCGGATGTGTATGTTTATGTGCATGATGTGTGTTATGTGTGTTTCCGTGTGTGTTTGTGCCTTTGCTATCTTTATAATGCCTAGAATGTGAGCTAACGGTTTTATACCGCTTGTTGTAGTTGACGTGCAAGTTAGGTGTGGCCGAGTGATCCGGAGGAGTGGGCAGCCGGGGTTCCGTACATCTTAGGTCGAGTTTGGGTTTTTGAGTGATGTATCATTGTTGTATATTATATTGTGTATTCTTGGCGTTGTTGTATAGACGGATGAGGTCTTTCCTTTCTTGTTGTATTTTGGATTCATGTCATTTCATTAAACTTGTTTTCGGTTTTGGCCTTTATTTGTTCCTTGTTGGAAAGGTCCAGTGAAATTGTTGTCAGGCTAAGGGTCGGACCCATTGTGAGGTCTCTCCCGTAGCATTCCGATATCCCGCGGATTCGGGGTGTTACAAAGTAGTATTAGAGCCCTAGGTTGACAACAATGGCCCTCGCAGCCTTCTAAAGGCCGAATGAGGAATAAACAAAACCCCCACGGGTTCTAACTTTTTGTTTTCAAAATTCATATGCATGAGTCAGTTGGGGTAGTATGTACGGGACCACCACTTCCTCCACGGACCTCGGCGACGTAGTTATTGATTATCATTATTATTATATTATGTATACATATATAGATATGGACTTGTGGACTTAGGATGTTTTGGACTATGGATTTATGTTGGATTGTAATTTGTTTTTGGACTTTGTATGTTATATGAGTTTATACGTGTGGCATGAGATGTTGGTAGTATTATGGACACAAGGCTTATATAGTCTTATATATATAGGGTCCGGTTCCGGTGAAGAGGACCCTTGCAGATAAGAATGAGGAGAGCCGGGGTGGTGACATGTGGATGCCACGTCACCGTTTTTTTTTTTTTTTTTTTTTTCCAGATTTTCTTTTTGCAAATAAAAATTGGTGTTCATAGTTTTACAAGTATGTGTTCATTTTTAAAAGAGTCATTGTTCATATTTTATCAATAAATGTTCATTTTTTTCCAACACTAATTGTTCATGTTTTAACATTAATTGTTCATTTTTGTATTTTTTTAAAACATTTATTTCGGATTTTTTTTGAAAATTATACTATTCTTTCAAATCGTGTTAATAAAATATGATGTTCATTTTTTTACAAGTATGTATTCATTTTTACAATTATGGTGTTTATAATATGATGTTCATTTTTTTGAAAATTATACTTTTCTTTAAAATCGTGTTTATATTATTCACAGATCAATTACATAAATAATTGTGAAATCAAAGATAATACAAGACGATTCAGGTTTTGTTTCTTCGAATTTCTATTCTCACTGTTTAGATTTCCATTCTTAAGGTTTAGGTTTCATTATGATTGATGTTTGTGTTCGAAATCAAATTTGTTTGAATCATTTTGTGTTTGATAAGTTTGATTGAGAAACTACATGTATATACATATGTTGAGTTGGTCTAACAGCTCCAAATGAATAATCTATATGTTCCTTTTAGTGTGCATGCAAACTGTTCGGCAAAAAGGCCTTATAGAAAAATAGTTTATAATATTTACAGGAACAATGACATAAAAAGTATGAACACTGACGAATAAAAATATGAACAATGACGTATAAAAGTATGAACACCGATGACTTATCTATAACTTTGACACATACATAACATATTATGATCATTTTTAACGTTTTGTGATGAGTTTTTTTTTTATTTTTTGTGGTTATATACTGTAAATGAACATCTATGCATTATAAAATGAACACAAAAGAATAAAAGGACATGACACTTTGATGAATAAGAATACTATGAACACCGATGTATAAAAACATGAACAATGACATATAAAAGTATGAACATCGATGACTATTTTGAACGTAAGGGTATATTCCAGATTTTAAGTCAATTTACAAAAATGTCATTAATGATGAGCGTATGAGAGCCCTTTATTTAAATTCATCCAATGGCTTACAACCCTCCTAATTCCTATCTACAAGCTCTCTCCTCACTTGAACTAAAATCTATATATATATATATATATATATATATATATATATATATATATATATATATATATATATATATATATATATATATATGCTTATTATACATAGTAGTGTAAGTAGATATCGGACCTTAGAGTTAAGATGATAGTTTGACATCATCGCTTTGGACTAGGCCGTTGGACTTAGAATAGTAGACATGCGAGGACGAGTCGACTCATGCAACGAGTGGAGCATCACGTGTTGGCGAACGCCTTGACGTATCATCGGATTCCTTTCGAGGATGGCAAAGCAACCACGAGAAGGCTATTGAAGTTATCGTCGCAAGGACGAACAAGTAGAAGAAAGACTTGAAATAACTTATGAGAAGCGAGATCGAGATCAATACTAGCAAGAAAGTAACATGGAGATTTGGAGCGGTGTTGAAGAAACAATGATTGAGCTGGAATGAGGGCAACTAGAGACAACCAACTTATGGAGAAGTTCAAGTGACGTGACGATAAACGGAAGAAGTGGATTAAGTGCATAGGATTGCAAGCGGCGATCCCATTTAAGGCATGTTTTCCCTAGACACTCCTAAGCACGGGAGTCGGGATGACACGTATGATCAAGAAACGACGCGAGGATTACGAGGCCGTAAGTTAAGCTTATGGATATACCAAAGGATGAAGCGTAAAGTTCCTAGATTACTGGCGGGATGACTTCTTCGGAATTATGAGAAGAATGGCGACACGAGGATTTACATAGCATAATTTTCCTTGGTGGAGTGGACCGTTTTTCTGAAACTGTAATAATGCCAAGAAACATCAAGAAAGAAGAAAGATGAATTGTTGTGACCCCGAGAGGAAGAGAAACACAACAAGGAGCTTTCTAGTATGAAAGGAGTTGAGTTACCAACCTAAGAGACACATGAGAGGACACTATCAAACGATAGAGATGTTTGAAAGGTTCACTTGAAGGACATCTTGAGAGAGTATTTAAGCCCATGAAAGGGAAGAGTCTTGGAGTGTAGACTGAATTAACGGAGGTAAAGTAGGAGTACCCCGAGGAGGGTAGCCTTCGGGCTAAAGGTGACATGACGAGCATAGAAGATAGTTAAGTTGATGACCTCAAGAGGCCAACTATAAGCTGACCAGTGGCAATCAAGAATGTACGTGTACGGGATTGCCTAGTGACGGGCACGGAAGGAAGAGTAAACAAGATTGTGGAAAATAGCGGATCGGTTTTGAGGGTTGGTGTATGCCCGGAGGTTCAATGACAATGGAAAGTAGGTGTATCAACTAATGTGTTTATGTCTTGGTCATATAACGTGAAGTGGTTAAAGTAAGTAACTATGATTAGACCTCCCAAAGAGGGATTGTGACGACCTTACATGACCTTTTGTGGTCATAGGTTTGACATGTGTGAGAACGGCGTGGTTTTGGACCTTTAAGGTGGGAACATAATAACGAGATCTAATGAATCACATTAGAGGAGTGACTTCCCTAGTTGTATGCAATGGGGAAAATATGTAAAGATGATGCTTGGTGTTTTCTCGACTCACCCGGAGGAGTAATGTGACTATGGTGTTGAATTGAGGACCGAGATTATAGTAATATTGCAAGTTGCAAGCTCAAGATGGTAGTACTCGAGAATTTACGAGCTGGAAGTTGTGGTGGTTTGAATGGGGAAATTCTTCGGGTTTTCCCCGCATATAATTCTGGCATGGGCTTTGAGGAGAGGTACGGGGCGGAAAGGTCGTACTTCGACTATCAAGAGAAGTGTAAGGTTAATGACAGGTTGAGGTATCTTCTCCATAGTGAGAGGCTCGTTAAGACTTGTTGCATATGTTGACTAAGTTTTATAAGATCGACTTGGAGTCAAGATGCCATCAGATTTGGGTGGAATAAAGAAAGGACCATCGGAAGACGGCATTTGGGGCCGGTTTGGTGACTACAGGTTGTTGTGAGGCCTTTTGGACTCACGAGTGTGATCGGTGAAGTTTGAGTTGTTAACAATGTGCATGTATCGAGTTGTTGAAGTGGAAGTAGCGACTTTTGTCTTGTGGTTTCGGGTGGTTCCAATTCGAACCCTAAGCTGATACTAGGGTTACAAACTAGTAAGAGTTGTGAGATGAAGTGGACCGTGACCTAACAGTTCATGACAACTATTATGGCGCGAGGGGTACGAGTGGTTCTTCGAGTTATCATTTGTTGAGAACGGCTTGTTGTACTCTTGTAATTTAGAGGAACAAGCCTGACATGAGAAGACGGTGATACGGGTTATGCAAGGTAAGAGGATATGCATAGTTGTTTAATCAAGATAGGACGTACGAGGTCACTTCCTAAGGAACGTGACTATTTTGATAGTGTCAAGTTGATCTATTGAGGACGAAGTGATAGTCTAGTCACACCTACAAGGTAGGTAGAGGAACTATGCAACCTATATTTTTGTGGACCATAACCGCCGAGTTGCGGGATTGTTTGGACACTTCCTCCTTTCTAAGAAAGTCGATTAGATTGTGGGATCGAAATGCGTTCATGGCGCTTTAGTAGAAGTGGAAGGGGTGAGTGACCTCTATTCTGTTTTCTCTAATACAAGCATCGAGTCATGGGGACTGTGTGGCTTTTTGGATATGTCCAAGAAGAGCTTGGACACGCGTGGAATGACGAGAGAATTTGTGGCATTTGTGTTAGACGATTGTGTGGAAATAAGGAGAAGGACCGAAGAAAGGTCAAGAGTTAGGCACTTCATTGCGCGCACTTGTGATGAAGATGATGTTTGCGTGATGAGCGACCCGTTGTTGTGTATGGACGGTAAGAGTATGATATGTGTATATATATTGCTCTACAAGGGTTGAATACCCACCGGTTTGGTGATGTTCACATTGGAGAGACGGCCCTAAGGCCGAGGTGGCTAAGTACATAGTCATTATTTGACTTGTCGTAGGTCAAGTTGAGTATACCCCATAGAGGTTATTACCGGTTTTAGACCACGTGATGGTTGTGACGTGTTTGGGTCATTATGGACCGACCAACTGACATAACGCGTTTTACCCCGCCTTGGGAAACAGGACCGATGAGTCGGCTATTTGTGAAATGCACTAAGTAATAGTAAGATTACCCGGGGTATCAAGTACCTTCGTTTTGGATTGAGGTGGACTTTTCATCTCGAGAATTGTGGGGCAGCGGGATAGTGCCGCTCAAGGGCCTAATTACCTTTCAGGATGGCTTTTGTCTTCGGACATATGGTCAGCTAGAGAGGGCTTTTCAAGCCTTAAAGGACGTGTTAAGGACCTCAATGCTAAAATGAGAACAAGTGTCATCCGGACGCTTACAGGGAATGAGAGCACATTTTATGATAGTTGAAAGGTGTTCATGATCGACGTTGTTAAGCATTTTATGAACGGAATTATAGTACAATGTTGCGTTGGGATTTGGATGGTAGATATGGCGATAGCTGGACTGAGTCGTCTGATGGCGTGTTAGAGAGAGGCGCAGACCTCTAGAGTCTGATATGGAAGAGATCTAACCTAGAAGACCATGGACGCAAGGCGTCATACGTGGTGGACACGAAGAAGGAAAAGTTGAGTTCCCGACTTGTCAGACCCATGAGATATTGATGGGAGTAGGGAAGTGGTTCGCAAATTTGTGTTACCACCAAGAGTGGAGAGTTTCTTACGAGGTTCGTTTATAACAGTCATGGAAGTATATATACGTTACTCGAGTTATATTGTTAGTCGTGTTGATCTAGTGGTAAACGCAAAACCGATGAGACTACCGGAGGACATGGGATAATATCTTGGGATGAGTTGCGATGAGTTAGTACCTTTGTTATGGCCGATGGGATAGTTTTTATGTGCATGCACGAGTTTTATATGTTTTGTGTCCCGAGTGGGAATGTGTTGTGTGCTCGGTTAGGTTGTGACCTGGTATGTGTTATGTGGTTCGTGTGAGTATGTATGTCGGCCTTGAGAGGTCTTGACGTTGTTATACGGGTGTGTGATGGTTATCGAGTAGAGAGTTGAGACGTTTTCGGCTTTGAGTGGTTACCGAGTTCTTATACCGAGAGTTTTGCGTTATCAAAGTTTCGGGACGAAACTTGTTTGTAGGGAAAGTAGTTGTAACATCTGGAATTTTTATTCCGGGTGCTGAGAGGTTTATCGACTTCCTGCAGGCGCGACTCAGTCTTCCCGCAGGCACGAAGTGCTGAGTGTCGGGTTTTGTTTCCAAAATCTCGTTCCGACCTCTCGTTTACCACCCATGCTTTTGGACCCCTCGGTTCCAAGCGTTTTTTGGAGAGTGTGTCAGCTGACCTTTGAGCTCCCCTTTTGGTGACAGCCTTGTCCCTTATCTCTCTCTCTCTCTCCTTTTCATTTCTCTATTTCACGTGTGATGCTCCTCTCCTCTCTTTGGCTTCACTTTCTTATTTGTCCTTCCAAGGCTCTTCCTCCTTTGATGTGTGAGTTGACCCTCTCGGATGCGTGTTGGAGACAGAAGATCCTAGCCAAGCTGCTGTAGGTAATCTTCTTCTTCCCCTTTCATCTTCATCTTCTTCCTCAAGCTTCAATGGTGGAAGACATAGCTTCACCTTGTTTCTTTTTCTTCCCTTTGACTTGCATGTGATTGGAATCGAGTTTGGGATGTCTTGTGTTTTGCTTTTGTGTGTGGAGAACATCTATGGTGGAGCAAGGAAGCTAGGAGGCATCAACACATCAAGGATCCACCGAAGAAACCATGGCGGAATCGGCCACTGCTGTTCGACCGCGGGGCGGCCAGCCTGAGCCGCAGGGGCGGCTGCAACTTCTGTCGCCTTTCCCTTGCGGTCTTCTTCTCCCTTTCGTGGGTGCTCTTCCTTCTTCCGCACCCGTGTCTTTGCTTGGTGAGTTCCCTCCCACGAGTATTGGTTCTTTGATGGCCTTAGGGAGTGTTGATGATTAGAAACATGCTAGGTTGGACCTAGGATAGTTGGAATGCCATGTAGTGGCTTAAGAACCTTAAGTGAGTGGTGGGGTTTTCGGAATGATCTTTGGCTTGTTGGCTGCATGTTCTGAGTTGTTCCATGGGATGAGAGTATGGCTACATGGTGAGGCTTGTTGAGGTTTAGATGGTTAGTACATGGATGTGAGTTTGTGAGCTAGGAGGTGCATCTAGTTGTTACATTGGAATGTTGTGGAGAATATGCATGTTATCCTAGTATGGGGATGGGTTACGACCTTGTGAGATCTTATAGGACTTAGACTTCTAGCTTATATTAGTGGTTGTTGATATTAGTGTGCCTTGTCTTGAACAGGCTTTGGTTATATTCCTACATGAAATGCGATTGGGTTGATCTTTGGGACAAGGTAAGTCTGCTGACTTACTTAGCTCGCTTTTACGCATTATTTGGATATGTGATGGTGGTGTGTGCTTTACCTTTGTTTATAATCATGAAATTGGATTAGGGTTTACTTGACCTTATATATTGGCCCATCGTTACTACTATTATTATTATCGGACGGTGACATCACCGTCTAGTTTTTCGAGGGAGACTGGGGAGATCTCTGCGACCAAGCCATACACGGTATACGGGCGGGCTTCTTCATCACTCCCTCAGGGTATACGGGTTGGGCGCCGCCACACTCCTGTTGGTTACACGGGGACAGAGACGAGAGTTATAAGACTCTCGTGTCACACTTTGAACGAATGGATTAGAAATGGAATAACCTAAAAAGAGAAGATAAGAACCGGATGTGTATGTTTATGTGCATGATGTGTGTTATGTGTGTTTCCGTGTGTGTTTGTGCCTTTCCTATCTTTATAATGCCTAGAATGAGAGCTAACGGTTTTATACCGCTTGTTGTAGTTGACGTGCATGTTACGTGTGGCCGAGTGATCCGGAGAAGTGGGCAGCCGGGGTTCCGTACATCTTAGGTCGAGTTTGGGTTTTTGAATCCATGTATTATCGTTGTATATTAAATTGTGTATTCTTGGCGTTGTTGTATAGACGACTGAGGTCTTTCCTTTCTTGTTGTATTTGGGATTCATGTCATTTCATTAAACTTGTTTTCGGTTTTGGCCTTTATTTGTGCCTTGTTGGAAAGGTCCGGTGAAATTGTTGTCAGGCTAACAGTCGGACCCATTGTGAGGTCTCGCCCGTAGCATTCCGATATCCCGCGGATTCGGAGTGTTACAGTTACCATGCATGGTCTTCAATTTCTCCATAAGTGTTTTTTTAAAAAAATTTATCTTGAAAACGTAAATTCATAAATGCAACATGAAGTATTGTTTAATTTTTTTAGTTACCAGCCTAACTCTTCAGTTCTCATTCCTCATCATTATATCGGATGGGTACATCTCTGGGAAGTTGAAGTTGTTTGAATTTCCAACAAATTAGAGGCAACAAGAAGATAGAATGGGTTTAGGGTTAAATATTATTGTCAAGATCAGCAAGAAGATAGAAGCTCATTGTTTTGGATCTTCGATCGACGACTACTTGGAATACTATTGTCATGTGGCAACTCCATCCTTTTATTACTATTAACGGACCTTCAAGCTTTCTAATACTGTTAATAATATGGAGCTTTGATTGATGATGAAAGAAGGAAAGAATAGAGTTGGGAAGAAGAGAGAGAAAAATCTGGAGAAATAAATTATGTTAGCAAGGGGGGGGGGGAGAGAGAGAGAGAAATCTGGAAAAATGAGTAAACGTGGATTCCTATATCTAATTAATTACCTTTATAATTATTATCATTTTTCATTTTTATTTTATTAACATTTTGTCACCTCATCTGCCAACTCTTTCGAATTGTCACGTCACTAGTGTCAAATGATACTAGTGTCAACCAATCTTTTTCCCAATAGAACACAAGTTACACAACTGTCATTTTGAATCTCGTGAATTGTGATATACTTTTTCGTGAGTTGTAATACGTTTTTTGTCTAGCCTTCAAGTCAAGGGATACAATTTTTTGAATAGTAAGAAATCTACTTTGAATTAGACAGGAACATGGGTGCTCATTTATGAACAACATTTCATAAACACCGGCCTCTCTAGAATCTGCTTTCAACTGCTCGATCACCCTGAAGACCAGATCAGCGTAGGCGCGAAAATGGCCCACTTGAGGCTCATGCTTATTAAACCAAACCAGATCAACGAAGACAAGACCAGATTGTCAAACCCGACGCACACCCAAATTCACAAACAAATAAGTTGCAAACACCTATAAGGAAATGATCATCTCACCCGCATCTGTAAATTAAATTACTTCTTTTTAAGCAATTTAATTGTCAATTGTCATATGTAATATTACTTCGCCTACCTATTACTTCGCCTACCTACATGGTTATGTATGTGCCATTTCAGCATAGTCGCAAATGTATTTGAAAATATTGTTATCACTAGCTCGGTATGTATTTTTCTTCACTTGTATATACCCAACAAAACAAGACATCCTAATAAATGAAAACAACGCAAAATTGTAATGTATCAGAACTTGTTTTACATGCAAATATGCACCTACAACGACCCCGACGCGCGCGCGGCTCCACTAGTAATACAAAATACAACATCACGCAAACACACACACTTTAAACATAATTTAAATCTGCATAAGTTTATAAATCGATTTGAACATCGATTTGCGTATAGATGTAAATCAATTTTTTAGATTTGAGTTTAGATAAATACAAGGAAAAGCAATCCAAAATAATATCAACTATTAACATTCAACCCAAAATAATACCAACTTTGAAAATTACTTAAGAGCGATACGAACTATCATCGTATTTACCAAAAATAATATTTCTTACTTTTCCAGCGAAAATTCTATCCCCGGCGATTACGTGACAACCGAAATTTGACATGTCATCAAGAAATAATTATGTGATTTTATTTTTGTAAATCAAGTTAATAACATTTAATATGTTAAAAATTATAAATTAATTATTTAAATAATAAATTCGTAACTATTTTTTTATAAAAAAATAAAATTTTATAAACATATTATTTTAAATAAATTTTTTGTACTTTTAAAAAATTTCTTGTAATTTTAAATATTTTTTTTGAATTTGATATATTTTAACTAACTTGAAATAAATTAAAAATCGATTTTTGTTAAAAAAACATACATTACAATTAATTAAAATATATACAAAATTAAAAAATTTCCCAAAATTTTTTAAAAAAATTGACAAGAAAACGATTGATTTTTAATATATATATATATATATTAAAAAAATTTTCTTTTTTTAAAATAAAAAAATTTACAAAAAATTTGTAAAACTTTATAAAAAAATAGTTACAAAAATTGTATTTTAAATATAATGATTAAAAAAAGAACTTAATATTTATATTTTAAAAATTTTATTTGTTAGTAACTTGATTTTTTTAAAAAAATAATTGACATCACACAATAAATCAATTTTGTGATGACGTGTTAAATTCCGGTTGTCATGTCATCGCCGGAGTTAGTATTTCCGCCGGAAAGTAAGACATATTATTTTTTGTAGATACGTTAAATAGTTTGTATAGCTCCTAATAATTTTTAAAGTTGATATTATTTTTAGGTATTTTTTCAAAATACGATTGGTAATTAGGTTTTGCATTTTGAACTTATTTATTTGAGCCGTGTGACCTTGTTCTAGATGCCACTAAAGGCCCAATCGTGATACTTTATAGTTTTTATCCAAAAGAAAATATCAATTTACTAAACTTTATTATAATATTATATGGCACCTTTCATCACAATTACGTAAGCCAATTTATAGCAGCTGAAATATAACATAGGGTTAACGAGAAATATGTATATCCATTGATTGTTGTCGTTAGAACACAATTATTTGACAGCTTATCACATGACATAGGTTTTACGATACTTATAAGCTTTATAAACTCCAAAAATCTTGTAAATTTGTCTCAGACACAACCTTATTGGTTTATTTTTTTTTTATTTTATTTTGGTAAAAAGTATGTATAACTAAGTTGGAACAAACTAACATTATTATTTCATAACTTTACCTAACTCAAATACTTCTCCATTTTAATATATTTTCAAATATAAATATTTGTACAAAATTGTAATATACAATCTTGATTCATCCTTTCTAAAATAAATACATTTAATATATAATAAATAAAATTATCCGGAAATATATAGTGATCCGGATATTCGGCAATCCGAGACGATCTACGGATATCTAGATGCCTAAAACACCGATGATCCGCGGATATCCGGATGCCTAAAACAAATAAATTTAGGGCCCGTTTGGTTTTAACTCCGGAATCGGAAACGGAATGGAAACGAATCTAGTCCATATGTATGCCTTTGTTCATGAAAGATTTTGGAATCATTCCTTGTGGTTTGAAGTAATTGCGGTAGAATTTGATTACTTTTGATACCCTATAGGGAAACAAAATGTGGGAAAGCAAGTGCATTTTGCATTTAAACCATAATGAATGATTCCATAAAATTTCGTGAATAAGCATATACATATGGACTAAATTTGTTTCCGTTTTTTGGAGTTGGTACCAATCGGGCCCTTAATATACAATAAATAAAATTATCCGGAAATATATAGTGATCTGGACTATCTAGATATTTGGCAATCTAAGACGATCGGCGGATATCCGGACGCCTAAAACACCGTTCAGTATTCGATCCGGATAAGATCAAACGGATACCAAAATATCGGATTGTGCAAACCGATTAATAAAAGTTGGTTGCGTGATCGTAAGCCCCGTTCAATTAGGTCAAGCACTCAAGTGGATAACTATTAGAGTCGGCCATGAACTCTAGGGACGGAATGGAAAGGCTTCATAAGTCTTACGATACCTTATAAGCTTTATAAACTCCAAAAATCTTGTAAATTTGTCTCAGACACAACCTTATCGGTTTATTTTTTATTTTATTTTGGTGGAAAGTGTGCATAAACTACTAAGTTGGAACAAACTAACATTATTATGTCTTAATTTTGCCTAACTCAAATACTTTTTCATTTTTAATATATTTTCAAATACAATATTTGTACAAAATAGTAATAAACAATCTTGATTCATCCTTCCTAAAACAAATACATTTAATATATACTAAATAAAATTATCTGAAAATATATAGTGATTTGGATATTCAGCAATCCGATACGATCTACGGATATCCGAATGCCTAAAACACCAATCCGGATCAGATCAAAACGGATACTAAAAAATCGGGTTGATGATCCGCGGATATCCGGATGCCTAAAACAAATACCTTTAAGGAAAATTCCGGATGATACCCCTGTGGTTTGGGGTTTTTCGGATTTTGCCCAAGAGTTTTTGGAGTTCTAATGGTACCCTTAAGTTTTATACTTTTCCGAAATTTGCCCAGTTTTACTAAACATACCAAACACTCCGTAGCTTTCAATAAAAAAAAAAGATTATAAATAACTAAAATTAAAATCTCATTACATATCAGACAGGGCTTTATCCTATACATTGCTAGTCGCTCCATTCACAACCGGGGCATGTCTTTCTCCTCCGTCGTAGGGATTCCCAAGACTAGGGCTCGTTTCTCCTCCACCCCTCGCTCCATCACAAGGCTAGGGTTCTCCATGTTTGAAATTTTGAGCCCTAATTATTGCTTTCTTTTATCCTAGGCTCATATCTTCTCCTTTGTCAGCATATAGAAATTGGAACTGAACTTGTGATGGCGTCTTTAACTCCAAGGATTTATGTGAGCAAATTGTATACATCCGGACAATCTTATCGTTGAGCAGCATTGCCAAATCCAATTATTACCTGCCAAAATAGGGGTGGTCATTTTTCTTCGATGAATAAGTAAAGATCTGTACATGAAATCTTAAAGGAATATGAGTCGGGTTCATAGATCCATTCTCAATTGGCAGCATATCAAATAATACCTCCCGACTTTTCGGAAGATCCCGTCTATAAATTCTGAAACGCTGATCTGAGACATCTCCCGACACTTTAATAGGTGGTTAATACTCTTTGTAAGACCACTCACTTGGTCTTGTCTCCCTAATATGACTCAGTCAGACTGTTTCTCAAATAATACCTCATCACCTATTTCTTGTCAGGCTTTCGATTTGTTGTAATCCAAGATCACACTCCCGGTGGGGATCTTCATATAGTTCTCAATATCTTAACTTAAATTCATAGTTAACCTAACATTGATTTTCTTCATCTGTGGGTTATGGGCCTACCACGCTTCTATTGTAACCCCCATTAATCACCATGACGTCTTTTTGAGGGTCAACATGATTTACCCACTCCCGCATATACCTCCCTTCTAATACTAGCAATATCTTCTTCAAACAGACCCTTACTCTCTTACTCAACCGTAGTTTGTTCTTAACCAACCAGTAAGCAACTTCTAAACCGATTCTCTCCATATCCTTAGATCATTCCAGAAGTTTGTCGTTGTCATTACCTATTTGGGAAATCCTCCAAGGCATCGGTAAAGTTACCTCTTAATCCGCTTTCAGTAATGTCTCTTCTTAACGGTACCTACTCGTCCATACCAACCAACACTTACACGTCCTCAGTTGACGTCGATCCGTCTATAATTGACTTACCTCAATATCCCAAACTTACTCTTTTCATACCTATACTGGCGTTAAATTCTAGGTGAGCACCACCTGCCCGATTAATCCGTTCATGCTTCGCTAATTCGTTTTTATCTTCCACACTTCTGTTTCTTTAGGCTAACTCTACTTTTCGAGCCCAACTGGGTCATTCATCCTGACATAAATAGTCATTCCAAGTCTTCAACGATGGCTAATAAGTGTCTTTGTAGTACTGGTGACTTTAATTATCATCACCTTGCAGTTCCTCTTGCATGGACCGTCAGTGTTGGTGACTTAGGTCCCGTGATAATTGGGGTTACCTTGGATTTTTGAGTCCACCAAGGCCGTTATCATATATACATTCCTTCGCTGGTGTTACCGGCAATATTGCCTTCATGCAACTCCGTTGTTTCCGCTACAGGGTTTCAGCTCTTTGGTACCGGCATTGCGATTTCTTTCAAATTCCTATATCTTTGAGGAGGTCAAAACTTCTCCACACTTGTAAAGTCTACATTTTGTTTCTACACCCCATTGTAGGTATCCCTTCTATGCACCTCAGACCCTCATATCCGGGTCGACATTTTATCTCTTTTGGTCTCTCAAGCTTGTCTTGTGAACTCTTCTACTAGGTGACTCGTCTCCTAACAATTTCCTCTCCTGAAACGGTCTCAACTTCTAGTTGATCATTATTGCCCATTTCATGTTGGAACCTCAGTTACGTAGTACTCTTGCATAGGTTCTACAAAGGCATCCTCATCTCAACACTTTATCCCAATTTAGCAAGACCCGCCTTTTGATACATGACTTTCCTTCTTTGTGGTTAAGTTATTCTTTTGGTTTACACTTTATCCATCCTAGCGTTATCAGTCCGATATGCATGACTTTTGTTAAACACCTATCGGTACCATTTGCATAAGAACCCCAGTTGTATATGATTTTCTCAAAAATCACAGTTCTCGACTCGCATTTATTATGTTGTCCTTATGCTCGTCTCGCTTTACCTTCTATAAATCTTTACCCCCAGTACGATAGTTAAATCCCTTTGTGTTTTCTCGTATACGCCTTACGACCACGTTGGTTGGTCTCATTACTTTTATCAACTCTTATGCCATCAGTCAAGCTTGAGTTTTCATCGGAGTACCATCATTTCTCATTACTCCTATATAGACACCTTTCGGTAATTATCTTATTGGGGTAATATCAGATCTATTTAGAAACCTTTAGTCATTCAACTTTACTCCTTCTCATGTCTGTTCTAGCCAACATGCAGATTCCATCTACAATCACCTCACAACTCGATCATACGTTTCACAAAGGCTGTAAATCATACTCTCTATGTTTGTGCCGTCTCTACCATTTCAATTATTCTGTGTCACAACTTTAACCACAAGGGCTTCCTCTGTCAATCTAGATAGCTTGACCTCACTTTTTCTCGGAGGAGCACCATCATTTCAACTTGTGTGGAATACCAAGACCTAGGACATGCCCACAATCATCTGTTTCTTCTTAATCCTCTAGTTCTTCTTACAGGGATCCCTTCTACTAACTTTGATATGTATCTTCCTTAGTCAGTAGTAAGCAACTACTCACAACAATTCTCTTTACACCATCACTATCATCAACTGTCATTACCGACCGTCCAGAGCTTCTCTTTAAATTCTTTATTAGAGTTATCACATTGGACTCATTCAATGTTACCATCAGGGTTACTAGTACTTGTTATTGATTTAACTTCACCATTGTCGTCGTTGATTTCTGGAAGAAATTTTCCAAATGTTGATAAAATTCCTTTATAACCTTGTGGTTATTCTTATCTGTCAACCAACCATCACTAGTTAGCCAACACGTGTAAATTCTCTGTTGTTACCAATTAGTCTGTAGTTGACCTTCTATAAGATCATAGACTTACTTTTCTTCTATCCCTTTTGAGGTTTGATATACCAGGTGAAAATATATCTCTTCCTTTTATACTCCTTTAGCTCCTTCTACCACTATACTCTTATAAGAGCACTATACTCTTACTAGTCTAGTTGTATCTTCGTCTTCCATCAATGGACTTATCGATTCTTCCACAATAAAGTGTAGGTATTCCTCCACGATTCTTTTAACCCGAGTTATTGTCCACTTGCGGTTCTCTTTTATGACCCGCTAGTGTTATTAACTTAAATCTCTTCGTGAATGAGAAGTTATTAGGGACCCTCGTGTTCACCAAGACCATTCTCCTACACTCTTCTTCCTTGAGTGTTGCTTGTAATGCTGCCTTTATAGAAACTGATTATTATTGTATCACGGTCTAGGTCGAAATTCTCGTGTGTTCTACGAGATCACTCCACTTCCATGTTGGTGAGATCTACCTTTCCCTTTCTGGCAACGCGTAAGCTTCCAAGTTGCAGCTCTTTAATTCTTCCTATTTGGATGGATAATGTATCTCGTGTTGACTTCCATACTTTTGACTGTCTCGGTTATCAATCTGAATTGTGGTCTCAAGTAAAATGTTGAGAGTGATCATATTTTGCCTTGCTTTTGGCATCAACTTTCACTTCCTAGCCTGTCAGTGAGCTTAAATTTTATGTCTCTTTTCTTGATCGCTATTATATCTTCCTTTCGACTTTCATGTCTATGGCAATTTTCGACGTCATCCTCTTTGTTTGTGAAGTCACTTTACCCAACTTGAAAGAGCCTCTAAGTTGTCGTTCTCAAAATTCCCTACTTGGCGATCATCCCTTGCTTCTCCGGAACTACTCTCTTGTATATCCTTCATTTGATCCCGTTGAGTTGACTCAGGTTCCGCTTACCATTTTCGTGGGTATTATTTTGTAGTCTTCACTCTTCCATCTCCATGTTCCTCAACGAGTTCACTGGATTGATCGGATGTTCGCCTAACTTAATGCTCATAAGCTTAGCATACTTAGGTGTGTCAAGTGAATGAGGATCTCATTCGGTTATCTCCATTAAGGGCATAATATAACTATAAATTTCTTCTAATCTTCTGCATATATTTACTTATACTTCATATCTATATAATCAACCTAACAAGTCCAACTAAAATAAAACCTAAAGTCCATACTAAGCATACTGAGATCCGCGGTAGTAGTGGTGGTCAGCCGTACTTTTCTATCCCCAACAGACTATGCATGCATTTGAAAACCAAAAATTCTCCTTTTAAAACTCAGACCCCTTTCGGGTTCTGCTTACAACTTATTCGGTCTTTCAGAAGATTTCAAGTGCCATTGTTGCCAACCTAGAGCTCTGATACCATGTTGTAACACCCCGAATTCTCAGAACTCGGGACATTACTGGTTAGGACCTCACAATGGGTCCCGACCTCAGTTTGACAACAATATTACTAGAATCTTGCAACAAGACACAAATAAGAAAAACCGAAATTCATAAAATGTATTTGTAAAAGAATGAATGCAACAAAGTCTAACAGCCTATCGTACTTAAACAACGGAAAAGACTAACTGTCTTAACAAAAGGGAAAGACAACAAATCAACAACCCCAAACCCCCACTCTTTATAGTACGGAGACCCGGCTGACCACTACTTCCGGATCACTCAGCTGCTGTTAACCTGCAGTAAAACTAAAAACACAACAAAACAACCATTAGCTAGTTATCTAAACATTAGGAGAATAATAATAGCACACACACACATAAAAATAATAAACACTCATAATGCTTTCAAACAATCCATTTATTATCTTCAATTAAGTCATTCACTCTAATGATACTTATTTTGTGACACGAGGGATTCCCAAACCTCGCCTCCGCCCCCGTGTACCCATCAGGACTGGATCCGATGCATCTCACCGTGTACCTAGATGGTCTGGGTATAGAGAACCTCCCAGTCTCCTAGCAGAGCTGGGCAGTGATGTCATGGCCCGTTATACATACACTTGGGCCTTAACACATAATAACAACGGTCGTCCTAACAAGTTGTTATTATAAACACACAACACACACACCACTATCTTCATCCAACTAACATCCAGAAACCAGCTAAGTAAGTCGCAAGGACTTACCTGAATCAACCACAACTCTCACAATCTCAACTCGGTCTGCAACCGTAGAAACTCATACGCCTGTCATACGAGGCACGTGGATCAAAATACATCCCATAATCTTAGAAGTCTATAACTTCTAAGATGCACAAACTCATCAAGAGAAAATTACTAAAATGCCCTTTTAAGGTGAAATGACTATTTTACCCCGGTTCCGAAACTCTTTAACATTCTATAGCAAGGTTTTATATTAATCTTTAGAACTCAAAAATACACTCCCACTCTAGAAAGGAAGTTTGTTAAAGTTTTAGAGAGTTAAACACATTCTTGACTTTCATAAAGAGTCGATAAGGTCCAACTTTGGCTTAAGATAAGAGGCTCGGGTAAAAGTATTAAATTCCGAAATAAATCAATAGATTCTCTATGATATGCATACTAAACATAGGGGAAAAGATCTCTCAAAAATACTCAACCATAATTCCTACATAATTCTCTAAAGTTGGAATAAAGGCTAGGATTTCTATACTTAGTCAAATTTTCTTCTGCTGGAAAAACAGCCCAACTACTCTACTTTGGAACCTTATAGATTCTAATCCAACCGTTAACTCGTTCCCAAATTTTAACACAATAAACTACATATATCTACCTACAACATATCAAAAATTCAACGGTGGATGATCACTCTAATGCACCAAAATTCCATTCTAAACACAGCAGTTCAAAGCTGAAAAACCAGTCATGCAGGAGGTCTCAACTTCGACTCTCACCTCCAGCAATTCATCCATTTATTCTACCTAAAGGTCCTTAGTTCGAAACCTTCAAGCCACAATCCATCCTAAGTTAAAAAGATCAGAAACCTATGTTATTACAGGGTGCAGACTCTTACCGGATTGCAGCTAGGGAAGGACTCGTCGTTGTTGGTTTCGATCTGCACCACAACTCTGGAAGCAATGGTTGTCTCACTGCTGCAGCGATTGGGGTTTCGATCGACACAAAAGGGAGGGTAGTGAGTTATGGCAACCATGACAGCAAGGAGAAGAAAGAAGGGTATAAGGGCTTGGCCTTACCAGGAGGAATAGAGGCAGATGTGGCTCGTTCGTTCGCTGAGGGTGAGGCAAGACCCGGTGCTAAGGACGGCGGTCTGGATAGGCTACACTCGCACAGCACCAGCGTCCAGTACTAGTGTCGGCTTCTCGTCCTGCTGTTGACACGAGATGAGACGATGCTGTTGTAGATCAACGTAACAGAAGGAAGAGATCGAGGGAGGCTCACCTTGCTGTCGCTCCGGTTGCACACGAAGGAAGGATGTGAACCGCTGACTGTTGCTTCCAAGAGACGTGCCTTCCGAGAGTGTGCAGGCTAGGACGTCGATGATTGTATGCAAGATTCACGCTGATACTAGGGTGTGTAGAAAGGAAAGGACGCTAACAAAATAGCGAGATATCCGGGCCAGATCTCGCTAGGAAGGAAAGGCGGATACAGCTCGTACCTGAACGTGAATGTGGAGGGGAAAAAAAACTCTTCTGTAACCGCTTGAAGAAGGAAAGGGTAGCCTAGATGGATGGTGGGGTGAAATGGCTTCTTCCTGGGCCGGCTTCTCACTGGGCTATCGGGCTGGAGTAAAGGAGTGTGGGTTGAGGTAAGGTAAGGCTGGACCGACTAATAGGGTAGTGGACTGGGGTTGTCACAGCTCGTCACAAACTCGTCCTGGCTTTGTCAAGCCTTTGCATGCCCATGTCACGAGTTTGTCAAATCTCGTCATGGCTTTGTCAAGCTCATGCATGACCTTGTCAAAGACAAGTCATGTTCTAGATTAAGGTTAGATATAAAAAAATCCTATTATTTTATGTGAAGTGAGTTACATAAAATAATAAAAATTTGAAACAAATTTGCCTAACTAAGTAGACAGATAGGGATCTAGGGATCGAAATCCGGTTTGCTACGGAAATAAACGGAATAAAAATTCCGGATATTACACGTCGTAGGGATTCCCAAGACTAGGGCTCGTTTCTCCTCCACCCCTCGCTCCATCACAAGGCTAGGGTTCTCCATGTTTGAAATTTTGAGCCCTAATTATTGCTTTCTTTTATCCTAGGCTCATATCTTCTCCTTTGTCAGCATATAGAAATTGGAACTGAACTTGTGATGGCGTCTTTAGCTCCAAGGATTTATGTGAGCAAATTGTATACATCCGGACAATCTTATCGTTGAGCAGCCTTGCCAAATCCAATTATTACCTGCCAAAATAGGGGTGGTCATTTTTCTTCGATGAATAAGTAAAGATCTGTACATGAAATCTTGAAGGAATATGAGTCGGGTTCGTAGATCCATTCTCAATTGGCAGCATATCAATGATAATCCAATTCAAAGAGGATTCTCTTCATAACAGATGCTGCTTTCTGTCAATCATCTCCATATTTTGCTTGATTTTGCAGTTGCCTTTATAAATTATGCAAAAGTAATATGTCTTCATCAAATTACATGTTCCTCCACTAGTTCATCTTCTGGCATAAGCAAAGCAATTCAATCATGCTTTCTTATCAAGATAAAAGAGATCAATAGAGCATATTTAAGAGGGATGCTATAGCCAAGGATAGTATGATGTATAAACTGTGTTTGTAAAACCACAATTGTGTTGAACTTACCAATACACAAACACCAGCTGACGCATAACATGGCTAGACAGATTCATGCTCGAAATTTTCTGTTTGCAAAACGGGATAAAATAGCGCAAATGATCCTCACAACTTGACATTTTTATGTGCAAACAAACCGTGGACATGTGGGTCTCATGGAATGGTGTCCATTAAAGATTTTGCAGGCAAATTGTTATGGATGCGTACTAAAATTGTTTGTGCATGCTTCATTTATGAAAGTGTCAAATCATGATGTGTATATTGCTCCCCTCGGGAAATTATCATGAACAAATCTTGCTAATATCTTATCATCTTTTCGCAGATTAATTAACCTTCATTCTTTTTCTTTGTCCTCTTAGGTTCAAAATTTTCAAACCTGGAGAATCCTAACCGTGCTATGGAGCGAGGAGTGAAGGAGGAGAAACGAGCCCTAGTACTGCAATGGAGCGATCAAGCGACGGAGGAGAAAGTCATTCCCTGGTTGTGAATGGAGCGACTAGCGATGCAGAGGATAAAGTCCTGTCTGAGATGTAATGAGATTTAATTTTAGTTATTCATTTTCTTTTTTTTTAATTGAAAACTAAGGAGTGTTTGGTATGTTTAGTAAAATTGGGCAAATTCCGGAAAAGTATAAAACTTAAGGGTACCATTAGAACTCCAAAAAACTCTTAGGCAAAATCCGAAAACCCCAATCCACAGGGGTACCATCCGAAATTTCCCTACATTTAATATATAATAAATAAAATTAACCGGAAATATATAGTGCTCCAGACTATCTAGATAGTTGGCAATCTGAGACGATCGGGGGATATTTGAACGCCTAAAACACCGTTCTGTCTTCGATCCAGATAAGATCAACGGATACCAAAATATCGGATTGTGCGAACCGATTAAAAAAAGTTGGTTGCGTGATCGTAAGCCCCGTTCAGTTAGGACAAGGACTCAAGTGGATAACTATAAGAGGCGGCCATGAACTCCGGGACGGAATGGAAAGGCTCCACAAGTCTCAACCCGTCTCAAAGTTTAGGCCCAAACCGGCCCAGAGACTTTCCGTACACTTGGACCGGTAATCGGCTATCCGTACACTTGGACCGGTAACGAGCCGATTTGGGCCTCAAACTCTAAGACGGGTTGCGACGCATGTGGAACATTTTCATTCCGTCCCAAAGTTATCCACTTGGTTCCTTGAACAAAATGAAGGGGACTTACCGTGCACTTGGGCCCGTAACGAGCCCAATTACACAACCACTTAGACCACGCAACCATCCTATTGAGATAGGATACCAGATTATATATGATTAGAGTAGGTTGTAAAGTATCGATGTGGGAGGCACTCTACAATCTCTTACAACCATCTGAACCAATCTACCCTAACAGGATGTACTGTGTAAATCGAGAGAGAGGGAAGCTTGAGAGATCTTACCCCAACTGCAGCAGTGCTCCTCCCCCGTACTCTACCCTAACTACCGTTACTCAACAAGGACAAGGACTGCGGCTATGTGGAAGAGGTTGAAGCTACATTATTCCACGTTTGCCTCGATCGGCAACAGGTAAGGGAGAGCTGTAGGGACGGGTAGTTGTAAGGGGATCGTGCGGCTCTTATTTGACCGTGTCCGAGCCGTGTCCGGTTGTGTCCCCGTTTCCGACACGGCAGGACACGGGACACGCCGCCTTCTAGAAGTGTTCGTCCATCATAGGTTGTGAATGATGAGGAAGAGGATCAGCCTGCAGTGACAACTCTCAAACGCCCAAAGAAAAGGTTGCCTAAGATAGATAAGGCTGCTTGGGCACAACTAATTTCCCAGTCACCCCAGGTCTGTGATGAATTGCATAGTTACTGCTACTTGATTTGTGCTTGATTTAAGGCAGTTCGTAGGCTTGTTCAATGAGGTATTGTGTATTGACTAATCTCTTTAGTGGTTTTAGTCTCAAGTGATCCAAAGTGGATAACAAATGATGGCGGTCTACTGATTGTCTTTCTTTAAATGGAGATTTTTATACTCTGTCCATAGAAATCTAGGATTAATGATCTGATTGATGCGTCTAATTCCAGATGCATTTCAACTTTAAAAGTACAATTGGTTTTGTAGTTAATTTCCTTGTTGGCTTGATGTTATTTCAACTTGTCACTTGGTCCTTAACAACTCTAGGCTTACAGTGATAGAAATCATGTATATATTCTTCGGTTTTGATCGTGAACTCTAAACCGAGTTTGCTATTACTGCAATTAATCACTGGTGTATTTCCTTTTCCGGATCTTCCTGATTTTGATTCTATCATATGAATTTGGTGTGACCCATATCATAAATGGGAGTGCTCTCAATGTCTATTCCAGCAGAACTTACTGGTGATATACCTTGATTAATAAACTTCAGGTGAGGAGGTAAACATCAATTCCAAGTGATATACCTTGATTTTGATTTCTTTTTCCCCAATCCCTTTTTCAATTCCAGGTTTTTAGCTAGCAAGCCATTGCTTGATAGAAGAACTAACTCATCTTGTATCTTCAATTGCTGTAGATGTTCAAGATTTCTAGCACATCAAATGAAAGAATTTGGTCTTAAACTGAGTGACAACAAGTTTTTAGGGAGTTTGCTTTGAGCAGCAACAATCTCTCTGGTGTTTGTAGTGATCTTATATTAGTTGATGCTTGTCATGCAATGCCATGTTACATTGGAAAAATTGTCAAGTGAATATCATCAATATATAGGTCGTTGCTGCACGCAGGCCTTTGTTTGGAGATACTGGAACTTTCTAAAGAGGTGTAATAGATACATTCCTTAATTGTCTACTTTTGTCCATCAAGTCAATCAATTTGTCTAATCTTGTCCATCAATTTGGTTAATTATTAAGTAATGATGGTGGTAAAAGTTGTCTAACTTGTCTAATAAATATTTGAAAATATTTTCTAATCATTGTTTTAACGACTGAAATGATGACTTAAGTAATGAGGGTTTAAATATATATTTGGTAACGTTGTTTGACGGAATTAACGGTATCGAGTATCGAATAATTATAATGTTGTTTAACGATATTTGTATTTTTTTTTGCAAATAATATTGAAACTAATTGGTCGTGAAAATTACATAATTTAAAAATGCTTAATACACGACAAATACGAAAACACATTTTGACTAAAAAGTAAAAAATACGAGAACGAACTAAAATTGAAATCCGGCCCTTTGGTGTGTTTGTCTCCACGTTTGGGTCACTTGGGGTGTAGGCCCTCTAGAGTGGAACATGTTATATATTTCTTGCATCTCATCGGTCGTTTGTGGATATCCACTGTTTTGAATTGTGACAGTTTGTGATGTACCATAGCATGTAATCCTCAAAGTCCTGCCAAGGATGTATGGGACGACTTAACGACTTGAGGATGTATGGGTGACAGTTTACAGTGCATTGTTCGCCACGATCTACCAATGCACTCTTGTGTTCTTGGATTGGAACGCGGCTCACACAATGCTCCCATTGAGTAAACAAAAGCCTCCCAAGGGTTCCCCGCTCCCCGGATCAATAGGATTCATCGCCATTATGTTGTAGTAAGTGTTAAACATCTTATGAAGTTAAAACATTAACAAGAGTTATTGATACTTTAATTTTTCTCTCCTAATTTTCCTTCAATTTTTGTATAGTTGAAATGTACGGCAAGTTGTCCAATGCCCCCCGTTCTTCAATACTGATATGTGGGTCACGACCAAAGCATTGAATAATTGGACAAGACATATGAACCGCAAATTCAAATGTATAGAGACCTTCGTGAACAATATGGTCGCCCTGCACCTTAAACATTCATATAAAGTAAGTTTTTTTAATTAAAAAGTCGCGATATTTCAATAATAAGTAATTCTCCTCCGATAAAAAAAAACTAATAATAATTAATACTAATTAATAATTAATTATTATTACTCATTAAATATGATTACTAATTATGATTAATTACTAAATAACCATAGTTAATACTAATTAAAACTACTAAACAAGCTTACTATTAATAATAACTAATACTAACTATTAATAATAATTAATATTAATTAATAATTAATTACTTTATTACTAATTAAAAAATAAGCGGCAACGGTTGCTTTGTCATTCTTCTTGCTAATTTAAACTAGATTTTTCTACTTTGATCCATGGACAAAAGTAAATATGAAGAAGAAGCGGCAGCAGCCTTGCAGTAAGTAGTGTAATGATTGACTACAATTAATTGTAAGTAGCGATTGATAATGATTGGTTAATAATTATAACAATTGATTATAATTAATTGAATTAGGGGTGTATTTAATTTGGGGCTTTCTGAATCTAAAATGTGTAATTAACTTGCACAATATGACTTTTTACCAAATGAGTAATGATTATGAAAATTATCGTGAATATGTTGGTTCTCCAATCTCAATAGAACGGACAGTGATCGGTTGACACTAGTGTCATTTGACACTAGTGATGTGACAATATTTTTTAAATGTTAAGAAAAAAAAGGGGAAAAAGATAATAATATAAAGGTAATTAATTAGTTATGGGAATTCACGTTTACTCATTTTGTTCATGTTTGTCTCTCCCCCCCCCCCCTCTCTCTCCCCTTTTTAAGGTGATTTATTTCTCTAGATTTTTTCTCTCTCCTTCTCAACTCTATATTTTACTTCTTTCATCATCGATCAAAGCTCCATATTATTAGGAGTATTAGAATCCGTTGATTAATTATTTTGTTGCCATTAACGGACCTTTAAGATCTGCTTACCGGGTACGTCTTATTGCCATTACCGGACCTTCAAGATCTGCTAACCGGGTACCTCTTATTGGTAAGTTAAGAAGATTGATACAAAAAATAAACTTCTTGCTGATTTGGTTCATGTATTAGTCGTATTAATACAGAAAATACACTTCAAACATTGATATAAGAACACTTCTTGTTGATCTTGACAATAGTATCTAAAGTAATCTTCCATCGAAGCTTGAAGGTGAACTCGCATAAAATGATGAGGAATGAGAACTGAAGAGTTAGATTGGTAACTAAAAAATCAAGCAAAACTTAATGTTGCATTTATGACTTTACATTTTCAAGATAACATTTTTAAAAAAAACACTTCTGGAGAAATTGAATACCATGTGCATGGTAACTGAAGAGTAAGTACTCCTTCCTTCCAACGACCCTAGAAGAAACCAAGGGCTATCGCTGTGAAGGAGCTTCATCCGAGTTTGCTGAACAAGGTAAGTAACACAATAATACGTATTCAAGATGAGCGACTCAATGAGCATTGATCTTAATATTGATGCATTCGATGTACAAGAACAAGGTAATTAACATCGATCGAATTTTTTTTTTGTCAAGATTAACCTTTTTTGGGTAGAAATCGAAGAGTTTAACTTACCCGTTCGTGTTATGTTTTAATATGAAGGAAACATAATGCGTGAATTGTTCGGCGATAGTCCACCATGTTCTCCGAATGTTAGAGAACAGGAAAATCTAGATGAGAACGAGCTAGATTAAGAAGATTACGGAAATTGTTTAGGAAATGAAGGTGAAGTTGATGAGGATGAAGATTTAAATCTACACGTGGGGATGACATTTGCAAACTCATATGAGTTGATAGGACATTGTCATTTGTATGCTCAGAAAAATAGATTTCTATAAAGATCCGAAGTTCTACTATGAACAAAGAGGATGGGAATAAGGAGAATGAAGGGAATGTGTTGCTGAGCGGAAAAGACAAGTGCAAGGCATTGAGGCTGATTTGTTCTAAAGGGGGGAAATTTGATACAAGGTCGAGAAATCCAAGACGTGGACCAACCTCATGTAGCACCGGGTGTCAGTTCCATGTCAATGCCTCTGTCTAATTCAATATTTACTTAATTCTAATACAATAAGAGGTATTTATACATTATGATAATATTTGGTCCGTTACACTTACATAAGTCGATAAACTTAGATTCTCCGAAACAAGAGTTCCGAGTAACGGTGTTCAAGTATATGGATCTTATGAACCATCATCCTTGTGAATTCACTTGATATAATTCAATATTTACTTAATTCTACTACAATAAGAGGTCTTTAAAACATTATGGTAATATTTGGTCCGTTACACTAATATAAGTCGATAAACTTAGATTCTCCGAAATAAGAGTTCCGAGTAACGGTGTTCAAGTATATCGATCTTATGAACCATCGTCCTTGTGAATTCACTTGATCTAATTCAAAATTTACTTAATTCTACTACAATAAGAGGATTTTATACATCATGGTAATATTTGGTCCGTTACACTTACATAAGTCGATAAACCTAGATTCTCCGAAACTAGAGTTTCAAGTAACGGTGTTCAAGTAATATCGATCATATGGTAATATTATGTAATTTATACTTATGTGATCATATCATCAACTTAATAAATTTTATATTTATACTTATTATAATTTTATTTTTTCATAAACCGACTATAATAAAATAACATTATATATGATCAAAAACTTAGTCGTACTTTATATCATTATAATTTTTGCATTTATTTAATTATTACGTAAACATTTATGTATCCTTAATTCTAATTCTTAAAAAATTTTAAATAAATTTGTATCCTTAACATAATCCTAAATTGAAAAAATTTAAAATCTCAACATAATACTAAATTGAACCATCATCCTTGAAATCTCAACGTAAAACTAAATTTTTTAAATAAATTTGTATCCGAAAACATAATTTGGTGAGTAGGGAGGTTGTAACACCCCAGATTCTCGGAACCCGGGATATTACTAGTTAGGACCTCACAATGGGTCCCGACCTCAGTTTGACAACAATATTACTAGGATCTTACAACAAGACACAAATAATAAAACCGAAAATCATAAAGATGTATTTGTAAAAGGATGAATGCAACGAAGTCTAACAGCCTATCGTACTTAAACAACGGAAAAGACTAACTATCTTAACAAAAGGAAAAGACAACAAAGCAACAACCCAGACCCCCCCCCACTCTAAGGAGTACGGAGACCCGGCTGACCACTACTTCCGGATCACTCAGATGCTGTTCTAACCTGCTGTAAATCTAAAACCACAACAAAACAACCATTAGCTAGTTATCTAAACATTAGAAGAATAATAATAGCACACACACACACAAAAATGATAAACACTCATCATGCTTTCAAACAATCCATTTATTATCTTCATTTAAGTCATTCACTCTAATGATACTTATTTTGTGACACGAGGGATTCCCAAACCTCGCCTCTGCCCCCGTGTACCCATCAGGAGTGGATCTGATGCATCTCACCGTGTACCTGTATGGTCTGGGTATAGAGAACCTCCCAGTCTCCTGGCAGAGCTGGACAGTGATGTCACGGCCCGTTATACATACACTTGAGCCTTAACGCATAATAACCACGGTCGTCATAACAAGTTATTTTTATTATAACACACATAGCACACACACAACCATTATCACCCAACTAATATCCAGAAACCGGCTAAGTAAGTCGCAAGGACTTACCTGAATCAAACCACAACTCTCACAATCTCAACTCGGTCTGCAACCGTAGAAACTCAAACGCCTGTCATACAAGGCACGTGGATCAAAATACATCCCATAATCTTAGAAGTCTATAACTTCTAAGATGCACAAACTCATCAAGAGAAAAAACTACTAACTGCCCTCTTAAGGTAAAATGACTATTTTACCCTCGGTTCCGAAACTCTCAAAATTCTATCATTAGATTCTCATACTTTATTTTAGAACTTATTTCCATAATCTGGTTCTCAAGGATAAATTTGATAATGATTTATAAGAGCTACCTAAAATTCTTAGTTTATACAAAAAGTCGTTAAGGTCCGACTTTGGTTAATATACACGGCTTGGATAAAGATATAAAAATTCCGAAATAAAATCCTAGATCCTCTATGATATGCATACTAAACATAGGGGTAAAGATCTCTCAAAACTACTTAATCATCACTTTCCCATAAATCTCTAAAGTTGGAAAGAAAGCTGAAAATTTCCATACTTAGCCAATTTCCCTCTGTTGTAAAAACAGCTCATCGGTCCTACTTTGAGTGTTTATAAGTTCTAATCCGACCGTTAACTTTCTCTTAAATTTTAATACATTAAACTTCATATTTCTCTCTACAATATATCAAAAATTCAACGGTGGATGTTCGATCTAAGTTAGCCAATTACGGGTTCAAAGTCAGCAGTTTCAGCTCATAAATATTGAAAAAAACTGGGTTGGTTTTGGATTTTAAAATCTAGTTTTTAAGACAGCACCCCTTTTTCCTTTACTATACCTTGAAGATCCTATTTAGAACAAGAACAAGAGATACAAGATACAAACACACCACCTACCCACTCTCTACTCCTTCACCATACTACCAAGAGGACAATCTACTCTACTCCAAGAACTCCTAATTCAGCCCTTCTCAAAACAAATCTATACAAGATACACTCATGCTGTTGACATCCTTACAGCAGTACAAAAGGAGCGGAAGGTTGCAGGATAGAGGCTCACCATTCCGGTCTGTTTGGATCGAGGTCGATAACCCAACTTGGCGAGTCGAGAGGTTAGCGTGCAACGTTTTTGTGACAGCAACAACAACCTTCCCTGTGGTGCAGCAGTGTAAGCAACGGTGTATGTACAAGGGCGTCAGAGGAGAAGAAGAGGGAACCGGTAGCGTTGTCTCACCGGTTGCGACGTCTACAGCGGCGGCAGCAAGGCTCACTGATGTTCGACTCTAGCGACGGCAGCAAGGCTCACTGCTGTTCGATTCCAGCGGTGTCCGGCTCTACTTGCTGTTGACGCAGAAGGGAAAGATCCGGCGCAGAAGGGTCGTCTGAGAGGGTCGTGGCGGAGGTCTTCGGTTCTGCGTACGGTGGCCTGCGAGCGCCGGGGTTGCTGGGTTGCAGTTGTGAACAGTCTCACAGAGGAAGCAGGAGGACGTAAGTGTTGCCGCTTATATTAGGTTAAAGCTGGTTAGGTTAGAAGCTAATTAGGTTAGAAGCTAATGTTGGGCCAGCTGGGCATCCTAGTGGGCCTACTCCGATGGGCCTGCTCATCTAGTTAAAATATGAGCTGAATGAATAAATCGTTATTCGTACGGAACCGGTCTTCGGTTTTTAAAATATACGGAATAATTTACGGTTACATAAATTATCATTTTATGTGAATCAAGGTCACATAAAATGATAGAATTTAACATAATTTTATTTTATTTAAAAGAATAAAGGTTGACGGATCGGAATCCGGTTTGATCCGGTATTAAACGGAGTTAAAAATTTTCGGGTATTACATCAGTGCCCTCTTAAAATAAGTTTCGTCCCGAAACTTAGAATAATGTATCTAATCAAACGACTTTCTTTGTATATTTGGTGTCATAAAAATTCTCGTTGTCTACCATGCAACTATTCAATCATCATAATCAGGCACACATCAAAGAAACACAATCACTCAATCCAAGGTAAAAACCTGAAAAGTCAAACAACACAACATCCGGGTACTAACTCGTCGGTGCAGAAGTAACATCTAACCCCGCAATTGTATGGTCGGGCTCAACTATCAGATCCTCGTATTTGATGACATGTCCCGGTCTAATATGTAGCTCCCTTAACTATTACTTGTGAACTCTAGGTAGAAGTGTTGGTTGATAAATAACCTCTCAATCTACTTTAGGATCTTAGAAGAATACATTCCTCAACTTACTTCTGAACACTTTTGATGACTCTAGCTAAATAATAAGAACTTGATTTCTTCCGCTGAATCCCCTTGATTTTAATCTTTCGGAAAATCCCGACTATAATTTCTATAATAACGATCTTACACATATCCCGGCACTTTACTAAGTGCCTGATGTTCTATTTAAGACCACTCGTTTGGTCTTGTCTTTCTAATATGACTCAGTCGGATCGTCTCTCCGTTACTGAATTATTATATGCCTTTGGTCAAGCTTTCAAGTTGATATAACCCAAAGCACACTCCATGCGGACATTTGCATATCGATCTACGAATCCTTAACTTGAGGGCACAGTGGACCTACCATTGAGTTTCATGTTCTATGGGTTATGGGCCCACCATGCTTCCGCTGCGCTACTCTGATCAATCTATTGTCACCCATTAATCATAATGACGTCTTCCGTTAGTCATGATAATTTACCAACTCTTCACATGTAATTTCTCTTCTAATAACGACAAGATCCTCTTCAGACCTTCTGTCTATAGATGATTTTCTATAGTAAAGGGAAGACTTGTACTCTACTCGTGAGTACTGGTTGTCTAGAACCTCGAGATAAACTATCCATATATATCAAACTATGGTCTTTGACCCCCATACAACTTCACAAATAGTCTAGATAACCCCTCAGTAACTTAACTCCCCGGTCACTTCTCCCTGGAAGGATTGGAACGTGTGTTTGTGGAACCTCCCGGAATTCACTTATGTCTTATCAAAACTCAACTTATTACTTGTTAAGACTACTCAATGTGGTGATCCTTCCACAATCCTTTTGACTTCCAATTGAGGAGTACATCACGTTGACTTACAAGTCATTACTCTAACCTATTTACCATCTTGACATGTAGTTTTCGGTTTAGCTCCCGATTCTTGAGGTGCGGTCACGCGCTTACTTCAAAACACATCACAACAATAATCACTACTACAAAATTGGGTTTATATTCCATAACATATAATCCGGACGTGTAATTTATGGATTATAAAATAAGAAATAAGATTAATAAATAATTATAATCCGGTTTTGTTTACGATTTGGAATATAAACTTTGCTAAATTATGTGATAAGTGATACAAATACACCATAATATAAACGCCCAGATTATTTGATAACCCAAATAACCCGGTTTTGTGTAAAACCGGATTATAAAGATACATAAATTTTTTTCCAAACTGACAAGTCATCAAGGGTTTAATAAACGCCCGGATTAATAAGGTCTCCCGTTCTCAAGAGAGACGAGTCCCGCTGAACTTTTCCCCTGCGCGCTCTATAGCCTCTTTTTTTCATCTATCTTCTTCGATTTTAGGGTTCTTTCGATCAAATCGTTGGGGATTAGAAAATCTACGATCAACTGGTCCTTCAACAATCTTCAAATCGGCAAATTTATCTCATACTTTTCCCTTTCTGTGCTAATACATCGATTTTGTCTAAGCTAATTCCATTCTCTTTTCATTCTTGCAATGTTTGCTTTAGGGTTCTTTATTTGAGGTTTAGGTTTCGAACGCTTGCTTGAAACCGACTGTGGACACTGAAGAGGGTGGCAATTCGTGCTTGAGCATTGGTATACAAGAAACTGGAAAGCTGCAGCTTGATCCAAGAGGTAATTTTCTGTCTTCTGGTACTCCATGTGTCCCTGTAATACAGTTTTTAATATGTTCATGTATTTTTATGCTTTATTTTCGAGACTGCTGGATATTTATATTGAGTGTAGTTATGGCAGTCTACTAAACTTAGATTTCAATGGTGATTTACAATATTGAATATGGATATGTGCACTAGGGTGGAAATGTGAGTGGTCATAATAAATCGAGTTACATAGGTTTTTAAGTGAGGATATTCGAGTTAAATAGGCTTTTAACTGAGGATTTCAATGGTAATTTTCTGTCTTCTTTGATATCCCTGTAATACAGGTTTTTCTTATGAATTATGAGATGCAGGGAGGAGAAACTTTTTATCACGATTATTATTACTTAAAGGATAAATGTTAAAAGCATAGTTAGATTGAAATGCAGTGATAGTCATAGGTTGAGATCTGGGAGCTCTGGCTTTTGCTGGAATCCTAAGTTTGTAATTTTAAGCAAGTTACAAAATAGTTGCAAGAATAGATTAAATTAAATAGATTATGTTATACATGTGTATATAATATTCTATTTCTCAGATGGTTTCGACATAAGCTCCACCACTCCACTGTAAGGTATTTGTAATTGGTCATGTAAATTCAGCCACTTGTCTACTCTTCATTATAAGTGGAGCTACCAGCATCCATACTGCAACGCAAGTTCATACAATTGATGAATTGAATGCTATAGTTTAGATGAAATAATTTGAAGAATGGTGAGATACTTACTGTATACACAAGCTGCAAGCCATTCGTTCACTATCCTCACCCAAGTACTTGTCCATCCCACATCTATTGTCCACCTACAAAAACCACCATTTTATGATCTCCACAAAATGTGAAAATACGAGGAAATCAGCTTAGCTTACTTCTTCATTGGATGGTGAGTGTTCCACCCAATTAGCAACATCGCAAAGTACATTGCTCCCGTTGCAAACACAAAATGAAAGAAACCATAGCCGTATGCAACCTCCTCGTCACCCTTCCTCTCCGCCTTCCGGAACTGCACAAGATGCTGTCAGTTTGACTCTAAATTATTAAAGTATTGTTTTAGATGAGGAGGGACCGGGAAGCATTGCGAGTCAATGCCTGTTGAGAAAGTTGCAATAACTATTGTAAGCAGTGCAATGACAAAACTCTGTATTATGCATAGGCAAAATGGTTAGTCATATTCTCATGATATAGTTAGTGTTCTTAAACAGGGATTGCAATATTACTATGACAGTTAGCCAGTTGGTCCTCCTTGAAGCTTCTGCCTTCCTATTGCAGCTCGTTGCAACATTAGCATGCTTTTAGGACTGGGTTATGGTTGTTGCTTTGTGATTGTGATTTCACTATAATTGTCCAGATATTGAAGCTGATTAGCTGTAAACTTGTAATGATTAAAATCACATAGTAGAGTATCTCAGGAAGATATCCAAATGTTTGAGGTGGTTCCTATGAATGTTTTGGTTTTGATAAACATATCTACATAAAAGAGGGTGTATTTTATGTGGCTAATGATATGTTTTCTGATACATCACAATGATCTGACGATTATATGGTGTATTTTATGTCCAGATATTGAAGCTGATTAGCCGGAGGAAGTTAATGGAGGGGAAGTGTACGACCCCTCTGAAGATGGGGAAGGTTCAGTTGTCGAACAGGAAGAACCAGAACCTGCAGCTGAGGTTGTCAATGAAGTTCCAAGTAAACCAGAGGCGGCAGTAGAATCCGAGAACAAAACAGAGGAGGCACCTAAGAAGACATATGCTTCAATAGTGAGTGGTGACTCATTGCCATGTTTCTTTTATGCTTGAATTTAGCAATATTATTTATATTCATTGATTTTGTTTCTCTTTTCAACCTCTTGATCACTGTGATTTATATAATTGGGCAAGTTAGAGCAAATGTTCTACCCATCATTCAGTAATCAGTACAAAAACCTTTTTGATTGCAGGTCAAAGTTCTGAGGGAAAGTGGCAAACAAATCCCTGCACCTTCTCCTTTGAAATCCACTCCTAAGGTGCAACCCCAACAAGTGAGAGCCGTACCACCTCCTGCTTCTGCCAACGGGAACACTCTATATAATTCAAATGTGGCTGAGGATGGCAGTAACCAAGAGAGTGAAGGTATTTCATACTTGCATATATATATATATATATATATTATTGAATTATTATGCATTTTTCTTGGTCTTTTTTAATGGTACTCCTATATCTTATGATGTTTTAATGTTTATTATCTGCTTTTTTTTGTGCATTAATAGGTGAGGGCTTTTCCATCTATGTCAAAAGTCTGCCATTGAGTGCTACACCTGCAATGCTAGAGGAAGCTTTTAAGGAATTTGTTCCAATTAAGAGTGGTGGTATCCAAGTTAGAAGTAACAAGGTAGTTATGAATCCAGAATTAGTATGGTTTGCTTGTATTTCTTCTCCTCTCATGTAATTTTTTTATGAAGCAGGGATTCTGTTTTGGGTTTGTAGAGTTTGAAGTGGCTGATGCTGCTCAAAATGCAGTTGAGGTACCCCTCTTATTCACGCCATGCAGTTATTTCATTTTCTTTTTTTCACCATTGGTGCACTGGTGCTTGGGGATTGTCATATGCTTGAATCTTGTACAGTTGAACATGGTCATTGTTATATCTTTGTTAATTATTTTTATTAGTAAAATGATTCAAATTCAAATATTAAATATGCATTGAACTAGTACTGATACTATTTGGTATTTAGTTTTTTTGTCGTTTATTTTTATTCATCATTTTTGTTCAAAACTTTGTTTAATGATTTTCAGGCTGGTTCTGTTATAATTGGTGGTCGCCAAGTTGGGATAGAGGGAAAGAAGTCTACAAATGCTAGAGGAGGAGGAGGTATGCATTCTGGTTTTCCAAATTTTACTGGTGAATATTTTGTTGTTTGTTACTCTGCTTCATGAGCAGTGAAAAAAAAGCATAAAGTGCATACTTCTGAAGAATATGTTTTATGGTTCTAAGACATCCAAATGTTTGAGGTGGTTCCTATGAATGTTTTGGTTTTGATAAACATATCTACATAAAAGAGGGTGTATTTTATGTGGCTAATGATATGTTTTCTGAAGAATATGTTTTATGTGGCTAATGATATGTTTTATCCTTGGCATGTTGTACCTGCAATTACTCAGATGTGAAGCTTGTTGCTTTAATTTTAAATGTAATTGTGTGCTTGGTGTTTTATTATCCTATCAAATATCAGATGTGGTTAGTCTGTTGGATATGTTAAATGAAGGTCATTCAGCTCATAACAAATACAGATACCTTTTTTCGTCTCTGAAATTGTGTGCTTGGCCGTTAATCATCCATTTGGGATAGTTAATGAACCGGCATTTAACCGGTTTTCAGATAGTCTCCCTAACTTAATCATGGTGCATAATGTGTTGAATAATTATATAATTATATTATTTTAAAACAGGAATTTTGACAAGTATTTATGCTTAATTTTTCATCGTGCTATATCAATTTAACTTCTAATATAATTATATTATTTTACAGTGGTATGGTAGAAAAAGTACTTACTCCGATGGCGAGGTTGATCAAATCCGAAAAGAGTGGTTAGAATATTTGCTTCAACTCGTCTTTTAGGTATGTGAAAGTGATGTAATTTAGATAATGTTTGTTGTTACTTACTAATAAACAAATATTATAGTGGTATAGTATTGCATGACATCTCAAGTAACATCACATTTCTTATGTTTTGTCTCAACAGGAATTTTGACAAGTATTTATGCTTAATTTTCTTCACATACAGTGCTTATGACATCTATATTTTTAAGTTTGTTCTTTTATAGTTTGTCTCTATGTGACGTGTTATATACCTTTGTTTATTGCAGTGCTCAAAATTTTCTGCAAAGTGGTCTTTTGCGATGGCAAAATTTTGCTTACGAGGTCCTTTAGAAGAATCAGAGTACCTTGAATGACTCATATTAGTAATTGTCTTTTGAATCTTGTAACTCATAGACTAAGTTTTTCTAGTTACGTTTGGAGTATGATTTGAAGTTTAGTAATGGTTGTAAACGTGTTTTCATGGCACGTTTTAGTTTGTGACAATTAATGAGCTGGTTTATTATGTTTTGGTATAATTCAAATGTCTGAAAAATCAATTACTGGATTTAAATCAAATGTTACAGGTTGTATATTCGAAAAATAGAATGAAATATATATAAAAAATAGACAGAAAATAATCCGGATATATGTTGGCGGTGTATAAAGTCAAAATTATAATAATCCGGTTGTAAGTATCCGGTGTATATTAACCTCACCCAATGGCGCCACCACTAAACTTCTTAATCCGTTAATCTTAGTCCGGATTATAAAAAACGAATATTCCGGTGTTTTACACAACTATATAATCCGGATGTTCCTCCGGATTATTTGACATTTTATAATCCGGATATTTGATCACTAATATAATCCGGATGTTCTAGATCCGGATTATATGTAGTCAAATATCCGGATTATAAAATGTCAAATAATCCGGGCAAACAAACAATCCAAAAAAGGGGCAAAATGAACCTAGCAAATACACCGGTGCTTGGCAAAAACACGCCCGGATTATAAAACATGTGGGCAAATACACCCCTAACCTTTAATCCGGTGCAGGTCCGGATTATAAACCCTCAACTAACCGGATTATAAAGTCCTTTTTGTAGTAGTGAATACTAACCACATGATGGTCTCCGATGCTTGTCTTGTCACCTATTCTACTAGGTGACTAATCTTATTCATTTTCTTTGTCCGAATTGGTCTCTAACCGTTAGCTGATCATTATTACTCATTCAGTGTTGAAACCCCAGTCATCTTGCACTCTTGCAGAGATTTCATAGACGCATCCTCATCTCCACACGTTATTTAAATTTAGCAAGACTCTTTCTTTGATACTTGACTTTTGTTGAACATCTCTTGATATCATTTGTATAGGAACATCACTTGCATGTGACTTCCTCCAAAAATCCGATCTCCCGACTCACATCTTACTATGTAGTCCTATACTCCTGCCGCTTTATCTTCTCTAAGTCTTCATACCCCGTATGATAGTTACACCCCTATGAGTACGCGGTTTCACAACTACTCACCCATCTACATATCACTGAGTTATCACGATTAAATTGAATTTGCATTGGAATACCACCATTTCTTCTTAAACTCTTATATAAACACTTCTCGGTACCTATCTTACTGACGTGACATCGGATCCGTATAATAACCTTCAGTCATTCAATATTACTCTTTCTCATGTCTATTCCACCCAAAATGTATACTCTACCTACAACTACCTCCCAACTCAACAAGACAATCCACCACAACACTAAGTCAAAAAAAATCTCTATGTTTGTGCCGCCTCTCTAACTCTAGTTATTCCGTGTTACATCTTTAGTCACAAAGGCTCCCTTTGAAACTCTCGGGGGATCGAGAACCATCATTCCTATTTTTGTGGAATGTTAAGAACCCTCTGTCTTGATTGACGTAGGATATGATCAAATTCATCAGTTTCTTCTTACTCTTCTAGTCCTTTTTACACATCCATCCGTACTGTGATCACCCTTTTCTTAGCCCGTAGGCAGGCAACTGCTCACAACCATTTCCTTTATCTCTTTAATGATCTAAGGGGTCATTTCCGACCGTCCAAATCTTCTCCTTAGCTTCTTAACTTAAAGTTGCTGGCTTGAACTCGTTCTATGTTACTATTAAGGGCATTAGTACTTGTATCGATTAAACTTCACCATTGTCACCGTTGATCTCTTGCAGATATCCTCTATATACCAATCAGTTTCTCTTATAAATCCACTGGTATTATCTTCCGACTAGTCCTCCATAGTCTCCCATATACGTAAATCCTCAGTTGTTACTAGATAGTTTATAGTTGATCTTCTACAAGATCATAGACTTACTTTTCTTCTATTTACTTCGATGTAGATATATTGGGTGAAAAGTTATTCATTCAAGTTTATCCGTGTATACACCTTTAGCTCCTTCCACGATCTATTCATGTCTTTCTCTCTATTTGATCACTTTTCCCGAGTGCAGTTGTGTTACTCATATGCCAACTATAGCGGTTTATCAATTCTTCCCGATAGCTTGTAGACGCGTCATTGTAAATCCTTGGATATAAATTTCCATCCACTTGTGGTTTCTCTTGTATGAATCGTTGGTGTCGGTAACCGAGTCCCGTGTTGAGTGAGAGGTCATGTTGGACTCTTAAGTCTACCCAGATCATTTTCACTTACTTTTCTCCCTTCGTTAGCGTTGTTTTGTAACATTGCGTTTATGAAAATCCGTTATATCCGTTAAAGGCTTCTACCCTCTTTAATACATGCGTCGAGACTTCTTTCAAAATTCTCGTATCTTTGAAGAAGTCAATATGTCTCCCTAGTTATGATATCTATCTTTCGGCCTTAAGCTCCATTGTAAATTTCCATCTTGGTACTCCTTTAGCCCTTCATATCTGGGTCAAAACCTTATTCTTTGGACTCTCGTGTCTTCTAGAAAGTCACTTCACCTCCATGTTTATGAAATCTACCTTCCACTTTCTAGCAACATGTAAGCTTTTATTGTGCGGCTCTTTGATTCTTCGTATTGGGATGGACAATGTATCTGATCCTAACTCCTAAACGTATGATTGTCTCGGTTTCCCATCTTGATTGTGGTGTCAAGTATCTTGTCGAGAGTGATCATATTTTGCCCTGCTTCTAGCCTCAAACTTTCACCTTCTGGTCCGTGAGTAAGCTTAGATTCAATGCATCTTGTCTGGATCGCTGCTATATTTCACCTTGACTTTCATGCCTACGGGTGTTTTTTTTTTATTATTTATTTTTATTTATTTTTTTGAAAGTATCCACCTTGTTTGTAACGTTGCTTACACCACACTTGAAATAATCTATGTGTTGTCTCTTCCAATTTGTATACTTTCCGGTCATCCAACGCTTTTCCGGAACTACTCTCATGTACATTCTTTATTTGATCCTACTGATTTGACTCAGGATTCCCTTCTTGTCATCGTCGCTGGTTTTGTCTTTTAATCTTCACTTTTCCGTCTCGACGTTCCTCAACAAGTTCGACGGAGTTGTCCGGACGTTCACCTACCCTGATGCTCATAAGTGGAGCGTACTTATCCTAACATTGAACCCTTCAAATATACTTAGGTGTGTCAACGAAGTGGGGATCTCATTTGGTTATCTCCGTTAAGGGCATAAAATACTATAATTTCTACTAATCTTCGACATATATCTATCTATCTCACATACCTTTATAATTAAGTTAATAAGTCCAATGAGAGTAAAAACCTAAAGTACATACTAAGCATACTGAGATCCGCGGTAGTAGTGGTGGTCAGCCGTACTTTTCTATCCCTAACCAGTCTATGCATGCATTTAAAAACCCAAAGTTCTTTTTAAAATCTCACATCCCTTTTCGGGTTCTGCTTAAGTACTTATTCGGTATTTCAGAAGATTTCAAGTGCCATTGTTGCCAACCTAGAGCTCTGATACCATGTTGTAACACCCCGGATTCTCGGAACCCGGGATATTACTGGTTAGGACCTCACAATGGGTCCCGACCTCAGTTTGACAACAATATTACTAGGATCTTGCAACAAGACACAAATAAGAAAAACCGAAATTCATAAAACAGTATTTTAAAGAGATAAATGCAACACAACGTCCCAGTCTCCTGGCAGAGCGATTCCCAAACCTCGCCTCCGCCCGGGATATTACTGTTGTAACACTCATCATGCTTTCAAACAATCCATTTATTATCTTCATTTAAGTCATTCAATCTAATGATACTTATTTTGTAACACGAGGGATTCCCAAACCTCGCCTCCGCCCCCGTGTACCCATCAGGAGTGGATCCGATGCATCTCACCGTGTACCTGTATGGTCTGGGTATAGAGAACCTCCCAGTCTCCTGGCAGAGCTGGGCAGTGATGTCACGGCCCGTTATACATACACTTGGGCCTTAACGCATAATAACCACGGTCGTCCTAACAAGTTATTTTTATTATAACACACATAGCACACACACAACCATTATCACCCAACTAATATCCAGAAACCGGCTAAGTAAGTCGCAAGGACTTACCTGAATCAAACTACAACTCTCACAATCTCAACTCGGTCTGCAACCGTAGAAACTCAAACGCCTGTCATACAAGGCACGTGGATCAAAATACATCCCATAATCTTAGAAGTCTATAACTTCTAAGATGCACAAACTCATCAAGAGAAAAAATTACTAACTGCCCTCTTAAGGTAAAATGACTATTTTACTCTCGGTTCCGAAACTCTCAAAATTCTATCATTAGATTCTCATACTTTATTTTAGAACTTATTTCCATAATCTGGTTCTCAAGGATAAATTTGATAATGATTTATAAGAGTTACCTAAAATTCTTAGTTTATACAAAAAGTTGTTAAGGTCCGACTTTGGTTAATATACACGGCTTGGATAAAGATATAAAAATTCCGAAATAAAATCCTAGATCCTCTATGATATGCATACTAAACATAGGGGTAAAGATCTCTCAAAACTACTTAATCATCACTTTCCCATAAATCTCTAAAGTTGGAAAGAAAGCTGAAAATTTCCATACTTAGCCAATTTCCCTCTGCTGTAAAAACAGCTCATTGGTCCTACTTTGAGTGTTTATAAGTTCTAATCCGACCGTTAACTTTCTCTCAAATTTTAATACAGTAAACTTCATATTTCTCTCTACAATATATCAAAAATTCAACGGTGGATGTTCGATCTAAGTTAGCCAATTACGGGTTCAAAGTCAGCAGTTTCAGCTCATAAATATTGAAAAAAACTGGGTTGGTTTTGGATTTTAAAATCCAGTTTTTAAGACAGCAGCCCTTTTTCCTTTACTATACCTTGAAGATCCTATTTAGAACAAGAACAAGAGATACAAGATACAAACACACCACCTACCCACTCTCTACTCCTTCACCATACTACCAAGAGGACAATCTACTCTGTAATATCCGGAAAATTTTTATTCCGTTTAATTCCGTAGCAAACCGGATTTCGATCCGTTGATCTTTCTTTGTCTACCTAGTCTTACACACTATCTCAAAATTTTATCATTTTATGTAACCGCACTTCACATAAAATGATAGAATTTTATATCAAATCCTAATCTATGAAACCCTAGTTTATATCATGACATGTCCTTGACAAAGTCATGACGAGACCATGACGAGATTTGACGAGACCATGAAAATTTTGACAAGGCCTTGCCTTTGCTTCAGCTAGCCTTTACCTTTGCTTAAGCCCAACATTTGCCTTGCTCCAGCCCACCTCCTTGCTTGTGTGCTGGCCCAGATGCAAGTTGAAGCCCATGAAGAAGAATAGGAGCAGCCAGACACTCTCCTCTCCAGCCCACGTAATAGCAGCCCAGATCGGCCACAGCTTCCGCCAGCCCAGAAGAGACGTACAGCGCCTGCGTGGAGCTTTGTTGGAGGAGGAGTTACACGCTGCCATTACTCCAGTAATCACGCTGAAATCCCTCGTTTTCCCCCTTCTTCGTGTCCAGATACATCCCTAAGGTACGCTGCATCTTCTTCTCGTCCACGATCTCCTCTACCTTCCTTCTCTTTGACGTGATGCCCGAGATCTAACACCTAGCCTTCATCGCGATAGCATGTCTGCATCGCCTCAGTGGGAGCCTGCTGCACATGTTACAGACTGCCGGGGAGTGTGGTACTGCACGTTGCTTCTTCAAGACCAGCAATAACCGTCTATCGAGAACCAATCCAGCGTAGGATCTGCTCACGTGCACACCGAAAATATTGCAGCAACCCCTTCAAATCAAAGGGCAAGAGAGCCACTGTGGAGCAGCGTCGAGCCGAGCGTGGAAGCCTCTCCCTCAGCACCTACGTCCCAGCATAACAGGTAGAAGTGCTACCCTCTCTACCTATCTCCTATCATCGATCCATGGTCTCGACGAGACTTCTCTGTCTGCAGTAGTCGAGAGTCGCTAGGCTTCACACCAACCAGTTCCTCCCCTCACCAACAGCATGACGCACACCTTCGCTAGCCAATCAGTCAGCACACACAGTCCCCTACAACCATCAGAAGGATTTGAACTGGGGACCTCAAAATTGATAAATAACCCGGAGATGACGTCGGAGGTAAGACTCGAAAAGGAGACCTTCTGCACTCTTATTTTTGAATGTCCAGAGCGGTGTTGAGCAAGTATGTTGGAACCTCTTTTTCGATATCATAGACACGAAATCTACCGTTCAATTTTTAGTATGTTGTAGAATGATATGCATAGAATGATATATTAAAATTTGAGACTTATCCAACGGTTAGATTTAAAGTTATAGAGGCTCAAAGTTGACTAGTTGTGCAATTAGAAAACCTGCTCAGATTTGGCTAAGTATAGAATGTGAGTTGAGAACCAACTTTGGAGAATTTTTTAGAGATGGTTGTTGAGAATTCTGGAGAGATCTTTGCTCCTATGATTAGTATGCATGTCATAGATGACCTAGAGATTTATTCCGGAATTTTTACATTTTTATTCGAGCTTCATATCTGGAGCCAAAGTTGGACCCTAGTGATCTTTTTGGAAGGTTAAGGAAAATATGAAATGTTCTAGTCTTGACCTAAACTCAACTTTAAGAGTTAGAATATGATAGTTGGTCCCAAGTAAGGATTTAAGTACATATTACGAGATTTTTGAAAGTTTCGGGACCAAGGGTAAAATAGTCATTTTTACCTAAATGAGAACTGTAATAAATTCGGTTCTGATAAGATCTCCTATCTTTGAAGTCTTAGACTTCTAATTTTCTAAGAAGTGTGTTGACGCACTTGCCTCCTTTGACAGGCTACTGAGTTCATACAGTTACAGATCGAATTGTGATTAATAGAGTCGAGACTTGAATCAGGTAAGTCCTTTGGGCTTACTTAGTTGACTTCTAAATATGAGTGTGGATAATATTAGTGGTGTGTGAATGAGATGTTTATAGTTATATTTTAGTAGTAATTACTTACCGACCTATACTTTGGCCTAAGAGTAACGGGCGGTGGCATTCTACTCAGTTAGCCTGAGGGCGCTGAGGGTTTCTTTAGGGACTAGTCCACACTCGGTTTGTAGTGATGCTACCGGCGGACGTAAACTAGACCTACACCCAGTTGGATAAGGAATGGAGGCGAGAACTCTTAAGATTTCTCGTGCCACAACTGTAAAATGGAATAAGATGAATCACTTGAGTAACAGCTAATAACCGGTTGTGTGCCAGCATGATGTTTGTTTATTTTATCTTGAGTGTGATTGTGCTATTATTATTTCTGCTTATATTTGGATAGTTAGCTAACCGTTGTTTGTTGTGTAGACGTACCACAGGTTAGAGCAGATGCCGAGTGATCCGGATGGTAGTGGTCAGCCGGGGGTGTCGTACTTCATAGGACGGGTTGCAGTCCTCTCTTTATATTGGTCTTTCTTTTGTTGACCTTTTTCACATCCTCAGTGTGGGAGATGTTGTTTCCGGCTGTTAGTATTTCTGGTCACATTCATGACTTTATAAAATACACTTTATGATTTTTGGCTTTTTCCTTATCTGTGCCTTGTTGTAAGATCTAGTTAAGTTATTGTCAAACTAAGGTCGGGACCCACTGTGAGGTCCTAACCAGTAACTTCCCGAGTTGTAAAACTTGGGGTGTTACAACATGGTATCAGAGCTCTAGGTTGGCAACAATGGCACTTGAAATCTTCTAAAAGGTCAAATAAGTAAATAAGCAGAACCCGAAAGGGGTCTGAGTTTTCCAAAAGAATTTTTGTTTTTCAAAACTCATGTATAGTCGGGTTGGGATAGAAAGTACGGATGACCACCACTACCTCCGCGGATCTCGGCAGCTTAGTACTTTTAGAAATGTTATGTTGACTTAGTAGCTTCTTATAAAGATATGTACAATAGATAAGTTTAGGCCGAATGTTAGTAGCATAATAGTTATATTATGTCCTTAACGGAGATAACATAATTAGGTTCTCACTCTGTTGACACATCTAAGTAGATTTTGAAGGGTGTCAATGTGAGGATTTGTATGCACATCTTATGTGCATTAGGGTAGGCCAACGGTGGACAACTCCTTTGAGCTTGTTGAGGAGCGTCGAGGCGGAAAGTGAAGACTCAAGGACAACACCAACGAGCATGCATGCAAGAAGGGGATCCCGAGTCAACTTAACAGGATCAAATAAAGATTATACATGAGAGTAGTTCCAGAAAAGCATTAGATGATCGATAATTATGCAAATCGGGAGCGACATCACATAGATTCTTTCAAGTGTGGTGTGAAATGACGATATTAACAACGTGGATGCCGTCATAAACAGTAATAGTAATGGAAGTAAAAGTGAGATATGGAACCAATCCAGACAAGAGACATTAAAGTTAAGCTTATACCGACGGACCAAATTATGAAGGTTGTTGTTGTTAGAAGGAGGGGGAAATATGGCCAGTATTGGCAAAGTAAGTCGGCATCCTAATGAAGTGGGTCCCACCTAGACACTCATAACCTAAGAGTTAAGAAGAGATATGTCGCCACACCAACTATGAAGACTTAAAGAGCCGCACAACTGAAGCTTATGGATTAGCCAGAAAGTGGAGGGTAGATTTCATAAGCATGGATGCATAGTGACTTTCTATAAGACAAGTGAGTTACAAAAAGATGGTGATACAGATATCCAAATGATAGAATCCTGAAAGCGGAGTCAAAGGATCACTATAAAGGCAACATTATAATTTAACCCCAACTAAGGAACAAGAGTGTGTGAAAATGATCTTGGCGTACCCAAGAGCCATAATAACTTCCCTCTCACAAAGGGACTTAAGTTACCAACACCAACGATCCACACCGGAGCACCGCAAGCAGTTGATGCCCGAGGTAAAAGAAATCGCGAAGATGTAATTACGAGCTATCGTGGGAAATCTGATGACTCCATTGACGGCACATGAATGATGCAGCTAAACTAGGAAATAGTATCGTAGCCTTATAGTGAGAAAGAGAAGTGTGGATTATAGAAGAAGCTAAAGCAGTATAAATGGAGAAACTGGAGGAGATAGATTTCCACCAAGTAAATCAAACTTCAAAGAGATAGAAGAAAAGTAAGTCTATGATCTTGTAGAAGGTCAGCTATAGACTAAATGGTAACAACAGAGCCTTTACATGTACGGGTTAACTAGTAGTGACTGGTTGACATATAAGAAGAATAACCACATGGTTAGAAATGAATTTTATCGACATGTGGAGAAGTCCTTAAATAGATCAAATACGACAATTGTAAAGTCAAATCGATACGAGTGCAAGTAACACCGAATCAGTCAAGTCAATAAATCTAATTAAAATTGTAAAGGAAGAGTTGACGGTCAGAAACGACCCCTCATATCAATAATGATATAAAGAGAATGGTTGTGAGCAGTTGTTTACTTATGGGCTAAGAAAAGGGTATAAATCATAGTTAGTAAAGGTGAAGTCGTATTAGAAGAACTGGAGGAGTAAGAAGAAGCATTTGATTTTGATCAGATCCTACGTCAGTCCAGATAGAGGTTACTTAGCATTCCACACAAATAAGACTGATGGTGTTCTTTCGAGCAAAAGTTGGGATCAATTTCTAGATTGACAGAGGAGTGTTGACTTTAGCATTTAGTCAAAGTCGGGCACGAGACCGATCTCGAAGGCCCCGTGACGCATGACACAGATAGAGCTGCTAGAACTGAAGAAGTAGTTAGAGGAGTTAGTAGAGAAGGGCTTAATACTCCCTAGTGTTTCTCCATTGGGGGCACCGGTATAGAAGGGCTCAAGAACAAGTATCCACTGTCTCGCATAGATAACCCGTTGGACCAGTTGCATAGAGCGTCTGTGTTTTCGAGGATAGACTTGAGATCAGGTTATCACCAGCTGAGAGTGAGAGATCATGGCATACCTAAGATGGCATTCCGGACTAGGTATGGTCATTAGGAGTTTGTAGTGATACCATTTAGACGCAATAATGCGCCAACAGTATTCATGGAGTTGATGAACGAGATTTTCATCGACTTCTTAGATCAGTTCTTAGTGGCCTTCATTGACGACATCCTAGTTTATACTAAGAGTCCAGAGGAGCTTGCCGGGCACTTGAGGACAATATTATAGATTCTGCAGGATAGCCAGCTTTATGCTAAGCTGTCCAAGTGCGAGTTTTGGATGTCAAAGGTGGCTTTCCTAGGCCATGTAGTGACTGTTGAGGGGATTAAGGTCGATCCGGCGAAGATTGAGTCGATGTCTTCTTGGCAACCTCCGAAGAATGTTAAGGAGGTTCGCAACTTTCTAGGTTTGGCAGATTATTACTGCCGGTTTGAGGAAGGGTTTTCCCTGATTGCCCGACCACTTACTTGTCTTTTGTGGAATACTACTCGGTTCGTCTGGTCTGAGCCGCGTCAGTAGAGTTTTGAAGAGCGGAAGAGGAGATTGACGTCTGCTCCGATTTTAGCACAACTTGAGGGTATAGAAGATTTTGTAGTGTACAGTGACGCATCCAAGCTGGGCTTGGGGTGTGTCTTGATGCAGAGGGGTAAGGTCATAGCGTATGCGTCTCGACAGCTGAAGACGTATGAGGAGAACTACCCCACCCATGACCTGGAGTTAGCTGCAGTAGTACATGCCCTTAAGATTTGGCGTCATTATCTCTATGGGGCGACCTGTCAAATCTTCACAGACCATAAGAGTCTGAAGTACATATTCACTCAGCGGGAGTTGAATAACCGCCAGAGGCGGTGGCTAGAGTTGATCAAGGATTTCGACCTTGAGATTCTCTACCACCCTGGGAAGGCGAATGTAGTTGTTGACGCTTTGAGTCGGAAGACGCCTCGGGAGGAGGCGATAGCCCGGTTGACAGTACAGCCACAGTTACAGAGAGACTTAGCTTGGTTGGAGGTAGAGATCCAGTTCCCTGATACAGCTCATCAGTTAGCCACCTTAGAGTTACTTTCTGACCTGTTGAGTGAGATCCGACAGAAGCAGGAGACCTGTCCGACTTTGACCCGGATCCGAGACCGGATGTCACGAGATGAGGCACCTCAGTTCACTATTGGTGCCGATGGAGTGATGAGACGGCAGGACCGTATCTGTGTGCCATCAGACAGTGAGTTGAGACAGAGGATACTAGGTGAGGCTCATGCTACCCCTTACTCCGTACATCCAGGAACGAGTAAGATGTATAAGGACGTGAGACGTTCCTTCTGGTGGGGTGGTTTGAAGCCTGATGTGGCCCGATATGTAGCCCAGTGTGCGACCTGTCAGCAGGTCAAGATTGAGCATCGTAGGTCCGGAGGAGAGCTCCACCCACTTCCAGCACCACATTGGAAGTGGGAGGATATATCTATGGATTTTGTTACAGGGTTGAGACTTAGCAGGGGTTTTGAGGCTATTTGGGTGGTTGTAGACGATTTGACGAAGACCAGACGTTTCATTCCGATTAAGGAAATGTGGCTGGTAAGTCGTTTAGGTGAGGAGTTCACTAGACATATTGTGGGACTCCATGGACTACCGAGGACTATCGTCTCCGACAGGGATGGACGCTTCACCTCGAGATTTTGACAGCAGGTACATACTGCTTTGGGGACGAGTCTCCACTTACCACTGCTTATCACCCACAGGCTGATAGTCAGTCTGAGAGGACCATCCAAACGTTAGAGGACATGTTGCGAGCTTGTGTACTAGATTGGGGCTAGTATGGCCTGATCACCTTCCTCTTGTAGAGTTTTCATATAATAACAGATGGCACACGTCTATTGGGATGACACCTTATGAAGCCTTGTGCGGGCGGAGATGCCGCACACCGTTGTGCTGGGACGAGCCTAGCAGAGCTGATGGAGTAGCTCCGGATCAGATACAGGATGACATTGCCCTGATTGCCGTAGTCCAAGAGCGGATGTTGGCAGCTCAGAGTGGTCAGAAATACTACGTCGACAAGAGGCGTCGACCACTGGAGTTTAGAGTAGGTGCACAGGTGTGGTCGAGAGTGTCACCGACGAGAGGCGTCCGGCGTTTCGGCATTAAGGGGAAGTTGAGTCCCCAATATGTCGGCCCAATTGAGATCTTGGAGAGAGTCGGAGAGGTTGCCTACAGATTAGCACTGCCACCGAGATTGGAGGGGGTCCATCTGGTCTTTGATGTATCTCATCTAAGAGAGTACATACCAGACCCCAGACACGTCATCAGCCATGAGGACCTGATAGTTGAGCCTGACCACATTTTTGTGGAGTACCGATGTTGAGGATCTAGTAGTCTAGACGAGGAGCCGATGAGACCATCTTGGAGACAGAGGAGAGTATTAGACGTAGTTATCCTGAGTTTTTGCGGAGTTAGCCGTTACCTCTATACCGACGGTTTGGTACTCAGATGTTGTGTGTGACTTTTGTGATTATATAGTTGGTTGAAGAATTATGTTAAGTGTTGCTTGATTGATGATTGAGTAGTCTTGTATGTTAGGAAATGAGAGGGAATATTTTAAAGTTATTGAGTTAAATGCGTTTATTTGTAGGAGACACGGGATAATGGTTCATTCTAAGTTTCGGGACGAAACTTAATTTAAGGGGGTACTGATGTAATATCCGGAAAATTTTTATTCCGTTTAATTCCGTAGTAAACCGGATTTCGATCCGTTGATCTTTCTTTGTCTACCTAGTCTTACACACTATCTCAAAATTTTATCATTTTATGTAACCGCACTTCACATAAAATGATAGAATTTTATATCAAATCCTAATATATGAAACCCTAGTTTATATCATGACATGTCCTTGACAAAGTCATGACGAGACCATGACGAGATTTGACGAGACCATGAAAATTTTGACAAGGCCTTGCCTTTGCTTCAGCCAGCCTTTACCTTTGCTTAAGCCCAACATTTGCCTTGCTCCAGCCCACCTCCTTACTTGTGTGCTGGCCCAGATGCAAGTTGAAGCCCATGAAGAAGAATAGGAGCAGCCAGCCACTCTCCTCTCCAGCCCACGTAATAGCAGCCCAGATCGGCCACAACTTCCGCCAGCCCAGAAGAGACGTACAGCGACTGCGTGGAGCTTTGTTGGAGGAGGAGTTACACGCTGCCATTACTCCAGTAATCACGCTGAAATCCCTCGTTTTCCCCCTTCTTCGTGTCCAGATACATCCCTAAGGTACGCTGCATCTTCTTCTCGTCCACGATCTCCTCTACCTTCCTTCTCTTTGACGTGATGCCCGAGATCTAACACCTAGCCTTCATCGCGATAGCATGTCTGCATCGCCTCAGTGGGAGCCTGCTGCACATGTTACAGACTGCCGGGGAGTGTGGTACTGCACGTTGCTTCTTCAAGACCAGCAATAACCGTCTATCGAGAACCAATCCAGCGTAGGATCTGCTCACGTGCACACCGAAAATATTGCAGCAACCCCTTCAAATCAAAGGGCAAGAGAGCCACTGTGGAGCAGCGTCGAGCCGAGCGTGGAAGCCTCTCCCTCAACACCTACGTCCCAGCATAACAGGTAGAAGTGCTACCCTCTCTACCTATCTCCTATCATCGATCCATGGTCTCGACGAGACTTCTCTGTCTGCAGTAGTCGAGAGTCGCTAGGCTTCACACCAACCAGTTCCTCCCCTCACCAACAGCATGACGCACACCTTCGCTAGCCAATCAGTCAGCACACACAGTCCCCTACAACCATCAGAAGGATTTGAACTGGGGACCTCAAAATTGATAAATAACCCGGAGATGACGTCGGAGGTAAGACTCGAAAAGGAGACCTTCTGCACTCTTATTTTTGAATGTCCAGAGCGGTGTTGAGCAAGTATGTTGGAACCTCTTTTTCGATATCATAGACACGAAATCTACCGTTCAATTTTTAGTATGTTGTAGAATGATATGCATAGAATGATATATTAAAATTTGAGACTTATCCAACGGTTAGATTTAAAGTTATAGAGGCTCAAAGTTGACTAGTTGTGCAATTAGAAAACCTGCTCAGATTTGGCTAAGTATAGAATGTGAGTTGGGAACCAACTTTGGAGAATTTTGTAGAGATGGTTGTTGAGAATTCTGGAGAGATCTTTGCTCCTATGATTAGTATGCATGTCATAGATGACCTAGAGATTTATTCCGGAATTTTTACATTTTTATTCGAGCTTCATATCTAGAGCCAAAGTTGGACCCTAGTGATCTTTTTGGAAGGTTAAGGAAAACATGAAATGTTCTAGTCTTGACCTAAACTCAACTTTAAGAGTTAGAATATGATAGTTGGTCCCAAGTAAGGATTTAAGTACGTATTACGAGATTTTTGAAAGTTTCGGGACCAAGGGTAAAATAGTCATTTTTACCTAAATGAGAACTGTAATAAATTCGGTTCTGATAAGATCTCCTATCTTTGAAGTCTTAGACTTCTAATTTTCTAAGAAGTGTGCTAACACACTTGCCTCCTTTGACAGGCTACTGAGTTCATACAGTTACAGATCGAATTGTGATTAATAGAGTCGAGACTTGAATCAGGTAAGTCCTTTGGGCTTACTTAGTTGACTTCTAAATATGAGTGTGGATAATATTAGTGGTGTGTGAATGAGATGTTTATAGTTATATTTTAGTAGTAATTACTTACCGACCTATACTTTGGCCTAAGAGTAACGGGCGGTGGGATTCTACTCAGTTAGCCTGAGGGCGCTGAGGGTTTCTTTAGGGACTAGTCCACACTCGGTTTGTAGTGATGCTACCGGCGGAGGTAAGCTAGACCTACACTCAGTTGGATAAGGAACGGAGGCGAGAACTCTTAAGATTTCTCGTGCCACAACTGTAAAATGGAATAAGATGAATCACTTAAGTAACAGCTAATAACCGGTTGTGTGTCAGCATGATGTTTGTTTATTTTATCTTGAGTGTGATTGTGCTATTATTATTTCTGCTTATATTTGGATAGTTAGCTAACCGTTGTTTGTTGTGTAGACGTACCACAGGTTAGAGCAGATGCCGAGTGATCCGGATGGTAGTGGTCAGCCGGGGGTGTCGTACTTCATAGGACGGGTTGCAGTCCTCTCTTTATGTTGGTCTTTCTTTTGTTGACCTTTTTCACATCCTCAGTGTGGGAGATGTTGTTTCCGGCTGTTAGTATTTCTGGTCACATTCATGACTTTATAAAATACACTTTATGATTTTTGGCTTTTTCCTTATCTGTGCCTTGTTGTAAGATCTAGTTAAGTTGTTGTCAAACTAAGGTCGGGACCCACTGTGAGGTCCTAACCAGTAACTTCCCGAGTTGTAAAACTTGGGGTGTTACATACTCTACTCCAAGAACTCCTAATTCAGCCCTTCTCAAAACAAATCTATACAAGATACACTCATGTTGTTGACAGCCTTACAGCAGTACAAAAGGAGCGGAAGGTTGTAGGATAGAGGCTCACCATTCCGGTCTGTTTGGATCGAGGTCGATAACCCAACTTGGCGAGTCGAGAGGTTAGCGTGCAACGTTTTTGTGACAGCAGCAACAACCTTCCCTGTGGTGCAGCAGTGTAAGCAACGGTGTATGTACAAGGGCGTCAGAGGAGAAGGAGAGGGAACCGGCAGCGTTGTCTCACCGATTGCGACGTCTACAGCGGCGGCAGCAAGGCTCACTGATGTTCGACTCTAGCGGCGGCAACAAGGCTCACTCCTGTTCGATTCCAGCGGTGTCCTGCTCTACTTGCTGTCGACGCAGAAGGGAAAGATCCGGCGCAGAAGGGTCGTCTGAGAGGGTCGTGGCGGAGGTCTTCGGTTCTGCGTACGGTGGCCTGCGAGCGCCGGGGTTGCTGGGTTGCAGTTGCGAACGGTCTCACAGAGGAAGCAGGAGGACGTAAGTGTTGCCGCTTAGATTAGGTTAAAGCTGGTTAGGTTAGAAGCTAATTAGGTTAGAAGCTAATGTTGGGCCGGCCGGGCATCCTAGTGGGCCTACTCCGATGGGCCTGCTCATCTAGTTAAAATATGAGCTGAATGAATAAATCGTTATTCGTACGGAACCGGTCTTCGGTTTTTAAAATATACGGAATAATTTACGGTTACATAAATTATCATTTTATGTGAATCAAGGTCACATAAAATGATAGAATTTAACATCGTTTTATTTTATTTAAAAGAATAAAGGTTGACGGATCGGAATCCGGTTTGATCCGGTATTAAACGGAGTTTAAATTTTTCGGGTATTACAGAGGTAAACCGAGATTCTGAAATAATTTTTTAAAGTGAGTTCAAAAGTATGCATGGCCGCTTCGAGCTTCTCTAGATTACCTACTACTGGCTATCATTACACCAACCCTAACCACGCCTTCTCACCTTCTTCCTCCAATACATTCATTCACGTACATAATATAAAGAAAAGATTCAACATTCTTATACACAAGCATTCGAGCTTTCTTATTCTGAATCATTCAAGCACTATTACACAAAAACCAATCCCCTCAAAATGTCGAGAATAACCAAAACCACACCTTCTTTCTCCAAGAAATATGTAACCCTAATCACTGAATCCAGAATGCAGATCTACACGGAGAATATTACCACAAAAATACAACAGTCTGGAGTATCAAGTCTTGGTGACCATCAAAAGAATGATCAAAGATGGTTTAGGACCGTCTTTCAAAGCTATTGTTGCATCGGACACTCCGATGGTTGATTTGTTGTGGATGTACGAAAGGGAAGCCCTACAATGCTATGATGATACCACACCTTCTTTAAAGCCTTTCATGAAGAAAAAGTTAAAACTTGACCGCACACCAACTTCGAGTTCTAAGAGGATCAAAATTGAATATGAGGACACACCAACATCAGTTGAAAAAACAGTCATACAAGAGGGAGAGCCCAAACCAACTTCAGCTGTAAAGAAACAAAAATCGGCAGACGTTGATCAGACAAATATCATCAACTTAGACGACGAGGACAAGGAGTAAGCGGGGATTGTGGATAGTGTTGTTTTTTCTTTTTTTGTACGAGATAACCTCTGGATGTTTCTTGAGGCATTTCAATTTTGGTGGTCGGGTATCCACTATGCAAGCAAACTGAATGTTACACTTCAGTATATGAATTTAAATTTTAGGTATCAACTATGCAAGCAAACTAAATGCAACACTTCATATCGATATATATTTTAGTGATCATGAAATGTTATGTAAATAGACATGGTTATACTCTAAATTTGAACAAGGTTTTTCCGTTATTTTAGAGGTTTGCTCCATGATTTATGAATCAACAATCGAATCGGATTTTATGTCTATTACTGTGTTAATTACCTTGTCCTTGTACGTAGACTGCATCAATATTAAAATCAATGTTCATTGAGTCGCTCATCTTGAAGACCTATTACTGTGTTAATTACCTTGTTCAGCAAACTCGGATGAAGCTCCTTCACAACATATATCCCTTGATTTCTTCTAGTGTCGTTAGAAGGAAGGAGGACTAGCTCTTCAGTTACTGTACCATCCGGAATTTTTATTCCGGGTGTTGAGAGGTTTATCGACTTCCTACAGGCGCGACTCAGTCTTCCCGCATGCACGAAGTGTTGAGTGTCAGGTTTTGTTTCCAAAATCTCGTTCCGACCTCTCGTTTACCACCCTTACTTTTGGACCCTCGGTTCCAAGCGTTTTTGGGAGAGTGGGTCAGCTGACCTTTGAGCTCCCCTTTTGGTGGCAGCCTTGTCTCTTCTCTCTCTCTCTCTGTCCTTTTCATTTCTCTCTTTCACATGTGATACTCCTCTCTTTTCTTTGGCTTCACTTTCTTTTTTATCCTTCCATGGCTCTTCCTCCTTTGATGTGTGAGCTGACCCTCTCGGATGCGTGTTGGAGACAGAAGATCCTAGCCAAGCTGTTGTAGGTAATTTTCTTCTTCCCCTTTCATCTTCATCTTCTTCCTCAAGCTTCAATGGTGGAAGCCATAGCTTCACCTTGTTTCTTTTTCTTCTCTTTGACTTGCATGTGATTTGAATCGAGTTTGGGATGTCTTTTGTGTTGTTTTTATGTGTAGAGAACATCTATGGTGGAGCAAGGAAGCTAGGAGGCATCAACACATCAAGGATCCACCGAAGAAACCATGGCAGAATCGGCCACTGCTGTTCGACCGTGGGGCGGCTAGCCTGAGCCGCAGGGGCGGCCAGACCAGGCCGTAGGGGCGGCTGCAGCTTCTGTCGGCTTTCCCTTGCGGACTTCTTCTCTCTTTCGCGATTGCTCTTCCTTCTTCCGCACACGTGTCTTTGCTTGGTGAGTTCCCTCCCTCGAGTATAGGTTCTTTGATGGCCTTAGGGAGTGTTGATGATTAGAAACATGCTAGGTTGGACCAAGGATAGTTGGAATGCCATGTAGTGGCTTGAGAACCTTAAGTGAGTGGTGGGGTTTTCGGAATGATCTTTGGCTTGTTGGCTGCATGTTCTGAGTTGTTCAATGGGATGAGAGTATGGCTACATGGTGAGGCTTGTTGAGGTTTAGATGGTTAGTACATGGATGTGAGTTTGTGAGCTAGGAGGTGCATCTAGTTGTTACATTGGAGTCTTGTGGAGACTATGCATGTTATCCTAGTATGGGGATGGGTTATGACCATGTGAGATCTTATAGGACTTAGACTTCTAGCTTATATGAGTGGTTGTTGATATTAGTGTGCCTTGTCTTGAATAGACTTTGGTTATATTCCTACGGAAAATGCGATTGGGTTGATCTTTGGGACAAGGTAAGTCTACGAACTTACTTAGCTCGCTTTTACGCATTATTTGGATATGTGATGGTGGTGTGTGCTTTACCTTTGTTTATAATCATGAAACTGGATTAGGGTTTACTTGACTTTATATATTGGCCCATCGTTACTACTATTATTATCGGGCGGTGACATCACCGCCCAGTTTCCCGAGGGAGACTGGGGGGATCTCTGCGACCAGGCCATACACGGTATACGGGCGGGCTTCTTCATCACTCCCTTAGGGTATACGGGTTGGGCGCCGCCACACTCCTATTGGTTACACGGGGACAGAGGCGAGAGTTATAAGACTCCCGTGTCACACTTTGAACGAATGGATTAGAAATGGAAAAACCTAAAAAGAGAAGATAAGAACCGGATGTGTATGTTTATGTGCATGATGTGTGTTATGTGTGTTTCCGTGTGTGTTTGTGCCTTTTCTATCTTTATAATGCCTAGAATGTGAGCTAACGGTTTTATACTGCTTGTTGTAGTTGACGTGTAGGTTACGTGTGGCCGAGTGATCCGGAGGAGTGGGCAGTCGGGGTTCCGTAAATCTTAGGTCGAGTTTGGGTTTTTGAGTCCATGTATTATCGTTGTATATTATACTCTGTATTCTTAGCGTTGTTGTATAGACGGCTGAGGTCTTTCCTTTCTTGTTACGATGGAAAAGATACTAGTGTCAAATGATACTAGTGTCAACCAATCTTTTTCCCAATAGAACACAAGTTACACAACTGTTGCGATGGAAAAGAAAAAGGTTCAGCTGATTTTGGATTTGTTAATATTTAACCGTACGTGGAACTTCCGCCTCATACGGCTCCTCTAGGGATGGAAGTAGGCTTACACTAGCCTTTTAGTTGATGACTGTCATTTTGATTCTCGTGAATTGTGATATACTTTTTCGTGAGTTGTAATACCTTTTTTGTCTAGCCTTCAAGTCAAGGCGTACAATTTTTTGAATAGTAAGAAATCTACTTTGAATTAGACAAGAACATGGGTGCTCATTTATGAACAACATTTCATAAACACCGGCCTCTCTGGAATCTGCTTTCAGTTGCTCGATCACCATGAAGACCAGATCAGCATAGGCGCAAAGATGGCCCACTTGAGGCTCATGCTTATTAAACCAAACCAGATCAGCGAAGACAAGACCAGATTGTCAAACCCGACGCACGCCCAAATTCACTAACAAATAAGTTGCAAACACCTATAACGAAATGATCATCTCACCCGCATCTGTAAATTAAATTACTTTTTTTTAAGCAATTTAATTTGTCAATTATCATATGTAATATTACTTCGCCTATCTACTACTTCGCCTATCTACATGGTTATGTATGTGCCATTTCAGCATAGTCGCAAATGTATTTGAAAATATTGTTATCACTAGCTCGGTATGTATTTTTCTTAATGAAGTATATACCCAACAAAACAAGACATCCTCATAAATGAAAACAACGCAAAATTGTAATGTATCATAACTTGTTTTACATGCAAATATGCACCTACAACGACCCCGACGCGCGCGCGGCTCCACTAGTAATACAAAATACAACAATTCATGCAAACACAGACTTTAAACATAATTTAAATCCGCATAAGTTTATAAATCGATTTGAACATCGATTTGCGTACAGATGTAAATCAATTTTTTAGATTTGAGTTTAGATAAATACAAGGAAAAGCAATCCAAAATAATATCAACTATTAACATTCAACCCAAAATAATACCAACTTTGAAAATTACTTAAGAGCGATACGAACTATCATCGTATTTACCAAAAATAATATTTCTTACTTTTCCAGCGAAAATTCTATCCCCGGCGATTACGTGACAACCGAAATTTGACATGTCATCAAAAAATAATTATGTAATTTTATCTTTGTAAATCAAGTTAATAACATTTAATATGTTAAAAATTATAAATTAATTATTTAAATAATAAATTCGTAACTATTTTTTTATAAAAAAATAAAATTTTATAAACATATTATTTTAAATAAATTTTTTGTACTTTTAAAAAATTTCTTGTAATTTTAAATATTTCTTTTGAATTTGATATATTTTAACTAACTTGAAATAAATTAAAAATCGATTTTTGTTAAAAAAACATACATTACAATTAATTAAAATATATACAAAATTAAAAAATTTCCCAAAATTTTTTAAAAAAATTGACAAGAAAACGATTGATTTTTAATATATATATATATATTAAAAAAATTTTCTTTTTTTAAAATAAAAAAATTTACAAAAAATTTGTAAAACTTTATAAAAAAATAGTTACAAAAATTGTATTTTAAATATAATGATTAAAAAAAGAACTTAATATTTATATTTTAAAAATTTTATTTGTTAGTAACTTGATTTTTTTAAAAAAATAATTGACATCACACAATAAATCAATTTTGTGATGACGTGTTAAATTCCGGTTGTCATGTCATCGCCGGAGTTAGTATTTCCGCCGGAAAGTAAGACATATTATTTTTTGTAGATACGTTAAATAGTTTGTATAGCTCCTAATAATTTTTAAAGTTGATATTATTTTTAGGTATTTTTTCAAAATACGATTGGTAATTAGGTTTTGCATTTTGAACTTATTTATTTGAGCCGTGTGACCTTGTTCTAGATGCCACTAAAGGCCCAATCGTGATACTTTATAGTTTTTATCCAAAAGAAAATATCAATTTACTAAACTTTATTATAATATTATATGGCACCTTTCATCACAATTACGTAAGCCAATTTATAGCAGCTGAAATATAACATAGGGTTAACGAGAAATATGTATATCCATTGATTGTTGTCGTTAGAACACAATTATTTGACAGCTTATCACATGACATAGGTTTTACGATACTTATAAGCTTTATAAACTCCAAAAATCTTGTAAATTTGTCTCAGACACAACCTTATCGGTTTATTTTTTTTATTTTATTTGATGGAAAGTGTGCATAAACTATTAAGTTGGAACAAACTAACATTATTATGTCATAATTTTGCCTAACTCAAATACTTTTTCATTTTTAATATATTTTCCAATACAAATATTTGTACAAAATAGTAATACACAATCTTGATTCATCCTTCCTAAAACAAATACATTTTTATTTATCCGGTATTACTATTTACATTTAATATATAATAAATAAAATTATCTGAAAATATATAGTGATTTGGATATTCGGCAATCCGATACGATCTACGGATATCCGGATGCCTAAAACACCAATCCGGATCAGATCAAAACGGATACTAAAAAATCGGGTTGATGATCCGCGGATATCCGGATGCCTAAAACAAATACCTTTAAGGGAAATTCCGGATGATACCCCTGTGGTTTGGGGTTTTTCGGATTTTTCCCAAGAGTTTTTGGAGTTCTAATGGTACCCTTAAGTTTTATACTTTTCCGAAATTTGCCCAATTTTACTAAACATACCAAACACTCCTTAGCTTTCAATTAAAAAAAAAAGATTATAAATAACTAAAATTAAATCTCATTACATATCAGACGGCTTTATCTTCTACATTGCTAGTCGCTCCATTCACAACCGGGGCATGTCTTTCTCCTCCGTCGCAGGGATTCCCAAGACTAGGGCTCGTTTCTCCTCCACCCCTCGCTCCATCGCAAGGCTAGGGTTCTCCATGTTTGAAATTTTGAGCCCTAATTATTGCTTTCTCTTATCCTAGGCTCATATCTTCTCCTTTGTCTGCATATAGAAATTGGAACTGAACTTGTGATGGCGTCTTTAGCTTCAAGGATTTATGTGAGCAAATTGTATACATCCGGACAATCTTATCGTTGAGCAGCATTGCCAAATCCAATTATTACCTGCCAAAATAGGGGTGGTCATTTTTCTTCGATGAATAAGTAAAGATCTGTACATGAAATCTTAAAGGAATATGGGTCGGGTTCGTAGATCCATTCTCAATTGGCAGCATATCAATGATAATCCAATTCAAAGAGGATTCCCTTCATAACAGATGCTGCTTTCTGTCAATCATCTCCATATTTTGCTTGATTTTGCAATTGCCTTCATAAATTATGCAAAAGTAATATGTCTTCATCAAATTCCATGTTCCTCCACTAGTTCATCTTCTGGCATAAGCAAAGCAATTCAATCATGGCACTTGAAATCTTCTCAAACACTTAGTAAATGAGTAGATGACGGTTTTTTTAAATTTTTTTTTTTTTTTTTCAGACCCCTTTCGGGTTCTAATTATTTTCTACATTCGGTCTTTGAGAAGATTTCAAGTGTCATTGTTGCCAACCTCGCTCTGATACCATATTGTAACACCCCAAGTTTCAAAACTCGGGGAGCTACTGGTTAGGACCTCACAATGGGTCCCGACCTTGGTTTAACAACAACATTACTTGGGTCTTACAACAAGGCACAAATGTACTTAAAACAATTTCAAAACATAATATTTTTACTGTATGAATGTACACATGTGACAGCCTTACAAAACATATATATATACATAACATGCATGTTGTAAGGGAGACTCCCCGTCCCCATCTAATGAGTACGTGGACCCGGCTGACCATCCGTTCCGGATCACTCTGCAACTGTCTATCTCTACAAATCTACAACACGGATAAACCGTTAGCTAACAATCCAAATATAAGCAAAATAAGGATAGCACAAACACACTCAAGATAACATAAAACAATCATCATGCTGGCACACAAACCGGTTATTATCTGTTCATTAAGTGAGTCACCTTATTCCATTTTACAGTTGTGGCACGAGAAATCTTAAGAGTTCTCGCCTCCGTTCCTTATCCAACTGGGTGTAGGTCTAGCTTACCTCCGCCAGTAGCATCACTACAAACCGAGTGTGGACTAGTCCCTAAAGAAACCCCCAGCGCCCTCAAGCTAACTGAGCAGAATGCCACCGCCCGTTACTCTTAGGCCAAAGTATAGGTCGGTAGATAATTATTACTAAAATATAAATATAAACATCTTATTCACACACCACTATCATTATCCACACTCATATCTGGAAGTCAGCTAAGTAAGCCCAAAGGACTTACCTGAGTCAAGTCGCAACTCTCTTAATCTCAACTCGGTATGTAACCGTAGGAACTCAATTGCCTGTTATACAAGACAAGGGAATCAATAATGTATCCCACTTTCTTAGAAGTCTCCAACTTCTAAGATATAAAAATCGATCAACAAGAGATTACAAAAATACCCTTATACAGGTAAATGACCATTTTACCCCTGGTCCCGAAACTTCTATAAATTTCATAATTTATGTTTAAACTCTTATTTGAGACTAACTAACCATATTCTACTCCCTAGGATGATTTTAGGTAACAACTAGAAAAACCACCCATTTTCTATTTCTCGAAAAGTCACTAAAGTCCAACTACAGCTTCAAATATAAAATTCGAATAATCTTATAAAAATTCCGAAGTAATTCCCTAGGTCATCTATGATATCCTATCTACTCATAGGAGAAAGAATTTCTTAAAACTGTTAAAGCATCGCTTCTACAAAAATTTCTAAAGTTTGGTACAACACTTAACAAGCAGCACATTGTCCTAACTTTGAAAAATCATAACTCCTAAACTACTCGCTGTATTTATCCCAAATTTTGATATGTTCTACTATTAAATCTTATCTCTAATATATCCAAAATTCAGACGCAAAGGAGATCAAAATCCTATTTAAAACTATCTCACAAAACCGAATTTCAGCACAACAGAAAAACTGCTTACGACTCCATCTTTGAAAAATCATAAATCTCAAACCACTCGTTGGATTCCTCTCAAATTTTAATATGTTCTACAACAATATGTCAACCATATCATATCCAAAATTCAAGTCCAACGGAGATCAAGAGCTTATTCAAAACCATCTCACAAAACAGCATCACTTGCTGTTTTCCCCAACACTCAGCACATATATAAAAACGTCAACTTTGAAACACAATAACTCTCAAACCGTAACTCCGATTCTTCCCAAATTTTAATATGATCTACAACCAGATGTAAACTATATCATATCAAAAATTCAAGCCTAACAGAGATCAAAATCCTATTCAAAACTATCTCACAAAACAGCATCCCATGCTGTTTTTCTCAACTCAGCACATTTATAAAAACTGTATGAGTCAACTTTGAAACCCCATATCTCTCAAACCATAACATGGATTCCTCTAAAATTTTATTATGTTAGACTATACAATATCGACTAAAACATATCCGAAAATCAGCAGTAAAGGTGGAGTATAACCTACCCAAAACTGGGGCTGAAGTGGACTGTTCTTCACTTCCGAAAACTCAGCAAACGCCTCAGCTCTTCAAGCTATCTTCCGAGGCTGTTCTAGCAGGTTTCCCGACACAACAGGGTTCTAATCAGCATGTATAAAGAGAGGGTAATGCAGCAAGGTGAAGTGAGGTCCTTACCGGCAATCAAGACCCGACGCTCACGTGCACCAGAACAAAGAAGGGCTCGACACAACTAGCAGCAGCAACATTGCTTCCTTGCTGGCATTGAGAGGGCTTTGCCGGCACCATCCAAGGTTGCGGTTTGAAGGCAGCGGTGGGGTGGAGTCTGCTGCGCACACGAAGCCTGCTAGGACCCCTGGTGGTGAACGGTTGCACCGGCCTGGCGTGGAGGAGGAGGCGGACGGCTGGAGTAGTGCAAGTGAGGGCAGCGGCCTGGCGTGCAGGAGGAGACGGACGCTGGTACGTGACAACGAGAGAAGGAAGAGGGTTGTTCTTAGGGTTTACGTGAGAGAGGGAGGGAGTATGGGCTGGCTGTAACAGCTGGTGAGTTTTGGGCTGGCCGTCCATACTCGAGATCAGGCCTTGTCTGGGCCTCGTCAAGGCTTGTCTTGGCCTTGTCAACTGCTTGTCTGGGCCTTGTCAACTGCTTGTCTGGGCCTCGTCAACTGCTTGTCTAGGCCTCGTCACAGCTTTGTCATGATCTCGTCAACTGCTTGTCTGGGCCTCGTCACAGCTTTGTCATGATCTCATCTAAAGTCTTCGTTAATGATTAATTATAAGAATTAGGGTTTGATATAATTCTATCATTTTATGTGAATTAAATTCTACATAAAATGATAAATAATTATAAGAATTAGGATTTGATATAATTCTATCATTTTATGTGAATTAAATTCTACATAAAATGATAAATAATTATAAGAATTAGGATTTGATATAATTCTATCATTTTATGTGAATTAAATTCTACATAAAATGATAAATAATTATAGGAATTATAGCTTGATATAATTTTATCATTTTATGTGAATTAGCTTCTACATAAAATGATAAAATTTGTGAAGAAAGACTTGCTAGATAGAATGGAAAACCGTCAATGGCTCAAAGTCCGATTTGATTCGGAATTAAACGGAAATAAAAATTCCGGATATTACACTTTCTTATCAAGACAAAAGAGATCAATAGAGCATATTTAAGAGGGATGATATAGCCAAGGATAGTATGATGTATAAACTGTGTTTGTAAAACCACAATTGTGTTGTACTTACCAATACACAAACACCAGCTGACGCATAACATGGCTAGACAGATTCATGCTCGAAATTTTCTGTTTGAAAAACGGGATAAAATAGCGCAAATGATCCTCACAACTTGACATTTTTATGTGCAAACAAACCGTGGACATGTGGGTCTCATGGAATGGTGTCCATTAAAGATTTTGCAGGCAAATTGTTATGGAAGCGTACTAAAACTGTTTGTGCATGCTTCATTGATGAAAGTGGAAATTATCATGAACAAATCTTGCTAATATCTTATCATCTTTTGGCAGATTAATTAACCTTCATTCTTTTTCTTTGTCCTCTTTTCTTCTTTTTTCCTTTAGGTTTATGCATTTTAGATAAAGACAGACTCTTGGAATCGGGGAGTTCTTTCGAGTGTTGTTGGTGGGGAAGAACTGAAGAAGGATGGACAACTAGGGAAAAAAAACTTATGCTTCAATCCAGAAACATGGATATGAAAAGGAATACATGAATAGGATCTCAAGACGCCACCACAAGTTAACGGTTCTAAATTTTATACGCAGGCACAAGGAGAAGAGAAAGAAAGAATTAGGTTCAAAATTTTCAAACCTGGAGAATCCTAACCGTGCTATGGAGCGAGGAGTGAAGGAGGAGAAACGAGCCCTAGTACTGCAATGGAGCGATCGAGCGACGGAGGAGAAAGTCATTCCCTGGTTGTGAATGGAGCGACTAGCGATGTAGAGGATAAAGTCCTGTCTGAGATGTAATGAGATTTAATTTTAGTTATTTATTTTCTTTTTTTTAATTGAAAACTAAGGAGTGTTTGGTATGTTTAGTAAAATTGGGCAAATTCCGGAAAAGTATAAAACTTAGTGAATAGGATCTGAAGACGCCACCACAAGTTAACGGTTCTAAATTTTATAAGCAGGCACAAGGAGAAGAGAAAGAAAGAATTAGGTTCAAAATTTTCAAACCTGGAGAATCCTAACCGTGCTATGGAACGAGGAGTGAAGGAGGAGAAACGAGCCCTAGTACTGCAATGGAGCGATCGAGCGACGGAGGAGAAAGTCATTCCCTAGTTGTGAATGGAGCGACTAGCGATGTAGAGGATAAAGTCCTGTCTGAGATGTAATGAGATTTAATTTTAGTTATTTATTTTCTTTTTTTTAATTGAAAACTAAGGAGTGTTTGGTATGTTTAGTAAAATTGGGCAAATTCCGGAAAAGTATAAAACTTAAGGGTACCATTAGAACTCCAAAAAACTCTTGGGGCAAAATCCGGAAAATCCCAAACTATAGGGGTACCATCCGGAATTTTCCTACATTTAAATATATAATAAATAAAATCATCCGGAAATATATAGTGATCCAAACTATCTGTTCTGTCTTCGATCCAGATAAGATCAACTGATGTCAAAATATCGGATTGTGCGAACCGGTTAAAAAAAAAAAATTGGTTGCGTGATCGTAAGCCCCGTTCAGTTAGGACAAGGACTCAAGTGGATAACTATAAGAGGCTGAACTCCGGGACGGAATGGAAAGGCTCCACAAGTCCCAACCCGTCTCAAAGTTTAGGCCCAAACCGGCCCAGAGACTTTCCGTACACTTGGATGGACCAGTAACGAGCCGATTTGGGCCTCAAACTCTAAGACGGGCTGCGACGCGTGTGGAACATTTTCATTCCGTCCCAAAGTTATCCACTTGGTTCCTTGAACGAAATGAAGGGGACTTACCGTGCACTTGGGCCCGTAACGAGCCCAATTACACAACCACTTAGACCACGCAACCATCCTATTGAGATAGGATGCCAGATTATATATGATTAGAGTAGGTTGTAAAGTATCGATGTGGGAGGCACTCTACAATCTCATACAACCATCTGAACCAATCTACCCTAACAGGATGTACTGTGTAAATCGAGAGAGAGGGAAGCTTGAGAGATCTTACCCCAACTGCAGCAGTGCTACTCCCCCGTACTCTACCCTAACTACCGTTACTCAACGAGGACAAGGACTGCGGCTATGTGGAAGAGGTTGAAGCTACATTATTCCACGTTTGCCTCGATCGGCGACAGGTAAGGGAGAGCTGTAGGGACGGGTAGTTGTAAGGGGATCGTCATCTTCAGCAGGTCCTGGAAGCGAATCTGCGTCGTTGAAGAAGAGAAGAAACCGTCGTTGATGGACCCAGTGGTGTGCCAGCTCCCCTCGGTGGCAGTAGAAAAACAAGGCTGAAGGTTGGTATGTGATGGGCCCATTAAGCCCTTTATCCCTTGATGGGCCCATCCTGCAAATTGAATTAATTGGATCAAAGTTGATAGCTCATAATACTAGTTAGGAAAATAAAAGTCACATAAAATAATAAGAATTGATTAAAAGTATTTTATGTAACAAAAACTCTACATAAAATATAAATAAACACACACCTTCTCATATAGCTGGGAATCCAAATACACATGATCCAATATACTCTTTGTTTTTCCGTCGTCAATTATCTAATGTATATGTACTTGACACGGGCCGAGTATTTTCAAACTCACAACCGTGCGGCTCTTAGTCGTTCGCCTCGTCAAGCTCGGTATATTTCCGTTGTCAATTATCTAATGAAGGGTGTCCTCCCAATTTATAGTCTTGTCCACCTTCTTAGTTAGGAAGCATCCGAAATTACACATTCCTAGAGCTAGGATCCGGATCCTTGTTATTGGAAGAAGACTTTATTCTTCTATACAAACCCGGAACATTCTCTACAAACCTTGACAAGTTTAGAGAATTTCCGAGAGATCTGGAATATTACCGTCTTGTCAAGACAATGTCGGGGTGTTCGCTTCTTGAACCTTCCAGAACTCGGTCCGTGTCATACTCGTATAGTGTATACACACGATTTGACCTTTAACAAAATTGTCATTTACAAGTTACAACCTTCCAGAACTCGTTCCGTGTCATACTCGGATCGTTTTTCGTTTTTTACTGCTGGGTATATGGAGAAGGGATGGGTAAGAAAGGAATTACTGAGGGAGACAAAAAAAAAAAAAAAAAAGTTAATTGGAGATAAGTTTAGTTAAAATCCAAGTATATAGTTATGTTGCAATGATTTGTTCTTCAATGGGCAAAACGTGTCAGGGAAAGGGAAGAGATTCCCAATAGCATTTTGGGTAAGTGAGGGACCATTGTGGATTTTGTCATCACCAAAGGTGCAAATAATACAACAAAAACAAAAGTTGATAACTCCAATTCAAGAAATTCTATTTTAGGGGTGTGGTCAAAATATATTTTGGTGTGAATGACTCTAAAGGTGATCTATTGACACAATAATTGGGTTTCATATTACATTTTAAAAAAAAAGTTACATAAATTCTATTTTATGTTTGTTTATTCTTGGGTAAAATGGTTAAGTAGGCACATTTTGCATACTTGTGTACAAAGTAGGTAGTTTTGAGTTATCATTAACAAACTAGGCCCTTGAGTATTAAAATAAAAGATTTAAAAATAACTAAAATAAAGATCCCATGATCTTTCTCTCTCCAATTAAACCATATTTATTTCCAAAATTAATTATTGAAATTAAAGGAAATAACGGTTTGAGAAAAAATAGCGGCCACGATCATCCACAATTAGGATCTGTTTTTTACGAGATACGGTTCTCCATTTTCAACGAATTCAGAGGACGAAGGTTTTCGCCATTTTCGGGGAAAAACTTTGTGCGTTTGTGAACTTCTACTGCATCTGTATTTTGGTTTTGGTTGCATCATCATCACAACACTCGTAATTCGGTAAGCCTTATGTGTGTATATATATTTTCTGGATTTTCGAAGCTTTTTATATGCGTCAATGGCGGACGAATCATTCATCTAAAATTAAAGCGTTATATCGGAAACAATTAATGTACATATATGATGAATCACCTTACTTGTAGTGTTTTAACTGTGTAAATGGTAAGCCATATTCTGGATAGGCGATGACTGTCTGTAATTAACGGTATCAGGTTGAAGAAAGTAACATTGTGTACACATTCGATGATACAGTAATATATGTATGTGTTTGAAACATATAAATAATATGTATATGTGTTACATATATTGTATGACATAATGTGTACGCATGCAGTATGTACACATTCGATGATACATTATTAAATTAATATATGTATGGCTTATGAATATGTACATAATTTTTGGATAGAGTACTGTACACATTGAGTATGTACGTTAACTATTTTGTTTAATGTAGACATTTGTTTAGTGACTGGTTACATTTTATGTTTATGTGTATATGTATGTGCATTGTAATTTGTGTATGTGATATGTACATGATTGTACAAAATTATGTACATAATATATTATTTTCAGGTGCGAAGTAGGGGGAATAAGAAACGATGAAGAGTAGAAGAAGAAGAAGCCGATGATCTTTGAAGTTTTTGGGTTGATGGGCGGCGAGGGCGAAAGTTGGTTGACAAAAATCATAGGAGACGATATGGATGTGGAAAGAAGACGCTTTGTTCTGAATTATTGGGATCTAGTTTACGTTGATATGATTTGGAAAAGATTCTGCAAATCTCTATATACAGTTTCCATTTTTAATTAATAGGTTTTTTGAATTAAGGCAGTTTTCAATTAATGAGATTATATTAACTGCCATAACTTCTTCCTATAATTCAGCCTTTGTTTTTAATTTATCTTTATTTTTATATTGAAATTAACTACGGGCCTAGTTAGTATCCAATAAACAAAAACTGCCCTAATAGCTAAATTTTCTCTTTATTCTTTGTGTTATTATAAACTTAAAACATTAGTTCATTCAGTTAATATTAATCGAAGGGTATTAAGTTATTTATAAGATAAAAATTATCATATTTTTATAACCCGCTAATGAGTAAGGTGATCTATCGGTAGAAGTAAGTTAGTAAATAAATAAAAATTACGATGATACAACACATGCCTCCAAAACAAATTGGGTGACCTTGTCTACAACACAAACGAAAGACTATGAAGGTCGAATAATTTATGACAAGATCGAGGGTTGAATCAACCAACCAGAAATAAACTATTTGTTGGGGGTTCATATTGTTGACAAAGTAGCATGGCCGAACATAACGTGTAGGTTTCGTCGCACGTCTGAGCGCATATGTACGCTGAACCCAAGCTCACATATAAGCCAAACGAAATTCCATTTAAAACCAATTGACAACATGTGGAATCACCAACCTTATATACTATGACCTTACTTGAATAAAATTTATTCTATAGACTCGTACCTCTGAATCCTTAGACTCTAAGGGGACAACATATCAAATCCGGTGGATGAGAGTCGAGCCATGTGACTTGAGCATGATTAAACGGCTTCATGGTGATTAAACGTGGTTGCTGTAGAGGATGGTTCTTAGGTCCATTCGGAACCGAGGTGGTCTTATTGTTGTCTGACGACTTTCAAATCACTCTTATATACTACACTCCTAATCCATTTATTATTGATGTGAGAATTTTTCATCTCTACATAAACCAACATACTCACGCTACAGTGGATAAGGGGATTTTCGGTGAAAATAAAAATTCTTTATTGGCATTTATCATCCCTTTGTAAGTATCCAATACACGGTTAGATACTTAATGATAATCACTTTGACATTAGTTTATTTTTATAGTTTTTCATTCGGTTCGATCGGCCAAAACCGCTCTACGTCCGGACCGAATATAATTATGAATTTATAAACCTTTCCAATATCAATTAACACTTCAGGGGTCTAATCCGGACCAACCGAGTATTAATAGTTTGACATTAGTTAAAGTCTAAAATGAAGGCGCCACCCTAAAGCATCCAAATGGACTTTAGACTAAACAAAATAAATGGACTACTGAAATTGATTGAACAAAGCTATGGGAATTGACAAGTCATAGTACAACACTACAACGGTGGTCAGTGGCCACCTCACCCACAAGCGCATTCTTCGTAGACTGTTCAAAGTCAGGGCTTGTACTCCTGTCCTACACACACATAATACAATCACCAACCACCACCCTATTTTTCCTTTTCCTCTTTAACTTAAAGGATACGATTGTCGTCGGATAAAATTTGGTGGCATGAGAAGCCTGTGAAACTGAAGATGGACTAAATCATAAGAGCTCGGTCAGACACCAAAACACGAGAAATATCAAGAAAGAAGAGGGTCGTGAAAGTCAAATTATTGTAGTTTAGTAGTTGAGCAACATGGTTGTTGGAGAAAGCTCGAGTCACAAATCTAATATTTGGATATCAAAGTCAAATACCGTCTCAAATAGATTAGAACATTATTGATAACATAATTTATGATCTTAGTTTATGCATGTATTTATATAAATGGATTTTTTCTCTTGGTGCCATAAGGTTTGAACTTTTCCTCTTGATATCCACTAAATTTTAAAACTACTCTAGGTGCCTTCAAGGTTTCAATTGTTTCCTCTTTATACCCATTCTTAATATATTATATTAAAATTCATTAAAAAATAATTAAAAAAATAGAAAATAGATTATGACCTCATTAAATTTAATTAATAAATTTATAATAAAAATAGTTTATATATATTTTTTATTTTTTGAAATAAATATATTTTTTATTTTTGAATTTAAAATATTTTTTTTGCTTTTTACTTTCGATTTAAAAGAGATATATAAAATTAAATAAAAAACATTTTTTTGAAAATTTATTAAGAGTCTAGAGAATTAAGATATGATAATTTTTTTAATGAATTTAAATTTTATATAATTTATCTAATTATATATATATATTTTAAATCGAAAGTAAAAAGTAAAAAAAAATATTTTAATTCAAAAATAAAAAATATATTTATTTCAAAAAATAAAAAATATATATAAACTATTTCTATTATAAATTTATTAATTAAATTTAATGAGGTCATAATCTATTTTAAATATATTTTTCTAATTTTTTAATTATTTTTTAATGAATTTTAATGTAATATATTAAGAATGGGTATAAAGAGAAAACAAATGAAACCTTGAGGGCACCAAGAGAAATTTTGGAACTTAGTGGATACCAAAAGGAAAAGTCCAAACCTTGATGGCACCAAGAGGAAAAATCCTATATAAAATTTTCCTTTATTTTACATACATTGACATTAACTCGTAATATTTGTGCTTGATTGAGGGCTATTTGGCCAAATTCTTTCAATATTTTTTAATTAACTTTTTTTGTCAGTATCCTTCCGGACGGACGAATACGGACAAAAAAAATTTATAAAGCCCGACTAACATCTGGACCGAGCCGGATATGAACATGTCAACTACCCCCTATATACATGTCAACAAATGCACAACAACAACAATAATAATTGTAATTTAGTAGTTTTAATTTTGAACATTGAATTTAACAAATCTTAGTTTAGATCAAAGTGTTATACCACGAGTTTTTCAGTTTTTGAATGATGTCCTTATACTTTATAATGTACTATAATATATCCTTCTGTCATTCATAAGTTAATATTTTGAGGAAAAAAAAGATAATTATTATTTATTAGTTTTTTTAAAATGCAAACACATACCATTAATTACTCCAAGTCTTTACACAAAATATGATCTAAATTGAAAGGGACAATAGACAAACAGTAATCAAACACAGAAAGTAGAGGTTGTTGTTTTACCAAACAGTGAGTTTCTTCATTACCCGTTCTTCGTACGAAGCTCCGGCATATCCTTCCAATCGCCGTAGCCAAGTTAAGAGATCGACGTAGTAAATCTCTCACTGGACCTCTGGCCAGTGCTGTCTTCTGCAGCTGAGTAATCAGTACCATGCTATCAGATTCAATCACCACATTAGAAAGTTCCATATCAACTGCCACCTGAACCGCCCACAATATTGCTTCAGCCTCCGCCATCTCAGGAGTCAAGCCTTGTTGGATGGACCGAGCACCTATAAAACATGCTGAACCTAGGTGGTCTCACGCAATGATACCTACACCCAGTGGCGGCCGCAGGATTTTTAGAGGGGGGGGCGAAATTTTTTTTTCGATAAATATATCTATGAAAATAAAGTAGCGATAAAAACAAAGTTAATATGTCATCTACTTACAATAAACAAAAATAAAAACACAAATAGAAGTATATAACCGCGCCTCTTTAGTTTTTTTTTTTCAAAAACATTACACTATAGCCGCGGTCTAGGACCACACCTCTATTTGTGTTTTTGTTATCTTTATTTCAGATATTAAAACGTTGTCCTCAACAACGCTTTTTACAAATAAGAGTGTGGTCTAAGACCGCGCTTCTAATCCAAACAACAAATCTCGTGCATTTTGGTGAATTATTTCACTCTAGAGTCTAAAACGGGAAATACTTATGAAGTTTCGTTCACTTCGACGAAAGATCCAAAAAAAACATTTAAATATAACACAAGAATAGTGATATTTAAAAAAAATAAATTGTAGAAAATTTTTTTATAAACGAGAGAAGCACAACCCATTTTAAAACGATTTTTTTCAAAAAATTTTTTTTTTTTTTTTTTTTTTTTTTTTTCTCGGAGGGGGGGGCGGCCGCCCCTCCCCGCCCCCCCTTGGGGCCGCCCCTGCCTACACCTGCACCATGAGTTGAACTGGATCCGTCGCAATTTATTTTATGAAATTTTCTGACGGAGCTTTCCATCTATGTCCCTCCATCAAAGTAACAATTCCGGCTATCTAACGTCGTTGAGCTGCATGTCGATATTCTTCCAGTGTCCGACATTACTCTTTAATGATCAAACTCTCCTCCTTTTCGACACCTTGGAAAATGTGAAGGTTTCTAGCGAACCAAATCCCTTACAAGATCATGATCCACTGCTCGATCTCTTCCAGATTATAATCGCGCAACATCTTCTCCAACATCCTCCTGAAATTCCTTTTCGTCAAAATAGCATGTGTTTTCCCCTTGTAAACTTGTCACATCTGTCTTTCCCGAACACAGTAGAACAACACATGCTCAAGCGTCTCATCTTGATGACAAACAACACAAAAAGGATCAGCTACACATTTCCTAATTGCTAAGTTGATCTTGCAGGGAAGTATGTTATTGGCACAACGCCATGCAAATGAACGCACTCTTTGTAATAGTTAGGATTTCTGAATTCTAATTAATGTTGATTAACTTAATCATTGATAGTAATTGACATATACGCGAAGATTGCGCAAGTAATGAGTATGAGTCCCACCGTTATGTTCCTGGCGTAATTTTGTGCGTATGGGGAAATTTTCACTTTTTTCCTCGGGTAATTATTTTTACCCTCTGGTGTTATTTGGAGCATTTGGGAGCTCCAATTAATAAAAATGCAGTTGAGAGAAATGATCAGGACATCGGATATGTCCTAGATATAAAATAACATGGAGAGGCAAAACGGCCTAAAGAGTCGCTATTTCGTTTCTTAACGACTAAGAAAGACGGCTTAGGAATACACGTTTTCCGAGGCAATTGTGGAATAATTATCCCTACAGTATTCCAGAATTTATTATTCCAATTTCAAGAAGTTTGGAGAAGGGGGTTCAACCCGCATTTGGATCGGTTAAAGGATAATTATCGACTTCGCTATAGGATAATTATCGTCTTCGCTATAAATAGCGGAAAATATTTTATTATTTCCTTTCACGTTTCCTCGTAAAAGCTCAAATTTCTCTCAACCTTCAAAACTCAGATCTACTCTCCGTTTTTAATCCGATTTCAATTCCGTTTGAGTTTCTGGATTCCTCTCTTCATTCTCTTCATATCGGTACCGAGGTTTTGCATTTCCGAGTATATAGAGATCTGGTCGAACATATAAGTCACCAGGGTGGTTCCTTCACTCAGATTCCAGTGAATTTGATGTTGTCCATGTGTAGCTTGCGTCGTTGTGATTCCGAATCTTTTTTCAGATCGTCAATCGGGTTACTAACGAATAAGTTATGAATTTATTCGTTTTCCGTACTGCAATTTGACCTAAATTGACTTTAGGCTTGCCAAAATGGATAATTAGAAATTTCATTATGGTCGTTATATTATTCTGGTGATTATGGGTTGTTTGTTTGATGAAAGTTGATGACAGGTGGGTTTAGAAACTACCTGCAGGCAAAACATTATTTTGTGAAATTTAATTAATTAATTAATTAAAGGTTAATTAATTAAATTAGGATTAGAATTGAGATTGAGGAATGTTGATTAGAGATTTGAGGAATTGTGAGTTGAGATATTGAGGTTTAGTTGGTTGTGAGGCTTATAGATTGATTATGATCCTTTTGGATCCCTTGGGTCTAGGTGTGACCTTTTTGATTGGTAGGAGTATTGATATCTCTTTATGCCTTGTTATTAGGCAGTGTCCCTCTCAGGATTGGAGGTTGATCGTGGTTGTGATTGTACGAGGTTGAGGTAAGTCCGTAAGGCTTACTTAACTATCATCCTTATATTGGGTGTTTGAATGAGTGATGTGTGTATTATAGTCTTGATATGATAGCATGCGATGGTGAGGATTACCGACCTATGTTTTATCGATAGCCCCGTATGTGTGGCAGTGATAACCCTTCCCTTCATCTTGTAAGGGGTTGGGGGGTTCTCTGTGTCCATGCCATCTGGTATACAGGAAGGGCGCAATCCACTCCCACAAGGTACACGGGTTGTGTGACCGACACTACTTCCAGATGGACGTCAGGCCCAGAGTCGGGGATGATACGGTCCTCGTGTCACATAATTTCATCTATCTATATATACGATTTGAGTGAATGACTATTATATAAAGATGATAAAATAGGTAAAGTGTGATAGCATGATAACACCTTTCATGACGTGTGTTTGTGCTTATGCATTACCTTATATAGGTATGGTTAGCTAATGGTTTCATTCCATGTTGTAGATGTCTTGCATGATAGGCGAGCTGCTGAGTGATCTGGCAGGGTGACAGGCCGAGGACTCTCGTACATTAGGTGGTTATGATTTTGGGGATGTTTATGTTCCCTCCAGCGTGAGGATGATGTTTTGTATGCCTCCTGTGTGAGGATGATGTTTTATACTCGGCTATGATCTTGTACACTTTTGGATGTACAGTTTTCTACAGTTTTATGTAATTGTTTTATATATGTCAATGCCATGTTGTAAGAACTTGTAGTCAGGCTAGGGTCAGGATCCACTGTGAGATCCTAGCCCAATGTGACATCCCGAGTCACGCGGATTTAGGGTGCTACACTCTTTGGGGGACCTTCAACTTCTAGAGTTTCATCCACATTAGAGTAACTATACCCTCGCTGTCATGCGAAGACGACGAGCCCGCGGATTCCCTTCAATGATCATGTATCATCCAATAGAAAGACTTGACAGAAAAGCAGTCGTTCTTCTCATAGTACCACATGATCTCATCACTAGAAGTATGGTGAACAAGGTGGATCTTCAATATATGCTCTACATCATAGGGGAGGAACATGTTTTCCACAAGATCCATTTTCCAAGCCGACGTAGTCCAATCTATGAGATCAATGACCCTCTGATTACTATCAACCGTAGGTGGAAGATAAACAGGCTTGAACAAAGAAGGCCGGGGTATTCATGTATCATTCTTAATGCTTAATGTCGCCCCATTACCAACTGACCAGAACACCCCCTTGAGCGGGAACTCTCTCCCACGCAGGATACTCCTCCAAGCATAACTCGCATTAAAATCCACGGTGGATGCCAAGAAAGAAGTCGATGGAAAATATATGGCTTTAAGAAGTTGGGCTAGAAGCGAATGAGGCTCTTGCAAGAGTCTCCAGCCTTGGCGCGCCAATAATGCCTAACTAAATGACTCCATGCCCCTGAATCCCATACCTCCCTTAGACTTCGGTTCTGTCAGTTTCCGCCAATTCATCCAGTGCATTGAAGAAGAGTCAATTGAGCCCTACCAAAACTTACTCATCATTTGCTCTATCTCCCTGCATAAATCGGTAGTGAGATGGAAGCACGACATTGTGTACATTGGAATAGCTTGCAAAACGGCTTTAATCAAAACCTCTTTTCCGGCCTTTGAATGGCTTTTCCCCATCCAGCCCTTCAACTTATTCCAAAACCGTTCCTTAACTTGGGCAAAGATAACCTTCTTTGACCTTCCTACCATAGTTGGTAGCCCCAAGTATTTTTCGTGCTTATCTACTTCCGTGACCTCTAAAATCCCTTTAACCTCCTCCTTCGTATCATCATTCACATTTTTGCTAAATGAAAGGTCCGACTTACCAGAGTTAACTTGTTGTCCCGACGCGTCTCATTAAACATGGATGATATGCACAATATTTCGACTTTGTTGACAAGACACTTTGGCGAATAGCATACTATCATATGCAGAAAATAAATATAAAACAATCGGTGCACCCCTTGCAATACGGATTCCCTTCCATCTCCCATTAGCTTCGCTATTTCGGATCAACCTCGAAAACGCCTCATCACACATTAGGAATAAATACGACGATAGCGGATCCCCTTGGCGAAGTCCCCTAAAAGGAGAAAACTCAAGTGTCGGTACCCCCTCCATGAGTACAGAAAAGGACACAGTTCGAACACAACTCATAACCAAAGTAACCCAACTATCCTTGAAACTCAATGATAACATAAATTGCTCCAAGAAGCTCCATTCGACTCTGTCGTATGCCTTGACCATATCTAATTTCAATGCTTGATAACCCGTTTTTCCGGCACACCGCTTCTTCATGTAATGGAAAATCTCCACCGCCGACAGAACGTTATTCGTAATCATCCTCCCTGGTACAAAAGCGCTCTGAGTTTCCGAGATCACCTTTCCCATGCATGGCTTCATTCTATTCATCAAAACCTTCGACACCACGTTGTACGAAACATTACATAAACTGATAGGACGTAGATCCTTCATTTTTGATGGGTTAGAGATTTCTGGAATTAGCGAGATGAGCGTATGATTAAAACAGGTCGGAAAAGAACCACCATTCAAAACATTTAGAATAAACTTTGTAACGTCCGTTCCGACAATATTCCAATGTTGTTGGAAAAACAATGTTAACATACCATCAGGGCCCGGTGCTTTTGTGGTGCATTGCATAAAGGGCTGAAATTACCTCTTCTTCGGTGAAGGGACGGGTGAGCTCATCATTACCCTCTTCCGAAAGAATGTGCGATATTCCTTGAGTAGCCGTTGAAGGAGGTGCAATTGGATTGGATTTAAACAATTCCCAAAAGTAATCAACAACTACTTTGTCTTTCCCATTTCCACTTCTCCACTTCATCCCGTTTTCATCAATGAGTCGTCTTAGCTCATTGCGCTTACGGCGACCATTAGCCTTCCGATGGAAGAAGCTGGAATTTTTGTCTCCCCATTTCAATTTATTCACTATCGAGCGTTGGAACCATAACTTCTCCTCTTGATCCATTAATTTGCTCTCTCTTTTCTCAAGATACCGTCGTCTATGAATAGCTCCCCCATGTATACCTCGCTTATGTATCTCACGTAACTCCTTGCGCAACTTGGATAAGTTGTCAAAAATATTGCCAAACCTTGATCTATTCCATTTCTTTAATTCTCTCATTGATAGAAATATGGGTGATCTAGATCGAGGAGAAACTTCAACTACTTCTTCTTGATCGTTCTTGTTGGATCAAACTGTAGAACTTGAGTGGAGGCAACTTAGAAATAAATGCAGAAGCGTTTGGTTGATCCTTAAAAAGGATCATCGAGCGTGAAGGCTTGGTTCAAAGACTAGACCCAAGATAGAACTTTAAGAGGATTGAAGAAGAAGTGATGCCTAAACCAAGTAAGAGGGTTTTCTTTCTCAACACTTGGATTTCAACTTAGACATATCTTACAATGAGTCAAGCATCCCCTTATATAGTGGATGAAGGTCATACAAAGAGTCAAAACATAAATGGCGGAATTAAAAACCGGAATTAAGTTCCGGAAATAAAAAGCCTAAAATATGAAAGATCGAAATTTAAGTCTCGGAATTAAGTTCCGGAATTAAATGTTCCGGAATTAAAGTTCCGAATATAAAAAGTCAATTATTAAATAGCCGAAATATTTAAATATCTTCATAATGGTGTCGGGTCCTTCTAGCCGGAAACACGGATGACATCGCCATCTAGGGGCGTATCATTCTCCTCCTCTTAAATGTGAAACGTCCTCGTTTGCACGGTCAACATAAAGAAAGGAATATCTTGGGGAACATATGTGAAATTCAACACCGGATGGATATTATCGGAGTCGGGCGGCTTGGACATGTAGTCTTTCAAAAGGATGGTAGGGCCGTCAAGCTTGTCGAACATAAATAGGAAAAAGTCCGGATCGGGAGGCTCAAACTTTTAGTTTGACATCGTGGTGACGTTGTGGAACTTGTCTCTTATGCCGCAAATGGTCTTGATGTTGAGCAGTGGAGGTACACTAAACATGTTGAATGGCAAGCCAATATGGGAGTTAGTTGGCATTGTAAAGACAAACCTCGGATCGTACGACTCGGATTTGTAGTCCAACAACGTGATGTGGTCATTTTCGGGGCGGATGACTTCATCTTCCTCGATGGTGATCTCATCTTTGTCATCTTGAAAATACTCTCCACATAACGGATTGACAAGATGAATTGGAATAACCGGGGCACAAGTTTTAATGACGACATCTTCCTCGTCTTCAACTTTGCCACACAACGGCTTGACCACCAACTCAAACCGTGGTTGTGACACCGCTTGAGGTTCTTCTTGTTGGGCGATTGTCATGAGGGAAAACATTTGTGTATTTAATTTTTCAATCTCTTCCCTTAAAGACTTATACTCTTCTTGTTGTTTCTTATAGGGATCTCCTTCAAGGTAGGCACATTGTCGTGGGGCAACAAATTAAGGTATCCTTCAAAATATTCTTGTCGGTGTGGAAACCGTTGGTACCCATCCACGGAAAAGGTCGGCCTTGGTGGGACCGGAGGAGGCAACCACTCCTCATCCTCAAAATATGGTCTCCGTCGGTCTTGTGAATACCGTCGGTACCTCCGGGTGGTTTGTTTGGCCCCTTTGAGCTTTAGTTCCTGTGGAGAAGGCAACCATTCTCTATACAAATCAAATTGATCATCATCATCATAGAGCATGATGAACGATGAAGAACACTAAAGAACAAAATAAAGATCTTCGAAGAACACTTGAAGATCTTCGAAGAACACCAAAGAGAAAATTTTTTATTTTGATGATGAACAATCAAGAACACAAGTAAAAAAAATTGACCTCGATCTCTTGCTCTGATACCAATGATAGAAATATGGGCGATCTAGATCGAGGAGAAACTTCAACTACTTCTTCTTGATCGTTTGAATTGGATCAAACTTAGAACTTGAGCGGCGAAAGCATAGAAATGAATGCGGAAGTGTTCGGTTGATCCTTCAAAAGGACCCTCGAGTATGAAGGCTTGGATCAAAGACTAGATCCAAGATAGAACTTTGAAGAGGATTGAAGAAGAAGTGATGCCTAAACCAAGTGAGAGGATTTTCCCTTCAAAATACTTGGATTCAACTTAGACATATCTTACAAATGAGCCAAGCCATCCTTATATAGTGGATGAAGGCCATACAAAGAGTCAAAACATAAAGGCGGGTTCTGGTAGAATGTACCTAATCCAATAATACACTATACAAACTAACCCCCTGTTTAAATCTTTGGCAAAATATACCCTATTACATCATATACCCTTTCCTGCAGTGTTCTAGTAAAATTGTTTGTTGCGTGCATATAAAAGCAAAGGAAAGATTTGAAAAAGAAGAAAGTACATTGCTATCTTATCAGCCGGCGATGTGACATGGCTGCAGAAATCAACTATCCTGCAAACTCCCTTTTTGTTTCCCTCCAAAATTCCATCTTCCTGCAATATTACACGAAAACAACACCCATATCATCCATTTTGAAATCATCCTATCCAGAAAATTTGGGCATTATTGCTTTTGTACATAATAAAACAAAGTCTTCCTGATTCATTCAAATAGTTGAATTCGAAGCTAACCCAAGTCATAGAGTACTATTGGGTAAGGTCACTGTTTATCCAGTTTTATCTAAGTATTCAGTTTTATTCTTATGTATGTGTGGATGAATGTTGAAATCATTTTACGCAACATTAACAACACCGATTGGGTACGTTGTACATCTACGGCGACTTGCTTTTGGGTATTGATTTAGAACAATTTTTTGGGTATTTATACATTTGGGTTTCTACCAGCTTTTGGGTATCTACACGTCAGTTAATACATGTACTTACACTTATAACATGTTTGTTTCAGGTATGGGTACTGTACAATTGACATGTTACTACGGGGGAGATTGGGTTACTTTGGATGAGATTTGGAATTATGTTGGGACAATTCAAAGCAAGCACATAATTATAAGCCAAGGGACATCAATAGAAACGTTAAAAGGGTTAATTACTTCAAGATTTAAGTTGCGCATAGAAAACCATAATCTTGTGTTAAGATACAAAAATAGTATGAATGAATGTTTACAACCTTTCACTATTGATAGTTGTGAGGACTTTGAAGCATATCTGAAGGCAAACAAGGTAGACAGTTTGTGTTGGAGTATCCCATTGTGTGTTACAATGGAAGAAAAACAAAATTTAGGGGTATGAACAAAGTGAGAGCAACGTTTGCTTAAATACTCGACGACCCCAACAGAATGTGTTGAATTTCGTCATGTCGTTCACCAAACCCAATGTATGTTGATCAACCATAAGACGTCTATCATGTCCAATTAACACTCCATCGACCATTAATACAAGGGCCATTTTGAGTTTCCTTTTCTACTTTTTCGGTTTTTTCATGTATAATTCCTCAAGCTCCTTAATTGAACACCACTTGGTCCCTGGAAACACCTCTTCAAAGTCCAGAGAAGGAATTTCTTTCGTTTCTTTGGAGCAATCCAAACCGGTAATGTCACTAAATTCTTGCAACGAAAATCTCAAGAGGCACTTGTTGACACCAAACCACATTGACTACTTGCGCTTCGTCACAACTTCTCGAAGCAAAATATAGTGAATCAGTTGGTTGGACAAAATCATCTTCTGACCCATGGCAACAATGTGTTTAAAGGGACCTTGCTCAAACTTTTCTCTATCATCTGCATTCAAACCCTATATTAATATTGAAATCAACTTCATCCTAGAGTTGTTATTTATCCTTGCGTTCTCAAATGATGGATCTTGTCCGTATCTGTACTTAAACTGTTACAAAGAAGAAACAACAACATGAGGAATAGATAGAGGAATTAGTGGGCTATGTGTAACAGGAATTGGGTAAGAATTCACCAAAATTTCCTGCGTAAGTGGTGGATTGTATGTCTGGGATACTCTGCCAATTACGTCATCCTGACATTTGGGTGGTGTAATAGGGAAATGATTGACAAGTACTTCACATTAGTTTACATACAAAGTCGGTAACAAAAAATATATGTTGCCTTATGCAACGCACATGATATCAATACTCAAAATAGAAACACTGGACTGCAAATCATATGTATACACAATATATGCATACTCAACCTACCATAGACTCATACTTTAGCACTTAAAATACACACAATTGGATCCAACATTCATAGGCATACTTAACACATCCGATTTTAATACTCAATTATCCATACTAAAAAAATACATTCGAACACATATTCATAGGCATACACAATAAAAAAAACCCAATTACCGATTTCTTCATCCCTAAACAACAATTTCCATTTTAAAAGGTCAATTTCAATACAGATTAATACTCAAAACAGGGATTGATAAGCATAAGCAATTATAAATGCTCAATTAATTTCATACTCAAAGTAATTTGATACTCAAACAACGAATTTAGTGCCTTCTTCATAAAAAACAGAATTTTGCACTTAAAATACACACATTTGGATCCAAAATTCATAGGCATACTTAACATAAGCGATTTTTCAATACTCGCTTATCCATTTTTTTGAAACTCTTAAAAACGAAATCCATACTCAATTTATACACACGGTCAATGGTTATTCTACAATATAACCACATACCAATATCATCAAAATCCGAAAACTAAACATTTCATACAAGATTCGTAAGCATAGACAACACACGTTATTCCCAAATGCAGTTATCTATTTCTCAATCTCTAACAATCCAAAATACAAACACAACTTATACACAAAGGTCAATGCTTTTTCGAAACCCTAACCACATTAGAACAATAATAACTAATAAAATACTAAACATTCATCAAATACCCTAAAAAACGTACCAATTCGTCTTCGTCTTTTCTTAAAACATCCTCCTGTGTTTCGGGAATCAACTGGAACGAAGGCGGTGGGATTTTTGTAGGCGACGACTTTCGTTTGACTAGTTTTTTATTGTCATCTTCACTCTTGTTTGGTTGATTGTTGTTTGGAGTCGGCATGCATACGGTTAAGAAAGTGTTTGAAGAATTGAAGGAGATGAGATTTTGCTACAAAGGTATTCAGGAGTGAAAACTTATGACTTTTGTTCCTGGATCTTTTTCCTCTAGAGAGACGGTGAGAGATGAGAAATGGTGGAGTTGAAATGACATTGACGTGATTGACAGCTCTTTTTGCTTCTTTAATAAGCCTTGTAAGAAATTTATGACATGAGAACGGTTTCCAATAACTAAATAGCCTTTACAAACCGTCCAATCCTACAATTGACTATCTTGTTTTGTTATTTTTTATTTAATATGGCGTTATTGGCCATTACTCAACCGCTGCCTTGCTTTATGTAGATTGTACATACCCAATATTGTACAAGTTACAAACCCTATAACAGGCGCGTAAGCAAACTCAAAACAAGCGATTTAAACATATTGAATATATTATATAACTCATACAAAACCAAATTTAGTCATTACCAAACAATCAACCGCGTAAACATACTCAACACAGTATTTCAAGCATAACCAAACAAGCACGTAAACATACTCAACACAGTATTTCAAGCATAACCAAACAAGCGCGTAAACATACTCATAACATTATATCAATAATACCAAACCAAATTTTGTCATACCACGAACCGTAAGTGATACCTAAACGTTTACTTCCGCAACTTCCTATAAACAATAGCACCTAAAAGTGATCCAACAAAAGCTACCACAAGTAGTCGAATTTCTAGGGACAAGTCATTACACAAGTGGGCATTCTCGTTATCCAACTTCTCATTTAGCATATTCTCAACTTGCCTCCTTAAGATATAAATTTCTTTGTCTTTGGCTCTAATTGTAGACTGCAATTGCGAAATCTCATCATCCAAACTTCTATTCTCGTCCTTCAACTCTTTGAAGAAATCATTAATCATCAACGTCGTTACGGGGCTAGTATCGACAACTATAAGAGCAAGTCTTTTTTCATCAACTTCATCCCTGATTAAGGCAAATTGTTGACTAAAATGTCAATCGTAATAGTTTGGATCATTGTTGTCCAGGCTTGATTCATCACCACTATACTCAGCCATTTGCATAGTACCACACTCACTAAGAAAAAATTTGACACAACACTACAAATTAAAAAATGTTATGCGACCGAATATATTCATACCCAGTAACTTTCAAACAATAATATATATACTCAATCGCATGACAATACTATATCATCATATCCATGGCTACATACAAAAGAATGATAAGTCAATGTCTCTGAAATGACAACATATATACCCAATAAACATGACGTTAAAATAAATCATACCCAATTACTACGAAATCACAAATGATATTTCACAGAATTTATTGACACCAGGAAACAATCATATAACAATATACATATCCTCTTCTCTTTAAAAAAAATACTCATCATATCAATTAATCCATTTAATATATAAACAGTTACCTAGGGAGAACCAACAACATACACAATAATCGATCATCCATATTTATTTGAAAAATGACAGGTACCATGTTGAAAAACCAATTTTCAAACGATTTTGAACAATAATATACTGAAGTTTAATGAATACATAAATAACAACTTACGAATTTTTTCTCTTGAGGTCGATAGTTAGATGATTATAAGAGATATAATCAGGAATGGAGCAAATATCTGCATAAATGAGAGGAGAAATTTTCGTAATAAAAGGGAGGAGAAATTTTGTGCATAAATGAGAGGACAATAAATGGAAATGCAAGTATATATATTGGCCAACCTTCAAATTTTGAATCGCCCGCTCATTACTTCTGCATACCAACTATTCCTCTGATTTGAGTATGGATGTGACAGCTCTGCAATAGGATGAATTCAGCGCCACAGTTGAACCTCGAAAAAGGGGGATATGTTTTTATTTACCTTTTTCTTTCCTGTATTATAGTTGAAGGGGTCAATACACAAAAAGAATAAAGCAAGGGTACTTTCTTGCCAATTCTTTCAAACATAAATGACAGAATTAAAAGCCGGAATTAAGTTCCGGAAATGAAAAGCCTAAAATATGAAAGGTCGGAATTTAAGTCACGCAATTAAGTTCCGGAATTAAAGTTCCGAATATAAAAAGTCAATTATTAAATAGCCGAAATATTGAAATGTCTTCATAATGGTGTCATGTCCTTCTAGCCGGAAACACGGATGACATCGCCATCCGGGGGCGTATCATTCTCCTCCTCTTAAATGTGAAACATCCTCGTTTGCACGGTCAAAATAAAGAAAGGAGTATCTTTGGGAACATGACCCTTGAAATTCATCACCGGATGCACATTGTCGGAGTCGGGTGGCTTGGACTTGTAGTCTTTCAAAATTGTGGCTTTGTGGCATTTGTTGAATATGTAATCCCTAAAGGTTGCGGTACGGTGGAGTTTGTCTATCATGCCATCAAGGCCCTTGATGGGGAACATTGAGGTCATGCTGAAAAGATTGAACGGAAAGCCGGGAGGTAAGTGAGTGAGCATAGTAGAGACAAACCTCGGATCATGCGACTCAAATTTGTAGGCCAACAACATAATGGTGTCGTTGTCGGGGTTGATGACTTCTTCTACCTCGATGGTGATCTCATCTTTGTCATGGTGAAAGTACTCTCCACATAACGGATTAACAAGTTGAATTGGAAGTACCGGGGCACAATTTGTAATGACGACATCTCCCTCATCTTCAACTTTTTTCCTTGTCACACAATGGGGTGACAACCAACTCACACCTTGGTTATGACACCGCTTGAGGTTCTTCTTGTTGGGCGGGAGTCTTGTGGGCTAGAATTTGTGCCCTCAACATTTCTATCTCACGCTTGAGAGCATCATTTGTTACTTTGAGCATAACATAGTCATCTTTGGGGCAAGCACGTCGTCGAGGGGCGACATATGTATCCTCAAAATATTCTTGTCGGTATGGATACCGGTGGTGCCCATCCATGGAAAACGTCGGCCTTGGTGGGTTCGGAGGAGGCAACCACTCCTCGTCATTGATATGGGAACGCCAACGGTTTTGTTGATATCGCCGGTGTAACACCCCGAATCCGCGGAACTCGGGATGTCACATTGGGCTAGGATCTCACAATGGATCATGACCCTAGCCTGACAACAAGTTCACTGGACCTTACAACATGACACTGACAGATATAAAAACAAATACATAAAACCGTATAAACCGTATAACCAAAGGTAAACAATAACATAGCCGAGTATGAAACGACATCCTCACACAGGAGGGAAAACAAGACATCATCCTCACGCAGGAGGGAAAACATAACTAACCCCAAAACCAACCACCTAATGTACGAGAGTCCTCGGCCTGTCACCCTGCCAGATCACCCAGCAACGCCTAACCTGTAAACATCTACAACACGGTATGAAACCATTAGCTAACCATACATATATGAGGTAATGCATAAGCACAAACACAATCATGAAAGATAAACACCTCAGCATGTTATCACACATTTACCCATTTATTATCTTTATATAATAACTATTCACTCAAAAACCGTATATATATAGATAGATGAAAATATGTGACACGAGGACCGATACATCCTCGCCTCTGAGTACAATGTCCAGCTGTACGAGTATCGGTCACACAATCCGTGTACCCTATGGGAGTGGATTGCGCCCTTCCTGTAAACCAGTCTGGCCCGACATCAGAGAACCTCCCAGACTCCACGGCGGGATGAAAGGGAAAGGTTATCACAGCCACGCAGTGGGGCAGTCAATAGAACATAGGTCGATAAAAACGACTACTCATGCTATCATAGCAAACATATAAAGCACATACCACTCATGCAAACACCCAATATAGGGATGGTAGCTAAGTAAGTCCTACGGACTTACCTCAACCTCGTACAATCACAACCACGATCAACCTCCAATCCTGAGAGGGATACTGCCTAATAACAAGGCATAAAGAGATATCAATACTCCTATCAATCAAAAATGTCACATCTAGACTCAAGAGATCCATAAGGATCATAATCAATTTATAAGCCTCACAACCAACTAAACCTCAATATCTCAACCTAACTCACAATTCCTCAAATCTCAAGGTAGTATCTAATCAACATTCCTCAATCTCAATTCTAATCCTAATTTAATTAATTAACCTTTAATTAATTAATTAGATTTCGCCATAATAACGTTTTGCCCGCAGGCAATTTCTAAACCCTCTGTCATCAGATTTCATCAAACAAACAACCCATAATCACCAGAATAATATAACGACCATAATGGAATTTCGAATTGTCCTATTTGACAAGCCTAAACTCAATTTAGGCCAAATCGCAGTACGGAAAACGAATAAATTCATAACTTATTCGTTACTAACCCGATTGACGATCTGAAAGAAGATTCGGAATCACATCGACGCAAGCTACGCATGGACAGCATCAAATTCATCGGAATCTGAGCGACGGAACCGTAATGGTGGCATATATGCTCGACCAGCCCTCCATATACTCGGAATTGCAGAACTCGGTACCGTTATGAAGAGAATGAAGAGAGGAATCCAGAAACTCAAACGGAATTGAAATCGGATTAAAAACGGAGAGTAGATCTGAGTTTGAAGGTTGAGAGAAATCATAACTTTTACGAGGAAACGTGACAGGAAATGAATTAATAAAGGATTTTCCGCTATTTATAGTGAAGACGATAATTATCCTTTAGTAAAGTCGATAATTATCCTTTAACCGATCCAAAGGCGGGTCGAACCTCTTTCTCCAAACTTCTCGAGATTGGAACATTAAATCTGAAATATTGTGGGGATAATTATTCCACAACTACATCGGAAAACGGGTATTCCTAAGCCGTCTTTTTTAGCCGTTAAGAAACGAAATAGCGACTCTTTTGGCCGTTTTGCCTCTCCATGTTATTTCATATCTAGGACATATCCGATGTCCTGATCATTTCTCTCAACTGCATTATTATTAATTGGAGCTCCCAAATGCTCCAAATAACACCGGAGGGTAAAAATAATTACCCGGGGAAAAAAGTAAAAATTTCCCCAAACGTCCAAAATTACACCAGGAACATAACGGTGGGACTCTTACTCATCACTTGCGAAATCTTCGCGAGTTATATGTCAATTACTATCAACGATTAAGTTAATCAACATTAATTAGAATTCGGAAATCCTAGCTATTACAGCCGGTGCCCATGTGTGGCCTCTTTGAGCTTTAATTCTTGGGGAGAAGGCAACCACTCTCCATACAAATCAAAATAGAACATGATGAACGATGAAGAACATCGAAGAACACTTGTAGATCTTCAAAGAACACCAAAGAGAAAAAAATTTTGTGAAGAACAATCAAGAACACAAGTAAAGAACTTGACCTCGATCCCTTGCTCTGATACCAATGATAGAAATATGGATGATCTAGATCGAGGAGAAACTTCAACTACTTCTTCTTGATCGTTTGAATTGGATCAAACTTAGAACTTGAGCGGTGGAAGCATAGAAATGGATGCGGAAGTGTTCGGTTGATCCTTCAAAAGGATCCTCGAGTATGAAGTCTTGGATCAAAGACTAGATCCAAGATAGAACTTTGAAGAGGATTGAAGAAGAAGTGATGCCTAAACCAAGTAAGAGGATTTTCCCTTCACAATACTTGGATTCAACTTAGACATATCTTACAAATGAGTCAAGCCATCCTTATATAATGGATGAGGGCTAACCAAAGGTTGAAACATAAATGACGGAATTAAAAGCCGGAATTTAATGTTCCGAAATGAAAGGTCTAAAATACGAAAGGTCGGAATTTAAGTCACGGAATTAAGTTCCGGAATTAAAGTTCCGAATATAAAAAGCCTATTATTAAATAGCCGAAATATTTAAATATCTTCATAATGGTTGCTGATCCTTCTATCCGGAAACACGGATGGCATCGCCATCCGGGGGCGTATCATTCTCCTCCTCTTAAATGTGAAATGTCCTCGTTTGCACGGTTAAAATATTTCGGCTAGATACTTGGTTCGGCACACTTTGTTCAGTAGCCTAATTGACGGGCTCATCCACGCATTTCGAACCACCTCTTGACACTGTGCATCTTCAGCCCATAGGGTTTGGAACCTGCTTGGTCGCGTACCCATTCTGCGTTTGTCCCCAGCAGTCTCATGTCGCAAGGGTTGTAGGAATATAGGAACATGGTCTGACAGCTCCCTGGACAAATGAATCAGCCTAGCTCCCAGATATAATTCTAGCCAAGGTTCATTAGCAAAGGCGTAGTCTAGCCGTTCTTGAATAAACTCGTCTTCTTCCCGACTATTATCCCATGTAAAGCGCGGTCCCTCAAACGGTATTTCTTGCAACTCACAATCTCCCATCGCTACTCGGAACGCAGTCATATAGTTGTAATCCGGAAATTACCTCCTCGTTTATCCTCTAAAGAATACACTTGGTTGAAATCACCTATACACACCCATGGTTCGCTCACCTCTTCGTAAATCTTTGCTAGTAAACTCCACGTGTGATGCTTTTCGAAGGTCTTTGTCCACCCATAAAGACAAGTGAGCTGCCACTGTTGCTCTCCATGCTCTTGGTCAACAATAACATCATTATGATGGGAAGTGTATGAAGATATTGAGATGTTGACTTCGCTGGACCACATCAAGCATAACCCACAAGATTTACCACGACAATCCACCGTGAAACAACCTTCCATACCTAACTTCAACTGAACTTCTTCCATTCGTTTCTTCTCGCATTTTGTTTCCATTAAGAACACAATTTCGGGGTCCTCTCTTCTTACTAAATGAGTAAGACAAACTACTGACCGAGTCTTCCCCAATCCCCGACGTTAAAACTTAAACAACTCATTAATCCCGGCAAGAGAGGGTGTTCCCCTCTCCTGCCGATCTCGATTCGACTAAAGTCTCTGTTTTCTTTCCCGAACGTTGAGAAGACTCAATCTCCATGATATCCCCTTCTATCTCGCTCCTACCCCGTTTATCCAACACCAAGGATTTCTCTCCTTCAATTCCCCTCTATTCCCGAGCCATCCTTTTCCATTTCTTTCTCAACTCCTCTCCCACCTTGTCCTGTCCTTCCTCCTCCTGCGTACAGATTTGTTTCCCACGCACTACCCCTATAGACTCATACTCCTTAACCCTTACCTCACTCCCTCTCAAAATGTCCCTTCCTTCATAAGGTTTGCCTCCCTCTGATCCTCTCGATGCCTCTCATTTTCCCCCTCTCTCTCAGCCTCGCCTATTTTCCTTTCAATAATATTTTTTTTGGCAATCTTTTTCGTAAGAGGGCCATCACCATCCCCTCCAAGCTCCACCCCATTTATAAGGTGTCTTGAAGAATCCTCACCTTTTTTCTCCTCACTCTTAATCTCTCCTTTTTCCCCTCATCATTCACCTTGAGATTTTGAATCAATCCCTCAATCCCTGTCACCCTCATTCCCACGTCATCTTCAGCCAATCCAAATTCATCATCTCCTCTCAGCACATCAAATAAACAGCGGCTAATCATTGGGGATTTTGATGGGCCTTGACGATGTGCTCCCCATATCTTTGATGATCCGTCGTTTGAATATCCTTCTCCCAATCCAGTTCAACATGTCATAACCTCCCACACCTATAGCAGAAATTCAGTAACCGCTCATACTTGATCTCGAACCATACTCGTTTGTTCCCTATTGCAAGCACCACCCCTCTTCGTAGAGGCTTCATGATATCTACCATAACCCGAATTCGCAAGAATTGGTTACAAACGATAAGATCGTTCTCTTCAAACTGTAAAACCCCACCAAAGACAAACCCTATCGCAAGCGTCATTTCCTTCGTCATACACATCAATGGAAGGTCGTATATGCAAATCCAGAAAGGGATCCCGTCAAAGACAATTTGAGAGGGTTGCTTCATTCCCGAATCTTTAAGAGCCAACAAAGCTTTATCAAAAGACCAAGGGCCTCCTGCCATGACCTTCTCTCTATCAACTCTATCCACAAACTGGAAGACAAATATATTCTGAGTAATCTCCCGAAACAAGAAGCCATTATTCAATCTCCATGCTCCTTTCATCGTTGTCTTCAAACCATACGAGTTGAATGGTCTACCAATGAGTAACTTCCCTACTAGCGTAATCATATCAGCATCATTTGTAGCATGATCCGTAGTCCCACCCACCGGGATCGTAATCAGTTCCTCCTTTGTGAGTTCTATGTTGCGTTTTCCACGAGAAGAACTTGCCATACCTGCCTCAATCCGTAAATAACCGTCGATAACCGTCCAGAAATCGCCACCAATCCAATCGCACCACCCGCACCCGGTGAACTCGCACTTCTTCGGTGAGGAAACCCTAGCTCGCACGGCCCTAGACCGGAGAGAAGGAAGGGGATCGGACACAACGTCAGGAAACGCAGTTCCAATCGCCATAAGCCCTAAGGTTTTTGTTCATTGATTTTACTAGTTATTGTTAATAATTATTTTAAAGGTCCAAATAACTTCTTGAATGAATAACCTATCTTTCTTTTGTTCCCTTAAATTGTTAATAAGTGTTAACTTATAAATGATAAAAGGGTATAATCCGAAAAAGTATAAAGCTCAAGGCACCATCCGAAAACTAAAAACTATTGAACACAGTATGAAAAACAAAAGCACGTTTGTCAACCAGAATTTCCTTAATTTTTTTCATAAAAATATAATTTAATTTTTATACTACTTTTTAATTTAGTTTTAACCAATATTGCTTTCACTACTTTTTCATATACAATTAATGTAACAAATGAAACAATTGAATAAGAGTTGTCATAACTCACCTTGTATAAATATTTTATATTTATGATACAAAAAAGAGTAAATGCTAATCTTAATAAAGAGAATAAGTGAAGTTTTTGAACTATAAAGACAATTTTTTGTTGTGGGATGAGAGTTTTCATAGCTCACCCTGTATAAGTATTTTATATTTATGATAAAAAAAAAAAGAGTAAATGCTAATCTTAATAAAGAGAATAAGTGAAGTTTTTGGACTATAAAGACAATTTTTGTTGTGGGATTTAGGGTGTGTTTGCTAACACACATATTTTCGTTAGTTGAAGTTTTTTTTGGTAGTTATTTTAGTTTATTGAAAAGTTTTGTAACATTTAAACTTAATGAGTTTGATAGGAGAAGCTTTGTAGGAATAGATTTGTAGATAGATTTTTTTAAATGAAATTACTAAAAGGGTCAAATATTAAAAAATATTTTTATAATATAAAAATATGATAAAAGGATAAATTTGAAAGAAAAAATAAATAAAAGCTCTATGATATCTGATAATGTGGTTGGGCTCCATTGCTGTTATCTTATTAACTTCATGGTGAAGTTTTGTGAATTTGGACTATGGATTATAACTAATAGTTAAGATTCATTTCTTAATTAATGAAAAAGGAAAAAAAATATTTACAAGATCATTCCTCTACTAATTTACACAAAAAGATTAATTTAAAATTTTATATTAATTTTTGAGTTTAAATATATTTACTTTTAAACCAACTATTAATTTTTGAAAATGTAGTTTATTTTTAGCCCATCTATTTTAAAAGTGTAAATTATTGATACAAATGACTATAATCGATCCTTTAAATTACATAACTCTTTTTAAATTATTTATTTAAATGATAAAATAAAATATAGTAATCAATGGTCTAATGAAAAAGAATATTTTTATAAAATTAAACTCGTACAATAATTGGAAGTAGATATATTATCTTTATCTTAAAAATATATTATTTTCATAAGTGTTTAATAGATCAATAAATATTGGCCATTAATTTGAATCAATGGTCTAAACTTGTCCAACTCCACCATGAAGTTAAACAACAATTTCATGGGAGCCCGAATGCAGATAATGTACCAAACGCAAACAACTCACTATAGCTTTTTAAAATCTCCCAAAATTCTTCTTAAAAAATCTAAAAAAAAAATCTACTATAAAAAGCTTTTGATTCAAATACTAATAAGCTTTTCAAAATTACATAGCTTCACAAAAATTTACTTTATCAATAAGTCATATCAAACACGTCCTTAGTGGTACACTGAGTAATATATAATTTATATTACAACCCTCTTCAAAGTTCTTGGTGAATTAATTAACCTCAATCATAATCTATGAATACCGTGTTATTTTTTATTTAATTAAAAAGTTTAATAAAATCTTGGACACAAATCTTGGAAAAGAGATTTGCAACGAATCATGCCCAAGTGTCTTTGTGAAATGTGTTCACGGAGGAAGCGGGCATTTAGGGATATGTGTTTGAAGTTGTGACAACAATTGTATGTCCAATTATTAGATCAAAGCCGTAGAAAATGGCATAATCATGATGAGAGTGATTGTCATCACCATCAAACACCTAGACAGTGGAATAGGGAGAGGACAATAGGAGGTATATACATTTAAGTAATGTAGTATTCGTTTAACAATGATTGAATGGTGATTTGTTGGTTGATTCAATGTTGGGATAATAATTTGGGTTGTTGAAGATATCACGACTAACAACGGGGACAATAATGTGGTCTAATTGGAGTGTTAATTAGTAATTTTAATTAAACGGAGTCCAAACCCAATTTCAATTGAAGATCAGTAGGCCCAATCAGAGTTACATAAGCCCGTGTCCAATTCGAGTTACATAAGCCCATTAATAAACTATAATTTATATAGAAACAAACCCCAAAGTTAGTGCAATTTACGTCCTTATATTAAAGTTCGGTCCAAACAGATCTTATGTTAGGACTAACCCTTTCCTTCCAATAATTTTATTAAAGATACAAAATTAATATAAAAAATGTGACATAAAACACATCACCTTATAATATTAAAAAAGGTGAATTTTGTCTAATGTTGCGAGTACGGAAGTTTTATTAAAACTTAGGTCATACAAAATGACAGGTAAACTACCTATTAAAATAAACATGAATATAAAACAACCAAAATCGCAGTAAATAAAAAAATTAAAATAAAAGACGTTAACATGCATGTTGGATCGACCTGATAGAAGCACAAAGGAAAATAATTTTATTACATTTGACAACCACCAACATCTAATTACTCTTTAAAAAAAATCTTTTTCAAATAAAGTTAGGTAAATTTAAGTACACGGTGATGAATTTATAAAATGTTAATCGGAACTCTTTTTAAATAAGTCACGCATTCGATTTTCAGAACCGTGTCAAAAAGGTTTTTTTTCTGACATGGTGACACAATTTTTTTGTTCCTAACATGCTAACACGGTCACGCACTGCGTAATCGTGTCAGTGTCAGAGTTTTTTTTCTTTTTTTGTATAATTTACAAAGAAAAATTATCAAGGTTTCGGAACCCGTAATGTGGCGGTTACGGGTTCCGAAACGTCATTATTACATAGGCAAAAATATGGGAATGTTGTCAAAACGGACATGCCTCATGTCATGGCGGAATGGAGACATGGCATGCCGCTAGCGGGGCAGGGACAAGCGATGGTGCGAGTGACGAGGGCGCCGGTGGCTTTGACACAATAACGTGTGAGTGGTCCATCGGAGCGAACTCGCAAAGTCTCGTCCTCCTCATCTACGAACATGGTAGTGAAGGCCGCATCAAATTTGGTTTACTTCATGCGTTCTAAGTTCTGAAAGAATTTGACCTACATTTGTAGCAATTGTGGGTGTGTTTGTTAGGCACATTTTTTGCACATCGACAAGTGGTAGAAGTAACATCATACAACCATCTACACTTTATGCTAATCGAATTCATATTGTTCATATGCATGATTGTTGATTGATATATTGTTGTGGTAATAACTATTTCTTAGATCCCTTCTCATATATCTTGGTTAATAAAGAGAATATTTAGTTATTAGGGTAGTTTTTGTTTAGTAAATACTAACTAGGCCCCTCTATTTATGGTCTAAAATTTTAATTCTAAAATAAATTAATTGAAGGGGTATAAGGGTAAAACGTAAAATGTAAAGTTTATAAAAGCATTTTTAGTTAGGGTTTTCGCAACCGTCCTCCAGGTCAGGTTCTTCCCAAACCTCCATTGTTGACGAGTTGCAAACGCTACAACGAAGGAAACAAAATCGCCGCCCAAATCCACCATCGGTGCCGCCCAGACCCCTGTTGCTTGGCCGCTTCCGCATTGTAAACCGCCGGCAAGCAGATCCGCCGGTTTGTTGCCGCCCTAGTCAACAATCGGTTTCGGCCGCCTTCAACATCGTAAACAACCGATCTGTTTGGCCGGCCGCCTGCCTAGCCGTCTGGAACGCCCCCGCCTGTTGTTTTGCCGTCTTCAACATCGTAACCGCCGATCTGCTTGTCTCCCTCACCCCCGCCTGTTGCTTGGCCGCCTTCCACATTGTAAACCTCCGATCTGCTTGTCGCCCCGCCTGCTGATTGGCCGTCTGCGCGCCTTGCTCGACCGCCTGGTTGTCGTCTGGAACGCCCCCGCCTGCTGCTTGGCCGTCTTCCACATCAACCGTGCTTCCTGGTTGCTTGGCCGCCTTCCTGGTTGCACGATGTTGAAATTTTCCACATGAACCCCAATTTACAAGGGTCCTTGCAAATGAAAGAGCAAGAGCTTTCCAATGTTCACGGTACGTTGAACTTTTTTTTTTGAGAAATATAACACAAAAGCAAGCAATTTAGCTATTTAGTCTTATTTGAGTATCCATATATTAGTTACTGATGATGTTTAATTATTATACACTGTTATATATATATATCATTTTAAATTTATGCGTTGTGTGTATCAGATTTAAGTTCTTTGACAAAATTGCGCTTAGTTCATATCGTATTTTCTAAATTTTGAGCATTCGACGGATTTTCTGGGCTTGTGGAACTCGAGTTTGTGTAAATGACGGACTGTTGGTCTTGTGCAATTCGTTTGAGCTTGTGTATCTCAACCTTTGTGTAAACAACGGACCGGAGTTGTGTAAATGACGGACGTTTTGGGTATGTGCACCGCATTTGAACTTGTGTAACAAAACTTTATGTAAACAAATGACCGGATCGACTTGTGTAATTAAAAAAATGACGGATTTTTGGGCTTGTGCAACACATTCGAGCTTGTGTAGTTCAACCTTGTGTAAACAACGGACCGGACTTGTGTAAATGACGGACTTTTTGGGTATGTGCTCCTCATATGAGCTTGTGTAACCAAACTTTATGTAAACAAAGGATCGGACTTGTGTAATTGAAAAATGACGGATTTTTGGGCTTGTGCAACTCATTTGAGCATTGTAACTACACAGCCTTATGCAAACAAAAGACCGAACTTGTGTAATGGAAAAATTACGGAATTGTGTAAATGACGTACTATTGTGTATTAATACTAAGTATCAACTAGACAATACACAAGTTCACAATGCCGCAATACATTAGTTAGGGGTCGAAATTTAACTTAATATTATATAATTAGAATTTGTGTATTCACAATGTGTAAGTGAAATTGTGTATCAATATTGTGTAACGAAAAATTGTGTATTAATACTATATATCGACTAGACAATACACAAGTTCAATTAGCTCAAATGGCATAAGGGTGGGAGGGAGGGCCTGTTGTCCAGTGTTTGATACTCACAAGCTACAAAATTTGTATTTTGGATATGGGCTTATGTAACTCGGGTGGACCTAAACTGAACTTGGGCTTAATTAAATTAATTAGACTTGGACTCAATTAAAATTACCAATTAACCCTTTTAATTAATCTTTATTAATAATTAAGAGGGGCCTAGTTAGCCAACTCACCCGTTAATAAATTACTTGATCCACAAAATTTGTAAAACAAGATAATTTTCAAAATCTTTTCCATTCATTGGATTACCCGTATTGATTTGAATTTTTAATTAATACAGACGTAGTAATAGTAATTCGACATTTGACTAGCACAATTAATCCTGACACATTTGTGGAATAGGTTTGAGAAGATTGATGAAATAGGGCCCTTTTTGTTTAGTGTAGACTAACTAGGCCCCTATTAATCATCTAAAAAAATTAAATCTAAATTTAATTAATGAAAGGGGTAAAATCGAAATTTAACACGGAGATTAAAATAAAAAATTTGGGAAACCCTATAAAATCATCCTAACCACCCGTTTCTTCTTTCTCGTAGTCGCCCTCTTCTATCCCCCAATTTTCCTGTGCCCTAGCCCACGCTCCAAGCCTCTGTGCAAGAAAGCGGTTCCGGCCACCACAATACGAACCGGATAGGAAGAAGCGCCGCGCCACTGGGGACTCGTCGCGACCGAGCTATACCAACGAACCGGAGGAGGGCAAACCTGGACAAGCATGGAGTCGTGAATCGAAGCCGGCATGCAGTCTTGCACAACCAGTCCAGCCGTTCCGCCACCAAAGGTGACTCCAGCATCAACCTCCACACCGCAGTGAGTCCCCTTCTCCGTTCACCACTGTTCCGACCCTATTCATATCGCCGTTCACCAGACCGGCCGTTGTTGTCCTTCGTTATTCATCACAGTCCGTCGCTGGTTATTGCCTTCCACCGCCGTTCCGACCGCCAACGGCTCTGTCCTCGGAATTGTGAGAATCCTGTGTTGTAACATGTAAATTTTGTGATGAATTTTTGGATTGAGAGTAAAACCTAATTTTGGAATTTTGTTGCCGCCGCAGAGAAGAAGGTTCAGCAGGGAATAGGGTTTGCTTGAAATTTAACTAAATTGCAAAAATATTCATATTTTATATTTACGTTTTTTACCCATTTTTTAAAAAACTACAAATATGGCCCTATAAATTGCCTTTTTTGATGAATTATAAATTTTTAGAAATCTACAATTTAAAAGTTAACAAATTGTCCCAATTTGATTAATTATAAATTTTTACCCAACTTTATTTTTCTTTTTTTTTTATATTAATTTGAAAATTTTAAAAAATTATTTTTTTTTAATTTTAAGATTATGAAAAAGTATATTGTAAAAAATAATAATCTAACACATAAAAAATAATATTTTTATTTTTAAATTAAAATAAATAATAAAAAATTAACTTTAAAAAACTATATGTTTAATTTTTTGGACTCTTAAAAAATTTAAATTTTTATTTTTAATTTATTTTATTTTAAAAATAAAAGTTATCTTTATTTTACTTTACTTTTTTTTAATTAGAAAAATATTTTTAAAAATACTATTATTATAAATTTATTAGTTTAAAATGTAATGAGGTCATAATCTATTGTAAATTTATTTTTTCTATTTTTTTATAATGAATTTTAATGCAATATATTAAAAATAAATATAAAGAGAAAATAAATGAAATCTTGAGGACACCAAAATTTTTTTTTAAAACTTAGTGATTATTAAAATGAAAAGTCCAAACCTTAAGTGTACAAGAGAAAAATCCTTAAAAATTTATATAAAACATATTCAGGTCGCGTTAAATGAAAAATATTCAAGACCGATAATGTGATGCAATTAACTTTTCGGTTTTATCATGATGGACAAACAAACCCATGACCGTATTAGCCGGTAGCTTTTGATTTCGGTCATTTGTTAGATGTGAAATCAAAATTGGACTACCACGTAACATAGTTACATAGTATAAGTTTGTGTACAGTCTACGTTTGAATAAAATTAAAATAAAGTAAAACTTTTTGAATATTTAATACATGTCTAATTTCAATGGTGTCTCTATTTTTTTCAACAAAAGACAAAAATCAGGTGACCCAAAACACTTAAAGGTTGAATTTCAATTATGAAAGCAAATAAACTCCTTATATTAGGAAACAAAAGATCTATGAATAAAGACAAAACTTCTAAGAAAAAGTAGAAAATAAAGCAATAGTCAAATAGCACGTGGCAACCCACCCCCGGTTTGGCCACGGTTTTACTTTTTGCATACGTTCTTGTTCTTTCATTCAAAGAAGAACTAAAAATTATAACTTCCTTATTAATTAAAATAAAATCAAATAAAAAACTGAACAACCAGCGCTTGTCGCCGTTCGTGGGAGTCACCACTTGTCCACCTCCACCGCCAATTTCCTCCGGCCACCGCTTGCCAAGCTGATTTCTCCGATTTTACTGGGAACGATCGGAGGTTTCAGAAGAGGATTACAAGTCGATTCGCATTTTTACACACTCTCGCTAGATAGAGAGCGAAATTCGGTGCGATATTGATCATTTGAAATCTGCGTTTCGATGCTTCATTTCTTTGCATCTGCATCGGAGTTCAGGCGGAAGCGAATTTGAGTTTTGTTGATGCTACAGGAAAAGGATCGTTAAGAATGAGAGAACTCTGAGATGATAATAACAAGTCGTTTCTCTCTTTGACGCACTCTCAATCTCGGTGTGTTATGGATTTTGTTTGAATCTATGTGTTCAATAGCTTATTTGGCTTGCATTTCGAAGTTCAGGAGTAAGCGAATTTTGCGTTTCTTTGACGCAACAGGGAAACGATCGGGTGGAACTGCTGGAGGAATCTGATTGTTTCTCGAGATTTATGATTTGAAATTTCTTTTTTTAGGAGAGTTCTTGCATTATCGTCATTGAGGAATTCGTATGACTGGTTGATGATTGAGTTTATCGTGATGAGTGGATGATCTGAGAAGTCAAGGAGTTCAACAAGAGCGTTGCTATTCTGGGAATTTTTAACTGAGAAGCCATGTCGTCTTCGTCTTCGGCCAAGGTGGTTTACGAAGGTTGGATGGTTCGCCATGGGCGTAGGAAAATCGGCCGTTCTTTTATTCATATGCGGTATTTTGTTCTCGAGCCTCGACTTCTAGCTTACTATAAGCGCAAACCTCAAGACAATCAGGTGAAGAAGTATATCTACGCTTTATTTTTGGTTACTTGACTTTTTTTCCTTTCTGCTTGATTCTGGTAATTTGTATTTCAAAATGAACAAAAATCTTAAGGAAGTAACATGTGCTGCTAGAATTGTATATTAAAACATACTGGTAGTTAGGGGAAGTTTTTTTTGAAGTTGAGGAAGATAGAAGCCTGGATAATGCAGGGTGCAAGGACCTAAGCTTGGTTTCTGTGCCTGTCTGGATTACAGAAAGTGCCAGTGAAGACATTGCTCATCAATGGCAACTGCAGAGTGGAGGACCGAGGCTTGAAGACCCACCAAGGACATGTGAGCATTCTATCCTGTACATGTTGCATTTGTTGATGACGTAATTGGTTTGGAAAATTTTGGAGGAATACTTGAGTTTGCAAATAAGGAGAATTTTGTTGTAAATAATAGTAATCTCTAGTTGTGATTGTAGTGAATGGTCTAGTTATTGAGTTATTAGGCAAAATACAGATGGAATAATTTCCTTGTGAACTTGTTAGTTGTTTGGCTAGATCGAACACAATAGTGGATTTTGCATGTCATGCTTATTCTACGATGATCAAATCTGTCTTTTAGTTTGGTCTAACTGATCTGGATTTTAATGCTTTGTACAAAATGATATCTCGAAGATGCACCCTTCTGTTAGTTGTTGTATATAAGAATGGCAACAATGCTTATTAATTTATGTGATGTGATTTCAAAAATGGATTGCATATGCTGCTCGAGGGGCAGTTAGTTGTTTGTAATATATTTTCAACATCACAGGCATTATATGTCAAGGCAAAATCTGTATAGCATTTACCAACATTCCATACATTATAATCAAGGCAAAAGCAGAATTATGGAAGAGTTTGATGGTTTTCTTGTACTTGGATAGTCTTTCGTGCTAAGGATGTGAGGTTAGGATTATGGAAAGAGTTCTATGGTTTTCTTGTACGGTTGGAATGTCCAATCATGTTAGAGATAGGACAAGAATGTTCGTGTTGTTGGGCTGGAATCATAAATACTTTTCCGGTTACAGCTTCTGCTGGTTTACTGTTGATATGGTTTTGCAGGAATTTGCTGCTTATATCTTCTTCTGTTTCTGAAGAATTTCGGTTTCAGTTATAAAGTTTGAGATTTTGCATTTGTTTTTTGTCATCCAGATGGTTTATGTTCTATCAATTTACAACAAGAAGGACAAGTACAATCGTATAACGGTATGTGCACTCGTATCTGCGTCTATTATATAAAGTTAATAATTTCATTTCCCCAAGTTATCTTTATATCTATTTTTGAAAGTTTTATCATACGGAGAATCTTTTCAACTTTGTAAGCATCCCTTGTTTTTCTTCCAGTTATGTTGTAAGCTTTCAATTAAGAACTCTTTCTTTTTATTTTATCTATGTGTTTAATGAAGCTTATGTGGTATGGACTCAATAAATCAATGCACATATCTGTTGCCTTGCTAAGCTGATCAAAACAGTCGGGTGAAACGTTTTTCTGAATTTAGCTTTAGTTTGCGGTATAGTTTGTACTTTACGGATGCATATTTTTATTCAACATCATATTAAGACCTTGTAACTACAAAATGTTCTGCTGAATTTTCAACTAAACTAGGATTCTGGTTCATGTAGAAACCCCCATTAATCACCTCAATCAAACGACCAACACAATAAACTTAAAAAGTAACCTGTAGAATTTCTCTTGGATATTAAGGCTGTTATCATCATGATACATGATCACCTCACTCTAATATGTTTTAAAGCTTAGTAGATGCTTGGGTTTGTCCATAAATAGAAAGAAAACTCAGGGCCTGTTTGGATACAATGCTTTCTAAGACAGTGTGTAGTATCGGACTTTAAAATTAAATTAAAATGCATGATATGAATAGTAATCTATGTTTACAACTGGTGTGTGCGCGATACTACATCATCAATGGAAGCATCCAAACACCACTTTTAGTGAAATGTATTATAGTCCATGACACTTGCTGTATGCATCCAAACAAGCTCTAAGCAGTTGTTTTGGTGTCCTTATGAGACACTCCAATTTCAGCAGTTTCGGCATTTCAAAGAATTATATTGGTATGATACCTCAGTTTCTTGGTCTGCATTTGGCTTCCAGTTTCCAGTTTGTGTTGTTACTCTCAAGGAGCGATTGTGTCCAAAGGACCCTGCTTATATTTCTTTCTTCTTCTTAATTATTTTCTATAGTTCTCAGATTCTTCATTCACAGCCCCCTCTTGGAATTATATATCGATACTTGCTAAGTGAAACACAATGAATTTCTCCAAATCAGTTGCTACATCAGAATTGGTACATTTTAGTTCAAGCACAAATTTTGCTTTTAGAAATCATACAAGATTCTTAAGGAAGTACCCTAGCTTTGGTTTTGCTTGTAAGATGGCCTATTGAAAGGCAAAGTTTGCCATTGAAGTATTTATTTTATCTAATATGAAGACACAAGGATAGTGGATTTCATCACATCAAATGACATTTCAACCATTCTAATGCATCATCTATTGACACTATACGTTAAATCATGGGTCTGATCCTCTATACTTGAGAGATATACAATAAGACCAACAAGGTAATTTGGTAAGTCGTGATATCTTGGTTAAAGAAACTGTAATCGTGCTCGATAAATATGGTTGATTAGGATAAAATTTTTTATCCCTTAGAAACCGAAAATGCATCCTTTGATGCATACGTAAAAAAAAATGTGAAAAAAATAAAAATCAGCATTGAGTAGATGTCATTGAGGGATCATTCTTCTTTAAAAACATATCAATTCACTATAGTAAGGTCTTTCTGATATGAGTCACGGCATCAAGTTGATCTAATTGCCACCAGAATCATAAATTAGTTTTACATTCTATTTACATGAAAAATTATCCTTGCACATTGGTCTGCTGTTATATCCTGTCTGCCCTCTTTGGTTCTTCCATCTTTTCTTTGATATCTTTTAGTTGTTGGTTTGATGCCTTTTTCTTAAGTGCATTTTTCATCAGAAACTTATTCTTGAGCTTGCTTTCAATTTAGATGGGATCATTCAACATTCAGGAGGCATTAATCTGGAAAGAGAAGATTGAGGAAGTTATTGACCAGGTTGGCTCATCAAGCTTATTACTAGTATCACTTTCATCACAATCATTTCAATGTGAAAGTAATTTGTCAATCGATCCTTGTTGCATGGTCTTTTAATTGGATATGTAACGCGTGTTTGCAGCATCAGGAGTCACCATTTGCTAATGGTAATAAATACATCTCCTTTGAGTATAAATCAGGGACAGACAGTGTAAGGAATGCTTCATCATCTGATCATGAAAGCCAGTAAGCAGCTTATTGTTTGTGCTTCTTGTTTAATTTATTTAACTTAAAGCAAGTAATGTTTCATTGTCTTTCCTTCTTTTGGTACTACTTTGTCATAGGCCAGCTGGCTCCATTTTTTTGTAGATGTGAATGAAGATAATCTTATCTAGGTTGTTGTTGAATACAAATACCTGTAGTCTTCTCAAGGAAAGTTCCCGTGTCAAGTGATAAGTACTTAATTTGAGATCATTGTGTTCACATACCCTCCTTCTGGTGGTATTGAACTGAAAACCTATTGGGAAAGTTTTTTATGACATCCACAAATAAACCTTACCGTTTCAGTTTTTGTGCTATCTAAAGCATCAAACAATTATCTCAGGTTTAGCATACAGGAAGATGAAGATGATGGCTCGAATATATTACGGAGAACAACAGTTGGAAATGGTTAGGGGTTCTGATTGCCCTGTTCTATATCAGTGAGAAGTTCTATTATATGTTCTATTGAATGACAATACTCATCTAATTATATGACTATATATGATTCAGAACTTCCTCAAACGAAATTTGACTGGACCCGGGAGCTTGATTCAGAATTATCATACCATAATACCAACAATCAAGCTTTCTCTAGGAAGCATTGGCGTCTTGTTCAGTGCCAAAATGGTATTCCAAGCTTCAAAGTTGATTATGTATATGATGTATGAATTGTAAATGGACATTTCACTGGTAGCACATATGCGAATCTAACATAAACAACAACTGCAGGCCTCCGAATTTTTGAAGAGCTTTCTGATATGGATTACCTTGTACGCTATTACGTTCCTATTTTCTTTCTGCGCATAACTGCTTTTATTTTGTAAGTCTTGGCTCACTTGTCTCATAAAATTCTTCTTTTGTAGCCAAGAAGCTGCAGTAGATCCATGAAAGCTGTTGGTGTTGTTGAGGCAACATGTGAAGAAATATTTGAGCTTGTGATGAGTATGGATGGAACGCGTTTTGAGTAAGTTGGATCTGTATAGTCATTGAAATCTTTTGAGAACATACATTGGTTCAAAAAATGATGATGGAGTTTTACTTAGATAAAACATGTTGATTCTGGCTCCATCTCTATTTTGCTGTATTACTCAAATTGGTGATATTATGCCTTCCAGTTAACCAAATATTTTTTAAGTTGTATACATGGAAAAATGTTAATTTTCATAAAATTATTCTAAGTGATTTCTGTGATATGTAGATGGGATTGTACATTCCAACATGGTAGCTTAGTTGAAGAAGTGGATGGGCACACTGCCGTACTGTATCATAGGCTTCAGCTTGATTGGTTTCCTACGTAAGTTCCATCAGATCCATTTGATCCCATTGTTTCAAATCGGAATGCCTATATGACCGTAAGTGTATACAATTAATGCTGGGATTTATCAGTACCCCCGTAAGTGTATACAATTAATGCTGGGATTTATCAGTACGTCTTTGTGATAAGAGGGGGATCAAATCAAATTAGAGAAACTTCCTTTCTGTAACTACTGCATGCTCCAAGAATGCAAAACAGTTTGATCGACCAAAAGTGGTTATGATTATGTTTCACGGACTGGTTGGTATGCTTTCCCTGATTAATCACGGGAAAAGATTTCACTTTAATCTGAATTCTTGTTGTCATAATAGTCTGCACAATTCACCACTATGAGCTGTATTTTGATGGTGCCTTTCTCTGCAATCTATGGGTGTGCATGGATAACTAGGAACCATAGGCATAGACATTGAAGGAGATTTCACATTCTCATGTCTTTGATTTTGAGGGAATGGTTCCAAAAGATTTTAGGAAACAATGTAGCATAATGCATACTGATCCAGTAAAGAGTGGAATTTGAAGAAGACTATAGAAAATTGCTCATAATGTGGATTAGACGAAGAACATCAAAATGAGACCATGATCAAACCAAGTTTGGTCAGTTTTTTATAAGAGAAAGGAGAGTCAACTTTTTATGTAGAGTTCACCTACATTAAGGAAATATTGAACAAGAAAATCCCATCCGAATTTGAACCTATATTATACCTTGAAAGAAAAGATAGAGTTCAAGGACATGGAGAGGTCGAAGAGGATCAAGTTATAGGGTAAGTGGTGGTAGCTGATGCTAGGGTCATTTTCAACTCTCTTATCCTTTTCTATATACTGAAAAGTGAAAACTGAAAGATCCCAGTAGTGAAGTTTTTGGATTTGGAACAGATTGGAGAAGAACTGGAGTCATCTAAATCCCTGCACCAGGAACCATACCTCTGACAGCTAGTACAGATTTTCAAGCTGAAAAGTATAACATTACATGTTCTCTAGCAATTACATGAATGGCGACATTTTTGTAACTCTGTCTACTTAAAATCTCTTAACTTTCTGGCAAAAAATGTTTTGGTACCTTACTTTATTATACTTTTAGTTGTTCTCTATCAGCTGCATGTAATGTGCTTTCCCATTTGATGCTCCTCTTGTTTCTTCCTTCAGCTCGACATTACATTATTTATCACTTAGCTTGTGAATTTCCAGCCATTAACTGAAAGCAAAATGTTGAATGTTAGGTTTGTGTGGCCACGTGATCTCTGCTATGTGCGCTATTGGCGTCGTAACGATGATGGAACTTATGGTAAGTAATGAACTATTTACATTTTACTTATGCACACATTTCTGTTTCAACCTTTATTCTTTTACTCATTTTTGGTTTTCCACTTTGCCTCTGTAGTTGTACTATTTCGTTCTAGAGAACATGAAAGCTGTGGTCTTCTGCCAGGATTTGTTCGAGCACATATTGAGAGTAAACTTCATGTGTTCTCAATGCTTTTCCTCACAATCCAGTGAATGTTTAATTTCTGTTGCTTTCTTAAATTTCAAATCCAAACTGAATTGTTATTGCCTCGGAATAATTTTAGGTGGAGGATTCAACATATCTCCCTTAAAACCTATAAATGGTAGGCCCAGAACACAAGTACAACATCTCATGCAGATTGACTTGAAAGGATGGGGTGCAGGTTATATTTCATCATTTCGGCAACATTGTCTCATTCAGATGTTGAGTTGTGTTGCTGGTAAGTTTTTAATGGTTCAATTTTGTACATATCAGTCTGTAACACTCTTATCATTTTCTCTCAATGTTTCATTTGTTGTTACCATCTAGTTAATTTTTACATTCTCTTTATACCCTTCCAAATTCTTTGATGTGCTAATTATATGCTATTTATCTTTTTATGTTCTAGTTTTCTTCATATTATCCATCACTGATTCGTAATGTTACCAAGCTGTGAACATTTAAAACTTTGCCTGTTCTGATATATAGACAGATTGCTTTCTTAGACATCACAACACAATGGAATATTGTTGGAAGAGAGATCGAGACTATAATGCAAATTAATTTTGGTGCTGAGACAGACAGAAGTCTGCTAGAAAAGTGGAGGATATAAGCCTTAGGATGTTATTGGCACAAATTCACAATATGTGGCTTCCAACACAACATCAATAGGTTAATCTGAATCTAATTAGAACAAGGTACCATGTTTATAATAGTCCTCACAAGGTTCCCCTAAAAAATCCCCTACAATCTTCAACTGGCTAAGCCATCCTGCGTTATAAGATCTTATCAAACCGAACCATATAAAGTTACTCTAGACAATTAATATTCAATTACTATGGATATGTTCTGCATCATGTGGCCTTTCTGATATTTCTCACCTAAGTTAAAGACACGAGCGGTCAAGCCACATTATGCATCGAGCTGAGACTGCTCCAACCATTTCACAGGCTAGTTCCTTGTAGCGGATCAAACTTGGCACCACTCTTTTTACGTATGACTTTAATGCTGCTTAATGACATTACAAGATGTTCCGTAACTCATCTTGTAGTCTTATGTCTTGTATGTTTTTACGGTCTTCACCTTCATGTCAAATTTCAAGTAATTTTAACGTTTTCTCAGTTTTCATTGTAAGACTATGTTTTGTTACATGGTCGATCTTTTCCATTCCCGATGTCCTTAATAGCTATGTATTTCATTTGATGATAAAATTTGCATTTCACCATGCGTAAGTTCTGTGTACTACTGCAGGAGGTTGAAGATGATTTTCTAAGGGGGTGTTAAATTGTAATGGCCATAGCATATTCATGGGTGGTGAAGGTCTTAAGCGTGTTTCTTGTGTTATTAACCAAATCCAAATTTATACCCACCTTCTAAAAATGGAATGATTCATTAGTGGTTATTTTCATTTGTTATGCTGTCATGTATGATGTAGCACATGCTCAAGTATAAAAAAAAAAGTAAGACTGTTTTTGCTTTGTGAGAAATCTTTTTCATCCTACCAGATGAAGCTTAGTAAAAACTGAGATGGGCATTGCAAATGTTTTGCTCCTTAAGTACATGGTTTCATAGTATTTTTAGTTGGTTGAACAATCGATAATACTTCTCAATTTGAATTTGTTTTCTTGACGTTCTTCATCTTTTCTTCTGGATAATATTGAACTTACACTCACTTCCCCGTTTACTGATCTAACTGCAGGATTGCGAGAGTATTTTGCTCAGACTGATGAAAGGACAGCAACTCCTAGAATACCTGTGATAGTCAACATGAAATCGGCCTCTGGTTCTTCAAGAAGGGGTCAAAAACATCAAGATACATCGGTTCGTCCTAGTTCCTCAGATCAAGTAAGTGTGCCTAATAGAAATGGGGTTACACTGGATGATGAATCAGATGAGGATGAGGACTTCCAGATAGCTGAGCCCGAAGAAGAGGTTTGTTTGTACTTTGTTTCATTGCTTCTTTCCCCCCCTCATATTTGTGTCTTGCAAGACGTCATCTGGAACATCTTTGTAACTTGCAGTGCTACGCTTCAACATATGAGAATCTAGAGGATAACACAGGTAGGAATAATTACCTCTGTTAAAAATAAAAAAGTTATCAGTAGAAGATGCCTACATCTCAATATCTTCATATATCTGCTTAATTGAAGTTGTAGAAGAGGAGCCAAAGCAAATTGATTTGTCTTCTTTCATGGGCAACCTAAGGCATGATTCCCATGAAAATGGACGCAACTGCTGGCGAGTGTCCGAGGCAAACAACTTCAAAGTTCGCAGTAAGGAGTACATGGATAATAAGTCAAAGGTCCGAGCAGGGAGACATATGATGGATCTGGTTGCAGTCGACTGGTTCAAGGATACAAAGCGCATGGATCATGTTGCTAGACGTCAAGGATGTGCCGTGCAAGTAGGTTTCCTCCTAAGTTCACAACCTGAATTTCATTGTTTTGATTGTACAGAATTGAATCTGTACATGTGCAAAATGTCACGAACAAAGGCTGAAATAATACAACTATATCACTAAGGATAATGATCGAACTCTCTTATCTTGGGTTACTATAGGTGTGCCTAGCTTTTTCCTTGTTTTTCTTTTCCATCAAACTGTCAAAGGGTGTCTTTGGGGGGCATAAGAGGGGAAAGGTGTCATAGTTCTCCAGTATATTGTGACTTTATGAAAGGCTTAAGCTTATGTTGTTAAAAGAATTGTAGTCATTTGGTAGGATGGAAATGCTTCTCATGAGAACTACTTATTTGCAAAAGGAACTCTCATTCTCATTTGTTCTAATGGAGGGGAAATAAAGGTTCTTACAAATTTTCTTTGCAAAAGGAATTCTCATTCTCATTTGTTCTAATGGAGGAGAAATGAAGATTCTTACAGATTTTCTTTGCAAAAGGATTTTTCATTCTCATTTGTTCTAATGGAGGAGAAATGAAGGTTCTTACAGATTTTCTTTGCAAAAGGATTTTTCATTCTCATTTGTTCTAATGGAGGGAAATAAAGGTTCTTACAAATTTTCTTTGTAGGTTGCCTCAGAAAAAGGGTTGTTCTCTATAGTTGTAAATGTCCAAGTAAGTCGCTTTTCCTTTTACTGTCTTTATTAATCTCTTTTAGATAGGGCGGAAAGATTGACAATGTACTTAATTAGGTTCCTGGAGCAATGAACTACAGCATGGTATTCTATTTTGTGATGGAAGAATTAGTAGCTGGATCCTTATTGCAGCGATTTGTGGATGGTGATGACGAGTTCCGTAATAGTAGATTGAAGTTAATTCCTTCAGTTCCCAAGGTAAATGAATTTCCTCATGGAATATATTAGAGAACCTATATGAATCCTTTGTGATGCAAGGAAGATAATCCAAAGTATGGTATATTTTGTGTTTGGCTAATCTGCAGTAAATGTGTATAACATTAATATTGATATTCTTGTGCAGGTTCATCAATCTTAGATGAGGGTTGTGAAGGACTGTTTTCTTTCATTTATATTTCGTTGTTTTCATGCAATTAGTTAAGTTTGAAGCTTGAACCTAAATAGGGTAATGTCGGTCCACTTTTATGAACGATGGCACTCACTGATTCTTGGCTGTTCATAGTTCATCACCTTGAGTTTGGGTTCATCTTCTCTGCTGTAATATTTTATATTTGTATGTAGGGATCATGGATTGTGCGCCAGAGTGTAGGAACCACCCCCTGTTTGTTGGGAAAAGCTGTTGACTGTACCTACATCCGTGGTCGTGATTATTTAGAGGTGATTGAAATATCCTGTTTTTTCTGTTCAAGTTTGATTCATGGACAAACTTTGCTTTGTAATGCTGATACTGATCCATTATAACTGATTTACGTGTAGATTGATGTGGATATCGGTTCTTCAACAGTAGCAAATGGAGTTTTGGGGCTTGTAGTTGGTATGATTTCAACATTGGTTGTTGATATGGCTTTCCTTGTACAGGTAACATTACCAATTCGACTACAATTTGTTTCCTGAGCTGTTTTTGTTGCATTATCAACTTAACTGTTTCGCGGTGTTGACAGGCGAATACAGAAGACGAGTTGCCGGAGCAGTTGATTGGTGCTGTCCGTGTTTCCCATATCGAACTTTCATCCGCAATTGTGCCAAAATTGGAATCAGATTAAGCTAGTCACTGAAAAGCCTGGAGGTTGGTATGGTTCCTTCATTCAAAATGCCTCTGCGATTCTTAGAACCAGTTAACACAGCCAATGTTAATTAATTTTTTGTAGTTATTTGTTATTGAAAATAGAATTTGTTTAGATATGACGGGTGAGGAAAGGTGTAACCCTTAATAGGCGCCATGTTTGGAAAGTGAGCTTTACAACTCTTTTGTAAAGTGTTGCCCTTTTCTTGGTATGGAACTGTAAAAATCTTTGAGCAAGTGAAAGTACTAATTCTAGGCCATCTATATATATATATATAGATATATATATATAGGGTGGGGTTCCCATGAGAACACCCCCTAACATGAGAACATGAGAACAATCGTACACCGTTAGATGTGAGTATTAAGGGTTGAGATTTAGGGGGGTGTATTCAATCGAGACTTTTAAAAATTTTGACGGATTCTTAATAATCATAGGATTTGCAAATTCTGTGGGAAATTTTAATTCTATATAGAGTCAATACAGATTCTGTGGAAATCTTATGTGTTGGGGGAAGATTTCTACGGATTTTAGGTAGTTATAAAAGTAATGAAGAATCCTACAAAATCAATGAAATAATAGATTCTTTTAAAATCCACAAACTTTTAAATATCATAGGAATTTTATGGAAAATTTTAAATCCTAATTGAATATCTACAGATTTATATGAACTTTTAAAAATCTATATTCAATACCCATAGACTTTTAAACTCCAAAAAATTCCTACAGATTCTTAATTGAATACACCCCCTTAGAGTAGATATCAAAAATAATAATAACTACGAATAATAATAATTAGGAATCCAACAATAACTACGAATAATTCACTCAATCAACAATAACTACGAATAATACATTAAACGATATGACACATTCGTAACAAAACTAATAATAATTACGAATCTGTTCTCATGTTCTCACGTTAGGGGGTGTTCCATAGGATCTATACTCTATATATATATATATATATATATATATATATTACTAAAACAACTTCCATTTTGCATACGTTTACGTTTGCTTGCGTGTTAACCTCTAAGTTGGTCCGTATCAACATTTATTTATTTATTTACAGATTTTTCACAATATATTTACAGATTTACCATTAATTATTTTGTAATTTTTTTTTATCATGTCACGTCAATTTTGTTAAAAATAAAAACAAATCTACCTATCTGTCAATCAAAATTGACAAATTAATCTACTATATTTCGATTTTATTGTGAAAATCTCACGCAAATCTTCTAACAAATTTTAACATTTTTTAAATTTAAAAATAAATCAAATTTTGCTCCTCTACCTTTACATGAAAGTGATAATGCATTGATGTATAAATATAATATTAACAATAATCTTTGTAATAGATTTGTAATTATGTCCTTTCATTTATAAAAAAAAATTATAATTTAATAGTCACCTATATTAGTCATACTAGTTAATGAAAAATAATTTGTTTATAGATTAATATTGATGCATAAAAGTAAAATTTTTTTTTATTTAGACAAAACCCGCACAAGGCGGAGCACTAAACTTGTTTAGCATGTATACAACATGAATTAGGCTAGCTCGCATGAGACGTCTTTCGACCCTAGCGTATCAATTAATCTTTCTAAATTATCATTTTTTTGGTTATACCAAGTTATTAGTATTTTCTTGGGTGAAATGAGCTTTGACACTATTCTCCGCGTATTTGAACCCATTCCATGGTTATTGAAAGGTTGTGTTTGACAACTCATAAACACTAGTGTTTATAAGTGTTTGTATATTTAACAGATGTTTGGTATAGAGAATTAGTGTTTTGTGTAGTGCTTTTGAAACCCTCAAGTGAGTAAGGATTTCTATAAAACACTAGTGTTTATGGGGAGGAATTGACCTTGTTACCCTTACTTATATCCTTATTTACAACATTCATAAGTTATTTAAAGAACCGCCTCTCTTCTACCTCCTCAACTGATTCCGGTTCCTCACCGGCTTTCTTTTCCAACTATCCCATGTTCTCAGATCTCTGATTTTAATCTACACACCAGTTCGTCTCTTCATCTATCCACAATTCTTCATCTAGCGGTTGTAGATAGAGCGCGAAAATTGGAGAGAGAGCGTGAGGGTTTGAATCATAGGCAAATAACTTGATATTTCTCATCTAGCAGTTGTAAACACCCCATTGATGTTTACAACAACACTCAAATTCTTATTAATGGAAGGGTTCGAACTTTTCCAGTATACAACACGACTTTGAAATCTTAGTTCTAGCTGCTAGATTCGGACATGATAAGGGTATAGAAGCTTGTTGTAGCACTACAGACAAATTTAGCTTTTATAGTAGGTTAATTAATTACTTTAGTATTGATTAAGTTTAACACAGTCCGGTTTCAAAGTCTACGCTTGCTGCCCATTCAACGTCTTTCATATATTTTCAAACAGAATTGAAATATTTGAACGGCAGCATGACATTACAAAATTTATCATTCCATCTTCTCCATTCCAATAGCGGCGGTGTCAGATTATTTTTATTTGAGGGCCACAATTTTTTTTATAACAATTTTTTTTATAAGATATGTTGTATATTAAGTTTAAAATTAAACAATAAAATCTATAAATTAAATAAATAAATAAAAATATACTTAAATTTTGTACTATAAATTAGAGTTTTTAATTTATTTATTTTATTTGATGAAATTTAAATATATTTTATATATTTAGTTTGTATTATAAATATATTGTCAAATAAATAAATAAGATAGTGGTTGATGAATTATTGTATTAAAAATTATATTAATTTTATTGTATTAGTTAAGAGTTAATGAAATAATAAACATCACTTAATTTCTCCATCTAAATATATTGTAATTTTCTTAAAATAAAAAAAAAACTTTTTGCTAATTCCAGGACTTGACCTTAAACTCCAAGTACTCATTCCCTTCTTCTACCAAATGAGCTAGTTGAACAATGTATATCATATTTCGTTTTAAGGAGGATTTTTTTTCCTTCTTTTTTCCCCTTCCTTGGACTTCCTTAGACAAAACGAGGTCGCAAGCCGGAACACCGTACCCCCCATTACCCTCCTAGATCCGCCCTGGGTTCCATAAATCCCTTTCATAACGTGCATACACGTTAACTTTTTATCTTTATACAACATCAAATTGGGAGAATTTGGCCTACTAGGCCTTTTTGAGAATATGATTTAGTAAATGTGCACCATAATTTTTTTACCACTTTCATTTAATATTAGATAAAAGTAATTTACCCTTCTATTAAAAAAGAAAGAATAATTGATGTTTGTTATGTAAGTTTTAATTTTTTATTAATGAATTTGTTTTTTATTTTATTATTTTTTGCCTTTTTATTTTCTTTATTATTTTCTTTTTTTTTCCAGGAATAAATTTATCATACCATAAATTTCCTTATACTAGAAGTTTTATCATACCAGAATTTTTATCATACCAGAAATTTTATCATACCATAAATTTATCATACTAGAATTTTTATCATACCAGAAATTTTATCATACCAGAAATTTTATTATACCATAAATTTATCATACCAGAAATTTATCATACCAGAATTTTTATCATACTAGAAATTTTATTATACCAGAAATTTATCATACCAGAAATTTTATCATACCGGAAATTTTATCATACCAAATTTTTTTATATAGAAGCTTTTTTTTTGTCGTTTTTTATTTTTTATAATTTTCTGGTATGAAATTCATAGCATAAACTCATACCAGAATTTTTTTTGTTTTCTTTTTATCCTTTTTAATTTTTTATAATTTATATACCGGATTTACATACCGGAGTTACATACCGGATTTACATACCGGAGTTACATACCGGAGTTAAATACCGGATTTACATACCGGATTTACATACCGGAATTTCCCATACCAGAATTATTTTTGTTTCTGTCACCACTTCATACCGGAATTACATACCGGATTTACTTACTGGAATGACATACCGGATTATTTTTTATACTTACATACCGGAGTCTTACATACTGGAGTCTCACATACCGGAGTCTTACATACCGGATATTTACATACCAAAAATTTGCGTACCGAACATTTAAAGATTACAAAACGCATATGCAAGTAAAAAGAGGTCCAAAAAGTTCAGCCTCTGTTGCTCCCATGTACGGATGAACTTCTCATTAAATCCAAGTGTGATAATTTTTCTGAAATAAGCATAATCCCTTACTTACGCAATCAGAAAGTTCCGTTTTGGCGCCCTAAGATTATACTTGTTAGTATACATACCTTTGTTGCTCCAAAAAGTTCAGCCTCCAGCATCTTAGAGTTTTAGAGTTTGATAGTAATGGATTTCAATGTTTTCAACTTGCTCTACACTGCATACACAATGATTGTATAACAAAATGGCAAGAAAAATCAAGAAAGTAAACTCATATGACAACATTTTTTATTGTATATTACCATTGCCTAGATGCAGCAACCATAGCTGCAGCGTATAGAAGCAGGGCTCTAGGCTGGTACGAGGGAGAGATGAAACACACGAAGGAAGGAGGCGGTTGCAAGCTGCTGTATTTGCCCTCTCCATTCAGTACGAACCCATGGCTGCAGATGCGTGAAGAATTAGGAGGAAGGGAGGCTATAGTTGTGTATCGGCGGCAATAGAAATCTCGTGTAAGGGGAGGAGGCCAAAGCTGTTGTTACGCATAAGAGAAGTTAGGGCAAGAGGAGAGGTTTTGCTCCTGGCGGCGATGAAAGGCCGTTGAGAGAAGAGAGGAACGCAAGGAACGGTTTACTTCTTCAAATTAGGTTTGACAGTAAAAATAGAAGAAGGGGTACATTTACTTAAGTTAAAAATACTAAAAGCCTATTTACTACATATAATTTTCAAAATAGCCTACTAACCAAAATAGCCCAATTTTAAAGTCGATATCTATCCTATACTCTATACTACTTAACTATGTAGTCAAGTCGTAGGAAAACTATTTCAAATATACTCCCAATTATAATTCCACAAATTTTTGTGAGTTTACAAAAATAGATTATCCATCTTATATACTATATGTAGTCACTAGTCAATGTAAAATACTTACCTCTATCGCATTGTGTCTAAAATTTAAATGGGAGGGTGGACTCCTATTGCATGTCAAAGTTGATACAACTAATCTATCCACAACAATAATACAACTAACAATAAACTAATCTACACACAGAGGTAAATGAAGTGGATCGATTAGTAGGTCTTCTTTAGCTTGAGACCATGAAGACGTAATACTCATAAAACATCACTATTGAATTCAAGGATTCTTGCAAAGTGAATTCAAACTAGCACATGCTACCTGGTAGAATGCTTATGTCAAAGATGATACAACTAATCTACATACAATAATAATACAATTAACAAACAAATAATCTACACAGAGTCAAAGGAATTGGATAACAAATGAAAGAGCGGTGATATGAAATATACCATTCAATTGCAAGCTTCACCCATTCGTAATACAACTAATCTACAAAATTTGAAAGTGAAAGAGAAAGGTCGAACATTTGCATACAAATTGCCCAAGAGGATGAACTAATCTATACAAGATAAAAGCGAAAAAGAAACGAACCAATGCATACAAGTCGCCCGAATCGCTCAATTGTAAGCTTCCCGTAGTTTGGTTAATCGCCCAAATCGCGCAAATCGTTCAATTGTAAGCATGGTGTAGTCTAGTAATACAGTCAATCACCCAAATGCATACAAATCAAGACAATTGCTAGCCTTCCCATTCCCATCTATGTTCATTGTGTGGAAACGTAACCCTATCTCTTGAATTCTGATTCCTATAGACAAATCAAATTTATGTTAATGCTTTTTGAGGGCAAAGTTGATAGAAATTAGAGTAATCTACCAAGAAAGCTATGTAGGAGTAGATTTCAAAATCTCATAAAAAAGCTTTTAAAAAAGCTAAAGCTTCATCGTAATCTTCACTGACGAACACCAAACAGATTTTAGAATTGAAAAATCTACAGAGAAAGCTCCATAAAAACCTTTGCCGAACAGTTAGTAAAGTAGATTGTGAGGGTCTCAGGTTGTCTTTAGAATTCCTGTTTGACTTACCACTTCCGTTTACCTAATGCTGAAGGTACATTTATTTACACAATAGTGTTTTACTTTTTTTGTATCCATTAAGTCTCAATCTAAACTATTCAGCATTGTACCGCAACCAATTTTTCATGCACATGAGAGCTTCAACTGTTTCGTGGTTCAAGAGGTTGCGGCTCTCATCAATATCAGATCTCGACGTGTTAAACACGTACTCGGCCCCCACGCCCGAGACGGGTAGGGACAGAATGTCATGTGCCATTCTCGTCAAGACAGGATAGTCGGTGTTGTGTGAGCTCCACCAACCAATCACGTCAAAATTGCTCACCTTCCTAGATGAGAGGGCCTTGTCCAAGTATCGTTCCAGTTTTGATTTCCCCTGCTGCATCTCCATTACATACGTGTCAAAGCCGTTCATCTCCTCCGCCGGCTGATCTTCATCTAATGTGTACTCCTGGAATAGATCACTGATGTTGTCTTCCACCCTTTTAATGTAATTTGATGCGTTGATGACATGAATTATGACCTATTTTTAGGCGTGTATTTATATATTTTCTCTTTATTTTGCATGCATAGACATACATTCATGGCATTTATGGTTATATTCACCTACTTTGCAAGAATAGAAGTCTACACAGAGTTTTATTGCATTTGTAAGGTAATTTGGCGAGTTATGGAGCGAAATAGCACATTTAAGGATTAAGCCTTGAAGCGGGACAAAAAGGAGCAATAAAAGGAAGTTATGACGCACCCAAAATATCTTCTGATACCGTCAGACGCGCCAAAATATTTTTTGATACCGTTTGGCGGCCCAAAGTATCTTTTGATACCGCCTGACATACCGCCTGACGCGCCAAAATATCTTTTGATACCGCCTGACGCGCCAAAGTATTCTTTGATACCGCTGATGCGGCCCCAAGTATTCTCTGATACGCCTGACGCGGCCCAAAGTATCTTTTGATACCGCCGACGCGCCAAAGTATTCTCGGATACCGTCTGACGCGCCAAAGTATTTTCTGATACCATCTGACGCGGCAAAGTATTATCTGATACCGTCTGACGCGGCCTAGAGTATTTTCTGATACCAGCGGGCTCGACTTCTTTTCAGTCCAAATTGAAAGGGATTCAATTTCTTCAAAGGAAGACTAGGAGAGCCAAAATCTCCAAGAGGGAGACTTGAAGACTGGAACGGTGACAGCCCTAGGATTTGGATCCCAAAAAGAGGGCGGCTTGAAGATTTTATTGCGTACAGGGAAGATTCGGAGAAGGACGCATTTGGGAGATTGTGTACTTGGAGATTATCTTAGGGTTTACCTTTGGAGACGGATTGACACTCCGTTCTTCATTGTTCCTTAAGATTGTTGTGAGGATTTCTATTCCTTTTTTCTGCATTCATTCAATACAAACATTTGTGATTGGATTTGAGATTGGTTATTTGATAGTCATTGAGTTTTTGAGGTTTTCATCCATTTTTCTTTAAACTTGATTATTGAATTGATGATGATGGTTATTAGCTAAAACCCTTTAACAATTCTAAGGTGAAGGGTTGATAGTTGTGGCTTAGATGATGATAGATCGATCGTAAATTGATTGGACCCTATGAGTTAGAGAGATCTCGTCGACGAACCTAAATCACGGCCTGTTCTTGGGTTTCCACGGCCGTGGTTCTCAAGATCTGACCGTGATTTACCCTAGTTTACGAACTTTGCTTTTACTTTGATTCAAGGTTAAAGATTAGCTTTAATCTAGTCTTGGCTTGCCCTTTTCTAGGTAGTAGTGAGACTCAACATCCTCTATTTCGGTTTCGAGTGTCACAACCTTAACCGTTTGAGTTTATCTTGATCCTTGGGTTACAAGTTTGGGTATTTGAGATTAATTCTTGTCCTTAGATCCCTTCTATACTGCAGCATCAACAACCTTTATAGAGAGTGTCTTTGGGTGAGTCATATAAGGTTTTAGAACTTTACCGTACATTGTCTTACCTTAGTATACCTTTGCAATTCCTGACTCTGTCCTTAGTTCTTTAGTATATCTTGAATCGATTGCCACAATCAGATACCTGGATCTTTAGAGTTGCTGTTTTCCCCAATATTTGCAAAGCTTTACATCTTATTTGCTTGACAATCAGAAATTGGATTTTGTTTCACCAAATCCCTGTGTTCGATAGTCTGGAATACTTGCTGATCTACGCCGATCCGTACATTGCGGGTTCGCTTGCTTTTATTCTAGTTTTATAAATATAAAGATTATTTGGGAGGAGCTTTATACCGCTCGCGAGGTGTACGAACAACCTCCTGAATATCAACTTGAATCGAAGATCAAGCAATCAATAAAGGATCTCGATGACCGTGAAAGAAAATTGATCCCGGCTGAAATTGCTCGGCTGGAGAAGAAGTGCGACGAAGAAATCAAAGTTTTGAGCATTCCTCCTATCGAACCTGAAGCTCCTCTTGAAGTCCTCATTGAAGAAGAGGAAGAAGTGGAGTACCTTGGCCAAATTATTGAAACTGTGGCCAAGGTTGAAGAGGATCCAGCTGAGTTGGGAGAAATTTCATGTGTGGATCATCATTCTAACATGAAACTTGTCCCAAGCCTTGAAGAACTTTACAAGGTACATTCTCTTACTTCTTTTGAAATTCCTATTAAAATTTCTAATTTTTTCAGGAATGCACCGGAGAGTTGGAGGTCTCTTCCAAAAGAACTTCCTAAGGTGAAGATGAAGTCTCCATTAAAACTAATGGAAGAAGATGCTCCTTGGACTACAAGGAGTAAATTTGGCAAGTGCTTCAATGCCAATGCCAATAAGTGTTTTTTGTTCAAGTATGGGGTCATTCATATGACGAATATCATACATTATCCCCAAGCTGGAGATGGGGAAGCTAGGAAAATTCCCGAGAAACTGATTTATCGGTCTAGGAAAGGATGGGATGCAAGGCTGGATTATGTCCCATTAAAGCATAGGAAAGCTAGGAGGATTCCGGTGAGAATCAAACCGTACAAGCTTGTATGTAGGAGATCTTACCACTTACCGGTGAAATTAAGAACCGAAACTTTTTTTTGAGGAATTTTATGATGAGTTTGATGAGCAATCCAAGATGTTCAAAGTGCATTGAGTCATCTATGGAGATTGGTCTAGCTAAGGACCTAAAACGAAGCGCTTCTTGGGAGGCAACCCAAGGTAATGCATTCTTGCTTTTTGCTTTTCTTTTTTTTTAGATTAGAGTAGTTGTTTTTGTTTGTTTTTCGTCGATACCTTCCGGTATGTTTATGTTTTTGGATGTTAGGAATAAGGAATAAGCAAGAGAAGATGAGAAAAGCCAAAAAGAATGACGAAACTTGGATTTTTGGCACAGATCAGAGAGTTTCACGACCTAAACCACGACAGTGGTTATGCATTAAGTCGTGGAAAGTGAATTTGGAGAGCAACAAAAAGTTTCACGGCCAAAACCACGGCCGTGGAAATTCCCGACCAGAAAAAAAAAAATTTCCGAAAAAATATTTCGGCCGAAAGATGTTCCCCTTCTTCATTCTTTGACGTCGATTGGAGTATTCGGAATTCACTATTGAGCTTCTATAGATTCCCATCACCACCGCCAGATTGATGATTCGCCTTACCTAATTCGCCATCTTACATTGTGAGTATCCTTTTCCATCTTTTTCTTTTGTTCACATTGGGGACAATGTGAGTTTTAAGTATGGGGTGGAGGTATTTGCAATATCATTCACATGTTTTTATGTCTTGCATCATATGATTTTGAAAATTCTCTATGATAACATTTGTTTAGTGGAATAGCTATGATGATTCTTATATGTTTGAATTGATTTATGACATATGTGGGATTTGAATACTCTGTTAGAATTTCATGCATGTTTGATAATTTGCTTTCATTATAACTCACGTTGAGTGTTGAAGTTTGAAACCGCATATAAGTTCTTACACTTCTTATTGAAATGATTAAGGCACCTCGATTTCTTGCTTCTTCTTTATTCATCTAGCCCCTCAATGAAATAATTTCCCCCCTTACCTATCCGAGAATTAGGAGGAGTTGTGTTTTGGCATGTTTGATGTGGGAGGGCCATGAAAGCAATTGTTTGCATTCAAAGAATAGAAATTATAGGTTTGGGGAAGTCAATCATGATGATGAGTAACTCGACACCATTCACATAGCCGGGTATTTGTGTCTTGCCAAAGTCGGATTGAGCGATATTTCTAACGGATTATGGTATGTGCATCAAGGGTTTGAGGTATCTCGAAATTGAGAAACGCCGATCTCCTAGGCTTCGGTTTTTGTGCACTGCTGTCCATACTTCCAAAAGTAAAGTCGAAAAAGAATTTGTGCAAAAAGTAAAGAGCAAAGCTCTAAATTGGTGGTTAGTTCAAATAGTAAAAAGAAAAAGAGTTTATCTTGTTCCTTTTTCCCGGATTCATACACCACATTCTTATATAAGTTTCCCACATATTCACGTTTCTTGACCTTTGCTTGAAAGACCTTAAGATCTTTGAGTATGTTGGTTGACTTTGTGGTCTAAACTGGATTCCTTATGATTGATTTCGATATATTGCAAGTTATGATGCATGTTATGATTTTTTCTTCCAAAGTGTGATTATCATTTTCATGATATAATTCCTTTTGATCATATGATGATTTTCATTAGCTATGAAGCAACCATTTGAGGGTGATCTATGAATAGAAGCACGGCCAAAATATTGTGGTTTTTCTTTATTTTTGCATATTCCTAATCCATATCATCTTTTATTTTAAGTTTAAACCCGCAGTGCCTTTGTTGATTACAAGTTTGGGTATTTGAGATCAATTTTTGTCCTTAGATTCTTTCTACATTGCAGCCTCAACAACGTTTATAGAGAGTGTCTTTGGGTGAGTCATATAAGGTTTTGGAACTTCATCGTACATTACTTTACCTTAGTATACCTTTGCAATTCCTGACTCTGTCCTTATTTCTTTAGTATATCTTGAATCGATTGCCACAATTAGATACCTGGATCTTTAGGGTTGCTGTTTTCCCTAATATTTGCAAAGTTTCTATACTTTACTTGCTCGATAATTTATGAACTGAATTTGATCCCCCAAATACCTGAGTTTGATACTCTGGAATACTTGTTGATCTACGCCGATCCGTACACTGCGGGTTCGCTTGCTTTTATTCTAGTTTTATAAATATAAAGCTTATTTGCACGCACGTTTTCGGGCGAACAAGTTTTTGGCGCCGTTTCCGGGGATTTGGTCTAAACCAAACTTCGGTTTCGGTTGTCGAGCTTGGGAGCTTTGCTCTTGTTATTTGATATCTCTTGTGAGTGTTATTTGCAGGTTCTTTTAGGTATATGCGCAGGTCTAGATCCAACAAAGACCTCGTACCTTTTGATCCGGAACTTGAGAAAACTCTTAGGAAGAAAGCTAAGGAAAGAACGATGGTTGAAAATAAAGAGAGAGATTTACAAGCGGAGTTGGATGAATCTCAACGTCAACTTAAGTTGAGTGAGAAAGCTCGTATAGATGCGGAAACGAGTCATCAATTCCAAATTGATGAACTCAGGGCTATGATGTTGGACATGAAGTTGGAGCTGAATGATTCTAAGAAGAAGAAGAAGGTCAAGAAACCAACTAAGTCCATTAGAGTGGAATCATCCGATGATGAGGAATTCGATCCGGATATGCTAACACTAGAGGAGATTGATCCAACGATCAATCCAGTCCGGGTTAATCCAATACCAGCCGCCATTCCTCGTATCCCAGCTGGGGGTGCGAGAGCTGCTCGCGTAGAAGAAGAGCCAAGAACTCTTGGCCAAAGGATGGATCCGATTCAGCAACCACGCTGTTTAGGTTTGAACTTTGATGCTGAAGATATTCAGGGGTTCAGCTTCAACCCACAAGTTATTACCATTGTTCGTCAAAGCCAGTTTGGAGGAACGAGTGCTGAATCTCCACATCAACATTTACAGAATTTTGAGATTTTGATGGAGACAATGAAGCCAAAGAATGCAACCACCAACAACTACAAGATCAAGCCATTCTTCTTCTCTTTGAAAGGGAAAGCTTTATCTTGGTATCAAGCTCTTCCAAATGGAAGACTCAACACATGGGAAGATCTATATCTTCGTAGTTCCTAACCAAGTTCTTTCCGCCATCCAAGACAGCGGAGTTGAGAGGTAAAATCAATGCTTTTTCTATGAAGTCTAATGAAAGTTTGTTTCAGTCTTTGGAAAGATTTCAGGATTTATTATTGGATTGCCCACACCATGACATTCCCAAGTTACAGTTGTTGGAGATATACTATAAGGGGCTGAATGTGGAAACACAATTCAAGCTCCAATCCCTTTCATGTGGCACATTCATGGACATGAGGGAAGATGACGCTTGTGACTTCATTGAGAAGCAAGCCCGAGTCATTGAGAAGTACTCTCACCGGAAGGCGGAAGCTAACCGAGTGGAGCAAGGAGCGAAGCTAACACAAGTTGCTCAAACTCAAATTTTTTCTCTCAACACCGAAATTAAAGAGTTGAAGGAAGTTATTAAAGCTGGCTTTCAAAAGCCTAAGGAGCAAGATGCTAGATACTTAGGAAACAACAATAACCACCATGGGAATGAGAATACCAACCGCAACAGCCGGAACAACAACCAAAACAATTGGAACAACAACAACCGGAATAATAATTGGAACAACAATCGGAATTCAAACAACAATTGGCGTTCCAACCAACAACAAAATTCCGGTAATTCTTATTCCAATTCAGGAAATTCACTAACTCCACCATCTTCTTCTTCCATTCCTTTGAAAAGCAAGGGGCAAACATCTAATAGTGAAAGCACTTCGGGGAAAGAGAAGCCCGATCCCATGCTAGAAACGATCTTGGGAAAGCTTCAAGGATTGGAGAATCACATCAATAAGGTTGATAAAGTTCAAAAGGTTTTAGAAAGCCAAATGTTCAACAATGCTGAGGAAGTTCCTAGAAACCAAGGAAAACTTCCAGGAAAGAAGGAGGATAACCCGAAAGGAAGGGTGATGGCTATCACAACTAGGAGCGGAGTAACGAATACCGACCCGCAACCTAAATTTGTTGAAGTTCCCTTCGACAAGGAGAAGGAAAAGGGGAAGGAGAAGGAAGACATCTACATTCCTCCTCCAGCTTACAAACCTCCCCTACCATTCCCACAATCTAGAGTAAGAGCGCGTCTAGACAATCAATTCGGTAAGTTCATTGAAATCATGAGCAAACTGCATATTAATATACCTTTCATTGATACAATTGTAGGTATGCCCGCTTATGGGAAGTTCTTAAAGGAGATCCTCTCTAACAAGAGAAAACTGGAGGACTTTGGAGAAGTCAAGATGAGTTCGGAATCGTCGGATCTCATCAAAACGATGAAGGAAAAGATGCCCCCAAAGCTGAAGGATCCGGGGTCATTTTGTGTTCCAATTGGAGTAGGAGATGTCACATATGATGCATTATGTGATTTAGGAGCAAGCGTTAGCATCATTCCGCTTGCCTTATGCAGGAAGATCGGTTTAGGTGAACCTAAACCGGTGAAGATGACGTTATACATGGCGGATCGATCCATAACTCGTCCCGTCGGTATCATTGAAGACGTCCCGGTCAAGCTTGGTAAATTCTATGTCCCAATAAATTTTGTTGTAATTGACATTCCTGCACATAGTCCGGTCCCGATCATACTCGAAAGACCGTTTCTTGCAACATCCGGTTGTATGGTGGATTGCAAGAATGCTAGACTTGCCTTCGACATAGGAGAGGAGAAAATAGAGTTTATTCTTTCTACTTTGGTGAAAGAGCCACCTCTTGAAGAAGATATGTTTAACATCCATGACGAAGAGGCATCTAGAGAGGAAGTAAGCTCGATTCTATTCAAGGATCCATTGCAAAAGGTGATCACTATGAGCATTACAGAGAAAGGAGAGGAAGAAGAATGCAATAAGGAAATTGAAGCTTTGGAGGAGCTAAAGAAAGTGCATAAAAAAGTGTTTGAAAAGCTCTACGATGGGTCAGAAAACATGAGGAATCACGGCCAGTCGTGCTATTCCACGGCCGTGGAATAGCACGACTGGCCGTGGAATACCCTATCTTTGATAGCAAGTGGGTGAGTCCCGTACAGGTTGTTCCAAAGAAGGGAGGAATGACGGTTATCACCAATAAGAACAATGAGCTCATTCCTACAAGGACCGTGACTGGATGGAGAATGTGCATTGATTACCGGAAGCTAAACAATGCAACTAGAAAGGATCACTTCCCATTACCATTCATTGATCAAATGCTTGAAAGGTTAGCACATTCTCATTTTTGCTATCTTGACGGTTATAGTGGCTTCTTTTAGATTCCGATTCATCCGGACGATCAAGAGAAGACCACATTCACGTGCCCGTGGGGTACGTTCGCTTATAGGAGAATGCCAATCGGGCTTTGCAACGCCCCAGCCACCTTCCAAAGGTGTATGATGGCTATATTCTCGGAGTATATAGAGGAGATCATGGAGGTTTTCATGGATGAATTTTCTGTTTATGGTTCCTCTTTTGATAATTGTCTCTCTAACCTTTCTCTTGTGCTACAAAGGTGTGAAGATACTAACCTAGTTCTTAATTGGGAGAAGTGTCAATTTATGGTGAAGGAAGGCATGGTACTCGGACACTTGATATACTAGTAGAGGGATTGAGGTAGATAAGGCTAAGATAGAAACCATAGAAAAGCTCCCTCCTCCATCTTCGGTGAAGGGGATAAGAAGCTTTCTAGGACATGCTGGATTTTATAGACGTTTTATAAAGGATTTCTCTAAAATATCAAAACCGCTTACTAATCTACTTATGAAGGATGCAGTTTTTGATTTCTCGCAGGATTATTTAGATGCGTTTCATAAGATTCGGGAAGCTCTAATCTCAGCCCCGATCATCCAACCTCTGGACTGGAATCTTCCATTCGAGGTTATGTGTGATGCAAGTGACGTAGCTATAGGGGTTGTGCTTGGGCAAAAGAAGGAGGGCTGAACCCACGCTATCTATTACGCTAGCAAGACGCTAGATGAAGCGTAGCTTAACTACGCCACTACTGAAAAAGAATTCCCAGCTATTGTATATGCCTTTGAAAAGTTTCGTTCTTATCTTGTAGGTGCAAAGGTGATTGTATACACGGATCATGCTACGATCCGGTATTTACTTGCAAAGAAGGATGTGAAACCAAGGCTGATTAGATGGATTCTTCTCCTACAAGAATTCGATCTAGAGATCCGTGACAAGAAGGGTTCGGAAAATTCTGTTGCGGATCATTTGAGTCGTCTACCACATCTAGAAGACGACAATCTACCTATAGATGACTCCTTTCCGGACGAGCATTTACACATCATAAAGGAGTGCATCGACAAGATAACTAAAGGTAACGAACCATGGTTTGCTGATTTTGTTAATTATTTGGTTTGTCAGGAAATACCACCCGGACTATCCTATGCATAAAGAAAGAAGTTCTTTAAGGATGTCCGGAAATACTTTTGGAATGAACCTCTACTCTTCAAGAGAGGTCCTGACGGCATCATTCGAAGATGTGTGCCGGAAGACGGGATGCAAAGCGTCATCCGTCATTGTCATTCACTACCTTGTGGAGGACACGCTAGCTCGAACAAGACTAGCGCTAAGGTATTGCAATTTGGATTCTTTTGGCCTATTTATATAAAGATGTGCAAACCTTTGTTTCCTGCTGCGATGCTTGTCAAAGAACATGGAACATATCTAGGAGAAACGAAATGCCTCTTAACAACATTCATGAGGTAGAGATCTTTGACATTTGGGGAGTAGACTTCATGGGACCTTTCCCATCATCTTGTAGAAACCAATACATACTTCTAACTGTATATTATGTTTCAAGATGGGTTGAAGCAATTGCCTCTCCAACTAATGATGCCATGGTTGTAGTTAAGTTCTTTAATAGAACTATATTCCCAAGGTTTGGGACACCACGGACTATCATTAGTAATGAGGCTCTCACTTCATTGCCCGACGATTCGAAGCTCTACTAGCTAAGTATGGGGTGACTCACAAGATCGTCACCCCTTATCATCCACAAACGAGTGGACAAGTGGAGATTTTGAATATGGAGATTAAAGGAATCCTAGAGAAAACAGTTTTGAAGATAAGGAAGGATTGGTCTTTGAAACTAGATGATGCATTATGGGCGTATAGGACTGCATACAAGACTCCCATAGGAACAATACCATACAACCTTGTGTATGGGAAGTCTTGTCACTTACCGGTGGAGCTGGAACATAAAGCGTATTGGGCGGTTAAGTGGTTGAACTTCAGCATGAAGGAAGTGGGCGAGAAGCGCCTTTTGGACCTTAATGAGCTTGAAGAACTTCGCTTAAACGCTTATGAGAACGCCAGGATCTATAAGGAGAGAGCGAAGCGTTGGCATGATAAGCATATCATTCCAAAGGACCTCAAACAAGGAGATCAAGTTCTCCTCTTCAATTCAAGACTTCGGCTCTTTCCAGGTAAGCTTAAATCTCGTTGGACTGGACCTTATCTAATCAAACATATTTTCCCCATGGTGTAGTTGAAGTATGGGGTGAAAAGAGCGGAAGTTTTAAGGTGAACGGTCAACGACTCAAGAAGTATACACCGGAGCTCCAGGATGAGGAGTTTGCACCTACCACACTCGAATAGATGCAAGTACGGTCTAACTACGGACCTTAAACAAGCGCTTCTTGGGAGGCAACCCAAGGTATTGCACTTATGCTTTTGTTTTTCACTCTTAGAATAGATTAGTTTAGTCGTTTTTGCTTTGTTTTGCCCTCGATACCTTCCAGTATGTTGTGTTTTTGGATGTAGGAATAATGGAATAGGCAATGGGAAGAGAAAAAGTTAGAAGGAATTGACGAAACTTGAATTTTGGCACATTACAAAGAGTTTCACGCCCTAAACCACGATCGTGGAAGTTACAAAGACCGTAATATGCAAAAATCTTAGAAAAATCACCAAAACCACGGTTCCGTACAAAACCATGGCCGTGGAACACCCCGAGTGACCGTGATTTTCCAAAAAATTTACGGTCACTATATAAACCACCTTCTTCACAAAAACAACGCACAAAACCTTTTCCAAGACCCTATTCCACGACCGGCAGCCGAAACCACTCCCAATCTCTCAAATCTTCGTTCAGAACTTGTTTCGAACGATTCTTGGTCCTAAATTGAAGCATTTTCGACCCTCTACAAGATCCAATCAACAATCGAAGTGAACAATCATCCCAGAAGACGGAATTTGGATTTTGAGAATCCAAAAACCTAGGTTTTCTTCTCTTTCTCTACTTTGTCGATTCGGCTAAATTCTTGCAAGATTTTTTAGGATAACTGATTGGAATTGGATTGGAATTAGTCTAGGACTGTGCCTGCTGAATTTGGTGTGAATTGATTGAGATTTGAGCAAAACAGAGCCGAACCACGGTCTCTGGGCAAACCACGACCGTGGAAATTATAGAACAGGCCGTGATTTTCCTTCTGTAATGAATTTGTTTAGGAGGAAGTCGACTAGGAACAAGAAGAGGAAAGGAGACACTTCCTCTTCCTCCCAAAACCCCCCTAGTGAGCCACCATCATCCCCACCTCCTAGAATTCCAACCATCCATGAGGATTACCTCGATGCCTTGGAAAGGATCGAGAAGAGAGCGGTCATAGGACCGCACTACTTGGTGCTTAAGGAGCTAGAGCCGCTGAATGTAGTGAATGACTTGACGTGGCTTCTATATAGAGCCGGGTTGATCATCTTCTCCGCTATTAGGGAAGATGCATATGAGGAGATTACTAGGGAGTTTGTGATTTCTTTTGAGCATAATGTCATGGATAGGACAGTTTCCTTTAGACTGATGGAGGAGAACTATGAGTTCTCAATATTGCAGTTTGGAGCCTTCTTTGGGTTCCAAGAGACCTTCAATGGTCGGTTCCCTAGTGGTGTATACGCTAAGGACTTCTGTTCGCTCCAAACGGTGTGTGCAAGCTTTAAATTTATAACTCTAGATGTAAGCCTAAAACAAGGATGCGAACCCGCAGTGTACGAGTCAATCGTAGTACAAAGCAAGAAATTCCAAGGGTCGATCACAGGGACTTAGTGAAACAAAGCAGGTATAGGTTGTCAATGCAACTACTAACCACAAAAGCGATTAAAACAATCAAAGATGATAAAAAGTCAATTAAGGAAATATGCAATTCTAGGGATTAAAACATCTAGTTGTGGTTCCAACTCAAGATCTAAAGATAAAACGGACAAAGCTGAGATTTTTGCAAAGGGAAGGTGTTACTAAAGTGGAATAGATCACCGGGTAAGTCTTACTACTCACTAATCCAAAACCATAACTCCTATTACCGGGTAAGTCTCAAGGAATTAAGGAAAAGAACTATAACCTCAAACTAACACTCCACCTAAGGGAATAGAATCAACCTTTACCGGGTAAGTCTCAGGCTAACTCACAAAGATGGAATGAAAGCACACTCAAACCCCAATAAAGGATAAACCTTTATTACCTACACTTATGATCTTTGGTAAACAAACAAAGGAATTATCGGGTAAGTCTCATCCTAGGCTTGCATTAAACCAAGAAAGGTGTAATAAGAATAGGATTTGGCAAACTCTAACACTTAACTCTCAGTTTTGGGTCAGAAAAGTCACCTCGGTCAAACAAATTCCACCCCGGCCGAGATGTTCATCGACTGAACGAGATGTTCTAGGGTTAAGGATAAAGACTCGAACTTTCAGGGTCCTACTGTGATTAAGATTATTCTATCATTGTTTTTCCCACAACCTTCAGCCAATCACCCTAGAATCACACAAAGAAATTAGCCAATCATCATCATGAAAGCAATAATCAAATATATGGGAAGAAAGTGAATAATTGAACAAGAAAACCTTAAGAACAAGGCTTCAATAACTGAATCAATTATCAAACAAACAAGCGGTCCTTGGATTACAAATCCAACGAGACAAATCAACAAAAAGGGAATCTAAGGAAACCTTACAAAACCCTTCACAAAAGCTATAAAAGCTATCAACTTCCTTCATTCAATCTTCCTTCAACCTTCAAAATGGTTCTTCAAATCTCCCAACTGTTGTGGGGTAAGTGGATGCTCTAAGCATAAGCGGGGTGTAAGCACCCAGTGGATGTATGCGGGTGTTAGCACCTCTCCGGGTGATAGCGGATGTCGGATTTGTGGAAAATCCAACCCTTTTTATAGGAAAATTCCCCCCCAAAGATAAAATATCTTAGAAAGATCTTTTCCCATAAAAATAGGTAAAATATATGGGCTAAATTATCTTCTTCCTTCCAGGAATCCAGCCTAAAAATATAAGATCCTCTTTCCAAAAATAAAAGATCTCAGCCAAGAATAAAATATCTCTCGCCGCGTCCAAGGTGTTCGCCTCGGTCGAGCAGCTCCTCTAGATCACCTCGGTCGAGATGGTACTGTAGCTGACCGAGGTGAATCACAACTGAATGTGAAATCTCTCAAATCTGGTCCAAAGTGAATCTTTCATCTATTTTCATGCTTCCTGAATTCTTCCTTAAGCTCCTGAATGTAGCTCCAATGACTCCTTAGCTCCTTTTGCTCCATTTTGATGCAAAACGTGCCATTTTACCTACGATTACAACGAAACTTGGTGTAGACCTCGATTCCCGCAAAGGTAGATGAAACGACAATATACTCATATAATATACATCGAAACATGCAGATTATTGAAGATAAAACGTCTAAACAAACCCTAAAATATAGACTATAATTCATGCTATCAAAATACCCCATAATTAGCCCTTGCTTGTCCCCAAGCAACTTTCGAATATAAAATACATGATAGAATGGATTATAAGTCATAAAGATCAATGAAAGAGTCTTTCAAAACATTTTAATGGTGTGCTACAGTCATAGATCACTCTAAGGGAATGTTTCATGGAGTTTAAAATCAAAACATGCTCAAAACATTTTATAAATATAAGAAAGTTGTTCATCTTTGCATAAAATCATAGAATGCATAATAAATCATAATTATCGAAATTAATCATGTATAATCCCGTTCAAACCACTAAGTCAATCAACAAGCTCGAGGTCTCAAGGGCTTTTCAAAAGAAGGTCAAGAAACGTGTGAGGGTGGGATGTATATAGGGAATGTGGTGCTAGAATCCGGGAAAATGATCTTTTCTTCACTTCCTTGCTTTGAATTTCAACATCTTCCACCAATAAGCTTTGCTTATTTACTTTTTTACTTTACTTTTTGGGATGCATGGACAGAGGTGCACAATAACCGAAGCCTAGGAAATCAACAATCATCAATTTCTCGAGATGCCTCAAACCTTTGATGCACATACCATGACCCGTTAGGAATATCGCTCAATCCGACTTTGGCAAGACACAAACACCCGGCTATGTGAATGGTGCCGAGTTACTCATCATCATGATTGACTTCCCCAAACCTATATGTTTCTTTCTAACTTTCAGCCAACATCTCAACTTTTCTTTCACTTGCTTTTCACTTTTGCTTGCTTCCAAATTCCCGGATAGGTAAAGGGAGGCAAATATGTATATGAGGGGCTAAGCATGATCAAGAAGAAGAAGAGAAGAGAATGAATTGCCTTGGTCTTCCCAGGAAGAAAGTGAGAGAACTCATCATGTGGTGTCAACCTTCAAATCCAACATAATTTGGATAAAAACAAAGTATTAAACATGAAAAAATTTCAAACAAAGCATTTTGCAACTTAAACATATCATAAAACCTTTCAAACATATAAAGATTTCAAAACCAATCTGCAAACAAAATCTTCACTGAGGTCATATCCATAAAAGAAGCACCAAAATCGTTTCGAAAAACTCTCAGTTAAGAACCCATCTCGGTCGAGGTGTTCTAAGTCATCCAAGGTAAAGTACCTCGTTTGGCCAGAATCATCCCGGTTGAGGTCATAAAATTTTTTTTCTTAAACCAATTTTGACGTTTTTTTCAATCAAATAACCTGTATGCATGCATGTAGTCTCAGATAAGCACATAGAGCATAAGAAAGATCATAAATAAAGATCAAGAGAGTCGTACAAGCACCCCAAACTTGGGACACATTGTCCCAATGGGTCAAATAAGAGTTGAGTAAGAACACGAAACTCACTGGACCTAGCCGAACTGCATAATAAATAAGAAACAACTCCCAGATAAGGCCGTCTCGGTTGGTGAAGAACATCTCGGTCGAGGTCTTGTGACTGCACCCGAGATGTGTCTCAGACAAGCTCCATCCTCTCAATTTCTCGAACTTCTGTCCTTCTAGTGTAGCTCCTGAGTTGCAATCCTTCCTTTGAAAGTACCTGGTTTCTGTCTAGGACGCCAAAAACAAAACAAAGCAAAGCAAAAGCAAACTATCTAAAACTAAGCTAGAAAAGGGAAAAGAAAGCAATACCTTGGGTTGCCTCCCAAAAAGCGCTTGGTTTAAGGTCGCTAGCTGGACTATTCTCCATGGAATTACTCAATGTACCTCGAATATCCTAGAGTGCTCATCACATCCATCATAAAACTCCTCCAAAAAGATTCCGGTTCCTAATTTCACCTGCAAATGGTAAGATCTCCCACGTACAAGTTTGTATGGTTTGCTTCTCACCGGAATCCTTCTAGCTTTCCTGCACTTCAATGGGACATAATCTAGCGTTGCGTCCCATCCTTTCCTGGATCGAGAAAACAGCTTCTCGAGAATCCTAGTAGCTTTCCCATCTCCAGTTTGGGGATAGTACAACGTTTTTGTCATATGAATGACCCCATACTTGAACAAATAACACTTCGTTGCCTTAGCGGTGAAGCGCTTGTTAACTTCACTCCTTATAATCCAAGGAGCATCTTCTTCCAACAATTTCAAGGGAGGTTTCATCTTAATCTTAGGAGGTTCTTTCGGAAGAGACCTCCAACTCTTCGGTGCATCCCTAAAGAAATCTAGAACTTTAGTAGGAATTTCAAAGGGAGTAAGAGAAGGCACCTTATAAAGTTCTCCAAGGCTTGAGACAAGTTTCATGTTAGGTTGATAATCCACACATGAAATCTCTCCCAACTCAGTTGTTCTTTCTTCCACTTTGGCCACAGTCTCAGTAATTTGGCCAAGGTTCTCTGCATCTTCCACTTTCAGTTCTACAGATTCTTCTTCCATCTCGGCCGATCTCTCTTTCACCTCGGCGGAAGTCTCAACAGTTGGATCGAGATCTTCCACATCTTCCTCTTCCTCAAAAGCTTCAGGAGAAACTTCTGGTTCGATTGGAGGAATGCTTGAAACTTGCAGCACTTCCTTATGCTCCTCCTCCGGCTTAGCATATGATAGGGTGCTTTCCTTGAGCTCCTCCACCTTCTTCATCAACTTCTCCCATCTTGATTCAAGAGAATCTTCAAGAGGTTGCTCATAAATCTTTCTAGGAAAATTTATCTCATCCCATATCGCAAGCTCCTTTTCAATGGCCTTTTCTCTTTCCCTTTTCATTGTTAAACCAATAAAAGGAGTAATTTTTCTTCCAAGTATTCATAATGGTCCGCCCTAGCACTTTGTCTTGCTATCCAGGCTGGATCAAATGTAGTCATCGGATATCCTGAACTCTACAAAACTCATAGAAAGAGTGGTTAATAGTAACAAGGGCAATATCCCCGAAAGACAACCGAAACCGGCTCGGTCTAGACCAAGTCCCCGGCAACGGCGCCAAAAACGTGTTCGCTCCAAACGGTGTGTGCAAACTTTAAATTTATAACCCTAGATGTAAGTCTAAAACAAGGATGCGAACCCGCAGTGTACGGGTCAATCGTAGTAAAAAGCAAGAAATTCCAAGGGTCGATCACAGGGACTTAGTGAAACAAAGCAGGTATAGGTTGTCAATGCAACTACTAACCGCAAAAGCGATTAAAACAATCAAAGATGATAAAAAGTCAATTAAGGAAATATGCAATTCTAGGGATTAAAGCATCTAGTTGTGGTTCCAACTCAAGATCTAAAGATAAAGCGGACAAAGCTGAGATTTTTGCAAAGGGAAGGTGTTACTAAAGTGGAATAGATCACCGGGTAAGTCTCACTACTCACTAATCCAAAACCATAACTCCTATTACCGGGTAAGTCTCAAGGAATTAAGGAAAAGAACTATAACCTCAAACTAACACTCCACCTAAGGGAATAGAATCAACCTTTACCGGGTAAGTCTCAGGCCAACTCACAAAGATGGAATGAAAGCACACTCAAACCCCAATAAAGGATAAACCTTTATTACCTACACTTATGATCTTTGGTAAACAAACAAAGGAATTACCGGGTAAGTCTCATCCTAGGCTTGCATTAAACCAGGAAAGGTGTAATAAGAATAGGATTTGGCAAACTCTAACACTTAACTCTCAGTTTCGGATCAGAAAAGTCACCTCGGTCAGACGAATTCCACCCCGGCCGAGATGTTCATCGACTGAACGAGATGTTCTAGGGTTAAGGATAAAGACTCGAGCTTTCAGGGTCCTACTGTGATTAAGATTATTCTATCATTGTTTTTCCCACAACCTTCAGCCAATCACCCTAGAATCACACAAAGAAATTAGTCAATCATCATCATGAAAGCAATAATCAAATATATGGGAAGAAAGTGAATAATTGAACAAGAAAACCTTAAGAACAAGGCTTCAATAACTGAATCAATTATCAAACAAACAAGCGTTCCTTGGATTACAAATCCAACAAGACAAATCAACGAAAAGGGAATCTAAGGAAACCTTACAAAACCCTTCACAAAAGCTATAAAAGTTATCAACTTCCTTCCTTCAATCTTCCTTCAACCTTCAAAAAGGTTCTTCAAATCTCTCAACTATTGTGGCGTAAGAGGATGCTCTAAGCATAAGCGGGGTGTAAGCACCCAGCGGATGTATGCGGGTGTAAGCACCTCTCCGGGTGATAGCGGATGTCGAATTTGTGGAAAATCCAACCCTTTTTATAGGAAAATTTCCCCCCAAAGATAAGATATCTTAGAAAGATCTTTTCCCATAAAAATAGGTAAAATATATGGGCTAAATTATCTTCTTCCTTCCAGGAATCCAGCCTAAAAATATAAGATCCTCTTTCCAAAAATAAAAGATCTCAGCCAAGAATAAAATATCTCTCGCCACGTCCAAGGTGTTTGCTTCGGTCGAGCAACTCCTCTGGATCACCTCGGTCGAGATGGTACTGTAGCTGACCGAGGTGAATCACAACTGAATGTGAAATCTCTCAAATCTAGTCCAAAGTGAATCTTTCATCCATTTTCATGCTTCTTGGATTCTTCCTTAAGCTTCTGAATGTAGCTCCAATGACTCCTTAGCTCCTTTTGCTCCATTTTGATGCAAAACGTGCCATTTTACCTACGATTACAACGAAACTTGGTGTAAACCTCGATTCCCGCAAAGGTAGATGAAACGACAATATAATCACATAATATACATCCAAACATGCAGATGATTGAAGATAAAACGTCTAAACAAGCCCCAAAATATAGACTATAATTCATGCTATCAACTTCTGGAAGGACATATCCATGATCTATGCCAGCGAGGACCGCTGGCTGCCAGCTGACACCAAGGCTAAGCTCTTCTACCACTTAGCCTTGAAGATAGCCCATAGAGTCCTTTTTGAGTGCCTTTTCCCTAGGACCGAGACCCCTCAGAAGATTAAGACTGATGAGCTGTTCCTTCTTTACTCTATGCTTCACGGTAGACCTGTTGACTGTGCTACCCTCTTAGAAGCTCAAGAACAAGAGAGCCGGTAACATTGGATATGGTGGTATGGTTACCCACATTGCTAGGCAGCTAGGGATAGACTTTTCTGCTTGTACTAGGATTGCAGCGAGACCTTTGGGTCTCAATAGCTTGATGACGAGGGGTATCATCTTCCCTAGGCATCGCGGTCCACCTACCGCCGGTATGCCTTGGGAGGAGAGAGGAGGTAGAGGCATCCCGTGACTCCCTGAGTATTCCATTATGGCCAGACGCCATAATTGGAAGCAGACTTTCGCTGCTATGCATACGAATAGGTTAGTGGCACCTCCCTATATCCCCGATGAGGTTCCGGCTGCAGATGTTGAGGAGGGGGTAGGAGGAGGTGATGAGCAAGACTTTTACACTTTCCTAGATCAGCCGGCACACTTTCTTGACTCTCCTAGGCGTTCACCACGATCCGCTGGACCTTCTGGAGCCTCTTCCTCTCGCCGTGCTAGCGTGAGTGAGAGGCTGACCTGGATGGACGCTCCTCCCACTTGGTACGGAGTGCAGCCGGAGTGGATGGGAGCTCCACCACCTTGGTATAGTCAGGCGTTAGCAGCACCAGCAGCACCGACCCCACAAGACGTACCGGCATGGTACGGTCAACCACCTTCTTGGTACCAGCAGCTACCGGAGTGGGCTACTGACCTTTCTAGGCGAGTTGGTGACTTGGAGATCCATAGAGAGGCGCAGGAGACTAGGAGCCAGGAGCATGACGAGATGATGAGTGATATCTACCGCCAACAGTTTGGGCGATACTACAGCCATGACTTCCGCCCATTTCCACCACCGCCACCTCCACAGTGATGAGCCATGAGGATTGACAGTTTCAGCCGCCCCACCGTTTTAGTGAGTTCATTTTTCTTTTATTCTTTTCTTTATAATTTCTTTTCAAATATTGAGAACAATGTGTATTCTAAGTATGGGGTGGGGTGTGACTATTATGTGTAATAACTCTACTACATTTGCTTGCTTCTATCCATAACACTTTGCATGTTTCATTTTTATAGTCACACATTTCATTATTGCATTGCATGAAAAAGTTTGAAAAACTCATAAAAATTTGAAAATTTTGGAAAATTTTGAAAGAGTTCTTATGCTTCTAAGATTAGAGATGACTTCTATGATAGCTCTTACTTGTGGAATGAGTTTTTGATGACAATTGTATGCTTAAACGAAATAATGAATTGAAAAGAAATTGAATGTGTTGTTTATCCTTTCTTGCAAGTTTCATAATGCAAAAGTTCTATCTAAATCATATTGAGAAATTGAGGTTGAAATCACATGATGAGTTCTTATACTTCTTTATGAAATGATTAAGACAATTCGATTTTCTTTTTTCTTTCTTTGATCACTTAGCCCCAAAATAAAAGTAATTGCCTCCCTTACCTATCCGGGAATTTGGAGAAGTTGATATTTGGCATGTTTGATATGGGAGGACCATGAAAGCAAAATTTTACATTCAAAGAATAGAATTAATAGGTTTGGGGAAGTCAATCATGACGATGAGTAACTCGGCACCATTCACATAGCCGGGTGTTTGTGTCTTGCCAAAATCGGATTGAGCGATATTCCTAAAGAATTATGGTATGTGCATCAAGGGTTTGAGGCATCTCGAAAATGAGAAACGCCGATCTCCTAGGCTTCGGCTTTTGTGCACCTCTGTCCATCTTTCAAAAAGTAAAGTCGAAAAATAATGTGAAAAAGAACAGAGCAAAACTCTAAGTTAGTGGTGTTGCAATTCAAAGTAAAAAAGGAAAAAGAGTTGGGTTATTCATTTTCCCGGATTCATGCATCACATCCCTTATAAGTTTCTCTCCCTTCCACATTCTAGACCTTACTTGAAAGTCCTTAAGATCAAAAGAATGTTATTTGACTTGGTGATCTAAATTGAAGTTTCTTATGCTTGATTTTGATAATACTTGAAGGTTATGATGTTTGTCTTGAAGTTTAAGCGATTTATGATGTTTCTTTGCTTTACATTCTTTGGTTTATGTATATAAGTGTTTTCAAGGATGAATGAAGCAAGGTTTGAGGATGATCTATTGACTAGAAGCACATTTACCTAAAGGATGATTTTGTTTTGATTTGCATGCATATTTCATTCTAACTCGTATTCTAAACTTTTGAAAACCTTGCTTGGGGACAAGCAAGTGACAAGTATGGGGTATTTTGTTAGCATGAAATATTGCGATATTTTAGGCACTTATTTTGGTTGTTTTTCCTCATAATTGTGTACTTGGATGAAGTTTAGAAGCAAATGTTGGCTTGATCATCTATATTGTCGATATAGAAGTCTACACTAGCTTTGTGTTGATTGTAGGTGAAAAGGAGCTAAATAGGAGCTATTGAGAGAGAAAAGAGAGCAATCGATCGTATTCGAGGATTAGGAACACATCAAGGAAGCTAAGGAAGGAGCTAGGATGAAGAATGTCACGACACAAAGGAAACCACAAGAGTTTTACACTTCCACGCTCTAAATTACGGCCGTGGAAGAGTCCACGCTCTAAACCACGGCCGTGGATCTTGGCATCATGAGCGTGGAGCATTCTAGTAAGTTACACGGCCTAAAGTACGGTGGTGGAAATTATAAGAGACTGTAATCCCTTTCCACGCCCTAAACCACGGTCGTGGAAACCCTTGAGACCGTGATTTAGGCGATCTTTTAACGTGTCTTTATTTGCCACGTTATTTACGTAATGGGCCTGGACGGTTATTCTTTTCCCGTCTTATAAAAAGGCCAAAGAAAAGAGTTTGAGGGCATCTCGCAATACTCGCGTTTGATCCGCTTAGACGCAAACGGACGTTGACGGTCGCTTACCTTGCTTGGAGCATTCTTGCCTAGGGTTGATTGAAGATCGCCGAAGGTTTAGCCTCTTTCTTAGGTTTTGATATTGAAGACGGATTGACAACCTGTTCTTCATACTTGCCTTAGATTCTTGTGAGGTTTTGTGTTATACATTCTGAATCCATTAAACATTACTTCTTGTGTTTTGGATTTGAGAATTGGTTTTGAAGTTTTATTGAGTATTCGAGGGTTTTCATCTTTCATTCTCTTTAATTTGAATATTGATATTATGACAATGGTTATTGGCTAAAACCCTTTAGCAATTCTAAGGTGAAGGGTTGATAGTTGTGGCTTAGATGATGATAGATCGATCGTAAATTGATTGGACCCTGAGAGTTAGAGAGATCTCGTCGACGAACCTAAATCACGGCCTGTTCTTGGGTTTCCACGGCCGTGGTTCTCAAGATCTGACCGTGATTTACCCTAGTTTACGAACTTTGCTTTTACTTTGATTCAAGGTTAAAGATTAGCTTTACTCTAGTCTTGGCTTTCCTTTTTCTAGGTAGTAGTGAGACTCAACATCCTCTATTTCGGTTTCGAGTGTCACAACCTTAACCGTTTGAGTTTATCTTGATCCTTGGGTTACAAGTTTAGGTATTTGAGATTAATTCTTGTCCTTAGATCCCTTCTATACTGCAGCCTCAACAACCTTTATAGAGAGTGTCTTTGGGTGAGTCATATAAGGTTTTGGAACTTCACCGTACATTGCCTTACCTTAGTATACCTTTACAATTCCTGACTCTGTCCTTAGTTCTTTAATATATTTTGAATCGATTGCCACAATCAGATACCTGGATCTTTAGAGTTGCTGTTTTTCCAAATATTTGCAAAGCTTTACATCTTATTTGCTTGACAATCTGAAATTAGATTTTTTTCACCAAATCCCTGTGTTCGATACTCTGGAATACTTGATGATATACGCCGATCCGTACACTGCGGGTTCGCTTTCTTTTATTCTAGTTTTATAAATATAAAGCTTATTTGCACGCACGTTTTCGGGCGAACATACGTCTTCACCCAAGAGATTTTTGAATTCGAAATTGACTAGCTTCATTTTGTACCGTGGATCCATGGAAACTACAATGGCTAAGATGATAAATGTGTCATCCCAGTACTTTTTGAACTTGTCTTTCAAGGTAATGGCTATTTTTCTGACAAAAGAGTCCTCACAGGCAGCAGCACACTTAAGCTCCAGTTAAATCTTGTGAACCTTGTGAAAGAATACAACTGTTGATAGAGGGTTTCTTGATATGAGCAAATCGGCTGTCTCAAAGAACAATTTGAGGTACTTTGATACCTCCTCAACTTGTTCCCAATCTTCCTTGGTGGGTGCATCCTTGTAATCAGTATCAGATGCGTCTAAGAAATAGAAGACTTTTTAACTCACAGGCAGCAACTAGCATTTGATAAGTAGTGTCCTATTGAGTCTCATTGTCAAGTACAAGGGGTTGTTGGCTAGTTATGTTGAGTTGGTTCATCAGTTCATGGAACATGTTTCCTTGATGGTGGAGCGCATATTTCACGATGCACCTTATCGGCTTCGCGTACACACATGGTCATTTCAAGCAGGGTACTAGTCATGCATCTTCTGACATATAATTGACCCTCTGACTCATCCTTGAAACAAAGTATTCCCTTCAACTTTGTAATTGCTGAACGAGTGGCTTCCTGATGAAAAGTAATTGAACAAATTTTGCCCTCCAAATTCAATTTGAAATGCAGTGGGATAGAGCATTACTCGTAGCCGACTCTGATTTGGGAAACGGTTCCATCACAACGTTAAGGAGACGCCTCTGTAAATTTCACTCCTAGTCAATGAGTTGGCCATGTAAAAATACATATCCGGTGGTATGAGTGGACATGCGTATGTCCACTGTAACACTTACCCGTCCAGGGATTTTGTCAATCATTCCGGTAAGGTTCTTCCTCTCCTCTGGTACACGACCAGACAAGCAAAGGACTGTCGGGCACGCCTGAGAAGTCCTGCGTGATGGTCATCCCTGCAACTTTTAGTTCACATAATTTGTCCTTGTGCACGTTCAATTTTAACTCGCATGCAGCCCTTCTCAATATGATTTTTGGCACTGCTCAACCCAGCCATTCTGGACCCTGTCCTATAAGCCTAAGAGTGCATGTAGACTTTGCAAAAAATCTTCTGACAATTGGGACTAACTGTCTTAACGGTGTAGTAGTCCCAGACCGGAAATTTCCTTGGCCGGATTGGATCAGGTTCAGCAAACTGCATATTTTCACCAATTTCTTCTAGCTGAGCAACTTCTGGACCATTATGGTTTTCGATATCCGAGCCCAAAGTCTGATGAAAATGCTCTGAATTTTCAGCCATTCTGTATCATAGAAATCAAACTCTTAGAAAACATGTTTTTGAATAGAATTCTAACACAGATTACACAACATAGCAAATAAATACCTATACAGATTACACAACAGTACACTTTTGTTCTCCTAATCTATGTCATTGAATATACTATATCAAGAATCGAGGCGAGATCAGAGAAAGTAGAATCTATTGCAAACAAGTTAGATGTAAGGGCATAGCCATCAATGATCTCCATAGTTACCCAAAATCTCATAAATATTAAAATATAAAAACTGAAAAACAAGTATCAAAACTGATAAGGTTATATGAGATACTTTTCTCTCACTGTAATTCTGATTACTCACCAAATAATATCAATACTCGAGATGCTCTAAGACTAATACGAAATTTGATACAGTAATTGGAGGAGAGAAGAAGAAAGAATTGGCCCATGTTCCTTCTGAAAAGTTAAAATCAGAGAAAGTAGGTTGAAACAATATATGAAAAATACAAGGAACCTAAAGCAACAGCACAAAGGAGTAAATGAAACAAGGAAAGTTTTGTGATTTTAGAATCTCTTTTGGCTGATGGACCAATCAGTTATTCAAATATCAGTGACAAGAGAGCAGATGTTTCCTTTCTTCTTTCATTTCTTTTCTTTTCCATATGAATCTTGCATTAAAATGGTTTATTGTTGAATTCAAATCATCACTTAGTGTGAAGTGATATTGATAAAACTGAAAGTACTACTCAGAAAGGAAGGAAGAATGGTGTGAGATAAGAACAAAACAAGCAGGCAGGATCATTATTACTTATTAGCTATGTCACAAAAAGGACACACCTAAGCCAATTAAAGACAGTTTGCTGATCCACTTCCCCCCACTCTATTTTCCTCTTTTCGGCTTGTATTGGAATGTAGCAACCACACATACACTTTTTAAAAATCAAAATGTACAACACGAGCATAATAGAAAACAACATAGAATGCAAATGGAAGCTTCCAGGGCACAACAAGAGCAGAACATCGGCAATTATATTCAGATTCTCTGAAACCAACGCAATATTAACTCGACCGAATCGGCTTCTAGTAGATCGCATGAATCGGAATCAGCCGAAAAACCTAACCGTAGCAAGAAGAGCAGAGATCCAAACAAATCGAACACGATGTCTTCTGAAAACCGCAAGTATAATTGATTTTAGAAAACGATATATACACAAAACTGAACGGGAAAAAAACAAACAAGAGAGCAAAAAATACTTATCCCGGATCAAACGTGATTCTGAAAGACAAACTTCATAAGATTCAGCTATAGACGATTTTGAAGAACGATATCCACGCACAAAACGACCAAAACACACAGACTAAGAGAACGGAATCGATACACTTATGGATGTTGCTTAAACCTCGGCTAGTTCTTCTATTCTAAAAAAAAAAAAAAAACGTCTCCAAATGATCAAAAGCAATTCTGGAAGACAGTATACCTGAGCTGCAGCTATGTCCGAATAAAGTCCGCTTTGAACAACGATAAATCCACACAAAATCGACTAAAAAGGAAACAGAGTAAGAGAAAGGAATCGGTACACTTACTGATGCTGCTAAATGAGAATTCCTGCTTCTTCGAAACCGCAAAAAACTCGCTCTGCTCGTTGTTTGTTTTGATACAGAACTTCTCCTTAATCAAAAGCGATTTTGTAGATGATCCTCCGCTGCTGACTATGAAGATTCGTTCTACTTCTACACCTCCATTACACCGCTCGAGAAAAGATATAAAATGGAAAGAAATTTGGCCGGCGGTAGGGTTTTCGTATTCGATACGAAATGTGACGAAACTGGAAATTTTTGGAAAATGCGAGCCGAGTTTCTTTCTGCTCCGCCTCCTTGTTAACGGATTCTGTTGCTGCTATGTCCAACACTCCCTTGACTCCGATTTGGAAACTTCGTTTCTTGTTTATTTATTTTTTTTGGTAGGATCTTGTTTATTTATTTATTAATGAAAAAGTAAATAATATTAACGGATGCAAGGAAAGAGAGTTCCTGCAGGCTAGACGACCTTGGAATGATTTAACAGAGTTACTTAACGGTGGGTTCGTCATGGGAGGCAAGTGCGCGAGTAAAGACAGTCATTCCGGCGTGGGCTGTGTGTGGTGTGAGTACGTACAATCAACGACGGGAGGAGTGGGCCCATCCAAAGAAACTGTTTGCATTTGGAGTTGAAACCTTGAACGACTTGCATGACATTTGTTCACGTTACCCCTTATTTTAAAAGAAATCTGGTACTATACTCGCGATATGTTAGTGTCATTATTACATTTTATTTTTGTTAGAGTCATTTATTACATTATATAGTTATACAAAATGTATAAAAATTTATTTTTATAAGATGCATAAAATAATTGTATAATACTGGGAACTTATTGGAATTTTGTGCTATTATTTCTTGAAAATTTTTTTAAGTTTGAATATGTTATGCTATTCACGTATTATAATTGCTTCATCTTTTTTTCAGTGGAATTTGACGAGATAACTCTATTTTCTCAAATATAAATTGAGAAAACAACAAAACGAGTTGGATTGATTTCTTTTTAGTGAGATTGTAATTCGTACCACATTGTTCATCTATTCGTACCACAACTACAACTACGCATCCGGTAACCATAATAATAATGACAATTTTTCTTCAAAAAAGAATTGTTTTATAAAATCAACTAATCTTCTAGGAACCGTAGAAAGATGTCATTAATCAAAAAGCTACTACGCTTCCAAGAAGCATACCCGTAATTCTTTAAAGTTGAACTTCGCTTAATCCTTAAGCAAAAAACAATTGCGCCTCCATAACGTATAGCCGTAACGTTGTTCCGTACGGGAAAAAAGCAGCTACGCCTCCGGAATGCGTAGCTGGAGACGCTCTGTGTACAAAGCGCGTAAGCGCAGTCTTCCTCCCCATCTCAACCAAATTCTTCAACCTCTCGCCAGCGACGATTTCTAAAGCATTCACCTCCGATATTCACCGACACCACCATAGCACCACCACCATTCTTCGACGATGGTCTTGAGCCGAAGGAGAGATGGGGTATCGTCCGGCCGGGGAGCCGCTCCGGTAGCGGCGGCGGCGACTCCTCCCGTAGTGTTTCAGGCGACGTCCGAGGACGAGCCGTTTCCGATGTCGGCGGCAGCCGAGGACGAGGCACACATGGAGCGCGCTTAGGGATCATTCCGAGGATGTGCGACATCTCGCCGTCAGAGAAGTCGGGGTAGGAGTTTATTGTTTTTATTAATATTTTATTTAATTTATAGTGTTTATTAATTTTCTAGAATCACCGTTAGAAATATTATTAGATAAATTAGTAAATTATTTTAGGGAGAATTTGACATACTAGGCTTTTTTTTAGTTTTTGTTTAAGAAAATGTACCCCAAATTTTTTACCACTTTCATTTAATAGTAGGTAAAAATTATTAACCCTTCTATTAAAAAGAAAGAATAAATGATGTTTGTTATTTGTTATGTAAGTATAATTTTTAAATTTTAATTATTGAATTTGTTTTCTTTTATTATTTTTCTTGTCTTTTTTTATTTATTTTTTATTTTCTTTTTTATTTTCTGGACTGAATTTCTCATACCGGAAATTCTCATACCAGAATTTTCATACTAGAAATTTCATACCAGAAATTATCATACGAAAAGTTCATACCAGAATTTTTTTCATATCAGAATTTTTTCATAACAGAATTTTTCATACGAAAAGTTCATACCAGAAATTTCATTCCAGAAATTTCTGAATTAAAACTAGCGGCACAATCAGCACTTGATCCTTGTGCTTTCCGTTCGCTATTTATTTTTGTTTACATAATACTTTTATTTTGAGACAATTTTAACATATAATTCTCCACTCAAATAATGCTCAACTCCTCCACGTCTTGTCAATTTGTCATTGTCAACTGGGAAAAAGAACAAGTCTTTTGAAAACCAAAAGAGACGGTGATGGACCCATTTTTGCAAACCGTCATCATATACGCAAATTACAATAAAAAAAATTGCAAAATTACAACGAGCCCCCTAAAATTTGCAAAATTAAATATTAGACAATTAAAAATTCATTCCGGTATGTAAATTTCGGTACGTAAATGTCCGGTATGTGAAATTCTGGTGTGTGAAATTCCGGTATGTGAAAATCCGGTATGTGATAATTCCGGTATGTGAAAATCCGGTATGTGAAAATCCGGTATGTGAAATTCCGGTATGTGAAAATTATGGTATGTGAAAATTCCGGTATGTGAAAATCCGATATGTGATAATTCCGGTATGTGATAATTCCGGTATGTAAAATTCCGGTCCGGTATGTGAAAATTTCGGTATGTGAAATTCCGGTATGTGGAAATTCCGGTATGTGATAATTCCGGTGTGTGAAAAAATTCTTCATTCTAGAAAATAAATAAAAAATAAAGAAAATAAAAAAGACAAAAAAAATTAATAAAAGAAAATAAAAAAAAATTCAGTTTTTAAAAAGCATTTGGAAGAAAGAAGAAAATAAGAGGATGAAGAAGGTAAAAAAAAAATAAGAGGGGTATATTTAGTTAATTGAAAAACAAAAAAGCCTACTTACTATCACTATTTCTCTAAATAGCCTACTAACCAAATTTGCCCATTATTTTATACAATTAGTCGATAATTAGTGATTTATTTTTACAATTAATATCGCCTAATCTCAACAAGATAAAGTATATATCAAAGAAATACCTATATAGATTACACAACGGTACACAGATATGATGTATCATAGAAGTCTAATCAAAGAAATACCTATACTACAAGATCTCAATATCATAAGCAAAGAAATACCTATACAGATTGCAGATATGTTGTATCATACAAGTCTAACCAAAGAAATACATATACTACAAGATCTCAATATCGAAACCAAAGAAATCCTAACCCGAAAAGAAATCGTTCATCCAAATCTCAATATCATACGCCTAAGATCCCAATATCATGGACATCACAAGATAGGCAGACGGTTAGCATAGACAATTACAAGCAATGAAACTACTACAAAACCCCAACCCGAAAATAAATCGTTCATCCAAATCCCAAAATTGACATCAGTGTAATGTGACTGTGAGAGGCGAGAGGCCGCTCATAGATGGAGGAGAGGTAAAGTCTGTGAGCTTATGAAACTTCCACTGAAAAGGGCAACCGAGGGCAATCGCCAGAGAATCCTCCAGCGATTGAAACTCTGCTGAGTCTGCTCATTGTTAACTTTATAAACATAGAGCATACCTGCAACTGCAATGTCCGTTCTTCTTTTTTGAATTTCGTTTTCTATTTTGGGTTATTGTTCGGCTGTAAGAAAAGATTACGACTAGGATGGGACGAATTGCGGTCGTCCCGTCCAGTAAATTATAAGCGCGACAAATTGAGAATAGTAGATGTTTAACTTTTTTTCTTCATTCCGAGCGGGTCCGGTCTCATGTGAGGCGGGACTTGATGAATTTAATTTCGTAAGAAATAAGCACGGATTATATTCAACATGTGTACTTGTGTTTCCTCACGTTGAAGACACAAATGATAAAAAAAAAACTATATATATTATTGTGTAATTTAAAACGAATACACTGAATTACCGATTCAAGAGACTTACATTAATATTTTGTAATTTAAAACGAATACAAGTTACACCAGAGTAAGCGATTCACAGCGGATAGTTAACAATATTAAATTTTAGTTCTTATAAATATAAATTATAAATATTATTTATTTATATAATACTTTTAAAAATAAAAAATTATATATATATGTATATATATAATTTCTCATCCCAGTTAATCTCGCCTCATCCCGCGCGCGCGCGCGCACACACACACATATATATATATATATATATATATATATATATATATATATATATATATATATATATATATATATATATATATATATATATATATATATATGCGGGATGAGACGAGATTAAATGGGATGAGAAATTTTCATCCCGCATCCTATCCCTCAAAATTTCCACGGGACAGGATACACATTTTTTTTTCAAATCATGCCGGGATCAAGACGAGTCCGAATCAACCGGGATTAATGTCCACCCCTACTTAGTTATCTTTTAGGTTTAATTTATATCTAAGTTGTTGCAAGGGCTTAGACCTTGATTCATACATCATTTTCTTCCCTCCCACGCCTTTATCCCTCTATTTCGAGTCATCTAGTTGAAGACAAGATTTTGGTGTCAAATATCGGGACAATCTACGGCTACCCCGTACCAAATGGGTATCAGAGCGAGGTAAACGACGCCAAAAAAAAACTCCATAAAATTCAGAACTTCATGATTCGTCAAGAGGTTCACAAAAAAAAGAGTCACCGAATCAGACACCGTTTCGATTAGCTCTATTTTCTCGTGTTTTACTATTTCTCGATTCCGATTGCTCGTATTTGTGAATGATTAGTGTGCAATTTGTGTTCTCCCTTTTGAAACTCTCCCTACCCTAGCCTTTCTTATCTTAAACAAATCGAAAAATCTTTGAAAAACACCCTTGAAAGCCAACCGCCGAAGTAGAAACTCCTTGTTTCTCCTCCACTTTTGGCCGCCGGCAAACCACCACCCAGTGACGCCGCTTGGAACCCCACTACGAGGATACCACTTTGCCACCCCTTGACCACCAATCCGTCAACTCCAGTTTCCACTCTCCTCGAATCCACAACCTTACCGCCAAAACCCTAATGTAAACTCTACCTTCAACCCTCTATATCCTATATTACCCCTAGACTTAAATCGGCTTAAACATAGTCCCTACACAACTAAACTCTCCCCACCTATAACATAAAACAAGGTTATATGATGACCTTTAAAAATATATATTAATAACCCTAATCTAAACTCTTACCTTCAACCCTCTAAATATCATTTTTTTTTTAAATGGAAAGCGCTTCGAACTATAAGACGACGCGCCTTCTAGTGGATCGAAAGATCGAAAAGATCGGCAGACGGATTAGCCATTATGGGGGTCACACACCAAAGCAGAAAAAATACACTAAAATACATCAAAGGAGCCCGAAAATAAAAAAGTCTTCTAGAAAAAGTAAGATAATCCAACCAACAAGAGGCAACAATCGTAAACATTCATCTTCGAAGGGAGTACGGAAGCCTAGTGAACAAATGTAAACACCTCAGATTTGAATTGCTTACTACATAAAGCTTGTGTGTTTTTAGTTGTTTTATATTTTTACGTTGGTTTTTAACTTTGACTTTATGCTATTTGTGTGTGGTTTTTATGTTTCCGATTAGTTTGTGATTGTTTTTTTAATTTTTTTTGACTTTGTAGCATTTTGTTTTGTAACTTTGATTTATATTATTGTTTGACATGTTTTTTTTTTTAACTTTTTTCATTTTTGCACGTCTTCGGTCTTTTTGAAAAAAATGATTTTAAATTACTGATGCGTTTTCTTTTTTATTTATATTATTATTTTTTGTGGGTTTATTTTTATGGAGAGAATATAACACCACGCAATCATTTTCATATATTTTTTGCTTTCCTTTTTTGTAGCTTGTACACCTATGACAGAAATTTGTCACGGAGTTGTTCATGAGAAAGTACTTCTATGCAATTGTAAATATCTCTTTTGTTCCTTAACCATTGTTTTGTTCACAAAGCCGTTCATTTCATACCTTTTATTTGTTTTATGGCAACATGCGTCTATATATATGGCCTATTGATGAAGTCATTAAGTCTATTTTTTGGACCGAGGATGTACTTGCTCGCTAGAGATTTGGATGAAGATACCGATTGTTGGTTTTGCAACAAACAACATATTATTGTTGTGTTGTGACTATACTTGGACGGAGTCCTAAGGCACGTTTACCTATGTTGACAATGGTTGAGAACTAAGAACCACCGACAAATATTTGTACATATTTACTTATATATGATGACAACGATTGAGAACAAGAAACCCAAATTTGAATTCGAACCAGAACCCGAAACCCGACCGACCACGAAACTGAACCGAACCGAACTGAATCTGAATTGTAACCGTGAAACTTGAAAAAAACAAAACCAAAACCGTGAACCTTGAAAAACCAAAACCGGAAAACTGAACTGAAACTAAACGGGACTAAACTGAAACGCGGGAACCGCGAAACTGCAAAACCACGGGAAACCGCAAAGTTGAACTAAATTGAATTGTGAAATCCAAAACCATTGAACTAAATTGAAACTAAACCAAACCCGAAACCTAAACCCAAACCCGAAATTGCTCCTAAAATTGAACCTGAAAATGAACTCGAGATTGGAACTGAAACCCAAATTGAAACTAAAACCCTGAATATCAGAACGGAAGAACTTGAAACTGAAATTAACCCAGACCCGAAACTGAACTTTAAACCTGACACCCTAAACTAAAACTAAAACCGGAAAACTGAAAGTTGTAACTTGGAAAACCTGAAACTTGAACCCAAACCCCAAACTTGAAAGAAAAGCTGAAACCTAAAACCCAAACTCCGAACCCGTAACCCGAAATAAATTAAAATTGAACTAACTGAACCGAAATAAATGTGGGAACCGTGAAATTGAACTTGTGAAACCGAACCGCAAACCCAAAAACCAAAACATGAAAACCCGAACCCGAAATCAAAATACCAAAAATTGACAACATTTAGAAGTATTTATACACTACAAAAAAATAATTCAATTAGCCACGCTTGTTGGCGACGATAAGGGTTTGCCGATGCCATTGGCCTTGATTTGGCGACGGCAAAGCGACGACAACTTTAGTGTGGCAAAAATACAAATTATTTGCGTCGGTATATGACCGTGGCTAATAGCCATGTAATTGGCGTCGGCTAATCAAACCGTGGCTAATAAAAGGACCATTGGCTACGACTTTATGACGCCGACGCCAAGAACCAAATTATTTGGCGCGATATGAAAATATTGGGGTAAAAAAATAAAATTTATAAATAATTTTTTTTTCTTAGAAAAAAATTAAAATTCATCCCAAATTCTATTCCTACAAAAATTAGGTTTCCCTCTTGCACCCTTTCTGTTTAGGGATGGTAGTTTCATCCGAACTTGACGAACACCCGATCACCCGATCCATAGTAAAAGGGTGATAACCCGATATGAAGCGGGTGTAGGTGATGACACCATTACTAATAGTCATGTAATTGGCGTCGGATAAGCTTTACCATGATTAATAAAAGGGACCATTGACGACAACATTATATTGTTGATGCCAACAACCAAATTATTTGGCGCCATAAAAATATTGGGGTAAAAAAATTAAAAAATCAATATAAATAAAAATTTTTTTCTTAAAAAAATAATTAAAATTCATCCCAAAATATATTCCCGCAGAAAATTAGGTTTCCCTCTTGCTCCCCTTTTGTTCGACGTCTTCAACTCTAGGACTGAGAAGGAGTTGGTTCGGTTCACTGTATCGAACAAAACTGCAAAAAGTTGTCCAAACCGCAACTGAACTACAGCTACCCAATTCGGTGTGCGGTTGCAGATATTACTCGTTCCGGTTTGCGGTTTGGTTGATGAACCGAACTACAAAATGCGGTTCTAACCGCAGCTGCAACGCAACGTTTAATTAAAAAAAAAAGGGCCTTCTTCTATTCATCTCGATCTTCAGACTTAAGAGTTCAGCACTTCAACCGTAGCCCCGACCCCAACGCCTTGACTATAGCTAGGTTTCGCCAATCGCTAGTCGCTAGTTGCCCCAACGCCACCTCGCCTCCGCCTCGGCCTCGCCCAGTCGGCCATCCGCCCCGTCGCCCCCTTCTCCGAGAGGTTTGCATCTATGTCTCCATTTAATTTTTTCTTCTCACGTATCCTCTAGTCTACTCAAACCGCAAAGGCCTTTCATCACTTCCTGCACATGAAGGGTTTAATCTCATGCTTTATCTTATAATGGGTCTGCAAAGTCATAAGTCTTTTAGCAGCTTTGCCCTCAATTGGTCGATGTTGTTCTTGCACCCTGGTTCACAACAATAGCAGGTAGCTTTAACGTTGTTGTGGGTTGGGTTCCTCTTAGGGATTCTAATCCCTTTCTATATTGAGATTCATGTCCCCAATTTCAAAGATCCTATACTGTGTGCAACCTTTGCTTGTGATATCTACAAGCACTTTGAGTGTTTATGAGGTACTGTCACAATACCCGAAAATTTTATTTCCGATAAATTCCAAAATTTGACCGGTTTGGATTTTTTTAAGTTATATTTAGTATCGGGAATTTCGAGCCCACCAAGACAGGGCAGCGGGGCCATGAAGTTGGGCCAACTGGGCCCCTTAAGAAATGGAAAAACGTAAGATTTGTTTTGGGCCAAATCATCTCCCTTCACATTCTTCCTTCCCAGCCGGCCACGCCTCTCTTCCCTCTCCTCTTCTGTTGCAGCTGAACCCAATCGCCTTCGCGCTAAGGATGGCGATGGATCGGGTGGTGGGTGGATGACCCAATCCGCCACCCGACCCGCGAGGAAATCTCATCCACCCCACCCGACCCGTCATCCGCCAAACCCATCACCTGCATCCGATCCACCCGCATCCAACGGATGAAGCGGGTGGATCGGGTGATATTCGGGTGTTCTACGCATTTCTTTTAAATCGATATTAAACTCGGATTCGAATGCGGAATAATAATAATAATAATAAAATAAATTCAATCCGAAAAAAGTTTTATTCATAAAAAAAACATGATAAATTTAAAGTCAACACAAATCATAGTGTTATAAGTTTTAGTTTTTGAAAAATAGAGAAATGTAGCAATACATAACATACAATAAGATCATACTAGGAACTAAGCAAATGTATAAATTTTGCTAAACAATCACGTAAATCACCAATTTATAAATCAAAATGGAATTAAAGATCACTAAACAAGTAAACAAACAATAAATTTATAACGGGGTGAAACGGGTCGGATGGGTGGATGAATGATGAATCGGGTGATGGGTGGATGAAAGGTCCATCCGGATCCGACCCGATCCGTCTCCGCACAAGTAGCCTTGCCATCCGTCTCCGCACAACCGAGCCTCCGGATTCAGGGAGTCTCCAGCCACCAAGCGAATACAACTGCCTTCCCGGGAGCGTCACCGCCTGTCTACACCAAGGCACCTTCGACAGCAGACGGAGAAGGCTCGACAGTACCCCGACGGTTGACACATGCGAAGAAATGGCCGTCAATAGATTATATGGAGAAGATTCAGCAAGATATCATGCTAGAATGCGCACAATTCTTGTTGATTGTCTTGTAGAGGTAATTATCTCTTCATGTTTGTCAGGTTAACACAAGTAAAACATCTTAGAAGACAAAGCTAATTGGTTTTGTGATGTTTGGAAATACAATTGCAGGTCGCGGAAGATTATAGGGTTGTTCCTGATACTTTATACTTGACGGTAAGCTACATATATCGGTATCTTTCTGGCAATTCAGTCAACAGGCAGCGCTTGCAATTGCTAGGCATCGCAGGCATGATGATAGCAGCGTAAGATATTTACTCTAATACTCTCTAAGATTATGGGAAATTAAAATTGGATCATAAGTAAATTAACAAAGATGCCATCTTCTTCTTCTTCTTTTTTTTTACAGGAAATGTGAATAGATTTGTGCACCTCAGGTGGAAGAGTATTGTTATATAACAGATAACACATATGTAAAAGAGGAGGTTGGCGTCTTGGCAATGACCTTATAATTCTCAAGTTGCATCATTTTAACTTCCAATCTGACTTTTATGCATCACTGATCTTCTCCAGGTTTTACAAATGGAATCTAAAGTTTTTAACTACTTGAAATTTGAGATTACTACTCCGACTACCAAATGTTTCTTAAGGCGCTTAGTTCGTGCTGCACAAGCAGGCAATGAGGTATTGCGTTCTTCTCTAACTTCTGATGTTGATTTGTTGCTGCCTTCAGTTACTGAAGCACTCATTCTTCCTATCTGTTTACAGGGTTCTTCTCCATTGCAACTCGAGTGCTTGGCCAACTACATAACAAAATTGTCTTTATTGAGTATGATATGCTTCGGTATGTGCCGTCAATTACGGCAGCATCAGCAATATTTTTGGCCAAATACATGCTTGTCCCTGCAAAAAGACCTTGGGTATGTGTCAACACTGTCAAGAAACTATCAGTGTTTTGGGATTAGCTTGTGTTAAGTGTCATGTTACAAATGGACTCAGTTGTGCAGAACTCCACATTGCAACATTAGACCCTTTATGAACCCTCCCATCTACAAGACTACGTAGGGTCTCTTCACAAGCTCTGCTTAAATGCCAAAAACTCTTCACTGCCTGGTGCCTGCAATCAGAGAAAAATATAGCCAACATAAGGTGATTTGATTTCTCAAATCCTTTTCATATGGAACCAAGCATGATCAATATTTGGTGTAAAATGATTCATATCTAAACCTGACTGAATGAATCAGAAATGAAACCCACAAGATTGAGTCTTCTTTGCCTCTGTTCTTGATTGAGTCTTCTTTACCTCTGTTCTTGATTGAGTCTTCTTTGGTAGTTTGTGTTCTTTAGGGTCCTTGAATTGCTTTTGAGGAGTATATACTTTTATTGGAACTTTAGTATTTTGGCTTGTAGAGGAAGGGAGATCAATTTACTGTCTACTAATTATACACACTACAACTCTGCTACTTGCTACACAAGCCTCGTTTTTATCCTGCAAATAACTCACAAGAAATAGCTAAAAATAATTAGTATGAATGATTTTATTTTGCATTGACAGCTCATCAATATAGAGGAAAGTAACTAGTATCACATGCCGGTTTATCCCAGAATAATTTATGTCATCATAATTACATTTGATGTCTCTTTTCTCATTCTTTTATAGATCTTTCCCATCTATTTGATCTGAGATGATAGACATGAAGAGAGCATAACAACTTACTTAGAAAACTTTTATGTGATTGTTTGGTTGTGTTTTCTCACAACAATTTTTCTTTCTTCCAATAAAAAGAAGTCTATGTTAATGAACACCTAGTAGCTTTTCATGACGATTAATTGCAAGTTTTGATTTTCTCCTATAATAATTTTTTTATATACCGAGGAAGGTCAAATTATGAGACCAAGCCCGATGGTACCCTTGACGTATTTCAAAATACGTTTGACGCGTGCAAGCGATCCTCCCTAGGGTTGATGTCAAGTTGAGCAAAAGTCATATATTGAAGGGAATCAAGACGGTTGTGATAGGCAATTGGGTCGGAGATAGGGTCTACAGTTATCAAGCCAAGTTTTGCCTTTGTGCCAACCAGTGTAGTAGCGGGTTTGCACGTCGTCATCCCTGCCTTTTGCAATATTTTCATAACATATTTTCGTTGATGAAGAAACATACCTGAGAGTGATCTAGTTGCGTAGACACCCAAAAAATAATGTAAACTTCCCACGCATGTGACGGAGAATTCGGAGCGCAAGGAAGTCATTAGAGTTTGCAAGAGGGTGTCGGAAGAGCTTGATAACACAATATAATCTATGTAGAGACGGATCAAACTGACACGGCGACGCATGCACCGGGGCTTCGCCCGGAGGTTTATTAAATTTACTTACAGATTTGTTTTAAAGTATTAGTGAAAAGACAATAGATCTTATCTAAATATATAGATATAATTTAAATAAAAAATTAAAACTGGTTTACTAAAATAGTTAATCTTATCTAGCTAAGTGTAGAAGATATTATTGTTTTACTTTCCTTATAAATTTTTAAAAAAAAAAAACAATCAAAATTCAAAGTTTTCAAACAAATATAGATTTTGCTTTACTTTCCTTATAAACTTAAAAAAAAAACAATCAAAATCCAAACTTTCCTAACAAATATAGATTTTGTTTGACTTTCCTAATAAATAAATTAGTATACAAGCACGTATAAAAAAAAGATTTTGTTTTATAAACTTAAAAATCAATAAAAATCCAAAGTTTTTAAAGAATATACCAAAAATACAAAGATCGAGTTTATCGTGGCAGATAAATTGTGGTTCATCCTATTAACCTCTTCCACCAAAAAAACCTTCCTCCATTAAGAAGATCGAGAATGCTCTACCATCACGACTCGGATAGAGGTGTCTATGTCTGGGAGAGAGAAGACGAATTTACCCATGACTCATATCGGATCTTACTTACGCAGCAGGAATCAATCTCCACCAACCAGAATGATAGGTCGTTGGAGATCACGTTCGACAGAGGGGTCTTGGTTGAGAGTACGGAGTATAACATTCAGTTTTCCGGCGTAATCACTCGACGCGACACGGGCTTCATTAGGCGGAAACTCGTAAACCAGGCGGGTATTCCCCTTGGTGTCGTCCTCGAACTGCTGGGGCTAGTGTGTGACATATACGACTGCTTCAGAGACAGCGTATATGCACGCAAAAAAATAGAAGCGCACGTACATATTGAGATTTTTCAAAGGAGGGTTTATGAAAGGAGTGATGTGGTTAGGGCGTTGGTGTCGGCTGCAGAAGCTTTGATGCGGAGTTTCAAAGTCGTGGAAGCACTCGAGAAAGTTACGATTGATTGTAAAGAGACGCCTTGTATGGTTTGTTTGGAAGAGCTTGCGTTGGGGTCTGAGGCCAAAAAGAAGCCTTGCTCTCATGTTTTTCACACTCCATGTATAGCTAAGTGGCTCAAGAACCGGAATGTTTGTCCGTTATGTCGTTTCAAGTTGCCGCCCTCCCTGTTTACGATCAATGAATAGCTTCCAGACTTCCTAATTTTTCTTTGCTACACTTTCTCTACTCTCTTTTCTTTGTTGAATGACGATTTTGGTTGTTTTTCCCTTACCACTGACAACCTCTTCTCTGATTATCCACTGCTGATTTTTTGATATTACAAAGTAGGAGTTCAAATAACATGCTAAATCATAAACTTGGTCCTTTTGAAGCCGTAGATACCCAATCTTCTAAAGCATCATCAATTAGTGACATATATTCAGCAACTTTAATCTCTCTTGTCTCTCAATCTCTACTTTTTCTTCCATGGCATTCTGTTTTTGAAACAAGGCTAATTGGCTTCTCCAATAACTCTTCCATTGAATATGTCAGCAATTGAGGGACATTTGTATTTATAAAAATAACGTGTACATGCATCGTATGGTTGCAGCTTTTGCCAATGTGTCAAAGGGGACAATATTTTTAACTGTTAATGGTTCTTCTTGCTTCTCCACAAATTTTGTGAAAACTCTTATTTTGCCTTTACTGCGGATTTTTAAAATTACAACATAAAATTTTGTCCATGTTTGAAACATTGTTGTTGTAAATATATTACCACACGCTCTAAAGATTGTCCTTGGAATTTATTAATTGTCCTAGCAAAGCATAAAATTAACGTTATTCTAGGTAAGAAGACGATTGTGCCTTTGTGGTAGCCTGTATTACTAAAAATGGGGTAATATTTACGAGAAAACCTTAATAGTTAATACCTAAGTTCACGAGTTTAGTTCAAACTGTTTCTTCTAATGATTCATTTTTTTTTTTCAATTAATTAAACTGTTTGTTCTTATTTTTAACACTTTTTTCGTTCAAAGTTTAATAAATTTTCGTTCAAGCATTTTTAATATAATAGTATAAAATTTTGAAATTTTTATTCCAATTTTTCCCCATTTTTCTCTTACTTCAAAGTGCTTGTTCTTGTGGTTTATATTTTTGTTCAATTAGTTCAAGTTGTTTCTTCTTTTTTTTTAAAACACTTATTTCATTCATTTTTTATACATTTTCCGTTCAAACATAGTAGTATAAAATTTCAAACTTTTTATTTCCCCCTTCATCTCTTAGTTTACGTTGTTTGTTCTAGTAGTTTTTATTTTTTAAAACATTTAGTTCAAACTGCAAAATTAACAAAGTAATACGTGAACTAATTATAGAAAATATCGGAACTGGTAGTGAAATCTTTTGAACGAAATGAACTAAAATTATGAACTTTTATACTATAAGTTCAAAATTTAAGTATAATTAGTTCGAACATTGTGTATTATAGTTCAAACATTGTGTTTTATTAGTTCAAGAAAAAAAGTGAATAAAAAATATAACTACTAAATTAACAAAATAATGCGTGAACTAACTATAAAAAATATTAAAACTTATAGTGTACAATTTTTGAATGAATTGAACAAAAAAAACTATAAACTGAGATAATAACTGTTACAATTTTCTCATGAAAATTACAAAAATGTTATAATTCGTTCAAATTTGGGTATCATTAATTTGAATATTGTGTAATGTTATTAGTTCAATCATGTAGAACTAACAAAATGCATAAAAACATAACCATCAAAGTAACATATAATATGTGAATGAATTGAACTAAAATTATAAACTGAGATAATTACTATTAAAGCTTTCTTGTGCAAAATACGAAATTGCCCCCATCTCCACTTTTAAAAGACATATTTTCAAAAGCACAAAAATGCCGCATGAAAGGACTAATATGGACCGTTGGATCAAGTGAATCAACAGCTGAGATTACTCCATACCGTTGTACCGGTAGCAACCTTATGTACAAGAACCAACCTTAAAAGTAATTGATAAAAACAATTTTAAAAACAAATCTCTTAATTAAATGGTCTAAAAACTTCAAACAACAAATAATTATGATCAAATCTATAATACCAAAATGAAATTTATTTACGATAAGAGGGAGTATCAATTACTAACTTCATTTTTTTGATAACGGAAAGCGGTTCGAACAATTAGACGGCATGCCGTCTAAGAGGAACGAAAGGTTGAAAAAAAATCGGTATACGGACTAACAGTCATGAAGGACCGCATTAAAGGAGAAAAGAAACACACATAAATACGTCATAAAAACCCGATTGCAAGAAGATCTTCAAGGGAAAGAAAGATGATTCAGCCAACAAGAACCAAAGAGCAAAGACGTTCATCTTTGAAGGAAGTACAATGTAAGACCCCAGTCTTTTGCCTTCACCGTCCCCGCGGTAAAGAGTGTCGCCCCTGCCGCGGGCTGCACCCAAGGCACGGTCAGCCGCCTCTGCGGCTGACGACAGATCGTGCCCGATCTTTCTTTCGTTCGTTTATCTTCCTTCCATAGATAGAATATCCAATATTCTATTTTATGGGCCGGTTTCCTTATCCTCTTTCTAACCCTAGACGCCCTTCCTTCTATCCTTTCAACCCTTCTCTATATATTCCCGCCTTTTTCTCCTTTTTCCCGTTTCTTGCATTCATCATCAACCCTTGAGAGCTGCAGCCGTCACCTTGCTTCTTGCGACTTTGCCGAACGTGTAAGTTCACCATTCATTGTTCTTCCTTACGTTCATGTACTGCAACATGCTTCCTTCTTTCTTTTCGTTTTCTTCTTCTTCGATCTCTCCTTTTCTTCTTCTCCAAGAATCAATTTTGAACCTTGATTCTTGCTGGCTTCTCGTTGTTGATGTATCGTTATTCTCAGGCTCTTTGGAGTTGAGTCTTGACGTGTTGGAGCCAAAGGTTCGAGATTTGGTTGCCCTTGATGTGAGTTTTGTCGAAGAGAAAGCCGACAACGCATTCTGTCACGCCGTCGCCCATGCGCCTGCACATGCCCGCCCCTGCGCCTTGTCCAGCCGCCCCTACGGTTTCCTCTGCAGTAACTCCCGTTCTTGTGAGTTACTTCCTTCCTTGCTTTCCTCGTTCCTTTCCTTACATCTTTTGGATGTTGATGACCTCCAGTTACATTTCCACACATACCCTTTCTTCTCCAAACTCTTTCTTTTTCGATCTCTCATCAACACAGCAACCTCTCCACCACATATCAGCTTCTCCGGTTGTTCTTCGCTCCAACAACCACCTTCCTCTTCCTATCACTAGTGGAGCCACTTGCTCTCTCCGGACATCACTCCTCAGTCCACCACATATTAGCTTCGTCTCTGATCGACTCATCGTCTCTCTTCACGGCTACTGGAAGTCTAGAATTGGTTCTACAACTCTTTTTCGTCTCTTTTTGCGGCTAGTCGGCTACTGGAAAGCTGCAATCGGGCTTGATTCTTCTCTCTCCAGTCTTCATTCTTCAAGTGGCTACTAGAAATCTTGAAATGGGAGTCTGGAATCGGTTTTGATAAAACGTCGTCGTTTAAGATCTTGTGAACAAACTCCCATTCAACTCGATCTTGATAAACTGGGTCTTCGAGTACTTGGTCGGCAAGCTTAGCCCAATCTTCAAAGTCACGTGCCCGGAGATTGGTGGAAACCCAATCTTCAAAGGTATGTTGAAGGGAGAGCGCATAGCATTTTACCCTTGTATTTGCCGAAGTATATTATTACCCTGTCATGTGTTGAGATTTTGTAATAGGCTTTGATTGAGATTGAGAGGGTTCTAGAATTGGTAGAATTGTGTAAGTTTTTAAGAATGTTTTGATATAAGTGGATGATGAGTACGAGAGGAAGAATGGGGGTTTGGATTGTAAAGGTTGTGTTATCATCTAAAACTACAATGCATGTGAGCAATTGATTACAATCAGCTATTGCAGCCGACAAGAATTCATAAAACACTAGCCACCAATCCTTAGAAGAAAGCACTAGGGTGTGAAAAGTTTATAATAGAATGTATTTAGCTAATAAGTGTGAAAATCGGATTTTTTTCTAAAATAATAAGTAAATGAAAATTAATTCTCACTTTAGGCTCGGGAAAAAAACTTATTCCGAGAATAGGAAGATATTAGGGTCGGAGCAGACCCGTCGTTTCAAACCGCGGATTTAAATGAATAACCTGCATTTTTGAAACTACGGTTTTAAAAAAAAGAAAAAAAAGGTAACATACAGTTTAAAACTGTGGGTCTTTAACAATCAAAATTAGGAAATATTTTTTTAGTTCGTGTTGAAAAAAAATCAATCCCCAGAGGGATTTGATCAAGACCACTACACCATAACACCTTTTAGTAATAAATAAAGAGATGTAGTAAATATATTACGTTATTCATAAACACTAAAAATCATAGGAAACGAAAATAACGATATAATTGTAACAATCATTTCTATAGTTTTAAATGATAATTATAATTTCATGTTATTTTTTATGTTATATAAAATATTCAATAAAAATTATAAATCTTATTTCCATAAATGTTAAATGATTTTATTAGTCAATAATTAAAGATATAATTATATTAAAAAATATAACTACTCATAGAAAATAACATTTAGTTTTAATAATAATTTTTTTCATTAAGTTTATTTAATTAATAAAAATATTAAGTTTGAATTATAATATAACTAAAAGATTATTTTAAATGTATATTATAATTAGAACTTAATATCATATTCATGTTATTTTATAATTAAAAAGTTATTTTAAATGTATATTATAATTAGACCTTAATATCATATTCATGTTATTTTCTAATTAAAAATAGAACTTAATGTCATATTCATGTTAAAAAAAAATCATTATCAAAATTAAATGTTATTTTCTATAAGTAGTTATATTTTTTTAATACAATTATATCTTTACTTTATTGACTAATAAATATCATTTAACATTTATAGAAATAAGAGTTATAATTTTTATTGAATATTTTATATAATTTAATATTTTAAGTAATAATTATAATTAGAACTTAATATTATAATTATTATTTGAAACTATAAAATAAGAATTACAATTATATCTTTATTTTCGTTTCTTATGGTTTTTGGTATTTATTAATATAGTAATATATTTACTACATCATCATTTATTACTGAAAGATGTCATGGTCAGTGGCGGCCGCAGGATTTTAAAAGGGGGGCGAAATTTTATTTTCGATAAATATATCTATGAAAATTAAATAGCGATAAAAACAAAGTCAATATATCATCTACTTACAATAAACAAAAATTAAAAAAACATTACACTTAAAGGAAAGACCGCGCCTATAAATTTTTTTTTTTAAAAAAATAGTTGCCCTATAGGCGCGTCTATAACCGCGCCTCTTTAGGTTTTTTTTTTCTTTCAAAAACGTTACATTATAGCCGCAGTCTAGGATCGCACATCTATTTGTGTTTTTATTATCTTTATTTTGGATATTAAAACGTTGTCCTCGACAACGCGTTTTACAAATAATTGTACGGTCAAAGACCGCGCTTCTACTTCAAACAACAAATCTCCTGCATTTAGGTGAATTATTTCACTCCGAGCTTAAAATAGGAAATTCTTTTTAAGTTTCGTTTACTTCGGCGAAAGATAAAAAAATTATTTAAATATAACACAAGAATAGTGATATTTAAAAAATTAATAAATCGTAGAAAATTTTTTTATAAACGAAAAGCCATAACCCATTTTAAAACGATTTTTTTTTGAGGGTGGGGCAGCTGCTCCACCCAAGGGCCGCCCCTGGTCATGGTGGTTCAAGTCCTCAGGCACTGTTTTTTTGTTTTTCAACACGAATTAAAAATATACTTCCTAATTTTGTTTGTGAAAGCAGGGTTTTTTTTTTTTTTTTTTTTGCCTAAACTGCAGTTTCAAACTGCGGGTTTAATGTTCCGACCCTACTCCGAGCCTAAAGAAAGAATTAATTTTCATTTAGTTATTATTTTGGTAAATTTGTGAAAATCAGCTAAACTCCTAAAATAATGATGAAAATCAAACAAGTGGGAGTTTTCTTGTTGAAGCTCATAGACTCACGTTGGTTTGAATTCGTAATCTATCAAAAAAAAATTCTGTTTCAATAATAGGATACAAAACCCTTCAAAATTTACGCAAAAATAAATATCCAACAATACACATCCCTAACAATTCCCATCAATTTCAAAAATTTCTATACCCAATAATCTAAAAAAAAAGAAAATACCCATGCCAAACAGCCCTACAAGCATAACTGTTCTTTTCTTCTCCCCTTCGCATCTTCTGCTCTTGAACGTACGCAGTTTAGCCGGAAGAAGGTATCTGTGTCAATAGCTTTTTATCTCTCTCTTCCATAGTAAGCCCTAATTTCTCTCCTCCTCTCTTTCTTACTCACGGACAAACACTGGCCAATTTCTAGGCCATTGGAAATCTCTCACCTTTTTTGCATCAACGAATCTTTACTTGTAATTCTTTAAAAAGGGTCTTGTTTTACGATTAGGTTTCGACATTCTCGTATGCCATTGTTGTTTGCGTAGTGAATTACAGCTCCACAGCTATGCGTATTGCCTTTCGCATGGTCTGATGAAACCAATATTGCGGGTTTAGGGGTTTTTGACACCCAAATTCTGCTCGAAATTAGCTTTTCTGTGCACGCAGTATCGGATTTATATTTTCCTTCGTCGCCCCCACGACATTGTAAACGAGCTTCGTATTTTATACTTGCGGTATAGCGGTTTGTTAAAAACGTAGTCTTGGTGGCGACCAAACCGTTCATCCCTTCCGAAATTCCGGTTGACTGTTTCCATTGGAAAGTGGAGTGCAGATGCCTTTTATCAGCAAAATACAACGGCAGACGGACTACAGTCTCTTCCCTTCAAACTGCCCCATCGTCATCGACAACGGGGGCTCTTATTTTCGTATTGGGTACTGTTTTCTTTGTACACGAATCCTAATTTTTCTGTATTCAAGTTCTAGACTAGATTTGCATAAAGTGTAGGAAGACTTCTCTGAACTATTTGTACTTATTTTTCTTTGTTGGTGTAATTTCAGATGGGCCGGGGAGTCTGATCCTCGTGTCATATTTCGTAACATTGTCCAGAGACCTCGGCATAAATCTTCTGGTCCGTATTTCTGATTGTTAGTGCTAATTTTCTTTGGGAAAGTTTGTGTAATATTTTGTTGGTAAATAGTTTACTCCAATTTGTACTACATCATATTTTGAGTTCTGGTGTTAGGTTGATTTCCTTAGTAGTATGGGATGGTGGGAATGTGGAATTGTTATTTTGGTTATTCTAATTGTTCTTAGTAATTGTTCTTTACTAGTTTCTTTGCATATATCCAAGATTAGACTAGAAAAAGTCCTGTTATTTCTTTCTTTAGCTTTAATTGGGGACAGTGGGTATGGACTAATCCTTCAACCTGGAGTGGTGGTTTGGCATGAAATATGAAATCAGTTCCCATTAATTGCTTGTTTTCTTCAAATTTTCCTTAAGAGTATATATTTTCTGAATTTTTTTGCTTGATTTACATCTTTTACTCTGACTTCACTGAGCACCTCATAACAGCTTTATACTGTATACCATGCACAATGTTGTTTCGAATAATTAATATAGGCAAGCCACAAGCAATATATTGCTACTTTGAAGTATGCTTTAAGTTTACACACAACTATATTAGAATGAACGGAATTGTGAGATGAGATATTTGATCCTCTATTATATGCCTTTGCTGAGGCAGATAGTAAACTTTACTCTAATATTTGAAATCCATCCATTATGGAGGCATTCATTTGACCTTTGATCAAATGATCTACTTTAGGCTGTTAGATACAGCATCCTCTATGGAATATGGCTATTTGCTTCCTGATTCCAAATTGATCCTGTGCAGGGGAAACTGTCACCGTTGTTGGTGATCATGACACTGGCTTGCTCAAGTACTTTGATTGTACACGCTCCGGACCACGCTCAGCCTTTGAGAGCAATGTGGTCTACCAGTTTGAGATTATGGAATATGTAATTTCTCCCAACTTTATATCACTTCATGGTAGGAGAGAATGAATACATACATTGATGTCATCGCAATATTGATTTATTTGTCTCTGTCACACGTTGACATCATTTGTTATACTTTATATGAAGTAATTGGCATGCATCATAAGCCTCTAACTGAAGAATGCCATTTCATAACAAGGTTTCGAAAATGCTCAGAAAAAGAAAATTTTAATTCTCTTTCTCGTCATATCATATCTCTCTACTGTTTGTAGTTGATGTTTCTTTCCACTTTCCAGCTATGGTTCACATGTTTTTTTTTAAGATTTAAGCTCCTCTCAGACACCTTGGCTCACTTCGAGGTAGAAAATTGGAACTTGATAATGGAATTTCAAACATGAAACGTTAGTTTTAATTCATTAAACATAGATCATGTGTATTCGTTGTAATATTTCAAGAAGGGTTTTCTTGTGACACAGGTAACTTCTCTTTTGTTTCAGTTTTCGTCCGTTCGTTTGGCTTGGGTTTGAAAATGAACTTGGTTTCTAGTATCTCACTATGAACCTACAGTGGTTTCTGATTTTTTTTTTCTTTTTTTTTTCAATTGCAGATACTTGACTTTGGATTTGATAGGCTGGGTGTGGATGGATATGAGGTTTGTTTTTCATAAATGTGAACCTCACTGTTGTTATTTTCTTTGTATTAATGTTCTCTTCTTGTATTCATTCCCTATCATTTTGTATAATTGGTCGGATTGCAGATCCATATGAATTAGTAATAAGGAAGCTTCATATTGTGCAATAATACTATTGCTTGAACTTGGCCCAAATAGTACTGAATTTAAAGATTTTTTTTTTTCACAGGTTAATCATCCTGTCTTAATCACAGAATGTCCATGCAACCCAGCTCCATCACGATGTAGAATGGCAGAGCTTCTCTTTGAGTCCTATGGAGTTCCCTCAGTGGGTATGTATGCACGGTAATTTCACCAAGTGCATATGTTTCTCTCTTGTGTATCAACCAATCACGTATCACCTGGAACATCCAGCTTCTAGGCATTGCCATTTACATCTGACCTCTACCAGAACCCTCATATTCAGAATGTGATTTGTTTGTTTTAGAATAATTGGTGCAATATATGTTAGTGGAAAATTGCAATAAATGGTGCGATTGTAAGTTACTATTAACTCATGCTATCTGATTTTTTTTATACAGTTGTGCTCATTAGTTTTCTTCCTTTTCATTTATTCCAGCATTTGGTGTTGACACTGCATTTAGCTATACATACAACCAGCAACTTGGAGTATGCAACAGAGACGGCCTTGCTGTTTGCTCAGGATTTAACACTAGTCATGTAATTCCAGTAAGTAGTTCCCATCTTGTGTCCCTCGATCTTTTGTAGTTACTTTGACATCATCATTTTGTTGGCGTTATGTTTCACAAAACTAAATCAATTCGTTATTGTTGTACATTGTTGTTTTCTAGTTTCTTGATGGAGAGCCTTCTTATGAAGCATGCTGCAGAACTAATGTTGGTGGATACCATGTCACTGATTACTTAAAGCAGCTTCTTTCTCTCAAATATCCTCAGCACATGTGAGTTTCTGTTAAACTTGTTATTGTTAGATACTGAGTACCTTGTTTTTTGCTGACTTAATTTCCTGGTGATGTGGCCATTTAGATCTACGCTTACATGGGAAAAAGCTGAAGATCTGAAGATGGAACACTGTTATATAGCTTCAGATTATGCTTCTGAAGTCCGATTATTTCAGGTAACAATCTTCCCTTCCATTTTTTTTAATAACTTATTTCATGATTGCTGTAAGTTGCTTTTAGTATATGCTCAATGTATTTATGTAGTACAGTTACCATTGTAATAGAAAGGACAAAAAGAAGCAGAAGAAAGGACTAGATGTTGGCAACTTCCGTTTACTCCACCACCAGTTGAAGAGTTACCTTCAGAAGATGATATTGCACGGAAGGCTGCATTAAAGGAGAGGCAAGGCCAACGTTTAAGAGAGATGGCGGAGGCAAAGAGGGTATCAAGAATAACTGAGTTGGAAAATGAGGCACGCGGCTTGGAGTTTCTTATCAAGCAATTGGAGAAAGTGGAAGAGGAAGATGTTCCAGCTTTTCTATCGGATACAGGTTATATTTCTAGGCAGGAACTTGAAACTTCTCTAGCGAAGGTCATGCAGTCCTTAAGAAAAGCAAAGCGTGAACAAGTTGAAAGTGAGGAGAAGAACGAGGCAGATGCAGCTGAGAAATATCCACTGATAGATATTCCTGACAATATGCTGACCCCAGAACAGGTACCTTTTGTTCTGCTTGGTTATGGAATTTGACTGCAAATTGATTCATTATGTACTGTACCTTGTCTTCCACTTTTCCTCTCTATTAGAAATCATACACAGAATTTAAAGCTCACCTTCTTGATCGGTTTGTTGATAGCTTAAGGAAAAGAAGAAGCAAATATTTCTTAAGACTACTTCTGATGGTCGACAGCGAGCTAAGCAGAAACGCTTTGAAGAAGAATTACAGCGTGAGAGGAAAAACCAACTTGATGAAGAAAGGCGCTTGTATGTTGCTAATTCTTTGTTGCTTTTTCTCTTGGATAAAACCCTAGATTGTGTTTCATGACCTGCTATGCATATATTTTGTGATAGCAATGCCTTCATATCCATCACGAAATCGTTATTTTCCATCAACTTTGGTTTACCAGTCTATTTCACGATCCCTTTTTATAATCTTTGATATTCTTATGCTCAACTCCTCTCTGTTTGCAATTCCTTCTTCTTTTTTGGATTTCCTTTGTTGTGTAAATGAACTTATGATTAATTATGTTGTTTTAATCATTGGATTAGAGAAAACCCAGAACTCTACTTAGAGAATCTGCGAAGTAGATACGGCGAGCTTTCTGAAAAAGTTGAGCAGCGGAAACGTCTAAAAACAAACGGAGGAAACACAAATGCAAACAACGGTACATCTGGGGGTGTTGGTCGCGGTGAGAGATTGAGTGCTGCTCAAAAAGAAAGGATGCGTCTCCTGACAACTGCTGCTTTTGATCGAGGCAAGGGCGAGGATACTTTTGGTGCCAAAGATGAAGACTGGCAACTCTACAAACTGATGAGCAGAGATAATGATGACGAGGACGATGGACCAGATGTAGATGAGTTGGAACTTGCCCGGGTATCCACAAAACTTCAGGTAATCTTACTCCTGTTGGGAATTGCCTCTTTTATAGTAACATCTGAAAAAAGGATAAATAACTAAAATGATACAAACTCTTGGATATAGACCAAAATTAGTCCCAACTTAAAAAATTCCCAGAATAGTACAAATTATACGCTTATGTAAAAACTGAAATATGACAAACTCTCACTTAAAAGTTCAAGATATGGATTAGTATTTAAAAACATTTCACATCCTCACTGTTTTTCTTGATTCTAAAAAAAGGGCTTGCATTTTTTTTTCCATTTTAATCATTTTCCCTTTGAAAAACCTGTTTTTGAGATAAACTCGGTAACTTGAAAGTAACCTGTTCAGTTAACACTCTTTGATTCTTATGACAGGATATAGATCCAACATTTGTCCCCAGATCAGACCCGGGTGTATCACAAACTGTTGATGTCCCAAAATCCCGCCCTATAACCAAGGAAGATTTCCAGATTCTGCTCGGAGTTGAACGATTTCGATGTCCTGAGATACTATTCCGTCCCAACCTAGTTGGCATCGATCAGGCAGGGCTGGATGAGATGGTAGGAGTCTCCATGAGGAGACTGTCAACCGTGTACCAGAACGTGGAAAAGAACTTGACAGATTCAATATTCTTGACGGGTGGGAGCTGTCTTTTCCCTGGGATGAGCGAGCGGTTGGAAGCTGGTGTCCGTATGCTCCTACCATGCGGAACACCGATAAGGGTAGTGAGGGCATTAGACCCTGTGCTGGATGCATGGCGTGGGGCGTCTTCATACGCTGCTGCTTCGCAGTTCCTTGGGCAGACTTTCAGTAAGATGGACTACGATGAAAAGGGCGAAGATTGGCTCCGAGGCTACAAGTTCAGGTATTCCTTCTGAATTCTTGTTGCCAATTTCCATCTATGTAAGCAGCAGATTAGCATAACGTTATCAAGAGAGAGGAACGTGCCTTTGATATTGAATGTGCATACTTTTATGTGTTTTGGCATTCTTGTGATTAGGTTAAGGTTTATCTTATGATGTTGGCATGTTGCCTCGGATACCACAGACTCTTTTCTTATAACCAAACAGATGTATTGAGAGGCCGAATAAAAGGAAAACAAAATAAAACCAATAAGACTCCCAACCAGACTCACAACCAAAGAAAATACAGAAAAAGTCAGGTCTTGACTTCTCCAATCTAAATTTTGATGGTTCAAATTCTAAATTTGGTAATGAAAATTGTCTTTGGATTTATCTCTAGAGATCATCAAGCCTCGACCTAGGTGAAAACACAAATGTTATTCAAGAGTGTGAAAACCACCATGAAATTAATTAATTTAAATTAGGATGTTTTAGGCTGGATTGTCCGATTTAACCTATTTGCTTATCATGCGGTATGAAAAAAATTAGTAAATAGAACGAAGAAAATAAATATTAGGGTCCATTTGAAATGTAGTAAAGCAAGTGTTGGCCCTGGCCCCTCATCAGATCTACAATCCACCGAGTGATCCAATAACAGCCTCTCACTCTCTCGTCTTCTAAATCTTGCGTTTGATTTTGGGGGTGCCAATGAAATAATGTGTATCACTGCTATAACATTGGTTTTTTCTAGTTTTGTGTTTAGTAAATGTGCTCCTTAATAAAAGAGTGGGCAGAGTTTGAGAATAAATACAAAAGATAATGTACTCCTTAATAAAAGAGTGGGTAGAGTTTGAGAATAAATACAAAAGATTGAGGTATATTTACTTAATTAAAACAATAAAAAGTCTAGTTAATACTCTATTTTTTCAAAAAGGCTTAGTTACTAAAATTGCCCTTTTTTATTTTATGTTTATTTCTTGTTGATAGGATTTAAGGTAAAGTTCATATATCCATAATCATTGGGCTATTTTGATTTTTATGTTATAATTTATTTATTTTACATTTAATATGTTTAATTTTTCTTTTTTTTTTTAAAGAAAAGTACCCGTCCGGTCCGAAGCCCGACTTGGACATGTACATATAAGATCCGAATTCCGGACTTGTTCTGAGTCCCGCCCAAAAAAACGTGTAACTTTTCTTTTTATCAAAAATCCGGAACGAGTCCGTCTTGGGTCCGGGTTTGCCTAGTAGCTACAAAGTAGATGGCTTATGGTTGATCACATAAAAAATCGATATTGGGTGTATTTGCTAATAATAGATTATTGGTTATTGGAGATAAATAATTTCTAAAATAATCTCTAAATTTATGATTTTTTTTTTAAAAAAAAATAGGAGTATACATGAAGTTTACATATATATTAGAGCAATATGACAATTTAAAATTTAGCATGAAATCTTGCATGAGTAGTAACCTTCCAAGTATCAGCCAAGAAATGAACAAATTTGTGATGATAAATAAAAAAACATGAAGGGGAAGAAATATGAGTAATTGAGTAACAATCGCATGTTGTGGGGTTGGCAAAATACAAACAATTTAATGCTAAAAGCCAAGACTAACCTTTTGGAGACAGACGGATCATAGCCTCCCATTGGGTCGCCCTTAGATTGGGGTTTATCGGCTACTCTCAACCATCCTAAATAAATGTCATTTTAATAGACGGATATTACGTATACAGCGATGAAATTCACTAACACATTGTACATTTAAAAACGAATCCAGGCACATTTGGGAATAAATGGAACCTCTAGTCTTTAACAATATTTAGAATGTCCTATTATTAATGATCGTGTTAATAAAGATACTTTTAAATCAGTAATTATTAAAACCAAACAATAATTAGCAAGGTGAAAAGTATTTGTCTCAAGAAGGAAGAATAACGTTAGTTAAAGCAAATCTTAACGCCAAATCAAGTTACTTAATGCAAGTCTTTATGCTACCAACAAGCATTCATAATGAGTTAGATAAAATTAATAGGCTTTTTTTTTTAATAAAGAACCCAACTTCACCCTCTGATCAGCTGGGATAAAATTTGTAAACCAGGTGGCACAAGTATTAGAAAATCAAAAGACATGAATAAAGCTTTACAAATGAAACTCTTGTGGAAAATCATGGCAGAACCAGAAACATTTGGGTCAAAATTGTGGAGAAAAAATACCTCAAAGGGAATTGCCTATGGAATTACCAATGTAGGTCAAATGCTTCATGGCAATGGAAGAATCTTATAAAACTTAGAAAATATTTTGATAAAGGACTTAGATGGAGAGTAGGAGACGGTAATACGATTAGATTCTGGAAGGACAAATGGTTAATTGGTAAACCACTCATGGATTTGGCAAGAATGCAACGACGGATAATCCGATGGAATTTGTGTCCAAATTTATCACCAATAATACATGGAATCATGAAATGTTAAACCAACTAGATAAGATCCTTCCTCAGGATACTATCGACAAAATCAAAAAATATAACCTTCTTATTTATGAGATTAGGGATATATTATATTGGAGGGGAAGCGATGAAGGGTGGTATTCGACTAAATCCGTTATGGAGTTAATTCAAAAACACAAAATAGGCGTCACAACGGATAAAACTTGGATTTGGAAAATGGATGTCTTGCCGAAAATTAAAACTTTTATATGAAAACTAACCTTAGATGGCCTCCCAACAAAATAGAATCTCGATAGGCAACGAATACCTATAGTTATGAATTGTGAGTTTTGTAACCACCATACAGAAAGCTCAAAACACCTCTTTTTTCAATGTCCTTCGCTGGAAATGGCCATTGATGATCGTAAAATTACAACCATTTTATATATTTATGACATTGACAACATGGGATTACAGAAATCATGCTTGATCTTAAAGAAAAATTGTCAACATACGATTTTAGCCTTCTAGCCGTCATCTGGTGGAACATGTGGATGGCTAGGAACCAGTTCATTTTTCATAAGACTAAAATTCAACATAATTTTAAACCGCAAACTATGAATCAAATAGTTGCTTGGGATGAAGCTAATAAGAACCAGAACAATAATAACACAGTGAATAAAAAAAATGAGAAGAAAAAAGAAAAATCTATGGATGCAACCGGTAGAAAGGAACAAAAAACTAAATTTTGATGCGTCTCAAATTGGTGCAAACCAATTCTCTTTTGGATTTATCATCAGAGGCCACTATGTCGTTCCTATTGCTAAATCCGTTTTGGAAGCTGAGGCAATTGCTTTACGGTTGGGCCTACAAAAGGCAAAGAAGAGTGGTTTTCCGGCTATCGAGATTGAAGGAGATAACCTGGTTCTTAGTAGTTCGATTAACCGTGTTTGGAAGCCACCATGGGAGCTGGACTCGATCATCAACGATATTTCAAACATTATCTCAGGATTTTCATACTCCAGCATTCAGCATATCTACAGAGAAATCAACACGGTTGCGGACAAGGTTGCAATGCACGGACACTTGGTCAAGTTGGACGTCAATGCGATTCCCAAAGATGTTCGAGACCTCATCCACAAGGATGCTTTAGGCCGATTAGTTTCTAGAAATTAATCCGTCTAATTTCTTACCTATGTATCAAAAAAAAAATCTGTACATTCAAAAACGTGCAAAAGGTGGAGGGAAAAATTGTTCTGACATCTGACACGGGTTCCGGATCCGTGCCAATGTCAGATTTTTTTTTTCTATTTTCATAAAGAAAATGATCACGGATCCGGAACCCATAATTGTGACAGTTACGGTTTCCGGATGTGCGTTTGTGAATTTCATCGCCGTGCATTTACAACTTCCGTTTTAATATTAGGATCCGTTCAACATTTTCCAATTCATTTCCCACTTCGTCACTTCATCCCTCTCACATGGGTTGAAATTTATAATTCCCTTCGTTTTCAATCAACCCATGTATCAAAGAATCTCTTAGTGTTTTATCAAGTTGTATTTTTTTTTTTTTGATACTGTACGGTAAACATTTAGGCTAGATCATCTTCGCGAGACTCTCCACCCTAGAGCATCCTTTCGGATGAGCTCGACCACCTGGGGAGGTGTCGATGAGCAACCTACTGGGTAGCCGTGTCCCAATTCTGCGAGTTTATCGGCGACACTGTTGACTTCCCTGAAGACGTGATGAATCCGAACCTGCTGGAAACTACCCAAAATAATAGAAATGTCAGATATGATAAGGTCGAGTTCCCATGGTGGCTTCCATATTTGTTTTATTGAATTGATAATTGTAAGGTTATCTCCTTCAATTTCGATTCTGTTGATCTTCAGATCACATGCCCTTATCAATCCTTCCCGTAGCGCACATGCTTCGGCATGGAGGACGGATGTGTTGCCACATTGTCCATAGCCTAAGGAAATGGTTGATGCATGTTGGTTTCTGAGCATGAATCCGTAGGCCGCATCTCCCGATTCACGCTTAGATCCATCGAAATTTAGCTTGATGAATTCATTTTCTGGTTTTACCCAGTGAATATTTCTAGTTTTCCTACTATATTTGATTGTTTTTTGTTTTGTTTGATTCTTCATTTTATTCATGTCTCGCCAGTTCGTAATTTGGTCTTGGACACGTTGTTCAATGTTTTGGGGCTTTTTATTACTAAAAATGTGTTGATTTCTTGTGTACCACACGTTCCACCATGTGACGGCTAGTTGAACAATTGCTTTATCATCCAGTTTATTTCTAAGAAATGTGAATATGTTATGCATATCTTGATTTGAATTAGTTGCTGTTTGAAGCTCCTTTCTAATCTTACTATTAGATAAATTATCCAATAAGAAGGGGCAGGTTAGGAAAATGTGTTTTGCTGACTCATACGGGTGATTACAAAGACCACACTGCATTGGCACTGGGACCCGTTGCTTTTCGAGGTTTTCCTTAGTCGGAAGGCCATTTATAGATAATTTCCATAGGAAGTTTTTGACCTTGGGCATGATGTCGATTTCCCAAATCCAATCATTGGCACTAGCTGTGAGCCCTTTTCTTTTATGGATTAGATCTAGGCCTGATTTTGTAGTATATGATCCCTTGTCCGCGGCTGCCCAATAGAGTCGGTCTTGGATAGTTGATTTTGGCAGTTGGTATGATTTAATTGCGGTCAAGACTTCTTTTGGAAGGAGTTTTCCTAGCTCCATATCCAGTTTCTGGATATTCCATCTGTTGTCAGTGATATAATTACTAACCAATTCATTTTCATCAGTAATACCATTACTCTTAAGGAGATTGAGTAGCGGTTGATCCATTACCCACGGATTTTTCCAAAACTTGATGGTATTTCCATCCCCAACATTCCACCTAAACCCAGATTCAAATTCCGGTCGAAGACTCATTAATCGTTTCCATTGCCAGGAGGTATTTTTTGATGTCTTGTAATTCCAAAGGAAAGAACCCTTGAGATATTTTTCGTTTACTATTCTAACCCAGATGTTGCCTGGCTCGGCCATAATTTTCCATAGTAGTTTCATTTGGAGTGTCTTATTCATATCTTCTGCTTTTCTAATACCCACTCCTCCACATTTTCTTGGTTTATAGATTTTATCCCAGCTAATAAGGGGGTGATAGTTGTGTCCTTTGTTCCAAAAAAAAGATCGGTTTATTTGGTCTAGTTCTTTATGTATATAGGCTGGGAGCATGAAGCTTTGCATTATATAGTTTGGTTTGACATTCAAGTTTGCCTTGATTAGAATTGTTCTTCCTTCTTGGGATAGTGTGGAAGCTTTCCATGCTGTTAACTGTTTTCTAGATTTTGTTATCACATCTTCAAAAACTGCTTTATTTATTCTACCGTTAATGATAGGGCAGCCAAGATATTTATCTAGGTCGTTTGTGGCAGTTATACCAGTTTTTAGTTGGATTTGTCTTTCCATATCTACTCCTACGTTTTTTGTAGTTTGGAAAGATGATTTATGGAAATTAACTTTTTGCCCCGAGATGTGACAATACCCATTTAACAGATCAAGGATTTTAGTACTTGCTAGGATAGATGCTTTAGCAAATATAATTATGTCGTCAGCGAAAGCTAAGAATGGGACAATAGATCCCCCTCTTGTGATTGGGAAACCAATTATTTTGTTATTTTGGTTGCACTCTCTTTGAATGTTCCTTGCTAGGACTTCCGCACCTAGATTGAACAGCATAGGTGACAGTGGGTCTCCTTGGCGGAGCCCCCTTCTAGGGTAAATAAGTTCTGATGGTTTGTCATTAACTAGGATTGAGTACGAGACTGTGGAAATGCATTCTCTTATCCAGTTCACGAATTTCCGTTCGAAACCAAACTTGTCAAGAACTGCTAAGATAAATGGTCATTCCACCCTGTCGTATGCTTTTTCCATGTCCAATTTTAGGGCCATATAGCCCTCCTTTCCTTTTTTGGATTTGAATCCGTGGAAAATCTCATGAGCAATAAGGATATTATCATGGATTGATCTATTTTGTGTAAAAGCACTTTGGAGCGGATGTATTAGTTTGGGTAGTATTGCCTTTAGTCTAGATGCAAGGATTTTGGCAATAATCTTATATGTTGTTGAACATAGACTAATAGGTCTGTAGTGATTGGTCTGCAATGGATTATCCGTTTTTGGTATTAATGTGATGAAGGTGTGGTTAATTTGCTTTAGTAATTTACCTGAGTGGTAGAAACTTTTTATTGCACGGATGATGGTAGGCCCTATAGTGTTCCAATATTTTTGGAAAAAGCCGGCAGACATACCATCTGGGCCTGGGGATTTGTCGCTTCCTATTGCGAAGACAGCTTTCCGAATTTCCTCATTAGAGAAAGCTTTGGTGAGTTCCTTGTTATCACTTTCCGTTATTTCATTAGTGATGACTTCAAGGTGTTCCATTATGGTGGTTTCATCAATTAGATTGGACTTGAAGCGGTCCTTGTAATCCATGGTGAACTCGGCACTGATTTCCTCTTCCGTATGAATTGTAGAGCCGTTTACCCTCTGTATAGATATTATTGTTTTCCTATTTCTTCTTCCCGTTGCTTTCCTATGATGATACTTTGTATTTCTATCACCACATTCTAAGGATTTGGATTTTGCTCTTTGCATCCAGTATTTTTGTTGGAATTCAATGAGACATTTTCTTTTTCGGTTTAGTCTATTTAATCTCTCATTATAATGGCTAGAGAAATTCCGGAAATTTATCTTTTGTAGCTTTTCAATGACTACGTCGGTTTCCCGAATCTGTTTATTTATATTTCCAAATTTCAATTTGCTCCACACTTTCAATTTAGTCTTAAGGAGGTTCAATTTCTTGACTAGGTTGTACATAGGCGTTCCTGGAAATTGTGCTCTCCATGATTGCTTGATGATTTCTTCACAATCATCTCTTTCAGTCCACATAAGTTCAAATCGGAAAGGTTTATTTTTAAATCTTTGTATTGAATTGCTGAGATCTATTGTAGTTAGGCAATGATCTGATGATGTGAACGCGTGATTCCATACATGAATTAGATTGTAGGCATTTAGAACCTCAAATTGAGTCATGGCTCTATCTAGTTTTTCGAATGTATTGTTTTCTCCATCCCTTCTCTTGCGCCATGTAAATTCATTACCTCTGGTCACGAGGTCCACCAGCTTATATTTTTGGATTATATTTTGCAGTCTCTGAAAACGATTCGTTCTTACATACGCTCCTCCTAACTTTTCAGAGTGGTTAAGAATATCGTTGAAGTCTCCCATTACGAGGACTGATTTAGTTTGGGAGTTTATGGATTCTGTAACTTTGGACCAGAATTCGTCTTTATGTCTCTCATTTGGAGGTGCATAAATTAGGAAGATGGTCATGGAGAAGTTTGATTCGAGATTTGTATGATCCAATATAACGAATCTTTTGTCTTTATGACGCAATTCTACTTTTTCGTTGATAAGTAGATTATTTTTCCATAGGAGACACAATCCACCTGCTAGCCCATCCGATGGGATAAAACATATACTATCGAACCCTGCGTTCCGCCAACAAGCCTCATTAGGTTCAATGTTTGTTTTTAGTTCTGCTAGCATAATCATATCGATATGCTCATTTTGGGTTGTGATTTTGATATCTGTCCAAAAATTCTTTTTCCGGATACCTCGACAGTTCCAAAAGGCTAGCTTCATTTAAACCTTCGTATATGGGTTGGATGGTAGGCAGCCATCCTTGTTACCTATCATTATCAGATTCATAGTTTGGGCGGGTTCTCCCTTATGTCGGATTGCTATTTGCTCAATCCTGTTTATGTCAACCAATGAATATTGTGGTTGGTGTTTAGTTGGTTTAGCTTTCCTATATCCTTTGATATAAGTAGCTTTATGGGGTAGCTGATCATAATTTTCTTTTTCCTTAGCTATATTATATTTTCGGTATACATGATACGAGGAAGAGCTTGGTGTATCCACTTGGACTTTTAAGGATATGTTATGCTCTAGGTATAATACTATTTTAGGTTTTTCACTATGGTATTTGCTCCTTAGCTCAGAATTCCAACAGAGCTTTACTTCCCGCACATTATCTCTAGGTATACAATTGAGAAAATGTGGACTATGCTTGTACTGCCACCTATTGCTCTTTAGGTGCGCTGGGGGTTGAACACTACAATTCAACACTGTACACGTAAAGTAAGGTAACGACCATGAGTACCAACACCACATGATCACTATATCATTCTTATTCAGGTAATGAATACCTAAACTTTTTTTGAAGATAAACCAATATGATTTATCCCATACATTAACTACATAAAAGAGAGTTTGGTGACTGCAGTGTTTAAACAAACGTTTCATATTAAACTTATGATCCCGTATTAGATCAATTTGAGATTTATGAGGCGGACAAATCCTCTTTTTTCTGTCCAAGAGATCCCACCGGGATCTCACATTCATGCACCATAGGGAATGATGCAGCCCAAAGTTTGTTAATTTCCGAATGAATCTGCGGAAATGGTCCATGGGTGTTCTGTTGTTTCTTCCTTCGTGTTCAGAGACTTTGTTAAGTTGTTGGACGGTTTCGATTTGTATACACTTGCCCTGCAACCACAATAGATCACAATAGTTCAGGAGATTCAGAATAGAATAAGTTGACCACAAAGGCCAAATTTGTGTCCATATGATTGAAAGAACAACGGTCAAACAAGACCCAATGAGATGGTAAAACCACCTGTATCCAACATTCATAGGTTCTAATAGAACGCCAAGCATCATTGAAATTGAGGGTGTATAGTCTAAGAAGTAACATTCATGGAACTTCCGAAAAGATAAACCGAAGCTTCTCATAATAGAATCAACCTCTAAAAATTTCACAAACCAGTCAAAAAACTGAGTGATAGCTAGTTCATTGTGAAAATGTATCTGATTTTGTTTATTCAAGGGAAAATTCAGCATTACTAAATAGATCCCAAAAAGCAAGCATGTTATTCGAAGCTGGGTACCAAAGTAACCAACATCCAGAACTAGATGCAGCCAAGAACCAAAGTAACAAACAATTTTCAAAGAATAGGTAATGTGAGAGATTGTTGGGTAGCACCTAGTTTGTCCTTTTAGATCTCTAGTCTTCGTTGTTCCAACAAACTCCAAATCGAGGTTAGTGGTTCGGATAGTGATTGAAATCCACCATTCAACGTTAATCGAGCATGGTGGAGCAGATAAGTTACAGGGAAGGCTCGTCTTCAGCGATTCCGGAACCAAAAGCGAAGAATCCAGCACCGGCACCCAGGTTGGCCACAGACTGCGTTGCCAAGGCTGTTTACAGACAATCAGCATCTGAGTAGCCATAGAACAGAGCGGTGAAAAGAGAGACTCGCTTGGATTAAGGATAGCAAGGATGCTCGCTACAAAATCCACTGAGCCGACTTTGATCGGAGAGAGCGCTGTTCCATTCTCCAACCCTAACTTGTGTTTTTCGCTCTCAATCTTCATCTGGGCGGCCATAGACCTTGACAGAGAAAACCAAGGGGACATCAGAGTTTTCCTTTGCCTTCTTCGTCTTCGCCGGCGCCGCTGCGTGAAATGGGCTTCAAATGATTTCTTCATTCTTCTCCATCTGGGCAAGAACAGATGTTGAGGCTCCCGACTGGAGCAGCAAAGCTGAAGAGGGATAGGAAATCGCTCTTCATGAAGGGGGGGTTTTGGGAGTATGAGGATGCTAACTCCAAATTGAAGGAAGAAATAGATCGAAGCGGATCTATTATGCCAGAAGCTTTTCATTTCGAGATCTGGTTGTTCAAGGCCAGAATGAATCGAGAAGAATTGGGGGCTAGGGTTTTCGGGGAAGAGGGTTTTCTTGGTTTGGTTTATCAAGTTGTATTTTATACCACATGGACCTTCTTGCAGTAAGTTTATGTAAGAAAATAATTATTATTTGTTCAAATTCAAGTATAGTTTCTAAATTTTTCTAAGAGTGTGATACTTATTATATAAATAAATTGTTGTTATTGTCAGAAAAAATACCATTATTTTTCATCAACAAAAACATACGAGGGTGACCTATAAATATATGTTTTAAAAAATACATTAAACTATGACTTATAAAATGGACAAAAATTCAATATTTAGGCCTTTTTAAATTATACATTTATTGCTTTAAAAGGTTAAAAATAAGGATAGTTAAATTTATAGGTAATAAATTAAATGAGTTAAGAAAATTATTCTTCAAAATTATTTTATTAACTAATTTTATATAAAATTTTGGTGAATATTTAACAAGTGGTAATTTAAAATAAAACTATAAAAATTAGAGTTGTTTAATATTTTTAAAATTTTGTATCAATGTCTAAAAGAAAAAAAATTTGGTATGCTAATTGGAAAACTAACCCCTAATTTTAAAGTTTTGAAAAAGACTACCTTCTTCCTTTTCTCCTTCCCTTAACCCAAATCAAAAGAACACAAGTCGATTTTTTTACTTGTTGACAATCATTTTTACACAGTTGACTGTACATTTTACACTTGTTGACAATCTGTTTAACCTTTGTTGGCGGTCAATTTTATTTTTGTGAAAAATATATTTCTTGATCCCCATTTTTACACTTGTTGACAATCATTTTACACTATTGACATTCCATTTTACACCTGTGACAGTTCGAAAAAATTTATGAAAATATATATTTGTTGGCAATCTATTTTACCCTTATTGACAATAATTTTTTTTACTTATGTTGACAATCCATTTTACATTTGTATTCTCAACAATTGAACTGTCAACAAACACTTGTCGATAGCTTGGGGAAAAAATTCGAATTAAAATTTTTAATTAAGTGATTAGAAATCAAAGCCTAAAATTTGGAGGCTAATTTTTCAATTTTATAATTCATATAGGTTACTTAATAAGTCACCCAGTACTAAAACAACCAATAAGATGGAGCATAAATATAAGGATTTGTGTGCCATCAAGTTTGGTCTATTCCCATTGATAACTACTCATTCACTCAGTGCCATCCTGCTTGATTTCTCTGTGTCCTTTAGCTTTGTTTTTTCTTATATGATACCCTTCTAGTTTGATTTTTTTTTAAAATTCTCCTTTGGTACCCTGTTTTCATTTAATAGAGTGTAAAATTTAAAATCTATTCATTCAATATTTGGACTAAAATTTTAAGTTAATTAATTTAATAGAGTGTAAAAAATCAGCCTTTATTTTTGAAATAAAAAAAATATTAAATATATTTTTTATGAATATATTTAAAAATCTTATCATAAAAGTAGTTTTTTTTTTTAAAAAAAAAAACAAGGTCATTTTGGTTTTTGTTTGAAAAATAAAGCTCAGATGTAACAATCGTGTTTTGGGAGACTCAAGAGGAGTCACCACAGTCGCTCCGTGACCAGTTGCTTACTTGTGGGGGCGGTCCGTTGTCGTGCCGCCGCGGGTGCGGGTAAACAGTAAATCACAATCTTTTATTTTTTGTAACCGTCGTTATTGATTTTCTCTTGGGAAAATCGGATCCTGTAAGACCCGAGGTCTTAGGGACGTACGCTGTCCCCATGCCAACCTTGCTCGCGCAGAAAACTTCCCAGGAGGTCACCCATCCTGAAATTTCTCTCGCACGAGCATGCTTAACTCCAGAGTTATTTGTCCTCACTCTACCACTGGAAAAGAAGAATTCTTGTTGACATGGGTAGCAACCCATCCTTATAAGTCAATCACAAATCCCCATTCAAATTATGCGGGATGACAATTTTACGGGGTGTTACAATCTCTCCCACTTAAACTCCTGACGTCCACTTCAGCTCGAAGGACCGTCCACCAAGCCGAGTGACCGCCTACTAGGGCGATCACACTCGTAACTCAGGGTTAGCTCTAATACCACTTTTGTAACACCCCCTCTTAAATTAAGGATGTCACATCCAGTAGTTTGAGGAATTCAAAACTCCCAAAATTACCCAAGGCTAGTAGCAAATTATTTGCGTAAAAATAGAACATAATTAAATAATCAGCGGAAGACTTGTTGAAGATAAAAGATCAATTTCATAAACTCGTAACAACAATGTCAAATTGTAATAAAAACTTTATTATAACAAAGTAAAACAACTAAATGAAAAGATCGAGTTGAAATCCTGATTATTTAATTATGTAGTCTTTATCTAAACCTAGGAGTAGTTTGTCGTTCCTTTCTCTTCTCATGTATCTTCTCACTCCCTTCCTCTTCTTCCATTTCTTCTCATACCTTTGTTCTCCTCCTCCCCCATCTTCCAGCAAGCAACTTGTGCGTTATTCATCTACATATGGGTGACATCTCTAGTGAGTTGAGGCGTGTCTCGCGAGTCTTGCGTCGTGGTAATCATACCTTCTTCTTCCTCTTCTTTCTCCTTTCCACCTTGTCTCATTCGAGACTATCTTTGACTGGGTTCTTCCTGTGATGTTTTGGCGTTGGTTGTAGACCAAGAAGGCCTATATTGGTCTCCTTAGGTTTGGTAGCAAGGAATGGAATGAAAAACTGTCGGCGAAGGAACGAAAGATCGAGGTTCTGGAGTTCTCCCGCGATCGTGCCATCACCTTGCCGCGGTTGCACCCTTCTTCTCCGGCGGTCGCGTCTTATCTCCAGTGAGTACCAACCTTTGGTACGTCGATTCTTTCCTTTTGTCTTAGTCGGTTCTAGAGTAGTATCATGCTAAGTTGAAACCTAGCATAATTAGTGGGAATGTCAATTAGTGGTTTGTGAGTTTCATTCGTGTTTGAACGCCTTAGGTGGTTTGAGGAAGCATTGTGAGATTGTAGAGTGTTGTTGTGTTATTATCTGATCTTGTGAGGATCTTTGAGATTAGAAGTAGGAACCTTCTAGCAAGTTGTTTATATGATCTTGTAGAGATCATTGAGACTAGAAGTAGTAACCTTCTAACATGTTGTTATATGATCTTGTGAAGATCATTGAGACTAGAAGTTGGGAACTTCTAGCATGCTGGATAGTTGTTGATATGTGTGCCTTGTTTGATCAGGCGTAGATTATTTTCTTGCGGGAAGTTGAGCGTGGTTTACAGCTGGGATTACCTTGAGACAAGTAAGTCCCTTGAGCTTACTTAGCTGACTTCTGTGTGTTAGCTTAACTATAATAGTGGTGGGTGTTGTATGTTAATATGATAACATGCTAGGATGACATTTATTATTGTTTGGCCCAATTAGTAACGGGTGGTGACAACTTGTCCAGTTCTACAGGAGACTAAGAGGTTCTCAGCGACTATTCCAAACAGGTAGACGGTGAGATGCATCGGATCCAGTCCTGTTGGTACAAGGTGGTAGAGGCGAGGTTCGGGAGATCCTCGTGTCATAAAAGAAATTGAATTAGTAAAGTGAATCACTTAATGAAAGATAATAGCCGCTTTGATTGAGAGCATGCTATATGTTTAGTATTTACCTTATGTGTATTTGTGTTGTTACCGTTAGTCTGATATATAGAATGTTAGCTAACGGTTTTATCCGTTGTTGTAGATGTCTTGCAAGATAGAGATGTTGTCGAGTGATCCAGTCGGGGTAGTCAATCGGGGGGTCCCGTACATTATAGGATGGGATATGGGTTTTGATATTCTTATTGCATTGACATTGTAGTGAGAGTACTCGGATGAAAGTCTTATCTTTGTTTCGGTATTACGACATTTACTATTTTATCAATTTTGGTTTGACATTTATTTGTGTCTTGTTGGAAGTGAACTTGTTGGAAGTGAACTTGTTGGAAGTGAACTTGTTGTCAGGTTAGGATTAGGATCCACTATGAGGTTCCAACCCGTAGCATCCCGAATTCCTAGAATTTGAAGGGTTACATTTGATTATATTTTTGTTACAGTTGCTTAAATATTAAAAAAAAAATTTGTTTAACAATTTTTTTAAATACACTTTTATAACATATTTTTTTAAAAAAATAAGTCATAATTTATCTTGTATTTTAAAAAAAAATTATTTAACCCATTCTTCTCGTTTTTTACAATGCAAATTAAGTGATCAGTTTTAGAAAATTGGTTTAAAATTTAATTGAGTTTATAAATTTTAAAATAAAGCTTCGATGACATTTTTTACAGTTGCTTAAATATGAATTTACCTTAACTAGTATAATACCCGCACCTTGTGTGGGTTTTGAAAAAAATGAGAAAGAATATTGTGAAATAGGTTTTTGTACGTGCTTTTGTTTTGTATACTTCTCTAATCTAATCGACTTACCAACATTACTTTATTAAGGATAAATTTACTAAATGAGATTATACTATGGACATAGTTAATAGAATAATAATATTATTATTATATATATATATATATATATATATATATATATATATAAAACAATATTTTTGTTTTTTTCCGATTATGTAATGAGTTTATGTAACACCCCAAGTTCTCGGAACTCGGGGAGCTACTGGTTAGGACCTCACAATGGGTCCCGACCTTGGTTTAACAACAACTTTACTAAGATCTTACAACAAGGCACAAATGTATTTTCAACAATTTCAAGACATAAAGTTTTATTGTATGAATGTACACATGTGACAGCCTTACAAAACATCTATATATTTTGTATCAACAAGCCGAAAGGAAGACTCCCCGTCCCCATCTAATGAGTACGTGGACCCGGCTGACCATCCGTCCCGGATCTCTCTCTGCAACTGTCTATCTCTACAAATCTACAACACGGATAAACCGTTAGCTAACTATCCAAATATAAGCATAAATAATAGTAGCACAAACACACTCAAGATAATATAGACAAACATCATGCTGGCACACAACCGGTTATTATCTGTAACTTAAGTGATTCACCTTATTCCATTTTACAGTTGTGGCACGAGAACTCTTAACAGTTCTCGCCTCCGTTCCTTATCCAACTGGGTGTAGGTCTAGCTCACCTCCGCCGGTAGCATCACTACAAACCGAGTGTGGACTAGTCCCTAAAGAAACCCCCAACGCCCTCAGGCTAACTGAGCAGAATGCCACCGCCCGTTACTCTTAGGTCAAAGTATAGGTCGGTAGGTAATTACTACTAAAATACAACTATAAACATCTCATTCACACACCACTAATATTATCCACACTCATATTTAGAAGTCAGTTAAGTAAGCCCAAAGGACTTACCTGAATTCAAACATAATCCAGTTATCTCGACTCGGTCTGTAACCGCAGGAACTCAACCGCCTGTTAAAAAAGGCAAGTGGATCAATAATGTATCCCACTTAATTAGAAGTCTCTGACTTCTAAGATATTAAACTCTATCATCACATAAATTACCAAAATACCCTTATACGGATAAATGACTATTTTACCCCTACTCCTGAAACTTTATAAAATTCCATAACAAAGTTCCAAACTATTCTTTGGAACTCAAAACCACACTCAAACTCTCCAAGGAAAGTTTGCTAAAGATTTAGAAGAGTTAACCACATTCTTGACTTTCATAAAAAGTCGTCAAGGTCCGACTTTGGCTTAAGATATGAGAACCGAATAAAAATATAAAAAGTCTAACAAAAATCTCTAAGACTTTTATGCTATGCACTCTATCCATAGTAGTCAGAATTTCCCAAAAATACATAATAACCACTTCTACACAAATTCTCAAAGTCAGTTCCTAAACCAGAAATTCAGACTTAGCCAAAAACTGAGTATTTCTTAACTGCTCAGCCAGTCCACTTTGGACCTTCATAGATCTAAATCCAACCGTTGGATTAACCCCAACTTTTGATACACCACACTATGCATGACACTCTATAACATATTAAAAACTGAACGGTGGATTATGTTTGTAAGGTATCCAAAATTAAGCTCAAACATGACTGCACAACCCAGATAATTCTAGCACTCAACAATTTCAGCAACATCCAGAAAACTGTTTAAGGTCTCAACTTAAAAAATTCATAACTCCTAAACCACTTGCTGGATTCATCCCAAATTTTAATATGTTCCACCACAATGTGCCAACTATATCATATCCAAAATTCAAGTCAAACAGAGATCAAACTCTTATTCAAAACTATCTCTCAAAAAAGCATCACATGCTGTTTTTCCCAACACTCAGCACAGTTATAAAAACTGTGTGAGGAGTCAACTTTGAGACACCATAACTCTCAAACCGTAGCATGGATTCCTCTAAAATTCTAGTATGATCTACTATAATATATCAACTATAACTTGTCAGAAATTCAAGTCTAACAGAAGTCAATAACCCCTCCAAATTTATTCCACAAAACTGCATCTCAAGCAAATTTCCTCGAACTCAGCACACTAAAAGAAAACTGCATGAATAGCCAACTTGAGAAAATCATATCTCCTAAACTATAACTCAGAATACGCTCAAATTTCAATATGATCTACTATACAATACCGACTATGCCATATCCGAAAATCAGCCAAAAAGAAGGAGTCTAACGTACCCAAACTTGGACTCGAAAGTCACTGCTTGACATTTCGTAAAAACTCGAAATTACAGAACCATTCTCGTTACTGCTGTGAGTCTGTACAAGCGCTGGAAGTAAGCATCAGACCTAGAATACACCAAGGAAGACAAGAAGGAGGAGGGGTATCTTACTCAGTTGCACACTCGACCAAAAGCAAAAAGGATGGGTCGACTGTAGCGCGCTGAAGTCGACAGAGAGGAGGTCGAGCCACTGGTGCTACGTCTCTGTGTAGCAGGCGCCGGTCTGGACGTGTAGAAGGACCTGTTGTGGCTGCTGTTTGCTTGCGAGATCTACTGCTTGCTTGCGAGATCTGTGCCGGTCTGGGGCTGTTGTTTGCTTGCGAGATCTGTGCCGGTCTGGGGCTGCTGGCTCGCCGACAAAGAGACACCAGGGCTCCGCCGCTGGTCTGTGTGAGAATGCGGCAGAGAGTTCTAGGGTTCCTGCTGTTGTGAGGTTACGCAGGAACGAGGAGATCTGTCCACCATCCGAGCGTGAACTTGGACGTCCAGGCTGAGTTTGCTGCGTAATTCTAGGGATTGTTAAGCAGGGAATCTGTAACTTCCTTCTGCGTACAGACGTGTGTAGAGGCTGAGCATCACTGATGGGCTGCCGAGGAGTGGGCTGAAGCGATGGATACGCAAGGCTGGAGTCTTTCTTGGGTTGGCTGGGTATAAACGATGAAGTACTGGGCTAGTATGGTCCGGCTGAAGCAAGGAGGAGGTGAGTGGGCTGAAATAAAAGAGGAAAAGGTGGGCTAACAATTTATTTCAAGATCTTGTCAAAAGTTAGTCTTGGCTTTGTCCTAAGCTTGTCGGTGTCGTCAATAATGTTGTCATGGTCTCGTCATGGCCTTGTCAAAACTTGTCGGATGGTATCGTCATGATCTTGTCAAAAGACATGAACTAAGGGTTGCAAGAATTAGGGTTTGGTGGAATATTTCTATCATTTTATGTGAAAAATGGATTCACATAAAATGATAGAATGGTGATGATTTATGGAACTAGATCTCATAAAATAATTATAAAAAAAACAATGGTTCAAAAACCGATTATACTCGGAATTAACGGAATAAAATTTTCCGGATATTACAGTTTAGGGATTTTTTCTTGGTCAATGGGTAACAATTTAATTTTACAATTTTTTTTTGTATTTAACAACTCTTTTGTTTTTTTTTTGGATTATAATGCTTATTGGTGTATTAAAATTTTTATTTTAATTAATTATTTTTCGACTATAAATCTATTAGTTAATTAGTTAATTTTATTTTTAATTATTAAAATTACAAAAGATTTATGTGATCTACAAGATAAGAAACTTAACATAATTAAACAAAAATTTAATTAATATAACACGGTCTATATCTACAAGCTAAAAAAATTTTAAAAAAATTTAATTTAATTCAAAATTAACTTCAAAATCCGATAACTATTATCTAAAAATAACTTATTTGCTGATGGGTGGAAGAAAATCAATAAATAAATAAAATTAATATAAAAAAAAGGTGTACACGTCAATTTTTTTTTTAATAACTTGAAAATAGATCAGATACACGGGGTTACGGTTAAAAATCAAATCAAGGGATGAAACAATAGAAAAACGATTGTTAATTATACAATTTCAAAAAAAAATTGTGGGAGCTCCATTTTGAAATACTACTCTCACAACGCACCACGTAAACTGTCATGTATACTGCTCTAGTAGTAGATATAGACTCGCCCATGACGTAAAATTTTTAGTTCCAAAAAAATAAACTTTTTTCGACAAATTTGTAAAACATAAAAAGTTCTAAGGGAACCATGAAAAAAATCACATGGAACGTTCAGGAAAAAAATTCGTTCGAATAAAAATCCTAACACAAAATATAACTAAAATGGAAATGAAATCGAAACCAATTTATTAAATATCCATAATAAAAAGATATAACAACAATGGAAATCAATTTACCGTCAAAGTGGAAATCAATTTTGTTGATTAAATGAAAGTTTTTTATTTAAAAAACTATCAAAAAAATCCAATGGAATCATGTAAAAATTTATTATATATTTATAGGTATTTTTCAAAAAAAAAAATAACGTAAATTTTGATGGATTTTATCAAAAAACAATTGTTCGCTTAAAATCTGATGGAACATTTCGAAAATAAAATTCAATTCAAAATCAATTTAATTAAAACTCGCACATAACGTAAAGTTATAGTTTCAAAAAAATAAATTTTGTTCGACAAATTTGTAAAACATAAAAGTTCTAAGCGAACCATGGAAAAATCTGATGGAACGTTCGAAAAAAAATCTGTCGAATAAAAATCCTAACCGAAAATATAATTAAAAGGGAAATCAAAATCGCAATATCTTTTAATATATTTTTATAAATATTTATTTATTAAAAAATGATTTGGTTGTTAAGTTGATTTGATTGTTAAAGCTAATTCGATTAATTTTTTTATTATTATTAAAAAATTGATTTGGTTTCAATAAAATTATTATTTTAATAATAAAAGATTTTATGGTTTAAAAAATAGTGTAAAAAAATAAAAATTTATTGGCTTTAATTGTGGGAGCTCAATTTCAAAAATCCTGCGTCCACAACGCGCCACGTCAACAACTCGTGCTCTGTTTTAGTAAGTATAATAGATTTTCTATTCTCAACAGGAGTTTATCAAACCTAGAGGGTATAAAACAAAAAAATCAAACCCGAAAAATACTAAACGAAAATAGTCAAGCTTGATGGTCTAAAAATAGATGAAAAAAAATTACAACCTCAAACACACCAAATAAAAAGAAAAAAAAAATTCATATTATGTATGTACCAAACAAAAAATTCCTAAATCTAAATAATGATATTCATAAAAAACTAGCAAATAATCTATAAAGAACGTAACTTAAATTCAATTAGGATGGACATAACTTTAATTCGTTACTACTATATGTTAAAATAAGAAGAGATGAAACAATTTGGTTTACTAGGCTTATTCTAATTTTGTGTTTAGTAATGTACCAATTGAGAGAAGAGTGTGTAGAGTTTGAAAATAAATACAAAAGGTTGGGGTATATTTACTTAATTAAAACATTAAAAAGTCTAGTTACTACTCTAGTTTTTCAAAAAAGCCTAGTTACTAAAATTGCCCAAATAAAAATAGCCAAGTTGGTAGTTCTTAAAGTGAAGGCAGCTTTTGAGTTGTCGATCTTCGTCATGGCTTGCCTCACCCTCTAACCTTTTTGGTATCCACATTTTTTTATTCTTACTATGTTGCAGTAGAATAAGTATATAACTTTTTGGTATCAAAATAAATCATAGAATACATCATGCCTGTTTTTTTGTAAATTATCCCATTCATGTGGACTTTACGTTAAAGCTTGTGTTTACAAGTATTCAATACTCCTAAACAACATTAAAAGATTATGATAATGATTGAGACAAAAAGGTGGAGCGCCTAACCATGTTATAAAATAGGAAATCTGATTTTCAATTACAAAAATAACAACTTTTTTTTCAAAAAAAATCACAGCTTTTTTCAAAAACTTGTTTTTTTTGGATTTCTTTTTATGAATTTTATTACTTTTTTAATTGTGAGTTTTTGTAAATTAAATTGTCTTCTCGTCAACCATGTTGTCATAAAGGCCATCAAATTTACATTAATTATATTGTCATATATTATCGACATCACTCAGACTAATGTCTTTTGGCAAAATTGGCAAACTAGTCTTTTAAGCAAATCAATTGAGAAAGAAGACTCATACTATTTAGGATTGGTATTTTGACCCCTATAAAATAAAATAGAGGAAATAAAGTACAAAATAGGGCAAAGTTTGACAACCCATCGGATGTGACATGTTGTACTATCTCACATGTCACATCAATCAGAAAAAGGAATTTTCAACATTCTTACTTTATCACCTATTACCCAAAAATCCGCTTACCCAAAAATCCGCTTACCCAAATAATGTCACAATCATACCCAAAAATAAATTTGTCAAAGTACATAAATATACTCGAAAACAACATACCCAAAAAATCAAATATCAAAATAAAATCATATCCATAAATTGGATAATATTTTATATTTATACCCAATTTAAATATCACTTAATACAAAAACCATACCCAATTTAAATTTGTCATACCCAAAATTTTCAAAACTCGATATTATACACAAACATCAATATCAAATGACATTTGATCATTACCCAAAAAATCGCTTGAATTTGATCATTATAACACAGTTTGGGTAACCATAAAACATACCCACGATATCACTTTAAAAATATACTTAATAATAAGAAATATACTACAAAGCCAATACACATATAAAAACATACCCAAAAATCCGTTTACCCAAATAATGTCATAATCATACCCAAAAATAAATTTGTCAAGAAATATATTGCCTCTATTTTCACAATCATACCCAAAACCATACCCAAGAAATATACTACAAAACCAATCCATGTAAAAAAGATACTTAAATCAAAAGTAAACATCTAATCACCATCATTTCAATTAGAGAAATTATTACCCCTATTTTTTAGTTTCCATACCTATTTTTTCTTCCTTTTGTATAGAGACCTAGTTTGCAAAAGAGAATTTCAAGGGGTCCTATTTCCCTAATTAATTCATGTCTTTTTCATCCTCATTTGACTTCATTTCATTACTTTTTTGGGCATAATAACATGTTTATCGCTTTATTTTCTTCATATTTGTGTTTTGGAGATCTATCAGTCGGTTTTTGTAATTGCAAGTATTTAAGTGTTTGTGGAGCTTAATGAGAGCTATTTGTGACGGAATGACCTCATACACACTAAAGGTCAAACAAGTCAAAGTCAAGACGGATATGACCAAGATTCGAGAGTGAACACGACAAATACATCGGGAAATGTGCAGCCCAATCGACGGGCATCACCATGGCCGATCGGTCACCTCTCGTTCAATCTTGCATGTGCCCCACACATACCAACCAATCGAAGAGCAAAACGTCAACACCAACATTCTGGAATGGACCGATAGTTCAGGCACATGGTGGCCGATCGACGGACTTATCTCAACGTCTTATCTTTCTTTTTTTCCCCTTTTTTTTGGGTTGTCTTTCAACCCTTCAATTGGACTTTTTTTTTTATTTGTTGTTATGCATTATGGGAGATATGACAAATTCTCGGCCTATAAGTAAGGCATTTCGCCCTAGGTTTATTCATCTTCTTTTCTACAAAACTTTGAGTTCTTGCAAGTGCAAGTGTAACACCGGTTGATCGACCAATACTTTTTCCGCCAACTAATAAAGTCTACAAGTATTATTCATGTATGTTTGATTAATTCTCATCTTTTCTAGGGTCTAGAGAGTCAGACTACATTGATCTTTGATATTCAATTGATTCTATGGATGTTGAATGTATGTCTATAATAATTATGGTAGTATTTAGATTGTTCCTTGCAAAATACGAGAGATGAGTTTGAAATCTTCCTTTGTTATATGTTCTTCAAGGTGTTTATGGAAAAATGTAAGAGTTGACTCACTCATGTCTCCATCCTAAGTTCGATGTGAGGAAAAATTGCCTTCTTGAGTACGTGACAATCAAGGGGGTGACATTCGTAGATGTATGTCAAGCAACATTTTAACCATGTGACAATCAGACGAAGTTGTTTCCTGCATAACTTGAGGTAGCCGATAAAAAAAGCCTGGTGGCCGATTGACATCTCATTATATTGCATTTCTTTCTTTTGCTCAGTTTTTGCTTCTGCTTTCATAATTAATTATTTTAATAAACAATTTTTGTCTTTGGTCAATAGACCATGCCTTGGCCAATCGGCATGTGTCTATTCTTCTTCTTTGTTTTGTTTTGATTTTGTATACATTTATTTTATTTGTTTCTTAAGTAATTTGTCAAATCAAAATAACACCTTCCAATTTTTCAAAAAAAAAAATAAAATAACACCTTCCTTATTTTCAATCCCACTCCCTATTATACAACAGTAGGTCTTGTAAATTATTTGCAAGATTTGAGGCTCACGTTTCAACTCTCATCAACTATATAGTCATCCATTGTACTTACACATGAGTCGTAAACCTATACTTAAACCGTGTAAATCCAAACCGGCAAACTAGCGGTTTGTCGGTTTAGCAACGTTTTTTTTAGAAAAAATAAATTAGCAAACGGGACAAAGGGACCGCCGATGTGGTCTGCAATCCGGTTGTTAACCGCCGGTTTGGCCATTTAAAAAACTAAATAAATAAATAAATAAATAAACAAACCAGTGGTTAAACCGCTAGTTTTGTTAGGTAGTTTAACGGGTCAGTTTAGGTTGCTCGAAAAGAGAAACCTAAATCTAAACCGCAAACCGGCGTTTTAGTCACACTGGCAAACCTAAACCGGCGGTTTGAGCCGATTTGAAAACCGCCGGTTTGACAATTTACCCCAAACCGGACTCATGTCTAATTATACTATCAACAATTGTACTGTCAAAAATTATGTTGTCACTCATTGTATTGTAATCAGTTGTGTCGTCGTCAATTGTATTGTAATCAGTTGTGTCGTTGTCAATTATAATGTCATCATTTGTGTTGTCACCAAAACATTGTCAACAATCGGAATGTCATTAACCGTATTTTCATCAATTGTATTGTCATTAACGATGTTGTCAAATCAATTGTCTCGTGATCAATTGTGTGATCATCAAACGTATTGTCATCAGTTAGACGGTCATCAACTATATTGTGATCGATGATAATCACTAATTATAGTGTTGTCAATGGTATTGGACGTCTTGTTACTTGATGGTGCCTAATTTTAGGTCGATGTTACATGAATTGTACCTTCTTGTAAATTGGCAATGATCTGCCGTACCATCTATCCATGAAAATGAATACTCATTCTTATTCATCAGCACGTTCGGAAAAAAATTTCAAATAGAATAATTGTTTTTGACGACTCAAACACCGTATCAAGAAACTGATACAAAGACTATGTATAATTTAAAAGTATTTAGAAATAACCGTGTTTCATTATTGTAGAAACTTCTTGAGCAAACAAAGTAGCAATTCATAATTATAAACCATCAAGTAAAGGTGTTAAACTTACTAAAGCTAAATAAACCGGGTTTGAATTATTAACGTCAAATTTAATCGCAATCCGACAGCGCTCAGTGGGCGCCGCCGCCATCAGTCGGCCCCCAAATCTTTTTTTACAAAAAAAATAATAATTTTTTTTTTAAAAGTTGGGCGCCGGCGCCCAGATAAAAAAATTTATTCGGAAAAACTGATTCATTACTTCAAGGGTTGCAAAAAAAAAAAAAAAATTTAGGCGCCGGCGCCCAGTGTTATAAAAAGAAATGGCGCTAGTGCCAGTCGCCGGCGTCTAAGTTGACCGCCGACGCTTTGCGATTGATTTTTGTCCATGTAAATTTAAGTTTCGTGTATATAACACGCCCCTAAACTTATGATAAATTTGTTGTTAAAAATGAAGAAAATGTAGACAAGTGTACAACTAAGATCAAACAACTTCAAGAAAAGGGTATTAAGGAAAGGTTGGACATTTGGTATATATAGGACCACATGATGAAATTGGACTACCTATTTGCCTTTACACAAATAAAATAAAATCTCATTTGCTGCCCTTCTTTATCATCTCTAAAAACTATCTCTACACTAATTCACACATTTTCATGAATTTCATCATCGAAAATGACTTCTAGCTTTCAATTAAAGCCAATATATTCTTGTACATATATGACCCAAGATAGTCTAAATCAAATTAAATTTTGAAATTTTTAAATGTTTTTTTATTACTTTTGCTTTGGTTTTTATATATATTTTAAAAATATTTAGATGACACCGTTAATGATGTTACAAAGAAATTTGTAAATTCCCCAAGAGCAAATATCAAATGTTCAATTTACCTGTTATATTGTTACTTATACAATTTTTAATTTATTTGTTACCGAAAAACTCGTATAACGCTTGCGTCCACGTCCAATTTTGTTTTTTTAAGTGTATGCTGATCTTATGTATATCTATGAAAAGAGAGCAAAAACCTACGTTACACAAAAACTTGTTTCAAATATGTTTTTATTAGCTAGAATGTAAATGATCATGAAATAATTAATTGCAAACTATTTTGTGACAAATTTGTTTACAAGTGACCATAGGAGAATGATATTGAGTTGCTAGTAAATCATATGGAACATTAACTGGAAAAAAAAAAACCCTAAACATTTTGTCTAATAACTACAAAAATAAAATTATTTTATAGATATCGATATAATATCTTTTTTTTTCATTCAAAAAAAGAGGTGGAAAAGCTAAGTTGAATAGTACAATAATATATATAAAGACACATCACCCCACCCTGTTAGTGCCTCCAACCCAATGAACACCAACAAGCGCCTGAGGTCCTCCCCGGCGGAGAATGCCCACGTCTATCACCACCAGGAGACGTTGGAGGAGGAGGAACTGATCCCTGGACTCCCTAACGACGTGGCCCACCTCTGCCTCTCCCGCCTTCCGCCATCCCTCGTATTCTCCGTCTGCTCCTCGTGGCGGCGCCTCCTCTACTCCCCACTCTTCCCCCCTTTCCTCTCACTCTACGCCATCCTAACCACCACCACCTCCGATATCGACTTCATGAGCTACGACCCCATCGCCGGCAGCTGGCACCCTATCCCTCCGCCACCTATACCACCCATGCGGCTCCTCCTCCGTCATCCATCCTTTCTCTCCCGCACCCTCTCTATCCAATCGGTTTCCGTCTCCGACCGCCTCCTCCTTCTTGCCGCCACCTCCGACGACCTCCTCCCCGCCCTCCCTCTCCCTCTCGTCTTCTCCCCACTTACCACCTCATGGTCCCATGGTCCACGTCTCCCGGCTCCCCGCCGATGGTGCGCCACCGGTACGCTTTCGGGAGAAGTCTTCGTCGCCAGCGGAATCGGATCCCATTTCTCCGACGAAATCGCGCGCTCCTTCCACCACTGGAGACCCGGCGCCGCAGATGGATGGCACCCTCTCCGACGGATGAAGGACGGGAAATTCAGCCGGGAAGCGATAGACGCTGTCGGCTGCCGAGGGAAGCTCTATATGGTCAACGTAAAAGGCAGCGCTGCTAAGCAAGGAATAATCTACGATGCCGATAAAGGCGAGTGGGAGGAGATGCCGGAGAAGATGGTGGGTGGCTGGAGGGGACCAGCGGCGGCTATGGAGGAGGAGGAGATCTACATGGTGGATGAAGCCAAGGGTGCTCTCAGCCGTTGGGATTTTGTCGCCGGCAATTGGGTGGTTATAGTTGAGTTGCCGGAGCTCCGTGGCGCCCAGCAGATTTCCGCCGCCGGAGGGAAAGTTTGTGCGGTTGTTAAAGGCGCGGGTGGGGTTGTTGTGGTGGATGTCAAGGCAACCCCATCGAGGCTTTGGGTGGTGGAGACGCCGCTGGGGTCCGAGGCCATTGCCGTTCACGTTTTGCCCAGGATGTGCTGCCCCCCACAATAGACACCGTCTTCCTCCTTTTCTAACATTTTTTTTTTACTAATTTTGAACTTAAGTGAAGAAAATTGGCACAGAATTTTGTTTCTTGTTTTCCTTACAGGAAGACCAAAAAAAAATTATTTATTTAATTTTATTTAAACTCGTATGATTGTCAATCTGTGAGATAATTATTTACATAATACTTTATAATATTTGTGTAACACATTTGGACTTTATAATATTTGTGTAACACATTTGGAGATGATTTATATAATGCGTATTAGTTAGTCTCATTCGTTATCATTATGGTCAATTTTGAGTATGGATGTTAAATCGAGACAATCTATTTAGACTTGGCTAAGTTTGGATCTAAAAAGTTGGGCTGGAACTCTTTTGTTTTCTGAACGAGTTAAATATAAATATATTTCAAAACTCATATAAAATTTATGTTTAGCTTCAACTTGGTTCGTTTAAGTGGAGATAATAACCGAAGATTTGTGATTAGAATTAGAAAGAATGGAATTGTTATGTATGTATGGCTAACGTGAATTAGTGGTGGGGGCAACCGTCCAATTAATATGGGGGTTTGGGTGACTTTATGCATTTAAGATTGTTGTAAGTTACAGTTGAAGATTAGTCCTACCAAAACAACAATCATCTAAACATAGACCAGGCTATCTTGGATGACTTTTTCATTTAACACCAGGAACATGAGGTTCTATAAGTGATCGTTAAATCATCTAAATGACATTTGGTTTATTAGTGTTTTTTGTCCGATGACATTTATAGAGTAAGATATTAATTATTTTATACTTTACTTTTTAGCGATTCGTTTACTTTTGGAGGGTTGAAAGTTGAAACCCATCTGAATTGCCAGATTCCTTGAGGTTTTGTCAGGTATTAATTGGAAACAACATTCAAAGAGTATCTTATGGTCCATATCTTACCCTATAGTATGTACTGTATTATGTATATAATAAGTCAAAATTGAATGTTATTTTTAATTTTTTAAAAAATGAAGTATGTTAAATTTTGTTTTGATCGAAAGTCAGGTATATCGTTGTTATAAAAATATCTATTCAAAATTTGTAATTAAAAAAAAGTATTTTAAAATTAATAAATTATAGCAAGCATCGATACTTAACTGCTTATCTTTATCACTTTAACTACTTATCTTTATCACTTTAACTCGTATATTATTTGTATCTTGGGTATAAAGACTCAAAATTTTTTAAAAAATGTTGTTATAGTATTCAGTTATAAATTGATTTCATAGAATTAAAACAGGAAAATAAAATGTTATTTTATCAAAATTTTTAAAAAAAATTTCAATTTTCTTAGCTTTATATGCAACACATACATAAAAAAAAATAATGTGAGAATGTTAAATTTTATTTTGATCGAAAGTCAGGTATATGGTTGTTAAAAGAAATCTATTCAAAATTTGTAATTAAAAAAAAAAGTATTTTTAAAATAATAAATTATAGCAATCATCGATACTTAACGACTTATCTTTATCACTTAAACTCAAATATTATTTATATCATGGCCATGAACTCTCGGACGGAATGGAAAGGCTCCACGTGTCTCAAGCCCACCTCAAAGTTGAGGCCTAAATCAAAGTTGAGGCCTAAATCAGCCCAAAGAGGAACAAATTTATTAAACCTATTAAAAGGTTGGATCAGTTGGTTGAGTAGTGATCGTAAGCTCCGTTCAGTTAGGTAAGAGCCCAAGTGGATAACTGCAGGAGTTTGTTAAGATACAAGATTATAAACAATTATAGAAAGTTGTAAACTCTCGATGTGGGACTCTATATCTCACTTTCGCACATAATCAAGCAATGTGTCTCACTTTCGCACATAATCAAGCAATCTGTCAGTGTGGCGCTTATTGGTTAGAGCTTAAAAGGCCGGAGCATTCTCTCAGATTTACAACAAGCGGTATTTAGTATTTACACTTCCCTCAAGAAAAAAAGAACACGAGATGGAGATGAACCATCCATGCTTTCAATACATACTATAATATTGTGAAAGAGTAATTGATGCGTAATATCACCTGCTTAGATATTCCAGTCCATATGAAGCAAAATTGGCGGCAGTGGAAGGGTTTTGATCGGCTAACGGCGCCGTTATCTTCAAGCAAGTAACTCATCATCGGAGTTTGAATCATAGAACTCAGTTGGGCACGGAGTCATGATCTCAGACTCAAGAATCTGGACTACCCTATGCATGGTGGGTCGATCCTCAGGAGCTGAGGACACGCACTGTCTAGCCACAGAGAGTATAGCATCCACACTATCTGTTTGGACCCCCTGACAGTTTGGATCAACAATTTCCCTTTCTCTATTCTCACTTGCTAGGAAGTTTAACTTCAGCCAAAAAGAGGAAAAAGGCAATCACTTCTGTGAACAACAGTTCATTCATATAGTAAATGAATAATACTCAAAATCTTTATTTTTGCACACTATCAGATAAATCACATAGAGAGACGGAGAAACGCAAGGAGTAAAGTGGTCACAGGCATGAATCTTGCTCAATATATAAGCACAAGGTAAGTAATGCTGCACCATTCCTTGAACATAACCTGATATAATATAATTAGCTTATTGAAATTACTTTCGAGTAGTAAATAAGCTGAAACTTTCCTACACTGCAGTCACAAATGATGTATGCGCGATCCAAAATGAAAAAAGAAAACATACATTCAACCGTAAGAACATATTATATCCACAACTATGGTAAGTCGGGGTCAAATGGGAAACTCTGTTGCAGTGAATAAATGTTCATCACATATTGTATTAGTTTTCTGGATGCAGCTATAATCTAGCAAAAGAGGGATTGATTGAGGAACGGTCAATTCAATCTTTCTAGGTTCATTATGTGTATAAAGTGCATAGTTAAGTATTTAACAGATGATCAAAGAGAAGGCATATAAGCAATACATACCCAACCTACAATATTGAGACCCTTCTCAATGTATGATGCATCAGTTGGACGCTTTCCACTGAGCACTTCAAGCACAAGAACTCCAAAGCTATATACATCAGTCTTTTCTGTTGCTCTCCCACTTTGCATGTACTCTGGAGAAAGTACAATGGTCATTACATGTGATAGTGAGTGTACACGCAATTTGGTGTAGCTTCCGTTAAAGACTCAAATTACTTTCACGTTAATCATGAAACGGAGAAGAGGCAGCAAAAGCTGAAACACGCGTATCACCAAATGGAAATGATTTGAGTTCTAGATGAGAAAAAGTATCATGGTTTAGTGCTTGTCTATTCTAAAATGAGCTACCAAAACTACAGTAAAATAAGCGTTAACAAATGAATCCAACTGCAGAAAACATTTTACTTGGAACAAAGATCAAAATACATCCAAAAACCCCAATTTTATATCCTCGTCCACGAGGAACTGTGAGGAATCATGAGCAATTATAACAAACTGGAAATGAAGATATTATTTCCACTTGACTGAAACGTTAAAATAAATAGTTCAGACAAGAAAACATATATTGCCAAAGTTGAGCATTTTAGTATTTCTGGGACAAGTAGTAGTTACACACTCACCTGGAGCAAGATAACCAAATGTTCCAGCAACAATAGTGGTGATGTGCGACTCCTCATCTGTCAACAATTTGGCAAGTCCAAAATCAGCAACACGAGCCGCCAAATTTCCATCAAGCAAGATGTTGCTTGCTTTTATGTCACGGTGTATAATCCGAGGAGAGCAATCATGATGCAAGTAAGCTAACCCTTTTGCTGCCCCCAATATGACATTCAAGCGAACATCCCAATCTAGTTGTTCAGCTCTTTCTGTACATGTCAATTATTATAAGTATGAGAACTTGGCCCACAAAAAAAATTAAGCAAAAAAAAAAAAAAATTGCAGGTCTAGTATATTCACTATTCAGTCATTTCATGTGCGCCTTTTAACAATTTTAAGAGTGGTAGGCGGTAAATATTATAAGGATGATCCGAAGAATATGAAGATGTGGGTGAAAAAGAAAATCAGTGGATGAGTTCATGTAAGACAGCCTATACTAAAAGAACCAAAATAATAGTCATGTAAGACATCCTATGCTAAAAGAGCCAAAATAAGTCATTTTTCAATCTGAAATGTGAGGTTAACAGCAGGCAACTCTACTCTCATTAGACAGTCCAAAACCCACGAATAAAGGATAGATAATCATGCAATTACAAATATGGCTACAAAAGTATAATCTTAAAAAATAAGTATTTAGATCTACACAAAAGAAATATACCGTTGCAACTACAGACAGAGCATCACATATTGACCGATGATAAAAATTTCAAATGCTATAGGGAGAGCAGTCTCACCATGAAGGGCTTCGTCCAAGCTGCCACCAGGGAGAAAATCATAGATGAGTAACTTCGATGCAGGAGAGTTACAATACCCTCTCAGATTCACAAGATACCTATGCTTCATGCTGCCAAGAATTTCAAGCTCCCTCTCAAAGAAACGGTCAAACCCATCATTCAACTTTACAATTCTCTTCAATGCAAAAATTTTCCCATCATCCATCGCCAGCTTGTAAACTGTACCAAATCCACCAGAGCCTATAATATGCTCCTCATTCAATGTTTCCAATTTTTTGATAATATCTTTTGAAGAGTATGGTAGATCTCCGTGAAACATAACAATTGATGCACCTGAGGAATGATAGACTATATTACAAATATGAACTGAAACTGCCAACACAATGCCAAGAAAGAATTCAACTGAGATGAGATCAAGAGGGAAGTTAGATCAGACAAATTGATATACCTCCACAAACATCCATTGCAAGGCTTTTTCCATCATGTTTATCAAGCTTTTTATATAGAAAGCATCCCCAGAAACACATAAGAGCTACCAAAAGTAAAGCACCAACTGTAGCAGACGCACTGATCAAAAGTTTGACAGAGTATTTCTTCTTCTCGTTTTGGATTTGAGCTACAAGACAAAAAATGCCAAACTTGGAATGAGTAAGTTGGTTTAGGTGAACAAATTCTCATCTTTTTCCAAGATACTTCCTATGAAGTAGGAAGACCCTTTCATGCACACATCTTTCTGCTGTCAAGTGACGAGGAAAAACAGTACTCGAGGCGTAAAGTTTCAAATGCATGCATCCGAAACATTTTTAAATACAATAAGCAATACACTTGGAAACAACAGTACTCAGGACGTAAAATTTTCCACATGAAACAAGTACCTGGATCCGAAGAATTTGAGTTTGCCCCACTTCCACCATCTTTGCATGCCTTGTTGATTTGTCTACCACATAAATCACGATTTCCAACGAAGCTGTACAGGAAAAGCCAAAATGTAGTAAAGAAGAATATACTTTCTGTCAATTTCAGTTATCTAATAAAATTCACTTCATTATCTAGTATTCTAGTGGTGAAGAATGAACACAGAGGAAGTGCCTGGCTAGAGGCATTTCTTATCCACAACCACCAAAGTTTTCCCTAAATAAACAAGAACAAAATTGCTAATACGTTTTGATAAATTAACCTACGAGGAACAGACCTGAAGGTATGAGCATTGGAGTTTTATTGAATATTACGATTGAGGCAAACTAAAACCCACATGCACCTGAAACGTCTGTTGTAGTGTTGTGTGACAATGACAACAGCCATCACAAACCAAGAAAAATGATGTAAAATTCCTTAGGCAAATTAACACTGTACAAAAATCCAGTAGATAAGATTTCATATATTTTTTTTTTTTTTTATGAATATATAAGAGGAAAAAATACATCTTTACTACTAACATTCCTTAGAAGCCTATTTTACTATACAGGCTAACAGCATCAAAGTATATTGGTATATGTATCCACATACTATAAGTTATATCGCATATGATATAGAAATATGGCAAGATCTATTGTGTATCCAGATACAAGAATTCGTATTTCATCAAATACTGGGCATGCTGTGGATAACAGCCTGAATATACCAATCATGTACAAGTTTGAGTATTTAGGATGTTTGGTGAAATGTGATACTTCATATGATACTATCAGCAACCTATCCAAAAGATACATCTTGATGTGTTGAACATAATAAAGGTGAGTGTCTTCGTTATTTTTCAAATAGATAAAACGTAATAGAAAAAATAAATAAATAAAGTCATTATATGATACTATCAGCAACCTATCCAAAAGATAAGGATATTTGGTGAAATGTGATACTTCATAATAGAGTCTGCAACTGCCTGAAAGGTTGGGATATTTAGCAATTAGCACTATTCTATAATGATCATCAGGTAATAATTGATAGGAAAAGAAGACAGTATAGTATGGAAACCGTGATGCTTACCAGTATTGAGAAAAGTTGAGCAGCATACCCTCTGATGGTATTGGTCCAACCAGGAAATTTGATGATACATTGCTTCAAAATTTTCAAATAGTATTTTAGATACTCTAACAACAAAAAAAAAAAAAGAACAATTAAATTTTTTTTTTTTTTCCCATTTCTATGTTGTGCCCAAGTTCCACGTTGATCCCGAATCTCTAATTGTTTCAAAATAAGCAAAACATTCGAATTTATTTCAATTTATCAATTTAATCTTAAAATGATTAGATTAAAATCTTATAGAATCTTTTTCAATTTTTTTAGATCTTACGATTGGACTATAGTCCTTAGATCTTCACTTTTTTTTTTTGCTTTGGGGTTGCAACAACAAATTTGAGCTAATTAGTTGATCTAATATCGTTAAGTATGTACTGTTTCCTTATTTATCCATCATAATTGATGTCTGTTTTTATGTAGCTAATTTATTGACATGAAAACCGATAAACTTTTGATATGGATGATGATAACTTTTATATTCAAAATTCCAACTTATTTTACTAACTAATTCCATGTTTTTCTAATTTTTGTTACATCAAGTTCATATTAAAGTAAATTATAATATATTAGTTGTATCAAATCGTAGGATCTTACGATCCTACTATCCGATCCACCGAAACTCTTGTGAGTCAATCCTAAAATCCCAATTTTTTGAAACCTTGATGTAAAAGGTTAAGAAGAGCAAAACACATGCAAAGGGTCATGGATCAAAATAAAATGCAGCCAAAAGGTTAAACACTATATTTGAAAGACAAATAACTAAGTGTCACGTCAGTCCACTTAAAGGCAAGTGGAAACAAATATGAAAGTTTTGGGAATACTTTGAAACACATTAAAGGTTAGGAGCCAAAACAAAAATTGGCAATAATTATGGGACTGAAAATGAAATTTACAATTATAATTATCGATACGTACAAGGTGATAAGCTTGTTTAACTGACCGAAGGTTGACGGAACAGAACCACTCAGAGAGTTGCCTGAAAGATCACTGCCAAAGACTTGAAACTTCACAATCAATGAAAAACACAAGCACATAAACTTCATGACAAATAGAAACACAAAAGCCAATGAACTGAGCCCCTTGAATGAATGATCTAATATCTAAGCTGAAGTAGCAATAACTTATTGGACGTTAAGCATTTTGCTTGCTTTTTTTATCAACTTAGCACATTTTCAAATATGTCTTCTCTTATCTGAGTATATATTGAAAATTTTCATCTATAATAAAGGTGTCCACGACTTCCCTCACAGCTAACATTACTTTATTGGAAGTCAATAGCATGCTGATGGAAGGCAACACATTTGCCAGAATAACAGAAGAACATGAACATCACATTTTCAATTCTTTTTGTCCATAATCGTAACAGAATGATTGAATGAAGATTTTTGTCGTTATGCTTTGCTAAGGCGTGAGAGAGAATCAACTTGTACAACTTCCAAGTAGGTAATCATAAATTCGGAGGATCAAGGTGAACATTGGACATTAAGAATTGAGCAAGCCGTAGAGCTTACAGATGTTGTAGTGCAACAAGGTTTCCCAACTCTGCAGGAATCAGCCCACTTACATAATTACCCTGCAAGTATCTGTAAATTGATAGTGAGAGTCTGAGAGATCACCAAACTTCAAAGTTTTCACTAGTTCCAGTTAAAAATTGAGGGGGGAGAGGGGGGTCAAAACAGCCCTAGATGCATGTCAAACATGCAGATAAGTACCTCTATCACTGTAGAGCTCCAAACCTAGGTATGAGTAACGAGTTGATCATAACATGAATGAACAATCAAAATCTGCGCGGAAATTCAAATCAAGCAAACTCGACATGCAACAATATTCGGTGAAAAATGACCAGTTGCTACATTTTCAAATTCTTCAATGGTGGAACAAATTAATTTAAAATTTAATCATCTGCATCATGCTTCTTGTCATTCTAAATTTCTTCCTTGAACTGTCAGGATCTACAAATATGGATAATATGCCTACCACTCCTACTTCCGTTAGATGGTGTACCTTCCATAGTCAACCTCCCTTCTCCCCTTCTTTTTGAAGGGTGACGGCCTGACGGAAGGGTGTTATATCTGCATTAAGCTGCTACTCTAGGGAAGTAGGACGATTTTTCTCTCATCATCTTCCATTGCCTTAACATTAATCACATATTAGCTGATCGACAGAAAGAATCCCATCAAATCACTCTCCCCTTGGGTGAAGAGAAGATAGTGTGTCCTCATATTGAGGTTTTGCTTTGAAGGTATCTTGGTTAATTGTCAGAAGTGAGTAAATATATATTCAGAGCCTAAGCAAGTCTGGCATTTTCGCTGTTTAAATCTCGTAAGTGGACTTTGTTTTATCAAAATACAGTCTCATGGAGGATCTGAGGGACCACCTTGGAGAAACATATAGCCTCAAACTCTCATAGTAGTTTGTCTTTCCCCAGATACTCACACTAGATAATCTCAACTTGTAATGAAATCAGGGAAAATAAAAGATCTTGTAAGGAACAGAAACAACTAATCATTTGCTTTTTTAGGGACCATGACTAGTCCCTAAAAGAATCAGATATTCAGATAAGACCAATCGGACGTTATATTGACTAGTCATATGGTATCACAGAGCAACTGACATCCTCACGTGCAAAGATAACAGGTCAGGAGGAAAGGAGATTTGTTCTCTATCCATCTGTTTGGACTAACCGAAAGGGAAGAACATATAACTATATAAGATATAGAGACATCTTACAAAACTTTTAACACATTATTTGGATATAATTGGAGGGAATAGTGGATAACAGTGTTCATTTCTCTTATAGACCAGCATTTCAAGAGGAAAAAGGAGCAACTCAAGCCGTCTGAAACTTCTTCATCTCTGAGTAAAATTCCTTTTAAGAAAACATTAGTGATAGTTCAATGGATCCAGACTAGGTTTAAATGGATGCCTCATACAATCAATGAAATGCTCCGTACAACCAATGCCTCATTGCCTGGTATCATTACAAAATCAAGATACAGAAAAATCGAGAAATCCCAATACTTACAGTGTTTGCAGTGCAGTACAGTTCCCAAGTTCAGCGGGAATATTCCCATAGAAATTGTTATTATGAAGTGCCCTGGACAAAGAACAGAGCATACTTAACGAAGGAAGAAATCATACTTGTCCCAAAAGATGAAAATTTTAAGGCGTAGTACATACAAAACCTCCAATTGGTCAAGCTTCCCCAAATCAGAAGGTATTGGTCCACTCAGCTTATGATCATGAAGAGTCCTACAATAAATGAAATCGAGAATAAGCTCATAGCTAATATTGCAACTAGATTAACTTATGTTAATTCTGCTGTTATATCACTTGCCACTTATAATAATAATTATCATCTAACATTTCGAGCTATCATTTACATACAAGATATATATACTGCATAATTAAAGAATCATAACAACCTCATCCCATTAAAGCATGCATGCTTGCATTGTCCGCACAAAGCAATACTAGGAGCCGGTGTATAGGCAAGTAGTGCGATAACATAGAAGTATAGAACAGATCAAAATTCTACAAAGTATCGAGCAAGAGATAAATCTAAAATAACTAGATGAAAGTGGAGACAAAAAAAAAGAGGAAACCAGAAATAAAAAAGAGGAAATGAAAAATGTCAATATTCTATACAATTATCAAATCAATAATCACCTTAATTGTTACATGAGCAAGTAAAAGTTATACACACCAAACTTCCGTCTCTAGAATACTCCATACAGTTTACTCTGAAACATTTTCTAATCAACTAGTTGATTTAGAAGAAATTCTTAGGAAGCCTTCACCAACGCCGATTTTGGTACTTGTTATAAATCCAATCCTACATGTCCCACTTGCTGTCTCAACGTATGTAGAGGCATAATTTCATATGAAAAAGATTAGGACAATTCCAATGAATAAGCACTTCAACAACTAAACCTTCTAGTGCTTCTACCAATAAGGCTTTGCTGATGTTGATGGGCAGACCAATAGGTTTTGCTGACGTTGATGGGAAAAGCAGATAGTACTTAACAGATAACAATGAAACAAAGCACGGAATTAGAATTATCAGTTCAAGCAACTACTGCAAGTCATTATGCGCCACCACAAAGAAATAATGCTAGTGACACTAAAATCATCATTGAGATTCTTAGGGGGAGGAGAAGAGTTGTATTATAATGTGCATTTGAGAGCTTACAAATGTACAACTCTTTTTGATTTTGGATTGCATTTTACTCCTTTCCACATGCATGGATCTGAATCCTCGGGTCGCCACTGGAGAAGGATCCCATCTGAGCTGATAATTGATGTCCTCAAACTTAGAAGTGCCTCACCTATAATAAGATACAGTTGAAGTGAGATAGTGACTCCAATTCAAGAAACGCCCGCATTCAAAAGCTGTCTTCATACTTGAAAGAGGAAACTAACCATTTCTATGGTAATGAGAAATTACAAACATGCTGTACCAAATGCCTTCATACAGTATAGCCTTAGCCACCTACTACGGAGTCTACAGGGAGAGGCTCATGCAAAGCGAAACTATTTCCTACATATTAGGCCTTCCCCCGTTTTTATTAAATTTGCTCCCCAATTTTCTCTTGTAAGTTGGTTAATTTGCTCCTTAGTTTTATCCTCCAGTTAATTCCTGGCATTTTTTATGGTAACACCGAAATGCATAATAATTATGCGGATCGAGCTTAGTTTCTCGACTATTTCCTAGATATCAGGCATTTTCCGTTTCTCCCCGTGTTTTTAAACTTGCTCCCCAACTTTCTCTTGCGAGTGGATTTATCTTAAGGCTCAAGTTATTTCCTTTGTTGTAGGTGCAAGTCAATTCTAGTATATATCCTTTGTAGTAGGTGCAAGTCAGTTCTAGTATATATGGTGTTAACGGCATTTATTAAGGAAACTTCAATCTGCACACTAATTACAAATTCAGCATTTAAGCATTTCCTAATCTCAGCTGTGGTTCAAAATACTCGCACCTCTACTCTTGTTTTTCTATTGTTTCCCACAGTCTTAGCAGACATAGACCAAAGGTCTTAATCCACAATTCATACACAACTAGCCGGCATTTATAGCTTTATAAGTGTTAAAATAACTTAAGACTTGAAGGTAAAAAACTGAATGCACTGGTACAGGAATACAGAAGTACAAATATAGCGGAGCAAAAAGATGTTGTTTGAGTGATGCCAATAAGAAAGATTTTCGTACCATCAGGACTGAGAGCTCTGCAATATGTGACAAGAATGTATATCCCCAAAGATAAGATAATGCACGGTTCTCCAAAGTTTAGCTGAGTAATTCCCATGGCAACAGAAGTAAAGCATGATATGATCAGAGAAAATCATCTGATACACCGACAGCTAGTGTCCTTTCCTTCCAGAGATGTCCTTCTTGTAATCACTGCCATTAGCAGCTGCAAGAAAAAGCAGACAGCCATGATAAAAAGTGTCAACAGAATACAATGTGGATCAATTCACATTCATTTAGTTCCCCAAAATTTTTAAGTAAATGAGATCAATAAAGTTTATAGTAAGGATAGCCGTTCATCAGATGTCAAACTTAAACAGCATACAAATCCCACAAATATATTAGACTATATAAGGCTCTCGTCTCTCGTCAACTCCAATCCTTTAAGCCATGCCACAGTCATGTACAAAGGATTTCAAACAACTTGAATAAGTAATCCACAACTCTAATAAACCAAAAAAACATACTGCTCCCAGCTTCGCATCCTGCATCCAAAGTGAGAACCCCTCCCCGAAACCGTCACTAATTAACAGTTTTCACTGAGCATTGACCAAAGTAGCAGGAATTTGATCAACTGAAAAAAAAGTAGAAAGTGAAACCAAGCAAGTTGAACTCCAACACGAACCGGCAAACATCAAATTAAACCAAAAGATCCTCATAAGCACCTGATCAAATTGAAATGCACAATAAACCGAATAAAGAGCTAGAATTAGTAAAAAAAAAAAAAAAAAAAAAAAACAGGACAATTGAAAGCATACCTCAGATTATCTTGATTTGATCTGTGATGCAAAGTTCAGAGAACATGCACAACAAGGACAAAAAAAATGTCTGGTAAAAAAGCAAAAATTGATAAATGCTGGTTGAGCTTTAAACAAGAAGATACGAACACCATAAGAGAGAGTATATTGTGGATTGAAATTATGGAGGAAAGAGAAAGCTCGACACGAAGCGGCGACGATGGTGGTGATGGAATGGATGGCGAGAGTGAGGGAGGGAGATGCTTGCTTGGAGTAAGAGGGGAATTCGCACGGGTGAAGGCGATGTCTCATACGTGTGACCGACGATTAGATTCTGTTTGGCGGAGAGACAGCTTGGACTTCAACCAAGTGCATTTACTCTCTCTTGTTTAATGACGGTTTTGTCCAGGGTAGGTGTTCTGAAATTTCCATATTGCCCCACCGGGAAGCGGCGGGATTTTCTTGGCGCATTTTGCTGTAGTGAGGACCCACGGAATTATTTGACCACTGATTCAAGGGAGAAATCAGAACAGAAGTTGCGTGTTGGACCGTTTGTAGAGTTCAGCTGTTGTCAGTGCAAAAGTACGAGTTTGCCCCTTCGAAGCGTTAAGCGCCATCGGATCTGAAGTCCGAACTTTTAAACTAGACCTTTACTTTAGTCCATTTTTTTAATATTTTTTTTATAATCTTATATGTATTAAAGGAGAACCCTTTTGTTTTTTGAGTGAATTTGGTATATAACTCTAGATCACTAATTTTGATTAGTAAATGTGCAGCTCAATAATTTTCTTAGTAAATGACCTTTTTTAATTTTTATAGACAAACTTACCCTTATACAAGAATCTAAAATATTCTTAATTGATTATTGGCTTTAATTAACCACAATGATTATTGCCTTATAATTATCACATATTCCCTGATTGAAGAAGGTAAATATTGAAAGAATTACCAATTTTAACCATCTGAATCAATTAGCAATTATAAAATTAAATTGTTGATTTTATATACTGAAATCTACTGGTTTCTTCTACAGGTCTGAATAGTCGATGTTCATTTTTCGATCAAAAGGTCTACTGCATACTCGGTGAGATCTCCAAATGAATTTGAATGAAGGTAATTCTTGTACTATGTCTATTCAAAATGCTTGTAATAATCTGTTCGTTCTATGTAAGTCTTGTAATTTGCCTGCAACTAAATAGGAATTATTGTAATTCTTTCGGCCAAATTTGAAAGATTAACCCTGGCTTATGTAATTCTTGTATCAGAAATCCACGAGTATAGTTACTGTAAACATGAGAATCTTGTAAATGGAGTTTAATAATATGATGTCCATGTAAATCTAGTATCAGAAATCATGTACCTTGTTTCTGTTTGTATATAAAAGTTTCTTGTATGATCTGTTATCCATAGGACCGAATTAACTGCTTATGTTCTTGTAACATGCTTGATGTAACAATTCTTGTAAGAAGTTATCGTATGATATAATGACGGTAAATGTTCTTGTAAAGAATGTATCATTACACTACTTGTAGGTAACGTCTAACATTTTTATATAATATGCTTGTACTCATCATGTAGATCATGTATCAGTAATTTCTTGACGTTTACTAATACACTATTGTGTCATTTGAAATGCACAGGTTTGGTTGTTATATCCATATACTTTGATGGAGAATGGAAGCTTGGAGAAGACTAATGGGAATTTGCTGGAACGCTCTTTTGAATAAGATGTTAAAATGATTCTATTTAGTATTTACTTTCTTAAATTATGATTAGTGTATAATCAATTAGAAGATTCTCTTGTAATTAATTTGGGTAAAATTGAGATATATTAGTAGGGACAAATCAGGTATTAGAGATTAAAAGATGTTATTTTGTTAATTTATTATCAGCCTATGTTATTTAGCTAATGAATTTTATGATGGGGGCATTTCATCCAATTTTCTCTTGTTTTTTTACCACGTGTTGTAACCATGTTTATCGAAGCCCCAAATTTTTTTTATAGAAAGTAAATATTAATTGATTTATAGTTAGTTAATTTAAAATCGTCATCAAAAAAAATTAATATCCGGTATAATATTATTTGTAAATAAATAAGTTAAAATTGGAACAACCTAATTTTTTATTAATTACGAATTTAGATAAATTTATTCTAAAATCCATATAATTAAATAATAAAAAAAAATTATGTGGGAAGATATTTTCAAAACAGCAGTTGGGAATTTCTTTTTAAAAAAATCAACAAAGCTTTGAACTCAAAATTAGGGTAAAGATTTGTTAGAAAACAAGCTTATCATTTGATTTAAATTATAAACAAAAAGTTTGACATTTTCAATATCTTTTTTAGTTAACCAAAAAAATTTATAAAAATTAGTATTTTTGATAGTTAAATTCAAAATTTATTGATCTGAAAACAAATTCGAATTTCGTTAAAGTTCTATGAATTTTCAAATTTAGTTTTAAAGGATAGACCTTTTTTAAATCAAAATTAGTATTAATTGTTTTATAGTTAGATAATTTTAAATCGTCATCAAAAAAATTAATATCCATTATATTATTATCGGTAAAATTTTGTTACAGAATTATTTGACAATAAAAAAAATCAAAATCACGTATCTACATATTTTCTGCCCAAAATATTTTTAAGAGTTATTATTTTTTTAGATAAGTTAGATATTATTCAACGTAAATTCTCAAAATATATTTGGTTGACAAAAAATACTAATAAATGGATCTTTATTTATGCTAATCAATAGATGGATTATCAGAATTTTAAAAAAAAACTAGTAGCTATTTCGATTATTATTTAATTATTCTTGTAACCATATTTTATTTTAACTAATTACGTAACAATCTTAAAGAGTTTATGAACATAATTCCAAGTTTACTTAATTTAAATAAATAAGTTAAAACTGAATAACCTTTTTTTTATTAATTACGAATTCTAGATAAATTTATTCTAAAATTAAAATAATTAAAATCAAAAAAATTTACGTGACAAGATATTTTCAAAATAGCAATTAGGGATTTAGAAAAAATTTTAATCAACAATTAGGGAAGCTTTGATCTCAAATCTAGGGTAAAAAAAATAAGAGTATCTTTTGATTAAAGAATGAAAGGAAAGCTTAACATTTTCAAATCATGTAAGATCTTTCAAAGCTTTTCTAGTTAACCAAAAAATATTTTAAAAAGCTAATATTTTCGATATTTAGAATCAAAATTTTTTTATTAGAAAACAAATTCGAATTTTGTTAAAATTATATGATTTTGAAATTTAGTTTTAATTTTCTTTGTTGACTTTATCCTAATTTTGCTCGATTTGAATTTGTATATGTTATCGTAATTTTTTTTGTTAGTTAAAAAGTTTTCCTAACAAGCTCCTATTTTTTACTATATATTCGTGTACGAAGTTTCACCTCTCTCACAAAATACATCTCATATTCTCATCATCAAAATTTGTATGCGAGGTTTCATTTTTTTCTGTATTTGCACGAAACAAAATGAAGAACCCAAGATGAAGAACTCTCTCCAAAGTTCCAAACTATCAAAACATGTACTATCATGTGAGGTTACTAATTGTATATATTTATCTTCAATGTGAATTGAAGATAAATATATACAATGGTTGGACGAGGCGTTGCTAAAGACAATGAAGACATAGAGATTGATAGCAGATGAAGAACAGAAGACGGGAATCAAGACACTGGCTTACCTTGGAACAACTTCGTATGGCATTCTGACCGGGATAATTTTGCCGAGGGTTTATTTTGTATGGTACTTATTCCAAAGGAGATTATTTCGATCGATGCGTTAAAAACATGTAGTATTTTGACATGAGATATTCCATTTATTTTTAGTAATTTATGAACTATTACATAAATATGTAGATTTTATATTGAACTTTAGAGCTTACCTAAAAAGTTTCATTAAGAAATAAAAAAATTTAGGTGTTGATCTCAATTCGACCAAATAGTCAAATATTGTAGTATCAAACACACTACTATATTAGACAATCTCAACTATTAATTTGTTACCCGTCAACTATTAATACTAACAATTTTGTGGAATTATTATAAAATAATGTATGTTTTTAAGGAGTATGAAAATATGGATTGAAGATTTAAAAATTATATTTGTTTACATTCACATTATTTGAATTACATTTTTTCTTATATTTTATATTATATAAAATATTGACAATAATTACAATATATACAATTTAATATATTGAAGGGTAATATATGCTTGAATTTATCACCAAATTATATGTATTTTAAACATAAGTTAAATTGATAGTATATAAATTATATGAAACTCGAGAGAAGAAAACTATTTATTCACATATTTAGAATAAATATTAATACGAGACCCGTGCAGTGCACGGGTAATACACTAGTTACATTTTTAAACTAAGAGCTTCCACAAGGATTCACACGATTCACAAGATTCATTCTAACCCCAAATTTTAATATTTTTTAAGTTTTTTTTTTCTCTTCCACATAAAATAATTTATTTTTCACTTACATAAATAAAACTTATTTAGAAGTGATACAAGTATATATAAAATGTTTTAAAATTATTTTATAAATTATAAATACATTTTTTTATTTTTGTAGCTTATATTTTAACATTTAAGTTATTAAGAGCATTTACAAATAAATGGATCCACATGTCATACTCTAAATAGATATATTTTCATCTTGCAAATAGTGTCTTCATCTTGTAGGGGAACACTTTTACATTAGTTCTAAGAAAAATTAAATCCTGTATCCTAGTTGGCCTCTAAGGGTATGTTTGATAAGCTATTGTGCAACACTAGTGTAAAGTGTTGTGTTGAGTTTTGAACCAAAAAAATGGGTTTTGGGAGTGTTTCAAACGGGTGTTTGCTAGCAAAACGCTAGTGTTTCGAACATGTGACAGACACGTGAGACATTTTTAGGGGTTTTTTGTTTCTCGCTTTCTGGTTTATGGGTAAAGTTGAGGAAGAACGAAGGCAGCAACGAAGGGCGAATTTAGTTGTGCGAAGGAGAAGGAGAAGGGAGAACAAAGGGCGAGAAACACAAACAAGCTAACGGAAATCGATTCGCTTAGGTAATTCTCATTCCTAGATTTGCTTGTTTAGATTTTCATGAATCGATTTGTGTATCTCCATTTTTGGTTTTTAGGGTTTCGTTAGGGTTTGATGGGCATGAATTGAAAACGAGGGCTGAATTGATTCATTTGAGCAATGCTTCTGTTTTAGGGTTTCATTATGAATTGAGAAGGAGATAATGCTTCCGATTTGTATCTCATTTTTTCCTATATGTTAGTTTCTGCTCAAGTAGCTCACAAATGACAAGTATGTTGATGTTTAGGTTTTACTGAACTCATTGTTAGGCATTTAAGCATTGTCAAGTTGGCTTGGTTTTATAGAAATTTTAGGGTTTCTGTTCATGTTTGGAGCAATGACTTCTTCAAATTTCCCTTTGTAATGTCTTGATCAGTAGCATCAATACATTTGCTGGTTTGATTCATGTTTGCTAGCCTTGCAATGTTTTACAGAAATTAACCATGCTCAATGTATGTGTTGTTTGTGTGTTGGTATGTCTTGATCAGTAACATCATTAGCATAAGTACATTTGCTGGTTCAGTAGCATCAATATATTTGTTGGGTTAGCCATGCTCAATGTATGTGTTGTTTGTGTGTTGGTATGTTGTTGTTGAGCTAACATAGTGTTGTTTGATAAAACAGTTGTTAAAATGGTGAGTCAGCCCTCGAATGATTCTAGTGATGAGAGTGTGAACGAGTTCATCGAGGATGCTATTGAGGATGAAATGCTGGATTATGCTCACGAATTTAATGATATCTCAAGGTCATTACGGGACTATGTCACTGGCTTAAGGCAGGCAAAGAAGAATCTGACGAATGAAGTCCATGGACTACGCCACAGTTTTGGATATAAGAGGTTTTTGGCCGACTCTTTAGAGCATGAGATTATTCGACGGAAGGAGCGAAACAAGGAGGTTGAATCTTGTAACACCCCAAATTTTACAACTTAGGGAGTTACTGGTTAGGACCGCACAGTGGGTCCCGACCTTAGTTTGACAACAACTTAACATGATCTTACAACAAGGCACAGATAAGGAAAAACTAAAAATCATAAAATAGTTTTTATCAATGCATGGATGTGACCAGATCAACTACAGCCGGAAAAGTAATATATCAAAGTACGAAAGGAAACGATGTTCAACTGAAAAACCCACAAATGCAAAAACTGCAAAACGTCCTAAAGTACGACACCCCGGCTGACCACTACCATCTGGATCACTCGGCATCTGCTCTAACCTGTGTCAAATCTAAACAACATATCAACCGTTAGCTAACTAACCAAATATAAGCACAATGATAACAGCACAACCACAAGCAGAAACAAAAATAAACAACATCATGCTGGCACTCAACCAATTATTATCTGTTATTTAAGTGATTCACATTATTCAATTTAAGTTGTGGCACGAGAACTATTATTAGTTCTCGCCTCCGTTCCTTATCCAACTGGTGTAGGTATAGCTGACTTCCTTTGGTAGCATCACTACAAACCATGTGTGGACTAGTCCCGAAAGAAACCCCCAGCGCCCTGCGAGCTACTGAGCGGAATGCCACCGCCTGTTACTCTTAGGCAAAAAATACAGGTCGGTATTTATATATCACAACCTATCTCTCTAACATGTCAATCACACACCACCATCATCATTTATACTCATATTTAGCAGTCAGCTAAGTAAGCCCAAAGGACTTACCTGTTATAACGCTCAACTCTTTAATAACCACTTGCTCTGTAACTGTACCCACTCAGTTGCCTGTTAAAGGCGATAAGTGTATTAGCACACTTTCACGTAGATAGAAGTCTGAAACTTCTAAGATCAAATAAGTATTAAGACGTACCAGTTACATTATTAGTTTTAGGGTAAAATGACCATTTTACCCTTGGTTCCGTTTTTCTCGAAAACCCTAAAATTCATGTCCACACTCCTATTTGAAGTTCTAAAATATATCCTAACTCTTAGAATTTTATTAGGTGCGAAACTGACATTTTTCCTATGTTTCTAATTTCCGGAAGAATCGAAAAAGGTTTAACTTCGGCTTTAAATATAAAATTCTTAACAGCTTATAAAATTTCCGAATTAAATATCTAGATCATTTATGAGGTTCTATCTAGCCTTAGAAGAAAGAATTTCTTCAAACTGTTCAGCCGATGTTTTTATAATAATTCCCAAAGTCGGTTCCTCACTCTACTTTCTTATACTTAGTCAAATTTTTAAGTTTAATAAAACTGCTCAACTACCTAACTTCGGGAGCTCGTAACTTTCAATCCGACCGTTCATTTCTTCCCAAATTTTAATATGCTAAACTACATATATCTGTCTACAACATATCAAAAATTCAACGGTGGATCTTTATCCAAACGTTTTATAATTGATCGACAAGATGGCTGTTCGTAATCTGAACGCTGAAGAACTTAAATTAAATTTACAGCAGCCTTTGCCTTCCATTTTATGAAAAATACTCAGCAGCTCCTTAACATTATGTTATTTATGCTTAGGGCTCAACAACAGCAGTTCACATACATCTGGATGACAGTGAAATTGAAGAGAGGAGGAGCAAGCTTACGGAACTGCAGTCCGGCGTTAAGGTCCTAAGCAGCGCTAGCGTTCCGGCGGCTCTTCCTGGGTGGTCGACCTGCTGTTGTTGCGGGACAGCCAAGACTGTGTGAGTCTCAACAGCAGTGGCGAGAAGGAAGGAAACGAGGGGAGGAAAAACGGTACTTACCGGCGTTGACGCGCGAGACTGCGGGAAGACGATAGGGTTCCGACTGGATTGTTCCGACTGGTGGTCCGGTTTAAACGTATATTGGTGGTCACAAGGCGGCGATGGCTGCTGCGCTACTGGAGGCGGCTGCTGCGCTACTGGAGGCGGGCTGTTGCGCTACTGGAGGCGGAGGGTTCCGAACGGAGGCGCCTCGCAGCGGCGGACTCGACTGGGCGGCGCAGGCTCGCGGTGGCGACAATCCGGTTGAAGCGAAGAGGCGCAGTGGCGTCGAGCATCCAGCGGCAGCGTAGATTAGGTTGTTTGTTTATCGTGAGAGGAGATGGCGGAGGGTGAGTTGGATTAGATTAATTAGGTTAGGATTAGGGTTAATAGGGTAATTAGGATAATTTAATTATAATGGGCTGGCTGAATATGATATCGGGCTTGCTAGTGGGCCATTCGGCCTACTCTCCCATTAGAACGGAAAAAGGACTCGTTAAATAATACGGAATTATTATTATTTTTATTTTAAGGACGTGCTTTATTTTTTATTACAAGATTCCGTCATTTTATGTGCATTAATGTCACATAAAATGATAGAAATAACACTCGTTTTATCTTAATTTAATACATGTCTTTATCTATTTTAAGATTGACGTTTCGGAAGTCGGTTAAATTCAGGTTTAACGGAGTCTCAAAATTCCGGTTATTACATCAGTACCCCCTTAAAAGAAGTTTCGTCCCGAAACTTAAGTTATTTACCCCTACTCGCACATTTCCTTCGGTATATTTTTGTTTCCTCGACATTCCGTTTTCTACCATGCAGCTACTCAGGCATCAACAAACAAGTATCACAGAATAAAAGCAGAGTCGCCCAAAACAATATGGAAACCTGAAAGGTCAAACAACACAACATCCGAGTACTAACTCGTCAACCAGAAACAACCTCTAACCTCGCGAAGAACTCGGGGTAGTTACGTCTAATACTCTCTTCAGTCTCCCAAGTGGCCTCATCCGCTCCTCTCCTAGACCACTGGATCCTCAGCATAGGTATCTCCTTGGATCGCAGACGTCTGGCACTGCGCTCCAAGACAGCTACGGGGTACTCTACAAATGTATGGTCAGGCTCCACTATCAGATCCTCATGGCTGATGACGTGTCTCGGATCTGGAATGTACTCTCGCAGCTGAGATACATGAAAAACTGGGTGTACTCCCTCTAGTCTCGGTGGCAGTGCTAGTCGATAGGCAACCTCTCCGACTCTCTCTACAATCTCAAAAGGTCCGACATACCGGGGACTCAGCTTCCCCTTAATGCCGAAACGTCTAACTCCCCTCGTAGGTGACACTCTCAACCACACCTGTGCACCTACTCTAAACTCCAAAGGTCGACGCCTCTTATCGGCGTAGGACTTCTGACGACTCTGAGCTGCTAATATCCTCTCCCGGACTAAGGCAATCCGGGCGATGTCGTCCTGTATCTGATCTGGTACCCCTCCATCAGCCTTGCTAGGCTCATCCCAACATAGCGGTGTACGACATCTCCGGCCGTACAAAGCCTCATAAGGTGCCATCCCAATAGACGCATGCCAGCTGTTATTATATGAAAACTCTACTAGTGGGAGGTGATCTGGCCATACCTGTCCCCAATCTAGCACACATGCCCGTAACATGTCCTCCAGGGTCTGGATGGTCCTCTCTGACTGACCGTCTGTCTGTGGGTGGTAGGCAGTGGTAAAGTGAAGACTCGTACCCAGAGCAGTATGTACCTGCTGCCAGAACCTCGAGGTAAAACGTCCATCCCTGTCGGATACGATAGTCCTCGGTACTTCATGGAGTCTCACAATATGCCTGGTGAACTCCTCTGCTAGACGACTTACCGGCCACGTCTCCTTAATCGGAATGAAACGTGCGGTCTTCGTCAGACGGTCTACTACCACCCAAATGGCATCAAAGCCTCTGCTGAGCCTCAATCCAGTGACGAAATCCATAGAAATGTCTTCCCACTTCCAGTGTGGTACTGGAAGTGGGTGTAGCTCTCCTCCGGATCTACGGTGCTCAATCTTGACCTGCTGACAGGTCGCACACTGAGCTACATAACGGGCCACATCAGGCTTCAAACCACCCCACCAGAAGGAACGTCTCACGTCCTTATACATCTTACTCGCTCCTGGATGTACGGAGTAAGGGGTAGCATGAGCCTCACCTAGTATCCTCTGTCTCAGCTCACGGTCTGATGGCACACAGACACGGTCCTGTCGTCTCATCACTCCATCGGCACCGATAGTGAACTGAGGTGCCTCATCTCGTGACATCCGGTCTCGGATCCGGGTCAACATCGGACAGGTCTCCTGCTTCTGTCGGATCTCATCCAACAGGTCAGGAAGTAACTCTAAGGTGGCTAACTGATGAGCTGTATCGGGGAACTGGATCTCTATCCCCAACCAAGCTAAGTCTCTCTGTAACTGTGGCTGTACTGTCAACCGAGCTATCGCCTTCTCCTGAGGCGTCTTCCGACTCAAAGCGTCGGCAACTACATTCGCCTTTCCGGGGTGGTAAAGAATCTCAAGGTCAAAATCCTTGATCAACTCTAGCCACCGCCTCTGGCGGTTATTCAACTCCCGCTGAGTGAATATGTACTTCAGACTCTTATGGTCTGTGAAGATCTGACAGGTCGCTCCATAGAGATAATGACGCCAGATCTTAAGAGCGTGCACTACTGCTGCTAACTCCAGGTCATGAGTGGGGTAGTTCTCTTCATACGTCTTCAGCTGTCGAGACGCATATGCTATAACCTTACCCCTCTGCATCAAGACACACCCCAAGCCCAGCTTGGATGCATCACTGTACACTACGAAGTCCTCTGTACCCTCAGGCTGTGCTAAGATCGGAGCAGACGTCAATCTCCTCTTCAGCTCATCAAAACTCTGCTGACACGGCTCAGACCAGACGAACCGAGTAGTCTTCCTTAGGAGGGAGGTAAGTGGTCGGGCGATCAGGGAAAATCCTTCCACAAACCGACGGTAATACCCTGCCAATCCAAGGAAACTGCGAACCTCCTTCACATTCTTCGGAGGTTGCCAAGAAGACACTGATTCAATCTTCACCGGGTCGACCTTAATCCCCTCGGCAGTCACTACATGGCCAAGGAATGCCACCTCTGACATCCAGAACTCACACTTGGATAGTTTAGCATATAGCTGACTATCCTGTAGGATCTGCAGCACTGTCCTCAAGTGTCCAGCATGCTCCTCTCGACTTCTAGAGTAAACTAGAATGTCGTCGATGAAGACCACTACAAACTGGTCTAAGAAGTCGATGAAAATCCCATTCATCAACTCCATAAATACTGCTGGCGCATTAGTGAGCCCGAATGTCATCACTACAAACTCATAATGACCATACCTAGTCCGGAATGCCGTCTTAGGTATGTCCTGATCTCTCACCCTCAGCTGGTGATAACCCGATCTCAAATCTATCCTCGAGAACACTGACGCTCCATGCAGCTGGTCCAGCAGATCATCTATGCGAGGCAATGGATACTTATTCTTGATGGTGACCTTGTTCAACTCTCTGTAGTCGATACACAGTCTCATCGATCCATCCTTCTTCCTCACAAACAGCACTGGTGCGCCCCAGGGAGAAACACTAGGGCGTATGAAGCCCTTCTCTGCTAACTCCTCTAACTGCTTCTTCAGCTCAAGCAGCTCTATCGGGGCCATGCGGTACGGGGCCTTCGAGATCGGTCTCGTGCCCGGCTCTAACTCGATGCTAAAATCCACACTCCTCTGTGGGGGTAGCCCTGGTAAGTCGTCCCTGAAGACCTCTGCAAACTCACATGCGACTGGTATCTCCTCTACTGTCAGGCCCTTGTGCTCCTTCATGGCATAACACCAGAAGGCCTCGCAACCCTGTGCTATCAATCTGGCTGCCCTCACTGCACTGATGACTGTGCCGGACTTTCCGAGGTCCCAACCTCGGAATATAACTCTGTGGCCCTCCTCCGTGGCAACAGTCACAGTCCTCCTACCAATATCCAAGACGGCTCCATGTCTAGTCATCCAATCTATCCCTAGTATCACGTCCTCATGTGCTAGGGGCATGACTAGAAAATTTACTAACCAAATCCGGCCTCCCAGGTGAATAGGGCAGTCATAAATCTCTCGAGATCCTCTAACCTTACCCCCATCTGGTAACCCAACCACGAAAGGTACACCCTCTACTGTAGTTAAGGACAACCTATCTACACATGCATCTGATATAAAGGAGTGCGTGGCACCCGTATCAAATAAAACACGCACAGGTAAGTCATGGATCCAAATAGTACCTGTGGTCGCAGGTGCTGCAGGCTGCTCAGTGTTCCTCAGCTCAAACACTCTCGCTGGTCCTCCTCTGGTGTCAGTGGTACTACCACGTCCTCTGCCACGACCTGACTCCTGTGCAGCACTGTATGAAGCAGGATGTCCTGGAGCCCGGTACTGTTGCTGCTGCTGACTCGGAGCTCGGTACTGAGGGGGTCTCTGTACACTCTTCTCAGCACCTGCAGGAGAAGATCCCTGCTGAGAAGAAGCCTTGCCCTGACGGCAGAAAGTAGCCCTGTGTCCCGGCTTCCCACAAGTGAAGCAAGTGACCGGTGGTTTCGGGCAGTCCGGCTTAATGTGATCACGGCCACCACAGTTAAAGCACTGTCGATCTCCACTGGGTGTCCGAACTGTAGAGTGGTAGCTGGACCTCCCCTGAGTCTGTCCTCTACTATAGCCTGCTACTGCTCCACTGCTACCAGCATGTCCTGTCCTCTGCCGCTTATCCGGCCCACTAGACTGTGCTGCTTTCCTAGAAGCTGGTCTATCTCTCTCATAAGCAGAGGCCCTATCCTGATAATCAGACAAGGTCTCACAGCGGAATCCAGCCAGATAGGATCGGGTACTCTCTCTCAACCTCCTGGAGAAAAGATAAACATGCTGCTCTTCTGGAGGTGCAGACGGTCCAAGCAAAGTCAACTCTTTCTGAAACTTCTTTATGGCTGCAGCAATCGGGATATCCTCGAATCCCGCCTCAATGAAATCCTGGAATCTCTCCCTCCTCAGCGAAACTGGGCAGTACCTGTCTCTAACAATGGTCTTCATCTGCTCCCAGCTGGTGACTCGGCCACGAATGGTACGCCACCATGAATGAGCATCATCTGTGAAGCAGGTCTGTATCAAATCCACCTATCGGTCCACGGGGCAACGTATTGCCTCCAAAGCAGTCTCAATCTTCCCTATCCAGTGCTCCACCTCTAGCCCTATCTCCCCGCTGAATGAGGGAACCTTCTGAGAGTTGAAAGCCTTCAACCACTCATCCGGTCTCGGTGCTCTGACCCCAGTAGGTGCTCTATCAACATCAGCCCTCCTCTCAGATACAGCCGGCACCTGAGACACTCCCTGTGTCACCTGAGCTGACCTAGCCGGCTCCACAGGTGGTACCTGAGTAAGCCTCTCCACTCTGGCAGCTTCCTCCCTGCGCTCAACATAGGCTCTGAACTCCCTATACTCCGATGCTCCAATAGAGATACGTCCCGACTCAGTAGAACGAGCTCCCTGCGCTCCAAACCTAGCGGCGGGCACCTGCCTGACCTCGGGGCCTACACTCTCAGCTACTTCCTCTACAGCAACCTCTGGTACGCTTGCTGCAGGTGGGTCATCTCGAGGAACTCGTCCTCGACCTCTCCCTAGTGGAGGTCTACCCACACGACCACGCCCTCTTACAGTAGGGGTGCTATCAGCTCGATCCTGTCTGACTGGGGGAAGGGGGGGACGACCCCTACCTCGGCCAGTCACTTGTGCAGCCCTAGTACGTGCCATCTGCACGAATAGTAATAACTACAGTTATAAACTAGCTAATCTATCATAACATTACAAGTCCATAATTATTCTAAGATTACCGAGATCCGCAGAGGTAGTGGTGGTCGTCCGTACTTTCTATCCCAACCCGACTCTGTATGCATTTAAAACCAAAATTTTTCGTTGGAAAACTCAGACCCCTTTCGGGTTCTGTTTATTTACTTATACGACCTTTTAGAAGATTCAAGTGCCATTGTTGCCAACCTAGAGCTCTGATACCATGTTGTAACACCCCAAATTTTACAACTTAGGGAGTTACTGGTTAGGACCGCACAGTGGGTCCCGACCTTAGTTTGACAACAACTTAACATGATCTTACAACAAGGCACAGATAAGGAAAAACTAAAAATCATAAAATAGTTTTTATCAATGCATGGATGTGACCAGATCAACTACAGCCGGAAAAGTAATATATCAAAGTACGAAAGGAAACGATGTTCAACTGAAAAACCCACAAATGCAAAAACTGCAAAACGTCCTAAAGTACGACACCCCGGCTGACCACTACCATCTGGATCACTCGGCATCTGCTCTAACCTGTGTCAAATCTAAACAACATATCAACCGTTAGCTAACTAACCAAATATAAGCACAATGATAACAGCACAACCACAAGCAGAAACAAAAATAAACAACATCATGCTGGCACTCAACCAATTATTATCTGTTATTTAAGTGATTCACATTATTCAATTTAAGTTGTGGCACGAGAACTATTATTAGTTCTCGCCTCCGTTCCTTATCCAACTGGTGTAGGTATAGCTGACTTCCTTTGGTAGCATCACTACAAACCATGTGTGGACTAGTCCCGAAAGAAACCCCCAGCGCCCTGCGAGCTACTGAGCGGAATGCCACCGCCTGTTACTCTTAGGCCAAAAATACAGGTCGGTATTTATATATCACAACCTATCTCTCTAACATGTCAATCACACACCACCATCATCATTTATACTCATATTTAACAGTCAGCTAAGTAAGCCCAAAGGACTTACCTGTTATAACGCTCAACTCTTTAATAACCACTTGCTCTGTAACTGTACCCACTCAGTTGCCTGTTAAAGGCGATAAGTGTATTAGCACACTTTCACGTAGATAGAAGTCTGAAACTTCTAAGATCAAATAAGTATTAAGACGTACCAGTTACATTATTAGTTTTAGGGTAAAATGACCATTTTACCCTTGGTTCCGTTTTTCTCGAAAACCCTAAAATTCATGTCCACACTCCTATTTGAAGTTCTAAAATATATCCTAACTCTTAGAATTTTATTAGGTGCGAAACTGACATTTTTCCTATGTTTCTAATTTCCGGAAGAATCGAAAAAGGTTTAACTTCGGCTTTAAATATAAAATTCTTAACAACTTATAAAATTTCCGAATTAAATATCTAGATCATTTATGAGGTTCTATCTAGCCTTAGAAGAAAGAATTTCTTCAAACTGTTCAGCCGATGTTTTTATAATAATTCCCAAAGTCGGTTCCTCACTCTACTTTTTTATACTTAGTCAAATTTTTAAGTTTAATAAAACTGCTCAACTACCTAACTTCGGGAGCTCGTAACTTTCAATCCGACCGTTCATTTCTTCCCAAATTTTAATATGCTAAACTACATATATCTGTCTACAACATATCAAAAATTCAACGGTGGATCTTTATCCAAACGTTTTATAATTGATCGACAAGATGGCTGTTCGTAATCTGAACGCTGAAGAACTTAAATTAAATTTACAGCAGCCTTTGCCTTCCATTTTATGAAAAATACTCAGCAGCTCCTTAACATTATGTTATTTATGCTTAGGGCTCAACAACAGCAGTTCACATACATCTGGATGACAGTGAAATTGAAGAGAGGAGGAGCAAGCTTACGGAACTGCAGTCCGGCGTTAAGGTCCTAAGCAGCGCTAGCGTTCCGGCGGCTCTTCCTGGGTGGTCGACCTGCTGTTGTTGCGGGACAGCCAAGACTGTGTGAGTCTCAACAGCAGTGGCGAGAAGGAAGGAAACGAGGGGAGGAAAAACGGTACTTACCGGCGTTGACGCGCGAGACTGCGGGAAGACGATAGGGTTCCGACTGGATTGTTTCCGGATTGCACTGCAGGTAACGGAGGGAAACGTCGGAATATATATCCTCGCGACAGAGAGAGAGGGAAAGCGAAGGGGAAGGAGCGACTTACCACTGCGTACGTTTCCTGCTCCGGCCTCGATCGGTGCGGCTGCGAGTCCTTCCTGGTGGTCCGGTTTAAACGTATATTGGTGGTCACAAGGCGGCGATGGCTGCTGCGCTACTGGAGGCGGCTGCTGCGCTACTGGAGGCGGGCTGCTGCGCTACTGGAGGCGGAGGGTTCCGAACGGAGGCGCCTCGCAGCGGCGGACTCGACTGGGCGGCGCAGGCTCGCGGTGGCGACGATCCGGTTGAAGCGAAGAGGCGCAGTGGCGTCGAGCATCCAGCGGCAGCGTAGATTAGGTTGTTTGTTTATCGTGAGAGGAGATGGCGGAGGGTGAGTTGGATTAGATTAATTAGGTTAGGATTAGGGTTAATAGGGTAATTAGGATAATTTAATTAAAATGGGCTGGCTGAATATGATATCGGGCTTGCTAGTGGGCCATTCGGCCTACTCTCCCATTAGAACGGAAAAAGGACTCGTTAAATAATACGGAATTATTATTATTTTTATTTTAAGGACGTGCTTTATTTTTTATTACAAGATTCCGTCATTTTATGTGCATTAATGTCACATAAAATGATAGAAATAACACTCGTTTTATCTTAATTTAATACATGTCTTTATCTATTTTAAGATTGACGTTTCGGAAGTCGGTTAAATTCAGGTTTAACGGAGTCTCAAAATTCCGGTTATTACAAATCTCATAGATTGAATGCATTTGTATTGGGATTTGTCATTGGGATTCTTCTTGTCATTTATGTAATGTATTATTGACTTGGTAATGTTTGTAAGACACCATATTTTGCTTATGCATTTGTGTTATGAACTAATGTTGCTAATGCTTGTAATACATTTCTGTTATGGAATGACTTATGAAATGTAAGGGTAAAATTATGAGATACTATAATAACTTGCTAATTGGCACATTTCATAATACGAAACATAAAGAAAAGCAATGATCCTCATAAGTACTTGTAAATACAGTAAACAAAAGGAATGATCTTATAAGTTTAATACAATCTTAAATATACTAAACCCTTCTAGAACTCCAAATTGCATTTGGTATACGATCACGAATATGGCTCATCCCTCCAAAGTTTTGGTTGTCATCCTGTTCTTCTTCTTCCTCCACTTGTTCTCCTTGTTCTGTATTGGATATGAGGATTTTGTCCTCGTCTCAGAAAGATCATCATATCCAGGATATAAGCGAATGAAGTTGTGTAGTGCGAAACAAGCCATATGAATATCCACTTGGGTGTAGTCTCGGTAACATGGCATTGTGGATAACAACTTCCATCTCTTCTTGAGAATGCCGAAACAACGTTCTATACAACTCCTTAAAGAAGAGTGTGCCCGGTTAAACGCTTCCTTCTTATTACTCGGTGGCTCAATGTCAAACTGGTTTAGATGGTAACGAACCTTGGAATACGGAACCAGAAACCCCGGTCTATCTGCATAGCCTTTGTGGCACATGTAATACTTGCTAGATGGCGGATGTGGGAAGTTGTTAGCCGGGTTACATATGGCGTTATCGAGAACCTTTGCGTCATGAGCATAACCTTCCCAACCAGATAGAACAAAGGTGAATAGCATATTAAAATCACAAACAACGAGTACATTAAAGGCTACCAAAATTTTTTGACCCCTGAATGGACCTTGATCAAGCTCTTTGATGCACGCGTTAATGTGTGTGCCGTCTAGATAACCAAAACAATCTTGTAGATGCACGGTTCAGTGTGACGAACATACACAAAGGTAAAGAATAAGTAAAATGAATGTACCTTGAAGTAATCTTTATATCTAGGATCTACAACAATATATGTTGGTGTCCTAGGAAAATTGGCATTTCTTGGTCGTATCATATCACATACTAGACCTTGGCCTCCATTCCTACCAGTTATGGAGTCTAGAACTTTACGGAATGATCGATGCACGGTTTCAGTTGACCTTTGAAAATGCTCAGTAACAACACGAACTGAACTTCCTTGAGCAAGGGTGTACAGAAATAAGCCAACTTTATTAAGCACTGAAACTTCTCTTGATGGAGTGAGCCCATGACTTTGTTCTAGCTCGTTGCATAGTCGTAAAAGGACTTCGGCATCCATTATGAACATGTTAGCAGTATGAATATGATGTCCCTACACTATGTCCTCCATCCACAACCTTCCTTGCTCGTACTTTGTGTAGCAAGGCTGTTTGAACATGTGTTTGTAGAAATGTTCAACCAACATGACATTTTTGCTTTGTATCCCTTCATGACATTTAACAAGTTTTTGGGCAAGCCTATGAGAACGTAATGTCCCGGATTCACTATATGTGCTATCAACAGACGTGATGCTGTCTTCAGAAGAGGAACTTGACATTTTGGACTAAAAATCCCTAACTTGCAAATTAACTAGCAACCATAAAATGGTGAACAATCTAAATTCTGAACAACATTGCAAATGAAAATTATTATCATAAAACAAAGGAACAAGCTCAGTTTTGATATCATAAAACACAACAAACCAACCCTAAAACAGGGTACAAATTCTCAAACCCTAAAAACAAGCAACAACATTAGTTAGAAACTTAAAACACACCAGCAACCAATTTTTAGTTTAGAAACTCTAAACAAGCTCAGTTTGAAATCATGAACACAATTACTTCCCGCTCTTCTCAAATTCCCATGTCAGCCACTTTATTCTTTCATCGTCATCATCAAAGTAGTTAAGAAAGATATTCATCAGCGTCTTTGATTTGGTAACAGATATAGCAAAACACCACAGTAGGGTTCCCTTCACCAATAAACCCCGTTGGGTCATCCGACGAATGATGTCTGCACAAGTCTTCACCTTATCTTCGTTGGCCCGGTACTTAGAGTTGACTTCTTCTTGAAAGAGTGCAACCAATTTGTCATTGTTTGCTCTACTATGTGCCAGATGTTCTTCAAACCTAGATGACCCAACTGATTGTCTTCTTTTCCTCTTAACTATTTGCTTCTCACTTGTAATTCTAGCCTTTGGAGTTGGCAAGGGTGTTTGAGTAGGCTGAACTGGATCATCATTGCAATCTGCTAGCTCCAACACCAGAGTGACTTGATGCTCGATCATTTGTGACAATCTCTACAAAAGTGCAAAAGAATCCCCTTTTTGTTCCAAGGCCTTATAAATCAACAACATATGTCTCATTTTCAGTCTCAGGCTCATCAGGTCGGGGACTTAATTCAACATCCATTGCAGTTGACCTCGCTAATCGCCCAGTAGCCACATTTCCACAGAACAAAGAATGCAAAATCTCCTCATATGCGGCATCCATTCCCTTCGTTCTGAATTTCTTATAATTAGCGTCTTCCTGAAATAAGTGTAATATCCGGATTTTTTTTTTCCGTTTATTTCTGAGCCGAACCGAATATCGACCCGATGATTTGTGTACATGAAATTAGTGTTATCTACCATCATAAATCCTATCATTTTATGTAAGTCTAAACTCACATAAAATGATGAAAATTCCAACAAAACCCTAATCTTACAAACTCTAGTTTATATCTAAGTGTTTTGACAAGGTCATGGCATGCTTTTGACAAGGTCATGACATGCATTTGACATGCACTTGACAAAGCTATGACAATCTTTCAAGCATCTCTTTTTTCTTTGGATCATCACACCTCTTTATGAATTAATTGGCCTTGGGCTGCTTGTCTCCAACCTTGCCTGATGCCCAGCCCAGCCCAGCCCTACCCTGTCTTACGTCCAGCCCAACAATTTATTGCCTCACACCAGCCTAGTCTTACCCTGCCCCACGTAGCCAGTAAAGTCTAAGGAACTCTCTCTCTCTCCTTCAAAATGTAACTGCCAGATCTTGAAAGATCTCCCCGTGGACTCAACGTCGGATCTGTCTCACTCCTTCCCTCGCTCCCCAGATCTCGCTACCCTCTGCACGCAACAGGAGGTGCCTTAGACTCACAAAACCGACACAACAACATCTTTCCCTTCGAAAAATAACAGCGGTGGCGACCAAGAGCACGTCTCACACCGGCTCATGTCCTCCCGCCTCTATGGAACCATCCTTGCAGATTGGTAGAAGTGGATGACAACCAATAACTCGAGCAAGGAGCGTCCTCCAACCTCCTCTTCAAAGCAGGTATAGCAGTCCTTCTGCACGCCTCCTTTGAAACAGACGCAACAGCTGGATCCAGTCTTCTTCAACCCTCGGTACAAGAGACTCCCTTGTGGTGCAGCAGATTAGAGATCTATCTCAACGTGAAACCGGGGCCTCCTCATTACCTCGTCACGAACTACGCCATCATGCCAGCCTTCCCTGTTCCCTTGCTAAGGATGTTCTTCGATGGTTTCGATCGAGTTATATCGGATCTGTGAGTCCTCTACACTTCGATCTCTTGCCTTCTATCATTATACAGTTTGTGCAGTAGCTTAGGCGTACATTCTTTTTGGAAGAGAGTAGCAGGGGCTGAGGTTGTTTGGTTAGGGTGTCTATGGTCGGGTATGAGAGAGGAGCAGGGGCTCGAACTCTGGATCGGGTGAGTATTGTAGGATAGGCTAAATCTGTGGATGTCTCCTAAAAGGGATCGAACTCGTGACCTGTGGGTAGTGTAAGTCATAGGTAACGCTGCCAGGGAGAATCAAAGTGGGATCTAATGTTTTTGTTTTTTTTTTAATTTCAGAAACTATGTTTGGACCTGTAGATTTGAGGTTGTATTTTGATGCTTTAAAATGATCATCCACCGAAATTTTGTTATGTTGTAGGTAGATATATTTAGTTGGATGTATTAAAATTTGAGAATAATCTAACGATCGGATTAGAAATTATAAAGTCCTGAAGTAGGACAGTTGGACAATTTTTCCAACAGAGAAAATTTTGGCTAAGTATATAGTTTTTGGATTTTGGAACCAACTTTGGGGATTTGTGTAAGAGTTGTTGTTGAGAGTTTCTGAGTTTTCTTTGATCATATGAGTAGCATACATATCATAGATGAACTAGATAATTTTTGTAGAATCTTTATATTTTTATTCGAGCCTCGTATCTTAAGCCAAAGTCGGACCTTAACGACTTTTTATGAAAGTCAAGAATGTAGTAACTCTTCTAAATCTTTAGCAAACTTCCTTTTTAGAGATAGAGTGTGGTTTGGAGTTCCAAAGATTAGTTTGAAACTTTATTATAGAATTTTCTAGAGTTTCGAAATCAGGGGTAAAATGGTCATTTACCCTTATAAGGGTAGTTTTGGTGATTGCTTTATGATCGATTGAATATCTTAGAAGTTGGAAACTTCTAATAAAGTGGGATACATTATTGATCCACTTGCCTTTTATAACAGGCAGTTGAGCTCCTGCGATTGCGAACCGAGTTGAGATAACGGGATTATGATTTGATTCAGGTAAGTCCTTTGGGCTTAGTAGTAATTATCTACCGACCTATACTTTGGGCTTAGATATGGGTGTGGAAAATGGCAGTGGTGTGTGAATGATATGTTTATAGTTGTACTTAGTAGTAATTATCTACCGACCTATACATTGACCTAAGAGTAACGGACGGTGGCATTCTGCTCAGTTAGCTTGAGGGCGCTGGTGGTTTCTTTAGGGACTAGTCCACACTTGGTTTGTAGTGATGCTACCGGCGGAGGTAAGCTAGACCTACACCCAGTTGGATAAGGAACGGAGGCGAGAACTCTTAAGACTTCTCGTGCCACAACTATAAAATTGAATAAGGTGAATCATTAAAACTATTAGATAATAACCGATTTGTGTGCCAACATGAGGATTGTTTATGTTATCTTGGATGTGTTTGTGCTATTCTTATTCTACTTATATTTTTTTGGATTGTTAGCTAACGGTTTATCCGTATTGTAGATTTTGTAGAGATAAACAGTTGCAGATAGATCCGGGACGGATGGTTAGCCGGGTCCACGTACTCATTAGATGGGGACGGGGGAGTCTTCCATACGACATGCATGTTATATATATATATATATGTTTTGTAAGGCTGTCACATGTGTACATTCATACAATAAAGATATTATGTTTTGAAATTGATTTAAATACATTTGTGTCTTGTTGTAAGATTCTAGTACAGTTGTTAAACCAAGGTTGGGACCCATTGTGAGGTCCTAACCAGTAGCTCCCCGAGTTCCGAGAACTTGAGGTGTTACAATAAGTAATGTCATAACTCATATATATTTATTTTAATAACTTTGTACCCGGTTCCATTTTTATGTTTACATCTAATTTTCATTTATATTTTATCTTTTACCAATCCATAATTGAAATATGTTAAAATTATAATTTATTAAAATACAATCCCAGACAAGATGCGGGTAAAACAAAATTGTTTCTTCAAAAGTATACGTATTTTTACACAATCTTTTTTTGGATGATATAAAAAAATTTACGTTTTAAGTCAATTTAAACTATGATTAATTTTTTTCTATTGATTAATATTCACTACATAATATACATATATATATATATATATATATATATATATATATATATATATATATATATATATATATGTATATATATAAAGAGTTGTTCAGGTACGACCCCTTTCTTTCCGGTAAGGCCGTAAGGCAGGCTAGGAAGATGACACGGTCCATTTTTTATTTATTTATTAATTGTATTTTATTTTATTTTTTAATTATTTTTTTCAGAAACGAATGAAAATGATGGTGCAAAACTTATAAAGGGATAGTGCATAACTTATAAAATGATAGTTCATGAATTATAATAGAATAGTTCATAACGGTAAGACGGTAAGCCGTCAAGGTAGCCTAGGAAGGTGACACATGTCCAGTTTTTTTCCCCCTTATTCCTTCCAACAACGTATTAAAATGATAATGCAAAACTTATAGAGGGATAGTGCATAACTTATAAAAGGATAGTTCATGAATTATTATAGAATAGTTCACAACATATAAACGATTAATTTATAAATAATTTGATATGATATATTAAAAAAATGAAGTATTGAAAGTAGTAGTTTATGAACTTTATAAAAGTAGTTCATTGAAGATATAATATTTGTTCATGAATAGATTATCGTGAAGTACTACTTCATGAATTACATGAGAATACTCAATATAGTATATAAAAGAGTAGTTCATTAATAATATATCGTGATAATTCATGTTCTTAGAGAATAATTTATAAGTTATATGTGAATAGTTAATAGTTATAAAAAACTAATTCATGAATAATATAAAATAATAGTTCATGAATTACATGAGAATAGTTCAAAGTTTATAAGAGAATAGTGCAGAACTTATAACATGGTAGTTCATTATAGTTAAAAGTACCTAGAATATATTTCCTTAAGAAAAAAAATAATTTTGGACACGTTTCAACCTCTTAGACGGCCGCACAACCTTACCACAATTAACAACCTTACTTGAATAGCACCCTATATATATAGGCAAATCCGCACAAGGTGCGGACATTAAACTAGTTGATAAATAAAAAAACTCTCACTTACGTTGACGTGAATAAACGTTAACAATATTAACGCGAAAGTGAAATAATTTTAGTCATGTTGACTTTCAACTTGAAGAACACTTATCTACATTGTAACGCAAAATAGTGCATATAATTTTTTCCTTTTTTTTGAAACAATTTGGTTTACTAGGCTTTTTCTAGTTTTGTGTTTAGTAAATGTACCCCTTGAAAGAAGAGTGTGTAGAATTTGAGAATAAATACAAAAGGTTGGGGTATATTTACTTAATTGAAACATTAAAAAGTCTATAGTTACTACTATAGTTTTTCAAAAAGGCCTAATTACAAAAATTGCCCTTTTTTTTTATTATAAAATGAGTGAATTTGTCATGTAGCCTTAGTTCACTAATTTTGTTTAGTAATTGTGAACCTCAATAATTTTGTTAGAATATGACATCATTTAAAATTTTAAGACTAATTTACCCTTATACAAGAATATAAAAGATTGTTAATTAACTATTGCCTTTTAATTAACCCACAATCTCTAATTGAAGAAGAGTTACCAATTTTGATCAGCGTAATCAATTAGCAATTAATCGTGTACAATAAAATTTTACAATAATTGATAAAATTAGCATGTTACATGCTTGTATTCTTCATGTAGATCATGTATCATCAATTTTTCTTTGGGATGAATGGGTTTGGGTTGTAGATGAAACGCTTGAACGGAGTAAAGAAAATTAGTTAAAATAGTTTTTGTACAAGAAAATTAGTTACAATAATTTTTGTACAAGAAAATTAGTGTTCAAGCGAAAGTTCATGTATCATAATTAACGTATAAAATTTTCAAAAGAAGATAAATGGATTAGTGTGGGAGAGAGGGACAACCAACGATAGATCGTTTATTAATTTTTTATATTTTTTTTTAAAATTTATAAAATTATAAAAAAATTCAAGAAATATAAATTTAGAAGACAATATTAACTCTGTTCACTTAAAATAAACAAAATTAATTATTGTTCTGTCTTATAAAATACAGAAGAGATAGGTTAACGCTCTTTTGGTTGGAAGTTAAGTCAATGTTGAGAAGCGTCTGTGTGTCCTCTCGCCTTCCCTCTACTTCCTTCTCCAGGTTTCTCTCTACAATTTCATCTGATTTCTTTCTCAATCATTCAGATGAGGCTTTTGCACAACTGATTGCCAGTTATGCCGATTAACAACAACATTGATTTTCCATTTTGATTTGGAACTCATAGCTAAGTGTTTGACGTTATGCAGAGTTCGAATAGCTAAAATGTCCATGGATGCAGGACTATTGTGCCCTAAGTTCATCCCTGTCCAGACGCCTGGGGTTCCATCATTAAGTAAACCTGAAGGTATTTCCTTGCCAGCTTACTGTTCTCTCGCTCTTATTAATGGAGCTGTCCTCCTTCATTTTCACCATCCCAGTGTTTCGCCTTCCATTACGATGTATTAGTTTAGCATAATCATTTACCTGAATTCTTTGAAAGTTTGTCAAGTCCTTGAATGGTTTATGGTCAAACAAGATTCATGTAAAAGATGATACGAATAGGTTGACGATCCAATCATCTTATTCTTAGGATTTGCTGGTAAAAATCAATGTAGTGCTAGCATGCTCAAAATCTGAACGTTATGTAGACTTGGTCAATATTTACAGTAGTAGAGATTAATTTTTAAAATTATGTCAGCAGATATGAACTGCTGATCTTAGAATGCATAGTGCAGTGGATGAAGGCTTTGGAGCCAAGAATTTAATTAGAAAATCGTTTTATGAATATATGTGAAGTTTGTGGGTACAAAATAGCAGCTTCTTGGGTAATTGAGATGTTCCTTGCCTGCCTAGTAACCGAGCTATGCTATGCTTTCATGGTACAGGTCAGCGATTCAGTGTTGTCTCATATAATATACTGGCCCAGGTATTTGTTGCAACAATAGTTGTTATTACTTGTATTTAATGTCTGTATTTATATTGCTCGAAAACTCTAATAATTTTGTTTCTATTGTTACTTATCTGTTTAGATGACGCGAGTCAACTAGTCTTAGGATTTACCCAGCTTCAAGATATTCATCTATCACTGATTTGTATGTTGGTTATATCATGCATATATACAGCTGAAGACTAAGGGATTTGTTGATATGTGCCCTGACCACCTTTAATAGGACAATGATGGAGATGATTTAGGATTTTGTGTTCCGCTAGTATCATTATCGTTTTGCACTTTCTATCCCTTATATGGTCAGCGTACAGAGTTCGAATATACTAACAAACTAGATGAAAACTTATCTAAGAAATATTATCAATGTGAAGGGATGCCATATGATAAGTCACTATTGGAACAGGTAACCTGCAGGCTTATCATCTCTTAAGTCCTAACCGAAAGTTTTTTTCTTCTAGGTATATGTAAAGAGTGTTTTCTTCCCTCACTCTCCAGCATCATGTCTCAAGTGAGCCTTTCTAATTTTTCCTCTGTATTTTGTTGGAAAGATAATCATGTTAAGTAAAAGTCCTTCCTCCTGTCTAGGATTATTGTTTTTCTCTAGATAGTTTTAGAAGATATAAGTTATGTTTTTAGGCAGCTTTTTATTCTGTACACTTTCAACCCGTGCAACTATTTAGCAGGTGAAATTGCTTAAAGCAGAACATTCTCCATAAATCCGTTCTCAGTTGCTCCATGGAGGCATGTACTGCATTTGCAAGATCATGTACGAAGCAAGATTGATTGCATAGGCAACATGCTTGCTTACTGAATTTTCCATTGTTAATTGGTTGTATTTTTATTGTGCCTTTTTGGCCTTACCATATAATTTTATTGGATAGATCTCCGGTATTTATTGGATAGATCTCTAGTTATGATCAAGCACTAGCAAGACATCCTTGTAGGGATGTAGCTGTTTTGTATTTTCTTTTTCATTTCTCTCCAGGAACTTCGATAATTTTTTTGCAATTTTAGAAATTTTAGAAGGGATAAAAGAATAATAAAGAATAGGATAAAAGAAGATGGCTTCTATATGAATATCAACTTTGCTTGTGAGCTGGCTAGCCTATCCTTATATGCTTTTGGAAAGTTTATAAGATTTGAGGTAGGCATATCACAATGTTCATAAACATTGTCAATGAAAGATTTGTGGGCTAAACTTATAGATCAAATTCAAAAATTCATATTTTAATCTAAAATCTGGTTTTGGCTTGTCTGCAGATGGAAAGCTCGTTCAGAAGCAGTTTTGTCTCTCCTTAAGAGCCTTGACACTGACTTCCTGTGCTTACAGGTTAACCTGCCACAGTAGCTTTTTATTTCCCTGTTCACTTGATGTGATCTATTTCAAATGCTAAATGCTGCTAAATTGTATTTTTTTTTGCAATTGATAGGAATTAGATGAATATGATACTTTCTACAAAGGGAAGATGGAAACACTTGGGTACTCAAGTATTTATGTAAAAAGAAGTGGAATGAAGAGAGATGGTTGTGGAATTTTTTACAAACGTGACAGGTATGCTTCTGCAGAGTGGCCGACTTTACCCAAAACTTGATTTTCCTTGACCCCAACCAAGCAATTGTGTAAGCCCATGACACATGTTGAAACCAATCAAACCCTGCCTCTAGTCTGTTGAATTTCTATCCACTCCAAGCACAACACACCTGGAAGTATACTAAATGATGTTTACTCAAAACTAGTCATACATTACCCAAAACTTGATTTGCTATCACCCTGCCAAACCAATGGTGTGAACCTATGATGTGACATGATCACATGATCCAAAATGACTTTGACTTAACCCACTGTCTCCTACCTCTAGTTTATTGAACTTCTATTTACTCCAAGATGTCTGTAATATGAAAATATATCTTGGCAAGTCTTTTTTTTTTATAATGTTTTGAAAGTTCATCTATTGGGCATTTAATAAATTTGTCCTTTTTGTGATTCAGAGCAGAATTGTTGTTACGGGAAACTATCGAATATAATGATCTAATCAACTCAATCAATGGTGTATCCAATGCAAGTGAGGATGAGAACAACGTTTCAGCAGCCAAGGCAACTGATGAAAAAGAAACTGTATGTTTACATGAATGCATCTATAGTTTTCCCACTACCTAATTATACTGCTATTGGTAATCCCTTCCTTGATTTAGTTGACATTCTATGGCATGCCTTGTGATAAATTTGCCACATAAAAATGGTCTGTTTTTTGAACTTCTTTTTTTTTTTTCTGTGTTTTTGTTGCATGAACACTGATTTTTTGAAATGCTTTGTTCTGTTAAATTACCGTCTTCCAAATAGCCATCTCACAAATTGCATGTTTTTGTAGCTCCAACATCTTTGTAGACTATTCATAGTTACTGATTATCTTCTTGATAGACTGGAGTACTTGACATTGCTTATCTCCAACAGCTATGTAGAATATTAACCTAGTTTTTTTTTTCAAGGCATAAATATATTGAAGTATCTATTCGTTCTCTGCGAATGCTGAAGTATCTTTGTTTCTATTTTATAAACAAGTCAGCTTAAACTTCCATTCATGTTTGTCTGTTTCATGCTTTATACATTTGATATTATCATTCTGTAGAGTCTAGTCAGAGCATTAAAGGAAATTGTCAATTTGTTTTCATCTATGCTCAAGGCTATAACTCGCTGCTGCAACAAACCAACAACCATTACCATTGGATACTTAATTCGACTCTTGATCATTGTGTATTTTCAAATAGAGTAGGTATTTGGCACGGTAAACAAATCATTTTGCGAATTCAGATGTAAACTTATTAATTTTCAACAACCAACCATTACCATTGGAACTTAATTCTACTCTTGATCATTGTGTATTTTCAAATCGAGTAGGTATTTGGCATGCTAAACAAATCATTGTGCGAATTCAGATGTTCCAGATGTAAACTTTTTATTTTTCATAATATGGAAATGCTGGAGTTTAATCTTCTTGGTAATTAGAAAAATGATTTATCTTACTGTTACTACTTATGTATGCATCTCATTGTTCACAAAATTAGTTTAGGCTATACACTTTTTGAGATGTTCACTTTCTGCTATTGATGTTGTCAGTATAGTGGTCAGTCCATGCTATGCACTTCTCTCTTATGGGATTTGAGGATTTCAGCAGTTTATTGCAACAGTTTTCTGCTTCTATGCAGGAAGGTGCTCAAAGAAACCATGGAGACCCTAATGACCCTCTTGTTAGACTGAAACGTGATTGTGTTGGGGTAATGGGAGCTTTCAGGCTGAAAGGTCATTCCGATCATCATGTCATTGTTGCCAATACACACTTGTACTGGTATTATACCAACTTTTGTCTGATGATCAATTGGAACATCGTTTGAAGCACCATGGCTTTTTCTTTCCATACAAGAAACATTTAATCATCTATTTGATTTGTAATTTGATACAGTTTTTTTTTTGTACTAAGGGATCCAGCATGGGCTGATGTTAAGCTGGCTCAAGCAAAGTATCTTCTTACCCGGTTGGCTCAATTTAAAACGACCGTATCGGATAGGTTCAACTGCACACCTTCTCTCGTTGTGACTGGTGACTTCAATTCAACCCCAGGAGACCAGGTCAACCTTTCCTTTGCTTCACGCTATTTATACTACTACTTTACCCCACTTGGAGGGTTTTGAATGTGCGTGTTTTATTTCTAAACAGCTGTTTTCTTTATAATAATCTCTACCAACACTGGCTTTGAAGTATTTCACCTATTATCCTTTCAATACTTTTGCTGGTATCGAACTTTTGGATTGTGAGTAATAACCTTTCTACTGATGACGGGTTCTGATGAACAGCTGGTCAGGTTTCTTTCTTGGTGTGAAAGTTTTCAAGAATAAGAAGTTTTTGCAGAGGAATCACTTCCTAATATGCCTAGTTTGATTCTAGAAAAAAAACAACTTTTCATATAGATCCTTAAAGAAATTCATTAATAGCTTTGTCAATATTATCGTCTTTTCAGGTTTATAAGCAACTCATCTCGGGTTCCTCCCCTTCCCATGCTGAGTTCCTGGATGATGAATTGCCGATTCCATTGAACAGCTTGTATGCACAGACAAGGGGAGAGCCAGCATTCACAAACTGCACTCCGGGTTTCACCGGCACTCTGGATTACATATTCTTTTCACCATCTGATTCCATTGAGCCAGTGAGTTTCCTTGAGCTTCCTGAACCGGAGTCTCCATCCGTAGCTGGCGGTTTGCCCAACTACCACCATCCCAGTGATCACCTTCCTATCGGAGCAGAGTTTGAAGTTGTCTGAGATTTCCGACCCTCCATCCACTGTGTGTTTTGTATTAAATGTTCTTTTGCTGCTTCAGTTTTAATAGGATCACAATCTTTCTCTTATAGAACCAAAATCTCTAAACGATAGATTCAAAATTGTTAAATGGACGCCCGAACCAGAAAGGTGACGCAATTTTGAGAGTTTTCTCTTATAACTCCCAGCCTTCACTTGCCCTCTCTTCGGAATCGGACGGTCTCCATTCGATCTTCTCCGACACGCTGACGGTGACGATCCGTCCATCAAACGGCTGCTAATTCCTCCGGCCATTCTTGACGATTCTGATTGATTTTGCTGTTCTTCCGGAAGATAAGGCTGTGAGCTTGTGATGTAGAGGATTATAGCCCAAATATTGCGTTTTGCTGGTGTATTACTTCTGCAGAGTTCTGCTTATATATATAGCAGGTGCCGTGTGATTTTCATCTGAAGCTTTGAGTTGCAGTCTTCGATTGAGTTGAAGTCGTCGATTGAGTACGCTGGAAGCGGCCGAATAGAGAGATGGGTTGGTATGAGTATCAACGGTGGTGTTGATCTACGCCCGCCCGCCAAGTGTTTGATGAAATGTTTTTGAGGTTTTTTTTATCTAGTTTGGCATGGAGATAGTTTTCTTATCCTATGGATTGTCGTCCGTCATGTGTTTGATGAAATGTCTCTAGGAATTGCCGGTTCTGATATGACAACGGATGGTAGAGGTTTCCTTCATTGTCCTCTTAGGGCATTTCAAGGTTGTCGGGATGGAGTAGAGGGAAGCAAAGGTTTCTCTTGTTTGGTTTCTCATCTTAAAAGGCAACATTTTTATTCCGAAGATAACAAAAATGTGATTCGCGACACTATTGAGAATAACCTTGATGTATTCGTGGCTTTTGAGGAGTCCTTGGCTTATCTTGGGTTGTGGTTATGCGGGCGTTGTATGAGTATGCATGCTTTGAGTCGTGCATGTCATCACTCTGATGGTTCTGTTCGTGTTGCTTATGAGGACGGAATGGTAAGAAGCTACATTTTGGGTATCTCGAAGCCGGTCGTGGGAGAGTTGTCTGTTGCGGTTATTGATGAAGGGTTGGTTTTTGATGCGGGTTTGCTTGATAAAGTTTTTCGCATTCTTATCACTACTGTGAAGAGTATCCCGCATAGCTGTCGTCTTGCTTTCTCTCAAGCTCTAAAGGGTGCTCTTCAGAGAGTGGTCGCTGAGCCATGTTCTGTGGATGCTTGGGTTGCGTTGCTTCTTCTTCCTCGGTGCACTTTGCAAGTGTTCAGGCCTTCGAATAGGAGAGATAGTAGATCAGGGAGTAGAAAGTCTATTCAACAACAGCGGATCATGCAGTCTCTGGCTTTGTGGGGTGAGGACGGCGGTATTGACAAGCTAGTGCGGGGTTTGTTAGACCATTCCGAGCATGGGTTTTCGGCAACTACTAGGGGTGCCTCAACGGATGGTGATAGACAGAGAGTGAGACCTAATATCAAGCAGTGTCTTCGCAAGGTCTCTGATGGACATTTCACGGCGGCTGTTAAGGTTTTGTCCTCTTCTGGTGTGGCTTCGTTTGATGATGAGACTGTGAAGGTTTTGGAGGCTAAGCACCCCTTCAAGTCTCCACCTTCTCGGGTATGTGAGGTTCTGGAATCTCCCTTTGTTGCTGATGTTGATTTGATTCTTAGGTGTATTAAGTCCTTTCCCAAAGGTACTTCTTGTGGCAGGGATGGTCTGAGGGCACAACACGTATTAGATGCTATGTGTGGGGATGGTTCCGCTATTGCTGTTGATCTTCTACGAGTGATCTCATCTGTTGTTAATCTGTGGTTAGGAGGCAGATGTCCGGGGAGTTTGGCGGAGTTTGTGGCTTCTGCTCCTCTTACGCCATTATTGAAGCCTGACAATGGGATTCGACCCATTGCAGTGGGCACTATTTGGAGACGGTTGGTTTCTAAGGTTGCCATGAAAGGGGTGAGTAAAGATATGACAACCTATCTAGCGGATTTTCAGTTTGGAGTAGGCGTCTCTGGTGGCGCAGAAGCTATTTTGCATAGTGTCAACAGGGTTTTGAGCGAGCGGCATGATGATGGTTCGCTTGCTATGCTTGCAGTAGATTTCTCGAATGCTTTTAATCTTGTTGATAGGACAGTATTGCTTCGTGAGGTGAGGAGAAGATGTCCATCTATTTCTTTATGGGTTGAGTTTTTGTATGGTCAGCCTGCTCGACTGTATCTGGGAGATAGATTTATTTGGTCATCCACAGGAGTTCAGCAAGGTGACCCCTTAGGGCCACTTCTTTTTGCGCTTGTCTTGCATCCACTTGTGCACACTATCCGTGACAACTGTAAGCCTCTTCTTCATGCTTGGTATTTAGATGATGGGACAATCATTGGTCGATCGGAGGATGTGGCTAAGGCACTTGGTATTATTTTGGAGGTTGGTCCGAATTTTGGACTTGAGTTGAATGTTAAAAAAACTGAGTTATTTTGGCGTTCATGTGATGGTTCGAAGCTTCGGGACGGGTTATTCCCTAGAGACATTGCGAGACCATCTTTGGGGTTGAAGTTGTTGGGAGGGGCTGTGAGTAGAGATAATGGTTTTATTAAAAAATTGGTTATGAAGAGAGCTGATAAGGCATTGGAGTTGATGCGTCTTCTCCCTCAGCTTAGGAACCCGCAGAGTGAGCTTCTCTTACTTCGTTCGTGTTTGGGTGTAGCGAAGATGTTTTTTGGCCTGAGGACTTGTCAGCCAGAGCATGTGAAGGATGCAGCATCTTGTTTTAACGCGGGACTTCGTGGGTCGATTGGGGATATTGTGGTTTGTGGGGGTCCTTTTTTCGGGGATCTTCAATGGCGGTTGGCTTCCTTGCCTATTCGTCGTGGAGGGCTCGGTTTGTACTCTGCTATGGAGGCGTCTTCTTACGCTTTTGTTGCCTCCAAAGCTCAGTCTTGGGTGCTCCAAGACCATATCTTGCGTGACAGTGGGCTATCCGGTATGGATTCAGATTTTTACAAAGCTTTAGATGACCTGCATGTTGCTATTCCGGAGTTCGACCTTTCCAACTTTACTAGTAAGGACACCGTCCCCCCTAAGCCCCAACATATTTTGGCGGATGCTCTTTTTGGTAAAATTGTTCAGGAGATGGTTGAGAGGTTTGATATGACTAATAGGCAACAAGCAGTTTTCGGATGTCTGCAAGCGCCGCATAGCCAAGATTTTCTTCTTGTCATTCCCATCGATGGACTTGGTCAATGCATGTCCCTTGTGGAGTACCGCTCCATTCTCAAGTACCGACTTATGATTCCGCTTTTTTCAACTGGTGAGGTTTGCCCCATTCCTAATTGTCGGAGGGTGTTGGATGCTTTTGGGGAGCATGCTGTACATTGTAAGGAACTTCCTGGCTTCAAGTATAGGCATGATCTGGTTCGTGATGTTCTTTGTGATACCTTTAGACGGGCCGGAATTTCTGTAAAGAAAGAAGCACCTGTGAACTTCTAGACTGATCCGCGGGATGGAAGGTCGACATTGCGGCCGGCGGATGTTTTGGTGTTTGGTTGGAGTGGAGGGAAGCATGCATGTATTGATTTGACGGGGGTCTCACCACTTGTGGGATTAGGGAACGGACCTTTTGTTGTGGGTCAGACAACTTGTATAGCGGCATCAGCTAAGGTGGCCAAGCATGGAAGGGCGTGTGTTGAAAACCAACACGTTTTTCTTCCATTTGCTTTTGACACGTTTGGATTTTTTGCACCCGATGCTGTTGATATTCTCAAGAGGGTGCAAAGAGTTATGCATAGTAATATTATATCCTCTAGATTTGTAGATGTTGTTTTTAAAAGGTTAGGTTTTGCCATCCAAAAAGGGGTAGCGGCGCAATTTGTTGCTCGTTTACCTTCTTCTTCTATGTAAATATGAATTCCGTATAAATAAGAATAAAATATATGTGGAAAAAAAAAAGTTAAATTCAAAGTGTTGCATTTGGGGTATTAAACTTAAGAGAATAGTCTAAGGGTCCCTGAGACACATTTTATGGAGCTTATGGAAAAAATAATAAGCTAGGAAGGGGTGTTTGAAAGCACAATCTTACAAAGATTATGGTAGCTTATATTCTTTTCATTTCACAGCTATTTGAAATAAGTTTACGGAACGTATGATAGCTTATTAATCGATATTTTACAAATATAACCTTACAAAATTTGATATATTAAATTTAAAAGTAAAGCTTTATGGTAATTTTATATGTATATCAATTGCAATAAGCTTTTTTTTTCTCAAAGCATCCACGAAGTATATAAAAAAAATGCTAGTTCATCCGGTTATTAATTTCAGCTTTCAATACCAATGAGTTCTAACTCCATAATTAAGCTTATGGTTTCTAACCAAACCTAACTATAAAGGTAATGAGTTAATTTTTAGAGCTCCAACTCCATAATTAAACTTATGATTTCTAAACGGACCTAACTATAAAGGTAATAGGTATAATTTTTTTAAGATGGATATTATATGATTGTTTGTGTCATTAAACAAATCATGAATCAAATGAAAAACCAACATCCTATATTACTATTAGTATTATTAGTCATTGTATTTGATAAGGTGGAAGTATTAGGTGAACCGTGGATGTGAGAAAAGACGTGATAGGCCATTTGAGGGACATTGTTAGTTGTAACGTGGAAGAAAGAGGCAATTAGTTGAACGCCAAGAGTTCCATGATTGCTGTCAAAAAATGCACAAGTATGTTGTTATCAATGGACATAAGTGGTTAGTTTTGAGATTCGAGTTTGAATCCTCCGACGGCATGTATGGAAAAACTGATATTGGGAGGGTATCCCCAACAATGGGACATGACTTATTCCTGTTCCGGGTGTAGAGCGGCGAAGCCAATCGAAGCGGGAGTTACTTACCGACCTTTAAAAAAATGAACATAAAGCGTAAGAAAGTAGGAATATTGAGCATCACTTGATGAGTTAGTAGTTAGATCATATTGGACTCTCAAATGAGCTCTTAGCATTCCTTAAGCTTTAATAACATAAATTCAACTTTTTCCAAAAAAATACACACAACATAAATTCAACTTCAGATGCAGTTTTCACAAATATTTACACGTCAACCTATAACGTTTCACATTTCAACACCTTTGAGTTCCATACACGACGATTCTAAAAACTAAATCGAAAACGGAATGAAAAAAAATCTAGTCTCTCTCTGTATATATATACTCTCATATATATACTCATCCATCAAAAGTTATGGAATCATCCTTTGTAGTTTAAAATAATTGGAGTGGAATTTGCTTAATTTTAATACCCTATAAATTTATTCTATAAATAAATAATGACATTTAAACGGGTTAGATAAGTTTCATTTTCGTTTTCAGAGTTCAAACTAAATGAGCCCCAAATGTTTTTGCTTTAACCATCCATGTGACTATTACACTAACACCATCAAACACCATCAAAGTAGGTTTCCATCATTTCTATCAAGCTTTCAACATGGAACATCATTTTCTCCAATTTAATTTTTAGTAACGGAATAATTGTACACCACTAGTTCATTTAATGTTTTTCTAAATTATTAATCATTAAAAAAATCGTTTTTCCTTTTCGTGGTTCAAGGACACATTATTTAAGCTTTTCAAAAAAAAAATGCAATTAATCCTACTCTTTTAGGATCCATGATCTTTCATTTGTTAAGTCTTCAACAAATCAAGTAAAAATAATGTTGCAGATTAAATTTATCTTTAATAGGAGACCATTACAAATGTATAATGACCAACAAGAAAAACCCTTTATTTTCGTCCATGTTTAATTCGTTAACACATATATAATTACACGTCCATGTCATAAAAGAATATTCTCTCCTATCATAATTAATTGTCTATTTAGACTTTAACACTATTTTACAAAAATATATTAAATAACATAGATTTTATAAAAATTTTCTAAATCTTATTACCTATTTAATATTTAATAATATTTTAAATTAATAAAAAATATTCTTGACCTAAAAGTAATCGAATAGAGTACATATACTAGGGTATATTGTGGGATATATGCTAAAGATTGAAGGGCAATTTTGGTAATTAGGCCTTTTTGAAAAACTATAGTAGTAACTAGACTTTTTAATGTTTCACTTAAGTAAATATACCCCAACCTTTTGTATTTATTCTCAAACTCTACACACTCTTCTATTAAGGTGTACATTTACAAAACACAAAACTAGAAAAAGCCTAGTAAACCAAATTATTTCAAGATTGAACGCATCATGATACAATCTCAAGTGCTTGAACATTATTACTTTATTAGCATGAAAAGACCAACACAATTAGTGATATGCTAGTGACATATTAAATAACTTGATGACTTAGAAGTTAGATCATATTGGACTCTCAAATGAGCTCTTAGCATTTCTTAAGCTTTCGTAACATAAATTTAACTTTTTCACCAAAAAAATAACAACATAAATTCAACTTCAGATGCAGTTTTCACAAATATTTACACGTCAACCGATAACGTTTCACATTTCAACATCTTTGGAATCACTCTTTGTAGTTTAAAGTAGTTGGAGTGAAATTTGATTAATTTTAATACCCTGAAAATTTATCTATGAATAAATAATGACATTTAAACGGACTAGATAAATTTTATTTTCGTTTTCAGAGTTGAAATCAAAAGAGGTCCAAGTGTTTTTGCTTTCACCATCCATGTGACTATTACACTAACACCATCAAACACCATCAAAGTAGGTTTCCATCATTTCTATCAAGATTTCAACATGGAAGATCATTTTATCCAATTTAATTTTGAGTAACGCTAATAATTGTACACCACTAGTTCATTTAATGTTTTTCTAAATTATTAAACATTGGAGAAATTGTTTTTCCTTTCCGTGGTTCAAGGACACATTATTTAAGCTTTTTCAAAAAAAATGTAATCAATCCTACTCTTTTAGGTGTTGTTTTGACGATCCGATCTTTCTTTTGTTAAGTTTTCAACAAATCAAATAAAAATAATGTTACAAATTAAATTTATCTTTTACTAGGAGACCATTACATATTTACAATGACCAACAAGAAAAACTCCTTATTTTTGTCCATGTTTAGTTCGTTAACACATATACAATTACATGTCCATGTCATAACAGAATATTCTCTCCGATCATAATTAATTGTCTGATTAGACTTTGACACTATTTAAAAAAACTATTAATTGTCTTATCACCTATTTAATGTTTAACAATATTTTAAATTAATAAAAAATATTCTTGACCTAAAAGTAATTGATTAATATTCAAGAACAAATCTCATAGTTAATACTTATTGAGTTAAAAGGGTAAGTAGGCCATTTATGTATTATTGTGTATTAAATATGCCATTTTGCAATAATGTAGATAAAGTAGGCCCCAATTAATATTCTAATAAAGATTAATTCCTAACTAAATGCATATCCCTGATGGAAATTAAAAAAGGTGAGGTGGCAGTTTTAATTAAATAAGGTTATTTATTGTGGTCCCCTACAAATCAAGAAGTTGTTAGGAAAAGAAATATACATTCCTTGTAAACGTGATACAAGAATCACGAAATTCCCCCATTTTTGCATCCATAGCCACCAATTGTACAGAGCTTTCGTCTACTGTCATATACATTTTCACTCTTTTTTGTTCGATTACTACCGATTTATTTCGGTTTGATGTTCTATTTGTTCAATTGTTACGGCTGTGAGATCGTCAACATTCGGATTGGCAATCTGTAGATTCAATCGTTTGTTTTGTGCGATTTTTGAGACAAAAAACTCGATCTGTAGATCCAATCGTCCTGAGACATTTTTGTCCAGATTTAGAGGTATGTACGTTCAATCGTCTAATTGGTGGCTAATTCGCACATTTGCTCTGCGTAATTTATGTATATGGTTCATATTTTGTATTTCGTATATTTATATGTCGGTGATCTTCTATGTGTTGAGTGTTGATATTGATGAAGGAGACGAACATAATTTATGTATCTGCTAATATTATGTAGTTGTTAAATTTATGTGTCAGTAATGATGAAGGTGATGAACATAATTTATGTATCTGCTAATATTATGTAGTTGTTAAATTTATGTGGCGTTGATTTTTATGTGCTGAGTGTTAGTAATGATGAAGGTGACGAACATAATTTATGTATCTGTTAATATTACGTAGTTGTTAAATTTATGTGTCAGTAATGACGAAGGTGACGAACATAATTTATGTATCTGCTAAATATTATGTAGTTGTTAAATTTATGTGGCGTTGATTTTTATGTATCTGCTTAAAATTATGTACATAATCTTTCATCACTGTTGATTCGAATACATAAATTTCACAGAAATGGATAATTTCAAAATTAAGGCCATGTAGTTAAAGATCAACAATGGCGGTTTTGAGTATGGATTTTAGGTAAAACGTTCATCAATTATTTTCGGTTTGGACCAAAATCGAAGCCATTAAAATGGTATATTGTTGAGAGAATTTGGAATACTTACAAGGATTGATTGTTGTTACACAAAGAATAGATCAAACAAGAAGTTGAAGACGGTCGAAGTTCACGATTTGAAGATGGAGGTTGCGAATGGAGAATCTCACGATCCAATGGAGGTTCCGTTGAAGATGGAGGTTGCGAATGGAGAATCTCACGATCCAATGGAGGTTCCGTTGAAGATGGAGGTTGCGAAGATACCGTATCATGTTGTTGCCTTTTTTTATGGATTTAATATATCTTTAACAAATTGGTGTATCATGCTGTTGCCTTTTTTTTTAATTTAATATATCTTTAACTTTTAGGTAGTTATTATGCTACATTACTAATTTGCCCTTAACTAACTATCTTATTATCCATGATTTATAATTTCTTTTAGCTTTATTTTTTGGAAGAAAAATAGAGGGGCCTATTTTGTATCATGGATACAAAAAGGGCCCTTCTACACCAATTTTCTCATACTTATTTAATGGTCTATAAAACTTAAAACGAAAAATAATTATAATTAAATAAATTTCTAATTACGATCGAAGAGAGTATATATATTAATATATACTAGGGTATATTATGGGATATATGCTAAAGATTGAACGCATCATGTTACAATCTCAAGTGCTTGAACATTATTAGCATGAAAAGACCAACACAATTAGTGATATGTTGATGACAGATTAAATAAACTTTTGATATCCAGAAAATTGCACATTATATAGAAGGAATTTAGGACTGTGTCACAGTTGATGTTACGTACATCCACGAGATAGTTTTTTTTAAAGAATTTTCTTCTTCTATTAATGTCTTTAATATGAACTTTTGATACCCATAAAATTTTAAATTTAGTCCCTACTCTCATGGTTTATTTTTTTTTTTTTATACTCATTCTTAATATATATATATATATATATATTAAAAACTTAATTATAAAATATATTAGAAAATAAATTTAAAATTAATAATAACCTCATCTTATAACATACTAAAACAGAACCCTTAAGGCCACATGTCGATCACTAAGGTATGCCACCTAGGACTTTTTTTAATATATTTACAGATATGCCACAAGATATTTATAGGTTTGCCATTTTTTATTTTATAAATTAAATTCTAAAAATACTAATAAACGATCAGCAATGTCACATCACATTTTAAAATTGCCATGTAAGAATTTGTTTTGCTTATTTGTTAAATATATCTAACAAAATTTTAAAATAAAAAAAATATAAGATATTACTAACAAACTAGATCTTCAAATTTTTAACAAACAAGATTTTGAAATCTTCTTCATATTTTTTAAACTCGGTTTTTATAATTTTTCTAAAAAAATAAATAATATATGCACATTTTAAAATTTTATTTCATTTTCTTCACCTTATTTTTTATTTTTAAAATATAATTTTTTAAGTTAATTATTGTATTTAATTTTTAATTTCGTAATTTATTTCACATTTTTTTTCTTATTTATTTTTTTAAAAAATTTTAAATTTAATTTTTAAAAATTATTCTTTTTTTTTTTTAATTTGAATTTTTCAGTAAATTTATATACTATAATAAAACAACCTCATTTTGTCTACGTGTCAATTTCTAAAGTCATCAATTAGCATTTTTTCAATTTATTTAAAAATTTGTCACACTGTATTTACAAATTTGTCACTTATAATAACATAATTTTTATTAATCCAATACATAATGTATAAAATTAAAAATATAATACTTTTTTATTTAAACAAAACCCGCACAAGGTGCGGGCACTGAACTAGTTGAATTTTAAACTAATAAGTTCTATAATCGAAGTATTTTTCTAATACATTTTTTTAACTAAAAATCTAGAAAAGTAAATTCAAATCTATTTTTTTAATTTTTTGATTTAAAATAAAAAAAAAATTTTAAAAAAAATTGTTTGGGTGACAAGTACAATCTTTAATGATTTTATTCATGTTTCCTAGAAAAAACTCATTTTTCAATAGATTTTAGCTAATTAGAAAATATAAGAGTTAAATTGAGGATAATTAATTCATTGATAGTAGTGTAATCATTCTATCTGTGCATTAATATTATAGAAGTGTCAAATATTTTGTTAAACTAAACTAATTGCTCAAATGACAAACATTTTGTTATGGAGGGAGTATATTTTTATTTTAAGTAAGAGTACATAATTAGTTTAAAACTTGTTATGAGCACATTAAAATAAAAATTTATTAATTTTATAAAATACTAACTAATGATATAGAAGTATTTTTTATGTTTTATTTTTTTTAAAAATTTAAAATTATAGTTAAGTATACTTTAAATTAATTATCTAACCTTATTTAAAATTAAAATATATTAAAATATTATTTATTTTCGACTTAGTTTAAATTAAATTAAATTTATTATTATTTTAATTCAAAAATAAATAAAATTTTACTACATTTTTTTTTATTTTAATTCAAAAACTAAAAATTAACTTTAAGTTTACCTTTTATATTTTTTAAATTAAAAAATACTTCTATACATTACTTAGTATTTATAAAATTAATGTAGTCATCATTAGTTTACAATTTATTTTGTTAGATTTATTTTATAATTAATTTTTTAATTGACATATATTAAAAAAAGTATATAAGACAAACAAATCAAATACTCCCTCCGTAACAAAATGTTTGTCATTTGAGCAATTAGTTTAGTTTAACAAAATGTTTGACACTTCCATAATATTAATGCATAGATAGAATGATTACACTACTATCAATGAATTAATTATTCTCAATTTAACTCCTTATACTTTCTAATTGGTTAAAATCTATTGAAAAATGATTTTTTTCTAGGAAATATGAATAAAATCATTATAGATTGTACTTATCACCCAAACAATTAAAAACTTTATTTTATTGTTTAAAGTCATTAACTATTCCTTAATTCATGTGTCCAACTCTCAAATGACAAACGTTGTGTTACGGAGGGAGTAATTAAGAGTATCAAGAGTAAACTTAAAAATTTGTGATACCAAGATAAAAATTTCAAACTTAAAGGACACCAACAAATTATATATTTTTTTTAATTTGATTTCAATATAATAATTATTTGCGTTACATTTGTGCACTTGGTGTGTTGATTTAGGTGGTGGTGGAGATAACATTTTGTCAAAAAGGGATTTTTGTTGTTGTTGCAATCTTTAGCTTCTTGATTGGACCCATCAAAACGTGTGTTGCACTTATTCTTATTTCGCCGTCAATCACTTTCTTTTATCTATCTTTCTATGTAGATTAATGTGGAAAGAACCATTTAAAGGGAATCAACAAAAGTGGGTTTTAAGTGTCATTTTTGTTTCTTTCTGCTATGATTGATCATGTTTTAAAGATTTGAACAACCCAAGATGTAAAGGGTAATTCTCCAACTTTGCAGAATGACTTTGCTGTATATGATGATATGTTCTCTTAGCTTCATAACAACTGAAGCCTTGTATGTAGGTATTACTTATCTCAACTCAGCTGTGGCAAAAGGAGCTGGTAAGCAGACTCATCAGCAAGACTGTTTCATTGTTTTCTTTGTTTTTGATCATTTTTACATGTTTTTGAATTCTGGGTATTTGTTACAGTTTGTTTAGATGGAAGCCCACCAGCTTATCACCTTCATAGAGGATCCGGGTCCGGGATAAACAGTTGGTTAGTTCACATGGAGGTCTGAATAATCGAAACATAGATGATTTGATAACTGTGAATATTAGAATATGTGATTATGATTTTTCAATGCATCTGTTTACAAGATTTTTGTTTTAGGGAGGTGGATGGTGCAATAATGTCACAATATGTCTTCTACGAAAGAACACGAAATTGGGATCATCAAGAAAGATGGTGAAACAACTTGCTTTCTCTGGGATTCTGAGTAACAATCCTATGTTCAATCCAGGTTGATGTAGTTTTACATCTGTTTTCAAAAAATACTTTTCTCTTTAAATGTATGTCTAAACTGATTTTCATGCTGCAGATTTCTATAACTGGAATCTTGTGAAGATTCGGTACTGTGATGGATCATCATTCACCGGAGATGTAGAACCTGTCAATCCGGTAAGCAAACCAACATTTAGCCCCCGTTTGGTTATAACTCTGGAAACGGAAAGAGAATGAAAATGAATCTAGTCCATATGTTTACCTTATTCATTAATATTTTTGGAATCATTCCTTGTGGTTGCATGTAAAATGAATTTATTTCTTCCATTTTGTTCCCCATAAAATATAAAATTTCATGAACAATACATATGGACTAGATTCGTTTTCATTCCGTTTCTGTTTTCGGAGTTGGAACCAAATGGGCCCTTAGTTAATTATGCCTGATGTTCATTTTGTCTAAAATGAATGACATACTTATTTTAAAAGTAGGTTACTAAGCTTCACTTCAGAGGAGCAAGAATTTGGCTTGCTGTCATAGAAGAACTTCTAGCAAAAGGAATGAGATTTGCAGAAAATGTATGCAGCATTACATATATCTAAGTTCAGTCTCTCTATGTACTATTTGCACTGTCATTCCATTTTTGAGGTGATTATTACTGAAGAGATATGACATTAGGCTATTCTTTCCGGATGTTCGGCTGGTGGATTGACATCCATTTTACATTGTGATAGCTTTCGAGCTCTCTTGCCCATGGGTACTAATACGAAATGCTTGTCTGATGCTGGCTACTTTGTGAATGTGTGAGAACATCTGCTTGTTTATGAATCTTTCTTGCATGAAACTTAAGATAATCTATTAAGCCAATGATTTTTTTCCGTGTTTCCTTCATACAGGCCTGATGTTTCAGGAGCACAACACGCAGAAGCTTATTTTAAGCAAATAGTTGAACTACATGTACTTATAATTCTCACTTGCTTCTATCCTTAGTTCCTGATTTTAGTCATTTTTGCTTTGCATCATTTGCTGTTCTTCATTACAGGGTTCAGTGTGGAACTTGCCTTCATACTGCACCACAAAGACAGCAAACCCGCATTTGGTAAGCATACATAGCTTAGTTATTTGTTTACAATCGATGTGGGAACATCACAGGGTTCAGTGTGGAACTTACCATTGCATTTCAATTCGTTGCCACAGTGTTTCTTTCCACAGTACATGGCCAGGCAGATACAAACACCGCTTTTTATACTAAATGCTGCATATGATTCATGGCAGGTTTGCAAATCTGATTATCAGAGATTTATGAATTGAAAGCTTATTTGTTTATTTCATTTATAATATTTATAGAGGAAAACATAAACAGATAAAATAATAAACTAATAACAAAAGATAAACCTAATAACAAGAGATAAGTCTAATAATATAAAAGGTAAGCCCAATACTCTAACAACTCCCCTATCAATTTTTTATTGTGCTTATACTATTTGTATGTTATTAGATCAAGAACACTTTGGCACCAGTTTCGGCTGATCCTCATGGATCTTGGTTTAAATGCAAGCTTGACATAAAGAGCTGCTCACGCGGTCAGCTCAGAACAATCCAAGGTTAATCCTCTACTCTTCTCTGTACCAAATGTATCAGTCTGTGAAGCTAGTGATTACTTCTCACACACAGTTGCAAAATCATGCCAGATTTCCGGCTAGAGTTCTTATCCGCGGTATTTGAGCTAGGCCGGTCTCTTTCTAGAGGCTTGTTCATAAACTCATGTTTTGTGCATTGCCAAACAGAAATGCAGGATACATGGTTCAGCTCTGACTCCCCTAGATTGAGTAATACGGTATTCATATTCCGCCTTTTCGAATCTATAGCATTGGACTCCATTTCCTACTTCCATGTATTCATAACAAAAATGAACTTGTTTATTGTCAGACAATCGCAAAGGCGGTAGGAGATTGGTTTTATGATCGAATCCCATTCCAGCACATAGATTGCCCTTATCCCTGTGATAAAACTTGCCATAATCGAGTTTTTAGTCCTTACAAATACACAGAAGGTAGTTTCATTTAATCCACATATGTCATTTTTTTTTACCACTTTCAATTGGGTCAAAATAGAATTCTAGATAAGCAGTTGCTGTCAAGTTTCTTATTGTTCAATGAAGTTCAGATATATTTACTGTTAGTTTCATCCCACTGTTTGATGTTAAATTATTGCATTGAGCATAGAGGCAAAAATGTGTTCTTTTCAGTAATTTTAAGGATTAGTTTGGTTAGTAACACTATTCTAAAACCACAAGAACACAACCAAATGCAAACAATTTAACCAGGAGTAAAATTTTCTTTCATATGTCATATTGATCATATCAAACCATACAAAGCTTAAGGAGTCTTGTAAGGAGATCCATAGCCACGAGCCTCACTACCAATGCACCAAATCCGGCTAGTGCTCGGTGTAGCCAAGACTGAGCTACTTCTAGCCTCACTTGATGAAACCTCAAGATCAGAGCTTCTTCTACTCGGATTCAAGTCACTAAAGTAGCTATCAGCCCTGCTGCTCATCCGGTCCTCAAGTGACCGTCTTGCTCCATTGTTAGAACCAGCCGGTGAGCTGATCATCCATTTGGGGCTCAACAGTCCTGGAACACTCGCCATTGGCACAGGAGACGTTGGGTTACTCGTATGGTCCTCTTTCAAGATGTCTCCTATTCTCAGCAATATGTTATAAGCCAGATTTGCTAGCACTCTCGAGTAAGCTTCCATGATCGCGTGTCCAATGTCCTGTTACATAATAAAATACTCTTAAATTTGCTGATACAAAGTAGGCCATTGCTAATTTAAGATTATTTTTTAATTCTAAAAACACTTATTTAAAGGGATAAAAAGAGGTCTAGTTTGTCTCCTACTAAACAGAAGAGTCTACTTGACGCTACATTAATAATAAAAAGGTCTACTTAACCAACTCACCCGATTCCAACTTACTAAACCATTAACACACTTCAAAATATAGTACTCACCTTGCCATACTGTATTTTGGTAGCATCAAGAAAGGATTGAGGAAGATATGGATATCTCAATCTCAACTCTTGGACAAGGATTTCAGCCTTGAACATCAATGATCCTATCTTGTCAACCTCGGATGATTGATTCTTAGTGAACGGCCATGACTTCCGGGCATGAGACTTGCTACTAATCTCCTCTTCTCCGAGTCTCTCTCTCCACACGAGTTCAGCCACTTCCAGCTTGTTGATGGTTTCAAGTGCCTCATGATCCGACTTCAATTTCAAGGACTCAACCATCTCAGAAGCTGAACTAGACTCTTCAGCCAATTGGTTGTATACATCTTCACCAAGACTTGCTCTCCCTGACTGCATAACATAAGCATATACACATGAATTTCTAGTTTTCTACCACTTGGCTTGCCAAACATGCCCTAAGTCTTATGAACCTCAATGATATACTTACCTTAGGAAGTGCAGCCTTAACAAGGCTAGGAACATGCATTTCAGACAAGATGTTTTGGTTAATCATTTTTGCTGCCTTAAGTACTTGGTGAACAACATTTCCTTTAGAGATCAAACCCTTCCTTGAACTCTCCGAGAGGCCACGAATAGGGACCCGAGGATACGGAAGCCACCATCTCTTGCTCTCACGCACACCTCCTTTTTCTTCCTTGTGGCTGCTTCCTTCCGCATACCAGAATTCCGTCTTCACCATTGAATCCAAGCTTTCCTTCATGTCATATACAAAAATTGCAACATCAATTAAACTTTCTTAGTGCCGGTTTGGTTGGAGTTGTGGAATGGAAACGGAATGAAATGATTGGATTACTTTCATGTGTTAAACGACTGCTAAACAAACATAATTTTTATTGATTCGGAATCATTCCGTTACTGGAAATGATTCTTAGCGCTTCCAAACGAGCCCTTGACACATACATTTGAAGATATCATCAATCTGAATATCTGATCACTTACAATGAGCATTGAATCAAGCTTTTGAAGTGCTGGGAGGTTCATGAGTACATCTGCTCGCGCTTTTGGTATCATAATCTGATTGAATCAACAAAGAGTTGGTCATTTGATCCACTTTGTTTAACTTATATAAAATCTTGGATATGTCAAGATATATACACCACCTCAAAGACACGGCCATTTGATCCACTTTGCTTAGCAGGAACAAGTTCAACCATATAATTTGTAGGAGACAGCAACCAATCCATCTCTTTCCGCCATCTGCTCTTCGCTTCTTCCGGAAGTGGCTCGAGCTTCCACAACTCCCCGAAAACAGAAGCTGAGATGAATGCAAGCATTCATGAGTTTCAGTTATAAGGGCCTGTTTGGTATCCGTATCTTATATGATTACCTGCAAGATTTGTGATGGCATTGGACAAAGCGAGTGCAGGTGCAATGCCTTTGATTCCTCCGGTTACATCTTCCCCTAGAAGAAGCTTGGCGAACTTCTCCTTGATGGAATCTACGTCGGAAAACTGAAAGAGATAAGCTGGTCTGTGTTCGATGTGGGACTCATCAGTGTCCCATGTCTTGGTTTCTTGATGATCATAGGGGCTAATGACGTTGCTCGATGAGCAGCTGCTGACGTCGTCTTCTTCCAAGTGTTCTACTTCACAGCTGCTCTCTTCTTTTCCATAAGAATTGCTGTTGAGAATGCAACTTTCCAGACCATCATATGTCATTATTTCTGAAATATAAATTCAGACTGTCTGAGTTTAGAATATCTTTTACAGGAAGTTTAAAGTAGTTATTGGGTTTGGGTTCGATCCACTCTAAAATAATTTGATTCAATTTTAGGATAAAAAATTAAAATAATTGGTAAAATAGACTTTTTTAAATTCACTTTTATGTTATATACCCCTCTATTTTTACAATTTTAATTGACTTACCACTATTGTTTTTATTTAGAATATATTTAGTAAATGAAATCATGTCACGTGCCTACTTAATAGGCCAGTATTATTGAAAGGCATAGTTAGTAATATTAAACTCTAAAATGATTTGATTCAATCTCTTGATAAAAGAATTTTGGCCGGACTCGTTCGGCTAAAAAAACACACCGTAAAAGCATTATTTTAGTCAAGCTACTCGGACTTGACTCTTCAAAACTAGACTCGACCTCGTTCACTTTTTAAACGAGCCGAAATAAATATATTTTAAAATTCGGATAAAATTTAGACTAGACTTGGATAACAGCCCAATTGCACGGGCGTTGTAGGGATTGTACACAATTTCAATCTCTTGATAAAAAATAGTTGTAGCTCATATTAACCAAATCTAAAATTATGCTCTAAATGCGGATATTTTCTCAATAATTATAATATTTTTCCTCTCCTACAATCGTTTTCCATTTAGCCATCATTTTTAATGATATAATTAGTTTATAATCAAGTATTTATTTGTTCATTTATTATAATCACGAGCATCATCATCATCACATCGTGGACATTACGTTATGTTTCTCTTACACCGTAAAGTGGTTTCTAGTAAACCCAAAATTCTTCCCCCGGTTTAACTCCGTTGTTTGTGTGTTGGTTTGCTCCAAAACAACAAGACCGTCAAATTTCCAATGCATTCTTTTTTATTTCTTCACATTCTTAGAAATCAAATCACTTTTTTTGTTAATAGTTTTCACATAAATGATTTTTCCTCATAAAAAAGGGAAATTAAGTGAGGTAGATGAAGAGATTACTAGGATGATCAAAATCAATGCTAATCTCTGTATCTCTGCTGCAACAAGCGAGTCTTCTTCTCACCCTCATCTTCTACTTGAATTGCCTCAAACAATCAACACTGTATATAGCATAAATGAAATTGATAATACAGTTTATGCAAGTCGATCATATATTTAAGAGAAAAGAAAGTAGTAATGCATTGGGAATCACCTTGTGAGTGTTTGATTCGAAGATGCAGGTGGAGATGACAGAAGTAAGAAGGTGGTGTGTTTGGTTTGGGTATGGAGATGTATATGAGAGTGAAGTGAAAGGAAGACGATGATAGATATGATGCAATAATAGTGGAAGAGTGGTCCTTATAATATCCTGTTTTTGTGTTCTCGTCCGCCGTTTCGTCTTTCGCTCTCCATCCATCATTCACGCTTTCAACGTCCAAAACAACGTGTATTTGCTGCACACTATCCTTGCTTTTTTTTTTTTTTTTTTTTTGTCTTATTATTATTATTTTATTTTTTTATCTGCTTAGTTGTTGGCTTACGGACGATAGGTTAGATATCTTATTTTTCAGCATTTTATAAAGCGTCTGGGCGTATTTGACAAGACCGGTCGTACGCACTATACCCCTTATACCCCTGTCGGACGACGGTTTCTTTTGTCATGGAATAAAATACATTTCGTACTTGTTCTAAGTTATGTGTGAGTAATCTACCCCTTTGTTTTAAGGGCATGGTGAGCCCGACATGTTTGATCTATGATATTAGATTCATTTTATGTGTTGCTTGTATGTCTATGAGTTATGGTAGTATCATCTATACTATATGTTCTATAAAGGGTGACCTTATAACTCGAACTGACAATGAAGTTCTCACACCTTAATGCTCCGTTCGATGTGATGAATCGGCAACCATCTTGGGTACAAAGTGACAATCATGGTGACACCATTGATGTACCACAAGCGACGGCCTAGCCACAAAGTAACAATCAAAGAAGTTGTTTTTACATAACTCTTGCATACTTGTGATATTGTGGAATTTCCTTTTGAGATCTATTATATGTCTGTTATGGTAATCCGGGTCCTATACTGCTTTACCTTTACTGTTGTCTATCATTTGACCTTTATAATCCTAAAATTTGATTTCGAACATTATAAAGATCCAACTTTTACCCATCTTCTCTGTCTTTACTCATGAGCTATTTTATGAACTAGTCAGGACAACTCCTAAAGACCCGTCGGATGATCGGTCCTATTCGAGTTTAGGTTTTGCTTTGATTCGCTCTCTGGTCATTCCCTTAATGTCCTTTGGTGTTTAACTAAATTATGGCTCGGTCGACTCCCCTATGTCGTACAACCTCTTCCCCTGTTTCTGCCTTTTCGGATTCCTTTCATGTTCTGTCATTGATAATATGATTTATCACCTTAGTTTAAACATTCATTTAGGTAGATTTTCCCTTTGTTTAGCATATAAACCTTAGTAATGTGTCATTTGCACTTGTTAGTGTTTACTTTGCAAGTATAGATGTCTACACAAACTTTGAGGATCAAGCCTCGAAGTGGAGCATGCTAGGAGCAAGTGAGACAATAAAGCATAGCAAAGGATCAAACAAAGAAGCAAAGGAGCAATGGAGGCTTTTCCAGTGGAACCTCGGGTGTGCAAGAATGGATCTCGGCCGAGATTTGCACTTTAGAGATATGTACCGACGAGATTGGTTATGCCGAGAGCCATCTTGGCTCCTATCCCGGGCTGAAATTTTGGACACTTCTGCCGAGATTTCCAGAAAGCACAACCAACGTTGAAGAATTCAAATATCTCGGCCTCGTCTTTGGCTGAAATCTCACCCAAGATGGACAACAGATGGGTCGAGATTCCTAGTTGAGCAGCCTTTTCGACGCTTTTTTGGAATTTGCAGGCCGACCATTTTTGCTTTTCGGAGCTTGTGTTACACTCTACAAACTATTAGACAAATTTGGAGATTTGTTTTTTTTGTAATTTTTCTACATTTTTTCATTCTCTTCCTTGAGTTGAATATTTTGGAAAGAAAAAGTTGTAGATTGTTTTTGATCTTTTGGTTGAATCGAGGAGACTCTTGTGGTTGTGTTCTGGATTTCATTTCCTGTTATTTGAAGGCACCAACAGCTAAGTCATCATTCTTTTTCTTTGTTGATTTCATCATATGGATTGTATGAACCTTACCTTGATGATTGTTGACCTTGAAATGTATATTATTGGCTAGATTTTTGTGATTTTAGGGTGATAGATCAATGGTTATGACTTGGATAGTGATAGCATGAGCATGCATGATTAGATTCGGTTGAAAATCTGCACGAACCTTAGCATTTGAATAGCTCGGCCTGTTCTTCAAAAAATCTCACTAAGATTTTGACATTATCCACCCGAGATTTCATTATGTTGTTTCTAATGGATATGTTTGCATGTCACGTTGTTAGCTTGCATAAACCCTAGAGTTTATTGAGTTGAATCTAGCTTAGACTTGTCTAAAGTTAGAAAACCAAGGTATGATTGAGACTTACCCCGCAATATCTTCCCTTGGATATAAATGATGATGAACTTTATGTAGTAGAGGCGTGAAACCCTCTATTGGATTGAGTGTGCTAAGTTTTCTGCGTAAGTTTAACTGAACCCGAGACTTACCCGGTAAGCGTTGGTTTGATTCTTAGGTAGAATAACCGGTTTGAGTCGAGTTTCCGTCCTCAGTGCCTTGATACTTACCCGGTAATAGGTAGTTTGGATCGAAACTAGTGGAATATGAGACCTCCCCCGTAATTATTCGCAATGAAGAAATACCCTTTCCCTCTAGCAATTAAAACCGAGTCCTTTAGAGAAATCTTGAATCCGATATGCCATAATCAACGATCTTGAACTCTATAATATGTTTTCCCCTTATTGATATCATCTTGCTTGTTGTGTTAGTTTGTTTTACTTGTTCTTTTTATTTGATCTTTGATCAACCCCAAACCAAAATTCAACAGAGATATGGATTCTCAAACCCTTATATAACTCTCTCTTTTCTTAGTCTAGATTTGTACTATTTTTTATCACTATTGCAAAACAAACTCACATTAGTCTTTGTGTTCGACCTTAAAATACTTGCCTTGCTACGGAACAACCCATACATTGTGGGTTCGCTAAGTAGTTGTAGCGATCTATTGCAAGTAAAATAAATTTAAAACTAAGCATCATTTTTGAAGCAAACAAGGTTTTGGCGCCGTTGTCGGGGAGTAAGCCTAGTTTGATTAGCGTTGTGATTGTTAATAGTGTAGGTCTTTCTTTTGCTTTTGATCTTGCTTTGCTTTTAGTCTTTGAATTTCCAGGATTTTGCCTCGCTTTTAGGTGCATGCAAAGATCTCGTGACGGTAAGAACTTAACTCCTTCCGATCCCGAACCGGAGAAAATTTTGCGGAAGAGATCTAGTCTAACCACGAAGAATAATATGACCGGAAGAAACTTTCAAGAGGAGCTTGATGATGCTTTGGAGAAAATTAGGCTTAGAGACGAAGTCGTGAAAAATGAGAGGAGATTAGCAAGAGAAAGAGAAGAAGCCACAGTGAGAGAAATTGAAGACATAAGAGTCAACATGATCCTCTTACACCAAAATGGAGGAGGGAATCAAAGGCAACAAGAGGAGAACATCCGAGAAGAAGTGCCACCTCCTCCTCCGGTGAGACAGACCCAAGTCGAGCCAAATGTTGGAGAACCGCAAACACTAGGGTAACAGGTGTATCCCGCTCAAAGAATTCATCATCCAGGAGTTAACCTTGGAGATCCCGCCGCCCATGACTATAAGCTCCAGCATCAGTCCTCTAAATGATCCGACATACTAATTTCGTCTTGTTTCTACAAGTCGAGCTCATTCACTTTTCGAAGAATATTCAACTTTTTTTTAAAAAAAACTTAAATCCACTTCCAACTAGCTTATTTTTAATTTTTTGATATTTTGTTTTTTTACCTTTCGAAGACTTTGCGCTTATTATATTATATTTACCAACAAATACTTTAATATTATGTGCACGTATATATGTTGGTTAAGATTTTGACTTTCCTAGGACGTCAATTATATAAACTCGGGACCAACTTTTAGTTTGAAATTTAAAAAACGCTTTTTCCTAGTATACATGCAACCATTACTAAGAGTGACCAATATTTTTTTATTTTACATGCATATAAATTTGACTTGTGGTTGCATTACTATTTCCAACTAATTAAAATGTATAAAATAATGAGTATTATATACTACCAAGAATGACGAATATTTCTTCCACAAATTAGTGAAGGGTTGTTTCCACTATGATTAACTTTCTTCTACTACGTACTTACATTATTATAATTATTTTTCAATTTTATAATTTTTTTAATGTTCCAGGTTTTAATTAATTAACGTAAAGAAAAATTTTAACTTTATCATTAAACTAGTTCATATCCCGTGCCTTACACGGGTAATTGTTAAAAAACATTGATTTTGAAAGATGCGTATGACAATGAATACAAGTCCAAATAATCATATACGTATATAATTGGTTCGAAATAATAAAGACAACAATGTTATCTTTATTATTTACAATAAAACGGATATAATGAGAATAATAACATGTTTCTTGACCTTTTATTTAATAAAATTAAGTTTGCCAAACCATATTACGAATGAAAATATAACATAAACGAAAAAATTAAGGGCTAATAAACCAAATTGTTTCAAAAATAAATCAACTTTAACCGAAAAGTTTAAAATCGGATAATTTTAATTTTGAGAGTAAGACTATTCACATCCCACTCCATTAAAGTTTATAATCCTATTTATTCACTCTATTTGTATACTAAGTCATGTATACCCTCCGTTAGACCTGTTCAAGGCCGGGCCAGCCCGCCCGGCCCGGACCGCCCGCCCGCGAAAACGGGCGGGTATGAACATCGACAGAGGCCCGACCGGGCCGCTAGGCCCGGCCCGCCAGTCCCGGCGGACTGGGTACGAACAAGGTACCAGGTCCGGTCGGGCCGCTCGGCCCGGCCCGGAGCCCGGCAAAAAAAAAAAATAAAATAAAAAATAAATAAATATATATATATATATATATATATATATATATATATATATATATATATATATATATATATATATATATTTCGTTACTTTCGTATAACCCTAAAGTTTTAAACTTCTAATTGAACCTTTTGATTATGTTTGTATGATATTTTTCGAGTTTTACAGGCACACTGCAAATTATACAGGTATGTACTGCTGAAGTACTGAATTACAAATAAAGTCACAGTTTAAAAAAAAAAAAAAAACGGTTATCCGCCGGGCAGCCCGGCCCGGGTCCGCCAAAACGGGTTTTTTTAAAAAAAATGCCCGGCCCGAGGATATGAACAGGTCTACCCTCCGTCTATTTATCTTTTTCTCACATCCCATGTTTCGTCTATAATATAAGTGTATTTATTTTTTTAATTAGATATAAGTAAAGTTAAGGAAAGAGAGGGGGAAAGATTTGAGTTTTTAAAAGAAAAATTCAGAAAAGAGAGAGAAAAAATTTGATTGGTTAATTTGTAAAAGAGGTGGGCCTGATTTCTTTTGCACTAGGTCACAAATAGATCCAAATTTAACAGAGTGAAATTTATTTTAACTCTTTTCACAAGGAGAATATGGATATTATTTTGAATAAAAGTGTAAAATCTAACAATTTAACTTGAGGATATATAGATAGTCTAAAAAGGAACATAAGCCAAAAAAAAAGCAAAAGATAAAAAGAAAAAAAAAGAAATCAAAATATTAAAAAACTAATTTTTGTAACAATTTAGAAGATATCGTAAAGACGGAATATTTAAATAGAAATTGTTATATAAAAAAAAGCAAATTCATAAAATAGTTAGATAAATATAAAAACAAATTAAACAAATTGGAAGATTTTGAAAGATACCGTATACCTAAAATTTAGGTTTAGTAAACTATTTTAACAAATTCAAAGTATTTAAAGATGGCAATATATTTATTTGAAAATCGGAAAGTATTTAATATCAAAAGATAACGTATTTTAACCGAAAAGTTTAGAATCGAATAATCTAAACTTCAAAAAATATTAAATGTTAAAAAATTTAATCCGTTAATTCATTTAAAACATAACAAAAGCAAAAAAAAAAAAGGAAAAGAAAATTAACAAATCAAAATATTTATAAAATTATTTTTTTAACAATTTAAAAGGTAACATAAGCGTAGAATTTAAATAGCAAATTGATAACAAATCGGTTGAAGTAAAATCATAAATAGTTATAAGATGAATATAAAAAAAGTTTAAACAAATTGGAGGATTCGGAAGATAACAAATAAGTAAAATTTAGGCTTCGCAAACTATTTTAACAAATCCGAATTTTTAAAAATGAAAATATATTATTTAAATCAAAAGTATATAATACCAAAAGATACTAATTTTAACCGGAAAATTTAAAATCAGATAATTTAAATTTCGAAATATATCGAATGTTAAAAATTAAAATTGTTAAATCATATAAAAAGATAACAAAAGCCAAAATAAAAAGGGAAAAACAATCGAAATATTTAAAATTTATTTTTTTAATCATTTAGAAGATTACAAAATGTAAAATTTAAATATAAAATTGTTAAAAATCGATTGAAGAAAAATCATAAAACGGTTACAAGATGAATATAGAAAAACGTTTAAACAAATAAGAAGATTTTGAAAAATTACAAATACATAAAATTTGTAGCAAACTATTTTAACAAATCCGAAGTTTTTAAAAATGACAATATATTATTTAAAAACTAAAAAGTGTTTAATATTGAAAGGTGCCGAATTTTGAAACAAATCAAAACGTAGTAGTTAGAAAATAAAAAAGAATTTATAATTAATATCAATAGTATTTAATATCGAAAGACACCTAATTTGTTAATACGGAAAATTGAAAACGTAAAATTTTAAGAATCGGATAATATTTAATATCGTTCAGAGTTTGAAAAGGAAAGCAAAATCACCTGTTAATTTGAAGATGATCAAACAATGTGTTTAATAAATTGGTACAACAATTGGAATATGATTATTGAAGAACTGTAAAATATACCATGAAACACGTAAAATTAAAAAGTTGTTCGAAAAATGAAAATGTAAGCAAAATCACCTATTAACTTGAAGTTGATCAAACAATCGGTTATATAAATCGGTACAGGCATTGGAGTATGATCAATAAAGAACCGTAAAATATAACATAAAACATGTAAAATTTGAAAATCGTTCAAAAATTGTAAACGAAAACAAAATTATCTATTTATTTGAAGATGATCATACATTCCATTTACAAAGTCGGTATAACTATTGTAATATGATCAATGAAGAAACATAAGATATATTATGAAACACGTAAAACTGGAAAACCATTCAGAAATGGTAGATGTAAGACAATGATAAAAGATGAGACGCAAAATGTATAAGTACACGGAGAAGATACGAAGAAAGGTTCAAAACTAATAGTAAAAACGAAAGATATCGCAACTGGTAAATGTTCGCTCGAAAGTGTGCTCGTCAAAGTCTTAAAATTTATATCTAGAACTTAAAGTAAAGCGAACCCGCAGTGTACGGATCAGCTGTAGTAAGACAAGAAATTCTAGAGTCGAACTCAAAGATTTGATGAGAATAAAATCGATTTTAAATATCTGACAAAGTGTAAAAGCTTTTGTGATTAATAAAGAGACATGATTTCAAGGATTCAAGTATCCGACTGCGGCTTTCGATTCAAGACACTTCTAAAGATTAAAGGACATAGTTGATGTTGCCAAGGTTATGTGTTTCAAAGGTAGGTATCGTACGGTGAAGTTGCAAAACCTATATGTCCAATCCAAAGGGTCTTTCTATAAGGGTTGTTGAGGTTGCGATATAGAAAGGTATAAGGACAAGAATTACATCAAACTATCCACTCAAACCCCAGGATGTGACTCTCAAAGGTAAAGATGAAAAGCACACTTAAACCTTAATAAAGGATGTTGAGTCTCTCCATTACCCAAATCTTATAATCTTTAGTTATCAAGTGAAGAATTAATGATGAAATCTCTTCTAACACTTGAATAAGGGTTAAAAAGGTTAAGCAAGGTTGAGATTTAGGCAATGATTAACTTTGGTTAAGGAATAAATCAATTAAAGATTGTCAGAGGGATAAATCGTGCTGTTCATAGATAAATCGGACAATTTTATCAAGAACAAGTCGATTTTCCTGTTGTCGCGAAGTTAAATCTCAACTCTCAGGGTCCAATTGGTTAAATGAGTTCAGTCTATCATCATCTAAGCCTCAATCATCAACTATTCTCCCCATAATCACAAGGTTTTTAGCCAACCATTTTAATCAAATCAAAAATCAAGATTTAATGAATAAAATCAAATAAAACCCGAACTTTGTATAAAACCCAAATAATCTCCGAATATGTAATCAAATCTCAAAACCTTTCAAAGAATCTTTCAAAACACTCAACAATGTGTTAACAAATCGCAAGAATATGAAGGGAAACAAAAGATCTCACAACAATGGTATGGAATGACTTCTTGGCACTTTCCTTCAATCTCCTCTCCAAGAACCTTCAATCCCTCCAAATCGTGTAAATCTTTCCCGTTGCGAGCTCCCGATTTTTGTTGCTAGGGTTCCAATGTATACTTCCTTGGTAATTGACCGCTTGGCAAAACACGTCTCAGGCCCACAAGTGATGTGCTTTGGGTCGTGATATTTCTTTGGCCAAAAGCTGTAGAAAATCGTGCTGATTAATTTGTAAAGAAAACCGTTCGATTTTTAATGAATAAAATTGTCCGATTTCCTATACAATTGACTCGATTTTCTTCAATAGAAAGTGCTCGTCTCTTGGCTTGTTTCCTTCCTCCCTTTGGTGATTCTTTTATACACTTCTAAGACTCCTTAAGCTTCCTTATTAGCCTTAGATGCTCCTTGCTCCACTTTTGCTTCAAAAACCACCGAATTCACCTATAATTCAACCAAAACTCGTGTAGACCTCTATTTCCGAAATATAATTGAAATAAACCTAAAAGATACACAAATTCTCTCCAAATACAAGGTAAATTGAGGTAAACCTCTATAATATGAATGATTATAATGGTATATAATTCATGTCATCAAAATACCCCATACTTGCCCCTTGCTTGTCCTCAAGCATAGTTCAAACTTAGAATACAAGATGTCATGGATTATATAATGTGAAAAACTCAAAAACCTTTTGAAAAGTGCTTCTTCTTATAGGATCACCCTCAAAGTGATGTCTCAAGACATAAGAAGACCAAGTATGTATCAATAATAATTATATTATGAACCAACTATCCTTTCTTTCTCAAGGACACAAATAAAAGACATGATAAAGATGTAAAGATAATCAAAGTCAAAAAAATCTAAGCTATGAAGTCTTAAACATGTGCATAAAGGTCTCAAGGTCTTCCAATCAAAGAGAAAGGTCAAAGAAACGTGAAGGATGGGAGATCCTTAAGGTAATGTGATGCTAATCCGGGAAAGAGGAACAGCACATTAAAAACTTTTGGAGCTTAACTTCACCACAAATGCTTTGCATGTGAAATTTTTTGCTTTCTGTATACTTTACTTTTTGAGAGTATGAACCGCGGTGCATAAAAACCGAAGCCTAGGAAATCAGCGAATCTCAATTTTCGAGATGCCTCAAACCCTTGATGCACATACCATATCCCGTTAGGACTTGTCGTTCAATCGGACTTTGGCAAGACACAAACACCCGGCTATGTGAATGGTGCCGAGTTACTCATCCTCATGTTCAACGTCCCCAAACCTATAATTTGCTAAACTTTCACTTAACACTTTCATATTGGCCCTCCCACATCAAGCATGCCTTTTACAATTACTTATCCTAATTCCCATATGGTCAAAAGGAGGTCAAATATTTCATTGAGGAGCTAGCATGAACAAGATATGAACTAGAAAAGAAGTGAATTGCCTTGGTCATTCCTATATGATGCAAAAGAACTTATAATATAGCTTCGATTATTATTTCATTCTCCTATCAAGATATCAAGATCATATGAATCATTCATGTATTCAAGTAAGATATTCAAGTTCATTCATGCTACAATTGAAATCTCAACATACTAAGTCATCTTTTTGCCTTTTCTACAACACAATTATCATCATAGAGGTCATTTCCATCATAAGAAGCACAAAAAATTTTGAAAACTCACAAATTTTGAATGAAACATGCAAATGCGAATTGTAACACCCCGAATCCGCGAGACTCGGGATGCTATGGGTTGGGACCTCACGATGGGTCCCGACCCTTAGCTTGACAATAATTTCACCGGATCTTACAACAAGACACAAATAAAGGCAAAACCGAAATTCATTTTTAATGCAATGATATGAGCCCCAAAAGAAAACAACGAAAGACTCCAGCCGAGATACAACTCCAAAGGCAAACGTCATACACGCGACATACATAATACCATAAACATACATAAGTACAACCCCCAAAACCCATCCTAAAATGTACGGACCCCGGCTGCCCACTCTTCCGGATCTCTCGGCCGCATCCCTAACCTGCAGGGCAACTACAACAATATCGGTATAAAACCGTTAGCTAGCATTCAAGGCATTAGAATCATGGTATTGGCACACACACACATAAGGCATCATAAACACACAACATGCTCCAAAACACACAATCCGGTTTATTATCTTTCCATTTACGTCATCCCATTACTAATTCCATTTATGGTGTGACACGAGAATCTTAACGATCTCACCCTTGTCCCCTTTCACCATACGGGTTTGTACTTGATGGGGATCAGCATCACCCGTTGGACTGGTCGCAAGGCACCTCCCAGTCATCCCCATTTTGGGCTGGACAAGCGGTCACCGCCCGTTATCATACACTTGGACCAAATATAAACATATAAAGTCGGTTGTCCTATTGCCGGTTTTGCTGTTATAACATAAACCATAAGCGCACATATAAACAATAAACAGACACATGGACAATAAACACACACCACCAATCACACATCGAAACTAATACGGAGAATGCGAGCTAAGTAAGTCCGGAGACTTACCTCGTCCCAAAGCTAAACCGATCAACAATATCTTTCAACTTCCCGTAGGAAGATACTCAACTCTTGGCCAAAACAAGGCACACGATCAATATCTATCTCTCATGCTAGAAGTCCTTAGACTTCTAGCCCAAATGACCTCTATAAGGTCATACAACTCACATGTTAGGATAACACGTTCCTAGGCTCGATGCTCTCACAACCACATGTAATCTGTAAAAGCTAGGATTTTCGAATCCTAATAAATGATGATTAAGTTAATCATCGATATCAATTGACCCATAAATTGCGAATAGTGTGTAGATGACGAGTATGAATTCCACCATTATGATTTTGGCGTAAATTTGGACGTATGGGGGAAATTTTACTTTTTCCTCCGGGGATTAATTTTTACCCTCTGGTATTATTTGGAGCATTTGGGAGCTTCAATTAATAAAATTGCAGTTGAGAGAAATGATCAGGACATTGGGTATGTTCTAGATATGAAATAACATGGAAAGGCAAAATGGCCAAAAGAGCCGCTATTTCGTTTCTTAGCGGCTAAGAAAGACGGCTTAGGAATACGCGTTTTCCGAGAAAGTTGCGGAATAATTATCCACACAAAATGTCAGATTTATTATTCCAATTTCGGGAAGTATGGAGAAGGGGCTCAAACCGCCTTCGGATCGATAAAAGGATAATTATCGACTTTGTTAAAGGATAATTATCGTCTTCGCTATAAATAGCGAAAATTCATTTATTAATTCATTTCCTTTCACATTTCCTCGTAAAAGCTCTGATTTCTCTCAACCTTCAAATTCAGATCTACTCTTCGTTTGTAATCCGATTTCAATTCCGTTTGAGTTTTCGGATTCCTCTCTTCGTCCTCTTCATATTGGTACCGAGTTTCTGCGTTTCCGTTGAAGTTATGGCCAGGTCGAGCATCCCCCTTATATGGCCGGTCCCGTCGCTCGGATTCCGGTGAATCTGATGGTGTCCGAGCGTAGCCTGCGTCGTTGTGATTCCGAATCTTCTTTCGGATCGTCAATCGGGTTAGTAACGAATAAGTTATGAATTAATTCGTTTTCAGTATTGCGATTTGGCCTAAATTGACCTTAGGCTTGTCAAAATGGATAATTGGAAATTCCATTATGCTCGTTACATTATTCTGGTGATTATGGACTATTTGTTTGATGAGATCTGATGACAGTTGGGTTGAGAAACTGCCTGCGGGCAAAAGGTTATTCTGATGAAATTTAATTAATTAATTAAAGATTGATTAATTAAATTAGGAATCTAGAAAACGCTATAAGCTAATTAAATTCAAAGGAATGAATTTAATTGATGTTTGAAACAAGAAGTTTAATACGAGGAATATGATATTCTCGACAGGTGGTGTTGAAGACGGTAGACTAACTATAGCTTAGTTGCTCAGTGAGCGTATCCAGGTAAGTCTTCGGACTTACTTAGCTTCGATCTGCAGAAACCCGTGCCTGAGAGATTTATATCTCACTGTGTTGATATGTGTTGTTGTTTTGAAATGTCTTGTTGTGCTGAAATGTGAATGTTGATATGCATTGAGATGTGTTATGTGTGAAGCATGCTTGATGTGTTTTATGATGAAAATGACGTTATGATGTGTAAAGCATGCTTAATGTTGTTGTGATTATTATCATGTCATAATTATGAGAAATTGTTAAATGAACATGTGTTAGCCTTTTGAGGCGTGCTATTGAATGACATGATAAGCTTGCTGAAACATGATAATGTATGAGATGATAAGCCTTTTGAGGCATGTGATATGATGATGACTTGTAAAGGTCAATAGTATGTATAGTGAGCATTTTGCAGTGAATACCGGAGCTCGGCCAAGCCCGGATCACTTGCGTTTGTATAAGAATGACACCGAGTCTGATGGACTTCAGGCTCGGGTCGCACACCTAATGAAAATGGTAAATGTTTGCATTAACATGAATGGCAAAATGTTGCATGTGGTTAGGGGTTAAGACCATAACCCACCACGAGAAAGCCTGGCTCGTAGACTTGATCAGTCTGGCTACGACCTAAGAGCAAATGTCTGAATTAACCTAATCTGTGCAATGGTGAGCTCACACCCAAGCCAGAACCGTATAAGCAATGGTTCCGGATTAATGGGTCCGGGATCGAAAATTGTAAATTTCATACTGCATTCACGTGCATCATTCATAAAAGCATGATATCATCTCATGAGCACGGTATATGGTATTTGAATATATTTGTTGTGTTGTGATGTGATGATATAATCTCTCGTGGATAGATTATGATTGGCAGCTAACGGTTTTAAACCGATCCTTTTTAGGAAATGCCGAACATAGGAACGCTTCAAGGATGTCAGCTGCAGGAAGTGGGCAGCCGAGGCAGTGTTAACCCAAGGGTTGATTGAACTACCTTTGAAACTAATCGCTTGCAAGCGAGTCTTTTGTTGATTGTGTGCAACTGTGTACACATGTTGATTTCAGGCTGAAGTTTTAAGACACCTGTTCAGGTGTCATGTTTTAAAGTGTTGTTTTGGGATATACATACTAACTTCATGCATGGTTGTTATGTAAACGTTTTCTAAATGACAGGTTGAATGTTTTCATTATTTCTTCGTGCTTCTTGTTGCAAGGTCCTATTTGTGAAGTTGTTGTCAGGCTAACTGATGGGACCCACTGTGTGGTCCTTAGCCTAGTGACGTCTTGGGTTACTTAAAACTCGGGTCGTTACAGATTGGTATCAGAGCTTAGGTTGACAACAAGGGCACATGTGACTTGAGATGAGACATGATAGTTCAACCTAACTACAACCCAGTTCGGGTTGGTTTTCAAAGGAAATTTAAGTTTTCAAAAGATTTTGGAAATTACTAACATATGGTTTTAATGGATTTAAAATCATATGCATAGTCGGGATTGTGGGTAAAGACACTGCCTTCCACTCCTCAGCGTGACTCCTTGTAAGTGTAGTTCTCTCTCTCTAACTTGTTAAGATTATAGTATTCTTATAGATATCACTATTGTTATAAGTAGTGGATATATATGAAGAGAGAATGATCTTGAATGTTCCGGTTTGTCGAAACCGTGATAACGAAAACCGTAAGCGTTTTGATTAAGAGACAAGGAAGTTGCAGCTTAATTACGAGTATGTCAATGGGAATGCAATGTGCAAGTATGTCAGTGGAAGTATGGCAAGCTAGAAGTACATGAGAGTATAATGTTTAAAGTAAGTGGTCAAGGTCAAGTACTTCTACCCATCGAGCTACATGAGATGAGAAGATGCAAGAATATAGCGGTAGAAAGGGCTATTGATACTATAGAAACGTAAGGAAAAGCATGAGTTGTTGAACCTCAAACACTAGAAGTTCAATATGAGGAACAAGAAGGTAGTGAACTTCATTAGAAAAGTGGCTAAGGCCATAAAAAGAAGAGATGTGTTAGTGTTTGCAGGAGCTTATGTAATGCAAGTTGATTGGCGGTTGAACCACAAAAACATGACTTTTGGGGACATTGGAGGGCTAGAAAAGTATAAGATGAAACTTGCAGCAACCTTCATGCAAAACATTGGTGCATGTTGGCGGATGAGAAATCGTTCAATCATTGTGGATTACGATTCTTTCAAGAGTCGGATTTGGATTAACTTGTTAAAGTCTTTTCTGGAAGCAACATTTGGAGGTTCTTCTATGATGGAGATGAATTACATGAGGAGTATACATCGTTGGATGAGAGTGTACCACTTTATGATCAATTGATAAGATTGTTTACGATAGGATGAAACGACCTCTTAGTTTGTGTTGTCACCTAAGATATGACGTTATTGGAGTATTAGGAAAGGATAATAAAGCTTAAAGAAAGACAAGGCTTTAGGAAAGAGGTGGATTCCTAAACTAGTGGAGGAAAGAGGCAGAAGTCTACTCCAAGTTTCTTGAACCTGCGAGTACGAGACGTGTGAGTCAAGAAACAAGGCCTTCTCCACAACCATGATCATAAGAGAAATTGGAGGGAAGAACATGTTTCAATTGTGGAGACCTAAATCATTACAAGAAGGATTGATCAAAAAGTCCAACTACATGTTTCAAATGTAGTTAACCTAGAGATATGATAAAGTTTGTAAGGCTAGGGGATAATGTTAACTCAAGGATCTTGTCCTAATATGAGAGGAGGAGAAAGTCAAAGTTTACGTGGAAACTAGACAAGTAAAGTAGCCAACCGATATCCTTATTATCAGATTGGATAATGATGACGTGATTCTAGGCATCGATTGGATGATCAAGTATATGGATAAGATAGATGCGGAAATGCTAACAAAAATGATGTTAGCCAAAGATGATACTTATCATGTGTTCAAAGGAAGTGAGCTACAAGACCCGCTAGTGATGATCTCTGTGATGAAAGCAAGTAAGCTGGTAAGGAAAGGATGTGAAGCATATTTATGTTATGCCTTGGAGAAAAAAAAGGAAAGTCCAAGTGAAATACATTCTAATTGCACGCGAGTTTAAGGATGTTTTTCAAGATGAATTACCCGGATCATCACCTACTAGGCAAGTTGACTTTAGAATCGATCTAGAGCCTAGAACTAGACCAATTTCTAAAGCTTCGTAAAGAATGGCACATGTGGAAATGCTTGAGTTGAAGAAGCAATTGGAAGAATTGGCAGAAAAAGGATTTATTCGGCCAAATGTATCGCCATTGGTAGCTCCAGTGTTGTATGTGAAGAAAAAAGATGGTACAATGGGGATATGTATCGACTATAAAGAACTGAAAAGATGATGATTAAGAACAAGTATCCACTGCCACGAATTGATGATTTGTTAGATCAATTACAAGGAGCAAAGGTGTTCTCCAAGATAGAGCTACGGTCAGGCTATCACCAGTTGAAGATTCAAGAAGATGACATCCATAAGACAACATTCAGGACTCGGTATGGACACTACGAGTTCGTGGTTATGCCATTTGGATTAACCAACGCACCTGCTGCGTTTATGGAATTGATGAATCGGATCTTCATTGGATACTTGGATAGGTTTGTTGTGGTCTTTATAGATGATATATTGGTTTATTCACAAAGTAGTGAAGAGCATGCAGAGCATTTGAAAGCAGTTCTTCAAGTATTGAGGAAAGAAAAGCTTTATGCTAAGTTGTCCAAGTGTGACTTCTGGATGAAAGAAGTAACATTCTTGGGACACATGATTACTGCAGATGGAGTCAAAGTTGACCCATCCAAGATCGAAACCGTGCTAGTATGGGAACCACCAAAAAGTGTAAAGGATATACGTAGTTCCTAGGATTAGCGGGATACTACAAACGTTTTATAAAGGGGTTTTCCATCATAGCAAGACCTATGACCAACCTACTTCAGAAGAAGGCAAAGTTTGTATGAACTAACAAGTGTCAAGCAAGCCTTGAAGAGTTAAAGAAGAGATTGACTACTGCACCTGTGTTAGGTTAGCTGAATGGAACACTAGAGTTCATTGTTTACAGTGATGCATCTAAAATGGGCTTGGGATGCGTCTTGGTGCAAAATGAAAGAGTCATCGCCTATGCATCAAGACAACTGAGACAATATGAGCAGAACTACCCTACACATGACTTGGAGTTAGCAGCAGTAGTTCATGCACTTAAGATTTGGCGGCATTACCTATTTGGGACAACGTGTAAGATCATGACAGATCATAAGAGCCTGAAGTACATTTTCACTCAAAAAGAGTTGAATATGAGACAAAGAAGGTGGTTGGAGTTGATAAAGGATTATGACTTAGAGATACTATATCATCCTGGTAAAGCTAATGTGGTGGCTGATGCTTTGAGTAGGAAGTCAGCCCAAGAAAAAGCGATTGCTCGATTAACTGTACAAGTTGAGATACAAAAAGATCTGATTTGTAGTGGCATTGAAATATGGATTCAGAAAGAACAAGGGTATCTGTGTACCTTGGAGGTAGTGCCCAATTGGTTGAAGGAAATTCAACAAAAACAACTAAGTTGTCCTAATTTAATCAAAATAAGGTCAGTGATCGGAAATGGTGAATCTTCAGATTTCCATATCGATACTGACAATATAATGAGATATTAGGGAAGAGTATGTGTTCCTCAAGATGAAGAGATTAGAAAAAAGATTCTTGTGGAAGCCCATGCAACACCATATTCCATACATCCAGGATCGAACAAGATGTATCGGGATATTAAACCTTACTTTTGGTGGCAAGGTATGAAGAAAGATATTGCTGAGTTTGTGTCACAGTGTCAAACATGTCAGCAAGTTAAGATTGAACACCAAAGGCCAGGAGGAGAACTCCAATCATTGGAGATACCGGAGTGGAAATGGGAACACATCACCATGGAGTTTGTAACCAGTCTACGTAGTAGCAAGGGTTATGACTCCATATGGGTGGTGGTTGATCGATTAACAAAGACTGCAAGATTTATTCCTATCAAGGAAACTTGGACTGTGAACAAGTTAGCAGAGAAATTCGTGAATCAGATAGTCAGATTACATGGAGTTCCTAAGACCATAGTTTCAGACAGAGATGGACGATTTACTTCCCGATTCTAGAGCCAGGTACAGACAGTAATGGGAACCAAGCTGAATTTTACAACAGCGTTTCATCCACAGTCAGATGGGCAGTCCGAAAGGACTATTTAGACTTTAGAAGATTTATTGAGGTCATATGTGCTTGATTGGGGGCTAGTATGACCACATTATTTATCATGAGTAGAGTTCATTTACAACAAAATTTGGCATGCGTCCATTCGGATGGCACCCTATGAAGCATTGTACGGAAGGAAATGTCGAACCCCATTATGTTGGGATGAGCCTGCCGATGTCATTGACACGGCTCCAGACAAAGTTAAAAGTGATATTGAAAAATTTGCTTTAATTCGAGAAAGGATGTTGGTTTCACAGAGTAAACAAAAATCGTATGTTAATAAGCTCCAACGTCCACTAGAGTTTGACACAAGGACACATGTTTGGTTGAAAGTTTCACAAACTTGTGGAGTTAAACGGTTTGGTATCAAGAGAAAGTTAAGTCCTTAGTTTATTGGACCGTATGAGATTTTGGACAAAGTTGGTAAAGGGGCTTATCGTTTAGCATTACCACCAACAATGCATGGAGTTCATCCAGTGTTTCATGTATCACAACTAAGACAGTATCAACCAGATCCGAGCCATGTACTCAGCTATGATGCTATTGAGATAGAGCCTGATCAGACCTATGCCGAGTTTCCTATGGCCGTGTTAGACAGAAAGATGAAGAAGTTAAGGAATGAAGAGATTCCATTAGTGAAGATCCAGTGGTCCCGAAGGGGAATGGAAGAGGCTACATGGGAAACAGTTGAGCACATGGAAAGAAATTATCCAGAAGTGTTTAGTTCTTTGATCGGTGATTGAGATAAAGGTATGAATTAGTACCTAAATTTTTCCACTAACTAATGTGCCTATATGATTCTATGTTTATGTGATTTATGTGTGTGTGAATTGATTTGTGTTTGCTAACATAGGAAGTGATAGACTTCCCTAGTGTGAGCGTGATGACCCCGCTAACGTGATAATAATCTATGCTTGCACAAAATGCAAAGATAGGTTAATTATGTGATTGACGGATTCAGTCTTCTGATGAGCTGTGTACTAAAGTTTCGGGACGAAACTTTTTCTTAAGGGGTGTGTGATGTAAAAGCTAGGATTTTCGAATCCTAATAAATGATGATTAAGGGTGATTAAGTTAATCATCGATATCAATTGACCCATAAATTGCGAATAGTGTGTAGATGACGAGTATGAATTCCACCATTATGATTTTGGCGTAAATTTGGACGTATGGGGGAAATTTTACTTTTTCCTCCGGGGAGTAATTTTTACCCTCTGGTATTATTTGGAGCATTTGGGAGCTTCAATTAATAAAATTGCAGTTGAGAGAAATGATCAGGACATTGGGTATGTTCTAGATATGAAATAACATGGAAAGGCAAAATGGCCAAAAGAGCCGCTATTTCGTTTCTTAGCGGCTAAGAAAGACGGTTTAGGAATACGCGTTTTCCGAGAAAGTTGCGGAATAATTATCCACACAAAATGTCAGATTTATTATTCCAATTTCGGGAAGTATGGAGAAGGGGCTCAAACCGCCTTCGGATCGATAAAAGGATAATTATCGACTTTGCTAAAGGATAATTATCGTCTTCGCTATAAATAGCGAAAATTCATTTATTAATTCATTTCCTTTCACATTTCCTTGTAAAAGCTCTAATTTCTCTCAACCTTCAAATTCAGATCTACTCTTCGTTTGTAATCCGATTTCAATTCCGTTTGAGTTTTCGGATTCCTCTCTTCGTCCTCTTCATTTTGGTACCGAGTTTCTGCGTTTCTGATAACACGATTTATAACATAGTTTTAGGTGTACATTTAGATAGAATTCTCGCTCATTCATGCATGATCTAGCATTAGTTCAAGACGTTTTGCACCCAATTCACGTATTTTGTCGAGATAGACGTCTACACGGACTTGTGCGCATTTTGTAGGTATTTCGGGAAGTTTAGGAGCTTAAACGATGCGTTTAAGGATCGTTCATTTAGATGACACACCCTCGGACTCATTAGGACACAAGCCAAGGGCTGAGGAGGACTCATGGAACCTTGCCAACACAAGCCATGCACCAAACCACAGCTTAATGATCCAAGACGAAGTTTCTCCATAGAATCACGGTTCTCTGAAGAACCACGGCCGTGGAAATGACCGTGGATTTTGCCAGATTCTCGTGACAGCTGTGCCACGACTCTCATGGCCAGCTAATGCAAGATTTGTTATAAAAGTGGTCCTTCATGGGTTGTTTGAGGCAGCTGGGGGAGTTTGGGAGCAGCTCATCCATTATCCATTTCTCTAACAAATATATTCTCAAAAACAAAAATTTTTTCTAGGAAGGAAAGTGTCAAAGAGAAGAAGAGGAGCTCCATTGAAGAGGAGGAGAAGAACACACCATAGCTTTCTTGTATTTCGGATTTCGTTTTCTAGAGATTGTATGAACCTTTGAACCTTCTTTTGGAAGGATTGTAAGTGGCTCTATTCTAATCTTCAGCTTAGTTTTGAATTAAGTTCCCTTGTTCATCTCTCTTCTTTCATTATTTTGCAATGGATGTTTTGATTTTATGTTTGTTTGTTTTGATTTCCATTATGAATGTTGTAGGCTAAATTGATGTGGTTCTAGGGTAAGGAAAGGATGGTATGGCTAGAACTATGATAGGACGGACTTAGATTTACCCTTTGGATAACTTTTGCTTATGAACGTAGTTGCTGTTAGAAATCACGGGTAGTTCTTGAAGAACCACGGCTGTGGTTTCTGTAGAACAAACCGTGATTCTCCCTGGTTCGAAGGATCTTGCCTTAGACCTATAAAATGTTGAAACCCTAAGTGTTTGTTGAGTTTAACCTACCCTAGGGTGACCTTGTGTAGTGACTAAGTGTTAGGAGAGACTTACCCGGTAATCCTTGCCCTTAGAATCTAAAATAGCAAACCTTAGGTAGTGGTGAGCCTAATAAGCCGCCATTGGATTAGATGTACTAGGATAGTTGCTTAGGACTTCCCTTCCAAGACTTACCCGGTAAGGATAGGTTAGTTCCCTAATTAACAATCCGGTTTGTGTAGAATTCCTATCCTTAGGTTCTTAGAGACTTACCCGGTAATGAGACCTTAGGTGTGGACTAGTAGGACCATGAGACCTACCCGGTAATTGGTCCCAAATTAGATACACTTAGTCCCAACATATCATAGTTAATCCAAAGAATGAATAGATAACTTGAGTTCTATGTCATAACCGGATCTTCCGACTCCTAGAATCCGTCTTTTCTTTCCTTGATCATTATCTTGTTTGGTTTGTTCGTTTGTGCTGATTTTTAGTTTAGTTTGATTGTTTACTTTGCATGAATTGTGATCTTTGATTGATCACCAAAAACCGACCAAAAACAAATCGAGAATTTCATTTCTTTGTTCCCCTCTTTTCTAACCTTAGACCTTCACTAAACTTAATCACAAAACCGAATCAATTTCACCTTAGTCTTTGTGTTCGACCTCGGAATACTATCCATACTACAAACGTCCCGTACACTGCGGGTGCGCTAGAAGTTAGGATAAATATAACGAGTATAAATTTAAGGCTTATTGCGTGGACACTTTTTAGCGTAACAAGTTTTTGGCGCCGTTGCCGGGGACTAGGTCTAGATTGAGTCTATTTTGTGATTGTTTCTAGTGTAGATCTTTCTTGTTGCTTTTGATCTCTCTTTGGTTGGTGTCTTTGCTTTTCAGGACATCTATTACTCTTTAGGTGTATGCGAAGATCTCGTGGCAAGGATTTAGCTCCATTCGATCCCGAACCGGAGAAAACCCTTCGATCTAGATCCAAGAACATCCGAAAAGAGAAGGAGATGGCCGGTAGAAATCTTCAAGCTGAGTTGGATGAAGCCTTAGAGCAAATAAGGCTAAGAGATGAGCTCTTGGAGGAAGAGAGGAGACTTGCCAATGAGAGGCAAGAGGAGACAAGGAGGGAGATTGAGGAGATTAGGCAAGCCCTGGTTCAAGGAGAGCTTAATCACCGACAACCTCCACCTCCTCCACCACAACCGCAGCCGGCGGCCAATGTTAGGGTTGTTCCCATTGCTATTGAGGAGCCACAAACCCTAGGGAGACGCATGGATCCGGCACAAAGAGCACACCGACCGGGTGTGAATCTAGGAGATCCCGCAACCCACAACTATGAGCTCCGCCCTCAAGTTCTACAAATGATCCGGCACAATCAATTTGGAGGGATGGAAGGAGAGTCTCCTCACCAACATTTGATGAACTACGAGATTTTGATGGAGACTCTTAGGCCGCCAAGATTGGAGAACAACAACCATAAGCTTAGGGCTTTTTCCTTTTCTCTTAAGGATAAAGCCTTGGCTTGGTATCAATCTATTCCACAAGGGCGAGTTTGTACTTGGGAAGAGATGACAACCGAGTTCTTGACCAAGTTCTTCCCACCTTCCAAGACCACCGAATTAAGAGGGAAGATCAATGCCTTCGTGATGAGGGATAGAGAAAGTTTGTTCAAGTCGTGGGAGAGATTCAAGGACCTTCTCCTAGATTGTCCGCACCATGGCATACCAAAAATTGAGCTATTGGAGATCTATTTCAAGGGGCTTGATGAAGATAGCCAATTCAAGCTTCAATCTCTTTCCGGTGGGACATTTATGGAGAAACATGTAGATGATGCTTGGGAGTTTGTGGAAAAACAAGCTCTAGTGATTGAGAAGTACTCTCATAGGAAGAGCGAAGGAAGAAAGGCGGGAGCATATGAGGTGAGCGAAGTCACCATGAGCAATTTCAAGCTCGACGCCATCAACAATGAGTTGAAATCCTTGAGAGAGTTGTGTACTACAACCTTGAAGAGCCAAACAACTCCTCAAGTGCTTCCACAAGCCAACCTATCTTCCAAGGAGGAGGATGTGAATTATATGGGAAGGGGCAACTTCAACAATTACCAAGGCCCAAGGAATTTCAACAACCGGCAATTCAACAATTACCGGCCCAACCACAACCATCCCGGATTTTCTTACTCTAACCCGGATGGAGCCTTGAACCCTCCCGCCTCCACAAGCACAACTCCACCACAAAGAGCTTCACAAGAACCTCCACCTGGTTTTTCTCAACCTTCAAAGGATAGAACCGAAGTCATGTTTGAGCAATTGCTAGGAAGGTTGAGTGGACTTGAGAGCACCGTGACTTCAATCTCTAAAGCTCAAAAGGTCTTGGAAGCACAAGTCTTTCAAAAGGCGTGTGAAGCACATAGAGATCCGGGAAAGCTTCCCGGAAGAACCGAAGACAACCCAAGAGGCCAAGTGTTGGCTATCACGACAAGGAGTGGGTTGAGTATGAAGGATCCTTTGCCCAAGGACCAAGCTAAGGGAAAGCAAGTAGTGGTAGAGGAGGGAAGAGAGCAAGAAGATGGAGGCAAGAGCAAGGATGTAGAGCCAACCTATGTGGCACCGCCTCCATACAAGCCACCACTACCGTTCCCACAATCAAGAGCAAGAGCTCGTTTGGACAATCACTTTGGTAAGTTCCTTGAACTAATGTCCAAGTTACATATTAACATTCCGTTCATGGATGCCATCTTAGGAATGCCGGCATATGGGAAATTTTTGAAAGAAATACTCTCCAACAAAAGGAAGTTGGAGGAGTATGGGGAGATAAGGATGACCAAGAGATCCTCGGAATTAATCCAAACCATGAAGGAAGAAATGCCTCCCAAGCTAAGGGATCCGGGCTCTTTTTGCGTCCCAATAAGAGTGGGAGATGTGAAGTACGAGGCCCTTTGTGACCTTGGGGCGAGTGTAAGCATCATACCGCTTGCACTTAGCAACAAGGTCGGGCTAGGAGAGCCAAAGCCGGTCAAGATGACCCTCTATATGGCGGATCGTTCTATCACTCATCCGGTTGGGATTCTAGAGGACATTCCGGTGCAGCTAGGAGGATTCTACGTGCCTATTGACTTTGTAGTATTGGACATTCCGGCGGATTATCCGGTTCCTATAATCTTAGGAAGACCTTTCCTAGCCACTTCCGGATGCTTAGTGGATTGCAAGAACGGGACTCTCTCCTTCAACATCGGGGAAGAGAACATCAAGTTCAAGCTGTCCACAATGATGAAAGGGCCAACCCTTGATGAAGATATCTTCAACATAGTCGAGCATGAAGAATCTAGGGAAGTTGTGAGCTCGATCTTGATCAAGGACCCCTTGGAGAAGGTTCTTACCTTAAGCATGATGGAGGAAGGTATTGAAGAGGCCTGCAATGAAGAGATCAAGACCTTGGAAGCCTTGGAAGAGGAGCCAAGAGTTGGATTTGAAAGCCACGAAGAGGTGGTGAACAACTGTAAGTTCCACGGTCGAGATTTACAAACCACGGCCGTCAAACTTTCTGGACAACTCCGAGAAGCAAGCTTGGCAAGAACCACGGCCGTGGAAGATGAGCAACCCGTGTTTCCAACCGTGGTTTTCCCTGAATCAACTATTGATGATGATCAACCGTGGTTTTCCCTGAATCAGCTATTGACACAAGGACACATGTTTGTTCCCATTGATTTTGTCGTGCTTGATATTCCTGCAGATAGTCCGGTCCCGATCATACTCGGAAGACCGTTTCTTGCAACCTCCGGCTGCATAGTCGATTGCAAGAATGGGAGACTCGCTTTTGATATAGGAGAAGAGAAAGTAGAGTTCGTTCTTTCCACTCTAGTGAAGGAGCCAATCTTTGATGAGGATATTTTTGATATCCAAGATGAAGAGGGTTTGTCTAGGGAGGAGGTAAGTGCGATTCTCTTTAACGATCCTTTACAAAAAGTTATCACCATGAGTCTAACCAATGTAGGGGAAGAAGAAGAGTGTAATGAGGCAATTGAAGCCTTAGAAGCACAAGAGAAGATGCATGAAGTGGAGTTTGAAAAACTCCACGATGAAGCTGAAAACGTGAGAATCCACGGTCACACACTGTATTCCACGGCCGTGGATTTCACAACCAAAATCATGTCCCACTCCAGGGAGTTATACGGTCGTGGAGAAGATGTGACAACCGTATTTCCCTTCCACGCCCTAAACCACGGCCGTGGAGGCCATGAAGAACCCGTAATTTTGGCCGTGGAAAGGGGTGATCGAGACACTTTTTCAACTTCTTCTGATTCTTCTCCCACACACTCAATACCCTTAGAGACTTCTAAGGCAACATCGGATGCTCCTCAAGGATTGTTGGAAGCTCCGAAAGCGATTGAACTAAAACCACTTCCTACTCATCTAAGGTACGCTTTTATAGGAACTAATTCTACCTTTCCGGTTATCATTAGTTCCGAACTAAGCATAGATGAACATAATCAGCTCATGATTGTCCTTAGGAAACATAGGAAAGCTTTAGGCTATACTATCGAGGACTTTGTAGGAATTAAACCCTCCCTATGCATGCATAAGATACTAATGGAGGAAGATTTTAGAACTTCAAGACAACCTCAAAGGCGGTTGAATCCGACCATGAAGGAGGTTGTCAAGAAGGAAATTCTTAAGCTTCTTGATGCAGGTATCATCTACCCTATTTTTGATAGTAAGTGGGTGAGCCCGGTTCAAGTAGTTCCGAAGAAGGGAGGAATGACGGTCATCACCAACAAGAACAACGAACTCATTCCTACCCGAACCGTGACTGGATGGCGGATGTGCATAGACTACCGCAAGCTCAACAATGCAACGCGGAAGGATCACTTCCCATTGCCATTCATTGATCAAATGCTTGAAAGGTTAGCACAACATTCACATTTTTGCTACCTTGACGGCTATAGTGGTTTCTTTCAGATTCCGATACATCCGGATGATCAAGAGAAGACCACATTCACGTGCCCATGGGGTACGTTTGCTTATAGGAGAATGCCGTTCGGGCTTTGCAACGCCCCAGCCACCTTCCAACGGTGCATGATGGCCATCTTCTCCGAATACATAGAGGAAATCATGGAAGTCTTCATGGACGACTTCTCCGTATACGGTTCCTCTTTTAACGATTGCCTTTCTAACCTTTCTCTTGTTTTGCAAAGATGTGAAGACACTAACCTAGTTCTTAATTGGGAAAAGTGTCAATTTATGGTTAAGGAAGGAATTGTATTAGGTCACTTAGTCTCTAGTAGAGGAATAGAAGTAGATAAAGCTAAGATAGAGACCATAGAGAAACTTCCTCCCCCAACTTCGGTGAAAGGGATAAGAAGTTTCCTAGGACATGCTGGATTTTATAGACGTTTCATTAAGGACTTTTCTAAGATATCAAAACCGCTCACTAATCTATTGATGAAGGATGCAGTTTTTGAGTTTTCGCAGGAATGTTTGGATGCGTTTAACACCATTCGGCAAGCTCTAATTTCAGCACCTATTATCCAACCTCCAGATTGGACTCTTCCCTTTGAGGTTATATGCGACGCTAGTGACGTAGCTATTGGAGCTGTTCTTGGAAAACGAAAGGAAGGGCGAACCCATGCCATATACTATGCTAGCAAGACGCTAGATGAAGCGTAGCTCAACTACGCCACTACCGAGAAAGAGTTTTTAGCCATTGTCTATGCTATTGACAAGTTTCGCTCTTATCTTGTAGGTGCAAAGGTGATTGTCTACACGGATCATGTTGCGATCCGGTACCTCCTTGCGAAGAAAGATGTGAAGCCAAGACTGATTAGATGGATTCTTCTCCTACAAGAATTCGATCTTGAGATCCGCGACAAGAAAGGTTCAGAAAATTCTGTTGCGGATCATTTGAGTCGCCTAACACATCTAGAGGACGACCATTTGCCCATCGATGACTCCTTCCCGGATGAACACCTACACCTTATTGAAGAGTGCATCGATGTGATCTCCAAAGGTAACGAACCATGGTTTGCTGATTTTGTTAACTATTTGGTTTGTCAGGAGATACCGCCCGGACTATCCTACGCACAAAGGAAGAAGTTCTTTAAGGACGTCCGGAAATACTATTGGAACGAGCCTCTCCTCTTTAAGAGAGGTCCGGATGGCATCATTCGGCGATGTGTGCCGGAAGATGAGATGCAAAGTGTCATCCGCCATTGTCATTCACTACCTTGTGGAGGACACGCTAGTTCGAACAAGACTAGCGCAAAGGTATTGCAATTTGGATTCTTTTGGCCTACTTTGTTTAGAGATGTGCAATCCTTTGTTTCTTGTTGCGATGCTTGTCAAAGAACAGGCAATATCTCTAGAAGGAATGAGATGCCCCTCAACAACATCCAAGAGGTGGAGATTTTCGACGTTTGGGGAGTTGATTTCATGGGACCATTCCCATCTTCTTGTGGAAACCAATACATACTATTGGCGGTAGACTACGTTTCTAGATGGGTGGAAGCAATTGCCTCCCCCACAAATGATGCTATGGTGGTGGTTAAGTTCTTTAACAAGACCATCTTCCCGCGATTTGGGACGCCAAGGACGATCATTAGTGATGGAGGTTCTCACTTCATTTCCCGGCGCTTTGAAGCTCTTCTAGCTAAGTATGGGGTTACTCACAAGATTGCTACCCCTTATCATCCACAAACAAGTGGACAAGTTGAGATCTCAAATAGGGAGATCAAAGGAATTCTAGAGAAGACGGTTTCAAGGACTAGGAAGGATTGGTCCTTGAAGCTTGACGATGCATTATGGGCATACCGGACTGCATACAAGACTCCCATAGGAACCACACCATACAACCTTGTGTATGGGAAGTCTTGTCACTTACCGGTAGAGTTGGAGCACAAAGCGTTTTGGGCTATCAAGTGGTTGAACTTCAGCATGAAAGAAGCAGGAGAGAAGCGTCTCCTAGACATCAATGAGCTGGATGAACTCCGCTTGAACGCTTATGAAAACGCTAAGATCTATAAGGAGAGAGCAAAGCGTTGGCATGATAAGCATATCATTCCAAAGAACTTCAAAGAAGGAGATCAAGTTCTCCTCTTCAATTCAAGGCTTCGTCTCTTTCCAGGTAAGCTTAAATCTCGTTGGACCGGACCTTTTCTAATTAAGCGTATTTTCCCCCATGGTGCAGTTGAAGTATGGGGTGAAACTAGCGGAAGTTTTAAGGTGAACGGCCAACGACTCAAGAAGTATACGCCGGAACTCCAAGCCGAAGAGTTCGCGCCCACCGCACTCGAATAAGTGCGAAAATGGTCTAGCTACGGACCTTAAACAAAGCGCTTCTTGGGAGGCAACCCAAGGTAATGCTTTCTTGTTTTTGTTTTCGATTCATAGTTTAGCTTAGAATAGACGTTTTTGCTTTATTTTTGCCTTCGATTCCTTCCGGTATGTTCGTGTTTTTGGATGTAGGAACGATGGAAAAGGAAAAGGGGAGGATAATGTTGAAGAAAAGTGACAAAATCTGGACTTTGGAGCTTTACAGAGGGTTCCACGGCCTAAACCACGGTCGTGACAGCTACAGTACCCGTAATTTCCAAAAGCCTTTGAAAAATCACCAGAACCACGGTTCCGTACATTTCCACGGCCGTGGAACACCCCGACAGACCGTGATTTTCAAAAATTTTGCCTGTGACTATATAAACCACATTCTTCACAAAAATCACCCCAAAACCCCTCTTCCACGACCTAATAGCCGAAATCCACGACCCTCTCTCAAATCCTCGTTTCCTAATCGTTTTTAACGATTCTTCTTCCTAAACTGAAGCAAATTCGACCACCAACAAGATCCAAGCGACAAATCGAGCGGAACTTCACCAAGGAACGCGCAATTCGGATTTTTCAATCCGAAAAATAGGTTTTTCCTCTCTTCTTGAATCTTGTCGATTTGGTTCGTTTTTGTTAGAGATTTTAGGAAGAATTGATTGAGATTGGAAGAAATTAGATTAGGACTGCCTGTTTGTTGAGATTGAGTGCTGATTTGCTGAGATTTGCGACTTTCTGAGACGAATCACGGTCTATGGAGGAATTACGGCCGTGGTTTCTATAGAACAGCCCGTAATTTTGAGCAAAATGGATTTTGTGAGAAGAGTTTCGGGGAGGATAAAAGAGAAGAAGAATGATCAGAATAAGAAGAGGAAGGGTAATCCTTCCTCCTCCTCATCCTCTAGGGCACCACCACCCTCTTCCCCTTCACCTCCATCCTCACCTTCACCTCCATCCTCACCTCCTCACCCTAGAGTCCCGACCATACATGAGGATTATCTCGATGCACTCGAGAGGATCAAGGAGAGGGCTGTGATTGGTCCTAGATACTTGTTGTTGGAGGATCTAGCTCCTCTCAACATTGTTGATGATCTTACTTGGCTCTTGGATAGAGCCGGACTAGTTGTCTTCTCGGCTATCCGAGAAGACGCTTATGAGGAGATTACACGGGAGGTTGTGACGTCTTTCGAGCACAGCCATGTAGACAGGACCGTCTCTTTCCGTCTTATGGAGAGAGACTATCATTTTAGCATCCGTGAGTTTGGGACCATTTTCGGGTTTCATGAGACCTTTAATGGTCGATTTCCTAGTGGCGTTTACGCCAAGGACTTTTGGGAGGAGGTTGCGATGATTTACGCCGACGAGGACCGTTGGCAACCTGCTGATACCAAGGCTAGGTTGATGTACCACCTAGCCTTGAAGATAGCTCACCGTGTTCTTTCGGAGTGTCTCTTTCCTAGGACGGAGACGCCCCAAAAGATCAAGACGGATGAGCTCTTTTTGCTATACTCCATGTTGTTCGGGCGCCGGGCTGATTGTGCCATTCCCTTGGCTGCTACGATGAGCAAGCTCAAGAACAAGAAGAAGGGAAACATCGGATATGGTGGGATAGTTACCCACATTGCTAGGAGCTTAGGTGTTGATTTTTCTGCTTGCACCCGTATACCGGCCGTACCTTTAGGGCTACATGCTTTCATGACTAGGGGTCTCATCTTCCCCACGCATAGAGGTCCGCCTTATGCGGGCATGCCTTGGGAGAGTAGGACGGGTAGGGGTATAGAGTGGCTGCCGGAGTACTCCATTATGGCGGGACGCCATAATTGGAAGGAGACGTTCGCTGCTATGCATGCGAACAGGATAGTAGCTCTCCCATATGTTCCCCCACCGGTTGTTGAGGAGGAGGACATGAGAGATCAGTTTGAGGGTGGAGGAGGAGCTGAGGAGGAGTTTGGCACGTTTCCGGATCAGCCGGAGGCGGCCCCCGATGTACCGAGACGCTCTCCACGTCCATCTAGAGCTTCAGGCTCGTCTTCTCACCGCGCTAGCGTGAGTGAGAGGCCTACGTGGATGACCACACCTCCCACATGGTATGGCATTCCCCCTCCTTGGTCCACAGAGCAGCCAGCAGCACCAGCACCAGCACCAGCACCATCCGACGCTCCAGCATGGTATAGTCAGGCTCCGGGATGGTACGAGCAGATGCCGGATTGGGCTACTGGCCTTTCAGAGAGAGTAGGAGCATTGGAGATCCGAGCCGATGCTAGGGATGGACGCTTAGACGACCTCGACCACATGATGAGGGATGTCTACCGCCAGTAGTTTGGGCGGTTTTATGATCCTAGCTTCTCTCCATTCCCGCCTCCACCAGCGCCGCAGTGATTTGATGATTGACCGTTCGCTTTAGACATTCCACCACCACTTTGTGAGTTCTTTTTCTTTTCTTTCTTTTCTTTCTTTTGAACATTAGGGACAATGTTCGTCCTAAGTATGGGGTGGGATGTACTAAAAGTTTGTAATAACTTCTACTCACTATGTTTGCTTTTATTCGAGACTATCATTGCATGTTCATTATATGTTGCACGTTTCATTATTGCATTGCATGAAAAAGATCTTGAAAAACCCATAAAAATTGAAAAATTTTGAAAAATTTTGTACTTCTAATGAATTGAGATGATTTCCATGATAATCACTACTTGTGATTATATGTTGCACGTTTCCTTTGAGTGTACGTCAATCCGGGTGGTATTTCCTGGCAAACAAAATAATTAACAATATCAGCATACCAAGGTCCTTTATTATCAGAAATTTGGTGGAGAGGATGTTCCACCAACTGAGTATGAATGTCAGAGAAGGGAGTAAGAAGTTTGTTATTTTCAGCAGTCTCAGTTGACATCATCTTGCTTTCGACCTCGGTCGAGGTCCAGATAGGTTGACCGAGATGTTCTTCAGCCACCTCGCTTGGTCCAGAAAGTACCTCGGTCGAGGTACTGTAACTAGAACCGAAACTGGAGATCTTCTTCTCCTGGATTAGTCTTTCAGTCTTAGCTTCTGGATCTTCTTCCAGTGCTTTTAAGCTCCGTATATCTGCATCACAAGAAGCATCTATACCTTCCTCCATTAAACTAAAACTAATAACTCTTTCAAGTGGATCGTTAATAAGGATAGAGCTAACCAATTCTCTTGATTCTTCTTCATCATAGATGTTGAAGATATCATCTCCTAGCTGCTCTCCTTTCATAGCCGCAAGTAATGCGAATTCCACTTCATCTCCGCCAATATTGAATTTCAGCTTGGCGTTCTTGCAATCCACATTGCAACCCGAAGTTGCTAGAAATGGCCTCCCGAGAATGATAGGAACAGGATAATCTGCGGGAATATCAAGGACTACAAAGTCTATAGGTAAATAGAAGTTACCTAACTTAACCGGAACGTCTTCCAGAATGCTCACGGGATGGGTAATGGAGCGGTCCGCCATGTATAACCTTATCTTAACCGGTTTGGGCTCTCCAAGTCCGATCTTAACACATAGCTCCAGCAGAATGATGCTCACGTTGGCTCCTAGATCACATAATGCTTCACAAGTGACATCACCAACTTGAATGGGAATGCAAAATGAGCCGGGATCTCTTAACTTGGGTGGCATCTTCTCCTTCATGATTTGAATAAGCTCCAAGGATTTAGATGTCATCCTTACTTCACCAAAGTCTTCCAGCTTCCTCTTCCTCGATAGGATCTCTTTCAAGAACTTCCCATAAGCGGGCATCCCTAGAATAGCATCCAGGAAAGGAATGTTAATGTGTAGTTTATTCATCAAGTCAAGGAACTTACCAAAATGCTTGTCTAGATGTGCTCTGGCCCTTGACTGGGGGAATGAAAGTGGTGGTTTATATGTAGGAGGTGGAATATAAACTTTAGTTTTCTGCTCCGCTTTTTGTGGCTCCACCTCGGTTGGCATCTCGGCCGAAGTGTTCTTCGACTGCACCTGGACCGAGGTGGTCTTCGTCGGTACTGACACTGACCGAGGCACTGGATCTGTAGTCTTCAGTCCACTCGTCGTCGTTATGGCCATAATCTGGCCCTTAGGGTTGCTTTCCATTCTTGCTGGAAGCATCCCTGGATCTCTTGGCGTTTCATTTGCCCTACTAGCAAGTTGTTGTTCAAAGGCTTTTTGTGCCTTCGAAAATGACGTCATAGATGTCTCCATAGCGCTAAGCTTGATCAAGATGGCCTCCAGCACTGCGTCTTTCTTTTCCGGCTGGGACGAACTCGATCCTTGCTCCTGGCTCTTTAATGGAGTAGAAGAAGAAGAGGAAGAGAGGAAAGGATTAGAGGAATCGTTCGAATTGGAGTTAGAATGATTGTTACCAGAATTTTGGTTGTTCGCCCTCCAATTATTGCTGTTGGATCCTCTATTGTTGTTGTAGTTGTTGTTCCGGGAACCGTTGTTGTTGTTATGGTATCCATTGTTGTTCCTTGATCCTTGATCTTCCTTCTTGGTTTGAGCAACTAAGAGTTCCTTCAATTGTTTCACGTTATTTTTCAAAGACGTGAGTTGATTGTTGTTAGGCGGAGCATCTTGAAAGTTGACTCTTTTAACTCCACCTTCAGCTCCTTGGTGGGAGTATTTCTCCATGTGCAAAGCTTGCTTCTCTATGAACTCCCAAGCTTCGTCAATTGGCATGTCCATGAACGTGCCAGCAGATAGTAGTTGAAGGTTGAACTGGGTGCTTCCGTCCAGTCCCTTGAAGTATATCTCCAACAACTCTATCTTTGGAATCCCATGATGTGGGCAATCCAACAGAATGTCTTTAAACCTCTCCCATGACTTGGACAAGCTCTCCTTGTCCTTCATAATGAATGCATTAATCTTCCTTCTCATTTCAGCGGTTTTAGAAGGGGAAAGAATTTAGTCAAGAATTCCGCCGTCATCTCCTCCCAAGTACTAATTTTTTCTGGAGGAAGAGATTGATATTAAGTAAGAGCTCTATCTTTCAAAGAGAAGTAGAAAGGTCTTAGCTATAGTAGTTGTTTTCCAGCCTTGAAGGTCTCAAGGTCTCCATCAAGATCTCATAGTTTTGTAGATGTTGATGCGGAGATTCCTTCTCTAGTCCTCCAAACTGGCATTGGCGAATCATGGAAAGAACTTACGGTCGAAGCTCATAATCATGGTCCGCTGGATCACCTAGGTTGACTCCTGGACGCCTCAGTTGTTGATTGGGGTCCATCCTCTGTCCTAAGGTTTATGGAATACCTACAAAAAGAGCATCTCGGACTGGCATCCGAGGTGGAAGTATCTCGGCCGGGGCGACAGGTATTGGATTCTGCCTTGGTCGAGGATCTGGAACTGGATCCTGCCTCTGTCGAGGATCTGGAGTTGGATCCTGCCTCGGTGGAGGATCTGGAGTAGGGTCTTGTCTCGGTCGAGGGTTTGGAGCAGGGTCTTGCCTCGGTCGAGGATCTGGATTCGGTCGAGGTAGATACTAGTCTCGTAAAGCTGTCATATCTGTTTTGATCGCTTAAATCCTTGCGCGAGTTTCCTCCCTCTCCAGTCTCAGTTCTTCCTTGCTGAGGCGTAGCTGTTCTAACGCCTCCTTCAATTCGGCCTCAAGATCACGATTGTCTTGGTCGGCCATCTTCGCTTCTCTCAAGCGTCGTTTGTATGTCTTTTCTGGTTCGGGATCGTAAGGAACGATTTCCTTCCTAGCGCGGGTTCTTCGCATAAACCTAAGAAAAAGAATCTGCGATAGTCACTCAAGTAGAGTGGTTAGTAGAAACAGGGGCAAGTGCCCTGAAAGCAAACCGCAACCGGCTCGGTCTAGACCAAGTCCCCGGCAACGGCGCCAAAAACTTGTTCACTCCAAACGGTGTGTGCAAGCTTTAAATTTATAACCCTAGATGTAAGCTTAAAACAAGGATGCGAACCCGCAGTGTACGGGTCAATCGTAGTAAAAAGCAAGAAATTCCAGGGGTCGATGACAGGGACTTAGTGAAACAAAATAGGAATAGGTAAGCTATGTAATTACTAACCACGAAAGCGATCAAAACAATCAAAGATGATAAAAAGTCAATAAAGGAAATATGCAATTCTAGGGATTAAAGCATCTAGTTGTGGTTCCAACTCAAGATCTCAAGATAAGCGGACAAAGCTGAGATTTTGCAAAGGGAAGGTGTTACTAAAGTGGATTAGATCACCGGGTAAGTCTCACTAATTACTAATCCCAAACCGTAACTCCTATTACCGGGTAAGTCTCAAGGAATTAAGGAAAAGAACTATAACCTCAAACTAACACACCACCTAAGGGAATATAATCAACCTTTATCGGGTAAGTCTCAGGCTAACTCACAAAGATGGGATGAAAGCACACTCAAACCCCAATAAAGGATAAACCTTTATTACCTATACTTATGATCTTAGGTAAACAAACAAAGGAATCACCGGGTAAGTCTCATCCTAGGCTTGTATTGAACCAGGAAAGGTGTAATAAGAATAGGATTTGGCAAACTCTAACACTTAACTCTCAGTTTCGGATAAGATAAGTCACTTCGGTCAGAAGAATTCCACCCCGGCCGAGATGTTCATCGACTGAGCGAGATGCTTAGGGTTAAGGATAAAGACTCGAACTTTCAGGGTCTTACTGTGATTAAGATTATTCTATCATTGTTTTTCCCATAACCTTCAGCCAATCACCCTAGAATCACACAAGGAAATTAGCCACTCATCATCATGAAAGTAATAATCAAATATATGGGAAGAAAGAGAATAATTGAACAAGAAAACCTTAAGAGAAAGGCTTCAATAGTGAATCAATTATCAAACAACAAGCGTTCCTTGGATCAAAATCCAACAAGACTAACAACAATGAAGGGAATCTTACAAAACCCTTCACAAAGCTATAAAAGCTACAATCTTCCTTCTTCAACCTTCAAAAAGGTTCTTCAAATCTCCCAACTGGAGTGTGGCTGTTCCGGTGTGTAGCGGATTGTATGCGAGATTTCGGTGGGTATAGCACGATTCAGCCCTAAGCGGTCTACTGATTTGTGGTACATCCAACCCTTTTTATAGGAAAATTACTCTCCAAAGATAAGATAACTTAGAAAGATCTCTTCCCATAAAAATAGGTAAAATATATGGGCTAAATTATCTTCTTCCTTCCAGAAATCCAGCCCAAAAAGATAGAATCCTCCTTCCAAAAATAAAAGATCTCAGCCAAGAATAAAATATCCTTGCCGCGTCCAAGGTGTTCGCCTCGGTCGAGTCGGCTCCTCTGGATCACCTCGGTCGAGGTGACTCTGTAGTCAACCGAGGTGAATCACAACTGAGTGTGAAATCTCTCAAATCTGGTCCAAAGTGAATCTTCAATCCATTTTTATGATTCCTGGATTTTTCTTTAAGCTCCTGGATGTAGCTCCATTGACTCCTTAGCTCCTTTTGCTCCTTTTTGATGCAAAACGTGCCATTTTACCTACGATTACAACGAAACTTGGTGTAGACCTCGATTCCCGCAAAGGTAGATGAAACGACAATATAATCACATAATATATATACAAACATGCAGATTATTGAAGATAAAACGTCTAAACAAGTCCCAAAATATAGACAATAATTCATGCTATCAGACAATTAACAATGACTTACAATAATGAACTTATAGAGCATTGGAAAATCCGCATTTCGTGATTTTCGGTAAGTATATATAAGCGGGTATTTTGTTGCACGAGGTTAACCATTCCATGGTTTGAAGTTAAAACCAACAATTGTTCGTTTTGTTCCTGTTTCTAACGGACCAAACAATTCCTCCAACACATCTCATCAATGGAGATAAGCTTTGCCGTTCGCCCTCTTCGCAGCTTCCACGCCTACTGTCCCCTCCGGTTCCCTCTTTCTCTCTCCTTCAACTCCCTCTCCTCATCCTCACTTGCTTAAGCTTTGCCGTTCACCCTCTTCGCAGCTTCCACCTTCACTTATTAGATTTAGCAACACAGCCTGTTGAAGCAAATGGTTTTCTAGTTAAAACTGACCCCATCTTTGAAGTGCAGGTATGTTGATCCTATTCTAGTCGTCCATTTGTATAATGAATAATATCACGATTATTTACTCGTTAATCACCATTAAGTATGAGATTTTCTATAATGAATTTTCATCTTTAGTTTTTCTGTTTAACAATATATTTCTTACTTCAGAAAAAAGCAATTGAGGTAGTAAATGACCTAAAGGGAACCTCCATATTTCTTGTTGGTAAGCATTGAGCTCTTCGGTATTGACCCCCAACGAATGAGCCTCTTGGGGGATCTATATATTGCTTCTTATTAATATATATCAAGATATGAATAGTGCAATGAAAGCAAAGGTCGGGAAAGCCATTGCAAAGGCTTTACTTGAGGGCCAATATCACTAGCTAGGCCTTTTAATAATATTGTTCTATTAAGTAGGCCTATAGCATAATCTCATTTAGTAACTATACCCCTAATAGTGTAATAGTGATAAGCAATTAGAGGGCCAAAAATAAGAGAGATATACAAATCAAAAGTCCATAAAAAGAGTCTACTTCACCAAATTCTTTCTTACGTTATTACTACAACAAGTAGTATCTGTTCTCTTTTCTGGACATGACAACTACATGCCCCGATCAAAAGATATCTTTTAAGTATTGTACTATCCTTTTTTGATGCATTATATCCTCATCTTTTTTTTGTCAAAGGTGGCCTCAAATTTGGCTTATGACGAATTTGAGCAAGGAACCGCAGAAGATATGGTCCTAGAGGTAAGAAAGTACTCGGTGATGTTATTTGGGCTTCACTAGCAAATAATTTCTAGCGTGTTTTATGGCTTCTATGAATTCCAGGTGCTCACGGCAATCGAGAAGATCATCAGCTTACCTTGTATCAGTCCCTGGTGACTTTGTTGTAAGTTGTAACAGGCTATATTATTATTGGGTGTGTTTGTGAAGTTTGTGAAGAATTTGAATTCCGAGTTTGCTTTGATGATTGGAATTACTCATCAACTCAATAACCATATATATATTACAAAAGTTAAGGTATGTTGTTGCTAGAGTAGAGACCAGTGAAAGTTGTATGTAAACATGATGCGACTGACAAGTGACAACAAATTAACGGATCGTCGCCACTCTCATCATGTTTGCCTGTTTCTAATAAACTTTAGTCGTTGAATTTTATAGTCAAATATAATCCAATCCAAGAGAATACCATAGAAAAATAAATACTTAATGCAAAGACTATTTTAAAGTCAAATATAATCCAATTAAAGAGAATACCATAGAAAGATGAATACTTAATGCAAAGACTATGTACGTTCACAATTAAGCAAAGCCTATATAGGATGATTATCGTTATCCGGAGGTGGTTGATTATCATTATCCGGAGGTGGTTGGATTTCACAAAGCAGTTCATCAACGATGAGGTCATGGATGCTTTTTCTCTTCTTCATGGTGGTTTCCGTGGTGGGATCGAACACCTTCTTTTGACGATCGAAATATTTCTGAGCATGACTCGCAATTTGACTTGGGTTCGTGTTTGATATCCTCTTCCATTTTCCTTTCTTGCACACCTTGAGTCCCTTCAAAAAAAGTCTGCAAATATATATAGGAAAAGAGGTTAACATTAAAGCACACGTACGTTTGATTTTGATATTGATTTTGATGACAATAATGAGAATAGTCACATGATCATAAATATAACTTATTTTAGTTTACTTACTCTTGCTCTTCCTCAGACCAACGGATCACTTTCTTCCCTTTGGGAGGACGCTCATGGCTGTAGATCGGAGAAATTTCAGACGAGGGAAATTGCACCCCGGAGATGGGCATCGTAGCAACATAAAGAAAATCATTATAAGAAGCATCGTTATGGATCACAGGCGGTGGTAATGGTGGCAACTCGATGTGGTTTCCGGTGAACAATTGATATTCCTGGTCGATGCGGTTGAAGGTTGAATGTTGAATAGGGTTTTCGAAATGCCAAGCTTGATTGTACGGTCGAAGGTTCGATACGAAGTTGTCCTTGGGTTCACTGTATAGAGAAATATTGAGTTAGTATATTGAAACAATTAGGTACGCATGATGAAGCATTATTGGAATCAAATGTGTGCTTACTTATTCACTTCCATGCAACAAGGAATCACGTTGCCGCCCATCGGAGAAAATTCCACAGTGGCATGTAGTTGGGCGGCAGAGATGGTCGGATTGCTATTGTCGAAGAGACCTCGACTGGTCATTAATGCATTAGGATTTCTCATGTTAGCGGACGAGTTGTTCGAGACCTCGAGGGCTGGTGGTGGCTGGACATTGATTCCGGTGTCTGGGGCAGGATATTCCGGCGATTGATATGGATCGGAAATGCAATAATCAACCCTTGCTATGAGTTCAGCTTCAAAGTTGAAGTCGAAGTTGATGAAACTGTAGAACAACAAAATCGAATTGTGGGATTATTTATAAAGCTCAACACTTACTGCATAAAAATATTAGCGGAACTGTTTTTTGCTACAACAAATATAATCAAATCAAACACTATCTTCTGAATATAAGACAAGTAAGAGAACACAAGAATCAATATCTTCTGAAACAGGGACTCGAAAACACTATGTATCCTAAAATAGGGACTCGAAAAAATATTGATAAAGAGGCAGAAGGTAAGAACCCAAGTAAGAGAACACAAGAATCAATATCTTGTGAATAGCGGAACTGTTCCACTGTTGAATCCAATTCTCATGTAATTTGGACGTAATGATTTCATTATGTGTTAAATCTTAGTTCTTATTATATTGATTATGTATCCTAATTAATATAATCATACAGATGAATACTTAATGACTATGTATCCTAAAACTAGCAGAAACTCGAAAAAATATTTGATTGAACCCAAGAGAAGAGACAAAAGGACAACATAACAATCACTATATATCCCCTAAAGCTAGTATAAACTCAATACTTACTCGTTATCTTCTTCCATGAGAACAGCTTCAAATTTCCGTACAAAATTTTCACCCAAACTACAGATAAATAAAACGAATATGTTATAAAAAGCAAAAATTGGCACTGTTAATTCTAATAGAGTTATATCCTAAACCTCCTGATGTTCACTACACGTCGACTTATGTTTAACAACCTAAACTAGTTGTTCTTTTATAGACCTACTAATCCTACTCGATCTTTTATAGACCCCCTAATCCTACTCGATATTTACCCACAAATTATTACGTAAATAAGTTTTCAAAGATATTATAAAAGTCGGTTCACTTGAATTAAAAACTATTTATCTTTGTACAATTTTATCTGAAAAATATTTTTCTTCTAACAAAAATATACTTAGATTAGATTAAATTTTTTTATCATGTAATCCGCTTTAGAACTTTCACTTTTCAATTCTTTCTTTATAATATATGCTATGTAATTTAATAGCTTTTTCGTATTTTTTGATTTTTTGGGGAGAAATTTACATATTTTTTGATCTCATAATAATGCATGTGCATTCAACATTTGTTCGTGTATTTTGATACTTGATTTGTTCGTATGTTTTAAATTTTAACGAAAATATAGCTGATATTATGATTCGTTGTCTCTTTAATTATGTTAGGTAATTTATTGTTTTAATAGATTACTTTTCACAAATCCTGTAAATTAAATTATTTTTATTTAAAATTGTATAAACTATTTTTACTATTACTTTTAACGAAAATATAGCTAATATCATAAATATTTGAGAAATTTGGTTTAACTACAACATTTGTTTCAAAGTTTTTATTTGGGTAGTGCGACTGAATCCAATATTGAATTTCCTACGTAGCTCAAAAAGGAGCATCAAGTCATAACGTAGTTCTGAAAAAATTATTTTATTTTGTATGCGATTTTATTTTTATTGTTAAAGTCAATTTAATATGTGCGGTTGGACTCGACAATTTATAAGTGGAGATTCATACATAATCTTTTTTAAGACATCAAATCACGCACACGTAGTTCTTTTATGCATTTTTTTAGTCCAAAATTTATCTCAAAGTTTACTTTACTTGGACCGACGGGTCGATTAAATCCAATTTAAGTTGATATTGAATTTTCTACATAGCTCAAAAAAACATCAAGTCATAACGTACTTCTTTGCGAAAAAAATATATCATGACTTTATACTTTATTTTTTTTTAAAAGAATTTCGTCAAATAGGCCCTTTTTTTATTTCCTTTAGTATCTATACCCCAATTTTTTTAACCCCTATGATTTGATATTAGGTAAAAATCAACTTAATTTTTTACTAACGCGCTCTCTTGTTTACTTTGAACTTCCTTCTCGCTTCTCTTCCTTCATTACCAGAACATCAAACCAAGATATCTCTCCCATTTCCATCGTCTCTTCCACTTTGATCTTTATTTCTCGGCGATCTCTCCCATTCCGACTCTCAAGTTCATCAATCTATCTCCGGCGATCTCTCCCATACCAGGATATCTCAACGATTTCATTTTTTTTTCCGTTCTGACTTCTATATAAACCCTAATCAACTAGAAAAATATCCTAGTGATCCAAGGTTAAGGCTCAACGATCCTCCTTGTCTTATGTACCTAATTTCCAACTATTAACCCCAACTCAACCTGCACCGGTTGAAGAGTTTGTTACAATTCAGGGACAAGTACCTCCAATGTCTGATAAGGAGGAAGAAATGCAAATAGTTGTCGTTGGAGGCCCAAGCCAAGAAATCAACATGGTTAGTACGACTTTGATACTCTCAGATTTGTACTCTGTTTTCTGGTATATGGTTATCGATATGAGTTTGATATTAAGGTTTGATGAGTTTATCGTATGGTTTCTGGTATGTGTTTTTGGTATGTTTTTCTAGTATGAGTTTCAAGTATTTTTTTTTTTTTGAAAAAAGGTTTATATTATAGTAACAACAAAGGATTTACAGTAGTTACTAACTAAGAGAAAGACCAGAGGGAAGGAGACGTAGAGGAGGTGGAGAGATACAAGAGAGATTAGAGAAGAGGGATGCTTTTTGTCGAAGCCCAAGCAAGTGAGTCGCTCGATCTATCTTTCCAATGACTAGCAAAAGTAGCTTTTGGTGGTGCTGATGATGTTGTGGGCGCTTGTAGTTTCATGGGTGAATTTTTGGTTGAAGATGATATCATTTCGAGATTTCTATATGAAGTAGATATAGGTGGTGATGGAAGAGATGGTGGCTTGTGATGCAAGGTCGTTTTTTTTGTGGTTCATCAAAGTAAGCCAGTTCCATATATCACATCTATAGGGGTATGGGGGAGGGATTTTGAGCAATTTGGAGATGAGATTGAGAACAAGTTTGGAGTAGCTGCTGTGGTGAATGATGTGGTCGACATTCTCGGCATGGAGATTGCACAACTTACAAGTAATGTCAAGGGTGGAGTTCTAGGTATGCATGATAGAGAGGGTGGGAAGACGGTTATAGCTAGCTAGCCAAACGATGAAGCTGGCCTTTGGGATGTTCAGACCACGCCAAATGATGCTGACCAAGTAAGGATTCGGAGGCATGAGGGCTTTCCAATAGAGGTTGTAGGCTGAAGTGGTAGAGAAATTACCATTTGGTTTGATAGTGTTGTTGATGAAGTTGGTACCATTTGCAGAAGAGAGGATCTCATCTCTGATTTTGATGATTTGACACCATGTGTAACTGTGCTTGTAGTTGTACTCATAGGTCCATATGGAGTGGTTTTTGAGGATGTTTTTGTTGATCCAATCTACCCAAAGATTATGGGAGTTATTGGAGGGATCCAGTTCGAATATGAGTTTGGCTAGGCATGCTTTGTTCCAAGAGATGAGCTCTTTGAAACCAAGACCCCCCTCATTGGCAGCAAACTGTGTTCTAGGCGACGAGGGCTCGGTGGCTGGAAGATTTTCCAGACCAGAGAAAAGATCTGAGAAGTCCTCTAATCTTGATCATAATAGAGTTGGGGATGCAAAGAACGGCGCCAAGAGTTCTTTTTAGGATGTTGATCGACACCATGTCACCTCTACAAAAAAGCATTATGTCATCTGCATAACAAAGATGGGTTAGTTGTGGAGAAAAACATTTGCGATGAGGGTTAAAGTCTGGGTTTGAGGTGTTGATCTTGAGCATGGAGGACATGACTTCGATAGCCTGAACAAATAGAGGTGGGGAGAGGGGGCACCCCTGCCTTAATCCCCGCTAGCCTTTGAAGAAACCATGAAGGGATCCATTTAAGTTTAGGGAGAAGGAGGCTGTTGTAATGCAGACTCTGATGAGGCGAACAAAATGGGTTGGGTAACCCATTATGGCGAGACAGTTAAGCACAAAGTTATGGTCGATCATATCAAACGCCTTTGGCAGGTCGATTTTGAGTGCAACCCTAGGGAAGAGATGTCTTTGGCTGTATCTCTTGAAAATTTATTGGCAAAGAAGGATGTTGTGCTGGATAGAACGCCCTTTAACGAATGCTCCTTGATAGTTTCCGATTACTGAAGGGAGCATAGCATTTAGTCTGTCAGCAAGAATCTTAGCGATGATCTTGTAAGGGGTATTGTAGCAAGAAATTGGTCTGAAGTCTGAAGGCATACTTGGGTTATCCTTCTTAGCAATAAGGGAGAGAGACGTGTGATTTAGACCATGATAGAGACGTCCCGTATTGAAGAACATAATGGCTTTAGTGAGGGTAGGCCTAGTGGTGTTCCAAGTGATCTTGTAAAAACGGGAATTGTAACCATCCGGGCCAAGGACCTTATAATCACCAATACAATGAAGGGCGCTCTTGATATCCGCCTCAGAAACCTCATGACCGAGCGTCATGGCATCAGTAGGAGCAATAGAGGGGAGAGGGCAGTCAGCGAATAGATTTGTAGGATTGAAGGGCGAATCAAGATTCAAGATTTTGGAGAAGTGGGCCACTAGGATCTTCGAGATCCTCTCCTGATTTGTAGTGGGGCAAGCGGTTGGCATAGCCGGGTCAGTGATGCTTATGATCTCATTAAAAGCTCGACGAGATTTGATAATCTTGAAAAAGTAGAAAGTGCATTTGTAACACCCCGAATCCGCGGGACTTGGGATGCTACGGGTTGGGACCTCACAATGGGTCCCGACCCTTAGCTTGACAACAATTTCACTGGATCTTGCAACAAGGCACAAATAAAGGCCAAAACCGAAATAAATTTTTATGCAATGAAAGGAAACCCGAAAGAAAACAACAAAAGACTTCAGCCGATATGCAACACCAAGGACCAAATGCCACCACGCGATATACAATATACATGAATAATATATCAACTCGACTCTAACCAAAACCACTCTTAAAATGTACGGAACCCCGGCTGCCCACTCTTCCGGATCTCTCGACCGCATTCCTAACCTGCAAGGCAATCTACAACAAACGGTATAAAACCGTTAGCTAATATTCGAAGCATTAGAATCAATATGAAAGGCACAAACACAAGTAAATCAACATAACACACAATGTACACCAAATCACATAAGTCCGGTTTATTATCTTTTTATTATTAGTTTGTATCCAGTTCTAATTCAACTTCTTTTGTGACACGAGAATCTCCCGAAACTCGCCTCGGTCCCCACTTACCGCATGGAACGGTACGGATGCATCCGTCCGTCTAACCACACGGGCTAGTCGCCAAGAACCTCCTAGCTCTATGCAAGAGCTAGACAGTGATGTCTCGCTTCCTTAGGGAGGAAGCCCGCAACTTGCTTACTAGAAGATAACTATATCAACAACAACAACCCACTCACAATAGAAGTCTTAGACTTCTATACAAATGATCTACGCAAGACCATTTGACTCTCAATTCTAGGACCGCATCCTAGAACCCCTCATGCTCACATCACACTCAACACAAGCTAGAAGTCCTAAGACTTCTAAACCCTCGGATCTCGCAAGATCACAACTCACAACGTAACTAGGATAAGCCAAACCTAAACTCCAAAATCCCACAAGATCATACAACCCCACCTCGAGCCTCAAAGCGCTCACAAGATCAACCATATAACTTAATTCCATAAACAACCTTACAAGATAATATCAACCCCTCAAGCCTTACAACATTTCACAATCCACAAAACTCACCTAAGGTCCATAACCACTACTTGGTATTCACTCTAAGTTATGCTAGATCCAACCTAGCATGATATTAATATTATACATAACTAAATCGAGGTAAGATCATAAGCTCGGGGGAGAGGGTACTCACATGACATCAAAAGACGGAAGACAATCTAAGGATGTCGAGAATGGATTAGTTGGGCCTTTATCGGGGCGCTCCCGAACCTAAAACCAAAGCTAAACAAATTTATCTTATACGCTAAATTTGAATGGAAGATTTAATGTTTATGAATCTAAGGAAAACTCGCTTTCAAAACCAAGGTTAATACCCACAATAAAATATTTGCCATAAACCGAGGTTAATCCAACAAAGGCATAATATGTAGTATATACAAATATAAGAATATTCCCCTAATTGAAACCCGAGTTTAAAATTGACAAATACATTTTTAGGGCAAAAATGAACAAATTCATAAACTTGAGTCATATTCTGAAAATTGTAAACTAGGGCCATAATCTGAAATTTTCCAACAAAGGATATAAATGCAAGATTCCAAAAATGTGGGTAAAATATGTAAATACAAAACTGGGGTCACAATATGCAATTATATCAAAAATGGGGGAGTCCCGATTTGAATATACCTAAAAAGAAACAACAGATCCGCTGGGGTTTGCAGCTGGGGAAGGGCACACAGCACATGCGGTTTGCGGCTGGGGAAGGGCACAACACAGGCAGCGTCAGCGGATGTCCTTGGTGGCGGCTCCCATCCCCGGCGCTAGGGCAGGCGAGACAGGCTTCCGGCGTCGTTCCTGGCGGCGGAGCGTGGAGACAGATGGCTCTCTCAGTCCGGCGAGGTAGCTAGAACAGGATAGGGCTGCGCAGAGGCTCCAGCGGCGATGGCAGGGCAGAACACGGCGAATTCGATGAGCTCCCTCCGGTGGTGTGCAGGTCGCAGGGGCAGGGGGGGGGGGAGTTTCCGGCGGTCGACAACGGTTCTCGGGGCATTACTGGGGTGTTTTCGAACTTGCAGGGAGACGAAGAAATTGAAAGGGGGGCCAGCTTGCTCCGACAGCTAGGGTTGTGCTTGGGATGGCCTCCTTTGTCTTGGCTTCCCGATGCCGGCAGTAGCAGGCCAACGACAGAGAAGGAGAGGTGGGGGATATGTGAGGTGTTGCAGGAGGTTGCAGATTAAGGTGAGAGGCTGTTGTACAGGGAGTGAAACCGGATGAAGAGGGATGAGTGAAGGGAAATTACGAGTCGCGAGACTTGCTTGCTGCTACGATTCTTTGAGTGAAGGAAAGGAAGGGTCGAGATAGGATGCAGATCAAGCACAGGTAGGTTGGGCGGCAATGTATCACAGGAGATGGAGGCAGGTCTTTGAGTGAGACAAGGCAGGGAAAGAAAACAAAATAAATTAAAAGAAATAGGAAGAAAAAAAACATAAAATAAACTCGATTGAAACAAACCGAACGGACTTCCGGATCTGAAAACTTTTCCAACTTTTCCGAAATAAAATACGGAAATATGTAGTTATCAAATTAATGAATATACTCGGGAATAAATACTTTATGCCGTAAAAATACTTTAAATAAAAATATGTAAGCTAATAAAATATCGATACCAAAAAAAATGATATCGAAAACGCTCCCAATAAACGGGGCGTTACAGCATTGATCTCCCGATTTGATCCATGAAGCTTTCGAGAGTTGGGCCAAGGTAATGCGGAGGTTGTCCATGGAACGGTTTAGGGCATGAGTTGTGTTTCGTTCGGCGGCCAAGAGGGTTGGGTCGAGAGGAGCGGTTTGGAGGTTAGATTGGGTAGTGACCAGGGCAGTTTTAAAACCTTCAATATTGGAGTGAAGGGTTTCCAGATTTCGGTTTGGGAATTTTTTTAGTGAGCTTTTCAGGGTTTTGAGGTTGAGAGTGAGCTTGTGAATATCATCAACAAGGGAGAGTATGGAGGCCTTGGACCAGGAACGATTCACAGTGGGAAGGAAGTCCTCGTGAGAAATCCATGTGTTATTATAGCGGAGTTGGCGCCGACTCAAATCCTTTGGTTTAGCATCAAGAGAGATGATGCCCGGGGAATGATCATACAAGACTGGGTTGTCAAAGAAAGCCGACGAATTATGGAAGGTGTTGGACCAACACTGATTAATGATAATTCTATGGAGTTTGCTCTAGATAGGGGATTCGATTTGGTTGTTGTTCTAGGTAAATTTGCACCCCAAAAAATCATGATCAAAGAGATCATTTGATGTGAAGCATTGGGCTAATTCCTCAGACGGGGGCATGATATTTGTTGATCAATCAGACAACTTCTCATCCGGGCTGAGAGTGGTGTTAAAATCATCCATGAAGATCCAAGGGATGTTATGGTTTAACAGCCACAATGTAGCGATGTTGTGCCAGAGGGGCGTACGTTCATCATGATGGTTCAATGCGTAAATGAAGGAGCATTCTAGGGAGGTATGGGTGGCTGATGTAATGGGACTACGGGTGAAGAGATGGTACAATGTATCATTTGGTCATTTGAGAGGACGGGGTAGAGAAGAATGGTGTTGGGGTTCCACCAAAGCCAGATGTGACATTTTCGGTTTAAAGAGATATTAGAGATATGAGTCCAGCCAGGGATGAGGGAGGAGAGTTTGCCCATAGTACTAATGGAGAGCTTGGTTTCGAGGATGTCTAAAACATCAAGGTTATGGCGACAGATTAGGTCTCTAGTTATTTTCTGTTTGTTTGGGTGATTGAGACCCCTCACATTCCATGCTCCAATATTCATTCGGATGTTATGGTATTTGGGAGAGCATCCTTGATATTGTCCCCAAGAATGAGTTTTGAGTTGAGGTTGGCAGGAGAAGGATTTGGTGCAGATAATGCTTTGGAATTTGTGGTGACAATGATGTCATTAAAAGGAGCACAAGAGGGTCCTTGAGTTTGTGCAAAGGGAGCATGACTAGTACTTTCCGGGGGGGGGGGGGAAGTTGTGGGAGAGATTTGAGAGGCCTGATTGGTTGTAGAGATAGAGTTATTTGGGAGATTGGATTGTTGGAGAGTTGTGGTATGCGAGGGTGAAACAATCGATGGAGATATAGAATTAGATGAAGAAGGGCAGGCAATACAGTGTGAGTCATCCGGGGTGGGCAAGATGGGATTTGGGTTAGGAGAGGGGGAGGTCTAGGAGTGAATACATCGAGGGGGCTTGACTTCTTCAAGGGAGGCGTAGAGTTTTTGCATCTATGCCCAAACACTTTGCATTTTATGCAATGTTTAGGAAGCCAATCGTAGGTAATTTTTTGCGTGATAGATTCACCTTTAGGTCCTAAGAAGTTGATCTCACGAAGCAAAGGTTTTGAGGCAGGAACTTCAATAAGTATTTTCGCGAATCCTAGTCGTTCGTGGTTTTCCGAACAAGTGTCAATGAGGAGAGGGATGCCGATAGCGGAACCTGTTACGCTAAGATCGTGATGCGCAAAGGGGTTTTAAATTTATAACTCGAACTAAATCCTAAACTACCTAGCGAAACCCGCAGTGTACGGGACGTTTGAAGTAGGGATAATATTCCGAGGTCGAACACAAAGACTAAGGTGAAATTGATTCGATTTTGTGATTGAGTTTAGTAAAGACCTAGGTTGAAAGAAAAGAAAGAAAGAAAGAAATGAAAATCTCAAATGTTTTTGGTTGGTTTTTAGTGATCAATCAAAGATCATAATTCATGCAATGTAAACAATCAACTAAACTATGAATCAACACAAATAAACAAGCTAAACAAGATATAGATCAAAGAAAGAAAAGACGGATTCTAGGGGTTGGAAGTTCCGGTTATGGCATAGGACTCAAGCTATCTATTCATTCCTTGGATTAACTATGTTGGGGTTAAGTGCTTCTAGATTGGGATCAATCACCGGGTAGGTCTCATGATCCACTAGTCCATTCCCTAGATCTCATCACCGGGTAAGTCTCTAAGAACCTAAGGGACGGAATTCTACACAAACCGGATTGTTACCTAGAGATCTTATCCTATCCTTACCGGGTAAGTCTTGGAAAGACAAGTCCTAAACAACTATCCTAGCACACTTAATCCAATGGCGGCTTATTAGGCTCACCACTACCTAAGGTTTGTTATCTTTGGAATTTAGGAATAAGGATTACCGGGTAAGTCTCTCCTAACGCTTAGTTGCTAACACTAGGTCACCCTAGGATAGAATTGACTCAACAAACACTTAGGATTTCAACATTCTAACAGTCTAAGACAAGATCCATCGAACCAGGGAAAATCACGGTTTGTTCTACCTAAATCACGGCCGTGGTTAGGCAAGAACTACCCGTGATTTCTAACAGCAGCTACGTTCATGCACACAAGTCATCCAAAGATAAATCTAAGTCCGTCCTATCATAGCCCTAGCCATAACCATCCTTTCCTTACCCTAGAACCACATCTATTTAGCCTACAACGTTCATAATAGAAATCGAAATAAACAAACACAAAATCATGACATCCATTTGCAAGATGATGAAGGAAGAGAGATGAGCAAGTGAACTTAAAACAAATCAAGCTGAAAATAGAATTAGAGTAACTCACAATCCTTCCAAAAGAAGGTTCAAATGATTCGTACAACTCTAGAAATAGAATCCGGAATTCTTCACTACAAAAACTATCAAGGTGTGGTAATGGTGAGTGATCTTCTTCTTCTCTTCAATGGAGCTCTTCTTCTTCCTCTTTGACACTTTCCTTCCTAGAAAAACTTCTTGTTGAGAGAATATTTTTGTTAGAGGATCATGGATAATGGAGAGCTGCTCCAAGATGCCTTTTCTCAGCCAATGAAGGACCACTTTTATAACAAATTTTGCATGAGCTGGCCATGAGAGTCGTGGCACAGCTGTCACAAGAATCTGGCAAAATCCACGGGCGATTCCACGGCCGTGGAGTGTCAGAGAACTGTGATTTGCTCCAGAAACTTCGATTGGATCATTAAGCTGTGATTTGGTGCATGGCTTGTGTTGGCAAGGCTCCATGAATCCTCCTTAGCCTTTAGCTTGTGTCCTAATGAGTCCGAGGGTGTGTCGTCTAGATGAACGGTCCTCAAACGTATCGTTTTAGCTCCTAAATTTCCCGAAATACCTACAAAGCAACGCACAAGTCCGTGTAGACGTCTATCTCGACAAAGTACGTGAATTGAGTGCAAACGTCGTGAACTAGTGCTAAACTATGCATGAATGAGTGAGAAATCTATCTAAATGATTACCTAAAACTAAGCACTAAATCGTGTTATCAAAATACCCCATACTTAAGGTTTGCTCGTCCCCGAGCAAATTCTCAACTATAGACTAAGAGATGACATGATTTATGTATGCAGAAAAATTGCAAAATCTTTTTGGGTTTGTGCTTCTATTATTGGATCACCTTCAAAGTCATGTTTCATGGTAAAGGACAAGCAATCATGCATTCAAACAAATGAAGACATGGAAAGACAATTGTACTTAACTCAAAAGTATGCATGAAATGTAAAGATGAAGAAGTCAAGAAGATCAAGAGTATATCCAATCTAAATCACTAAGTCTTACAAACATGCAAATAGGTCATAAGGTCTTGTGAAATAAAAGGGCCAAGAAATGTAGTGATTGGGTGGGGATTTCTAGGTTATGTGATGCTAATCCGGGAACGGAACTAACTCCACAATCTTGTCCTCGATCAACTTCCCTCAAGTGTATATTTTTCTCTATCTTTTCTTTCTTTTCTTTTTCTTTTTCTTGTTTTTGAGACAATGGCATTGGTGTACAAAAGCCGAAACCTTGGTGATTAGCCGTCCTCGGGCTTTTTCTTAGTTTTCGAGGTGCATCCACACCGGGCACACATACCAAAGCTCGTTAGGACTATTGGTTTATTTGACTTTGGCAAGGCACCAACACCCGATTATGTGAAGTGTACCGAGTTACTTGTCATTTAAGCCAACGTCCCCAAGCCTATATTTTTGGCTACACTTTCACAACAAATTCAGCATTTTATGCATGATATTCTTTCATTAACATCTTCACCCCACACTTGCTTTTTATACACATCAACACACTAACATGCTCCTATTCCCGGATGGGTTAAAGGAGGTCAAATTTATCTCAATTGAGGTGCTTAAACAATTATGATCGAGATGAGAAGTAGAGAAGATGAATTGCCTCATTCATTCCTAGATGGTATGCAAGAACTATCATGTAATTTCGATCTTCAATACTCAATCATTTCTAGGCAAACATCATGATCACAAATCATTCATAGAATTTCAAGAGAAGTAATTCAAGTCCTCATATGCGTTCATTAATCCTAACACATGAGGCCATCCATAGCTAATTCACAAGACAAGATTCATCATTAGGATCATATCCAAGACTAGAAAGCACAAATTTTTTTTTAAATTTTCTGATTTTTATGGTATTTTCGATTTAAGTATGTACAATGCAAGACATGTGAAGATTTCTTACTATCCTAGATGCTCATCATGCAAAGGATCATGCAAACCCCACCCCATACTTAGAAACACATTGTCCCCAATGTGTAAATGAAGTAAAGAAGAGTGAAAGAGGGTTCTCACAATGTAAAAGTGGTTTGCTACGGTATTTGGGATTTCTCAAGTGAATCGATGTTGGATGATCCTATCAATCATGGTAGAGAGCTCTAAGCATCCATCAAAGCTTCGGGACCCGCGCTAGGCACCGCTAGCCATCCAAGTTCCGCGTCCGCTCCACCCATAATTGGTGAGGGGTTCATCATCATCCTTCACTTGTCATGCAAGGCTTCCAATGCCACTAATGTTCTAGCACACACACAAAGTAGACAAAACACACACAAAGATAGAAAAATCTAAAAACGAAAACAAAACGAAAAAGGAAAAATGTTACCAATGGGTTGCCTCCCACCAAGCGCTTCTTTAAGGTCATTAGCTTGACAAAACTCGGGGGCGTCTATTCAAGGTGAAGTGGGGCAATCATGTCCACCGGAGCTCCCGGAATATACTTCTTCAAGCGGTGCCCATTCACTTTGAAATTCCCACAATGCTCCCCTCCTATCTCGATAGCTCCATGGGGAAAAATCTTCTTCACCACATATGGCCCGGTCCATCTTGATTTGAGCTTTCCGGGAAAGAGCCTTAGTCTTGAGTTGAAGAGAAGGACAGAATCTCCTTCACTCAACTCCTTGGGGATGATCCTCTTGTCATGCCATCTTTTGGTTCTCTCCTTGTAGATCCGGGAATTCTCATAAGCGTCCAACCGGATCTCCTCGAGGGCATTCAATTCAAGCAATCTCTTTTCTCCCGCCTCTTTGAGATCAAAATTTAGCCACTTAATGGCCCAATAAGCTCTATGCTCCATCTCTACCGGAAGGTGGTGTAATATCCGGAATTTTTATTCCATTTAATTTCAAATCAAATTGGACTTCGAGCTGTTGACGGTTTCCCATTCTATCTAGTATTTCTTTCTTCACAAATTTTATCATTTTATGTAGAATTTAATTCACATAAAATGATAGAATTATATCAAACCCTAATTCTTATAATTATTTATTATTTTATGTAGAATTTAATTCACATAAAATGATAGGAATATATCAAACCCTAATTCTTATAATTAATTCTTAACGACGACTTGAGACAAGATCACGACAAGGCTGAGACGAGACCATGACACGTTTTGAAAAGGCTGTGACAAGGCAACGACAACCTCATTCACTCTTTCAGCCCACTTTTTGCTACTTAGTTTCAGCCCAGTTTTCTAGCCCTGCTCCAGCCCAACTTGTCCTCGCAGCTGCACAGGCCCAGCAGCACTTCGAGCCCAGCCTCCGCTTCCTCCCTTGTGCAGGCCCAGCTTTACTGCGTTTCACTCCAGCCCAACTGGAAGAGCAGCAACGTCAACAGCAATGGACGCTTCAAGTCCCGTAACTCCTCCTAAAATCACGCTGCACACCTTCAGCCAAGGATTTGAAACAACCATCGTCACAAACAGGAGGACGTGGGACTGCCAACGCCTTCAGATCTCCCTCCTGCACACATACACGATTGCAACAGACGCAGCAGCACCCTCTCCTCGTTTCTATTGAGCCAGCAGTGCAGGTGTGCCCTCCTCCCCTCCTCCTTCGCTGCACCTATTCGGAATGATCCATCCACGTACAGGAATCAAGAATCCCCTCTTCTGCAAACTATAGACTGGTGCCTTCTGAAGACTATGGCTGCTCTTTTTCCTGGAGCACTCAAACCCGAGTGAACTGGAAGCCTTGGTTCTCCATCTGCGTGCTGCAACAGCCATGCCTCCATCTGTTGTGAGTCTCGTGTGTGACAACCCCATCTCCTCCTTGCTTCCCATCATATATATTCTGCTAATAGTTTCCTCTAAATCATCTTGAAACATATATATGACAGCCAAGGAGAAACTTCAATGAGCTGTTGCAGTTTCTTAGTTTTCAATATCGACGAGCAGCCAGGTTGATGACAATATTTAGGTATGAAAGACTGATCCATTATGGCTGAAATTTTTATATGTTATAGCTGGGATATTGTTATAGAACATATTAAAATTTTAGAGGAATCCAGCGAGTGGTTTGGGATTTATGATTTTTCAAAGATGGAGTCGTAGGCAGTTTTTCTGTTGTGCTGAAATTCGGTTTTGTGAGATAGTTTTAAATAGGATTTTGATCTCCTTTGCGGCTGAATTTTGGATATGTTATAGATACGATTTTATAGTAAAACATATCAAAATTTGGGATAAATCCAGCAAGTAGTTTAGGAGTTATGATTTTTCAAAGTTAAGATAGTGTGTTGTTTGTTAAGTGTTGTAACCAACTTTAGAAATTTTTGTAGGAGTGATGGTTGAACAGTTTTAAGAAATTCTTGCTCCTAGGAGTAGATGAGATATCATAGATGATCTAGGGAATTATTTCGAAATTTTTATAAGATTATTCGAATTTTATATTTGAAGCTGAAGTTGGACCTTAACGATCTTTCCGAAAATAAGGAAATGGGTAAATTGTCAGTTTGTAACAAAACTCATCTTTAGGAGTTAGAATATGACTCTTTAGTCTCAAATAAGAGTTTAGGTATGAATTAAGGAATTTTTGGAAGTTTCGAGACCAAGGGCAAAATAGTCATTTTACCATAAATTTATACTGTAATCAATTCCGTTCTATTAAGACCTACTATCTTAGAAGTCTTAGACTTCTAATCACCTAGAAAGTGTGCTGACACACTTGCCTCCTTTGACAGGCAACTGAGTTCCTGCAGCTACTGATTGAGTGTTGCTAAGAGAGACGAGATTTAATTCGGTAAGTCCACGGACTTACTTAGCTGGCTTCTTGTATGAGTGTAATGTGTATGAGTGGTGTTTGTTAGTTATGATAAACAACGAAACCAGATTAGGCCGACTTTATTATTTACGTAATTGACCCAAGTGTATGATAACGGGTCGTGACATCACCTGCCTAGCTCTTGCGAGAGTCTAGGAGGTTCCCTGCGACCAGCCCAGTCCGGTAGACGGTCAAATGCATTAGTACCATTCCGCGTTGGTAAACGGGGACAGGGGCGAGGTTTGGGAATCCCTCGTGTCACAAAATAAGTATCATTAGTAATAACCTATCACCTAATTAAAGATAATAAAAGGATTGAGTGTTGCATGTTGATTGTGTATGTTGTGTGTTTGTGCTTTTACCTTTATACTTATGCATAGAATGTTAGCTAACGGTTTTATACCGCTTGTAGATGTCTTGCAGGTTAAGACAGTTGTAGAGAGATCCGGAGGGAATGGTCAGCCGGGTCCACGTACACATTTAGTTGGAGACGGGATGTCTTCTGTTCTTCTTATGTGTCATTTTAGTACCTTTGCTTTGTAAGGCTGATACATATTCTTCATGTACATATTGTTTAAAGTTTTCAAATGTTTTAAATACTTTTGTGCCTTGTTGTAAGATCCAAGTTAAATTGTTGTCAAACTAAGGTCGGGACCCATTGTTGACAAGGTTTTGACAAGGCTTGACAACTTCAGCCCATCAATTCCTTCTCTTATTTCAGCCCATTTCCTTCCTTCCTTCCTAGTGCTGAAACTGTTATATCCCTTGCTTTACACCAGCCCAAGCATCATCTCAGCCCAGCCCATGTATTGTGCAACCAGAAGACACTTTGCTGACTCACTAGGCTCCCAGCTGTTACGAGTATCTCCTTTCATTAAAACCGCCGGATCCTGCTGCAAGAGTTACGCCTGAAGCTGTAACCGTCCAACTCTCCACATCCCGACGACCACTGCTTGCCGGTTCTGCCTGTCGATGACACACCAGGAGAGACAGGAAACATCGTTCTTCCCTCCTGCTCCTCACACTAGCGCCTGGGACTGCTGTTGCGTGCCAACGCTCTGCACACCCGGGCACAGCTGCTCGCCAACGTACTGCCTCAGCCTTCTACAATCGGCCTTCTGCACTCAGCCCTCTACACGTCTAGCCCGTGCAAACATCACCCACCGATCTGCCCCTGGACGAGCCTTCTACAACCAGCAATCAACCGGACTGCACCTCTAGATGACGAGCTGCTGAAGCCTCCTACTTCCGCCTCTGATCTGGGTCGTGTAGCAACAGACAGGAAATCTCGCAACAACTTCAGCAGCCCAACCGTAGCCCTTACAACCTCCTCTGTCGACCCTCCACTCTAGTCGCCTTCGAGCCCCTGGAGTCGTGCCCAGCAGCCTCCTATTGGACCTCTTCAGTTTCCGACAAGACTATGAACGTGAGAGCCATCATCTTCCTTCATGCCTTCGAGTCTCGGAATCGGGTAAGGCTTGTAACCCTTGCTACACTACACTTCAGTCCACCTTTTCCTTGCCTAACGTGTACCCGTTTCGTCTGTTAAACCTACTCAGAACAACCGTAGGAGAGCTGTACAGATTCTTGCGTTTTCCAGAATTTTCGGAAGTGTTGAGCAGTCAACTTCGGGTCCATTTTTGGGTACGCTAGACTCTTCCTTTCTGGCTGATTTTCGGATATGTTTTAGTCGATATTGTATAGTATAACATACTAAAATTTGAGAGCAATCCGAGCTACGGTTTGAAAGTTATTGTGTCCCAAAGTTGACGCCTATGTAGTTTGTATATATGTGCTGAGTGTTGGGAAAACAGCAAGTGTTGCTGTTTTGTGAGAGGGTTTTGAATAAGTTTTTGATCTCCGTTAGGCTTGAATTTTGGATATGACATAGTTGACATATTATTATAGAACATATTAAAATTTGAGAAGCATCCAGCGAGTGGTTTGGGATTTATGATTTTTCAAAGATTTAGTCATAAACAGTTTTTCTGTTGTGCTGAAATTCGGTTTTGTGAGATAGTTTTAAATAGGCTTTTGATCTCCGATGCGGCTGAATTTTGGATATATGATAGATAAGATTTTATAGTAGAACGTATCAAAATTTGGGATAAATCCAGCGAGTAGTTTAGGAGTTATGATTTTTCAAAGTTAAGACAATGTGTTGTTTGTTAAGTGTGGTAACCAACTTTGGAAATTTTTGTAGAAGTGATGGTTGAACAGCTTTAAGAAATTCTTTCTCCTATGAATAGATGGGATATCATAGATGATCTAGGGAATTATTTCGGAATTTTTATAAGATTATTCGAATTTTATATTTGAAGCTGTAGTTGGACTTTAGTGACTTTTCGGGAAATAGAAAATGGGTAGTTTTTCTAGTTGTTACCTAAAATCATCCTAGGGAGTAGAATATGGTTAGTTAGCCTCCAATTATATTTTAAGTACATATTCCGAGTTTTTGGAAGTTCCGGAGCCAAGGGTAAAATAGTCATTTTACCATAAATTGGTACTGTATTAAATTCTGTTCTAATAGGATCTATTGCCTTAGAAGTCTTAGACTTCTAATTACCTAGAAAGTGTGCTGACACACTTGCCTCCTTTGACAGGCAACCAAGTTATACGGTTACAGATTGAGTTGTGATTAAGAGAGTCGAGATCTGATTCAGGTAAGTCCACGGACTTACTTAGCTGGCTTCTTGTATGAGTGTAATGTGTATGAGTGGTGTTTGTTAGTTATGATAAACAACGAAACCGGATTAGGCCGACTTTATTATTTACGTAATTGACCCAAGTGTATGATAACGGGTCGTGACATCATCTGCCTAGCTTTTGCGAGAGTCTAGGAGGTTCCCTGCGACCAGCCCAGTCCGGTAGACGGTCAAATGCATTAGTACCATTCCGCGTTGGTAAACGGGGACAGGGGCGAGGTTTGGGAATCCCTCGTGTCACAAAATAAGTATCATTAGTAATGACCTATCACCTAATTAAAGATAATAAAAGGATTGAGTGTTGTATGTTGATTGTGTATGTTGTGTGTTTGTGCTTTTACCTTTATACTTATGCATAGAATGTTAGCTAACGGTTTTATACCGCTTGTAGATGTCTTGCAGGTTAAAACAGTTGTAGAGAGATCCGGAGGGAATGGTCAGCCGGGTCCACATACTCATTTAGTTGGGGACGGGAATGTCTTATGTTCTTCATATATGTCGTTGTGGTACCTTTGCTTTGTAAGGCTGATACATATTCTTCATGTATATATTGTTTAAAGTTTTCAAATGTTTTAAATACTTTTGTGCCTTGTTGTAAGATCCAAGTTAAATTGTTGTCAAACTAAGGTCGGGACCCATTGTGAGGTCCTATTCGGAATGATCCATCCACGTACAGGAATCAGGACTCCCCTCTTCTGCAAACTATTGACTGGTGCCTTCTGAAGACTATGGCTGCTCTTTTTCCTGGAGAACTCAAACCCGAGTGAACTGGAAGCCTTGGTTCTCCATCTGCGTGCTGCAACAGCCATGCCTCCATCTGTTGTGAGTCTCGTGTGTGACAACCACATCTCCTCCTTGCTTCCCATCATATATATTCTGCTAATAGTTTCCTCTAAATCATCTTGAAACATATATATGAGAGCCAAGGAGAAACTTCAATGAGCTGTTGCAGTTTCTTAGTTTTCAATATCGACGAGCAGCCAGGTTGATGACAATATTTAGGTATGAAACACTGATCCATTATGGCTGAAATTTTTATATGTTATAGCTAGGATATTGTTATAGAACATATTAAAATTTTAGAGGAATCCAGCGAGTGGTTTGGGATTTATGATTTTTCAAAGATGGAGTCGTAGGCAGTTTTTCTGTTGTGCTGAAATTCGGTTTTGTGAGATAGTTATAAATAGGATTTTGATCTCCTTTGCGGCTGAATTTTGGATATGTTATAGATACGATTTTATAGTAAAACATATCAAAATTTGGGATAAATCCAGCAAGTAGTTTAGGAGTTATGATTTTTCAAAGTTAAGATAGTGTGTTGTTTGTTAAGTGTTGTAACCAACTTTAGAAATTTTTGTAGGAGTGATGGTTGAACAGTTTTAAGAAATTCTTGCTCCTAGGAGTAGATGAGATATCATAGATGATCTAGGGAATTATTTCGGAATTTTTATAAGATTATTCGAATTTTATATTTGAAGCTGAAGTTGGACCTTAACGATCTTTCCGAAAATAAGGAAATGGGTAAATTGTCAGTTTGTAACCAAACTCATCTTTAGGAGTTAGAATATGACTCTTTAGTCTCAAATAAGAGTTTAGGTATGAATTAAGGAATTTTTGGAAGTTTCGAGACCAAGGGCAAAATAGTCATTTTACCATAAATTTATACTGTAATCAATTCCGTTCTATTAAGACCTACTATCTTAGAAGTCTTAGACTTCTAATCACCTAGAAAGTGTGCTGACACACTTGCCTCCTTTGACAGGCAACTGAGTTCCTGCAGCTACTGATTGAGTGTTGCTAAGAGAGACGAGATTTAATTCGGTAAGTCCACGGACTTACTTAGCTGACTTCTTGTATGAGTGTAATGTGTATGAGTGGTGTTTGTTAGTTATGATAAACAACGAAACCAGATTAGGCCGACTTTATTATTTACGTAATTGACCCAAGTGTATGATAACGGGTCGTGACATCATCTGCCTAGCTCTTGCGAGAGTCTAGGAGGTTCCCTGCGACCAGCCCAGTCCGGTAGACGGTCAAATGCATTAGTACCATTCCGCGTTGGTAAACGGGGACAGGGGCGAGGTTTGGGAATCCCTCGTGTCACAAAATAAGTATCATTAGTAATAACCTATCACCTAATTAAAGATAATAAAAGGATTGAGTGTTGCATGTTGATTGTGTATGTTGTGTGTTTGTGCTTTTACCTTTATACTTATGCATAGAATGTTAGCTAACGGTTTTATACCGCTTGTAGATGTCTTGCAGGTTAAGACAGTTGTAGAGAGATCCGGAGGGAATGGTCAGCCGGGTCCACGTACACATTTAGTTGGGGACGGGATGTCTTCTGTTCTTCTTATGTGTCATTTTAGTACCTTTGCTTTGTAAGGCTGATACATATTCTTCATGTATATATTGTTTAAAGTTTTCAAATGTTTTAAATACTTTTGTGCCTTGTTGTAAGATCCAAGTTAAATTGTTGTCAAACTAAGGTCGAGACCCATTGTGAGGTCCTAACCAGTAGCTCCCCGAGTTCTCAGAATTTGGGGTGTTACAGGTGGCAAGACTTTCCATAGACCAACTTGTAAGGAGTGGTTCCAATCGGTGTCTTGAAGGCGGTCCTATATGCCCATAATGCGTCATTGAGCTTCATAACCCAATCCTTTCTAGTCCTAGACACCGTCTTCTCAAGGATGGCCTTAATCTCCCGGTTGGAGATCTCCACTTCGCCACTAGTTTGGGGATGGTAAGGTGTTGCCACCTTATGAGTCACCCCATACTTGGCCAAAAGTGCCCCAAAATTCCTATTGGTGAAGTGCTTTCCTCCATCACTAATGATCACCCTTGGTGTTCCAAACCTAGGGAATATCACCCGGTTGAAGAATCGCACCACCACCTTGGCATCATTTGTAGGAGAGGCGATTGCCTCCACCCATCTTGACACATAGTCCACCGCCAATAGGATGTAGAGATTGCCACATGAAGAAGGGAATGGTCCCATGAAGTCCACACCCCACACATCAAATATTTCGACTTCTTGGATGTTGTTCAAGGGCATCTCATTCCTCCTTGAGATGTTGCCCGTCCTTTGGCAAGCATCACATGCCGCTACAAATCCTTGCACATCTCTAAACAAGTTAGGCCAATAAAAACCGGATTGTAATACCTTTGCACATGTTTTGTGTGAGCTAGCATGACCTCCACATGGTAAGGAGTGACAATGCCGGATCACACTTTCTACTTCATCTTCCGGTATGCATCTTCTAAACATTCCATCCGGCCCTCTCTTGAATAGAAGTGGTTCACTCCAATAGTAGTGTCTCACATCGTTGAAGAACTTCTTCCTTTGTGCATATGTCAATCCGGGAGGCACTTCCTCACACACTAAGTAGTTCACAATGTCGGCGAACCATGGCTCATTTCCTCTAGACACTTGGAACAAGCATTCCTCCACCATTTGCAATTGCTCATCCCGGAATGAGTCATCAATTGGGATGTCATCTCTTTCAAGCTCTAATAGAGGCAATCTACTAAGGTGATCCGCCACGGAGTTCTCGGATCCCTTCTTATCCCGTATTTCCAAATCAAACTCTTGAAGAAGAAGGATCCACCGAATCAACCTTGGTTTGGCATCCTTCTTTGTAAGTAGATAACGGATCGCAGCATGATCCGTATAAACTATGACCTTCGCTCCAACAAGGTATGAGCGGAACTTTTCAAATGCACACACCACCGCTAGCAACTCCTTCTCGGTGGTAGCATAATTGAGTTGGGCATCATCTAGTGTCTTGCTAGCATAATAAATGGCATGAGTGCGCCCATCTTTCCTTTGCCCCAAAACAGCCCCAACGGCTACATCGCTTGCATCACACATGATCTCAAATGGTAGACTCCAATCCGGAGGTTGCATGATAGGTGCGGAGATCAAGGCGTTCTTCAACCTACAAAAAGCCTCAAGACAATCTTTGGAAAAGACAAAATCAACATCCTTCATTAGTAGGTTAGTGAGAGGCTTAGAAATTTTAGAGAAGTCTTGAATAAACCTCCGGTAAAAACCGGCATGCCCTAAGAAACTCCTTACCCCCTTCACCGAGGTAGGTGGCGGCAACTTCTCTATCGTTTCAATTTTGGCCCTATCAACCTCAATGCCACGGTTAGACACCAAGTGTCCTAACACAATGCCTTCACTTACCATGAAGTGGCATTTTTCCCAATTCAAGACAAGATTTGTCTCCTCACATCTTTGCAATACTAATGACAAGTTAGCCAAGCAATTATCAAAGGAAGAACCATAAACAGAGAAATCATCCATAAACACTTCCATGATATTTTCTATGTATTCCGAAAAGATAGCCATCATACACCTTTGGAAGGTGGCGGGTGCATTACACAACCCAAATGGCATTCTCCTATATGCAAAAGTACCCCATGGACATGTAAAGGTTGTTTTCTCTTGGTCATCGGGGTGGATAGGGATTTGGAAAAATCCACTATAGCCATCTAGATAGCAAAAATGAGAGTATTGAGCTAACCTTTCTAGCATTTGGTCAATGAAGGGGAGAGGGAAGTGATCTTTCCTAGAGGCCATGTTCAATTTCCTATAATTAATGCACATTCTCCACCCCGTAACCGTCCTAGTCGGGATTAGTTCATTGTTCTCATTAGTTACTACGGTCATCCCACCCTTCTTAGGAACTACATGAACGGGACTAACCCACTTACTATCCGAGATAGGGTAGATAATTCCCGCATCTAGCAACTTAATGATTTCCTTTTTGACTACCTCTTTCATTATAGGATTCAATCTCCTTTGATGTTCAATAGAAGGTTTATGATTATCTTCCATCATTATCTTATGCATGCACAAAGAAGGTTTTATGCCAACCAAATCATCAATAGTATAGCCTATGGCTTTCCTATGCAATCTTAGTTCATGCAACAACTTAGCAAGTTCATCATCACTTAAGCATGCATTAACAATTACCGGATATGTAGAATCAACACCAAGGAAAGCATACTTTAAATGAGAGGGGAGGGGTTTGAGTTCGAGTTTAGGAGGACCTTTGTCGAGTGTAGACGACCCAAACAAGGTTGGATGTGATGAATCCAAAGCAAATGAAGACACTTCAAGGCTCCTAGAAGCTTGTTCACAATCAAGGGCTGATCCAGGGAAAACCACGGCTGGAAACACGGTTTGCTCAACTTCCATGGCCATGGTTCTTGCCAAGCTTGCTTCTCGGAGTTGTCCAGAGAGTTTGACGGCCGTGGAACTTGCAGCTGTTCAACACCTCTTCGTGGCCTTCAAATCCAACAATTGGCTCCTCTTCCAATGCTTCCAAGGCCTTGACCACTTCATTGCAAGCTTCCTCAACACCTTCCTCCATCATACTTAAGGTAAGAACCTTCTCCAAGGGATCCTTGATCAAGATCGAGCTCACAACTTCCCTAGATTCTTCTTGCTCGACTATGTTGAAGACATCCTCATCAAGGGTCGGTCCTTTCATCATTGTGGACAATTTGAATTTGATGTTCTCCTCTCCAATGTTGAAGGAGAGAGTTCCATTCTTGCAATCCACTAGGCATCCGGAGGTGGCTAGGAAAGGTCTTCCCAAGATGATGGGAACCGGATAGTCCGCCGGAATGTCCAAGACTACAAAATCGATTGGCACATAGAATCCTCCTAGTTGCACCGGAATGTCCTCTAAGATCCCAACTGGATGAGTGATAGAACGATCCGCCATATAGAGGGTCATCTTGACCGGTTTCGGCTCTCCTAGCCCAACCTTGTTGCAAAGTGCAAGCGGTATGATGCTTACACTCGCTCCAAGATCACAAAGGGCCTCGTACTTCACATCTCCCACTCCAATTGGGACACAAAAAGAGCCCGGATCTCTTAGCTTGGGGGGCATCTCCTCCTTCATTGTTTGGATCAACTCCGAGGATCTCTTGGTCATTCTTATCTCCCCATACTCCTCCAACTTCCTTTTGTTGGAGAGTATTTCTTTCAAAAACTTGCCATATGCCGGCATTCCTAAAATGGCATCCATGAACGGAATGTTAATATGTAATTTGGACATTAGTTCAAGGAATTTACCAAAGTGATTATCCAAACGAGCTCTTGCTCTTGATTGTGGGAACGGTAGTGGTGGCTTGTATGGAGGTGGTGCCACATAGGTTGGCTCTACATCCTTGCTCTTGCCTCCATCTTCTTGCAACCTTCCCTCTTCTACCACTACTTGCTTTCCCTTAGCATTGTCCTTGGGCAAAGGATCTTTCATACTCAACCCACTCCTCGTTGTAATAGCCAACACTTGGCCTCTTGGGTTGTCTTCAGTTCTTCCGGGAAGCTTTCCCGGATCTCTATGGGCTTCACCCGCCTTTTGGAACACTTGTGCTTCCAAAACCTTTTGAGCCTTAGAAATTGAAGTCACCGTGCTCTCAAGACCACTCAACCTGCCAAGCAATTGCTCAAACATCAATTCGGTCCTATCCTTTGGAGGTTGAGTGAATCCGGGTGGAGGTTCTTGTGAAGCTCTTGGTGGTGGAGTTGTGCTTGTGGAAGCGGGAGGGTTCAAGGCTCCATCCGGGTTAGAGTAAGAGAAACCGGGGTGGTTGTGGTTGGGCCGGTAATTGTTAAATTGCCGGTTATTGTTGAAGTTCCTTGGGCCTTGGTAATTGTTGAAGTTGCCCCTTCCCATATAATTCAGATCCTCCTCCTTGGAAGACAAGTTGGCTTGTGGAAGCACTTGAGGAGTTGCTTGGTTCTTCAAAGTTGTAGCACACAACTCTCTCAAGGACTTCAACTCGTTGTTGATGGCGTCAAGATTGAAATTGCTCATGGTGACTTCACTCACCTCATATGCTCCCGCCTTTCTCCCTTCACTCTTCCTATGGGAGTATTTCTCAATCACTAGGGCTTGCTTCTCCACAAACTCCCACGCTTCATCTACATGCTTCTCCATAAAAGTCCCACCGGAGAGAGATTGGAGCTTGAATTGGCTATCTTCATCAAGTCCTTTGAAGTAGATCTCTAATAGCTCAATTTTTGGTATGCCATGGTGTGGACAATCAAGGAGAAGATCTTTGAATCTCTCCCAAGACTTGAACAAACTCTCTCTATCCTTCATCACGAAGGCATTGATCTTCCCTCTTAATTCGGTAGTCTTGGAAGGTGGGAAGAACTTAGTCAAAAACTCGGTTGTCATCTCCTCCCAAGTACCAACTCGCCCTTGTGGGATAGATTGATACCAAGCCAAGGCTTTATCCTTGAGAGAGAAGGAGAAAGCCCTTAGCTTATGGTTGTTGCTCTCCAATCTTGGCGGTCTAAGAGTCTCCATCAAGATCTCATAATTCATCAAGTGTTGATGAGGAGACTCTCCTTCTATCCCTCCAAATTGATTATGCCGGATCATTTGTAGGACTTGAGGGCGGAGCTCATAGTTGTGGGTAGCGGGATCTCCTAAGTTCACACCCGGACGGTGTGCTCTTTGTGCCGGATCCATACGTCTCCCTAGGGTTTGTGGCTCTTCAATGGCAATGGGCTCGACCCTAACATTAACCGCCGGCTGCGGTTGTATCACCGGTGGTGGAGGAGGTGGAGGTTGTTGACGATTAAGCTCTCCTTGAACAAGGGCTTGCCTAATCTCATCAATCTCCCTCCTAGTTGCCTCTTGCCTCTCATTGGCAAGTCTCCTTTCTTCCTTCAAGAGCTCACCTCTTAGCCTAATTTGCTCTAAAGCCTCATCCAATTCAGCTTGGAGGTTTCTTCCGGCCATCTCCTTCTCTTTTCGAATGCTCTTTGATCTTGATCTAAGGGTTTTCTCCGGTTCGGGATCGAATGGAGCTAAATCCTTTCCACGAGATCTTCGCATAAACCTAAAGAGTAAGAAATGTCCTGAAAATCAAAGACACACACCAAAGAGAGATCAAAAGCAACAAGAAAGATCTACACTAATAACAATCACAAAATAGACTCAATCTAGACCTAGTCCCCGGCAACGGCGCCAAAAACTTTGTTACGCTAATATCGTGATGCGCAAATGGGTTTTAAATTTATAACTCGAACTAAATCCTAAACTACCTAGCGAAACCCGCAGTGTACGGGACGTTTGTAGTAGGGATAATATTCCGAGGTCGAACACAAAGACTAAGGTGAAATTGATTCGATTTTGTGATTGAGTTTAGTAAAGACCTAGGTTGAAAGAAAAGAAAGAAAGAAAGAAATGAAAATCTCAAATGTTTTTGGTTGGTTTTTATTGATCAATCAAAGATCATAATTCATGCAAAGTAAACAATCAACTAAACTATGAATCAACACAAATAAACAAGCTAAACAAGATATAGATTAAAGAAAGAAAAGACGGATTCTAGGGGTTGGAAGTTCCGGTTATGGCATAGGACTCAAGCTATCTATTCATTCCTTGGATTAACTATGTTGGGGTTAAGTGCTTCTAGATTGGGATCAATCACCGGGTAGGTCTCATGATCCACTAGTCCATTCCCTAGATCTCATCACCGGGTAAGTCTCTAAGAACCTAAGGGACGGAATTCTACACAAACCGGATTGTTACCTAGAGATCTTATCCTATCCTTACCGGGTAAGTCTTGGAAAGACAAGTCCTAAACAACTATCCTAGCACACTTAATCCAATGGCGGCTTATTAGGCTCACCACTACCTAAGGTTTGTTATCTTTGGAATCTAAGAATAAGGATTACCGGGTAAGTCTCTCCTAACGCTTAATTGCTAACACTAGGTCACCCTAGGATAGAATTGACTCAACAAACACTTAGGATTTCAACATTCTAACAGTCTAAGACAAGATCCATCGAACCAGGGAAAATCACGGTTTGTTCTACCTAAATCACGGCCGTGGTTAGGCAAGAACTACCCGTGATTTCTAACAGCAGCTACGTTCATGCACACAAGTCATCCAAAGATAAATCTAAGTCCGTCCTATCATAGCCCTAGCCATAACCATCCTTTCCTTACCCTAGAACCACATCTATTTAGCCAACAACGTTCATAATAGAAATCGAAACAAACAAACACAAAATCATGACATCCATTTGCAAGATGATGAAGGAAGAGAGATGAGCAAGTGAACTTAAAACAAACCAAGCTGAAAATAGAATTAGAGTAACTCACAATCCTTCCAAAAGAAGGTTCAAATGATTCGTACAACTCTAGAAATAGAATCCGGAATTCTTCACTACAAAAACTATCAAGGTGTGGTAATGGTGAGTGATCTTCTTCTTCTCTTCAATGGAGCTCTTCTTCTTCCTTTTTGACACTTTCCTTCCTAGAAAAACTTCTTGTTGAGAGAATATTTTTGTTAGAGGATCATGGATAATGGAGAGCTGCTCCAAGATGCCTTTCTCAGCCAATGAAGGACCACTTTTATAACAAATTTTGCATGAGCTGGCCATGAGAGTCGTGGCACAGCTGTCACAAGAATCTGGCAAAATCCACGGGCGATTCCACGGCCGTGGAGTGTCAGAGAACCGTGATTTTCTCCAAAAACTTTGCTTTGGATCATTAAGCTGTGATTTGGTGCATGGCTTGTGTTGGCAAGGCTCCATGAGTCCTCTTTAGCCTTTAGCTTGTGTCCTAATGAGTCCGAGGGTGTGTCATCTAGATGAACGATCCTCAAACGCATCGTTTTAGCTCCTAAATCTCCCGAAATACCTACAAAGTAACGCACAAGTCCGTGTAGACGTCTATCTCGACAAAGTACGTGAATTAAGTGCAAAACGTTGTGAACTAGGCATAAACCATGCATGAATGAGCGAGAAATCTATCTAAATGATTACCTAAAACTAAGCAATAAATCGTGTTATCAGAACCAATCTTAGCCAACATGTGGGTAGACCAAAAGCGGCATCCAAGTCGTGAAGGGAAGCCCAGACAAGAATGGAAGATAAGCAGGAGTAGTCCAGGGCCATACCATGGCTCCAACGTTTAAGCAAGAGGGATATTTCTCCTTTGCTCATCCAAGGGTTGTTTAGGAGGATGGAGTTGAGGTCTTCTTCGGATCCAAAGTGGAAGATGAACACTCCGTGTTCATTTCGACGTATCAGTGGTTTTGTTATGAAGTTCCATGCCAAGTTGATGAAGGTTTATATCCTGTGGAAGGCAAGAGGTTGACCAAGAGGAAAGCCAACTAGGGTTTTGGACCATTTGGATAAAGTAGCCGCAATGTCAGTCTCGGAGAAATGAATTATTCCGTTTTCAATGCCTAGGGAGTATGTAAGGGGCACGTGGGTTGCGTCTTTTGTCATAAGGTTTTTAAAGGAGACCTTTCGAGTATCAACTTTTTGTGTGCCTTCATCATGGGAGCATTGAATGTGGGGGGGGGGGGTCGAGATGTTGGTCGGTTTTGGGATTGAGGAAGAAGGATTGATTGGGATGGGTTGTGAGGGAGTTGGAGAGGGTTGTGCCATCAGGGAGGAGTCTTCGATGGTAACTTCTAAGATCGTCAGCGGGTTGTCCCTTTGCATGAATGGGTTTTGAAGTGAGGAGATGGGTTGGTGATTAGGGTTTGAGGGTGATGTGTGGTTTGCAGACTTTGGTAAAGGATTTGGAGAGTGGTTTGGAGAAAGAGGAATAGTCTGGGGTGTGGTGGTTATGGATGGATAAGGAGGTGAGATTAGCGGGGGCGGGAGGGGGGGGGGGGAGAGCTTCCGACGTCAGAGGAATGACTTAGTTGGCCATAGCTTTACAAAGCCTGATGTTGTTGGAGATGATAGTCTCTTCAGGTATTTTCTCAAAGGGGCTAGGTCGTTTTGGTGAGGAGGCTGAAGATCCAGGCTTGATAGGTCTATTGGGGCCGTGTATGAGCTCAGAGATTTTGATGGATTGTTTTTTGGACTTCTTAGCGCCGCCCATCAAGAGGGAGGAGGGAGGGGCTGGGCAGCGATACCGGGGTGGGGTAGGCGGGGAGCCTACTCCGGCAAGGGGGGAGGGGGAGGTAAATGAGAGCGTTTTTGGAAGCTATGAATTTTGTTTAGTTGTATAGCATCTGGATGACAAGATATGAATGTCTCACTGTATCTCTTTAGTTGCTGTGTAGTTTCGGGTATGTTTTGCTGGTATTAGTTTCTAGTATGTTTTTCTGGTAGATTTTTCTGGTATTAGTTTCTTGTATGCTTTTCCGGTATGAGTTGTTGGTGTGTTTCCTGTGTATATTGATATGATTTGTCTATTATGCTTTCTGGTTTGATTTTTTGATATTAGTGTTGTATGGTTGCTGGTATGATTGGTCTATATTGATATGATATTCTGGTATGTGTTCTAGTATGATTTGTCTATATTGATATGGGTTTCTCTAATTAGTTTGATATGAGGTTTTGAAATGATTTTTTTGGTATGGAATGGTGATGTGTACATTGATATGAGTTTTTGGTATGTTTACACAGGTAGAGGAATAATGGTGTATTGATGTAAATGAAGAGGAAATGTATACACAAAACTCCTTTGTAAGTTTAGATTCTTTTTATTATGACTTACAATATTAATACCACTTACTATATAACAAACTTGTTTCCTTTCCTAGTTTGTGTACATGTTTGATGGTAGAAAATGGTAAGGGACTTTCCATTACTCATATTGGATCTTCAACTATCAATTGTTCAAAAGTTCCTTTGTCTGATGTCTTATGTGTACCTAGCATGACCAAGAACATTGTCTTAGTGTCGAAACTCACACAAAACTCACCATATTTCGTTGTCTTCGATGCTAATGGTTTTCTTGCGCATGACCTCCAAACCAAACAAACAATCCTTAAAGGGCCATGTATTGACGGTGTCTATGTCTGGTCTCAACCAAAGTGTCATGGTTAACACAACCGTCAAAGTCTCTTCTACGTCCATGCATCACAAGCTCAGACACCCTTCACCACCCATGCCTCCATTCCTTTGGATCATTGGCCGATGGCCATGATCATGTCTACTTATTTAATCAATAGGCTTCCCTCTCCATCCAATAACTTCACAAATCTTTATCAAAACTTAACCAACCTTAAACCAAACACACAAAGTTGAAAAGCTTTGGTTGTTTGAGTTTTCCTTGGCTATGGCCATATTCAAGTCACAAGCTTGAACACAAATATATACCATGTGTCTTCTTGGATACTCTTCCACACAACATGCTTATCAATGTCTAGATCCGATCACCAAACATGTCTACACTTCGAGACATGTTCGTTTTGTTAAGGATGTTTTTCCCTATAGTCAAATGAAACCAAATCCTAATGCTCCCTCCGATGTTACTCATGAATGGACACATTTTAGTTTCCATATTGATAGCATGAATTATAGTCTATATTTAGGGGTTTGTTTGGACGTTTTATCCTCAATAATCTGCATGTTTGTATGCATAATATGTGATTATATTACCATTTCATCTACCTTTGCGGGAATCGAGGTCTACACCTAGTTTCGTTGTAATCGTAGGTAAAATGGCACGTTTTGCATCAAAAAGGAGCAAAAGGAGCTATGGAGTCATTGGAGCTACATTGAGGAGCATAAGGAACCATCCAGGGAGCATAGCCATGGATTAAAGATTTACTTTGGACCAGTTTCGAGAGATTTCACATTCAGTTATGACTCACCTCGGTTGGCCAGAGATTCATCTCGACCGAGGTGATCCAGAGACGCCGACTCGACCGAGGCGAACACCTAGGACGCGGAGAGAATATTTTATTCTTGGCTGAGATCTTTTATCTTTGGAAGGTGATCTTATATTTTTGGGCTTGGCTCCTGGAAGGAAGAAGATCTTATATTGTACCTATTTTTATAGGAAAAGATCTTTCTAAGATATATTATCTTTGGAGGGTTATTTTCCTATAAAAAGGGTTGGATTTCCACAAATCAAGGGATCCGCTATCATATCACATACATCTTGCTTACGAGGAGATCTCGCATACATCACAGCAGCCATACTTCAGTTGGGAGTTTCGAAGAACCTTTTTGAAGGTTGAAGGAAGATTGAAGATCATAGCTTTTATAGCTTTTTGGAGGGTTTTGTAAGATTGTCTTTGATTCCCTTCCTTGTTGTCTTGTCTTGTTGGATTTATATCCAAGGAACGCTTTTGTTGTGATATTTGATTCAGTTATTGAAGTCTTTTTCATTGAATTCTTCTTGTTCAAATATTCACCTTCTTCCCACATATTTAATACTTTCATAATGATGATGAGTGGCTAATTTCCTTGTGTGATTCTAGGGTGATTGGCTGAAGGTTGTGGGAAAAACAATGATAGAATAATCTTAGATTCCAGTAGGACCCTGGAAGTTCGAGTCTTTAACCTTAACCCTAAGCATCTCGCTCAGTCGATGAACATCTCGGCCGGGGTGGAATTCTTCTGACCGAGGTGACTTATCTGATCCTAAAACTGAGAGTTAAGTGTTAGAGTTTGCCAAATCCTATTCTTATTACACCTTTCCTGGTTCAAAGCAAGCTTAGGATGAGACTTACCCGGTAATTCCTTAGTTTGTGTACCAACGATCATAAGCGTAGGTAATAAAGGTTTATCCTTTATTGGGGTTTGAGTGTGCTTCCATCCCATCTTTGTGAGTTAGCCTGAGACTTACCCGGTAAAGGTTGATTCTATTCCCTTAGATGGTGTGTTAGTTTGAGGTTATGGTTCTTTATCTTAATTCCTTGAGACTTACCCGGTAATAGGAGTTACGGTTTAGGATTAGTGAGTAGTGAGACTTACCCGATGATCTAGTCCACTTTAGTAACACCTTCCCCTTTGCAAAAATCTCAGCTTTGTCCGCTTATCTTTAGATCTTGAGTTGGAACCACAACTAGACGCTTTAATCCCCAGAATTGCATGTTTGCTTTATTTGACTTCTTATTCATCTTTGATTGTGTTAATTGCTCCTTGTGGTTAGTATTCACGAAGCTTACCGTTATTGACTTTGTTTCACCGAGTCCCTGTGATCGACCCCTGGAATTTCTTGCTTTTTACTACGATTGACCCGTACACTGCGGGTTCGCATCCTTGTTTTAAGCTTAAGTCTAGGGTTATAAATTTAAAGCTTGCACACACCGTTTGGAGCGAACAAGTTTTTGGCGCCGTTGCCGGGGACTTGGTCTAGACCGAGCCGGTTGCGGTTTGCTTTCGGGGCACTTGCCCCTGTTACTACTAACTACTCTTTCTATGAGTTTTGTAGTTTTTAGGATTTCCGATGACTACATTTGATCCAGCCTGGATAGCAAGGCAAAGTGCTAGGGCAGACCATTATGAGTACTTGGAGGAGAAGTACTCCTTATATTGGTTCAACAATGAATGGGAAAGAGAAGAGACCATTCAGCGTGAACTTGCGATATGGGATGAGAAGAATATCCCTAGAAACACTTATGAGTAGCCTCTTGAAGATTCTCTCGAATCAAGATTGGAGAAGATAATGAAGAGGGTGGCGGAACTCAAGGAAAGCACCCTATCCTATGTTAGGCCGCAAGAGGAGCATAAGGAAGTGTTGCACGTTCCAAGCATCCCCCCAGTCGAACCCAAAATTTCTCCTTAAACTTCTGAGGAAGAGGAGGATATGGAAGGTCTCGATCTGACTGTTGAGACCTCGGTCGAAGTAAAAGAGATCTCGGCCGAGATGGAAGAATCTGCAAAACTGGAAGGTGGAAGAAAGATCAACTGAGTTGAGAGAGATTTCATGTGTTGGTTATCAACCTAACATGAAACCCGATCCGAGCTTTGGAGAACTTTACAAGGTAAGTTCTCTTACTCCATTCGAAATCCCTATTAATATTTCTGAATTTTTCAGGAAGGCACCGAAGAGTTGAAGGTCTCTTCCGAAAGAACCTCCTAAGATCAAGATGAAAACTCTCTTGAAACTGATAGAAGAATATACTCCTTGGATTATAAGGAGTGGAGTTTGCAAACACTACACCGTTAAGGCGATGAAGTGTCTCTTGTTCAAGTATGGGGTCCCTCGCATGCTCAGGACCCTGTACCATCCCCAAGCTATAGATGGGGAAGCTGCTATGATTCTCGAGAAATTGTTTTCTCGATCAAGGAAAGGATGGGACGCAAGGCTAGATTATGTCCCATTGAAGTGCAGGAAGGCTAGAAGGATTCCGGTGAAAATCAAACCGTACAAGCTTGTACGTGGGAGATCTTACCATTTGCCGGTGAAATTAGGAACCGGAACCTTTATGGAAGAATTTTATGATGGATGTGATGAGCACTCCATGGTGTTCAAGGTACATTGAGTAATTCTATGGAGAAGGGTCCAGCTAGCGACCTTAAACCAAGCGCTTCTTGGGAGGCAACCCAAGGTATTGCTTTCTTCTCCCTTTTCTAGTTTAGTTTAGATAGTTTCTTTGTTTTTGTTTTCCTCTAGACAACAACCAGATATTCCAAAAGGAAGGATCACAGTTCAGGAGCTACACTGGAAGATCAAAATTTCGAGAAGTTGAGGAAACGAGCTTTACTGAGATACATCTCGGGTACTGTCAGAACACCTCGACCGAGATGTGCTTCGCCAACCAAGATGGTTTTATCTGGGAGCTGTTTCTTACATCTTCATGCAGTTTAGCTATGTTCGGTGAGTATCCTGTCCTTAGACTTATTTCGACCCACTGGGACAGTGTGTCCCAAGTATGGGGTATTTATGTATTATTTGACTCATGGATGTATGACTTGACCTTCTATGATATTTATGCTTTATTTTGCTTCTATGTGTTTATCTGAGATTGCATGCATGCATACAGGTTATTTGATTGAGAAAAACGTCGAAACTGAAAAAAAATCTGTTTTTTAAAAAAAATTTTTGACCTCGACCGGTGGAGTTTTGGCTGAACGAGGTGTTTCACCTCGGTTGACCAAAGAACACCTCAACCGAGGTGGGTTAACTGAGAGTTTTCGAAAATTATTTTTGTGTTACTTATCTGGATATGATCTCAGTGAAGATCTTGCTTACTGATTGGTTTTAAATTCTTTATGTGTTTGAAAGGTTTTATAATATGTTTAAGTTGCTAAATGCTTTGTTTGAAATTATTAGCATGTTTAATACTTTGTTTTTATCCAAATTATGTTGAATTTGAAGGTTGACACCACAAGATAAGTTCTCTCACTTTCTTCCTGGAAAGACCAAGGCAATTCATTCTTCTCTCTTCTTCTTCTTGATCATGCTTAGCCCCTCATATACATTTTTGCCTCCCTTTACCTATCCGGGAATTTGGAAGCAAGCAAAGTGGTGAAAACAAGTGAAGTTAAAGTTGAGAAGTTGGCTGGAAGTGAAAGTGCTAGAAAGTAATTTTAGGTTTGGGGAAGTCAATCATGAAGATGAGTAACTCGGCAACATTCACATAGCCGGGTGTTTGTGTCTTGCCAAAGTCGGATTGAGCGATATTCCTAACGGGTCATGGTATGTGCATCAAGGGTTTGATGCATCTCAAGAAATTGATGATTGCTGATTTCCTAGGCTTCGGTTATTGTGCACCTCTGTCCATGCATCCCAAAAAGTAAAGTAAAAAGAAAAAAAGTGTGAAATAAGCAAAGCTTATTGGTGGAAGATGTTGCAAGTCAAAGTGAAAGTGAAGTTCATCCTTTTCCCGGATTCTAGCACCACATTACCTTACATACATCCCCACCCTACACGTTTCTTGACCTTTTCTTTTGGGAAGTCCTTGAGACCTTGAGCTTGTTGATTGACTTAGTGGTTTAAACTGGATTATACATGATTAATTTTGATAATTATGATTTATTATGCATTCTATGGTTTTATGCAAAGATGAACAACTTTCCTATATTTATAAAATGTTTTGAGCATATTGAGTTTTTAATTCCATGAAGTATTCTCTTAGAGTGATCTATGATTGTAACACACCATAAAAATGTTTTTGAAAGACTTTTCATTGATTTTCATGACTTATAATCCATTCTATCTTGTCTTCTATATGCGGAACTTGCTTGGGGACAAGCAAGGGCTAAGTATGGGGTATTTTGATAGCATGAATTATAGTCTATATTTAGGGGTTTGTTTGGACGTTTTATCCTCAATAATCTGCATGTTTGTATGCATAATATGTGATTATATTACCATTTCATCTACCTTTGCGGGAATCGAGGTCTACACCTAGTTTCGGTTTAATTGTAGGTAAAATGGCACGTTTTGCATCAAAAAGGAGCAAAAGGAGCTATGGAGTCATTGGAGCTACATTGAGGAGCATAAAGAACCATCCAAGGAGCATAGCCATGGATTAAAGATTTACTTTGGACCAGTTTCGAGAGATTTCACATTCAGTTATGACTCACCTCGGTTGGCCAGAGATTCATCTCGACCGAGGTGATCCAGAGACGCCGACTCGACCGAGGCGAACACCTAGGACGCGGCGAGAATATTTTATTCTTGGCTGAGATCTTTTATCTTTGGAAGGTGATCTTATATTTTTGGGCTTGGCTCCTGGAAGGAAGAAGATCTTATATTGTACCTATTTTTATGGTAAAAGATCTTTCTAAGATATATTATCTTTGGAGGGTTATTTTCCTTTAAAAAGGGTTGGATTTCCACAAATCAAGGGATCCGCTATCATATCACATACATCTTGCTTACGAGGAGATCTCGCATACATCGCAGCAGCCATACTCCAGTTGGGAGTTTCGAAGAACCTTTTTGAAGGTTGAAGGAAGATTGAAGATCATAGCTTTTATAGCTTTTTGGAGGGTTTTGTAAGATTGTCTTTGATTCCCTTCCTTGTTGTCTTGTCTTGTTGGATTTATATCCAAGGAACGCTTTTGTTGTGATATTTGATTAAGCTATTAAAGTCTTTTTCATTGAATTCTTCTTGTTCAAATATTCACCTTCTTCCCACATATTTAATACTTTCATAATGATGATGAGTGGCTAATTTCCTTGTGTGATTCTAGGGTGATTGGCTGAAGGTTGTGGGAAAAACAATGATAGAATAATCTTAGATTCCAGTAGGACCCTGGAAGTTCGAGTCTTTAACCTTAACCCTAAGCATCTCGCTCAGTCGATGAACATCTCGGCCGGGGTGGAATTCTTCTGACCGAGGTGACTTATCTGATCCTAAAACTGAGAGTTAAGTGTTAGAGTTTGCCAAATCCTATTCTTATTACACCTTTCCTGGTTCAAAGCAAGCTTAGGATGAGACTTACCCGGTAATTCCTTAGTTTGTGTACCAACGATCATAAGCGTAGGTAATAAAGGTTTATCCTTTATTGGGGTTTGAGTGTGCTTCCATCCCATCTTTGTGAGTTAGCCTGAGACTTACCCGGTAAAGGTTGATTCTATTCCCTTAGATGGTGTGTTAGTTTGAGGTTATGGTTCTTTATCTTAATTCCTTGAGACTTACCCGGTAATAGGAGTTACGGTTTAGGATTAGTGAGTAGTGAGACTTACCCGGTGATCTAGTCCACTTTAGTAACACCTTCCCCTTTGCAAAAATCTCAGCTTTGTCCGCTTATCTTTAGATCTTGAGTTGGAACCACAACTAGACGCTTTAATCCCTAGAATTGCATGTTTGCTTTATTTGACTTCTTATTCATATTTGATTGTGTTAATTGCTCCTTGTGGTTAGTATTCACGAAGCTTACCGTTATTGACTTTGTTTCACCGAGTCCCTGTGATCGACCCCTGGAATTTCTTGCTTTTTACTACGATTGACCCGTACACTGCGGGTTCGCATCCTTGTTTTAAGCTTAAATCTAGGGTTATAAATTTAAAGCTTGCACACACCGTTTGGAGCGAACACATATATTATCTCTAACCGCACCTACTTCCGCTACCACAACCCCTACAGAGTCCACTTCCACCTCCCTACGACAACGTGCCATCATTCCAGTACCAACCTCCCCCATCTCCACCTACACAACCACATGTAGCCCAACCCATTCCTGGGCAACCTACTCTTTCAGCCATACGTCTTGGGGTTGTAACTCTGTTCGCTCAGAAAGTGTGCATCACAAATCTTAAATTTATATCTAGAACTTAAAGCAAAGCGAACCCGCAATGTACGGATCAGCTGTAGTAAGTCAAGAAATTCCAGAGTCGAACTCAGGGATTTGGTGAGAATAAAATCGATTTCAATTATCTGACAAAATGCAAAAGCTTTTGTGATTAATAAAGAGAAAAATGATTCCAAGATTCAAGTATCCGACTGCATCTTTCGATTCAAGACACTTCTAAAGATCAAAGGACAGAGTTGATGTTTCCAAGGTTATGTGTTTCAAAGGTAGGTATCGTACGGTGAAGTTCCAAAACCTATATGTCTAATCCAAAGGTTCTCTCTATAAGGGTTGTTGAGGTTGCAATATAGAAAGGATCTAAGGATAAGAATTACACTCAAACTATCCACTTAAACCCCATGATATGACTCTCAAAGGCAAAGATGGAAAGCACACTCAAACCTTAATAAAGGATGTTGAGTCTCTCTATTACCCAAATCTTACAAACTTTAGTTATCAAGTGAAGAATCAATGATGAAGTCTCTTCTAACACTTGAATAAGGGTTAATAATGTTAAGCAAGGTTGGGATTTAGGCAAGGATCAACTTTGGTTAAACAATAAATCAATTAAAGATCGTCACAGTAATAAATCGACCCGTTCTTCGCTAAATCGGACGATTTCCTCAAGAACAGGGCGATTTACATGTTGTCGCAAAGTTAAATCTCAACTCTCAGGGTTCAATTGGTTAAATGAGTTCAGTCTATCATCATCTAAACCTTAATCATCAACTATTCACCCCAGAATCACAAGGTTTTTAGCCAACCATTTTCATATTCAAATCAAAATAAAGATTGAATAAATATAACCAAATAGAACTCGAACTTTGAATGAAAACCAAATAATCTCCGAATCTGTAATCAAATCTCAAAACCTTTCAAAGAATCTCTCAAAACACTCAATAATGTGTTCACAAATCACAAGAATTAGAAAGGGAAACAAAGGATCTCACAACAATAGTGAATATTGACTTCTTGCTTCTTTCCTTCAATCTCCTGTCCAAGAACCTTCAATTCCACAAAATCCCGTAAAACTTTCCCGCTGCAAACCCCGATTTTTGTTGCTAGGGTTCCAATGTATAATTCCTTGCTAATGGGCTGCTTGGCAAAACACGTCTCAAGCCCACAAGTGATGGGCTTTGGGTCGTGATATTTCTTTGACCGAAAGCTGTAGAAAATCGTGTTGATTAATTGTAAAGAAAACCGTTCGATTTTTAATGAATAAAATCGTCCGATTTTTAATACAATTGATTCGATTTTCTTCAACAGAGAATGCCCGTCTCTTGGCTTGTTTCCTTCCTCCCTTTTGTGATTCTTTTACACACTTCCTTTGCTCCTTGTGACTCCGTAAGCTTCCTTATTAGCCTTAGATGCTCTTTTCTCCACTTTTGCTTCCAAATCCACCGAATTCACCTATAATTCACACAAAACTCGTGTAAACCTCTATTTCCGGAATATAAATGAAATAAACTATAAAGGTACATAATTTCCCTCCAAATACAAGGTAAATTGAGGTAAACTTCTACAATATGCATGATTATAATGATATATAAGTCATGTCATCAAAATACCCCATACTTAACCCTTACTTGTCCCCAAGCAAAGTTCAAACTTAGAATACAAGATGTCATGGATTATATAGTGTGAAAAACTCAAAAGCCTTTTGAAAAGTGCTTCTTCTTATAGGATCACCCTCAAAGTGATGTTTCAAGACATAGGAAGACAAAGTATGTATCAATAATAATTATATTATGAACCAACTATCCTTTCTTTCTCAAAGACATAAAGAAAGGACATGATAAAGATGTAAAGATAATTAAAGTCAAACAAATCTAAGCCATGAAGCCTTAAACATGTGCACAAAGGTCTCAAGGTCTTCTAATCAAAGAGAAAGGTCAAAGAAACGTGTTAAGGGTGGGAGAACTATAAGGTAATGTGATGCTAATCCGGGAAAGAGGAACAACTCACTAAAAACTTTAGGAGCTTAACTCACCACACATGCTTTGCATGTAAAATTTTTTTTTCTTTCTTTACTTTGCCTTTTGAGAGTATGGACAGCGGTGCACAATAAGCGAAGCCTAGGAAATCGGCGTTTCTCAATTTTCGAGATGCCTCAAACCCTTGATGCAAATACCATATCCCGTTAGGACTTGTCGTTAAATCGGACTTTGGCAAGACACAAACACCCGGCTATGTGAATGGTGCCGAGTTACTCATCCTCATGTTCAACGTCCCCAAATCTATAATTTGCTAAATTTTCACTTAACAATTTCACAATGGCCCTCCCACATCAATCATGCCTTTTATAACTACTTATCCTAATTCCCGGATGGTCCAAAGAAGGTCAAATATTTTATCGAGGAGCTAGCATGAGCAAGATATGAACAAGAAAAGAGTGAATTGCCTTGGTCATTCCTATATGATGCAAAAGAACTTATAATATAGCTTCGATCCTTATTTCATTCTCCTATCAAGACATCAAGATCATATGAATCATTCATGCATTCAAGTAAGATATTAAAATTCATTCATGCTACAATTGAAATCTCAACATACTAAGTCATCTTTTTTCCTTTTCTACATCACAATTATCATCATAGAGGTTATTTCCATCATAAGAAGCACTAAATTTTTTTGAAAACTCACAAATTTTTTAATGAAACATGCAACTGCGAATGTCATAGTGGAAAGCAAATAATGCAAGAGTTATTACAAACCGAATAATCAAAGTTCAACACAAAGTGCATAAAGTGTGAAGAAGGTAAAAGAGATTGTAAGTACCCCCACCATATACTTAACCTTCACATTGTCCCCAATGTGAAAAATCAAGCATAAGATGGAGAAAAATACTTACAATATAAAATGGAGTGGAACTTAATCCTCAGTCGGCGGTGGTGGAGGTGGTGGATATGGATATCTCGGAGCACTGGGATCATGGAAGTGGCAAAACTGATGATAGTACATGTCCCTGAACTGGCCATCATAGGAAGAGTGTCTAGCATCCGTCTCTTGGCTGTAACCCGTGAACTGAGTGTTCAGGGCGGTGTAGTCGGTGTGGAGGGCCTGATAATCTGTACGGAGTCCCTGATAGTCGGTACAAAGAGCCTGGAAATCGGAAACCAATGCTCCAATATGTCGGTGGAGCCTAGATCCGCGGCCACGTCCTCGACCGTGGCTAGGAGCATGTGCAAAAGAATGACGGGGTGGCTGCATCTCATCCTCCGTCTCCTTAGTACCTCGACTAGTCCAGCTAGGTCCAACACCATGAGTATCGGTATCCATGGCATCCGTAGCATGTCCACTATAGGTTTCACTCTCAAACTCTAGCATGTTCCCCTAGTACGCTCCATCCTCGTAGTCCTCCTCCTCCTCTGTGTCTCCTGCATCATCATAATAACCAGATGGAGGGGCTACCTCCTCAATCATAAGTACAAAAGTCTCCTTCCAGTTCCTCTTATTCCGAATGGTGTATTCGGACTTCCATACTATCTCGGCTGGCTTCTTGGATGGATCCTGATAGCATGAATTATAGTCTATATTTAGGGGTTTGTTTGGACGTTTTATCTTCAATAATCTGCATGTTAGCATGTATAATATGTGATTATATTACCATTTCATCTACCTTTGCGGGAATCGAGGTCTACACCTAGTTTTGCTGTAATTGCAGGTAGAATGGCACGTTTTGCATCAAAAAGGAGCAAAAGGAGTCATGAGTCATTTGGGGCTACATCCAAGGAGCATAGCCATGGATTAAAGATTCACTTTGGACCAGTTTTGAGAGATTTCACATTCAGTTATGACTCACCTCGGTTGACCAGAGATTCATCTCGACCGAGGTGATCCAGAAACACCGACTCGACCGAGGCGAACACCTAGGACGCGGCGAGAGTATTTTATTCTTGGATGAGATCTTATATTTTTGGGCTTGGCTCATGGAAGGAAGAAGATATGCAGAATCATATATTTTACCTATATTTATGGGAAAATATCTTTCTAAGATTTATTATCTTTGAAGGGTTATTTTCCTATAAAAAGGGTTGGATTTCCACAAATCCAGCATCATGTTATACCATCGATCAGGGTTTATAGCACGCAGCAGCCATACTCCAGTTGGGAGTTTCGAAGAACCTTTTTGAAGGTTGAAGGAAGATTGAAGATCATAGCTTTTATAGCTTTTTGGAGGGTTTTGTAAGATTGTCTTTAATTCCCTTCCTTGTTGTCTTGTCTTGTTGGATTTATATCCAAGGAACGCTTTTGTTGTGATATTTGATTCAGTTATTGAAGTCTTTTCATTGAATTCTTCTTGTTCAAATATTCACTTTCTTCCCATATATTTAATACTTTCATAATGATGATGAGTGGCCAATTTCCTTGTGTGATTCTAGGGTGATTGGCTGAAGGTTGTGGGGAAAACAATGATAGAATAATCTTAGATTCCAGTAGGACCCTGAAAGTTCGAGTCTTTAACCTTAACCTTAAGCATCTCGCTCAGTCGATGAACATCTCGGCCGGGGTGGAATCTGGCTGACCGAGGTGATTTATCTGATCCTAAACTGAGAGTTAAGTGTTAGAGTTTGCCAAATCCTATTCTTATTACACCTTTCCTGGTTCAAAGCAAGCTTAGGATGAGATTTACCCGGTAATTCCTTAGTTTGTATACCAACGATCATAAGTGTAGGTAATAAAGGTTTATCCTCTATTGGGGTTTGAGTGTGCTTCCATCCCATCTTTGTGAGTTAGCCCAAGACTTACCCGGTAAAGGTTGATTCTGTTCCCTTAGATGGTGTGTTAGTTTGAGGTTATAGTTCTTTATCTTAATTCCGTGAGACTTACCCGGTAATAGGAGTCACGGTTTAGGATTAGTGAGTAGTGAGACTTACCCGGTGATCTACTCCACTTTAGTAACACCTTCCCCTTGCAAAAATCTCAGCTTTGTCCGCTTATCTTTAGATCTTGAGTTGGAACCACAACTAGACGCTTTAATCCCTAGAATTGCATGTTTGCTTTATTGACTTCTTATTCATCTTTGATTGTGTTAATTGCTCTTGTGGTTAGTATTCACGAAGCTTACCGTTATTGACTTTGTTTCACCGAGTCCCTGTGATCGACCCTGGAATTTCTTGCTTTTTACTACGATTGACCCGTACACTGCGGGTTCGCATCCTTGTTTTAAGCTCAAGTCTGGGGTTATAAATTTAAAGCTTGCACACACCGTTTGGAGCGAACAAGTTTTTGGCGCCGTTGCCGGGGACTTGGTCTAGACCGAGCCGGTGCGGTTTTCTCTTGGGGCGCTTGCCCCCGTGTCATCTAACCACTCTACTTGAGTGACTTTTGCAGGTTCTTTCTTAGGTATATGCGAAGAACCCGCACTGGGAAGGAAATCGTTCCTTACGATCCTGAACCAGAGAAGACATACAAGCGACGCTTAAGAGAAGCGAAGATGGCCCAACTAGACAACCGCGATCTTGAGGCCGAATTAAAGGAGGCGTTAGAGCTGCTACGCCTCAGCCAGGAAGAACTAAAGCGAGAGAAGGAAGAAACTCGCACCAAAACTGAAGCGATCGAAGCAGAAATGGCCGTCATACGAGACCAGATTCTACTTCGACCGAGGGACGACCCAGTTCCCGATGCTGGACCGAGGCAGGTTCTAGTTGCTGACCCTCGACCGAGGTAGATCCCAGTACCAAACGCCCCGGCCGAGATACATCCACCTCGGATGCCAGTCCGAGATGTTCTTCTTGCAGGAATCCCACAAACCCTAGGTCAAAGGATGGACCCTAATCAACAACTGAGGGTCCAGGAGTCAACCTAGGAGATCCAGCGGACCATGACTACGAACTTCGACCGCAAGTTCTATCCATGATTCGCCAATGCCAATTCGGAGGGATGGAGAAGGAATCACCACATCAACATCTTCAAAACTACGAGATCTTGATGGAAACCTTGCGACCTTCTAGAATTGAAAATAACAACTACAAGATAAGACCTTTTTACTTTTCTTTAAAAGATAGAGCTCTTACTTGGTATCAATCTCTTCCTCCAGGAAAAATCAGCACATGGGAGGAGATGACTACGGAATTCTTGACCAAATTCTTTCCCCCCTCAAAGACCGCTGAAATGAGAGGGAAGATAAATGCTTTCATTATGAAGGACAAGGAGAGCTTGTCCAAGTCATGGGAGCGGTTCAAGGACATCCTTTTGGATTGCCCACATCATGGGATTCCAAAGATCGAGTTGTTGGAGATCTACTTCAAAGGACTGGACGGAAGCACCCAGTTCAATCTCCAACTACTCTCCGCCAGTACCTTCATGGACATGGCGATTGACGAGGCTTGGGACTTCATTGAGAAGCAAGCCTTGCATATGGAGAAATACACCCACCAAGGAGCTGAAGGTGGAGTTAAAAGAGTCAACTTTCAAGAGACTCAATCCAACAACAATCAACTTACGTCTTTGAAGAATGACGTGAAGCAATTGAAGGAACTCTTGGTTGCTCAAACCAAGAAGGAAGAGCAAGGACAAAGGAACAACAACAATGGATACCGTAACAACAACAACGGTTCCCGGAACAATAACTACAACAACAACAACAATAGAGGATCCAATAGCAACAATTGAAGGACGAACAATCAAAGCAACCAGAATCCTGGTAACAATTATTCTAACTCCAACTCTAATAATTCCTCTAACCCTTTCCTCTCTTCCCCTTCTTCTTCTTCTACTCCATTGAAGAGCCAAGGGCAAGGATCAAGTTCATCTCAGCCGGAAAAGAAAGACGCAGTTCCGGAGGCTATCTTGATCAAGCTTAGCGCTATGGAGAATTCTATGACTTCATTTTCGAGGGCCCAAAAGTCCTTCTAACAATAACTTGCAAGTAGGGCGAATGAAGCGCCAAGAGATCCAGGGAAGCTTCCAGCAAAGACGGAAAGTAACCCTAAGGGCCAGTGCATGGCCATAACGACGAGGAGTGGACTTAAAACTACAGATCCAGTACCTTGTTCGACGCAGACCACCTCGGTCCAGATCCAGTCGAAGAACACCTCGACCGAGATGCCAACCGAGGCGGAGCAACAAAAAGCGGAGGGGAAAACTGAAGTTTATGTTCCACCTCCTGCATTCAAACCACCACTTCCATTCCCTCAGTCCAGAGCCAGAGCACATCTAGACAAGCACTTTGGTAAGTTCCTTGACTTGATGAATAAGCTGCATATTAACATTCCTTTCTTTGATGCTATTCTAGGTATGCCCGCTTATGGGAAGTTCTTAAAGGAGATCCTATCAAGGAAAAGGAAATTGGAAGACTATGGTGAAGTTAGGATGACATCTAAATCCTCGGAGCTTATCAAGATCATGAAGGAGAAGATGCCACCTAAATTAAGAGATCCTGGCTCATTTAGCATTCCCATTCAAGTTGGGGATGTCACTTGTGAAGCCCTTTGTGATCTAGGAGCCAGCGTGAGCATCATCCCGCTGGAGCTATGTACGAAGATCGGACTTGGAGAGCCCAAGCCGGTCAAGATTCGACTTTATATGGCGGATCGCTCCATCACCAATCCCGTGGGCATCTTGGAGGACGTTCCGGTCAAGTTAGGTAACTTCTATCTACCTATAGATTTTGTTGTACTTGACATTCCCGCAGATTATCCTGTTCCTATTATTCTCGGGAGGCCATTTCTAGCAACTTTGGGTTGCAATGTGGATTGCAAGAACGCCAAGTTGAAATTTAACATTGGTGGCGATAAGGTGGAGTTCGCATTACTTGCAGCCATGAAAGGGGAACAGCTAACTGATGATATCTTCAACATCTACGATGAGGAAGAATCAAGAGAATTGGTGAGCTCTATCCTTATTAACGATCCACTCGAACGAGTTATAAGTTTTAGTTTAATAGAGGAAGGTATATATGCTTCTTGTGATGCAGATATACGGAGCTTGAAGGCACTGGAAGAAGATCTAGGAGCTAAAACTGAGACACTACTTCAGGAGACGAAGATCTCCAGTTTCGGTTCCAGTTGCAGTACCTCGACCGAGGCACTTCCTGGACTGAACGAGGCGACTGAAGAACATCTCGGTCAACGCCTCTGCGCCTCGACCGAGGTCGATGGCGAGATGATGTTAACTGAGACTACTGAGAATAATAATCTTCTTACTCACTTCCCTGACATTCATCCTCAGTTGGTGGAACATTCCATCCACCAACTTTTTGATAAAAACGGACCTTGGTATGCTGATATTGTAAATTATCTTGTTTGCCAGGAAACACCGCCCGGATTGACGTACTCTCAAAAGAAGAGATTCTTCAAGGAAGTACGACATTATTACTGGGATGAGCCGCTGCTATTCAAGCGCAGACCGGATGGGATGCTTCGAAGATGCATTCCGGAAGATGAGGTTAATAGCGTTATACGGCATTGCCATTCACTTCCATGTGGAGGACATGCTAGCACCGATAAAACTTGCGCTAAGGTATTGCGTTCCGGTTTCTTTTGGCCTACATTATTTAAGGATGTACAAGCTTTTGTTGTCTCTTGTGATGCATGCCAAAGAACAGGGAATCTGTCAAGGAGGAACGAGATGCCACTTAATAACATCCAAGAAGTGGAAATCTTCGATGTATGGGGGATTGACTTCATGGGACCTTTCCCATCCTCTAGAGGAAATCTCTATATCCTTCTTGCGGTTGATTACATCTCTAGATGGGTCGAAGCCATTGCTTCTCCCACTAACAACGCAAAAGTGGTTGTGAAGTTCTTGAACAGAACCATCTTTCCACGTTTTGGAACTCCGCGCATCATCATCAGCGATGGAGGAACGCATTTCATCAACCGGAAGTTCAAGGCACTTCTATCGAAGTATGGGGTAACCCACAAGGTATCAACTGCTTATCACCCTCAAACTAGTGGACAGGTCGAGATCTCGAACAGAGAAATCAAAGCAATTTTGGAGAAGACCGTCTCTAGGACGAGGAAGGATTGGTCCATGAAATTGGACGATGCTCTTTGGGCGTACATGACCGCATTTAAGACTCCCATAGGTACCACCCCTTACAATTTGGTATATGGGAAGTCTTGCCATTTGCCCGTCGAATTGGAACACAAAGCGTATTGGGCGATCAAATGGTTGAATTTCGACATTAAGGAGGCCGGCGAGAAGCGACTATTGGAACTCAACGAGCTGGAGGAGTTGCGTTTTAACGCTTATGAGAACGCCAAAATCTACAAGGAAAGGACGAAGAGATGGCATGACAAGCGTATCGTCCCAAAGGAGCTTAACGAAGGAGACTTAGTTCTACTCTTGAACTTCCGCCTCCGCCTTTTTCCAGGTAAGTTAAAATCCAGATGGACCGGACCTTATGTTGTGAAACATGTTTTTCCTCATGGTGCAGTTGAGATATGGGGCGAAACTAGCGGAAGCTTCAAGGTCAATGGTCATAGACTTAAGTAGTACCTACCGGAGACTCCGGTTGAGGAGGTTGCACCAATATACCTCATTTGAGACACATTATGGTCCAGCTAGCGACCTTAAACCAAGCGCTTCTTGGGAGGCAACCCAAGGTATTGCTTTTTTTTCCCGTTTTCTAGTCTAGTTTAGATAGTTTGCTTTTGCTTTGTTTTGTTTGTTTTTGGCGTCCTAGACAGATAACAGGAGACATCTAAGGAAGGAGCATAACTGGAAGTTCAGAAGTTCGAGAATTCGAGAAGACGAAGTTTGACTGGGACACCTCGGTCCAGTCGAGGCCACCTCGACCGAGTTGATTCTTGAGCAACCGAGGCGACTAGGGTTTCTACAGAACCACCTCGGTCCGTACCACCTCGGTCCAGTCGAGACCATCTCGACCGAGGTGACAGCAGTTCCAGGAACAGTATAAAAAGGAAAATTTTTTTTCTGTTTTTACTTTTACCTTCTTCGACTCGACCGCGGCGCTTCTCATCTCGCTTCCTCAGATCTTGCTCGTTTTCGACGATTTCCGCTTCCAAACTGCGATTGAAGAGTAGTGGATCCCATTGCAAGTACAGATCTGCAAAGAAATCGAACGAATCGACCGAAACGAGGTAAAAACAGTCGAAACCCTAACTCGTTCATTCGTTTCGATTTGGGCTTTGGTTGCCCCTGAATCTGTTGAGAAAAGGCTTAAGTACCCCATAAGAAGCAATTGTAGTGATTTTTGGGGGAAAAGAACTGGATTTCTGAGATTTGAATCGCAAACTGTTACGCCTCGGTCCAGTCGAACTGCATCTCGACCGAGGTGATTCTTGGGGATTGTCAGCGACCGAGGTGCTCCGACAGTAGCTGAAAAAAAAAAAAGAGTTCCGAACGTCGCCTTGCCCTCAGAGATAGATCCTCACCCTCCCCTCCTTCCTCTTCTTCCCGACCTTACCGCCCGGTGATCCACGAGAGATGCCGGGTAGATTATGAGCGTATAGCTAGCCGTCCAGTGATTGCACCACGTTTCCTGGACGTGTCAGCTTTTGATTGCCTAGGGGTAGATGGAGACCTTAGGCGGATGATCACCACAGTTGGGCTGGATCAGTTTACTGAGATCCGGGCCCCAGCTTACTTGGAGCCGACCCTAGAGTTCGTTAGCTCCTTTTCCTACCTTCCCACAGAGCAGTCTGTGAAGTACCGGTTGATGAACCAGAACTTCATAGTTCCCTTAAAGGTTTGGAGAGAGATTTTCGGCTTTCCTGAGCCCACCGCCACTGACTTCCCTTCCCGATCTGTAGCTAGGGAGTTCTGGTGGCAGATTGCCCATATTACTGATCATGCAGATAGATGGCGCACTGGAGATTCCAGGGAGAAGGTCATCTTCCACCTTGCCTTCAGATTAGCCCATAGGATATTCAACGAGACACTTCTGGCGCGTACTGAGACGCCCCAGAAGATCCGACAGGGCGAGCTCTTCAGTCTTTACTGTATGGTTACGGGGGGTTTCCCAGACTTTGGCTTGATCTTGGCAGAGGACCTGCACAAGATCAAGGCCAAAGCGAAGGGAGATATCTGCTGCGGAGGTCTAGTCACCCACATAGCTGCTTTTCATGGGATGGACCTCAGTGCGTGTACGATGGTGGCGGCTCCGAAGCCGCTTGGATTGCAGGAGATGATCACTCGGAGGATTCTAGTTCCCCGAGGTCTGACCACTCCATATGTTGTTATGCCGTGGGAGCGGACTGCGCCACAGGGGATCCGCTGGTCTGCCCAGTTCACAGTTTTCGATCCATATTATTGGCAGACAACTTGGGCACCACTGATGGAGGATCATAGAGAGGCAGCAGCTGCCCCAGCTGAGGATGAGGAGGAGGAGGATGACGATGACGAGGATACAGTAGATGAGAGAGATGGTGGAGTCCCGATGGATACAGGGACAGATACTGCAGGGACGAGCGCGCCGCCGATCATAGACTTGGATGATGATGAGACTGAGCCTGCACCAGCTGAGACTTCTCCGGTTAGACCTGCTAGACGCAGGAGACACAGAGGGAGAGATCCGGCTGCCCACAGACGGATCGATGACCTGACAGATCAGGTTATTGATTCCTATGCTGCATTGTCGCTGGATATCCGCGAGATGCAGGAGAGGCAGCATTATCAGCATATCATGGCCCAGCTTCAGTTCGAGCGCGTCATGGGTTATCCGTTTGACCCGACTCAGTATCCGTACGTGCCACCACCACCACCACCGGATCGCGACTATTGATGAGCTGCAGGACTTTCTTTATTATATTTTTATGCAGTTCAGCTATTTATCCGGTGAGTACTCTTGTCTCTAGACTTATATTGACCCACTGGGACAGTGTGTCCCAAGTATGGGGTGTTTGTATTTATATGATGACTTTGATGTACTTATTTGACTACTTTGATGTATGACGCACATTTGATCGGATATTTCATATTTATGCTTCAGTTGCCTTTATATGTTTATCTGATATTACATGTATAATTTACAGGTTATTTGATTGAGAAAAACGTCAAAAATGAAATAAAAAATGGTTTTAAAAAAAAAAAATTTTGACCTCGACCGAGTCAGTCTTGGCCAAACGAGGCGTTTCACCTCGGTTGAACCAAGAACACCTCGACCGAGGTGGGTTAACTGAGAGTTTTCGAAAATTAATTTTTGTGTTACTTATCTGGATATGATCTCAGTGAAGATTTTGCTTACTGACTGGTTTTAAATTCTTTATGTGTTTGAAAGGTTTTATAATATGTTTAAGTTGCTAAATGCTTTGTTTGAAATTATTGGCATGTTTAATACTTTGTTTTTATCCAAATTATGTTGAATTTGAAGGTTGACACCACAAGATAAGTTCTCTCACTCTCTTCTTGGAAAGACCAAGGCAATTCATTCTTCTCTCTTCTTCTTCTTGATCATGCTTAGCCCCTCATATACATTTTGCCTCCCTTTACCTATCCGGGAATTTGGAAGCAAGCAAAGTGGTGAAAGCAAGTGAAGTGAAGGTTGAGAAGTTGGCTGGAAGTGAAAGTGCTAGAAAGTAATTTTAGGTTTGGGGAAGTCAATCATGAAGATGAGTAACTCGGCACCATTCACATAGCCGGGTGTTTGTGTCTTGCCAAAGTCGGATTGAGTGATATTCCTAACGGGTCATGGTATGTGCATCAAGGGTTTGATGCATCTCAAGAAATTGATGATTGCTGATTTCCTAGGCTTCGGTTATTGTGCACCTCTGTCCATGCATCCCAAAAAGTAAAGTAAAAAGAAAAAGTGTGAAATAAGCAAAGCTTATTGGAGGAAGATGTTGCAAGTCAAAGTGGAAGTGAAGTTCATCCTTTTCCCGGATTCTAGCACCACATTACCTTACACACATCCCTACCCTACACGTTTCTTGACCTTTTCCTTTGGGAAGCCCTTGAGACCTTGAGTTTGTTGATTGACTTAGTGGTTTAAACTGGATTATACATGATTAATTTGATAACGGGGTTGCTATTCGATCAGACACGGGAGGCAACACGGGCGCATTCTGGATGTGCTTCCTGGGCGCATTGGGACTCTGGGGCGCATCCGGAATGTGCCTCTGGGGCGCATCTAGAATCTGCCTCTGGGGCGGATTCTGGATGTGCCCCAAAGGCGCATTCTGGATGCGCCCCGTTGTCAGCTTTCAGATGCACCCGATCCTTAAACGGGTCAATGTCGAGCTTACCCTAGCCCGTTGCGACGCTATATCTTTTACGTGAAAATCGAAATCACAATTCACGTCTCAATTCAAAAAACCTCATTGAATATGTCGACATTTCCGATGCTGAAACCGTTAATCTTCCGTTCGATGAAAAGAAGTATAGCGATCCAAATGAACTTCTTACACATATGGAAGTAAATATATTATTTCCATTTTTTTCACCTCGATTTCCTAGTTTTAGCATGATAGAATTGAGAACCGAAATCATAGAATCAATACTTTGTGGATTTCTTCATCTTGGTGTCATCGTCAAGTTTTGATTATTCTTCCTCGTATCCACAAGTTTTCAAGTTTCCTTTTGGCATTCTCATGGTTTAATTCCCCCTTCAATCCATTCTTTATGTATTACATTGAAAATTCAATTATATAATATAAAAAATTAGAAAAATAAATTTAAATATATTTATGACCTCATTAAATTGAAACTAATTAATAGTATAATAGAAGCATTATATATATATATATATATATATATATATATATATATATATATATATATATATTAATTAAAAAATCTAGAAGAGTTAATTTAAATCTAATTTTTATTTTTTGGATAAAAATAAATTTTATAATGTTTTATTTATTTTCAAATTAAAGTAAAATATAGAAATTAAGTTAAAACCAATTCAAAAATAATGTTATATAAGTATTTATATGTTTTAAACTTTAAAATTTTTAATTTTAAAAGTCTAGAAAATTATCTTTAAAACTAATTATGTACCTTTGTTTACAATAAAAATAAAAGCAAAGATCACTACAAGTGGGCTTTAAGGAGGCTTCGTCATTTGTGCTACGACAAGATACCGAAATTGATTGCCACCGATCAAGAGTTGAGTCTTATATGTGCCTTGGGGGTGAAGTCTTTTCGGAGGTGAAACATATTTTGTGCATGTTCCGTATAAAAAGCAATATTGAAAATAGAGCGGGTGTCGTTTTGCGTTGTAAGGAAGTACAAGCCGTCTTTACATCACGGTGTCATGCCCTATTCGAATAGAGATAGAGTGAAAGCTACGAACGGCGTTTGACGGAAATGAGGGTTATCTGAGGTTAATGAACTATCTCGAGACGACGTGGCTCACCTTACAAGGAGGCAATCGTTCGATCATGGTGTGACTTATATCATCATTTTGGCACAAGGACGACAAATGTATAAGAAAATTTATTTTAATTCATTCGCTTCTCATATGCTCAAAGTTTGTTCTTGTGGATAATTTATCTTTCTATTTTTGTAGGTGTGAGTCGCACACAAATTACTCAAACAAACTCTAGATTTGATGTTTTGGAGGATTTCAGTTGGTATGTGACAACTTACATTTGATGGTCACGGATCAAATCAAGAAGACACAAGCTTCGTTAAAGATGTCACAGGTGAGGATTCCTCAGGAGGTACATATACCGATATTTGACTTGCTTCGACACTACGTCACAATTGAGTGTTTCACGCTCTTGTGGGATGACTACACCAAAGGTAGGAGGACAAGAGATGATATTGTATGTCGGGATAATTGTTGGAGGGAAGCGCATAGAGTGCCATTTGTGCATGACTTTTCATAACAATCCGGAAAAGGAGAGCTATAACATTGAATCAGATTCAGTTCATTGGATTCTAGTTACATTTCCCGGTGGTGGTGGTGGTGGTGACGACGACGACGACAAGATGATGATCGATAGGTGCATTTGTGTCAGTAGGAGGAGTTGCCTGCTCCTCAATAGGTACATCAACATCGGTAGGACGTGCATGCTTCTTGATAGGTGTCTGCTACTCGATATGTACCTCTCCACCTCTCCCTGCTCGACGTCGTGGTGGTGGTGGTGGTGACGACGACGATGATCGATAGGTGCATTTGCGTCAGTAGGAGGAGTTGCCTGCTCCTCAATAGGTACATCAACATCGGTAGGACGTGCATGCTTCTTTATATGTACCTCTCCCTGCTCGACGTGCGGATGTTGTCACTAGTATCATCTTCCGTAGTCTATTTTTTGAACATTTTTATACGCAATCTGTATTTATAAAGTTAGAAATATCCGAATTTTATTTTATCTAACTTATCATATTATTTTAAAAGTTAGAAATATGCGATTATTTTTTAAAAGTTACAAATATATAATTTTTATATTTCAAATTTTAAAATTACAAATATGCGATTATTTTTTTAAAGTTATAAATATACAATTTTTATATTTAGAATATGTTTCAATTTTTAAATTTAAACTTTATATTAATTTTTAAAATTATTATTTTATATTATAAATTTATTTCAATTTTTAAAGTTACAACTATTATTTTGTTTAAATTTATAAAGGTGTGATTTTTATATTAGAATATGTTACAATTTTTAAACATGTGTTCCATTGAAAAAAAATTCAATTTGTAATCAAGAGAATTGGTAATTAACAAACAGACTGTTGGTAATCAAGAAAGATGTTATCCATATCTTCTTGTTAACAACCTCGAACCACTGTAATCAAGAAAATTAGTAATCAATTTGTAATTAACAAACCCACTGTTGGGTGGTAAATATATGTTCCATTGAAGCAAAATCTAAAGCAGCACATTACCTACAATGAAATCCACAGTTGCCTCCGTCAAAAACAAAATCAAAAGGAGAAGTTGGGAAAATTAGCCACAAAACCAAACCCACTGTTACGGTGTTACCTGCAATGAAACACAAAACCCACTGTTGAAACACAAAATCAACTAAATCAACGAAGAAGACGGAACAAATCAATGAAACCTGGAACCTCACTCAACACGATACCTGCAACCTCTGTGAACGCAGCCCCGAGGACGAGACACATCTATTCCATGAATGCCGGTATGCAACCATCACTCTCGACCTTGTATCCAGATGGATGCATGTTCCTGCTCCATTCCCCTACAAGTGCAACATTTGGTCTTGGCTTGGATCAAATTACCCTCACAAACACTGCTTCATCTCCACTGTCAGAATCGCCTCCATTCTCAACTTCATCTACTACATATGGAAGGCTAGAAATGACTCGGTTTACAACAACAAGACTACAAGTGAAGTCAATTGTGCTCACAACATCATACAGGCTACCAAGAATCACTTATCTCAACACTGGAAGGATAGATCCGCCCTTACCATCTCTTGGGCCAACTCTCTTGGAATTCAGCTGCTGTAGCTGCATTCCTTCTGTTCTCTTGTTTTGGAATTTGTCACATGGCTTTCTTTTCTTGCGAACATTGTACTTGCAGCCTAGATGGCACCTATGTAAATTCTATCACTGATCTAATATACAACTTTTCAAAAAAAAAAAAAATCAATGAAACCCACTGTTGCCTCCGGTTCAAAGTTGGGTTAAAGAAGAGATTGGGACAAAGTTGAGAGGGAGTGGCGGAAGAAGAGTTCACAGTGGAGACCAAGAAAAAGAGAGCGGTGAAAACGAAGAAGACAGATAGGGATAGAGCACCCTCGCTTGGGGTGCAGGAGCGATGCGCCCAAGAGGCAGACTCGCGATGGGCCTGCGCCCCGGTTACCCATTTTGGCTCCGCCCAGAATGCGGACATGGGCCCTGCTACGTTAACGAAATTCGCTTCCGACTCGTAGTCCCGATCCGATTACATTGCCCCGTAAGTAATTTTCTGCCTGACCGGATAAAATCACTCTTTGATAATTATGGCTTATTATGCATTCTATAATTTTATACAAAGATGAACAACTTTCCTATATTTATAAAATGTTTTGATCATGTTTGGATTTTAAATTCCATGAAGTATTCTCTTAGAGTGATCTATGATTGTAACACACCATAAAAATGTTTTTGGAAGACTTTTTCATTGATTTTTATGACTTATAATCCATTCTATCTTGTCTTCTATATGCGGAACTTGCTTGGGGACAAGCAAGGGCTAAGTATGGGGTATTTTGATAGCATGAATTATAGTCTATATTTAGGAGTTTGTTTGGACGTTTTATCTTCAATAATCTGCATGTTAGCATGTATAATATGTGATTATATTACCATTTCATCTACCTTTGCGGGAATCGAGGTCTACACCTAGTTTTGCTGTAATTGCAGGTAGAATGGCACGTTTTGCATCAAAAAGGAGCAAAAGGAGTCATGAGTCATTTGGGGCTACATCCAGGGAGCATAGCCATGGATTAAAGATTCACTTTGGACCAGTTTTGAGAGATTTCACATTCAGTTATGACTCACCTCGGTTGACCAGAGATTCATCTCGACCGAGGTGATCCAGAGACACCGACTCGACCAAGGCGAACACCTAGGACGCGGCGAGAGTATTTTATTCTTGGATGAGATCTTTTATCTTTGGAAGGTGATCTTATATTTTTGGGCTTGGCTCCTGGAAGGAAGAAGATATGCAGAATCATATATTTTACCTATATTTATGGGAAAATATCTTTCTAAGATTTATTATCTTTGAAGGGTTATTTTCCTATAAAAAGGGTTGGATTTCCACAAATCCAGCATCATGCTATACCATCGATCAGGGTTTATAGCACGCAGCAGCCATACTCCAGTTGGGAGTTTCGAAGAACCTTTTTGAAGGTTGAAGGAAGATTGAAGATCATAGCTTTTATAGCTTTTTGGAGGGTTTTGTAAGATTGTCTTTAATTCCCTTCCTTGTTGTCTTGTCTTGTTGGATTTATATCCAAGGAACGCTTTTGTTGTGATATTTGATTCAGTTATTGAAGTCTTTTCATTGAATTCTTCTTGTTCAAATATTCACTTTCTTCCCATATATTTAATACTTTCATAATGATGATGAGTGGCTAATTTCCTTGTGTGATTCTAGGGTGATTGGCTGAAGGTTGTGGGGAAAACAATGATAAAATAATCTTAGATTCTAGTAGGACCTTGAAAGTTCGAGCCTTTAACCTTAACCCTAAGCATCTCGCTCAGTCGATGAACATCTCGGCCGGGGTGGAATCTGGCTGACCGAGGTGATTTATCTGATCCTAAACTGAGAGTTAAGTGTTAGAGTTTGCCAAATCCTATTCTTATTACACCTTTCCTGGTTCAAAGCAAGCTTAGGATGAGACTTACCCGGTAATTCCTTAGTTTGTGTACCAACGATCATAAGTGTAGGTAATAAAGGTTTATCCTTTATTGGGGTTTGAGTGTGCTTCCATCCCATCTTTGTGAGTTAGCCCGAGACTTACCCAGTAAAGGTTGATTCTATTCCCTTAGATGGTGTGTTAGTTTGAGGTTATAGTTCTTTATCTTAATTCCTTGAGACTTACCCGGTAATAGGAGTCACGGTTTAGGATTAGTGAGTAGTGAGACTTACCCGGTGATCTACTCCACTTTAGTAACACCTTCCCCTTGCAAAAATCTCAGCTTTGTCCGCTTATCTTTAGATCTTGAGTTGGAACCACAACTAGACGCTTTAATCCCTAGAATTGCATGTTTGCTTTATTGACTTCTTATTCATCTTTGATTGTGTTAATTGCTCTTGTGGTTAGTATTCACGAAGCTTACCGTTATTGACTTTGTTTCACAGAGTCCCTGTGATCGACCCCTGGAATTTCTTGCTTTTTACTACGATTGACCCGTATACTGCGGGTTCGCATCCTTGTTTTAAGCTCAAGTCTGGGGTTATAAATTTAAAGCTTGCACACACCGTTTGGGCACATGCAAAGTTACTCTACCTCGAGGAATTAGAACCTGTCGCGCAACCAATCTCTGTGAACCTAAAGGCTGGGCGCTCTCAGCTAAGCTTCAGTCTTAAAATTTTAGCTCTTATGCCTTCACAACGTGAGTGACGAGGCCTCCAGCACATAGGTCACCCTTCGGCTTGTTGGCTATCTTCCCAAGATAGTCAGCAAGCATGGAGGTGATGTCGGGGATAGTATTACTAGTCATGCAATAGAGTAAGAAGAGCTCATCTGCCTTGAGCTTCTGCGGGGTCTCAGTCCGTGCAAACAAACTCTCACTAAGGATCCTATGCACCACCTTAAAGGAAAGGTTGTACATACTTGCCTCTTTGGAGTTCCCGGGTCTCCACTTATCTCCTCCATATTCTCCAACTGAAATGCTTTCCCGAAAAGCAGTAGCACTCACCCCTCTTGCAAATGTGCCTGTAGAAGAAGAGGGAAAGCCAAACATATCTCCAAAATCATCAATGGATAGAGCATGGTTTTGGTTCATGAGAAGGAAAGTGACCGTCCTCTCCTCTCTCTAGGATCATGCTCGAATGTACTCAAGAACTCTAGAGTGATCTCCGTGTAAGCATCCTCCCTAATCAGCGCAAACTGACTCAATCCCACTCTATCTAACATCACATCCACATCTTCTCGAACAAACAAAGCATCTAAGTCATCTAGGACAATGTATCGAGGAGGGGTAAAGGGACGGTCTAAGAGACGTTCGTATCTCTTTTTATGTTAGGAAAGGGGAGGAGGAAGTTTTGGTTTAGCTTGGGAGGGTGGTGGTGGTGGTGGGGGGTTGCTTTGGAAGAAGATCCCTTCTTCTTCCCTGCATTCCTAGTGATTGTCTTCAACGTCTCCATTCTGCAAAAGAAAATTGCCTTGTTCTTCACAAAAATCATCCGATTTATCTAGGTAGGGTCGATTTTTCTATCGATTTCAATACAAATCAAAATTCTGTAAGGCTTTGATCAAACCAATGCCTCACACAGTCTCCTGGAGGTATTTCTAAGCAGATCCCTCTATCAATCTCAGCAATACATTAACTTCAATGCAAAAATCGAAATCGAACGAAAAACTTAGGTTTCGAAATGAAAATCCTGAATTCCGGACGAATGAGCAGTTTGTCGAGCTTGTTGTTGTTAGATCCTTGTTCCTTGTTAAAAGTGCTTCAGTTTAGGCTCAAGAATCGTTCAAAACGATTAAGAAATTGGGAGATGGGAGGGTATGCGATTTTCGGCTCTTTGGAACGAAGGAAAATCGAGAATGGTAAACTATGGAATGAAGGAATCGAGTGAAGAAGGCTTTATATAGCAATGAAATTTTTTATGTTGAAGATGAGACTGAAATTGAGTCCATGCAATCTAGAAGTAGCTCAAGGAAGAGGAAGTATTCATCTTTTGTGAAGAGGGCAAAGAAACACAAGACTCAAATGAAGATAATGAACATTGTCGGGGACTTAACTACCTATCTATAGTTAATATTTGTTGATTTTGGGAAAAAAATTTCAAGACATGAATGTAAATCTGAGTGCAACGGCTCAATTATGACGAAGTGAAGAAGAAAAAAAAACTTGACAACGAGACTAATAAAGTTTTAAAGGAAGTGCTGAAATTGGATTTTTTTTCTTCATTAGATGTTTTAGAGGCAAAATTTATGATATTTTTAAAAATTATTAAATTCTTGTTTGCAATATGATAAGTGGCTTCCATTTTAATGGCGGAGGAACACAAGTTTTGTTTATTCTATCAAGCACCCTCAACATTTAAGAAACAATATGTTGTTGATTTATTGAGGAAGAAGTGAGAGATGGAGATGATCGATAAGCTTTTGCTACTATTTTATTATTTGATTAAGAAATAATGAATGCATATGTTTTGCCTATTTATCTTGTAGTTGATGTGTTTTTCCATTTATAGTTACACTTAATGACGATTTTTGTGAGATATATTTCTTTCGAATAAAAAAGTATCATTGAGGTCAATCATTTCATTCACACAAAAATGATCAAATGTCAACTTACACAAATGATGAATGCACATGTGCTATGACATAATAATACAAAATGTAACATGTTTATTTGATACAAACTTAACAAAAATAATCAAATACAAAATTAAGTAATGAAATGAATGATTCTATTCAAACAAAAAAAAGTATCATGTCAATCATGAGTCTATGCATGTTGTCAATAACATTGGAGGGAAACTTATGTGCTAGCTTGTGAAAGAAGCTTACTCCTCCAATGTTCGCTCCAAAAGGTGTGTGCAAGCTTTAAATTTATAACCGAGGAAATATGCTTAAAATAAGGATGCTAACCCGCAGTGTACGGATCAATTATACTAAAAGCAAGAATTCCGGGGTGTCGATCTCAGGGACTTAGGTGAAACAAAGCTAGTATAGGTAGTCAATGTAACTAATAACAACAAAAGCGATTAAAGTAATCAAAAGATGATAATAAGGTCAAATAAGGGAAATATGTAAATTCTAGGGATTAAAGCATCTAATTGTGGTTCCAACTCAAGATCTAAAGATAAAGCGAACAAAACTGAGATTTTGCAAAGGGAAGGTGTTTCTAAAATGGAATAGATTACCGGGTAAGTCTCACTACTCACTAATCCCAAACCAAAGCTCCTATTACCGGGTAAGTCTCAAGGTACTAAGGAAAGGAACTATAACCTCAAACCAACACACGAACTAAGGGAATAAAATCAACCTTTACCGGGTAAGTCTCAGGCTAACTCACAAAGATGGGATGAAGGACACTCAAACCCCAATAAAGGACGAACCTTTATTACCTACACTCATGATCTTGGGTAAACAAACAAAGTAATCACCGGGTAAGTCTCAACCTAGGCTTGCATTGGACCAGGAAAGGTGTAATAAGAATAGGATTTGGCAAACTCTAACACTTAACTCTCAGTTTCGGATCAGATAGGGTCACCTCGGTCAGTCAAGTTCCACCCCGGCCGAGATGTTAATCGACTGAACGAGATGTTCTAGGGTTAAGGCTAAAGACTCGAGCGTTTAGTGTCCTATTGGGATTAAGATTATTCTATCATCGTCTTTCCCACAACTTTCAGCCAATTACCCTAGAATCGAACAAGGAAATTAGCCACTCATCATCATGAAAGGAATAATAAAAAATATGAGAAGGGAATGAATATTTGAACACAAAAACCTTAAGAACAAGGCTTCAATAACTGAATCAAATATCAAACAAATCAGCGTTCCTTGGATCACAAATCCAACAAGACAATAAAACCAAAAGGGAATCTAAGAAAGTCTTACAAGTCCCTTTAAAAACTATCACAAAGCTATGAACTTTCCGCCTTTAATCTTCAAATCTCCAAAAATCCTTCCTAAGTGCTGTGTAGAATGTGGTGTAGCGGGTCTAGCCGGTCTTTAATTTCTGGAAAATCCAACCCTTTATATAGGAGAATTATCTTCCAAAGATAATAATATCTTAAAAAGATAATTTCCTAATAAAAATATATCTTATTTCTAAAATAGATCTCCCAAATATATGATCTTCCTTCCAGAAATCCAACCTAAAAATATAAGATCTCTCCTTCCAAAAATAAAAGATCTCAGCCAAATAAAATATATCTCGCCGCACTAGGGTGTTCGCCTCGGTCGGGGCGCTCCTCAAGATCACCTCGGTTGAGGTGACACTGTAGCTGACCGAGGTGAATCTCAGCTGAATATGAAATCTCTTAAATCTTGTCCAAAGTAAATCTTCTTTGTTAATTCCTTGCTTCCCGAGTTCTCTTTTAAGCTCCAGAATGTAGCTCCTATGACTCCTTAGCTCCTTAGCTCCATTTTAGTCCAAAATGTGCCATTTTACCTACGATTACAACGAAACTTGGTGTAGACCTCGATTCCCACAAAGGTAGATGAAATTACAATATAATCACATAATATACATTCAAACATGCACATTATTGAAGATAAAACGTCTAAACAAGTCCAAAAATATAGACTATAATTCATGCTATCATCCAACCTTGTAATTTTCTCCTGATTCGGTCTTTAATTAATATCAACAAAGAGAGCCTTCTCGGACCTTCCAATCAAAGAAGGAATACCGAGATACTTTGCATGTCCATCCACAAGTTTAACTTCTAGAATGGAAGCTAGATATATTCTTTCAGCTTTATCAACACTGCAACTAAAAGAAACACTAGATTTATCTAGATTATCAAGTTGTCCATGTATAGATTCATAAGAAGAGATAATATCTTTTAAAGCATAACAGTTACTTGTCGTAACTTTGGAGAAAAGTGAACTATCGTCAGAAAATAGAAGATGGGAAACAATAGGCGAACCATTGCATATCTTGAGCCCTTTAAAAGTCTAAACAAAGATGACTTTATTACTCAGATAATAAAAGACATCGGTGCATATAATAAAGAGAAAAGGGTGAGATATCTGTAACAACCCAAATCTGCAAGACTCGGGATGCCACATTGGGCTAGGATCTCACAATGGATGTTGACCCTAGCCTGACAATAAGTTCACTGGACCTTACAACATGGCACTGACATATTTAAAACAAATACATAAAACTGTATAAACAGTACATCTCAAAAGATAAAGACAACATAACTGAGTGTAAACAACATCCTCACACAGGAGGGAAAACAAGACATTATCTTCACACAGGAGGGGAAAGGTAAACATCCCAAACCAACCACCTAATGTACGAGAGTCCTCGGCCTGTCACCCTGCCAGATCACTCAGCAGTACCGAACCTGTAAACAACTAAAACACGGTATGAAAGCGTTAGCTAACCATACATATATGACGTAATGCATAAGCACAAGCACAATCATGAAAGATAAACACATCAGCATGTTATCACACATTTACCCATTTATTATCTTTATATAACAACCATTCACTCAAAAACCGTATATATATATATACATAAGTGAAAGTATGTGACACGAGGACCGATACATCCTCGCCTCTAAGCCTGACAGCCATCTGGAGTGGAATCGGTCACACAACCCGTGTACCCTATAGGAGTGGGGTGTGCCCTCCGTGTATACCAGGTCTGGCCTTTACTGAAGAGAACCTCCAAAACTCCACGGCGGAATGAAAGGGAAAGGTTATCACAGCCACGCATACGGGGCAATCAATAGAATATAGGTCGATAAAAACGACAACTCATGCTATCATAGAAAACATATAAAGCACACACCACTCATGCAAACACCCAATATAGGGATGGTAGCTAAGTAAGTCCTACGGACTTACCTCAACCTCGTACACAACTCATCCACAACAATCTCCAATTTGAGAGAGGGGCACTACCTAATAACAAGGCATAAAGATATATCAACCTCTATTCATCAAAGGGGTCACACCTAGTCCCAAGGGGATCCATGAGGATCATACTCAACCTCACAACCTCAAACAATATCAACCTAAGTCCTTAAAGCCGTACAAGGCATAAATCGATCATAACCTCAACCAAACACATCCTCACACATCTAGCATGATCATATACACTCATACTAGGTAAGGAGGGAACAAAGGCATCCTAAGAAAAGCCTAGAAGCAACACACACATGCAGAACCAAGTGCAGCACCAAGCTAGTGCAGGTGGACGCAAGGGCGGCTAGGAGATGACGCAGGGGCGGCTCACTGCTGGCATAGGGGCGGTCCAGAGATGGCGCAGGGGCGGCTGGTGTGAGAGACACACCACTTCAGCTCCTTCTTCTCTCCTTTCTTCGATTCTCCACTCTTCAACAAGCTCTCCAGGAGAACAACACAACCACTACCAACACCTCAAGCTGGCTCATAAGGCTCAACAACCTCAAACAACAACAAAGCCAAGCAAAGCTAGGCAAGATTTCTCACCAAAACTCACAAACTCAACAAAGATCAACCAAGGTGATCCAAGAGAGGAGAGAGGAAGAAGATCGTGAGGGAGAGAGAGATGGGATAAAGATACCAAACCCTCATCAGAAGGGAAAGAAAGGAGAAGCTTATAAAGGAGAGAGAGGTCAAAAGCAAAGCTTGGGTTAAAGAGGACGGCTGCAGCACACCACAAACCTCAGGGGCGGCTAGCCTGGCCGTTGGGTGCGGCTCACAGAATTGTAGGGGCAGCCAGCCAGGGCGCTGGTGATAGCATGAATTATAGTCTATATTTTGGGACTTGCTTAGACGTTTTATCCTCAATAATCTGCATGTTTGGATGTATATTCTGTGATTATATTGCCATTTCATCTACTTTTGCGGGAATCAAGGTCTACACCTAGTTTCGTTGTAATCGTAGGTAAAACGACACGTTTTGGACCAAAATAGAGCTAAAGGAGCTAAGGAGTCATTGGAGCTACATTCTGAAGCTTAAGGAAGAACTCAGGAAGCATGGAAATGGATTAAAGATTTACTTTGGACTAGATTCGAGAGATTTCACATTCAACTGAGATTCACCTCGGTCAGCTACAGTGTCACCTCGACCGAGGTGATCTTGAGGAGCGTCTCGACCGAGGCGAATACCCTGACGCGGCGAGATATATTTTATTTGGCTGAGATCTTTTATTTTTGGAAAGAGAGATCTTATATTTTTGGGCTGGATTTCTGTAAGGAAGATATTTATTTTAGGAGATATGGATATATTTTATAGGAAATTATCTTTTTAATCTGTGGAAGATAATTCTCCTATATAAAGGGTTGGATTTTCGACAATTCAACCATCTTCGGATCACGTAATATCAGATCTTCGGATCACCGCATGCTTAGAGGGCTGAGAGTGTTAGCATGAAATATTGTGATATTTTAGGCACATTTTCTAATCGCAATTGATTCATATTGATAGTCTTTGATTGAGCTTTATGCATATATGAGCTAGTATTGCCTATATTGTCGATATGGATGTCTACACGAGTTCTATGTTGATTATAGGTGATTTGGAGCTATTTCCGAACGGAATTGAGCAAAGGAGAGTTGAGTTGATGTGTCCATAGACCAAGGGCACCTTTTGGAAGCAATTTGGAGTATTAGATTGAGGAATGCACGAATGAAGGCAAGAATCACGGTTTTACCCTAAATTACGGCCGTGGATCTTGATGCAGAATTCGATGTTCATTCCAGGGGATATTACGGCCGTGGAAGCTATCCGTGTTTGTTTCCACGCCTCAAAATTACGGTCGTGGAAACTTCCACGACCGTGATCTTGGCGAATCTTTTCGCCACTTTCGAAGCCATAATCTTTTGAAGATTGGGCCGGGCCGACGTTTTGCCCTGCATTATAAAAAGGACGGATGAAGCAAGATTCCGTCACCTCGCTCCCGCATTTACGACCTTTCAACCCTAAGTTTAGCGGCAAAAACGCAAGCTTAGCAACACACAAACCCTCATTCTTGGAGGTGATTTGGAAGAATTCATTGAAGTTCCAAAACTCGTGTCGGAGAGTCGCTGTTGTGATCTTCGTGTGGAAGATCGAAGTTTCTTGAAGGATTTCGCAAGAAGATTCCTCTTCTTGCTTAGGTTTGATTTAGGATCGGATTGACATCCCGTTTCCTTTCTTTCCTAAGATTGTGATTGTTTATCTCGTTTTACATCTTTTGATAAACACTTGTTCTTGGCTGTGATTCTGAGATTCGATTGAAGATTATTGATAGTTCTTGAAAATTCCCATTTTCTATCCTTTAAATCTTGAATTAATATCAATATGACTGTTATTGGCTAAAAACCCTTAACAATTCTAAGGTGAAGGGTTGATAGTTGTGGCTTAGATGATGATAGATCGATCGTAAACAGATTAGACCCTGAGAGTTAGAGAATTGTCGCCGAAAACCCTAAATCACGGGCTGTTCTTGAGTTCCACGACCGTGGAATCTCAAGATCCAACCGTAATTTCCTTAAAGTTTACGAGCCTGCTTTTATCTTGATCCAAAGTTAAAGATTTGCTTTAACTTAGTTTAGACTTGTCTTTTCTAGGTGGTAGTGAAGCCTCAACAACCTCTACCTCGATTGTGAGCCTCAACAACCTCTACCTCGATTGTGAGCCTCAACAACCTCAATCGGATAAGTTAGTCTTGACCTTTAGATTATAGGTTTGGGTATTTGATGCTAATTCTTGTCTTTAGAATCTTTCTATATTGAGCCTCATCAACCTGTATAGGAAGAGTCTTTTGGGTGAGTTATATAAGGTTTTTGGAACCTCAACCGTACGATTACCTTACATTAGTATACCTTTGCATATCTTAACTCTGTCTTTACATCATTAGTGTATCTTGAATCGATTGCCACAGCTGGATACTTGGATCTTTAGGATTGTTGTTTTCCCAATATATTTGCAAAACTCTCATAATAACCGCTTGATAACCTGCAATCGAGTTCGTTCCACCCAAATCCCTGTGTTCGATACTCTGGAATTCTTGCTTAACTATATCGATCCGTACACTGCGGGTTCGCTTGCTTGATTTCAGTTTTATAAATATAAAGCTTATTTGCACACACCTCTAGGGGCGAACAAGTTTTTGGCGCCGTTGCCGGGGATTTGGCTTCGACCGAATCCGGTAGCCGGTTGTCAAGCTTGGGAGCTTGCTCTCGTTATTTGATTTTTCTTTGAGTGTATGCGCAGGTCTAGGAACACCGGAGATCTCTTACCTCTTGATCAAGAGTTAGAGAAAACCTTGAGGCAAAAGCGCAAGGAAAAGAGGATGGCTCAAGAAAACGAAAGCGATCTTCAAACTAAGTTGGCGGAGAAGGAAGCTCAACTCCGATGGAATGAGTCTTTCCTCCAAGACGAAATGGATCGTCATCAAACTCAAGTTAACGGTCTACAAGACGTGATCGCCCAAATGACGATAAAGATGAGCGATCTTGAAAATAAAGTGGGGAAGAAGTCCTCGAGAAGAAGGACAAGGTCTAGAAGAAGAAACCACTCATCCACCGATGATAGTGATTCTTCCATGCCTCCTTTAGAAGAAATTGATCCCACGATCAATATAAATCCTTTCAATCAACAAGGAGCTGCTAACCGTCGCATTCCACCTAGAAATGCGAGGGTCGAACGTGTGGATAATGAGCCAAGAACTCTTGGCCAGCGGATGGATCCAACACAACAACCACGCCGTTTAGGTGTGAACTTTGATGCTGAAGATGTACAAGGGTTTAGCTTCAACCCTCAAGTCATCACTCTTGTTCGCCAAAGCCAGTTTGGCGGTACAAGCACCGAATCTCCACACCAACACTTGCAAAACTTTGAGTGTATGATGGAGACGATGAGGCCAAAGAGCGCCACTACCAATAGCTATAAGCTCAAACCTTTCTTTTTCTCTTTGAAAGGGAAAGCGCTATCTTGGTACCAAGCTCTTCCTAGTGGAAAGCTAGAGACGTGGGAAGACCTCTCCGCAGAGTTTCTCACCAAGTTCTTTCCGCCCTCCAAAACGGCGGAACTTAGAGGTAAGATTAATGCTTTTTCTATGAGACCTAACGAAAGTTTGTTTCAATCTTGGGAAAGGTTTCAGGATTTGCTCTTGGATTGCCCTCATCATGGCATATCCAAGCTTGCCTTGCTGGAAATTTACTACAAGGGGCTGGATGCGGGAACGCAATTCAACCTTCAATCCCTCTCATGTGGAACGTTCATGGACATGAGAGAAGATGACGCTTGGGACTTCATTGAGAAGCAAGCAAGAGTCATAGAGAAGTATTCCCACCGGAAAGTGGAGGGAAATCGTGTGGAGCAAGGAGCAAAGCTCACACATGAAGCTCAAAATCAAATTTTCTCCCTCAACAATGAGATCAAAGAGTTGAAGGAGACTATCAAGACCAACTTCCCAAAGCAACAAGAGAAGGATGTTGGCTATTTGGGCAACAACAACGGCGGTGATAACACCAACCGCAACAACAACAACCGGAACAATAACCGGAACAACAATTGGAATGGAAACAACAACAACCGGAACAACAACAATTGGAACAACAATCGGGGTTCGAACAACAACAATTGGCGCTCCAATCAGCAAAATTCCGGTAACTCCCATCCTTCCAATTCCAATCCACTAACTCCACCCTCTTCTTCCTCTACTCCTTTGAAAAGCCAGGGGCAATCATCAAATGGAGGAAACAACACGGGAAAAGAGAAGCCGGATCCCATGTTGGAGACGATCTTGGGAAAGCTTCAAGGGTTGGAGAACCGCATCATCAAGGTTGATGATCAAATTTCTAAGGTTGACAAAGCTCAAAAGGTTTTGGAAAATCAAATGTTCAACCATGCGGAGGAAGTTCCTAGAAATCAAGGGAAGCTTCCAGGAAAGACGGAGGACAACCCTAAGGGAAGGGTGATGGCAATTACAACTAGGAGCGGAGTGACTACCACCGATCCGCAGCCTACGTTTGTCGAAGTCCCCGTAGAGAAAAGTAAAGAAAAGGGGAAGGAGAAGGAAGATATCTATGTTCCTCCTCCGGCTTTCAAACCTCCCCTACCATTCCCTCAATCTAGAGCGCGAGCACGCCTAGACAAGCAATTCGGTAAGTTCATAGAACTCATGAGCAAATTGCATATTAACATACCTTTCATTGATGCTATTGTAGGTATGCCGGCTTATGGCAAGTTCTTGAAGGAGCTCCTCTCTAACAAGAGGAAGCTAGAAGATTTTGGAGAAGTCAAGATGAGTTCGGACTCTTCGGACCTCATCAAGACTATGAAGGAGAAAATGCCCCCAAAGCTGAAAGATCCGGGGTCATTTTGTATTCCCATTGGAGTGGGGGAGGTCACATATGACGCTTTATGTGACTTGGGAGCAAGTGTGAGCATCTTACCACTTGCATTGTGTAGGAAGATCGGTTTAGGCGACCCTAAACCGGTGAAGATGACGTTATACATGGCGGATCGATCCATTACTCGTCCCGTCGGTATTGTAGAAGACGTCCCGGTCAAGCTAGGCAAGTTCTTTGTCCCAATTGACTTTGTCGTGCTTGACATTCCTGCGGATAGTCCGGTCCCGATCATACTCGGAAGACCGTTTCTTGCAACTTCCGGTTGCATGGTCGATTGCAAGAATGGGAGACTCGCTTTTGACATTGGGGAAGAGAAAGTAGAATTCGTTCTTTCCACTCTAGTGAAGGAGCCAATCTTTGATGAGGAGATTTACAATTTCCAAGACGAAGAAGGTTTATCTAGGGAGGAGGTAAGTGCGATTCTCTTTAACGATCCTTTGCAAAAGGTTATTACTATGAGTCTAACCGATGTAGGAGGAGAAGAAGAGTGCAAAGAGGAAATTGAAGCCTTAGAGGCACAAGAAGAGATGCATGAAGTGGAGTTTGAGAAACTCCACGATGAGGCAGAAAACACTCGAATCCACGGTCATACTCTGTATTCCACGGCCGTGGATTCCATGACCAAATTCGACCTCCATTCCAGAGGATATTACGGCCGTGGAAAACCAGAGGAAACCGTGATTTTGACCGTGGAAAAGGACGATCGACACACTCCTTCAACTTCCTCTGATTCTTCTCCAATCCACTCAACATCCTTAGAAGCTTCCAAGGAAACATCGGAAGCCCCTCAAGGATCATTAGAAGTTCCGAAAGCAATGGAACTTAAACCACTTCCTACTCATCTAAGGTACGCTTTTCTTGGATCTAATTCTACCTTTCCGGTTATCGTTAGTTCCGAATTAAGCATAGATGAACATGAACAGCTCATGATTGTCCTTAGGAAACATAGAAAAGCCATAGGCTACACTATTGAGGACTTAGTAGGAATCAAACCCTCCCTATGCATGCACAAAATACTAATGGAGGAGGACTTTAGAACTTCAAGACAACCTCAAAGGCGGTTGAATCCGACCATGAAGGAGGTTGTCAAGAAAGAAATTCTTAAACTTCTTGATGCAGGTATCATCTATCCTATCTCCGATAGCAAGTGGGTGAGCCCGGTTCAAGTGGTTCCGAAGAAGGGAGGAATGACGGTCATCACCAATAAGAACAACGAACTCATTCCTACCCGAACCGTGACTGGATGGCGAATGTGCATAGACTACCGCAAGCTCAACAATGCAACGCGGAAGGACCACTTTCCATTGCCATTCATCGATCAAATGCTTGAAAGGTTAGCACAACATTCATACTTTTGCTACCTTGACGGTTATAGTGGTTTCTTTCAGATCCCGATACATCCGGATGATCAAGAGAAGACCACATTCACGTGCCCTTGGGGTACGTTCGCTTATAGGAGAATGCCGTTCGGACTTTGCAATGCCCCAGCCACCTTCCAACGGTGTATGATGGCCATCTTCTCCGAATATGTGGAGGAAATCATGGAAGTCTTCATGGACGACTTCTCCGTTTACGGTTCCTCCTTTAACGATTGTCTTTCCAACCTTTCTCTTGTTTTGCAAAGATGTGAAGACACTAACCTAGTTCTTAATTGGGAGAAGTGTCAATTCATGGTTAAGGAAGGAATCGTTTTAGGTCACTTAGTCTCTAGTAGAGGGATAGAGGTAGATAAAGCTAAAATAGAGACCATAGAGAAACTTCCTCCCCCAATTTCGGTGAAGGGAATAAGAAGTTTCCTAGGACATGCTGGATTTTATAGACGTTTCATTCAAGACTTTTCTAAGATATCAAAGCCTCTCACTAATCTATTGATGAAGGATGCGGTTTTTGAGTTTTCACAGGAATGTCTAGATGCGTTCAACACCATTCGGCAAGCTCTAATTTCAGCACCCATTATCCAACCCCCGGATTGGACTCTCCCTTTCGAGATTATGTGTGATGCTAGTGACGTAGCCATTGGAGCTGTTCTTGGGCAACGAAAGGAAGGACGAACCCACGCCATATACTATGCTAGCAAGACGCTAGACGAAGCCCAGCTCAACTACGCCACTACGGAAAAAGAGTTTCTAGCCATTGTCTATGCTATTGATAAGTTTCGCTCTTATCTTGTAGGTGCAAAGGTGATTGTCTACACGGATCATGCTGCGATCCGATACCTCCTTGCAAAGAAAGATGCGAAGCCAAGGCTGATTAGATGGATTCTCCTCCTACAAGAATTCGATCTTGAGATCCGCGACAAGAAAGGCTCGGAAAATTCTGTTGCGGATCATTTGAGTCGTCTAACACATCTAGAGGACGATCATCTACCCATTGATGACTCCTTTCCGGACGAACACCTACACATCATAGAGGAGTGCATCAAGGTAGTCTCCAAAGGTAACGAACCATGGTTTGCTGATTTTGTTAACTATTTGGTTTGCCAGGAGATACCACCCGGACTATCATACGCACAAAGGAAGAAGTTCTTCAAGGATGTCCGGGAATACCATTGGAACGAGCCTCTCCTCTTTAAGAGAGGTCCGGATGGCATCATCCGGCGATGTGTGCCGGAAGATGAGATGCAAAGTGTCATCCGTCATTGTCATTCACTACCTTGTGGAGGACATGCTAGTTCGAACAAAACTAGCGCAAAGGTATTGCAATCTGGATTTTATTGGCCTACTTTATTTAAAGATGTGCAATCCTTTGTTTCTTGTTGCGATGCTTGTCAAAGAACAGGCAATATCTCTAGGAGGAACGAGATGCCCCTCAACAACATCCAAGAGGTGGAGATTTTCGACGTTTGGGGAGTCGACTTCATGGGACCATTCCCTTCTTCTTGTGGAAACCAATACATACTATTGGCGGTAGATTATGTCTCTAGATGGGTCGAAGCAATTGCCTCTCCCACAAATGATGCCATGGTGGTGGTCAAGTTCTTCAACAAGACCATTTTTCCGCGATTCGGGACGCCAAGGACAATCATTAGTGATGGAGGTTCTCACTTCATAGCCCGTCGCTTTGAAGCTCTTCTAGCCAAGTATGGGGTTACTCACAAGATCGCTACCCCTTACCATCCACAAACGAGTGGACAAGTCGAGATCTCAAATAGGGAGATCAAGGGAATTCTAGAGAAGACGGTTTCAAGGACTAGGAAGGATTGGTCCTTGAAGCTAGATGACGCATTGTGGGCATACCGGACTGCATACAAGACTCCCATAGGAACCACACCATACAACCTCGTGTATGGAAAGTCTTGTCATTTGCCGGTAGAGCTAGAGCACAAAGCGTTTTGGGCTATCAAATGGCTGAATTTCGGCATGAAGGAAGCGGGAGAGAAGCGTCTCCTAGACATCAACGAGCTGGATGAACTCCGTTTGAACGCCTATGAAAACGCTAAGATCTACAAGGAAAGAGCAAAGCGTTGGCATGATAAGCATATCATCCCAAAGGACTTGCAAGAAGGAGATCAAGTTCTCCTCTTCAATTCGAGACTTCGCCTCTTTCCAGGTAAGTTAAAATCTCGTTGGACTGGACCTTTTCTAATTAAGCGTATTTTCCCCCATGGTGCAGTTGAAGTATGGGGTGAAGCTAGCGGAAGTTTTAAGGTGAACGGTCAACGACTCAAGAAGTACTCACCGGAACTCCAAGCTGAGGAGTTTGCACCTACCGCACTCGAATAAGTGCGAGATTGGTCTAGCTACGGACCTTAAACAAAGCGCTTCTTGGGAGGCAACCCAAGGTATTGTATTTTCGTTTTTGCTTTCGATTCATAGTTTAGTTTAGAATAGAAGTTTTTGCTTTATTTTTGCCTCGATTTCTTCCGGTATGTTCGTGTTTTTGGTTGTAGGATCGATGGAAAAGAAGAAGGGAGGGATAATGACGAAGAGAAGTGACGAAATTTGGACTTTGAAGCTTTACAGAGAGTTCCACGGTCTAAATTACGGTCGTCATAGCTACAGTGGCCGTAATTCTCAAAAGCCTGTGAAAAATCACAAAAATTACGGGTCCGTACATTTCCACGGCCGTGGAATGCCCCGACAAACCGTGATTTTTGAAATTTTGCCTGCGAGTATAAAAGCCACACTTCACCACAAAAACACCACAAAATCCCCAATTTCCACGCCCTAAATACCGAAAACACGCAGCTCATCCCAAATCTTCATTCTCTAATCGTTTTTAACGATTCTTCTTCCTAAACTGAAGCAAATCCAACCAAGAACAAGATCCAAGCAACGAATCACGCGGAAAACGATCAACAATTCCGCATTTTGGATTTCTCAATCCGAAAAAGAGGTTTTTGCTCTCTTCTTGATTCTAGTCGTTTTTGTTCGTTTTTGTTAGAGATTTTTAGGGAGAACTGATTGAGATTGGAAGAAATTAGATTAGGACTGCCTGTTGTGGAGTTTGATTGCTGATTTGCTGAGGATTGAGAAATTCCGTGTCGAATTACGGTCTACACAGATTCCACGGCCGTGGTTTAGGAAGAACAGACCGTAATTCTCAACAGAATGGATTTCGTGAGGAGAGTTTCGGGGAGGATTAAAGAAAAGAAAGGGGAACAGAATAAGAAGAGAAAGGGTAACCCCTCCACATCTAGGGCACCACCACCACCCTCATCCCCTTCACCTTCACCCCCATCTTCACCTCCATCCTCACCACCTCCATCCAGCATCCCGATCATACACGAAAACCACCAAGCTGCATTTGAGAGGATAGAGAAGAGGGCAGTGATTGGCCCTAGGTACTTGTTGTTGGAGGATCTTCATCCTCTCAACATAGTGGATGACCTTACTTGGCTCTTGGATAGAGCCGGTTTGCTTGTCTTCACGAACATTCGTGAGGACGCTTATGAGGAGATCACCCGAGAGGTTGTGACGTCTTTTGAGCACAGCCATGTCGATAGGACTGTCTCCTTCCGTCTCATGAATAGAGACTACCAGCTTAGCATTGTTGAGTTCGGGACCATCTTTGGGTTCCATGAGACCTACAACGGTCGCCTCCCTAGGAACGTTTCTGCTAAGGATTTTTGGGAGGATGTGGCGATGATCTATGCCGACGAGGACCGTTGGCATCCAGCTGATACCAAGGCCAAATTGATGTACCATTTGGCCTTGAAGATAGCTCACCGTGTTCTTTCGGAGTGTCTCTTTCCTAGGACGGAGACGCCCCAAAAGATCAAGACGGATGAGCTATTCCTTCTCTATGCTATGCTCCACGGATGCCGCGCCGATTGTGCTACTCTTTTGGCGGCGACAATGAGCAAGCTCAAGAACAAGTCGAGAGGGAACATTGGATACGGTGGGATAGTGACCCACATAGCTAGGACTTTTGGAGTGGACTTCTCGGCTTGCACACGTATACCGGCAGTTCCATTAGGGCTACACGCTTTCATGGTTAGGGGACTCATCTTCCCCACACATAGAGGTCCGCCTTATCCGGGCATGCCCTGGGAGAGTAGGACCGGTAGGGGTATTGAGTGGCTGCCGGAGTATTCCATTGTGGCGGGACGCCACAACTGGAAGGAGACGTTCGCTGCGATGCATGCGAACAGGCTTGTAGCTCCCCCTTACGTTCCACCGCCGGTAGTAGATGAGGAGGATATGGGAGATCAGTATGAGAGTGGTGGAGGAGCAGAGCAGGAGTTCGGCACGTTTCCGGATCAGCCGGATACGGCCCAGGATGTACCTAGACGCTCTCCGCGTCCGGCTAGAGCTTCAGGCTCGTCATCTCGCCGCGCTAGCGTGAGTGAGAGGCCCACGTGGATGACTACACCTCCCACCTGGTACGAGACACCCCCTCCTTGGTCCACCACGCAGCCAGCAGCACCACCACCACCACCACCGCAGCCAGCACCAGCAGATGCTCCCGGATGGTATGATCACCCCCCTGGGTGGTATGAGAGGATGCCGGATTGGGCTACCGGACTTTCAGAGAGAGTCGGAGCACTAGAGATCCGGGCGGATGATAGAGACAGACGTTTCGACGACCTCGACCACATGATGAGGGACGTCTACCGCCAGCAGTTTGGGCGGTACTATGATCCGAGCTTCTCTCCATTTCCACCTCCACCGGCACCGCAGTGATAGATGACCGGACAGCTCGTTTTAGACATTCCCACCACCATTTGTGAGTTTTCTTTTTCTTTTCTTTCTTTTGTTCTTTCTTGTGAACATTAGGGACAATGTTCGTCCTAAGTATGGGGTGGGATGTACTAAACGTTTGTAATAACTCTACTCTATATGTTGCTTCTATTCCGAGACTATCCTTGCATGTTCATTATATGTTACACGTTTTATTCTTGCATTGCATGAAAAAGAACTTTAAAAACTCATAAAAATTGAAAAATTTTTAAAAAATTTGATGCTTCTAACGAATCGATATGATTTCCATGATAATCATTACTTGCGAATTGAGTTGATAACAATTGCATGCTTGAAAGGATGGTAATTCGAAAAGGATTTGAATGAATGAATTTTACCTCTGTTGCAAGTTGTATAATGTGAGAATTGTTACCTAAATCATGTAAGAAATTGAAGTTGAAATCACATTATAAGCTCCTATACTTCTTGTTGAAATGATTAAGGCAATTCGATATTTTCTTTCTTCTTCCTTTGAATCATCTAACTCCTCATTGAAATATTAGCCTCCCTTACCCATCCGGGAACTTGGAAAGTAAATGAGAAAAAGGCATATTTGATGTGGGAGGGCCATGAGAGCAAGTATTTGCAATCAATTGAATAGAAAGAAATTATAGGTTTGGGGAAGTCAATCATGACGATGAGTAACTCGGCACCATTCACATAGCCGGGTGTTTGTGTCTTGCCAAAGTCGGATTGAGCGATATTCCTAGCGGATTATGGTATGTGCGCTAAGGGTTTGAGACATCTCGCAAAAATGAGAAACGCCAATCTCCTAGGCTTCGGTTTTTGTGCACCTCTATCCATAACTCCAAAAGTAAAGTCGAAAAAGGAGAGAGCGAAGCTCTAAGTGAAGTGTTGCGGAAACCGCAAAAGAAGAAGAAGGTAGATATCCACTTTCCCGGATTTATGCACCACTTTCCCTTAAAGTTTTCCCCACCCTTCCATGCTCTAGACCTTTTCTTTGAAAGTCCTTATGATCAAAAGAATGTTATATGGCTTGGTGATCTAAATTGAAATTCTTATGATTGATTTTGATAATGTTTGAAGGTTATAATGCTTGTTTGGAAGTTAAATTGGTTCATGATTCTTCTTTACCTCTTACTCTCTAATTAAGTGTGTGAAAGTTTGAAACGATTGAAGCAAGGTTTGAGAATGATCTATTCTTTAGAAGTCACTTTCATCCAAAAGAAGGTACACATATTTCATCCTAACTCTTGTTTTAAAGCTTTTTGAAAGACCTTGCTTAGGGACAAGCAAGTGTTAAGTATGGGGTTATTTGTTAGCATGAAATATTGTGATATTTTAGGCACGTTTTCTAATCGCAATTGATTCATATTGATAGTCTTTGATTGAGCTTTATGCATATATGAGCTAGTATTGCCTATATTGTCGATATGGATGTCTACACGAGTTCTATGTTGATTATAGGTGATTTGGAGCTATTTCCGAACGGAATTGAGCAAAGGAGAGTTGAGTTGATGTGTCCATAGACCAAGGGCACCTTTTGGAAGCAATTTGGAGTATTAGATTGAGGAATGCACGAATGAAGGCAAGAATCACGGTTTTACCCTAAATTACGGCCGTGGATCTTGATGCAGAATTCGATGTTCATTCCAGGGGATATTACGGCCGTGGAAGCTATCCGTGTTTGTTTCCACGCCTCAAAATTACGGTCGTGGAAACTTCCACGACCGTGATCTTGGCGAATCTTTTCGCCACTTTCGAAGCCATAATCTTTTGAAGATTGGGCCGGGCCGACGTTTTGCCCTGCATTATAAAAAGGACGGATGAAGCAAGATTCCGTCACCTCGCTCCCGCACTTACGACCTTTCAACCCTAAGTTTAGCGGCAAAAACGCAAGCTTAGCAACACACAAACCCTCATTCTTGGAGGTGATTTGGAAGAATTCATTGAAGTTCCAAAGCTCGTGTCGGAGAGTCGCTGTTGTGATCTTCGTGTGGAAGATCGAAGTTTCTTGAAGGATTTCGCAAGAAGATTCCTCTTCTTGCTTAGGTTTGATTTAGGATCGGATTGACATCCCGTTTCCTTTCTTTCCTAAGATTGTGATTGTTTATCTCGTTTTACATCTTTTGATAAACACTTGTTCTTGGCTGTGATTCTGAGATTCGATTGAAGATTATTGATAGTTCTTGAAAATTCCCATTTTCTATCCTTTAAATCTTGAATTAATATCAATATGACTGTTATTGGCTAAAAACCCTTAACAATTCTAAGGTGAAGGGTTGATAGTTGTGGCTTAGATGATGATAGATCGATCGTAAACAGATTAGACCCTGAGAGTTAGAGAATTGTCGCCGAAAACCCTAAATCACGGGCTGTTCTTGAGTTCCACGACCGTGGAATCTCAAGATCCAACCGTAATTTCCTTAAAGTTTACGAGCCTGCTTTTATCTTGATCCAAAGTTAAAGATTTGCTTTAACTTAGTTTAGACTTGTCTTTTCTAGGTGGTAGTGAAGCCTCAACAACCTCTACCTCGATTGTGAGCCTCAACAACCTCTACCTCGATTGTGAGCCTCAACAACCTCAATCGGATAAGTTAGTCTTGACCTTTAGATTATAGGTTTGGGTATTTGATGCTAATTCTCGTCTTTAGAATCTTTCTATATTGAGCCTCATCAACCTGTATAGGAAGAGTCTTTTGGGTGAGTTATATAAGGTTTTTGGAACCTCAACCGTACGATTACCTTACATTAGTATACCTTTGCATATCTTAACTCTGTCTTTACATCATTAGTGTATCTTGAATCGATTGCCACAGCTGGATACTTGGATCTTTAGGATTGTTGTTTTCCCAATATATTTGCAAAACTCTCATAATAACCGCTTGATAACCTGCAATCGAGTTCGTTCCACCCAAATCCCTGTGTTCGATACTCTGGAATTCTTGCTTAACTATATCGATCCGTACACTGCGGGTTCGCTTGCTTGATTTCAGTTTTATAAATATAAAGCTTATTTGCACACACCTCTAGGGGCGAACAGAGAGCATCTAGCAATTAAGGGATTCTTCCAGGAGTTTTTGAAGGAAGGAAGATTGAAGATCAATCAAGGAAGGATTGATAGCTTTGTCATAGCTTTTAAAGGGGATTTGTAAGACTTTCTTAGATTCCCTTTGGTTGATTGTCTTGTTGGATTTGTCATCCAAGGAACGCTTATTTGTGTGATATTTGATTTAGTTATTGAAGCCTTGTTTTTAAGGTTTTTGTGTTCAAATATTCATTCAATTCCCATATATTTGATTTTTTCTTTCATGACGATGAGTGGCTAATTTCTTTGTGTGATTCTAGGGTGATTGGCTGAAAGTTATGGGAAAGACGATGATAGAATGATCTTAATTACAGTAGGACCCTGAAAGCTCGAGTCTTTATCCTTAACCCTAGAACATCTCGCTCATTCGATGAACATCTCGGTCGGGGTGGGATTTGTCTGACCGAGGTGAGCTTTTGATCCGAAACTGAGAGTTAAGTGTTAGAGTTTGTCAAATCCTATTCTTATTATACCTTTCCTGGTTCAATGCAAGCCTAGGATGAGACTTACCCGGTGATTCCTTTGTTTGTTTACCCAAGATCATAAGTGTAGGTAATAAAGGTTTATCCTTTATTGGGGTTTGAGTGTGCCTTCTTCCCATCTTTGTGAGTTAGTCTGAGACTTACCCGGTAAAGGTTGATTCTATTCCCTTAGTTGGTGTGTTGGTTTGAGATTATAATTCCTTTTCTTAGTGCCTTGAGACTTACCCGGTAATAGGTTCTTCGGTTTGGGATTGCGAGTAGTGAGACTTACCCAGTGATCTATTCCACTTTAGAAACACCTTCCCTTTGAAAAATCTCAGCTTTGTCCGCTTTGTCTTTAGATCTTGAGTTAGAAACACAACTAGATGCTTTAATCCCTAGAATTGCATATTTCCCTTCATTGACTTTATATTCATCTTTGATTGCTTTAATCGCCTTTGTGGTTAGTAGTTGCATTGACAACCTATACTTGCTTAGGTTTCACCTAAGTCCTTGTGATCGACCCCTGGAATTCTTGCTTTTTACTATAATTGACCCGTACACTACGGGTTTGCATCCTTGTTTTAAGCATATTTCCTCGGTTATAAATTTAAAGCTTGCACACACCATTTGGAGGGAACAAGTTTTTTGCGCAGTTGCCGGGGACTGTTCTTGCTTTTTCTATTGATCTTTCTGCTTGACTGTTCTTGCAGGTTTGTGTTCTTAGGTACATTTGAAGTTCTCGTTCCGGCAACGAAACAGAGTTTCACCAAAGAACAAGTTTTTGGTGCCGTTGCCGGGGACTTGGTCTAGACCAAGCCGGTTGCGGTTGTCTTTTGGGGCTATTGCCCTTGTTGCTATTAACCATTTTTCGTATGAGTTTTGTAGTTTTTGTAACACCCCGAATCCGCGGGACTCGGGATGCTACGGGTTGGGACCTCACAATGGGTCCCGACCCTTAGCCTGACAACAATTTCACCGGATCTTGCAACAAGGCACAAATAAAGGCCAAAACCGAAATACATTTTCATGCAATGTTATGAAACCCGACAATAAAAGAAAAGAAAGACTTCAGCCGTCCTTACAACAACATCAACATAATATATAATAACAACAATACAAGGACTCCAAAACCCAACTCAACTTAAGATGTACGGAACCCCGGCTGCCCACTCCTCCGGATCACTCGGCCACTTCCTATCCTGCACATCAACTACAACAATCGGTATAAAACCGTTAGCTCACATTCTAGGCATTATAAGAATAATATGGCACAAACACACATAGGAACACAAACACACAACATGCTCATAAACATACACATCCGTTACTTATTATCTTTTTAGGTTATTCCATATCTAATCCATTCGTTCAAGTGTGACACGAGAGTCTTATAACTCTCGCCTCTGTCCCCCTGTAACCAACAGTAGTGTGGCGGCGCCCAACCCGTATACCCTGAGGGAGTGATGAAGAAGCCCGCCCGTATACCGTGTATGGCCTGGTCGCAGAGATCCCCCCAGTCTCCCTCGGGAAACTGAGCGGTGATGTCACCGCCCGATAATAATAATAGTAGTAGCGATGGGCCAATAAATAAGGTCAAGTAAATCCTAATCCATTTTCATGCTTAAAAACGGTAAACACACACCACCATATATATCCAAATAAGGCATAAAAGCGGCTAAGTAAGTCCGAGGACTTACCTCGTCTCAAAGCTAAACGAAACCGATGTCGCTCTCCGAAGGAATATAACCTAAGTATGTTCAAGACAAGACACGATAATCAATAACTAACCGATAAGCTAGAAGCCTCGGGCTTCTAGTCTCCCAAAACTTATATGAGGTCACACCCTAGCATGCTAGGTCTAACATCTAATCTCGAAGATCGTCCTAAGATCGTACCAAACATAACTCGACAAAATCTCATAAACTATCCAACAACCCTACACGGTTCAAGGCCACTACTTGGCATTTGCCCTAAGTTATGCTAGATCCAACCTAGCATGATTCTACCACTAAATAATACTATATCGAGAAAGAGGCACTCACACAAAGTCGATGGCGGAGGACGATCTATGGATGTGGAGAATGGATTCGTTGGTCTTTACCGGGCGCTTCCGGGCCTAAACCAAAGCTAAGGAAATTTAGCTTATATGCTAAATTTGATTTTAAATCTATATAATATATAACTCAAAGGTAAAACTCGTTTTTCAAATGTCAACTTTAAAGTCACGTAGTTAAAATCCAAGGTTAAAACAATAAGAATATTGTCCGGGACAAAATATACGATTATATAAATTAAGATGCGTTAAAATCCTTAAATAACTTTCCCGGCACAATATGGTACTCAAGAAACTCGACCAATTTCCAAAAATAACTTTGGGCCAAATCTGTAATTTATTCACAAGGGCAAATCTGCACATTTTCAAAACATAGGGCCAAAATTGAAAATATATGTATCAGCAGGGCATAATTGTTTCATCTCAAAAATCTGGGTAGAAACTGCAATTACAAAGTAGTGGGTCACAATTGTAATTATACCGAAAAGAGGGGAGTCCCGATTTAATTAATCACAAGGGTTTCTTTTTCACCATTTGAACGAGCCGTATCGCCGGAGAAGAGAAAACAGGGGCGGCGGCCATGGCTTCAGGCGGCAGGGTGAGGCAAGCAGGCGCGGCGGGGCAAGAAGGCGCGACGAGGCTGGGTTGGGCTCCTCTCCGGCGAGTTGCACAGAGGCGGCGGCTCTCACTCATCCTAGCGGCGGTCATTGGAGATGTGCAAGGTCTGCGGAGGAGAAGCAAGGAAGGAGAAGGCGGTGAGAGGCTGAGCAGGGTGGGTCTGTTCGAGGTGGTGGTGCAGCAAGGCGGAGGAGGAACGACACAAGGTGTGGCTCTTCGGCGTGGCTTCGATTTCCGGAGGCTAGATGCAGCAGGTCCCGCCGTGCTTCTCGGCGACCAGTCGAACGCGGGACAAAAGCTGTGAGGCTGTGGTGAGTCATTTTGCAGAGATGGAGGAACCAAAGGGGAAGAGAGCTCCGATCCGGTGGGCTGGAGTCGAGAGAAGGCCGACAGGGTGACACATTGAAAGAGATGAAGGGGAAGGCTAGTGTAGCTGGAGGGAGATGGATGAGATGCAGGGGGGACAGGCCACTCTTCTGCTCGGGAAGATGAAGCAGAGAAGAGGTTGAGAGTTTGAGAGGTTGAGGAGAGAGCGGTTGAGTCACGAGAGTGTCTTGCAGGGGAGAGCTGCACACTACAGTAGGCGGTACCAGGGGCAACGAGGAGTCGGGTATGAGAGGTCAGGGAGAGAAGAGGTCAGGCTAGGCTGTCCATCAGCCATAGAGAGAGAGAGGGGCAAGGAAAGAAGACAGAAAGGAAAAGAAAATAAAAGAAACTAGGAAAAGAAATGAGGAAGAAAAAGAAATAATAAAAGGATAGACTCGATTTCAAACATACGGAACGGGATTTTCGATTCGGAAGACCTCTTCAAAATTTTCCGAAAATTAATAAAAATACGGAATATATATATAAATTAAAATATATAAACTTATAAAATTAAATTTTCAATGTGAAAATACCCGTAGAAATATTTAGGTTAATAAATTATCGATAAAAGTCGAAAAAATAAAAATCGGAAACGCTCCCACTAAACGGGGCGTTACATTAGATCCCCCTAAAAACAAGTTTTGTCCCGAAACTTGCTATACGTCGAACTTCTCGGTCCCTAAGGCCGAGGTATGAACTCTCAAACTAAGATGGCTTAAACCTTCTAATATATACACACAACCACTCGAACTACCACAACAAGATGTATCAGGTCTTATAACTCATTCCCGCACATGGCACAACTACACTTAGTATATCACACATACACATAACTCAACCAAAGGGAAAAACTAGGTCTAACCCAACGATTCTATTGATGCTACTAACTCAACGTAACTTCAACTAAAGATATTATCCTCCGACTTCCTATTAGCCTTATTGGTTCTACTCCGCCACTAACTCATCAAGACCGGCAAAACTTCTCGAGTCATACCTATACTTCTTAGATTGATACACATAAAACACCGGGTGAACGCTCATTACTCTCGAGTCTTTCTCAATGCAACATTTCCACTATGTTTCTTCTTTGTTTGTCTCTAACAAAGACGATCGAACTTCTAATTTACACCATTGGCTTTGGTTCTTGTCAAACCAAACTTTGATGTTACATTTCCTCAATGCTTGTTGTAAGTTCCAAGTAACGAAGGAAGCACATTACTCCATACTACTTCTATTAACAAGACATGTATGCTATTACTTTTACATTGCTCTACAATACTCGATCAAGACCTTGTCTCGAAGAATTACTTGTACACTTCAAACCCATCATGGATCAAAGCAAATCAAAACAGTTGTACCAACGAATCCCCTCTTAACTCTCAAAACTCTATTATCAAATTTTCGTCTCATTCAATACTTCGTTGTCATCCGGAGGATACTATAATTGGTGTTATACAACTTCTCTCTTCACAGATCTGGTAATGCTCATCACAACTAAGAAACTTGTAACTTCTTTCACATCTCTCGGGGTTGGACATCCCGAGACAACTTGTCAAACGCTTCCTCTCTTTTCCAAGAGTAGACCCAAAGTATCTTATCCGGACATCACTAAGCCCATGTGGAGTAACTACCACTCGTAGTGACCCTGACTGGTCCCAAAGTGTCGTGTTGGCAATATCCCAATCTCGAATTCTCAAACGGTGACAATCAAATCTTACTTAATCTCAGAAGAGGCTATCGACCTTGCAGCTGATCGAGTAGATCTCCCATTCGTTGTAAGGGATATTGGTCCTTCATTGTCATCTTGCTCAACTTATAGTAATCAATGTACAAACAGAGATAGTCGTCTCTCTCTTCGCAGACTAGTGTCCCTATAATAACTTCAATTGAAGAATTCAAGATATATCCCAACGTGAACTTCAATTCAAGAGTTCAAGATATCTTCCAATATGAACATCAAATCAAGAGTTCACGATACACTTCCAACGTGAACTTCAAATCATCTTAATGGTAAATCCACCTTCTGATGCATTGGAATCCGTTCTATCTCAGGTTCTAGTTTTTTTTTTTTTTTTTTTTTTTTTTTTTTTCATCACATATTGTAAGATGTCGACACAATCTTGCCTTAACATTGGTCAAGTGGTCCACCCTGATCTGTTGAGGTGACGTCCATCGAACACGTGGTTTAATACTTCTTTAGCTGCAATGCTCACCGTCCTCTTTCAAAGATCCTTCATCTCCAGAACTCGGGAGACTTGCTCTAATAATCTTTTTAAGGTTTCACACTTATGTGAAGTCCTAAAGGTCCAAAGTGCAGGACTTAATCACGCCTTATAATATATTAGTATTACCTTCTTCGTATTCTACCAAAGCTTGCCTCATTCCTTCGACTAGGTGTAGAACTTACTCCTTTTTCTTATGTAACGTTCAATCGACCGTAGAGGTTCTGACCTCACTCTTTCATGTATTTCTTGTACATCTCACATCGACTTCAAACTTCAAAACTTCAGTCTTCCCTTACTATTGTTGGTCACCTTATGTAATTCTCGGTATTCTATGTACAACTACAATAGAAGCCTCATCTTAAAGTTGATATACTAGCTCCCCTTACCATGATCAAACCTTAAATGTTGTAACCCGTGGCGTTCTTCCATATGTCAATATCATGACTTAAGAAGGTCGTGTAAGATCGTCACAATCTCCTCCTCAGAGGTCTTGTTATAACTACTTGCTTGAACTCGTTCAACATTAATTGATTTAAAACAAATGCGCGTCCATTGATGTACCTCTTTACTATTGACATTGATCCACCGCGAATACTCCAAGATCTTGTTCCCGATTCTCTATGTTCCCATAGTCTTGTTTACTCCTCCCATCTACACACATCAATAGACAACCCGCACTTGTGCGTTCTCAGTTGTCACCGATTAACTTCTTTCTGAACTTCTCCGAAGTTAACGACTTACCTTCCTACCATACTCCTGAAAGGATACCCTCTCGGGGTACTTTGTCTTAACTTCACTAGCTCATTTTACTCTGCTTCAACTCCTTTAGATCTTTCTACGATCCTCTCTTCCTTTCGCTTTTGTAAGATAACCATACCTTCACGGCTCTTTTGTGTCATATGACCCACTTTCATGGCTTAACCGCTCTTCATGATGTTTTGCAAATACACTCCTCAAATATTATGACATTAATAAGCCTCCACTCGCATCCTTCTTGGTTGATAACTTAAGTTCTTCTATCTAGCTCCTTGTTTCCTCTTTAATCTTCTGAAGATCATCATCCTTACACACTTCTTGCTTCTTAGCATTGATCAGTCTCATCACAATGACGGAATTCGATTGACTCCCACAGAAATTCCACTATGTAAATTTTCACCATGTGATCCTCCTCGTAACTCTCAAACTTCTAAATAAGTCACCCACTTAGGATCTCGTAAAGATCGTCACTTCACCCTCTGGTACCTCCATAAACTTAACTTACGGTTCTCATAATTCTTTCTCAATTGTCCGACCACTCTTTTCATCTTGACTCCCATGCTTAGGAGCACCTATTGAAAACTCGTCTTACTTAAAATGCCACTTTTATTCTCGAGCAAGAATGTAGTCCCCTTTACTTGATTCGCATCTTTAGTTCATCGACACCGCACTTGGAAAATTCTTACGTTCGTTGTCTCTAGTTGCCTCATTGATGGTCCTTCATTGTTTCCTTGGTACCACCCTCACGTCTTCATGTCGCTTTTATATTGGTAAAGTCTCCACCTTGGTTTTGCTTAAGTCAACACGAGGTTCCCTTTTTATTTGTTTGTCCTTTGGTTACGTCATCTCTAGTCTTCTTCTTCTTCGATGTTCTCTTAAAGGAGTTTGGGACATCACCAGGGTTCTTGCGAAAACTTGATGCTCAACTTGATAACTTGAGTATATTCATCTTCGTATGTATACTATCCTAAGCCAAAAAGCGTTGTCCAAGGGGACGATGATAGCTTTCTATCATCTTAGCTATAAGGTCCACTATCACTAATGTGATATTAGTATACCATATGTTCATATATATATAGAGAGAGAGAGAGAGATACAAATGTCATGCTACTACTATAAACATAATTAGTCCATAAACAATTTACAATTCAACATACAAGTATAGTCCAAAACATCCTAAGTCCACATATACATATCTACATATATACACATATATACATAATATAATAATCCATACTACGTCGCCGAGATCCGCGGAGGAAGTGGTGGTCCCGTACATTCTACCCCAACTGACTCATGCACATGATTTGAAAACGAAATTCATTTCTTTAAAACTCAGAACCCTTGAGGGTTCTGTTTATTTTTATTCGGCCTTTAGAAGATTGCGAGTGCCATTGTTGTCAACCTAGGGCTCTGATACCACTTTTGTAACACCCCGAATCCGCGGGACTCGGGATGCTACGGGTTGGGACCTCACAATGGGTCCCGACCCTTAGCCTGACAACAATTTCACCGGATCTTGCAACAAGGCACAAATAAAGGCCAAAACCGAAATACATTTTCATGCAATGTTATGAAACCCGACAATAAAAGAAAAGAAAGACTTCAGCCGTCCTTACAACAACATCAACATAATATATAATAACAACAATACAAGGACTCCAAAACCCAACTCAACTTAAGATGTACGGAACCCCGGCTGCCCACTCCTCCGGATCACTCGGCCACTTCCTATCCTGCACATCAACTACAACAATCGGTATAAAACCGTTAGCTCACATTCTAGGCATTATAAGAATAATATGGCACAAACACACATAGGAACACAAACACACAACATGCTCATAAACATACACATCCGTTACTTATTATCTTTTTAGGTTATTCCATATCTAATCCATTCGTTCAAGTGTGACACGAGAGTCTTATAACTCTCGCCTCTGTCCCCGTGTAACCAACAGGAGTGTGGCGGCGCCCAACCCGTATACCCTGAGGGAGTGATGAAGAAGCCTGCCCGTATACCGTGTATGGCCTGGTCGCAGAGATCCCCCCAGTCTCCCTCGGGAAACTGAGCGGTGATGTCACCGCCCGATAATAATAATAGTAGTAGCGATGGGCCAATAAATAAGGTCAAGTAAATCCTAATCCATTTTCATGCTTAAAAACGGTAAACACACACCACCATATATATCCAAATAAGGCATAAAAGCGGCTAAGTAAGTCCGAGGACTTACCTCGTCTCAAAGCTAAACGAAACCGATGTCGCTCTCCGAAGGAATATAACCTAAGTATGTTCAAGACAAGACACGATAATCAATAACTAACCGATAAGCTAGAAGCCTCGGGCTTCTAGTCTCCCAAAACTTATATGAGGTCACACCCTAGCATGCTAGGTCTAACATCTAATCTCGAAGATCGTCCTAAGATCGTACCAAACATAACTCGACAAAATCTCATAAACTATCCAACAACCCTACACGGTTCAAGGCCACTACTTGGCATTTGCCCTAAGTTATGCTAGATCCAACCTAGCATGATTCTACCACTAAATAATACTATATCGAGAAAGAGGCACTCACACAAAGTCGATGGCGGAGGACGATCTATGGATGTGGAGAATGGATTCGTTGGTCTTTACCGGGCGCTTCCGGGCCTAAACCAAAGCTAAGGAAATTTAGCTTATATGCTAAATTTGATTTTAAATCTATATAATATATAACTCAAAGGTAAAACTCGTTTTTCAAATGTCAACTTTAAAGTCACGTAGTTAAAATCCAAGGTTAAAACAATAAGAATATTGTCCGGGACAAAATATACGATTATATAAATTAAGATGCGTTAAAATCCTTAAATAACTTTCCCGGCACAATATGGTACTCAAGAAACTCGACCAATTTCCAAAAATAACTTTGGGCCAAATCTGTAATTTATTCACAAGGGCAAATCTGCACATTTTCAAAACATAGGGCCAAAATTGAAAATATATGTATCAGCAGGGCATAATTGTATCATCTCAAAAATCTGGGTAGAAACTGCAATTACAAAGTAGTGGGTCACAATTGTAATTATACCGAAAAGAGGGGAGTCCCGATTTAATTAATCACAAGGGTTTCTTTTTCACCATTTGAACGAGCCGTATCGCTGGAGAAGAGAAAACAGGGGCGGCGGCCATGGCTTCAGGCGGCAGGGTGAGGCAAGCAGGCGCGGCGGGGCAAGAAGGCGCGACGAGGCTGGGTTGGGCTCCTCTCCGGCGAGTTGCACAGAGGCGGCGGCTCTCACTCATCCTAGCGGCGGTCATTGGAGATGTGCAAGGTCTGCGGAGGAGAAGCAAGGAAGGAGAAGGCGGTGAGAGGCTGAGCAGGGTGGGTCTGTTCGAGGTGGTGGTGCAGCAAGGCGGAGGAGGAACGACACAAGGTGTGGCTCTTCGGCGTGGCTTCGATTTCCGGAGGCTAGATGCAGCAGGTCCCGCCGTGCTTCTTGGCGACCAGTCGAACGCGGGACAAAAGCTGTGAGGCTGTGGTGAGTCATTTTGCAGAGATGGAGGAACCAAAGGGGAAGAGAGCTCCGATCCGGTGGGCTGGAGTCGAGAGAAGGCCGACAGGGTGACACATTGAAAGAGATGAAGGGGAAGGCTAGTGTAGCTGGAGGGAGATGGATGAGATGCAGGGGGGACAGGCCACTCTTCTGCTCGGGAAGATGAAGCAGAGAAGAGGTTGAGAGTTTGAGAGGTTGAGGAGAGAGCGGTTGAGTCACGAGAGTGTCTTGCAGGGGAGAGCTGCACACTACAGTAGGCGGTACCAGGGGCAACGAGGAGTCGGGTATGAGAGGTCAGGGAGAGAAGAGGTCAGGCTAGGCTGTCCATCAGCCATAGAGAGAGAGAGGGGCAAGGAAAGAAGACAGAAAGGAAAAGAAAAAAAAAGAAACTAGGAAAAGAAATGAGGAAGAAAAAGAAATAATAAAAGGATAGACTCGATTTCAAACATACGGAACGGGATTTTCGATTCGGAAGACCTCTTCAAAATTTTCCGAAAATTAATAAAAATACGGAATATATATATAAATTAAAATATATAAACTTATAAAATTAAATTTTCAATGTGAAAATACCCGTAGAAATATTTAGGTTAATAAATTATCGATAAAAAGGCATAAAAAGGCAAAGCATGTATCAATGATGACTATAAGATGAACAAACTCCCTTTTCTTCCTTGAAAGCATAAATAAAGAACATGATAAAGGTGTAGAGGTAATCAAAGTCAAACAAATCTAAGCCATTAAGTCTTAAACACATGCATAAAAGTCTCAAGGTCTTCTAATCAAAGGAAAGGTTCAAGAAACGTATTAAGGGAAGGAGTTCTTTTTGGCAATTGTGGTGCTAATCCGGGAAAGAGGAACACACAACACCTTCAAGAATTTTCTTCACGGCACATGCTTCGCATGTAGAAAGCTTTGCTTTCATTATACTTTACTTTTTGAGAGTATGGACAGCGGTGCACAAAAACCGAAGCCTAGGAGATCGGCGTTTCTCAATTTCGAGATGCCTCAAACCCTTGATGCACATAACATATTCCGTTAGGACTTGTCGTTCAATCGGACTTTGGCAAGACACAAACACCCGGCTATGTGAATGGTGCCGAGTTACTCATCCTCATGTTCAACGTCCCCAAACTCATGTTCAACGTCCCCAAACTTTTCTTTTGGTAGTGCTTCTTCTTATTGGATCACCCTCAAAGTGATATTTCAAGGTACAAAAGGGCAAAGAATGTATCAATGATGACTATAAGATGAACAAATTCCCTTTTCTTCCTTGAAAGCATAAATAAAGAACATGATAAAGGTGTAGAGGCAATCAAAGTCAAACAAATCTAAGCCATTAAGTCTTAAACACAAACATAAAAGTCTCAAGGTCTTCTAATCAAAGGAAAGGTTCAAGAAGCGTATTAAGGGAAGGAGTTCTTTTTGGCAATTTTGGTGCTAATCCGGGAAAGAGGAACACATAACACCTTCAAGAATTTTCTTCACCGCACATGCTTCGCATGTAGAAAGCTTTGCTTTCATTATACTTTGCTTTTTGAGAGTATGGACAGCGGTGCACAAAAACCGAAGCCTAGGAGATCGGCGTTTCTCAATTTCGAGATGCCTCAAACCCTTGATGCACATACCATATCCCGTTAGGACTTGTCGTTCAATCGGACTTTGGCAAGACACAAACACCCGGCTATGTGAATGGTGCCGAGTTACTCGTCCTCATGTTCAACGTCCCCAAACTTATGAAATTTTGCACTTTTTCAATACATTTTTCTTGGCCCTCCCACATCAAACATGCCTTTTTCAATCACCTATCCTAATTCCCGGATGGTAAAAGGAGGGTTACATATTTCATTGAGGAGCTAGCATGATCAAGATATGAGAAAAGAAAAGAAGTGAATTGCCTTAGTCATCCTTAAATGATGTAAAAGAACTTGCAATATAGCTTCGACTATTATTTCATTCTCTTATCAAAACAACTAAATCATATAACTTATTCATGTGTTCAAGTAACAAAAGCAAATTCATTCATGTTATAATCAAAATCTCAACACAACTAAGCATCTTTTTGCCTATCCATATACACAATTCTCATCATAGAGGTCATTTCCATATAAGAAGCACTAAAAATTTTTTGAAAATTCATAGGATTTGAAAAAGATCATGCAAATGCAAGTGTCATAATGGAAAGTAAGTAGTGCAAGAGTTATTACAAGCCAGATTTGTCAAGAGTAGTGGAAAGTACATAAAGTGCTAAAGTGAAACATAAGGTATTGTAAGTACCCCCACCCCATACTTGACATCCACATTGTCCCCAATGTGAAAATCAAGCATAGAAAGGAGAAAAATACTTACAATGTAAAAGAAGTGGAAGCTCAATCCTTTGTCGGTGGTGGAGTTGGTGGATAGGGATACATCGGTGCGCTAGGATCATAGAAGTGGCCGAACTGGTGGTAGTACATGTCTCTCATCTGGCCATCATAGGATGAATGCTTAGCGTCCGTCTCCTCCCTATAATTCCTGAACTGGGTGTTCAGGGTCTCGTAGTCGGTGCGGAGGGTACGGTAGTCGGTGCTGAGGCTCTGGAAACTAGTGACTAGCTCCCTGAAGTGGCGTGGAGCTCGGCGTCCTCGTCTAGGGCCTGGAGCATGTGCATAAGAATGTCGAGGTGGCTGTATGTCATCCTCCGTCTCCTCATCCTGCCTACTAGTCCTGCTCGGTCCTGCACCATGAGTATCAGTGTCCATGGCATCCGTAGCATGTCCGCTATGAGTATCACTCTCAAACTCGAGCATGGTCTCCTGTCCTCCATCCTCATCCTCCTCCTCTGAGTCACCTTTGTGAGCCTAAAGGAAGAGCACTCTCAGCTAGAGTGCATCCGGAGAAGTCCAATCCCATGGTCTTAGCCACATGAGTGACAAGACCTCCTGCACAAATGTCGCCCTTAGCTTTATTGGCTATCTTTCCTAGATAGTCAGCAAGCATGGTGGCGATGTCGGGAATGGTGGTGGATGTCATGCAGTAGAGAATGAAGAGCTCATCAGCCTTGAGCTTCTGTGGAGTCTCTGTCCGGGCAAATAAACTCTCGCTAAGTATCCTATGCACTACCTTAAAGGAAAGGTTGTACATACTTGTCTCCTTGGAGTTTCCGGGTCTCCACTTATCCCCTCCGTACTCACCTACGGAAATAGCCTCCCAAAAATCACTAGCACTGAGACCTCTAGCAAATGTGCCTGCATCTGAATAAGAGAAACCGAACAAGTCGCCAAAAGTGTCAATGGACATAGTGTGGTCTTGGCTCATGAGGCGGAAAGTGACCATCCTTTCCCTAGGGTCGTGCTCAAACGTGCTAAGGAATTCTAGGGTGATCTCTCTATAAGCATCCTCCCTAATCGTAGCAAATTGTCTCAACCCAGCTCTGTCTAGCATCATATCAACATCCTCTCGAACATACAACGAATCTAAGTCATCAAGCACTATGTAGCGAGGAGGGGTGAATGGGCGATCTACAATGCGTTCATAGCGTTTCTTGTGCTTGGATAGGGGAGGGGGAAGCTTAGGGATGTTGTTAGGTGGTGGTGGAGGTGGGGCAGGGGCTTTGGAAGAAGATCCCTTCTTCTTCCCCGTGTTTCTAGTTATCCTCTTTACAAGATCCATTCTAAGTCCTAAAAATCGACCTGTTCTTCACAAAAATCGGCCGATTTATCTGGGCTGGGTCGATTTTTATCTCGATTTCAATGATTCTCACAATTCTGTAAAGTTCTGTTCAATCTATCACCACACACAGTTCCCTATAATGATTTCTAAGCAGATTACTCTATCAATTCCAACAAATAAACACTTCCTAAGCAAACTTCAATTTCGAATGAGAAACTTAGGTTTTGGAAAGAAAAACCTGAATTCCTTATGGAGGAGTCGATTGTCGTGCGTGCTGTTGTTAGATCCTTGTTCCTTGTTGAAAATGCTTCAGTTTGGAGCCAAGAATCACTCAAAATGGTTAAGGAATGAGGATTGTAGGGTGTGGCGATTTTTCGGCTTTCTTGAGAGAGGGAAGTCGAGAATTGGGGGTTTTGGAATGAAGAAGATCGAGTGTAATGTCCTTATATAGGGTCGATAATTTCTGAAGAAAATCGGCCGATTTATCTGGTCGATTTATTTGTCGGGTCGATTTTTGTTTCTGTCGAAAAAAATCGGCCGATTTATTTTGACAGGTCGATCTCCAGGTCGATTTTTGTTTCTGTTGAAAAAAATCGACTTACTCTGTTACTGAATCGGACGATTTACTTGTGGTAACTCGATTTCCTTCCTTGTTTTTCTTGAATCTCGAAGATATAACTCATTTATGCTCCATTCTCCATGAATCTCTCACATTTGAACCTAGTTTCCTGCGATTAATGACACGACAAACCAAGAGTGCATCGAGGAACAAATAAAAAAATGAAAAACGAAAAAAGAAAAAAAAAAAAAGCAATTAATCTACTCTAACTAAGTGATGGAAAGAAGGGAAAACTATACTATCATGGGTTGCCTCCCAAGAAGCGCTTTATTTATCGTCTTTAGCTGGACGGTGTATGATGTTGTGTTCAATGGAGGAGGATAGGAGCTATCTCCTCGACCGGAGCTTCCGGTGTGTATTTCTTCAACCGTTGGCCATTAACCTTAAAACTTCCGCTTTGTTCACCCCATACTTCAACTGCACCATGGGGGAAAACTCGTTTAATTACATAAGGTCCTGTCCAACGGGATTTGAGCTTACCTGGAAATAGACGCAGCCTTGAGTTGAATAGGAGGACTTGGTCTCCCTCCCTCAAGTCTTTTGGAATGATGTGCTTATTATGCCAGCGCTTTGTCCGTTCCTTGTAAATCCTTGCGTTCTCGTACGCATTTAGTCGGATCTCATCCAGCTCATTGATGTCTAAGAGCCGCTTCTCTCCGGCTTCTTTCATATCGAAGTTGAGCCACTTGATAGCCCAATAAGCTTTGTGCTCTAGCTCTACAGGAAGATGACATGATTTACCATAAACAAGATTATAGGGAGTCGTACCCATTGGTGTCTTGAAGGCTGTCCTGTATGCCCATAGTGCATCGTCGAGCTTCATTGACCAATCTTTCCTCGTTTTAGAGACGGTTTTCTCTAAAATCCCTTTAATCTCTCTATTGGATATCTCGACTTCTCTGCTGGTTTGCGGGTGGTAAGGTGTAGCTATCTTATGGGTCACCCCATACTTAGCCAACAGAGTCTCAAATCGACGGACCGTGAAGTGCGTTCCTCCATCACTAATGATGGTTCGGGGAGTTCCGAACCTTGGGAAGATCGTTTTATTGAGGAACTTCACCACTACCATTGCATCATTAGTAGGAGAAGCGATCGCCTCTACCCATCTTGAGACGTAATCTACGGCAAGAAGTATATATTGGTTACTGCATGAAGATGGAAAAGGTCCCATAAAGTCGATGCCCCATACGTCAAAGATCTCTACTTCTTGTATGTTGTTGAGAGGCATCTCATTCCTCCTGGATATATTACCTGTCCTTTGACAAGCATCACAAGAAACAACAAACTTTTGCACATCTTTGAAAAGCGTAGGCCAATAGAAGCCGGAACGAAGTACCTTAGCACAAGTCTTGTGGGAACTTGCATGTCCGCCACATGGTAAAGAATGGCAATGGCGGATGACACTATCCACCTCATCTTCGGGAATACATCTCCTGTAAATGCCATCTGGACCTCTTTTGAATAGAAGAGGTTCGTTCCAATAGAATTTCCGGACGTCTCTAAAGAACTTCTTCTTTTGAGCATATGAAAGTCCGGGTGGAATCTCCTGACAAACAAGGTAATTTACAATGTCAGCAAACCATGGATCATTACCTTGTGATATGTGTTGAAGACACTCTTCAATCTCGTGCAGCTGCTCGTCAGGGAAGGAATCGTCTATCGGAAGTTCATCCGACTCGCCGGTGAGTTGCGGAAGACGACTAAGGTGATCGGCAACGGAGTTCTCCGATCCTTTCTTATCACGGATCTCTAAATCGAACTCTTGCAAGAGTAAGATCCATCTTAGAAGCCTTGGCTTCGCATCCTTCTTCGTGAATAAGTATCGAATTGCAGAATGGTCCGTGTAGACTATCACCTTCGCACCTACAAGGTAGGAACGAAATTTCTCAAAAGCGTATACTACGGCTAAAAGTTCCTTTTCCATAGTTACATAATTGTATTGAGCCTCATCTAGCATTTTGCTAGCGTAGTAGATGGCATGAGTGCGACCATCTTTCTTCTGTCCAAGAACGGCTCCTATAGCGACGTCGCTTGCGTCGCACATGACCTCGAAAGGAAGAGTCCAATCGGGTGGTTGAATGATTGGTGCCGAAATCAAAGCTTCTTTGATCCTGCAAAAAGCATCTAAGGAATCTTTCGAGAATTTGAAAGTCGCATCTTTCATCAAAAGATTAGTCAAAGGTTTTGAAATCTTAGAAAAATCCTTTATGAATCTCCTATAGAAGCCCGCATGTCCTAAGAAACTTCTAATTCCTTTTACTGATGAAGGGGGAGGTGATGACATGAATTATGTATCATCATATTCATGCATATTACAGGATATTATCTCTATTTACCTTGCATTTCGAGAGATTTTGTATGCCTTTTATGTTCTATTCAATTAATTGTCGGAAATAGAGGTCTACACGAGTTTTGGATGAATTGCAGGTAAATAGAGCGGAATTGGAAGCAAAAATAGGGCAAGAAGCATCTAAGGATGTTAAGGAAGCTAAAGGAGTCTTAAAAGGATCACAAAGAGCTAAGGAATTGCAAAGGAGAAGCATAGAAGACGAACCAAAGGAAGAGCACTTTCTGTTGATGAAAATCGTGCCAATATATATAAAAATCGGACGATTTTCATACCCTGAAATCGAACGGTTTTGCACCTAAATCGACTGGGTTGATTTTCTTCACGATTCGGCCAAATGGATAAACGACACAAAGCCCAATTATTTTGGGCTAGAGGAGAGTTTTGCCAAACGGCCCATCTACAACAAACTATAGAGGGGAACCCTAGGAACGAAAACGAGGAGGCCGCACTGGAGAATTTTTACACGTTTGGGAGAAATCGACGATTCTTGGAGAGAGATTGGAGAGCTTTTGCCGGAAAGTCATTCTTGATCTTTGATTGTGAGATTTCTTTATTGCATTACATTGTTTATGGTTTGTGAACACGAAATTGATTTGTTTGAGAGATACATTGAGCAGATTTGACAATCGTTTACAGATTTGGAAGTTATTGAATTTTTTCGTTCAAGATTCGGTTTCTTTACGATATCTTTTTCAATAATTAATTTGATTCGATTTTGAAAATGGTTGGCTAAATACCTTGTGATTCTGGGGAGAATAGTTGATGATTAAGGCTTAGATGATGATAGACTGAACTCATTCAAACATTAGGACCCTGAGAGTTTAGATTTTAGTTTTGCGACAAACAGGAAAATCGGACTGTTCTTGAGGAAAATCGGCCGATTTTCTTATGAACAGGGCGATTTATTCTTCTGACGAACTTTAATTGAATCAATCTTTAACCAAAACTAATCCTTGCCTAAATCCTAATCTTGATTAACCTTTTTACCCTCTAATTGAATGTATGAAGACACTTCAAACCTGATTCTACGTTTATTAGACTAAGATTTCAAGATTTGGGTAATAAAGAGACTCAACATCCTTTATTAAGTTTTTAATTGTGCTTGCTTTTCTTTACTTTGGAGAGTCATATCCTGGAGTTTTAGATAGTTAGTTTGAACATAATTCTTGTCTTTAGATCTTTCTATATTGCAGCCTCAACAACCCTTATAGAGAGAACCTTTAGATTAGTCATATAGGTTTCGGAACTTCACCGTACGAACCCTACCTTTGAACAATTAATCTTGGCAATATAAACTCTGTCCTATATCTATAGAAGTGTCTTGAATCGAAAGCCGAAATCGGATACTTGAATCCTTGGAATCATTTCACTCTTATTTGATCACAAAAGCTTTTTGCACTTTTTGCTAGATAATTGAAACCGGAATTATTCTCACCAAATCCCTGAGTTCGACTCTGGAATTCTTACCTTTCTACAGCTGATCCGTACACTGCGGGTTCGCTTTGCTTTTGAGTTCTAGATATAAATTTAAGACTTTGACGCACACCCTTTCGAGCGAACAAGTTTTTGGCGCCGTTGCCGGGGAGGCTATTTCCGTAGGTGAGTACGGAGGGGATAAGTGGAGACCCGGAAACTCCAAGGAGACAAGTATGTACAACCTTTCCTTTAAGGTAGTGCATAGGATACTTAGCAAGAGTCTATTTGCCCGGACAGAGACCCCACAGAAGCTCAAGGCTAATGAGCTCTTCATTCTCTACTGCATGACATCTACCACCATTCCCGACATCGCCACCATGCTTGCTGACTATCTAGGAAAGATAGCCAACGAAGCTAAGGGCGACATTTGTGCAGGAGGTCTTGTCACTCATGTGGCTAGGACCATGGGATTAGACTACTCCGGATGCACTCTAGCTGAGAGTGCCCTCCCTTTAGGCTCACAGAGATTGGTGGTTCGACAGGTCTTGATTCCTCGAGGGAGAGGAACTCTTCATGTGCCGATGCCATGGCACAGGGACCCGAAGAAGAAGCCATCCGAGATTATATGGAAATCCGAATACACCATTCGGAACAAGAGGAACTGGAAGGAGACCTTTGAGGCGATGCTTGAGGAGTTCTCACCTCCTACTTATTATGATAATGATGCAGGTGATTCAGATGAGGAGGATGAGGATGGAGGACAGGAGACCATGCTCGAGTTTGAGAGTGATACTCATAGCGGGCATGCTACGGATGCCATGGACACTGACACTCATGGAGCAGGACCGAGCAGGACTAGTAGGCAGGATGAGGAGATGGAGGATGACATACAGCCACCTCGACATTCTTATGCACATGCTCCAGGCCCTAGATGAGGACGCCGAGCTCCACGCCACTTCAGGGAGCTAGTCACTAGTTTCCAGAGCCTCAGCACCGACTACCGTACCCTCCGCACCGACTACGATACCCTGAACACCCAGTTCAGGAATTATAGGGAGGAGACGGACGCTAGGCATTCATCCTATGATGGCCAGATGAGAGACATGTACTACCACCAGTTCGGCCACTTCTACGATCCTAGCGCACCGATGTATCCCTATCCACCACCTCCACCGCCGACAGAGGATTGAGCTTCCACTTCTTTTACATTGTAAGTATTTTTCTCCTTTCTATGCTTGATTTTCACATTGGGGACAATGTGGATGTCAAGTATGGGGTGGGGGTACTTACAATACCTTATGTTTCACTTTAGCACTTTATGTACTTTCCACTACTCTTGACAAATCTGGCTTGTAATAACTCTTGCACTACTTACTTTCCATTATGACACTTGCATTTGCATGATCTTTTTCAAATCCTATGAATTTTCAAAAAATTTTTAGTGCTTCTTATATGGAAATGACCTCTATGATGAGAATTGTGTATATGGATAGGCAAAAAGATGCTTAGTTGTGTTGAGATTTTGATTATAGCATGAATGAATTTGCTTTTGTTACTTGAACACATGAATAAGTTATATGATTTAGTTGTTTTGATAAGAGAATGAAATAATAGTCGAAGCTATATTGCAAGTTCTTTTACATCATTTAAGGATGACTAAGGCAATTCACTTCTTTTCTTTTCTCATATCTTGATCATGCTAGCTCCTCAATGAAATATGTAACCCTCCTTTTACCATCCGGGAATTAGGATAGGTGATTGAAAAAGGCATGTTTGATGTGGGAGGGCCAAGAAAAATGTATTGAAAAAGTGCAAAATTTCATAAGTTTGGGGACGTTGAACATGAGGACGAGTAACTCGGCACCATTCACATAGCCGGGTGTTTGTGTCTTGCCAAAGTCCGATTGAACGACAAGTCCTAACGGGATATGGTATGTGCATCAAGGGTTTGCGGCATCTCGAAATTGAGAAACGCCGATCTCCTAGGCTTCGGTTTTTGTGCACCGCTGTCCATACTCTCAAAAAGCAAAGTATAATGAAAGCAAAGCTTTCTACATGCGAAGCATGTGCGGTGAAGAAAATTCTTGAAGGTGTTATGTGTTCCTCTTTCCCGGATTAGCACCAAAATTGCCAAAAAGAACTCCTTCCCTTAATACGCTTCTTGAACCTTTCCTTTGATTAGAAGACCTTGAGACTTTTATGTTTGTGTTTAAGACTTAATGGCTTAGATTTGTTTGACTTTGATTGCCTCTACACCTTTATCATGTTCTTTATTTATGCTTTCAAGGAAGAAAAGGGAATTTGTTCATCTTATAGTCATCATTGATACATTCTTTGCCCTTTTGTACCTTGAAATATCACTTTGAGGGTGATCCAATAAGAAGAAGCACTACCAAAAGAAAAGTTTTTGAGTTTCATACACACATAATCCATGATATCTTATATTCTAAATTTGAGTCTTGCTTAGGGACAAGCAAGAGACAAGTATGGGGTATTTTGATGACATGAATTATGTATCATTATATTCATGCATATTACAGGATATTATCTCTATTTACCTTGCATTTCGAGAGATTTTGTATGCCTTTTATGTTCTATTCAATTAATTGTCGGAAATAGAGGTCTACACGAGTTTTGGATGAATTGCAGGTAAATAGAGCGGAATTGGAAGCAAAAATAGGGCAAGAAGCATCTAAGGATGTTAAGGAAGCTAAAGGAGTCTTAAAAGGATCACAAAGAGCTAAGGAATTGCAAAGGAGAAGCATAGAAGACGAACCAAAGGAAGAGCACTTTCTGTTGATGAAAATCGTGCCAATATATATAAAAATCGGACGATTTTCATACCCTGAAATCGAACGGTTTTGCACCTAAATCGACTGGGTCGATTTTCTTCACGATTCGGCCAAATGGATAAACGACACAAAGCCCAATTATTTTGGGCTAGAGGAGAGTTTTGCCAAACGGCCCATCTGCAAGAAACTATAGAGGAGAACCCTAGGAACGAAAACAAGGAGGCCGCACTGGAGAATTTTTACACGTTTGGGAGAAATCGACGATTCTTGGAGAGAGATTGGAGAGCTTTTGCCGGAAAGTCATTCTTGATCTTTGATTGTGAGATTTCTTTATTGCATTACATTGTTTATGGTTTGTGAACACGAAATTGATTTGTTTGAGAGATACATTGAGCAGATTTGACAATCGTTTACAGATTTGGAAGTTATTGAATTTTTTCGTTCAAGATTCGGTTTCTTTACGATATCTTTTTCAATAATTAATTTGATTCGAATTTGAAAATGGTTGGCTAAATACCTTGTGATTCTGGGGAGAATAGTTGATGATTAAGGCTTAGATGATGATAGACTGAACTCATTCAAACATTAGGACCCTGAGAGTTTAGATTTTAGTTTTGCGACAAACAGGAAAATCGGACTGTTCTTGAGGAAAATCGGCCGATTTTCTTATGAACAGGGCGATTTATTCTTTTGACGAACTTTAATTGAATCAATCTTTAACCAAAACTAATCCTTGCCTAAATCCTAATCTTGATTAACCTTTTTACCCTCTAATTGAATGTATGAAGACACTTCAAACCTGATTCTACGTTTATTAGACTAAGATTTCAAGATTTGGATAATAAAGAGACTCAACATCCTTTATTAAGTTTTTAATTGTGCTTGCTTTTCTTTACTTTGGAGAGTCATATCCTGGAGTTTTAGATAGTTAGTTTGAACATAATTCTTGTCTTTAGATCTTTCTATATTGCAGCCTCAACAACCCTTATAGAGAGAACCTTTAGATTAGTCATATAGGTTTCGGAACTTCACCGTACGAACCCTACCTTTGAACAATTAATCTTGGCAATATAAACTCTGTCATATATCTATAGAAGTGTCTTGAATCGAAAGCCGAAATCGGATACTTGAATCCTTGGAATCATTTCACTCTTATTTGATCACAAAAGCTTTTTGCACTTTTTGCTAGATAATTGAAACCGGAATTATTCTCACCAAATCCCTGAGTTCGACTCTGGAATTCTTACCTTTCTACAGCTGATCCGTACACTGCGGGTTCGCTTTGCTTTTGAGTTCTAGATATAAATTTAAGACTTTGACGCACACCCTTTCGAGCGAACAGGAGGTAACTTCTCAATGGTTTCTATTTTCGCTCTATCAACCTCTATTCCCCTTTGTGATACTAGATGACCTAACACAATTCCTTCGGTTACCATGAAATGACACTTTTCCCAGTTTAAGACTAAGTTAGTGTCCTCACATCTCTTAAGAACTAGTGAAAGGTTATAGAGACAGTTATCAAAGGAAGAACCATATACCGAAAAGTCGTCCATGAAGACTTCCATGATATTCTCTACATATTCGGAGAAGATTGCCATCATACACCTTTGGAAGGTGGCTGGAGCGTTGCATAAGCCGAATGGCATTTTTCTGTAAGCGAACGTACCCCATGGGCACGTAAAAGTTGTCTTCTCTTGGTCGTCTGGATGAATTGGAATCTGAAAGAAACCGCTATATCCATCTAGATAACAGAAGTAAGAATGTTGGGATAACCTTTCCGACATTTGATCGATAAAAGGAAGGGGAAAGTGATCCTTCCTTGTGGCCACGTTCAGTTTGCGGTAGTCAATGCACATTCGCCATCCTGTAATTGTCCGCGTAGGGATGAGTTCGTTGTTCTTGTTGGCAACAACGGTAATGCCTCCCTTTTTGGGTACTACTTGTACTGGACTCACCCATTTGCTATCAGAAATAGGGAAGATGATACCTGCATCAAGTAGCTTAAGGATTTTTTTCTTCACGACCTCTTTCATTGCCGGGTTTAACCGTCTTTGAGGTTGGCGTGAAGGTTTGTAATCCTCTTCCATTAAAATTTTGTGCATACATAGAGAGGGCTTTATTCCTACTAAATCATCAATGGTGTAACCTAATGCTCTCCTATGTTGCTTCAAAACATGCATAAGTTTCTCTAATTCAGTTTCATTCAAATTTGCATTGACAATGACCAGGTATGTGGAATTAGTGCCAAGAAATGCATACCTTAAATGTGCGGGAAGTGGCTTCAATTCTAATGATGGAGGTACCTTGATTGATGATGAATCTTGGACTTCGATTGTTGTAGGAGAGGCCTCTAGAGGTGGGGGCATTTCATCATTAGATTCGGAAGCGGCTGCGGTGAAGTTTGGAGAATCCAGAGAATTACCCATTGAATTGACCTCCCCTGTAATAAATCGGTCGATCTGCTGTACGATTTTTCTTTCTGTCGGAAAAAATCGGGTTGCCTCTTCATAAATCGGACGATTTAATGTTGTCAGGTCGATTTTTGTTTCTGTCGAGAAAAATCGGATTGCATCTTCATAAATCGGACGATTTATTTCTGGCAGGTCGATTTTCTTCACAGTTTCCGGATTCAATTCTAATTCTTCAATCTTTACTCCTAGTTCTTCTTCCACATCATTTAATGCTCTCACATCCTCATTGCAATCGTACTCTACTCCTTCTTCCATGATGCTCATACTAGGAACCTTTTGGAGAGGGTCTTTCATCAAGATTGAACTTACTACCTCTCTAGACTCTTCTTCATCCAAAATATAAAAAACATCGTCTCTCAAGGCTGGCTCCTTGATTAAGGAAGAGAGAATGAATTCTACCTTTTCTTCACCTATATGGAAAGACATCTGGCCATTCTTGCAATCGACCATGCATCCGGATGTAGCAAGGAATGGTCTCCCAAGAATGATGGGAACCGGATAGTCTGCAGGGATGTCAAGAACGACAAAGTCTATAGGAATGTAAAACTTACCGAGCTTTACTGGAATGTCTTCTAGTATCCCCACCGGTTTGGTGGTGGAACGATCAGCCATGTAGAGTGTGATCTTCACCGGTCTAGGCTCTCCTAGACCAACTGCCTTGCATAGAGCGAGAGGTATGATACTCACACTTGCTCCAAGGTCACAAAGAGCATCATAGGTAGCTTCTCCCAAAGTGATGGGTATGCAAAAGGATCCTGGATCACGGAGCTTGGGTGGCATATTCTCCGTCATAGTCTTGATGAGTTCGGATGACTCCATACTCATCTTGACTTCTCCTATGTCTTCCAATTTCCTCTTATTAGAGAGGATCTCCTTGAGGAATTTCCCGTAAGCTAGCATACCTAAAATTGCATCCATAAAAGGTATGTTAATATGTAGCTTACTCATAAGCTCAACAAACTTACCAAAATGTTTATCTAGGCGTGCACGCGCTCTAGATTGAGGAAAAGGTAGAGGTGGTTTGTAAGCGGGAGGAGGAACATAGACTTCTTCCTTCTCTTTTGCCTCTCCTTCTTTTGTGGAGGTATCAACTACTTTAGGTTGAGGATCGGTGGTCGTTTTGCCGCTCCTAGTGGTTATTGCCATAACCCTTCCCTTTGGGTTATCTTTTGTCTTTCCGGGAAGCTTCCCTTGATCTCTTGGAACTTCTCCGGCTTTGTTGAATACTTGGTTTTCTAAAGCTTTGTGAGCTTTGTCAACCGAAGTTATGTAACTCTCCATTCCTTGTAGCTTGCCTAGGATCGTTTCTAGCATGGGATCCGGTTTGCTTGATCCGCTTGATTGTCCCTGGCTTGTTGAAGGAGTAGAAGAAGATGGAGGTGTTAGAGCCTTTTCAGCATAAGAGTAAGGATTACCTGGACTTTGCTGATTTGACCTCCAATTGTTGTTATTTGAGTTCCTATTGTTGTTGTTATTCCAATTGGAGTTTCGGTTGTTATTGTTGTTGTTGCTCCAATTAGAATTCTGGTTATCATTCCTTTGATTGTTGTCCCGCCCCATGTAGTTGGCTTCTTGCTCCTTAGTCTTTTGAAGACTCGTTTTGAGCACTTCCCTCAATTCTTTGATGTCATCTTTGAGGGAGAATATTTGTGTTTGAGCCGCTTGATTCAACTTGTCTCCCGGATCGCCTTGATTCCGGCTATTTGATTCCACCTTCCGGTGGGAATACTTCTCAATCACTTGGGCTTGCTTCTCAATGAAGTCCCAAGCATCATCCTCTCTCATATGCATGAATGTGCCACAAGAGAGAGATTGGAGGTTGAATTGTGTCTCCACATCCAACCCTTTGTAGTAGATCTCCAATAATTCCAGCTTGGAAATGCCATGGTGCGGGCAATCCAACAATAGATCTTGAAACCTTTCCCAAGATTGAAACAAACTTTCATTAGGTTTCATAGAAAAAGCATTTATTTTACCTCTCAATTCCGCTGTTTTGGATGGCGGAAAGAACTTGGTGAGGAATTCCGAAGACAATTCCTCCCATGTAGCTAGCTTTGCAGCTGGAAGTGTTTGGTACCAAGCTAGAGCCTTGTCCTTCAAAGAAAAGAAGAACGGTTTGATCTTGTAGTTGCTTGTAGTAGCCTTCTTCGGCTTCATAGTCTCCATGAGAATCTCAAAATTCTGCAAGTGTTGATGTGGAGATTCAGTACTTGCTCCGCCATATTGACTTTGGCGAACCATGGTGATGACTTTTGGTGAGAAGCTAAATTCTTGGATGTCTTCAGCTCCGAAATCCACACCTAGACGGCGTGGTTGGTGAATTGGATCCATCCGTTGCCCCAAAGTTCGGGGTCTATCTTCGTTATTAACAGCTCTAACGTTCCTAGTTGGGATGCGAGGAACAACCCTTGGTGTTGGGGTGTTTCGAATAGGATGAAGTGATGGATCAATCTCTTCAAGTTCCGGCATGTCCGGATCAATCTCTTCATCATCGGATGAGTCATTTCGAATGGATTTAGTTGGTGTCTTGACTTTCTTCTTCTTCTTGGATTCGTTCAACTCCAACTTCATGTCCAACATCATAGCTCTTAGTTCATCAATCTGAAATTGATGACTTATTTCAGCTTCTTTTCGTGCTTTCTCACTCAACTGGAGTTGGCGTTGAGCTTCGTTCAGTTCAGCCTTGTAGTTTCTCTCATCGTTTTCAGCCATTTTCTTCTCCTTCAACTTTCTCCTCAAAGTTCTTTCTAATTCGGGATCGAAAGGAATTAGATCTTTAGTGGATCTAGTCTTTCGCATATACCTAAAGAACCTGCAAAGATCACTCAAGTAGATAAATCAAATCACAAGAGCAAGAGCTCTCAAGCTAGACAACCGAAAACCGGATTTGATCTAGACCAAATCCCCGGCAACGGCGCCAAAAACTTGTTCGCTCAAAAAGTGTGTGCGTCAAAGTCTTAAATTTATATCTAGAACTCAAAGCAAAGCGAACCCGCAGTGTACGGATCAGCTGTAGTAAGGTAAGAATTCCAGAGTCGAACTCAGGGATTTGGTGAGAATAATTCCGATTTCAATTATCTAGCAAAAAGTGTGAAAAGATTTTGTGATCAAATAAGAGGGAAATGATTCCAAGGATTCAAGTATCCGATTTCGGCTTTCGATTCAAGACACTTCTATAGATATAGGACAGAGTTTATATTGCCAAGATTAACCGTTCAAAGGTAGGATTCGTACGGTGAAGTTCCGAAACCTATATGACTAATCTAAAGGTTCTCTCTATAAGGGTTGTTGAGGCTGCAATATAGAAAGATCTAAAGACAAGAGTTATGTTCAAACTAACTATCTAAAACTCCAGGATATGACTCTCCAAAGTAAAGAATAGCAAGCACAATTAAAAACTTAATAAAGGATGTTGAGTCTCTTTATTACCTAAATCTTGAAGTCTTAATCTATTAAATGTAGAATCAGGTTTGAAGTGTCTTCATACATTCAATTAGAGGGTAGAAAGATTAATCAAGGTTGGGATTTAGGCAAAGATTAGTTTTGGTTAAGGATTGAATCAATTAAAGTTCGTCAGAGGAATAAATCGGGCTGTTCATAAGAAAATCGGCCGATTTACTCAAGAACAGTCCGATTTTCCTGTTTGTCGCAAAACTAAAATCTAAACTCTCAGGGTCCTAATGTTTGAATGAGTTCAGTCTATCATCATCCAAGCCTTAATCATCAACTATCCTCCCCAGAATCACAAGGTTTTTAGCCAACCATTTTCAAAATCGAATCAAATTAATTATTGAGAAAGATATCGCAAAGAAACCAAATCTTGAATGAAAAAATCAATAACTTTCAAATCTGTAAACAATTGTCAAATCTGCTCAATGTATCCCTCAAACAACTCAATTTCGTGTTCACAAACCACAAACAATGCAATGGATAAAGAAATCTCACAATCAAAGATCAAGAATAACTTTCCGGCAAAAGCTCTTCAATCTCTCTCCAAGAATCGTCGATTTCTCCAAAACGTGTAAAGATTTCCCGCTGCCCCCTCGTCTTCGTTCCTAGGGTTCTCCTCTATACTTTCTTGCAGATGGGCCGTTTGGCAAAACTCTCCTCTAGCCCAAAATAATTGGGCTTTGTGTCGTCTTTCCATTTGGCCGAATCGTGAAGAAAATCGACCCAGTCGATTTAGGTGCAAAACCGTTCGATTTCAAGGTAAGTAAATCGTCCGATTTATATATATATTGGCACGATTTTCTTCAACAGAAAGTGCTCTTCCTTTGGTTCGTCTTCTATGCTTCTCCTTTGCAATTCCTTAGCTCTTTGTGATCCTTCTAAGACTCCTTTAGCTTCCTTAACATCCTTAGATGCTTCTTGCTCTATTTTTGCTTCCAATTCCGCTCCATTTACCTACAATTCATCAAAATCTCGTGTAGACCTCTATTTTCGACAATTGATTGAATAGAACATCAAAAGCATACAAAATCTCTCTAAATGCAAGGTAAACTGAGACAATCTTCTACAATATGCATGAATATAATGGTACATAATTCATGTCATCAGCAACCTCTTGAACATTCGCTTGAATCAAAATTGGAGAAGATGATGAAGAAGTTGGAGGAGCTCAAGGAAAGCACCTTATCCTATGCTAAGCCGAAAGAGGAGCATAAGGAAGTACTGCAGGTTTCAAGCATTCCTCCAATCGAACCGGAAGTTTCTCCTGAAGCTTTTGAGGAAGAGGAAGATGTGGAAGATCTTGATCCAACTGTTGAGACTTCGGCCGAGGTGGAATAGAGATCGGCCGAGATGGAAGAAGATTCTGTAGAACTGGAAGTGGAAGATGCAAAGAACTTTGGCCAAATTACTGAGACTGTGGCCAAGGTGGAAGAAAGATCAGCTGAGTTGGGAGAGATTTCATGTGTGGATTATCAACCTAACATGAAACTTGTCCCAAGCTTTGGAGAACTTTATAAGGTGCCTTCTCTTACTCCCTTTGAAATTCCTACTAAAGTTCTAGATTTTTTCAGGGATGCACCGAAGAGTTGGAGGTCTCTTCCGAAAGAACTTCTTAAGATCAAGATGAAACCTTCCTTGAAATTGTTGGAAGAAGATGCTCCTTGGATTATAAGGAGTGAAGTTAACAAGCGCTGCACCGCTTAGGCAACAAAGTGTTATTTGTTCAAATATGGGGTCCCTCGCATGCTAAGGACCTTGTACAATCCCCAAGCTAAAGATGGGGAAGTTACTAGAATCCTCGAGAAGCTGTTTTCTCGATCTAGGAAAGGATGGGACGAAGGACTGAGTTATGTCCCATGGAAGCATAGGAAGACCGGTAGGATTCCGGTAAGAACCAAACCGTACAAGCTTGTACGTAGGAGATCCTACCATTTGTCGGTGAAATTAGGAACTCGAACCTTCTTGGAAGATTTTTATGATGGATGTGATGAGCACTCTAAGATATTTGAGGTGCATTGAGTAAATCCATGAGGAAAGGTCCAGCTAGCGACCTTAAACCAAGCGCTTCTTGGGAGGCAACCCAAGGTATTGCTTTCTTTTCCCTTTTCTAGCTTAGTTTAGATAGTTTGCTTTTGCTTTGCTTTGTTTTTGCATCCTCCTAGACAGACACCAGGTACTCTCTAAGAAGGAATTACAACTCAGGAGCTACATGGAACGACTGATGTTCGAAAAGTTGAGAAAACGGAGCTTGACTGAGACACATCTCAGGTGCAGTCACTGGACCTCGACCGAGATGTTCTTCGCCAACCGAGATGGTCTTATCTGGGAGATGTTTCTTAATATAATATGCAGTTCAGCTAGGTCCGGTGAGTATTCTGATTTCCTTAGACTTATATTTGACCTATTGGGACATTGTGTCCCAAGTATGGGGTATTTGGATGTATTTATGTGACCTTATGTGTATTCTTGGATGTGTCCCAAGTATGGGCCGCCCATGCAGTAGTGGGCCGCCCCTGCTATTCTGATTTCCTTAGACTTATAAATTTAAAGCTTGCACACACCATTTGGAGCGAACAGTAGGGGCGGCTGTTAGCATGAAATATTGTGATATTATAGGCACGTTTTCTAAGTGTATTTCATCCATAATGGTAGTCATTGATAAAGCATTGAAGTATTTGTGAGTTAGTTTATCTATTTTGTCGATATAGAGGTCTACATAAGCTTTGTGTTGATTGTAGGCAATTAAGAGCTAAAACCGAACGGATTGAGAGAGAATGGAGATAGATTGAGCATGTCCAAGGATTGAGGACATCACTAGGAGCTAAGGATGATGCAAGGATGAAGAATGACACAAAAACAAAGGAAATTACGAGCTATGTACATTCCACGCTCTAAAGTACGACCGTATTAGAGTCCACGCTCAAAGTTCCACGGCCGTGGAACTTTGGCAACACAAGTGTGGAGCATTCCAGCAACTTACACGGCCGTGGAGAGTTGTGACAAACCGTGATCCAACTCCACGCTCTAAATTACGGGCGTGGAACCCTTCCACGACCGTGATCGTGACGATCTTTTACGCAATATTTTAAGCCACAATCTTCTACGCACATGGGCCGAAGACGCATTTTACTCGGGCCTATATAAGGACGGAAGGAAGGAGATTCCGTCACCTCTGCTTACCCTAGTTTACGCCTTCGCTTAGATCGCCGTTGGGAGATTACGCTTTGCCCTATTGAGATTTCCGGATTGACGGAAAGTTGGAGAAGGAGTGAAGATTTGGAAGATTGTTCGTAAGGAGATTTCATACTTTGTTCCTAGGTTTGATTAGAAGACGGATTGACCTCCCGTTCTTTGTTCTTATCTAGAATAGTTACTTGTTTGTGTTCATTCCAAATCTGAGTTGCATTATCATTGATATTTGTAGATTTGAGATTGGTTTGAAGGTTATTGAAGGTTTTTGGAAGTTTTCATCTTTCATTCTTTTAAATCTTGAATTTGATATCAATATGATTGTTGTTGGCTAAAACCCTTTAGCAATTCTAAGGTGAAGGGTTGATAGTTGTGGCTTAGATGATGATAGATCGATCGTAAATAGATTGGATCTTGAGAGTTAGAGAGAATTGCCGAAGAACCTAATCCACGGTCTGTTCTTGAGCTTCCACGGCCGTGGAACTCAAGAACTACCCGTAATTTTGTGTTAGTTACGAACCTTGCTTTTACTTTAATCCAAAGTTAAAGATTTGCTTTAACTTAGTCTTGGCTTGCCTTTTCTAGGTGGTAGTGAAGCCTCAACAACCTCTACCCCGATTTCGAGTGTCACAACCTTAATCGGTTTAGTTAGTCTTGATCATTGGGTTACAAGTTTGGGTATTTGACGTTAATATTTACCTTTAGAATCTTTCTATACTGAAGCCTCAACAACCTTTATAGAGAGTGACTTTGAGTGAATCATATAAGGTCTTGGAACTTCACCGTACATTGCCTTACATTCGTATACCTTTGCATACCTCAACTCTGTCCTTATATCTTTAGTATATCTTGAATCGATTGTCACAGCTGGATTCCTGGATCTTTAGGATTGTTGTTTTCCCAATAATTTACAAAGCTCATACATTTACTTGCTTGATAACTCTTAACTGGATTTAACCCCTCAAATCCCTGTGTTCGATACTCTGGAATTCTTGCTTAACTATAGATCCGTACACTGCGGGTTCCCTTGCTTGATTTCTAGTTTTATAATTAAATCTTATTTGCACGCAGGCTAAGTGGCGAACAAGTTTTTGGCGCCGTTGCCGGGGATTTGGTCTATGCCGAATTGGGTTATCGGTTGTCAAGCTTGGGAGCTTCTCCCTTATTATTTGATATCTTTTCGAGTGTATGCGCAGGTCTAGGAATAACGAAGATCTCCTACCTCTTGATCAAGAGCTTGAGAGGACTTTGAGGAGAAAGCTTAAGGAAAGAAAAATGGCTGAAGAAAGAGAACGTGATCTCCAATCGGAGTTAGCGGAAAAGGAAGCTCAACTCCAATGGAGTGAGAAGACTCGTAGGGAAGAAACGGATCGTCATCAAATGAAGGTTGATGATCTAACGGACATGATGTTCCAAATGAGGCTGGAAATAAACAACCTCAAGGAGAAAAAGAAAAGGAGGAGACCGGGAAGATCGGTTAGAGCCAACTCATCCAATGAGGATAGCGACTCCTCCATGCCACCACTAGAGGAAATTGATCCAACGATCAATGTGAATCCATTCTGTCCACGGCCAGCTGCAAATCGCCGTGTTCCACCTAGGAATGCGAGGGTCGAACGTGTAGAAGAGGAGCTAAGAACTCTTGACCAAAGAATGGATCCAACGCAGCAACCACGCCGTTTAGGTGTGAACTTTGATGTTGATGATGTACAAGGGTTTGGCTTCAACCCTCAATTTGGTGGAACAAGTGCTGAATCTCCACACCAACATCTACAAAACTTTGAGATTATGATGGAGACAATGAAGCCGAAGAACGCAACTACCAGCAGCTACAAACTCAAACCTTTCTTCTTCTCCTTGAAGGGGAAAGCATTGTCTTGGTATCAAGCTCTTCCAAGTGGAAAGCTTGAAACATGGGAGGATCTTTCTTCGGAATTCCTCACTAAGTTCTTTCCACCATCCAAAACGGCGGAGCTAAGAGGTAAGATTAATGCATTTTCTATGAGATCTAACGAAAGTTTGTTTCAATCTTGGGAAAGATTTCAGGATTTGCTATTGGATTGCCCTCATCATGGCATATCCAAGCTTGCACTATTGGAGATATATTATAAGGGGCTGGATGTGGAGACACAATTCAAGCTCCAATCCCTTTCATGTGGTACATTCATGGACATGAGGGAAGATGACGCTTGGGACTTCATTGAGAAGCAAGCGCGAGTGATAGAGAAGTATTCCCATCGGAAAGTGGAGGCGAATCATGTGGATCAAGGAGCAAAGCTATCACAAGCAGCTCAAACTCAAATCTTTTCTCTCAATACGGAGATTAAAGAGTTGAAGGAAGCCATCAAGACCAACTTTCCGAAGCACAAGGAGCAAGATGTGGGTTATTTAGGCAACAACAATAACCACAACGGTAATGAGAATACCAACCGCAAAAACCGGAACAACAACCGGAATAATTGGAACAACAATAACAACCGGAACAACAATTGGAACAACAATAGGGGTTCAACAACAACAATTGGCGCTCCAATTAACAAAATTCCGGTAATTCTTATCCTTCCAATTCAGGAAATTCACTAACTCCACCTTCCTCTTCTTCCACTCCATTGAAAAGCCAGGGGCAAACATCTAATGATGGAAGCACTTCGGGGAAAGAGAAGCCCGATCCCATGTTGGAAACGATTTTGGGGAAGCTTCAAGGGTTGGAGCCTCGCATCATCAAGGTTGATGATCACATTACTAAGGTTGATAAAGCCCAAAAGGTTTTAGAAAACCAAATGTTCAGCCATGCGGAGGAAGTTCCTAGGAATCAAGGGAAACTTCCAGGAAAAACGGAGGACAACCCAAAAGGAAGGGTGATGGCAATCACAACTAGGAGCTGGGTAACAACTACCGACCCGCAGCCTAAGTTTGTAGAAGTCCCCGTTGAGAAAGAGAAAGAAAAGGGGAAGGAGAAGGGAGATGTCTACGTTCCTCCTCCAGCTTACAAACCTCCCCTACCGTTCCCGCAATCTAGAGCAAGAGCGCATCTAGACAAACAATTCGGTAAGTTTATTGAACTCATGAACAAACTGCATATTAATATACCTTTTATTGATGCTATTGTAGGTATGCCGGCTTATGGTAAGTTCTTAAAGGAAATCCTCTCTAACAAGAGAAAGCTAGAGGATTTTGGAGAGGTTAAGATGAGTTTGGATTCTTCGGACCTCATCAATACCATGAAAGAGAAGATGCCCCCAAAGCTAAAGGATCCGGGGTCATTTTGTATTCCCATCGGAGTGGGAGATGTCACATATGATGCATTATGTGACTTGGGAGCAAGTGTGAGCATCATCCCACTTGCATTATGTAGGAAGATCGGTTTAGGCGACCCTAAACCGGTGAAGATGACGTTGTACATGGCGGACCGTTCCATAACTCGTCCCGTCGGTATTGTTGAAGACGTCCCAGTCAAGCTAGGTAAATTCTATGTTCCTATAGATTTTGTTGTGCTTGACATTCCTGTAGATAGTCCGGTCCCGATCATTCTCGGAAGACCGTTTCTTGCCACATACGGCTGCATAGTCGATTGCAAGAATGCTAGACTCGCCTTTGACATAGGAGAAGAGAAGGTAGAGTTCGCTCTTTCCACCTTAGTGAAGGAACCAATCTTTAATGAGGATATATTCAATATCCAAGATGAAGAAGGGTTGTCTAGAGAAGAGGTAAGTGTTATTCTCTTCAAAGATCCTTTGCAAAAGGTTATTACTATGAGTCTAATGGATATAGGGGAAGAAGAGGAGTGCAATGAGACAATTGAAGCCTTAGAAGCACAAGAAGAAGTGTGTGAAGAGGAGTTTGAGAAACTCCACGACGAGGCAGAGAACGTACGGATCCACGGTCATACACTATATTCCACGGCCGTGGATTTCACCAACAAAAGCGTGGAGCACTCCAGAGGGTTACACGGTCGTGGAGAGAACAGAGCAACCGTATTTACTTTCCACGCCCAAAATCACGGCCATGGAGGATGCAGAGAGGCCGTAATTTTGGGTGATTCCGAAGGTAATTGTGTCTCTTCCTCAACTTCTCTTGGTTCTTCTCCAACACCTTCTACATCCTTAGACACTTCTAAGGAACCATCGGATACTCCTCAAGAACCATCGGAGACTCCTAAAGCTATGGAATTGAAACAACTTCCTACACATCTAAGGTACGCATTTCTTGGACCTAATTCTACCTTTCCGGTTATTGTTAGCTCCGATTTAAGCATAGATGAACATAGCAAGCTCATGGTTGTCCTTAAGAAACATAGGAAAGCTTTAGGATATACTATAGAAGACTTAGTAGGAATCAAACCTTCCCTATGCATGCATAAGATATTAATGGAAGAGGACTTTAGGACTTCGCGACAACCTCAAAGGCGGTTAAATCCGACCATGAAGGAGGTTGTCAAGAAGGAAATTCTTAAACTTATTGATGCAGGTATCATCTACCCTATCTCCGATAGCAAGTGGGTGAGTCCAGTACAAGTGGTTCCGAAGAAGGGAGGAATGACGGTCATCACCAACAAGAATAACGAACTCATTCCTACCCGAACCATAACAGGATGGCGGATGTGCATAGACTACCGCAAGCTAAACAACGCGACGAGGAAGGATCACTTCCCACTACCCTTCATCGATCAAATGCTTGAAAGGTTAGCACAACATTCGCACTTTTGCTATCTTGACGGTTATAGTGGTTTCTTTCAGATTCCGATACACCCAGATGATCAAAAGAAGACCACATTCATGTGCCCATGGGGTACGTTCGCCTATAGGAGGATGCCGTTCGGGCTTTGCAACGCCCCAGCCACCTTTCAAAGGTGCATGATGGCCATCTTCTCCGAATACATAGAGGAAATTAATCATGGAGGTTTTTATGGATGACTTCTCCGTTTACGGTTCCTCTTTTGATAATTTTCTTTCTAACCTAGCTCTTGTGTTACAAAGGTGTGAAGACACTAACCTAGTTCTTAATTGGGAGAAGTGTCAATTCATGGTGAAGGAAGACATTGTATTAGGACACTTGATCTCTAGTAGAGGGATTGAGGTGGATAAAGCTAAAATAGAGACAATAGAAAAGCTTCCTCCCCCAACTTCGGTGAAAGGGATAAGAAGTTTTCTAGGACATGCTAGATTTTATAGGCGCTTCATAAAAGACTTCTCTAAAATATCAAAACCGCTTACTAATCTATTGATGAAGGATGCAGTTTTTGAGTTTTCGCAGGAATGTTTAGATGCGTTCAATATGATTCGGGAAGCTCTAATTTCAGCTCCGATTATCCAACCTCCAGATTGGAATCTTCCCTTTGAGGTTATGTGTGACACAAGTGACGTAGCTATAGGAGCTGTTCTTGGACAAAGAAAGGAAGGGCGAACCCACGCTATCTACTACGCTAGCAAGACGCTAGATGAAGCGCAGCTCAACTACGCCACTACGGAAAAGGAATTTTTAGCCATTGTTTATGCAATTGACAAATTTCGCTCTTATCTTGTGGGTGCAAAGGTGATTGTATACACGGATCATGCTGCGATCCGGTACCTCCTTGCAAAGAAAGATGCGAAGCCAAGGCTAATTAGATGGATTCTTCTCCTACAAGATTTCGATCTAGAGATCCGCGACAAGAAGGGCTCGGAAAATTCTGTTGCGGATCATTTGAGTCGCCTAACACATCTAGAGGACGACTACCTACCTATAGATGACTCCTTTCCGGACGAACATTTACACATTATAGAGGAGTGCATCGATATGATCGCCAAAGGTAACGAACCATGGTTTGCTGATTTTGTTAACTATTTGGTTTATCAGGAATTACCGCCCGGATTATCCTACGCACAAAGAAAGAAGTTCTTTAAGGATGTTCGGGAATACTTTTGGAATGAACCTCTCGTCTTTAAGAGAGGTCCGGATGGCATTATTCGGCGATGTGTGCCGGAAGATGAGATGCAAAGTGTCATCCGTCATTGTCATTCACTACCTTGTGGAGGACACGCTAGTTCGAACAAGACTAGCGCTAAGGTATTGCAATCTGGATTCTTTTGGCCTACACTATTTAAAGATGTGCAAACCTTTGTTTCCTGCTGCGATGCTTGTCAAAGAACAGGAAATATCTCTAGGAGGAATGAGATGCCTCTCAACAACATCCAAGAGGTGGAGATCTTTGACGTTTGGGGAGTAGACTTCATGGGACCATTCCTATCATCTTGTGGTAACCAATATATACTTTTAGCGGTTGATTATGTTTCAAGATGGGTTGAAGCGATTGCCTCTCCCACCAATGATGCCATGGTAGTGGTTAAGTTCTTTAACAAGACCATCTTCCCACGATTTGGGACACCACGGACCATCATTAGTGATGGAGGCTCTCACTTCATTGCCCGGCGCTTTGAAGCTCTTCTAGCTAAGTATGGGGTGACTCACAAGATCGTCAACCCTTATCATCCACAAACTAGTGGACAAGTGGAGATCTCAAACCGGGAGATCAAAGGAATCCTAGAGAAGACGGTTTCAAGGACTAGGAAGGATTGGTCTTTGAAGCAAGATAATGCATTGTGGGCGTACCGGACTGCGTATAAGACTCCCATCGGAACCACACCATACAACCTTGTGTATGGGAAGTCTTGTCACTTACCGGTAGAGTTGGAGCACAAGGCGTTTTGGGCAATCAAGTGGCTAAATTTCAGCATGAAGGAAGCTGGAGAGAAGCGTCTCTTGGACCTAAATGAGCTTGAAGAACTCCGCTTGAACGCTTACGAAAACGCCAAGATCTACAAAGAAAGAGCAAAGCGTTGGCATGATAAGCATATCATTCCAAGGGACTTCAAAGAGGGAGATCAAATTCTCCTCTTCAATTCAAGGCTTTGTCTCTTTCCAGGTAAGCTTAAATCTCGTTGGACCGGACCTTTTCTAATCAAACTATTTTCCCTCATGGTCCAGTTGAAGTATGGGGTGAAACGGGCGGAAGCTTTAAGGTGAACGGTCAATGACTCAAGAAGTATACACCGGAACTCCAAGCTGAAGAGTTCGCACCCACCGCACTCGAATAAGTGCGAATTTGGTCTAGCGACGGACCTTAAACAAAGCGCTTCTTGGGAGGCAACCCAAGGTATTGCATTTACGTTTTTGTCTTTGATTCATAGATTAGTTTAGTTTAGACGTTTTGCTTTGTTTTGCCTTTGATACCTTCCGGTATGTTCGTGTTTTTGGATGTAGGAACAATGGAAAAGGAAAGGGGAAGAGAAAGTTTGAAGAAAAGTGACAAAACTTGAACTTTGGAGCATTACAGAGAGTTCCACGGCCTAAACCACGGCCGTGACAGCTACAGTGACCGTAATTTCCAAAAACCTGAGAAAAATCACCAAAAACCACGGTTCCGTACATTTCTACGGCCGTGGAACCCCCCGACAGACCGTGATTTTCAAAAATTTTTACGGCCACTATATAAACCACATTCTTCACAAAACACAAACCAAAAACCCAAACCACGCCCAAAAACGACGAATCCACGCCCCTTCTCTAAATTCCTCATTCGTTAATCGTTTTTAACGATTCTTTGGCCTAAACTGAAGCAAATCCGATCACCAACAAGATCCAAGCAACGATTCGAGCGGCAATTCACCGGAAAAGCCACAATTCGGATTCCAAAATCCAAAAATCTAGGTTTTTGGTTCTTTCTCTATCTTTGTCGATTCGGCTTCGTTTTTGCTAGTATTTTTAGGAGAACTGATTGAAATTGGAAGGAAATTAGTCTAGGACTAATTGCTGCTGAGTTTGGTGAATTGTTGCTGAGTTTTGAGAATTTTCGAGACAAACCACGGTCACTGTACGTTCCACGGCCGTGGAAATCCAAGAACAGACCGTGGTTTTTGACAGATTATGGATTTTGTGAGGAGAGTGTCCGGTAGGAACAAGGATAAGAACAAGGACAATGATAAGAACAAAAAAAGGAAGGGCAACCCCTCCTCCTCTTCTAGAGCACCACCCCCTTCATCCCCTTCACCTCCATCATCACCATCACCACCTCACCCTAGGATCCCTACCATCCATGAGGATCATCTCGATGCTTTAGAGAGGATCCATAAGAGAGCGGTCATAGGACCTAGGTACCTATTGCTTGAGGAGTTAGAGCCTCTACATGTGATAGGAGATATTACTTGGCTTTTAAATAGAGCCGGTCTAGTCATCTTCTCCGCTATTCGGGAAGATGCTTATGAGGAGATTACGAGGGAGTTTGCAGTTTCCTTTGAGCACAGCCATGTGGATAGGACTGTCTCTTTCCGGCTGATGGAAAGAGATTATGAGTTCTCCATCAGGGAGTTTGGAGCCTTCTTCGGGTTCCATGAGACCTTCAATGGTCGTTTCCCCAGTGGCGTGTACGCCAAGGATTTCTGGGAAGAGATCGCTATGATCTATGCCAACGAGGACCGCTGGCAGCCAACTGATGCCAAGGCTAAGTTGATGTATCACTTAGCCTTGAAGATTGCTCACAGGGTACTTTCTGAGTGTCTCTTCCCTAGGATGGAGACACCTCAGAAAATCAAGACAAATGAGCTCTTCCTTCTCTATTGTATGCAATAAGGTAGACCTGTAGATTGTGCCACCCTCTTAGTTGCTACTATGAGCAAGCTAAAGAATAAGAGGGAAGGTAACATTGAATACGGTGGGATGGTCACCCACCTTGCTCGACAGTTAGGGGTAGATTTCTCTGCTTGCACACGTATTGCTGCTACACCCCTAGGACTACATAGCCTCATGACTAGAGGCATCATCTTCCCCACCCACAGAGGTCCACCATACGCTGCTATGCCATGGGAGAGTAGGACCGGGAGAGGTATAGAGTGGCTCCCCGAGTATTCCATTATGGCTGGACGCCATAACTGGAAGGCGACGTTCGCTGCCATGCATGCGAACAGATTGGTAGCCCCTTCTTACGTTCCACCACCACCAGTTGTAGAGGAGGAGGAGATGAGAGGAGGAGATGATTATGAGGGAGGAGGAGGAGCTGATCAGGACTTTGGTACATTCCCGGATCAGCCAGATGCAATTCCCGACATGCCTAGACGTTCTCCCCGCCCTGCTAGAGCATCTGGCTCTTCCTCTCGCCGTGCTAGTGTGAGCGAGAGGCCGACTTGGATGACAAATCCTCCTGCTTGGTATAACACTCAGCCGGATTGGATGGGAGCTCCACCGCCTTGGCATGCACAGCCGCCACCTGCACCAGCACCTTCAGATGCACCGGCGTGGTACAGCCAGCCGCCTGGTTGGTACGAGCAGCTGCCACTATGGGCTACCAACCTTTCCGACAGGGTTGGAGCTTTGGAGATTCGTGCTGACGCTAGGGATGCACGAGCTGATGATCTGGACCACATGATGAGTGACGTTTACCGCCAGCAGTTCGGGCGGTACTATGAACCCAGCTTCTCTCCGTTTCCACCACCGCCTCCACCGCCGTGATGACTTTGATGATCGACGTTTTAGCCGCTCCACCACTATTTTGTGAGTTCTTTTTCTTTCTTTCTTTCTTTTCTTCTTTTTCTTTTTGAACATTAGGGACAATGTTTGTTCCAAGTATGGGGTGGGGTGTGACTAATAGTTGTAATAACTCTTACTCACTTTTGTATGCTTATATCGAGACTACCTTGCATGTTTCATTCTATTGTTACACGTTTCATCATTGCATTGCATGAAAAAGCTTTTGAAAAACCCATAAAAATTGAAAAATTTTGAAAATTTTGTGCTTCTAAGGATAGAGATGATTTCTATGATAATCACCACTTGTGAATTGAGTTTTGATGACAATCGCATGCCTAAACAAATAGTGAATTGAAAAGAAATTGATTGAGTTGATTATTCCTCTTTTGCAAATTTCATAATGTGATGAATGTTACTTAAATCATGTTGAGAAATCAAGGTTGAAATCACATGAAAAGTTCTTATGCTTCTTTTGAGATGATTAAGGCAATTCGATTTTCTTTCTTCTTTCTTTGATCATCTAGTCCCTCATTGAAATAATGACCTCCTTTACCTATCCGGGAATTTGGAGGAGTTGAATGAAAAAGGCATGTTTGATGTGGGAGGGCCATGAAAACAATATTTTGCATTCAAAAGAATAGAAAGAAATTATAGGTTTGGGGAAGTCAATCATGATGATGAGTAACTCGGCACCATTCACATAGCCGGGTGTTTGTGTCTTGCCAAAGTCCGATTGAGCGATATTCCTAGCGGATTATGGTATGTGCGCTAAGGGTTTGAGGCATCTCGTAAAAATGAGAAACGCCAATCTCCTAGGCTTCGGTTTTTGTGCACCTCTATCCATAACTCCAAAAGTAAAGTCGAAAAATGAAAAGAAGAGAGCGAAGCTCTAAGTTGAAAGTGCTGCGGAAACCGCAAGAGAAAAAGAAAAGAGTAGTTATCCACTTTCCCGGATTCATGCACCACATTCCTTAATGTTTTCCTTCCCTTTCCACATTCTAGACCTTGTTTGAAAGTCCTTAAGATCAAGAGAATGATATATGACTTGGTGATCTAAATTGAAGTTTCTTATGATTGATTTTGATAATGTTTGAAGGTTATGATGTTTACATGGAAGTTTGATCAATTCACGAGCTTTCTTTACTCTTTACTCTTTGATTATGTATATGAAAGTCTTATAAACGAATGAAGCAAGGTTTGAGAATGATCTATTGATTAGAAGGCACATTCATCTAAAAGAAGTTTTGCTTTGAGAAGGTACACATATTTCATCCTAACTTGAGTTTTGAAGCTTTTGAAATACCTTGCTTAGGGACAAGCAAGTGGCAAGTATGGGGATATTTGTTAGCATGAAATATTGTGATATTTTAGACACGTTTTCTAAGTGTATTTCATCCATAATGGTAGTCATTGATAAAGCATTGAAGTATTTGTGAGTTAGTTTATCTATTTTGTCGATATAGAGGTCTACATAAGCTTTGTGTTGATTGTAGGCAATTAAGAGCTAAAACCGAACGGATTGAGAGAGAATGGAGATAGATTGAGCATGTCCAAGGATTGAGGACATCACTAGGAGCTAAGGATGATGCTAGGATGAAGAATGACACAAAAACAAAGGAAATTACGAGCTATGTACATTCCACGCTCTAAAGTACGACCGTATTAGAGTCCACGCTCTAATCCACGGCCGTGGAACTTTGGCAACACAAGCGTGGAGCATTCCAGCAACTTACACGGCCGTGGAGAGTTGTGACAAACCGTGATCCAACTCAACACTCTAAATTACGGGCATGGAACCCTTCCACGACCGTGATCTTGACGATCTTTTACGCAATATTTTAAGCCACAATCTTCTACGCACATGGGCCGAAGACGCATTTTACTCGGGCCTATATAAGGACGGAAGGAAGGAGATTACGTCACCTCTGCTTACCCTAGTTTACGCCTTCGCTTAGATCGCCGTTGGGAGATTGCGCGTTTCCCTATTGAGATTTCCAGATTGACGGAAAGTTGGAGAAGGAGTGAAGATTTGGAAGATTGTTCGTAAGGAGATTTCATACTTTGTTCCTAGGTTTGATTAGAAGACGGATTGACATCCCGTTCTTCGTTCTTATCTAGAATAGTTACTTGTTTGTGTTCATTCCAAATCTGAGTTGCATTATCATTGATATTTGTGGATTTGAGATTGGTTTGAAGGTTATTGAAGGTTTTCGGAAGTTTTCATCTTTCATTCTTTTAAATCTTGAATTTGATATCAATATGACTGTTGTTGGCTAAAACCCTTTAGCAATTCTAAGGTGAAGGGTTGATAGTTGTGGCTTAGATGATAATAGATCGATCGTAAACAGATTGGATCCTGAGAGTTAGAGAGAATCGCCGAAGAACCTAATCCACGGTCTGTTCTTGAGCTTCCACGGCCGTGGAACTCAAGAACTACCCGTAATTTTGTGTCAGTTACGAACCTTGCTTTTACTTTAATCCAAAGTTAAAGATTTGCTTTAACTTAGTCTTGACTTGCCTTTTCTAGGTGGTAGTGAAGCCTCAACAACCTCTACCCCGATTTCGAGTGTCACAACCTTAATCGGTTTAGTTAGTCTTGATCCTTGGGTTACAAGTTTGGGTATTTGACGTTAATATTTAACTTTATAATCTTTCTATACTGAAGCCTCAACAACCTTTATAGAGAGTGACTTTGAGTGAATCATATAAGGTCTTGGAACTTCACCGTACATTGCCTTACATTCGTATACCTTTGCATACCTCAACTTTGTCCTTATATCTTTAGTATATCTTGAATCGATTGCCACAGCTGGATTCCTGGATCTTTAGGATTGTTGTTTTCCCAATAATTTACAAAGCTCATACATTTACTTGCTTGATAACTCTTAACTGGATTTAACCCCCAAATCCCTGTGTTCGATACTCTGAAATTCTTGCTTAACTATATCGATCCGTACACTACGGGTTCGCTTGCTTGATTTCTAGTTTTATAATTAAAGCTTATTTGCACGCACGCTAAGTGGCGAACAGCGGCCCACTACTGCTCCAACAAAGCAATGGAAATGCATCTCAGCTAAGGCACAGGTGCGGGATCTATCGAAGACTCAGGCTCTTACATCTCACCCCCCTAAAAACAAGTTTCGTCCCGAAACTTGCAAAATCCCAAAGTCATCTCGGACCCATAAGCCGAGGTATAACTCTCACTCTTACTATCGGAGGTATCATATCTCCGTTCAATAGATCACATCCTATAACAATCTATAACCTCGAACATCAACATGGAGGAATAATCAACTCCAGAATACAGGGCCATAACGCTACCTAAAGGTGTAGAGGAATCACATATCTTGCCATACCACATCACAGGGCGTAGAGAAAACACATCTCTAGCCAAAACATAATACAATACAGGGATAGAGGAAATACGTTTCCAGCCAAACCATATCACATGCATAGAGGAAATACGTCTCTAGACAAACCATAAACATACTCATAACATCGCATGGAGGAAAAACATCTCCATTGAAACTATGTCCATCAAAATAGCATGGAGGAAAGAACCATCTCTAGCTGAATCCTAATCATACTCAAGTAGCATGGAGAAAAGAACCATCTCCAGCTATATAAATATAAAATATACTCAGGTAGCATGGAGGAAATAATCATCTCCAGCTATAATATATATCACGCTAGCACATCAAGATCTACTAAGATCATAAATCACATCACAGCTAGCATGGCATAACACAATAAGACATATAAACACATAAGCACAACATGCATCAAGATAGCACTAAGGTCTACTTGTGGTCCCACAAAAGGGTTTGTCCCAGCATATACTCTAGATAGCTCCTCCGGATACTATCCTAAGTCTCTCACATAGCTTCATCAGGTCTTCATCTCGACCATCATATCCTCAATATGGGAGTGTCTTTCGAATGCAAGCGTTTCATATCACATTCCAAGAATGTAACGAGATGCTCAACAAAGATGTGGTTCAGCTTAACCACTAAACCAACATAACTCACAAAATGTCTTCAACCTGGTATGTACTCCCTCAGTTGAGACACAAGAAACACTTGGTGAATATCCTCTAACTTCAAAGGCAAACCTAAACATCATGCTGCCTTCACAATACTAATCAAAATCTTAAATAAACTGACATATTGGAAACTCAGTTCCCTTTCCATATTAACACGTCTAACGTCTCACATCTAAAATACTTTCAGCCAGACATGAACTCTCACTTGAACTCTAGAAGTTAACACCTCTTGTCTACACATGATATCTGGCAACTCTGTACAACCAGAATTCTTCTTGCAATCAGCATTACTCGAACTATAAAATCTTGAATCGGAGAAGGTGTTATACCACTACCACTACTAGGTCACTTCTAGCATAAATGTATACGACATCTACGTCCATACAGTGCCTCATAAGGGCATCCCAAAAGATAAACGTCAATCACTGTTATATAATAACTTGGTAATGGGAGGTAATCTAACCATCCATGTTTCCAATTCAACTTACAACTCATAATAGATCCTCAAGGTCTAGATGGTCCTCTCTACCCTGGCCATCTGTCTGGGGTGAAACATAGTCATGAAGTATAGACTCGTTCCCAAAGCAGTCTGTATCTGCTGCCAAAAATGTCACAGTTAAAATATTCATCTCGATCAGAAATGATCGTTCTCGGTATACCATGGAGTCTCACTATCAGTCTAGTGTACACTTCAGTCAATTCATTCACTGGCCACGTTCTTCTTATAGGAATAAAACGTGCTGGTTTCATTAATCTATTACCAACAAATCCAAATAACATCAGTCTTTTATTGAGTCACAATCCCTTAACAAAGTCCATAGAGATGTCCTCCCTATTTTACTACTGCACTGGTAGTGGATGGGGCTTATCTCTAGATCAGAAATGCTCTATTTGGACCTGTTGATAGGTCACACACCGTATCACCATCCTGGTCCCATCGGCTTCAATCTTCTATATTTATATAATTGTCTCATCTCATGGTACATCTGGCTCGTACATGGACGTACTAAGGAGATGTATAGTAAGTATACTATAAGACTCTCTGTCTCTACTCTGCATCAGCGGATACACAAAAGCGATCATGATGCTTCATCATTCCATCTACTCCAATGGAGAACTGTGGTGCCTCATTACGATACATTCTCCCTTAATCTTCATCAAGGTCAGGCAGGTCCCCTGCTTCTGTTGGATCTCATCCAACAGATCAGGTAGAACATCTCAAGCATATAGATGACATCCTTATAGGGAGACTATAAATCCCACTCTAGCCAAGCTAGATCTTCCTGAAGCAGAGGCTGAATTATCCATCTTGCAATCATCTTCTCCTGGAACGTCTTTCCATTCAAGTTGTCAATGACAACGTTCAACTTCTCTGAATGATATGGAATCTCCAAATTATAGTCTTGATCAATTTGAGCCCTCAACGCTAGTAGTTACTCAACTTCCACAACATAAGAACGTTCCTCGGACTCCTATGGTCTGTGGAAATCTAACATGAAATACCACTCAGGTATTATCTTCAATCATGGGGGGGAAACTACCACTACTAACTCTAGTTCATGAGTCAGGTAGTCCTTCCCACACATCTTCGGCTGTAGACATACATATCCATAACTCCATTCCTCTGTATTAACACATGTCTCAAACTTAGCTGGGATGTATCACCGTAAATCACGGAATTCCTAGAATCTTCTGACTATGTCAAAACGGAAGTAGACGTTAAATGCCTCTTCAACTCTTCAGAACTTAGACACACTGCTTCCATCACATAGTTATGGTGGTCTTCTCAAAAGACTCGCCAATGAAGACGCAATCATATGAAATCCTTCCTCAAAGCATTGGTAACAATCGGCTAAGCCGAAAACTACGTATTCCTTAATATTCATCAGTATCTTCCATGTTACAGCATACTTAATTCTCGCCAGGGCATCCATGAACCCACTGGCGGAAACAACATAGCCTAAGAAGGCTACCACTGGCATCAAGATTCACGTTTAGAGAGTGTGACATACAAACCTCTATCTCTCAAAATCTGTAGAACGATCTTTAGACGATCGGTCTACTATTCTCTGCTATGAGAGTACACCAACATGTCATCAATGAAGTCCACCACCATCTAATCAAGGAAGTCGATGAAGATAATGTTCATCAACTCCATAAAAACTACTAAGACATTCGTCAATCCAAATAACATCACTACAAATCTTAGTGTCCATAAAGAGTATGGGATGATATCTCAAACACATACTGCTCTCTCATCCATGACTAGGGATATCTTGAGCACAAAGAAATCCTGAAAACACAATTACTTCTAGAAGCTACTCATCATGTCGTCAATACTGGACATGGGACACACTAGGGCAAAAGAAGCCCGTCTCAAGCGACTCTTCAAGTTATCATCTATAGTATCTCCACCAGCACCATATAGTATGGGCCTTTCCATTCAGTCTCGTATCATACTTCAACTCGATAACACTGTCCACACTCCGCTGAGGTGGCAACTAGACGGTTCAGCAACACGTCTATACACTCATAAAAACTGGGATATCTTCCAACATAAAAGAACCTCCTTCATGGCATACTATTAGAAAACATCATCCCCTTGTATTACCATCTTCACTGCTCATATGGCACTAATGACAAAACTCATTTCTCCAAAGGTCGTAGCCTCGGAAGACTTCTATCTCACAATCTCAAAGGAGACTAGAATAATCTTCCAACTGATGTCTAACATGACATGATATCTATTCGTCCACACCATACACGTAATGACTTCCTCATGAACCTACGGCATGACAAAGAAGTTTACAAACCATTCACAAGTCCCAGAATAAGGGGACAAACATATATCTCACGGGTACCTCAGACCCCCAACTGGTACTCTTGTAAAGGAAAGTCCACCTTCTACTATATACCAAAAGTCAATCATTAATGCATGCATCGAAAGACAAGAAGTGCATAGTACTCACAACAAACAACTCCACTAGGTAAACTATTAACAAGAATGGTACATATAACAGCTGACACTCGTAGATCCACTACATATCATCACTCAGTCTCGGGTCTATGCTCCTCAGGTATCACTGAGGTCCTCATTATAGCCTCCACTTCCACTCTTTCAGCACCGGAAAGAGGAAGGTCTTGCTGAGAAGAAACACCACCTTGCTGACAGAAAGGGGCCAGGTGGCCTAGTTCACCACAAGTGAAACAAGCTATCGGTGCCAAAGGGCACTCAGAACGCAAATGATCTGGATAGCCACAATTGTAACATAAACGTCCCAATCTTGCTACCTATGCAACTGAAGGGTAATTCGATCTTCGTCATCCACCCTTAATGATCTTACTCCTGAAGGGAACCTGTAAAGGCAACGCCTTGCCATGTTGACAAAACTTCGCTCTATGCCCTGCTTTACCACACGTAAAGCATATGATGGGCGCCTTTGGGCACACAACTCTCCGGTGTCCAAACTTCCCGCAATTAAAACATTGTAATTCCGTGTCATTCGTCTTCATGGCCAAAGGACCACTTGGTTGTCCTATTATCTGACTTAGTCCACCATTCATCATCTTTTCTTCTCCACTAACTGATTCAATCCGTTGCTTCTTTTCGGATCCAGAAGCTTTAGTTGATCTCACAGATTTTGGTAAATTCGGTGTAGATTTACCCACTATCACCGCCTCATATACTTGCTGCATATATTCTTGAAACTCAAGTCTACACATGGAGACATGATCAGCCTCTTCAAACTCGTTCTCTGCCATAGGCAAAACAACAGCGGAAACTGGTCCCTGACTTATCACCATTGGAGGAAGAGGGGGTGTATCCCTTCCTCGTCCCACTATAGATACGGCTCAAGTCTGAGCCATCTATAGGATATACGCACCTAATCTTATAAGGCTATATATATGCCATATGTATCGATATATATATATATATGTATAACACATCCACATAGTCTATAGTACACACATATATAATCATATCTACGCTGCAAAGATCCATGGCAGAGGTGACGACTCCTCGTACATTCTAACCCAAACCACCCTTAAAACCAAAAACGTTTTAAAACGTCAGATCCTATGTGGGCTCTGTTTATTTTACCTATCAAACCTCATTGCAGGTAGCAAGTGCCATTGTTATCAACCTAAGGCTCTGATACCAACTCTGTAACACCCCAAATCCGCGGGACTCGGGATGCCACATTGGGCTAAGATCTCACAATGGATCCTGACCCTAGCCTGACAACAAGTTCACTGGACCTTACAACATGGCACTGACAGATATAAAACAAATACATAAAACTGTATAAATAGTACATCTCAAAAGATAAAGACAACATAGCCGAGTGTAAACAATATCCTCACACAAGAGGGAAAACAAGACATCATTCTCACGCAGGAGGGGGAAGGTAAACATCCCAAACCAACCACCTAATGTACGAGAGTCCTCGGTCTGTCACCTTGCTAGATCACTCAACAACGCCTAACATGTAAACAACTACAACACGATATGAAATTGTTAGCTAACCATACATATATGTGGTAATGCATAAGCACAAGCACAATCATGAAAGATAAACACATTAGCATGCTATCACACATTTACCCATTTAGTATCTTTATATAACAGCCATTCACTCAAAAACCATATATATATATATATATATATATACATAAGTGAAAGTATGTGACACGAGGACCGATACATCCTCGCCTCTGAGCCTGACAACCGTCTGGAGTGGAATCGGTCACACAACCCGTGTACCCTATGGGAGTGGGTTGTGCCCTCCCCGTATACAAGGTCTGGCCTTAACTCAAGAGAACCTCCCAGACTCCGCGGCGGGATGAAAGGAAAGGTTATCACAGCCACGCATACGGGGCAATCAATAGAACATAGGTCGATAAAAACGACAACTCATGCTATCATAGCAAACATATAAAGCATACACCACTCATGCAAACACCCAATATAGGGATGGTAGCTAAGTAAGTCCTACGGACATACCTCAACCTCGTACACAGCTCATCCACAACAATCTCCAATCCTGAGAGAGGGGCACTGCCTAATAACAAGGCATAAAGATATATCAACCTCTATTCATCAAAGGGGTCACACCTAGACCCAAAGGGATCCATGAGGATCATACTCAACCTCACAACCTCAAACAACATCAACCTAAGTCCTTAAAGCCGTACAAGGCATAAACCGATCATAACCTCAACCAAACACATCCCCACACATCTAGCATGATCTTATACACTCATACTAGTAAGTAGGGAACAAAGTCATCCTAAGGAAAGTCTAGAAGCAACACACACCTGCAAAACCAAGTGCAGCACCAAGCTAGTGCAGGTGGACGCAGGGGCGGCTAAGAGATGGCGCAGGGGCAGCTCACTACTGGCGCAGGGGCGGTCCAGAGATGGCGCAGGGGCGGCTGGTGTGCATAGACACACCACTTCAACTCCTTCTTCACTCCTTTCTTCGATTCTCCACTCTTCAACAAGCTCTCCAAGAGAACAATACAACCACCATCAATACCTCAAGCTGGCTCATAAGGCTCAGAAACTTCAAACAACAACAAAGCCAAGCAAAGCTAGGAAAAATCTCTCACCAAAACTCACAAACTCAACAAAGATCAACCAAGGTGATCCAAGAGAGGAGAGAGGAAGAAGATCGTGAGGGAGAGAGAGATGGGATGAAGATACCAAACCCTCATCAGAAAGGAAAGAAAGGAGAAGCTTATAAAGGAGAGAGAGGTTAAAAGCAAAGCTTGGGTCAAAGAAGACGGCTGCAGCACACCACAAACCGTAGGGGTGGCTAGCCTGGCCGCTGGGGGCGGCTCACAGAACCGCAGGGACGACCAGCCAGGGCGCAGGGGCGGCCCACTATAGCTCCAACAAAGCAACGCAGTTGCGTCTCAGCTGAGGCATAGGTGCGGGATCTCTCAAAGACTCAGACTCTTACAATATCACCTTGACTTATACCTCTCAAAGGAATAACATTACCAACAACTTGACCACCAATTTTAAAAGAGTAATTAACAATGGCAACACAAGTCATGACAACCTTAATCCAAGTATGGGAAACCAAGTTGCTTGAGAGTGGCTTTAAGAAAGCATCAATCTACTCGATCAAAAGCTTTAGCCATGTCTAGTTTAAGAGCTTTGTTCAGGAGAGATAATAAAAGGAAGCATGTGTCTATGACAATTAACAATAACTATAGTAATGAACTTATAGAGCATTGGAAAACCCGCATTTCGTGAATTTCACTTAGTATATATAAGCGGGTATTTTGTTGCGCGAGGTTATCCCTTCCATGGTTTGATGTTCATAGATATCAACCAACAGTTGTTCATCTTGTTCTTGTTTCTAACGGACCAAGCAATTCCTCCAACACATCCCATCAATGGAGATAAGCTTTGTTGTTCGCCCTCTTCGCAGCTTCCACGCCTACTCTCCCCTCCGATTCCCTCTTTCTCTCTCCTACACTCCCTCTCCTCATCCTCACTTGTTTCTTCAAGAGATCTTCTATTTCCCCTCGTCGCCGCTCGCTCTCTCTCCGATGACGCTTCCACCATCAGTTATTTGCTTTCCACTCCTTATCAATTGCTGAATTAAGCTATTTTCTTTCTGATTGTTGGTCTTTGCTCATTGAGTTAGTACAAATGTGGGTTCCGTGTGATCTGCATTCAAGGTGTTTGATGGAAGTCACGCTTTATGGAGGGCTTTGGGTCTTTCCTATTTTGCCAAGAAAATGTGGTTACCTTTGTCTAATGTAGTTGTGACTTAGAAAATATTTTTGATTTATTTCTCTTAGTAGCATAGAATGATGTTGTTGAGGTAACTTTGTAGAAATCTGGCAATATATTCTTGGTATAGTGTCCCTTGTATCCTTCCCTCTTGGTTGCTACAATTCTTTATCATTTCCCAGCCACTGTTTATTGAGTTTGTCAATAGTTGGAGGTTTTACTTTGACTGATTGACAAAAAATACCATCACTTGATCCAGTCCATGCTTTATCTTTTTTAGCACATATATTCTACATCAATTTAGTGAATTTACTTGTGGAAGCTTTGTTGGAAGTGTATCAATTTTACTGCTTATATAGTTAAACAGCGTCCCAAGTGACTCAAGTTCTTTTACTGCCAAGCTTCTACTGCCACAACAAACTTCAGGTAGTTTGTATAGTTTAAATACCTTTTATTTGTGAAGAATGGAAATCCGAGCATTCTCCGACATTAGCCATGATCGTTGAGGCCCCTCAGAACTTCCTAAATGTTGCATACATTTGCTAAAGGAGACTGAGTTCCCTCTAGATTATGTAAGAAGGTCACTAATTAGTATATCATGCACGGACAATCCCAAGCCCATCACATTTTGTAATATCCGGAATTTTTATCCCGTTTAATTCCGAATCAAATCGGACTTCGAGCCGTTGACGGTTTTCCATTCTATCTAGTATTTCTTTCTTCATGAATTTTATCATTTTATGTAGAATTTAATTCACATAAAATGACAAAATTATATCAAGCTCTAATCCATATAATTATTTATCATTTTATGTAGAATTTAATTCACATAAAATGATAGATTTATATCAAACCCTAGTTATTATAATTCATTCTTATCGATGACTTTAGACGAGATCATGACAAGCTGTGACGAGATCATGACAAGCTGTGACGAGATCATGACTAAGCTTAAACGAGGCCAAGACAAAGCCCGACAAATCTGTGGCAAACTCATTCATGGGCCTGACAAGGCCATGACGAGTTTCGACAAGTTTTTGACAAACTATTCAGCCCACTATTCCTACCTTAATCTCAGCCCAGTTTGCTTACCCACAGCACCCAGCTTGACTTCGAGCCAGGCCAGCAGCAGCCCAAGAGAGGCTGGTTACGAGCCCATTAGCAGCCCCTTCATGCGGGCCATACAGCTCCTCTCCAGCCTAGTGATTTACGTGTGTAACAGCTAGCTATGCGTTCAGCAGGAAGGAGTAACAGCCGGCCCTTCTCCTTCCTTCTCTTCACCACGTAACGGTTGCTAAATTGAAGAAGAGCTCTTGTAACTGCTCCTTTAATCACACAGCAAGGATCCATTCAGTCGCACGTCTCTTCTACCTCCTTCGTACAAAACCATTCAAGCAACGTCTCACAACAAAGAAGAGCCTCGTACTTGGCTGTGTTAGGACTCCAGCGGAGTGCACTCAAAGAGCCAGGCCAGAGACGTCTCTACCCAGCGACCCTAACTGCTTCCGGACCAAGTTGCCTAGCTGCAAACCGGAAACTCGCAGCCACCACTCCAGGGACGAACTGCCTTCAACTTTCTGCAAACGACACTCCTGAGTAAGTGGGCTGCTGGGTCTCTCTTTTCCCTATATGTTCATACCTTCCAGCTCTCTTCCTTCCTCCATCTTCGTTTATACCGATCACAGGAACTCACATACTTCTTCTTCTTTGTGCCGGACGGTTACCTAACTCGACTGCACCAGATGTCCAAAACCAGGCCAAGTAGAGCCGTTCCAAAGCTACAACAGTGAAGTCTTACCCTCGAGTCCAGTAGCACGTTTCCCCTCTGAGTCGCTGCAGTCCAGTAAGTGAATAATTCCTGGATGTTAACTTTTGTACAACTCTTAGATGGAGTCTATAAATGTATAGATGGATGTTTGTCCCCATAGGTTGAACATAGGAGGGGTGAGAGTAGTTGTGTTGATGCTGAATAGTTGATAGTGAATATAGAACTCAGGATCTCACGAACTCTTTGTGTACAGATTTTTGTTTTTGCAATTTTTGAAGTTGAAGAGTACCCACTGTTGTGAATCAATGTTAAAGATATTGGTTGAAGATCCACCGTTGAATTTTTGATAGATCGTAGATAGATATACATAGTTTACCGTGTTAAAATTTGGTAATAAATGAACGGTCGGATTGAAACTTATAGGGTCTCAAAGTAGAGTAGTTGAGCTGTTTTTTCAAGCATGGATTTTTGACTAAGTATAGGAATATTGTAGTGTTGTAGCCAACTTTAAAGATTTTTGTAGGAATAACGATTGAACAGTTTTAAGAAATTTTTTCTCCTATGAGTAGATTAGATATCATAGATAAGTTAGAAATTTATTTTAGCATTTTTATAAGTTTATTTTAATTTCATATTCGAAGCTGTAGTTGGACTTTAGTGACTTTTCGGGAAATAGAAAATGGGTAGTTTTTCTAGTTGTTACCTAAAATCACCCTAGGGAGTAGAATATGGTTAGTTAGCCTCAAATTTGAATTTAAGTACGTTTTCCGAGTTTTTGGAAGTTCCGGGACAAAGGGTAAATTAGTCATTTTACCTTAAATAAACACTGTAATAACTTCTGCAAATAGAATCTTACATCTTAGGAGTTTTAGACTTCTAAGTACCCCGGGAAAATGTGTTGACCCATGTGCCTCCTTTTACAGGCAACTGAGTTCCTGTAGTTACTGATTGACTGTTGTTAAGAGAGACGAGATTGGATTCTAGTAAGTCCACTGACTTACTTAGATGGCTTCTTGCATGTGTGTGATGTGTATGAGTGGTGTTTGATAGTTAAGATAAATAACGAAACCGGAATAGGCCGACTGTAGTATATTGTATAATTGACCCAAGTGTATGATAACAGGTCGTGACATCATCTGCCTAGCTCTTGCGAGAGTCTAGCAGGTTCCCTACGACCAGCCCAGTCCGGTAGACGGTCACATGCATTAGTACCATTCCGCGTTGGTAAACGGGTACATGGGCGAGGTTTGGAAATCCCTCGTGTCACAAAATAAGTATCATTAGTAATGACGTATCACTTAATTAAAGATAATAAAAAGGAATGAGTGTTGCATGCTGATTGCGTATGTTGTGTGTTTGTTCTTTTACCTTTATACTTATGCATAGAATGTTAGCTAACGGTTTTATACCGCTTGTAGATGCCTTGCAGGTTAGGGAGGCGATCGAGTTATCCGGCGGTAGTGGGCAGCCGGGGTTCCGTGCATTATAGGATGGGACTGTTATATTTTATTTCATGAATGTTATGACTGATGTTGGTATTTTTGGTTTTGAGACTTGGTTGTATTGTTTTCAGATTCGGTTTTTTCATTTCGCTCATGATATAAAACTCTATGTTTTTCCTTTTTATTTGTGCAGTGTTGTAAGGTCCGATGAAGTTGTTATCAGGCTAAGGGCCGGGACCCATTGTGAGGTCCCAGCTCGTAGCATTTTGAGTCCTCTAGGATTCGGGGTGTTACTATATGGTATCAGAGCCCTAGGTTTTTAAAATGAATTTTGTTTTCCAAACTATGAGCATAAACGGGTTGGGATAGAATGCACGGACCGCCACTACCTCCGCTAAACTCGATAGCATAGTTTATTGGACTTCTGTTATAACTTGTAATTTTAGTAACGTTGTGACCTTTAGAAGTGACCTAATGTAATAAGATAGTTATGTCCTTACTAGGAACTAAAGTAGTCTTATATTGATCACGTCTCTACCAGATGGCACGTACGAGAGCGACAGCTTACGTTGGACGAGGAGAGGACCGACCTCCCCTTCCTCTTGGAGGTCCAAGACAGGGACGTGTGGGCAGGCATCAGAGGGGCCGAGGTCGAGGACGTGTTCCTGTTGTAGATCCGCCAGCTGTGGATGTACCTGCTGAGGAGGTGGCCGAGAGTATTGTTCCAGAGGTTAGGGATGGGACCGCTACTAGGTCCGGAGTATGGAGTGCAAGGCCTGCTGATTCTGGCCGCGTATCGATTGGAGCATCGGAGTATCGAGCTTATGTCCAGCAGGTGCAAGAGGCATACAGGGCCAGAGCGCCACCTCCAGCACCACCAGTGCCAGCTAGGTGAGCAGAGGTCTCTCAGAGGGTGACTCAGGTGGTAGTTCCACCGGTGGTAGCTGCACCAGTGAGGGTTGTCGAGGATGACCGAGTGAGAGACGAGCTGAGGGTACCGAGACCAGATGAATGGTTGAAGACATTCAACCATCAACGAGTTCCCACCTTCGACGGGAACGTTGGACTCGAGGTGGAACATTGGATTAGTCATGTGGAGTCCGTGCTCGAGGCGATTCGCTGCCCTAAGAGTCGTAAGGTGGAGCTGGTTCAGACATTGTTTAGGGAACAAGCACAGTACTAGTGGAGGACAGTGAGGGGCGGAGTGTCCCGATTTGAGCAATTGTTGAGTCTCGTGAGAGAGACCTTTTGTCCTACCTCACTGAGAAGGGACCGAGTGCAGGACTTCTTAGAGGTAGGTTTTGAGGATGTTCCGATAGCTGAGCTTATTAGGAGGTTCCGGGAGGAGCTGTCACTGTTGGGTCCTACTGCACCACCTGTGGACCAGCACGTGTATCTGTTCTCCCGAAGACTGAGGGAGACTACCCGCTCCTATCTAGCAGGGTTCCGTTGTGATTCCTTGGCTGATTATCAGGATCGGGCTTCAGCGTATGAGAGGGACCAACTGGGTCACAGGAAAGCTATGCAGTCTGGAGGGTCAGACAAGAGACAGAGGACCGGACTAGTCAGCACTGGAGTAGGAGGGTCAGGTCATAGGCATGGTCAGTCCCAGGGCCGCTCTAGTCACCAGGTTGTACCGCCGATGGGATCTAGAGTACGATAGTGCTACAACTGTGGGGAGCAGGGACACATTAAGTCGGAGTGTAGGAGGCCACCAGTTACATGTTTTACTTGCGGCCAGTTGGGCCACAGAGCTACCTTCTGCCGACAGGGCAAGGTAACATCACAGCACGGGTCCTCACTTGCTGGTACCCTAGGAGGAGGACAGAGGCAGTCTCAGTATCAGGCTCTGGGTCAGCAACAGCGGGCTCCTGGTCAGGCATATTCACAGGGTTCTGCTCAGATTCTAGCTAGAGGTAGAGGGCGTGGTGGGGGCACTTCAGAGACTAGGGGTACTCAGGCTCGAGTCTTTGAGTTGAGGAGTGCCGTAGAGCCAGCAGCGCCCGCAGCCATAGGTATTATCACGATTCATAGCTTTCCAGTCCGAGTACTTTTTGATACGGGTACGATGCACTCTTTCATATCAAATGATTGCATAGATAGCTTGAACTTAGATACAGTAGAGGGGGAACCTTTCCTTATAAGGTTACCCCATGGGAGTAGGGTTCGTGGTACTTAGGAGATTCACGATTGTCCTATCCACTTGGGAGGTCGTGACTGGCTAGCCGACTTTCACGTCATGCACTTAGTGCATGAAGAGGTTATACTCGGGATGGACTGGATGGACCGCCATAGAGTTGTTTTGGACGTCAGTAAGAGGACAGTGACGGTCACTACGGAGGCTGGGCAGGAGGAGGTCTTTCGAGGGAGGGACCTCGGAAAGATCGGGACAATCATTAGTGCGGTCCGAGCCGCAAAGCTCATAGGTCAGGGATGCGAGGCCTTGTGGTGTTATGCCATGAAGGAGGAGAGGAATTCATCATTGCAGAGACCCCGGTAGCTTGTTAGTTCGAGGATGTCTTTGGCGAGCCGCCTGGCTTACCACTGTAGAGGAGTGTAGATTTTGGAATTGAGTTGGAGCCCGGCACGAGGCCGATCTCCAAGGCTCCATACCGCATGGCACCAGTCGAGATGCTTGAGCTTAAGAAGCAACTCGAGGATTTGGCAGAGAGAGGATTCATTCGACCTAGTGTGTCTCCCTGGGGGGCACCAGTCCTCTTCGTCAGGAAGAAGGACGGATCCATGAGGCTTTGTATTGACTATCGGGAGTTGAACAAAGTCACCGTCAAGAACAAGTATCCGTTGCCGTGTATTGATGATTTGCTGGATCAGTTACAGGGAGCTACGGTGTTTTCATGTAATTGACTTGAGGTCAGGATATCATCAGCTGAGAGTACGGTAGGATGACATACCGAAGACAGCATTTCGGACCAGATACGGTCATTATGAGTTTGTGGTGATGCCCTTCGGGCTCACCAATGCTCCTGCTGTCTTCATGGAGTTGATGAATGGAATCTTCATTGACTTCTTAGATCAGCTTGTGGTAGTTTTCATCGACGACATCTTAGTATACTCCCGGAGTAGGGAGGAGCACGCCGGACACCCGAGGACGGTGTTGCGGGTTTTACAGGATAGAGAGCTTTATGCTAAGCTCTCTAAGTGTGAGTTCTGGATGCCTGAGGTTGCCTTCCTTGGCCACATTGTCTCCGCTGAAGGAGTCAAGGTGGACCCGGCAAAGATAAAGTCAGTTGCATCATGGCCGCCCCCTAAGACGGTCAAGGAGGTACGCAGTTTTCTAGGTCTGGCCGGATACTACCGTAGGTTTGTTAAGGGTTTTTCTGTGATTGACAAGCCACTCACTTCCTTGTTAAGGAAGTCCATCAGATTTGCATGGACCGAGCCCTGTCAGCGGAGCTTTGAGGAGCTGAAGGAGAGATTGACTTCTGCTCCGGTGTTAGCACAGCTAGAGGGCGTTGAGGACTTTGTCGTTTACAGTGATGCATCCAAGCTAGGCTTGGGATGCGTCCTGATGCAGAGGGGTAGGGTCATTGCGTATGCGTCTCGACAGCTGAAGACGTATGAGGAGAATTACCCTACTCACGACCTTGAGCTAGCTGCAGTCATTCATGCCTTGAAGATCTGACGTCATTACCTCTACAGGGCCACCTGTCAGATCTTCACAGACCACAAGAGTCTGAAGTACATATTCACTCAGCGGGAGTTGAATAACCGCCAGCGGAGATGGCTAGAATTCATTAAGGATTTTGACTTAGAGATCCTTTATCATCCGGGAAAGGCGAATAAGGTCGCCGATGCCCTCAATAGGAGGACACCTCGCGAGGCCGCGATAGCTAGATTGACTATTCAGACCCAGTTGCAAAGAGATTTGATTTGGTTGGAGGTAGACATCCGGTTTCCGGATACTGACGATCATCTGTCAGCGTTAGAGGTTTCACCGGATCTGACAGAAGAGATCCGGCAGAAACAGGAGGGTTGTCCAGCACTGACGAGGATCAAAGATAGGATGTCACGAGGGGAGGCACAGTAGTTTATGGTGGGTGCGGATGGGATTTTGAGGCGCCAGGAGCACATATGTGTACCCTTTGACAAAGAGTTGAGGCAGCGTATACTGTAGGAGGCACATTCTACACCTTACTCCGTCCACCCCGGCACGAGTAAAATGTATCAGGATGTACGACAATCTTATTGGTGGGGCGGGCTCAAGCCCGACGTGGCTAGATATGTAGCCCAGTGTGCGACCTGTTAGCAGGTCAAGATCGAGCACCACAGGCCCGGAGGAGAGCTCTAACCACTTCCGGTTCCACAGTGGAAGTGGGAGGACATTTCCATGGACTTCGTTATTGGCCTGAGGTTGAGTAGAGGCTTTGATGCGATATGGGTTGTAGTGGATCGGTTGACGAAGACGGCACGATTCATTTCTATTAAGAAAATGTGGCCGGTGTCTCGTTTAGCCGAGGAGTTTACCCGACAGATTGTGAGGTTCCATGGAGTGTCGAGGACGATCATTTCAAATAGGGATGGGCGTTTTACCTCGAGGTTTTGGCCGCAGGTACACGCCGCCTTAGGGACGAGATTACATTTCACCACGGCATACCATCCTCAGACGGACGGGCAGTCTGAGAGGACTAGTCATACCCTTGAAGACATGTTAAGGGCATGTGTGCTTGATTGGGGTCAGGTATGGCCCGACCACCTCCCTTTGGTGGAGTTTTCTTATAACAATAATTGGCACGCGACTATTGGGATGGCTCCTTATGAGGCACTATATGGGCGGAGGTGTCGTACACCTTTGTGTTGGGATGAGCCTGGGAGGATGAGTGGTGTAGCGCCTGAGCAGGTGCAGGATGAGATGGCTCGGGTAGCATTGATTCGAGAGTGGATGTTGACCGCACAAAGCCGTCAGAGAACTTATGCTGATAAGAGGCGCAGTCCTCTGGAGTTCAGGGTTGGCGCCCAAGTATGGTTGAAGGTATCACCGACGAGGGGTGTTCGACGTTTCGGCATTAAAGGGAAGTTGAGTCCCCGATATGTCGGGCCCTTTGAGATCCTAGAGCGGATAGGAGAGGTGGCCTATAGATTGGCATTGCCACCCCGATTGGAGGGAGTCCACCCAGTTTTCCATGTGTCTCAGTTGAGAGAGTATGTGCATGACCCGAGACACATAGTGAGCCATGACGACCTAGTGGTCGAGCCGGATCATACATTTCCTGAGCACCCGATAGCGGTTTTGGAGAGAGGTATGAGACGCCTTCGATCGAAGGTAATACCCATGTTGAGAATGCAGTGGTCGAGATGAGGGAGGGACGAGGCCACTTGGGAGACGGAGGATAGTATCCGGCGGAACTATCCCGAGTTTTACGCGGATCTAGAGACGTCTATAAGACCGTCAGGTAGTTCTACATCCTTGTTTGGTTGCTTTAGTGATTGTATGTGTGATATATTGATGTGCTTGTGTGTGAACCATAGGTGGTCTTGATGTAGTAACTTGTTAGTCATAGGGCTTGCTTACGTTTTATGATCTTAGGAACTACCCTAAGTTTCGGGACGAAACTTATTTTGACGGGGATCTGATGTAACGACCAGTTTTTTTTTTCGTTACGCTTTGATAAGGTTAGAAAAGTTAGAAAAAGAAATTAAAGTTGAGTGAGACTAGGACATACCAGTTTAATTATGGAAGTCATTTAATTAGGTACCTTGTCCTAAGTTTTGGGACGAAACTTATTTTAAGGGGGTACTGATGTAATATCCGGAATTTTTATCCCGTTTAATTCCGAATCAAATCGGACTTCGAGCCGTTGACGGTTTTCCATTCTATCTATTATTATTTTCTTCATGAATTTTATCATTTTATGTAGAATTTAATTCACATAAAATGATAAATTTATATCAAGCTCTAATCCTTATAATTATTTATCATTTTATGTAGAATTTAATTCACATAACATGATATATTTATATCAAACCCAAGTTATTATAATTAATTCTTATCGATGACTTTAGACGAGATCATGACAAGCTGTGACGAGATCATGACAAGTTATGACGAGATCATGACTAAGCTGAGACGAGGTCATGACAAAGCCCGACAAATCTGTGGCAAACTCATTCATGGGCCTGACAAGGCCATGACGAGTTTTGACAAGTTTTTGACAAACTATTCAGCCCACTATTCCTACCTTAATCTCAGCCCAGTTTGCATACCCACAACAGCCCAACTTGACTTTGGGCCAGGCCAGCAGAAGCCCAGGAGAGGCTGGTTACGAGCCCATTCGCAGCCCCTTCATACGGGCCATACAGCTCCTCTCCAGTCCAGTGATTTACGTGTGTAACAGCTAGCTATGCGTTCAGCAGGAAGGAGTAACAGCCGGCCCTTCTCCTTCCTTCTCTTCACCACGTAACGGTTGCTGAATTGAAGAAGAGCTCCTGTAACTGCTCCTTTAATCACACAGGAAGGATCCATTCAGTCGCACGTCTCTTCTACCTCCTGCATACAAAATAATTCTCACACAGCAACCATTCAAGCAACGTCTCACAGCAAAGAAGAGTCTCGTACTTGGCTGCGTTAGGACTCCAGCGGAGTGCACTCGAAGAGCCAGGCCAGAGACGTCACTACCTAGCGACCCTAACTGCTTCCGGACCAAGTTGCCTAGCTGCAAACCGGAAACTCGCAGCCACCACTCCAGGGACGAACTGCCTTCAACTTTCTGCACACGACACTCCTGAGTAAGTGGGTTGTTGGGTCTCTCTTTTCCCTATATGTTCGTACCTTCTAGCTCTCTTCCTTCCTCAATCTTCGTTTATACCAATCACAGGAACTCACATACTTCTTCTTCTCTGTGCCGGACGGGTACCTAACTCGACTGCACCGGATGTCCACAACTAGGCCAAGTAGAGCCGTTCCAAAGCTACAGCAGTGAAGTCTTACCCTCGAGTCCAGTAGCACATTTTCCCTCTGAGCCACTGCAGTCCAGTAAGTGAATAATTCCCGGATGTTAACTTCTGTACAACTCTTAGATGGAGTCTATAAATGTATAGATGGATGTTTGTCCCCATAGGTTGAACATAGGAGGGGTGAGAGTAGTTGTGTTGATGCTGAATAGTTGACAGTGAATATAGAACTCAGGATATCACGAACTCTTTGTGTACAAATTTTTGTTTCTGCAATTTTTGAAGTCCAAGAGTACCCATTGTTGCGAATCAATGTTAAAAAGATTGGTTGAAGATCCACCGTTGAATTTTTGATAGATCATAGATAGATATACATAGTTTACCGTGTTAAAATTTGGGAATAAATGAACGGTCGGACTGAAAGTTATAGGGTCTCAAAGTAGAGTAGTTGAACAGTTTTAAGAAATTTTTTCTCGTATGAGTAGATTAGATATCATAGATAAGTTAGAAATTTATTTTAGAATTTTTATAAGTTTATTTTAATTTCATATTTGAAGCTGTAGTTGGACTTTAGTGACTTTTCGGGAAATAGAAAATGGGTAGTTTTTCTAGTTGTTACCTAAAATCGCCCTAGGGAGTAGAATAAGGTTAGTTAGCCTCAAATTAGAATTCAAGTACGTTTTCCGAGTTTTTGGAAGTTCCGGGACCAAGGTAAATTAGTCATTTTACCTTAAATAAACACTGTAATAACTTCTGCAAATAGAATCTTACATCTTAGGAGTTTTAGAATTCTAAGTACCCCGGGAAAATGTGTTGACCCACGTGCCTCCTTTGACAGGCAACTGAGTTCCTGCAGTTACTGATTAAGTGTTGTTAAGAGAGACGAGATTGGATTCTGGTAAGTCCACTGACTTACTTAGTTGGCTTCTTGCATGTGTGTGATGTGTATGAGTGGTATTTGATAGTTAAGATAAATAACGAAATTTGAATAGGCCGACTGTAGTATATTGTATAATTGACCCAAGTGTATGATAACGGGTCGTGACATCATCTGCCTAGCTCTTGCGAGAGTCTAGGAGGTTCCCTCCGACCAGCCCAGTCCGGTAGACAGTCACATGCATTAGTACCATTCCGTGTTGGTAAACGGGGACAGGGGCGAGGTTTGGGAATCCCTCGTGTCACAAAATAAGTATCATTAGTAATGACGTATCAATTAATTAAAGATAATAAAAAGGAATGAGTATTGCATGCTGATTGCGTATGTTGTTTGTTTGTACTTTTACCTTTATACTTATGCATAGAATGTTAGCTAACGGTTTTATACCGCTTGTTGATGCCTTGCAGGTTAGGGAGGCGATCGAGTGATCCGGCGGTAGTGGGCAGCCGGGGTTCCGTGCATTATAGGACGGGACTGTTATATTTTATTTCATGAATGTTATGACTGATGTTGGTATTTTTTGTTTTGAGACTTGGTTGTATTGTTTTCAGATTTGGTTTTTTCATTTCGCTCATGATATAAAACTCTATGTTTTGCCTTTTTATTTGTGCCGTGTTGTAAGGTCCGATGAAGTTGTTGTCAGGCTAAGGGCCGGGACCCATTGTGAGGTCCCAGCTCGTAGCATTTCGAGTCCTCTAGGATTCGGGGTGTTACACATTTTGGGTCGAAACTGATGCCATTCTTAACCTCTCAAAAGCATCTGAACATATTCCATAACTTAAGATTATATAGGGTAAGCATGAGTTTGTGTACCAAGTGAACTTGTCACTGAAAAATCAATTAGATAAAGCATGATGATTCTAGTCATTATAAGCAGTAGCAAGTTTCTCCTGGTCAGTCATTTCTTATTGTTTGAAGCATTTGTATTAGATATATGCTTGTTCTTTTTTTCCCACCTTCACTTATTAGATTTAGCAACACAACATGTTGAAGCAAATCGTTCTCCAGTTAAAACTGACCCCATCTTTGAAGTGCAGGTATGTTGATCCTATTCTAGTCATCCATTTGTATAATGAATAACATCACGATTCTTTACTCGTTAATCACCATTAAGTATGAAGTTTTCTATAATGAGTTTTCATCTTCAGTTTTTCTGTTTAACAATATATTTCCTACTTCAGAAAAAAGCAATTGGGGTAGTAAATGACCTGAAGGGAACCTCCATATTTCTTGTTGGTAAGCATTGAGCTCTTCGATATTGACCCTCAATGAATGAGCCTCTTGGGGGATTATATATTGCTCCTTATTAATATATATCAAGATATGAACAGTGCAATGAAAGCAAAGATCGGGAAAGCCATTGCAGAGGCTTTACATTATGGCCAATATCACTAACTATGCCTTTTAACAATAATGCTCTATTAAGTAGGTCTATAGGATAATCTCATTTAGTAAATATACCCCTAATAGAGTAATAGTGATAAGCATTTAGAGTTAAAAATTAGAGGGGTATACAAAACAAAAGACCATAAAAAAGAGCCTACTTCACCAACATTATTACTACTTCGACACATAGTATCCGTTCTCGTTTCTGAACATGGAAACTGCATGCCTCGGTCAAAAGATATCTTTTAAGTATTGTACTATCCCTGTCTTTTATTGATCAATTCATTGAAGGGTTGGTTGAGGAAGCTGTTGGTGACGATTCTTCTGGAAAATCTTTCAGAGAAAAAGATCGACATGGCTTTTGCGTGATTGAGGTGACCTTTTTAATGCAGCTATCTGCATCTTTACAATTCGATAAATTGTTATATTCTGAAGTGGTTGAAACTTAAAATCTTCCTATGCTCAATCTTTGCTGGAAATGCACCTTTCCATGATCCCATTTTCCAGAGGACCATTTAGGGAAGGCAAAACTCTATATTTCATCATATCCATTATTATACATTCCTGATATTAAAGCCGAAAATATACTTTTCATCATAGACAGAAGTCTTAAGGCAATTATCATCCATGGTCGTGAATGCAAGAAATGGCGTAGTACAAACTGCTACTAATTTGTAAGGACGTCTTTTCCACCATTTTCTATTTGTTATTTGATGATTAATGGTAATCATGAAACAAGTCAATATAAGAAATTTTCCAGGTCATTTTTGAGACATGGGATGGGATATCCATATGGATAGATGCCTCTTTGGATATAATTGCCAAGGAATTCATAGAAGATGGTAACCAAAAATCATCTTCTGGGGTCAAAACATTGCTTCTTTCACAATCTATTTTCTTGGATCTCCTTTATGATCCATCAACTCTATTTGGTTGTAATTATCACTTTGCTGATTATACAGAGCAATTTACAGATGTTGAATGAGTTAGCTGCGGTTTACAAAGAGAACAATGGTGGATATGCTACAGCAGATGCATGCATCTCACTTCAAAGTAAAAATCTTGTTCTTGGCTGAATCATTTCATCCTTTTATCTAGATTCCTTCCAACATCTCTTGATGCATTATATCCTCATCTTTTTTTCGTCAGAGGTGGATTCAAATTTGGCTTATGATGAATTTGAGCAAGTAACCGCAGAAGATATGGTCCTAGAGGTAAGAAAGTACTCGGTGATGTTGTTTGGGCTTCACTAGCAAATAGTTTATGGCGTATTTTACGGCTTCTATGAATTCTAGGTGCTCATGAGAGTGAAGAAGATAATGGATGAGTCTGGGCAACAAATTTATTCTGAACATAAATGTATTGTATCAGCTTACCTTGTATCAGTCCCTGGTGACTTTGTTGTAAGTTGTAACAGGCTATATTATTATTGGGAGTGTATGTGACGTTGAATAAAAAATGAAGTTTGTGAAGAATTTGAGTTCCGAGTTTGCTTTGATGATCGGAATTACTCATCAACTCAATAACCATGCGATTGACAGCAAAATGCGATTGACAGCAAATTAATGGATGGTTGCCACTCCCATCACGCCTACCTGCAGTTGTTGGTTACTTTCTAATAAACTTTAGTCGTTGATTTTAAATCAAATATAATTCAATCCGAGAGAATAGCATAGAAAGATGAATATTTAATGCAAAAGTCAAATATAATCCAATCCAAGAGAATACCATAGAAAGATGAATACTTAATGCAAATTCTATGTACGTTCACAATTAAGCAGAGCCTATATAGGATGATTATCGTTATCCGGAGGTGGTTGATTTTTACAAAGCGGTTCATCAATGGTGAGGTCATGGATGCTTTTTCTCTTCTTTCTGGTGGTTTCCGTGGTGGAGTCGAACACCTTCTTTTGACGGTTGAAATATTTCTAAGCATGACACGCAATTTGACTTGGGGTTCGTGTAGTGACAAATTCCTTTGACATCCTCTTCCATTTTCCTTTCTTGCACACCTTGAGTCCCTTCAAAAAGAGTCTGCGCATATATATAGGAAAAGAGGTTAGCATTAAAACACACTAGTGTTTGGTTTTGATGACAGTAATGAGAATAGTCACATGATCATAAATATAACTTATTTAAGTTTACTTACTCTTGCTCTTTCTCAGACCAACGGCTCACTTTCTTCCCCTTAGAGGGATGTCCATGGCTGCAGATCGGAGAAATTTCACACGAGGGAACTTAAACCCCGGAGATGGGCATCACAGCAGCATAAAACAAATCATTATAAGAAGCGTTATCGATCACAAACGGTGGTAATGGTGGCAGCTCGCGCCCATAGTGATATTTCTACAATCGCTGGTTTCCAATATGCAAAGCTTGAAAGTTCGACACAAAGTTGTCCATGGACCAATGATTCACGTTGCCAGTAGGAGGCGGATTAGTGTTTCCGACTGGTGGCAGCTCGATGCGGTTGAAGGTTGAATGTTGATTAGGGTTTTCAAAATGCAAAGCTTGATTGTGCGGTTGAAGGTTCGACACAAAGTTGTCGTTGGGTTCACTGCATAGAGAAATACTGAGTTAATATATTGAAACAATTAGGTACGTAGCCATACATATGATGAAGCATTATTGGAATCACATGTGTGCTTACTTATTCACTTTCATGGAACAACAAGGAATGACGTTGCCGCCGATCGGAGAAAATTCCAGAGGGTGATGTACTTGGGCAGCGGAGATGGTCGGATTTCTATTGTCGAGGAGACCTCGACTGGTCATTAATGCATTGGGATTTCTCATGGGATTGTCTTTAGCGGATGAGTTATCCGAGACCTCGAGGACTGGTGGTGCCTGGACATTGATTCCGGTGTCTGGGGCAGGATATTCCGACGATTGATGTGGATCGGAAATGCAAGAATCAGCCCATGCTATGAGTTCAGCTTCAAAGTCGAAGTCGATGAAACTGTAGAACAAGAAAATCGAATTTAAGGATTATTTATAAAGCTCAAAACTTAGTGTAGAAAAATATTGATTGAACACAATAATTAACATATATCCCTAAATATAATCAAATCTAGGAGAATATCATAAATAGAAAAAATATTGATTGAAAAGAGCCAGAAGGTAGCCAAAGAAGAGAACGCAACAATCAACATATATCCCTAAGAGATCTTCTGAACAGCGTTGCTCTTCTGGTATCAAGATGAAGACGTTCCACGTTGAATCGATTTCCATTGATCTTGCTAGGCTGCAACCATCATCAAGAGATCAACGAATGACAAAAGTGTGTTCTTTTTTAATCCAATTCTCATGAATCAATGTTAGATTAATAAAAAAGATATATTGACACTAAAAAGTTGTAATTTGTAGGTAATGATTTCTTATGTGTTGAAACTTAGTTCTTATTATATTGAGTTCTTGACTGCGTATTGGAGATTGCTCAAATCCAGGAGAATATAATATACTTAATGACTATGTATCCTAAAGCTAGCAGAAACTCGAAAAAAATATTTGATTGAACCCCAAGAGAAGAGACAAAAGGATAACGTAACAATCAATATATATCTCTAAAGCTAGTATAAACTCAATACTTACTCGTTCTCTTCTTCCATGAGAACAACTTCACCCAAACTGCAGAACAAATAAAACGAATTTGTTAATAAAAAGTAAAATTTGACATTGTTAATTCTTTTAGATTTCCATCCTAAACCTGAATTATCCTAGGACTTATATTTAACAACCTACACTAGTTTCCGTACCATACACAAGTAAGTGGCTCAACAACGTTGGGGAGGAGGTCGCATCAATTTATAGACCTCCTAATCCTACTCGATCGTGAATTATTACGTAAATAAGTTTTCAAAGATATTACAAAAGTCGGTTCAGTTGAATAAAAAACTATTTATCTTTGTAGAATTTTATCTGCGGAATATTTTTCTTCTAACAAAAATATACTTAGATTAAATTTTTTGATCCTGTAATCCGCTTTAGAACTTTCCCTTTTCAATTTTTTTTATAATATATGCTTGGGAATTTAATATTTTTTACGTATTTTTTTATTTTTTGAGGTGAAATTTACGTATTTTCTTATCTCATAATATTATATGTGCATTCAACATTTGTTCGTGTAATTTGATACTTGATTTGTTTGTATGTTTTAAATTTTAACGAAAATATAGCTGATATTATAATTTGTTCTCTCTTTAATTATGATAGGTAATTTATTGTTTTTAATAGACTACTTTTTAAAAATCTTGTAAATTAAATTATTTTGATTTAAAATTGTATAAACTATTTTTACTATTACTTTTAACGAAAATATAGCTAATATTATAAATATTTGAAAATTTTGGTTTAACTACAAAATTTGTTTCAAAGTTGATTTTATTTGGGTAGTGCAACTGAATCAAATATTGAATTTCCTACGTAGCTCAAAAAGGAGCATCAAGTCATAACATAGTTCTGAAAAAATTATTTTATTTTGTATGCGATTTTATTTATCTTTGTAAAGTTAATTTTATAGGTGCGGTTGGACTCGACAATTTATAAGTGGAAATTCATAAGTAGTCTTTTTGAAGACATAAAATCACGCACGCGTAGTTCTTTCATGTATTTTTTTTTGTTTAAGTCCAAGATTTATCTCAAAGTTTACTTTACTTAGACAGGTTGATTAAATCCAATCTAAGTTGATATTGAATTTTCTACATAGCTCAAAAAAGCATCAAGTCGTAGTTCTTTTGCGAAAAAATATATGATGATTTTATACTTTATTTTTTTTTTAAAGAATTTGGCCAAATAGGCCCTTTTTATTGAAAGAATTGGTGACATTGGCCCCAGAAGGCTTCATCTTTGTATTTTAGCCCCCATGGTTTCCACCACTAAACTATAATACAAGAATGAAAAAAGAAAAATATAATAAATAGAAATAGGTGCAGAGGAGTCACATCTTAATCAGATGAATAGTGTTGAAATGGACATTTATGGGCGGGAGTTTTAAAACTACTCAAAGGAAGAAAGGCAAATTAGGCAACTAGGCCTTTTTAAAAACCAATTAACTAAGTGGGCTTGTATGGGATTTTCAATTAAGAAAATATACCCCAGTTTTTTTTTAACCGCACAAACCTAGCCGTCAAATTTCCCTTTCCTCACTATCTCGTTCTCCTTCTGGTAGCCGCCTCATTCCTCTTTTCCTTCTTTCCCTTCTCTGAATCTGTGGCTTCTACTTCCCTTTCCTCAATATCTCGTTCTCCTCTAGTAGCCTCCTCATTCCTCTGCAAGGATATCACCTATCATTTCTTCCAGATCCAGTGCCGGAGAGCTAGTGCCGAAGAAAGTGAGATGAAGAAGAAAGTGAGATGGGTGGAGGAGAAGCCATGACTGCAATGGTGCTGGATCTGGATCTAGATCTGGATCTGGAAGAAAAACTCGCACTATAAGGAGTTCGCTGGCGGGATCTACAACTACAACCACTACCAGCCTTCAGAACCATCGCTAAACCTAGGTTTGCGCAGAGATTGAGGTCCGCTTGCAAAGATTACACGAAGGACCCGGCGATTTCGGTGTTCAACAACATTATGACTCCTAATAAGTTCGATAATTCTTACTACAAGAACATCCAGAGGGGATTAGGATTATTCTCTCTTCTAGTATGTTGAACTCGTTTCTCTGAGATTTTTGTTTTTGTTTTAATTTGTTATTATTCTATGTTGGTGCTCTGTTTTATGGGCGACCAAGTAGTGCGATTTAGCCATAGATATCATCTTAGTTTTCGGGTCGGTCGGATTCGATGAGACTTTTGTGAGTTCAACGGCACAGGATTTCTCTTTCCTTTGAGAGAGAGAAAAATGAAAGTTTTGCTGATAAATGGAAATTGGTAGTTGGGATTTTTGAGTGGATCTTGTCCAGTATTATAGTGATGTGGAGTTTTCAATTGTAGTTAATAAAACGTAAATGCATGATATGATTTACATGGGCATGATAATTTAATCAGCTTGGCTCGTTACTTAAGCATTTTGTTCTTCGTTAGATAGTGTAAATTTACAATACAATATTTCGTTGTACTATAAATTCATAATCAATGGATCTAAATTCTACAAGTGTGGTATCAGGTGGACTGTGCGCTCGGGTTCGGATTGTTAAAGTGAACGCCGGTGAGCTTTTGGTGAGACGCCGTTCATTGGCGGCGGGTATCGGCATCTAGGGCTATTCGTGCTACTTGATGTTCTTGTGCAGTCAAATATTGATCATTTTGTTGTTTATGTGTATGTAATTTCCGGTACGTAATTTCCGGTATGTAAATTCCGGTATGTAAAAGATTCTGGTATGTAATTATAAAAAATAAAAAAAGGACATAAAGAAAAAAAAATTCTGGTATGAGTTTCTTCATACCAGAAACTCATACCAGAAAATTTAAAAAAAAATAAAAAAGGATTAAAAAAAACAGCTTCTGGTATGAAAAAAATTAATTATGGTATGAAAAATTCTGGCGTAAAAAAATTATGGTATGAACTTCTGGTATGAAATTTCTGGTATGAAATTTCTGGTATGAACTTTTCGTATGATAATTTCTGGTATTAAATTTTTGGTATGAAAATTCTGGTATGAGAAATTCCGGTATGAGAAATTCAGTCCAGAAAATAAAAAAGAAAATAAATAATAAATAAAAAAAGGCAAGAAAAATAATAAAAGAAAACAAATTCAGTAGTTAAAAATTAAAACTTATACTTGTATAACAAATAAAAAACATCATTTATTCTTTCTTTCTAAATAGAAGGGTTAATAATTTTTACCTACTACTAAATGAAAGTGGTAAAAAATTTGGGGTACATTTTCTTAAACAAAAACTCAAAAAAGCCTAGTATGTCAAATTCTCCCAAGGAAGAATAAATGGTGGATCTCCATCATTTTCTTTCCCACCTTTTCCACCACTTATTGCAAAGGAGTCATATTCTTCATATTGGTGCATCTCAAACACAAATATCCCCCATTTCTACTACAAAAAACTCCATAGATGGCGTTTTTTGCTTCAGCAAGGGCTGCTGGGTATGCGTGGTAACCGGTTGGTGGGAATGTATTGGCGAAAAAGGGAAGTCCAACGAGGCTTGGTTTCCAACCGCCGGAGTTTCGTGACAAAGATTCCGACGAAGATGAGGCTATTGTTGTGGAGGCCGGTGAGAAAGAGGAGTCCGACGAAGATTCCGACTAGGCTTGGTAAGTTGGTACCAGATTTGTATTATTTGGGTAGGCTATCATGGCGGAGGATGCTAGGGTTTCCGCCGTTCTTCAGTTTGGAGTTCGTCATTGATACTCCGTCGCTGCCGGGAACCAGATTTGTTTTTTTTTTGGGTAGGCTATTTGTACTAGATTTTGGGTAGGCTTTTGATTCGTTTTGTTAAGTAGCATTGTGTATGAATTTTGATGAATTGTGTATATTGTTAGAGCATTATTGGTAAGTTTGGGCATGTGTGTTTAATCTTACAACATTATATATGTGTGGCAAAATGTTACCCAATTCATGAGTATGATTATTTTATTGGGTATATGTTATTATTTTTGTGGTATGTTTCTTATTGTTAAGTATGTTTAAAGTGAAATATTGAGTATGTTTTTATGGGTACCCAAATTGTGTTATAATATTCAAATGTCATTTGATATTGATGTTTGTGCACAATATCGATTTTGTGTAAAATTTAGGTACGACAAATTCAAATTGAGTATTATTTTAGTATCAAATGTGAATTAAATTGAAGAGAAAAAAATGGATTCGGTATGAAAAGGTCATCGTTTTGGGTATGAAAAGGGTTGTTTTGGAGGAATAGTAAAAATCATCATTGCTCTGCAGAGGGGTCACATCGACGGATGTCTCATGATGAAAAGACTGCAGAGTACTTTATACTTTTTCAAACCTCTCCTTTGCTTCAATATTTACGCAAGAAGAAAATTATTGTGTATGTTACTGGTTTTTCGTGTAATATTGCAGGAAGATGAAGTTTTGGGGGGAAACAAAAAGGAAGTTTGCAGTGAAATGAGGTTTCTGCAGCCATGTCACATCGTCGGCTGAATTGACAGTGTACTTTATTCTTTTCAAGCCTTTCCTTTGCTTTTATATTTACATCATGAAATATGATATGATGTAAATGCGTATATATTTGCAAAACATTTCAATAAGGGGTTAGCTTGTATAGTGTATTATTGTAATGGGTACATTCCACCAAAACCGTCTTTCCTTTAGTTTTCTATACCCCAATTTTTTTAACCCCTGTAATTTGATATTAGGTAAAAATCAACCCAATTTTTTACTAACGTGCTCTCTTGTTTACTTTGAACTACCTTCTCGCTTCTCTTCCTTCATTACCAGAACATTAAACCAGGATGTCTCTCCCATTTCCATCGTCTCTTCCACTTCCATCTTTATTTATCAGAGATCTCTCCCATTCCGACTCTAAAGTTCATCAATCTATCTCCGGCGATCCCTCCCAACCAGGCCGGATATCTCAACGATTTCATTTTTTTTCCTTCTCACTTCTATATAAACCCTAATCAACTAGAAAAATATCTCAGTGATCCAAGGTTAAGGCTCAACAATCCTCCCTGTCCGATGTACCAAATTTCCAACTATTAACCCCAACTCAACCTGCACCGGTTGAAGATTTTGTTACAATTCAGGGGCAAGTACCTCCAATGCCTAATAAGGAGGAAGAAATGTGAATAGTTGTCGCTGCAGGCCCAAGCCAATAAATCGGCATGGTTAGTACGACTTTGATACTCTCTGATTTGCACTCTGTTTTCTAGTATATGGTTATAGATATGAGTTTGATATTAAGGTTTGATTAGTTTATCGTATGGTTTCTGGTATGTTTTTCTAGTATGAGTTTCGGGTATGTTTTGCGGGTATTAGTTTCTCATATGTTTTTTCTGGTATATTTTTCTGGTATTTGTTTCTTGTATGCTTTTCCGGTATGAGTTGTTGGTGTGTTTCCTGTGTATATTGATATGATTTGTCTAGTATGCTTTTTGGTTTGAGTTTTTGATATTAGTGTTGTATGGTTTCTTGTATGGTTTGTCTATATTGATATGATTTTCTGGTACGAATTCTGGTATGATTTGTCTATATTGATGTGGGTTTTCCTTATTAGTTTAATATGAGGTTTTGATATGATTTTCTGGTATGGAATGTTGATGAGTCATTGATATGAGTTTTTGGTATGTTTACACAGGTAGAGGAAGAAGGGTGTATTGATGTAAATGAAGAGAAAATGTATAAACAAAACTCCTTTGTAAGTTGAGATTCTTTTTATTACGACTTACAATATTAATACCACTTACTATATAACAAACTTGTTTTCTTTCATAGTTTGTGTACGTGTTTGATGCTAGAAAATGGTAAGGGACTTTCCATTACTCATATTGGATCTTCAACTATCAATTCTTCAAAAGTTCCTTTGTCTGATGTCTTATGTATACTTAGCATGACCAAGAACATTGTCTCAGTGTCGAAACTCACACAAAACTCACCATATTCCGTTGTCTTCGATGCTAATGGTTTTCTTGTGCAGGATCTCCAAACCAAACAAACAATCCTTAAATGGCCATGTATTGACGGTGTTTATGTCTGATCTCAACCAAAGTGTCATGGTTAACACAACCGTCAAAGTCTCTTCTACGTCCATGCATCACAAGCTCGGACACCCTTCATCACCCATGCCTCCATTCAGGGGCGGAGCCAGGAATTTTAGACGGATGGGCAAAAATTTTTTAAAAAATAAATAATTTAAATTCTAATAATAATTAAAAATCATTCAAAAACTTAATCATTAATACATATAAAATTTAAATAAAATGCAAAAAATTGTTAAAATTATTAATTATAAAAAATTTAATGTATAAATGTACTTTTATTCATATGTTTTATATTAATACAATTTTTAATACAAGAATAATTAGTAATCTAGTCTAAAAATGGGTTGATATGAAAAAAACAATTAAGTGGGGTGGGCCATGACCCAGCCAGCCCACCCCTTGGATCCGCCCCTACCTCCATTCCATTGGATCATTGACCGATGGCCATGATCATGTTTACCTATTTAATCAATAGGCTTCCCTCTCCATCCAATAACTTCACAAATCTGTATCAGAACTTAACCAACCTTAAACCAAACACCCAAAGTTGAAAAGCTTTGGTTTTTTGTGTTTTCCTTGGCTAAGGCCATATTCAAGTCACAAGCTTGATCACAAATCTATACCATGTGTCTTCATTGGATACTCTTCCACACAACATGCTTATCAATGTATAGATCCGGTCTCCAAACGTGTCTACACTTCGAGACATGTTCGTTTTGTTAAGGATGTTTTTCCCTATAGTCAAATGAAACCAAATCCTGATGCTCCCTCCGATGTTACTCATGAATGGACACATATTGGTTTACATATATTATCTTCAACCACACCTACTTCCGCTACCACAACCCCTATAGAGCTCACTTCCACCTCCCTACCACAACGTGCCGTCATTCCAGCACCAACCTCCCCCATCTCCACCTACACAACCACCTGCACCCCAACCCATTCCGGTGAAACCTACTCTTCCAGCCATACGTCCTGGGGTTGTAACTCATTCCATGAATAATGTTACCAAGCCGATCCAAAAGCTGAATCTCCATACCATTGCTACCCCCAACCGGTTGCTCGAACAAAAGACCATAACCCAAGCCTTAAAGAACCCTGAGTGGCGACAAACTATGCAATGTGAGTTTGATGCATTGAGTTTGAACAAAACTTGAGATCTTGTTTCCCCTATTGAGCATGTAAACTTGGTTGGTTGTAAATGGATTTATAGAATTAAGTATAATCAAGATGGTAGTGTTGACAGGTTCAAGGCTAGTCTGGTTGCAAAAGGGTTTATACAACGCCCGGGTTGTGACTACACTGAGACGTTCAGCCCGGTTCTCAAACCAGTGACAGTGAGACTTGTACTCCTCCTTGCATTCTCGAATGCTTGGTCTTTAAGGCAGTTGGACATCAACAACGCGTTTATGCAATGAACCCTAATTGAGGATGTGTACATGAGCCAACCTTCTAGGTTCGTTGACAAGGATCGTCCTCACCACATTGATGTAAAGATGTCCCTTTGGATATAATTGCCAAGGAATTCATAAAAGATGGTAACCAAAAATCATCTTCTGAGGTCAGAACATTATTTTATTTTCTCATTATACAGAGCAATTTACAGATGTTGAATGAGTTAGCTGCAGTTTACCAAGAGAACAAAGGTGGATATGCTACAGCAAATGCATGCATCTCACTTCAAAGTATCAATCTTCTTGTTCTTTGCTGAATCATTTCATCCTTTTATGATACTAGATTCCTTCCAAAACCTCTTAATGCATTTTATCCTCATCTTTTTTTTTTGTCAGAGGTGGCCTTAAATTTGGCTTATGACGAATTTGAGCAAGTAACCGCAGAAGATATGGTCCTAGAGGTAAGAAAGTACTCGGTGATGTTGTTTTGGCTTCACTAGCAAACAGTCTGCTTTGATGATCTTAATTACTCATCAACTCAATAACCATGCATACCAAGTGCTTATAGAAACTTCAGTGTCAGCCCGGGCTCAAACGCTAATCTCATCATAAGAAGTAAACCACATTATATTTTTCATAGAAACTTCAGTATCATCAGCCCAAGTACCATTCACCAGCTTATGGATTTTATTACTGTAATAGCTAGGATTTCTGAATTCTAATTAATGTTGATTAACTTAATTGTTGATAGTGATTAACATGTAACTCGCGAAGATTTCTCAAGTGATGAGTATGAGTCCCACCGTTATGTTCCTAGCGTAATTTTGGACGTTTGGGGAAATTTTTACTTTTTCTCCCAGGTAATTATTTTTACCCTCCGGTGTTATTTGGAGCATTTGGAAGCTCCAGTTAATAATAATGCAGTTGAGAGAAATGATCAGGACATCGGATATGTCCTAGATATGAAATAACATGGAGAGACAAAACGGCCAAAAGAGTCGTTATTTCGTTTCTTAACGGCTAAGAAAGACGGCTTAGGAATACACGTTTTCTCAGGCAGTTGTGGAATAATTATCCCTACAATATTCCATATTTATTATTCCAATCTCGAGAAGTTTGGAGAAGGAGGTTCGACCCGCCTTTGGATCGGTTAAAGGATAATTATCGACTTCGCTAAAGGATAATTATCGTCTTCATTGTAAATAGCAGAAATTCCTTTATTACACTAGTACAAATACCCCCCTCAGACCCCGGTTATTTTGTACATGGGAACCCGGTTAAGGAAGCGTGGTTAACGGGAGCGAGGTCCGACAGTTCGCACCCCGGTAAATGTCACCGAGTTAATATTTTCGGACCCCGGTTATTTAATAACTGGGGTAAAAGTTCGGACCCCGGTTATTTAAAATAACCGGGGTAAAACTCGGACCCCAGTTATTTAAAATAACCGGGGTAAAACTCGTACCCCGGTTATTTAAAATAACGGGGTAAAACTCGGACCCCGGTTATTTAAAATAACCGGGGTAAAACTCAGAAAAATGGTAATTTGCATAGCTCGGTTGTAGGATAATAACCGTGGTAATTTTTTTACCGTAATTTATTATATTTAATATGAAAAATAGCTAATTTGGCACCTGCTTAAATTACACAATACGTATTATACTTAACCGAAATTATTAATCAGTAAATAAGTAATATTAAGCTAAAATACATAGCAAACTTATCATGTAATTAATATTTCAATCATATAATCCGAAAGTAGTATCAAAAAACAAACCAAGTTTCTACCGTTCTTCGTTCTAAAAGTAGATTATATATCCAAAACTACAAAAGATAACAAATGCTTTTTACCGATGGTCTCTACATGGAAAACTAAGCTAGGCAAGTCAGTCAATGTCCATGCATTCTTGAATGAGAGGCTTCACAAACTCGAGCCACTCCTTGTGCAGTTCATGAAGATGGTCTTTGTCATACGTCTTCGGTGAGCCTTTAAAGTACTAAACAGTTCGAGAGTAAACAACAATAGTAAGCAACAGTATATATCAACAATTTTACATATCGATATTTTAAATGTAGTAAGTACACATGCATACCATTTGCGGAATATCATGCACATCGTTTTCAATAATTTCCCGCTTGTAACGACATATGTAGTAACCACTTTTGCCATCTGTTGGTAGTTTAGGGGCCTAAAATATTAAAGAAGATTTATAGCTCAATATACAAATATGTTATTTACAAATTCATTTTAACAACACAAAATCAATTAAAATCTAACCTTGATGATCTTCCAACGCAATACTCGCTTTCTTGTCTTGGGATTAGTAGGAGGTGTCCTTGTTTCATTAAATTGTTCCATATAACTACAAAGAAATACAGTGTAACATATCCATCAAATCAACAAAAACTTGAAAGTATAGCATTATGTGTTATATAACTTACAGTTTAGCCACGATCCGAAAATCAGCTCTAACTTCATCATGCATTGGATCCAACCAATAAACAACACACTCTAAGGGATCGATCACCGCCAACATCCAATGAAGACTACGAATAAAAAATTCACTCAAATTGGTTACTAGTTGGACAATCCAAAATTTAATATATATATATATATATATATATATATATATATATATATATATATATATATATATATATAATGTAATATATTCACATTTTACTTACCCTCCATAATAAGGAGCAAACCATAAACGTCTTGTCATATCCGAATTCCGTAGAGAACTAACCCTATATTCAACTCTCTCATCAACACGTCTTTCGGTACCCACCGGCCAAGCCAAGTTTGTTGGGGAAAGAAAGGCAAATTTGCTTGGATTGTAATTTTCAAACAAACACCTATCATGCATAATCAAATGAGATTAACATCCAAAAATTCTCTAATAAAAATGTAATGGACATGTATTAAATACATACTTGATATATATCTCGATATGTCTCGTCTCTAATTCTTGTTCATCTAGCCATATTTTCATCTCTCTCTTTCCAAAGTGCAACAAGTACTCTTGATGATATATTGAAGTTGGCATATTTACAACAACATCCACATCACCAACCGAATTAATCATTGACAAGCACCTCGTCACCACACTGTCACTCTTTCCTTGGGGTGTACGATCTATGTAATCCTCATTGAGGTGCATATCAACATCTTTTGTGGTTTTAGATGCTTTTGAACTCTCACGAACATCCTATATAAGAATTCATAAGGATACTCACATATACATATTGACAAAACATTAACAACATGTAATAAATAATTTATAAATGTTTGCATTATACCGATACAAAAGTGACCATGGACTTTGGCCATGCAATGTAACCTCCGATTGCATCTTTGACAACGACAACCTCATCCGTCTTTTTTGGCAATTCTGTAAACTCATGATCAACCTCAACTATGTCAACTACAACCTTGCAAGTTTCTGCATCCAACGGCTTGCCATGAAGCATTGTAACTTCTCCATCTTTTGGAATATAAACTTGCCCTGTAACTACCATAGATGTTGGAGTGGGCCAATAAAGCTCACATTTTTTCCACACTCCCTAACCAATTAATATATATATATATATATATATATATATATATATATATATATATATATATATATATACACATCAATGAAGACAATTAATCAATATAATATACATGAAAAAACAACATTATTACATCAATATAAAATATAAATGATGGGTTCATAAAATGATGAAATTCTGAACTTATACTAACTGAATCCCCGCTTAGTCAGAATTCTACTCTTTCCTGAGATATCTCTTTGAAATTCATTGTCTCACATAAGTCATAATAATTCCGTCTTCAATCAAATCCTAACTGAATCCCCGCTTTGTTCAGTTTAAGGCACTGGATTAATTGAGCAGCTATATGAATACATGAAATATATCAATTATAGGTAACCATCATAACTAATCAAAGGGTAAGCTCAAATCGACAAATGTTATTATTATATTTATAATATATAAATAACTTTATTTTACAATAAATATATGAATGATTATGCATTATAAAAATCATACTAGCTATATTATTAAGTATAAACGATTCTTATTAGATTGACAAATCTCACATACGTACGTGTACATGTATACATGATGTCTGAACTTGTCTCATTTTAGGAGCAGTCAAATTCATAAAGTTTTATGGTTTAAAACCCTAATGCATGAGGCTGTATAGTTTACAACTTAAACATGATTAAATTGAGATAAACCCATTTCAATAACAATATATGGTTTATTTTCCTATTAGTATGTTTTTTAAATCATGAAATTCATAGAATATACATAATTGCATAATTTTGATCGAGTTTTCTTTTAACTCTACATACAACTCAAATATAAAAAATCTTGAATAATGATAATTATATTAATGATTAGGTTTTCCATTTTTTCGCAAATCATTATTAATACTTTTATCATATATATTTTTTATTTAATTAGTTTCTGAGTGTTCAAATATAAAAAAAAAATCAAATGAAGTTTGTTCAAGCCTAATAACGACTAAATAGTTTTTAAAATTAATATTGATATATATATATATAATATATAATACATGTAATATATAATACATGAAATATATGAATACATGCTCCATTTTGATTAAATTCCTATCCCAATATGAACTGTCATACATGAAATATATGAATAAATCTCAAAATCCACAATGAAACCAGTTTATACTCTTTCCTGAGAGAATCACCGCTTTGTTCAGTTTAAGGCACTGGATATTTTACATAGTTTTAAAAAGTTCAGTTAGAAATTTTACATTGTTTTACAATAGGCTCTCTTCTGTTTTACAATAGGCACTGGATATTTCATGAACTGTCATACATGAAATATATGAATAAATCTCAAAAAGTTCAGTTTAAGGCACCGGAAGAGATCTTAAATTCATCAGTCTAGCAATGAGTGGATGTTTTACAATAGGCTCTCTTCTGTTGATGGTATGATTATTACATTGTTTTAAAAAGTTCAGTTAGAAATTTTAGAGTCAAATACTATGGAATTTGATCTCTTTGCAATTACAGTTTATGAGCAGCCAAGGATTAGGCTTACAAGGCTGTTGGTTGCATTCCAATGGGTAAATAAACTAACTTCTAAAACTAAGATTTGACGTCAGATTTGGTTTCTTCCTTTTACAACACTCCTTAACCACAAAATTTCTCTTATCAGGCTCAATTCTTCTTGTCCTTCACCCGCCTCCTTTCACGTAATGGCGTGCTATTCTCTAAGGACACAAACAGGTATGGACTGGCCAAGATGAAAGCTACTTAGCAAAAAACCAGACATCTACTGATTCCACAAACATCCCTCCATCTAATGGGTAAATCAACTAACTTCTAAAAACTGAAGCTGAAACAACCAAGTATACTAATTTTAGTTTGAAGTTGAAACAGCTTCACTAAGAGACCACATCGAACTGAGGAAGAAGAATGGATTAAGACTAGGGCAAGTCATATTATACCTTGAAGAATGAAGGCGCAATGAATCTGGGAAAAGAAGGAAGAAGTCGATTGGAAGTGCAGCTGTAGAAGTGAAGAAGGTAATCTCACGAATTGAATAAGGTAAAAGGGCTTCTTTTCTCAAATCCTTCAAGCCTGTAAATATTCGCAAGTACAGATTCATAATCCTACTACGTGTTCAGTGTGCTTCAATTTACTGTAGGTCGTTGCTAGTCATGGAGAATTGGGGTCGAGGTGCAGTCGTCGGATGGTTGAACACGAAGGAGGGCGCGCGTACGGGATCGAAAGGTTAGGGAAGCAGATCGAGAGGGCGTCGTGGTTCTTTTAGTAGCTCAAAACGATGTCATCTAGTTTGTAGTTTGTAACACGGTTATATTAAACCGGGATCCGGTTCGCTATTTTTAACACGGTTAATATAATAACCGGGGTCCGGGTTCGCTATTCTAACACGGTTAATTAATAACCGGGGTCCGAACCTTTATTAACCCGGTTAAATGAAATAACCGGGGTCTAAGTTTATTTTTAAAAAAATAAAAAACAATTTACCTCGGTAATACATATAACCGTGGTACGAAATAACCTTCTATCACGGTTCTTTCAAACCGCTCCAACGTAAGCGAGGTCTAGGGGGTTATTTGTACTAGTGTTAATTCATTTCCTTTCACGTTTTCTCGTAAAAGCTTTGATTTCTCTCAACCTTCAAACTCAGATCTACTCTCCGTTTCTAATCCGATTTCCATTCCGTTTAAGTTTCTGCGTTCCTCTCTTCATTCTCTTCATATTGGTACCGAGTTTCTGCATTTTCGAGCAGATGAAGAGCTGGTCGAGCATATATGTCACCATGAAGGTTTTCGCTCAGATTCCAATGAATTTCATGATGCCCATGCGTAGCCTGCGTCGTTGTGATTCCGAATCTTCTTTCATATCATCAATCGGGTTAGTAACGAATAAGTTATGAATTTATTTGTTTTTCGTACTGCGATTTGGCCTAAATTGACTTTAGGCTTGTCAGAATAGATAATTAGAAATTTCATCATGGTCGTTATAATATTCTGGTAATTATGGGTAGTTTGTTTGATAAAATGTGATCACAGGTGGGTTTAGAAATTGCCTGCGGGCAAAACGTTATTCTGGAAAATTTTAATTAATTAATTAAAGGTTAATTAATTAAATTAGGATTAGAATTGAGATTGAGGAATGTCGATTAGATACTACCTTGACATTTGAGGAATTGTGAGTTATGTTGAGATATTGAGGTTTAGTTGTTTGTGAGGCTTATAGATTGAGTATGATCCTTATGAATCCCTTGAGTCTAAGTGTGACCTTTTTGATTAATAGGAGTATTGATATCTCTTTATGCCTTGTTATTAGGCAGTGTCCCTCTCAGGATTGGAGGTTGATCGTGGTTGTGATTGTACGAGGTTGAGGTAAGTCCGTAGGACTTACTTAGCCACCATCCTTATATTGAGTGTTTGCATGAGTGGTGTGTGCTTTATATGTTGCTATGATAGCATGAGTTGTCGTTTATACCGACCTATGTTCTATTAACTGCCCCACTGCGTGGCTATGATAACATTTCCCATTCATCCCGCCGTGGAGTTTGGGAGGTTCTCTGATGTCGGGCCAGACTGGTTTAACGGAAGGGCGCAATCCACTCTCATAGGGTACACGGATTGTGTGACCAATACTCGTATAGCTGGACATTGCACTCAGATGCGGGGATGTATCGGTCCACGTGTCATATACTTTCATCTATCTATATATATACGGTTTTTGAGTGAATGGTTATTATATAAAGATAATAAATGGGTAAATGTGTGATAGCATGTTAATGTGTGTATCTTTCATGATTGTGCTTGTGCTTATGCATTACCTCATATATGTATGGTTAGCTAACGGTTTCATACCGTATTGTAGATGTTGCATGTTAGGCGCTGCTGAATGATCTGGTAGGGTGACAGGCCGAGGACTCTCGTACATTAGGTGATTGGTTTTGGGGTTGTTTGTGTTTCCCCTCCTGCGTGAGGATGATGTCTTGTTTACCTCCTGTGTGAGGATGTTGTTTTATACTTGGCTATGTTGTTGTTTACCTTTGGTTGTACATTTAATATAGTTTTATGTATTTGTTTTATAACTGTCAGTGCCATGTTATAAGGTCCAGTGAACTTGTTGTCAGGCTAAGGTCAGGATCCATTGTGAGATCCTAGCCCAATGTGGCACTCCGAGTCCCGCAGATTCGGGGTGTTACAATTAAGTCTAAATCTCGCTGTAGCATTGTGATGGAAATATGAAGGTCTCTCATTTCATTAGCCCAAGGAACCAACAACTTTCTTCCTCTTGATAAAGAACATCTACCCTAGTCATAATGGTCTTTCCACGATCAATTGTTGTTGTTGTTGTTGTTGTTATGTTGGAGTTGAACAGAAGCTAGTTTACTAAGATCGAACAGTATCTAGGGAACAGTATCTAGGGAAGTTGTAGGAAATATGTATATATATGGATATATGCAGTATATAAGCATTCGTCAAAACTAATTTTATCAATAGATTCATAGACAAATTTTGTTTGCTTAATAAAACCACCAAATTGATGATACTTGATCGAAGATCCAAACATGGATTATAAGGAAGGAAACCAAGAAAGATGTACTTGAAATATTTAGAATGATTTCAGTAAAAACAGAATAAATCGATCGAAAGTATCAAAACACTGCTTATTTATAGGTGAATTATGTTTGGGTACAGTTGATGTATGTTATAAACATTTAAAAAACCCTTGAGCAAATTGAGCCCGAAGCTAATACACAAAAGAGCCTATGTACAAACAAAGCCTATCTAGGATTATTATACGGAAGCGGTTGGATCCGACAAAGCCGTTCATCAATGGTAAATGGTCATGTCATATATGCCTTTTCTCTTCTTCATGGTTTTCTCCGTGGTGGTGTTTACCACCTTGTCTTGATGAATGAAGTGTTTCTGAGCATGACTCGCAACTTGGAATGGAGATCGTGTTTTGACAAACTCTTTTGCTTCTTAGTCCATTTTCCTTTCCCGTACACTTCGAGTCCCATCAAAAAGAGTCTGCATATTCATTAATTAATAGGAAAACAAGTTAGCATTAAAACACATTACGTTTAATTATGATTTTGATTTTGATGACATTAATGAGTGTAACTGTAATATCCGGAAAATTTTATTTCCGAGCAGTCCGAGTCAAAGCGATATATTTTTTTTTTCTCGCTCGGTTGACTTTCCTAATACTACTTAAGGTTTACTAAAACAAATTCTATCATTTTATGTACTCTGGTAGTCACATAAAATGATTAGTTTCAAAACCCTAACCCATCAAACCCTATTTTATAACATGACTTGTCTTTGACAAGATCATGACGTCCTAGTGACGAGATCAAGACAAGCACAAGACGAAGTCAAGACGAGACCACGATGAGTTATGACGAGATCAAGACAAACTCGTGACAAAGCCATGCATGACCATGACAAGCTGTCACAAGGACTTGACAAGGCATTTCCAACTTCCAACCCATACTCTTACCTTGTTTCTCGCCAGCTCTTCATGTCAGCCGTGCAGCAGCTCCAGCCCGCCTCCTTGTTAGCCCACTCCCTTGATTGTACCAGCCATGACAAGGCCCAAACAACATTGTGACAAGGCCAGACAACCGGATCTGCAAGCCCAGAAGCGCCAGCCCAAGGGAAAGAAGATGTTGGGATGTAAGTGTTGCTGAGTTAGAGTGAAGGTAGATTTTTTTTCCTGTAACCGCTCGTTGATTCACGCTGGGACGTTCATGAATGCAGCCCTTGTTCCCACGTTTCTGTCTACGTTCAGAATCCTCTTCTTCATCCTTTCTTCGGCAGTATGTCACGCTAAGAACGTGTGCACGCAATAAGCTTTAAATTTATACTCGTTATATTTCTCCTAACTCCTAGCAAACCCGCAGTGTACGGGATGTTTTGTAGTAGGGATAGTATTCCGAGGTCGAACACAAAGACTGAGGTGAGATTGATTTGATTAGTGATTAAGTTTAGTGAAGATCTAGGTTAAGAAAAGAGAAGAAATAAAGAAATGAAAATCTCAATGTTTTTGGTTGGTTTTTAGGTGATCAATTAAGGATCACAAATCATGCAAAATAAACAATCAACTAAGCTAACACCACAAGTAAACAAGGAAAACACGAAATATATGATCAAAGAGAGAAAAGTGGATTCTAGGGGTTGGAAATTCCGGTTATGGCATAGGACTCAAGCTATCTAATCATTCCTTGGATTGACTATGATATATTGGGAGTAAGTGTTTCTAGATTGGGATCAATCACCGGGTAGGTCTCATGGTCCACTAGTCCGTTCCTAAGGTCTCATCACCGGGTAAGTCTCAAAGGGCCTAAGGAATGGAATTCTACACAAACCGGATTGTCATCTAGGGATCTAACCTATCCTTACCGGGTAAGTCTTGGAAGAGTAAGTCCTAAACAACTATCCTAGCACACTTAGTCCAATGGCGGCTTGTGAGGCTCACCACTACCTAGAGCTTATCATCTTTGAAATCTAAGAGTAAGAATCACCGGGTAGGTCTCTTCTAACACTTAGTTGCTAACACTAGGTCACCCTAGGATAGATTTAACTCAACAAACACTAGGATTTCAATACTCTAACATTCTAGAACTTAGACTCATCTACTCAAACGAATCAGGTAAACCACGGGCTGTTCTACACTTCCACGGCCGTGGACTGGTAAGAACGAACCGTGGACTCCAACAGTGGCTCAGTTCATATAGATGAATCATCCAAAGGCAAATCTAAGTCCGTCCTATCATAGTCCTAGCCATAACCAGCCTTTCCTTACCCTAGAATCGCATCTATTTAGCCTACAACATACATCATCACAATCGAAATCATCAAGTATAAAATCATAGCATCCATTTGCAAGATAATGAAGAGAAAGAGATGAACAAGTGAAACAAGTAAAACCAAGCTGAAAATGAGATTAGAAAGACTCACAACCCTTCCAAAAGAAGGTTTAATCGATTCTTACAACTCTAAAAAACGATTCCGATAATCTTCACTACAAATCCTATCAAAGACTAGCAATGGTGTGTTCTTCTTTTCTTCTCCAATGGAGCTCTTCTTCCTCCTCAAATGGTAGCTCCTTCCTTGAGAGAATCTTCTTGTTGAGAGAGTGGAAGAGAATGTGGATTTGATTGGATGATGAAAGATTGAGGATTGGAAGGTGTGTAGTGGATGCCCTCTCTCAGCCTTGCAAGACCACTTTTATACTACAACCTTGCTAGAGTGAGCCATGAGATCGTGGCACAGCTGTCACAACCGTCTGGAAAAAACCACGGTTGGTTTCCACGGCCGTGGACCTTCAGTGACCGTGGTTTGGTGCTTCATCTTTGCCTTGGATCATTAAGCTATGATTTGGTGCATGGCTTGTGTTGACAAGGTTCCATGAGTCCTCCTTAGCCTCTAGCTTGCATTCTAATGAGTCCGAGGGTGTGTCATCTTGATGAACGATCCTCAAACGTATCGATTAAGCTCCTAAATCTCCCAAAATACCTACAAAGCAATGCAAAAGTCCGTGTAGACGTCTATCTCGACAAAATACGTGAATTGAGTGCAAATGTCGTGAACTAGTGCTAAACCATGCATGAATGAGTGAGAAATCTATCTAAATGATTACCTAAACCTAAATCATAAATCGTGTTATCAAAAATACCCCATACTTAAGGTTTGCTCGTCCCTGAGCAAATTCCCAACTATAGACTAAGAGATGACATGATTTATGCATGCAGAAAAATGGCGAAATCTTTTTGGAGTTGTGCTTCTAATATTGGATCACCTTCATAGTCATGTTTCATGGCAATGGACAAGTAATTATGTATCAAATAAATGAAGGCACGGAAGGACAATTGTACTTAACTCGAAAGCATGCATGGTATGTAAAAATGAAGAAGTCAAGATTATCAAGAGCACATCCAATCTAGATTACTAAGTCTTACACAAGGGACAAGTAATTATCTCACAAGGGCTTGTGAGATAAAAGGCCAAGAAACGTTGTGATTAGGTGGGGATTTTTCTAGGCTATGTGATGCTAATCCGGGAATGGAACTAACTCCACAATTTTGTCCTTGATCAACTTCCCACAAGTGTATATTTTCTCCATCTTTTCTTTCTTTTCTTTTTCATTCACTTATTTTTGAGATAATGGCATTGGTGTACAAAAGCCGAAACCTTGGTGATTAGCCGTCCTCGGGTTTTTTCTATTTTTCGAGGTGCATCCACATCGGGCACACATACCAAAGCTCGTTAGGACTATTGGTTTATTTGACTTTGGCAAGGCACAAACACCCGATCATGTGAATGGTGCCGAGTTACTCGTCATTTAAACCAACGTCCCCAAAGCTATATTTTTGTCTACACTTTCACAACAAATTCAGCACTTCATTTTATAGCATTCATCCATCAACAACTTCACCCCATACTTGCTTTTCACACACTCAACACACTAACATGCTCCTATTCCCGGATGGGTCAAAAGAGGTAAAATTTTTCATCAATTGAGGTGCTCAAACATCATGATCAAGATGAGAAGTAGAGAAAGATGAATTGCCTCATTCATTCCTAAATGATGTGCAAGAACTAGCATGTAATTTCGACTTTCAATACTCAATCCAATCAAGGCAAACATCATGACCACAATCCATTCATGGGATTCAATATAAGTACTTCAAGTCCACATATGTATTCATCAATTTAACACATAAGGCCATCCATAGCCAATCCACATGACAAGATTAATCATTAGGGTCATATCCAAGCCTAGAAAGCACAAAATTTTTTAAATTTTCTGATTTTTTGGATTTTTCGAAATAAGTATATACAATGCAGGACATGTGATAATATTAAACTATCCTAGATGATAATCATGCAAAGGATCATGCAAACCCCACCCCATACTTAGAAACACATTGTCCCCAATGTGGCATTCAAGTAAAGAAGAGTGAAAGAGGGTTCTCAAAATGTAAAAATGGTTTGCTTTGGTATTTGGTATTACTCAAGTGGATTGATGGGTGATGATCCTATCGACAATGGTAGAGAGCTCTAAGTGTTCATCAAGGCGTCGGGACCCGCGCTAGGCACCGCTAGCCGTCCAAGTTCCGCGTCCGCTCCACCCATAATTGATGAGGGACTCATCATCATTCACATGCCATGCAAGGCTTCCATGCTACCAAGATTCTAGCACACACACAAAGCACAAAAACACACAAAAACAGAAAAATCAAAAGCAAAAACAAAAACGAAAAGGGAAAGATGTCTACTGATAACACGATTTATGACTTAGGTTTAGGTAATCATTTAGATAGATTTCTCACTCATTCATGCATGGTTTAGCACTAGTTCACGACGTTTGCACTCAATTCACGTATTATGTCGAGATAGACGTCTACACGGACTTGTGCATTGCTTTGTAGGTATTTTGGGAGATTTAGGAGCTAAAACGATACGTTTGAGGATCGTTTATCAAGATGACACACCCTCGGACTCATAGGGATGCAAGCTAAAGGCTAGGGAGGACTCATAGAACCTTGCCAACACAAGCCATGCACCAAATCGAAGCTTAATGATCAAAGGCAAAGCTGAAGCACAAAATCACGGTTCACTGACACTCCACGGCCGTGGAAATGCCCATGGATTTTGCCAGGTTTTCGTGACAGCTGTGCCACGATCTCTTGGCCAGCTCTTGTAAAGTTGTAGTATAAAAGTGGTCCTGCATGGGCTGAGAGAATCATCTTGGAGCAGCTCTCCATTATCCACTATCATCCAATCAAAATATTCTCTCAACAAGAAGATTCTTGGAAGAAGGAGGTAGAAGGAAGCTACCATTGGAGGAAGAGCTTCATTGGAGAAGAAGCAGAGCACACCATTGATAGATTAACATAGCCTTGTAGTGAAGAATTTCGGAATCAATTTCTAGAGTTGTATGAACCATTTAAACCTTCTTTAAGAAGGGTTGTGAGTCATTCTAATTCCATTTTCAGCTTGGTTTTGTTTACTTAACTTGTTCATCTCTTTCTCTTCATTATCTTGCAAATGGAAGCTATGATTTTATGTTCGATGATTTCGATTGCTATGATGAATGTTGTAGGCTAAATAGATGTGATTCTAGGGTAAGGAAGGAATGGTTATGGCTAGGACTATGATAGGATGGACTTAGATCAACCCTTGGATGACTTGTGTGCTTGAACGTAGCCTCTGTTAGGATCCACGGTTTGTTCTTGCCAAACCACAGCCGTGGACTTGGTAGAACAACCCGTGATCTTCCCTGGTTCGATGGATCTAGCTTTAGTTAGTTAGAGTGTTGAAATCCTAGAATTTGTTGAGTTAAATCTACCCTAGGGTGACCTAGTGTTAGCAACTAAGTGTTAGAAGAGACCTACCCGGTGATTCTTACCCTTAGATTTAGAAGATGACAAACCCTAGGTAGTGGTGAGCCTCATAAGCCGCCATTGGACTAAGTGTGCTAGGATATTTGCTTAGGACTAACCTTTTCGAGACTTACCCGGTAAGGATAGGTTAGATCTCTAGGTGACAATCCGGTTTGTGTAAAATTCCGTCCCTTAGGTTCTTAGAGACTTACCCGGTGATGAGACCTTAGGAATGGACTAGTGGACCATGAGACCTACCCGGTAATTGATCCCAATCTAGAAATGCTTACTTCCAACATATCATAATTAATCCAAGGAATGATTAGATAGCTTGAGTCTTATGCCATAACCGGACTTTCCAACCCCTAGAATCCACTTTTCTCTCTTTGATCTATATCTCTATTTAGCTTGTTTGTTTGAGTTGATTTGTTAGCATAGTTGATTTGTTCATTTGCATGATTTATGATCCTTGATTGATCGCATAAAAACCCACCAAAAACATTTAGATTTTCATTTCTTTATTTCCTTTCCTTTTTCCTCACCTAGATCTTCACTAAACTTAATCACTAATCGAATCAATCTCACCTTAGTCTTTGAGTTCGACCTCGGAATACTATCCCTACTACAAACGTCCCGTACACTGCGGGTTTCGCTAGGTAGTTTAGGATTTAGTTCGAGTTATAAATTTAAAGCTTTTTGTGCTATTTCCTAGCGTAACATCTACCAATGGGTTGCCTCCCATCAAGCGCTTCTTTAAGGTCATTAGCTTGACCATACTCGGGGGCGTCTACTCAAGGTGAAGTGGGGCAATCATGTCCACCGGAGCTCCCGGAATATACTTCTTCAACCGGTTCCCATTCACCTTGAAATCTCCACAATGCTCCCCTCCTATCTCAATTGCTCCATGGGGAAAGATCTTCTTCACCACATAAGGCCCGGTCCATCTTGACTTTAGCTTTCCGGGGAAGAGCCGCAGCCTTGAGTTGAAAAGAAGGACAAGGTCGCCTTCACTCAACTCCTTCGGGATGAGGCGTTTGTCATGCCACCGTTTGGTCCTCTCCTTGTAGATCCGGGCATTTTCGTAAGCATCCAACCGGATCTCCTCAAGAGCATTCATGTCTAGCAATCTCTTCTCTCCGGCCTCCTTGAGGTCAAAATTTAGCCACTTAATGGCCCAATAAGATCTATGCTCCATTTCTACCGGAAGGTGGCAAGACTTGCCATAGACTAACTTGTAAAGAGTGGTGCCAATTGGTGTCTTGAAGGCGGTTCTATATGCCCATAAGGCATCATCGAGCTTCATAGCCTAATCTTTTCTTGTCTTAGAGACCGTCTTCTCAAGAATTCCCTTGATCTCCCGGTTGGAGATCTCCACTTGGCCACTAGTTTGGGGATGGTAAGGTGTTGTCACCTTGTGAGTCACCCCATACTTAGCCAAAAGTGCTCCAAAGTTCCTATTGGTGAAGTGCTTCCCTCCATCACTTATGATCACCCTTGGTGTTCCAAACCTAGGGAAGATCACTCGGTTGAAGAACCACACCACAACCTTGGCATCATTTGTGGGAGAGGCGATTGCCTCCACCCATTTCGAAACATATTCAACCGCCAATAGGATGTAGAGGTTGCCACAAGAAGAGGGGAATGGTCCCATGAAGTCCACACCCCACACATCAAAAATCTCCACCTCTTGTATGTTGTTCAAGGGCATCTCATTCCTCCTTGAGATGTTGCCCGTCCTTTGGCAAGCATCACAAGCTACCACAAAGCCTTGCACATCCTTGAACAAGCTTGGCCAAAAGAAGCCCGATTGCAACACCTTAACACATGTCTTGTGTGAGCTAGCATGCCCTCCACATGGCAAGGAATGACAATGGCGGATCACACTCTCCACCTCATCCTCCGGTATGCATCTCCTAAACACTCCATCCGGTCCCCTTTTGAACAAAAGTGGTTCACTCCAATAGTAGTGCCTCACATCTTTGAAGAACTTCTTCCTTTGGGCATATGACAAACCGGGAGGCACTTCCTCACACACAAGATGTTTCACAATGTCGGCATACCATGGCTCACTACCTCTAGACACTTGGAACAAGCATTCCTTCACCATTTGCAATTGCTCATCCCGGAATGAGTCATCAATCGGGATGTCATCTCTCTCAAGTTCCAATGGAGGTAGTCTACTAAGGTGGTCCGCCACGGAATTCTCGGACCCCTTCTTGTCCCGGATTTCCAAATCAAATTCTTGAAGAAGAAGGATCCACCGAATCAACCTAGGTTTGGCATCCTTCTTTGTAAGGAGATAACGGATTGCAGCATGATCCGTATATACTATGACCTTCGCTCCAACAAGATATGAGCGGAACTTCTCAAATGCATACACAACCGCTAGCAATTCCTTCTCGGTGGTAGCATAATTGAGTTGGGCTTCATCTAGCGTCTTGCTAGCATAATAGATGGCATGTGTACGCCCATCCTTCCTTTGCCCCAAAACAGCCCCAACGGCTACATCACTTGCATCACACATGATCTCAAACGGTAAACTCCAATCCGGAGGTTGCATGATAGGTGCGGAGATCAAAGCATTCTTCAACCTACAAAAAGCTTCAAGGCAATCCTTGGAGAAAACAAACTCAACATCTTTCATTAGTAGGTTAGTGAGAGGCTTAGAAATTTTAGAGAAGTCTTTAATAAACCTCCGGTAAAAACCGGCATGCCCTAAGAAACTCCTTACCCCCTTCACCGAGGTAGGTGGTGGCAACTTCTCTATCATTTCAATCTTGGCCCTATCAACCTCAATGCCACGGTTGGACACCAAATGTCCCAACACAATACCTTCACTTACCATGAAGTGACATTTTTCCCAATTTAAGACAAGGTTTGTATCCTCACATCTTTTCAATACCAAAGACAAATTAGCTAGGCAATTATCAAAGGAAGAACCATAAACAGAAAAGTCATCCATAAACACTTCCATGATATTCTCAATGTATTCCGAAAAGATAGCCATCATAAACCTTTGGAAGGTGGCGGGTGCATTACACAACCCAAATGGCATTCTCCTATATGCAAAAGTTCCCCATGGACATGTAAATGTGGTTTTCTCTTGGTCATCGGGGTGGATAGGGATTTGGAAGAATCCACTATAGCCATCTAGGTAGCAAAAGTGAGAATGTTGAGCTAACCTTTCTAGCATTTGGTCAATGAAAGGAAGGGGGAAGTGATCTTTCCTAGAGGCCATGTTCAACTTCCTATAGTCAATACACATCCTCCATCCCGTAACCGTCCTAGTTGGGATTAGTTCATTGTTTTCATTAGTCACTACGGTCATCCCACCCTTCTTAGGAACTACATGAACGGGACTAACCCACTTACTATCCGAGATAGGGTAGATGATTCCCGCATCTAGCAACTTAATGATCTCTTTCTTGACTACCTCTTTCATTATAGGATTCAATCTTCTTTGATGTTCAATAGAGGGTTTATGGTTATCTTCCATCAATATCTTATGCATGCACAAAGAGGGTTTTATGCCAACCAAATCATTAATAGTATAGCCAATGGCTTTCCTATGCAATCTTAGCTCATGCAACAACTTAGCAAGTTCATCATCATTCAAGCATGCATTCACAATCACAGGAAATGTAGAATTATCACCAAGAAAAGCATACTTAAAATGAGAGGGAAGGGATTTGAGGTCAAGTTTAGGAGGACCTTTATCGGGCGGTGACAATCCAAATAACGTTGGTTGAGATGAATCTAAAGCAAATGAAGGCTCTCCAAGGCTCCTTGAAGCTTGATCATCAACAAGGGATGCTTCTGGGGAAACCACGGTTGGCTCCACGGATCTTGGCACATCCACGGCCGTGGAAGTTGCCAAGCTTGCTCTTCGGAGCTTTCCAGAGAGTTCTACGGCCGTGGAACACCTTCCACGACCATGGTTCCTATAGGAACTCAGCACACTCTCGTGGTCTTCAATCTCAGCTCTTGTCTCCTTTTCTAATGCTTCTAAGGCCTTGATTTCTTCATTGCAAGCCTCCTCAACACCTTCCTCCATCAAGCTTAAACTAAGAACCTTCTCCAAGGGGTCCTTGATCAAGATCGAGCTCACAACTTCTCTAGACTCCTCTTGCTCGACCATGTTGAATACATCTTCATCAAGGGTTGGCCCTTTCATCATTGTGGACAACTTGAACTTGATACTCTCTTCTCCAATGTTGAAGGAGAGAATTCCATTCTTACAATCCACCAAGCATCCGGAAGTGGCTAGGAAAGGTCTCCCTAAGATGATGGGAACCGGGTAGTCCGTCGGAATGTCCAAGACAACAAAATCAATCGGCACATAGAACTTTCCTAATTGCACCGGAATGTCTTCTAAGATCCCAACCGGATGAGTAATAGAGCGGTCCGCCATGTAAAGGGTCATCTTGACTGGTTTAGGCTCTCCTAGCCCAACCTTGTTGCAAAGTGCAAGCGGTATGATGCTCACACTTGCCCCAAGATCACAAAGGGCTTCATACTTCACTTCTCCCACTCCGATTGGTACACAAAAAGATCCCGGATCTCTTAGCTTAGGAGGCATCTCCTCCTTCATTGTTTGGATCAATTCCGAGGACCTCTTAGTCATCCTTACTTCCCCATACTCCTCCAACTTCCTTTTGTTGGAGAGTATTTCCTTCAAGAACTTGCCATATGCTGGCATACCTAAGATAGCATCCATGAACGGAATGTTAATATGCAATTTAGACATAAGTTCAAGGAATTTATCAAAGTGTTTGTCCAAACGAGCTCTTGCTCGTGATTGAGGGAATGGTAGCGGTGGCTTGTATGGAGGTGGTGCCACATAACTTGCCTCATCATCCTTGCTCTTTCCTCCATCTTCTTGTAATTGCTCTTCTTCATTCACCACTTGCTTCCCTTTGTGATGTGATTCGAACTCGATTCGAACACGAGGATCCACCGGCACAAGTTCACACTCGGATTGAAATCGGTGAAATGAAACTCTTTTTTTTGGATTTTTGTGTTTTTGGATATGAAGAGCAAATTCCCTCGGCCTCTCACTTTGGGAATCCCTCAACTCGAACGAACTACCCTCGGAATCTCACTTTGGGGTTCGAACCTTCGTTCCTCGGCCTCTCACCTTAGAACCACCTAAGCATCTCACCTAGATGTTTGAAAACTAAGCATCTCACCTAGAATTCGGGTTTTGTTTTTCTCAAAGTGAAAACACAACTTTTGATCGATAACTCAATTCTATTTCGTCCTCTAAAAACGTTTGTGGGAGAGGCCTTATATAGGCTGAAAATTCAGCACCTACTCCCAACATTAAAGGCTTACAAGTTCAAGAGTTGTGACATTAAACAAAGAGCAAACATAGGGACTTTCAACCACCTACTTTTCCACCTACTTTTCTCCACCAACTTTCACATAATTAATACATAAATTCATGCATAATATATGAATAATATGAGGATGATATGCTGCATAAAATATGTATTGGGTGGACGTGCATATGTTTGTATAACCATCTTTCATGCCTCCATGCATGATCTTGCCCAACAATCCATACAAGTACCGTAGTTGCTGCAATGTAGGATCATTTTCACCCTCTTCCTCTTGGAATCTCGACTTTGTGTAAACTAGAAAGTTGTAGATATTGAAAATACCTTTCAAAGTAGTACTCATGGGTATTTTAGTTCCAAGAATTGTCTCAGTTATAGTCGTTTTACTGAGAGTGCGCAAACCTGACAGCTTAGCCGGAGAGAGTGAAAATTGGCTTGCATTGGGCATGCTCGGAGCAAGCTTTTTCGGTTTGATTTCAATAGGTTTTGGCTCAGTTTTAGGCATGACCTCCAACACATAACTATTGATTTTGATAAGTTCCGGCTGAGTTTTTACTTGGACGGTTGGTGGCAAAACGATTGGTTCCGGCTTGATGACGATGATTTCTTCTCCGGTGGGGATCACATCATCCCCTTTCCCTTGAAAAGGATTCGTCCTCGAATCCGTCATGCCATCATTGGGAAATTGATTATCGGATTTATTACCATGGTAACTACTTCTCGCGACTTCGACGCCGTCATGTTGAGATGCTTGAATACGATCCGGGGACCCAAGGGCACGACTATTCAGATTTTGTTCTCGATGGTTGTTGCTTCGTTCATTCCGGTTTGCATGGTTGCTACCTCCTTGTATTTTGTCATGAGGGTTCAAGAGAAGGAGAGGAAACCTTCTCAATATCTCAGCTAGTTGGGCTTCAAGCCTATCCAAACGTTGGTTGTTTTGATTACCACTGTTTGCATTGTCGTTGATGATCGTCATCCCCGAAAGCTTGAGGAACTCGCACCGTTGGGCTCTGATACCACTTGATGTGATTCGAACTAGATTCGAACACGAGGATCCACCGGCACAAGTTCACAATCAGATTGGAATCGATGAAATGGAACTCTCTCTTTTTTTTTGGATTTTGTGTTTTTGGATATGAAGAGCAAATTCCCTCGGCCTCTCACTTTGGGAATCCCTCAACTCGAACGAACTACCCTCGGAATCTCACTTTGGGGTTCGAACCTTTGTCCCTCGGCCTCTCACCTTAGAACCACCTAAGCATCTCACCTAGATGTTTGAAAACTAAGCATCTCACCTAGAATTCGGGTTTTGTTTTTCTCAAAGTGAAAACACAACTTTTGATTGATAACTCAACTCTATTTCGTCCTCTAAAAACGTTTGTGGGAGAGGCCTTATATAGGCTGAAAATTCAGCACCTACTCCCAACATTAAAGGCTTACAAGTTCAAGAGTTGTGACATTAAACAAAGAGCAAACATAGGGACTTTCAACCACCTACTTTCTCACCTACTTTTCCACCTACTTTTCTCCACCAACTTTCACATAATTAATACATAAATTTATGCATAATATATGAATAATATGAGGATGATATGCTGCATAAAATATGTATTGGGTGGACGTGCATATGTTTGTATAACCATCTTTCATGCCTCCATGCATGATCTTGCCCAACAATCCATACAAGTACCGTAGTTGCTGCAATGTAGGATCATTTTCACCCTCTTCCTCTTGGAATCTCGACTTTGTGTAAACTAGAAAGTTGTAGATATTGAAAATACCTTTCAAAGTAGTACTCATGGGTATTTTAGTTCCAAGAATTGTCTCAGTTATAGTCGTTTTACTGAGAGTGCGCAAACCTGACAGCTTAGCCGGAGAGAGTGAAAATTGGCTTCCATTTGGCATGCTCGGTGCAAGCATTTTCGGTTTCATTTCAATAAGTTTTGGCTCAATTTTAGGCATGATCTCCAACACATAAGTATTGATTTCGATAGGTGCCGGTTGAGTTTTGACTTGGACGGTTGGTGGCAAAACGATTAGTTCCGGCATATTGACGATGATTTCTTCTCCGGTGGGGATCACATCACTTTGTCATTTCCCCTAGGTAAGGGATCCTTCATGCTCAACCCACTCCTCGTTGTAATGGCCAACACTTGGCCTCTTGGGTTATCTTCGGTTCTTCCGGGTAGCTTTCCCGGATCTCTATGAGCTTCACCCGCCTTTTGGAACACTTGTGCTTCCAACACCTTTTGAGCCTTAGAAATGGAAGTCACCGTGCTCTCTAGACCACTCAACCTTCCAAGCAATTGCTCAAACATCATCTCGGTTCTATCCTTTGGAGGTTGAGTAAATCCGGGTGGAGGTTCTTGTGAAGCCTTTGGTGGTGGAGCTGCGCTCGTGGAAGCGGGAGGGTTCAAGGCTCCATCCGGGTTAGAATAGGAAAACCCGGGATGGTTATGGTTGGGCCGGCAATTGTTGAATTGCCGGTTGTTGTTGAAATTCCTTGGGCCTTGATAGTTGTTGTAGTTGCCCCTTCCCATATAGTTCACATCTTCCTCCTTGGAAGATAAGTTAGCTTGCACTTGCACTTGAGGGGTTTCTTGGTTCTTCAAAGTTGTAGCACACAACTCCCTCAAAGACTTTAGCTCGTTGTTGATGGCGTCAAGCTTGAAATTGCTCATGGTGACTTCACTCACCTCATATGCTCCCGCCTTTCTCCCTTCACTCTTCCTATGGGAGTACTTCTCAGTCACTAAAGCTTGTTTCTCTACGAACTCCCAAGCTTCATCCACATGCTTTTCCATAAAAGTCCCACCGGAAAGAGATTGAAGCTTGAATTGGCTATCTTCATCAAGTCCTTTGAAGTAGATCTCCAATAGCTCAATTTTTGGTATACCATGGTGTGGACAATCTAGGAGAAGATCCTTGAATCTCTCCCAAGACTTGAACAAGCTCTCTCTATCCTTCATCACGAAGGCATTGATCTTCCCTCTTAACTCGGTAGTCTTGGAAGGTGGGAAGAACTTAGTCAAAAACTCGGTTGTCATCTCCTCCCAAGTACTCACTCGCCCTTGTGGAATAGATTGATACCAAGCTAAGGCCTTATCCTTAAGTGAGAAGGAAAAAAACCCTAAGCTTATGGTTGTTGCTCTCCAATCTAGGCGGTCTAAGAGTCTCCATCAAGATCTCATAGTTCATCAAGTGTTGATGAGGAGACTCTCCTTCCATCCCTCCAAATTGATTATGCCGGATCAATTGTAGAACTTGAGGGCGGAGTTCGTAATCATGGGCTGCAAGATCTCCTAAGTTCACACCCGGATAGTATGCTCTTTATGCCGGATCCATACGTTACCCTAACGTTTGTGGCTCTCCAATAGCAATGGGCACAACCCGTATATTAACCGCCTCCGGTTGCGGTTGTGGTGGAGGTGGAGGTTGTTGTTGACGGTTAAGCTCTCTTTGCACAAGAGCTTGCCTAATCTCTTCAATCTCCCTCCTAGTTGCCTCTTGCCTCTCATTGGCAAGTCTCCTTTCATTCTCCAAAGCTTCATCCCTTATCCTAATTTGCTCTAAAGCCTCTTCCAACTCAGCTTGTAGATCTCTTCCGGCCATCTCTTTCCCCTTTTTAATGCTCTTGGATCTAGATCGAAGGGTTTTCTCCGGTTCGGGATCGAATGAAGCTACATTCTTGCCACGAGATCTTCGCATACACCTAAAGAATGAGAGATGTCCTGAAAAGCAAAGACACAAACCAAAAAGAGATCAAAAGCAACAAGAAAGACCTACACTATAAACAATCATAAAATGACTCAATCTTAACCTAGTCCCCGGCAACGGCGCCAAAAACTTGTCACGCTAAGAACGTGTGCACGCAATAAGCTTTAAATTTATACTCGTTATATTTCTCCTAACTCCTAGCGAACCCGCAGTGTACGGGACGTTTTGTAGTAGGGATAGTATTCCGAGGTCGAACACAAAGACTGAGGTGAGATTGATTCGATTAGTGATTAAGTTTAGTGAAGATCTAGGTTAAGAAAAGAGAAGAAATAAATAAATGAAAATCTCAATGTTTTTGGTTGATTTTTAGGTGATCAATTAAGGATCACAAATCATGCAAAATAAACAATCAACTAAGCTAACACCACAAGTAAACAAGGCAAACACGAAATATATGATCAAAGAGAGAAAAGTGGATTCTAGGGGTTGGAAATTCCGGTTATGGCATAGGACTCAAGCTATCTAATCATTCCTTGGATTGACTATGATATATTGGGAGTAAGTGTTTCTAGATTGGGATCAATCACCGGGTAGGTCTCATGGTCCACTAGTCCGTTCCTAAGGTCTCATCACCGGGTAAGTCTCAAAGGGCCTAAGGAATGGAATTCTACACAAACCGGATTGTCATCTAGGGATCTAACCTATCCTTACCGGGTAAGTCTTGGAAGAGTAAGTCCTAAACAACTATCCTAGCACACTAACATGCTCCTATTCCCGGATGGGTCAAAAGAGGTCAAATTTTTCATCAATTGAGGTGCTCAAACATCATGATCAAGATGAGAAGTAGAGAAAGATGAATTGCCTCATTCATTCCTAAATTGAGGTGCTCAAACATCATGAGATCGTGGCACAGCTGTCACAACCGTCTGGCAAAAACCACGGTTGGTTTCCACGGCCGTGGACCTTCAGTGACAGTGGTTTGGTGCTTCAGCTTTGCCTTGGATCATTAAGCTATGATTTGGTGCATGGCTTGTGTTGACAAGGTTCCATGAGTCCTCCTTAGCCTCTAGCTTGCATTCTAATGAGTCCGAGGGTGTGTCATCTTGATGAACGATCCTCAAACGTATCGATTAAGCTCCTAAATATCCCAAAATACCTACAAAGCAATGCAAAAGTCCATGTAGACGTCTATCTCGACAAAATACGTGAATTGAGTGCAAACGTCGTGAACTAGTGCTAAACCATGCATGAATGAGTGAGAAATCTATCTAAATGATTACATAAACCTATGTCATAAATTGTGTTATCACAGTAAACGACTCTTCTCGACCAAACTCATCTGCACACGGCTCCTTTGCACACAGCTCTTCTACACACAACTCTTCTGCACATAACCCTTCTGCACGTAACGCCCCTGCTCTCTCCTGAACCCGGACGAAGGATCTTTGTCCAGCCAATAAGACCCGATCCAGTCTTCAGCACCACTGCTTTCACACACGGACAAACGCAATCGAAGCAAGCATCGATCAAAGGAGCGTGCGACTACAAGCGTCCCTCTGTGTACATCCAGCATGACCTACTGGTAAGATCTTGCCTGCTAGTGAATCCAGCCCTCTGTACTAATCTAACCGTATGTACTGCAGATAGAACCTTCTCCCGGACCCAACCAGTTGATTGAGTGCCTCGCCACCGTAGACAAGTCGCACCACGCCTGCTCTATAGACAATACTTGTGCATTCTTCTGCCTATCCTCATATAAACAGCAGACCAGCCCAGAACTAGCAACACTCTAGCAAGTAGCAAGTAGCCATGTTTTCACTGCTATTATTTCATGTAGAATAAAGGCAAATAGTTGGCTTAGGCCTTGGATGGTATAAGTGATAAGTAGAATGCATAGCATTAGGGGCTGCTTATGAGTGTGAGTCCAGAAAGAGTAGGTAGAGAGTGAGTTGTGCTGTCAGAAAAGGGAGGAATAATGAACTGCTGTAAATAGACTTTTTTATTTGCTTTAGTTTTGAGGTTGGAAATGGGCATTGTTGTAGACCAATGTTAAAGAGTATGTAGAAGATCCACCTTTGAAATTTTAATAGGTAATAGGTAGATATATGTAGATTACCGTGTTAAAATTTGAGAAGAAATGAACGGTCGGATTAGAAGTTATAAGCTCCTAAAGTAGGGTAGATAAGCTGTTTTTCCAACAATGAAAATTTTGGCTAAGTATAGGAAATGTAAGTGTTGTAACCAAGTTTGGGAATTTTTATAGAAATGATGGTTGAACAGTTTTGAGAAATTCGTGCTCCTAGGAGTAGATGGGATGCCATAGATGATTTAGAGAATTATTTCGAAATTTTTATAAATTTATTTGAATTTCTTATTTGAAGCCGAAGTTGGACCGTAATGATCTTTCGGAAAGTAGGAAAATGTGAAATTTGCTAGTTTGTAACCAAACTCATCTTTAGGAGTTAGAATATGACATTTGAGTCTCCATTAAGATTTTAAGGATAAATTATGGGATTTAAGCAAAAATTTGCTAGTTTGTAACCAAACTCCCAAACTAGGGTGTATGTTTGTGCGATTTATCTTTCTGCTTATATTTGATTAGTTAGCTAACACTTTATCGTTGTTTAGACTTGCCACATGTTAGAGCAGATGTCGAGTGATCTGGATGGTAGTGGACAGCCGGGGTGTCGTACTCCTTAGGATGGGGTGCCGTTTCTTTTGTTGGTCTTTCAGTTATGATTGTCGCAAATTCTCATATTATGAGATCTTGTTGTTTCCGGCTATCAGTTTTTTGTCACATTCATTATTTTGTTAAAAATTACTTTATGATTTATGAATTTCCTTAGTTGTGCCTTGTTGTAAGATCTAGTTAAGTTGTTGTCAAACTAAGGTCGGGACCCACTGTGAGGTCCTAACCAGTAACTCCCCGAGTTGTGAAACTTGGGGTGTTACAGTAACACCCCGATTCCTAGAGGACTTGGAATGCTACGAGCTGGGACCTCACAATGGGTCCCGGCCCTTAGCCTGACAACAATTTCATCGGACCTTATAACACGGCACAAATAAAAAGGCAAAACACATAGACTTTATATCATGAGCGGAAGTAAAAGGTACAAATCGGAAAATAATACAGCCAAGTCTCCAAAACCAAAATAACATCATAAGTCTCAACATCCATGAAATAGATAAATAGTCCCGTCCTATAATGCACGGAACCTCGGCTGCCCACTACCGCCGGATCACTCGATCGCCTCTCTAACCTACAAGGCATCTACAAGCAGTATAGTACCGTTAGCTGACAATCTATGCATAAGTATAAAGGTAAAAGCACAAACACACAACATACGCAATCAGCATGCAACACTCAACATTTTATTATCTTTAATTAGGTGATATGTCATTACTAATGATACTTATCTTGTGACACGAGGGATTCTCAAACCTCGCCCCTGATCCCGTTTACCAACAAGGAATAGTGCTAATACATCTGACCGTCTACCTGCCTGGGCTGGTACAGGGAACCTCCTAGACTCTCGCAAGAGCTAGGCAGATGTTGTCACGACCCGTTATCATACACTTGAGTCCATTACGTAATATAATAAAGTCGGCCTAATCTGGTTTCGTTATTACCCTAGCTAGCAAACACCACTCATACACAATACACTCATACAACAAGCCAGATAAGTAAGTCCGTAGACTTACCAGTTTCCGAAGCGCACAAGATCACCTCACTCGTAAGTTCCCTCGGGAAAACGTACAACACATGTTCAAGATAAGGCACACAATCAAGCCACACTCTAGTCCACTAGAAGTCTTTAGACTTCTAGGCTCAAACTCCTCAACCACCTAGTCCAAGAAGCTACATTCTCAGTCCATGACCTAACCAACTCTCAAACGTAACGATATACACAAGGTTACATCCACAAAGCCCGAAACGAACCCTCAACAACATACCACCACAAGACTCACATAACTCACACTAGATCTTTAAAGTCCCATCGCTCTAAAGCATTCCAGTTCAACTATCCTAAGCCAGTCTAGCATGCTTCTAAGGTATAACAAACCTAAGACACAAAAGAAGGAAAGGAAAGAACGATATTCGGGACTCACTGGAGCCAAACCGCCCCTGCGCCTGACTGAGCCGCCCCTGCGCCTGTCTGAGCCGCCCCTGCGTCGATTTGGGTCCGCCCCTGCGTCTGACAGAGCCGCCCCTGCGCCTTGGTGGATCCGCCCCTGCGCCTATCTGTGTAGAAGGTTCGCCGGTTGAGTTCTTCGATTGTGCAGCCGGTCCTTTGGTGTCTCCTTTGATGCTATGAACGTCTTCCACTTCTCTCACTTGGTCTTAACCTCCCTCCAAGGTCTAGCTTCATCATTGAACCAACAAAACAACGATAGATCGTTGAGCAAGGATTCAAGAGTGTCTTCCATTCAAGTCATGGAAGGAAAAGGAAGGAAGAAGAAGAAGGAGGAATAAGGAAGGAGAAAAGGATGAAACCTTACCCACGTCTCGTCACTACAGTCCCGGCCTCAAAGATGGTGGTTCCAAGCTAGAGCACTCTAAGAGAAGAATGTGAGAAAAGATGCAAGAGGAAGAAGTGATAGGAGAAAAGAAGTAACGTGAGTGGAGAAATGAGAGGAGGAGAATTGTTGGCTGCATAAAAGAGAAGGAATCCCAAAGGTCTTCAGCCAACAACTCCTCATGGAATTAAAGAGGGGAGTTAAAAAGGGTCGGAAGATGAACGGTTGCCCAAAACGCTACTACCCCGTCCACACATGTCACCGCCCCGCGGAAAACCTAACCGCACCCGCGGCCTACGCGACTGGGTTGCCAAAGCCGCAAGGGCGTGAACCCTTGCGCCCGGCTTCTACCCTCATCTAACTCTACCCAAGCGTAACGAAAAAATCCGGTCGTTACATCAGATCCCCCTCAAAATAAGTTTGGTTCCGAAACTTAGGGGATACCAAACGCGGTCATAAGATATAAGCAAGCCCTATGTCTAACAATTACCACATCAAGACCACCTAAGGGTCGCACACAAGCACATAATATATGTCACACATACAACACTGCAAACAACCAAAACAAGAAGGTAGACTACCTGACAGTCCTATAGACGTCTCTAGACTCGCATAAAACTCAGGATAGTTCCGCCGGATACTATCCTCCATCTCCCAAGTGGAATCGTCAACCCCTCGTCTCGACCACTGCACTCTCATCATGGGTATTACCTTCGATCGAAGGCGTCTCGCACCTCTCTCCAAAACCGCTATCGGGTGCTCTGGGAATGTATGATCCGGTTCGACCACCAGGTCGTCATGACTAACTATGTGCCTCAGGTCATGCACATACTCTCGCAGCTGCGATACGTGAAATACTGGATGAACTCCCTCCAATCGGGGTGGCAATGCCAATCTGTACGCCACCTCTTCTACCCACTCAAGGATCTCAAAGGGTCCGACATATCGAGGACTCAACTTCCCCTTAATACCGAAACGTCTAACACCCCTCGTCGGCGACACTCTCAACCATACCTAGGCTCCAACCCTGAACTCCAAAAGCCTACGCCTCTTATCAGTATAAGATCTCTGACAGCTCTGTGCGGCCAACATCCGCTCTCAGATCAATGCTACCCGAGCCATATCATCCTGCACCTGCTCAAGTGCCACACCACTCATCCTCCCCAGGTCATCCAAACATAATGGTGTACGGCACCTCCGTCCATATAGCGCCTCATAGGGAGCCATCCCAATCGTCGTATGCCAACTATTATTATAGGAAAACTCCACCAAAGGAAGATGATCGGGCCATACCTGACCCCAATCAAGCACACATGCCCTCAACATGTCCTCAAGAGTCTGTATAGTCCTCTCAGACTATCCGTCCGTCTGAGGATGGTATGCCGTAGTAAAAAGTAAGCTCGTTCCTAAGGCGGCGTGTACCTGTTGCCAGAACCTCGAGGTAAAACGCCCATCCCTATCTGAAATGATAGTCCTCGGCACTCCATGGAACCTCACAATCTGCCGGGTAAACTCCTTGGCTAAACGAGACACCGGCCACGTTTCCTTAATAGGAATAAATCGTGCCGTCTTCATCAACCGATCCACTACCACCCATATCGCATCAAAGCCTCTACTCAACCTCAATCCGGTAACGAAGTCCATAGAAATGTCCTCACACTTCCACTGTGGAATCGGAAGTGGTTGGAGCTCTCCTCCGGGCCTGTGGTGCTCGATCTTGACCTACTGATAGGTCGCACACTGGGCTACATGTCTAGCCACGTCGGGCTTAAGCCCGCCCCACCAATAAGATCGACGTATATCCTGATACATCTTACTCGCGCCCGGGTGGACGGAGTAAGGTGTAGAATGAGCCTCCTGCATTATACGTTGCCTCAACTCTCTGTCGGAGGGTACACATATGCGCTCATGGCGCCTCAAAATCCCATCTGCACCCACCATAAACTGTGGTGCCTCCCGTTTGGATATCCTATCTTTGATCCTCGTCAATGTTGGACAACCCTCCTGTTTCTGCCGGATCTCTTCTGTCAGATCCGGTGAAACCTCTAACGCTGACAAATGACCGTCAGTATTCGGAAGCCGGATGTCAAACTTCCAACCAAATCAAATATTTATGCAACTGGGTCTGAGCGGTCAATCTAGCTATCGCAGTCTCGCGGGGTGTCCTCCTACTAAGGGCATCGGCGACCACATTCGCCTTCCCCGGATGATAAAGGATCTCTAAGTCAAAGTCCTTAATCAACTCCAGTCATCTCCTCTAACGATTATTCAACTCCCGCTGAGTGAATATATACTTCAGACTCTTGTGGTCTGTGAAGATTTTACAGGTAGCCCCGTAGAGGTAATGACGCCAGATCTTCAATGCATGAATGACTACAGCTAGCTCAAGGTTGTGAGTAGGGTAATTCTCCTCATACGTATTTAGTTGTCGAGACGCGTAAGCAATAACCCTACCCCTCTGCATCAAGACGCAACCCAAGCCCGGCTTGGATGCATCACTTTAAACAACGAAGTCCTCAACGCCCTTTGGTTGTGCTAACACGGGAGCGGAAGTCAATCTCTCCTTCAACTCTTCAAAACTCCGCTGACAAGACTCGGACCATGTAAATCTGGTAGACTTCCTTAACAAGGAAGTGAGTGGTCTCGCGATCACAGAAAAACCCTTCACAAACCTGCGGTAGTACCCTGCCAGACCTAGAAAACTGCGTACCTCCTTGACCGTCTTAGGAAGCGGCCATGATGCAACTGACTCTATCTTCGCCGGGTCTACCTTGACACCCTCGGCGGAGACAATGTGGCCAAGGAAGGCAACCTCTGGCATCCAGAACTCGCACTTAGAGAGCTTGGCATAAAGCTCCCTATCGTGTAAAACTCGCAACACCGTTCTCAAGTGTCCGGCATGCTCCTCCCTACTCTGGGAGTATACCAAGACGTCGTCGATGAAAACTACCACAAACTGATCTAAGAAGTCGATGAAGATGTCATTCATCAACTCCATGAAGACAGCAGGAGCATTAGTGAGCCCGAAAGGCATTACTACGAACTCACAATGACCGTATCTGGTCCGAAATGTTGTCATCGGTACGTCTTCCTCTCGTACCCTCAGCTGATGGTATCCTGACCTCAAGTCAATACGTGAAAACACCGTAGCACCTTGTAACTGATCCAGCAAATCATCAATACGCGGTAGCGGGTACTTGTTCCTGACGGTTACTTTGTTCAACTCCCGATAGTCGATACAAAGCCTCATAGATCCGTCCTTCTTTCTGACGAAGAGAATTGGTGGATCCCAGGGGGATACACTGGGTCGGATGAATCCCTTCTCTGCCAAATCCTCGAGTTGCTTCTTAAGCTCAAGCATCTCGACTGGTGCCATACGGTATGGAGCCTTGGAGATCGGCCTCGTGCCGGGCTCCAACTCAATCCCAAAATCTATGCTCCTCTGCGGTGGTAAGCCAGACGGCTCACCAAAGACGTCCTCGAACTCACAAGCTAACGGGGTCTCCGCTAAAGATGATCTCGTCTCCTCCTTCATGGCGTAACACCAAAAGGCCTCGCACCCCTGACCTATGAGCTTTGCGGCTCGGACCGCACTAATGACCGTCCCTATCTTTCCGAGGTCCCATCCTCGAAAGACCTCCTCCTGCCCAGACTCCGTGGTGACCGTCACTGTCCCCTTACTGACATCCAGAACAGCTCTATGATGGTCCATCCAGTCCATCCCGAGTATGACTTCTTCATGCACTAAGCGTATGACGTAGAAGTCGGCTAACCAGTCACGATTTCCCAAGTGAATGGGACAACCGTGAATCTCCCGAGTACCGCACACCTTACTCTCATCGGGTAACTTTATAAGGAAAGGTTCCCCCTCTACTGTATCTAAGGTCAACCTATCTATGCATTCATCAGATATGAAAGAGTGCGTCGCACCTGTATCAAAAAGTACTCGGAGTGGAAAGCCATGAATCATAATAGTACCTGTGGCTGCAGGCGCTGATGGCTCTACGGCGCTCCTTGTTCGCCCCGAAAATACTTTGGGCCGCGTCAGACGGTATCAGAGAATACTTTGGGCCGCGTCCGAAGGTATCAGAAAATACTTTGGGCCGCGTCCGAAGGTATCAGAAAATACTTTGGCGCGTCAGACGGTATCAGAAGATACTTTGGTGCGTCCTAAATTCCTTTTATGCTCTTTTTTTGTCCCGCTTCAAGGCTTAATCCTTAAATGTGCCATTTTTGCTCCATAATTCGCCAAATTACCTACAAATGCAATAAACTCGGTGTAGACCTCTATTCTTGCAAAATAGGTGAATATAACCATAAATGCCATGAATGTATGTCTATGCATGTAAAATAAAGGTAAAATCTATATAAATACATGCCTAAAAATAGGTCATAATTCATGTCATCACTCCTCAACTCAAAGACTCGAGCCTGAGTACCCCTAGTCTCTGAAGTACCTCCACCACGCCCTCTACCTCTGCTTGGAATCTGAGCCGAACCCTGTGAATATGCCTGAACAGGAGCTCGCTGATGTTGCCTTTGTCCTCCCCTTGAGGTACCAGAAGGCGAGGACCCCTGTTGTGATATCACCTTGCTCTGTCGGCAGAAGGTAGCTCTATGGCCCAACTGGCCGCAAGTGAAACATGTGACTGATGGCCTCCTATACTCCGGCTTAATGTGTCCATACTCTACGCAATTGTAGCATTGACGTCCCCTAGAAACAGCCGATGATACAACCTGGTAACTAGAGTGGCCCTGAGACTGACCACGCCCGTGACCTGAACCTCCCGCTCCGGTGCTGGCTGGTCCGGTCCTCTGTCTCTTGTCTGACCCTCCAGACTGCATAGCTCTCTTAGGACCCAATCGGTCCCTCTCATACGCCGAAGCCCAATCCTGGTAATCGGCTAAGGAGTCACAGCAAAATCCTGCCAAGTAGGAGCGTGTAGTCTCCCTCAATCTCCGGGAGAACAGGTACACATGCTGGTCCACAGGTGGTGCAGCAGGACCCAACAGTGACAGCTCCTCCCGAAACTTCCTGATCGTCTCAATTATCGGGACATCCTCAAATCCTGCCTCCAAGAAGTCCTGCACTCGGTCTCTCCTCAGTGAGGTAGGACAAAAAGTCTCCCGCACAAGGCTCGGCAACTACTCAAATTGGGACACTCCGCCCCGCACGGTCCTCCACCAGAACTGTGATTGGTCTCTAAACAAGGTCTACACCAGCTCCACCTTACGACTCTCAGGACAGCGGATCGCCTCCAGTGCGGACTCCACATGGCTAATCCAATGCTCTACCTCAAGTCCAACATTCCCGTCGAATGTGGGAACTCTCTGATGGTTGAAAGTCTTCAACCATTCGTCCGGCCTCGGTACCCTCAGCTCCTCTCTCACTCGGTCATCCTCAACAACCCTCACTGGTGCAGCTACCACCGGGGGAACTACCACCTGAGTCACCCTCTGAGAGACCTCCGTCGACCTAGCTGGCACCGGCGGTGCTGGAGGTGGTGCTCCAGCCCTGTATTCCTCTTGCACCTGTTGGACATACGCTAGATACTCCGATGCTCCAATCGACACACGGCCAAAATCAGCAGGCCCTGCACTCCGTACTCCGGACCTAGAAGCGGTCTCATCCCTAACCTCGGGAACAATGCTCTCAGCTACCTCCTCAAAAGGAATGTCCGCAACTGGTGGATCTACAACGGAAGCACGTCCCCGACCTCGGCCCCTTTGAGGCCTGCCCACATGTCCCGGTCCCGGAGCTCCAGGAGGAAGGGGAGGTCGGCCCCCTCCTCATCCAACGTAAGTTGTCTCTCTCGTACGTGCTGATAGAGATGTGATTGGTGTAAGTCTACTTTAATGGCTAGAAAGGACATAACTATCTTACTACTCTAGGTCGCTTCTAAAGGTCACAAGGTAACTATTAAACACAATTTATAACAAAAGTCCAATAAACTATGCCATCGAGTTCAGTGGAGGTAGTGGCGGCCCGTGCATTCTATCCCAACCCATTTATGCTCATGGTTTTGAAAACACAAAATTAATTTTAAAAAGTTCGGAACCCTTGCGGTTTCCATTTATTTGTTTATTCGGCCTTTTAGAAGATAGCGAGTGCCGTTGTTGCCAACCTAGGGCTCTGATACCACATTGTAACACCCCGATTCCTAGAGGACTCAGAATGCTACGAGCTGGGACCTCACAATAGGTCCGGCCCTTAGCTTGGCCACAACTTCATCGGACCTTACAACACGGCACAAATAAAAAGGCAAAACACATAGTCTTTATATCATGAGCGGAAGTAAAAGGTACAAATCGGAAAACAATACAGCCAAGTCTCCAAAACCAAAATAACATCATAAGTCTCAACATTCATGAAATAAGATAAATAGTCCCTTTCTATAATGCACGGAACCCCGGCTGCCCACTACCGCCGGATCACTCGATCGCCTCTCTAACCTGCAAGGCATCTACAAGCGGTATAATATTGTTAGCTGACAATCTATGCATAAGTATAAAGGTAAAAGCACAAACACACAACATACGCAATCAGCATGCAACACTCAACATTTTATTATCTTTAATTAGGTGATATGTCATTACTAATGATACTTATCTTGTGACACGAGGGATTCCCAAACCTCGCCCCTGATCCCGTTTACCAACAAGGAATGGTGCTAATGCATCTGACCGTCTACCTGTCTGGGCTGGTACAGGGAACCTCCTAGACTCTCGCACGAGCTAGGCAGATGTTGTCACGACCGTTATCATACACTTGGGTCCATTACGTTATATAATAAAGTCGGCCTAATCCGGTTTCGTTATTACCCTAGCTAGCAAACACCACTCATACACAATACACTCATACAAGAAGCCAGCTAAGTAAGTCCGTAGACTTACAAGTCTCCGAAGCGCACAAGATCACCTCACTAGTAAGTTCCCTCGGGAAAACGTACAGCGCCTGTTCAAGACAAGGCACATAATCAAGCCACACTCTAGTTTTTCGCTCCAAATGGTGTGTGCAAACTTTAAATTTATAACCCTAGATGTATGCCTAAAACAAGGATGCGAACCCGCAGTGTACGGGTCAATCGTAGTAAAAGCAAGAATTCCAGGGTGTCGATCTCAGGTATTTAGGTGAAACAAAACCGATATAGGTAGTCAATATTGCAACTAACCACAAAAACAATTAAAGCAATTAAAGATGATAAAAAGTCAATTAAAGGAATATGCAATTCTAGGGATTAAAGCATCTAGTTGTCGTTCCAACTCAAGATCTCAAGATAAGCGGACAAAGCTGAGATTTTGCAAAGGGAAGGTGTTACTAAAGTGGAATAGATCACCGGGTAAGTCTCACTACTCACAATCCCAAACCAAAGAACCTATTACCGGGTAAGTCTCAAGGTACTAAGAAAAGGAATTATAGTCTCAAACCAACACACCAACTAAGGGAATAGAATCAACCTTTACCGGGTAAGTCTCAGGCAAACTCACAAAGATGGGATGAAGGCACACTCAAACCCTAATAAAGGATGAACCTTTATTACCTACACTTATGATCTTTGGTAAACAAACAAAGGAATTACCGGGTAAGTCTCATCCTAGGCTTACATTGAACCAGAAAGGTGTAATAAGAATAGGATTTGGCAAACTCTAACACTTAACTCTCAGTTTCGGATCAGAAAGGTCACCTCGGTCAAACGAATTTCACCCCGGCCGAGAAGTTCATCGACTGAACAAGATGTTCTAGGGTTAAGGATAAAGACTCGAGCTTTCAGGGTCCTACTGGAATTTAAGATTATTCTATCATCGTTTTTCCCACAACCTTCAGCCAATCACCCTAGAATCGCACAAAGAAATTAGCCACTCATCATCATAAAAGCAATAATCAAATATAAGGGAAGAGAATGAATATTTGAACACAAAAACCTTAAGAACAAGACTTCAATAACTGAATCAAATATCAAACAAATAAGCGTTCCTTGAATTACAAATCCAACAAGACAATCAACAAGAAGGGAATCTAAAAAAGTCTTACAAATCCCCTTAAAAAGCTATAACAAGTTATCAAGCCTTCCTAGATTGATCTTCAATCTTCCTTCCTTCCTTCAACCACTATAATGATAGCGGGATTTTCGGTGATGCGCCGATGCTGAATTGTGGAAAATCAAGCCCTTTTTATAGAAAAACTATCTTCCAAAGATAAAATATCTTGAAAAGATATTTTCCTAATAAAAATATATCCATATCTCTAAAATAGATCTCCAAAATATATGATCTTTCTTCCAAAAATCCAGCCCAAAAATATAAGATATCTCCTTCCAAAAATAAAAGATCTCAGCCAAATAAAATATATCTCGCCGCGTCAGGGTATTCGCCTCGGTCGGGGCGCTCCTCAAGATCACCTCAGTCGAGATGGTACTGTAGCTGACCGAGGTGACTCTCAGCTGAAAGTGAAATCTCTCAAATCTGGTCCAAAGTAAATCTTCTTTGTTAATTCCTTGCTTCCTGAATGTAGCTCCCATGATTCCTTAGCTCCATTTTGATCCAAAATGTGCCATTTTACCTACGATTACAACGAAACTTGGTGTAGACCTCGATTCCCGCAAAGGTAGATGAAACAACAATAAAATCACATAATATACATTCAAATATGTAGATTATTGAAGATAAAACGTCTAAACAAGTCCCAAAATATAGACTATAATACATGTTATCAAAATACCCCATACTTGTCCCTTGCTTGTCCCCAAGCAAGTTCCAATTCTAAAATATAAGATAGAATGGATTATAAGTCATAAAGATCAATGAAAAGTATTTTAAAACATTTTAATGGTGTACTCCGCTCATAGATCACTCTAAGAGAATGCTTCATCGAATTTAAAATCAAAACATGCTCAAAACCTTTTATAAATATAAGAAAGTTGTTCATCTTTGCATAAAATCATTGAATGCATAATAAATCATAATTATCGAAACTAATCATGTATAATCCAGTTTAAACCATCAAGTCAATCAACAAGCTCGAGGTCTCAAGGGCTTTTAAAAGAAGGTCAAGAAACGTGTGAGGGTGGGATGTATATAGGGAATGTGATGCTAGAATCCGGAAAAAGGGATCTTACTTCACTTCCTTTGAACTTCAACATCTTCCACCAATAAGCTTTGCTTATTTCTTTTTCAGTTTTTGGGATGAATGGACAGAGGTGCACAATAACCGAAGCCTAGGAAATCAGCAATCATCAATTTCTCGAGATGCCTCAAACCCTTCATGCACATACCATGACCCGTTAGGAATATCGCTCAATCCGACTTTGGCAAGACTCAAACACCCGGCTATGTGAATGGTGCCGAGTTACTCATCATCATGATTGACTTCCCCAACCCTATTTGTTTCTTTCTAACTTCCAGCCAACATCTCAACTTTTCTTTCACTTGCTTTTCACTTTTGCTTGCTTCCAAACTCCCAGATAGGTAAAGGGAGGCAAATACATATATGAGGGGCTAAGCATGATCAAGAAGAAGAAGAGAAGAGAATGAATTGCCTTAATCATCCCAAGAAGAAAGTGAGAGAACTTATCATGTGGTGTCAACCTTCAAATTCAACATAATTTGGATAAAAATAAAGTATTAAACATGCCAAAATTTCAAACAAAGCATTTAGCAACTTAAATACATTATAAAACCTTTCAAGCATATAAAGATTTCAAAACCAATCTACAAACAAAATCTTCACTGAGGTCATATCCAGATAAGAACAAAAAAATCGTTTAAAAAACCGTCTCATTTAAACTACCTCGGTCGAGATGTTCTAAGTCAACCGAGGTGAATCACCTCGTTCGGCCAGAATCACTTCGGTCGAGGTCAAAAAAAAAAATTTCTTAAACTAGTTTTTGACGTTTTTCTCAATCAAATAACCTGTATGCATGCATGTAGTCTCAGATAAGCATATAGAGCAGGATAAAATCATAAATATCCATCAAGAGTCATATAATCATCCACATAAGTCAATAATACATATCCGAATACCCCATACTTGGGACACATTGTTCCAATGGGTCAAATAGGTCTAAAGAACAAGATACTCACCAGAAATAAGCTGAGCTGCATAATAAATAAAGAAAGAAATTCTGCAAGCTCTAATCCCAATCCGGTGGTGGTGGTGGTGGCACGTACGGGTACTGAGAAGGGTCAAACGGGTAGCCCATGACCTGCTGAAACTAAATCTCAGCCATCCTACGCTGGTAGTGCTGGCTCTCCCGTATCTCCATCATCTCTAGGGATAAGGCGGCGTAGGAGTCTATCATCTGATCCGTCAGATCATCAATCCGGCGGTGAGCGACTAGATCCCTCTACCTGCGTACTCTATGCCTGGTAGGACGTGCAGGTGCTGCAGCTGGCTCGTCCTCTGTCTCCTCGTCGTCTAGATTGACGACTGGTATACTGGTACCAACTGTATTTGTCCCTGTGTCCATGGCAGCACCGCCATCATCATCCTCATCAGCCTCCTCCTCATCTTGCTCCTGGGTTGCTGTTGTTGCGTCTCTAGCGTCCTTAATAAGAGGAATCCACGCAGTGGACCAGTATTGAGGATCATAAACTGAAAATTGAGATGAACATCTAATACCTTGAGGTGCATTCTGCTCCCAAGGCATCGCCACATATGGCGTAGTAAGTCCAGGAGGAACCAGAATCCTCCTCGTGATCATCTCCTGCAGACCAAGCGGCTTGGCAGCCGCCACCATAGTACCTGCGCTCAGATCGAGGTCCATGTAACTCGCGATGTGAGTCACTAGACCGCCGCATCAAATATCTCCCTTCGCCTTTGCCTTGATCCTATGGAGATCCTCAGCCAGCATCACTCCGAAGTCCGGGACTCCTCCGGTCACCATATAGTATAAGCTCAGAAGCTGCCCCTGTCTAATCTTCTGGGGCGTCTCAGTACGCGCCAGAAGTGTCTCGCTAAAGATCTGGTGGGCTAATCTGAAGGCGAAGATAATGCGCTCCTTGGAGTCTCCAGGTCTCCACCTATCAGCATACTCAACTACGTGAGTTATCTGGCCTCAGAACTGTCAAGCCACGGCTCGAGAAGAAAAATCAGAAATTGTGGGGGTCGGGAAGCCGAAGATCTCTCTCCAATGATCCATCGGAACTAAGTAGTTCCGGTTCAACAACCGGTACTTGATGGCATGCTCTGTAGGCAAGTAAATCACGGAGCTCACAAACTCCAAGGTGGGCTCGAGGTAAGCTGGAGCTCTAATCTCTGTAAACTACTCCAGCCCTACCATAGAAATCATCCGCCTCAAGTCATCATCCACATAGAGGCAATCAAAGGCGGCGACATCTAGGAATCGCGGTGCAACCACTGGACGCGCAGAATTGCGGTGATAATCTACCTGATGACGCTCATGGATCACCGGTACGGAGTGTCGGGAAGAAGATGAAGAAGGTGAAGGTTTGTCTCTCAGAACAAGCTGGCGATCTGAACTCATTTTTCTCTCTGTCAGACCACCTCGGTTGGTTGTCAGGTCTCAAGAACACCTCGGTCGAGGTGCAGGTCGACTGGACCGAGGCGATGTGCTGTTCGATCTTTACTCTCAGAAATCCAGTTATTTTCCCCCAATATCACTACCAATTGTTCCTATGGGGTACTTAAGCCTTTTTCAACACAATGCAAGGGCAACCAAAGCCCAAATTTGACCAAAACGGTGGAAGAAGAGGAAGTTAGGGTTTTTTTCGATTTACCCCAGATTCGGTCGATTCGGAGCGTTTTTGTTGCAGATTGTCGCTTGCAAACTGTTCCTCTACTCTTTCCTTGCAGTTTGGAAGCAAGAATCGTCGAAAACGATCGAGAAATGGGGAACAAGATGAATCTGTGCACCGTGGTCGAGAAGGTGAGAGAGGGAAGAGAGAGAATTCGAACCCCCTTTTATACCCTTTTCTGAAACTGCTGTCACCTCGGTCGAGATGGTCTCGACCGGACCGATGTGGTACGGACCGAGGTGGATCGTCATAAACCCTAGACACCTCGGTTGCTCAAGAATATCTCGGTCGAGGTGCTGTGACAGCAACCGAGATGTGTCTCAATCAAACTCCGTCTTCTCTATTTCTCGAACTTCTGCCCTTCCATTGTTGTCCCTGGGTTGTATTCCTTCCTTAGAGATGCTTGTTGTCTGTCTAGGATGCCAAAAACAAAGCAAAACAAAGCAAAAGCAAACTATCTAAAGTTAGACTAGGAAAGGGAAAAGAAAGCAATACCTTGGGTTGCCTCCCAAGAAGCGCTTGATTTAAGGTCGCTAGCTGGACCGTACGGTGTCCTTAAACATGCTGGAAAGTATCCTCACCCCATACTTCACCTTCATCATGGGGTGAGATAAGGAAGTCTATCAAACGTTCCAGCAAGTGCAAGTGCTCATCGGGGAATGAATCATCTATGGGTGGTTCGTCCTTCTCGCATGAATATAGAGGTAGCCGGCTAAGGTGATCCGCAATAGAATTTTCGGATCCCTTCTTATCGCGGATCTCTAGGTCAAACTCTTGAAGCAAGAGAATCCATCGAATAAGACGTGGCTTGGCATCCTTCTTAGCAAGCAAGTAACGAATAGCTGCATGGTCAGTGTAAACAATAACTTTCGCCCCTACTAAGTAAGAACGAAATTTCTCAAAAGCATATACAACCGCCAATAGCTCTTTTTCGGTGGTGGCGTAGTTACGCTGGGCTTCGTCTAACGTCTTTCTAGCATAGTAAATGGCGGTGGTCCGGCCATCCTTCTTTTGTCCAAGCACCGCCCCTACTGCCACATCACTCGCATCACACATGATCTCGAAGGGTCCAATCCGGAGGTTGGATAATGGGAGCGGAGATAAATGCTTCCTTAATCCTGTAAGATGCATCAAGACACTCTTGCAAAAACTCAAAAATAACATCCTTATTCAAGAGTTTAGTTAGTGGTTTAGAGATCTTCGAGAAGTCCTTGATGAATCTCCTATAGAAACCTGCATGCCCGAGAAAACTCCGCACACCCTTAACAGTACAAGGGGGAGGAATTTTTTCAATAGTCTCGATCTTAGATCGATCGACCTCAATACCTCGGTTGGAAACGAGGTGTCCTAGTATGATGCCTTCATTAACCATAAAGTGACACTCCTCCCAATTCAAGACGAGATTAGTGTCTTCACATCTTTGTAGCACTAGAGAAAGGTTAGATAGGCAATTATCAAAAGAGGAACCATATACTGAAAAATCATCCATAAATACCTCCATGATCTCCTCTATGTACTCAGAAAAGATAGCCATCATGCATCGCTGGAAGGTAGCGGGTGCATTACATAATCCAAATGGCATCCTCCTATAAGCGAACGTCCCCCATGGACAAGTGAAAGTGGTCTTCTCTTGATCATCCGGATGGATAGGAATCTGAAAGAAGCCACTATAGCCATCTAAATAGAAAAAATGTGAATGTTGGGCCAACCGTTCGAGCATTTGATCGATGAAGTGAAGTGGAAAATGGTCGTTCCGAGTGGCCACGTTCAGCTTCCTATAATCGATGCACACCCTCCAGCCCGTGACGATCCTAGTTGGGATTAACTCGTTGTTCTTATGTGTCACAACGGTCATCCCTCCTTTCTTCGGAACTACGTGCACTGGGCTCACCCACTTGCTGTCCGAGATAGGAAATATGCTACCTGCATCCAACAACTTAAGAATTTCTTTCTTCACAACCTCTTTCATGATCGGATTTAACCGTCTTTGAGGTTCCCGTGAAGTCTTATGATTGTCTTCCATTAGTATTCTATGCATGTAGAAAGAAGTCTTAATGCCAATAAGATCATCAATAGTATAACCCAAAGCCTTTCGATGCTTCCTCATGACATGCATTAGTTTAGATAATTCAGATTCGGAGAGGGAAGCACTAACGATGACGGGATAAGTAGAATCCGGTCCACGAAAAACATACCTCAAGTGATTCAGGAGTTATTTAAGCTCCACAACTGGGGGTACTTTCTGAGGTGGATCCTTGCTTCCTCCTTCCAGTGGAGTAGATCGAAGAACTGGACTTTCAGAAGTCTCAGTTGACATCATCTCGCTTTCGACCTCGGTCGAGGTCCAAAGAGGGTGACCGAGATGTTCTTCAGCTAAGAACACCTCGCTTGGTCCAGAAAGTGCCTCGGTCGAGGTACTGCAACTAGGATCGAAACTGGAGATCTTCTTCTCCTTGATTAATCTTTCAAATTTAGCTCCTGGATCTTCTTCCAGTGCTTTTAGGCTCCGTATATCTGCATCACAAGAAGCATCTATACCTTCCTACATTAAGCTAAACCTAATAACTTTTTCAAGTGGATCATTAATAAGAGCTCACCAATTCTCTCGATTCTTCTTCATCATAGATGTTGAAGATATCGTCTTCCAGCTACTCTCCCTTCATTTCCGCAAGCAATGCAAACTCCACTTCATCTCCGCCAATTTCGAACTTCAACTTGGCGTTCTTACAATCCACATTACAACCCGAAGTTGCTAGAAATGGTCTCCCGAGAATGATAGGAACGGGATAATCTGCGGGAATGTCAAGCACAACAAAGTCTATAGGTAAATAGAAGTTATCTAACTTAACCGGAACGTCTTCCAAAATGCCCACGGGATGGGTAATGGAGCGATCCGCCATGTATAACCGTATCTTCACCGGCTTGGGCTCTCCAAGTCCGATTCTCACACATAGCTCTAGCGGGATGATGCTCACGTTGGCTCCTAGATCATACAACGCCTCACAAATGACATCCCCAACTTGAATGAATGCAAAATGAGCCATGATCCCTTAACTTAGGTAACATCTTCTCTTTCATGATTTGAATAAGTTCCGAGGATTTAGATGTCATCCTTACTTCGCCAAAGTCTTCCAACTTCCTCTTCCTTGATAGAATTTCTTTCAAGAATTTCCCATAGGCGGGCATCTCTAGAATAGCATCAAGGAAAGGGATATTAATATGTAGTTTATTCATCAAGTCAAGGAACTTACCAAAGTGCTTGTCTAGATGTGCTCTAGCCCTTGACTAGGGGAATGGAAGTGGTGGTTTATATGCAAGAGGTGGGACATAAACTTCAGATTTCTCCTCCGCTTTCTGATGCTCCACCTCGGTGGGTACCTCGACTGAAGTGTTCTTCGACTGTACCTGGACCGAGGTGTTCTTCGTCTGTACTGGCATCGACCGAGGCACTGGATCTGCAGTTTTCACTCCGCTTCTCGTCGTTATTGCCATGATCTGTCCTTTAGGGTTGCTTTCTGTCCTTGTTGGAAGCTTCCCTGGATCTCTTGGCGCTTCATTTGCCTTGTTAAAGAATTGTTGTTCTAAGGCCTTTTGTGCCTTTGAGAATGAAGTCATGGATGTCTCCATTGAGTTTAGTTTGATCAAGATGGCCTCCAACACTACATCTTTCTTTTCTGGTTGGGAAGAACTTGATCCTTGTTCCTGACTCTTCAACGGAGTAGAAGAAAAAGAAGAAGAAGAAGAAGAAGAAGAGAGGAAAGGATTAGAAGAATTGTTTGAATTTGAGTTAGAGTAAGAGTTACCCGATTTTTGATTGTTGGATCTCCAATTGTTGTTGTTGGATCCTCTATTGTTATTGTAGTTGTTGTTTTGGGAACCTTGATTGTTGTTCCTTGACCCTTGATATCCTCCCTCTTCCTTTTGGGTTTGAGCAACCAAAAGGTCTTTCAATTGTTTCACATCATTCTTCAAAGAGGTGAGTTGATCGTTGTTTGATGGAGCTTCTTGGAAGTTGACTCTTTTAACTCCACCTTCAGCTCCTTGGTGGGAGTATTTCTCCATGAGCAAAGCTTGCTTCTCTATGAACTCCCAAGCTTCGTCAATCGGCATGTCCATGAACATGCCGGCAGATAGTAGTTGAAGGTTGAAGTGGGTGTTTCCGTCCAGTCCGTTGAAGTATATCTCCAACAACTCTATCTTTGGAATCCCATGATGTGGGCAATCCAAAAGGATGTTGAAGAAAAATAGAATGAACGCGATAATTTTTCCCTTGGTTTTATTAACAAAGAAGATTACACAATATATATATAGCTAATGAATCCCTAAAATTAATGTACAAGAAAATAACCGAAAGATATGAAAGGTCACGTCATTACTACAAGGAAATAACCGAAAGATATGAAAGGTCACGTCATTACTCCCCCTCAAGTTGGAGCATGAAGATCATGAATGCCCAACTTGCGGAGAAGGTATTGGAACTATTGATTTCCCAACGCCTTGGTCATAATATCTGCAAGTTGCTCAGTGGTCCGAACGTGAGATGTAGTAATGGTACCACTAGTGAGGAGATCCCGAACAAAGTGGAAATCGATTTCGATGTGTTTGTGTTCGCCCCTAAAGGTGTGTGCAAATAAGCTTTAAATTTATAAAACTAGAATCAAGCAAGCGAACCCGCAGTGTACGGATCGGCGTAGATTAGCAAGTATTCCAGAGTATCGAACACAGGGATTTGGGTGGGAACAAATTCAATTGCAGATTATCAAGCAAGTAAATATGAGAGTCTTTGCAAATATTGGGAAAACAACAATCCTAAAGATCCAAGTATCCAATTGTGGCAATCGATTCAAGATATACTAATGATATAAAGACAGAGTTGAGATATGCAAAGGTATACTAATGTAAGGTAATCGTACGGTGAAGTTCCAAAAACCTTATATGACTCACCTACAAGACACTCTCTATACAGGTTGTTGAGGCTTCAATATAGAAAGGTTCTAAAGGTAAGAATTAATGTCAAATACCCAAACTTGCAATCCAAGGATCAAGACTAACTTAACCAATTACGGTTGTGACACTCACAATCGAGGTAGAGGTTGTTGAGGCTTCACTACCACCTAGAAAAGGCAAGCCTAAACTAAGTTAAAGCAAATCTTTAACTTTGGATTAAAGTAAAAGCAGGTTCGTAAACTTAAGAGAAATTACGGGTAGATCTTGACACTCCACGGCCGTGGAACTCAAGATCAAACCGTGATTTAGGGTTCGTCGACGATTCTCTCAAACTCTCAGGGTCTAATCTGTTTACGATCGATCTATCATCATCTAAGCCACAACTATCAACCCTTCACCTTAGAATTGTTAAGGGTTTTTAGCCAATAACAGTCATATTGATATCAAATTCAAAGATTAAAAGATTGAAGGATGAAAACTTTCGAAAACTTTCAATAAACTTCAAACCAATCTCAAAGTCACAATCAATAACGAATACTGTCAATAGATTCAGAGTAAGCCAAACAAACACAATCTTAGGAAAGAAGGAAGAACGGGATGTCAATCCGTCTTCTAAATCAAACCTAAACAAGAAGAGAAATCTTCTTGCAACAATCTTCCAAAAACTTTGATCTTCCGCCAATCCGGAAATCTCAACAGCAATCTCCACCAAAAGTGCGAGATTAGGGCAAAATCCCAACACGAACTTCGATCTCCAATGAGATGTAAATGCTTCCAAACGAGGGTTATGCGGGCGTAAGCGGGGGTATGCGTCGATGACGGAATCTTGCTTCGTCCGTCTTTTTATAGGGCAAGATAAAATATCGGCCCGGCCCAATCTTCAAAATATCGTGGCTTCAAAATGTGGCGAAAAAGATCGCCAAGATCACGGTCGTGGAAGGTTCCACAACCGTAATTTAGAGCGTGGAAAGTGTCACGGTTTGAACCATGGATTCCACGACCGTAATAGTTACTGGAATGCATCACGCCTCTTTTTGCAGGGTTCCACGGCCGTGGAACTAAACGTGGTTTGTAGTACGGCCGTATTTTAGAGCGTGGTTTAAGGCAAGAACGTGATTCTTCCCTAGCCTCGTGCATTCCTCAAGTTGAACTCCAATTTGCTCCTAAGAATGCCCTTAATCCATGGACATACTCAATCAACTCTTCTTTGCTTGATTTCGTTCGGAAATGACTCCCAATCACCTATAATCAACATAAAGCTAGTGTAAACATCCATATTGACAATATAGGCAACTAGCTCACAAATGCAACAATGCTAAATCAAAGACTATCAATATGAATCGAATACACTTAGAAAACATGCCTAAAATATCACAATATTTCATGCTAACAAATAACCCCATACTTAACACTTGCTTGTCCCTAAGCAAGGTCTTTCAAAAAGCTTTAAACAAGAGTTAGGATGAAATATGTGTACCTTCTCAAAGCAATACTTCTTTTGGAGGAATGTGCCTTCTAAAGAATAGATCATTCTCAAACCTTGCTTCAATTGTTTATAAGACTTTCATCAAGTCCCTTGAAGTAGATCTCCAATAGCTCAATTTTCGGTAAGCCATGGTGTGGACAATCTAGGAGAAGGTCTTTGAATCTCTCCCAAGACTTGAACAAACTCTCTCTATCCTTCATCACGAAGGCATTGATCTTCCCTCTTAATTCGGTAGTCTTGGAAGGTGGGAAGAACTTAGTCAAAAACTCGGTTGTCATCTCCTCCCAAGTACCAACTCGCCCTTGTGGAATAGATTGATACCAAGCCAAGGCTTTGTCCATAAGAGAGAAGGAGAAAGCCCTTAGCTTATGGTTGTTGCTCTCCAATCTTGGCGGTCTAAGAGTCTCTATCAAAATCTCGTAGTTCATCAAGTGTTGATGAGGAGACTCTCCTTCCATTCCTCCAAATTGATTATGCCGGATCATTTGTAGAACTTGAGGGTGAAGCTCATAGTTGTGGGCTGCGGGATCTCCTAAGTTCACACCCGGACGGTGTGCTCTTTGTGCCGGATCCATACGTCTCCCTAGGGTTTATGGCTCTTCAATGGCAATGGGCGCAACCCTATCATTAACCGCCGGCTGCGGTTGTACCACCGGTGGTGGAGGGGGTGGAGGTTGTCGGCGATTAAGCTCTCCTTGAACAAGGGCTTGCCTAATCTCCTCAATCTCCCTCCTAGTTTCCTCTTGCCTCTCATTGGCAAGTCTCCTTTCTTCCTCCAAGAGCTAATCTCTTAGCCTTATTTGCTCTAAGGCTTCATCCAACTCAGCTTGGAGGTTTCTTCCGGCCATCTCTTTCTCTTTTCGGATGTTCTTGGATCTAGATCGAAGGGTTTTCTCCGGTTCGGGATCGAATGGAGCTAAATCCTTGCCACGAGATCTTCGCATACACCTAAAGAGTAATAGATGTCCTGAAAAGCAAAGACACACACCAAAGAGAGATCAAAAGTAACAACAAAGATCTACACTATAAACAATCACAAAATGACTCAATCTAGACCTAGTCCCCGGCAACGGCGCCAAAAACTTGTCACGCTAAGATCGTGTGATGTGCACGCAATAAGTCTTAAATTTATACTCGTTATATTTATCCTAACTCCTAGCGAACCCGCAGTGTACGGGACGTTTGTAGAAAGGTAAGTATTCCGAGGTCGAACACGAAGACTAAGGTGAAATCGAGTCAAACAATGATCAAAGATAGTGTAAATCTAGACTAAGATAAGATGAGGAACAAAGAAATGGAAAACACAATGTTTTTGGTTGGATTTTGTGGTGATCAAACAAAGATCACAAGTCAAGCAAGATAATAAAACAATTAACAACTCAAGATAACAAACGAACAAGTAACACAAAGCACAAGTATATGATCAAGAGAGAAAAGTAGATTCTAGAGGTCAAGATTTCCGGTTATGGCATAGGACTCAAGGTTCTAAGGATTCTAAGGACTAGCTGCGGTGTTGGGGAAAGAATGTTTCACTAATGGAAGCGATTACCGGGTAGGTCTCTCACTTCACTAATCCCGCATCAAACTCCTATTACCGGGTAGGTCTCAAGGGGTTAGAATAAGGAATTCCACACAAACTAGATACTACTTAGGGGGTAACCCTCTCCTTACCGGGTAAGTCTCGGAATAGGGAAATCTTAAGCAATAATCCTAGCACAATCAATCCAATAGCGGCTTATGAGGCTCACTACTACCTAGAATTCATCTTCTAAGGTATCTAAGATGGGGAATCATCGGGTAGATCTCTTCCTTCACTTAGGTTAATAGCATTAGGTGATCCTAAGCTAAATTAGGCTTAATAAACACTAGGATTTAAACAACCAAACACCCTAACATGCAGATTTATCATTTAAAGAGCAACAGGAGAATAAATCGGGCTGATCTTAATATAAAACGGCCGATCTTCATGATGAACAGCCCGATTTTTCTTTCTTTTGTGAGTTTCGTGCATATAAATCATCCTAAACTAACATATAAGCCCATCCTATCATCACCCTAGCCATAACCATCAATCCATCACTCTAGAATCACAATAAACTAGCCAATAATATGCATATCAAGATCCAAAATCATCAAACAAGCATACATGGTGTTCATAGAGGAAAATGAAGATAAACAAGCAAAATCAATAAATCCCAGCTGAATCTAAGTTGTAGCAAGACTTACAAACTCTTAAATGAAGATTCAAAACGTTCCTAACAATCCTTGCAATGGTTCTTCAAGCCAAGATTACAAAAATTACTCAAAAGTTACTCAAAACTCTTAGAAATGGTGTTCTTCTTCTTCCTTCAATCTTTGAGAGCTTTTCTTCTCCTCCAATCTTCCTCCAAAATCAATGAGCTGTGTATGAGAGTGTGGGAGAGGAGAGATGCTCAGCAACCACCTGAAGGACCACTTATATTCTCCACCAAGAGCAAGGACGGACAAGAGATCGTGGGACACGTGGCTTAAGCTGTCAAATGCCCAAAAATCGACCCAGTAGGAGAAAATCGTCCGATTTAACTGCTAGCTGGTCCGATTTTCTTCAGCAGAAACTTGTTATGCTCGTTTAGCCATGAGTTGATCCATTGCTTGCACCAATAGTGGTCTTTGTGTCCTTTGTTGCTCCAATTATGCTCCTCCTTAGCCTTGGATGTGTACCATCATGAGGCTTGGCCCTCTAATGTATCGGTTAATGTCCAAAAGACCCCCGAAATACCTACAAAACCGACAAAAGCTCGTGTAGACGTCTTTTCTAGAAATATGCATGAAATGAGTGTAAACGTCGTGAACTAGTTCCAAACCGTGCATGAATAACGGGAAAAACTATCTAAATGTATGCCTATACTAACGTCATAAATCACGTTATCAAAATACCCCATACTTAAGATTTGCTCGTCCCCGAGCAAGACCCAACTATAGACTAAGAGATGACGTGATTTATGCATGCAGAAAAACGACAAAATCTTTTTGAAATTGTGCTTCTAACATTGGATCACCTTCATAGTCATGTTTCATGGCAATGGATAAGCAATCACGCATCAAATGAATGAAGGCATGGAAAGACAATTATACTTAACTAGAAAGCATGCATGAGAGGTGAAAATGAAGAAGTCAAGATGATCATGAGTATGTCCAATCTAGATCACTAAGTCTTACACACATGCATTTAGGTCACAAGGACTTAGAAAAGAAGAAGCTAAGAAACGTTGTGATTAGGTGGGAATTTTTAGGTCATGTGATGCTAATCCGGGAAAGGAACTAACTCCACAATTTCGTTTTTGCTCAACTTCCCAACAAGTGTATAATTTTCTCCATCTTTTCTTTGTTTTCTTTTCTTTTTCACTTATTTTTGAGACAATGGCATTGGTGTACAAAAGCCGAAACCTTGGTGATTAGCCATCCTCGGGTTTTTTTATTTTTCGAGGTGCATCCACACCGGGCACACATACCAAAACTCGTTAGGACTATCGGTTTATTTGACTTTGGCAAGGCACCAACACCCGATTATGTGAAGTGTACCGAGTTACTTGTCATTTAAGCCAATGTCCCCAAGCCTATATTTTTGGCTACACTTTCACAACAATTTCAGCACTTCATTCATGACATTCTTTTCATCAACAATTTCACCCCACATTTGCTTTTCACACACATCAACACACTAGCATGCTCCTATTCCCGGATGGGTCAAAAGAGGTCAAATTTATCTCAATTGAGGTGCTCAAGCAACATGATCAAGATGAGAAGTAGAGGAAGATGAATTGCCTTAATCAATCCTATTTGATGTGCAAGAACTAGCATGCAATTTCGACCTTCAATACTCAATTCAATCAAGGCAAACATTCATGATCACAAATCATTCATGGTATTCAAGAGAAGTACTTCAAGTCCACATATGCTATCATCAATTTTACACGTAAGGTCATCCATAGCCAATCCACAAGACAAGGTTCATCATTAGGGTCATATCCAAGCCTAGAAAGCACAAAAAAAATTTAAATTTTCTGATTTTTTGGATTTTTCGAAATATGTATGTACAATGCAAGACATAATGAAACATGTGACAAAATTAAACTATCCTAGATGCTAATCATGCAAGTGATCATGAAAACCCCACCCCATACTTAGAAACACATTGTCCCTAATGTGTAAACTAAATAAAGAAGTGAAAGAGAGTCCTCACAATGTAAAATTGGTGATGCTTTGGTATTTCGGTTCACATTGGATGATGATGGTGGATGATCGATCAAGGATGGTAGAGAGCTCTTGATGTTCGTTAAGAGGTTGGAACCCGTGCTTGGCACCGCAAGCCGTCCAAGTTCCTCGTCCGCTCCACCCATGCTTGATTGGAGATCATCACTTTCCTTTATACAGAGGAAAAATCGCCCCATAGCCCAGAAAAATTGGCCGATTTTCATGATGAACAGCCCGATTTTTCTGGGTGATTTCCTCCTCGTCTATGTGCTTGGATCTTGTACCTACATAGCTCCATGGGGTCTTCACATGACCTCCAACATCTCATAACTCATGACAATCGACAAGATCTAGCATCCAAAAACACAAAAGAAGAAACAAAGCACACCAAGAGTGAGATTAAACAAAAGCAAGAAAAAGAAAGGGAAAAATATGTACCAATGGGTTGCCTCCCATTAAGCGCTTCTTTAAGGTCATTAGCTTGACCAAATTCAGGAGCGTTTCAATCAAGGTGAAGCGGGGCAATCACTTCCACCGGGGCTTCCGGGATGTACTTCTTCAAACGGTGCCCATTCACCTTGAAGTTGCCACAATGATCTCCTCCTATCTCTACCGCTCCATGAGGAAAAACTTTCTTCACCACATATGGCCCGGTCCATCTTGATTTGAGCTTTTCGGGGAAAAGCCGCAGCCTCGAGTTGAAGAGAAGCACCAAGTCTCCTTCATTCAACTCCTTTGGAAGGAGGCGCTTGTCATGCCACCTTTTGGTCCGCTCCTTGTAGATCTGGGCATTCTCATAAGCATCCAACCGGATCTCTTCAAGGGCGTTCATGTCTAGCAACCGCTTCTCTCCCGCCTCCTTGAGGTCAAAATTTAGCCACTTAATGGCCCAATAAGCTCTATGCTCCATCTCTACCGGAAGGTGGCAAGACTTGCCATAGACCAACTTGTAAGGAGTGGTACCAATTGGTGTTTTGAAGGCGGTCCTATATGCCCACAAGGCATCATCGAGCTTCATAGCCCAATCTTTTCTCGTCCTTGATACCGTCTTCTCAAGAATGGTCTTGATCTCCCGGTTGGAGATCTCCACTTGGCCACTAGTTTGGGGATGGTAAGGTGTTGTCACCTTATGAGTCACCCCATACTTAGCCAAAAGTGCTCCAAAATTCCTATTGGTGAAGTGCTTCCCTCCATCGCTTATGATCACCCTAGGTGTTCCAAACCTAGGAAAGATCACTCGGTTGAAGAACCGCACCACAACCTTGGCGTCATTTGTAGGAGAGGCGATTGCCTCCACCCATCTCGACACATAATCCACCGCCAATAGGATGTAGAGATTGCCACATGAAGAAGGAAACGGTCCCATGAAGTCCACGCCCCATACATCAAATATTTCGACTTCTTGGATGTTGTTCAAGGGCATCTCATTCCTTCTTGAGATGTTGCCCGTCCTTTGGCAAACATCACAAGCTACCACAAAGCCTTGCACGTCTTTGAACAAACTTGGCCAAAAGAAACCCGATTGCAACACTTTAGCACATGTCTTGTGTGAGCTAGCATGCCCTCCACATGGCAAGGAATGACAATGGCGGATCACACTCTCCACCTCATCTTCCGGTATGCATCTCCTAAACATTCCATCCGGCCCTCTTTTGAACAAAAGTGGCTCGCTCCAATAGTAATGCCTCACATCTTTGAAGAACTTCTTCCTTTGGGCATATGTCAAACCGGGAGGCACTTCCTCACACACCAAGTAGTTCACAATGTCGGCATACCATGGTTCACTTCCCCTAGACACTTGGAACAAGCATTCCACCACCATTTGCAATTGCTCATCCCGGAATGAGTCATCAATCGGGATGTCATCTCTCTCAAGCTCTATCGGTGGGAGTCTACTAAGGTGATCCGCCACGGAGTTCTCGGATCCCTTTTTGTCCCGGATTTCCAAGTCAAACTCTTGAAGAAGAAGGATCCACCGAATCAACCTAGGTTTGGCATCCTTCTTTGTAAGGAGGTAACGGATCGTAGCATGATCCGTATAAACAATGACCTTCGCTCCAACAAGGTATGACCGAAACTTCTCAAAGGCATACACTACCGCTAGCAACTCTTTCTCGGTTGTGGCATAGTTGAGTTGGGCATCATCTAGCGTCTTGCTAGCATAATAAATGGCATGAGTTCACCCATCTTTCCTTTGCCCTAAAACAGCCCCAATGGCTACATCGCTTGCATCACACATGATCTCAAACGGTAAACTCCAATCCGGAGGTTGCATTATAGGTACGGAGATCAAAGCGTTCTTCAACCTACAAAAAGCCTCAAGGCAATCTTTGGAGAAAACAAATTCAACATCCTTCATTAGTAGGTTAGTAAGGGGCTTAGAAATTTTAGAGAAGTCTTGAATGAACCTCCAGTAAAATCCGGCATGCCCTAAGAAACTCCTTACCCCTTTCACCGAGGTAGGTGGTGGCAACTTCTCTATCGTTTCAATCTTGGCCCTATCAACCTCAATGCCACGGTTAGACACCAAGTGTCCTAACACGATACCTTCACTTCCCATGAAGTGGCATTTTTCCCAATTTAAGACAAGATTTGCCTCCTCACATCTTTGCAATACTAATGACAAGTTAGCCAACCAATTATCAAAGGAAGAACCATAAACAGAGAAATCATCCATGAACACTTCCATGATATTTTCAATGTATTCCGAAAAAATAGCCATCATACACCTTTGGAAGGTGGCGGGTGCATTACACAACCCAAATGGCATTCTCCTATATGCAAAAGTACCCCATGGACATGTAAAGGTTGTTTTCTCTTGATCATCGGGGTGGATAGGGATTTGGAAGAATCCACTATAGCCATCTAGGTAGCAAAAATGGGAATGTTGAGCTAACCTCTCTAGCATTTGGTCAATGAAAGGGAGAGGGAAGTGATCTTTCCTAGAGGCCATGTTAAGCTTTCTATAATCAATACACATCCTCCATCCCGTAATCATTCTAGTGGGGATTAATTCATTGTTCTCATTGGTTACTACGGTCATCCCACCCTTCTTCGGTACTACATGAACGGGGCTAACCCACTTACTAACCGAGATAGGGTAGATAATTCCCGCATCTAGCAACTTAATGATTTCCTTTTTGACTACCTCTTTCATTATAGGATTCAATCTTCTTTGATGTTCAATAGAGGGTTTATGATTATCTTCCATCATTATCCTATGCATGCACAAAGAGGGCTTGATGCCAACAAGATCATCAATGGTGTATCCTATTGCCTTCTATGCCGTTTCAATTCATTCAACAATCTATTAAGCTCATCATCATTTAAAGATGCATTCACAATCACCGGATAAGTAGAATTTGAACCAAGGAAAGCATACTTTAAATGAGAAGGAAGAGGTTTAAGATCAAGTTGAGGAGGACCTTTTTCGGTTGGAGACGATCCATACAATGTAGGTTGAGATGATTGCAAAGCCATGGAAGCCTCCTTGAAGTCCCTTGATGATTGCTCACACTCAAGTGGTTGATGCTGAAAAGACTCAGGAAAATCGGTCCAGGAAGAAAAATCGGACGATTTATCTGAGGGTGGGTCGATCTGAGTTTCTGTTTTGGCAAAACTGGCTGAAATTTCAGCACAAGTACAAAAATCGGCCGATTTTTGCCCTTCAGTCCGATTTTTCTGGCAGTTTTCCTCTTCTTATAGCACTTCAAACCCAACACTTGGTAGCTCGTCCAATGCATTCAAGGCCTTGATTACTTCATTGCTACTCTCCTCAATTCCTTCTTCCATCAAGCTTGAGCTAAGAACTCTCTCAAGTGGATCCTTGAGCAAGATTGAGCTCACAACCTCTCTAGACTCCTCTTCTTCAACTATGTTGAATATATCCTCATCAAGGGTTGGCCCTTTCATCATTGTGGACAGCTTGAACTTGATGTTCTCTTCTTCAATGTTGAAGGAGAGAGTCCCGTTCTTGCAATCTACTAGACACCCGGAAGTAGCTAGGAAAGGTCTTCCCAAGATGATGGGAACCGGATAGTCCGCCGGGATGTCCAAAACAACGAAGTCTATGGGCACATAGAACTTCCCTAATTGAACCGGAATGTCCTCCAAGATTCCAACCGGATGAGTGATCGAGCGGTCCGCCATGTAAAGGGTCATCTTGACCGGCTTTGGCTCTCCTAGCCCAACCTTGTTACAAAGTGCAAGCGGAATGATGCTCACACTTGCCCCAAGATCACATAGGGCGTCATACTTCACTTCTCCTACTCCGATTGGCACACAAAAGGATCCCGGATCCCTTAGCTTAGGAGGCATCTCCTCCTTCATCGTTTGAATCAACTCCGAGGATCTCTTAGTCATCCTTATCTCCCCATACTCCTCCAACTTCCTTTTGTTGGAGAGTATTTCCTTCAAGAACTTGCCATATGCCGGCATCCCTAAAATAGCATCCATGAACGGAATGTTAATATGCAATTTAGACATTAGTTCAAGGAACTTACCAAAATGATTGTCCAAGCGAGCTCTTGCTCGTGATTGAGGGAACGATAGTGGTGGCTTGTATGGGGGCGGTGCTACATAGGTTGGCTCTACATCTTTGCTCTTGCCTCCATCTCCTTGCAAAGTTTCTTCTTCATTCACCACTTGCTTCCCTTTAGCATTTTCCTTGGGCAAAGGATCCTTCATGCTTAACCCACTTCTTGTTGTAATAGCCAACACTTGGCCTCTTGGGTTTTCTTCGGTTCTTCCGGGAAGCTTTCCCGGATCTCTATGTGCTTCACCCGCTTTTTGGAACACTTGTGCTTCCAAAACCTTTTGGGCCTTAGAGATTGAAGTCACGGTGCTCTCAAGACCACTCAACCTTCCTAGCAATTGCTCAAACATCATTTCGGTTCTATCCTTTGGAGGTTGAGTGAATCCGGGTGGAGGTTCTTGTGAAGCTCTTGGTGGTGGAGTTGTGCTTGTGGAAGCGGGAGGGTTCAAGGCTCCATCCGGGTTAGAGTAAGAAAACCCAGGATGGTTATGGTTGGGCCGGTAATTATTGAATTGCCAGTTGTTGAAGTTCCTTGGGCCTTGGTAGTTGTTGTAGTTGCCCCTTCCCATATAGTTCACATCCTCCTCCTTGGAAGATAAGTTAGCTTGTGGAAGCACTTGAGGGGTTGCTTGGTTCTTCAAGGTTGTAGCACACAACTCCCTCAAGGACTTTAGCTCGTTGTTGATGGCGTCGAGCTTGAAGTTGCTCATGGTGACTTCACTCACCACATATGCTCCCGCCTTTCTCCCTTCACTCTTCCTATGGGAGTACTTCTCAATTACTAGAGCTTGCTTCTCCACAAACTCCCAAGCATCATCTACATGCTTCTCCATGAAAGTCCCTCCGGAAAGGGATTGAAGCTTGAATTGGCTATCTTCATCAAGTCCCTTGAAGTAGATCTCCAATAGCTCAATTTTCGGTATGCCATGGTGTGGACAATCTAGGAGAAGGTCTTTGAATCTCTCCCAAGACTTGAACAAACTCTCTCTATCCTTCATCACGAAGGCATTGATCTTCCCTCTTAATTCGGTAGTCTTGGAAGGTGGGAAGAACTTAGTCAAAAACTCGGTTGTCATCTCCTCCCAAGTACCAACTCGCCCTTGTGGAATATATTGATACCAAGCTAAGGCTTTGTCCTTAAGAGAGAAGGAGAAAGCCCTTAGCTTATGGTTGTTGCTCTCCAATCTTGGCGGTCTAAGAGTCTCCATCAAAATCTCGTAGTTCATCAAGTGTTGATGAGGAGAGTCTCCTTCCATTCCTCCAAATTGATTATGCCGGATCATTTGTAGAACTTGAGGGTGGAGCTCATAGTTGTGGGCTGCGGGATCTCCTAAGTTCACACCCGGACGGTGTGCTCTTTGTGCCGGATCCATACGTCTCCCTAGGGTTTGTGGCTCTTCAATGGCAATGGGCGCAACCCTATCATTAACCGCCGGCTGCGGTTGTACCACCGGTGGTGGAGGGGGTGGAGGTTGTCGGCGATTAAGCTCTCCTTGAACAAGGGCTTGCCTAATCTCCTCAATCTCCCTCCTAGTTTCCTCTTGCCTCTCATTGGCAAGTCTCCTTTCTTTCTCCAAGAGCTCATCTCTTAGCCTTATTTGCTCTAAGGCTTCATCCAACTCAGCTTGGAGGTTTCTTCCGGCCATCTCTTTCTCTTTTCGGATGTTCTTGGATCTAGATCGAAGGGTTTTCTCCGGTTCGGGATCGAATGGAACTAAATCCTTGCCACGAGATCTTCGCATACACCTAAAGAGTAATAGATGTCCTGAAAAGCAAAGACACACACCAAAGAGAGATCAAAAGTAACAAGAAAGATCTACACTATAAACAATCACAAAATGACTCAATCTAGACCTAGTCCCCGGCAACGGTGCCAAAAACTTGTCACGCTAAGATCGTGTGATGTGCACGCAATAAGTCTTAAATTTATACTCATTATATTTATCCTAACTCCTAGCGAACCCGCAGTGTACGGGACGTTTGTAGAAAGGTAAGTATTCCGAGGTCGAACACGAAGACTAAGGTGAAATCAAGTCAAACAATGATCAAAGATAGTGTGAATCTAGACTAAGATAAGATGAGGAACAAAGAAATGGAAAACACAATGTTTTTGGTTGGATTTTGTGGTGATCAAACAAAGATCACAAGTCAAGCAAGATAATAAAACAATTAACAACTCAAGATAACAAACGAACAAGTAACACAAAGCACAAGTATATGATCAAGAGAGAAAAGTAGATTCTAGAGGTCAAGATTTCCGGTTATGGCATAGGACTCAAGGTTCTAAGGATTCTAAGGACTAGCTGCGGTGTTGGGGAAAGAATGTTTCACTAATGGAAGCGATTACCGGGTAGGTCTCTCACTTCACTAATCCCGCATCAAACTCCTATTACCGGGTAGGTCTCAAGGGGTTAGAATAAGGAATTCCACACAAACTAGATACTACTTAGGGGGTAACCCTCTCCTTACCGGGTAAGTCTCGGAATAGGGAAATCTCAAGCAATAATCCTAGCACACTCAATCCAATAGCGGCTTATGAGGCTCACTACTACCTAGAATTCATCTTCTAAGGTATCTAAGATCGGGAATCATCGGGTAGATCTCTTCCTTCACTTAGGTTGATAGCATTAGGTGATCCTAAGCTAAATTAGGCTTAATAAACACTAGGATTTAAACAACCAAACACCCTAACATGCAGATTTATCATTTAAAGAGCAACAGGAGAATAAATCGGGCTGATCTTAATATAAAACGGCCGATCTTCATGATGAACAGCCCGATTTTTCTTTCTTTTGTGAGTTTCGTGCATATAAATCATCCTAAACTAACATATAAGCCCATCCTATCATCACCCTAGCCATAACCATCAATCCATCACTCTAGAATCACAATAAACTAGCCAATAATATGCATATCAAGATCCAAAATCATCAAACCAGCATACATGGTGTTCATAGAGGAAAATGAAGATAAACAAGCAAAATCAATAAATCCCAGCTGAATCTAAGTTGTAGCAAGACTTACAAACTCTTAAATGAAGATTCAAAACATTCCTAACAATCCTTGCAATGGTTCTTCAAGCCAAGATTACAAAAATTACTCAAAAGTTACTCAAAACTCTTAGAAATGGTGTTCTTCTTCTTCCTTCAATCTTTGAGAGCTTTTCTTCTCCTCCAATCTTCCTCCAAAATCAATGAGCTGTGTATGAGAGTGTGGGAGAGGAGAGATGCTCAGCAACCACCTGAAGGACCACTTATATTCTCCACCAAGATCAAGGACGGACAAGAGATCGTGGGACACGTGGCTTAAGCTGTCAAATGCCCAAAAATCGACCCAGTAGGAGAAAATCGTCCGATTTAACTGCTAGCTGGTCCGATTTTCTTCAGCAGAAACTTGTTATGCTCGTTTAGCCATGAGTTGATCCATTGCTTGCACCAATAGTGGTCTTTGTGTCCTTTGTTGCTCCAATTATGCTCCTCCTTAGCCTTGGATGTGTACCATCATGAGGCTTGGCCCTCTAATGTATCGGTTAATGTCCAAAAGACCCCCGAAATACCTACAAAACCGACAAAAGCTCATGTAGACGTCTTTTCTAGAAATATGAATGAAATGAGTGTAAACGTCGTGAACTAGTGCCAAACCGTGCATGAATAACGGGAAAAACTATCTAAATGTATGCCTATACTAACGTCATAAATCACGTTATCAGTTACTCATCATCATGATTGACTTCCCCAAACCTAGAATTCCTTTCTATTCTTTTGATTGCAAATAATTGCTCTCATGGCCCTCCCACATCAAACATGCCTTTTTCATTCACTTCTCCAAATTCCCGGATAGGTAAAGGAGGTCAATATTTCAATGAGGAGCTAAAATGATCAAAGAAAGAAGAAAGAAAAAAATCGAATTGCCTTAATCATCTCAACAAGAAGTATAAGAACTTGTAGTGTGATTTCAACTTCAATTTCTCAACATGATTTAGGTAACATTCATCACATTATGAAACTTGCAAAAGAGGTAAACTTCATTCATTCAAATTCTTTTCAATTCACTATTCTTTTAAGCATGCAATTGTCATCAAACTCAATTCACAAGTAGTGATTATCATAGAAATCATCTCAATTCATTAGAAGCACAAAATTTTCAAAATTTTTCAATTTTTATGGGTTTTTCAATTTTAATGGGTTTTTCAAGTTCTTTTTCATGCAATGCGATAATGAAACGTGCAACAATATAATGAACATGCAAATAGTCTCGAATAGAAGCAAGCATAGTGAGTAAGAGTTATTACAAACTTTTAGTACATCCCACCCCATACTTAGGACGAACATTGTCCCTAATGTTCAAAAGAAAGAAAGAAAAGAAGAAAAGAAAAAGAAACTCACAAAGTGGTGGCGGAATGTCTAAAGCGAACGGTCAATCATCAAACCCTCATCACTTCGGCGCTGGTGGAGGAGGGAATAGAGAGAAGCTAGGATCATAGAACCACCCAAACTGCTGGCGGTAGACATCCCTCATCATGTGGTCGAGGTCGTCTAGGCGTCCGTCTCTAGCATCGGCTCGGATCTCCAATGCTCCTACTCTCTCTGAAAGTCCGGTAGCCCAATCCGGCATCTGCTCGTACCATCCCGGGGCCTGACTATACCATGCTGGAGCGTCGGATGGTGCTGGTGGTGGTGCTGGTGCTGCTGTCTGCTTTGTAGACCAAGGAGGGGGAACGCCATACCATGTAGGAGGTGTGGTCATCCACGTAGGCCTCTCACTCACGCTAGCGCGGCGAGAAGACGAGCCTGAAGCTCTAGCTGGACGTGGAGAACGTCTAGGTGCATCGGGGGCCGCCTCCGGCTGATCCGGAAACGTGCCAAAATCCTGCTCGGGTCCTCCTCCACCCTCAAACTGATCTCCCATCTCCTCCTCCTCAACAACTGGTGGTGGGACATATGGGGGAGCTGCTATCCTGTTCGCATGCATAGCAGCGAACGTCTCCTTCCAATTATGGCGTCCCGCCATAATGGAGTACTCCGGTAGCCACTCTATACCCCTACCCGTCCTGCTCTTCCATGGCATGCCCGCATAAGGCGGACCTCTATGTGTGGGGAAAATGAGACCCCTAGTCATGAAAGCATGTAGCCCTAAAGGTCCGGCCGGTATACGGGTGCAAGCAGAAAAATCAACACCAAAGCTCCTAGCAATGTGGGTAACTATCCCACCATATCCTATGTTGCCCTTCTTCTTATTCTTGAGCTTGCTCATAGTAGCAGCCAAGAGAGTAGCACAATCAGCACGGCGTCCATACAACATGGAGTAGAGCAAGAAGAGCTCATCCGTCTTGATCTTTTGGGGCGTCTCCGTCCTAGGAAAGAGACACTCCGAAAGAACACGATGAGCAATCTTCAAGGCTAGGTGGTACATCAACCTAGCCTTGGTGTCAGCGGGCTGCCAGCGGTCCTCGCTAGCGTAAATCATTGCCACCTCCTCCCAAAAATCCTTGGCGTAAACGCCACTAGGAAAGCGACCGTTAAAGGTCTCCTGAAACCCGAAAATGGTCCCAAACTCACGGATGCTCAAATGGTAGTCTCTTTCCATGAGACGGAAAGAGACGGTCCTATCTACATGGTTGTGCTCAAAAGATGTCACAACCTCCCGTGTAATCTCCTCATAAGCGTCTTCTCGGATAGCCGAGAAGACAATAAGTCCGGCTCTATCCAAGAGCCAAGTAAGATCATCCACAATGTTGAGAGGAGCTAGATCCTCCAACAACAAGTATCTAGGGCCAATCACTGGCCTCTCCTTGATCCTCTCGAGTGCATCGAGATGATCGTCGTGTATGGTCGGGATTCTAGGGTGAGGAGGTGAGGATGGAGGTGAAGGTGAGGATGGAGGTGAAGGGAAAGAGGGTGGTGGTGCCTTAGAGGATGAGGAGGAGGAGGTATTACCCTTCCTCTTCTTATTCTGATCATTCTTCTTCTCTTTTATCCTCCCCGAAACTCTTCTCACAAAATCCATTCTGCTCAAAATTACGGTCTGTTCTTGTGAAAACCACGGCCGTAATTCCCCCAGAGACCGTGATTCGTCTCAGAAAATCACAAATCTCAGCAAATCAGCAATCAATCTCCACAACAGGCAGTCCTATTCTAATTTCTTCCAATCTCAATCAGTTCTTCCTAAAAATCTCTAACAAAAACGAACCAAATCGGCAAGAATCAAGAAGAGAGAAAAAACCTATTTTTCGGATTGAAGAATCCGAATTGTGCGTTCGTTGGTGAATTTTCCGCTCGATTCGTCGCTTGGATCTTGTTTGTGGTTGAATTTGCTTCAGTTTAGGAAGAAGAATCGTTGAAGACGATTAGGAAACGAGGATTTGAGAGAGGGTCGTGGATTTCGGCAATTAGGGCGTGGAAAGAGGGGTTTTGGGATGATTTTTGTGAAGAATGTGGCTTATATAGTTGCAGGCAAAATTTTTGAAAATCACGGTCTGTCGGGGTGTTCCACGTCCGTGAAAGTGTACGGAACCGTGGTTTTGGTGATTTTTCAAAGGCTTTTGAAAATTACGGGTACTGTAGCTGTCACGACCGTGGTTTAGGCCGTGGAACCCTCTGTAAAGCTCCAAAGTCCAAATTTCGTCACTTTTCTTCGACATTATCCTCCTCATTTCCTTTTCCATCGTTCCTACATCCAAAAACACGAACATACCGGAAGAAATCGAGGCAAAAACAAAGCAAAAACGTCTATACTAAGCTAATCTATGAATCGAAAACAAAAACAAAAATGCAATACCTTGGGTTGCCTCCCAAGAAGCGCTTTGTTTAAGGTCCGTAGCTAGACCAATCTCGCACTTATTCGAGTGCGGTAGGCGCGAACTCCTCAGCTTGGAGTTCCGGCGTATACTTCTTGAGTCGTTGGCCGTTCACCTTAAAAGTTCCACTCGCTTCACCCCATACTTCAACTGCACCATGGGGGAAAATACGCTTAATTAGAAAAGGTCCGGTCCAACGAGATTTAAGCTTACATGGAAAGAGACGAAGCCTTGAATTGAAGAGGAGAACTTGATCTCCTTCTTTGAAGTCCTTTGGAATGATATGCTTATCATGCCAACGCTTTGCTCTCTCCTTATAGATCTTAGCGTTTTCATAAGTATTCAAGCGGAGTTCATCCAGCTCATTGATGTCTAGGAGACGCTTCTCTCCCGCTTCTTTCATGCTGAAGTTCAACCACTTGATAGCCCAAAACGCTTTGTGCTCCAACTCTACCGGCAAGTGACAAGACTTCCCATACACAAGGTTGTATGGTGTGGTTCCTATGGGAGTCTTGTATGCAGTCCGGTATGCCCATAATGCATCGTCAAGCTTCAAGGACCAATCCTTCCTAGTCCTTGAAACCGTCTTCTCTAAGATTCCTTTGATCTCCCTATTTGAGATCTCAACTTGTCCACTCGTTTGTGGATGGTAAGGGGTAGCGATCTTGTGAGTAACCCCATACTTAGCTAGAAGAGCTTCAAAGCGCCGGGCAATGAAGTGAGAACCTCCATCACTAATGATCGTCCTTGGTGTCCCAAATCGCGGGAAAATGGTCTTGTTGAAGAACTTAACCACCACCATGGAATCAATGGTGGGAGAGGCAATTGCTTCCACCCATCTAGAAACATAATCCACCGCCAATAGTATGTATTGGTTTCCACAAGAGGATGGGAATGGTCCCATGAAATCGACTCCCCAAACGTCGAAAATCTCCACCTCTTGGATGTTGTTGAGGGGCATCTCATTCCTCCTAGAGATATTGCCTGTTCTTTGACAAGCATCGCAGCAAGAAACAAAGGATTGCACATCTCTAAACAAAGTAGGCCAAAAGAATCCAGATTGCAATACCTTTGCGCTAGTCTTGTTCGAACTAGCGTGTCCTCCACAAGGTAGTGAATGACAATGACGGATGACACTTTGCATCTCATCTTCCGGCACACATCGCCGAATGATGCCATCCGGACCTCTCTTGAAGAGGAGAGGCTCGTTCCAATAGTACTCCCGGACGTCCTAAAAGAACTTCTTCCTTTGTGCGTAGGATAGTCCGGGTGGTATCTCCTGACAAACCAAATAGTTAACAAAATCAGTAAACCATGGTTCGTTACCTTTGGAGATCACATCGATGCACTCCTCAATAAGGTGTAAGTGTTCGTCCGGGAAGGAGTCATCGATGGGTAAATGGTCGTCCTCTAGATGTGTTAGGCGACTCAAATGATCCGCAACAGAATTTTCTGAACCTTTCTTGTCGCGGATCTCAAGATCGAATTCTTGTAGGAGAAGAATCCATCTAATTAGCCTTGGCTTCGCATCTTTCTTCGCAAGGAGGTACCGGATCGCAGCATGATCCGTGTAGACAATCACCTTTGCACCTACAAGATAAGAGCGAAACTTGTCAATAGCATAGACAATGGCTAAAAACTCTTTTTCGGTAGTGGCGTAGTTGAGCTGCGCTTCATCTAGCGTCTTGCTAGCATAGTATATGGCATGGGTTGCCCCTTCCTTTCTTTTTCCAAGAACAGCTCCAATAGCTACGTCACTAGCATCGCACATAATCTCAAAGGGAAGAGTCCAATCCGGGGGTTGGATAATAGGTGCTGAAATTAGAGCTTGCCGAATGGTGTTAAACGCATCCAAACATTCCTGCGAAAACTCAAAAACCGCATCCTTCATCAATAGATTAGTGAGAGGTTTTGATATCTTAGAAAAGTCCTTAATGAAACGTCTATAAAATCCAGCATGTCCTAGGAAACTTCTTATCCCTTTCACCGAAATTGGGGGAGGAAGCTTCTCTATGGTCTCTATCTTAGCCTTGTCTACTTCTATCCCTCTACTAGAGACTAAGTGGCCTAATACAATTCCTTCCTTAACCATAAATTGACACTTCTCCCAATTAAGGACTAGGTTAGTGTATTCATACCTTTGCAAAACAAGAGAAAGGTTAGAAAGGCAATCGTTAAAAGAGGAACCGTATACGGAGAAGTCGTCCATGAAGACTTCCATGATTTCCTCTACGTATTCGGAGAAGATGGCCATCATGCACCGTTGGAAGGTGGCTGGGGCGTTGCAAAGCCCGAACGGCATTCTCCTATAAGCAAACGTACCCCATGGGCACGTGAATGTGGTCTTCTCTTGATCATCCGGGTGTATCGGAATCTGAAAGAAACCACTATAACCGTCAAGGTAGCAAAAATGTGAATGTTGTGCTAACCTTTCAAGCATTTGATCAATGAATGGCAATGGGAAATGATCCTTCCGCGTTGCATTGTTGAGCTTGCGGTAGTCTATGCACATCCGCCATCCCGTCACAGTTCGGGTAGGAATGAGTTCATTGTTTTTGTTGGTGATGACTGTCATTCCTCCCTTCTTCGGAACTACTTGAACCGGACTCACCCACTTACTATCGGAGATAGGGTAGATGATACATGCATCAAGAAGCTTAAGAATTTCCTTCTTGACAACCTCCTTCATGGTCGGATTCAACCGCCTTTGAGGTTGTCTTGAAGCTCTAAAATCTTCCTCCATTAGTATCTTATGCATGCATAGGGAGGGTTTAATTCCTACTAAGTCCTCAATAGTATAGCCTATAGCTTTCCTATGTTTCCTAAGGACAATCATGAGCTGATTATGTTCATCTATGCTTAGATCGGAACTAACAATAACCGGAAAGGTAGAATTAGATCCTAGAAAAGCGTACCTTAGATGAGTAGGAAGTGGTTTGAGTTCCATTGCTTTCGGAGCTTCCAATGATCCTTGAGAAGCATCCGATGTCTCCTTAGAAGTTTCTAAGGGTGATGAGTGTGTGGGAGAAGAATCAGAAGAAGTTGAAGAAGTGTCTCGATCACTCCTTTCCACGCCCAAAATTACGGGTTCCTCATAGCCTCCATGGCCGTGGTTTAGGGCGTGGAAGGGAAATACGGTTGTCACATCTTCTCCACGACCGTATAACTCCCTGGAGTGAGGTACGATTTTGGTTGTGAAATCCACGGCCGTGGAATACAGGGTATAACCGTGGATTCTTACGTTTTCTGCCTCATCGTGGAGTTTTTCAAACTCCACTTCACCTATCTCTTCTTGTGCTTCTAAGGCTTCAATTGCCTCATTGCACTCTTCTTCTTCCCCTACATTGGTTAGACTCATAGTGATAACCTTTTGTAAAGGATCGTTAAAGAGAATCGCACTTACCTCCTCTCTAGAAAAACCTTCTTCATCTTGGATATTGAAAATATCCTCATCAAAGATTGGCTCCTTCACTAGAGTGGAAAGAACGAACTCTACTTTCTCCTCTCCTATATCAAAAGCGAGTCTACCATTCTTGCAATCGACTATGCAGCCGGAAGTTGCAAGAAACGGTCTTCCGAGTATGATCGGGACCGGACTATCTGCAGGAATGTCAAGCACGACGAAATCAATGGGAACGAAGAATTTACCTAGCTTGACCGGGACGTCTTCTATAATACCGACGGGGCGAGTGATGGATCGATCCGCCATGTACAACGTCATCTTCACCGGTTTAGGGTCGCCTAAACCGATCTTCCTACACAATGCAAGTGGTATAATGCTCACACTTGCTCCTAAGTCACATAACGCATCGTATGTGACATCTCCCACTCCTATGGGAATGCAAAATGACCCCGGATCAATTAGCTTTGGGGGCATTTTCTCCTTCATGGTTTTGATGAGATCCGAAGAATCCGAACTCATCTTAACCTCTCCGAAGTCTTCTAGCTTCCTCTTGTTAGAGAGGAGCTCCTTCAAGAACTTGCCATAAGCCGGCATACCTACAATAGCATCAATAAATGGTATATTAATATGCAGCTTGCTCATGAGTTCTATGAACTTACCAAATTGTTTATCTAGGCGTGCTCTCGCTCTAGATTGAGGGAATGGTAGGGGAGGTTTATAGGCTGGAGGAGGAACGTAGATATCTTCCTTCTCCTTCCCCTTCTCTTTCTCCTTGTCCTTTTCTACGGAGACTTCAACGAACTTAGGCTGCGGATCGGTGGTAGTCACTCCGCTCCTAGTTGTGATTGCCATAACCCTTCCCTTAGGGTTGTCCTCCGTCTTTCCTGGAAGTTTCCCTTGATTCCTAGGAACTTCCTCCGCATGGTTGAACATTTGGTTTTCCAAAACTTTTTGAGCTTTGTCAACCTTGGAAATTTGATCATCAACCTTAATGAAGCGGTTCTCCAACCCTTGAAGCTTTCCCAAAATCGTTTCCAACATGGGATCGGGCTTCTCCTTCCCCGAATTGTTTCCTCCGTTAGATGATTGCCCCTGGCTTTTCAAAGGAGTAGAGGAAGAGGAAGGTGGAGTTAGTGAATTAGAGTTGGAAGGATAAGAGTTACCGGAATTTTGTTGATTGGAGCGCCAATTGTTGTTGTTTGAACCCCTATTGTTGTTCCAATTGTTGTTCCGGTTGTTGTTGTTTCCATTCCAATTGTTATTCCGGTTGTTGTTCCGGTTATTGTTATCGCCGCCATTGTTGTTGCCCAAATAACCAACATACTTCCCTTGTTGCTTTGGGAAGTTGGTCTTGATAGCCTCCTTCAACTCTTTGATCTCATTGTTGAGGGAGAAAATCTGATTTTGAGCTTCATGTGTGAGCTTTGCTCCTTGCTCCACACGATTTCCCTCCACTTTCCGGTGGGAATACTTCTCTATGACCCTTGCTTGCTTCTCAATGAAGTCCCAAGCGTCATCTTCTCTCATGTCCATGAATGTTCCACATGAGAGGGATTGGAGGTTGAATTGCGTTCCCGCATCTAACCCCTTGTAGTAAATCTCCAGCAAGGCAAGTTTGGATATGCCATGATGAGGGCAATCCAAGAGCAAATCTTGAAACCTTTCCCAAGATTGAAACAAACTTTCGTTAGATCTCATGGAAAAAGCATTAATCTTACCTCTAAGTTCCGCCGTTTTGGATGGCGGAAAGAATTTGGTGAGGAACTCTGCGGAAAGGTCTTCCCACGTGTCTAGTTTCCCACTAGGAAGAGCTTGATACCAAGACAACGATTTCCCCTTCAAGGAGAAGAAGAAAGGCTTGAGCTTATAGTTGTTGGTAGTAGCGCTCTTTGGTCTCATTGTCTCCATCATACACTCAAAGTTCTGCAAGTGTTGGTGTGGAGATTCAGCGCTTGTCCCGCCAAAATTGGTTTTGGCGAACGAGAGTAGTGACTTGAGGGTTGAAGCTAAACCCTTGCACATCGTCAGCATCAAAGTTCACGCCCAAACGGCGTGGTTGTTGTGTTGGATCCATCCGCTGGCCAAGAGTTCTTGGCTCTTCATCTACACGTTCGATCCTCGCATTCCTTGGTGGAACACGACGATTGGCAGCTCCCCGTGGATGGAAGGGATTCACATTGATCGTGGGATCAATCTCCTCTAACGGTGGCATGGAAGAATCACTATCATCAGCGGATGAGTGACCTTTTCTTTTAGACCTTGATGCCCTCCTTGAGGATTTCTTGCTTCCCTTATTCTTAAGGTCGCTTAGCTCTACCCTCATTTGGAAGATCATGTCTTGTAGATTGTTAACTTGAGATTGATGACGATCCATTTCATCCTGGCGGAGGGTCTCATTCCATTGGAGTTGAGCTTCCTGCTCTGCCAACTCCGCTTGAAGATCACGTTCATGTCCTTCAGCCATCTTCTTTTCCTTGCGCTTTTGCCTTAAAGTTTTCTCTAGCTCTTGATCAAGAGGTAAGAGATCTTCGGTGTTCCTAGACCTGCGCATGCACTTGACGTAATATCAAATAACGAGAGCAAGCTCCCAAGCTTGACAACCGGCTACCGAATTCGGCCGAAACCAAATCCCCGGCAACGGCGCCAAAAACTTGTTCGCCCTTAAAGGTGTGTGCAAATAAGCTTTAAATTTATAAAACTAGAATCAAACAAGCGAACCCGCAGTGTACGGATCGGCGTAGATTAGCAAGTATTCTAGAGTATCGAACACAGGGATTTGGGTGGGAACAAATTCAATTGCAGATTATCAAGCAAGTAAATATGAGAGTCTTTGCAAATATTGGGAAAACAACAATCCTAAAGATCCAAGTATCCAATTGTGGCAATCGATTCAAGATATACTAATGATATAAAGACAGAGTTGAGATATGCAAAGGTATACTAATGTAAGGTAATCGTACGGTGAAGTTCCAAAAACCTTATATGACTCACCTACAAGACACTCTCTATACAGGTTGTTGAGGCTTCAATATAGAAAGGTTCTAAAGGTAAGAATTAATGTCAAATACCCAAACTTGCAATCCAAGGATCAAGACTAACTTAACCAATTACGGTTGTGACACTCACAATCGAGGTAGAGGTTGTTGAGGCTTCACTACCACCTAGAAAAGGCAAGCCTAAACTAAGTTAAATCAAATCTTTAACTTTGGATTAAAGTAAAAGCAGGTTCGTAAACTTAAGAGAAATTACGGGTAGATCTTGAGACTCCACGGCCGTGGAACTCAAGATCAAACCGTGATTTAGGGTTCGTCGACGATTCTCTCAAACTCTCAGGGTCTAATCTGTTTACGTTCGATCTATCATCATCTAAGCCACAACTATCAATCCTTCACCTTAGAATTGTTAAGGGTTTTTAGCCAATAACAGTCATATTGATATCAAATTCAAAGATTAAAAGATTGAAGGATGAAAACTTCCGAAAACTTTCAATAAACTTCAAACCAATCTCAAAGTCACAATCAATAACGAATACTGTCAATAGATTCAGAGTAAGCCAAACAAACACAATCTTAGGAAAGAAGGAAGAACGGGATGTCAATCCATCTTCTAAATCAAACCTAAACAAGAAGAGAAATCTTCTTGCAACAATCTTCCAAAAACTTCGATCTTCCGCCAATCCGGAAATCTCAACAGCAATCTCCACCAAAAGTGCGAGATTAGGGCAAAATCCCAACACGAACTTCGATCTCCAATGAGATGTAAATACTTCCAAACGAGGGTTGTGCGGGCGTAAGCAGGGGTATGCGTCGATGACGGAATCTTGCTTCGTCCGTCTTTTTATAGGGCAAGATAAAATATCGGCCCGGCCCAATCTTCAAAAGATCGTGGCTTCAAAATGTGGCGAAAAAGATCGCCAAGATCACGGTCGTGGAAGGTTCCACGACCGTAATTTAGAGCGTCGAAAGTGTCACGGTTTGAACCATGGATTCCACGACCGTAATAGTTACTGGAATGCATCACGCCTCTTTTTGCAGGGTTCCACGGCCGTGGAACTAAACGTGGTTTGTAGTACGGCCGTATTTTGGAGCGTGGTTTAAGGCAAGAACGTGATTCTTCCCTAGCCTCGTGCATTCCTCAAGTTGAACTCCAATTTGCTCCTAAGAATGCCCTTAATCCATGGACATACTCAATCAACTCTTCTTTGCTTGATTTCGTTCGGAAATGACTCCCAATCACCTATAATCAACATAAAGCTAGTGTAGACGTCCATATTGACAATATAGGCAACTAGCTCACAAATGCAACAATGCTAAATCAAAGACTATCAATATGAATTGAATACACTTAGAAAACGTGCCTAAAATATCACAATATTTCATGCTAACAGTTTGGTATGCTCATGAAATACAGGATTTGCGGAGATATGGAGAGCAGCTTGACTATCACATGAAACACTCATAGGCGAGGTGTGTGGCACACCAAGAGAGAGCAGGAACGATTTGAGCCAAAGAAGCTCACAACAGGCAGCCGCCATAGAGCGATATTCGGCCTCAGCCGATGAGGGGGATACTGTGGGTTGTTTCTTGGTCTTCCACGAGACGGGAGATTGACCAAGAAACACAAAATAACCAGTGAGTGAGCGATGGGTAAGTGGGCAAGAGCCCCAGTCAGAGTCACAGAAAGCAGACAGTTGAAGGGAACTCCCCCTCGATAAAAATAAGCCTTGTCTTGGATGCCCTTTAACGTACCGTAATACGCGAAGCGCGGCATCCCAATGATCAATTGTCGGTTTCTGCATAAACTGAAACAAGGTATGGACGGCATAGCTTAATTCCGGCCGCGTAATAGTAAGGTAAATTAATCGACCTACCAGACGACGATATTGATCAGGTGCCGAATATAGAGGTGCAGTCGAGCGAGCTAAGTCGTGATTCTGAGGGAGGGGGAACTCGACGGGCTTGGCGCCCAATAAACCAGCCTCAGATAGGATCTCAAGCGCGTATTTCTGTTGACACGGAAATAAACCGTCAGAACCGTGACCGATTTCGATGCCAAGAAAGTATTTGAGAACGCCTAGATCCTTCATATGAAAGCAAGAATTCAGATACGTCTTAAATGTCCCGATCAGCGTAAGATCATTTCCTGCAATAACAAGATCACCCACATAGACCAAAACGTGAAGCACCATTCCATTCCGAAGAAAGGAAAAAAGAGAATAATCGGCATATGAACGGGTGAAACCAAATTCTATCAAAGCAGAAGCCAACTTGGTGAACCAATTTCGAGGAGCCTGACGTAAACCATATAAAGACTTCCGTAATCGACATACACGATCGGAGGAAGCAGTAAAACCGGGCGGAAGACGCATATAGACTTCCTCGGCTAGATCGCCATGTAAAAACGCATTGTGGACATCCATCTGATGCAAATGCCAACCTTTAATAGCAGCAACAGATAAAAGCACCCGAACAGAATTCATCTTGGCTACCGGTGCAAATGTTTCATTAAAATCAATGCCCTCAACCTGCTTATTGCCAAGGACCACCAAACGAGCCTTATACCGCTCAATTGCGCCATCTACTCTATATTTAATACGATAGACCCACTTGCAACCAATGGGCTTTTTGCCAGGCGGAAGAGGAACCAGATCCCATGTGTCGTTACGAGCTAAAGCATCAAGCTCGGCCTGCATAGCGGACCACCAAATCGGGTCCCTAACAGCAACAGAAAACGATGCGGGCTCATATTGAGCAGTTAGAGCAGCTACAAACGCAATATCACGATCATTAAACTGATGAGACGTAACATAGTTAGATATAGGATAAGGAGTACTTGAGGAAGGGACGGAAATAGGAATAGTGGAGAAGCGTGGGGGTTCAATGACTCGAGTCGTATGACAAATGTAATCTCACAAACGAACGTTTGGTTGGGTTACTCTAGTAGATTGCCGAACCGGCATATTCAGGACTGAAGGAACCAACGGAACTGATACTTCGACCAAGTCTGGACCCGACGAAGGATTCAAAGGCGAAGACTGTGACTCAGAGATAGGCGAAACCGGAGACTGAGGGTCTGAAGTGATCGGGGTGTCCGTAACTGCAAACAGTGGAGAGTCATCAAAAATAGCTGGATGCGTGGAAACCGAAGAGTATGAGTTGTTGTCGGGAACAAACACAACATCCCGAAATGGAAACATCGTTTCATGAAACACGACATCTCTTGATACGAAAACTTTCTTGGTAGCCAAGTCCATAATCCGCCATCCCTTTTGCCCAAAAGGATAGCCTAAGAAAACACATTTAGTGGCTCGAGCAACAAACTTATCACTACTGCGAGGAATAACGGAGACAAAACACAAGCATCCAAAAACCTTAATATGACCATAAGAAGGGAGTTTACCAAAGAGAAGTTCATGCGGAGATTTATGCTGAAGTAAATCCGATGGAGTGCGATTAATCAAATAAGCGGCTGTGAGGACACATTCGCCCCAAAAACTGACGGGTAAATCAGCTTGAAACATCAAGGCCCAAGCCACGTTGAGTAAGTGGCGATGTTTACGCTCAACCCGACCATTCTGCTGAGGTGTAGCAATACATGAGCTCTCAAACAAAATGCCGTGACGGGTGAAATAAGGCCGCAGGGGAACAAACTCCGTCCCGTTATCAGCACGAACACGTTTGACCTCTTTGCCAAACTGTCTTTGAGCATAAAAACAAAAATTTTGTACCAACTGTACAACCTTAATTTTAGCAGTAATTAGGTACACCCAAACAGCACGAGATAAATCATCCACAACAGTTAGAAAATAACGAGCGCCAAAAGACATAGAGACCCGATAGGGACCCCAAACATCAAGATGAATCAACTCAAATAAAGTTTCTGCTTTATTATGACTAATGGGAAATGATGCCCGAGTTTTCTTTGCTTGCAAACAAACAGAACATGAATCTAAAGTATTTAAACTTGTCGGAAGCAATATTTGGTAAATAACTAATAGAACGATAAGATGGATGACCCATTCGCCTGTGCCAAAGATCAAAAACAGACACTGATGCAGCAAACCCAGTCGGCTCAGCACAGTCACCGACCAGCCAAAAGACCCCGCCCTACGCTTCACCTGCTCCAATCACCTTCCTCGTAATGCGGTCCTGAATCACACACAACTTATCAGTCATAGTTACAATACACTGTAGTTCACTCATCAATCCTTGAAACGAGATTAGATTGCAGTAAAAATCAAGCACATATAAAACATTAGAGATAGCAAGATGAGTTCCCAGTTTTACTGTCCCGGACTGAGTAGCGATCGAAGTGATATTATTCGGCAGCAAAATATTTGCCGGGGTAATCGAGCGCAAGTCGGTAAGTAGTTCCTTTCGACCCGTCATAAGATATGACGCACCTGTATCCAAAATCAACCGATTAGTTTTCTTACCCATTAGGTGATCGGAAGGTGGATTTGAGGCATGAAACTTCTTAAACATGTCCATCATGGAGGACCATTGGGCATCGGTGATCGTCGATGACAACGCTGCACGATCCTGGTTTGTATACTGGTGCTGACCGCCATTTCCTGAGCCACCAGCAGTTGGGCCACCAGGAGCTGGACCACCAACAGCAGCATTTGCGACTCCCTCGTGAGGACGATCAAGTCTGGACGATGCACCAGACTTGGAGCGATTGCGGGAAGACGAATTACCATTGTTTTGCCAAAGATCATTCCACCATTCGGGGTACCCAATAAGCTTAAAGCATGTACTCACATCGTGATTCTTTTGGAAGTGAGAGCAAACGACCTTGGAACCGCTTCCGTCGGGTTTGACATTCTTGCGATCGTTGCCTCTGGTGACAGCCAAAGCCATAGCATAAGTACGGGCTGTTTTATCAGTTGCGGAGGCATGACACCCCTCTTCTTGAACTACAAGTGAGTACACACGATTCAGAGATGGTAACGGATCTTGAGCGAAGATAGTCGATTGCACCATCCCGTATATAACCTGATCAAGCCCCATCAAGAATTGATGGATTTGCTCTTCTTCTCTTTGCTTCTCCATTTTTACGTTAATATCACAGGTACACGTCCCACAGTCGCAAGTCACCATTGGAACGTATGTGTAGAGCTCGTCCCATAATTGTTCCAATCGTCCGAAGTAGGTAGCCACAGATTGGACATTCAAATCACACCGAGCGATTTCAGTTCGAAGATGGTGAATCCATGGAGTGTTTCCGATAGAGAAACGTTGCCGGAGATTATCCCACAATTCTTTAACAGTGTCGTTGTAGCGGATTGAGGAGCGAAGCGAAGTATCGATGGATTGCAAAATCCAACCCACAAGCATGGAGTTAACGCTCCACCAATCTTCGATCTCGTCGTTAGGTTTCTTGAGAGATCCGTCAAGAAACTTAAGTTTTCGCTTTGCTCGAAAGGAGTTGCGAATTCCCTTTTCCCATTCTTGAAAGTTGGTTCCTCTCAAGATCACCGGCGCTATATTCATCCCGGGATTATCAGAGGGATGAAGATAGTAGTAGGACGTTGGATCCAACGTCAAGGGTTTCTTCGCCACGATCTGCTTCGATTCATTGTTCTCATCACCGTTATTTGACATCTTGATCAATCGATCGGAAGATGTTTGTCAGTTTGGCGAGGAGTAGATAGGACCGTATAAATTTGGTATTAGGTTTTTTATCGTGGCTCTGATACCATGAAGAAAAGAAGAATGAACGAGATAATTTTTCCCTTGGTTTTATTAACAAAGAAGATTACACAATATATGTATATAGCCAAAGAATCCCAAAAATTAATGTACAAGGAAATAACCGAAAGATATGAAAGGTCACGTCATTAGATGTCTTTAAATCTCTCCCATGACTTGGACAAACTCTCCTTGTCCTTCATGATGAATGCATTGATATTCCCTCTCATTTCAGCGGTCTTAGAGGGGGGAAAGAATTTAGTCAAGAACTCCGTCATCATCTCCTCCCAAGTGTTGATTTTTCTTGGAGGAAGAGATTGATACCAAGTAAGCGCCCTATCTTTCAAGGAGAAGTAGAAAGGCCTTAGCTTGTAATTGTTGTTTTTCAGCCTTGAAGGTCTAAAGGTCTCAATCAAGATCTCATAGTTTTGCAGATGTTGATGCGGAGACTCCCTCTCTAGCCCTCCGAACTGGCATTAGCGAATCATGGAAAGAACTTGCGGTCGAAGTTCATAATCATGGTCCGCTGGATCACCTAGGTTGACTCCTGGACGCCTCAGTTGTTGGTTGGGATCCATCCTCTGCCCTAGGGTCTGTGGAATACCTGCAAAAAGAACATCTCGGATTGGCATCCAAGGTGGAAGTATCTCGGCCGGGGCAGCTGGAACTGGGTCCTGCCTCGGTCGAGGAGCTGGATCTGGTCAAGGTAGATATTGGTCCCGTAAAGTCGCCATATCTGCTTCGATCGCTTCCGTCCTTGCGCGAGTTTCTTCCTTTTCCAGTCGCAATTCTTCTTTACAGAGGCGTAGTTGTTCCAATGCCTCCTTCAATTCGGCTTCAAGATCGTGATTATCTTGATTGGCCATCTTAGTTTCTTTCAAGCGTCTTTTGTATGTCTTTTCTGGTTCGGGATCGTAAGGAACGATTTCCTTCCCATCGCGGGTTTTTCGCATAAACCTACAAGAAAGAGCCTGCAAACGTCACTCAAGTAGAGTGGTTAGTAGCAACAGAGCCAAGTGCCCCGAAAGACAACCGCAATCGGCTCGGTCTAGACCAAGTCCCCGACAACGGCGCCAAAAACTTGTTCGCTCCAAATGGTGTGTGCAAGCTTTAAATTTATAACCCTAGATGTATGCCTAAAACAAGGATGCGAACCCGTAGTGTACGGGTCAATCGTAGTAAAAGCAAGAATTCCGGGGTGTCGATCTCAGGGACTTAGGTGAAACAAAACCGATATAGGTAGTCAATATTGCAACTAACCACAAAAACAATTAAAGCAATCAAAGATGATAAAAAGTCAATTAAAGGAATATGTAATTTTAGGGATTAAAGCATCTAGTTGTGGTTTCAACTCAAGATCTCAAGATAAGCGGACAAAGTTGAGATTTTGCAAAGGGAAGGTGTTACTAAAGTGGAATAGATCACCGGGTAAGTCTCACTACTCACAATCCCAAACCAAAGAACCTATTATCGGGTAAGTCTCAAGGTACTAAGGAAAGGAATTATAGTCTCAAACCAACACACCAACTAAGGGAATAGAATCAACCTTTACCGGGTAAGTCTCAGGCTAACTCACAAAGATGGGATGAAGGCACACTCAAACCCTAATAAAGGATGAACCTTTATTACCTACACTTATGATCTTTTGTAAACAAACAAAGGAATTACCGGGTAAGTCTCATCCTAGGCTTGCATTGAACCAGGAAAGATGTAATAAGAATAGGATTTGGCAAACTCTAACACTTAACTCTCAGTTTCGGATCAGAAAGGTCACCTCGGTCAGACGAATTCCACCCCGGCCGAGATGTTCATCGATTGAACGAGATGTTCTAGGGTTAAGGATAAAGACTCGAGCTTTCAGGGTCCTACTGGAATTTAAGATTATTCTATCATCGTTTTTCCCACAACCTTCAGCCAATCACCCTAGAATCGCACAAAGAAATTAGCCACTCATCATCATGAAAGCAATAATCAAATATAAGGGAAGAGAATGAATATTTGAACACAAAAACCTTAAGAATAAGGCTTCAATAACTTAATCAAATATCAAACAAATAAGCATTCCTTGGATTACAAATCCAACAAGACAATCAATAAGAAGGAAATCTAAGAAAGTCTTACAAATCCCCTTAAAAAGCTATAACAAGCTATCAATCCTTCCTAGATTGATCTTCAATCTTCCTTCCTTCCTTCAACCACTATAATGATAGCGGGATTTTCGGTGATGCGCCGATGCTGAATTGTGGAAAATCAAGCCCTTTTTATAGGAAAACTATCTTCCAAAGATAAAATATCTTAAAAAGATATTTTCCTAATAAAAATATATCCATTTCTCTAAAATAGATCTCCAAAATATATGATCTTCCTTCCAGAAATCTAGCCCAAAAATATAAGATCTCTCCTTCCAAAAATAAAAGATCTCAGCCAAATAAAATATATCTCTCCGCGTCAGGGTATTCGCCTCGGTCGGGGCGCTCCTCAAGATCACCTCGGTCGAGATGGTACTGTAGCTGACCGAGGTGACTCTCAGCTGAAAGTGAAATCTCTCAAATCTGGTCCAAAGTAAATCTTCTTTGTTAATTCCTTGCTTCCTGAATGTAGCTCCCATGATTCCTTAGCTCCTTTAGCTCCATTTTGATCCAAAATGTGCCATTTTACCTACGATTACAACGAAACTTGGTGTAGACCTCGATTCCCGCAAAGGTAGATGAAACAACAATAAAATCACATAATATACATTCAAACATGCAGATTATTGAAGATAAAACGTCTAAACAAGTCCCAAAATATAGACTATAATACATGCTATCACTAGTCCACTAGAAGTCTTTAGACTTCTAGGCTCAAACTCCTCAGCCACCTAGTCCAAGAAGCTACATTCTCAGTCCATGACCTAACCAACTCTCAAACGTAACGATATACACAAGGTTACATCCACAAAGCCCGAAATTAACCCTCAACAACATACCACCACAAGACTCACGTAACTCACACTAGATCTTTAAAGTCTCATCGCTCTAAAGCATTCCAGTTCAACTATCCTAAGCCAGCCTAGCATGCTTCTAAGGTATAACAAACCTAAGACACGAAAGAAGGAAAGGAAAGAACGAGATTCGGGACTCATTGGAGCCAAACCGCCCCTGCGCCTGCCTGAGCCGCCCCTGCGCCTGTTTGAGCCGCCCCTGCATCGATCTAGGTCCGCCCCTACGCCTGACAGAGCCGCCCCTGTGCCTTGCTGGATCCGCCCTTGCGCCTATCTGTGCAGAAGGTTCGCCGGTTGAGTTCTTCTATTGTGCAGCCGGTCCTTTGGGGTCTCCTTTGATGCTATGAACGTCTTCCACTTCTCTCACTTGGTCTTAGCCTCCCTCCAAGGTCTAGCTTCGTCATTGAACCAACAAAACAACGATAGATCGTTGAGCAAGGATTCAAGAGTGTCTTCCATTCAAGCCATGGAAGGAAAAGGAAGGAGGAGGAAGAAGGAAGGAGAAAAGGATGAAACCTTACCCACGTCTCGTCACTACAGTCCCGGCCTCAAAGATGGTGGATCCAAGCTAGAGCACTCCAAGAGAAGAATGTGAGAAAGGATGTAAGAGGAAGAAGTGATAGGAGAAAAGAAGTAACGTGAGTGGAGAAATGAGAGGAGGAGAAGGGTTGGCTGCATAAAAGAGAAGGAATCCCAAAGGTCTTCAGCCAACAACTCCTCATGGAATTAAAGAGGGGAGTTAAAAAGGGTCGGAAGATGAACGGTTGCCCAAAACGCTACTACCCCGTCCACACATGTCACCGCCCCCGCGGAAACCGCAACCGCACCCGCGGCCTACGCGACTGCGTTGCCATAGCCGCAAGGGCGTGAACCCTTGCGCCCGGCTTCTACCCTCATCTAACTCTACCCAAGCGTAACGAAAAAATCCGGTCGTTACAATGAGAATAGTCAAGGTTTTACTTACTCATGTTCTTTCTCAGACCAACGAATCACTTTCTTTCCCTTGGGGGGCCGTCCATGGCCGCAGATCGGAGTACTTTCAGGCGAGGGAAAGGGAACACCGGAGATGGTGGGCATCATAGTAGGATAAAACATATCATTATAAGAAGCCTCGTTATGGATCACAGTCGGTGGTAATGGTGGCTGCTCGAAGTGGTTTTCGTTGTCCAACGGGATATGATATTCTTGCAATCGCTGGTTTTCAAAATACAAAGCTCGATTCTCCGGTTGAAGGTTCGACACGAAGTTATCCATGGACCAATGATTCACGTTACCAACAGGAGGTGGATTAGTGTTTCCGAGTGGTGGAAGCTCGATGCGGTTGAAGGTTGAATGTTGATTAGGGTTTTCAAAATGCAAAGCTTGATGGTGCGGTTGAAGGTTCGACACGAAGTTGTCGTTGAGTTCACTGCAAAAAAAATATTGAGTTAATATGTTGAACCAATCAGGTAAGTAATATGAATCATTATTTGCTTACTTATTCACGCTCATGGAGCAAGGAATGACGTTGCCGCCGATCGGAGAAAATTCCAGAGGGAGATGTACTTGGGCGGCGGAGATGTTTGGGACCTCAAGGACTGGTGGTGGTTGGACATTGATTCCGGTGTTCAGGGCAGGATATTGCGGCGATTGATGTTGATCGGAGATGCAAGCAATGAGCTCATCTTCAAAGTTGGAGTCGAAGTTGTTGAGAAGCAGATAGAGACTGTAGAAAAAGAAAAAAGAAAAAACTCTTCTCTAATGAAAATAAAGCTCAAAAGCATGACACATTTTATAGATGAAAGAACATAATCAAACATATAAATTTTCATCGTTAGTTGGTTCCTATTGTATTCTCATATTTGCTCATTTAGATATTTGTAAACTTAGTCAAATCTTGTCATTTGTTAAACTTGTATAAACCACTTTCATTCATTTGCTAATTATATCTTTGAATGATTTGATCTTCTGCATTAACAGAACCTTGAACACCCCCCTGTGAACATATAAATATATTAACATGATCTACTTCGGAGACATACTCTTCTTCCATGAGCTCAGCTTCAAGTGCCAACAACTTCGAGACATAGTCTTCACCCAAACTGCAGAACAACAAAAACGAAGGGCTTATTATCTATGTTAATAAAAAGCAAAGATTGACAATATCTAACAAGCTTATGTACTTACTTATGCATTTTCAAGGACCCAAGATTCACATTTTTGCATTGGGGTTGTCCATGGCTTTCGATTGGAGTACTTTTCAGATGGAGAATTTTTGGTTGATGTACTTGGACGGTGGACTTGTCCGAGACCTCGATTGGTGGTTGCAGTTGTTGCTGGACATTGGTTCCGGTGAATGGGGCATAATATTCCAGCGATTAATGTGTATCGGAAATACAAGAATCAGCTCATTCTTTGTGGTCAGGTTCAAAGTTAAACTCCAAGTTGTCCATGAAAGACGACAGTGAGACATAGATTTCACCGAAACTGTAAAACAAGAAAAACGAAGTGATTATTAACTATGTTAATACAAAGCAAAGATTGGCCTTATGTGTTAATTTCTTCTGAGTTTCATCCTACAATTCGGATCGGACATCATCAGGTATAGATTATGTTGGGAGTAGAAAGAGAAGATGAGAGGTTAACAAACTACCAATATGACGAAGAAAATAGAAGCTTCCAAATATGAATTAAGAAAATTACATAAGCACTGGAAGGACATATGAAAACACGTGAAACAAAAAAAATGCATTTTGGTTTTAGTTTTCAGTTTGGATTCGTCCCCACTCGGATTAGCCCAGCACTTATACGTTAATTTCAACAACTACACGAACAAGTCCCCACTCGGATTAGCCTAGCATTTATACGTTAATTTCAACAACTACACGAACAATCAACAGCGTTTAAGGGTAAAGTGGATATACTTTTCATGGTTGTCCATAGTACGTTGTAAATTCTTGGTGACTCAACAGGGTTTCGCGGTTAGAGGGGAAGTCTTCTTGGATTAGCCTAGCACTTCTTGGTGACTCAACAGGGTTTCGAGGTTAGAGGGGAAGTCTTCTTGGATTAGCCTAGCACTTATACTTTTCATGATTAGCCTAGCACTTATTTTATTGTCCTCTTACTCTTACTTTCTCATCAAGTAACTATTACATTATAATTTTTAAAAAGGATATTACAAAAAAACAAATAAATTAAATCAAAAGTTTTCGGTTGAGTATTTGTTTTAAGTAATTTAAAAGAAAAAAAAATTTGTATAATCAGATTTTGTTGACAAAAATGGTGTTTTAATTGCAATTATCTATAACTATAATTAGGTAATTTAAAAAATATGCGTTAATTGTGATGTGGTAGACAAAATTAATGACTCGTTTATTAAGATTTTTTTGGTTGATTTTGAAAAAAAAAACCTAATTTCACATAGTTAGTATAATCAATTATTAGAATTTGATACACTACAAAAATTTAGTGTATATATCTAATTTGTTGAATTTGTTTTTAACAAAATCCTAGTAACCGGAGCCATATTTTTGTAGAAAAAAACCTTAGTGTCCATTTTGCCACGTATTAATACCACGTTTCTCGAAACCTCCAAATTTATTTTAAAAAGTTCTTAATAAAAAGTTAATATAATTTGGAAATTTATAAAAAAAAATTTGATATAGATATTTTTTTAGTTGCACCAAACCGTATAAAAAAAATCTACAAATGAAATAGTACATCAAAAATTTTAAAATCAGCAATTCCTTTAAAAAAATAGATTTTAAATATATACTTTAAAAAAAAAATTTAAAAAACATTTCATGAAAATTAAAAAAAAAGAACGTTCGTAAAATTTTCTGCAGCAATTTTCAGACAAAATCTTGGCTCCTTTATGCAAATCTTCTTCGATATTAAAAAAAAGATTTTAGTAAAATTTAAAAAAATAGTTTAAATAAAAATAAAATCTACATATTTTTTTTAAATATTTTGCTACAAAATAGGGATATAATCTTCTTAGAATTTTTTTTTTCCACGCAATATAAATGCAAAAAAAAGATTGTTTAAGCATATTTTTAAAAATCAAAGATTTAAAATATTTGTTTAAATAAATGATTTTAAAAAAATTTTAAATCAGTTTTTAGAACGTGATCTTTTTGACAATTTGAATTATTTATACCAATTTTAATACTTAGTTTTATATCTTCACCCCAATCTACTTTAATATCTACAATTTTATTGTTATTTTTATTTTTATTAATAAAATTTAATGTTCAAAATATATTATATAATTGAAAAATTAACCTCCTTTTAAAGTTCAATAATCTTCAAATATGACGTCACGCGCTTTCTTATCCCTGATGCTCCCTCCGATGTTACTCATGAATGGACACATTTTGGTTTACATATATTATCTCCAACCGCACCAACTTTGTAATATCCGGATTTTTATTTTCCGTTTATTTCCACGTCGAACAGAATTTCGACCCGATGATCCGGGTACATGATATTTAGTGTTATCTAACATGACTAATCCTATAATTTGTTGTAAGTCTAAACTCACATAAAATGATGATTATTCCAACAAAACCTTAAACTTACAAACCCTAGTTTATATCTATGTGTATTTGACAAGGTCATGACAACCTTTTGACTAGATATGACAGACTTTTGACAAACTCTTGACAAGTTTCAGCCCAGCCTCTCCTTGGTGCACATCCAGCCCACTCCTCTCCCATCTACCTTGCTTGCACGTTGGCCCATCAACTAGGAGAAGCCCACGAAGCCTCAACATGGACGATTTGCAGCTTCTCTCGCTTCCCATCAGCCGCAACCCTTACTCTCTCTCCTATCCTCACGCTTCTTCAACACGCCTTCCTTAATGAGCATAGTCTACCCGTAACTGCCGCACGTACAACTCCCCCTCTCATGTCCAGATTCAAGGAACCTAAGGAATTGCAGCCTCGTCGCCCTTCTCTGTTGAACACTCCAGACAGCCACGTTTCTTCAGTTCTCGCAGAAGATCGATAACCACGTTTTACCTCGTCGCCCTTCTCTCCTCTTCCTTTCTCGTGGCCTCCTTCTGACCAAGGAAAACCCAGGACAGATTCCAGGACTTTCGGCCTTCGCGCTAAAGACATCAATCCGCCTTGAATCAGTTATGTCGTGGGTTGCAGCAGGCTAAGAGACACTCCTCGCTTCTGTCATGAGAAACAACCCAACGTGCAAGAGTGCTTCGTCCGACTGGTGTCCTTTTCTCTATCTCCCTCGAGTCTTAGAATCGGGTAAGAATCAAACCCCTTCCTTCCTTGCACTTCCGTCTACGAGTTCATGCCTAATGGGTGCCTTTTATGTCTCCTAAACATACTCAGAATGTAACACCCCAAATTTTACAACTTAGGGAGTTACTAGTTAGGACCGCACAGTGGGTCCCAACCTTAGTTTGACAACAACTTAACGAGATCTTACAACAAGGCACAGATAAGAAAAATCAGAAATCATAAAATAGTTTTTAATAATGCATGAATGTGACCAGATCGACTACAGCCGGAAAACGGAATATAACAAAGTACGAAAGGAACAATGTTCAACTATAAAACCCACAAATGCAGAAACTGTAAAACATCCTAAAGTACGACACCCCGGCTGACCACTACCATCTGGATCACCCGGCATCTGCTCTAACCTGTGTCAAGTCTAAACAATATATCAACAGTTAGCTAACTATCCAAATATAAGCAAAATGATAACAGCACAAGCACACGCAGAAACAAAAATAAACAAACATCATGCTGGGACTCAACCGTTTATTATCTATTATTTAAGTGATTCACATTACTCAATTTAAGTTGTGGCACGAGAACTATTATTAGTTCTCGCCTCCGTTCCTTATCCAACTGGTGTAGGTCTAGCTGACTTCCTTTGGTAGTATCACTACAAACCATGTATGGACTAGTCCCGAAAGAAACCCCCAGCGCCCCGCGAGCTACTGAGCAGAATGCCACCGCCCGTTACTCTTAGGCAAAAATATAGGTCGGTAATTATATATCACAACCTATCTCTCTAACATGTCAATCACACACCACCATCATCATTTATACTCATATTTAGTAGTCAGCTAAGTAAGCCCAAAGGACTTACCTATTATAACGCTCGACTCTTTATAAACCACTCGCTTTGTAAACTGTCACCACTCAGTTGCCTGTCAAAGGCGATAAGTGTATTAGCACACTCTCACGTAGATAGAAGTCTAAAACTTCTAAGATCGAATGATGTATTAAGACATAACTCGTTACAGTATTAGTTTAGGGTAAAATGACCATTTTACCCTTGGTTCCGAGTTTCTCGAAAACCCTAAAATTCATGTCTAAACTCCTATTTGAGGTTCTAAAATTATATTCTAACTCCTAAATTTTTATTTGGTCCCAAACTGACATTTTTCCTATGTTTCTATTTTCCGGAAGAATCGTAAAGGTTTAACTTCGCTTCTAAATATAAAATTTTTAACAGCTTATAAAATTTCCGAATTAAATCTCTAGATCATCTATGAGGTTCTATCTAACCTTAGGAGAAAGAATTTCTCCAAACTGTTCAGCCAATATTTTTATAATAATTCACAAAGTCGGTTCCTTCACTCTAATTTCCTATACTTAGCCAAAAATTTAAGGTTACCAAAACTGCTCAACTACCTAACTTCGAGAGTTCATAACTTTCAATCCGACCGTTCATTCCTTCCAAAAATTTAATATGCTAAACTACATATATCCATCTACAACATATCAAAAATTCAACGGTGGATCTTTATCCAAACGTTTTATAATTGATCGAAAAGATGAGCTGTTTGTGACCTAAAAGCTGAAGGAAATAAAAATTTACAGCAGCCCCTTATTTCTATTATTCATACTTACAGCAGTCCTTTGTTCCTATCCTTTGGTCTATATACTCAGCAGCTACACAAGGTCAACCTAACCCATGTTCAAGTCCGACTACAGCAGTTCATCATTCTAGCATTACGGAAATAGTATACCTACATAAGATTATACACTAACTTCTAGAAGCAAGGATTTGGACTGCAGAAACGATGACTCACCTCTTCAACCTCTACTGGCTGAGGCGTTTTCAACGCAGTTCCGGATGCCCTTCTGGCTCCCTTGGCGTGACGGTTCAGAAGGAGAAGCAGGTTCGGCTTGGCTCTACTACTACACGGATTGGCCGACTCCTTCCAGCCTTGCTACTGTCACGGAGTGGTCGAGATGGAGTTGTCATCGCAGGTATTCATGAACGACTAATTAAGGAGGTGAAGATGAATGGTAGATTGATCCTTACCGAAATATACAGAAGCTGCGTGAGGTACGTTGGTTTCTCCCATTGTGCTTCTTACGTCTGGAACGGACTGAAGTGCGGAAGGGGCTGGTTCTATCTCTTCACAGCGAGCGTAGCACAGGAGGTTAGTGTATGTACCTGCTGGATTCGGCTCTGGACAGATCGACAGCACGCCTACGACGAAGATGAAGATCCTGCACGCTGAAGGAGGAAGGCGTGAATCCGAGGTATGCATCTGGACGGAAATCAAATTCAAGTGCATAAGGAAAGGGGATCCGGTGTAGCGTGAAACGTTGCGCAGACTCCGGCTGAAAAGGAAAGAATTAATTGGGGAAGGAAGGTGCAGATCGTGTGCATTAATCTCGTGTAACGGCTGCTCCTATCTTCATGCAACTGGGCTGGCGTTGCTGAGCTGGAGAGGCAAGGAAGCATTCTTTTCCTGGGCTGGACGGATGCTGGCTGAAGGTGCTTGCAAGCTGCTGGGCTGGAGCGGACAAGGAAGCGGGCTGGAGAAGCTGCTGCTGGCAAGTTTCTGGGCTGGCAACGCTGGCTGAATGCAGCTGCTGGCGCTGGGCTGTCAACACTGGGCTGAATGCTGCTGCTGGCGCTGGGCTGTCACAGCTTGTCTGGGCTTGTCACAGACTCGTCACAGCCTTGTCTGGCCTTGTCACAGACTCGTCACAGCCTTGTCTGGCCTTGTCACGGCTTCGTCACGGCCTTGTCTGGCCTTGTCACAGCTTCGTCACAGACTTGTCTGGCCCTTGTCATATTCTAAAATTAGGGCTAAACTTATTATTTTATGTGAAGGTAAGCTACCTAAAATGATAAATTTTATAATAATGTGTCTAACTAAGTAGACGGATATGGATCAACTGATCGAGATCTATTTTATAACGTAAATAGACGGAATAAAAATTCCGGATTTTACACAGAAAATCCATAGAGGAGCAGTGCAAATTCAGTCTTTTTCGGAGCTTTTAAAACTGTGACAAACAACCAAGTTTGGGACCAGATTTAGGTATGCTAGACTCTTTCTTTTTGGCTGGTTTTTGGATATGTTATAGACGGTATTGCATAGTATATCATACTAAAATTTGGGAACAATCGGAGTTACGGTGTGAGAGTTACAGTATCCCAAAGTTGGCTATTCATGCAGTTTTTTTTTTTTGTATGCTGAGTTTGAGGAAATTTGCTTGAGATGCAGTTTTGTAGAATAAATTTGGAGAGGTTATTGACTTCTGTTAGACTTGAATATCGGACAAGTTATAGTTGATATAGTATAGTAGATCATACTAAAATTTCAGAGGAATCCATGTTATGGTTTGAGAGATATGAGGTTTCAAAGTTCAGTTTTATAAATGTGCTGAGTTGAGAAAAACAGCATGGGATGCTGTTTTGTGAGATAGTTTAGAATAGGCTTTGGATCTCTGTTAGACTTGAATTTTTGATATGATATAGTTGACATCTTGTTGTAGATCATATTAAAATTTGGGAAGAATCGGAGTTACGGTTTGAGAGTTATTGTGTTTTAAAGTTGACGTTTTATATACGTGCTGAGTGTTGGGGAAAACAGCAAGTGAGGTTGTTTTGTGAAATGATTTTGAATAAGCTCTGGATATCCGTTGGACTTGAATTTTGGATATGATATAGTTTACATATTGTTGTAGAACATATTAAAATTTGAGAGGCATCCAGCGAGTGGTTTGGGATTTACGATTTTTCCAAGATTGAGTCGTAAGCAGTTTTTCTGTTGTGCTGAAATTTGGTTTTGGGAGATAGTTTTAAATAGGATTTTGATCTCCTTTGCAGCTAAATTTTGGATATATTATAGATAAGATTTTATAGTAGAACATATCAAAATTTGGGATAAATCCAGTGAGTGGTTTAGGAGTTATGATTTTTCAAAGTCTACTCAGATTTGGGCTAAGTATAGAATTTGTAAAGGGAGTAGTCAACTTTAGGAATTTTTATAAAACTGTTGAATGAACAGTTTGGAAAAATTCTTTCTCCTAAAGTTAGATAGGACATCATAGATAATTTAGGGATTTAAGTCGGAATTTTTATAAGCGGTTACGAATTTTATATTTAGAATCGAAGTTAGACCTTTACGATTTCCCGGAAAATAGAAACATAGGAAAAATGTTAGCTTGGAACCAAACAAAGCTTTGGGAGTTAGAATATGATTTTAGAATCTCAAATAGGAGTTTAGACATGAATTTTAGAATTTTCGGGAATTTCGGGACCAAGGGTAAAATGGTCATTTTACCCTAAATTAATACTGCAACTAGTTATGTCTTAATACATTATTCTATTTTAGAAGTCTTAGACTTCTAACTACGTAGGAGTGTGCTAATGCACTTATCTCCTTTGACAGGCAACTGAGTTGCTACAGTTTACAGAGCGAGTTGGTTTACAGAGAGTCGAGCTTTATATCAGGTAAGTCCTTTGGGCTTACTTAGCTGACTTCTAAATATGAGTATAAATGATGATGGTGGTGTGTGATTGAAATGTATATGGAGATAGGTTGTGATATATAATTACCGACCTATATTTTGGCCTAAGAGTAACGGGCGGTGGCATTCTGCTCAGTAGCTTGCGGGCGCTGGGGGTTTCTTTCGGGACTAGTCCATACGTGGTTTGTAGTGATGCTACCAGTGGAAGTCAGCTAGACCTACACCAGTTGGATAAGGAACGGAGGCGAGAACTAATAATAATTCTCGTGCCACAACTTAAATTGAATAATGTGAATCACTGGAATAATAGATAATAAACGGTTGAGTGCCAGCATGATGTTTGTTTATTTTATTTTTGCTTGTGTTTGTGCTGTTATCATTTTTGCTTATATTTGGATAGTTAGCTAACGGTTTATCCGTGTTGTAGATCTGTAGAGATAGACAGTTGCAGAGAGATCCGGAACGGATGGTCAGCCGGGTCCACGTACTCATTAGATGGGGACGGGGGAGTCTTCCATACGTCATGCATGTTATGTATCTTTATATATGTTTGTAAGGCTGTCACATGTGTACGTTTATACCATTAAAAATATTATGTTTTAGAAATTGTTTTAAATACATTTGTGCCTTGTTGTAAGATCCAAATAATGTTGTTGTTAAACCAAGGTCGGGACCCATTGTGAGGTCCTAACCAGTAGCTCCCCGAGTTCCGAGAATTTGGGGTGTTACAAACTTCCGCTACCACAACCCCTATAGAGCTCACTTCCACCTCCCTACCACAACGTGCCGTCATTCCAGCACCAACCTCCCCCATCTCAACCTACACAACCACCTGCACCCCAACCCATTCTTGTGAAACCTACTCTTCCAGCCATACGTCCTGGGGTTGTAACTCATTCCACGAATAATGTTGCCAAGACGATCCAAAAGCTGAATCTCCATACCATTGCTATCCCCAACCGGTTGCTCGAACCAAAGACCATAACCCAAGCCTTAAAGAACCCTGAGTGGCGACAGATTATGGAATGTGAGTTTGATGCATTGAGTTTGAACAAAACTTGAGATCTTGTTTCCCTATTGAGCATGTAAACTTGGTTGATTGTAAATGGATTTATCGAATTAAGTATAATCAAGATGGTAGTGTTGACAGGTTCAAGGCTAGGTTGGTTGCAAAAGGGTTTAGACAACGCCCGGGTTGTGACTACACTAAGACGTTCAACCCGGTTCTCAAACCAGTGACAGTGAGACTTGTACTCCTCCTTGAATTCTCGAATGGTTGGTCTTTAAGGCAGCTGGACATCAACAACGCGTTTATGCAAGGAACCCTAATTGAGGATGTGTACATGAGCCAACCTCCTAGGTTCGTTGACAAGGATCGTCCTCACCACATTGATGTAAAGATGTCCCTTTGGATATAATTGCCAAGGAATTCATAGAAGACGGTAACCAAAAATCACCTTCTGAGGTCAGAACATTATTTTATTTGCTCATTATACAGAGCAATTTACAGATCTTGAATGAGTTAGTTGTAGTTTACCAAGAGAACAAAGGTGGATATGCTACAACAGATGCATGCATCTCACTTCAAAGTATCAATCTTGTTCTTGGCTGAATCATTTCATCCTTTTATGATACTAGATTCCTTCCAATACCTCTTGATGCATTTTAACCTCATCTTTTTTTTTTGTCAAAGGTGGCCTCAAATTTGGCTTATGACGAATTTGAGCAAGTAACCGCAGAAGATATGGTCCTAGAGGTTAGAAAGTACTCGGTGATGTTGTTTGGGCTTCACTAGCAAACAGTTTGCTTTGATGATCGTAATTACTCATCAACTCAATAACCATGCATACCAAGTGCTTATAGGAACTTCAATATCAGCCCGGGCTCAAACGCTAATCTCATCATAAGAAGTAAACCACATTATATTTTTTATAGAAACTTCAGTATCATCAGCCCAAGTACCATTCAGCAGCTTATGGATTTTATTATGTCTAAATCTCGCTGTAGATTTGTGATGGAAATATGAAGGTCTCTCATTTCATTAGCCCAAGGAACCAACGACTTTCTTCCTCTTGATAAAGAACATCTAGCCTAGTCCTAATGTCCTTTCCACGATCAATTGTTGTTGTTGTTGTTGTGTTGGAGTTGAACAGAAGCTAGTTTACTAAGATCGAACAGTATCTAGGGAAGTTGTAGGAAATATGTATATATATGGATATATGCAGTATATAAGCATTCGTCAAAACTAATTTTATCAGTAGATTCATACACAAATTTTGTTTGCTTAATAAAACCACCAAATAGATTCATAGACAAATTTTTATATAAGCAATCTAGAGCAAGAGCGCGTCTAGACAAGCAGTTCGGTAAGTTTGTTGATCTAATGAGCAAACTGCACATTAATATACCTTTCATTGATGCAATTATAGGTATGCCCGCTTACGGGAAGTTCTTAAAAGAAATCCTCTCTAACAAGAGGAAGCTGAAAGACTTCGGAGAAGTCAAGATGAGTTTGGAATCTTCGGAGCTCATCAAAACGATGACGGAAAAGATGCCCCCAAAGCTGAGGGATCCAGAGTCATTTTGCATTCCGATTGGAGTAGGAGAAGTCACATATGATGCTCTTTGTGACTTAGGAGCAAGCGTAAGCATCATCCCGCTTGCTTTGTGTAGGAAGGTCGGTTTAAGTGAACCTAAACCGGTGAAGATGACGTTGTACATGGCGGATTGATCCATAACTCGCCCCGTCGAGATCATTAAAGACGTCCCAGTCAAGCTCGGTAAGTTCTATATTCCAATAGACTTTCTTGTGCTTGATATTCCTGCAGATTGCCCGGTCCCGTTCATACTCGGAAGACCGTTTCTTGCAACCTCCGGTTGTATGGTGGATTCCAAGAATGCTAAACTAGCCTTCGACATTGGAGAAGAGAAGGTTGAGTTTGTTCTCTCAACTTTGGTGAAAGAGCCAGCACTTGGAAAGGATATGTTCAACATCTATGACGAAGAGGCGTCTAGAGAGGAAGTGAGCTCGATCTTACTCAAGGATCCATTGCAAAAGGTCATAACCATGAGCATCATGGAAAAAAGAGAGGAAGAGGATTGCAATGTTGAGATTGAAGCCTTGGAAGAGCTAAAGGAAGTACAAGAGGAAGAGTTTGAGAAACTATACGATGGCTCAGAAAATGTGAGAAATCACGGTCAGTCGTGCTATTCCACGGCTGTGGTTTCACCAAAACTGGCCGTAAACTGCTATTACGAGCACAACAGAGAGTTTCACGTCCTAAACCACGGCCGTGGAAGTAACAGTGGTGCCGTAATTTTAGGAAATTATGAAAACAATTCCGTTCTTTCCACAAATGCTCTTGAGTCTTCTTCAATCACTCTCACACCCTTAGAGACTTCTAAGGAAGCGTCAAACACACCTCAAGACTCATCAAAGGTGTCAATAGCTATGGAATTGAAGCCACTTCCCACACATCTTCGGTATGCATTTCTTGGAACTAATTCTACTTTTCCCGTTATTGTTAGTTCTGATTTAACTGAAGATGAACATGAGAAACTAATGGTTGTTCTAAGAAAACATAAGAAAGCCTTAGGTTATACCATAGAGGATCTTGTAGGAATTAAACCATCTTTATGTATGCACAAGATTCTAATGGAAGAAGATTTCAAGCCTTCACGACAACCTCAAAGACGGTTAAATCCGATCATGAAAGAGGTTGTTAAGGAAATTCTTAAGCTACTTGACGCATGTATCATCTATCCTATCTCCGATAGCAAGTGGGTGAGCCCCGTTCAAGTTGTCCCGAAGAAAGGAGGAATGACAGTTATCACCAACAAGAACAACGAGCTCATTCCTACAAGAACCGTGACGGGATGGAGGATGTGCATTGACTACCGCAAGCTGAACAATGCAACTAGGAAGGATCACTTCCCGCTACCATTCATAGACCAAATGCTTGAAGGGTTAGCACAACACTCCTATTTCTGCTATCTTGACGGTTATAGTGGGTTCTTCCAGATTCCGATCCATCTGGAGGATCAAGAGAAGACCACATTCACGTGCCCGTGGGGTACGTTTGCATATAGGAGGATGCCGTTCGGGCTTTGCAATGCCCCAGCCACCTTTCAAAGGTGTATGATTGCCATCTTCTCCGAGTATATTGAGGAAATCATGGAGGTTTTTATGGATGACTTTTCAGTTTATGGTTCCTCATTTGACAATTGTCTTTCTAACCTTTCTCTTGTGTTGCAAAGGTGTGAAGACACTAACCTAGTTCTTAATTGGGACAAGTGTCAATTCATGGTTAAGGTGTAACACCCTGATTTCGCGGGACTCGGGATGCTACATTGGGCTAGGATCTCACAATGGATCCTAACCCTAGCCTGACAACAAGTTCACTAGATCTTACAACAAGGCCCAAGTAGAGTAAAACCAAATACATAAAAGCTGTATAATATACATCAAAAGAGTTTACAAATTCAAAGCCGAGTACAAAACAACAACAACATAACCATCTGATACAAAAGATCCCAGCCCACGCATCCTAATGTACAGAATTCCTCGGCTGGTCACGCCATCTGGCTCACTCTGTAGTCTTCCTAACCTGCAGATCATCTACAACACGGTATACACCTTTAGCTACAGCAATAGATAAGCATGAAGGCAACAGCACAAACACACATCAACATCTCATACATGCAATGTCACACACATTCATTTATTATCTTTTATTACGTTATTATATTACTAGTTCAACTTCTTTTGTAACACGAGGAGCCTAAAGAACCCCGTCTCTTCCCCCTTTAACCCAGGTGTTGCATGGGGATCTACCTCCCCCCCTGAGCTACTGGCTTTCGAGCACCTCCCTCCAATCTCGGCGAGCTTTTGGCAAGTGGTTACCGCCCGTTATAATACACTTGGGCCATTTAAATGTAATAAGTGGTCATCCTAGTCCGGTTTAGGTTATAAATGCACAATCATATGAAAACACACAACCATCACAAGCACACAAATCCATAACTGAAAGCTAAGTAAGTCCTATGGACTTACCTGTCACACTCGTATCCAATACTACGTCACAGCTTTCCCTTAGGGAAGAAACCAACACCTGCAATACCAAGGCACACAACATCATATACTGAAAAGGGTTAGGAGACTCGTCTCCAAAACCAGAACAAACCTACAACCTCAATCTAAACCTCAAGATCATAACAAGCTCACATATGCCTATAGAATAACATCAACATAACCACAAGTGCCTAAGGCACAATTCTAACATGCTCCTCAACAAACTCATTCTAACCAAGCTAGCCTAACTCTACAACTAAACCCAAGGCCAAAGGAAGGGAAGAAGGAAACATACCAAGAAGGTATGCTCTGGACGCACCAACGGAAACAAAGGATGCAAGGGCGCTGAACCAGACAGGAGTAGGGGCGGATGACTCAGAGCGCAGGGGCAGCTCACACACCAGGCACAGGTGCAGCTCAAGACAGGCACAGGAGCGGCTGTCTATGCAGAAAGTTGGTCCCGACTTCTCTTCGACCTCTTTCTCGACTCTCTTCACGTCTTCAACGTACCACAGCAACATATACACATATATACACATATATGATCAATAAAATGCTAGGAAAGGATCCACATAAGCTCAGCTTGTGATCCTAAGCTGAAAGAAGAAGAAAGAAGCAAGAAAGAAGGAAGGAAGTGAGATGAAGGAGAAGAGCTTACCACACAAGCCCTAAGCTACAACTATGGAGCATCAGCACATCTATCACCTGAACACAACACCAACAACCTTCAGCAACATCCTCAAGAGCATCCAAGGCCAAAGCCACACTCAAACTCACAAGAACTCACTCATAGAAGATCAAGAGAAGCAAAGAAGATCAAGGAAGAAAAGAGGAGGAGATGAAGAACGTAGGGAGGATGAAGAGACTGGGATGAAGGCAAGCTTATAAGAAAAGCCTGCCGCAAAGCACAAGTCAAGAGTCAACGAAAGTGGCTGCACACATACAGAGCCGCAGGGGCGCCTAGCCGCTGCGGCAGCACAGATTGTGCACAGGGGTGGCCAGCAGGGTCAAGACAAGGCACACTCTAGCTCAGCTATGCCCTAAAGACTAAGGCTCTTACATAAGGAAGGCATTGTGCTGGGACATTTGATCTCTAATAGAGGGATCGAAGTTGACAAGGCGAAGATAGAGAAGTTTTCTCCTCCATCTTCCGTGAAGGGGATAAGAAGTTTCCTAGGACACGCAGGATTCTATAGGAGATTTATCAAAGACTTTTCTAAGATTTCAAAACCGCTAACTAATCTCTTGATGAAAGATGCAGTTTTTGACTTTTCACAAGAATGTCTAGACGCCTTCTATAAGATCCGGGAAGCTCTCATCTCAGCCCCGATTATCCAACCTCCGGACTGGAATCTCCCATTCGAGGTTATGTGTGATGCAAGTAACGTAGCTGTTGGAGCGGTTCTTGGGCAAAAGAAGGAAGGCCGGACTCATGCTATCTGCTATGCTAGCAAGATGCTAGATGAAGCGCAGCTCAACTACGCCACAACGGAGAAAGAATTTTTAGCCATTGTATAAGCATTTGAAAATTTTCGTTCTTATCTTGTAGGAGCGAAGGTGATTGTATACACGGACCATTCAGCAATCCGGTATTTGCTTGCCAAGAAGGATGCGAAACCGAGGCTGATTAGATGGATTCTTCTCCTACAAGAATTCGATCTAGAGATTCGCGACAAGAAAGGCTCAGAAAATTCTGTTGCAGATCACTTGAGTCGTCTACCACACATCGAAGACGACGATCTACCCATTGATGACTCCTTCCCGGACGAACACTTACACATCATAGAAGAGTGCATCGAGAAGATCTCTAGAGGTAACGAACCTTGGTTTGCTGATTTTGTAGATTACTTTGTTTGTCAAGAAATACCTCCCGGGCTATCCTATGCACAAAGAAAGAAGTTTTTTAGGGATGTCCGACAATACTTTTGGAATGAACCTCTACTTTTCAAGAGAGGTCCCGACGGCATCATTAGGAGATGTGTGCCGGAAGACGAAATGCAAAGCGTCATTCGTTATTGTCATTCACTTCCTTGTGGAGGACACGCTAGTTCTAATAAAACTAGCGCTAAGGTATTGCAATCCGGATTCTTTTGGCCTACTTTATTTAAGGATGTGCAAACCTTTGTTTCTTGTTACGATGCTTGTCAAAGAACATAAAATATCTCTAGGAGAAACGAGATGCCTCTCAATAACATTCAGGAGGTAGAGATCTTTGACGTTTGGGGAGTAGACTTCATGGGACCTTTCCTATCATCTTGTGGAAACCAATACATACTTCTAGCTGTAGATTATGTTTCGAGATGGGTTGAAGCTATTGCCTCTCCAACTAATGAAGCCATGGTTGTTGTCAAGTTTTTTAATTGAATTATCTTCCCAAGGTTTGGGACACCACGGACCATCATTAGTGACGGAGGTTCACACTTCATTGCCCGACGATTCGAAGCTCTACTAGTTAAGTATGGGATGACTCACAAGATCGCCACTCCATACCATTCTCAAATAAGTGGCCAAGTGAAAATTTTGAATAGAGAGATCAAGGGCATCCTTGAGAAGACAGTGTCAAAGACAAGGAAGGATTAGTCTTTGAAACAAGATGATGCGTTATGGGCGTATAGGACTGCATACAAGACTCCCAAAGGTACAACACTATACAACCTTGTGTATGGAAAGTCTTGTCATCTCCCGGTGGAGCTAGAACACAAGGCGTACTAGGTTGTGAAGTGGTTGAACTTCGGCATGAAGGAAGCAGGCGAGAAGCGTCTCTCGGACCTTAACGATCTTGAAGAAATCCGCTTGAACGCCTATGAGAACGCAAAGATTTACAAAGAAAGGGCGAAGCGTTGGCATGATAAGCATATCATTCCAAAGGACCTCAAAGAAGGAGATCAATCCTCTTCAACTCGAGACTTCGGCTTTTCCCAAGTAAGCTTAAATCTTGTTGAACTAGACCTTATTTGATTAAACATATTTTTCCCCATGGCTCAGTTGAAGTATGGGGTGAAAAGTGCGGAAATTTCAAGGTGAATGGCCAACGACTTAAGAAGTATTCACCGGAGCTACAAGCGGAGAAAATCGCTCCGATTGTCCTCGAATAAACTCAGGAACGGTCTAGCTACGGGCCCAAAACAAAGCGCTTCTTGGGAGGCAACCCAAGGTATTACGTTTGTGTTTTTCTTTCTTAGATTAGTTTATTTTAGTTGTTTTGTTTTCCCCTCGATACCTCCCGGTATGTTATGTTTTTGGATGTAGGAATAAGGAATAAGCAAAGGAAGGAAGAAAAAGTTGGAAATAATTGACGAAACTTGGATTTTTGACACACAACAGAGACTTCCACACCCAAAACCACGGCCGTGGAAGTAACAGATGGCCGTAATTTTCCAAATTTTGACACAAATCAGAGCAAATCCACGGGTCCGTACAAAACCACGGCCGTGGAACACCTCGAGTGACCGTGGTTTTCCAAAAATTTACGGGCACTATATAACCTTCTTTCCTTCTCAAAAACAGATCCATCCTCACCTTTCATGCCCAAAACCACACCCAAATTGCCGGCCACTTCTCTCATCCCGTAATTCTTCGTCCGGAGTCCGATTCGATCGATTCTTCAACCAAAAGTGGATTGTTCGCTCCAAACGGTGTGTGCAAGCTTTAAATTTATAACCCTAGACGTAAGCTTAAAACAAGGATGCGAACCCGCAGTGTACGGGTCAATCGTAGTAAAAAGCAAGAAATTCCAGGGGTCGATCACAGGGACTTAGTGAAACAAAGTCCGATAACGGTAAGCCTCGTAATTACTAACCACAAGAGCAATTAAAACAATCAAAGATGAATAAGAAGTCAATAAAGCAAACATGCAATTCTAGGGATTAAAGCATCTAGTTGTGGTTCCAACTCAAGATCTAAAGATAAGCGGACAAAGCTGAGGTTTTTGCATAGGGAAGGTGTTACTAAAGTAGAATAGATCACCGGGTCAGTCTCACTACTCACTAATCCTAAACTGTAACTCCTATTACCGGGTAAGTCTCAAGGAATCAAGATAAAGAACTATATCCTCAAACTAACACACCATCTAAGGGAATAGAATCAACCTTTACCGGGTAAGTCTCAGGCTAACTCACAAAGATGGGATGAAAGCACACTCAAACCCCAATAAAGGATAAACCTTTATTACCTACACTTATGATCGTTGGTACACAAACTAAGGAATTACCGGGTAAGTCTCATCCTAAGCTTGCATTGGACCAGGAAAGGTGTAATAAGAATAGGATTTGGCAAACTCTAACACTTAACTCTCAGTTTCGGATCAGATAAGTCACCTCGGTCAACCGAATTCCACCCCGGCCGAGATGTTCATCGACTGAACAAGATGCTTGGGGTTAAAGTTAAAGACTCGAACTTTCAGGGTCCTACTGGAATCTAAGATTATTCTATCATTGTTTTCCCCACAACCTTCAGCCAATCACCCTAGAATCACACAAGGAAATTAGCCACTCATCATCATCATGAAAGTATTAATCAAATATATGGGAAGAAGGTGAATATTTGAACAAGAAGAATTTAATGAAAAGACTTCAATAACTGAATCAAATATCACAACAAAAGCGTTCCTTGGATAGCAATCCAACAAGAGAAGACAACAAGGAAGGGAATCAAAGACAATCTTACAAAACCCTCCAAAAAGCTATAAAAGCTATGATCTTCAATCTTCCTTCAACCTTCAAAAAGGTTCTTCAAATCTCCCAACTGGAGTATGGCTGCTGCGTAAACGGATCTGTGGGATGTATTTCGGTGTAAGCGGCTTGTATGCGAGATCTCGGATTTGTGGAAATGCAACCCTTTTTATAGGAAAATAACCCTCCAAAGATAATATATCTTAGAAAGATCTCTTCCCATAAAAATAGGTAAAATATAAGATCTATAATATCTTCTTCCTTCCAGGAGCCAAGGCCAAAAATATAAGATCACTTTCCAAATATAAAAGATCTCAGCCAAGAATAAAATATTCTCGCCGCGTCCTAGGTATTCGCCTCGGTCGAGTCGGCTTCTCTGGATCACCTCGGTCGAGATGAATCTGTGATCAACCGAGGTGAGTCACAACTGAATGTGAAATCTCTCAAATCTGGTCCAAAGTGAATCTTAAATCCATGGCTACGCTTCCTGGATGGCTCCTTATGTTCCTGAATGTAGCTCCAATGACTCCTTAGTTCCTTTTGCTCCTTTTTTATGCAAAACGTGCCATTTTACCTACGATTACAACAAAACTAGGTGTAGACCTCGATTCTCGCAAAGGTAGATGAAATGGTAATATAATCACATAATATACATACAAACATGCAGATTATGAAAGATAAAACGTCCAAACAAACCCCAAAATATAGACTATAATTCATGCTATCAAAATACCCCTTACTTAGCCCTTGCTTGTCCCCAAGCAAGTTCCGCATATAGAAGACAAGATAGAATGGATTATAAGTCAAGAAAATCAATGAAAAATCTTTCAAAACGTTTTTATGGTGTGCTACAATCATAGATCACTCTAAGAGAATACTTCATGGAATTTAAAATCAATGTATGATCAAAACATTTTATAAATATAAGAAAGTTGTTCATCTTTGCATAAAATCATAGAATGCATAATAAGTCATAATTATCGAAATTAATCATGCATAATCCAGTTTAAACCACTAAGTCAATCAACAAGCTCAAGGTCTCAAGGGCTTCCCAAAAGGATGAACTTCACTTTCACTTTGACTTGCAACATCTTCCACCAATAAGCTTTGCTTATTTCATACTTTTTCTTTTTACTTTACTTTTTGGGATGCATGGACAGAGGTGCACAATAACTGAAGCCTAGGAAATCAGCAATCATCAATTTCTTGAGATGCATCAAACCCTTGATGCACATACCATGACCCGTTAGGAATATCGCTCAATCCGACTTTGGCAAGACACAAACACCCGGCTATGTGAATGGTGCCGAGTTACTCATCTTCATGATTGACTTCCCCAAACCTATTATTGCTTTCTAACACTTTCATTTCCAGCCACTTCTCAACTTTAACTTCACTTGCTTTCACCACTTAGCTTGCTTCCAAATTCCCGGATAGGTGAAGGGAGGCAAAATGTATATGAGGGGCTAAGCATGATCAAGAAGAAGAAGAGAGAAGAATGAATTGCCTTGGTCTTTCCAGGAAGAAAGTGAGAGAACTCATAATGTGGTGTCAACCTTCAAATTCAACATAATTTGGATAAAAACAAAGTATTAAACATGCCAATAATTTCAAACAAAGCATTTAGCAACTTAAACATATTATAAAACCTTTCAAACACATAAAGATTTCAAAACCAATCAGTAAGCAAGATCTTCACTGAGATCATATCCAGATAAGAAGCACAAAAATCGTTTTCGAAAACTCTCAGTTAACCCACCTCGGTCGAGGCGTTCTTAGGTCAACCGAGGTGAAACGCCTCGTTCGGCCAGAACTGCCCCGGTCGAGGTCCAAAAAATTTTTTTAAAAAAACATTTTTTATCAGTTTCGACGTTTTTCTCAATCAAATAACCTGTAAGTATGCATGCAATCTCAGATAAACATATAAATGCAAAAGTGAAGCATAAATATAAATATCCGGTCAATCGAGTCATACATCAAAGTCAAATAATACATCCAATACCCCATACTTGGGACACACTGTCCCAGTGGGTCAAAATAAGTCTAAAGGATAAAAGTACTCACCGGATAATAGGCTGAACTGCATAAAATAATAAAGAAAAATCCTGCAGCTCTCAATAGTCCTGGTCCGGTGGTGGTGGTGGTGGCATATACGGATACTGGGATGGGTCAAATGGATAACCCATAGTCTGTTGGAACTGTATCTCCATCATCCTGCGCTGATAGTGTTGTCCCTCTAACATCTGATGAGTCCAGCTGTCAATCTGTCGGTGCTGGGCAGCAAATCTCTCATGCATGTCCACAGTAAGGGCAGCATAAGAGTCTATCATCTGATCCGTCAGATCATCGATCCGACGATGAGCCTCTGAATCTCTATGACGGCGTGTCCTACGCCTAGCAGGTCTAGCAGGTGATGCAGCAGGTGCAGGCTCAGTATCCTCCTCATCCAGATCTATAATAGGTGGTGCGCTCGTCCCTGCAGTATCTGTCCCTGTATCCATCGGGACTCCACCCTCTCTCTCATCAATTGTCTCCTCGTCATCAGCCTCCTTCTCCTCCTCAGTTGGGGCAGCTGCTGCCTCCCTATAATCCTCCATCAGTGGAGCCCAAGCGGTCTGCCAATAGTGTGGGTCATAAATAGTGAACTGGGCAGACCACCTGATCCCCTGTGGCGCAGTCAGCTCCCACGGCATAGCCACGTACGGAGTAGTCAGACCTCGGGGAACGAGAATCCGCCGAGTGATCATCTCCTGTAATCCAAGCGGCTTGGCAGCCGCCACCATCGTGCAAGCGCTGAGATCCATGTCCTGATAGCTAGCTATATGGGTGACAAGCCCTCCGCAGCAGATGTCTCCCTTCTCCTTGGCCTTGATCTTGTGCAGATCCTCTGCCAACATCAAGTCAAAGTCCGGGAAACCCCCAGTAACCATGCAGTACAAACTGAAAAGCTCTCCCTGTCGGATCTTCTGGGGCGTCTCAGTACGCGCTAGAAGTGTCTCGCTGAATATCCGGTGGGCTAACCTAAAGGCTAAGTGGTAGATGACCTTCTCCCTGGAATCTCCAGGGCGCCATCTATCTGCGTGCTCAACAATATGGGCAATTTACCCCCAAAACTCCCTAGCTACTGATCGGGACGGGAAGTCAACAGCGGTGGGCTCAGGAAAGCCAAAAATCTCTCTCCAGTACTCTAGTGGCACTAAGAAGTTCCGGTTCATCAACCGGTACTTCACAGAACGCTTTGTGGGAAGGTAGGTGAAGGAGCTAACGAACTCTAGGGTCGGCTCCAAGTAGGCTGGGGCTCGGATCTCAGTAAACTGATCCAGCCCAACTGTAGAAATCATCCTCCTGAGGTCTCCATCGACCTGGAGGCAATCAAAAGCAGACACGTCCAGGAAACGTGGTGCAATCACTAGACGGCCGAAAATACGCTCGTAATCCACCCAGTGTCGCTCATGGATCACCGGGCGGTAAGGTCGGGAAGAAGAGGAAGAAGGGGGAGGTGAGGATCTATCCCTGAGGGCAAGGCGGTGGTCAGAACTCATTTTCAACTCAGTCACTGTCAGGTCACCTCGGTCACTGACAACTCTCAAGAATCACCTCGGCCGAGGCACAGCTCGACTGGACCGAGGCGGCGAACTGGATCTAATTTCCTCAAAAGAATTCAGTTATATTCCCCCAAAAATCACTACAACTGCTTCCTATGGGGTACTTAATCCTTTCCTCAACAAATGCAGGGGCAACCAAAGCCCAAATCGAAGCGAAACGGAGAAGTTAGGGTTTCGGTTCGTTTTACCTCGTTTCGGCCGAATCGGTTCGATTTTCTGCAGATCTGTACTTGCAACGCGATCCTCTATCCTTCAATCGTAGTTTGGAGACAGAAATCGTCGAAAACGAGCAAGAAACGAAGGAGGCGAGGTGAATCTGTCACCGCGGTCGAGGAGGGTTGAAAGTGAAGAGAGAGAAAATTAATCCCCCTTTTATACCCTTTCTGGAATCTGCTGTCACCTCGGTCGAGATGGTCTCGACTGGACCGAAGTGGTAGGGACCGAGGTGGTTCTTCAGAAAACCCTAGTCGCCTCGGTTGCTCAAGAATCATCTCGGTCGAGGTGCTCTGATAGCAACCGAAATGCCTCAGTCAAACTTCGTCTTCTCAAATTCTCGAACTTCTGTACTTCCAGTTATGCTCCTTCCTTAGATGTCTCCTGTTATCTGTCTAGAACGCCAAAAACAAAACAAAGCAAAGCAAAAGCAAAAACTATCTAAGCTAGACTAGAAAACGGGAAAAGAAAGCAATACCTTGGGTCGCCTCCCAAGAAGCGCTTGGTTTAAGGTCGCTATCTGGACCATTCTCCATAGAATTACTCAATGTACCTTGAACACCATGGAGTGCTCATCACATCCATCATAAAATTCTTCCAAAAAGGTTCCGGTTCCTAATTTCACCGGCAAATGGTAAGATCTCCCATGTACAAGCTTGTACGGTTTGATTCTCACCGGAATCCTTTTAGCCTTCCTGCACTTCAATGGGACATAATCTAGCCTTGCGTCCCATCCTTTCCTTGATCGAGAAAACAACTTCTCGAGAATCATGGTAGCTTCCCCATCTTTAGCATGGGGATGGTACAAGGTCCTTAGCATGCGAGGGACCCCATACTTGAACAAGAGACACTTCATCGCCTTAACGGTGTAGTGCTTGCAAACTCCACTCCTTATAATCCAAGGAGTATCTTCTTCCAACAGTTTCAAGGGAGGTTTCATCTTGATTTTAGGAGGTTCTTTCAGAAGTGACCTCCAACTCTCCGGTGCATTCCTGAAAAATTCAGAAATTTTAATAGGGAATTCGAATGGAGTAAAAGAACTTACCTTGTAAAATTCTCCAAAGCTCGGATCAGGTTTCATGTTAGGTTGATAACCAACACATGAAATCTCTCTCAACTCAGTTGATCTTTCTTCCACCTTGGTCACAATCTCAGTAATTTGACCAGGGTTCTCTGCATCTTCTGCTTCCAGTTTTGCAGATTCTTCCATCTCGGCCGAGATCTCTTCCACTTCGACCGAGGTCTCAACAGTCAGATCGAGACCTTCCATATCCTCCTCTTCCTCAGAAGTTTTAAGAGAAATTTTTGGTTCAACTGGGGGAATGCTTGGAACGTGCAACACTTCCTTATGCTCCTCTTGCGGCCTAGCATAGGATAGGGTGCTTTCCTTGAGTTCCGCCACCCTCTTCATTATCTTCTCCAATCTTGATTCGAGAGAATCTTCAAGAGGCTGCTCATAAGTGTTTCTAGGGATATTCTTCTCATCCCATATCGCAAGTTCACGCTGAATGGTCTCTTCTCTTTCCCATTAGTTGTTGAACCAATAGAAGGAGTACTTCTCCTCCAAGTACTCATAATGGTCCGCCCTAGCACTTTGTCTTGCTATCCAGGCTGGATCAAATGTAGTCATCGGAAATCCTGAAAACTACAAAACTCATAGAAAGAGTAGTTAGTAGCAACAGGGGCAAGTGCCCCGAAAGCAAACCGTAACCGGCTCGGTCTAGACCAAGTCCCCGGCAACGGCGCCAAAAACTTGTTCGCTCCAAACGGTGTGTGCAAGCTTTAAATTTATAACCCTAGACGTAAGCTTAAAACAAGGATGCGAACCCGCAGTGTACGGGTCAATCGTAGTAAAAAGCAAGAAATTCCAGGGGTCGATCACAGGGACTTAGTGAAACAAAGTCCGATAACGGTAAGCCTTGTAATTACTAACCACAAGAGCAATTAAAACAATCAAAGATGAATAAGAAGTCAATAAAGCAAACATGCAATTCTAGGGATTAAAGCATCTAGTTGTGGTTCCAACTCAAGATCTAAAGATAAACGGACAAAGCTGAGGTTTTTGCATAGGGAAGGTGTTACTAAAGTAGAATAGATCACCGGGTAAGTCTCACTACTCACTAATCCTAAACCGTAACTCCTATTACCGGGTAAGTCTCAAGGAATCAAGATAAAGAACTATATCCTCAAACTAACACACCATCTAAGGGAATAGAATCAACCTTTACCGGGTAAGTCTCAGGCTAACTCACAAAGATGGGATGAAAGCACACTCAAACCCCAATAAAGGATAAACCTTTATTACCTACACTTATGATCGTTGGTACACAAACTAAGGAATTACCGGGTAAGTCTCATCCTAAGCTTGCATTGGACCAGGAAAGATGTAATAAGAATAGGATTTGGCAAACTCTAACACTTAACTCTCAGTTTCGGATCAGATAAGTCACCTCGGTCAACCGAATTCCACCCCGGCCGAGATGTTCATCGACTGAGCGAGATGCTTGGGGTTAAGGTTAAAGACTCGAACTTTCAGGGTCCTACTGGAATCTAAGATTATTCTATCATTGTTTTCCCCACAACCTTCAGCCAATCACCCTAGAATCACACAAGGAAATTAGCCACTCATCATCATCATGAAAGTATTAATCAAATATATGGGAAGAAGGTGAATTTGAACAAGAAGAATTTAATGAAAAGACTTCAATAACTGAATCAAATATCACAACAAAAGCGTTCCTTGGATAGCAATCCAACAAGAGAAGACAACAAGGAAGGGAATCAAAGACAATCTTACAAAACCCTCCAAAAAGCTATAAAAGCTATGATCTTCAATCTTCCTTCAACCTTCAAAAAGGTTCTTCAAATCTCCCAACTGGAGTATGGCTGCTGCGTAAACGGATCTGCGGGATGTATTTCGGTGTAAGCGGCCTGTATGCGAGATCTCGGATTTGTGGAAATCCAACCCTTTTTATAGGAAAATAACCCTCCAAAGATAATATATCTTAGAAAGATCTCTTCCCATAAAAATAGGTAAAATATAAGATCTATAATATCTTCTTCCTTCCAGGAGCCAAGCCCAAAAATATAAGATCACTTTCCAAATATAAAAGATCTCAGCCAAGAATAAAATATTCTCGCCGCGTCCTAGGTATTTGCCTCGGTCGAGTCGGCTTCTCTGGATCACCTCGGTCGAGATGAATCTGTGATCAACCGAGGTGAGTCACAACTGAATGTGAAATCTCTCAAATCTGGTCCAAAGTGAATCTTAAATCCATGGCTACGCTTCCTGGATGGCTCCTTATGTTCCTGAATGTAGCTCCAATGACTCCTTAGTTCCTTTTGCTCCTTTTTTATGCAAAACGTGCCATTTTACCTACGATTACAACAAAACTAGGTGTAGACCTCGATTCTCGCAAAGGTAGATGAAATGGTAATATAATCACATAATATACATACAAACATGCAGATTATGAAAGATAAAACGTCCAAACAAACCCCAAAATATAGACGATAATTCATGCTATCATGGATCATTTTCAATCATCTACAAGATACAAGCATCAAACTGAGTGAACAGTCCACATTGGAGAAGGATTTTGGATTTTTCAAATCCAAACCTAGGTTTTATTCTCTATTCTCTTCTTGGTCAATTTGGTTCAATTTCCTTGCAAGATTATAGGAGAACTAGACGAAATTGGATTTAGAATTAGTCTAGGGCTGTGATTGTTGAATTTGGTGTGAATCAGCTGAATTTTTAGGGAGACGGAGCAAATCCACGGGTCCGTACATTTCCACGGCCGTGGAATCCCAAGATCAGACCATGGTTTTTTCTGTTATTGAGTGAAAATGTTTAGATGAAAGTCAAGTAGGAACACGAAGCAGAAAGGTGATAGTTCTTCTTCTGCCCAACCCCCTCCTAGTGAACCACCATCACCACCACCTCCTAGAATCTCTAGAATCCATGAGGACTATAAAGGAGCCATGTAAAAGATTTCAAAGAGATCGATAATAGGACCTAGGTACCTTGTCCTAGAGGAGCTTGAAGAGCTCAATGTAGTGAATGATTTGACTTGGCTTTTGGATAGAGCCGGATTGATCATCTTCTCTGCCATTAGGGAAGATGCTTATGAGGAGATTACAAGGGAGTTTGTAACTTCCTTTGAGCATAGCGCCGTTAACCGAATGGTGTCTTTTAGGTTGATGGAGCAAAACTATGAGTTCTCCATAATTCAGTTTGGAACCTTCTTTGGGTTTCATGAGAGTTTTAATGGAAGGTTTCCCGGGGGAGTGTATGCTAAGGACTTTTGGGAGGATATAGCTATGATCTATGCTAGTGAGGATCGTTGGAAACCGGCAGACACCAAGGCTAAACTCATATACCACTTAGCCTTGAAGATAGCCCATAGAGTCCTTTTGGAATGCCTTTTCCCTAGGACCTAAACATCACAAAAGATCAAGACCGATGAACTTTTCCTTCTTTGGTGCATGCTCACTGGTACTCTCGCAGATTGTGCCATCCTACTAGCCTTTGCCATTAGTAAGTTGAAGAACAAAAGGGCCCGGAATATAGGTTATGGGGGTATGGTGACTCACATAGCAAACCAGCTGGGCATAGACTACTCCGCATGTACTAGGATAGCAGCGAGACATTTGGGTCTCAATGGGCATATGACTAGAGGTATCATCTTTCCCCGCCACCGAGCTCCACCTACCGCCGCTATGCCTTGGAAGGAGAGAGGTGGTAGAGGTATCCCATGGCTTCCCGAGTACTCCATCATGCTAGGTCGCCACAATTGGAAGGAGACCTTCGTACCCATGCATGCCAATAGACTTGTAGCTCCTCCATATGTGCCGATTGAGGTTCCAGTTGAGGATGATGATGAAGAGATGGGAGGAGGAGATGACCATGATGTAGGAGGCGCTAAGCATGACTTTGGCACATTCTCAGACCAGCCGGCCGACTTCCAGGAGCCGCCTAGGCTATCTCCCCGCCCTTCTAGACCTTCCGGTTCCTCTTCTTCACGCAGGGCTAGAGTGAGTGAGAGGCCGACATGGATGGAGACCCCACCTTCTTGGTATGGAGCGCATCCGACATGGATGGGAGATCCTCCTCAATGGTATGATCATCCACCGGTGGCACCTACTCTTCCTCAGGACGCTCCTGCATGGTATGTCCAACCGCCAGCTTGGTATTCGCAGCTACCGGAGTGGGCGACCGATCTTTCGAGGAGAATAGGAGACCTAGAGATCCATCAGCAGGCCCATGATGTGGAGCGCCAGGAGAACGCCCGGATCTTGAGGGACTTCTACCGCCAGCAGTTTGGGCGGCCTTTCAGCTCCGACTTCTATCCATTTCCGCCACCTCCGTCCCAGTGATGATGATGAGATGATCCGCTGGTTAGAGCCGCTTCACCGTCATTAGTGAGTTTCTTTTGTTTCTCTTCTTTTCTTTATTTCTTTTGAACATTGAGGACAATGTGTATTTCAAGTATGGGGTGGGGTGTGACTCTTGTTTGTAATAACTCGACTCACTTTGTTTGCTTATGTCTATGAACACTTGTATGTCTCCTTTCATTGTCACACATTTCATTATTGCATTGCATGAAAAAGGCTTTGAAAAACCCATAAAAAGTTGAAAATTTTGAAAACTTTTGTGCTTCCTAGATTAGAAATGATTTCTATGATGAAATTACTTGTGGAATGAGATTTTGATGACACTTGTATGCTTGAATTGAATTATGAGTTGAGAAGAGATTGAGTATGTTGTTTATCCTTTCTTGCAAGTTTCATAATGTGAAAGTTTTATCTAAATCATTTTGAGAAATGAAGGTTGAAATCACAATATAAGTTCTTATACTTCTTTATGAGATGATTAAGGCACCTCGAATTTCTTGGTTCTTTCTTTGATCATTTATCCCCTCAATGAAAATAGTTGTCTCCTTTACCTACCCGGGAATTAGGAAGAGTTGATTTTGGCATATTTGATGTGGGAGGGCCAAGAAAGCAATTGTTTGCATTCAAAGTACAGAAAAATTAGGTTTGGGGAAGTCAATCATGATGATGAGTAACTCGGCACCATTCACATAGCCGTGTGTCTTGCCAAAGTCGGATTGAGCGATATTCCTAACGGATTATGGTATGTGCATCAAGGGTTTGAGGCATCTCGAAATTGAGAAACGCCGATCTCCTAGGCTTCGGTTTTTATGCAGCGTTGTCCATACTTCCAAAAGTAAAGTCGAAAAAGAAAATTATATGCAAAAAGAAAAGAGCAAAGCTCTAAGTTGGTGGTTAGTGCAAATGGTAGAAAGAAAAGAGTTGTGTTGTTCCTTCTTCCCGGATTCATACACCACATCCCTTATAAGTTTTCTCACCTTTCCGTATTCTTGACCTTACTTGAAAGTCCTTGAGATCATAAGAGTGCTATTTGACTTGGTGATCTAAATTGAAGTTTCACATGCTTGATTTTAACAATGCTTGAAGGTTATGATGTTTGTCTTAAAGTTTATGCAATCTATGATGTTTCTTTGTTTTGCATTTTTTTGGTTTATGTATATGAACGTTTTCAAGGATGAATGAAGTAAGGTTTGAGGATGATCTATTGATTAGAAGCGCATTACCAAAAAGATTGTTTTGTTTTGTTTTGCATTCATATTTCATTCTACCTTATGTTCTAAGCTTTTGAAAATCTTGCTTGGGGACAAGCAAGTGACAAGTATGGGGTATTTTGTAAGCATGAAATATGACTATATTTTAGGCACTTGTTTTAGTTGTTTTTCCCTCTTTTATGTGTACATGGATATGAGTTTGAGGCATTTGTGAGCTCATTCACCCACTTTGTCGATATAGAAATCTACACTAGCTTTATTTTGTTTATAGGTGAATAAAGACTTGAATTGGAGCATAATGTGGAAGTCGAAAACCGACATCAGGAAAGTAAGGGATCATGAAATTTTTAGTTGGGTGATGGTGCTTTTTGCCGCTGGTATTTCGGATTTGTGAAATCCATTAATGGCTTTAATCCATTTGGTGTTCCCAAGAGTTTGAGTTGGATGAGCGTTGACAAGAAAACAACACCATGTATTACCCGAAGTAGATAGGTTAATAAAGATAGTTTCACATAAAGGACAATCATGTCATAAGGGTACAAATGCATCCGAAATAATGAGGTAAACCCATCTAATGGACATTAGAAAGGAAACACCCAGTACATAGCAAACATAGAGATCATGAGGAGTAAATCCTCAATAAGTAGACATCCATAGATCAAAAACATCAAAGAAAACCCTTTGAATGTGCAGGTTGTAACTCCAAAATCCGAAGAAAGCAAGCCACATATGGAGGAGTAAGTAACACAAGCATCATCTTTCCAAAAGATTGAATTCGAACTCTCCAACTTTCCTCACCCCAAACAAGAAAAAATTTTCGAAATAGGTTCATCATCACATAGACCTCTTTTCCTTTTGCAGAAAAGGTTGTAAGCAGCCTGGTTCTTGCCCTTACACATGCAGTGAAAAGAACGAAGGATAAAGGCGAGGGCAAGAAGAAATACATTAGCTGATCCGCCGTCTTCAAGGGAGAGCAACACCTCCTTCCACTTAATCGATCCATTCTGGAGGCGTATAGCCTGGTGAAGGGTAGATTTCTTCTGCCATTTGTAAGCAGCCCAGTTCTTCCCCTTATATTTTCATTAATTTCCATTGAGCCACGATCCCACTTTTACGCAGCCAATAAAGAAAAGTATATTGTAAAAAAAATATTGAACCTTCATCATTATCAGCGTAATAAAGGTTAAAATGTGAGTTGTTAATTCATTTTTTATATTCGACGGGTTTAATACGTGGAAAGTACATACGTTAAAGTGAACCTAAACAACTCTTTTAGAAATCAATTGACAATAGGAAAAGCAGCCCTAAGACGTAATTATATATTAGGTTCACATATTATTGTATTGGTTGATGTGAGACATTTTTACACTCAAAACTATCGTGAACTAGTTGATGCTTGTTGCGTGTGAAAATGTCTCACGTCGACAATATGGTAATATGTGAACCTTACATATAAGTTTTATGGCACTTCTCCTATTGCCACATGATTTTTGGATGAAACCCCGAAAGGGCTTGTGTGTAGATTCACTTTAATGTGTATACCCTCCGCGTATTAAATTCGCGTCATATTAGACCCGATGAATATAAAAAGATGTATTTACATGAGTATCAACCCCTTGCAAATAATCGTAAGATTCAACTGTAATGAAAATCATTTATATAAAAACTTTCATGAACAAGGATAAACATATGGACTAGATTCGTTTCCATTCCTTTTCCGATTCCGGAATTAAAATCAAACGGGTCCTTAGATTATTTTATAAAAACATATATTGTATTGGTAATTTGTTTTATTATATATAGAAAATTATATAGCATCGCATATAATAAAAAGAGAAGAAAGCAATAAAACTGAAAATCATAACCTTGTGCATTGCCTTTACAGTTTAGTAGTTTACACATCATTTGCTTTGCGATATTATATATACCTCTTCTTCTTCCTCTGCAAACCAGTCATCAGAGTCAGCTACCTAATTTGTCCTATAGCCCATTTAGGTTATACATAATGGAGATCGGCAACCTCCACACCCTCACTCCAATCTACCCTTTTCGTTTTTCTTCTCTCTTTTCAAGGTAAATTTCAAGTTCAATCTACTCTCGGTTCGTTTACTCTCACAAATTACTTTTAATAAATATTTAATACTTAAAAATTTATATGTATATTTTGTAAAATAAAATTTCAAAAAATAAAAATTATAATCATTATTATGATTTTTAATTCTCTTTTAACTATTTATCTTTTCTAATTAGTTATATCTTTAAAAGTGATTTGTTAAGATATACTTGTTGGTAAAAAAAATTGTAAAAGTTTAAAAACTATATTTATAAAAATATTTATTTAAATATTTATAAAAAAAATTAGAAATCAATTTCCAATTTATATTAACATTTAGAATTCACTTTTTTGAATAATTTTTTAGCTTTCGAGAAACATGGTGTTGACACGTGACAATAGAGGCTTCTGCTTTAATAGATTTATAAGGTAAGATAAGATATGATAAGATATTTTCTAAAATTTAAATTTAATTGTTTTACTGACATTTACTATAACAAAATTCAAAGATATTTTAAATATATTTTAACTTTAATTAACGACTTTATTAAAATATATTTTGTAGATTTTAAATTTTAAAAACCACTTTTTAAAAAAATTTGGGGTGCTGGGAGAACCGTGGCTTGACACGTGGCAATAGAGACTTCTGCTTTAATAGATACTAGTTTTAATACCCGTGCCCTGCACGGGTTAGACGATAATTATGTGTCAAAAAAATGTATGATAATTCACTATGTTGAGAATTGTTTTAATTGTTATGTGATACTTGTTGTAAGATTGTATTTTTCACATTATGAATGTAAGTCAAGCAAGAATTCAAATCATTCAATAACAATCGGGAAAGAGGATTTCAGGACAATATCCTTTGAGATACTCAATGCCGAGTTAGTATCAATCCTATAAAAAAATTCGGGTTTTATTATATAAGATAGATAAGAAGTCATGTGTAAAATATATAGTAACAAAAAAAGAAGGGTAAAACAAATCATTAGATTTAAATTAACAATATTAAAGAATAATATATTAAAATGTAAATGAAAGAAGTTTGTATAGTATAAGTAGCATGTCTAAGTCAAAATTCACAATATCAAATAGCTAAATTTAAATAGTGAATTATATAACCATTAATAAGACTAATAACATATGTCAAGCTACTAAAATGATAAATTTGACTAAATATTTTTTTAAAAAAATTTAAATTAATAACAACTATCAATTAAACTCAAAATAATACAACTTTAAAAATTATAGAAAATAATACATACTATTTCAGGAGTTTTTTTTCTGATTTTTTAAATACTTTTTGTATGATTTTTTTCTAAAAAATAAATTAATATCTAAAAATTCATAAATTAAGTAAAATATTTTTAATATAAAAAAAATTTGAAACATTTTTTCTGATTTTTAAAATACTTTTGTGTAGATGACAAAAACTTTTTAAAAAAATATTAGATTTATTTTTAAAAAGCCGATAGTTTTTTTTTAGAAAAAAAATTGAATTTAACATTTTTGGGAAAAAAAATTCGATTTTTTTCCATATCTTTTTTTAATATGAAATTATGAGTTTTTATACAAATTATTTTAAAAATATCTGCAATTGTTTTCAAAAAATAATAAAATCGAAAATGAAAAAACACTTATTCTAAAAATACGAATTCTTTTAATTATAGGAAAAAATTTATTCTAAAAAAAAATGAAGAAATATTTTTTTTAATCATTTAAAAGAATTATTTTAAAAAAAATAGTTTATAAGTTTAGATAAAAATAAAGTTCAATTGAAAATTAAAAATATAAAAAATATATTAATATCTTTAAAATTTTATATAAAAAAAATAAAGTTTATCAGTTCAATTGAAAAATATAAGTAAACAAAACAAAATTAAATTTAAAATAAAATTTATAAGTTTAAGAAAGTATAAAGTTCAATTGTAAATTAAAAAATATCTGTTGACAAAACATTAATATCTTTAAAATTAGATTGCAAATCTTAACTATTTTGATTTTTAAGCTACAAATAATTAAATATCAATTAATAATATGAGAGAATAAAACAAATATTAGTTAGTAAAATATTTAAAATAACTCATAAATTAAATATTTAAAATAATTAGGTTTAATATGGTGGGACCGGGACTAACAAAAAATTGACACGTGTAAATTTGATGAGGTGGCTGTACGAAACTGTGCCACGTGGAAGTTTACGGGCTGCTTTAGTATATAGATAGATAAGATTAATTCTTCTAGATTTTTTAATTTAAATAATATATAAAATACTTCTGTTATTAGTCAAAATTTATCAAGCTGTCTTCGGGGCACATTCTGAATCCGCCCCAGAGGCGTACTCTGGATGCACCCCGTAATCTCCGTGAGCACGTGCCTCGTAGTTGCTCTATTCGTGCGCCTCGTACTAGAAATTCGATTCCCTTAACTAGTTTGTATTTTTTTAACTGACCGAATAAAATCGCTCTTTAGAGGAGCAGATTACCTAACTATGAAACCAACACAACTCAACAAATAAGTAATTAGTCCGACAGTTTATAATCCATTAATTAGTTATGGTCATTCTCTTTAATTAATCCTTATTCTAATATATATTAAGTCACTAGAATGACGATTATCTCTTACTTAAATACCCGATTCATTTATAAACCCTTATGAAATAATTAACTTTTCATTCCTTAATGTTGTATCATCTCATCTTATGCACAAGTCAACATCCCTCCACATGTTTATACAAAAACAAATCTAAAAAATACTTAGGTTCTAGACATGATGGATATAATATTATTAATATAGTACCAAGGTTTAATTAAATGTTCATTAATTTCCACTGAACCACGATCCCACTTTTACGCAGCCAATGAAGAAAAGTATAATGAAAAAAAAATATTGAACCTTCATTATTAACCAAGTATATAATAAAGGTTAGATTTTGAGTTGTTAATTTATTTTTTTATATTTGGTGGGTATAATATGTGAAAAGTGTGTACGTTAAAGTGAACATATACCAGCATCATTCAGGGTCATATTGTAAAATTAGTTGGCAATAGAATAGGAGAGTATTCCTAAAACTTGTAGGAACCTGTAATACGATAGTTAAATTATATGCAGTATAACAATAAGGTTCAGAATTTCATACCACTGTAGTGCGTATGTTGAGCAGAGTCGAGATCGGAACCTCTTTCCTTAATTCTAAAAACACCCCGTATTACAACGGTTACCGGTGTTTAAGAATCCCAGGATACAACTGTTGTTCGAATCCGTTCTTTGTAATAGAACCGGAAGCCTACGAACCAGTAGTGCGTTGCACTCTTGAGATCAGAAAAGCTCGCAAGCTTGAAGAGAGAGAAGAAAGAGAAGAGAGAGAAGAGAGAATGATTGTTGTTGTGTTTGAAATGAGAGGAGGAGCTCTCTATTTATAGGAGCCGAAGGAGATGGATTGGGCTATGGGCTTCGGAGCCCATTGACCAGCCCAAAAACGCAGACAATAGGATGGTGACACTTGCCCCCTTTTGAAGTTGCCACTTGCCCGCAATCTATGATTTTCGGATTCACATTTGAAGCCACGATTTTAGGGGTCAAGTGAAGACCATAACTGCCCACTATTGTAGGAGTTGTTGGTTGATCCGTTGGACTGGATTTTCGGATATCCAATCCGGTCCGCTGCACAGATGGGCCTGACCAAAGGCCTTCCACATCTGGACGGTTGGAATTCGAGTTGGGTCGGCCTAAAAATAATATAGGTGGCCAGCCAATATTATAATTAGGTCCACCCGTCCCGCAGCACGGCTCGGACTCGACTCGGCTCGGCTCGGCGCGCGCGCGTCGTGGTTTGCCTACGCCGTTCCCATTGAAAATGGGTAGTGACCCAAGGCCACATGCCTTAGAGCAAACTTGTACCTTATATCCTACTCCCTTTTACCTCCATATAGTCGATGTGGGACTCACCCAATTTTTGACTGTTTTCTCAAGTTATTGCCTATCACAAAACCAACTTTGGGCATCCATTTCTCATTCAAACGGAACTCAAATTTAATGTATGAATATACCACGAGCAAGAGCTCGCGGGGAAGAAGTCAACGCTCTCACTTTCCAGTGTTGATAATGGTCGGAGCCCACCGAAAATGTGCCCGGAAAAGCGTCCGGCGCACACGTGTTAAAACATGTTTTTATTCATTCTTTTCATTAAATTAGTTCCAACAATCCTCCACATGAATAAAAATGATTCTAAACATATGCTTCTCTGCTTTTAGACAAATAGAATTCTCAAGAGTATAGTCGAAAAATCACTGTATCTGGACTGGTGCCATGTTTCATGCTTGAACCGTCCGTAGTGAATAGTTATCGGATTTACTCGACCAGGTAGTGACTATGATGTCTTGAACCACCCGGACTTTTATGTAAACCGAGACAACAACTATCACACAATTTCATTTTCTCGCAGAACGTTTGGTTCTCTGGTTGTGTTCATTTTGGCCTTGAACATCCCTGGTTTATTCATGAGTGAATTTGGAGAATTTAGCCTCACCTTATTCTCCTAGACACGGCCCCATGTCACACTCACAAGGTGATTGACCATAAAGAGTATCTTTTATACTCCCCCTTTGTTTCAAGGCGATGGAATCATTAAAAGTCAAGCTTAACCTTAACTTGTACAATTTGCACTGCTTATCATCCTCAGGAACTGGGTAGAGACAGTGCTCCACTAGATTCAACTTGGTTAGGTTTTCCCCTTGAACCTACATCATGGGATCTCCAGTCACGTAGGTAGGGTTGTCCTTCAAGCATCCTCTTTCGTAATAGGCTTTAAACCCATTCCTTTTGATGATTTTAAAACTTGATATCTTGACAAACCCTTAGTAAATGGATCCGCTAGGTTGTCAACTGATTTGATATAGTCTACCGATACTATACCTGTCAAGATCAGTTTTCTAATGGACTTATGTCGTCGTCGAATATGACGTGACTTTCCATTGTATAAAACGCTCAGTGCCCGAGCTATAGCCGATTTACTATCACAGTGTACACATAATGCCGGCACTGGTTTTTCCCACATCGGAATATCTTCCAAGAAGTTCCGAAGCCACTCAGCTTCTTCTGCTGCTTTGTCTAACGCAATGAACTCGGACTCCATTGTGGATTTGGCCAATAACGTCTGTTTGGAAGATTTCCAAGACACTACTGCACCACCAAGTGTAAAAACATATGCACTTATGGGTTTTGAGTTTCTAGAGTCGGATATCTAGTTTGCGTTACTGTATCCTTCTAGAACTGTCGGTTGGTTACTATAGTGCAGCCCATAACTTTGAGTATAATGGAGATAGTTCAATACTCTAGTTATCCCTTTCCAATGTTTATGTCCTGGTGTTCGCCCCTAAACGTGCGTGCAAATAAGCTTTAAATTTATAAAACTAGAATCAAACAAGCGAACCCGCAGTGTACGGATCGGCGTAGATTAGCAAGTATTCCAGAGTATCGAACACAGGGATTTGGGGAGAATAAATTCGATCGTCGGTTATCAAGCAAGTGAATATAAGAGCTTTGCAATTTATTGGGAAAACAACAATCCTAAAGATCCAAGTATCCAGTTGTGGCAATCGATTCAAAATATTCTTAATGATATAAAGACAGAGTTGAGATATGCAAAGGTATGCTAATGTAAGGTAATCGTACGGTGAAGTTCCAAAAACCTTATATGACTCACCTACAAGACACTCTCTATACAGGTTGTTGAGGCTTCAATATAGAAAGGTTCTAAAGGCAAGAATTAATATCAAATACCCAAACTTGTAATCCAAGGATAAGGAATAACTAAATCGATTAAGGTTGTGACACTCACAATCGAGGTAGAGGTTGTTGAGGCTTCACTACCACCTAGAAAAGGCAAACCTAGACTAAGTTAAAGCAAATCTTTAACTTTGGATTAAAGTAAAAGCAGGTTCGTAAACTTAAGGGAAATTACGGGTGGATCTTGAGATTCCACGGTCGTGGAACTCAAGAACAAACTGTGATTTAGGGTTCGTCGACGATTCTCTCTAACTCTCAGGGTCTAATCTGTTTACGATCGATCTATCATCATCTAAGCCACAACTATCAACCCTTCACCTTAGAATTGTTAAGGGTTTTTAGCCAACAATCATCATTATGATATCAAATTCAAAGATTAAAAGATTGAAAGATGAAAACTTCCGAAAACTTCTAATAAACTTCAAACCAATCTCAAAGTCACAGTTAAGAACGAATATCGTCAATAGATTCAGAATAAAACAAACAAACACAATCTTAGGAAAGAAGGAAGAACGGGATGTCAATCCGTCTTCTAAATCAAACCTAAACAAGAAGAGAATTCTTCTTGCAACAATCTTCCGAATCTTTGATCTTCCGTCAATCCGGAAATCTCAACAGCAATCTCCACCAAAAGTGGTTAGGGCAACTCCAAGCGTAACGTGGAATACGTCTTTTGCAAGAATAGCAAAAATCTCCAAATCGCGGCGTAGGCGAAAAGTGTAAAGCAAGGTCGCAAAGTGCGTCTAAGCGAAAAGTCCCGGAATCTCTCTTCGTCCGTCCTTTTATAGGGCAAGATAAAATATCGGCCCGGCCCAATCTTCTGAAACATCGTGGCTTAAAATGTGGCGAAAAAGATCGCCAAGATCACGGTCGTGGAAGGTTCCACGACCGTAATTTAGAGCGTGGAATTCAACACGGTTTGAACACATGATTCCACGACCGTAGAATCCACTGGAATGAATCACGCTTCTCTTGCTAGGGTTCCACAGCCGTGGAACTGAACGTGGAAAGTAGTACGGCCGTATTTTAGAGCGTGGTTTAGGGCAAGAACGTGATTCTTTCCTAGCCTCGTGCATTCCTGAAGTTGACACTCATTTTGCTCCTAAGAATGCCCTCAATCCATGGACATACTCAATCAACTCATCCTTGCTAAATTCCGTTCGGAAATGACTCTCAATCACCTATAATCAACATAAAGCTTGTGTAGACATCCATATCGACAATATAGGCAAACTAGCTCACAAATGCGACAATGCTCATTCAAAGACTATCAATATGATTCAAATACATTTAGGAAACGTGCCTAAAATATCACAATATTTTATGCTAACACCTGGGTTACTTGTATAGCGACTTAGTACATTAACTGAGTGCGCCAAGTCAGGGCGTGTACAATTGGTTAAGTACATAAGACTCCCAATTACACGTGCATACTCAAGTTGTGACACTGAGTCCCCCACATTTTTGGGCAGGTGGAGTTGAGGGTCCACAGTACTCTTAGTTGTTCCACTCGAGTAGTTCTTAAACCTCTTAAGGATTTTTTTCCAGCATAATGAGCTTGGGACAAGGTAATGCCTTCGGAATGTCTAGTGATTTTAATCCCTAGAATAACGTCCGCTAATCTCATATCTTTCATGTCAAACTGACCCCTAAGTAAATTCTTAGTTCGGTTGATCATGTCTTTGTTGCTTCCAATGATAAGCATATCATCAACATATAGACATAACAAGACATATCCCATAGGAGTATTCTTGATATATATGCACTTGTCGCATTCATTAATGCTGAAACCATTCGACATCATTACGTTGTCAAATTTTTCATGCCACTACTAAGGAGCTTGTTTGAGTCCATAAAGGGACTTTACAAGTCTACACACCTTGTGTTCTTGTCCAGACACAACATACCCTTCAGGTTGTTTTATGTAGATCTCCTCTTCTAAATCTCCGTTTAGAAAGGCAGTTTTTACATCCATTTGATGGATTTCTAGGTTTCGTAATACCGCTATTGCTACTAGCATTCTTATAGAAGTTATTCTCGTAACGGGAGAATAGGTGTCAAAGAAATCCAACCCTTCTTTTTGTCGGAATCCTTGCACTACAAGTCTAGCCTTGTACTTCTCGATTGAGCCATCGGTTTTTAACTTGGTTTTGAAAATCCATTTGCACCCAAGTGATTTACACCCTTTTGGTAAGTCAACTAACTCCCATGTATGGATTTGCATAATAGAGTCAATCTCACTTTTGACTGCTTCCTTCCAAGAAGGTGTGTTAGGTGTAGACATGGCTTTTGTGTAACTTCTTGGTTCTTTCTCCATGAGAAATTCCGTTATGAAGTCATCCCCGAATGATTTTTCTGTTCGAGTTCTTTTTCTTCTTTGTGGTTCTTCCTCGACTATTTCATTTCTAGAAGTGCCTTCTTCCCTTTGTTCACGAGTTCGTTTTGGATTTTCCTTATCCTTACACAAAAACACGTTTTCAAAGAAAGAAGCATTCCAAGATTCCATTATTGTATTAACATGTATATCTGGTATATCTGATTGATGTACTAGAAATCGATAAGCACTATTGTTGTGTGCATATCCTATGAAAATACAATCAATGGTTTTAGGTCCGATGGTGACCTTTTTAGGAGGTGGTACAACCACTTTTGCTAGGCACCCCCCACACTTTGAGGTATTTGTACGATGGTACTTTACCTTTCCAAAGTTCATATGGCGTTTTGTCAGTTACCTTATGCGGTATTTTATTGAGGTAATTGGTAGTAAGCAATGCTTCCCCCCCCCCCCACATGTTCTGGGGTAACCCAGAATCCTAAAACAGAGCGTTCATCATCTCTTTCAGAGTTCGGTTCTTTCATTCCGCAACTCCATTAGATTCAGGTGAATAGGGAGTAGTTGTTTGATGAACTATCCCGTGTTCTCTACAGAACGCGTTGAAAGGTTCATCATACTCGCCTCCTCTATCACTTCGTACTACTTTGATTGTCTTATTAAGTTGGTTTTCAACTTCCAACTTGTATTCCTTGAATTTTTCCAAGGCCTCATCTTTGCTTCTTAGCAAGTAGATATAACAATATCTTGTACAGTTGTCAATAAATGTGACGAAGTACTTTTTACCTCCTCTAGTTTGTATAAACTTCATATCACACAAATTAGTGTGAATTAAGCCTAGAGGTTCCGTGGTTCTCTCCACTTGTGGAGATGGCGTTTTTGTGAGTTTTGCTTGTACGCAGACTTCACATTTGTGTTTGTGTAATTTGCATTTTGGAATTAGGTTTATATTCATTAGTCTTTGAATAGACTTATAGTTTACATGTCCTAATCGTTCATGTCAAATATTAAAAGACTCAACAACATAAGCAATAGTAGTTTTATTCATTGAACCATCGGTTACAACTTTTGGGATGACTGTCATTACACACATTTTGAACAGTTCATCCTTGGCATACCCTTTGCCTACATAAATCTCATTCTTCATGACAGTGAGCTGATTAGATACAAGCTTCACGGAGAATCCATGCTTGCTTAGCAGAGCTCCGGAAATCAAGTTCTTCCAGATATCTGGCACGTGCATGACATTGTTGAGAGCCAGCTCTTTCTAAGACGTTATTTTCAACAGTATCTTGACATGGCCTTCGACCTTTGATGTGGACGAATTCCCCATAAACAGGTGCTCATCCTGCTTATTCTTTTGATAGGTGGAAAACATCCCCTTGTCAAAACAGATGTGGCGGGTAGCACCAGTGTCATACCACCACTCCATTGGGTTGCTGCCGACCATGTTGACTTTAGACGTCATAGCACATAGATCAACATTAGCTAGCCCATCCTCAGCAATGTGAGCCTTTGCTTTGCCCTTGCTCTTGTTAGAGTCTCCCTTGTTCCGACATTCATCGGATTTGTGACCCATTTTGCCACAGGTGTGACACTTGCCGGCGAACTTCTTTTTTGCCTGTTGCTTGTTGGGGACCTTGGGTTGAAACTTCCATTTCTTCTCCTTTGGTTAAGTCAGATGAGTTTTCTGTCTTTTCCCCTTCAGTGCTCTTGCGGTTGCTTGATTCAATCCGCAGCTTGACAATGAAATCTTCCACAATCATTTCCTTTCGCTTGTGCAAAAGGTAGCTCTTGAAATACTTCCAAGATGGAGGGAGTTTCCCGATGAATGATGCTACCTGAAATCTTTCACATATATTCATCCCTTCAGCAATAACCTCATGGGCTAGAAGTTGTAGCTTCTCACCTTGCTCCATGACCGGCTTGTTGTCTACCATTTGGAAGTCCATGAACTTCTGAACATCAAACTTTTTATGCCCTGCATCCTCAGATTTGTACTTCTTTTGTAAAGCAAGCCAGAGCTTCCTAGAAGTGTCGACTTTTATGTATACTTGATACAGTGAGTCGGACAAGCGGCTTAGAATCCACCCTTTGCCTGCATAGACATTGTCCACATCAGCTTGGAAGGATACCTCTTTATCCTCAATCACATATCTGTCCAATTTGTTCATGGTTAAGAAGAACAGAATCTTCTGTTGCCAGGTCTTGAAATTAGTTCCATCGAAATTGTCTAGCAGCAATCCCGCGCTCAAAGAGCCAAGCATCGGTACTGTTTGAGGGACATGTTGTTGACCAGCCTGTACACCAGTTTGAAGTGCATTAGTCCTGGTTAGTGGGTTTGGCAAGATAGCCGGTGGTAGACCACTCCCAAAATGGATTTGGGACGTCTGCTCACCCCCATTTGCAGCCTCAGTCAACATCCGTAGGATACTTCCATCATCAGTAGTGTTCGGATTTACGGAAGTGTTTGGATCCACGGTAGTTTCTTCTGTGGTATCAGCCATTTCTGTTACACGGAAACCACCACGGTCAGTATTTCAACTTTTTGATATGAAATCGAAACTCAAAAAACTGAGTTTAAATTTTTTGGGTATAAGTCCGTACAAGAACAGACTTGTTTTCGATTTAATATGTAAATCGAATTTAGGTATTAGAAACAAAAATCTTTTTTGTTTTAAAAAATTAATTTAGAAAACTGAATTTAAATGAGAATTCAATTTTTTAAAAATAATTCCGGTATGTAACCCGGTTTGACTATTCCGGCGCCTTATCTGCAACACTTAATAAACGGTTAGTGCATAATAGTTTAACAAGTTTTTAGAATTAAGACTGTAGGAACCTGTAATACGATAATTAAGTTGTATGCAGTATAACAATAAGGTTCAGAATTTCATACCACCGTAGTACGTATGTTGAGCAGAGTCGAGATCGGAATCTCTTTCCTTAATTCTAAAAACACCCCTATTACGACAGTTACCGGTGTTTAAAAATCCCAAGATACAACTGTTGTTCGAATCCGTTCTTCGTAATAGAACCAGAAGCCTAGGAACCAGTAGTGCGTTGCACTCTTGAGAACAGAAAAGCTCGCAAGCTTGAAGAGAGATAAGAGAGAATGATTGTTGGTGTGTTTGAAATGAGAGGAGGAGCTCTCTATTTATAGGAGATGGAATGGGCTATGAGCTTCGGAGCCCATTGACCAGCCCAAAAACGCAGCCAATAGGATGGTGACACTTGCCCCCTTTTGGAGTTGCCACTTGCCCCATTCTGGAGTCGTCACTTGCCCGCAATCTATGATTTTTGGATTCACATTTGAAGCCACAATTTTAGGGGTCAAGTGAACACCATAACCGCCCACTATTGTAGGAGTTGTTGGCCGATCCGTTGGACTTGATTTTCGGATATCCGATCCGGTCCGCTGCACAGATGGGCCTGGCCCAAGGCCTTCCTCATCTGAACTGTTGGACTTCGAGTTGGGTCGGCCCAAAAAATAATATAGGTGGTCAGCCAATATTATAATTAGGTCCACACGCAGCACGGCTCGGCTCGGAGCCCATTGACCAGCCCAAAAATGCAGCCAATAGGATGGTGACACTTGCCCCCTTTTGGAGTTGCCACTTGCCCCATTCTGGAGTCGTCACTTGCCCGCAATCTATGATTTTCGGATTCACATTTGAAGCCACGATTTTAGGGGTCAAGTGAACACCATAACCGCCCACTATTGTAGGAGTTGTTGGCCGATCCGTTGAACTGGATTTTCGGATATCCAATCTGGTCCGCTGCACAGATGGGCCTGGCCCAAGGCCTTCCTCATCTGGACTGTTGGACTTCGAGTTGGGTCGGCCCAAAAGTAATATAGGTGGTCAGCCAATATTATAATTAGGTCCACCCGTAGCACGGCTCGGCTCGGCTCGGCGCGCGTGTGGTGGTTTGCTTACGTCATTCCCCATTGAAAATAGGTACTGACCCAAGGCCACATGCCTTAGAGCAAACTTGCCCCTTATATCCTACTCCCTTTTACCTCCATATAGTCGATGTGGGACTCACCCAATTTTTGATTGTTTTCCCAAGTTATTGTCTATCACGCAACCAACTTTGGGCATCCATTTTTCATTCAAACGAAACTCAAATTTAATGTATGAATATACCACGAGCAAGAGCTCGCGGAGACGAAGCTAACCCTCCCACTTTTCGGTGTCGATAATGGCCGTAATCCACCGGAAAAGTGTCCGGCGCACACATGTGTTAAAACATGTTTTTATTCATTCTTTTCATTAAATTAGTTCCAACAAAACTTATGTGTTAGGTTCACATATAATTGTATTGTCGATGTGGAACATTTTTCACACTCAACACTTCCCTAGTACAACTATGCTGGACTAGTTGACACTTGTTGAGTGTGAAAATGTCCCACATCGACAATATAATAATACGTGAACATATCATATAAGTCTCATGTCTACTCCTCTTATTGTCCATTGATTTTAGGATAAAACTCCGAAAAACCTTATGTGTAGGTTCACTTTAACGTGATAAATTATTTATACAAATCTCAATCAATCTTGTTAAATATTCTACCACCAATTTCTTTAATTACTTTATTGCAATAAATATAGATACAAATTATTTATAAAAAATCGGAAAAAATAATTTCATGTGGATATTTTGATTAGTTTTATAAAAAAAAACATATATTATATTGGTAAATTGTTTTATTATATATAGAAAATTATATAGCATCATAGAAAATATAAATAAATTTAGTACATATTATGTATGTGTAATCTACAATTACCCCTATTTCTACTTTGCTGATGTGCTCAACGATGTTGAAGAAATCATTCACGATGATGCTCTTCGCCAACCGATGTACACGACTTTTCATGGTGACGATCTAGTCGACCCTCCAATCCCTTAGGATGTGTGATGCCTCAAATTGATTTCATTTTAGAAAAAATACAATAAAGCTCACACACTCAGAAGTTGTATACAGAAAAGCGTGTGAACATACATGAGATCTTATTCTTGGATGCCAAAATAAAATTATTTAAAGTAATCATCAAAGAACCCATTTCACTTCAGTAGGGACTCATCTCATCATCTCGGTAGACAAAAAAAAGGTAGAGAGCCCCAACACAATTGCACAAAATAAAAAGAGAAGAGAGTAATACAATTACATACCTCTTCTTCTTCCTCTGGAAACCAGTCATCAGAGTAAACTACCTAATTTTTGTCCTTTAGCCAAGATAGGATATCAATAATGGAGATCGGCAACCTCCACACCCTCACTCCAATCTTCTTATCTACCCTTTTCGTTTCTCTTCTCCTTTTTCAAGGTAAATTTCAACTTCAATCTACTTTCTGTTCATTTTATCTTCTCAATCTGGTAATTAACTGTTTTTAATTGGGGAAAAAAAGGTGAGGGTTTGGGTCGGAGTCACGGTGGCGGAGGCGGCGGCGATTACAAGCTGAGAAGGCTGTTTGTGTTCGGAGACTCGTACGCTGATACGGGAAACATAAGGAAGTCTATAGCATACTCATGGAAGTTTCCGTACGGAGTCACCTTTCCCGGCAGGGCCACCGGCCGCTTCTCCGACGGCCGCGTCTTGACCGATTACGTCGGTCAGTCATATTCTTCTTCCTCTTTTTTGAAATTAATTTCTCTTACTGCTGCTGTCTTTTGGTTCTCCGAGCTTCCGACCGTTGAATTTTGCTCTGTTAATCTTTCAATACACTTAATTATTTTTATATTTATTTATTGAAATGCTATATAAAATATTATTATTCTAATGTCAAACCTTTACTCCCTGAATGCCATTGCAGTTTGCCATCGCATTGTATTAAATATACACATAATAAGATTTTTTAAGACATGTTTAGTACACTAACTCAAATTATATTATTGAATTTGTAAATTATCAATTAAATATTCCGGAGTTTCTAAGAAGATGTTCTACCATCAAACTATCCATTATTATTTTTTTATTCAATAGTTTTGTAAATAAATTGAAACTGTAATTTTTAAGTAGAATATAAATACTTTTCTTTGTTTTATAAGACTTATACATGATTATTTTTTATTTTGTTGATTATTTTTGTCTATATTAAATATGATAGTTGTCAATTAAATTTCTTACTTTACACCTAAATGACGAAAACTTATGCATTTAAAACTGTATTTAAAAAAGAAAAATGACAATTTTTGGGATTTGATTTAATTAAGGGCTACGAAACAAGTTTGGAACATAATTCTTGGGCAATTTGTAATGTATTTATGATATGAATAAAAAGATTATTTCGTTTATAATATAATTGCATATGTAAACAACTTTTAGTTAGTCTCAATCTTATCCATTATTATTATTATTATTATTATTATTATTATTATTATTATTATTCTAAATTCCTTATTTATAAGGAGAGGCGGAGCTAAGGGATGGGTTGACTAGGCAGTGGCCCACCCCAACTCAAAAAATATTTTAATATATAACCTATTTTTTCAATTAACTAGAAATTAATTAAAAGAAAAAACTTTAAATACTAGATATGATATTTACTTCATTGATATCCATCTTTTTGTTTCACGGCAATGATAACGGTAACTAAGTTTTAGATAATTATTTACGAAGTATTAGTTAATATATTTACATTTTATATATTCATCTAAAATGTAGGTTAGTTTGATTTACATTTTATATGTTCATCTAAAATGTAGGTTAGTTTAGTAGAGCTAAACTATACTAAATTATGTACATATGTAATAAGTGGTAAAATTCCGTCCACCTATCGAAAATTTCTGGCTCCGTCCCTGTTTATAAGGATCTTTATGTTGTGATGTATATTGAAGACGTATGATATAGTAGTAGAAATAGCAATGATAAAAGTAATAGTGAGATGTCACATTCATGATTATTATGGGCCCTAAATAATGGGTCAAAATACACATATTCTCTTCGATCTCATAACCATATATGTAGAATCAAAAGTTGCACAACCCATCAAATCAAATGATTAATTAAACTATACAAGAAAATTTTTAGGTCACCCTTTAGTCATGGTTAAGTGCAGCTAGTTTAGCCCTTTAGCTTTACATGCTTTTCCTAAAGAACATCTTTAGCTCCATGGAATCTTGATGCTGCCATTGTATATACTTTTCTCTTTGAAGACACACATTATCGATATACTACTCTTTTACACCTTTTTAACTGGATCACTCTCGACGAGGGTCGATAATTTCACCATCATCCGATGATACTCGAATCACCCAATTCAAAAAAGTTAACGGAAGTGTTTTATCACCGATTGTTGAACCAACGGTCATCCATGCAGAAATTTCATCAAGTAAAATTGAAGAATTATAACTCATTAAAATAATCTATGAGAATAAATAAAGTTAATGTGATAATAAGTTTTCACCTCGAAAGTTTAAGATATTCGAGTCTAGTATATACGATTGATAAACTCTATTATCAATTGATTTTAGGATGAAATTTATCGGATTTATGTGTTGAGCTTAAGCCTAATATACATATACGTTAGTATGCACACGACCACGACCTCCGGTTTACGGAATTTGACAAATACATCGAACTTATTTTCATTATAATGTTTTGTAATAAAGTTCGGTTGTACTATTGTATAAAACAAAATAAAAACAAAATTAGTTACAATATAATAGTGATAGTTTTGAAATGAGAGATATATGTGAATGAGATAAATAAGTATATACTATCATTTTATCACTTTAAATTCCACTTTGTTACTTTACAAAGTCAGCTTTCACTTTCACTACCCAATTACCAACTTTATATGTCCACATGTTTATCATAACTACCTCCAATAATTAATTAATTAATTAATATAAACATTACATTATCATTTTTAAATTATATAATCACCGACAAACTCCATCTTCGAGTGGCATTTAATACCGTATAAAAAAATAATATATAAATGTAAAGGATATAAAGGTAATTTAGTCTTTAATGATGATCAGCAAAGTTTATGGGAGTAAAGTCACCATTTCCGTACACGTGGAGGGAAGTGGCCCCCGGAAAGACGAAGCATGGTGTCAACTTCGCCTTTGGAGGAACCGGAGTCTTTGACACACTCGTCCCACTACCCAACATGACAGCCCAGATTCACCTTTTCCAGCAAATGCTTTTAGGAAACGACGTCGTTCCAATCCAACAACGTCACTTGAATGATTCCGTTGCTCTCCTCTCCTGCGTCGGCAACGACTACAGCACCTTCCTTACTCTTGGCGGCTCTTTCCAGGTTTAATCTCAATTTCTTTCCATTTCGGATTAAATATAATCGGTTTCGGGTCGGTTAATTAAGATTCTTAACGCGAGATGCAGGACTTGCCAAAGTATATAACAAAGGTAGTGAACCAAGTTGAGTTGAATTTGCGACGAATCCATGGCCTAGGAGTGAAGAAGATCATGGTGACCGCTCTGCAACCCATAGGGTGTCTTCCGGGTAAGACAATGAGCAATTGGTTCAGGCGGTGTAACGCCACGGAAAACTCTGCGGTTGCACTCCATAACCAACTCTTGCAAAAAGTGGTGGTGAAGTTGAACAAAGAAGCGGGTTCCGACGAGACACCGATCATTGTACTGGACCTCTTCAACTCCTTCATGCTCGCCATGCAACAAAAACAAACTTACCCAGGTAACGACTACGTCCACTTTAAAGAGATTTTATTTACAAATCTGTTCTCATATATGGGTCTTCTCATAAGATCTATACTATATATATATAATAATGCGAAGAGTGAGAATTCGATCGCTTCAAAGTTCCACTTTTGTTCGGGTGTATGAGTGCGCACAAAATACTCGTTTATATATACTCGTTGTGAGACGGAAAACGCGCGGTTTTCCCCAACAGTGTGAACATTACATAGCAATTCTAATACTTAATTTTGTTGTTTTGTATAGGGAGTGTTAAGTTTGAAGAACCTTTGAAGCCGTGTTGCATGGGAGTAGACGAGAATTGGAGTTGTTCAGATATTGATGCAAATGGTACAAAACTGTACACTGTTTGTAATGACCCCAAATCAACCTTCTTTTGGGACACATTTCACCCCACACAAGCAGGGTGGGAAGCTGTCTATGGGGCTCTCCAAGCCAATCTCCAACAATTGTTCTACTAGCTCGCTAGATTCCTGCATATAGATTATATGCACGTTTGGCATCTCTTTAATGTTGGTTTCAATTTTAAGTTGTATGTGTTTTATGGCGTAAAGGTTGAGTTGTTTTGTAGATAAATGTTAGGGAATACTAGTGGATCCTGGCATTGTGGTTCAGTATTTTGATAAGCAAAATAATGTAGATTAGATTCTTATTCAAGTTCTTACTATTATTTTGCGACTTGGGGGACAAGAATGGGGTAAAATTAGCTAGGTATTGCTTATAGTTGATGTATGATTCTTATTTTCACACACCTGATGGGTAGTAAGTGCATCGATTTATGTCGGGCGAATATAAGAAGAAAAAACATAAATTTAAGGAATAAGAAATAAAATAACACAAATTTACGTACATTGTTTTACCCAAATTTAGCTACATACACTTATTTTATTGATGACTTTCGGTTTATAAACTAGATTATTCGAAGGCATGAAGTACCATCCAATATATGAATACCGAAATCCTAAAGATAATATTTGACGAACAAATATTAAATTGTCCAAAACATTAAAAGTTCAAACATATAATAATTTTGGGGCGACTCTGCCCTCAGACCCCTAGCTAGGGGATTCCCCTCAACTCAGATTAGATCCGTAAAATGTGATATTTAAGGCATATTAACGAATCCTCTTAAACCAACCCTAATTAGATTGTAAAAGTGAAATTTAATAAATAACTTATATAACTGTGAATTGTAGATGTGAAGAATGGATATGTTATATAGATTTTAAATCAATATCAGTTTTTTGGTATTTGAGATTTTTCTTTTATGTTTGTTAGTTTTAGCTTTTGTTCTTCCATTTTAATCTTACAAAGTTTTGACATTAGTTGTGAAAAACTTTATTTTATATGTTTCATATAGATAATGAATTTATTTTTATTTTTTTTATTAACCCCTTTTAAAATTGGGTTATTGATCGGTCGATAACCCAATTTTAAAAGGGGTTCAATAAAAAAGAATAATAAATTCACCGGGAGGAAACGCAAAGAGGGTGAAAATAATACATTTGAAAAGCTTGACAAAGTTGTGGCAAAGCTATGACGCAACCAGAGGTATTTCAAACATACCCACAAATTTTCACATGGAATCACGCCTTTACAACTTCGGATCACTCTCACATATCAGTGAATCTTCATAACTCGGCCCAACGGGTGAAGAACAAGCCCTTCCGCTTTGAAGTGATGTGGACACAAAGAGAGAATTGTTAAAATCTCATCAAACAAACGAGGAGAATACAATACAAGGGGACACATATGTTTAATTTTGTGGAAAAAAAAACTTAGCTTATTAAAAACAAAGCTGAAAGTGTGGAGTAAAGCAAAGTTTGGAAATATTAACAAACAAGTTAGTGAAGTGGAGACCAATATTGAGCAATTACAAATCATGATAGCTACAAATTATGCACAGCAAATTAACGCAAGGCTCAACAAACGTATCAGAAAAAGAGAGTGTCTTATTGATTATCAACAAAAGTACTGGGCGCAGCGGGCCAAATCGAATAACTTAAGGCTGGGTGGCAGGAACACAAAATTTCATCACAAAAAAACAAGGGGGCGAAAAATCATAAAAACATAGCAGCAATTGTAAAAATCATAAAAACAACTAGAAATAATTCATCACGAATTAACCGAAATTGATAACACAATGCTAACTAGTCCTTTTTCAAATGAGGACATCAATAAGGCGACATTCGATATTGGTTGTGACAAGTCACCGGGCCTGGATGGAATACCAGCATGTGTGGGAATTGATCCTTAGACCTCTGGGTCATAATGCAACTAAAATCCCACTGCGCCACTCTGATTTAATGATATGATATCAAAACTAAATTTATTATTAACAACAAATCTAGAATTGTGAGTTATGAGTTATAATGTTTCACTTCATCAAATTTTCAATGTTAACTAGTTAACTCTTATATTTTGTATATGTTTTTTTGAATAATTATTATTATTATTATTTGATGTTATTTAAATTATATAAAATATTCAATAAAAATTGTAACACTTATTTCTATAAATATTAAATGATATTTATAAGCCAATAAAATAAAGATATAATTCGGTTAAAAAAACATGACTATTTATAATAATTAACACAAATATGATTTTAAGTTCGAATTATAATTTAACAATAAAATAAAATTCTTAATTAATAAAAATTTTGACTTATCAAGATACTCAATGTAATAAAAATTATAACTATTATTTCTATAGATGTTACATTAAGTATCTCATTTGTTGATAAGTTCATAATGAAATTTTCATTAATGAAAATTTTATTTTAAATGTTAAATTATAATTCGAACTTAAAATTATATTTGTGCTATTTTTTATAAATAGTTATTTTTAATATAATTATATATTTACTTTGTGACTTATAAATATCATTTAACATCTATAGAGTTAAAATTTTATTGAATATTGACTATAATTTAAATAAAATGAAATTATAATAATTATTATTCGGAAAAACATATTCAAAATATATGAGTTAAACTAGTTATTCAAGTCATGTTTGTGAACTACCATGACTCAATATAGGCTTAATGGAGTAACAATTCGGTCAATTGTTGAAATTTGTTGATTATGCAACAATAGAAGATTTGTTCAAAAAATGCAAGATAACATAAATGATTAATATGTATGTTATAATGTGCTTTTGATTTTATTTTCAATTATATAAAACAAAGTTCTGATTTTATTTTCAATTATTTAAAAAAAAATTTCTATGTAGGTTAAATAAGTTTTTCTAAACTAAAATTTTGGTTTTATATCCTCTATTATAATGTATTATTTTATATTTTTTATATCTAATAATTTGAATATAATATTAATTTTAAATCACTAGGGCACCCAAAAAAATATCGCCCCGGGCACAAAAAATTGAAGGACCGGCCCTGCTGGACATGAAAAAAGCATATGATAGAGTGGAGTGGCCTTGTATCATGGCAGTACTAATGAAATTTGGATTTGCGGAGAGATTTATAGGGTGGATTGAGGAATGTATATCGACAACCTCCTACTCCATCCTTATAGATGATAACCCGGCCAAGATTTTTAGCCCAACAAGAGGACTTCAACAAGGTGACCCTCTATCTCCGCTTATATTTAACCTTGTGACAGAGATCCTTGCTAGGAACATCCAAAAGGCAAGCTATGGGGACAAAAAACATATTGGCTTCCCAATTATAAGAGCGGGAACAACCATACCATTTCTTGCTTTTGCAAATGATATTATACTTTTCACAAAAGCTACTAACCCTTCATGCAATAAAATACTTGAAATCCTTTCAAATTATTGACAAATTTCGGGACAAAGAGTAAACTATCACAAATCAACCTTCCAAACATCAAGCAATGTAGACAACCTAACGAAAAGAATGATCCAACAGAACATGGGCATTTCTCCAAGTACCTGTCTTGAAAAATATCTTGGATGTCCAATTATTAATGGGCGAGTGAACAAAGCCATGTTTGAAGATGTCATTGAAAGTTCCAAGAAACAATTAACTAAATGGAAGGCATCCTCTTTATCCTAGGAAGGGCGAATAGTCCTCATTAAGGCAAATCTCAACACTAAGCCTAATTTCATTATGCAAAGTTTTATGATGCCTTCATCCATTCATAAAGAACTAGACCAAATAAACATACAATTTTATTGGAACAAAGGTCCAAACCACCACCCTTTAATTAGCTGGGATAGCATTGTAAATCAAAAGAAAACGGAGGGGTCGGAATTAGGAAAGCAGAAGACATGAATAAGGCACTCCAAATGAAACTCCTCTGGAAAATTATGGCTGAACCAGATAATATATGGGTCAAGATAATAGAGGAAAAATACTTGAAAGGAAACCGCATTTGGCAATATAAAATCGGGAGAAACACGTCTTGGCAATGGAGGAGATTAATGAACCTACGACCAGACTTCAAACAAGGAATCAGATGGAATGTAGGGGACGAAAAAACTATAAAGTTATGGAAAGATCGTTGGATAGATGAATGTCCACTAGAGCAATATGTCACAAATAAGGATCAGATAACTAACATCGAGGAAGCAGTGAGTACCATCATTTCAAACAAAAGATGGGAACAAGGGAAAATTGAAAATCTAGCAAACCTACTAACCTCGATGACCATTGTGAAGAAAATAAAAAATCATGCACTGCCAACATCTGATATTCAGGATAGACTTTATTGGGCACCAAGTAAGGATGGTTGGTTCTCTACAAAAGATGCAATTTTGATGCTCCATAGATCTACTACTCTGGGGCAATATGATTATATGTGGATCTGGAACCTAGATATCATGCCAAAATTAAGAATTTTGTATGGAAATTAACAATAGATGGATTACCAACTAAGGAAAACCTTGAAAAACAAAACGTTCCAATACCTATGTACCGTGTCCTTTGCCAACATCCATACGAAAGCTCAAAACACCTATTCTTCAACTGCCCACACACAATCAACACCATTTCCGACGATGCAACTCGTATCTATCTTCAAAATATAAATACATCTAACAAAAAGCTCCCAGGATTAATGTCCCTGCTAAGGGGAAAACTAGAGGAGTCCTCACTTATCAATCTTATAGTCACCTGGTGGAATATATGGCGCATGAGAAATAAAAACATCTTCAACAATGCAAAAGTGACTGATAACACTCAAATAGTTGCTACACATATCCAAGATTGGAAAAACATGAAGGACAAGGATAGGAAAGCCAAGATAACAAAAAGGGGGAAGGAAAGTAAGATCAAATAGTTAACACCTGCACGAGGGTATGTCAAATTAAACTTTGATGGGTCTAAACGAAATGATGGGCAAAGTGCTTTTGGTTATATTATTAGAGACCATAATGCATCTTTAATAGCGTTCGGCTTTGGAAAATGTAGTTCGATGTTTGTCCTTCAAACAAAAGCAATGACATTAAAAATTGGATTACTGAAAGCGAAAGAAGTAGGAATACAGAACATCGTTGTGGAAGGGGATAACCTAACAATTATCAACTCGATCAAAACTATTTGGAAGCCCCCATGGGAAATAGACATCTTCATTTCTGACATTTCTCTTATCCCGGCAAGTTTCAATCAGATCCTCATTAATCATATTTTCAAGGAAGTCAATGGCGCTACCGACAAACTTGCAGCTATTGGTCATGGTAACCCTGGCGCCGGTCCTAAGGTCCCAAGTGAAGTCGATGTCATCGTCCGAAAGGACGCTATAGAATGGTTCACCAACAGAGGGTGACCATTCCTAATTTTTTACCCGTCTAGTCAAAAAATAAAATTTAGTTAGGTTATAGTTTTTCTTATATATATATATATATATATATAAAGCATTAACTCCCTTCGTTGGTTTTACTTTACTTGCAAAAATCTTGGCTCTTTTAAAAATTTAGATATAAATAGGTTAAATTTTTCTATATGTTTAGGTTATAGTTTTTGTTCTATATTTTTCAACGAATAGTAACTATAATCAAAAGGGCATTAATTGTACAAAAAGCTTTACAGATAGTCACCTTAACAAGTTAATAATATTTAATGTAAAAAACTTAATTTTACAATTAGGTAGGAAATAGATGATTAAATAATAGAAAATTGTAGAGATTTGTGAATTGAAAGTTTATTTTGATTAAATATTTTACATAGATATCCATAGGGTAAAATGGCTAAGTATGTACTTTTGTTAATGTAGTATTAAGTAGGCACTTTTTTATCTTGTAGACAAACTGGGCCCTTCTTATTTATTAATAAAGATTAATTGAAATGGTTAATTGGTCATTTTGATTGAGATCAAGCCCAAGTTTAGTTCAGGCCCAGTAGGCCTACACGAGTTAAGCCCATACACAATCCAAAATACGAATTGTTGTAGCTAGTGAGTATCCAACTCAGAACAATAGGCCCTCCATCCCGCCCTTATATCAGTTGGGCTAATTGAACTTGTGTATTGTCTAGTCGATACATAGTATTAATACACATTTTCATTTACACAATATTAATACACATTTTCATTTACACAATGTTAATACACAATTTTCTGCTACAGAATATTAATGCACAATTTCACTTACACTATGTTAATACACAATTCTGATTACACAATATTAATACACATTCTAATTACACAATATTAATACACAATTCCAATTACACAATATTAATACACAATTCCAATTACAATGTCAAATTATGTAGTTATCAAAATCGGTCAATTTTGAAATTACACAAGTCCGGTTGTTTATACACAATGTTTACACAAGGTTGAGTTACACAATCTCAAATGAGTTGCACAAACTCAAAAGTCCGTCATTTACCCAAGGTCGAATTACATAAGTCTAAGCTCATCGAGTTATACAAGTCCAAGGTCATCGAGTTACACAAGTCCAAACCCATCGAGTTACACAAGTCCAAGCCCATCGAGTCCATCAAGTTACACAAACATATTTATAATTATAAAAAAAAAAGACTGTATTCTGTATTTATAAAGCTGAGTTAAATTCTATAATTAATCAAATTGGGGCATTTTGTGAACTTCTAGAATTCTGAGCCTTTCTTGCAATTATAAAATCTTGGTCAAAATATGTAATTAACTTTGCAAGAGCATATTTGTAGATTTACTAAAATTGGGATCATAAATGCAAATATGAAATATGGATAGATTTTTGTTATTTACCTTAATTTTATTTTACCCCGTTAGGGTTAGGAAGTTTCATGTGGGAATAGTAGGTGAGTAGCTTCTTCATGCCTTCTGCAGCAGCGGCAACAGCTTCTTCAAACAACCCTATTGCAGCAGCGTCAGTGTTATCTCCCGGAAGGGCAAGGCGGCGATGGCTTCGCCCGGAAAGCAAGGCGGCGGCTCCCTTGGTGGCCGAAGTGATGGCCAGTGAGGCCAGCATGCTCCGCAACTGTTGAAATCTCGAAACATTGGTAAAAGGTGGTTGCGGGCCTTGCGGCGATTCAGGCGGGCGAGTGAGCGGTTTCATCACGCATCCAACTTCTCCCGGCGTGCACCTTCTCTAGACGTGCGATTGGGCGGTTGCATCGGCGGTTTAATCACGCAGCCACCTTCTCCGGGCGTGCGAGTGGGCGGTTGCATCGGCGGTTTCATCACGCATCCACCTTCTCCAGGAGTGCGAGTGGGCGGTTTCATCACGCATCCACCTTCTCCAGGAGTGCGAGTGGGCGGTTTCATCACGCATCCACCTTCTCCATTCGTGCGAGTGGGCGGCTCCTCCAGGCAGGCGAGGCGGCGGCTCTCTAGGCGGTTTTGCAAAGTCGGAAAACGCAAAAAACGCCACAAAACCGTTATAAACTGCGGTGGGTCTAGCCATTTTTTCGGATTTGGGCTCGTGTGCAAAATTGTTGCAATAAACCGCCATAAACGCAGCCGGTCATTGATAGAGAAGATTCATCTTGAGCGAGTTCAGATCTAAAATATGAAACGACTACAATAAACCCTAATTTTACCCTTATACCCCTTAAATTAATTTATTTTAGATTTAAAAATTTACGCCCAAAATAGAGGGGCCTAGTTAATATATGAGAAACAAAAAGTGCCCATTATACTAGACTTGTACTCTAACACTCTCCCTCAAGTTGGCGGAGTTCTTATTCAACAAGTTCAAGCTTGAACCGTAAAAACTTGAAGGTTTTTGGATTTCTATGCTCCTAATTACTTATATTTGAGTCTTGAGCGTGAAAATTATTGTTGGAGCGAAGAGCGGTTGGAAGGACTTGAAGGGCCTCCCTTCATTAGTCTATGTTTTGTTGGCAGGGTCCTAGGACGCATGTCGATCAACGTCCTATGGTAGATTTTGGGTCCTAGGGCGCAAGTAGATTAGCGTCTTAGGGTAGGTTTTGGATCCTAGGATGCAGGTAGATTAGCGTGTTAGAGTAGGTTTTTGGCCCTAGGACGCAAGTTGATTACCGTCCGTAGATTTTGGGCATTATGACGCTGGTTGACTAGCGTATTAGGTAGGTTTTGGGGCCCAAGACGCAGATTGATTAGTGTCATAAGGTAGGTTTTAGACCCACTGGTAGGTTAGCATCATAGAGTAATACGAAGGCATGAAATGAGCCTCTCCCACTTGTTTGTTGTAGACTTCATAGGAAGAAGGGATTCGTCAGCGAATCTTTCTCATTCTTTGGTCTTTGTTTTGTTAGGTTGTCGATAATAGCACGCCGATAGAGTCAGCTCTAGGGCCCCGGTAGGTTGGTCTAGGTTGGCGTGATAGCCACCCGCCTCCTTCCGGTGGTGATAACGGCGCAAATATGGTTTGTAACTTAAGGTTTGTTTAGACGGAAGCATCTTAAAAGATAGTAGGCTTTGATATTAAATTGATATAAAAAAGATAAAACGATAAACGAACAAATAAGAAATAAATTCAATATACAGTTCAATATATTGATTCGTACCCTACCAAAAAGATTTAACATAAAGCCAAACATAATCCTCTCAATCCCACTCGACTAATGGTCAGTTTGGTGTTCCCTAAAAATTATTTTGGAGCTTATAAAAATAATCTCAAAATAACCCAAATTAATTGGATTGTCAAATGAACCTAAATGATTATTTGAAAAGAGTTATAATGTGATGAATATTCTGAAATTTATATGCCGTTCCTAAGATTGGGACACATCATTATCTATTGGTTGAGACTGATGACTTTGTGTTGGGCTGAGATTTGGGTCGTCATCTCTAAGACTATTTACATCCGCAACTTAAATGGTTAGATTTTACACTTTTATGCAAAATAATCTTCACATCCCTTGTATATTCTCTGTGAAAAGAGTTAAAACAAATTAACCAATCAAATCTTTTTTTTTTCTCTCTTTTGTTAAATTTTCTTTTAAAAAATCAAATCTTTCCTTCCTCTTTCCATACTTTACTTATATATAAGTAAAAAAAATGAATACAATAATATTATAAACGGAGTGGGACGTGGGAAAAACATAAATAGACGGAAGGTATACATGATTTAGTATACAAATAGAGTGCATAAATAGGATTATAAACGAGTGCATAAATAGGATTATAAACGAACGGGGTGAGATGTGGATAGTCTAAAGGTTTGTGACAAATAACAATGTCAAACAAGTCTTAATTTTGGAGTACGTTATTTGTTTCATCTTCAATGTGTTTGGCTGAGTAATCAAAACAGAACTTATAAGAAATGAACTTGTAGAACGATCAACTTCCCAGGAACAAAGTTCTCTATTGCCGCAGCATACACAAGAACAAGCAACGAAAGAAGCTGATGAATTTACAGGTATACCGATCAAGTTATCCTCTCCTCATCGGAACTACGAATTTCATACATAGCTGAATCAAGCGTTTCTAGATAGAGAGTAGTGAGATTCTCCTAATCTCAAACCTTCTTTCCTATGTGCACGGCAATGCATGCTCTTCATCTTCGTTAACGCCTTCCGCCTCTTCCTAGCCTCCGCTGCTGCTGCTGGATCCACAGCCCTCTTACCACCATTCTTCATACCTTCTTCTTGCAAAACATTTGAAACATCAACTCCCTGTGAAGAAATCGCTTCGGATTGACCCATTGCTCCTCTAACATCAGCTTGGCTAGTACAGCTTTGCAAGGAACAAGCATCCACTACCCGGCCTTCGTTTTCTTTATCCCCGGCCGGAAAGAACGGGATGAGGTTCGGTCCATTCTTACCTTCAGGCATGGGGAAAAACACGGGGTATGGCACCATGTACCAGTGCCCACTTGAACTACGGATGGGCTTGCCTTTTCCGTTAGGGGCTTCCGAGTTACTAATATCTGTCAACTTTGCTTCGGACTCACCATAATAACCAGACTCAGGCGGGTAAGGACAAATGATATACGGGTAGTTGGCAAACTGGAGAGGCGGAAAACTGCATTGAGCTGATGTAGTTTTCTCTAGCTTGGATTCTACTTGTTCAGTAACCTGCACAACGAAAAACAAGGTATAACACTTGTTCATACATGTTAAATTATCTTTTATATCCGTTGGATTGGGTCTAATACGTGGAGTGTTTGCACACAATGTGAGCCAACACATACAAACATTTAGGTTCAGATACATCATATAATATCTGTGTAAGGCATTGTTATATTCACCTGTTCTTTCAACTTTGTGTTAGTACATTTTAGGGCCTCATATTCCTCAACAGCAGACTCCTTTACCTGTGGAAGCAGCATTTTATACACTAGTGAGTAGTGAATGACATGAACATATATACGCAGGCTCGAACTCGAGTGACAACTTACCTTCTTCAGATTCTCATTCTCTCGGCCCAAATCAGCAACTTTTCTGGTTAGGTTTTCATATAATGCCTATAACACGAGGATATAAAAACAAGTCTGAAATGGATTGAGGTTCAATCAAGGGAACAGAGACTAACCTGCCTCCGGCGAATTGTCTGTCTGGCTGATTCGCGGTTGGCCAACACTCGTCGGAGTCGTCTCGCCTCTTTATCAGCCTGAACAAGAAGCTTCTCATGGGCCTATCAAGACTAACTATCGAATTTTATTAGTTCAAGCATTGAATATCGAAATTCAAGTACCTCTGTCAAATTTCGTTTCGACTTCCCACCAGTAAGAGATGCTGTACAAGCAGCAGCAGCAGGAGGTGGCTCAGCCAATTCAGCATCTTCAATTTTCACTGAATCCTCTTGGTTGATCATCACTGATTGATCCTAGTATACACAAAATCATTACTCAACACCTGCACAGAATGTCGCTCAGCCTCTCAAAATTCCCAATTTCATCTACTGTCATGTTGTTGTGGAATTCAATTTCAAATCGTTTCGCCACAATCTAAAATCACAGACTCACTCAAATAATGATAAATTAACAAACCTCATTGAGATCAAAGGCTAATATCACCGGCTTCTTCTCCGGCTCGTCTATTGTAACCGAGTTCAACCCCGAGTCAACAGGCGAAGACTCGGTCTTGACTCGTAAACCTCCCCAACTATCGACCGACTCACCTGCGCCGCCGATACTAGCCTCCGGAGTGGAACTAAACAAGTGCGCGAGTACCTCGGCCGCCTCAAACTCAGTCTGGCGAGTACGATCAACCGTCGGCGGCGAGGAAGAATGAATGGCGGTGCAAGTTCGAGACATTGAATCGCGGTTGATTAATTACAATTTACAGAAGCGGAGGGATTCGGGATTCAGATCTGAGAGTGCAATGGCAATGGCGATTATTGGTTGGAGGGAGAAAGTGATATGATGAGCATACGCCGGTGGCATGGTTTCGAAATTCGAGTTAGTGATGTTACCCAGGTGTCTTGGTTGTTTGACAAGTGTCGACAGTTGTTTGATGAGTATAGTCGAGCGGCTGAATAATTTAAAAAGAGAAAAGAAAGGAGGAAGTCGTGGATACTGCAGAGGGACACGTGGAAGACGAAGAGAAGGGCTGGAGTCTGAACTCTGGAAGTGGCGCTGTCGTTGTGGTGGATGGCCAATCCCAAAGGCCAAGCTCAAGCTTTACCAATCACCGCTTAAAGCTTCGCTCTATTCAAAAACTTATTAAAAAAGCTAAACTTAATGAAAAAGTTATATTGTCATATACTCCCTCTGTTAACATTTAATTGACGTTTTCAATGATAACACAAATTTTAAGATATGTTAATTATACCTAAAATACCCTTATTCTGCAGTACAACTTATTTGCTTTATTCATTTTGCTTTTAGGTGAAAATGGGACCCACAAATAATTTTTATTCTTTTCATTCAATACTCCACTTCACCGTAAATAACGAATGATAAATTCTTCTTCTTCTTCCTTATGACTCTGCAACTTCCTGAGATTAAAATTGTAAACTTAGAGCCAAAATTTTCAACGTAAGTTGGAGGCAAATTTGAAATTTTTATTGCACAAGTTAGTACTGAATATATGCACTTTTGTTACATTGTTTAGGATTTAATCAAACAATTCATTGCTCCAATATTTCCATGGATGTTCATAATCAATTTGATTTGAACGCTTTTCCAAACAACAAGCACACATTTGATTTGAACGAGTTACCCAATTTAGACCAAAACAGAGGGAATGAAGGAGTTTATGAAAGTTACAACACTAGCATCTTCAGTTTACAAGACAATCATGAAGTCCATGATAGTGTCCCATTGCTCGATGAAGAAGATGAGCCTACGTTAGATTTGAATGCGCTACCCGATTTCGATCAAAATGGGGAGAATGAAGGAATCTTTGAAAACGATAACATTAGCGATCTCAGTTTACAAGACAATCATGAAGTCCATGATAGTGTCCCATTGCTCGATGAAGAAGATGAGCCTACGTTAGATTTGAATGCGCTACCCGATTTCGATCAAATTGGGGAGAATGAAGGAATCTTTGAAAACGATAACATTAGCGAACTTGATTTACAAGTCAGTCATGAAGTCCAAAATAATATCTCGTTGCTTAATGAAGAAGATGATCATTCAATTAATCATCCAGGTAACAGTCAGTTTTAACACTTTTCTATATATATAAATAAAGTTCTTTCAATTTTTTTCTCCTAATTACTTCATGTAATACTTATCTCGTTTTCTATCATAATGTTCTGTAGAAGAACTTTTGTTATGCAGTTTGATTCTTGATCACACTTTTTTTAATATAAATTTATTCCTAGTAACTTGTAAGCTCTGTTCTTTGATGTAAATTTGCAAACAATGATGATCAATTGTGTTTTGAATATTTAATGCATTCTTAAACTTGTTTTGTACAACCAGAAAATGACGGTACAACGGTTGGAAGTGAAAGGCAACCAAAACGCTACAAATTCATTTCCAATGATGAGAGAAAATTGATTTATGCTGCTTTATTAGAAAGAAGTGTGAATGGAAAGCTGAAACGAAAAACAACAGAAGAAGTTTCTACTTTGTATTCGGTTCCAATACGAACAATTCAACGGATATGGAAACGAGCAAAGGATACCCCAAATGGTACAATTAATGATGTTTGTCATAGGAAAACAAAGAATTGTGGCCGGAAGCGAATTGAAATTGACCTCAACCGTATCAGTGATATACCATTAAGCCAAAGGTCAACAGTAAGATCCCTTGGTCAAGCTTTGAATGTCAATCATGTCACGGTACATAAACTCTACAAGGAAGGACGTATTCGACGTCATTCAAATGCACTCAAGCCACATTTGACGGATGAACACAAGATAAAGCGGCTTCAGTATTGCATATCTATGTTGGACACAAGTAGTTTGCCACATGAACCAAAATTTGTTGGTATGTACAATATGGTACACATTGATGAGAAATGGTTCTTCATGACGAAGAAGTCAAAGTCATACTACATGCTCCCGACCGAAGAAAATCCCTTACGCTCATGTCAAAACAAAAACTTTATCGGAAAGGTAATGTTTCTAGTTGCTCTTGCAAGACCGAGGTTTGATAATGAAGGTAATGAAGTTTTTTCAGGAAAAATAGGGGTGTTTCCACTCGTGACTTCACAACCAGCTATAAGGAGAAGTCGAAATAGAGAAGCCGGCACCATGGAAACCAAACCAATCATTTCTGTGACAAAGGAAATTATACGGTCATTTTTACTAGAGAAGGTGATTCCGCAAATTCTAGATAAGTGGCCAATAGAAGATTTGGGAAATACAATATTTATCCAACAAGATAATGCAAGAACACACGTCCAACCGACCGATGGAGAATTTCATATGGCCGCTTCACAAAGTGGGAGAGATATCAGATTGTTTTGTCAACCACCAAACTCTCCAGACTTGAATGTTTTAGATCTCGGATTTTTCCGTGCCATCCAGTCTTTGCAAGATAAAGAGTGCTTAAAGACCGTGGACGAACTAATTAGTGCTGTTCAAAGGAAGTTTGACGAATATGAGACACAAAAGATCAATCGTATTTTTTTGAGCTTACAATTATGTATGAGGGAAATCATGAAAGTTGAAGGATCCAACCAATATGAAATTCCTCATATTAACAAATCCAGGTTAGAAAGAGAGGGTCATCTTCCTACACAAATCACTTGTGACTATGATTTAGTAGAAAATATTAGAAATATGTTAGAGCGTAGAGTTTAACAATCATGTAATGCTGTGTTTTTGAGACATTGTATGAATTTAATGATTGTAAGTGATGCTCTTTTGTAAACGGTGTGAATTTAGTGTATGCCAGCATTTTAGTTTTTAGTTTTCTATTTTGAAATAGAATTTGAGTTTTTGAAGCTGTTTATATAAAACTTATTGTTAGGTTCTGTTTTGTTTTTCTTCTTCTGAACTTGTTTTGCTGTTTTCATTTCAGTTTTCTTTTTTTATTTATTTCTTGCTGTTTGGTTGAGTTTTTAAGCTTGAATTTTTCTGTTTGATATTTTAATCTCAGTTTTCTAATTTTGTTATTGTTGTTTGGTCACACTAGTAACACAAAAAATAGTTCAGCATTGTTGTAGTTTGTAATTTAGAGTAAAAAGAAACCAAAGAAAGTAACTTGTCCAACAATGCCTAGCTTGCAGGAAAATTTTGGTCTGATCAAACTAGCTATTACACTTAAATTAAACTGAAATATATGTCAATGCTAGAATAAAAGGAGAAGGAATATGAGCTAAATTAAGCCACGTAATAAAAAAAAGGAAATATATAATTTAAATCTCACAAAACAATCTAAAAGGAAACAAGTTAACAATCATAGACTAATATAAGAGAATACTATTTCTGCAAGAATGGAAACAGATGTATAGATATAGGTAATTGTGTCCAATTAGGAAAATAACAAAATAATTCTAATTAGGAGAACAATAATAGACTAATATATGAGAATAAAATATATACATTGACTAATATAATGTTAATTAGAAGAATAATCACAAATTTGGATAGTAATACTGCAAGAATGGAAATAGATGTATAGATATAGACAATTGTGCTCAATTAGGAGAATAATCAGTGCTTAGGAGAATTATCATAGATGTATCCAAATATGTATATTACACTAGAGTAAAATAAGAATAATAATAAAAAATGTATATTTATCCATAATAAGTCAAAACAACAAAAGAATGTCAATATTAAGGAGAATAATCAGAGATATATCCAAAAATGTATATTACTCTAGAGTAAATTAAGAATAATAATCAAATATATACTACATCAAAATAATGTCAATTAGGAGAACAATTAATGATTTGAATAATCAGTGAATGGAGAAAATTCGGAGATATGTACAGTATACTACTCCAAAGTGAATTGAAATGGTGTAATCAGACTTTGGTCAAAAAATAAAGAACTTCATTTTGTCAAAGAACTTCAGAAAGTTCAGATTGGCAAGAAGAAGCCTGATGGAACCTTTATAAAACTGTGTAATAAGCTTGGAGAATTATATTGATTGCTATAAAGTATAAACACTATCATAACAGGGATATCAAGAACACCAAGTGCCATAACAATGAACAACTTTTTTTTCATACTAAAAGAATGCATTAAGACATTTCCTGAATGTAGTTTCTGAATTGCACATTCAACAATAATCTTCATATCATTCTCTCTCAACACAACCAAATAGTAACAGATAATCATCATCATCTCATTGAGCAGAAACAATAAACAAATACATAAATACAAAAATCATGAAAAGAAAAGAAACAGTATAAGATAATCATCTTCTCATTCAGCACAACAAAATTACATTGTTGTTAGACTAACAAATTTACAAATCTTTCCTTTACAAAATGCACTAGAAACTAGAAAGCCATCAAAAGATTAACATCAGACATCTTTTGTTACTTGGTTGACAATAATTTGTCAAACATCTTAATAAAGCTTAAGTCCAATTAAAACAGGGGATATAAATTTTCAGAATTTCCAATAATGCTCCTTCAAACTTCATTCTTGGGTAGACTTCTGCCCCTTCACCACAAAACTTCACGGTGTCGTTTGGTGGCAAGTTCAAATCAAAATCGTGCCTCACATTGTGTTTGAAATCCTCATCCGGTAATTGGTTAAGATCAAAGGTATGTCTCGGAGTGAGTTCAACCATGCTAGTAGCAGGAAGGTTCAAATCAAAGTTCAAAATTTCCTGAAAAATAGAAAAGAAACAACAGAGACTAGGATTGAATAGTAATTAACAAGAAGAATAGAAAAACTAGACTATTCTAATCAAGTTTAGACAAATTTGAAACTTAAATATGAAAAAATTTACCTTGTTTTCTTCCATTGATGAACAACTAAAAGCTGTGCAATTTTGTTTCTCGTTTTCCTCTATAAAGGAATTATTTGATTTTTTCTCCATTGACGAACTTCTGAAAAACCGACCAAGTATACTACCGGCTTTCATGATATATGAATTCATTTGAGAAGCAAAACCCATTTTGAGGGAATAGAGAAGATGAATGGTTTTTTTGGTACGGAGAAGGAAAAGGGATGGAAGAAAAGAAAACCTAGAAAATAGGAGTACATCATTACAGCTTTATAAAGCAGTTTTTTTTTCTAAAAAGAAGGGTATAATAGGAAAGTAAGGGGAAAATAAGCAAAAACGTCAATTAAATGTGAACATTTTGATTCATTTTAAACGTCAATTAAATGTTAACAGAGGGAGTACTAATAAATAGTTTTATAAAAATCTAAATAAAAATCACAATTTATCGAAAAAGCTACGCTGAACACACCTTTAGTTTTTCCTTAAACACTATCTTTTTTATTAGATATACAAGAAACGGATTACTCCTTATATATAATAACTTAGTAAGTCATTTCAAATACATATCCCATTTTCGCACAACAAAGTTATGAAAATCTCCGAGAAACGAACGTTTGTACTGTAGAAATTGACATTTAGCTAATAAACACTTGGATAGTGAAGTTCCACAAGTGGTTCTTCCTAATATTGTATTTGAACCACTTGTTCAAAAATCTAATGATATGCAACTAAAACAAGTTTTTGCTAGGCACGAAAGGGGTTTGCTTGTAGGAGTTGTTCTAAATTACTCGAGGGGTTTGAGCTGGCCCAACCAACGAAGGTCTCCCGAGATGAAAGAAAATATAGAGAATCTTTCTTTTCAATTCTACCGCCCAAATAATTATTTTTTTTATTGTGATAGGCCTTGTTTCAGGGAAAAAAAAATAGTGAAATTACATTTTCTATTCTTTCACTGAACCTACTACTAAGAAAATGATGGATACAAAATAACTATAGGGGATGCCTCTGATGAGCGTCAAGAATTTGATATTATTCCTCTAAGCCAAAGCTTCTTTTATTTTATGAGTTTATTGAGTTTTATTTTAAGTTTACTCTATCCAAAAATCTACTTTTAGTAAACAATTTTTAGATTTTTCATTAGATTTCATATTTTACAAATCTTTCAAAATTCTACCAAAAAACTAATCAAAAAGTTAATTTTTCCAAAAGTTTAAATAATCTAAAAGCTCGTTGTACCGAACATACCCTTAATTTTGTAATTACATGGTATAATATGTATTTAGAGTTTTAAATTACATTGTCGATTTTCAAAGGACATCCGTGATTAAATTGTTTACATTGTTTGATTACGTGTTTGTCTTTGAAATCTAACCTACAAGTAAGTTTTTGATATTGCAATAAACTTTATTACAATTAATGAAATTACTATTAATCTTGATTTCTGTAAATCAATCATAAATTGTATCCTATATATAATGACTATGATTTTCATCACAATTAATGCTATTAATTATAAATTTTCTTTTTGATAAATAAAATTACAAATGTAATGATCTTTAAAAACTTTTAACCAATAGGTTAGTTATAGATTATGACTAGTGATGTGGCCGCGCGCGGAAGCAACGTGATTTAATGGCTATTTGATTTATTTTGAAAGAGTTAATCTTCAATGTGATTGTACACCTAATGGCTAATTATACATAAGTTCTTTGCATCAAGTTAATCTTCAAAAAGTTTAAAAATAGGGTAAAAAGATTAGAGACAATGGTTAAATAGTTTAAAAGTCAATGTTCGAAATTCTTGCAATCACAAGCTCATCAATCTTTCTCTAGAAGAGTTTTTATAGCTAAAAACAAGTAGATAAAATAGTTTAATATGGAATCAATGTTATGATTTAATTGGATAGTCAATTTTAGGAGTTACAAAATTAAAATTTTAATTGGGTGGTATGAAATAAAATATGAAATTAATATCAATCAATGTTAGTAGTTACAAAAATAAAGTTTAATTGGGAGAGTTAATTGGATAATATGAAATAAAATATAAACTTAATGTGAAGCAAAATATGGTCTTAATATGAGACATTTAATGCTATCAAAAGAATTGAAATAGGAATTTGATGACGAAGAAGGTGTTACTTCTGAAGAAGTTGTGATAAGTTTCTGGAGTGGTTTTGCTTGGTTGATAGGCATGACTGTTGTAATCGGTTTCTAGAGCAACTCCAGAATCTGCAACTGAGCTGAAAACTCATTCACACAAGCTATAGGCTTTGTTCCAGAATTCAACCAACAAATTCAAGTTTAGAATTAGAAACCAAGGAGTGTGTTGATAACAATATAACATATAATGTTTAACAATCCAACACAATCCCTTAAATATTTCGACCATCGCTCAAAATTTTGTGGGTCAACAAAATCTGCCTCAACCATTTTCCAACGTTCATAGAAGGGTCGTTGCCAGCCTGCCATGCCAAAAACTTGTGAGAACAAGGAAAACAGGCATATATGAAGAAGGTCAGATGCTCCTACTTCCATTCCAAACTCAAGATTTGTATTCACATTTTCACTTGGTATCTCTTCAATTTTAGGTGCGTCACTTGGAACATTTTTCGGTGGAACTTTAGCCTTCAAAGGATTAATGTGCATACGTGTCACTTCATCTAAAGGTGCAACCTAGCCATTGATGGAGCCATTACAAGTCCCATTGGTTCTCTAATTAAGTTTGGCCAAATGAGTGAAAACTTGATCAAGTGACACAGCGTGGGGAACATATTTTCCATTTGAATAAGTGTGCAATGGAAGTGAAGATCCGTTTGAAAATTGAGGTGAGTATGCTTTGGAATTTATTATATCTGTTGTTCAAACTGAGCGACATATTGTCTTCATCTAGAAATCATGGGTGAGGTTCTCCAAACTCCTTCCTGGCTATGAAGGTAGATAGGCCTCCTGTTTTGTTCAGAGATCACCAATGATGCAAAATTTTCAACTTGCTTCTTTGATGGTTTCATCCCAATCTCAATTGGAAGCTTGATTAGCTCAACTTTGCCGGATTCAATATCATCTTTCAAACAAAATATATAGACATTTAAATGTAGACCTTATTATGAAATCAATATGGGCTAATTAAGTAAGTAGGCTTTTTTATTTTATTGTATACTAACTAGGCCTTTTCTAGTTTTCTATTTAGTAAATATACCCAAACCTTTTGTATTTTCTCTCAAACTCTAAACACTCTTCTCTCAAGGGGTACATTTACTAAAACTAAAACTCAAAAAAGCCTAGTATATCAAATTGTTTCAATCAATATTAGGAGAATTAAATATAGGAGTTACAAAAATAATATTAAAAGAATTAAATATAGGAGTTATAAAAACAAATTTTAATTGAGACATTATTGTGAAATTATTATTAAGAGTTATAACAATTAATATTAGGAGTTACAAAAATTATTAAATGTATAAGGGCAAAATTATAAAACAAATTATAGACATTTAGTGCTCTCAAAAGCTGAAATTATAGTATAGTAAGATTATACGTATTCCGTAAAAGCGTAATTACATGTATCGGCTCATAATTCTGTATCACCTACTATTTTTGTAAGGAACTATCACCCTTGAAATTGTCATACTTCCGACAATTTTTATAAACAGGTCATATAAAAAAAAGATTACTCTGATTCTCATATTTTCCATTTAATTAATTAGCATGCACAAAAGCATTAAAAATGAACGTGAACAAAAACTTACACATACAAATAATAAAATAAATACATTTGTGAACCCATGCGTAGCACTGACCTATTCTTCTAGCAGTTTTTTAAATAGTGAGTTTTTTAACTAACTTATTTGAATTATGAAATTAAAAACTTAATTAACCACCAACTTTTTAGGTGCTAGTTTCTAACCACCTAGTTAAACAATTTTTTTTTATCCTAGTTGTCAACTAGTGTTGGTTGACAATCAACGGGTGCTTATTAATAGGCAACATTTGGTGATAGTAAATATTACACTCGTTGATAATCTATTTTACATTTGTACTATTGACAAGTGTTGACTGTTAGCAAGTATTGATTGTACATGTTGACAGTCCCGGAAAAAATTATAAAAATAATTAAGAGGTTAAAAATTAAAACTTGAAAAGTTGATGGTTTTTCTTATTAATTTAGATTAGTTTTCCTACCCATTCTTTTGCTCTAAATTTATACTCTAATTCTCATTCCATGCTTAAAGTTGGCGTGGACTCTTTTTTATGGCGAAATCGGGGTGGTCTCTATCTCCATAATTTTTGTTTTGAAAATTAAATAAGAAACTATACAAAAACACTCTTACTAATCACCCTTTTGTAAAAAAAATCATCATTTGTAAAATTTTTAGCAGAAAATTACCCTTAATATTTGTATATTTGTAATAAATTAACATTTATAAATATTTTGGCATAAAATCACCCTTAATTTTACACGTTTTTAATTAACCACCCTATACTAATTAAAATTACATCAAATAATTTTAAATCGGAGAATAGACAAGGTCGATTTCCAATATTAATACTAATATAATAAATAATTTTAATAGTTTGGTTAAGTATTATAATTTACAATTGAAAATAATCAAACGATTACCCATGTATAAATAATAATCCAAATTTTACAAATGACTAAGTCGTACACAAAATATCGTTTGGATAAACAACAACGAAAAAGTACAAAAAAAACTATATATATATATATATGAAAACCTATGAAAATTTCCGAAATCTCACATATTTTTTATTTATCCGGATTTATTTGTAAAAGTTTTATCCCTTTTTCAAGAAAAAGAGCTACTTCAAAAAATTAAGTGAAAAAGAATAAGATTTTTCTCCATTAAGTTTGATTTAGATTTTTTACCCGGAATTTTGTTTTAGACATTTTTACTATATATTTTCTTTATCGGAAATATTTTTTCAAAATTTAAAAATATTTTGAAAGAATTTGGCCAAACATACCCTTTTCTATTTCTTTTTTATTTGGGTACCCCTTTAATTTTTACCACTTTCATTAATGATATGTAAAATTAATTAACCCTCTATTTAAAAAATAAAGAAACAAAATGTTCTTTCAATTGATTTTGTTACGTAAAATAATTCCTAACTTTGTTTTTTATTTTCTTTTGTTTTTTTTACCATTTTTTTTTATTATTTTTGGTATGAAATTCATACTAAAAATTTTCATACCAGAATTTTCATACCAGAAAATTTAATACGAGAGAAAATTTAATACAAAAAATTTAACACCAGAAATTTTATACCAGAATTTTATGCCAAAAATTTTATACCAAAAATTTAATACTAGAAAATTTATACCAAGAACGTCCTTTCGTGCATTCTAAGTACATGGGAGGAGCAAGAGCAATGAGTTTCTTCATGTCATAATAAGATTAGGGTTTTAATAAGCTTGTGAACTTCTACAAATAGACTGTTCTTCTGATGACTGGATCTGCTAAGAAACCTTTAGCATATGCACTCATTGCTTTTAATAAGCTTGTGAACTTCTCCCCATTATCCTGCACAAGATTGAACCGTACTTCAAATTTCAATGCATAAGAATATTAATGATTGTACAACTTAATAAAAGACATTACAAATTAGAGAATATAGAAATTTATGTGTGAAAGAGAGAGTTAGAATGAAAACTATGAACCAAAAACGCTCTCTTTTCCCAAAAACCCTATTTGCGAACAGGTTAGGCTAAAGGTTCCGGCAACATGGCGGAGGGCTCTCCTCCGGCGGAGGTGACCACTCTGAAAGAGGGTAATGTTACTAGCGATCAAGATACAACTATGGAAGACTCAATAACGACTCAGTCCGAATCTGGTACTCCAGTTATCGGCACTATACCTGCTACGGGAGGAATTATTATAAGCGATATCAACAAGGTCGACAGAGAGGTTGCCGTTGTAACCTCGTTAGTTCGTCCTGCTACCACATTGAGCGTATCGGAAGGGCCGATCCTTGAGGTATCTCCAACGACTGAAGCCATAGAGGTTGTTACAAATCAGAAGGAAGGAGAATCTGGACAGCCTGACGCTCGTTCCTGGAGTGAAGTACTTGGAGGGGTTAACCCTATCATGTCAAGCAACGATGCAATCTCAAAAGAATCACTGAATGGCAAGATTAGCGTGAGTTACCCATATGGTCCTGATGGTGACCCTGTTCTGGAGATCGATGAAGAAATCACTAAACATCTCGAAAGGAAATGGCACAACTCCATTGTTTTCAAAGTACTAGGTTATCCAATTGCCTTCCCATTCATGGAAAGGAAAATAAGGGAGCTATGGAAGTGCGGTGATAACCTACAATTGATTGATCTGGATAACAACTATTTCTTGGCCCGTTTCAGCAGTGAGAACTGTAATAACCGAAAATTTTAAACTCCGTCTAATAGCAGATCAAACCGGATTCCGTTCCGCCAACTTTTATTCTTTTAAATAAAAGAAAACAATATTTAATTTCTATCATTTTATGTGATCTTGATTCACATAAAATGATAAAGTATGTAACCGGAAATAATTCCGTACAATTAAAATAAAACCGAAGAGCGATTCCGTGCGAATAACGATCTAATTATCAACCCATCTTAGTTAGATGAGCAGGCCCAACAGACCCGGCCCAAAGTACATGTCAGCCCAGCCCACAATTTAATTAACCTAAACCCTAATCAGCTAGCTAAACCTAATTGCCTCTCCTAATCTAATACGATACCCTAATTAACGCTGCTCACCTGCAACGGCCGACCGCACCAGGAGAACTGCGCTGCTACCCTGCTGCTCAGTAGCCACCACCACCGCCACGTCAGACTCACCGCCGGAGACGGAGTCGCGCCTTCGACGAAGACCCCGAGAGACACACAACCCCTGCGATTCCACCGGAACCCTCAAGTCTTCAGCATCCGGACCGTCTGGGACATCTGCACTCGATCTCCTGCACAGGCTGCTGCACTCAATCCTCTGCACAGGCTGCTTGGAACGTTTGTACTCGGCCAACTACACCCAGCCCTGCGCTTGACGACCATCCAAGGGTTGCACGCCTCCAACGGGTAAGCTCCTGCGTTGCTGATTAACTTCCTCTCCTACTGAATAGGCAGTAACTTCCTACCCCTTCTCCCCTTCTGTTCTCACGTATCGACAGATAGAGGAGGCTATATCTCGGTTTCCTGTAGTGACAAACCGAACCAGTGTTTACCTGTGGGAGTGTGTTCGCTCCAAACGGTGTGTGTGCAAGCTTTAAATTTATAACCCTACACTTAAGCTTAAAACAAGGATGCGAACCCGCAGTGTACGGGTCAATCGTAGTAAAAGCAAGAAAATTTCAGGGGTCGATCACAGGGACTCGGTGAAACAAAGTCAACACGGTATGCTACGTTAGTTCTAACCACAAGAGCGATTAACACAATCAAAGATGAATAAGGAGTCAATAAAGCAAACATGCAATTCTAGGGATTAAAGCATCTAGTTGTGGTTCCAACTCAAGATCTATAGATAAGCGGACAAAGCTGAGATTTTTGCGTGGGGAAGGCGTTACTAAAGTGGAGTAGATCACCGGGTAAGTCTCACTACACACTAATCCTAAACCGTAACTCCTATTACCGGGTAAGTCTCAAGGAATCAAGATAAAGAACTATAACCTCAAACTAACACACCATCTAAGGGAAAAGAATCAACCTTTACCGGGTAAGTCTCAGGCTAACTCACGAAGATGGAATGGAAGCACACTCAAACCCCAATAAAGGATAAACCTTTATTACCTACACTTATGATCGTTGGTACACAAACTAAGGAATTACCGGGTAAGTCTCATCCTAAGCTTGCTTTGAACCAGGAAGGTGTAATAAGAATAGGATTTGGCAAACTCTAACACTTAACTCTCAGTTATGGATCAGATAAGTCACCTCGGTCAGAAGAATTCCACCCCGGCCGAGATGTTCATCAACCGAACGAGATGCTTAGGGTTAAGGTTAAAGACTCGAACTTTCAGGATCCTACTAGAATCTAAGATTATTCTATCATTGTTTTTCCCACAACCTTCAGCCAATCACCCTAGAATCACACAAGGAAATTAGCCACTCATCATCATAATGAAAGTATTAAAATATATGGGAAGAAGGTGAATATTTGAACAAAGAAGAATTTAATGAAAAAACTTCAATAACTGAATCAAATATCACAACAAAGCGTTCTTTGGATAATAATCCAACAAGACAAGACAACAATTGAGGGAATTGAAGACAATCTTACAAAACCCTTCAATAAAGCTATAAAAGCTATGAACTTCAATCTTCCTTCAACCTTCGAAAAGGTTCTTCGAATCTCTCCCAACTTGGAGTAGGCTGCTGCTGCGTATTTTTCGGTGTAAGCGGGATATTGGAATTGTGGAAATCCAACCCTTTTATAGGAAAATAACCCTCCAAAGATAATAAATCTTAGAAAGATATTTTCCCATAAATATAGGTAAAATATATGATTCTGCATATCTCTTTCCTTCCAGGAGCCCAGCCCAAAAATATAAGATCACTTTCCAATTTTAAAAGATCTCTTCCAAGAATAAAATATTCTCGCCGCGTCCTAGGTGTTCGCCTCGGTCGAGTCGGCGTCTCTGGATCACCTCGGTCGAGGTGAATCTGTGGTCAACCGAGGTGACTCACAACTGAATGTGAAATCTCTCAAAACTGGTCCAAAGTAAATCTTTAATCCATGGCTATGCTTCCTGGATGTAGCTCCAAATGACTCATGACTCCTTTTACTTTTTTTTTTGATGCAAAACGTACCATATTACCTGCAATTACAACGAAACTAGGTGTAGACCTCGATTCTCGCAAAGGTAGATGAAATGGTAATAGAATCACATATTATACATACAAACATGCAGATTATTGAAGATAAAACGTCCAAACAAACCCCAAAATATAGACTATAATTCATGCTATCAAAATACCCCATACTTAGCCCTTGCTTGTCCCCAAGCAAGTTCCGCATATAAAAGACAAGATAGAATGAATTAATAGTCAAGAAAATCAATGAAAAGTCTTTCAAAACATTTTTATGGTGTGCAACAATCATAGATCACTCTAAGAGAATACTTTATGGAATTTAAAATCAATGCATGTTCGAAACATTTCATAAATATAAGAAAGTTGTTCATCTTTGCATAAAACCATAGAATGCATAATAAGTCATAATTATCGAAATTAATCATGCATAATCCAGTTTAAACCGCTAAGTCAATCAACAAGCTCGAGGTCTGAAGGGCTTCCCAAAAGAAAGGTCAAGAAACGTGTAGGGTAGGGATGTATGTAAGGTAATGTGGTGCTAGAATCCGGGAAAAGGATAAACTTCACTTTCACTTTGACTTGCAACATCTTCCACCAATAAGCTTTGCTTATTTCACACTTTTTCTTTTTACTTTACTTTTTGGGATGCATGGACAGAGGTGCACAATAACCTAAGCCTAGGAAATCTGCAATCATCAATTTCTCGAGATGCATCAAACCCTTGATGCACATACCATGACCCGTTAGGAATATCGCTCAATCCGACTTTGGCAAGACACAAACACCCGGCTATGTGAATGGTGCCGAGTTACTCATCTTCACGATTGACTTCCCCAAACCTAAAATTGCTTTCTAACACTTTCACTTCCAGCCACTTCTCAACTTTAACTTGCTTTCACCACTTTGCTTGCTTCCAATTTCCCGGATAGGTAAAGGGAGGCAAAATGTATATGAGGGGCTAAGCATGATCAAGAAGAAGAAGAGAGAAGAGAATGAATTGCCTTGGTCTTTCCAAGAAGAGTGTGAGAGAACTTAATCTGCGGTGTCAACCTTCAAATTCAACATAATTTGGATAAAGATAAAGTATTAAACATGCCAATAATTTCAAACAAAGCATTTAGCAACTTAAACATATCATAAAACCTTTCAAACACATAAAGAATTCAAAACCAGTCAGTAAACAAGATCTTCACTGAGATCATATCCAGATAAGTAACACAAAATCGTTTTCGAAAACTCTCAGTTAACCCACCTCGGTCGAGGTGTTCTTGGTTCAACCGAGGTGAAACACCTCGTTCGGCCAGAATCTCCCCGGTCGAGGTCAAAATTTTTTTTTTTTTTTTTTTTTTTTCATTTTCGACGTTTTTCTCAATCAAATAACCTGTAGGTATGCATGTAATATCAGATAATCATATAAAGGCAATGAAGCATAAATACGAAAATATCCGATAAATATAATACATCAAAGGTGTCAAATACATCAAAGGTAGCCACATAGTCAAATAACAAACACCCCATACTTGAGACACACTGTCCCAGTGGGTATAATAAAAGTCTAAACAAGAGAGAACTCACCGGATAAAAGCCGAACTGCATAAAAAAATATAATAATAAAATCCTGCAGCTCCTCAGTAGTCTCGATCCGGTGGTGGTGGTGGTATGTAGGGATACTGAGTCGGATCATAAGGATGTCCCATGATATGCTCAAACTGCAGCTGAGCCATCATGTGCTGATGATGCTGCCGCTCCTGCATCTCGCGGATATCCAGCGAAAGTGCAGCATATGAGTCGATAACCTGATCCGTCAGGTCATCAATCCGTCGGTGAGCAGCTCTATCTCTCACTCCACGCCTCCTGCGTCTAGCAGGTCTGACTGGAGAAGTCTCAGCTGGTGCCGGCTCAGTGTCCTCCTCGTCATCATCCAAATCAATAATAGGTGGTGCGCTCGTCCCAGCTGTATCTGTACTTGTGTCCATCGGGACGCCACCTCCTCTCTCGTCTACTGTATCATCATCATCGTCGTCCTCATCCTCAGCCTCCTCCTCAGCCTCAGCAGGGGCAGCTGCTCCCTCTCTGTAATCCTCCATAAGTGGACCCCAAGCGGTCTGCCAGAAATGTGGATCAAAGACAGAGAACTGTGCAGACCATCTGATGCCCTGAGGTGCAGTCAACTCCCATGGCATAGCGACGTAGGGTGTAGTCAGTCCTCGGGGAACCAGAATCCTCCGAGTAATCATCTCCTGTAGTCCGAGCGGCTTGGCAGCCGCCACCATAGTACACCTACTCAGATCCATATCCTGATACCTAGCGATATGGGTCACTATCCCTCCGCAGCATATATCTCCCTTCCCTTTGGCCTTGATCCTGTGCAGATCCTCTGCCAGCATCAATCCAAAGTCAGGGTATCCACCTGTGACCATGCAGTATAAAGCAAAGAGCTCCCCCTGTCGGACCTTCTGGGGCGTCTCAGTACGCGCCAGAAGCGTCTCGCTGAAGATCCTGTGTGTCAATCGAAAGGCTAGATGATAGATAAGCTTCGCCCTGGAATCACCAGGGCGCCACCTATCTGCATGCTCTGTAATGTGGGCGATCTGACCCCAGAACTCTCTAGCTACAGCTCGGGTCGGGAAGTCTACAGCAGTGGGGGCAGGGAAGCCAAAAATGTCTCTCCAATGGTCTAGAGGTACTATGTAGTTCCGGTTCATCAACCGGTACTTCACGGCCCTCTCTGTGGGGAGGTAAGTGAAGGAGCTGACAAACTCGAGGGTCGGCTCAAGGTAGGCTGGGGCTCGGATCTCAGTAAACTGATCCAGCCCGACAGTGGTGATCATCCTCCTAAGATCTCCATCAACGTGGAGACAGTCAAAGGCAGAAATGTCCAGAAATCTAGGAGCGATGACTGGACGGCTAGCAATGCGGTCATAATCTACCCGGTGTCTCTCGTGGATCACCGGGATAGAAGGTCGGGATGAGGAAGAAGAAGGGGAAGGAGAGGATCTATCTCTAAGGGCTAACAATCTGTCAGAACTCATCTTCAAACAGCACTGTCAGACTACCTCGGTCGACTGACAAACTCCTAGAATCACCTCGACCGAGGTGCAGGTCGACTGGACCGAGGCGAAGACAGTCGCGATTTCAACTCTCTGAATTTCAGTTCTTTTCCCCCAAAAATCACTACCGATGCTTCCTAAGGGGTACTTAAGGTTTTCCTCAACAGAATCAAGGGCAACCAAAGCCCAAATTGCAGTAAACGAACGAGTTTAGGGTTTCGATCGTTTTTACCTCTTTCCGGCCGAGTTGCTCAAATTTCTCGCAGATTTGTTGTTGCAATCGACTGCTCTATCCTTCAATCTCGGTTTGGAAGCAGAAAACGTCGAAAACGAGCAAGAATCGCGAGTGAGCGAAATGGATCTGTCGCCGCGGTCGAGGTAGGTAAAAAAAATGTGAAAAGTAATTTTTCCCCCTTTTATACTGTTACTGGATCTGCTGTCACCTCGGTCGAGATGGTCTCGACTGGACCGAGGTGGTATGGACCGAGGCGGTTCTGCAGAAACCCTAGTCGCCTCGGTTGCTCAAGAATCAACTCGGTCGAGGTGCTCTAACAGTAACCGAGGTCCTTCTGTCTTCTCAGAATCTCGAACTTCTGTCCTTCCAGTTGTGCTCCTCCTTAGATATTCCCTGTTGTCTGTCCAGAACGCCAAAAACAAAGCAAAGCAAAGCAAAAACAAAAACTATCTAAGCTAGACTAGAAAACGGGAAAGGAAAGCAATACCTTGGGTTGCCTCCCAAGAAGCGCTTGATTTAAGGTCGCTAGCTGGACCATAATGCGTCTCAAATGAGGTAGATTGGTGCAACCTCCTCAACCGGCGTTTCCGGTTGGTACTTCTTAAGTCTATGACCGTTGACCTTGAAATTTCCGCTAGTTTCGCCCCATATCTCAACTGCACCATGAGGGAAAACATGTTTCACAACGTAAGGCCCGGTCCATCTAGATTTCAACTTACCTGGAAAAAGACGGAGGCGGGAGTTGAAGAGTAGAACTAAATCTCCCTCGTTAAGCTCCTTTGGAACGATACGCTTGTCATGCCATCTCTTCGTTCTTTCCTTGTAGATTTTGGCATTCTCATAGGCGTTCAACCGCAGCTCTTCCAGCTCGTTAAGCTCCAATAGTCGTTTCTCACCAGCCTCCTTGATGTCAAAGTTCAACCATTTGATAGCCCAATACGCCTTGTGCTCCAACTCAACGAGCAAATGGCAAGACTTCCCATATACCAAATTATAAGGGGTGGTACCTATGGGAGTCTTGAATGCTGTCCTGTACGCCCAAAGAGCATCGTCCAATTTCATGGACCAATCCTTCCTCGTTCTAGAGACGGTTTTCTCCAAAATTGCCTTGATTTCTCTATTCGAGATCTCGACCTGTCCACTAGTTTGAGGGTGATAAGCGGTTGATACCTTGTGGGTTACCCCATACTTCGATAGAAGTGCCTTAAACTTCCGGTTGATGAAATGCGTTCCTCCATCGCTGATGATGATGCGCGGAGTTCCAAATCGTGGAAAGATAGTTCTATTCAAGAACTTCACAACCACCTTGGCGTCGTTAGTGGGAGAAGCAATGGCTTCAACCCATCTAGAGACGTAATCAACTGCAAGGAGAATGTAGAGGTTCCCCCCGGAGGATGGGAAAGGTCCCATGAAGTCAATCCCCCATACATCAAAGATTTCCACTTCTTGGATGTTATTAAGTGGCATCTCGTTCCTCCTCGATAAGTTCCCTGTTCTTTGGCATGCATCACAAGAAACAACAAAAGATTGCACATCCTTAAATAATGTAGGCCAAAAGAAACCGGAACGCAATACCTTAGCGCATGTTTTATCGGTGCTAGCATGTCCTCCACAAGGAAGTGAATGACAATGCCTTATGACGCTATTAACTTCATCTTCCGGAATGCACCTTCGAAGCATCCCATCCGGTCCGCGCTTGAATAGCAGCGGCTCATCCCAGTAGTAATGTCGTACTTCCTTGAAGAATCTCTTCTTTTGAGAGTACGTCAATCCGGGCGGTATTTCCTGGCAAATAAGATAATTCACAATATCAGCATACCAAGGACCTTTGTTATCAGAAAGTTGGTGGAGGGATTGGTCCGCCAACAGTGGGTGAATGTCAGAGAAAGGAGTAAGAGAATTGTTATTCTCAGCAATCTCAGTTGACATTGTCTCGCCGTCGACCTCGGTCGAGGCGTTTAGGCGTTGACCGATGTGTTCTTCAGTCGCCTCGCTCTGTCCAGAAAGTGCCTCGGTCGAGGTATTGCTACTGGGTCCGAGGCTGGAGATCTTCGTCTCCTGGATCAGCTTCTCAGTTTTGGCTCCTGGATCCTCTTCCAGTGCCTTCAAGCTCCGTATATCTGCATCACAAGAAGCATCTATACCTTCCTCCATTAAACTGAAACTTATAACTCTTTCGAGTGGATCGTTAATAAGGATAGAGCTCACCAATTCTCTTGATTCTTCTTCATCGTAGATGTTGAAGATATCATCGGTCAGTTGCTCCCCCTTCATGGCTGCAAGTAGTGCAAACTCCACCTCATCGCCACCAACGTTGAATTTCAACTTGGCGTTCTTGCAATCCACGTTGCAACCCGAAGTTGCTAGAAATGGCCTCCCGAGAATAATAGGTACTGGATAATCTGCGGGAATGTCAAGTACGACAAAATCTATAGGTAGATAGAAGTTACCTAACTTGACCGGAACGTCCTCCAAAATGCCCACGGGATGGGTAATGGAGCGATCCGCCATGTAAAGTCGAATCTTGACCGGTTTGGGCTCTCCAAGACCGATCTTAGTGCATAACTCCAGCGGGATGATGCTCACGCTGGCTCCTAGATCACAAAGGGCTTCACAAGTGACATCCCCAACTTGAATGGGAATGCAAAATGAGCCGGGATCTCTCAACTTAGGTGGCATCTTTTCCTTCATGATCTTGATAAGCTCCGAAGATTTAGATGTCATCCTGACTTCACCAACATCCTCCAGCTTCCTCTTCCTTGATAAGATTTCTTTTAAGAACTTCCCATAGGCGGGCATACCTAAAATAGCATCAAGGAAAGGAATATTAATATGTAGCTTATTCATCAAGTCAAGAAACTTACCGAAGTGCTTGTCTAGATGTGCTCTGGCTCTGGACTGAGGGAATGGAAGTGGTGCTTTATATGCAGGAGGTGGAACATAAGTTTCTGTCGTTCCTCCTGCTTTTTGTTGCTCCGCCTCGGTTGGCATCTCGGTCGAGGTGTTCTTCGACTGGATCTGGACCGAGGTGGTCTGCGTCGAGCGAGGTACTGGATCTGCAGTTTTGAGTCCACTCCTCGTCGTTATGGCCATGCACTGGCCTTTAGGGTTAGTTTCCGTCTTCGCTGGAAGCTTCCCTGGATCTCTTGGCGCTTCATTCGCCCTATTAGCAAGTTGTTGTTCGAAGGACTTTTGGGCCCTCGAAAATGAAGTCATGGAATTTTCCATAGCACTAAGCTTGATCAAGATTGCCTCCAGAACTGCGTCCTTCTTTTCCGGCTGAGACGAACTTGATCCTTGCCCTTGGCTTTTCAATGGAGTAGAAGAAGAAGAAGGAGAAGAGAGGAAAGGGTTAGAGGAATCATTAGAGTTGGAGTTTGAATGGTTGTTACCGTGGTTTTGGTTATTCGCCCTCCAGTTGTTGCTATTGGATCCTCTATTGTTGTTGTTGTAGTTGTTGTTTCGGGGTCCGTTGTTGTTGTTACGGTACCTGTTATTGTTGTTGTTGTTCCTTTGCCCTTGCTCTTCCTTCTTAGTTTGAGCCATCAAGAGCTCCTTCAATTGCTTCACGTCGTTCTTCAAAGACGTGAGTTGATTGTTGTTGGGTTGAGTCTCTTGAAAGTTGACTCTTTTAATTCCACCTTCAGCTCCTTGGTGGGTATACTTCTCCATGTGCAAGGCTTGCTTCTCAATGAAGTCCCAAGCCTCATCTATCGCCATGTCCATGAAGGTACCGGCGGAGAGTAGTTGGAGATTGAACTGGGTGCTTCCGTCCAGCCCTTTGAAGTAGATCTCCAACAACTCGATCTTTGGAATCCCATGATGTGGGCAATCCAAAAGGATATCCTTGAACCGCTCCCAAGATTTGGACAAGCTCTCCTTGTCCTTCATGATGAAAGCATTGATCTTCCCTCTCATTTCAGCGGTCTTCGAAGGGGGGAAGAATTTGGTTAAGAATTCCGTAGTCATCTCCTCCCATGTGCTAATTTTTCCTGGAGGAAGAGATTGATACCAAGTAAGAGCTCTATCTTTTAAAGAAAAGTAAAAAGGTCTTAGCTTGTAGTTGTTGTTCTCAATTCTGGGAGGTCGCAAGGTCTCCATCAAGATCTCGTAGTTTTGAAGATGTTGATGCGGCGACTCCTTCTCTAGCCCTCCGAATTGGCATTGGCGAATCATGGCTAGAACTTGCGGTCGAAGTTCGTAGTCATGATCTGCTGGATCTCCTAGGTTCACTCCTGGACGCCTCAGTTGTTGATTAGGGTCCATCCTTTGACCTAGGGTTTGTGAAATTCCTGCAAGAAGAACATCTCGGACTGGTATCCGAGGTGGAAGTACCTCGGCCGGGGCGTCGGGTACTGGAATCTGCCTCGGTCGAGGATCAACTACTGGATCCTCCCTCGGTCGAAGTAGAATCTGGTTCCGAATGACAGCAATCTCAGCTTCGATTGCTGCAGTCCTGGTGCGATTCTCTTCTTTCTCTTGCATGAGTTCTTCCTTGCTGAGGCGCAGCAGCTCCTGCGTCTCTCTCAATTGGGCCGCAAGATCGCGATTGTCTTGTTGGGCCATCTTCGCTTCTCTTGAGCGTCTCTTGTATGTCTTTTCTGGTTCGGGATCGTAAGGAACGATTTCCTTCCCAGTGCGGGTTCTTCGCATATACCTAAGAAAGAACCTGCAAAAGTCACTCAAGTAGAGTGGTTAGACAAAACGGGGCAAATGCCCCAAGAGCAAACCGTACCGGCTAAGTCTAGACCAAGTCCCCGGCAACGGCGCCAAAAACTTGTTCGCTCCAAACGGTGTGTGTGCAAGCTTTAAATTTATAACCCTAGACTTAAGCTTAAAACAAGGATGCGAACCCGCAGTGTACGGGTCAATCGTAGTAAAAGCAAGAAAATTCCAGGGGTCGATCACAGGGACTCGGTGAAACAAAGTCAACACGGTATGCTACGTTAGTTCTAACCACAAGAGCGATTAACACAATCAAAGATGAATAAGGAGTCAATAAAGCAAACATGCAATTCTAGGGATTAAAGCATCTAGTTGTGGTTCCAACTCAAGATCTATAGATAAGCGGACAAAGCTGAGATTTTTGCGTGGGGAAGGCGTTACTAAAGTGGAGTAGATCACCGGGTAAGTCTCACTACACACTAATCCTAAACCGTAACTCCTATTACCGGGTAAGTCTCAAGGAATCAAGATAAAGAACTATAACCTCAAACTAACACACCATCTAAGGGAAAAGAATCAACCTTTACCGGGTAAGTCTCAGGCTAACTCACGAAGATGGAATGGAAGCACACTCAAACCCCAATAAAGGATAAACCTTTATTACCTACACTTATGATCGTTGGTACACAAACTAAGGAATTACCGGGTAAGTCTCATCCTAAGCTTGCTTTGAACCAGGAAGGTGTAATAAGAATAGGATTTGGCAAACTCTAACACTTAACTCTCAGTTATGGATCAGATAAGTCACCTCGGTCAGAAGAATTCCACCCCGGCCGAGATGTTCATCAACCGAACGAGATGCTTAGGGTTAAGGTTAAAGACTCGAACTTTCAGGATCCTACTAGAATCTAAGATTATTCTATCATTGTTTTTCCCACAACCTTCAGCCAATCACCCTAGAATCACACAAGGAAATTAGCCACTCATCATCATAATGAAAGTATTAAAATATATGGGAAGAAGGTGAATATTTGAACAAAGAAGAATTTAATGAAAAGACTTCAATAACTGAATCAAATATCACAACAAAGCGTTCTTTGGATAATAATCCAACAAGACAAGACAACAATTGAGGGAATTGAAGACAATCTTACAAAACCCTTCAATAAAGCTATAAAAGCTATGAACTTCAATCTTCCTTCAACCTTCGAAAAGGTTCTTCGAATCTCTCCCAACTTGGAGTAGGCTGCTGCTGCGTATTTTTCGGTGTAAGCGGGATATTGGAATTGTGGAAATCCATCCCCTTTTATAGGAAAATAACCCTCCAAAGATAATAAATCTTAGAAAGATATTTTCCCATAAATATAGGTAAAATATATGATTCTGCATATCTCTTTCCTTCCAGGAGCCCAGCCCAAAAATATAAGATCACTTTCCAATTTTAAAAGATCTCTTCCAAGAATAAAATATTCTCGCCGCGTCCTAGGTGTTCGCCTCGGTCGAGTCGGCGTCTCTGGATCACCTCGGTCGAGGTGAATCTGTGGTCAACCGAGGTGACTCACAACTGAATGTGAAATCTCTCAAAACTGGTCCAAAGTAAATCTTTAATCCATGGCTATGCTTCCTGGATGTAGCTCCAAATGACTCATGACTCCTTTTACTTTTTTTTGATGCAAAACGTACCATATTACCTGCAATTACAACGAAACTAGGTGTAGACCTCGATTCTCGCAAAGGTAGATGAAATGGTAATAGAATCACATATTATACATACAAACATGCAGATTATTGAAGATAAAACGTCCAAACAAACCCCAAAATATAGACTATAATTCATGCTATCAGAGTGCAGGAGAATTTGTGTCCGAACCGGCTTAGAACCTCTGCTACGATCACCCTGCAAACCGGACCAGCTTCAGCCTGTTGGTGAGTCTCCTTTATGCTCTCCTGTTAGCACCGTTTTAGTGCTGAGTAGATTAGAGTGTTTGTATTCCAATTCATAAACAAGTAAGTAGCTAATTTCAAAGGAGTATACTAGTGATGAAATTAGGGAATGGGAGTGTATAGCTGTCACCTAGTTTCGAACCTGAGTTGTGTGAGAACAGATTTAATTTCCAGAATAGTTGACAGTGAGTTTTGAACCCAAGACCTCATGAACTTCTTGTACCAAGAATTTTGTCTAGAGTCCGTAAACTGTCGAGTTGGGGAATAAATTTCGATACCTTAGGATGAGCATCCACCGTTGAATTTTTTATATATTGTAGATAGAAATATGTATTTTACTGTATTAAAATTTGGGAGAAAGTTAACGATCGGATTAGAACTTATAAGGACTCAAAGTAGGACAGTTGAGCTGTTTTTACAGCAGAGGAAAATTGGCTAAGTATGGAAATTTTCAACTTTCATTCCAACTTTGGAGATTTATGGGAGAGTGATGATTAAGTAGTTTTGAGAGATCTTTACCCCTATGTTTAGTATGCATATCATAGAGGATCTAGGATTTTATTTCGGAATTTTTATACCTTTATCCAAGCCGTGTATATTAACCAAAGTCGGACCTTAACGACTTTTTGTATAAACTAAGAATTTTGGGTAGCTCTTATAAATCCTTATCAAATTTATCCTTGAGAACCAGATTATGGAAATAAGTTCTAAAAGAAAATATGAGAATCTAATGATAGAATTTTGAGAGTTTCGGAACTAGGGGTAAAATAGTCATTTTACCTTAGAGGGCATTTAGTAATTTTTCTCTTGATGAGTTTGTGCATCTTAGAAGTTATAGACTTCTAAGATTATGGGATATATTTTGATCCACGTGCCTTGTATGACAGGCGTTTGAATTTCTACGGTTGCAGACCGAGTTGAGGTTGTGAGAGTTGTGGTTTGATTCAAGTAAGTCCTTACGACTTACTTAGCTAGTTTCTGGATGTTAGCTGAGTGATAATAGTGGTGTGTGCAATGTGTGTTTATAACAATAACTTGATAGGACGATTGTTATTGTTATAGTTTAAGGCCCAAGTGTATGTATAACGGGTCGTGACATCACTACCCAGCTCTGCCAGGAGACTGGTGTTCGCCCCTAGAGGTGTGTGCAAATAAGCTTTAAATTTATAAAACTAGAATCAAGCAAGCGAACCCGCAGTGTACGGATCGACGTAGATTAGCAAGAATTCCAGAGTATCGAACACAGGGATTTGGGTGGAACGAACTCGATCGCAGATTATCAAGCAAGTGAATATGGGAGTTTGCAAATTATCGGGAAAACAACAATCCTAAAGATCCAAGTATCCAGCTGTGGCAATTGATTCAAGATATACTAATGATATAAAGACAGAGTCGAGATATGCAAGGGTATACTAATGTAAGGTAATCGTACGGTTGAGGTTCCAAAAACCTTATGTAATTCACCTAAAAGACACTCCCTATACAGGTTGTTGAGGCTCAATATAGAAAGATTCTAAAGGCAAGGATTAGTATCAAATACCCAAACTTATAATCTAAAGATCAAGACTAACTTATCCGATTGAGGTTGTTGAGGCTCACAATCGAGGTAGAGGTTGTTGAGGCTTCACTACCACCTAGAAAAGACAAGTCCAAGCTAAGCTAAAGCAAATCTTTAACTTTAGATTAAAGTAAAAGCAGGCTCGTAGACTTAAGGAAAATCACGGTTAGTTCTTGAGATTCCACGGTCGTGGAACTCAAGAACAGCCCGTGATTTAGGGTTGTCGGCGATAATTCTCTAACTCTCAGGGTCTAATCTGTTTACGATCGATCTATCATCATCTAAGCCACAACTATCAACCCTTCACCTTAGAATTGTTAAGGGTTTTTAGCCAATAACTGTCATATTGATATTGATTCAAGAATTAAGAGATAAAAGATGAAAACTTTCAAGAACTATCAATAATCTTCAAGTGAATCTCAGAATCACAATCAAGAACAAGTGTTATCTAAAGATTCAAAACGGACCAAGCAATCACAATCTTTAGGAAAGAAGAGAAACGGGATGTCAATCCGATTCTGAATCAAACCTAAACAAGAAGAGAGATCTTCTTGCAAAATCCTCCAAGAACTTCGATCTTCCACAAACACGAAGATCACCAACAGCAACTCTTCAATATGAACTTTGATCTTCAATGAGATCTCCAAATTACCTCCAAGATGAGGGTTTTTGCGTTTTGCCGCTAAGCGAGGGTTGAAAGGTCGTAAGCGAGGTGACGGAATCTTGCCTCATCCGTCTATTTTATAATGCAGGGCAAAATGTCGGCCCGGCCCAATCTTCAAAAGATCGTGGCTTCGAAACATGGCGAAAAGATTCGCCAAAATCACGGTCGTGGAATCTTTTCACGACCGTAATTTAGGGCGTGGAAACTACTACGGTTAGTTCCACGGCCGTAATATCCCCTGGAATGAACATCGAATTCTGGCTTGGTTTCCACGGCCGTAATTTAGGGTAAGAGCGTGGTTTTTTGGCCTTCATTCGTGCATTCCTCAATCTAAGACTCCAAATTGCTTCCAAAAGGTGTCCTCGATCTATGGACATATCAACTCAACTCTCCTTTGCTCGATTCCGTTCGGAAATAGCTCCAAATCACCTATAATCAACATAGAACTCGTGTAGACATCCATATCGACAATATAGGCAATACTAGCTCACATATGCACAAAGCTCAATCAAAGACTATCAATATGAATCAAATACGATTAGAAAACGTGCCTAAAATATCACAATATTTCATGCTAACAAATAACCCCATACTTAGTACTTGCTTGTCCCTAAGCAAAGTCTTTCAAAAAGTTTTAAACAAGAGTTAGGATGAAATATGTGTACCTTCTTTTGGATGAAAGTGACTTCTAAAGAATAGATCATTCTCAAACCTTGCTTCAATCGTTTTTCAAACTTTCACACACTTGATTAGAGAGTAAAAGGAAAAGAAAACTCATGAATCAAATTAACTTCCAAACAAGCATTATAACCTTCAAACATTATCAAAATCAATCATAAGAACTTCAATTTAGATCACCAAGCCATATAACATTCCTTTGATCTTAAGGACTTTTAAAGAAAAAAGGGTCTAGAATATGGAAGGGAAGGGAAAACTTTAAGGGAGAGTGGTGCATAAATCCGGGAAAGTGGACAACTACCTTCTTCTTCTTTTGCGGTTTCCGCAACACTTCACTTAGAGCTTTGCTCTCTTCTTTTTCGACTTTACTTTTGGAGTTATGGATAGAGGTGCACAAAAACCGAAGCCTAGGAGATTGGCGTTTCTCAAAATTGCAAGAGATGCCTCAAACCCTTAGCGCACATACCATAATCCGCTAGGAATATCGCTCAATCCGACTTTGGCAAGACACAAACACCCGGCTATGTGAATGGTGCCGAGTTACTCATCGTCATGATTGACTTCCCCAAACTTATAATTTCTTTCTATTCGATTGATTGCAAATAATTGCTCTCATGGCCCTCCCACATCAAACATGCCTTTTTCTTATTCACTTCTCCAAATTCCCGGATAGGTAAGGGAGGCTAATATTTCAATGAGGAGCTAGATGATCAAAGAAAGAAGAAAGAAAGTATCGAATTGCCTTAATCATTTCAACAAGAAGTATAGGAACTTATAATGTGATTTCAACTTCAACCTCTCAACATGATTTAGGTAACGTTTTCACATTATAAAGCTTGCAAAAGAGGTAAAATTCATTCATTCAAATTCATTTCAATTTACAATCCTTTTAAGCATGCAATTGTCATCAAACTCAATTCACAAGTAGTGATTATCATGGAAATCATCTCAATTCATTAGAAGCACAAAATTTTCAAAATTTTTCAATTTTTATGGGTTTTTCAAGTCACTTTTCATGCAATGCAAGAATGAAACATGTAACATATAATGAACATGCAATGATAGTCTTGTAATGGAAGCAACATATAGAGTAGAGTTATTACAAACATTTAGTACATCCCACCCCATACTTAGGGCGAACATTGTCCCTAATGTTCACAAGAAAGAACAAAAGAAAGCAAAAGAAAAAGAAACTCACAAGTGGTGGCGGGAATGTCTAAAACAAACTGTCATGCATCGATCACTGCGGCGGCGGTGGTGGTGGGAATGGAGAGAAACTCGGATCATAGAACCGCCCAAACTGCTGGCGGTAGACGTCCCTCATCATGTGGTCGAGGTCGTCTAGGCGTCCGTCTCTAGCATCCGCCCGGATCTCTAGTGCTCCGACTCTCTCTGAAAGTCCGGTAGCCCAATCCGGCATCTGCTCGTACCATCCCGGGGGGTGACCATACCATGCGGGGGCATCGGCTGGTGCTGGTGCTGGTGGTGGTGGTGGTGCTGCTGGCTGCGTCGTGGACCAAGGAGGGGGTGTATCGTACCAAGTGGGAGGTGTAGTCATCCACGTGGGCCTCTCACTCACGCTGGCGCGGCGAGATGATGAGCCTGAAGCTCTAGCTGGGCGTGGAGAGCGCCTAGGTACATCCGGGGCCGCTTCCGGCTGATCCGGAAACGAGCCGAACTCCTGCTCCGCTCCTCCATCACTCTCGTACTGCTCTCCCATCTCCCCCTCATCCACAACTGGCGGTGGAACGTAAAGGGGAGCTCCTAGCCTGTTCGCATGCATCGCAGCGAACGTCTCCTTCCAATTGTGGCGTCCCGCCACAATGGAATACTCCGGCAGCCACTCAATACCCCTGCCTGTCCTACTCTCCCAGGGCATGCCCGCATAAGGCGGACCTCTATGTGTGGGGAAGATGAGTCCCCTAACCATGAACGCATGTAATCCTAGAGGTACGGCGGGTATGCGGGTGCAACCAGAAAAATCCACTCCGAATGTCCTAGCTATGTGGGTCACTATCCCTCCATAACCAATGTTCCCCTTCCTCTTGTTCTTCAATTTACTCATTGTAGCCGCCAAAAGAGTAGCACAATCTGCGCGGCGACCGTAGAGCATACAGTATAGCAGGAATAGCTCATCCGTCTTGATCTTTTGGGCGTCTCCGTCCTAGGAAAGAGACACTCCGAAAGAACACGGTGAGCTATCTTCAAGGCTAGATGGTACATCAATCTAGCCTTGGTATCAGCGGGTTGCCAACGGTCCTCGTCGGCGTAGATCATGGCTACCTCCTCCCAGAAATCCTTAGGGTAGATACCGCTAGGGAATCGACCATTGTAGGTCTCATGGAACCCGAAAATGGCTCCAAACTCAACTATACTCAACTGGTAGTCTCGATTCATGAGACGGAAGGAGACAGTCCTATCAACATGGCTGTGCTCGAAAGATGTCACAACCTCTCGGGTGATCTCCTCATAGGCATCTTCACGAATGTTCGTGAAGACGGTCAATCCGGCTCTATCCAAGAGCCATGTAAGATCGTCAACTATGTTGAGAGGATGTAGATCCTCCAACAACAAATACCTAGGGCCAATCACTGCTCTCTTCTCTATCTTCTCAAATGCAGCTAGGTGGTCATCATGTATGGTTGGGATGCTAGGGTGAGGTGGTGAAGATGGAGGTGAAGGTGAGGATGGTGGTGAGGGAGATGAGGGTGGTGGTGCCCTAGATGTGGAGGGGTTGCCCTTTCTTTTCTTATTTTGGTCCCCTTTCTTCTCCTTTATCCTTCCCGAAACTCTCCTTACGAAATCCATTTCTGTTCAAAATTACGGTCTGTTCTTCGAAAACCACGGCCGTGGAACCTCCAGAGACCGTAATTCTAGACAGAATCTTGTGAATCTCAGCAAATTCACCCAATCTCACCACAACAAGCAGTCCTAATCTAATTTCTTCCAATCTTTATCAGTTCTTCCTAAAAATCTATGGCAAAAACGAACCAAATCCACTAGAATCGAAGAGAAGGAAATAACCTTTTTTTTTCGGATTGAATAATCCAAAATGCGGGTTTGTTGATCGTTTTCCACTCGATTTGTTGCTTGAATCTTGTTCGTGGTTGGATTTGCTGCAGTTTAGGACGAAGAATCGTTGAAAACGATTAGAAAATGAAGAATTTGGAGAGGGTTCGTGTTTTCGGTATCTAGGTCGTGGAATTGGGGAAGGATTGTGGTGTTTTTGTGACGAAGTGTGGCTTTTATACTCGCAGGCAAAATTTCAAAAATCACGGTCTGTCGGGGCATTCCACGGCCGTGGAAATGTACGGACCCGTGGTTTTGGTGATTTTTCACAGGCTTTTGAGAATTACGGCCACTGTAGCTATGACGACCGTGATTTAGACCGTGGAACCCTCTGTAAAGCTTCAAAGTCCAAATTTCGTCGCTTTTCTTTGACATTATCCCTCCTTTCTCCTTTTCCATCATTCCTACAACCAAAAACACGAACATACCGGAAGAAATCGAGGCAAAACAAAGCGAAAACGTCTATTCTAAGCTAATCTATGAATCGAAAACAAAAACGAGAATGCAATACCTTGGGTTGCCTCCCAAGAAGCGCTTTGTTTAAGGTCCGTAGCTAGACCAATCTCGCACTTATTCGAGTGCGGTAGGTGCAAACTCCTCAGCTTGGAGTTCCGGCGAGTACTTCTTGAGTCGTTGGCCGTTCACCTTAAAACTTCCACTAGCTTCACCCCATACTTCAACTGCACCATGGGGGAAAATACGCTTAATTAGAAAAGGTCCAGTCCAACGAGATTTTAACTTGCCTGGAAAGAGGCGAAGTCTCGAATTGAAGAGGAGAACTTGATCTCCTTCTTGGAAGTCCTTTGGAATGATATGCTTATCATGCCAACGTTTTGCTCTTTCCTTGTAGATCTTAGCGTTTTCATAGGCGTTCAAACGGAGTTCATCCAGCTCGTTGATGTCTAGGAGACGCTTCTCTCCCGCTTCCTTCATGCCGAAATTCAGCCATTTGATAGCCCAAAACGCTTTGTACTCTAGCTCTACCGGCAAATGACAAGACTTCCCATACACAAGGTTGTATGGTGTGGTTCCTATGGGAGTCTTGTATGCAGTCCGGTATGCCCATAATGCATCATCTAGTTTCAAGGACCAATCCTTCCTAGTCCTTGAAACCGTCTTCTCTAGAATTCCCTTGATCTCCCTATTTGAGATCTCAACTTGTCCACTCGTTTGTGGATGGTAAGGGGTGGCGATCTTGTGAGTAACCCCATACTTGGTTAGAAGAGCTTCAAAGCGACGGGCTATGAAGTGAGAACCTCCATCACTAATGATCGTCCTTGGCGTCCCGAATCGCGGAAAGATGGTCTTGTTGAAGAACTTGACCACCACCATGGCATCATTTATGGGAGAGGCAATTGCTTCGACCCATCTGGAGACGTAATCTACCGCCAACAGTATGTATTGGTTTCCACAAGAAGAAGGGAATGGTCCCATGAAATCGACTCCCCAAACGTCGAAAATCTCCACCTCCTGGATGTTGTTGAGGGGCATCTCGTTCCTCCTAGAGATATTGCCTGTTCTTTGACAAGCATCGCAACAAGAAACAAAGGATTGCACATCTTTAAATAAAGTAGGCCAATAGAATCCAGATTGCAATACCTTTGCGCTAGTTTTGTTCGAACTAGCGTGTCCTCCACAAGGTAGTGAATGACAATGACGGATGACACTTTGCATCTCATCTTCCGGCACACATCGCCGGATGATGCCATCCGGACCTCTCTTGAAGAGGAGAGGCTCGTTCCAATGGTATTCTCGGACGTCCTTGAAGAACTTCTTCCTTTGTGCGTATGACAGTCCGGGTGGTATCTCCTGGCAAACCAAATAGTTAACGAAGTCAGCAAACCATGGTTCGTTACCTTTGGAGATTACCTTGATGCACTCCTCTACGATATGTAGGTGTTCGTCCGGGAAGGAGTCATCAATGGGTAAATGGTCGTCCTCTAGATGTGTTAGACGACTCAAATGATCCGCAACAGAATTTTCCGAGCCTTTCTTGTCGCGTATCTCAAGATCGAATTCTTGTAGGAGAAGAATCCATCTAATTAGCCTTGGCTTCGCGTCTTTCTTTGCAAGGAGGTACCGGATCGCAGCATGATCCGTGTAGATAATCACCTTTGCACCTACAAGATAAGAGCGAAACTTGTCAATAGCGTAGACAATGGCTAGAAACTCTTTTTCCGTAGTGGCGTAGTTGAGCTGGGCTTCGTCTAGCGTCTTGCTAGCATAGTATATGGCGTGGGTTCGTCCTTCCTTTCGTTGCCCAAGAACAGCTCCAATGGCTACGTCACTAGCATCACACATAATCTCGAAAGGGAGAGTCCAATCCGGGGGTTGGATAATGGGTGCTGAAATTAGAGCTTGCCGAATGGTGTTGAACGCATCTAGACATTCCTGTGAAAACTCAAAAACCGCATCCTTCATCAATAGATTAGTGAGAGGTTTTGATATCTTAGAAAAGTCCTGAATGAAACGTCTATAAAATCCAGCATGTCCTAGGAAACTTCTTATTCCCTTCACCGAAATTGGGGGAGGAAGTTTCTCTATGGTCTCTATTTTAGCTTTGTCTACCTCTATCCCTCTACTAGAGACTAAGTGACCTAACACGATTCCTTCCTTAACCATGAATTGACACTTCTCCCAATTAAGAACTAGGTTAGTGTCTTCACATCTTTGCAAAACAAGAGAAAGGTTAGAAAGACAATCGTTAAAAGAGGAACCGTAAACGGAGAAGTCGTCCATGAAGACTTCCATGATTTCCTCTACATATTCGGAGAAGATGGCCATCATGCACCGTTGAAAGGTGGCTGGGGCGTTGCAAAGCCCGAACGGCATTCTCCTATAAGCGAACGTACCCCAAGGGCACGTGAATGTGGTCTTCTCTTGATCATCCGGATGTATCGGGATCTGAAAGAAACCACTATAGCCATCAAGGTAGCAAAAGTATGAATGTTGTGCTAACCTTTCAAGCATTTGATCGATGAATGGCAATGGAAAGTGATCCTTCCGCGTTGCATTGTTGAGCTTGCGGTAGTCTATGCACATTCGCCATCCAGTTACAGTTCGGGTAGGAATGAGTTCGTTGTTCTTATTGGTGATGACTGTCATTCCTCCCTTCTTCGGAACTACTTGAACTGGGCTCACCCACTTGCTATCGGAGATAGGATAGATGATACCTGCATCAAGAAGTTTAAGAATTTCCTTCTTGACAACCTCCTTCATGGTCGGATTCAACCGCCTTTGAGGTTGTCTTGAAGTTCTTAGATGAGTAGGAAGTGGTTTGAGTTCCATTGCTTTCGGAGCTTCCAATGATCCTTGAGGAGCTTCCGATGTTTCCTTAGAAGTTTCTAAGGAGGTTGGATGGTTTGGAGAAGAATTAGAAGAAGTTGGAGAAGTATGCCGATCACCATCTTCCACGGCCAAAATTACGGTCTCCTCTGGAGTTCCACGGCCGTAATATCCTCTGGAATGGAGGTTGATTTTGGTCGTGGAATCCACGGTCGTGGAATACAGAGTATGACCGTGGATTCGAGTATTTTCAGCCTCATCGTGGAGTATCTCAAACTCCACTTCATACATCTCTTCTTGTGCTCCTAAGGCTTTAATTTCCTCTTTGCACTCTTCCTCTTCTCCTACATCGGTTAGACTCATAGTAATAACCTTTTGCAAAGGATCGTTAAAGAGAATTGCACTTACCTCTTCCCTAGATAAACCTTCTTCGTCTTGGACATTGTAAATATCCTCATCAAAGATTGGCTCCTTCACTAGAGTGGAAAGAACGAATTCTACTTTCTCTTCCCCAATATCAAAAGCGAGCCTCCCATTCTTGCAATCGACCATGCAGCCAGAAGTTGCAAGAAACGGCCTTCCGAGTATGATCGGGACCGGACTATCCGCAGGAATGTCAAGCACGACAAAATCAATGGGAACAAAGAACTTGCCTAGCTTGACCGGGACGTCTTCTACAATGCCGACGGGGCGAGTAATGGATCGATCCGCCATGTATAACGTCATCTTCACCGGTTTAGGGTCGCCTAAACCGATCTTCCTGTACAATGCAAGTGGTATGATGCTCACACTTGCTCCCAAGTCACATAAAGCGTCATATGTGACCTCTCCCACTCCAATGGGAATGCAAAATGACCCCGGATCTTTCAGCTTTGGGGGCATTTTCTCCTTCATAGTCTTGATGAGATCCGAAGAATCCGAACTCATCTTGACTTCACCAAAATCTTCTAGCTTCCTCTTGTTAGAGAGGAGCTCCTTCAAGAACTTGCCATAAGCCGGCATACCTACAATGGCATAAATGAAAGGTATATTAATATGCAACTTGCTCATGAGTTCTATAAACTTACCAAATTGTTTATCTAGGCGCGCTCGCGCTCTAGATTGAGGGAACGGTAGGGGAGGTTTGAAAGCTGGAGGAGGAACATAGACGTCTTCCTTCTCCTTCCCCTTTTCTTTGCCCTTCTCTACGGGGACTTCAACGAACGTAGGCTGCGGATCGGTGGTAGTCACTCCGCTCCTAGTTGTAATCGCCATTACCCTTCCTTTAGGGTTGTCCTCCGTTTTTCCTGGAAGTTTCCCTTGATTTCTAGGAACTTCCTCCGCATGGTTGAACATTTGGTTTTCCAAAACCTTTTGAGCTTTGTCAACCTTAGAAATTTGATCATCAACCTTGATGATGCGGTTCTCCAACCCTTGAAGCTTTCCCAAGATTGTTTCCAACATAGGATCCGGCTTCTCCTTTCCCGTATTGTTTCCTCCATTTGATGATTGCCCCTGGCTTTTCAAAGGAGTAGAGGAAGAAGAGGGTGGAGTTAGTGAATTGGAATTGGAAGGATAGGAGTTACCGGAATTTTGTTGATTGGAGCGCCAATTGTTGTTGTTCGAACCCCGATTGTTGTTCCAATTGTTGTTGTTCCGGTTGTTGTTGTTTCCATTCCAATTGTTATTCCGGTTATTGTTCCGGTTATTGTTGTTGCGGTTGGTGTTATCACCGCCGTTGTTGTTGCCCAAATAGCCAACATCCTTCTCTTGTTGCTTTGGGAAGTTGGTCTTGATAGTCTCCTTCAACTCTTTGATCTCATTGTTGAGGGAGAAAATCTGATTTTGAGCTTCATGTGTGAGCTTTGCTCCTTGCTCCACACGATTTCCCTCCACTTTCCGGTGGGAATACTTCTCTATGACTCTTGCTTGCTTCTCAATGAAGTCCCAAGCGTCATCTTCTCTCATGTCCATGAACGTTCCACATGAGAGGGATTGGAGGTTGAATTGCGTTCCCGCATCCAGCCCTTTGTAGTAAATCTCCAGCAAGGCAAGCTTGGATATGCCATGATGAGGGCAATCCAAGAGCAAATCCTGAAACCTTTCCCAAGATTGAAACAAACTTTCGTTAGGTCTCATAGAAAAAGCATTAATCTTACCTCTAAGTTCCGCCGTTTTGGATGGCGGAAAGAATTTGGTGAGAAACTCTGCGGAGAGGTCTTCCCATGTTTCTAGTTTCCCACTAGGAAGAGCTTGGTACCAAGATAGCGCTTTCCCTTTCAAGGAGAAAAAGAAAGGTTTGAGCTTATAGCTGTTGGTAGTAGCGCTCTTCGGTCTCATCGTCTCCATCATACACTCAAAGTTTTGCAAGTGTTGGTGTGGAGATTCAGCGCTTGTACCGCCAAACTGACTTTGGCGAACAAGAGTGATAACTTGAGGGTTAAAGCTAAACCCTTGTACATCCTCAGCATCAAAATTCACACCTAAGCGGCGTGGTTGTTGTGTCGGATCCATCCGCTGGCCAAGAGTTCTCGGCTCATTATCCACACGTTCGACCCTCGCGTTCCTAGGTGGAATGCGGCGGTTAGCAGCTCCTTGTGGATTGAAAGGATTTATATTGATCGTGGGATCAATCTCTTCTAGCGGAGGCATGGAAGAATCACTATCATCGGTGGATGAGTGGTTTCTTCTTCTAGATCTTGTCCTCCTTCTCGAGGACTTCTTGCCCACCTTATCTTCAAGATCACTCATTTTTATCTTCATTTGGACGATCATGTCTTGTAGACCGTTAACTTGAGTTTGATGACGATCCATCTCATCCTGGAGGAGAGTCTCATTCCATCGGAGTTGAGCTTCTTTCTCCGCCAACTTAGTTTGAAGATTGTGCTCGTTTTCTTCAGCCATCTTCCTTTCCTTGCGCTTTTGCCTCAAGGTTTTCTCTAGCTCTTGATCAAGAGGTAAGAGATCTTTGGTGTTCCTAGACCTGCGCATGCACTCAAAGAAAAATCAAATAACGAGAGCAAGCTCCCAAGCTTGACAACCGGCTACCGGATTCGGACGAAGCCAAATCCCCGGCAACGGCGCCAAAAACTTGTTCGCCCCTAGAGGTGTGTGCAAATAAGCTTTAAATTTATAAAACTAGAATCAAGCAAGCGAACCCACAGTGTACGGATCGACGTAGATTAGCAAGAATTCCAGAGTATCGAACACAGGGATTTGGGTGGAACGAACTCGATCGCAGATTATCAAGCAAGTGAATATGGGAGTTTGCAAATTATCGGGAAAACAACAATCCTAAAGATCCAAGTATCCAGTTGTGGCAATTGATTCAAGATATACTAATGATATAAAGACAGAGTCGAGATATGCAAGGGTATACTAATGTAAGGTAATCGTACGGTTGAGGTTCCAAAAACCTTATGTAATTCACCTAAAAGACACTCCCTATACAGGTTGTTGAGGCTCAATATAGAAAGATTCTAAAGGCAAGGATTAGTATCAAATACCCAAACTTATAATCTAAAGATCAAGACTAACTTATCCGATTGAGGTTGTTGAGGCTCACAATCGAGGTAGAGGTTGTTGAGGCTTCACTACCACCTAGAAAAGACAAGTCCAAGCTAAGCTAAAGCAAATCTTTAACTTTAAATTAAAGTAAAAGCAGGCTCGTAGACTTAAGGAAAATCACGGTTAGTTCTTGAGATTCCACGGTCGTGGAACTCAAGAACAGCCCGTGATTTAGGGTTGTCGGCGATAATTCTCTAACTCTCAGGGTCTAATCTGTTTACGATCGATCTATCATCATCTAAGCCACAACTATCAACCCTTCACCTTAGAATTGTTAAGGGTTTTTAGCCAATAACTGTCATATTGATATTGATTCAAGAATTAAGAGATAAAAGATGAAAACTTTCAAGAACTATCAATAATCTTCAAGTGAATCTCAGAATCACAATCAAGAACAAGTGTTATCTAAAGATTCAAAACGGACCAAGCAATCACAATCTTTAGGAAAGAAGAGAAACGGGATGTCAATCCGATTCTGAATCAAACCTAAACAAGAAGAGAGATCTTCTTGCAAAATCCTCCAAGAACTTCGATCTTCCACAAACACGAAGATCACCAACAGCAACTCTTCAATATGAACTTTGATCTTCAATGAGATCTCCAAATTACCTCCAAGATGAGGGTTTTTGCGTTTTGCCGCTAAGCGAGGGTTGAAAGGTCGTAAGCGAGGTGACGGAATCTTGCCTCATCCGTCTATTTTATAATGCAGGGCAAAATGTCGGCCCGGCCCAATCTTCAAAAGATCGTGGCTTCGAAACATGGCGAAAAGATTCGCCAAAATCACGGTCGTGGAATCTTTTCACGACCGTAATTTAGGGCGTGGAAACTACTACGGTTAGTTCCACGGCCGTAATATCCCCTGGAATGAACATCGAATTCTGGCTTGGTTTCCACGGCCGTAATTTAGGGTAAGAGCGTGGTTTTTTGGCCTTCATTCGTGCATTCCTCAATCTAAGACTCCAAATTGCTTCCAAAAGGTGTCCTCGATCTATGGACATATCAACTCAACTCTCCTTTGCTCGATTCCGTTCGGAAATAGCTCCAAATCACCTATAATCAACATAGAACTCGTGTAGACATCCATATCGACAATATAGGCAATACTAGCTCACATATGCACAAAGCTCAATCAAAGACTATCAATATGAATCAAATACGATTAGAAAACGTGCCTAAAATATCACAATATTTCATGCTAACAACTGGGAGGTTCTCTATACCCAGAACATGTAGGTACACGGTGAGATGCATCGGATCCATTCCTGATGGTTACACGGGGGCGGAGGCGAGGTTTGGGAATCCCTCGTGTCACAAAATAAGTATCATTAGTAAGAGTGAATGACCTAAGTAAAGATGATAAATGGATTGTTTGAAAGCATGATGAGTGTTTACTTTTGTTATGTGTGTGTGCTATTATTATTCTTCTAATGTTTAGATAACTAGCTCATGGTTCTTCTGTTATGTTTTTAGATTTACCGCAGGTTATACCAGCAGCTGAGTGATCTAAAAGTAGTGGTCAGCCGGGTCTCCGTACTCCTTAGAGTGGGGTTGAGCGTTTACCTTGTGGTTTCTTTCTTCTTGTTAAAGACAGATAGTCTTTTTGTGGTTTAAGTACTATAGGTTGTTAGACGTTGTTACATTCATCTCTTTAAAATACTATTTTATGAATTTCGGTTTTTCTTATTTGTGTCTTGTTGCAAGATCCTAGTAATATTGTTGTCAAACTGAGGTCGGGACCCATTGTGAGGTCCTAACCAGTAACGCTCCGAGTTCTGAGAATTCGGGGTGTTACAAGAACGAGCTTATGATGACTCTCACTGGAGGTCCCTGAGCAGTGTTTGGTAGGTGTCTGATCATGAAGAGGTGGACACCGAATTCGTCACAACCGAACCAATTACATCATCCCCCATTTGGCTTAGAGTGGCAGGAGTTCCGGTCCAGTGGTATCACGAAGCGATCCTTTGTAGCATCGCTGAAGGAGTTAGATCCAAAAACTCTTTACTCCAACAGGGGGAGATTTGCTAGAATCTGCGTAGAAGTCGATCTAAGTCGTCCGCTAAAGAAGGCCATATTCATTAACGGTAAACGATGTCCCATAAGTATAAAAGGCTAGATAACATTTATTTCAATTGTTGCTGATATGGTCACCTAGCGTCTCAGTGCAACTATGGGAGTTCACCGAAGTCACATAACAGTTTAGTTCAAGGTAGTTTAACCCCAGCTCAAGAAGAGAACGCTAACCCCATACATCATCATTCTCTTGCTTCAGTGGAACAACCACAGATCACCGGAACTCCGGTCGAAGAAGATTCAGGATATGGACCTTGGATGATGGTGGAGAGACGTACAAAGGTGGAAAAAGGAAAGAATATTGCAAACCCTAATTATGGGCATGCTTCCTTGTCATAATTATAATCAACATAATCAAGGTAAGCAATCATTTATAAAGGGAAAGCTCAAAACAACGCTGGTAAAGGGAAAGTTGTGATCAACGGGCCGGAAAATTTGGGCCAAACTGTTTTGACATAACATATTAACCCAAACCAGGCCTCCACCAGCAAAGCCCATGAGAATATTGAGCCGGTTATTCGGGACGTACAGAAAGTAGCAGCTCAAACAACACCAATTGCGCCAGGTCCTTTAAGCATCAGAAGTGGAAATAACCCCAACTCCACGACAAAGAACCTTGTATTCAAAGCCAACCCCATCACGACAGCTAGTACCACATCAAATGAATGCAGTGCAACCAGGAAACTCTTCTTCATCTCTTCAAAGAGTGCCCATGAACCAAGGAGCTGTGGAAACTCCTTCAAGCCCAACGAAGCATCCACAATTTCTTCAGTGCCCCCTTCGCCTCGTGGCTCAGAGGTAATATTTGCTCTATAGTTTCCTTTAGAAATATTTGTTTGTGGAGTGAAGTTTTTGCAGTTAGTACTTCGTGGATCTAGAAATGGAGGAACAAAAAGATCTTCAGGAATGCAAACCCGGAAGTGGATAGAAGCCGCTTCGTTCAAGCTAGAACCAAGGAATACATCGACGTTTGGAGTAAGCGGGACAAGTTTGCGAAGATTCGGCAAGAGAGAGTCATCAAAGTTGCTTGGAATCCACCCCCAGAAGGTTTCGTCAAAGTTAACACGGATGGAGCTAAATCCAAAGATGGTATTTCTTCTGCTGCAGGTGTCATTAGGAATAATGCAGGAGAATGGCTGAGTGGTTTTGGTGCAAATCTTGGGATTTGTTTAGTATCCATGGCTGAACTGTTGGGAATTGTGCATGGTTTCAAGATTGCTTGGGAGTTGGGCTACCGTTCGGTAATCATTGAAACTGATTCCCGTGTGCTACCGAACTCCTTAACAAAAACTCCATTGCCCCTCACCATCCTCTTACTAGTCTGGTACGTATGTGCCACAACTTCATGAAAAGAGACTGGTATATCCAACTTCGTCATGCCTAGCGCGAGGCGAATAGAGTTGCGGATTTTATTGCTAGTTTTGCTATAAACCTTCCTATTGGATTGAATGTACTGTGTGACCCGCCAGAGGGTGTAGTTGATCTTTTACTTGATGATGTAAGGGGTCGAGCTATCCCCCGTGTGATTACTACTTAGCCTTCTTTCCAATTAATAAAAGCGCGTCTAGATGCGCCGATGACCACTGCTTCTCCTTCAGAAAAAAAAAAAAGAATGAAAACTATGAAACAAAAGGCTTGTGTATTGAATTTGCTTTGTATGAAGATGATCGAACAACTCATCTGCATGATTTTGGCATAACAATGCAAACCTGTGGTGTGGTATACTCCAATAGATTGCAGGAACCTTCACATAATCCATGTTTCGAATAGATTTGATTTCAGAATTTCACATGATTCGCTTATAGATCCAACATTAATTAAATTCGAAGTAAAACAAAACACAAGTAGAAACTAGATCGATTACTTGCGAACCTCTTCCACATCGTGGATCTTCTAACTCCGTCAATCATGCCGTCAAGCACGCTCAGCAGCGATAGGAAGCGCGGTGCCGCAGAACGGGTCGATGACGAGAGATTGGATCTTGGTTCCAGCATCGGAGATGCGGCGGAGGGATTCGGCGAAGTCTAGGGCGGATTTACGGATGGATTCGAAGGCCATGGCAGTGCATCGGAGAAGAAAGGTGAAGATAGGGTTTGAACGGTAAAAATAAAACGGGGTATATTTACTTAATAGAATTATAGTATGGGACTACTTACTATACCCAAAACTGAAAAAAAACCTACTTACCAAATTCGCTCAAACCTTTTTATTGCAAAATTTTCCAATACAATTTTGAGACTTTTGTAACCATAAGTTTTTCTATAAATTTTTTATTAAGGATTTTTTTTTTAAAAAAAAAATGGTTATAAAAACGTGATTATTAGTCAACTAAAACAAGTGACAAGTTTTTTTCAAAACTTAAAATTCAACAACTACGTCATCAGTTTAACCGGAGTGGAGATTGTCTTAGAATTGGTTTTGAAAGCGATAGTTTCATTAATTTGTATACGAGTTAATAGTTTTAAACTTTGAATTATTTTTTGTGTATGTAAATAATCTATATTATTTTTGATTATTTTTCTATTATAAATTGCAATGCTTAACCAAACTATTGAAACTAATTATGATATTTATATAAATAATGAATATTTATCTTGTCTATGCTTCAATTTTATTTATTTGTTGTATTTTAACTATTATAGGGTAGTTAATTGCAAACGTTTAAAAATTAAGAGTGGTTTTATGTCAAAAAAAAAACTTATAAAGGGCGGTTTATTGTAAATATTTGAATATTTAAGGTGGTTTTGTTTTAGAAAATTTATAAAGAGTGATTTCTTACGAAAGAATGATTATTAAGGATGATTTGTGTAGTTTCTTTTCAAAATTAAATGTGTAAATACGTAGTTTATATTCGGCTTGCAATCAACTTTCATTTTAAAACCATATGTGTAGTTAAAAAAGTGTAATTACTATTGACACGATTACGCTTTTATCGATACCCATAATATTCATTTTGCGATTCCGCGAAAAAATTATTAGGATAAATTTATGCGTGCACAATTTTTACGTTGATAACAACGTTGATTTTGTTTGGGTTTGTGAATGAATTTTGCGTCGGCGGCCTTCAATTACGCCACTCTTTCAACACTATCGCAGTGCAACGATCTTCGTTATCCGATAATTCAAACATCGTGTAATTAACAAAAACATCTTCAATCCTTGTAGTGTTTTTCATGAGATGTTGTTTACATATTTATCCGTCACAAAGAGTTCGAATTGTGATTCTATTTAAATGACGTAAGTTTATGTGTAGGACGATTGTAAGGAACAACCGAATAAAAATAGAAGGAAAAGAAGGGGGAAAAAAGGCTAAAATGGAAGACTAGACATATTAACCTATATAGAAGTATACAATAGTCTTTTATGTTTTGTAGTTAACAAAATAGGCCCTTACACATACGCGAAAGAGGAAATACCTCAAAACACTCTCTATGTTGAGGAAACCCTTCTTCTCAAAATAAAAAACAAGATGAACCAAGCAAACAAACACACATCTGATGCATCGGCACAATGTCCGTCAGGTCTATATCACGACGTGCAATCTTAGTGTGCATAAGTAAATCCTACATCGTGAATTTAACGATTCTCGTATTAATTTTGAAGGAATTGTGTTCTTTATCCAAGGTGCAATTATTGATGATGAGATAGGACATTAAATATAGGGATATATATAATCCGAGAATATTAGGGGTCATGACGTTTTGCTAAAAGCTAACCATAATCGGTACACTTATATGATAAAATGTATTGCTAGTGTTATCGGGTCCTACGAGGTCACACCATAACGAGCAGGAGAACTAGATCAATATAATGAGAGAATTACCATATAGGAGTATATGGTGGAAAATGATATATTTTGTAGGAATACAAAATATATTATAGAGCGGTAATTAATAATAGATAAGGGGTTATTTATTTATTAATTACTAAAATATATATCTTATATTTTGGGTTGGGCTTTTTAATAGTTAAAAGGCTCAATCCTAACTTAAATAAGTATCGATTGATCGAAGAATACACGTTAAGATTTTTTCAGCCGTGTATACGTGAGAAGCAACCTTGTTCTTCCTCTTGGATCCCTCTCTCAAAAGCTTCATACTTTTTTCTCCCTTATCTAATCTATTATGCATGCGATCCTTATTTAAATGTTTAGGAAATTATTTTCTGAAATTCCGCTTTTACACATCTAAAATCCCCACAGGGTATCAGAGCCTCTTGCATAAATTGATTAGATCAAATTAAAAAGGTCATGTTTTGATGCATGTATCGATTATTTTCTTTCAATTATGAAAGAGATTGTTTGTTTGTATGGATTAATTTGCATGATTAGATTAAGGTGTAAAATTGGATGATTAATGATGATTAAACAAAAGTGATATAATAAATTGATTAAGGAAATTGTTTCCTGACAAGTTATATCATGGTAGTTTACGGCATGGCCGAAGCTTGTAGGTTACAACATTGCTTAATGATGATTAATTAATGCTTAATGATGATTAAGTAAAATTTACACAATCACCATGGCCGTAACTATTGCTATTGTATTTAGCTTTTAGGGTTTTAAATTATTATTTTATTAACTAGTTTAAGACCCGTGCCTTGCACGGGTTTTGAAAAAAATATATATGTATATACGTGGACATTGTTCTATATAAGAGTATTTTATTTGTTAATAATATATGAATACAACGTTTCATGTAATGTCGACTTGTAATTAAAGCAAATAAATAACTCATTTAATTGTTGACTCAGTTTGCAATATAAATATGACTAATCTGGGGGCATACCATATAAATATGACTAATCTGGAGGCATACCAAGTCAGGAGTGTTATAGTTTTTATAAGTCAAACCACAAATTGAAAATGAACTCAAAAAAATAAAAATATCCAAACCAAATTACATAACAATAATATTAATAATAATGCATATATAATACAATGAGTATTCCACAACAAATCAAACAGATATAGGTCGTGAGTATTCTTGAATCACCTACTTTGAAAAAAAACTATAATCAACCTCAAATATTTAATGCTATTTTTTATTAACTTTTACTATACACATAGAATATATTCAATGTAAAGATAAATTGAAATTGTTCGATTTAGTATGTAAAAATAATTATAAAATAAGTACCTCAATCAATGTTACGGAACACTTCGTTATAGACAACATTATTTGTAGTTTGCTCCAATTTGCTTGTATGGTCACATATCATAATCCTCAATCCGTCCCTACTTGTAACCCTTAATAGCCACATAAAATTGTCCATGACTGAAAACCGGTCTAGGCAAATATAATCCAACGTGTGCAAGCGATTGCCCTTAACTTTTGTTTATAGTCATAGCAAAACACACCATAACAAGGAACTGTCTCCTTTGAAACTTAAAAATGGAAATTTTGAATTTGAAGGAGAAAGAACCGTCCGCAGAATGAAGACTTTCTGCCCAATGTTGTTACCGGATAATATTTTTGCCTCAATGATATGTTTTCCAAGCCTTCTCACTATCAACCTAGTGTCATTACACAAACCGGTAGACTATTAAAATTACGATCAAAACTCAAGTAAACGGTCTCGTCTCCGAGTATCAATGATAGAATATGATCATTATCATTATCAACAATTACATTGGTGGGTGCAAGGATAGCTCTTTCTTGGAAGTAGGTTTTTGGATCTTCAACATCGAATGTTCTAGGAAACACATAGTCAACAATGGTAGAAATTGGGTCGCCATTAGAACAAAGTAATAGATCTTTTGGCAACAGCTAGATTTCTGTTGTTGAAAGAAACCAATTGATTCGGTTTTTAAGTTCAAATCAAATAGGAATCAAACAGTATTTTTCTGTTTTCATTAAGATAACAAATTTTGAAATCAACAGAAAGCCAGGATTTTGTTCCAAAGCAGCAGGGAAGCAAATAAAAGCAACATCCAATAACACGATTGTTTTATGTGTTTAAATGGAATTTAGACAGGGTCAAATTTTTTAAGGGGTTTAATTGATACAAATTTAAAAAATCAAGTGAAATTCTAATTGATGGTTGGAAATTAATCTCCTTTAACCTTGATAATATGAGGTTATTTTTTTGTCAACCTCTTTTAATCCCCAACACAACACAACCTTAATTAGTATTTCTGTTAAAAAAAATACATATTATTTCCAACAAACAGAAGGTTTTCGTGAAATGTTTTTTTTTCAAAATTAGTTTTTTCAAAATCAGTTTGTTTGATTTAAAAATTAGTTTGTTACGGAAATTAACAATAGATAATTAAAAAAATTGTAATAAATGAAATTTTCGGTTGTATGTGATTTGCACAAATTATTTTCTGGTTGAATCAATATCTATAAAAAGGAAACCGGTATACTTCAAAAAATTCAAAATGAAAATTCTATGGAAATTGGAAATCAATTTAGGAAATAATGAATTAAAAAAGGAAACCACTATATTTCGGAAATTCAAAATGAAAATTCTAAGGAAAATCGGAAAATCTTTAGGAAATAATTTTCGGTTTTCATCAATATGGAATTCAAATAAAATACCAACATACCATTGGTGATGTTTGTAAAAGGTATTCTTTAAGAATTTTGAACACATTTATTTCTAGATGGTCCTTGATCGGCTGCAATGATATTCTAATTTAGTAAAAATATACTTCAATATAAAAAATAAAATAGAAGCATAACGGTTACCAGAATTTTCGTTATATGTCCTTATTCTTCTATCTACAAGCATAGAGACCCGCTTCATACGGTTCTCTTTACATCTTAATTTAGAAAGGACGTTGTAGACACCATTTCTTTTATCCTTCAAGACTGACATGCGATAAAGTCGGTTTGCTTTGGCGGTAGATGAATTCATATCATATAACCTATATATATAAAAAATTGTTAAATAAATAATTAAAAATCTATAAAATCTATAACTAATACGGGCAATAATTTAAATTCAATATATGATAAATTTTATATATATAAATATGCTTCAAATATAAATAAAAAAAAACCCATAATTCGTTTGTAATGTTATTAAATATATTTTAAATTTAATTATACTCATGACAAACTTTTACTGATGATCCAACCAGACTCATGGCAAGATTACTTTTACATTGCAGTCCCTGCCTCGAGCTCTCGGATTCCTAAAACAGGCGAAAAACAACAACAGTTGAAGAGAGGCACGAGAAACCACAAAACAAGAGCTTCCCAACCTGCTAGATGGGTTGTTTATGATTTAAAATTGAATGTTCCTTCCCGTTGGATGAGAATTCCTTTTGGATGCTGAATGAAGTAATTGTTTAAATTGATATGTCTTCCAAGTAGCAAAAACAGCCACGAGATTGCAACTTTTTGTAGCTTTAATTTGAGAGCTGATTTTAAATCTCTTGATCCTGGGAGCGCCACGTAGGCAGGTCAGAACTCTACTTTAGTATATAGATATTGATGATTAGAAATAGTAATTCAAAAAATAAAGATTTTGTAGCTTTAATTTTATAATAAACAATTTTAATGAATTAGTAATTCAAAAAATAAAGATTTTGTACCTTTAATTTGAGAGCTGATTTTAAATCTCTTGATCCTGGGAGCGCCACGTAGGCAGGTCAGAACTCTACTTTAATATATAGATATTGATTATCTAATAGGATTAGTTAATTATCTAAATAATAATAATTGTTTTCAAAAGATATTATATATGATATTCTATCTAGATAAATATGATTTATCAAGTTGGAAAAAAATAAAATTTAATTTTGTTAAGATATGAGATATTTTAACTTAGTTAAATTATACTCTAAAATAAAAAGATAAGATTTGATTCCTAAAAGATATTATATGAGATATTTTATCTAGATAAATATGATTTATCAATTTGGAAATAAATAAATTTAATTTTGTTAAGATATGAGATATTTTAAATTAATTAAATTATATCTTAAAACTAAAAGATATTATATGAGATATTCTATCTAGATAAATATGTTTTATTCTCTTTATGGAAAATTGCTTATTTTTTGTATAAGGTCTTAATTTATAAATGTTCTATATTTTGACAAGTTACTAAAATAATACATATGCCTAATCTTACCTATGATCTAGCATTAGAAATGTTCTATTGTTAAAAATTACTAATTTTGGAAAGTTACCATAAATGGAAAGTTACTATTTTTGGAAATGTTCCGAATTTAGAAAAATTTACACCTTTTAGCATTTTAATGATTAATATATGATATTAATACCATATGCAATATGATTGATTAAAACAATACCGGAAAAGGAGTTTCCAGTTCTATTTTTTTTCTTTATGTGATAAAGTGATTGTTATGCGATTATGTGTATTTCTTTTAAATATCATATATGCTATGCTTGTATGTTTGTGTATCGTGATATACTCGTGCAGGCGGTTACTAGTATGACTTCAATCTTAGGATAGTTAAATACGATCTGTGTATCGTTATGATTTTTTTGTATACGATCTGCGTATCGTTATGTATTTTTGTAATTTTCAATTTCTGCAAAAGATCTTTTAAATTCATTATACAAGAAGACCAAAGTCCTAAGGAGCCCGAAGGATGGAGATCCATGAAGGTCCAAGAATGAAGATTCTTTTTAGGGACCATACTAGGAACCATTTATTTAATGCGTTTTTTTTAATGCCTTAAATTCCCACTTGTATGCTTGTTTGTTATTTTTGCTATGAGTTCGCTTTAAAATAACAAACTTGCATGTTTAAAACGTCTCTTAAAAGAATATTGAGAATTGTCTTCCCATATCATAACCGATCCCTATCTAGAAATTTGTAGGATAAGTTCCGTCAAAGCGGGGTGTCCTTACTTTGACCTAGATATATTGCGGGTATGCTCATACTAAGGGGCATGCTTCTTTGATTTGGTTAACTCAACAAAAGACCAAAAGATAAAGTTTTGGATTTTGAGGCATAAGGGTGGGTTCACATGAGATGTGTTCCCATCAACCAAGAATTATCAGGAGTTATAATTAGTAAAGGAGTTTACTTACCTTGATTATATGAGACTTAGGGCAGTGCCAAAGTACGCTAAGGTTCATATATGATAGGTACTTGGAATCATTTTTTCTCAGTAAGGGAAGTGATAATATGAGTAGAAATCTGCAAAACTTTAATTGTTTATAATTGTTATAACAGTTTATTGCTTTTGCAAAAACAATCATAACTTATCTCCTTTTTATTATTCTGTGTTTTTGTAGTCCACCATGTCAAACGATAACCTCAATTTTTCTCTACGCTCCATACTCGACAAAAAGAAATTGAACGAACAAAACTTCCTTGGTTGGGAGAGAAATATGAGAATTGTTCTCAGGTCGGAGAACCAAGAGGATGTTTTAGAATATCCAATCCCTGAAATCACATTGGAATCATCTGATGAGGACGTTGTGAAGTATGATGCAACCACAGCAAAATCACACTCTGTCACGTGTTTAATGTTGTTTGCGATGGAACCAGGACTTCAACAAAGGTTTGAAGAAATGGATGCATGTACAATCATGTCTAACCTCCAAGATCTCTTTAAGGAGAAGGCTAGGCTTGAAAGGTACTCGACCTTGACAGCCATCCTGCATTGCAAATTAGAGAGAGGTAAACCAGTCGGACCACATGTTTTCAAAATGATTGGCTTGTTTGACAAGCTGGCCCGACTAGGTAGCGCATTCAACTTAGAGATAGTCACGGATATGATCCTAAACTCTCTCCACGACGGATTCATGCATTTTAGATTAACATATCATATGAATGCTATGAACAAGACACTGAATGAGCTACACATCATGCTCAAAACTGCTGAGCAAAACATAATTGTTGACCCGACGAAGGAAGTTCTGATGGTCAAGAACAAAGAATTTAAGAAGGGGCCAAAGAAGCAGCAAAAGGGGAAGGGCAAGCAAGTTGCCCAACCCACGGTTTCACATCCAAAGGTGAAAAAGGCTGCGGAGCATGAGTGCTTTTACTGCAAGGCCAAGGGGCACTAGAAGAGAAATTGCCCCAAATACTTGGAAGATAAGAAGCAAGGGAATGTCTCCACTTCAGGTATTCATGTTATTGAAATTTTGTCAACTAATTCTATTTCATGGGTATTGGATACCGGATGTGTTTCTCACATTACTTCGAATGTGCAGGCACTAAGAAATAGAAGGACACTACGGAAGGGAGAGGCAGATCTACGGGTCGGTAATGGAGCAAGAATTGTTGCTGTTTCCATTGGAGATTATTGCTTCTCTTTACCTTCTGGCTTAGAGATAGAACTTAATAACTGTTATTTTGTTCCATGCATTACTAAGAACTTAATTTCAATTTCAGTTTTGAACCGTGAAGGTTATACATTTACCATTAGTGATCACATGGTGATGGAGATTTATAGGAATGGTATTTATTATGGTCGTGTGAATATGAGTAGTAATGGACTATACATGTTAGACCTCAAAACTGAGATATATAACATCAATACAAAGAGGCAAAAGTCGAATGAAACAAACGAAGCAAACCTATGGCATTGTCGATTGGGTCACGTAGGCATAAAGGCATTAAGGAACTCCAAACAGTTGGATTACTTAAACCATTTGGTTTGGAATCATTTGAAACATGTGAGTCGTGCCTAATGGAAAAGATGACAAGGTCACCCTTCACTGGTAAGAGTGAACGGACTTCTGAACTTCTAGCCCTCATACATACGGATGTATGTGGACCTATGAGTAAAGAGGCTAGGTCTGGCTATCGCTACTTCATTGCATTTACTGATGATTTTAGTAGATACGGGTATATCTACTTAATGAAACATAAATCAGAATTCTTTAAAAAGTTCAAGGAATTCCAGAATGAAGTGGAAAGACAAACAGGCAAGAAGATAAAAGTGCTTCGATCAGATCGAGGGGGCGAATATCTGAGCCATGAATTCGATCATCATTTGAGGAGTTGTGGAATTATGACACAACTCACTCCCCCGGGCACTCCACAACTAAATGGTGTGTCTGAGAGGAGGAACAAGACTTTGTTAGATAGTGTCCGTTCAATGATGAGTTTTGCGGATCTTCCATTATCCTTTTGACGATATGCTCTCCAAACAGCTGCGTTCGTTCTAAACAGGACTCCGTCACGTTCAACTGACAAGACACCATATGAGATATGGACAGGAAAGGTTCCTCACTTGTCATTTCTGAGGGTCTTGGGGTGCGAAGCTTATGTAAAACGTTTACAATCTGATAAACTAGCACCGAAATCAGACAAATGTTACTTCGTAGGATATCCCAAGCAAACAAAGAGGTGTGATTTCTACCATCCCATAGAGAACAAAGTGTTTGTTGCTCGGGATAGTGTCTTTTTGGAAAAGGAATTCTTTTCCAATAAGTCAAGTGGGAGAAAAGTTCAAATTAATGAGATTAATTGTGAGCAAGAAACGCAACAACACGAGGACATGCAAGATGTCACTGAGGAACTTGACTATTTTGATGAACCTCTTATAAGGCAAGCTAATCCAGTTCAAAAATCAATTCCTACAGCAGATCAGGCTGAAGAGGAACCACATATTGATGTGGAGAACTCTACAAATGAGGAAGTGCATAATGATGTAGGAAATCATACAATTGAAATCTCTCCTATTGTTGGCCCAAATTGGAGATCAAACAGGGTAAGGCAACAACCTAGACATTTGGATGACTATGTGTTTCATGCCAAGATCGAAGTGTTCCTCATGGAGCATAACGAGCCCGCATCCTACAAGCAAGTTGTGACGGATCAAAACTCCGATAAATGGCTCGAAGCCATGAGATCCGAAATGGAATCCATGTCTGAAAATCAAGTATGGGACTTGATTGATTTGCCTGATGGGGTAAAACCTATTGGTTGCAAATGGGTCTTTAAAGTAAAGACAGACAAGGATAGAAATGTTTTTGGTTATAAAGCAAGATTGGTTGCTAAGGGATTTAAACAGATTCATGGTATTGACTATGAGGAGACATTTTCCATGGTCATCATGATCCGGTCCATTAGGATAATCCTAACGATTGCCGCCTTCTATGATTATGAGGTATGGCAAATGGATGTCAAGACCGCATTTCTAAATGGCTATTTAGAAGAGGATGTATATATAATGCAACCTAAGGGTTTTGAGGATCCAAAATATCCTAGAAAGGTTTGCAAGTTTAAGAAGTCCATTTATGGATTGAAGCAAGCATCTAGGAGTTGGAATCTTCAATTTGATGAAGTGATCAAACAGTTTGATTTCATCAGATGTGAAGAAGAACCATGCATTTACAAAAAGTTGAGTAGGAGCAAGGTGACTTTCCTAGTCTTGTATGTGGATGACATACTACTCATTGGGAATGACATTCCGATGCTGGAAACAGTAAAGGGATGGCTTAAGAAGCATTTTTCAATGAAAGATTTAGGGGAGGCCGAGTACATACTAGGCATCAAGATCTATAGAGATAGATCTAGAAGGCTTATTGGTCTCAGTCAAGGAACTTATATAGATAAAGTCCTATAGAGATTCAAGATGGCAGATTCCAAGAAAGGATACTTGCCTATGCAACATGGGATCCATCTCAGTAAGACCTAGTGTCCTAAGACACCTAGTGAGATTGAGAGGATGAGCAAGGTTCCCTATGCCTCTGCTATAGGATCCATCATGTATACAATGACATGTACTCGACCAGATGTTGCATATGCTTTGAGTATGTGTAGCAGGTACCAGTCGAACCCCGGTGACATTCACTGGCAAGTTGAGAAGAACATCCTAAAGTACTTGTGAAGGACTAAGGATGATCTACTGGTATATGGAGGTGATGATGAGTTAGTCATCAAGGGCTATACCGATGCTAGTTTCCAGACTGACAGAGATGGCTTTGAAGCGATCTGGATTAGGAAGCGATCTGGATTAGGCAGTTTATAGCTGAGCTTGGCGTTGTCCCTAGCGTGACGAGGGCAATTGACGTCTATTGTGACAACAATGGCGCGATTACTCAAGCGAAGGAACCTAGCTCAAGCTCCAAATCCAGACATGTTCTGCGGAAGTATCACATGATCGGACACTATGTTGATCGGGGTGATATAAGGGTGTGCAAGGTGCACACAGATGATAACATTGCGGATCCACCGACTAAACCCATGAATAGGCCTAAGCATGATAGTCATACTCAGGCCAAAGGGCTCAAACACGTTAGAGAATTCTTTTGAACTTTTGTGTTTGGATTGAGAAACGTTTGTTTTTTGTCATGGAGTTTATGATTGATTTATATATGAATTTTCATATTCTTATTTGATTATTACTTGAATATTAAATAAAGTATCCGAACAATTTATTAATTATCAAATGTGCTTACTAGAAAAGTTCCGGTGAATGAAACCACATTAAGTGAACTGAAATTATTAAATTGAAAGGATCCGTGGTTTGAGTCGTTAACTTGGATACAAACGACTCTAAAGTAGACCATCTTGTGAGCGAATGATGAACATGGGTTTCATAGTGCATAGGACATGGAGATGTCCAATCGCTTACATAGGTGAGTATGGTGATACTCATCGGATAGACCGATCCTATAACTATCGTGACATATTGAGAAGTTATAGCGATTATCATTATCAGTGAGTTTCTTAACATGAGTTTGATATAACTTTCATTTGAAGGATGACATATCTTGGATACTGTTAAACGCTGACCGTAATAGGCAGTTATAAAGGCAGTAATCATGGTGGTCAAAATTTGAGTGGGAGTTATAGTCGTTGCAAGATTGGATTAATCCTCCTATACCAAGTATACCTTGATACACCGGGAAGGATTGGTGTCCCCGGCCACTTGAAGAGTGAGAATTGTGTAAATGCATGGTCATGCTCAGATTTGATTTGTACTGACAGTTTGATCTCAGGAGTGCAAGAAACATATCTGACGGCAAAGATGGTTTCCATCACATAGTCAAGATAAGGACATTAAGCGATAAACGAATTTTAACATTGCACACTTGTATGAAAGTACAAGTGGGAGACTGAAGGAATTGTGTCCTTTATCAAAGGTACAATTACTGATGATGAGACAGGACATTAAATATAGAGATATATATAATCCGATAATATTAGGGGTCATGGCGTTTTGCTAGAAGCTAACCATGATCGATACATTTATATGATAAAATATATTGCTAGTGTTATCGGGTCCTACGAGGTCACACCATAACGAGCAGGAGAACTAGATCAGTATAATGAGAGAATTACCATATAGGAGTATATGGTGGAAAAGGATATATTTTGTAGGAATACAAAATATATTATAGAGTTGGTAATTAATAATAGATAAAGGGTTATTTATTTATTAATTACTAAAATATATATCTTATATTTTAGGTTGGGCTTTTTAATAGTTAAAAGGCTCAACCCTAATTTTAATAAGTATAGATTGATCTAAGAATACACGTTAAGATTTTTTCAGCCATGTATACGTGAGAAGCAACCTTGTTCTTCCTCTTCGATCCTTCTCTCAAAAGCTTCTTGAGTAACACTTGAGACTCTACATATCCTTAAAGTAATTATTGAACACGCATCAAAAGGTATTCCTTTTTTCTCCTTTATCTAATCTATTATGCATGCGATCCTTGTTTAGATGTTTAAAAAATTGTTTCCTGAAATTCCGCTTTTACACATCTAAAATCCCCACAAATATACCAATCCAACGTTTTAAAATCCAATATTTTTTTTTCCTATTTTACCCTCTCATCATAGATTCCTTCCAAGCAATAACCGAGAAAGCACCCACCTATAAAAAGTTGAATTCCAATAATACGAGTTGTGCAAATCTAAAAGGGTTTTTGGGGTATATTTGTAAGTTGGGTCCTCTTAGTCTCACACCTCCTTACCAATCGAGAGTGACGGGCCCGACGTGAGCTGGCGTTTGGACTTGGAGGAGAACGGGCCCGCACGTGAGCGGACTGGTGCTGCGTGGAGCTGGGCTTGGGCCTTTACCGGGCCCATATGCTGACCTCCTTTTTCTCATTATTTGATGATTGGGTTAGATTGTCGAGTTCGTCTTTTCGGTAAGTAGGGAGGTTATTTATTTTTTTGTAAATATTATAATATATATATGATTATTGGATGATGGGCTTTTAATATACATGAACATGAAGCTCAATTATTTTTAATACCCTACCAAAAAAAAGTTTTTTTAATAATCCAAAAAATATTTATTTCACTTGTATTTTTAAAATTAATATTCATAATTAAAATTTTCATCAAGATATTAATTAGAAATTAAAAAAACTCTATTCTTAATTCATCAAATTAATTTTATGTGTTATAGTTATAACATAATAAAAATATATATAGTAGAAGCTCAAAGCGTTTTATGAAATAATTTTTATGCTTTAAAAAAATTTATTTATCATACCAAGATGTACTCATAGTAGAAAAAATATTGAAGTGTTTTTATTGCCTCGTCTCTTATTATTCATTCTATTAGTCTTAAATTCAAGATAGTTACTTCATAACATTATAAAATTATGTAAAGGTGATTTTATTTTTTCAAATTCGCTCAAAATACCGTTTGTTTAACATAAAATTTAAAACTCATTCAAAATATTAAATCAGTTTCAAAAAAATTATGTACAAATTTTGAAAATGATTTGATATTTTGAACAAATCTTAAATTTTATATTAAATAAACGGTATTTATCAAAAAAATAATATTGAAAAAAAACCTTGATCCATGTTGGTTTATTATCTCCTCTCTTATAGAAAAAAAAAACTCTATTATTAACTTATCAAATTAATTCTATGCGTTATAGTAATAACATAATATATATATATATATATATATATATATATATATATAGTAGAAGCTCAAGCGTATTACAAAATAATTTTTATTCTTTAAGGAAAACAAATTTATCATACCAAGATGTACCTAGGGGTGGACATAAATCCCGGTTAATCTCGTTCCGTCCCGATCCCGGCGGGATTTGAAGAAAAAAATGTGTATCCCGTCCCGTGAAAAATTTGCGGGACGGGACGCAGGACAGAAACTTTTCATCCCGGTTAATCCCATCCTATCCCGCATATATACCGTGAAATTTAAAATTCGTTCAAAATATTAAATCAGTTTCAAAAACAATTCTGTACAAATTTTGAAAATGATTTGATATTTTGAAAGAATCTTAAATTTTATGTTAAATAAACAGTATTTATTAACAAAACAATATTAAAAAAACTTGATCCATGTTGGTTTAATCGAATAATATGTTTTGGTTTGTTTCAATTGATTTGATTTACATTAAAAAAAATGTGCTAAAAGCAATATCTAAAAAAAATTGAAAGTGTTTTTTTTTAAACAAATTTGATATTTTGAACGAATCTTAATTTTACGTTAAATAAACGATATTTATAAAAAAACAATATTAAAAAAACCCATGATCCATGTTACTTTAAACTAATAAAAATGATTTGGTTTGTTTCAACTGATTTGATCGTGATTGGGGAATTATTTTTTTTAGATATTGCTTTACTAAAAAAAATTACTGGCATAAAATTTTGAAATATTATAATTTTGTTTATTGTAAATGCTTTTAACGTGTTTTATATTTTTCGATTTATTGTAGATGTAGAATATTTTTTTCGTGAATCGATAAACTTAACTTTGTGAGTGAAGATGTATAAAATTTGATCACGGGTTCTTCCATGAGTTTATAATTTTTTTAAAATTTTAAAATAAAAAGAGATCTTTGTTATTACCAAAAAAATATTATAAAAGAATTGGTGTAAATAGACCCTTTTTGTAGGGTAGGAGAAAATAAGTCCATTTAAAAAAGAATAACTTTTAAATTAAATGGTAGTTGTGAGTTTCGAACTCTAGTTGATAACTCTCTCCTCTTACTCTATAACCAAGTAGAACAATCGAATATCTTGATTAATATATCAAAACCTTATACCCAAAGTTTAATACTTTAATTTCAATATCTGAAACGTAATACCCGAATCAGTACACTTGAAATTCAATAACGAAAACATAGTACCCAAAATCTAAGAGTACGCATTTTATTTATCTTCTATAATTAAAGCAATATATTTATTTAATTTTATTTATATATTTAAACATCTTGAGATATTTTTCGTTTATTTTTTTTACATCCTCTTGAACTTCTAGGTTTTTTCGGTATCCCGAGTTCTTGTCCGTTAAAAATCAACACGACTTAATTTGTATGAGTAATCAACACGACTTATTTCGTAATACGCTTGAGCTTCTACTATATATATGTTTATTTATGTTATTACTATAACACATATAATTAATTTGATAAGTTAAGAATATAGTTTTTTTTCTATAAGAGAGGAGATAATAAACCAACATGGATCAAGGTTTTTTTTTAATATTATTTTTTTGATAAATACCGTTTATTAACATAAAATTTAAGATTCGTTCAAAATATCAAATCATTTTCAAAATTTGTACATAATTTTTTTTTTGAAACTGATTTAATATTTTGAACGAATTTTAAATTTTATGTTAAATAAACGGTATTTTGAGCGAGTTATAGAAAATAAAATCACCTTTATATAATTTATAATGTTATGAAATAACTATCTTGAATTTAAGACTACTAGAAGGATCTATAAGAGAGGAGGTAATAAAAACACTTAAAATATTTTGTTTATTGTGAATACATCTTGGTATGATAAAAAAGTTTTCTTAAAAAATAAAAATTATTTCATAAAACGCTTGATCTTCTACTATATATATATATATATTATGTTATAACTATAACTCATAGAATTAATTTGATACGTTAATAATCGAGTTTTTTTAATTTCTAATTAATATCTTGATGAAAATTTTAATTATGAATATTAATTTTAAAAATACAAGTGAAATAAATATTTTTTTGGTTGAATTATATTTATTAAAATAAATTTTTTTGGTAGGGTATTAAAAAGAATTGAGCTTCATGTATATTAAAAGCCTATCATCCAATAATCCTATATAATTATAATTTTTATAAAACAATAAAGAGAAAATTAGTGAAATAGGGCCCTTTTTGATAAGTGTATACAAACTAGGCCCCTAATAATATTCACCAAAAAAAATAAAGATAAATTAAATCACGTGGGAGAAAAATTAGGAGTTGGTTTGGAAGTTTATTAAAACCGTAATATTAATGTACCATAAATAAAGAGACGCAATTTGAAAAAAAAGGAAACCGAATGGGAGAGATTCTCGCAATCTATATAAGAGTGGTTACATCCGTCAATCACAAACACAATCACCGTTGCTTTACTCTCATTTTCATCGCCATTGAAGGAAGATTCAAGGTCTCATATTTCTCCCTTCTAGATATCATCTTTCTCCCTTCCATTTCGTCTCTATTTTATTCTCCATTGAAGCCGATGCAAGTTATCGTTTCTATCCCGCGCCATTGAAGGTTATTGAAGGTCGATTATATCCATCTCCATTGAAGGCCGCTCGAAACCTCTTCACAAGTTATCGTCTTCTCTGACTACAAAACAGGTACATTTTCTAACTCGGATGTAAGTTTCTTGCGACATATTAGAGGATTATGTACCCGATTTTGCCAAAACAAACATTATGTATCACATGTAGTTGCTAATAAATATTATGTACTAGTTATGCTTCACACATAGATGCTGATAAATATTTGCTGATAAACATTATGTACGCTTTATTTAAATAAAGCAAATAATGTAGTTGATTGCCACCATATTATGTAACAGATCGGTCTATATCAACAAACTTCGAAGTACACAGCCAATATGTATCAGATTGTCTCCGTCTTATGTATTCGATCGAGCTTTCTCAACAATTATATATGAAGAAATCAAGAGGAGAAACAATGGCTTCCATTTTGAACAACTCAAGATCATAAACTCAGTTGCAGCAACAATGGCGTCCGGATTTTCTTTGTAATAGCTCGTTTGATTGATATCTCCAAATTAATGGAGATTTTTCACGATTTATTTCCTTGTTTAACGGCTGACAATAACTATTAATATTTTTAATTAAGATAATTAAAACGCCTAATTAGGATAGAGATATTTAGCAAATCTACAGAATCTTCTATATTATATGGGATTAATCTTTTTAGTAAAATATAGAGGGCCTAGTTTGTTAACATAAAACAAAATAGGCCTAGTTTGTACACACTATTACATAAGTTGCCTACTTAGTCAACTCATCCAAAAATAAATAACCCTCCCTACTTAGGGTCTGTTTAGTTAAATGGTTGCGGTTTCTGGTGGCTGCGGTTGTGATTGCGGTTGTGGTTACGGTTATGGTTATATACGAGTGTTTTCGAGATTTGTGGTTTATAGGAAAACTATTGGATACGTGTTTAGTTAAATGGTTTGAAACTAGTTTCGATTTGTGGTTTATAGATTAAAAGACCAAAATAGCCTTCCATTCTCAGCCAACTTTCAACATCAAAAATATTCTTCAACATGAGCCACATTCCTGAGCCATTAATGGAGGAAAGAAGAGCAAAACTGAGAAGAGAGGAGAGGATAGAGATTCGCAGACAGAAGAGCAACAACTGAAAAGAGAGGAGAATAAGGATTCAAGTAGAGCCGTCATGGGAGAAGAGTAAATTGTTATCCAATTTTCACATAATTCTTCTTCTCCTTTCTTCCCATGCTGGTGGCAATACTGTAGATCTGGAAGTTGGTTGAGAATGGAATCAATTTTGTTAGAGAATGAATATGAAGAGCAAGAGATAGGACTGGTTCGTTATGCTCCCTGATACCCTCACAAGAACTCGAATCAATTTTGCTCTCTATTCTTCGATTATCTTCTTCATCGATTTTAGGGCTAGCAATTTCTCTCTGTTCTTCGATTCTCTTCTTCTCCTTTAGAACCTGTAATTTTGCCCTCTGTTCTTCATCGCCCTTGTCTTTGGGTTCGTCTCTCTTCTTCGATTCTCTTCTTCCATTGTTTCTGTATTGTGTTGTGTATCGAGAGGAGGAGAAGAGAGGGCTGGAGGGGCATCCTTGGTACATAGATTTGAGAACCATCATCAATCTCCCAAAACCTTAAAAAACAAGATTCTCAAAATCGTGGTTATAGAACTCAAAAACCATCGAAGAAGAAACTTGTTGAAAACCACAAATCTTAACTAAACACCACAAATTCTTAACCCTTTATAACCCTAAACTAAAAAAAAACCACAAACCCTGCAACTAAACACAACCTTAATAGCCTTGTCTCCCATTATTCCAACAACCATTAAAATAATAGTTTATTTCACTGAATGGGGTAGAGGGTGATTCACCCTTAGGGTCACCAAAACAATGTCCCTGAATTAAGAGTGACGTTATTTACCACATTCTTTTTATGGTTCAGTCAAATCAAGCATAAGACCAACGCGGAATCCATGTGTAATATGACTCCGCCTAACACTCGCAATGCGAGTGCATCAAGTAACTAACCTTTGAACGCATTGTCACGTTGTGTAGGTGCAGAAAGTAAGGGGCCCGTTTGGTTTCAACTCCAAAAACATAATGAAAACGAATCTAGTTCATATGTATATCTTTATTCATAAAATTTTGTAGAATTATTCTTTGTGCTTTAAGGTAATTGTAGTAGAATTTGATTAATTTTGATACTCTATAGGGAAACAAAATGGAGAAGAACAAATTACATTTTACATATAATCACAAAAAATAATTTTAAAAAATATTCATGAATAACATATGCACTAGATTCATGAATAACATACCCCTTCCATTTTCAGTGTTACAAACAAATGGGCTAAGTGTTTTGAATCTCCCAACTAACACCTTTTCCCTTTTACGTTTGACCGAAATTGTTTAGATAAATAACAGTTATGTTTAATTCAACAAACAACTCATTATCTGCTCTCTTGTATCATTTTTCTTAACAACTACTCCTATTTGTTTCGTTTCTACCTCCGATCAAACGAATCAATATTACCACTTATCGACAGAAGGTTGCACAAAAATTTTGATAACTATGTCTACCACGGTAAAGAAACTATAAGAAAATTACTATTTTGTAACATCATACATCGTAGCAATTAGTCCCGGTAAAGAAGTATATGTCAGTTATTTCAACACTAAAAACTGTGTAATATGTGTTACTAAACAGGTATGACAACGTGTGACATCGTAGCAATTAGTCCCGGTAAAGATGTATATGTCAGTCATATCGACATGCGATGTCATCCTCCACATTATATTCGACTCATCCGATTGTTACAATATTTTTACTTTTTTATATACTTATGTTATATTAGATTAAAATTGATGCTAACTATAGTAAATCGATTAATTAATGCTTTAAAATCAAGATAGTATTTCTAAAGTACGAAGTCGTCCCAACTTATAATTGTTGAAAATTTCAACTGCTTGCCAACAATAAAAAGTGTTTGATTGTACACAACTAAATAAAGTATGAGTATATTTAAGTTGTTGGAAATTTTACAGTCAACAATCAAAAGTGTTAGATTGTTCGTCGCTGTAGTGCTTAGGTACGGGAAACCTCGACTCTTTTTTCACCAAAAAAAAAGATTGTTCGTCGCTGTAAAGTGGGTGTTTAGATATGACTATTTTACCTCGCAACCAATCAAAAGTATTAGATTATTGGCTGTGAGTAGTTAGGCATGGCTCCTTCAATTTTTTTTATTTTTTTTTTTTGCAGTGAGAAAAGCATTGTACACTTTTACGGTTTTACCATAATTTTCAATCATGAGACTTCAAACGGAAACATGATAAAATATTTTTTTTAATTTAACTAGAGATTATGAAGGTAGATTAAAGAAACTTTGGGTTTGACCTCTGCATGTCAATACATTGCATGTAGTTCGATTGGCTACGTGCCATTTTCTCTTTCTTGATGGACACATGAAATGTGGCAATTGACCTTAAATGAAAGTAATAAGTGCATAAGTTCATAAATCATAACGATTAAATGCACTCTCATTCCCATAGTAACTCCTTACCTACCGTGTCGGGCACTTACCTGCATGCTCTTCATTTTATTACTACTAGTTACCCTATTCTTGCATGCAATTAGACTTGAGTTGTAAAACTAAACCGCCCGTGTACGTTTGGTCCAAAATATAAACCGTGGGATTTTAAATCGGCAATTTAGGTTAACCTAAACCGCTGGTTTAACAACGATTTGTTAAAAAAAAAAAAAAAAGTAAACCGGACCAAATTGGATCAAACCAGTGGTTAACCGTCAATCTGTTCCCTTTTAAATAAAAAATAAAAAATTAACAAACGGTTTGGTTAGGCGGTTTAACCCCAATTAAACCACCGGTTTAAGTTTCTCGAAAAGAGAAACCTTGGTCAAACTAACGGTTTGAGCCGGTTTAAAAGCCGTCGGTTTGACGGTTTAACCCAAACCGAACAATGTCTACATGCAATTGCAAACTCGTTAGAGTTGATAATGGTATTAATTTGTGAAAATAAATAAAGTATATACACATAGTCTCGTATCAAACGGATCCTTAGGTTCAAAAGTGAAAATAATTTCACTAAAAAATGGTTTATTTTCACCCTCCTTAATTAACCATATACATTAACTGTTCATATACATTAGCTATACATTTAAGAATTTACTAACTACCACCTTATGATAATAAACATGTAGGAATTATTCTACGTTTATAAATTATTGTGAATTTCCTCTTTTTAGTATTTTTTTATTTTCTCTCTTACCTAAACGAAAAGATGATAATTATTTAAGCTTATTTACTTGTGGTTTATTTGTGTTTCATTTAATTTATAAATTCTGAGTTTAATTTTTATAAGTATTTATTTAGGGATTGGTTTATTTCTCTAGGAGCTTATATGCTTTTATAAACCACTCAAAAATAAACTTTTAAAACTAAGGTTATTTTTGCTTCCATGAGTTTATTTTTGTTTAAAATTCGATTTTGGCCTTGTGAATTTCCATCTTGATATTATTTGTTCATCCTTGGTTATTCAACGTTATTGTTCGGTTTTTTTAGGGGCATGAGAGTCTTTTGAAGTAAAATAAACCCAAAAAATAAACTCCAAGTAAATAATCTTATCTATTTTATTTATATAAACCTATCAAGAAATAAAGCTAAAAATAAACTGTACACCCATATAAACTCATTTAGTTTATAAACCCGAAAATAAATTAATCTGCAAGTAAACAGACCCTAAAATAGTGGAGAGGATACAAACTAAACGTTATTAGTAAGAGTAGACACTAGGGCTGTAATATGAGACACACTATTCGGGTTCGGCTCGGGTTCTGCTCGTCAAAAGCTCGGTTCTAGCTCGTTCACTTTCTAAACGAGCCAAGCTTGAGCACATTTTAAAACTCGTGTAAATTTTAGACTCAGCTTGGGGTCGGCTCGTTTATAAACGAGCCGAGGTTGAGCATGTCGATGCTCGACTCGTTCGGCTCGTATCAAACCCCTAGTAGACACCACTTTCAAATTTTGTTTTATTATAAATAATTTGTCTTAAATTAATACATGTTATATTCGAACACTTACCATTTTTCACAAAAAAAACACCTATAAACGAGCGGAGCTTGAGCATGTCGATGCTCGGCTCGTTCGGCTCATATTACACCCCAATTGACACCACTTTCAAATTTTATTTTATTATAAATAATTTGTCTTGAATTAATACATGTTCTATTCGAACACTTAACATTTCTCAAAAAAAAAAAACACCTTTCATCTTACCTATATATGTCTTGATAAGAGCAGGACAAAATGAGAAGTAACAAAAAAAACACTTTTCATCTGACCTATATATGTTTTGAAAAGAGCAGGACCCAAAAGGGTTTACTTATTATTTAGGTAGCTATAGGGAGTTGAATGAACGAATTTTTCTAAGTTTATGAGTGTCTAAGAGAACGAAGCTTATTGAAACTGATGTAAATGTAAAATGACATAAAGCGATTTACTTATTATTTAAATATAATATTTAATATTATATTTGTAATATATCCTTCAATAATATATCATAATCCCTTTAAGTTTCTCGATGTAGCTTATAAAATGAAAAGATGTTGGGCTCGTTTTGGGAACCATGAACTCATTGAAGTTGAAGTTTATTGGTAACTGAAATTAGTAGCTGTTTGAATGAGCTTATTTTTTTTAATAAGCTTGATGAGTTTTTGGGAGAAGGAAGCTTATTGTAGTTGATACAAGTATAAAATTACTTTAAAGAGCTTAACCGTTCATTCAATATTGATTTTTGTAGGGTTATATTTTTAAAATATTATTCAATAATTTAACATAAGCTTCGTAAGTTTGTTGTCCGAAACACCCACTTCTTAACTTATTCTTTTTTTTTGTCCCCTTTCATAAGCTTCGTAAACTCTATAAAATGTGTCTCCCAAACGGACTCTTGTAGTTGACTTCAAATTAAGAAATACTAGCAAGTAAGACCCTTCTTGAACGAGCGGAGCTGAAACTCGCGCCTTCGGGTGAGTGAAAGAATATATGCTCCAATAATAATAAACTCTAAGGGTGTTTTTTTTAGGGTTACAAGTATAAGATATCAGGGTTGAAATTAACACCTCCACAAAAAATAATAAGAAACCCCCCAAAAAAATTTATTTCTAAAAGCTTTTATTTTCTTCTTCTATAACCTAAATGGTTTCACAGTCAATAATTTACTTGTAATTTCTTCTAAAACAAATTTATAATTTTCATATTATTCGCATCTTGTATCTCTTATAAACTATAATTTATTTATTGTCCTAAAAATAATATATATGAAATAATTTGGTTTACTAGGCTTTTTTTTTTAGTTTTGTGTTTAATAAATGTACCCCTTGAGAGAAGAGTGTGTAGAGTTCTACGTCCAACCAACTCACAAAAAAACCGGCAATCAAACAACCAACCAACCCCATCTCAAAGGGTGAGACAATCGCCCACCCAAGCAATACCACCACCCAACCTTCCCCAACCAACCAAACCCAAAAGCAAGATTCCAACGTGGACACAGCGTGCCCCAACATTATCTACCCGACCCCAGCGTCGACCCTCATTCCCTCAACCCCTCTACATTGTGAGAACATCAAGGATGCGATCACCACCTCCACAAACCTCCATGTCGATTAATATCGGATCCTGGAACATCCGGGGTCTAAACCACCCTACCAAGCAAAAGGCTATTTGCGATCTGGTTAAGAAGCACCGGTTGGATGTTATTGCGATTCTTGAAACAAAAATCTTGGCTGACAAGTTGTCCTCCCTCTCCCTCCTCCCTCACTGGTCCTCTACCTCTAACGTGTCCCCTAACGCTAGATGTCGTACTTGGATTTGGTGGGACCCCCTTGCACTTAACCTTACCACATCCTTCGTAACTGACCAACTCATCCATTGCTCTATCACTCCGCTTGCCACCTCAAACTCCCCTAGTTTCGAGTGTACCCTCGTCTATGCTCACAATTCCCCGCTTGATCGTGCCTCTCTCTGGCCTAACCTCGCCACGATCAGACTCCTCGCTGCTAATAAGCCTTGGGTGATCTTAGGTTACTTCAACACTACTTTGTGCCCGTCTGAGCGGCTTTCGGACAGACTCACTCCTGCGGCCCATCAGTCCTCTGAACTCTCTGAATGCTTCCGGATTAATGACCTCTCCGACCATATTTTCTCTGGCTTTACCTTCACTTGGAATAACAAGCAGGTCGGATCTCGTATTTGGAGTAAGCTCGATAGGGTTGTGATCAACGACTTGTGGCCTGATGCCTTCCCTTTGTCTTCGGTGCACTTTGACACCCCATACTTATCGGATCACTCGCCGGCTATTCTCTCTCTCAATGCCAAAGAATCTCAGCCCCATCGGCAGTTCAGATTCAACAATTCTTGGGCCTCCCACGAGAACTTCCAAGCCACTGTCGGTCACTTGTACTCTAACCTTAAGAGGCTCAAGCCTGCACTCAAAAAATTCCCCAGCCTCTCCATAGAGTCCCTTTGCACGTCCATCGAGAACCTCAAGGCGTCGCTTGAGAGCATCCATTCCAGGCTTGTTTCTAATCCCCTCGATCAGCTTCTGTTGGAGGCCGAGCACACCACCCTCACCTCTCTTCGCACTCACCAGAATAACTTGCAAACTACTCTCGGACAACTGTCCAAAGAAGCATGGATCAAACACGAAGACCAGTGCACATCCTTTTTCTTCAAGAAGATTGCTACTCGTAGAGCATCTAATGACGTTCGCGGTTTATGTGATCCCGAGAATCTTGCTGCGGGGGCCATCTTTAATGTGAAAAGAATTACGCCTATCCTAATTAACCACTTCTCCAATATCCTTAATCCCACAAATTTAGCTAACCCCCACAATCTCTTCCCTAACTGTCCGCTGGCCTCATTAACCGCGTCTGATTTGGATCTCATCAATGCTGATTTCAACAAGGATGCTGTCAAATCTGCTCTCTTCAACATGCGTGATCTCAAGGCCCCTGGCCCGGACGACTACAACGCCTTATTCTATAAGGCTACCTGGCACACTACTGGTGAACTCTTCACCGATGCTGTCCTGGAGTTCCTCCAATCTAGTATCATGCCGCGCCATGTCAATCACACTACTATAACCCTCATACCAAAAAACCAAACCCCACCCTTCCTGGTGATTTCAGACCTATCTCCTGTTGCAACACTACGTACAAAGTTATTGCTAAACTGCTTGCTGATAGGCTCAATGATACTCTCCCATCAATTGTGGGCAGATACCAAGGGGCTTTCGTCAAAGGGAGAGCGATCAAACACAACATCCTTCTATGCCAAGAGATCCTCAAAAAGTACAACAGACGACACATTTCACCTAGATGTACTCTGAAGCTCGACATCACCAAGGCTTTCGACATGATTGATCACCGGTTCATTCTGAACTGCCTTAGACGTATTGGCTACCCCGCTTGGTTCATCAAATTGATCGATGCCTGTATCTCCACTGCTTCATTCTCTATCAACCTTAAGGGCTCTCTGGTGGGTTACTTCCCTAGCTCGAGAGGGCTCCGGCAAGGCTGCCCCCTCTCTCCCCCTCTCTTCGTCCTTGCCATGGAAGTGCTTTATTCCATGCTTAACATCAACACCCAAAACCCTGACTTTAACATCCACCCAAAATGCTCCACCCCACGGATTACCCACCTTTGCTTCGCAGATGACCTCATGCTGTTTTGTCGTGGCGACGGCCCGTCTATCAGTATCTTAAAACACACTCTTGATCACTTTGGGACCTACTCGGGGCTCACCATCAACTTCTCTAAGTCCTCTATCTTCCTCGGCGGGCTATCTGATTCGGACTGTGACCTTCTCGCTTCCTCTTCTGACTTCCATCGAGGCTCCCTTCCCTTTGTCTACCTTGGTATCCCGGTTGGTAGCAAACGGCTGTGCGTCTCCGATTTCAAGCCCTTGATCACGAAAATCACAAACAAAATCTCCTCCTGGAGTGCTCGCCATCTGAGTTATGCTGGAAGAAAGCAACTTATCGCCTCCATCCTCATGTCTCTACACCACTACTGGTGTTACACACTTCTCATACCCTCTTCCATCATGGTCAAGATTAGGAGCTTGCTGCGGTCCTTCCTCTGGGCTGGGAATGCCACCAGTTCACGTGCCCTTATCTCTTGGAATACTGTCTGTCTTCCTAAATCCAATGGTGGCCTTGGCTTTAAGGAGGCCCTCTCTTGGAACAAGGCTTGCTTATCTAAGCTCTTGTTCGAACTGAATGACAGCAACGCTGATCGTAGCCTCTGGAGCGATTGGGTATTCCACAACATCCTCAAGGGCCAACCCATTTGGAATTGTACTGCCAACTTCAACAACAGCCACTCCTGGTGTCAACTTCTCAAAGTGAGAGATGAGATCCTTACGAGGATGCCTGGCGACCGCTTCATCACCCTTACCACTACCACCAACAACAAATTCTCTACATCTGCCGCCTACAACCTTTGTTGGTCCCCGCCGGCACCATCACTCCCCTACCAGTACAACATTATCTGGACAACTCCCTGCCCACCAAAATGCAGTGCCATCGCCTGGATCGCCAGTCATAACCGCCTACCGACTCTTTCCAAGTTGAATGATTGGAACATTGTCACCGACAATACCTGTCAAACTTGCAACCTCCACCCTGAAGATGAGACTCACCTGCTTCACCACTGCTCCTATACGCAGACGGTCCTTAACATCATCTCCGCCTGGCTTAGAATTCCCCATCCACTGCCTTACAATGACTGCATCTGGACCTGGCTTCGCACCGTTCCACTGAACAAAGACGACCTTATCACCAACGTGCGAGCTTCTACTATGATTAGCTACATCTACTTCATCTGGAAGGCTCGCAACGATCTCCTCTACAACAACAATAGCACACACCCCACCGCTTGTGCTCACAACATCATCAACATAACTAAGGCTCACTTTTCTTTCAAGTGGAAGAACCGTTCTAGGAACTCCTTGTGCTGGGCGAAGATCCTCGGCGTGAACTTCCACCATCAATAATTCTGTCATCCCCCACCTCTATTCTCGCTTCTATTGTGCTTTTTGTTCTTGGCATGCCTAGGCTCTTGATCTTGTACTAAGCTAGTAGCTTTGTAACCCCCTTGGTTCTGGATATATATACATACGTTTTCAAAAAAAAAGAGTGTGTAGAATTTGAGAATAAATACAAAAGTTTGGGGTATATTTACTTAATTGAAACATTAAAAAATCTATTTACTACTATAATTTTTTAAAAAAACCTAGTTATTAAAATTGTCAAAAAAATATATATACGTGGTAAAAATGATATATTGTCATAAATGTATTGAAGGTAAAAAATTATTCATCCAAATTACTACAAGTTTCAACTGGTTGATAAGATCGAGGTTCATAATTGTTTGTCAGATACGATGTCTATATTTTTGAGAATGATTCAACACTATAAGAAAACATTTTAGCATTTATGATCACCCCGACGTAACAATATATTCTTGATTAAAAATATTGTATGTACTTAATTCTCTATATAAACCCTAGACCTCTAGCTTTCCAATCTCACCTCAGAAGAAGAAGAAGAAGATAAATTATCTTCTACATATTTCTTGTTTAAAATGAGTCTCTTTGTTCTTCTTCTGTGTTTTTCCGCATTTGCTAACAGCATTGTCGGTGAGGGTAGGGGTTTTCTCCGCCCAAATGACTATGGCCCCGGTGGTGGTGGTGGTGGCCCGGTACAGGGCGGTTATGGAGGTGCTCCGGTGCAAGGTGGTTATGGAGGTGCTCCGGCACAGGGCGGTTATGGAGGTGCTCCTGTGCAAGGTGGTTATGGTGGTGGCCCGGTGCAGGGCGGTTATGGTGGTGGTGTTCCCGGTGGAAGCGTGGGTGGTGGCCCAGGTTATGGAGGAGGTGCTCCTAGTGGCGGGTATGCTGGTGGTGCTCCAGCGGGTGGCACCCCACAAGGCGGCTATGGAACTGGCGGAATGACGCCACCTATAGGAGGAGGAAGTGGGCCAGGGTATGGTGGTGCACCGGGAGGAGTTGTCGGGGGTGGCCAAGGAGGCTATGGTGGATACGGAGGCGGTTACGGTGGAGTTGGGCCGATCCCAGGCGTCGGAGGTGGAGCTGGGGCGGGCCCAGGTGGCTATGGTGTGGGAGGTGGAGGACCAATAGGTGGGACAGTTGGAGTCGGCGGTGGACAGCCTGGTGCTGGGGGGATCCCCGGCGTTGGAGGGCCAGGATACGGTGGTGGACAGGGTTGATCAATCAAGGATACGTACCAATCAATGTCTATGCATGAATTAAAATTACAATTAGTCAACTAATTGCATGCTAGTTTTTTTTTCCTTACAATAAATGATTATTATGTGTGTGGTATCGTACGTACGTGTGTGGAGTTGAGAGTTGTGCTTCGTATTCTAGCAAGCTAGTTAACTTGCATGCCTATATATATATATGCATGCATGTAGCTGGACTAGGTTGTATGTCTTGTATCTTGTGTACCTGCGGCAACATGCTTCTAAAAATCTATGTTCCAACATTGTGTGTTTTGTTCTTTAGTCTTTTTTTTTTTTTTTAATTTAGTTGAATAATTATCATTCTTTTACTCAACGGGAAGATAAATAAAAAAATACAACCCAAACTGATAAACAATGTAAATATTTAGAGTGTGATAACTCTTCAAATTTACATTAAATTCTTGAATTTTTTGGTTCGAATTCGTCCCAAAAATAAAAAAGAAATGATAAATCTCTCTTCTTGTCTAATTCCCATTTGAAAAACAATTGTTAGATATATTATTAAAATATTTTTGCAATATAGTTGAGAAAAAAAGTCATTAGAGAGTTTTTTAAAATTAATGGAAGTTTGCTAGGTTGAAATTGGTGTGAAAATTATGATTTTGGTAAGAGTATCAGATATAATGGTTAAGAGATTTTTATTAGTTAGGTGAGAAAAGTTCCGATAACTTTTTCATTAGTTTTCATCAATTTTTCTCCAATGTATAAACCATACTAACCTATTTGGTTACATAAATGTGTTGGTAACGATTATATATATGACATATATGTAAGAAAAATCAAAACGTATCAATAATCTATCTCAAAGTTTAGAAGTGGAGTTCTTGGATCATGCATAAATAAGCATATTTGTTGTACAACATCGCTCATATTGGGTGCGGCGAAGATTAAATACCGGAGAGCACATGCAAGGCTGCATTATAATGTCGGGTCGGCAATAGGGGAACCCGTAGAAGCACTTAGCTTACAACCTGAATCAGTTGGAGTAATTGTAGACTTGTAGTTGTTATATGAGTACGAGAAACTATGCCACGAGCGTACTTTTCCTATAAGAGGAACAAGCTACCCAACGTGCAGGTTATTATTATGCCAAGAAAGAACGGCAAAGGACCCAAATCTAACTAACAAACTCTTTGCTTAAGAGAGAAATGAGACGATAACACAGCGAATATGTGGATGTGGTGAGAATAATGTCATTGACATACAACAATAGGTATGCAGTCATAGACTTATGACGAGCAATGAACAAAGCGTGATCATTACGGCTTCCAACAAAGCTAATAAGAGAAACGAAAGTAGAAGACCGTTGAAACCATGCCCTTAGAGCCTGCTTAACTCCATAAAAAGATTTATTTGACAAGCACACGTGTTTAGGATGATTAACGTCCACAAATCCCGGTAATCGAAACATGTCAACGGTTTCATTAAGATTTTTGTGAAGAAATGCATTCTTGACATTGAGTTGATGAATATGCCAAGACTAAGAGACTATTAAACCGAGCACGACGCGGATGGTTTTTGGTTTTACAACCGTTAAAATTTTTCTCACAATCATTTCCCACTAGTTGAGAGCATCCGGGTTTCACCAATCAAGCTTTGTATCTGTCCAATGATTTATCACCCATGAACTTATGTCAAAATAATCACTAACAACGCACAATTATCAGGCATGAACGTATGTTGAATAAAGGTACAATATTCGTCATTCATGGGATTGGTCTAGTTCGGGTCTAGAAAGGTAGTTTTGTGGGAGGATAGGAGAGGGGATGAATCAGGCTTGGGCTCAGTCTGAGCGGATATGTTGAAAGAATTTTTCGGACAAAAAATTCCGCTTTGGCCTTTTGTGACTAGGTGTGTGCACTGAGTTTGTTGGGAGGTGGATTGTCTTGCCTAGGCCGAGTTGAGAGGATGGGGAACGTGAAGGTTGGTCAGGTGTGAGACCCAACAATTGTGAGGGGAAATTAGAAGCAATTGCATTTGGTTTATGGGCTGGATGATTTGGAGGAGGTTGAGTTGGGTTACATTGTGTGTTGTTGACAGTGGGCGAGACTAGTTAAGGAGCGAACAATCGTATTTGTGTCCTCTTTTGAAGACTTGAATTATGTTGGGAAGAGAATGAGAAATTATGCTCATCAAATGGGACATGCCTAGAAATGATGGTCAAAGAATTTATACCCGTGATGGTGGGACATATATCCTAAGAAGACACATTTGAAAGACCGGGGTTCAAGCTTTTGAGAAATAATGGCACTTTGGTTTGAGTAAAAAAGACACCCAAATAACCGTAGGTCTGAGTTATATCTATTAAAGCAGAAGCTTTTTGCCACATGTCAACACGAGGTTTCTCTAAGCCTACCAATTTTTTTTCTAAAAGTTATTTATTAAGTTAATTATTTATTATTCAATTAATCAATCCGTCATTTCACAAAAAATTAAACCTTAAAGATGTAAATATTTTTACCACTTAAATTTTATCTCAGTTTTTTCAATTTTTTTAATAATAAAAATATTTTTCTAAATCTGACTATTTTTTAGGAATACAATCAAATCAATTTTTTTTTAAAAGTAGTAAATCTTCTTATCGGTCAAATCTTACTCTTTTTTTTATTCATAAATTTCAATTTTAAATCAATCCATGACAAAAAAATTTAACCAAAAGCAAAAATGATAAAAAAAAAAAATAGCAAAACAATTTTTACTTATTAATTAGGTACACATAACGAATTTTGTAATGTAGACTATTCTGTACAACTAATTTTATCCATTTTGCTTAACAAAACTCATTTGCTTTAATTAACTATTTTTTCCATCCCATTCTAATCTTTATTATTATGTATTTTTTGTAATATGTCTTCTTTTACTTATTTAATTACAAATTCTCAGTTTATTTATTTTTGAATTTTGTTGAAATCGATAATTTCGATTATACTCCCAACTTTATTTAAAAATATTTTTTGGAAATAAATAAAAATAACAACAACATTTTAAATGTTTTTATGAAAGTATAATAGTCGTACTTTCAAATCGAAAATTTAAAAACAATACAAAATATATCTCCCTTCAAAATATATATTTTTTGTACTTAAATATTAGGGCCTGTTCATTTCCCATATCTTGATATCAGTATATCAGATATGGATATTGATATGGATATCAATGATATCGATATGAGATTGATATCTCATATCTGATATATGTGTTTGGCAATATGGTGAAGTATATCAGATATCAACAAACTCGGTATCCATGTTGTAAACCATGTCCTCCACATCCTCATATATTCAACAGAGAAGATGTTTGTAAAAAAAAATAAAAACCAAACCTTGCAAAAGATCAGCAGAGAAAGGTAAAAGGCAAGTGAAGGATGCGGAGATACAACTCACAGTCATAGAGAAGCAGAAGAGGTCGGAAATGGTGATGAGACTGTGAAGAGAAAGAGGGTAGAGATGGCGGGGAACTTGTTTAGAAAAAGAGAAAGCATTAACGAGAATTAGGAGAAGAATTGATATCGGTGAATTTGCAGGGATATCAGAATCCATAAATAAGTAAAGTGTGTAGATATTAGTATATCACTTTGATATCGATGTATTTAATTACTAAACATGGATATCAGATACGCGATATCCATATCCATATCTGATATCAGGATATGGGAAATGAACAGCCCCTTAATAATACCGTAAATGAGAAAAAATGATACAAATATTATCTTTAATAATAATTTATTCTTTTAGAAGCATTTAAGTTTTTATGATACTCATATAAAGATTACAACCATTTCACATTATATTATTTTTGTAAAATGATCTTTAAAAAAAATACAAAAGTACCTATCTTTTAATAAATAAAGATATGTAAACGCAAATTGGTTTTTTCATTAGTTTATAAAATTGTTAAACATCATTAGTTTATTAGTTTATTACTTTATTTTGCAGAAAGTATTCTACCAATTTAAATTCTCATAGTATATTGTTTACCCACTACTACAATATTTTTATTGAAAATTAATAATTAAAATATTAGAACATTTATTTTTTAAATAATATTTTTAACTTTATATAAACTTAAAGAAAAATATATTCTTAATTATAATTTTTTTACTTTCAGCCTTTTTTAAGATTTAAAATCTTATGTACACGTAAACAAGACTACAAATCAATTCATAACCTTTGTCACTATTTTTAATAGAATAAAAAAATCATGAATAATAATTTGTGATTTTAAAAAGTGATGTTAACATATCATAATTATTAGTTTGTGATTAGGATACCTTTGAAATGATACTACTAAATCTCTAATTAATGTTGTGAAATTTGAAATCTTATAAGTTTATACAAATTAATTTATTGTGAAATAAAAATACTAATTCGAACAAATTACTATATGAGAGATTTCTCATGTGAATTATGGATTTTACTTACATAATTCCGATAAATTTGGAGTCATTCACCTTATTCTAACTAGGAGATTCCGACAAGATATTCAGAAGGGGAATTACTCTCAATGGGTCATGAGCTGGTGGAATTCCGACTCAAGAATTCGGTGGGGGTTTTCGATTATATATTTATAGTATTAAATAAAATCCATAATGTTATAAATATTTGTATTAATTATAATAATATGATTAATATAAAATTTATACGATAATAATTACAAAAAATCCCGTGCAGGGCACGGGTAATATACTAGTAACACTTGTGTAGGAGACATGTTTTAGATTGGGGTGGATGGGAAGATGTTACGGAGATAACAAGCCATATGTAGTGCATGTGTCAAAAGGACACCAAAATGGATGAATGAAATAGAAGTGAATGTACCATATTATTGATGGTACAAATGACTCGTTCGGCCTTCCTATTTTGAGATGAGGTATATGAGTAGAAAATTGAAACTCAATTCCATCCGATACAAAGAAGTTATGGAACTCACGATTGTCAAACTAACTAATGTTATCACATTAAAAAATTTTAATGGTTGTGTTGAATTTAGTTTTGATAATAGTGTGAAATTGCACTAAACAACCAAATACATGAGACTTGAATTTAAGAGGAAACACATATAAGAAATGCAAATAATGAGCAAATGATATTTATGACCTTCACCTCCTTACTAGACATGGTATAGGTCCAAACATCGCTATGCACTAGATCAAAAGGAGCATAAGTTTTAGTAAAAGACCTAATAAATGGACTTTATGGTGTTTTCTCAATTGACAAAATGACAATTTCTCCTTATTACAACAAAAAAAAAATCAAATTTTCTAACATAGCTTAGAGCGATCATTCTAGGATGGCCAAGGCGAACGTGCCAAAGACTAGATAACACGACATAAAGGGCATGGGGATAGGGGAGAAGCGGATGAGGAGTGAATGATGGTGACATAACGGGATAGAGCTCCCCCGAGATATTGCTTCTGATACGGGTAGTTCTTGTTTGAAAATCCTTCACATAAAATCCAAAAGGGTTATATTCGATAAATGCATTATTATCTTTAGTAAACAAATACAAGATTTTTGTTAATATTAAGTTTTTTGAGGATATTCAAAAGGTACATGGACTTTTTGGCGGTGGGTAAAGTGCTACGGTCAAGGCTCATAGAGGGTACGTGGGAGCCATTTCTGACAATAGCGGAATAAAGATTACCATTATTTGAAATAGACGAGAGTATACTTGAATTGCAGGTCATATGAGCGGAAGCCCCCATATCCACGTACCATTGATCATCCGACGAGTTGAGCATCATAGTGGAGAACACATGCCCGATATCGATGTGCACGGGCACATCTTCTACATACGGAACAATGATAGCATGAGGGTGTCCAAGGTGGCAAGGAGCGGTGCCAAGGATCCAAACCAACGGGTACGGGCATGTAGTAGCCAAAAAGCCCGCAACATGGGGCGATGCTCCTTAGGTTTTGGGTGAAAAAGATTCGTGTGGCAGCCATCCATATGAAAGGAGAAAGACGAATGCGGGCTGTTGAAATCCCCCATGTCCACGCCCCTTCTCTATGATCGACGTCTGCGACTATGGCCACGAGAAGTCTTGCGATCCGGATTAGGCGGAGGGTTCATGAGTGACGGTGTGAAATTGTAGTCAAAGGACGACACATGGGCCTGTTTTTCCAAGGTCCTGACATCTTGTTTATCCATTCTAGTTTCCTCCATGAAGAGCTATGAACGTGCTTTCGCAAAAGACGAGAGCGGTTCGGTTTGTTGAATGTTCGTTGCTACGTTGTACGTAGTTGGGAGGCATGATAATAGTTGCATAACCATACGAGTAGACTCGACAATCGCCATCAGAGGGATCCTTCATCTTTTGACAGTCTACGGTTATGGACGGGAATGAGGACAACCGATAACTTGTGAACTCGTGTTCGAGATAAACTTCTTGAGTCGACTTGTTATCAAGGAACATCTCACTTGATTTGTCCCATGCCGCTAAGGCGGTGCTTTCCGGATCAAGAATCAAAATCAATAAGTCTTTCGAAATTGTACTATAGATCCACTACAAGATTATTGAATCTAGTTCATAGAATTCATCATCAATATGAGTGAGACGAGTTACCGTAGCATCAATGTATTTTAAGACTTTGCGAGCCTTTACGAGCCTTTGCGGTAACCGGGATAGCACAACCCACAAATTATACGGAGTGAAGTCTTCATCCAAGACCAACGGTATGCAATTACAAATGTTTGATATGTCCAAAACCGAGTGATACATCGGTTTCTTTTCTCCATCCATTAAGGCATTCGACATGATCGATCACAAATTTGTTTTAAACTACCTTGCTAGGATGGGCTACCCGGATAACTTCATTCACCTTATCAGATCTTGCATCACTACCACATCCTTCTCCATTAACGTTAATGGTTCTCAGAAAGGATTTATCAAGGGCTCCAGAGGATTGAGGCAAGGCTGCCCTCTCTCCCCTCTTTTGTTTGTCATCGCCATGGAAGTGCTCTCTTCGATGATTACGATCAACACATCATCACCGGACTTCAACATCCATCCCAAGTGCGCTTCTCCTCGTCTAACCCATCTTTGTTTCGTAGATGACCTAATGCTTTTCTGCAGAGGCGATTCAGCCTCCATCCAAATTCTAAAGAACACTCTTGACTCGTTCGGAAACTACTCTGGACTTTACACTAACTTAGCCAAGTGGTCCCATTTCACCGGAGGGCTCTCTACTGATGACTGCAATCTCCTCTCTTGCTCTACTGGTCTCCCCTTGAGCACATTGCCTTTCACTTACCTTGGTATTCCAATTGGCAACAAAAGGCTCAGCACAACAAACTATCTTCCTCTCATCACCAAGATAACTAACAGGATTAATTCATGGAGTGCTTGGAACCTTTCTTATGCAGGCAGGGCCCTGATCATCTCTTTCATCCTCTCATCCATGCATTATTACTGGTGCGTTGTTCTCATCATCCCTACTACTAATATGTACAAGATTCGAAGGCCCTTGCGTTCCTTCTTTTGGCCTGGTAAGGCTTCGAGCCCACGTGCTCTAGTAGCTTGGAATACGGTTTGCATCTCTAAGGAGGGAGGACTTGGATTCAAAGAGTTATTATCCTAGAACAAAGCCTGCCTTGCAAAGATGATCTCCGAGCTTGATCCGACTAACAATTTCCACAACCTCTGGGTGGATCAGGTAAACGCAAACATCTTGAAGGGACAGTCCATCTGGACCTTCGAGTTCAATTACAAGTTCAGCTTCACCTAGTGCCAAATTATTAAAATCAGAGATGAGATTTTGGACTCCCCAAATGGCCACACCTTCAGTAGCAACACCTCGAAGCCGAATGGTACCTACTCCACGTTTGTTGCTTACTCGCTTTGCTGGAAGCCTCAAACCGTTCACCCTCCTAACAACCTTGGAATCATTTGGAATGGGTTGAATGTCCCTAAATGTAGTTTCATACCTTGGTTGGCTAGCCATAACCGTCTTCCCACTCTGTCAAAGCTTCAACTTTGGAACATCACTTAGGATAACACATGTAAGCTGTGCAATAGCTTTGCTGAAGATGAGGACCACCTTCTCCTCTACTGCAACTACTCTACCCTAGTTATGGAGCTCATCTCCAAGTGGCTCAGGATCCCCCCTCCTTATCCTACAGAAACAACATTTGAGATTGGATCTGCACCCTGAAGCCCCAGAAGAACGACCTTGCCTCGAATGTCTCCATCTCCATTATAACTAGCTACATATACTACATTTGAAAATCCCGCAATGATCTCATCTTCAACCAAAGAGCAACCCATGCAGCCACATGTGCCCACAACATCATAAACGCTACTAAGAACTACACATCGAGTCATTGGAAGGATAGATCACCTAAATCCATTACTTGGGCTAAGATCCTTGGCATCCACCTGTATGATGCTACTTAGCCTAGTTTCTCTTTCTTGAACTATTGTATCTTAGGGCTAGTTGCCCCTTCTGTTCATACTCTTTATCAATACATATTAACCTTTCAAAAAAAAAAGAAAAGAAAAAGGAAGAAGAAAAACTCTAGAAAAGTCCAAATACAGGTTCCTAAGAGTTTTTTTTTTTTTTTTTTACTAAAGAACACTCGGATTTCTTCAATCAAATAACTCTTTAAGCCTTTAGAGTTTTAGAAGAAATAAAAAAAACTAGGTTTTTTTTTTATAAAACTTCTATTACAAAAAACCAAGACAGACAAGTATCATCGTCATTAACTTCTCGAAGAAAATCTAGGGTTTCCAAAACTTCGAATAAACTCCAGAGTCTTAAAAGGAGAAAATACCAAAGGCTCTAATAACAATTTGTAGTCTTAACCCTCGTAATAAACTCGAAAAACAACTCAATATACACTCAATCTAGATCGAGTAAGAGCTAAGACCATAAAGAAAGGAGAAAAGAGATTGATGATATAGTTCGGGTATACATCCTACTTTGTGGGATCTCGAGAGGGGAGATCCAACTCAAAATCTACTAAACAATCAAGCAATAAAACAAACCTTATGACCGTTACACAAACAAACGTAAGAACATGGTAAAGAAGAGAGAAAATCACAATTAATCTTCTTCGTAAAACAAGAACAAAGATAAGAAAAGCAAAGGAGAATCTCGCTCTCTTTCACTCTTGTAAACTCCTCTCACTCTAGGTCGAAGAACCCTAACACAAAGTTAACACGTGCTATCCCTTTTTCTTCTCTCGATGGAAGATCAGAGAAAAAAATTTCCTAGAGCGTCTACAGTAATCTCCTATCACATCTATCTTCAAAAACGATGAGAGTAATATAGTCCAAATGAAAACGCATTATTTGGTTTTATGGCCTGTGTTGACCACAACAAATGAGAAGGTTCATTATACTCTAACATAACTTGGATCGTCCTTCATCCAAAAACACAAAGCACAAGCATCAACACAAGTGCAAAGTCTTAAAGTATTACATGATCAAATCTCATCCACATCAACTTAATATGTCAGCTTACCTACTGTTACAAAGCTAGCCATTGAATTAACTAAAATTGACCAAGCAAATCCAATGAGCTTTTCATTGATGACAATACTATACCATGACCTAGGGCTGATATATGACACAAGCTTCTCGGGTCGGCGCGCGTTCGGCTCGTCAAAAGCTCGGCTCGGGCTCAGCTCGTTCGGGTAAAGCTCGACTCGTTCGTCTAAAATAACACTATATGAGCATTATTTTAGACGACTTACTCGGGCTTGGCTCAAACTCAACTCGCTAAAAGCTCGGTTCGGGCTCGACTCGTTTATAAACGAGCCAAGCTTGAGCATGTTAAGGTTCGGCTCGTTCGGCCTTTATACCCCTAGGCATGATCAAGTTGATGTTCCTAACCCCTAAAAATACAATACAATAAACATAATTGCGTGTTTATAAACTACACTATGAATTATTAACATTACACAATTTCATATATGTATATATTATTATATGAACCGGATAAGCCTCCACTAATTTATACATTCAATATTAGTCTTGCTATCTAAAGACTTTTTTAAAATAATATGTTTAACTAGCTTGAAATAATTTATACGGCATAGATGACAATAGCATCATGGAAATATAACTTGCCAGCACGTCGACTGTATTAAAAAAACTCAGAAGAACCACACCAACCTATCGACAAGCCATACATGCACACCAGTATACGTTCTTTCCTTGCGTGTTCACATACAAATCTCCAACTTCTTCAGTCCTTGTATATATACACACATAATGTACGTTAATTTCATTTCATCAATTCAAACTCAAGCATAATCATAAGCTAAGTAGTTGGTACTACTCACTACTCGCTCAATCGGTTACGACTTCCTCGGAAAAATCCATGGCATGTAAGTTGTCTCTCATCTTGACAGGCTTCGTGTTGCTCTGCATCGTAAGGCCGTCACTCGGGTCATTCAAACCAACCGCATGGAAGCTTGCGCACGCCACATTCTATGGAGACGAATCTGCGTCCGCTACAATGGGTACATCACTCATCTATTGTTGCCTAAAAAATCTAGTGTACCGGCTACTGTTCCATTTTTTCATACTAAATGTTGGTTGTGTGTAGGAGGCGCTTGTGGGTACGGGAACCTGTTCGACAATGGCTATGGCACAGCGACAGCTGCGTTAAGCACAGTCCTGTTCCATAACGGGTATGCCTGTGGGACTTGCTTTGAAATGAAATGCACACAATCACCTTGGTGTTATGGCGAAACCATCACTATAACCGCCACCAATCTTTGCCCGCCTAACTGGTACCAAGACAGCAACAATGGTGGATGGTGCAACCCGCCCAGAGAGCACTTTGATTTGGCAAAGCCTTCTTTCATGAAAATTGCGCAGTGGAAGGCCGGCATTGTCCCAGTCATGTATAGGAGGTACTTCACTATACTGCACAAACTCATTCTAGTTTCTTGTATCTAATGTAGCACAAGAGAAGCATAAAACACTGAATTGCTAAGTTTGCAACCATGCATTATGTTTTATACACATGCTTCCATATGTCTGATAACACAAACAAAAGGGCTCGTTTGGTATTGATTCCGTGAAATCAGGGATGAAAATGAGAATGATCCATATCATTCTTCATTAACCAATTTGATTTTCCAATAAAAAATTTTTTTGAGTCAATTCAATATCTATACTATATCAGCAACATACCAAAACACCAACTATCAAGAACCGGGTAATCCCATTCTAAATTTCAATCTGATTCCCGAAAGATACCAAACGAGCCCTTGATTCTCATATAGAAAGGAAACTTTGAGTCATTTAAATAGCTAACTTAATTAAATCCGGTTTTTGTTTCCAAATCATGGGTATAGGTACTTTGTCTTTGGGTGCTCTACAAGCTACTTAGTTTCACACATTGGTTAATTTTGACTTGTTAGATTAAGTGATTGGATTATACATGAACCCATTAGATATCAATTTTATCTATCATTTCCTTTGCTATAACTTTCGCCTCTCTCTTTTATCTTCATAGGGTGCCTTGCATAAGGAGTGGTGGCCTTAGATTTTACTTCCAAGGAAATCCCTACTGGCTCTTAGTCTATGTGATGAACGTAGGAGATGGAGGCGACATCTACAAAATGTCGGTAAAAGGGAGCCGAACAGGGTGGATCAGCATGACCCATAACTGGGGCGCCTCTTACCAAGCCTTTGCCCAGCTCGGTGGTCAATCACTCTCATTCAAGATCATGTCCCTTACAACCAAGAAGGCCATCACCGTAAACAATGTGGCTCCAGCCTACTGGACAACCGGAAAGACTTACTCATCCAATGTCAATTTCAGCTGATCATTAGAAAACCGCTCTAATCTCGTACTGAACAATATTTGCATTCAGTTAAACGAGAAGAATCCGTGTTGTGATTCATAGTATTTTCCTTTCTTGTTTTAGTTTTGTGTCATGTTGTTTCTCAAAGTCATGATTCGCTCCCTGGATTTTATGTCAAGAGGAGAATGCAAGTGAAAAATTAGCATGAAAGAATATGTACTTACATTGATCTTTCTTCTGCTACATCAGGATTATATATAATTGTGTCTGAAATTGATCCTTGGTCATCCTAAACAGTTCTATGATTCCTGTCCAAGTTTATAATGTCAAGATCAAGAAAAATAGAGGATGAGGAAAGAGTTGAAAATGAAGATCCAGAAAAGTACATATAGTGGGGAGACAAGTCATGAATACACTTAAAAGAATTGCTAACACTTTAAAAGGAGATCATTCTAATCCCTCAAGCACGCTTAGTCTTTTTGAATATACCCTCCTTTATATGCTTCACAATTACTATTGCTACTTTTATTGCCATATGAAGTATCATCATCACCCTCATGCTTGAAATCATTCTTCCCTGTCTAAAAGCTTCTTACCCTGGCAGTTGGGCTTTAGAAAGACTACATTTCCACCTCATTAGGCATATTAAAATACTACTAAAAAAGTTAAATTAACCCATGGAGGATCAAACATCTACATGTGAGCTTGTGCCAATTTGAAGAGCCACTAGCCTACCACAACTTCAAATAAGAAAGCATAGCATATTTTTTGAATATCAATACATAATAACCCTAGGATGTCGGATTTTCGATTACATACCTGGGAAGTACAGAGCCACAAAGAAGAAGCCATGATGAAATTTCATGGAAGCCGAGCAATACACTGCAACATTGCAACTGTGTGAGAATTGTGATGACTTCTTGGCTTCCAAGAGACTACAAAGCTTTGTACATTTGACAAATGAACAGACCAGCATTTTTCTCACTTCATGGAGCAAAACTCCTTTTGACAATAAACCTAAATAGAAACAATAGCCCTCATCATATACTCATACCCTCCAACCAAGAAATCATTTCTGTCCAAATTGAAAGTCTCCCCTTTTATCATAAAGGGGAACAAAAGATCACTACCTTTAACTCTCTTCTTTCTCCACAGCATTCAAATCTCAACTAGCACACAATTTCGCTCATCTCTTCCCAAACACAACTCTGGATCCAATCTGATTCTCAATTCACCTGCTCTTCCCAAATTGTCCGCACAGTTTTCGAACAGATTCCTTCCCCTTACTCAATTCCACTAGCAGGGGTGATTCCGGTGATCATTCATCCTAAACTGAAATAAGGCACACAAAGAATACTGCAGACTTGAGAAGCTACAAAGACGAACATTTTACTTCTATGGGCTCTTTGTTATCTCCTCTGCTACTTTTCTTAACCTTCTTCTCATCGTCCCCGTCTCCATCTTCGTCTCAAACAATCACCTCCCCTCAAATGCTCGATCTACTCATCAGAGACTACACCACCAACTTCTCTTCATCATCCTCCATGAGCATCAAAACAGGGATCCCCAAGACCATCCACCTCCCGGCTAACCTCTCCGGTATCACCATCACCGCCGTACGTCTACGCTGTGGCAGTCTCCATCGGTACGGAGCTCAAATCAACGAATTTCGCCTCCCCAATGGTGTATCCGTCCTCCCCTGCATCGAAAGGTTACTCGTGATTCGCCAGAGCTTGGGGCAAAACTGGTCCAAAATTTACTACCAAAACTACAACTTTCGAGGCTATAAGCTGATATCCTCGATTGTAGGCCTCCTTGCCTACAACGCCGGAGACGACATCAACCAACAAAGCAAAAATCCATTCCAGCTCGGGTTTTACGCAAGCGCCAAAAACCCAATAAAAATCGATTTTAGAAACGTGAGCATTTCGTCGAACACCTCGCGTGCAAAGCACTACTGCGCTACTTTTGAGTCGGGGAACATCAAGTTGTTGAACATGGTGGCTCCGTTCGTCTGCGTAGCGGAGAAGGAAGGACATTTTGCTCTGGTGGCAGCAGCTCCGCCGCGAGCACCGCCGAGAAAGCGGGGTACGCCGGTGAAAGGGTCTGGAGAGGGAAATTCAGACACGGGGAAAGCGAGCAGGTGGAAGGTGGCGGTGGGGAGCTCGGTGGGGGCAGCGATTGGGGCGTTCTTGATCGGACTGTTGTTGATAGCGATGCTTGTGAGGGCGAAGAAGAGAACGAAGGTGGCGGAGGAGAGGGTCAGAAGGGTTTACGAGGAGGAGGCGTTGCAGGTGTCGATGGTCGGCCATGTTCGGGCGCCGGTGGCGGGTGGTAGTCGGACGGCGCCTTCCATTGAACATCATTACAGGCCACCACGGTTGTGACTAAAGAGAAACATGGCGTTCATTATTTCTTATTTAACTATATTTTTTGTGCAGGGCATTTTCATAATTTTACTTTCTTTTTCCTTTTTAAATTTCGGCCCGACATTAATATTTATCTAGCTTCTGATTAATAATAATAACGTTTTTGCATCACTACAAGATACAGAAACCAAAAGGAGAAATTGCAACCAAATATGAGAAGCTAATAATGAATAGGGTTGTTTCACATGTTTTTTTTAAACGAAAAGCGATTTGAATCATTAAATCACACGCCGTTTAGTGGATTCAAAGGTAGAAAAAAGATTGGCAGGTGGTTAAATCGTCAGGAAGGATCACAAACAAATAAGAGAAGAAATACAAAAAAAACACATCAAAAGGAACCCGAAAGCAAAAAGTCTTTAAAGGAAAACAGGATGATCCAACGAATAGGAAGCAGCAAGCATAAACGTTCATCTTCGAAGGAAGTACAGATGTAGGAAGTCTGGGGAACAACTATGGACACCTCAAATTTGGACTGCAACAGAACCGTTAGGAGTCGATCACATATTCACGCCCCCTTCTCGACAAACGCACGAGACCGCCAACAAAGGATTGCATCAAACCTTAGAAGATGGAATGTTGAACAAGGTACACATGAAGTATAAAGGTGTAGAGCTTGACGGATGAAAGAAAGATGATTTGTTGGAGAAGATTGTACACAGAGGGTTGATTTACGTTGTCGGAAGTGATTGTTTTGGGCTTTGTTTCCATTGGTATTGTACTTTTTTCCCCTTCTTTGTAACATAAAAAAGGAAAAATTTATTGTGATATTAGGCTTTGTTAGGTCCGATTGGTTTGTTAAATGGGTTGGACGGGTCTTTTGGATGGGCTCGGTTATTGGAAGAAGAGCTTATGGAAAAATTCAAATGAGAACTGTTTAAAATTAAGAAGAAAACACATCTTGGTAAAAAGTACCCAAATTTGATTAAGCAGAAATGATCCGCAGGTGATCGAAGGAGAATTAATCTGTTGTTGTTTGAGTTCTAGCTTATTAAAATAATTGTCATTTTGGGTCCATATGGACTGTTTTATTTCGGGATTATTCGGAATTGGGTAGATAAATTAGTGGGTTGCCATAGTGCCTGAGAACAATCTGACGAATTGATTAAAACAATGGTATTGAGGAGACCATCTAAATCAACTTTGATAGATCCAGGTTTTGTCAAAATTGATAGACCTGAAGGAGGATTATGTCCCGCATAGACAGTATACCAAATACAGTGCAATAGGTATAATTCAGATTAACATAAGCTGATTGACAGGGAAAGTAGATCCTCGTGTTCTAATAATCCGTTGAGAAAGAGGCTTTAACTCTTTGATCATTTTTTTTTCTCTTAGTATTGACTCCGATAGGAGTCATCCATCGGTTTATGGACTTGGTTCACCAGTAAAGAAGTATATTGTGTCCATTCCTGAATGAATATACAATCTAAGTTAGATAGATTGATAAAGAGTTGCAACTGAATTAGTCAAATCCATAGTAAGCTTTCTAGAGATTGGATGAAAATGAGTTTATCAATGAAAGTTTGAAACACTTCTAGGTATTGGTGTCCGGCCAAAACAAATCAACCAGAGATAAAATCCTACATAAACTTGATACAAAGATTTTAAATCCATACATGCTTGTAAACCATGAACACACGTCGAGTTATTCATATTTATAATGAATCCACGGTGAGAAGTGCGTATAGAAAAAATTGGACCTCGATCACCTCAAGCACACGGCAAGAAAAGAAAAACCTATTGAGTAATTGAAAAGTTTTATTTTGATACAAAGGTAAAGTAATTAAGTGGATCAGTTTTTAGAAATGGATCGGCCTAAGGCATCCTTGCGGATGAGGTCTTGAACATCTTCAGGTATAGCATTAACTTCCCACTCGGCATTGTGTTCGTACATGGCAATCTTGTCCGCAACTATATTAATTTCCCTATAGACATGTTGTACTATGGAGTAGGAGAACCCCAAGATTGTGTTGGAAATATCGTTAATAATCAAGTCCAGCTCCATGACAGCTTCCATATTCGATTAATCGAATTGATAAGCAACAGATTATCTCCTTCAATCTCGATGGATTTAGTCCCAATCTCCTTGACCTTTTGGAGGCCTAACTGCAATGTCATAGCTTTTGTTTCCATTATAGTTGGTTGGGAGTGAATGTGGTGGGTAGAAATTGAGGAGTAAAATATGAACCTTTCTCGGACCAATTGCAAAGACCGAAGGACACCATGGAAGCAATCCCAACTTCCAAAAAAACAAACCGTCTAAACCATATCTGAAAGATCCAACATAGAGCAGGTCAACAAAGTTCATCCATTGAGTACTTGGTCGTTCAATCAACGAACAGACGGAAGTGGAACCGGAAACTGGGATATGAGAGTCCTTTTATTCTTTTTAGAAAACTCCATAAAAAAATTTATTAATAACTTTAAAACATATTAAGAGAATTATAAAATGGTGATTTACACTAGTTTCCGGAAAACTCCACACAATAAGACATTAAAACAATATTGTTGATAGATATTATATTAATTAGTACCTTCGATTTATTAAAATTAAGTGTTTTACCTTAATGACTAAAAATATAAATGTACTATATATTAACCAATTTGTAATTATTATCTTAAAAAAACCCGTACAACGTACGGATACTGAACTAGTTATGAAATGAAATAAAAAATGATGTGGACTAATCTAGATCGATGGATCAATTCCATCAATGGTCTATATTATTCCGTAATGTCGCATTGTAGCATGTACCATAATCAACCCATATTGTAATGCTATTTTAATTTTCAAAATGATAGTTCAAACATAATTTAAATAATCCAAAATTTTGTTTGTAGCATTGTCTAATTATATATATACTTATTTTAAAAATAAATGTCCTCACAACCAAGCTATGTTTCTAGTGTATTTCGTTATATAGAGGGTATAAAATAAGGTCAATTCCCCTTCATTTAATTACTCTCAACTTTTTTAACTATTGTGTTTAACTAAAACGGAAGGTAATTAACAAAAGTTATCGTATAAATAGAAAATAAAAAATTCAATAAATGAGAATGTTAGGGATCCAACATATTAAATATTTTATAAGATGAATTTAGCATCTCATTACCCATTATTTTTAGGTATATTGTATAATTAATAATATTTTTTGTTATATTTGATGTAAATGAAAATTTGATATGTGAAATATCAGTGTAAACAAAAAAAGAAATAAAATGTAGATAGAATTTGGGAATTTCCATATATAAATCTTGATGGTTAGTTATTAAGTAAGGAAACAGAAAATTTGAATTGCAGTGAAATATAAGTGTTTATAAAAAAGGAAATTGAGAGATAAAATTTCCAAATCGTATCCTATAAAATCAGTTCAAGTGTTGTGTTGTACCCAAAATTAAAAATCTGTTCTTTACGCTCTCTTCTCTCTGAATTCAATTGCGCTCGCCCATGGATCCCTCTCCTGGTTGCAGGCTTTTCGGAGTTTTCATTCCGATTGAACAACCTCAGTTGATTCCAATTCAACAACCCTAGTTGAATATCAAACAGGAAAAAGCAGAGGTTTTTGTGAAGACAAACCCTAAACCCTATCCTTCGCTTCCTCCTCTGTTTTGGCGTTTTGTTGTCTCAATCGGCGCTTCGAGCAACGTCGATCCCATTCTCATCTTCAGTAGGAGGCTTTATGCTTCCGACGTCAACCGTGGCCAAGCACGTCTCGCAATGCCTCGCTCTCAAATTCTAAACAGGTTCTTGATAAATCAAGAAGAGTTCTTTCTCCAACAGAAGGACCCGCAAGGAAAGACGGCGAAGCTTCTGGTGAGTGTCATAGGTCCCTCTCTTAATGTCCGACAACTGAAATTGAGTCGATGGAATTACAGTAAGAGCAGCGAGGATGAGAAATTTGGCGGGAAAAGAAAGAGGTTTGAAACCGTAGTTGGTCTTACACTCTGATCGGAGGATGGAACGACGTCGTTAAAGCGAATGAGTTTTGTGTGGGCGATGAGATTCAAGTGTGGGCGTTTAGGATGATTAACGCCGGCCTTGGATTTGTAATCGATAATCTCACAATGCGATCTGCAGGTCAAGATCTGGACGATGTTTTGGATTTGATTTGGGGCAAAAACCCTAATTTTGCACCTTAGCTATGGATAATGGGCTTCATTATTTGCCATTCACTGTGCATTTTGTGTTACAATCTGTTTGATAATATCACAATGAAAACTCTCAGGTTTTACTCATTAGTTCAAATCGATGTATACATTTCTCATTTTTGACATGAATTCAATTTCAGTTCATATTATTACAATCTGTTTGTTTGATCCAACGTTCTGTACTTGCGTTCCAAGTTTTTTTTATTAGATGATCCATCAACTTATATTTGAATCTGGGTACAGTATATACTTTTTGTAAATTTTATTTTGTTATATTCCAAAACAGAAAATTTCCTCAATTAAATACCCATCATCTTACGAAGCAACCAATTTCCTTAATCTATATTACTTACTAAAGCTAAGGACACTACCGCCACATGTCAATCAATCAATAATGCCACATAGGATTTTTTGTAAAATATTTACTAAAATGCCATTTTAATTTATCTTTAAAGTTATTAGTAAACTGTTATTATTTTTAATTATTTTTATTATAATTTTATAATAAAAATGTTGTTACAAAATTTTTGTTAACTGCCGAAATCTTTTGTTGGCCAAAATTTACGCTAATCAATTTTTTCCAAAAAATAGTTTAATAAAAAATTAATAAACACTAATATCACTTAACTAAATCAAATCAAATCTTAAAACGTGTGGGAGAAGTTCTATTCTAACGTAATTTCAAAATTCAATTTAATTTCAAAAATTAATATTTTCAATCAAATCTTAATTGAATATCTAAATAAATTTGTTAATTTACATTTAAAATTTGATAGTTCGATCTTATCTTACTAATTTGAATTTGTTAATCTTTTTAAAGAAGCTTCTTTTACTAAACCTAAATTATTGCCTATATATATTTCTTCTCTACATTCGATTTCACGCCCTCCTCCTCTTTTATTATTGTTGTGCTATTATTGTTAAAAATATATGTTGCTTGAATTTGATTGTTATTTTTAATTAATTGTTCGTTTTTTTTTTGTCCATAATCAATCACAAATACCCACCTCTTCAGAAGATAAGAGACTGGACAATACTTGGGCAACACCAAAGAACCACAAACCTCCATTAATGCTAATAAGGTGCAATGGAGCCCACGTCCTTGAATTCCTTCGTTACTTGGACCGGTTTGCAGCTTTTGACGGTCACCCTAACCCACCCGGACCCTGCCCATGTCCTCTCCGTCAAGCTTGGGGTAGTCTCGACGCTCTTATCGGCCGCCTCCGAGCTACTTTCGAAGAGAACGGATGTAAGTCGAGAATAACCCGTTTGGGGCCGTGTTGTCCGCCTCTATCTAAGTGAAGTTAGGGATTTGCAGTCTAAAGCTCGTGGGATTAGCTATGAGAAGAAGAAACGCAAGCATCCGGGAAAATCCTCCATCGCCGCCTTACCGCCGCCACCTCCGCCGATGGGTTGAGATCGAATCAAGGGTTTTGTAATGGGTAAGATTTATATATATATATATATATATATATATATATATATATATATATATATATATATATTAATTAGGGTTTCATTTCATGTTAAATTATGATGTGGGTATTTGTGAAACTTAGTAATTTACCATAAGACATTAATTTGTAGTGTTTTTGTTGGGTGTTTGTATTTTGGTAAAATCTTAAATGTCATCTGCAGTTTCATTTGTGGAGTTTGCAAGCATCCGGGAAAATCTTGAATGTCATGTGCTCTATATATATATATATATATATATATATATATATATATATATATATATATATATATATATATATATTAGGTTTTCATTTGTGGAGTTTGGAAAAATTGATGGTTGATTTTATGATATAGGTAAGTAGATCATTATAAATTTTCATACACTTAAATCATATTATTAAAATAAAAAATTAAAGTTACATTTGTTTTCTAATGATTTGACCATCTTTATTAATGTTGTGACAATGTTTCACTCAATATTAAATGAACAAATACATATATAAATAAAAAATTATACTCATATTCATAACTATTGCTCTACTCCGGTTCTTAATATTATCAATATTTGGTATTAGAGAAAAAAAATTATATACTAGAAAAACTATAGGTAGAATGTGTAATTTTAAAAATTTGTATAAAAATAATGATAGAATGTGTATTTTATGTGAAAAGAGTAAATAATTATTATACAATATTAAATCAACGAGGGATGTCACCTTTGGTTTTTTGTCAAATATTTATTAGATTGTCATTCCTAAAAAATCGAAAAAAAATTACTAAATTGTCATTCTTAAAAAATCAAAAAAGAATTACTAAAAAAATATTTCATGTCCATTTAAACTTACATTTTTTATGCATAAAATCACTGTCAAATAACCCATAATAATTAAAAAAGTTATTACATTTAATATTTAAAAAAAATAAATTTATCGCTTAGAAAACATATTTAAAATTTAGATATACATATATTTTCGGAATTTATATATTAATTAACAAAATTTCAGAATAATTCAGTTTGTTTTCAATTATGTGATAAATTAATTTAATTTATTGTTTTAAAATATATGCGTATTTATATATGTTTTTAAGTAAATCTCATCCTATCAGTTCAAAATCTTCCTACTACATCTAACTATTTATCCCATTTTGTTTTTTATAATGGATTTATTTCATTTTGTAAGTCAACAAAAATGGTGGATCGGATTAATTAACTAAGATTTTGTTTATTTAAATCCTAGAGTATATTTACCTATTTAAATACATATTTTTCTAAAAAAGTCTGAGCTTATCATTATGGTTGACACATATATTTCGGTACATCTTCCATAATCGATCCCATCATAATCAAATTATAGTTATTTTTTTTATATGCTTAACCAAAAAAATAGTATAATAACATATATGAAGAAGGATATGATCAATGTTATGCGTATCCGAACTGATATTTATGTGACATTGAATTTATAATTAAGTAATTTGATATTATAATTTTTCTTAGATATAACAATATATATAGGTTTATAATGATGCTTAATAATGTTTTATATATGTAATTTATCTTAACTTTAATACTTTTATAACTAAATATAAATTATATAAAAATAATTTACAAAAATCCCGTGCATGGCACGGGTAATACACTAGTCTAATATAAGTTCTGTACTTTCAGTCTCTTGGTTTTTTCTTTCTTTTCTTTTTTTTTTTCTAAAAAAAAACTTAGTGTATAATAGAAATATTTTAATCTAATTTAAGACAACCACTTACTAAGTTTAACTTGGAACGCAAAGGAGAGTTGATCGGTGATGATGAGAAACGGTGGGACTGGAGAAGGATGGGGTGTGGCAAATGATTGATCCGATGATTGATCCGATGATGATAATAGATCAATAGATTGACAGATTATGCCGAACACTAATGAACGACTTAAAGCCGATAGAAAAACTGAGACTCTAACACACAACTAAGAATGATCATAGAAGCCTTTGACTACAATCTTGACCAAAGGATGCGTTATTCAATAGCGTAAGAGGAGGCTTGTGATTGATCCGGGAAGATACAAACTTGTAAACACAAGAAAAACAACTCAAACAAGTCCAAGTTATAGGGCAAATGTGACGTCACTCGCTCTAACTCCACATCGATCCGTCGAAGCACCGCCATTTCGGTTTGTTGTTTTACTTTTTGCTCCTTTAGATATAACCGACCCATATCAAAGTTCTCGTCTACTTGAAAATGAAAGACTTACGAAATACTCTTTTTTTTTTTATTCACATCCGAGGTCGGTTGTTGTTTTACTTTTTTCTTGAGTTTTTAGAGTTGTTGACTCATTTTGCTCTTGTCATGAAACATATAAGCTTGATTCGTCTTGATATTAAACACATGAACTTATCCGTCTTGATTCGTCTTGACTACAATCTGCAGGTCAAGATCTGGACGATGTTTTGGATTTGGTTTGGGGCAAAAACCCTAATTTTGCAGCTTAGCTATGGAGGCATTCTCCAGTACCGATGGTCTTCATTATTTGCCATTCACTGTACATTTTGTGTTACAATATGTCTGATAATATCACAATGTAAAATCTCAGGTTTTATCATTAGTTCAAATCGATGTATACATCACATGAATTCAATTTCAGTTCATATTATTACAATCTGTTTGTTTAATCCAAGTTTCATCATCTTACGAAACTTTCCTTTTTATTAGATGATCCATCAACTTATATTTGAATCTGGATACAGTATATACTTTTTGTAAATTTTATTTTCTTATAATCCAAAACAAAAAGTTTCCTCAATTAAATACCCATCAGCTTACGAAGCAACCAATTTCCTTAATTTAATATAAGTTCTGTACTCTCAGGGTTTTTTCTTTTTTTTTTTTTTAAAAAAAACTCAGTTAATTGAAGAAACATTTTTATCTAAATGTTAAGACGACCATTTACTAAGTTTAACTTGGAACGCAAAGGAGTGTTGATCGGTGATGATGAGGAGCGGCGGGAGTGGAGCGGGATGGGGTGTGGTGAATGATTGATCCGATGACGATGGATCAATAGATTGATAGATTAAGTCGAACACTAAGAAACGACTTAAATCGATAGGGAAACTAAGACTCTAACACACAACTAAAAACAATCGCAGAACTCTTCTACTACAATCTTAATCAAAGCATACGTTGTCTAAGGACCAAAGAGGAGGCTTTTGCTCGGCCCGAGAAGATATCAACTTGTAAACATAAGCAAAACAACTCAAACAAGTCCAAGTTATAGGGCAAATGTGACGTCACTTGCTCTAACTCCGCATCGATCCGTCGAAGCACCGCCATTTCGGTTTGTTGTTTTACTTTTTGCTCCTTTAGATATAACCGACCCATATCAAAGTTCTCGTCTACTTGGCAATGAAAGACTTACGAAATACTCTTATTTTATTTTATTCACATCCGAGGTCGGTTTATGTTTTACTTTTTTTCTTGAGTTTTTTGAGTTATTGACTCATTTTGCTCTTGCCATGATGCATATAAGCTTGACGTCTTGATATTAAACACATGAACTTATCCGTCTTTGATATTTTTGTTGACCCAATCTTTTATTTGATTTACTCCCATATTTAAGTACAAAAGTCATTTGCAAGGCTAGATGTGCCTTGTGACATATTTGTTTCATGCTCTTTTCATTGATTGTATCTCCATAAGCTTATGTAATAGAGTCAGCGATTTCATTAAGCTCTCACCCTCTACAATTTAGTGGCATACTCCAAATGATTTTGATCAAAACCGGCTTGAATTGTAAAAAAAATCTTCATAAGTATATGTTGTAAATGACCTTATTTAACTTATTTTTGATAATTACTCTAAAATTTATGTACATTAAGGGCCCGTTTGGTTTGAATTCCGGAATCAGAAACGGAATGAAAACGAATCTAGTCCATATGTATTCCCTTATTCATGAAAGTTGTTGGAATCATTCCTTGTGATTTGAAGTAATTGAAGTTGAATTTGATTACTTTTGATACCCTATAGGGTAACAAAATATGGGGAGACAAGTGCATTTTGCATGTAAAAATAAGGAATGATTCCATAGAATTTCATGAATATGGATATACATATGGACTAAATTCGTTTCCATTCCGTTTTCGTTTCCGGAGTTGGAACCAAACGGGCCCTAAAAGTAAAGGACTATCAATACCTCATCATACAAATTAAATATTAAATGAACTATATTTAAAAATCTTCATAAGTATATGAGCACTTCACGGTTAACGATCCACATAGTATATATTAATTTAATATGATTACATATTATATATCATATTAGCCAAATTGACAATAAATATATTATTTATTTAACTTTCGAACCTTCTATTTATACAAGTCTTCAAAATATCAGTACTCCGTAATCGATGTGGCATGATTCAACCTAATCCATAAAAAATATGATTGAGTTTAAAAAGATCGTGCATAACAAATAATTTTTTCAAAAATAATTATGAATATTTTCGGTCAAACAAACATCTTTAAAATATTTTCATTTAAGATTATTGAAATTCTGCAATTAAAACAAGATCATATATTTCACTTGTATATATTAAAAATAAATCTTTTTATAGGCTTAATTGTGATTGATTAAAAAAATGATTGTGAGAAAAATCCTAAGAGATTTACGTCAATATTAGTATATTTATTTTATTTAAGATATAGTTAGATATAAATGTATAGGTCTTGAAAAGTTTCAGCTGTAGACCGATTTTCAAAAAAAAAATATAAAAATTAGCAAGACGTTTTGCTATATTTAAAAAATATAGATTGAAATATAATTTGATAGATATTTTAAAGTTTTCATAATATGATGAGTAATTAGTTGAGGAAATATATAAAGAAAAATCCTTTAAATCTTGAAACGCTAGTAATAATCTTAAATTAATTAAAATTCTATCTAGTTTGGATATAATTAAAAGATAATGTTCTAAAATTGAATTAGGCTTCTTTAAAAGCTATTATACCAACGCATTCAATTCAGGACTTTCACAAAATCATCGATCCAACAACTCTCTTCTGCTTTTCGATTTCGAACTAAGGTCGTGATCGAATAGATTGATGGAGATCGGAGACTGCGAAAGCAACGTCATAGTAATTGAAGAATCTACATCGTCAAATTCTGTGAATCAAGGATCTAACAAGGTAGAAGCTGCTGAAGTTACGAAGCCAGTTCGTCGGCGACTATATGATGATGAAGAAGGTGATAGTTGGGAGACGACGAAGCACAAGGCCGCTGTTCAGAGGAAGATGTTGATGGATGACATGCATAGTTCAACAGACGTTTCCGAGGTCGGAGACAATTTTCATCTCTTTGAAACCCCCAAACGTTAAGAATTCAAGTCCTGACATGAAGAAATCATGTTTTGCAGTATTAGTATTATGACAAAGTATCCAAGAGCACGCCAGGATCCTTGCAAAAAAAGAGTCCACGATCCACATATTAAAGTTAGAGATAGAGATTAGGACTAGTAGTTTGCACTTTACTTTACCGTTTTATTTTTTATATTTGTTTATATAAATAATATTTGATTAATAAAATAATAATATTTTACATGATATCAAAGAAATTCTCTCAAACGTCCGTCACAAAATAAAAGCACTAACCCTAAAATAACCAAGAGAAGACTTTGTCCGCTGGTTTCAAAAACAACTTTGACATCCGTTATCATAAACGACTTTAGCCGCCGGTATTAGAGAATACTTTGGTTGCCGGTATCAGAAAGATCTTTAACCGATATTATGACTGCCACAATTATTGGGCGGTAGGACAAGCTAACTCCGCATCCCCGGATCCTTAACATTGACCCTACAATTGCCACTTTAGATATTATTTCGTTTTCTTGGATCCTTGATTCGGGGTCTCCTTTCATATGACAAGGACGGATACGAGGGGATTAGGGAGGGGTTGTGTCGTTGCTTCCATCGAGATTATTTTCCCTTAGGTGGATATAATTCATGCAGTTTTAGGAGTAGGAAAACGAATCTTTTTATTTTTATGGATTTTATTTTAAGTAAATACAATATATGGATGAAGAGATTAATTAAATATATACAAAATAAACTTTCTTGTTGTGAATTTTCATTTAAAAAAATATTCATATATTAGGATGGAGATTATGTGAAGTTTATTATTAAATTCATTTTTAGTAATCTAAAGTAATCAACACAATATCATTTCAAATACAATAATTCATCAACACTACCTAATTTATTTGACAACGAAAGGTGTAATTTATCGTACGAAGTATACTTTTTTTAAATTTAATTTATAGAGTTAATTTTTCTTTTTTAACTTAATATGAGAAATTTGGATCAAACTCCCTAAATGAGATTTAGTCTCAGTTGGACAAGACATGCAGAGAACGTGTACCTGAATAACTCCCTTCATTTGCCTCGAGTATTATGTGATCCAGGACTTGATTGTCATCTCTTTTACCTGAATCAGATAACTACCGACTTGAATTGTGTTTTTATGATCACTAATAAACTTTGTTTTATACAATATCGTACTTCGGGGACGGTGATTGGAGTGGGTGAAGCTCGTGATGAAATTTAGTGGCTTTGCTGGATGACAAACGTTTCTCCACCCCTTTCATGCCTTACCAATATCAGCATCACCACTCATTATAACCACCTTGGTCACCCTCACAACACCGAAACCGCCTATTACTGTGGTATCTGTCTTTGGGCCAAACTACCTAGATCATCTTTTCCTATTAATAGTCTTCATGCTTTGTCTTTATTTGAATTAGTTCAGTTAGATATTTAAGGTCCTTATCACACCTTTTTTCTACTTATGGTTGTTCCTACTTTCTTACCATTTTGGATCATTACTCCTTTTGCACCTTAGTTTATTTAGTAAAGGGAAAAGTTGAGCCCCCTCTTTAATTCGAAATTTTTGTGTCACGGTTGAGACTTAATTCCGTATTTGTGTCAAAACCTTTCGTAGTGATAATGTCAAGGGTAGAACGGAAACATCGTATAGAAAATTCAAGTACTTATACACCACAACAAAATGGAAGGGTGGAACGGAAACATCGTCACATCCTTAATGCCGCTAGAACCCTTATGTTCTAAGGACAATTAGCTTTATCGCTTTGGGGAGAATGTGTCCTCATGGCTTGTTACCTTATTAACCGCACATCTACACATGTACTTCATCACAAAACTCCCTATGAGCTTCTTAATGGCTCCCCATCTTCCCTTGATCATCTTCGGGTTTTGGGTTGTCTTGCTTATTGTTCGATTCTTCCTTGATCTTCAAATAAATTTTGACATCGGGTAAAAAGCGTGTCTTCATAGGCTATTCACCTTCTCAAAAAGGGTGAAAAATGCATGATCTAGATATTCAGGATACTTTTGTCCCACGTGATGCACGTTTTTAAGAGACCCTTTTTTTGTTCTCCGAAATGGATTCACAATCACCTAACATTAACCTAGAAAAAAATTTATTTCCCTTGAAACCAGTTGTTTTTCTCCCATCATCGTTGATGGCCCTCTTACCTCCCCACTCTCAGCGGAAAGAGCAAAAGACCCCACCCTCTCTCCTTTTCCTACAAACCCATCCCCGCGTTACCCCCAATGGACACTGGCTTAGCCCTCACTTTATCTCCCCTACCTAGTGACACGCTACTTACTTCCCCATACATACCCACCCCAATTGCGGACCCCCTACTACAACTCTTGCCGACCCTCTCACAGTCACCTCAACAACTCCACCAGCCACTACTACTCTAGCAGATCCACCACCCCGTGGCAGCCCCAAAATCACCATACCATCAAGAAAATTTACGAGATTATGTTTCTCAAAAGGCAAGCCACTTTAATCTTCGATCGTGTGATCCTTCTCCCTCACTGAAATCAGGTGCCCGGTATTTCATTATGGATTCTTTATCATATGAATACCTTTCTCCTACCTATCTTGTTGTTCTCAACTCTATTTATCAGGAATAGGAACCGACCTCCTTCAACGAAGTAATTGCAAACCCGATATGGCAAAAAACTATGTAAGATGAAAATTTTTCCCTACATTGCAACAACAGATTGGAATATGTTGATCTCCCTGCTAATTGTAGAGCTATTGGCTCTAAATGGGTTTTCGCATAAAATATAAGGCACGTTTGGTTGTTCTTGGCTACCGTCAACAAGAAGACATTGGCTATGGTGAAATGTTTGCTCCTGTTGTTAAATTAGTCACAATCAAACTACTTTTAGGTGCCTCGATTTATAACCAGGAACTTCATCAGATGGAAGTTCACAATGTATTTCTTCAAGATATGCATGAGGAAGTTTACAAGCTCCCACTTCCTGGTAATTGAACCTCTTCTCAAGTCCGTCACCTTAAGAAATCGTTGTACAATCTTTGTCAGGCTCCTCGGAATTGGTTTCACAAGTTCCCATCAGTCCTTTTGAAATACGGGTTTTGTCAGTCTATTACTAATTACTCCCTTTTCACCTATAGACGGTCAGGTATCACCCTTCAATATTTGACTTATGTAGATGATTTGATCAATACTGGCAACAATCTTGCTACCATTCGTAGTTGACGGATTATCTTCATACTTTCTATCACATGAAGGACCTTGGACCCGTTCGATTCTTCTTAGGTATTGAAATTGTTCGTACTCCGACTAGTTTATGGTTTAACCAACGGAAATACACCTTTGACATTATGGCTGATTCTAGTCTACTTGTATGTAAACCTGCATCTTTCTCGATATCTGTTGACCACAACCTTCAATTGGATTCGTCCGCCCTACTTGATGATCCTGAGATATATTGACATTTGGTTGAATGTCTTATATACTTGTCCATCACTCGCCCTGAACTTGCATATTCGGTTTATATACTTTCTTAGTGCATGGTTGCTTCACACCTTGGACAATGGATGATGGCTTGAAGGTTCTTTGTTACCTAAAGTTAGCTCTTACTCAAGGTATTTTCTTATCTCGCTCTAGTGATCTATGCATTTTTGATTTTTGTGACTCAGATTATGCAGCTTGCCCTACCACTAGAAGTTCCACTAGAGACTACTTCAATTTACTTGGTACCTCACCTATTTCTTGGAAAACCAAGAAACAAGCTACCGTCTCCCGGTCTTCTATTGAGGATGAGTACATTGCAATGGTAGCTACCACTTTGTGAGCTTCTTTGGCTCTGTTCTCTCCTTTAGTCCCTTGGTTCTCCCGGTCTTCTACTAGAACCATATATATATATATATTCTTCTGTATATTCGATCTTTCACGAAAGTTCCTACTTTTTACTCAGTAGTTCAAAATCAATTTACACCTTCCTGAAATGAATTCAATTTTGGTCTATATTATGACAATTCTTCAAGATATATCATAAGAAACGCAGGAGCACAAACTAAGAATCGAAGAGCATGCGAGTATCGCTTGCAAAATTAAGTTAATATCAAAGTTAGTCAACGAACTACATATTTCATATGCAACTGATAAGAACAAATATCTCCCTTGATCTCAGCCAAAAGACCGAAACAAATGTATGATTCGGATAGTCTTTAACCCTTCTATTTATACAAGCTCTCAAACTTGTAAGCTTAATCTGACAAAATATCATATTTTCTTAAATTATGGATCACATTTTACCTTCGTGTGCTTATCAGTTTAAAAAAATGTTCAAGATCTTAAAATTTGTCTAGACGGCCAATCTATTTTTGTATTTCACCCTAAATATTTGTACAAATTACATACAATGCAAATAATATTCATTTTCATAATTTTCAACATATTAAACTAGATTAGTAGATTGTAATCAACTCAAACATAAAAAACACACAAACACGCGTTCAAGACAAAGAAACGCGACAAAATAGACTTATTAACAACAAAACACGTCATAAACTAGATTGTAATCAACTCTTCCATTTCTTTATCTTCATACTCTTTAACTCCAATCTCCTTTTCCGACTCAAAGTCCAAGTATTCTTCGGCATCTTCTCCATCATCCGTGTCATCGGATACAAAACCATCCTCATCGAGCTCTCTCACTTCCTCTACAAGACGTCCACATACTTCTTCTTGATTGCACTTCGTCATCCTCTCCTGCTGCCGTAACACCCCGAATCCACGGGACTCGGGGTGCCACTGGGTTAGGATCTCACAGTGGATCCTGACCCTAGCCTGACAACTAGTTCACTGGATCTTACAACAAGACACATATAGATTAAAACCAAATACATAAAACTGTACAATATATACATCAAAAGGTTTACAACATCACATCCGAGTACAAAAGGGCAAACCATAAACATCCAAGTACAAAACATCCCATAATCCCACGAACAGCCTAGTGTACCCGCTCTAGTAGCACGTGCCGGTATAATTGGCACCTAAGTAGCTCCTTGGGACATCTCATAAGATCCCACTTGAGCTAGCAGATCCGGGGCACGTCTACCCGCTCTAGCAGCCTCCTCGACTCGTTTGATGTACGCGCGGAACTCTGGTCCCCTCATAGAGACATGATCCGAGTCATCTGACTAGACTCGCTGTGATCTATGTCTCGCAACTCCACCGCTCTTAGTCTCAAGAACGACACTCTCAACAAGCTCCTCATGTATGTCCTCCGCTGCCGGCGGATCAACAATGGGAACATGTCCCTAGCCTATCACTACTAGAGGAAGAGGGGGACTACCCCTACCTCGTCCAACTACAAATGTCGCTCTAGTCCGAGCTATTTACGGGTATACACACCTAACTTATAAGGCTATATATATGCCATATGTATAGATATACATAATACTTAATCCAACATACATGCAATCACAACATCACATAATAGGTATCTATATATATATATATATATATATATATATATATATATATATATATACTGCCGAGATCCTCAGAAAGGTGATGGCTTCCCGTACACACTATCCCAAAACAGCTATACTCTTTCAAAACCAAAATCCTTTTGAAAAGTCAAACCCCATTTCGAGTTCTATTTATTTATCTATTCGACCTTTATTGCAGATTGCAAGGGCCATTGTTGTCAACCTAAGGCTCTCATACCAACTTTGTAACACCCCGAATCCGCAGGACTCGGGGTGCCCACTAGGCTAGGATCTCACAATGGATCCTGGACCTAGCCTCACAACAAGTTGACTGGATCTTACAATAAGGCACATATAGATTAAAATCAAATACATAAAACTGTGCAATATATACGTCAAAAGGTTTACAACATCACAACATAGTACAAAACGGCAAACCATAAACATCCAAGTACAAAACATCCCATAATTCCACGAACAACCTATTGTACGGAAGCCCTCTGCTGATCACCCATCTGACTCACTCTACAGTCTTCTTAACTTGCAGATCATCTACAACACGGTATGAAACCGTTAGCTAACAGAAATGAATAAGATTGAAGCATTAGCACATATAGCACATCAACATACCACATCATGCTATGTACACACCCATATCCATTTATTATCTTTATTTAAGTTATACCATTACTAATTCATTCTTTGTGACATGGGGAGTGAAACTCTCCCGCCTTTGTCCCCGTTTCCCCTCAGGTTTGGAATGATGTCAATCATCACCAACTTGAGGATTGGTCGCAAAGAACCCCCCTAGCCACCCAATTTTGGGCTAGACAAGTTATCACTACCCGTTATCATACACTTGGGCCAATTAATATGCATGTAGCGTCATCCTAGCCCGGTTAGGTTATTAATGTAGTATACATATACACTGTTCGCTCCAAAAGGTCTGTGCAAGCTTTAATATTTAAAACCCAAGAAGTATGCTTGAACAATATGCGAACCCGTAGTGTACGGATCAATTGTAATAAAAGCAAGAATTTCGGGGGTCGATCATAGGGACTATGGTGAAACAAAGCACGGAATCAGGTTGTCAAATATTGCTAATAACCATAAATTAAAGCAATCAAAGATGATATAAAGTCAGATAAAGGGAATGCGGATTCTAGGGATTAAAGCATCTAATTGTGGTTCCGACTCAAGATCTCAAAAGATAATGCGGACAAAGTTGAGGTTTGCAAAGGGAAGGTGTTTCTAAGGTGAGAACAGATCACCGGGTAAGTCTCACTACGCACTATCCCAAACCGAAGCTCCTATTACCGGGTAAGTCTCAAGGTACTAAGGAAAGGAACTATAATCTCAAACCAACACACCACCCAAGAGAATAGAATCAACCTTTACGGGTAAGTCTCAGGCTAACTCTCAAAGATAGAGTGAAGGCACACTCAAACCCCAATAAAGGATAAACCTTTATTACCTACACTCATGATCTTGGGTAAATAAACAAATGAATCACCGGGTAAGTCTCATCCTAGGCTTGCATTGAACCAGAAAAAGTGTAATAAGAATAGGATTTGACAAACTTTGAATCTTAACTCAGATAGGTTCAGGAAAAGGTTCACCTCGTTCAGTTATATTCCACCCCGGCCGAGATGTTCAATGACTGAGCGAGGTGTTCTATGGTTAAGGTAAATGCTCGAGCTTTCAGGGTCCTGCTGGGATTAAGATCATTTTATCATCGTCTTTCCCACAACTTTCAGCCAATCACCCTGGAATCGCATAAGAAACTTAGCCAACAATCATCATGATAACAGTAATCAAATTAATAGGAAAAGAATCAATATTTGAACAAGAAAACCTTAAGAAAAAGGTCTCAATAACTGAATAAATCAAACAACAAATCAGCCTTCCTCAAGTGACAAATGAGAAAAGACAATGAACCAAAAGCAATCTAAGAAGATCTTACAAACTCCTTCAAAAGCCAACTCCAACTATGATTCCTTCCTTCAACCTTCAACTTCCTTCAACTCTTCAGAAAATCCTTTAATTGTTGGATGCCCTGAGCATGGTTGAACTTGTGGAAAATCCAACCCTTTATATAGGAGAATTATCTTCCAAAAATAAGATATCTTAAAAAGATAATTTCCTAGAAAATATATCCATATCTCTTAAAATAAATCAGCCAAAAATAATATCTTCCTTCCAGAAATCCAGCCAAAAATATAAGATATCCTCCTTCCAAAAATAGAAGATCTCAACCAAAAATAAAGATCTCGCCGGAGACAGGGTGTTCACCTCGGTCGGGACGCTCCTCAAGATCACCTCGGTCGAGGTGGTACTGTAGTTGACCGAGGTGAATCTCAACTGAATGTAAATCATCTCGAATCTGGTCCAAAATAAATCTTGTATATCATTTCCATGCTTCTTGAGATCTTCTCATAGCTCTAGAATGTAGCTCCAATGACTCCTTAGCTTCCTTAGCTCCATTTTAGTCCAAAACGTGTCATTTTACCTACAATTACAACGAAAGTAGGTGTAGACCTCGATTCCCGCAAAGGTAGACAAAATAACAATATAACCGTAGAATATACATCCATACATGCAGATTTATGAAGATAAAATATCTAAACCAATCCCAAAATATAGACTATAATACATGCTATCAAAATACCCCATACTTGTCCCTTGCTTGTCCCCAAGCAAGTACCAAATCTTACATACAAGATAGAATGGATTATAAGTCATAAAGATCAATGAAAAACCTTTCAAAACCTTTTGGTCGTGTGCTCCACTCATAGATCACTCTAAGAGAATGCATAATAAATCAAGACATGATCAAAACATTTTATAAATATAAGAAAGGTGTCCATCTTTGTATAAAATCATAGAATGCATAATAAATCATATTTATCGAAATTAATCATGTATAATCCAGTTTAAACCACCAAGTCGATCAACAAGCTCGAGGTCTCAAGGGCTTTCCAAAAGAGGTCAAGAAACGTGTAAGGGTGGGATGTATATAGGGTAATGTGGTGCTAGAATCCGGGAAAAGGATCTTACTTCACTTTCTTTGAATCACAACATCTTTCACCAATAAGCTTTGCTTATTTTTGCTTCTTTTTTTTTTTTTTTTTAACTTTTTAGGATGCATGGACAGAGGTGCACAATAACCCAAGCCTAGGAGATCAACAATCATCAATTTCTCGAGATGCTTCAAACCCTTGATGCACATACCATGACCCGTTAGGAATATCGCTCAATCTGACTTTGGCAAGACGCAAACACCCAGCTATGTGAATGGTGCCGAGTTACTCATCATCATGATTGACTTCCCTAAACCTAATTGTTTATTTCTAAAACTTTCAGCCAACATCTCAACTTCTGTTCACTTGCTTTTCTTTGCTTGCTTCCAATTCCCGGATAGGTAAAGGGAGGCAAATATGTATACGAAGGGCTAAAACATGATCAAGAAGAAGAAGAGAAGAGAATGAATCGCCTTAATTATCCCAGGTAGAATGTGATAGAACTCATCATGTGGTGTCAACCTTCAAATTCAACATAATTTTGATAAAAACAAGGTATTAAACATGCCAAAACTTCAAACAAAGCATTTTGCAACTTAAACATATCATAAAACCTTTTGAGCATATATTTCAAAACCAATCTACAAACAGAATCTTCATCGAGGTCATATCCAGAGAAGAAGCACAAAAATCGTTTTGAAAACTTCTCAGTTAAACCACCTCGGTCGAGGTGTTCTAGCATCATTCGAGGTGTTCATCCTCGATCGGCCATGAACATCCCGGTCGAGGTCATAAAATTTTTTTTCTCAACCCAGTTTTCGACGTTTTTCTCAAACAAAAACCTGTATGTATGCATGTAATGATAGATAAACACATAGAGCATAAATAAATAATAATAATCCGAAGAGTCGTATAAACATACACATAAGTCAAGCAAATACATCCAAATACCCGATACTTGGGACACATTGTCCCATTGGGTCAAAATAGAAGTCTAAAGAACAGGATACTCACCGGACCTAACTGAACTGCATAATAAATAAAGAACTAAAGTCCATGCAACTCTAATCCTCGTCAGCTGGTGGCGGTGGTGGATGCGGAATGTAGGGATGTTGGGTCGGATCAAAGGGATACCCCATCATCTACTGGTGCTGGATCTCCATCATACGTCTAGTATAGTGCTAACTCTCCAGCATCTAATGCGTCCAATCCTCAATACCTCTACGCTAGTCCTCAAAACGCTCATGAATGTCAACGGTCAATACTGCATAAGCGTCGATCATCTGATCAGTGAGATCATCAATCCTCTGGTGTGCCTTGGGATCTCTGAACCTACGGCGTGATCTGCGCTGAGGTGGTGGTGGTGGTGTTGTCTCCTCCTCCGTCGCCCCATCATTAAGGTCGACAACTGGAACACCGCCGGTATCAGTACCGGTCTCCATAGCAGCTCCTCCGTCAAACTCCTCCTCATCATCAGCAACAGCGTCTTTGTATCCTGCATGTAAGGAAACCAGGCAGCTGACCAGTACTGGCGGTCAAATACGGAGAACTGAGATGACCATAGAATGCCTTGTGGAGCTGTCGTCTCCCATGGCATGGCGACGTAAGGTGTGCTAAGACCACGAGGAACGAGAATACGCGTCGTGATCATTTCCTGCAATCTTAACGGCTTCGCAGCTGCAACAAGTGTGCACGCAGTCAGATCTAGACCCATGACAATAGCAATGTGGGTCACCAAGCCTCCACAACAGATATCTCCCTTGGACTTGCCCTTGATCCTATGCAAGTCCTCATCTAACATCCCAACAAAATCAAGAACTCCCCCTTGACCATGCAAAACAAACTCATAATCTCCCCCTGTCCGATCTTCTGGGGCATCTTAGTACGCGCTAGAAGAGTCTCGCTGAATATCCTGTGAGAATGGCGAAAGACCAAGTGGAATATGATGCGCTCTTTGGAATCTCATGGTCTCCACCTATCACTACGCTCAACTACGTGGGCTATCTCGCCCCAGAAATCTCGAGCTACGGCTCGGGAAGGAAAGTCAGAAACTATGGGGGTAGGGAAACCTAAAACCTCCCTAAACTAGTCCATGGACACGATGTAGTTCCGGTTCAGCAACCGGTACTTGATACTGCTGCGCTCCGGCACGTAAGTGACGGAACTGACAAACTCCATAGTCGGATCTAAGTAAGCCAGCGCTCGAACCTCCATGAACTCCTCTAGTCCCACCATGGATATCATCTTCCTCAAGTCCTCCGCCACATGGAGGCACTCGAAAGAAGCAACGTCGAGAAAGCGTGGGGCAATGATAGGACGCCCGCAAATACGATCAAAATCAGCCTAGTGTCGCTCGTGGATCACCGGAATCGCACGCTGAGATGCAGAAGAAGGAGAGGAACTACTGGGTCTATCTCTCAAGACCAGCTGGCGATCAGATCTTCTACTCATGATTTTTTTCTGACTAATCACCTCGGTTGCCTGAAGAACACCTCGGCCGAGACACAGCCGACCGGACCGAGGCGAAGGGTTGTTCGTTCGCAACTCTCAAATTTGCAAGTTATTTTCCTCCAAATCACTACCAAATGCTTCCTAAGGGGTACTTATATCCTTTTCAACAAGAAACAGTAGTAACCAAAGCCAGATATGTCCTAAATCAGTAGAAGAAAAAGAATTAGGGTTTTTGAACGAAATACCCAGATTCTGTAGATTCGGAGCATTTTTTTCGCTGTTTGATGCTTGAAAACCGATCCTCTTGCTTCCTCTGGTGTAATCGAACCAAAAATCGTGGAAAACAAGCAAGAATAGAGGATTTGAGAAGTAGGGCATGCCGTGGTCGAGGCTCGCTGCGGGAGGGAAAATGGAGAGAGAGAAAAACGTCTCGCCTTTTATACCCTTATTTGATTTTGATTTCACCTCGGTCGAGGTGGTCCCGACCGGACCGAGGTGTTTGACTGGATGTCAGACCTAGTCGCCTCGATTACCCCAAGCACATCTCGGTCGAGGTGTTGTGACAGCAACCGAGATGTGTCCCAGTCAAGCTTCGTCTTCTCAATTTCTCGAACTTCTGTCCTTCTAGTGTAGCTCCTAAGTTGTAATCCTTCCTTAGAGAGTACCTGGTTTCTGTCTAGAGGACGCCAAAAACAAAGCAAAGTAAACTATCTAAAACTAAGCTAGAAAAAAGGAAAAGAAAGCAATACCTTGGGTTGCCTCCCAAGAAGCGCTTGATTTAAGGTCGCTAGCTGGACCGTACATCCTCCTTAAACATGCTGGAAGGTTTCCTCACCCCATACTTGACCTTCATCATGGGGTGAGATAAAAAAGTCTATCCAACGGTCCAATAAATGCAAGTGCTCATCGGGAAAGGAATCATCTATGGGTAGGTCATCCTTCTCGATCGAGGAGGGAGGTAGCCGGTTGAGGTGATCCGCTACAGAATTCTCGAATCCCTTCTTATCGCGAATCTCTAGGTCAAACTCTTGAAGCAAAAGAATCCAACGAATAAGACGCGGCTTCCCATCTTTCTTTCCGAGCAAGTAACGGATGGTTGCATGGTCGGTGTAAACAATAACTTTCGCTCCCACCAAGTAAGAACGAAACTTCTCAAAAGCATATACAACCGCCAAGAGCTCCTTTCGGTGGTGGCGTAGTTTAGTTGAGCTTCATCTAGCGTCTTGCTAGCATAGTAAATGGCGTTGGCCCGGCCATCCTTCTTTTGTCCAAGTACCGCTCCTACGGCCACATCACTAGCATCACACATGATCTCAAAGGGTAAGGTCCAATCGGGAGGTTGAATGATGGGAGCGGTGATCAACGCTTCCTTTATCCTGTAAAAAGCATCAAGGATTTCCTACGAAAACTCAAAAACAACATCCTTATTCAAAAGATTAGTGAGTGGTTTAGAGATTTTTGAGAAATCCATGATGAACCTCCTGTAGAAACCTTCATCCTCGAGAAAACTCCGCACACCCTTAACAGAACAAGGGGGAGGAAGTTTCTCAATAGTCTCGATCTTAGCTCGATCGACTTCAATACCTCGGTTGGAAACGAGGTGTCCTAGAACAATTCTTTCACTAACCATAAAGTGACACTTCTCCCAATTTAGAACAAGATTAGTGTCTTCACAACGTTGTAGCACTAGAGAAAGGTTAGATAAACAATTATCAAAATAGGAATCATATACCGAAAAGTCATCCATGAATACCTCCATAATCTCCTCAATGTACTCGGAAAAGATAGCCATCATACAACGCTGGAAGGTAGCAGGTGCATTGCATAATCCGAATGACATCCTCCTATAAGCGAATGTCCCCCATGGACAAGTGAAAGTGGTCTTCTCTTGATCATCCGGATGGATAGAAATCTGAAAGAAGCCACTATAACCATCTAGATAGCAAAAATGGGAGGGTTGAGCTAATCGTTCGAGCATTTGGTCGATGAAGGGAAGCGGGAAATGGTCCTTCCGAGTGGCCACGTTCAGCTTCCTATAATCGGTGCACATCCTTCATCCCGTAACGGTCCTAGTTGGAATCAACTCATTGTTCTTATTCGTCATAAAGGTCATCCCTCCTTTCTTCGGAACTACATGCACCGGGCTCACCCACTTGCTATCCGATATAGGAAATATGATACCTACATCCAACAACTTAAGAATCTCCTTCTTCACAGCCTCTTTCATGATCGGATTTGACCGTCTTTGAGGCTCCCGTGAAGTCTTATGATCGTCTTCCATTAGTATATTGTGCATGCAAAAAGAAGGCTTAACACCAACAGGATCATCAATAGTATAACCCAAAGCCTTTCGATGTTTCCTCAGAACATGCATCGGTTTAGACAATTCAGTTTCAGAAAGGGAAGCACTAACGATAACGGGATAAGTAGAATCCGGTCCAAGGAAAGCATACCTCAAGTGACTCGGAAGTGGTTTAAGCTCCACAACTGAGGGTGCTTTCTGAGGCGGATATGTGCTTCCTCCTTCCAGTTAAGTGGATTTAGATCGAAGAACTGGACTTTCAGAAGTCTCAGTTGACATCATCTCGCTTGCGACCTCGGTCAAGGTCCAAGGTGGGTGACCGAGATGTTCTTCAGATAAGAACACCTCGCTTGGTCCAGGAAGTGCCTCGGTCGAGGTACTGGAACCGAAACCTAAATTGCTTTTCTTCTTCTGTATTAATTTCTCAATCTTAGCTCTTGGATTTGCTTCCAATGCCTTTAAGCTCCGTATATCTGCATCACAAGAGACATCTATACCTTCCTCCATTAAACTAAAACTAAGAACTCTTTCAAGAGGATCGTTAATAAGGATAAAGCTCACCAATTCTCTTGATTCTTCTTCATCATAGATGTTGAAGATATCATCCTCCAACGGCTCTCCTTTCATTACAGCAAGCAATGCAAACTCTACTTGATCGCCACCAATGTTGAGTTTCAACTTGGCGTTCTTACAATCCACATTGTAACCCGAAGTTGCTAGAAATGGTCTCCTGAGAATGATAGGAACGGGATAATCTATGGGTATGTCAAGTACAACAAAATCTATAGGTAAGTAGAAATTACCTAACTTGACGGGAACGTCCTCCAAAATGCCCACGGGACGGGTAGTGGAGCGATCCACCATGTATAGCGTCATCTTTACCGGCTTGGGCTCTCCAAGTCCGACTCTCTCACATAGCTCCAACGGAATGATACTCACGCTGGCTCCTAGATCACACAATGCATCACAAGTTACATCCCCAACTTGAATGGGAATGCAAAATGAACCGGGATCTCTTAATTTGGGTGGTATCTTCTCCTTCATGATTTGAATGAGCTCCAAAGACTTAGATGTCATCCTCACTTCCCCAAAATCTTCCAGCTTCCTCTTTCTTGAAAGAATTTCTTTCAAAAACTTCCCATAGGCGGGCATCCCTAGAATGGCATCAAGGAAAGAGATGATAATATGTAGTTTATTCATAAGGTCTAGAAACTTACCAAAATAATTGTCTAGATGCGCTCTCGCCCTTGACTGAGGGAATGGAAGTGGTGGTTTATAAGCAGGAAGTGGAACATAAACTTCAGATTAATCCTTCGCTTTCTGGGGCTCCACCTCGGTTGGCACCTCGACCGAAGTGTTCGTCGGGTCGTGGCTCGACCGAGCTGGATCTGCATTTTTCAGTCTAGTGCGTGTTGTTATTGCCATAATATTCCCCTTAGGGTTGCTCTCTGTCCTTGCTGGGAACTTCCCTGGATCTCTTGGCGCTTCATTCGTCTTGTTGAAGAATTGTTGCTCTAAGGCTTTTTTTGCCTTTGAAAATGAAGTCATCGATGTCTCCATAGCGTTGAGCTTGATCAAAATTGCCTCTAACACATCATCCTTCTTTTCTGGCTTGGACGAACTCGATCCAGGCTCCTTGCTTCTCAATGGAGTAGAAGAAGAAGAGGGGCCGTTAAAAGCATTATTAGCATGAGAATAAGGGTTACCGGGATTTTGTTGATTAGATCTCCAATTGTTGTTGTTGGAGTTTCTATTGTTGTTGTAATTGTTGTTCCGCAGCCCTTGATAGTTGTTTCTTCCTTGATATCCTCCATCTTTCTCCTTCTTCGTTTGAGCTACTAAAAGCTCCTTCAATGCTTTTACCTCATCGCTAAGCGAGGTGAGTTGAGCTCCATTTGATGATGTGTCTTGGAAGCTAACTCTCCTTGCTCCATTTTCAGTTCCTTGGTGGGAGTACTTCTCCATGTGTAGAGCTTGCATTTCAATGAAATCCCAAGCTTCATCTATCAGCATATCCATGAATGTGCCGGCTGAAAGTAATTGGAGATTGAATTGAGTCGCTCCATCCAAACCTATGAAATAAATTTCCAGCAACTCGATATTTGGAATCCCATGATGTGGACAATCCAATAGAATATCCTTGAATCTCTCCCATGACTTGGAAAAACTCTTCTTGCCGTTCATAATAAAAGCATTGATCTTTCCCCTCATTTCAGCGGTCTTAGAGGGAGGAAAGAACTTAGTAAGAAACTCCGTCGTCATCTCTTCCCAAGTGTTAATTTTTCCGGCCGAAAGAGATTGATACCAAGCAAGCGCCTTGTCTTTCAAAGAGAAATAGAAAGGCCTCAACTTGTAGTTGTTACTCTCCAGTGAAGGTCTCAAGGTCTCCATCAGAATTGCATAGTTTTACAAATGCTGATGCGGAGACTCGCTCTCTAAACCTCCTAATTGACATTGTCGGATTATAGTTAGAACTTGCGGTCGAAGTTCATAATCATGCTCAGCTGGATCACCTAGGTTGACTCCTGAACGCCTGACTTGCTGATTAGGATACATCCTCTGCCCTAGGGTTTGTGGAATTCCAGCAAAAAGAACATCTCGGATAGGCATCCGAGGTGGTAAGTGTACCTCGGCCGGGGCAACGTGAACTGGGTCTTGCCTCGGTCGAGGATCTGGGATCGCTCGAGGCAGAAATTGGGCCCTTAGAGAGGCCATATCTGCTTCAATTCCTTCAATTCTTGTGCGAGTATCTTCTCTTTCTCGCTGCAGTTCTTCTCTATTGAGGAGTAGTTGTTCCAATGCCTCCTTCAATTCGGCTTCAAGATCGCGATCGTCTTGATTGGCCATCTTAGCTTTTTTCAATCTTCTTTTGTAGGTCTTTTCTGGTTCGGGATCGTAGGGAACGATTTCCTTTCCAGCACGAGTTCTTCGCATAAACCTAAGAAAAGATCCTGTGAAAACACTCAAGTAGAGTAGTCAATAGCAACAGGGGCAATAGCCCCGAAAGACTACCGAAACCGGCTTGGTCTAGACCAAGTCCCCGACAATGGCGCCGAAAAATTGTTCGCTCCAAAAGGTGTGTGCAAGCTTTAATATTTATAACCCAAGAAGTATGCTTGAACAATATGCGAACCCGCAATGTACGGATCAATTGTAATAAAAGCAAGAATTCAGGGGGTCGATCACAAGGACTATGGTGAAACAAAGCACGGAATCAGGTTGTCAAATATTGTTAATAACCACAAATTAAAGCAATCAAAGATGATATAAAGTGAGATAAAGGGAATGCGGGTTCTAGGGATTAATGCATCTAGTTGTGGTTCCAACTCAAGTTTTCAAAAGATAATGGGGACAAAGCTGAGGTTTGCAAAGGGAAGGTGTTTCTAAGGTGGGAATAGATAACCGGGTAAGTCTCACTACTCACTATCCCAAACCGAAGCTCCTATTACCGGGTAAGTCTCAAGGTACTAAGGAAAGGAACTATAATCTCAAACCAAAACACCACCCAAGGGAATAAAATCAACCTTTACTAGGTAAGTCTCAGGCTAACTCTCAAAGATTGAGTGAAGGCACACTCAAACCCCAATAAAGGATAAACCTTTATTACCTACACTCATGATCTTGGGTAAACAAACAAAGGAATCACCGGTTAAGTCTCATCCTAGGCTTAAATTGAACCAGGAAAGGTGTAATAAGAATAGGATTTGGCAAACTTTGAATCTTAACTCAGATAGGTTCAGGAAAAGGTTCACCTCGTTTAGTTATATTCCATCCCGACCGAGATGTTTAATAACTGAGCGAGGTGTTCTATGGTTAAGGTAAAGGATCGAGCTTTCAGGATCCTGCTGGGATTAAGATCATTCTATCATCGTCTTTCCCACAACTTTCAACCAATCACCCTAGAATCGCATAAGAAACTTAGTCAACAATCATCATGATAACAATAATCAAATTAATAGGAAATGAATCAATATTCGAACAAGAAAACCTTAAGAAAAAGGTCTCAATAACTGAATGAATCAAACAACAAATCAACGTTCCTCAAGTGACAAATCAGAAAAGACAACAAACTAAAAGCAATCTAAGAAGATTTTACAAACTCCTTCAAAAGCCAACTCCAACGATGATTCCTTCCTTCAACCTTCAACATCCTTCAACTCTTCAGAAAATCCTTCAATTGCTGGATGTCCTGAGAATTATCTTCCAAAGATAAGATATCTTAAAAACATAATTTCCTAAAAAATATATCCATATCTCTTAAAGTAAATCAACCAAAAATAATATCTTTCTTCCAGAAATCCAGCCAAAAATATTAGATATCCTCATTCCAAAAATAGAATATCTTAGCCAAAAATAAAGATCTCGCCGGCGACAGGGTGTTCGCCTCGGTCGGGACGCTCCTCAAGATCACCTCGGTCGAGGTGTTATTGTAGCTGACCGAGGTGAATCTCAACTGAATGTAAATCATCTTGAATCTGGTCCAAAATAAATCTTCTATATCATTTCCATGCTTCCTGAGATCTTCTCATAGCTCCAAAATGTAGCTCCAATGACTGCTTAGCTTCCTTAGCTCCATTTTAGTCCAAAATGTGTCATTTTACCTACAATTACAACGAAACTAGGTGTAGACCTCTGTTAGCATGAAATATTGTCATACTTTAGGCACGTTTTCTAAGAGTATTTCATCCATATTGGTGGTCATTGATAAAGCATTGAAGCAATTGTGAGTTAGTTTGTCTATATTGTCGATATAGAGGTCTACACAAGCTTTGTGTTGATTGTAGGTGTTACGCTAAGGAGTGTGCACGTAATAAGCCTTAAATTTATACTCGTTATATTTATCCTAACTTCTAGCGCACCCGCAGTGTACGGGACGTTTGTAGTATGGATAGTATTCCGAGGTCGAACACAGACTAAGGTGAAATTGATTCGATTTTTGTGATTAAGTTTAGTGAAGGTCTGAGGTTAGAAAAGAGGGAAACAAAGAAATGAAAATCTCAATTGTTTTTGGTTGGATTTTGGTGATCAATCAAGGATCACAATTCATGCAAAGTAAACAATCAAACTAGACTAAAAATCTGCACGAATGAACAAGCCAAACAAGATGATAATCAAAGATAGAGAAGACGGATTCTAGGGGTCGGAAATTCCGGTTATGGCATAAAACTCAAGTCATCTATTCATTCTTTGGATCTCACTATGATGTGTTGGGATTTAATCAATTACCGGGTAAGTCTCATGATCCAACTAGTCCACTCCTAAGATCTCATTACCGGGTAAGTCTCTAAGATCTTAAAGATAGGAATTCTACACAAACCGGATTGTTAATTAGGGATCTAACCTATCCTTACCGGGTAAGTCTTGGAAAGGGAAGTCCTAATCAACATTCCTAGCACATCTAATCCAATGGCGGCTTATTAGGCTCACCATTACCTAAGGTTTGCTATTTTGGATTCTAAGGGCAAGGATTACCGGGTAAGTCTCTCCTAACTCTTAGCCACTACACTAAGTCATCCTAGGATAGGTTAAACTCAACAACACTTAGGGTTTCAACAATTCATAGATCTTAGGCAAGGTCCTTCGAACCAGGAAAATCACGGTTTGTTCTACAGAAACCACGGTCGTGGTTCTTCAAGAACTACCCGTGATTCCTAACAGGAACTACGTTCATAAACAAAGATCATCCAAAGGTATATCTAAGTCCGTCCTATCATAGTTCTAGCCATAACCTTCTTTTCCTTACCCTAGAACCACATCAATTTAGCCTACAACATTCATAATGGAACTCAAAACAAACAAACATGAAATCAAAACATCCATTGCAAGATAATGAAAGAAAAAGGATGAACAAGTGAACTTAATCCAAAACTAAGCTGAAGATTAGAATTGGAACCACTTACAACCCTTCCAAAAGAAGGTTCAAAGACTCATACAATCTCTAGAAAACGAAATCCGAAATACAAGAAAGCTATGGTGTGTTCTTCTCCTCCTCTTCAATGGAGTTCTTCTCCTTCTCTTTGGCACTTTCCTTCCTAGAAAAACCTCTTGATTTTTGAGAATATATTTGTTAGAGAAATGGGAAATGGATGAGCTGCTCCCAAAACTACCCCAGCTGCCTCAAACAATCCATGAAGGACCACTTTTATAACAAATCTCTCATGAGTTGGCCATGAGAGTCGTGGCACAGCTGTCACGAGAATCTGGCAAAATCCACGGTCATTTCCACGGCCGTGGTTTTTCAGAGAACCGTGATTCTATGCAGAAACTTCGCCTTGGATCATTTAGCTGTGGTTTGGTGCATGTTTTGTGTTGGCAAGGTCCCATGAGTCCTTCTTAGTCCTTGGCTTGTGTCCTAATGAGTCCGAGAACGTGTCATCTAAATGAACGATCCTTAAACGCGTCGTTTTAGCTCTAAACTTCTCGAAATACCTACAAAACGCACACAAGTCCGTGTAGACGTCTATCTCGACAAAATACGTGAATTGGTTGCAAAACATCCTGAACTAATGCTAGGTCATGCATGAATGAGCTAGAATTCTATCTAAATGTACACCTAAAACTATGTTATAAATCGTGTTATCAAAATACCCCATACTTAAGGTTTGCTCGTCCCCGAGCAAGTTCCCAACTATACACTAAGAGATGACATGATTTATGTATGCAGGAAAAATGGCAAAATCTTTTTGGGTTTTGTGCTTCTACTATTGGATCACCTTCATAGTCATGATCAATGGCAATTGGATAAGCAATTATGTATCAAACAATAAGGGCATGGAAAGACAATTGTACTTAACTCAAAAACATGCATGAAATGTGAGGATGAAGAGGTCAAGAAGATCAAAAGTCTATCCAATCTAGATCACTAAGTCTTACAAACATGCAAGTAGGTCATAAGGGCTTGTGACATAAAAGGCCAAGAAACGTTGCAATTGGGCGGGGGATTCTCTAGGTTATGTGATGCTAATCCGGGAATGGAACTAACTTCACATCCTTGTCCTCGATCAACTTCCCCTAAGTGTATATTTTTCTCTATCTTGCTTTCTTTTCTTTTTCTTTAACTCATTTTTGAGACAATGGCATTGGTGTACAATAGCCGAAACCTCGGTAATTAGCCATCCTCGGGCTTTTTCTCTTTTTCGAGGTGCATCCACACCGGGCACACATACCAAAGCTCGTTAGGGCTATTGGTTCATTTGACTTTGGCAAGGTACCAACACCCGATTATGTGAAGTGTACCGAGTTACTTGTCATTTAAACCAACGCCCCCAAACCTATTTTGGCTACACTTCCACAATAATTTCAGCATTCCATTCACGACATTCTTTTCATTACATCTTCACCCCGCACTTGCTTTTCACACATTTCAACACACTAGCATGCTCCTATTCCCGGATGGGTTTAAAGGAGGTTGAATTTATATCAATTGAGATGCTCAAGCAATCATAATCAAGATGAGAAGTAGAGAAAGATGAAATGCCTCATTCATTCCTAGATGGTATGCAAGAACTATCATATAATTTCGACTTTCAATACTCAATCCATTCTAGGCAATCATCATGATCACAAGTCATTCATAGAATTTAAGAGAAGTAGTTCAAGTCCACTTATGCATTTATCAATTCAACACACAAGGCCATCCATAGCCAATCACAAGACAGTTTTCATCATTAGGATCATATCCAAGCCTAGAAAGCACAAAATTTTTTAAATTTTCTGATTTTTATGGGATTTTCGTTTTAAGTATGTACAATGCAAGACATGTGCAAAATATTAGCCTATCCTAGATGCTCATCATGCAAAGGATCATGCAAACCCCACCCCATACTTAGAAACACATTGTCCCCAATGTGGTATTCAAGTAAAGAGAGTGAAAGAAGGTTCTCACAATGTAAAATCGTTTGCTATGACAATTGGGAATTCTCAAGTGAATTGATGTTGGATGATCCATTCAACCATGGTAGAGAGCTCTAAACATCCTTCAAGCTTCGGAACCCGCGCTAGGCACCGCTAGCCGTCCAAGTTCCGCGTCCGCTCCACCCATAATTGGTGAGGGTGTCATCATCATCATTTTCATTGCCAAGAGAGGCTTCCAATGCCACTAATGCTCTAGCACACACACGAAAGTAGACAAAACACACACAAAGCATACAAAAACAGAAAAATCTAAGCAAAAATGAAAAGGGAAAAATGTTACCAATGGGTTGCCTCCCACCAAGCGCTTCTTTAAGGTCATTAGCTTGACCAAACTCGGGAGCGTCTATTCGAGGTGAAGCGGGGCAATCATGTCTACCGGGGCTCCCGGAATATACTTCTTCAAGCGATGCCCATTCACCTTGAAATTTCCACAATGCTCCCCTCCTATTTCAATAGCTCCATGGGGAAAGATCTTCTTCACCACATATGGCCCGGTCCATCTTGATTTGAGCTTTCCGGGAAAAAGCCTTAGCCTTGAGTTGAAGAGAAGGACAAGATCTCCTTCACTCAACTCCTTTGGAATGATCCTCTTGTCATGCCACCTTTTGGTTCTCTCCTTGTAGATCCGGGCATTCTCATAAGCTTCCAACCGGAGCTCCTCAAGGGCATTGATATCAAGCAACCTCTTTTCTCCCGCTTCCTTGAGGTCAAAATTTAGCCACTTAATGGCCCAATAAGCTCTATGCTTCATTTCCACCGGAAGATGGCAAGATTTGCCATAGACCAACTTGTAGGGGGTGGTTCCAATTGGTGTCTTGAAGGCGGTTCTATATGCCCATAGTGCGTCATCGAGCTTCATAGCCCAATCCTTCCTTGTCCTAGACACCGTCTTCTCGAGGATGGCTTTGATCTCCCGGTTGGAGATCTCCACTTGACCACTAGTTTGGGGATGGTAGGGTGTCGCCACCTTATGAGTCACCCCATACTTGGCCAAAAGTGCTCCAAAGTTCCTATTTGTGAAGTGCTTCCCTCCATCACTAATGATTACCCTTGGTGTTCCAAACCTAGGGAAGATCACCCGGTTGAAGAATCGCACTACCACCTTGGCATCATTCGTAGGAGAGGCGATCGCCTCTACCCATCTTGACACATAGTCCACCGCCAATAGGATGTAGAGATTGCCACATGAAGAAGGGAATGGTCCCATGAAGTCTACACCCCACACATCAAAAATCTCAACTTCTTGGATGTTATTCAAGGGCATTTCATTCCTCCTTGAGATGTTGCCCGTCCTTTGGCAAGCATCACATGCCGCTACAAAACCTTGCACATCTCTAAACAAGTTAGGCCAATAAAAACCGGATTGCAATACCTTTGCACACGTCTTGTGTGAGCTAGCATGGCCTCCGCATGGTAAGGAGTGGCAATGCCGGATTACACTCTCCGCTTCATCCTCCGGTATGCATCTTCTAAGCACCCCATCCGGGCCTCTCTTGAATAGAAGTGGCTCACTCCAATAGTAATGCCTTACATCGTTGAAGAACTTCTTCCTTTGTGCATATGTAAGTCCGGGAGGCACTTCCTCACACACTAAGTAGTTCACAATGTCGGCGTACCACGGCTCATTTCCTCTAGCCACTTGGAACAAGCATTCCTCCACCATTTGCAATTGTTCATCCCGGAATGAATCATCTATCGGGATGTTGTCTTTCCCAAGCTCCAATGGTGGGAGTCTACTAAGGTGATCCGCCACGGAGTTCTCGGATCCCTTCTTATCTCGTATCTCCAAATCAAACTCTTGAAGAAGAAGGATCCACCGAATCAACCTTGGTTTGGCATCCTTCTTTGTAAGTAGATAACGGATCGCCGCATGATCCGTATAAACTATGACCTTCGCTCCAACAAGGTATGAGCGGAATTTCTCAAATGCATACACCACCGCCAACAATTCCTTCTCGGTGGTAGCATAGTTGAGTTGGGCATCATCTAGCGTCTTGCTAGCATAGTAAATAGCATGAGTGCGCCCTTCTTTCCTTTGCCCTAAAACGGCCCCAACGGCCACATCACTTGCATCGCACATGATCTCAAATGGTAGACTCCAATCCGGAGGTTGCATGATAGGTGCGGAGATCAAAGCGTTCTTCAACCTACAAAAAGCTTCGAGACAATCCTTGGAAAAGACAAAATCAACATCTTTCATTAGTAGGTTAGTGAGAGGCTTAGAAATTTTAGAGAAGTCTTGAATGAACCTCCGGTAAAAACCGGCATGCCCTAAGAAACTCCTTACCCCCTTCACCGAGGTAGGCGGTGGCAACTTCTCTATCGTTTCAATCTTAGCCCTATCAACCTCAATGCCACGGTTAGACACCAAGTGTCCTAACACAATCCCTTCACTTACCATGAAGTGGCATTTCTCCCAATTTAAGACAAGATTTGTCTCCTCACATCTTTGCAACACTAATGACAAGTTAGCCAAGCAATCATCGAAAGAACCATAAACAGAGAAATCATCCATGAACACTTCCATGATATTTTCTATATATTCCGAAAAGATAGCCATCATACACCTTTGAAAGGTGGCGGGTGCATTACACAACCCAAATGGCATTCTCCTATATGCAAAGGTACCCCATGGACATGTAAAAGTTGTTTTCTCTTGGTCATCGGGGTGGATAGGGATTTGGAAGAATCCACTATACCCATCTAAATAGCAAAAATGAGAGTGTTGAGCTAACCTTTCTAGCATTTGGTCAATGAAGGGGAGGGGGAAGTGATCTTTCCTAGAGGCCATGTTTAATTTCCTATAATCAATGCACATCCTCCACCCCGTAACCGTCCTAGTCGGTATTAGTTCATTATTCTCATTAGTTACTACCGTCATTCCACCCTTTTTAGGCACTACATGAACGGGGCTAACCCACTTACTATCCGAGATAGGGTAGATAATTCCCGCATCTAGCAAATTAATGATTTCCTTTTTGACCACCTCTTTCATTATAGGATTCAATCTCCTTTGATGTTCAATAGAGGGTTTGTGGTTATCTTCCATCATTATCTTATGCATGCACAAAGATGGCTTAATGCCAACCAAATCATCAATAGTATAACCAATGGCCTTCCTATGCAATCTTAGTTCATGTAATAACTTAGCAAGTTCATCATCACTCAAGCATGCATTAACAATCACAGGATATGTAGAATTATCACCAAGAAATGCATACTTTAAATGAGAGGGAAGGGGTTTAAGTTCAAGTGAGGGAGGACCTTTATCGGTTGAAGACGATCCAAATAAGATTGGATGAGATGAATCCAAAGCAAGGGAAGACTCCCCATGGCTCCTAAAAGCTTGACCATCATTAAGAGCTGATTCAGGGAAAACCACGGTTGGAAACACAGGTTGCTCATCTTCCACCGCCGTGGTTCTTGCCAAGCTTGCTTCTTGGAGTTGTCCAGAGAGTTTGACGGCCGTGGAACCTAAATCTCGCCCGTGGAACTTGCAGTTGTTCACCACCTCTTCGTGGCTCTCAAATCCAACTCTTGGCTCCTCTTCCAATGCCTCCAAGGCCTTGATTTCTTCATTGCATTCCTCCTCAACGTCCTTCTCCATCATACTCAAGGTAAGAACCTTCTCCAAGGGGTCCTTGATCAAGATCGAGCTTACAACTTCTCTAGATTCTTCTTGCTCGACTATGTTGAAGATGTCTTCATCAAGGGTTGGCCCTTTCATCATTGTGGACAGCTTGAACTTGACGTTCTCTTCCCCGATGTTGAAGGAGAGAGTCCCGTTCTTGCAATCCACTAAGCATCCGGAAGTGGCTAGGAAAGGTCTTCCTAAGATGATAGGAACCGGATAATCCGCCGGAATGTCCAACACTACAAAGTCAATAGGCACATAGAATCCTCCTAGCTGCACCGGAATGTCCTCTAGAATCCCAACCGGATGAGTGATAGAACGGTCCGCCATATAGAGGGTCATCTTGACCGGCTTTGGCTCTCCTAGCCCGACCTTGTTGCTAAGCGCAAGCGGTATGATGCTTACACTCGCCCCAAGATCACAAAGGGCCTCGTACTTCACATCTCCTACTCCTATTGGGACGCAAAAAGAGCCCGGATCCCTTAACTTGGGAGGCATTTCTTCCTTCATGGTTTGGATCAATTCCGAGGATCTCTTGGTCATCCTTATCTCCCCATACTCCTCCAACTTCCTTTTGTTGGAGAGTATTTCTTTCAAAAACTTCCCATATGCCGGCATTCCTAAGATAGCATCCATGAACGGAATGTTAATATGTAACTTGGACATTAGTTCAAGGAACTTACCAAAGTGATTGTCCAACCGAGCTCTTGCTCTTGATTGTGGGAATGGTAGTGGTGGCTTGTATGGAGGTGGTGCCACATAGGTTGGCTCTACATCGTTGCTTTTGCCTCCTTCTTCTTGCTTTCTTCCCTCTTCTACCACTACTTGCTTTCTCTTAGCTTGATCCTTGGGCAAAGGATCTTTCATACTCAACCCACTCCTTGTTGTGATAGCCAACACTTGGCCTCTTGGGTTGTCTTCGGTTCTTCCGGGAAGTTTCCCCGGATCTCTATGTGCTTCACCCGCCTTTTGAAAGACTTGTGCTTCCAAGACCTTTTGAGCCTTAGAAATTGAAGTCACGGTGCTCTCAAGTCCATTCAACCTTCCTAGCAATTGTTCAAACATGATTTCGGTCCTATCCTTTGGAAGTTGAGTAAAACCGGGCGGAGGTTCTTGTGAAGCTCTTTGTGGTGGAGTTGTGCTTGTGGAGGCGGGAGGGTTCAAGGCTCCATCCGGGTTAGAGTAAGAAAATCCGGGATGGTTGTGGTTGGGCCGGTAATTGTTGAATTGCCGGTTGTTGTTGAAATTTCTTGGGCCTTGGTAATTGTTGAAGTTGCCTCTTCCCATATAATTCACATCTTCCTCCTTGGAAGATAGGTTGGCTTGTGGGAGCACTTGAGGAGTTGCTTGGCTCTTCAAGGTTGTAGTACACAACTCTCTCAAGGATTTCAACTCGTTGTTGATGGCGTCAAGCTTGAAATTGCTCATGGTGACCTCGCTCACCTCATATGCTCCCGCCTTTCTTCCTTCACTCTTCCTATGAGAGTACTTTTCAATCACTAGAGCTTGCTTCTCCACAAACTCCCAAACATCATCTACATGCTTCTCCATGAAAGTCCCACCGGAAAGAGATTGTAGCTTGAATTGGCTATCTTCATCAAGTCCCTTGAAATAGATCTCCAATAGCTCAATTTTCGGTATGCCATGGTGTGGACAATCTAGGAGAAGGTCCTTGAATCTCTCCCAAGACTTGAACAAACTTTCTCTATCCCTCATCACGAAGGCATTGATCTTCCCTCTTAATTCGGTGGTCTTGGAAGGTGAGAAGAACTTGGTTAAGAACTCGGTTGTCATCTCCTCCCAAGTACCAACTCGCCCTTGTGGAATAGATTGATACCAAGCCAAGGCTTTATCCTTAAGAGAGAAGGAAAAAGCCCTAAGCTTATGGTTGTTGCTCTCCAATCTTGGCGGCCTAAGAGTTTCCATCAAAATCTCGTAGTTCATCAAATGTTGGTGAGGAGACTCTCCTTCCATCCCTCCAAATTGATTGTGCCGGATCATTTGTAGAACTTGAGGGCGGAGCTCATAGTTGTGGGTTGCGGGATCTCCTAGATTCACACCCGGTCGGTGTGCTCTTTGTGCCGGATCCATGCGTCTCCCTAGGGTTTGTGGTTCCTCAATAGCAATGGGAACAACCCTAACATTGGCCGCCGGCTGCGGTTGTGGTGGAGGAGGTGGAGGTTGTCGGCGATTAAGCTCTCCTTGAACAAGGGCTTGCCTAATCTCCACAATCTCCCTCCTAGTTTCCTCTTGCCTCTCATTGGCAAGTCTCCTTTCTTCCTCCAAGAGCTCATCTCTTAGCCTTATTTGCTCTAAGGCTTCATCCAACTCAGCTTGAAGATTTCTACCGGCCATCTCTTTCTCTTTTCGGATGTTCTTGGATCTAGATCGAAGGGTTTTCTCCGGTTCGGGATCGAATGGAGCTAAATACTTGCCACGAGACCTTCGCATACACCTAAAGAGTAATAGATGCCCTGAAAAGCAAAGACACCAACCAAAGAGAGTTCAAAAGCAACAAGAAAGATCTACACTAGAAACAATCACAAAATAGACTCAATCTAGACCTAGTCCCCGGCAACGGCGCCAAAAACTTGTTACGCTAAGGAGTGTGCACGCAATAAGCCTTAAATTTATACTCGTTATATTTATCCTAACTTCTAGCGCACCCGCAGTGTACGGGACGTTTGTAGTATGGATAGTATTCCGAGGTCGAACACAAAGACTAAGGTGAAATTGATTCGATTTTTGTGATTAAGTTTAGTGAAGGTCTAAGGTTAGAAAAGAGGGAAACAAAGAAATGAAAATCTCAATTGTTTTTGGTTGGATTTTGGTGATCAATCAAGGATCACAATTCATGCAAAGTAAACAATCAAACTAGACTAAAAATCTGCACGAATGAACAAGCCAAACAAGATGATAATCAAAGATAGAGAAGACGGATTCTAGGGGTCGGAAATTCCGGTTATGGCATAAAACTCAAGTCATCTATTCATTCTTTGGATCTCACTATGATGTGTTGGGATTTAGTGTTTCTAATTTGGGATCAATTACCGGGTAAGTCTCATGATCCAACTAGTCCACTCCTAAGATCTCATTACCGGGTAAGTCTCTAAGATCTTAAAGATAGGAATTCTACACAAACCGGATTGTTAATTAGGGATCTAACTTATCCTTACCGGGTAAGTCTTGGAAAGGGAAGTCCTAATCAACATTCCTAGCACATCTAATCCAATGGCGGCTTATTAGGCTCACCATTACCTAAGGTTTGCTATTTTGGATTCTAAGGGCAAGGATTACCGGGTAAGTCTCTCCTAACTCTTAGCCACTACACTAAGTCATCCTAGGATAGGTTAAACTCAACAACACTTAGGGTTTCAACAATTCATAGATCTTAGGCAAAGTCCTTCGAACCAGGAAAATCACGGTTTGTTCTACAGAAACCACGGTCGTGGTTCTTCAAGAACTACCCGTGATTCCTAACAGGAACTACGTTCATAAACAAAGATCATCCAAAGGTATATCTAAGTCCGTCCTATCATAGTTCTAGCCATAACCTTCTTTTCCTTACCCTAGAACCACATCAATTTAGCCTACAACATTCATAATGGAACTCAAAACAAACAAACATGAAATCAAAACATCCATTGCAAGATAATGAAAGAAAAAGGATGAACAAGTGAACTTAATCCAAAACTAAGCTGAAGATTAGAATTAGAACCACTTACAACCCTTCCAAAAGAAGGTTCAAAGACTCATACAATCTCTAGAAAACGAAATCCGAAATACAAGAAAGCTATGGTGTGTTCTTCTCCTCCTCTTCAATGGAGTTCTTCTCCTTCTCTTTGGCACTTTCCTTCCTAGAAAAACCTCTTGATTTTTGAGAATATATTTGTTAGAGAAATGGGAAATGGATGAGCTGCTCCCAAAACTACCCCAGCTGCCTCAAACAATCCATGAAGGACCACTTTTATAACAAATCTCTCATGAGCTGGCCATGAGAGTCGTGGCACAGCTGTCACGAGAATCTGGCAAAATCCACGGTCATTTCCACGGCCGTGGTTTTTCAGAGAACCGTGATTCTATGCAGAAACTTCGTCTTGGATCATTTAGCTGTGGTTTGGTGCATGTTTTGTGTTGGCAAGGTCCCATGAGTCCTTCTTAGTCCTTGGCTTGTGTCCTAATGAGTCCGAGAACGTGTCATCTAAATGAACGATCCTTAAACGCGTCGTTTTAGCTCTAAACTTCTCGAAATACCTACAAAACGCACACAAGTCCGTGTAGACGTCTATCTCGACAAAATACGTGAATTGGTTGCAAAACGTCTTGAACTAATGCTAGGTCATGCATGAATGAGCGAGAATTCTATCTAAATGTACACCTAAAACTATGTTATAAATCGTGTTATCAGTAGGCAAATAAGAGCTAAAACCGAACGGATTGAAGGAGAATGGAGATGAATTGAGCATGTCCAAGGATTGAGGACATCACTAGGAGCTAAGGAAGATGCTAAGTTGAAGAATAGCACGAGACAAGGGAGAATTACGATCTACATGTGTTCCACGCCCTAAAATACGGCCGTACTAGGATCCACGCTCTAAACCACGGCCGTGGAACCTTGGCAAGACAAGCGTGGAGCATTCCAGCAAGTTACACGGTCGTGGAAAGTTGTGACAAACCGTGATGAATTTCCACGCTCTAAACCACGGGCGTGGAATCTTAGGAAACCGTGATTCTCACAATCTTTTAACGTACAATTTGAAGCCATGATCTTTTGCACATTGGGCTGGGCTCATATTTTATCTTGCCCTATAAAAGGATGGAAAGAGAGAGATTCTGTCACCTTCGCTTACACCTCCGCTTAGAGACTGCGCCTAGCCCTATTGAGATTTTCGAATTGAAGGAAAGCTTAGAGAAAGAGTGAAGATTTGGAAGATTGTTCGTAAGGAGATTTCATCTTTTGTCCTTAGGTTTGATTAGAAGACAGATTGACATCCCGTTCTTTATTCTTATCAAGGATTGTGATTGTTTGTGTTATTCTGGATCTACTTACATCATTGTTCTTTGTTTGTGGATTGAAGATTGATTTGAGATTTATTCAAGGTTTTCGAAGGTTTTCATCTTTCATTCTTTTAAATCTTGAATTTGATATCAATATGACTGTTGTTGGCTAAAACCCTATAGCAATTCTAAGGTGAAGGGTTGATAGTTGTGGCTTTGATGATGATAGATCAATCGTAAACAGATTGGACCCTGAGAGTTAGAGAGAATCGTCGACGAACCTAATCCACGGTCTGTTCTTGAACTTCCACGGCCGTGGAACTCAAGAACTACCCGTAATTTTGTGTCAGTTACGAACCTTGCTTTTACTTTAATCCAAAGTTAAAGAATTGCTTGAACTTAGTGTTAGCATGAAATATTGTGATATTTTAGGCACGTTTTCTAAGTGTATTTCATCTATATTGGTATTCATTGATAAAGCATTGAAGCATTTGTGAATTAGTTCATCTATATTGTCGATATAGAGGTCTACATAAGCTTTGTGTTGATTGTAGGCAATTAAGAGCTAAAACCGGACGAATCAAGGGAGAATGGAGATAGATTGAGCATGTCCAAGGATTGAGGACATCACTAGGAGCGAAGGAAGATACTAGGATGAAGAATGACATAAGACAAAGGAGATCTACGAGCACATAACGTTCCACGCTCTAAAATACGGCCGTATTAGGATCCACGCTTTAATCCACGGCCGTGGAACCTTGGCAAGACAAGCGTGGAGCATTCCAGCAACTTACACGGCCGTGGAGGATTTGAGGAACCGTGATCCAACTCTACGCTCTAAATTACGGGCGTGGAACCCTTCCACGACCGTGATCTTGACGATCTTTTACGCAATATTTTAAGCCATAATCTTTTACGCAATGGGTTGGGCTCATATTTTATCTTACCCTATAAAAGGACGGAAGAAGAGAGATTCCGTCACCTTCGCTTAGACCTCCGTTGAGAGATTGCGCCTAGCCCTAAAGAGATTTCTGAATTAACGGAAAGCTAGAGAAAGAGTGAAGATTTGGAAGATTGTTCGTAAGGAGATTTCATCCTTTGTCCTTAGGTTTGATTAAAAGACGGATTGACATCTCATTCTTCGTTCTTATCAAGGATTGTGATTGTTTGTATTATTCTGAATCTACTTACATCATTGTTCTTTGTTTCTGGATTGGATATTGGTTTGAGATTTATTCAAAGTTTTCGAAGGTTTTCATCTTTCATTCTTTTAAATCTTGAATTTGATATCAATATGCCTGTTGTTGGCTAAAACCTTTTAGCAATTCTAAGGTGAAGGGTTGACAGTTGTGGCTTAGATGATGATAGATCGATCGTAAACAAATTGGATCCCGAGAGTTAGAGAGAACCGCCGACGAACCTAAACCACGGTCTGTTCTTGAGCTTCCACGGCCGTGGAACTCAAGAACTACCCGTAATTTTGTGTCAGTTACGAACCTTGCTTTTACTTTAATCCAAAGTTAAAGATTTGCTTTAACTTAGTCTTGGCTTGCCTTTTTGTAGGTGGTAGTGAAGCCTCAACAACCTCTACCTCGATTCGAGTGTCACAACCTTAATCGGTTTAGTTAGTCTTGATCCTTGGATTATAAGTTTGGGTATTTGATGTTAATATTTACCTTTAGAACCTTTCTATACTGAAGCCTCAATAACCTTTATAGAGAGTGCCTTTAGGTGAATCATATAAGGTCTTGGAACTTCACCGTACTTTGCCTTACATTCGTATACCTTTGCATACCTCAACTCTGTCCTTATATCTTTAGTATATCTTGAATCGATTCCCACAGCTGGATTCCTGGATCTTTATGATTGTTGTTTTCCCAATAATTTACAAAGCTCATACATTTACTCGCTTGACAATTCTATAAATGGATTTAACCCCCCAAATCCCAGTGTTCGATACTCTGGAATTCTTGCTTAACTATATCGATCCGTACACTGTGGGTTCGCTTGCTTGATTTCTAGTTTTATAATTAAAGCTCATTTGCACGCACGCTAAGTGGCGAACACTTAGTCTTGGCTTGCCTTTTCTAGGTGGTAGTGAAGCCTCAACAACCTCTACCTCGATTTCGAGTGTCACAACCTTAATCGATTTAGTTAGTCTTGATCCTTGGGTTACAAGTTTGGGTATTTGAGGTTAACATTTACCTTTAGAACCTTTCTATACTGAAGCCTCAACAACCTTTATAGAGAGTGCCTTTGGGTGAATCATAAGGTCTTGGAATTTCACCGTACATTGCCTTACATTCGTATACCTTTGCATACCTCAACTCTGTCCTTATATCTTTAGTATATCTTGAATCGATTGCCACAGCTGGATTCCTGGATCTTTAGGATTGTTGTTTTCCCAATATTTACAAAAGCTTATACATTTACTCGCTTGACAATTCTATAATTGGATTTAACCCCCCAAATCCCTGTGTTCGATACTCTGGAATTCTTGCTTAACTATATCGATCCGTACACTGCGGGTTCGCTTGCTTGATTTCTAATTTTATAAATTAAGACTTATTTGCATGCACGCTAAGTGGCGAACAAGTTTTTGGCGCTGTTGCCGGGGATTTGGTTTAGGCCGAATTCGGTTATCGGTTGTCAAGCTTGGGAGCTTCTCCCTTGTTATTTGATATCTCTTCGAGTGTATGTGCAGGTCTAGGAACAACGAAGACCTCTTACCTCTTGATCAAGAGCTTGAGAGGACTTTGAGGAGAAAGCTTAAGGAAAGAAAAATGGCTGAAGAAAGAGAACATGATTTCCAAACGGAGTTAGCGGAGAAAGAAGCTCAACTCCAATGGAGTGAGAAGACTCGTAGGGAAGAAACAGATCGTCATCAAATGAAAGTTGATGATCTAACGGACATGATGTTCCAAATGAGGCTGGAAATAAACAACCTCAAGGAGAAAAAGAAAAGGAGGAGACCGGGAAGATCGGTTAGAGCCAACTCATCCAATGAGGATAGCGACTCCTCCATGCCACCACTAGAGGAAATTGATCCAACGATCAATGTGAATCCATTCTTCCCACGGCCAGCTGCAAATCGCCGTGTTCCACCTAGAGGTGCGAGAGTCGAACGTGTAGATGAGGAGCCAAGAACTCTTGGCCAAAGGATGGATCCAACGCAGCAACAACGCCGTTTAGGTGTGAACTTTGATGCTGATGATGTACGAGGGTTTAACTTCAACCTTCAAGTTATTACCATTGTTCGCCAAAATCAATTTGGAGGAACAAGCACTGAATCTCCACACCAACATCTACAAAATTTTGAGATCATGATGGAGACAATGAAGCCAAAGAATGCAACTACCAACAACTATAAACTTAAACCTTTCTTCTTCTCCTTGAAGGGGAAAGCATTGTCTTGGTATCAAGCTCTTCCAAGTGGGAAACTTGAGACATGGGAGGATCTTTCTTCAGAATTCCTCACTAAGTTCTTTCCGCCATCCAAAACGGCGGAGTTAAGAGGTAAGATTAATGCATTTTCTATGAGATCTAACGAAAGTTTGTTTCAATCTTGAGAAAGGTTTCAGGACTTGCTATTGGATTTCCCACATCATGGCATATCCAAGCTTGCACTATTGGAGATATACTATAAAGGGCTAGATGTGGAGACACAATTCAAGCTCCAATCCCTTTCATGTGGTACATTCATGGACATGAGGGAAGATGACGCTTGTGACTTCATTGAGAAGCAAGCGCGAGTTATAGAGAAGTATTCTCATCGGAAAGTGGAGGCGAATCATGTGGATCAAGGAGCAAAGCTATCACAAGCAGCTCAAACTCAAATCTTTTCTCTCAATACGGAGATTAAAGAGTTGAAGGAAGCCATCAAAACCAACTTTCCGAAGCATAAGGAACAAGATGTGGGTTATTTAAGGAACAACAATAACCACAACGGTAATGAGAATACCAATCACCACAACCGGAACAATAACCGGAATAATTGGAACAACAACAACAACAACCGGAACAACAATTGGAACAACAATAGGGGTTCAAACAACAACAATTGGCGTTCCAATCAACAAAATTCCGGTAATTCTTATCCTTCCAATTCAGGAAATTCACTAACTCCACCTTCCTCTTCTTCCACTCCTTTGAAAAGCCAGGGGCAAACATCTAATGGTGGAAGTACTTCGGGGAAAGAGAAGCCCGATCCCATGTTGGAAACGATTTTGGGGAAGCTTCAAGAGTTGGAGACTCGCATCATCAAGGTTGATGATCACATTACCAAGGTTGATAAAGCCCAAAATGTTTTAGAAAACCCAATGTTCAGCCATGTGGAGGAAGTTCCTAGGAATCAAGGGAAACTTCCAAGAAAGACGGAGGACAACCCAAAAGGAAGGGTGATGGCAATCACAACTAGGAGTGGAGTAACAACTACCGACCCACAGCCTAAGTTTGTAGAAGTCCCCGTTGAGAAAGAGAAAGAAAAGGGGAAGGAGAAGGAAGATGTCTACGTTCCTCCTCCAGCTTACAAACCTCCCCTACCATTTCCGCAATCTAGAGCAAGAGCGCGTCTAGACAAGCAGTTTGATAAGTTTATTGAACTCATGAGCAAACTGCATATTAATATACCTTTCATTGATGCTATTGTAGGTATGCCGGCTTATGGTAAATTCCTAAAGGAGATCCTCTCTAACAAGAGAAAGCTAGAGGATTTTGGAGAGGTTAAGATGAGTTCGGATTCTTCGGATCTCATCAAAACCATGAAAGAGAAGATGCCCCCAAAGCTAAAGGATCTGGGGTCATTTTGTATTCCCATAGGAGTGAGAGATGTCACATATGATGCATTATGTGACTTAGGAGCAAGTGTGAGCATCATCCCACTTGCCTTATGCAGGAAGATCGATTTAGGCAACCCTAAACCGGTGAAGATGACGTTGTACATGGCGGACCGTTCCATAACTCGCCCCGTCGGTATTGTTGAAGACGTCCTGGTCAAGCTAGGTAAATTCTATGTTCCTATAAATTTTGTTGTGCTTGACATTCTTGCAGACAGTCCTGTCCCGATCATTCTCGTAAGACCGTTTCTTGCAACATCAGGCTGCATAGTCGATTGTAAGAATGCTAGACTCGCCTTTGACATAGGAGAAGAGAAGGTAGAGTTCGTTCTTTCCACTCTAGTGAAGGAACCAATCTTTGATGAGGATATATTCAATATCCAAGATGAAGAAGGGCTATCTAGAGAAGAGGTAAGTGTTATTCTCTTCAAAGATCCTTTGCAAAAGGTTATTTCTATGAGCTTAATGGATATAGGGGAAGAAGAGGAGTGCAATGAGGCAATTGAAGCCTTAGAAGCACAAGAAGAAGAGTTTGAGAAACTCCACGATGAAGCAGAAAACGTACGGATCCACGGTCATACACTCTATTCCACGGCCGTGGATTTCACCAACAAAAGCGTGGAGCACTCTAGAGGCTTACACGGTCGTGGAGAGAACAGAGCAACCGTAAATATTTTCCACGCCCAAAATCACGGCCGTGGAGGATGCAGAGAGGCCGTAATTTTGGGTGGTTCCGAAGGCAATTGTGTCTCTTCCTCAACTTCTCTTGGTTCTTCTCCAACACCTTCTACTTCCTTAGACGCTTCTAAGGAACCATCGGATATTCCTCAAGAGCAATTGGAGACTCCGATAGTAATGGAATTGAAACCACTCCCTACACATCTAAGGTACGCATTTCTTGGACCTAATTCTACCTTTCCGGTAATTGTTAGTTCCGATTTAAGCATAGATGAACATAGTAAGCTTATGGTTGTCCTTAAGAAACATAGGAAAGCCTTAGGATATACTATAGAGGACTTAGTTGGAATCAAACCTTCCCTATGCATGCATAAGATCTTAATGGAAGAGGACTTTAGGACTTCGTGACAACCTCAAAGGCGGTTGAATCCGACCATGAAGGAGGCTGTCAAGAAGGAAATTCTTAAACTTCTTAATGCAGGTATCATCTACCCTATCTCCGATAGTAGGTGGGTGAGCCCCGTACAAGTGGTTCCGAAGAAGGGAGGAATGACGGTCATCACCAACAAGAATAACGAACTCATTCCTACCCGAACCGTAAAAGATGGCGGATGTGCATAGACTACCGCAAGCTAAACAACGCAACGAGGAAGGACCACTTCCCACTACCCTTCATCGATCAAATGCTTGAAAGGTTAGCACAACATTCGCACTTTTGCTATCTTGACGGTTATAGTGGTTTCTTTCAGATTCCGATACACCAGGATGATCAAGAGAAGACCACATTCACGTGTCCGTGGGGTACGTTTGCCTATAGGAGAATGCCGTTTGAGCTTTGCAACGCCCCAGCCACCTTTCAAAGGTGCATGATGGCCATCTCCTCGGAATAGATAGAGGAAATCATGGAGGTTTTTATAGATAACTTCTCCGTTTATGGTTCCTCTTTTGACAATTGCCTTTCTAACCTTGCTCTTGTGTTACAAAGGTGTGAAGACACTAACCTAGTTCTTAATTGGGAGAAGTGTCAATTTATGGTGAAAGAAGGCATTGTATTAGGACACTTAATCTCTAGTAGAGGGATTGAGGTGGACAAAGCTAAAATAGAGACAATAGAAAAGCTTCCTCCCCCAACTTCGGTGAAAGGGATAAGAAGTTTTTTAGGACATGCTGGATTTTATAGGCGTTTCATAAAGGATTTCTCTAAAATATCAAAGCCGCTAACTAATCTATTAATGAAGGATGCAGCTTTTGAGTTTTTGCAGGAATGTTTAGATGCATTCAATATGATTTGGGAAGCTCTAGTTTTAGCCCCGATTATCCAACCTCCAGATTGGAATCTTCCCTTTGAGGTTATGTGTGATGCAAGTGACGTAGCTATAGGAGCTGTTCTTGGACAAAGAAAGGAAGGGCGAACCCATGCCATCTACTACGCTAGCAAGACGCTAGATGAAGCGCAACTCAACTACGCCACTACGGAAAAGGAATTTCTAGCTGTTGTATATGCAATTGATAAATTTCGCTCTTATCTTGTAGCTGCAAAGGTGATTGTATACACGGATCATGCAGCGATCCGGTATCTCCTTGCAAAGAAGGATGCGAAGCCAAGGCTAATTAGATGGATTCTTCTCCTACAAGAATTCGATCTAGAGATCCGCGACAAGAAGGGTTCGGAAAATTCTGTTGCGGATCATTTGTGTCGTCTAACACATCTAGAAGACGACCATCTACCTATAGATGACTCCTTTCCGGACGAGCATTTACATATCATAGAGGAGTGCATCGATGTTATCGCCAAAGGTAACAAACCATGGTTTGCTGATTTTGTTAACTATTTGGTTTGTCAGGAATTATTGCCCGGATTATCCTACGCACAAAGAAAGAAGTTCTTTAAGGATGTTCGGAAATACTTTTGGAATGAACCTCTCCTCTTTAAGAGAGGTCCGGATGGCATTATTCGGCGATGTGTGCCGGAAGATGAGATGCAAAGTGTCATCCGCCATTGTCATTCACTACCTTGTGGAGGACACGCTAGTTCGAACAAGACTAGCGCTAAGGTATTGCAATCTGGATTCTTTTGGCCTACTCTATTTAAAGATGTGCAAACCTTTGTTTCCTGCTGCGATGCTTGTCAAAGAACAGGAAATATATCTAGGAGGAATGAGATGCCTCTCAACAACATCCAAGAGGTGGAGATCTTTGACGTTTGGGGATTAGACTTCATGGGACCTTTCCCATCATCTTGTGGTAACCAATACATACTTTTAGCGGTTGACTATGTTTCAAGATGGGTTGAAGCGATTGCCTCTCCCACCAATGATGCCATGGTAGTGGTTAAGTTCTTTAACAAGACCATCTTCCCACGATTTGGGACACCACGGACCATCATTAGTGATGGAGGCTCTCACTTCATTGCCCGGCGCTTTGAAGCTCTCTTAGCTAAGTATGGGGTGACTCACAAGATCGCCACCCCTTATCATCCACAAACTAGTGGACAAGTGGAGATCTCAAACCGAGAAATCAAAGGAATCCTAGAGAAGACGGTTTCAAGGACTAGGAAGGATTGGTCCTTGAAGCTAGATGACGCATTGTGGGCATACCGGACTGCATATAAGACTCCCATCGGAACTACACCATACAACCTTGTGTATGGGAAGTCTTGTCACCTACCGGTAGAGTTGGAGCATAAGGCGTTTTGGGCAATCAAGTGGTTGAATTTCAGCATGAAGGAAGCGGGAGAGAAGCGTCTCTTGGACCTAAATGAGCTTGAAGAACTTCGCTTGAACGCTTACGAAAACGCCAAGATCTACAAAGAAAGAGCAAAGCGTTGGCATGATAAGCATATCATTCCAAAGGATTTCAAAGAAGGAGATCAAGTTCTCCTCTTCAATTCAAGGCTTCGTCTCTTTCCAGGTAAGCTTAAATCTCGTTGGACCGGACCTTTTCTAATCAAACGTATTTTTCCCCATGGTGCAGTTGAAGTATGGGGTGAAACGGGCGGAAGCTTTAAGGTGAACGGTCAACGACTCAAGAAGTATACACCGGAACTCCAAACTGAAGAGTTCGCGCCCACCGCACTTGAATAAGTGCAAACTTGGTCTAGCTACGGACCTTAAACAAAGCGCTTCTTGGGAGGCAACCCAAGGTATTGCATTTACGTTTTTGTTTTTGATTCATAGATTAGTTTAGTTTAGACGTTTTGCTTTGTTTTGCCTTCGATACCTTCCGGTATGTTCGTGTTTTTTGGATGTAGGAATAGTGGAAAAGGAAAGGGGAAGGGAAAGTTTGAAGAAAATTGACGAAACTTGGACTTTGGAGCATTACAGAGAGTTCCACGGCCTAAACCACGGCCGTGACAGCTATAGTAACCGTAATTTTCAAAAGCCTGAGAAAAATCACCAAAACCACGGTTCCGTACATTTCCACGGCCGTGGAACCCCCCGACAGACCGTGATTTTCAAAAATTTTTACGGCCAATATATAAACCACGTTTCTTCACAAAACACAAACCAAAATACCAAACCACGCCCTATTTCGTCGAATCCACGCCCCTTCTCTAAATTCTTCATTCGTTAATCGTTTTTGACGATTCTTTGGTCAAAACTGAAGCAAATCCAATCACCAACAAGATCCAAGCAACGATTCGAGCGGCAAATCACCGGAGAAGGCGGAATTCGGATTCCAAAATCCGAAAACCTATGTTTTTGGTTCTTTCTCTATCTTTGTCGATTTGGCTTCGTTTTTGATAGAATTTTTAGGAGAACTGATTGGAATTGGAAGGAAATTAGTCTAGGACTATTTGCTGCTGAGTTTGGTATGATTCTGTTGAGATTTGCGAAATTACGTGCCGAACCACGGTTCCTGGACATTCCACGGCCGTGGAACCCTTAGAACAGACCATGGTTTTTGACAGAATATGGATTTTTGGAGAAGAGTGTCCGGTAGGAACAAGGATAAGAACAAAAAGAGGAAAGGCAATGATGCTTCCTCTTCTAGAGCACCACCCACCGAACCTCCATCACCTCCTTCATCACCATCACCACCTCGCCCTAGAATCCCTACCATCCATGAGGATCATCTCGATGCTTTAGAGAGGATCCATAAGAGAGCGGTCATAGGACCTAGGTACCTACTGCTTGAGGAGTTAGAGCCTCTACATGTGATAGGAGACATCACTTGGCTTTTGGATAGAGCCGGTCTAGTCATCTTCTCTGCTATTCGGGAAGATGCTTATGAGGAGATCACGAGGGAGTTTGTGGTTTCCTTCCAGCACAGTCATGTAGATAGGACTGTTTCTTTCCGGCTGATGGAAAGAGATTATGAGTTCTCCATCAGGGAGTTTGGAGCCTTCTTTGGGTTCCACGAGACCTTCAATGGTCGTTTCCCAGTGGCGTGTACGCCAAGGAGTTCTGGGAGGAGATCGCCATGATCTACGCCAGCGAGGACCGCTGGCAGCCAGTTGATACCAAGGCTAGGTTGATGTATCACCTAGCCTTGAAGATTGCTCATAGGGTACTTTCTGAGTGTCTCTTCCCTAGGACGGAGACGCCTCAGAAGATTAAGACTGACGAGTTGTTTCTTCTCTACTGTATGTTATACGGTAGACCAGCAGATTGTGCCACCCTCTTAGCTGCTACTATGAGCAAGCTAAAGAATAAGAGGGTTGGTAACATTGGATACGGTGGGATGGTGACCCACCTTGCTAGACAGTTAGCTTGTACACGTATTGCTGCTACACCCCTAGGACTACATAGCCTCATGACTAGAGGCATTATTTTCCCTACCCATAGAGGTCCACCATATGCTGCTATGCCTTGGGAGAGTAGGACAGGGAGAGGGATAGAGTGGCTCCCCGAGTACTCCATTATGGCTAGACACCATAACTGGAAGGCGACGTTCGCTGCCATGCATGCGAACAGATTGGTAGCCCCTCCCTATGTTCCACCACCACCAGTTGTAGAGGAGGAGGAGATGAGAGGAGGAGATGATTATGAGGGAGGAGGAGGAGCTGATCATGACTTTGGTACATTCCCGGATCAGCCGGATGCAGTTCCCGACATGCCTAGATGTTCCCCCCGTCCCACTAGAGCTTCTGGATCTTCCTCTCGCCGTGCTAGTGTGAGCGAGAGGCCGACTTGGATGGCTGATCCTCCTACCTGGTATAGGACGCAGCCGGATTGGATGGGAGCTCCACCACCTTGGCATGCACAGCCGCCACCTACACCAGCACCTTCAGATGCACCGGCGTGGTACAGCCAGCCGCCTGGTTGGTACGAGCAGCTTCCACAGTGGGCTACCGACCTTTCCGATAGGGTTGGAGCTTTGGAGATTCGTGTTGATGCTAGGGATGCACGAGCCGACGATCTTGACCATATGAAGAGAGATGTTTACCGCCAGCAGTTCGGGCGGTACTATGATCCTAGCTTCTCCCCGTTTCCACCACCGCCGCCACCGCAGTGAGGACCTTTGCTGATCGACCGTTTTAGCCGCTCCACCACCATTTTGTGAGTTCTTTTTCTTTCTTTCTTTTCTTCCTTTTCTTTTTGAACATTAGGGACAATGTTTGTTCCAAGTATGGGGTGGGGTGTGACTAATAGTTTGTAATAACTCTTACTCACTTTTATATGCTTCTATCGAGACTACCTTGCATATTCATTCTATTGTTGCACGTTTCATTATTGCATTGCATGAAAAAGCTTTTGAAAAACCCATAAAAATTGAAAAATTTTGAAAATCTTGTGCTTCTAAGGATAGAGATGATTTCTATGATAATCACTACTTGTGAATTGAGTTTTGATGACAATCGCATGCTTAAACAAATAGCAAATTGAAAAGAAATTGAATGAGTTGATATTTCCTCTTTGGCAAATTTTATAATGTGATGAATGTTACTTAAATCATGTTGAGAAATCAAGGTTGAAATCACATGATAAGTTCTTATGCTTCTTTTTGAGATGATTAAAGCAATTCGATTTTCTTTCTTCTTCCTTTGATCATTTAGCCCCTCAATGAAATAATGACCTCCTTTACCTATCCGGGAATTTGGAGGAGTTGGTATTTGGCATGTTTGATGTGGGAGGGCCATGAAAGCAATTAATTGCATTCAAAAGAATAGAAAGAAATTATAGATTTGGGGAAGTCAATCATGATGATGAGTAACTCGGCACCATTCACATAGCCGGGTGTTTGTGTCTTGCCAAAGTCGGATTGAGCGATATTCCTAGCGGATTATGGTATGTGCATCAAGGGTTTGAGGCATCTCGTAAAAATGAGAAACGCCAATCTCCTAGGCTTCGGTTTTTGTGCACCTCTATCCATAACTCCAAAAGTAAAGTCGAAAAATGAATTGAAAAGAAGAGAGCGAAGCTCTAAGTTGAAAGTGTTGCGGAAACCGCAAGAGAAAAAGAAAAGAGTAGTTATCCACTTTCCCTGATTCATGCACCACATTCCTTAAAGTTTTCCTTCCCTTCCCGCATTCTAGACCTTGTTTGAAAGTCCTTAAGATCAAGAGAATGATATATGACTTGGTGATCTAAATTGAAGTTTCTTATGATTGATTTTGATAATGTTTGAAGGTTATGATGTTTACATGGAAGTTTGATCAAATCATGAGCTTTCTTTACTCTTTACTCTTTGATTATGTGTATGAAAGTCTTATAAACGAATGAAGCAAGATTTGAGAATGATCTATTGATTAGAAAGAACATTCATCTAAAAGAAGTTTTGCTTTGAGAGTATATCCATATTTCATCCTAACTTGAGTTTTAAAGTTTTGAAAGACCTTGCTTAGGGACAAGCAAGTGGCAAGCATGGGGTTATTTGTTAGCATGAAATATTGTGATATTTTAGGCACGTTTTCTAAGAGTATTTCATCCATATTGGTGGTCATTGATAAAGCATTGAAGCAATTGTGAGTTAGTTTGTCTATATTGTCGATATAGAGGTCTACACAAGCTTTGTGTTGATTGTAGGCAAATAAGAGCTAAAACCGAACGGATTGAAGGAGAATGGAGATGAATTGAGCATGTCTAAGGATTGAGGACATCACTAGGATCTAAGTAAGATGCTAAGTTGAAGAATAGCACGAGACAAGGGAGAATTACAATCTACGTGTGTTCCACGCCCTAAAATACGGCCGTACTAGGATCCACGCTCTAAACCACGGCCGTGGAACCTTGGCGAGACAAGCGTGGAGCATTCCAGCAAGTTACACAGTCGTGGAAAGTTGTGACAAACCGTGATGAATTTCCACGCTCTAAACCACGCTCTAAACCACGGGCGTGGAATCTTAGGAAACCGTGATTCTGACGATCTTTTAACGTACAATTTGAAGCCATGATCTTTTGCACATTGGGCTGGGCTCATATTTTATCTTGCCCTATAAAAGGATGGAAAGAGAGAGAGATTCCGTCACCTTCGCTTACACCTCCGCTTAGAGACTGCGCCTAGCCCTATTGAGATTTCCGAATTGACGGAAAGCTTAGAGAAAGAGTGAAGATTTGGAAGATTGTTCGTAAGGAGATTTCATCTTTTGTCCTTAGGTTTGATTAGAAGACGGATTGACATCCCGTTCTTCATTCTTATCAAGGATTGTGATTGTTTGTGTTATTCTGGATCTACTTCTATCATTGTTCTTTGTTTGTGGATTGGAGATTGATTTGAGATTTATTCAAGGTTTTCGAAGGTTTTCATCTTTCATTCTTTTAAATCTTGAATTTGATATCAATATGACTATTGTTGGCTAAAACCCTTTAGCAATTCTAAGGTGAAGGGTTGATAGTTGTGGCTTAGATGATGATAGATCGATCGTAAACAGATTGGACCCTGAGAGTTAGAGAGAATCGTCGACGAACCTAATCCACGGTCTGTTCTTGAACTTCCACGGCCGTGGAACTCAAGAACTACCCATAATTTTGTGTTAGTTACGAACCTTGCTTTTACTTTAATCCAAAGTTAAAGATTTACTTTAACTTAGTCTTGGCTTGCCTTTTCTAGGTGGTAGTGAAGCCTCAACAACCTCTATCTCGATTTCGAGTGTCACAACCTTAATCGATTTAGTTAGTCTTGATCCTTAGATTACAAGTTTGGGTATTTGACGTTAACATTGACCTTTAGAACCTTTCTATACTGAAGCCTCAACAACCTTTATAGAGAGTGCCTTTGGGTGAATCATATAAGGTCTTGGAATTTCACCATACATTGCCTTACATTCGTATACCTTTGCATACCTCAACTCTGTCCTTATATCTTTAGTATATCTTGAATCGATTGCCACAGCTGGATTCCTGAATCTTTAGGATTGTTGTTTTCCCAATATTTACAAAAGCTCATACATTTACTCGCTTGACAATTCTATAATTGGATTTAACCCCCCAAGTCCCTGTGTTCAATACTCTGGAATTCTTGCTTAACTATATCGATCCGTACACTGCGGGTTCGCTTGCTTGATTTCTAGTTTTATAAATTAAGACTTATTTGCACACACGCTAAGTGGCGAACAACCTCGATTCCCGCAAAGGTAGACAAAACAACAATATAACCACAAAATATACATCCATACATGCAGATTTATGAAGATAAAATATCTAAACCAATCCCAAAATATAGACTATAATACATGCTATCATGCACACACACACCACCACAACAAACACTCGGACCCATAACTGCTCGCTAAGTAAGTCCCAAGGACTTACCTGTCTCAATCACAATCCGTATCAAGTGGTCACAGTTTTCCCTCGGGAAAATGATCAGTGCTTGTATCAACAAAGCATAATATTATCAATATCGTCCCAAGGTTAGAAGATTCCACCTCCTAACCCCTATAACCATCCTCAAACCATAACTCGAACCTAAACCTCAATATCAAATCATAACTCACAAATGCCTAAGGCATTATCTCAAACACGTACTAAACCTTAAAGTCATAACCGGCATATAAAACATCATGATATCCTCAACTCACTCTCATACCTAGCATGCCTCTAAGCCACTCATACTAGGAAAGAGAAGGATCCATACCACCCTAGGTAGGTCCTGCAAAAGACGTACCTGCGTGACAGGAAGGCGTAGGGGTAAAACATTGGGAGGCGCAGGGGCGGCATCTCTCCCACGCAGGGGCAACTCACAGGTGGCGCAGGGGCGTTCATAGGCGGAGAAGGGCAGCAATCTGTGCAGAAGGTACTCTCCGACTTCTCTTCAATCCTTCACTCGTATCCTTCACTTCTTCATCATCCAGTAACCATACACCTGCATATATATACATATATACATCAATACAAGCCTAGGAGGATAAAAACAAGATCAAATTGTGGGAATTCATCATCAAGAAAGAGGAAGAAAAGGAAATAAGGAAGAAAGAGGAGAAAGAATGAAGCTTACCACAATTGCAACTAAAAGAGAAAGAGATCACACAAAACCTACTCAGTTAGCTCTCCACAGTACAACATCAACAACCAACCATCATCATCATCAAACTCCACTCCAAACTCATGCAAGATCAAAGGAAAACCAAGAAGAAGACCAAAGGAAGAAGGAGAAGAGGAGAAGAACGTGAGGAAGGCGATGAAGCTGGAGAATGAAGGAAACCCTTCATCGGAAGCAAAGGAAAGCTTATAAAGGAAGCCAAGGTAAAGCACGGGTCAAAGGTCAACAAAGGTGGTTGCAGCCGCAGAAATCTGAAGGGGCGGATCCCTGAGGCGCGAGGGCGGCCAACAAGCACTGGGGTGGTCCATAGAGCCGCAGGGGCGGCTCAGCCCTGGCTCAGCACTTGCATCTCAGTTGAGGCGCAAGTACGGGGTCCCTAAAAGACTAAGGCTCTTACAGTTGCATCACTCACCATAGTCCAAGTTACGCCAGAACGGGTGGACCTCACCTTCACCATCATCTACTGCATCAATTATTCATCATTGTGCATGAGAAACCTCATTTACTAAAAGCACGTCAACTTTCTCCTTTTGGGTTTTTTATTTTCTTATTCAACAATCTTGCATTAAATTGAACATAAACTAGATTGTTCATTTGGACGTTATCTAGTTTATTTCTCTTCTTTGTGCATACATATGGCAATGAGGTTTCGAATAGTGAAATAATTATACGTTTATATAAAGTTATAGATGTATAGTGAAATAATTTTACCAGAATCATAAATGTCATCATTATTCCAACATCTACTTAATGCAAAAACATACTCTTCCAAAGGTGTAACACCCCGAATCCACGGGACTCAGAACGCTACGGGCGGAGACCTCACAATGGGTCCCGACCCTTAGCTTGACAACAATTTTACCGGATATTTCCAGCAAGACACAAATAAAGGCAAATACGGGAAACGTTTTAATGCATTCACAAGAATTCTAAAATGTAAAATACAAAGTGGAAACTCAACCGAGTCCTCAAAACGACAACAAACTCCATAATCAAGGTGAGTTTTTTGAGGATTATGAAATGTTCTAAAGCTTGAGGTGTGTTTGATCGGGGGAGGTTATAATGCTTTAAATATATGTTTGATCTTGTGAGTGTTCTGAGGCTCGAGGTTGGGGTTGTATGATATTGTGGGATTTTGGAGCTAGGATATGCTTATTCTAACATGGTGTCGTTACCGCTGAGTTTGTTTGGACTAGGCATGTTATCCTAGTGGTGTAGTGAGTTATGATCTTGCGAGATCCGAGGGTTTAGAAGTCTTAAGACTTCTAGCTTATGTTGAGTATGATGTGAGTATGAGGGATTCTAGGATGCGGTCCTAGAATTGAGAGTCAAATGGTCTTGCGTAGATCATTTGTATAGAAGTCTAAGACTTCTATTGTGAGTGGGTTGTTGTTGATATAGCTATCTTGTTGTGAGCAGGTTTTGGGCTTCCTCCTAAAGGAAGCGAGAGTGTTGTGAGTTGAGTGTGGTGATGAGGTAAGTCTCCGGACTTACTTAGCTCGTATTCCTTGTATTAGCATTGATGTGTGTTTGGTGGTGTGTGTTTATTCTTTATTATTTATAACAACTAAACCGAAAATAGGACCACCAACCTTTATATTATTTGGCTCAAGTGTATGATAACGGGCGGTGACATCACTGCCTAGCTCTTGAGTAGAACTAGGAGGTTCTTGGCGACTAGCCCGTGTAGTTAGACGGTCGGATGCATCCATACCGTTCCATGCGGTAAGTGGGGCCGAGATGATTTTCGGGAGATTCTCGTGTCACAAAAGAAGTTGAATTAGAACGGGATATGACTTAATAATAAAAAGATAATAAACCGGACATGTGTGATTTGGTGTATATTGTGTGTTATGTTGATTTACTTGTGTTTGTGCCTTTCACCTTGATTCTAATGCTTCGAATATTAGCTAACGGCTTTATACCGATTGTTGTAGATTGCCTTGCAGGTTAGGAATGCGGCCGAGAGATCCGGAAGAGTGGGCAGCCGGGGTTCCGTACATTTTAGGATTGAGTTTTGGTTGGAGTCGGGTTTAAGTTTTGTATTCATTATATATTGTATGCCGCATGTATGGTATTTGGTCTTTCGGTTGTATCTCGGTTGAAGCCTTTTGTTTGTATGGTTTTGGGTTTCATTGCATTACATAAAATGTATTTCGTTTTGGCCTTTATTTGTGTCTTGTTGCAAGATCCGGTGAAATTGTTGTCAGGCTAAGGGTCGGGACCCATTGTGAGGTCTCAACCCGTAGCGCCCCGAGTCCCGCGGATTTGGGGTGTTACAATTAGGCCAGAATTATTACCTCAACCAAGGGAAAACCGCATTTATTTGCCTCCAACGGTCATACTCTTTCGAAGAAAGAGAAGAAAGAATTTTGTGAGTTTCTAGCTGGAGTTAAGGTTCCGGAAGGATATTCATCTAACATTAAGAGTCTTTTTCCATTGAATGATCTGAAGTTAGGGGGTCTCAAGTCTCATGATTGTCATATTTTAATGCAAGAGTTATTGCCAATAGCTTTGTGTGCCGTTCTACCACAACATGTCCGTCTTGCAGTAATCAGATTATGTTTCTTTTTTAAAACTATTTGTAGCAATGAAATTTCTCCTTCTCATCTGACATCGTTACAAAATAGTATCATTGTAACCTTGTGCGAGCTTGAGATATTTTTCCCGCCAGCCATCTTTGATATCATGATACATTTGACCGTTCACCTAGTGAGGGGGATCAGGTTATGTGGGCCAGCATTTATTAGATGGATGTACCCTTTTGAAAGGCATATGAAGGTGTTAAAAGGGTATGTAATGAACATATATCATCCAGAAGGATCAATTGCTGAAAGATATATAACTGAAAAGGCTATTGAGTTTTGCATTGAATATTTGTCAAATGTTGATGCAATTGGCCTACCTAAACATCGACGATTAAACACAACGGAAGGGGAAGGCATCATATGCCGTAAAGTGATCACCGTGGATCATGATATGCTACATATAGTACATCTTTATGTCCTTCATAATGTTGATGATGTTCTTACATTTGTGGAAGAGCACAAAAATATGTTGAGAAACCTTAATCATGGTAGAAATGAGCAATGGATTACGAAAGAGCATAATCGAACCTTTGTTAAGTGGTTTGAACAAAAGATATCAGCTGAGTTAGAGCAGAATAGTTAGGTTACAATTTGTATACAATAAGTTGACATGGTTATCTTATGTTCAAGTATGAACGCATACCACTTTTATTCGTATGCTATCAATGGTTACACATTTTATACAAAGGATCGCGATGATACTAGTTCAATGCAAAATAGTGGGATTACTCTTGCATCTGATGCCCTCCATATTTCGAGTTCTACAAATCCAAATCCAGAATATAAAAGAATGCAATATTATGGGGTGATCAATAAGATTTTTGAATTGGAATATATTGCGTTCAAAGTCCCAATTTTTACTTGTAATTAGGTTAATAGGAACAGTGGAGTGAAGGATGAGGAATTGGGGTTTACTATGGTAGACCTTAATCGATTAGGTCATAAAGAAGATCCATTCATATTGGCGTCACAAGCAAATCAGGTGTTCTTTGTCTCAAATCCATTGGACAAGAAATGGTCAATTGTTTTATCATCAAAAAAAAGGTTTTCTAGTGATGACATTCTAAATGACGTAGTCGATGATAACGTTGAAGGAAATATTTGCTCTACAGTTCTAACTATGGATGATGCTAACTTTTGGCAAGAAATTTATTTACGAGAAGATCTCCATGAAGGTATATATGTCGAAGAAAGAGATTTTGTAGTTGTTGCTACCTCTAACAAACATCGTAAAACCAAACGTAAAAGAAAGAATACATAAGTAGCAAATTTATTCTTCCTTGATTGTGTGAATATATTTATACTAATTGGAAATAAATGATAAATAAATATGTAGCTACTCCTTCTAAATAAACTAAAACTATTTGCTTAATTTGATATTAGTTGATTTGTTACATATTTAAAATGTCATTACTATTCTATAAAATTTACGCATTTGTGATGTTTTTTTTATAGGCTAATGGATTCCTCCGGCGAAAATTCTGAGAGAGAGCAATCAAATGTTGAAGAAGACACTAACAAATCCTTATTTTGGAGAATGATTAATCAAGTTGAAATATTTTGTATAAACGAACAACAAACTCTTCTTTTGTATAAACGAACAACAAACCCTCTCTTTCTTTTATATAAACGAACAACTAGCTCTTCTATACAAACGAACAACCAAACCATCTCACACAAAAACCTCTCTTATTCTTCTATATAAGCGAACACCAAACCCTTCCTTTGAAGAACGATGGATCGAGTATGGTGAAACGAGTTGAAATCAATTTTTTCATATCTGTGATGTGAGAAAGTGGAACACAAGAACATACAAGACATTTATGTCTTTTACCATTTTGAAAAAATACTAGAAAATCTCTTCGTACTAAATATGTTACGCATTTATCAGAAGGAATTGTGTCCTTTATCCAATGTGCAATTATTGATGATGAGATAGGACATTAAATATAGGGATATATATAATCTGATAATATTAGGGGCCATGTCGTTTTGTTAGAAGCTAACCATGATCGGTACATTTATATGATAAAATGTATTGCTAGTGTTATCGGGTCCTACGAGGTCACACCATAACGAGCAGGAGAACTGGATCAATTAATGAGAGAATTACCATATAGGAGTATATGGTGGAAAAAGATATATTTTGTAGGAGTACAAAATACATAATGGATTTGGTAATTAATAATAGATAAGGGGTTATTTATTTATTAATTATTAATATATATATATATATATATATATATTATATTTTAAGGTCGAGCTTTTTAATAGTTAAAAAGCTCAACCCTAATTTGATATATTTTTTGTTGATCGATTGATACCGATAAGCAAAAATTCAGCCGTGTATTATACGTGAAGAAGAAGCTTTCTTCTTCTCTCGATCATTCTCTCAAAAGCTTCATCCTTTGTTCTAGCAATCGAAGGTTAAGGCGATTCTTGTTCAGTCTCGGGTGGACCAACTAGAGAGTAACACTTGGGACTCTAGATATCCTTGGAAGAGTTTTGAACACACATAAAAAGGTATTCCTTTTCTCCCTTAACTAATCTATTATGCATGCGATCCTTATTTAGATGTTTAGGAAATTGTTTCATGAAATTCTGCTTTTACACATCTAAAATCCCTATAGTGGTATCAGAGCCTCTTGCATAAATTGATTAGATCAAATTAAAAAGGCCATGTTTTGATGCATGTATTGATTGTTTTGTTTCAATTACGAAAGAGATTGTTTGTATGGATTAATTTGCTGATTAAGGTGTAAAATTGGATATAAAAACCCTATTTTTTCAGCCATATAACATAAGATATAGCTGCTGGAATTTTTGAAATTCCATGTATTATATATGTTATAGGTTTAATTCATTCATTAATTCATGCAATTGTTGCCTAAGGAATAAACAAAAGTGCAAAAAAAAAAATTTCATGCTTAATTGATGAATTAAAGGTGCTGAAGTTTCTTGATTTTTTTTCATTAAAAGTTGTAAAAGTTACAATTTTTGAGTGGGAGAAAAATGAGATTTTAATTCGATTTTCAATCGGGTTTAAATGCCACCGGAAAACAGGTTTTCGGCGAACACCGGCGAAAAACCATTTATTTAAGTTTTTAGAAGCAAATTGCTTTTTTGAGCCAAGATGCTTCACGTACGGCATTAGGGAAATTTTAAAAAAAAAAATTTTTGGGGGTTTTGATTATTATTTTTATTAATTATCTAGTATAATTAGTTAATTATTTAAATAATAATAATTATTTCAAAAAGATATTGTATATGATATTCTATCTAGATAAATATGATTTATCAAGTTGAAAATAAATAAATTTAATTTATTAATATATGAGATATTTTAACTTAGTTAAATTATACCCTAAAATAAAAAGATAAGATTTGATTCCTAAAAGATATTATATGAGATATTCTATCTAGATAAATATGATTTATCAAGTTGGAAATAAATAAATTTAATTTTGTTAAGATATGAGATATTTTAACTTAGTTAAATTATATCTTAAAATTAAAAGATATTATATGAGATATTCTATCTAGATAAATATGATTTATTCTCTTTATGAAAAATTGCTTATTTTGTATGAGGTCATAATTTAGAAATGTTCTAAATTTTGAAAAGCTACTAAAATAATAAATATGTCTAATCTTGGCAATGATCTCACATTAGAAATGTTCTAATATTAGCAAGTTATTAATTTTAAAAAGTTACCATAAATAGAAAGTTGTTAATTTGGAAAGGTTCCGAATTTAGAAATTTTACACCTTTAGCATTTTAATGATTAATATATGATATTAATATCATACGCAATATGATTGATTAAAACAATGCCGGAAAGGCGTTTCCAGTTCCATTTTTTTTCTCTTTATGTGATAAAGTGATTGTTATGTGCTTATTTATGTGTATATTTCATTTAAATATCATATATGTTATGCTTGTATGTATGTGTATGGTGATATGCTCGTGTTGGCGGTTACTAGTATGACCCCAATCTTAGGATAGTTAAATACGAATTGCGTATCGTTATGGGTTTTTTTATACGATGTGCGTATCGTTATGTTTTTTTATAATTTTCAATTTCTGCAAGAGTTATTATACATTCATTATACAAGAAGACCAAAGTCCTAAGGATCCCGAAGGATGGAGATCCATGAAGGTCAATGAATGAAGATTCTTTTTTAGCGGCCATACTAGGAACCATTTATTTAATGCTTTTTTTAAATGTCTTAAATTCCCACTTGTATTCTTATTTGTTATTTTTGTTATGATTTTGCTTTAAAATAACAATCTCGCATGCTTAAAAGGACCCTTAAAAGAATATTGAGAATTATCTTTCCATATCATAATCGATTCCTATCTAGGAATTTGTATGATAGGGTCCGTCAAAGCGGGGGTCCTTACTTTGACTTAGATACATTGCGGGTATGCTCATACTAAGGGACATACTGCTTTGATATGGTTAACTCAACAAAAGACCAAAAGATAAAGTTTTGGATTTTAAGGTTTAAGGGTGAGTTTATATGAGATGTGCTCCCATCAAGCAAGAATTATAAGGAGCTATAATTAGTAAAAGAGTTTACTTGACTTAATTATATGAGACTTAGGGAAGTGCCAAAGTACGCTCTAATTCATATATGTAGGATCTTGGAATCATTTTTGCTCACTAAGGGAATTGATAATATGAGTAGAAATGTGCAAAATTTTAATTGTTTATAATTGTTATAAAAGTTTATAGCTTTTGCAAAATCGATCATAACTTATCTGCATTTTTATTATTTTGTGTTTTGTAGTCCACCATGTCAAACAAAAACCTCAAATCTTCTTTACGCTCCATACTCGACAAAAAGAAATTGAACGAACACAACTTCCTTGATTGGGAGAGAAATGAGAGAATTGTTCTCAGGTCGGAGAACCTAGAGGATGTCTTGGAACATCCAATCCCTAAACTCACATTGGACTCATCTGATGAGGAACATGTGACGTACATGGAGGATAAGAAGGAGGAAAATGTCTCCACTTCGGGTATTCATGTTATTGAAATTTTGTCAACTAGTTCTATTTCATGGGTATTGGATACTGGATGTGTTTCTCACATTACTTCGAATGTGCAAGCACTAAGAAATAGAAGGACGTTGCGGAAGGGAGAGGCAGATCTACGGGTTGGTAATGGAGCAAGAGTTGTTTTTGTTTTCATTGGAGATTATTGTTTGTCTTTACCTTCTAGCTTAGAGATAGAACTTAATAACTGTTATTTTGTTCCATGCATTACTAAGAACTTAATGTAACATCCGAAATTTTTATTCCGAATTGTTAGCAAGTTATCGACTGCGTATGCGGCTTATTTCCCGCAGGCACATTAGCTGAGTACGAGTTTTAACGCGGGATAAGGGTTCCTTTTTACTTTCCGACCTTGGGAAGAGGAGTGAGGGGACAAGGGGGGCTGACCCTTGGGTTATCTCACCTCTTTTGTCAGCTCATTATACTCCCCTCTCTTTTCCCCATTTCTCTTTTACGCTCTTTTCCCTCTTCAGCTTGTCTCCTTCCTTGTTGCTCTCTTCTTCCTTCTCCTTGGAAGAGTGGTGTGTGGAAGCTACAGCTTGGGTATTCCGGATTTGTTGTGGTAAGTGGTCTTCTTCCCTCTTCCTCTTGCTGCTTGTATTCTCTTCTTCCTCTTCTCTTCACCTCCATGGCTATGGAGGAAGCTTTTGAAGGGAGATCTAGTAAACCCTTGCATGTCCTTTTCTTTACATCGTTTAGGTCGTGGTGAGGAAGCTGATACCTTTGGTGAAGGATTGGAGGAGGCCCAGCAAGAGAAGGAGGCACTAGGAGCAAAGAACCAGTCGAATAAACGAATAAGACGGAGTTTTTGCTGTCCGGCCGCGGGTGCGGATCTACAGAGGCGCGGGGGCAGATCAAGGCCACCGCAGGGGCGGCTGATAGGTCCGCAGAGGCGGCAACAGGGTTCCGCTAGGGGCGTCAGCTTGCTTATGCGGCTTCATTTTCTTCACCAGTAGGTTCCTCCCTCCCTTTCCTTTCGTTCTTTCCTTAGGCCTTTGATGTATCTAGTTAGAAGCATGCTTAGGAGGGACCTAGGACTTGTGATAATGCCATTTAGTGGTTGCTATCCTTGGAGCCCTTATGGCTTGGTGTGAATGACGATCTTGAGTGTTGAGCATGTTGACCTTCCTAAGCTAGTTGGTTCTCGTAGGTTGTTATTGTTGACCTTGTCCTTAGGTTGTGTAGGTTGTTGTGAGTTTCCTTTTCTTGTTGAGTGTTTCGTGAGTACCATGGACCCTAGCATGCATTCCTAGTTTGAGACTTGAGTGATCTTGCTTAGATCACTAGAATGAAGTCTAGGACTTCATGAGTGTGGACTTGTGTTGATGAGTGTATTTGTGTATGAGCAGGTTGTGTACTTCCTCACTAAGGAAGCTAGAGTGTTGTGAGTTGAGAGATGAGGTAAGTCTCCGGATTTACTTAGCCGTATTCGACGTGTTAGATTCATTGCGTGCTTGGTGGTATGTGTTTTATCGTTTTTGTTATAACTTATAAATCGGTAATAGGAACACCGATCTTTATTCTATTTGGTCCAAGTGTATGATAACGGGCGGTGACATCACTGCCTAGCTCTTGCGAGAGCTAGGAGGTTCTCGGCGACTGGCCCGTACTGGTTAGACGGTTGGAGGCATCCGAACCGTTCCATTGCCGGAAGAAGGGAACGAGGCGAGTTTCGAGAGATTCTCGTGTCACAAAAGAAGTTGAACTAGAATGGGAGATGACCTAATAAATAAAGATAAATAACCGTACTTGTTTGTTGAGCATGAAGATGTGATATTGTTATATATGATTGTGTATGTGCCTTCACCATGTCTTTAATGCTTCGAATGTAGCTAACGGTTTTAAATCGCCTGTGCAGATGCTCCGCAGGTTAGGGACGCCGACGAGTGAGGTGGAGGAGTGGACAGCCGAGGGTCGCCATACATTACAAGACGGGGGCGTTTTTGGGATTTCTATTGTTGTCATGCTTATGTTGGTTTTGGATCATTGTACACTTTCGGATTTATGTATTGTGGAGTTTTGTGTCGTTTTGAGGACTCGGATGAGTTTTCACGTTGTACTCTTTACGTTTCCGTCTTGCATACATTATAAACGTTTTCGGGTTTTACGCCTTTATTTGTTCCATGTTGGAAAGATCCGATGAGATTGTTGTCAGGCTAAGGGTCGGGACCCATTGTGTGGTCTCGCCCGTAGCATTCCGATATCCAGCGGATTTGGGGTGTTACAAAGTGGTATCAGAGCCCTAGGTTGACAACAATGGCACTCACAACCTTCTAAAGGCCGAATGAGGAATAAACAGAACCCCACGGGTTCTGACTTTTCGTTTTCAAAATTCATACGTATGAGTCGGGATTGGGTTAGAATATACGGGACCACCACTCCTCACGTAAACCTCGGTGACATAGATTTCTGGATTTGATGTATGTAAGCATATATATTTACATAGCTATCTATATATGTATATGGCCTTAGGATTGTTTTTGGACTTGTATGTACCTAGCTATGCATGTGACCTTAGGATGTTTGGGCTTGCATGCCTTGGTTGTATATGTGAATTATAAGTTGCATGATGGACGTGATATATGTGTATAGTTATATATGTGGGCGATTATATGTTTTGGACCCTATTTTGTTATGATGGAATGCCGGATGTGTTATATTGGTAGTAATATGGACATATGACTTATATAGTTATTTATACGTAGTCTTATACATATAGTAGTATATGGAGTTAAGGGACCTTTGAGCTAAGATGATGATGCGATATCATCACCTTTAAGACGATGATGTGGCTTATGATGATGTTCTTATGTGGTGGAAGATGCTCAAGTATCGAGTTGCGTATTTCGTGCTAACGAACACAATGACGTTCTTGAATTCCTTTTAAAGGATGTCGAAGAGGAGGAGTGGAGAAGACGTAAATGAAGGACAACTAAGAAAAAGAACAACATGAGACAATTTAAGAGAAATACGAACGGAGGCCAAACCAAAAATGTGGAAGTGGTTACAAAGAATTCACAAATGGAAAGACAATGAGACCAATAGAGATGACGTATATAAGTTCTTCAAGAAGACGCGGGGAAAACTATAGATGCGAATCGATGAGGAGATGGGTGCATTCCCACAAGGTTAGAGACGGTGTTCCATTACGAGAAGTAAAGCTTCTCTTAAACGCTCTTAAGCTTGGGAGTCAAGATGTGAAGAGAGATCGAACCCGGTATGAAAGATGTAAGATATCTTAAGTTAACCTTACGAGGTACCGTTAAGTGAAGCGTGAACATTACGAGAGTTATGAGAAGAATAGCATGATGGGGATTCATGTGGAGTCGACCGATTTCCGTTATGATGATAAGGCTAAGAAATGCCAAAAAGATAAGAGTATGAGTGGACGTGATCCCGAGAAGAGGAGTGACACAACAAGGAGTTTTAGTTATGAAAGGACTTAAGACGACGACCAAGAGATACACGAGCGGTCTTTTAATTTTATTAGAGCTTTTGGAGAAGACACGCTTACAAGATGTCGTGAGGCGCGGTTAAGCCTATGAAGACGAGTTATACGAAACGAGAGGCCTAGAAGAGTATGATTACATTATGGAAGAGGAAGGAAGAATGGAACGTGGAAAGAGTTAACGGAGTTGAGATGGAGTACCCCAAGGAGGGTGGCCTTCATAAGAATAGTGACATGAAGTATAAAAGAATGGTAAGTCGTTGACCTTGGAGAAGGTCAACCATAAGCTTGTCGATGATGACCGAGAACGCATAAAGTGCGGGTTGCCTATGAGGATTTGTAGATGAGAGGTATAACCCGAGAGGAGACTATACAAGAATGGTAACAAGAGTTGGTGTATGACCGGCAGTTCAGTGTCAACGGTAAGGAGGTGTATCAACCAAGGTGCATTTGTCTTGGTCATATAGCGTTGAAGAGGTTAAAACAAGTAAACATAACCGACCTCCCAGGGAGGGATTGTAACGACCTTACGCCACCTTTTACGGTCATGGGATTGGCATATGGAGAAATGGCGCGGATTCGAACCTTTAAGTTTTAAGCATGATAAAGTGATCTAGTGGATCAAGAGGAAGTGAAGCTTCCCGAGTTGCTTTAAGCAAATGAGAAGATATGGAAGGAAGATGCATGTTTTTTCGTTCTCATGAAACGAATGATAAGTTGGCGCGGGCAAGAGATGAGTCAAAGTTTCTTGACTCACCTGAAAGAGCCATGTGGCTATGGTGTGAAATTAAGAACTGAGACTATAGCAACGTTATATGCTTAAAGCTTAAGACGGTAGTATGTGGGAATTCATGAGTTAGAAGTTAAGTGGTTTGAAATGGGAAAAAAATTTTGGTCTTTCCTTCAAGGCATCCTGGTACGAGTTTTGAGGAAAGGTACGAGTCAGGAAGTTACATATGAGTACGATGTTTTGTATGATAGTTTTGCAGTCGAGATGTCACCCGATCTGGGTGGAGAAAGGAAAGGAATTAAGTAAGACGGCGTTTCGGGTCGGTATGGTCATTACAAGTAGTAGTGAAGCCTTTTTAGATCACAAGTGCGATTGATGAGTTGGAGTTTACATAGAGAAGTATCCATCGGTTTACTGAATCGAGTTGCGATGAAGTCGCGCAATTTGTGGTGTTTCAGGCGATTCCAAGTGGGACACTAACCTAAGGATTGTTATGACAATTATTGGTGCATGAGTTGTAAGAACGACTCTTATGTTCAGATTTGATGATGCCTAATTATACTCTCATAATTGGGAGGAACAACCTTGACATGGGACGACAAGGATACCGGTTATGCAGGATAAGAGGATAACTAGAGTTATCTAGGCGGGTTGGGACGTTGAGGTGACCTCCTTAGAGACATAGCGGGTTGAGAATATCCAATAGATCAGTTGAGAACGAAGTGATAGTTTCGGTAATACCTTCGAGGCATGTTGATGAGATATGAAGCTTATAAGTTGGTAGGTCAGAACCGCCAAGTTGCGGGATGGTTTTGACGTTTTCTTTACTTCTAAAGAGGACAGTTGGATTGTGGGATCCAAGACGTATCCGTGGTGTTTTGACAGAAGCAGAAGAGGTGAGTGACCTCCATTTCGTTGTCTTTGGCACAAACATCCAGTTATGGGGACTGTATGATATTATGGATACATCCAAGCGGGGCTTGGAATGCGTAAGAGGTATCAAGAGAGGTTTCTTGTGTACGTAGACATTCAGGGTATGTAAGAAGAATGACGGACTAAAGGTCAAAAGTTAGCCGCTTTAGGACGCGTGCTTATGGTGATGTTGGTTGGCTATGGAGTAATATGCCAGGCATGTCTGAACAATAAGAGTATGATGTGTGTACGTATACTCATTCAGCAAGAGTTGAGTACCCCGCAGAGGCAATGGTTAGAGATGGTTAAGGACTTCAGTCGAAGATGGTCTTTGAATGGATTTGAGAAGGATCCGGGATAGAAGGTTATGAGGAGAGACACCATAGTTACCTTTATGGGTTGATGGTTTGTTAAGACCATGGTGTTTGTAAGATATATTCGGTTTATGGCGTTCACAGTAGTGAGACGGGTTTAAGGCCGAGGTGGCTAAGTACATACCCTTATGTGAACCGCCATCCAAACCGGTTGAACACCATATGGCGAGGAAGAAGACTTCACCACCGCGAGTTAGGCAGTGAGAATGGTAAGATACCTCAAGAGAGATCAGTACCGGTTTGAGACCGTGTGACGGGTTTGCATCGTACGGACCGACCGACAAGGACGATGTGTTTTACACCCTATTGGGAAACAAGGCCGATGAATCGGCTAAGTTGTGGAGTCTTCTAAGTGATGGCAAGGTGACTTGAGTTACCAAGTATCGTTACCTCGAATCAAGATGAACGATTCATCTTGGGATTTATGGGCAGCGGGATCGTGCCGCTTAGGGGCCCAGTGTCTTTAATGACAGTTTCTCGCTCTTATAAATATGTTCAGTAGAGAAAGCTTTCCAAGCCTTAAATGATGTATTGGATGCATCGGGGCTAGAGTGGGGACAAGTGTTATCCGAACACTTTCTGGGATTGAGTTCGCGTGTTGTAATAGTTGAGATGTACCGTTGTGACGCCCTTTTTCGAGGCAACTCATGGAAGGAAGTGTAGTACCTTATGATGTTGGAAATTGGTTGGTATATGTAACTATAGTCCTGAGCAGATACGGGACGACCTCGCTCGAGAAGCGGTGGTCCAAAGGCGGATGATAGACGATCTAAGTCGCAAGGAAGTATGTACGGACCTCATGGGTTTGGATATGAGACGAGTCGAGTTAAGAGTATCACGGACGCGGGGTGTCATGCGTGTTGTTCATTAGATGGGAGTTGGGTTCCAATATGTCGGACCTTTATGGAGATATTGACACGATTTGGGAAGTGGTTTACCGGTTGGCATGGCCACCGAGAGTGGAGGATGTTCACTAGGTTTCAGGTGTGACGATCAATGGAAGACGTGTATGGCTCAAATTAGGTTGTTAGTCGGGTTTACCTAGTGGTGGTTGAGGAGCCGATGGGGCTACCGGGACGACGTGAGATGGTATCTTTGTCGGAGTTGTTGCAATGATCTAGTTACGTCAAGATGGACGATGTGTTAGAGATTATGTGCATGTGCGAGTTTATGTGTTTTGTGCCCCGAGCGGGAATGTGTGTACGATTGGTTATCTTTTAAATTTTATGCGAGTCGTGGTTCATGTCAGTATGTGTGTAGGCTGTGCGAGGTCTTGACGCGGTTACACAAGTGTGTTTAGTTATCGAGTAGGGAGTTGGCACGTTACGGTTTGAGTGGTTACCGTGTTAGTTACCTGAGAGTCTTGTGTTTAGAAAGTTTCGGGACGAAACTTTATTTGGGGGGGTAGTTGTAACATCCGAAATTTTTATTCCGGATTGTTAGCAAGTTATCAACTTTTCCGCGTCTGCGGCTTATTTCCCGCATACACATTTGTTGAGTACGAGTTTTACCGCGAGATAGAGGTTCCTTTTTACTTTCCAACCTTGGGAAGAGGAGTGAGGGGACAAGGGGGATGACCCTTGGGTTATCTCACCTCTTTTGTCAGCTCATTATTCTCCCCTCTCTTTTCCCCATTTCTCTTTTACGCTCTTTTTCCTCTTCAGCTTCTCTCCTTCCTTGTTGCTCTCTTCTTCCTTCTCCTTGGAAGAGTGGTGTGTGGAAGCTGTAGCTTGGGTATTCCGGATCTGTTGTGGTAAGTGATCTTCTTCCCTCTTCCTCTTGCTGCTTGTATTCTCTTGTACCTCTTCTCTTCACCTCCATGGCTATGGAGGAAGCTTTTGAAGGGAGATCTAGTAAACCCTTGCATGTCCTTTTCTTTAGCTCGTTTAGGTCGTGGTGAGGATGCTAGGACCTTTGGTGAAGGATTGGAGGAGGCCTAGCAAGAGTAGGAGGCACTAGGATGAAAGAACCAGTCGAAGAAACGAAGAAGACGGAGTTTCTATTGTCCGACCGCGGGGCGGATCAAGGCCACCGCAGGGGCGGCGACAGGGTTCTGATGGGGGCGTCAGCTTGCTTCCGCGGCTGCGTTTTCTTCACCAGTAGGTTCCTCCATCCCTTTCCTTTCGTTCTTTCCTTAGGCCCTTGATGCATCTAGTTAGAAGCATGCATAGGAGGGACCTAGGACTTGTGAGAATGCCATTTAATGGTTGCTATCCTTGGAGCCCTTATGGCTTGGTGTGAATGATGATCTTGACTGTTGAGCATGTTGACCTTCCTAAGCTAGTTGGTTCTCCTAGGCTGTTGTTGTTGACCTTGTCCTTAGGTTGTGTAGGTTGTTGTGAGTTTCCTTTTCTTGTTGAGAGTTTCTTGAGTACCATGGACCCTAGGATGCATTCCAAGTTTGAGAGTTGAGTGATCTTGCTTAGATCACTAGAATGAAGTCGAGGACTTCATGAGTGTGGACTTGTGTTGATGAGTGTATTTATTTATGGGTAGGTTGTGTACTTCCTCACTAAGGAAGCTAGAGTGTTGTGAGTTGAGAGACGAGGTAAGTCTCCAGACTTACTTAGCCGTATACGACGTATTAGATTCATTGCGTGCTTGGTGGTGTTTATTTTATCACTTTTGTTATAACTTATAAATCGGTAATAGGACCACCGACTTTTATTCTATTTGGCCCAAGTGTATGATAACGGGCGGTGACATTACTTCCTAGCTCTTGCGAGAGCTAGGAGGTTCTCGGCGACTGGTTCGTGCTGGTTATACGGTCGGAGGCATCCGAACCGTTCCATTGCCGAACAAAGGACCGAGGCGAGTTTCGGGAGATTCTCGTGTTAAAAATGAAGTTGAACTAGAACGGGATATGACCTAATAGATAAAGATAAATAACCGGACTTGTTTGTTGAGCATGATGATGTGATGTTGTTATATATGATTGTGTATATGCCTTCAGCATGTCTTTAATGCCTCGAATGTAGCTAACGGTTTTAAACCGCTTGTGTAGATGCCCCGCAGGTTAGGGACGCCGCCGAGTGAGGTGGAGGAATGGACAGCCGAGGGTCGCCGTACATTATAGGACGGCGGTGTTCTTGGGATTTCTATTGTTGTCATGCTTATGTTGGTTTTGGATCGTTGTACGCTTTCGGATTTATGTATTGTGGAGTTTTGTGTCGTTTTGAGGACTCACCTGAGTTTCCACGTTGTACTCTTTACGTATCCGTCTTGCATAAATTATAAACGTTTTCGGGTTTTACGCCTTTATTTGTGTCATGTTGAAAAGGTCTAGTGAGATTGTTGTCAGGCTAAGGGTTGGGACCCATTGTGTGGACTCCCCATAGCATTCCGACATGCCGCGGATTCGGGGTGTTACACTTGATTTCAATTTCAGTTTGAACCGTGAAGGTTATACATTTACCATTACTAATCACATGATGATGGAGATATATAGGAATGATATTTATTATGGTAGTTCGAATATGATTAGTAATGGACTATACATATTAGACCTCAAATTTGAGATATATATCATTAATACAAAAAGGGAAAAGTCAAATGAAACAAACAAAGCAAACCTATGGCATTGTCGATTAGGTCACGTAGGCATAAAGCGCATCAAGGAACTCCAAATTGTTGGATTACTTAAACCATTTGATTTGGAATCATTTGAAACATGTGAGTCGTGCCTAATGGGAAAGATGACAAGGTCACCTTTCACTGGTAAGAGTGAACAGACTTCTGAACTTCTAGCCCTCATGCATACGGATGTATGTGGACCTATGAGTAAAGAGGATAGGTCTGACTATCGCTACTTTATTACATTTACTGATGATTTTAGTAGATACGGGTATATCTACTTAATGAAACAAAAATCGGAATCCTTTGAAAAGTTCAAGGAATTCCAAAATGAAGTAGAAACACAAACATGCAAGAAGATAAAAGTACTTTGAATAGATCGAGGGGGCGAATATCTGAGCCATGAATTCGATCATCACTTGAGGAGTTGTGGAATTGTGACACAACTCACTCCCCCGGTGTTCGCCACTTAGCGTGCATGCAAATAAGCTTTAATTATAAAACTAGAAATCAAGCAAGCGAACCCGCAGTGTACGGATCGATATAGTTGAGCAAGAATTCCAGAGTATCGAACACAGGGATTTGGGGGGTTAAATCCAGTTATAGATTATCAAGCAAGTAAATTTATGAAGCTTTTCAAATTATTGGGAAAACAACAAGCCTAAAGATCCAGGAATCCAGCTGTGGCAATCGATTCAAGATATACTAAAGATATAAGAACAGAGTTGAGGTTTGCAAAGGTATGCGAAAGTAAGGTAATCGTACGGTGAAGTTCCAAAAACCTTATATGACCCACCTAAAAGACACTCTCTATAAAGGTTGTTGAGGCTTCAGTACAGAAAGGTTCTAAAGGTAAGAATTAACATCAAATACCCAAACTTATAATCCAAGGATCGAGACTAACTAAACCGATTAAGGTTGTGACACTCAGAATCGAGGTAGAGGTTGTTGAGGCTTCACTACCACCTAGAAAAGGCAAGCCAAGACTAAGTTAAAGCAAATCTTTAACTTTGGATTAAAGTAAAAGCAAGTTCGTAAACTAACACAAAATTACGGGTAGTTCTTGAGTTCCACGGCCGTGGAAGCTCAAGAATAGACCGTGGTTTAGGGTTGTCGGCGATTCTCTCTAACTCTCAGGGTCCAATCTATTTACGATCGATCTATCATCATCTAAGCCACAACTATCAACCCTTCACCTTAGAATTGCTAAAGGGTTTTAGCCAACAACAGTCATATTGATATCAAATTCAAGATTTAAAAGAATGAAAGATGAAAACTTCCGAAAACCTTCAATAACTTTCAAGTCAATCTCGAGCCCACAAATCAAGAATAACAATGTCAATAGATTCGGAGTAACACAAACAATCACAAATTCTTAGAATAAGAAGGAAGAACGGGATGTCAATCCATCTTCTAATCAAACCTAAGTATAAAGCGAAATCTCCTTACGAACAACCTTCTGAATCTTCTCTCGTCCCGTTAATCCGGAAATCGCAATATGCAAAGCACAAATCTCTCAATCACAATTTCCGCCAAAAGCGTAAAATTAGGGTAAGCCAAAGTGTAAGTGAAGGTGACGGAATCTCTCTTCTCCCGTCCTTTTATAGTGTAAGATAAAATATTGGCCCGGCCCAATTGCGTAGGAGATCGTGGCTTAAGTATGGCGTAAAAGATCGCCAAGATCACGGTCGTGGAAGGGTTCCACGACCATAATTTAGCGCGTGGAAATTGGTCACGGTTTGTTTCAATCCTTCCACGGCCGTAGAAGTTGTTGGAATGAACCACGCTTCCCTTGCCAAGGTTCCACGGCCGTGGACTTGAACGTGGAATGTAGTACGGCCGTATTTTAGAGCGTGGTTTAGGGGTAAACCGTAATTCTTCCTTCCCTCATGCTATTCTTCAAGTTAGCACCATCCTTAGCTCCTAGAGATGTCCTCAATCCTTGGACATGCTCAATTCAAACTCCATCTTCGCTCAATCCGTTCGTAAATAGCTCTTAATTGCCTACAATCAACATAAAGCTTGTGTAGACCTCTATATCGACAATATAGACAAACTAACTCACAAATGCATCAATGCTTAATCAATGACTATCAATATGGATGAAATACACTTAGAAAACGTGCCTAAAATATCACAATATTTCATGCTAACAAATAACCCCATACCTGCCACTTGCTTGTCCCTAAGCAAGGTCTTTCGAAAGCTTTAAAACACAAGTTAGGATGAAATATGTGTACCTTCTCAAAGCAAAACTTCTTTTGGATGAATGTGCCTTCTAATCAATAGATCATTCTCAAATCTTGCTTCATTCGTTTATAAGACTTTCATACACTTAATCAAAGAGTAAAGAGTGAAGAAAGCTCATGAATCAATCAAACTTCCATGTAAACATCATAACCTTTAAACATTATCAAAATCAATCATAAGAAACTTCAATTTAGATCACCAAGTCATATAACATTCTTTTGATCTTAAGGACTTTCAAACAAGGTCTAGAATGTGGAAAGGGAAGGAAAACTTTAAGGAATGTGGTGCATGAATCCGGGAAAGTGGATAACTACTCTTTTCTTCTTCTCTTGCGGTTTCCGCAGCACTTTCAACTTAGAGCTTCGCTCTTTTCTTTTCATTTTTCGACTTTACTTTTGGAGTTATGGATAGAGGTGCACAAAAACCGAAGCCTAGGAGATTGGCGTTTCTCAATTTTTATGAGATGCCTCAAACCCTTAGCGCACATACCATAATCCGCTAGGAATATCGCTCAATCCGACTTTGGCAAGACACAAACACCCGGCTATGTGAATGGTGCCGAGTTACTCATCATCATGATTGACTTCCCCAAACTTATAAATTCTTTCTATTCCTTTGAATGCAAAGTATTGCTTTCATGGCCCTCCCACATCAAACATGCCTTTTTCATTCAACTCCACCAAATTCCAAGATAGGTAAAGGAGGTCAATATTTCAATGAGGGGCTAAATGATCAAAGAAAGAAGAAAGAAAATCGAATTACCTTAATCATCTCAAAAAGAGGTATAAGAACCTATAGTGTGATTTCAACCTTATTTTCTCAACGTGATTTAAGTAACATTCATCACATTATGAAATTTGCAAAAGAGGTATAATCAACTCATTCAATTTCTTTTCAATTCACTATTCGTTTAAGCATGCAATTGTCATCAAAACTCAATTCACAAGTAGTGATTATCATAGAAATCATCTCAATTCTTAGAAGCACAAAATTTTCAAAATTTTTCAATTTTTATGGGTTTTTCAAACTCTTTTTCATGCAATGCAATAATGAAACGTGTAACAATATAATGAAACATGCAAGATAGTCTCAATAGAAGCAATCAAAGTGAGTAAGAGTTATTACAGACGATTAGTCACACCCCACCCCATACTTGGAACAAACATTGTCCCTAATGTTCAAAGAAAAGAAAGAAAGAAAAAGAACTCACAAAATGGTGGTGGAGCGGCTAAACTGTTGGTCCTCAAGGTCGTCACTGCGGCGCCGGTGGAGGTGGGAATGGAGAGAAACTGGGATTGTAATACCGCCCGAACTGTTGGCGATAAACATCCCTCATCATATGGTCAAGATCGTCCATACGTGTGTCCCTAGCGTCAGCGCGGATCTCTAAAGCGCCAACCCTGTCAGAAAGATCGGTGGCCCACTCCAGCAACTGCTCATACCAGCCAGGCGGATGGTTGTACCACGCCGGTGCATCTGAAGGTGCTGGTGCAGGTGGCGGCTGTGCAGACCATGGTAGTGGAGCTCCGTACCACGCAGGAGGGGCCTCCATCCAAGTGGGCCTCTCGCTGACACTAGCATGGCGAGAAGAAGATCCTGAAGCTCTAGCTGGACGTGGAGAACGTCTAGGCATGTCAGGAACCACATCCGGCTGATCCGGGAATGTGCCAAAGTCATCAGCTCTTCCTCCTCCTCCCTCATACTGGTCTCTCATCTCCTCCTCCTCAACTACAGGTGGTGGTGGGACATATGGAGGGGCTGCAATCCTGTTCGCATGCATAGCAGCGAACGTCTCCTTCCAGTTATAGCGTCCAGCCATAATGGAATACTCTGGGAGCCACTCAATGCTTCTCCCCGTCCTGCTCTCCCATGGCATAGCAGCGTAAGGTGGACCTCTGTGGGTGGGGAAGATGAGGCCTCTAGTCATAAAGGCCTGAAGTCCTAGGGGTACAGCGGGGATACGTGTGCAAGCAGAAAAATCTACCCCTAATGTCTTAGCAAGGTGGGTGACTATCCCACCATATCCAATGTTGCCAGCCCTCTTGTTCTTTAGCTTGCTCATGGTAGCAGCTAAGAGGGTGGCGCAGTCAGCATGCCGTCCATACAACATGCAATACAGAAGAAAGAGCTCATCTGTCTTGATCTTCTGAGGTGTCTCCATCCTAGGAAAGAGACACTCAGAAAGTACCAGGTGAGCAATCTTCAAGGCTAAGTGATACATCAACTTAGCTTTGGTGTCAGCTGGCTGCTAGCGGTCCTCGCTGGCATAGATCATAGCGACCTCTTCCCAGAAATCCTTGGCGTACACGCCACTAGGGAAACGACCATTGAAGGTCTCGTGGAACCCAAAGAAGGCTCCAAACTCCCGGATGGAGAAATCATAGTTTCTTTCCATCAGACGGAAAGAAATTGTCCTATCAACATGGTTGTGCTCAAAAGAAACCACAACCTCTCTCGTGATCTCCTCATATGCGTCTTCTCGGATAGCCGAAAAGACGACAAGACCGGCTCTATCTAAGAGCCAAGTAAGGTCCCCTATGACATGTAGAGGAGCTAAATCCTCCAACAGTAGGTACCTAGGTCCTATAACAGCCCTCTTATGGATCCTCTCTAAGGCGTCGAGATGATCCTCGTGAATGGTAGGGACTCTAAGGTGAGGTGGTGATGGTGATGAAGGTGATGATGGAGGTGAAGGGGATGAAGGTGGTGGTGTCCTAGACGAGGAAGAGGAAGAGGGGTTTCCCTTCCTCTTTTTACTCTTATCCTTGTCTTTGTTCTTGTCCTTATTCCTACCGGACACTCTCCTAACAAAATCCATTTTCTGGTGAAAACCACGGTTTGTTCTTGGTGTTCCACGGCCGTGGTTCTTCCAGGAACCGTGGTTTGTCTCGTTTTTTTTCGCAAATCTCAACAATCAATCACCAAATTTCACAGCAGCAGTCCTAGACTAATTCTCTTCCAATTCCAATCAGTTATTCCTAAAAATTCTAGCAAATGTAGGTTCGAATCGACAAAGATAGAGAAGAGCGAAAAAACCTAGGTTTTCGGATTTTCAAATCCGAATTCTGCTTTCCTTGATGAATTGCCGCTCGGATTGTTGCTTGGATCTTGTTGGTGGTTGGATTTGCTTCAGTTTGGATCAAAGAATCGTTAAAAATGATTAACGAACGAAGATTTTAGGTGAGGGGAGGGATTTCGGCGAAATAGGGCGTGGAATTGGGTTTGTGAGATGTGTTTTGTGAAGGAAAGTGGTTTATATAGTGGCCGTAAAAATTTTTGAAAATCACGGTCTGTCGGGGGGTTCCACGGCCGTGGAAATGTACGGAACCGAGGTTTTGGTGATTTTTCAAAGGCTTTTGTAAATTACGGTCTTAGAGGGTTCCACGACCGTGGTTTAGGTCGTGGAACTCTCTGTAATGCTCCAAAGTCCAAGTTTCGTCACTTTTCTTCAAACTTACTCTTTTCCTTTCCTTTTCCACTGTTCCTACATCCAAAAACACGAACATACCGGAAGGAATCGAAGGCAAAACAAAGCAAAAACGTCTAAACTAAGCTCAACTATGAATCAAAAGCAAAAACATAAATGCAATACCTTGGGTTGCCTCCCAAGAAGCGCTTTGTTTAAGGTCCGTAGGTAGACCATATTCGCACTTATTCGAGTGCGGTGGGCGCGAACTCTTCAGCTTGGAGTTCCGGTGTATACTTCTTGAGTCGTTGACCGTTCACCTTAAAGCTTCCGCCCGCTTCACCCCATACTTTAACTGCACCATGGGGAAAAATACGTTTGATTAGAAAAGGTCCGGTCCAACGAGATTTAAGCTTACCTGGAAAGAGATGAAGCCTTGAATTGAAGAGGAGAACTTGATCTCCTTCTTTGAAGTCTTTTGGAATGATATGCTTATCATGCCAACGCTTTGCTCTTTCTTTGTAAATCTTAGCGTTTTCATAGGCGTTCAAGCGGAGTTCTTCAAGCTCATTAAGGTCCAAGAGACGCTTCTCTCCCGCTTCCTTCATGCCGAAATTCAACCACTTGATGGCCCAAAACGCCTTATGCTCTAACTCTACCGGTAAGTGGCAAGACTTCCCATACACAAGGTTGTATGGTGTGGTTCCTATGGGAGTCTTGTACGCAGTCCGGTACGCCCATAATGCATCATCAAGCTTCAAGGACCAATCCTTCCTAGTCCTTGAAACCGTCTTCTCTAGGATTCCTTTGATCTCCCGGTTAGAGATCTCAACTTGTCCACTAGTTTGTGGATGATAAGGGGTGGCAATCTTGTGAGTAACTCCATACTTAGCTAGAAGAGCTTCAAAGCGCCGGGCAATGAAGTGAGAACCTCCATCACTAATGATAGTCCTTGGTGTCCCAAATCGTGGGAAGATGGTCTTGTTAAAGAACTTGACCACTACCATGGCATCATTGGTGGGAGAGGCAATTGCTTCCACCCATCTAGAAACGTAATCCACCGCCAAGAGTATGTATTAGTTTCCACAAGATGATGGGAACGGTCCCATAAAGTCAACTCCCCAAACATCGAAAATCTCTACCTCTTGGATGTTATTGAGAGGCATCTCATTCCTCCTAGAGATATTTCCTATTTTTTGACAAGCATCGCAGCAGGAAACAAAGGTTTGCACATCTCTAAATAAAGTAGGCCAAAAGAATCCAGATTGCAATACCTTAGCGCTAGTTTTGTTCGAACTAGCGTGTCCTCCACAAGGTAGTGAATGACAATGGCGGATGACACTTTGCATCTCATCTTCCGGCATACATCGCCGAATAATGCCATCCGGACCTCTCTTAAAGAGGAGAGGTTCGTTCCAAAAGTATTCCCGAACATAAAGAACTTCTTTCTTTGTGCGTAGGATAATCCGGGCGGTATCTCCTGACAAACCAAATAGTTAACAAAATCAACAAACCATGGTTCGTTACCTTTGGAGATCACATCGATGCACTCCTCTATGATATGTAAGTGTTCGTCCGGGAAGGAGTCATCTATAGGTAAATGGTCGTCCTCTAGATGTGTTAGGCGACTCAAATGATCCTCAACAGAATTTTCCGAACCCTTCTTGTCGCGGATCTCTAGATCGAATTCTTGTAGGAGAAGAATCCATCTAATTAGCCTTGGCTTCGCATCCTTCTTTGCAAGGAGATACCGGATCGCAGCATGATCCGTGTACACAATCACCTTTGCACCTACAAGATAAGAGCGAAATTTGTCAATAGCATAGACAATGGCTAAAAAAATTCCTTTTCCGTAGTGGCGTAGTTGAGTTGCGCTTCATCTAGCGTCTTGCTAGCGTAGTAGATAGCGTGGGTTCGGCCCTCCTTTCTTTGTCCAAGAACAGCTCCTATAGCTACGTCACTAGCATCGCACATAACCTCAAAGGGAAGGTTCCAATCCAGAGGTTGGATAATAGGTGCTGAAATTAGAGCTTCCCGAATCATGTTAAACGCATCCAAGCATTCCTGCGAAAACTCAAAAACTACATCCTTCATCAATAGATTAGTTAGCGGTTTTGATATTTTAGAGAAACCCTTTATGAAACGCCTATAGAATCCAGCATGTCCTAGAAAACTTCTTATCCCTTTCACCGAAGTTGGGGGAGGAAGCTCTTCTATGGTCTCTATCTTAGCTTTATCTACCTCTATCCCTCTACTAGAGATTAAGTGTCCTAATACAATTCCTTCCTTTACCATAAATTGACACTTCTCCCAATTAAGAACTAGGTTAGTGTCCTCACACCTTTGTAATACAAGAGCAAGGTTAGAAAGGCAATTGTCAAAAGAGGAACCGTATACGGAGAAGTCATCCATAAAGACCTCCATGATTTCCTCTATATATTCGGAGAAGATGGCCATCATGCACCTTTGAAAGGTGGCTGGGGCGTTGCAAAACCCGAACGGCATCCTCCTATAGGCAAACGTACCCCACGGGCACGTGAATGTGGTCTTCTCTTGATCATCCTGGTGTATCGGAATCTGAAAGAAACCACTATAACCGTCAAGATAGCAAAAGTGCGAATGTTGTGCTAACCTTTCAAGCATTTGGTCGATGAATGGCAATGGGAAGTGATCCTTCCTCGTCGCATTGTTAAGCTTGCGGTAGTCTATGCACATCCGCCATCCTGTCACGGTTCGGGTAGGAATGAGTTCGTTATTCTTGTTGGTGATGACCGTCATTCCTCCCTTCTTCGGAACTACTTGTACCGGACTCACCCACTTACTATCGGAGATAGGGTAGATGATACCTGCATCAAGAAGTTTAAGAATTTCCTTCTTGACAACCTCTTTCATGGTCGGATTTAACCGCCTTTGAGGTTGTCTTGAAGTCCTAAAGTCCTCTTCCATTAGTATCTTATGCATACATAGGGAAGGTTTGATTCCTACTAAGTCCTCTATAGTATAACCTAAAGCTTTCCTATGTTTCCTAAGAACAACCATAAGCTTACTATGTTCATCTATGGTTAAGTCGGAACTAACAATTACCGGAAAGGTAGAATTAGGTCCAAGAAATGCGTACCTTAGATGAGTAGGAAGTGGCTTTAGTTCCATAGCTGCAGGAGTTTCCAATGGCTCTTAAGGAGCTTCTGATGCTTCCTTAGAAGTGCCTAAGGAAGTAGAAGGTGTGGGAGAAGAATCAAAAGAAGTTGAAGAAGAGGTGCAATTGCCTTCGTCCACGGCCAAAATTACGGTTTCCCTGCATCCTCCACAGCCGTGGTTTTGGGCGTGGAATGTAGTTACGGGTGCTCTGTTTCCTCCACGACCGTGTAACCCTCTGGAGTGAGCCACGTGATGACATGAATTATGTACCATCATATTCATGCATATTATAGAAGATTGTCTCAGTTTACCTTGCCTTTAGAGAGATTTTTTATGCTTTTTATGTTCTATTCAATCAATTGTCGGAAATAGAGGTCTACACGAGATTTTGATGAATTATAGGTAAATGGAGCGGAATTAGAAGCAAGAATGGAGCAAGAAGCATCTAAGGATGTTAAGGAAGCTAAAGGAGTCTTAGAAGGATCACAAAGAGCTAAGGAATTGCAAAGGAGAAGCATAGAAGACGAACCAAAGGAAGAGCACTTTCTGTTGAAGAAAATCGTGCCAATATATATATAAATCGGACGACTTTCATACCTTAAAATCGAACGGTTTTGCACCTAAATCGACTGGGTCGATTTTCTTCACGATTCGGCCAAATGGATAGACGACACAAAGCCCAATTATTTTGGGCTAGAGGAGAGTTTTGCCAAACGGCCCATCTGCAAGAAAGTATAGAGGAGAACCCTAGGAACGAAAACGAGGAGGCCGCACTGGAAAATCTTTACACGTTTTGGAGAAATCAACGATTCTTGGAGAGAGATTGAAGAGCTTTTGCCGGAAAGTTATTCTTGATCTTTGATTGTGAGATTTCTTTATCCATTGCATTGTTTGTGATTTGTGAACATGAAATTGAGTTGTTTGAGAGATACATTGAGCAGATTTGACAATTGTTTACAGATTTGAAGGTTATTGATTTTTTCATTCAAGAATTGGTTTCTTTACGATATCTTTCTCAATAATTAATTTGATTCGATTTTGAAAATGGTTGGCTAAAAATCTTGTGATTCTGGGGAGGATAGTTGATGATTAAGGCTTAGATAATGATAGACTGAACTCATTCAAACATTAGGACCCTGAGAGTTTAGATTTTAGTTTTGCGTCAAACGGGAAAATCGGACTGTTCTTGAGGAAAATCGGCCGATTTTCTTATGAACAGGGCGATTTATTCTTCTGACGAACTTTAATTGAATCAATCTTTAACCAAAACTAATCCTTGCCTAAATCCTAATCTTGATTAACCTTTTTACCCTCTAATTGAATGTATGAAGACACTTCAAACCTGATTCTACGTTTATTAGATTAAGATTTCAAGATTTGGGTAATAAAGAGACTCAACATCCTTTATTGAGATTTTAATTGTGCTTGCTATTCTTTACTTTGGAGAGTCATATCCTGGAGTTTTAGATAGTTAGTTTGAACATAATTCTTGTCTTTAGATCTTTCTATATTGCAGCCTCAACAACCCTTATAGAGAGAATCTTTAGATTAGTCACATAGGTTTCGGAACTTCACCGTACGAATCCTACCTTTGAGCAATTAATCTTGGCAATATAAACTCTGACCTATATCTATAGAAGTGTCTTGAATCGAAAGCCGAAATCGGATACTTGAATCCTTGGAATCATTTCACTCTTATTTGATCACAAAAGCTTTTCGCACTTTTTGCTAGATAATTGAAATCGGAATTATTCTCACCAAATCCCTGAGTTCGACTCTGGAATTCTTACCTTTCTACAGCTGATCCGTACACTGCGGGTTCGCTTTGCTTTTGAGTTCTAGATATAAATTTAAGACTTTGACGCACACCCTTTTGAGCGAACACCACGCTTTGGTTGGTGAAATCCACGGCCGTGGAATATAGTGTATGGCCGTGGATCCGTACATTCTCTGCATCGTCGTGGAGTTTCTCAAACTCCTCTTCACATACTTCTTCTTGTGCTTCTAAGGCTTCAATTGCCTCATTGCACTCCTCTTCTTTCCCTACATTCATTAGACTCATAATAATAACCTTTTGCAAAGGATCTTTAAAGAGAATAGCACTTACCTCCTCTCTAGACAACCCTTCTTCATCTTGGATATTGAATATATCCTCATCAAAGATTGGTTCCTTCACTAGAGTGGAAAGAACGAACTCTACCTTCTCTTCTCCTATGTCAAAGGCGAGTCTAGCATTCTTGCAATCGACTATGCAGCCGGACGTTGCAAGAAACGGTCTTCCGAGAATGATCGGGACCGGACAATCTGCAGGAATGTCAAGCACAACAAAATCTATAGGAACATAGAATTTACCTAGCTTGACCGGGACGTCTTCCACAATACCGACGGGGCGAGTTATGGATCGATCCACCATGTACAACGTCATCTTCACCGGTTTAGGGTCACCTAAACCGATCTTCCTACATAAGGCAAGTGGTATGATGCTCACACTTGCTCCCAAGTCACATAATGCATCATATGTGACATCTCCCACTCCTATGGGAATACAAAATGACCCCGGATCCTTTAGCTTTGGGGGCATCTTCTCTTTCATGGTCTTGATGAGATCCGAAGAATCCGAACTCATCTTAACCTCGCCGAAATCCTCTAGTTTTTGCTTGTTAGAGAGGATTTCCTTCAAGAACTTGCCATAAGCCGGCATACCTACAATAGCATCAATGAAAGGTATATTAATATGCAGCTTGCTCATGAGTTCTATAAACTTACCGAATTATTTATCTAGACGCGCTCTTGCTCTAGATTGAGGGAACGGTAGGGAAGGTTTGTAAGCTGGAGGAGGAACGTACGCATCTTCCTTCTCCTTCCCCTTTTCCTTCTCTTTCTCAACGGGGACTTCTACAAACTTGGGCTGCGGGTCGGTAGTTGTCACCCCGCTCATAGTTGTGATTGTCATCACCCTTCCCTTTGGGTTGTCCTCCGTTTTTCCTGGAAATTTCCCTTGATTCCTACGAACTTCCTCCGCATGGCTGAACATTTGGTTTTCTAAAACCTTTTGGGCTTTATCAACCTTTGAAATATGATCATCAACCTTGATGATGCGAGTCTCCAACCCTTGAAGCTTCCCCAAAATCGTTTCCAACATGGGATCGGGCTTCTCCTTCCCCGAAGTGCTTCCACCATTAGATGTTTGCCCCTGGCTTTTCAAAGGAGTGGAAGAAGAGGAAGGTGGAGTTAGTGAATTTGAATTGGAAGGATAAGAGTTACCGGAGTTTTGTTGATTGGAGCGCCAATTGTTGTTGTTTGAACCCCTATTGTTGTTCCAATTATTGTTCCGGTTGTTGTTGTTGCCGTTCCAATTATTTCGGTTGTTGTTCCGGTTGTTGTTGTGGTTGCGGTTTGTATTCTCACCACCGTTGTTGTTGTTGCCCAAGTAGCCAACATCTTTTCCTTGTTGCTTTGGAAAGTTGGTCTTGATAGCTTCCTTCAACTCTTTAATCTCATTGTTGAGGGAGAAAATTTGATTTTGAGCTTCATGTGTGAGCTTTGCTCCTTGCTCCACACGATTTCCCTCCACTTTCCGGTGAGAATATTTCTCTATGACTCGCGCTTGCTTCTCAATGAAATCTCAAGCGTCATCTTTCCTCGTGTCCATGAATGTACCACATGAGAGGGATTGGAGCTTGAATTGTGTCTCCACATCCAGCCCCTTATAGTATATTTCAAATAATGCAAGCTTGGATATGCCATGATGAGGGCAATCCAATAGCAAATCCTGAAATCTTTCCCAAGATTGAAACAAACTTTCGTTAGATCTCATGGAAAATGCATTAATCTTACCTCTTAGCTCCGCCGTTTTGGATGGCGGAAAGAACTTAGTGAGGAACTCCGCGGAAAGATCTTCCCACGTATCTTGTTTCCCACTAGGAAGAGCTTGGTACCAAGACAATGCTTTCCCCTTCAAGGAGAAGAAGAAAGGCTTGAGCTTATAGTTGTTGGTAGTCGCGTTCTTCGGCTTCATCGTCTCCATCATACACTCAAAATTTTGTAGGTGTTGGTGTGGAGATTCAGCACTTGTTCCGCCAAATTGGTTTTGGCGAACAAGAGTAATAACCTGCGGGTTGAAGCTACACCCGGCATCATCAGCATCAAAGTTCACGCCCAAACGGCGTGGTTGTTGTGTTGGATCCATCCTTTGGCCAAGAGTTCTTGGCTCCTCATCCACGCGTTCGATCCTTGCGTTCCTAGGTGGAACACGGCGATTTGCAGCTGGCCGTGGAAAGAATAGATTCACATTGATCGTGGGATCAATTTCCTCTAGCGGTGGCATGGAGGAGTCGCTATCCTCATTGGATGAGTTGGCTCTAACCGATCTTCCCGGTCTCCTCCTTTTCTTTTTCTCCTTAAGGTTGTTTATCTCCAACCTCATTTGGAACATCATGTCCGATAGATCATCAACCTTTGTTTGATGACGATCCATCTCTTCCCTACGAGTTTTCTCACTCCATTGGAGTTGAGCTTCCTTTTCCGCTAACTCCGATTGGAGATCACGTTCTCTTTCTTCTGCCATTTTCTTTTACTTGCGCTTTCTCCTTAAAGTCCTCTCAAGCTCTTGATCAAGAGGTAAGAGGTCTTCGTTATTCCTAGACCTGCGCATGCACTTGAAAAAATATCAAATAACAAGGGAGAAGCTCCCAAGCTTGACAACCGATAACCGAATTCGGCCTAAACCAAATCCCCTGCAACGGCACCAAAAACTTGTTCGCCACTTAGCGTGCATGAAAATAAGCTTTAATTATAAAACTAGAAATCAACCAAGCAAACCCGCAGTGTACGGATCGATATAGTTGAGCAAGAATTTCAGAGTATCGAACACAGGGACTTGGGGGGTTAAATCCAGTTATAGATTATCAAGCAAGTAAACTTATGAAGCTTTTCAAATTATTGGGAAAACAACAATCCTAAAGATCCAAGAATCCAGTTATGGCAATCGATTCAAGATATACTAAAGATATAAGAACAGAGTTGAGGTTTGCAAAGGTATGCGAAAGTAAGGTAATCGTACGGTGAAGTTCCAAAAACCTTATATGACCCACCTAAAAGACACTCTCTATAAAGGTTGTTGAGGCTTCAGTACATAAAGGTTCTAAAGGTAAGAATTAACATCAAATACCCAAACTTATAATCCAAGGATCGAGACTAACTAAACCGATTAAGGTTGTGACACTCAGAATCGAGGTAGAGGTTGTTGAGGCTTCACTACCACCTAGAAAAGGCAAGCCAAGACTAAGTTAAAGCAAATCTTTAACTTTGGATTAAAGTAAAAGCAAGTTCGTAAACTAACACAAAATTACGGGTAGTTCTTGAGTTCCACGGCCGTGGAAGCTCAAGAACAGACCGTGGTTTAGGGTTGTCGGCGATTCTCTCTAACTCTCAGGGTCCAATCTATTTACGATCGATCTATCATCATCTAAGCCACAACTATCAACCCTTCACCTTAGAATTGCTAAAGGGTTTTAGCCAACAACAGTCATATTGATATCAAATTCAAGATATAAAAGAATGAAAGATGAAAACTTCCGAAAACCTTCAATAACTTTCAAGTCAATCTCGAGACCACAAATCAAGAATAACAATGTCAATAGATTCGGAGTAACACAAACAATCACGAATTCTTAGAATAAGAAGGAAGAACGGGATGTCAATCCATCTTCTAATCAAACCTAAGTATGAAGCGAAATCTCCTTACGAACGACCTTCCGAATCTTCTCTCTTCCCGTTAATCCGGAAATCGCAATAAGCAAAGCACAAATCTCTCAATCACAATTTCCGCCAAAAGCGTAAAATTAGGGTAAGCCAAAGTGTAAGCGAAGGTGACGGAATCTCTCTTCTCTCGTCCTTTTATAGTGTAAGATAAAATATTGGCCCGGCCCAATTGCGTAGGAGATCGTGGCTTAAGTATGGCGTAAAAGATCGTCAAGATCACGGTCGTGGAAGGGTTCCACGACCGTAATTTAGAGCGTGGAAATTGGTCACGGTTTGTTTCAATCCTTCCACTGCCGTAGAAGTTGCTGGAATGAACCACGCTTCCCTTGCCAAGGTTCCACGGCCGTGGACTTGAACGTGGAATGTAGTACGGCCGTATTTTAGAGCGTGGTTTAGGGGTAAACCGTAATTCTTCCTTCCCTCGTGCTATTCTTCAAGTTAGCACCATCCTTATCTCCTAGAGATGTCCTCAATCCTTGGACATGCTCAATTCAAACTCCATCTTCGCTCAATCCGTTCGGAAATAGCTCTTAATTTCCTACAATCAACATAAAGCTTGTGTAGACCTCTATATCGACAATATAGACAAACTAACTCACAAATGCATCAATGCTTAATCAATGACTATCAATATGGATAAAATACACTTAGAAAACGTGCCTAAAATATCACAATATTTCATGCTAACACCCGGGCACTCCACAACTAAATGGTGTGTTTGAGAGGAGGAACATGACTCTATTAGACAGTATCCGTTCAATGATGGGTTTTGCGGATCTTCCATTATTATTCTGGGGATATGCTCTCCGAACAGATGCGTTCGTTCTAAACAGGACTCCGTCACGTTCAGTTGACAAGACACCATATGAGATATGGACAGGAAAGATCATTTCTGAGGGTCGGGGGTGCGAAGCTTATGTAAAACGTTTACAATCTGATAAACTAGCACAAAAATCAGACAAATGTTACTTCGTAGGATATCCCAAGCAAACCAAGGGGTATGATTTCTACCATCCCATAGAGAACAAAGTGTTTGTTGTTTGGGATAGTGTCATTTGGAAAAGGAATTCTTTTCCAATAATCCAAGTGGGAGAAAAGTTCAAATTAATGAGATTAATCGTGAGCAAGAAACACAACAACACGAGGAGATGCAAGATGTCACTGAGGAACTTGACTATTTTGATGAACCTCTTATGAGGCAAGTTAATCCAGTTCAAGAATCAATTCCTACAACAGATCAGGCTGAAGAGGAACCACATATTGATGTGGAGAACTCTGCAAATGAAGAACTACATAATGATGTAGGAAATCATACAGCTGAAATCTCTCCTATTGTTGGCCCAAATTGGAGATCAAACAGGGTAAGACAACAACCTAGACATTTGGATGACTATGTGTTGCATGCCGAGATCGAAGTGCTCCTGATGGAGCATAACGAGCCCGCATCGTACAAGCAAGTTGTGACAGATCAGAACTCCGAAAAATGGCTCGAAGTCATGAGATCCGAAATGGAATCCATGTCTGAAAATCAAGAATGGGACTTAATTGATTTGCCTAATGGGGTAAAACCTATTGGTTGGAAATGGGTCTTTAAAGTAAAGACAGACAAGGATGGAAATGTCTCTGTTTATAAAGTAAGGTTGGTTGCTAAGGGATTTAAACAGATTCATGGTATTGACTATGAAGAGACATTTTCCCCGGTCGTCATGATCCGGTCCATTAGGATAATCCTAGCGATTGCCGCCTTTTATGATTATGAGGTATGAAAAATGGATGTCAAGACTGCATTTCTAAATGGATATTTAGAAGAGGATGTATATATGATGCAACCTGAGGGTTTTGAGGATCCTGAATATCTTAGGAAGGTTTGTAAGCTTAAGAAGTCCATTTATGGACTGAAGTAAGCATCCCGGAGTTAGAATTTTCGATTTGATGAAGTGATCAAACAATTTGATTTCATCAGATGTGAAGAAGAACCATGCGTTTACAAAAAGTTGAGTGGGAGCAAGGTAACTCTCCTAGTCTTGTATGTGGATGGCATACTACTCATTGGGAATGACATTCCGATGCTGGAAACAGTATAAAGGAATGGCTTAAGAAGCATTTCTCAATGAAAGATCTAGAGGAGGCCGAGTACATACTAGGCATCAAGATTTATAGAGAAAGGTCTAGAAGGCTTATTGGTCTCAGTCAAGGAACTTATATAGATAAGGTCCTATAGAGATTCAAGATGGCAAATTCCAAGAAAGGATATCTGCCTATGCAGCATGGGATCCATCTCAGCAAGACCTAGCGTCCTAAGACACCTGGTGAGATTTAGAGGATGAGCAAGATTCCCTATACCTCTACTATAGGATCCATCATGTATGCAATGACCTATACTCGACCAGATATTGCATATGCTTTGAGTATGTGTAGCAGGTACCAGTCGAACCCCGGTGACATTCACTGGCAAGTTGCGAAGAACATCCTAAAGTACTTGCGAAGGACTAAGGATGATCTACTAGTACATGAAGGTGATGATGAGTTAGTCATCAAGGGCTATACCGATGCTAGTTTCCAAACTGACAAAGATGGCTTTGAGTCGTAGTCTGGATATATCTTCATTTTGAATGGAGGAGTAGTAAGTTGGAAAAGCCAAAAGCAGAACACGGTTCCGGACTCAACCACAGAGGCAGAATACATTGTTGCGGGAGAAGCGGCTAAGGAAGCGATCTGGATTAGGCAGTTTATAGTTGATCTCGGCGTTGTCCCTAGTGTGACGAGGGCAGTTGACGTCTATTGTGACAACAATGTCGCGATTGCTCAAGCGAAGAAACCTAGCTCAAGCTCCAAATCCAAACACGTTCTACGGAAGTATCATATGATCAGACACTATGTTGATCGGGGTGATGTAAGGGTGTGCAAGGTGCACACAGATGATAACTTTGTAGATCCACTCTCTAAACCCATGAATAGGCCTAAGCATGATAGTCATACTCGGGTCAAAGGGCTCAAACACGTTAGAGAATTCTTTTGAACTTCTGTGTTTGGATTGAGAAAACGTTTGTTTTTGTCATGGAGTTTATGATTGATTTATATATGAGTTTTCATATTCTTATTTGATTATTTCTTGAATATTAAATAAAGTATCCAAACAATTTATTAATTATCAAATGTGCCTATTGGAAAAGTTCTATTGAATGAAACCACATTAAGAGAACTGAAATTATTAAATTGAAAGGATCCGTGGTTTGAGTCGTTAACTTGGATACAAACAACTCTAAAGTAGACCATCTTGTGAGCGAATGATGAACGTAGGTTTCATAGTTCATAGGACATGGAGATGTCCAATCGCTTACATAGGTGAGTATGGTGATACTCATCGGACAGACCGATCCTATGGCTCTCATGACTTATTGAGGAGTTATAGTGATTATCATTATCAGTGAGTTCCTCAACATGAAATTGATATAACTTTCATTTGAAGGATGACATATCCTAGATGTTGTTACGCTGACCGTAACAGACAGTTATAAAGGCAATGATCAGGGTGGTCAAAGTTTGAGTGGAAGTTATACTCGTTGCAAGACTGGATTAATCCTTCTGTACCAGGCATACTTTGATGTGCTGGGAAGGATTGATGTCCCCGACCACTTGAAGAGTGAGAATTGTGTAAATGCATGGTCATGCTCAGATTTGATCTATACTGACAGTTTGATCTCAGAAGTTCAAGAAACATATTTGATGGCAAAGATGGTTTTTATCACATAGTCAGATAAGGACACTAAGCGATAAGGGAATTTTAACATTGCACACTTGTATGAAGGTAAAAGTAGGAGAATGAAGGAATTGTGTCTTTTATCCAATGTGCAATTATTGATAATGACATAGGACATTAAATATAGGGATATATAATCTAATAATATTTGGGGTCATGGCGTTTTGCTAGAAGCTAATCATGATCGGTACATTTATATGATAAAATATATTGCTAGTGTTATTGGGTCCTACTAGGGGTGGGCAAAACCAATCCGATCCGCCGGTCCGGTCCGAAAAATCCGTCGACCCGATCCGGAAAAACCCGATATTTTACTACCCGTTTTGATCCGGTCCGAACCCGATCCGATCCGGAAGATTTTCCCGGATCATCGGATCGGATACGGATCGGGGTTTTAGGCATCCGGATATCCGCGGATACCCGGTTAAAAAACGGATATCCGCGGATATCCGGATAATCCCGGATATCCGGATAATCCCGGATATCCGGATACTCACGGATCACCGGATATCCGCGGATCATCGGATCGTCTCGGGTCACCGGATATCCGGATAGCTCCGGATCGCCGGATATCCGGATAGTCCCGGATCACTATATATTTCCGGATATCCGGCTATTAAAAAATTTTATTATAATTTTAAATGTATTTGTTTTAGGAAGGATAAATAAAGATTGTATATTACAATTATGTACTAATATTTATATTTAAAATAATATTAAATGGAAAAATATTTGAGTTAGGCAAAGTGATGAATTAATAATGTGCATACTTAGTTACTCTATATCATTATGTAATTTTGTATTAATATTTGTAGTTGACATATTTTACAATATACATGGTAAATTATTTTAGTTAATCAAAGTAATGAATTGATAATATTTTTTGTATAACTTTATACGTACTCACATAGTCACATTAATCTCATTTAATTTAATTAAACATATATACATCTATAATATATACAACTTTGTACATACTCACATATTCATACCTTTCGGAATAAATACTCATAATATTTTTGTATTATAAATTGATCTAATTGTAAGATATATCTTTTTATAAATACGATTATAAGTTGGTCTCAATAACAATATTTTATTAAAAGTTTGTCTCATTTTAATGAACAAATGTTCATAATAATCTTTTATTATTGGTTGGTCAAATTTGTAAGATGTTGATTATTATAAATATGATTATAAGTTGGTCTTAATAATAATATTTTATTAGAAATTGCTCTTATTTAAATGAACAAATGTTTATAATAATATTTAATTATAAGTTAGTCTTATTTTCATATATAGATTTATATAGATATGATTATAAGTTGTTTTCAATAATAATCCATTATTATAAGTTAGTCTCATTTAAACGAACCAATGTTAATAATAATTTTTTTTTAATTATAAGTTGATCTCATTGTAAGATATAAGTTTTATAAGATGGTCTCAATGATAATCTTTTATTAGAAGTTGATTTCATTTATATGAACAAATGCCCATAATAATATTTTATTATAAGTTGATTTCATTGTAAGATATGTATTTTTTATAAGTTGCTCTCAATAATAATCTTTTATTAGATATTGATCTCATTCAAATGAACAAATATTCATAATAATATTTTATCATAAGTTGATCTCATTGTAAGATATGTATTTTTATAAGTTGCTCTCAATAATAATCTTTTATTAGAATTTGATCTCATTCAGATAAACAAATATTCATAATAATCTTTTATTATAAGTTGATCTCATTGTAAGGTATATGTTTTTATAAGTTGATATCAACAATAATCTTTTGTTAGAAACTTGTCACATTTAAAAGAACAAATGTTCATAATGATCTTTTATTATTATTTGATCTCATTGTAAGATATATATTTTATAAGATGGTCTCAATAATAATCTTTTATTAGAAGTTAATCTCATTTGAATGAACAAATGTCCATAATAATCTTTTATCATCAATTGATCTCTTTGTAAAGTATATATTTTTATAAATTGGTCTCAATACTAATCTTTTATTAGAAGTTGGTTTCATTTAAATGAATAAATAATGATGATAATGATAATTGTAAAAACATACATCTAATAAATTTTATCATAAGGTTGTAAAAAAATTATTAAATAATAATGGTATATAACGAGTATTTTAATCAATTATTATAACCCTATTAAAGATAAGATATGTGGTAAATGTCCATAATAATCTTTTTATCATAAGGTTGTAAGAACATTATTATATTCTAACATGGTTAAAAGAATTAAACATACATATAATAAATTTTGATTCAAATAAGATTTCACTATAATTATAAAAAGTCATTTTTATATATATTATAATTTACTATGCATATTAAATACTATAGGTCTATTACGAGTTTTTTAATTTCAATTCTTATCATCCTATTAAAGACAAGTTATGTGGTAAAGTCTTAATATAAGTTCTCATTAAATAAATAATGATGATAATGAAAATTGTAATTTGAGTAAAAAAAAAACTTGGCACAACAATTTTTCGAAAAGGCTTCTATAGAAATAATATAAATAAATTTAGATCCAAATAAAATTTACTATTCTACTTTAGTTCTACAAATTATTTTTTTAAAGATATTAAATATAACTTTTGGTTTTAACTTCTAGTTCACTATACAAGATTACAAGTACAAAATTACATACTATAAGTTTATATAATGATATTTTAAAAGTCTAACTATTTTAACCATGTTAGCCGTAAGATTTGTGTTAAAGTCTTAAAAATAAGTTTATGAATAATATAAGTATTGATGATTATGACAACTATAGCTTTAGTCATTTTTTTTCTTAGCAACTCAACCTTTTATTAGAATATCGTCTCATTTAATGAAACCGCCTATATATACATACATATATACATATATATATATATATATATATATATATATATATATATATATATATATATATATATATATATATATATATATATATATATATATATACATATATATATATATATATATATGTGTGTGTGTGTTTGTGTGTGTGTTTATAAATACAAGATTGTTTTAGAATATATACAAAGTTTTATATTATATTATAATTTTGTAAATATCGTTTTCTTGTGTAATTATTATTCATAATATTTATAATGAAATACAATCAATTAGCTTTTGTTAAAATAAAAATAAGTTAATCGACTTTAATAATATTTAATAATAATATTTTCTATATATTAATATTTTCAAGAATAAAAAATAAAATTTATCCAAGTTAAATAATTTACTTTTACTTTAGCATTCTCAATTTTTTTTATTTGGTATCGTATGAATTAGTTATAAAGTTTAAAGATAAAGATATATATTATTTTAAAACCATATATTTTTATTTTCTTATTATAATGTACATTAATATTCTCATTTTTTTTATTATCTATATCATTATCAATTTTATTTTGATTTTTTTGTGTCTTTGAATTATATTTATTATATTTTGTGATAAATAAAGTAGCAAATACATATCCGGATCAAACGGATATTCGGATCAAACGGATATTCGGATCAAACGGATATTCGGATATCCGGATCCGGCTAAAGTCATTTTTCGGATCAACCGGGTCAAGCATAAGTCATTCGGATCAAACGGATCATCCGGATATCCGCGGATAATAATCCGATCCGATCCGGCTAAAATGATTTTCGGATACTATATTTTGAAATTCGGATCAATCGGATCGGCCGGATATCCGCGGATAATTATCCGATCCGATCCGGGAAAAAGTGCCGGATATCCGGCCGGATACGGATCGGATCCGGATCGGGGGTTTTATGAAAATTTCTATTCGGATATCCGGGTATTCGGATCGGATCGGATCGGATCGATCCGTTGCCCACCCCTAGGTCCTACGAGGTCACACCATAACGAGTAGGAGAACTGAATCAATTAATGAGAGAATTACCATATATGAGTATATGGTAGAAAAAGATATATTTTGTAGGAGTACAAAATACATAATGGAGTTGGTAATTAATAATAGATAAGGGTTATTTATTTATTAATTAATTATATATATATATATATATATATATATATATATATATATATATATATATATATATTATATTTTAAGGTCGGGCTTTTTAATAGTTAAAAAGTTCAACCCTAATTTGATATATTTTTTATCGATCGATTGATACGGATAAGCAAAAAATTCAGCCGTGTATTATACGTGAAGAAGCAACTTTCTTCTTCTCTAGATCATTCTCTCAAAAACTTCATCATTTGTTCTAACAATCGAAGGTTAAGGCGATTCTTGTTCAGTCTCGGGTGGACCAACTAGACGAGTAACACTTGGGACTCTAGATATCTTTGGAAGAGTTTTAAACACGCATAAAAAGATATTTCTTTTCTCCCTTATCTAATCTAATATGCATGTGATCCTTGCTTAAAAAATCTACTCGAAACCCACAATTACAAATCATAACTACAACAACAAATCTAATATTAATAAACACAGTCTATTAGGAATCGCAAGATATGCAACTAGTATACATATATACCCTAGAGCTTGGAGCACGTGATGAGATAAGGTGACGGGGAGGTTTGAACCGTCGGTATGTGTCGTGAGGTAATGTAAATCAAGGCACGACCTTAGATTAATAATATGTGCAAAAGGTCAAATACTTTAATTATACATACGGCTATAAGTCATTCACTTCAACATCATGGCTAATTACTTCACGTCTCAAATTTCACCTCTCGTATATATGCCCAACGTCTAAAGTTTACCAATTCGAGTAATTTTTACCTACCCAATGGTAGTTGGAGATCCGATAACATTTCCATTTTGATACTAAAAGCTACATTACTCTCATTTTTATGCCTAACGTATAAAATTTTACCTCTCATCTATCGCGGTAAATTTACACCTATAGATGTTAGTTAGAGATGCAAAAATTTTCTATTTTGAGAAGATATCATCAAGAAGATCAAGAAAGAGACGTCACAATAACTAACTTGTACGTATGTAAGTGTATATATATACAGTATGAATCATATAGTTAAGTTAACTAACATATGAATGACGATTGTTTCATATGACATATTTACAAACATAAACCCATATTTTTCTTAACTGGTCCAAGAGAAGCGATCACGCATGATGTATGATGATTCCATTGTTTTAGAGCTCGTCTTTGGTTTGTAGAGTTGACATGCATTGTTTGGAAGAACTCAAGCTCTCGAGCCAAACTTGATCGGCAAGCGGTGCATTGGTTGAGTCGTCGTTTCGATGCCATGACCAGTGAGCCTTGGTTCCGTTTAGCACCTTCAACCGGCCATGTCCGAAGCTTGCTTCTCTAAACAACGAAATCGAAGGAGCTGGTTGATCATACCTGTTCATTTCAAATCATGATTAACAATTTAGATCAAATCAAAAGTACGCAATATCTCGTGGCTTAGTTAGTTATATTGAACACTCACGTCATGGCTAGACCTTCCCTATTTCCTCCGTCACCAATGGTTATATACACCGGTCCACATGAATCAGCCGCGTTATCATAAACTCTAGTCTGTATTAAATCAAAAAATGTCATATTTTTGTTATTTAGACAAAATTTATAAATTTTGAGAAATTTCGGATTTCTTAGGTCACCTTCTCCCATCGTCCGTCTTTTTTCGGTTATGGTGATTCGGGTATTCAGCGATTTGTCATAGTAAAAAACATTAAAAAAAAAAAGAAAAATGAAAACTTACAAATCTTTCGTAGGCATGCACGTGGCCAGAGAAGACAACATCAACCCTAGCGTTATACAACAACTCCTCCGTACTCTTCCTCATACCTTCCCCTTCACCTTTATGCGCGTGGTTCGAATTATACCAAGGCGCGTGGAGTAGCACAAACACCCAAGGAGTGCGCGTTCGATCGACGCTGGCCAGGTCAGCCTTAAGCCACGTGTATTGCTCCGAGTCAGCATCGTAGTCCGTGTAGGAGCCGAGCATGATGACGTGGACACTCCCGCCCGCCACGTCGAAGGAGTAGAATAGGTTGGAAGGAGACTTGCTCTCCTTGTAAGGCATCGGCCACCTGGCGTTGTAGGACTTGAAACCCTCCGGTTGGAGGAGCGGTATCATCTCGACGTCGTGGTTGCCTTCAGTCACCATCCACGGCCGTGATGACGCGTACGGCTCTACTAACCGTCCGAATGAATCCCACAGTGGTTGCAACGTGTCAGCGTAGGATAGGTCGCCGGGTAATAGGAAGACGTCGTAGTCTGTTTCTCCTACGTGCTTTAGAGTTGATTTTGTCCATTCAGTTTGCCCTAAATCTCCTGCATTTTCACAAAATTAAATTCATATATATTTTTGAAATTTAACACACACGAAATCAATTATTTTTGTAAGAATAAACAGCATTGATCATGCTTTGTGAGAAAAAAAACTTGAAACAATTTGGTTTACTAGGCTTGTTCTAGTTTTGAATTTAGTAAATGTACCCTTGAGAGAAGAGTGTGTAGAATTTGAAAATAAATACAAAAGGTTAGGGTATATTTACTTAATTGAAACATTAAAAAGCCTAGTTACTACTTTAATTTTTCAAAAAGGCCTAGTTACCAAAATTGTCCAAAAAACTTTTGCTAATATTTTATTTTAAATTCACCTCTTAATTCACCTAAAAAATTTAGCTCCGTTTACTTATAACACTGAAAACGGAATAGAAATAATCCAGTTAATATATATATATATATATATATATATATATATATATATATATATATATATATATATATATATATATATATATATATATATATATATATATACTCTTATTCATGAAAATTTTGAGATCATTTTTTGTCATTTAAACTATGGGCATGTTTCCGGAAGCGGAATGTAAACGATTTTAGTCTACTTAAATATTATTGTTCATTAATATAATTTTATTGACAAGGTGATTTTTTTTTTCATTTTTCTTACAAAACATATTTTATTCTTCATTTTTTTCACTATAGGGTATCAAAGTTAATCAAATTCTACTACAATTACTTTAAATCATAAAAAATGGTTCCAAAAAAATTCATAAACAAGAGTGTATATATATCAACGATATTCGTTTCCGGAGTTGTAATTAACCAAACGGGGGATAATTGAACTATAAATGGATTAATTTTGATAACCTATATAAAAACAAAATGGGAGAAATAAAACCCATTTTAAATATTATATGATTAAGCAATACCCTATGAATTAAATTTTATGAACAAAAAATTTATATATATATATATATATATATATATATATATATATAATAAATTTATTTTCATTCTTTATTCCGTTTTTATTCATGGAGTTGAAATCAAACGGGCCTTGATCTGAACCCTATACGATTAAACAGATATATTAGACCATTTTGCATTTGGAATTTTGCAAGAGGATTTCGAAAATGTGCGGATGAAGATATCAAAAATATGATCACGCAATTCAAAAAGAAAGGGAAAAAGTAGTTCAAAGAGGATAGATGTAGCGACTAAGAGAAAGTATATGGAGAGTTATATGGGTATAGTACCAACGACGACGAAGTTAATCGGAAGGGTAGATGGCGGGGACCGGAAACTGAACTCAGGGCCGGAGCCGCTACACCTATAGTAATAGGTGGTGGAGGGTTCAAGTGGTCCGATGGTGACGTGGTGGATCTTGCCGGAAGTATAGAAGAAGTAATCGTAGGTGAGATGTTCTCCGACGGCGGAACCGTCATAATTGCCGGATTTTTTGCCGTAGTCAACGGTTGACGGCGCCCTTGAGCTCTCCGTTACCCATGACACTTTCATGTGGTCTTCTCCCACTAACGAAATATGTACCTATAAAATATTATGTACAAAATAAGCATGAAACCATATAAAACTTTCACTCGAGAGATTGGAGTCAACCTGTTGGGGATCATCTTTGGAACGCTTGTGGGGAGTCGAGATGGTGCCGCGAGCTCCTTGTCGAACATACGCGGACGGGGAAGACGAGACGAGTAACGAGATTTCGAGGATAAGGATAAAGATAAAGATAGAAATGTACCAAGTCTTCATCTTGTGGATATCTTGCTAGTTCAACTCTTCGAAAGAGAAGAGGGGTGTTTTTAGGTTATGGCTAGCTAAGAGATGTTTTTTGGGTTATATATAGAAAAGTATATATTAAAAAAAAAAGAAAAAGAAAAAAGAAAGACTTGACGTGCTTAGTAAACGGGTATGGTATTGGGCCGGCGATGTCCAGTGAAATCAAGCCTTAAACCCTAATTAATTGGAAGTTGATTGACGTGATTGGCCACGGCTAATTCAGGCATTGGCTTGAAATATTTCGTACACGTTTAGTTGTGATATATTCGTCATGCAATATGTTCTACTCAAATTACGTGTTATGTTTTCTCAAAGAAATTCAAACTAAAATTACGTGCAATGTTTAGTACTTTTGATATATGATTATATTATCTTATATTCAAGAAGAATTTATGATGATTTCTTTAATGAGTTTTGAGAACCTAACGTTTGGACATGGTTTTTTTTTTTTTTTTTTGAAAGGAAAAACATACAATTGGACATGGTTTATCATAGGTGTATATAGATATATACATTCGGGAAATACATAGTTAAAGATATGCTTTCTAATTAAGTATGGGTGTGAATATTCTATAATTATTCTTTCAAGTATACCATTGTGTAGGAATTACGATATTCTCATTAGATTGGAAAAGGCATACGACGGCTTTGCTCAAATTTCATGACGGGTTATCATCCAGACAAAAAAATGTTCTCACGTGAAAAAAGAGATACGGAATTGTTGGAGATAATAAGTTTTCATGTCTAAAGTCGGAACATTTTGAGTCTAATATATATGGTTGGTGGACTACTTTTATTATCAATTGGTTTCTGGATAAAACCTCATCGGACTTTGACAGGATGATCAATGATAACTCCACCTTCAAAGTTAATTGTTTTATTCATTTAATGATGGAAGACTTAACATAAAATGCGGTTTTTATACTAACAAATATCGATTACATATTGTAGTTTTGTTTGTTACATTTAATGCAGATTGTGTGGATCGAACATTCTGGACTACAACAAGAAGATATCGATCTAAAGGTGTTTGAGGATTTCGAACGGCTAACAAGAAGATCTAGGAGAGTGAAGATCTCAAACGACTAAACAAGAAGATCTCGGAGAAGATCTTTCTAAAGATATACTCAAACGGCCACAACAAACAATTGGAGATCTTGAAATTAGAAGATCTTGTTTGAAGACTTACTCAAACGGATACAAGAAGATCTTACTCAAACGGCTAAAACTCACAAGCAAAGATCTCGTTCAACCAACAAGGATTCTATGGAGTGAAGACGTTACAACAGCTAGAAGAAGCTACCTCCATAGAAGACTATAAGAGACACATCGATGGAAGAAGAAGAAATCAAGCTTACAAGTGCATGAACATCCAAGTCTTCTTCACCGATCCAAAAGTTTATCTACCTCTTCGAGACTTCGAGTGTACTTAGTTTTTTTTTGCTAGAGTGAGATAAAAGCAAGAGCTACATTGACATATCATTTTAGTGTTATACTCAAGTGTGTTACTCTACGAAGTAACTATGCTATAATTGCTAGAATAGGAGTTGACAAAATCGTAGCATTGAGGCTACATTGAGAGATCGAAGAAGGGGAGTTCTTCAAGGTTGTATCTAGGACTCACACAAAGCAGATAATAGATAATTAGAATCCTAGTGTCGAAACCTTAGACTAAGAGTAGGTTGTTAGGGCCGAACTTCGTAAACATATCGTGTGTCGGTCTTTTAATTTCCGCACCTTATATCGTTTATATTGTGACTGACAACTTTCTACATGTTTCGAAGTCAAGACCTTGAGATTCACTTCAAGTCCTTGAGAAACAGTTTTGTCACAAAGTACAGAGATCGACTTCAAGGCCTTGAGATTCATTCCAAAGCCTTGATATCCGATATTGCGAAAAATTTCATACTCTATATATTCAAACCCACCTTCTAGAGTATTTTTATCCTTATTTATCCCCTACTCGGTTCTTCAATCAAGATTATATTCAAGAAGATGAAAATAAATAGAAAGCCTCGACCTTAATTCTCGTACTAAAGAGGACATGTCAAAAAGAAAGTATCTTCGAGAGATAAGAAGTTAGAGAGTAGCGAAGAACAACAAGCGTAATAAGACTAGCGATAGCCGACGGTGTGTAGGTTTCAAAGAAACCAAGACAATGTGATTTGTAAGCTAGGTTAAGTATATATCTAGATATTATAGAGCCAAAAACACTTAGATTTGTAGCTAAACCATCAAATCTAAAGAAGACAAAGGTAAGAACCTTGTTTCTTTTAAGATCTTTTGAGGATATGTGACGAACGAAGTAAAAATAACAAGATTTGGCTTAGAGTCGAAGAACAAGAGTAGATCTAGTTATAACATAGCCAAGAAACTCGAGACCCCGAGGTATCAAAAGTAGATCTAGGTTTCTCTTGACTACAAAAGTCAACATAAAGCTAAAGATCCGTGAGTAGACAAAAAAATTTTGAAAGACATGCATCTAAAGCAAAAATAGTAGAGGAAGATAGATCTGCTAGATATAAACATTTTGAACACCAAAAGTAGAGAAAAATACTCAGTTTTGTAAACGAAGAACGATGCTCTTATATTAACTTGTAAAACGTATATTTAATCTAATAGATAAGAAAAGCTCATACAGAACAAATCTAGAGTAATCTATCCCAAGAACACAAAGAACATAATTGTTTCAGATCAAAAACAAAACAAAAGAAAGAAACCATCAAAAACAAAAGAAAGAGTAGAACATGTAAGAGGTATAAAACATGTGTCTGAAAGCCCAAAGACCTTCTTCGTGCCCACAATTTGTGGTTAGAATCAGTTCAAGCTTCGCAAGGAAGCTCTCGATCTCACTTTCAAATGTGAATTCTCTCAAAGAAAAAGAGAAGCATAGAGGATTGAAATGAATGAGAATGGGGTTAGCAGCTCATCAAAGTTAATATTTTATATCTCACAACAATCCAAAACGTTGCGCTTTTATTAATGAACATGGCTTCAAAGTGAACCAAACCCGGCTCAGATCTTTTCTTCTTCATTAAACCCGGTTCAATTTTATTCATCAGACTTGGAAGAGCATTGGACTCGAGGACTTCTTCGCACAAGGCCCATATGTGGATCTATCTTCCTTAGCTTGCCAGCAACAAGCCCAACTCTTCTAGTTCTAGAATTGGATCAATCCGAACACCGTAATCAGCTCTTGGCCAGATCAACCAAGGATGCATTACAACGTAATCAGCTCTTGACCTTTTCACTGGCAAGGGCAAGGTGTTGACCACTTAAAGGTTCGTAGTGATCTATTGTTTGCATTTGCTTTTTAGCTTCTATGATTATAAATTGTGATTGATTGTTTGCTTTATCATTTTGGATTATGTTTTCTTATATACATCTATCTCAGTGCTCACCTATATTCTAGATTAGGCATCAACAATTAAGTATTTTATTTATGTACTAAGCTTATAGAAGTATATGTTGATATAGGCAATATTATGTAATAAAGGGATATGAATGTAAATAAGGGAAAAGTAGTAATTGAATATATGTTAGGGTTTAGTGGTTTACTGTATAAATATCATCATCCCATGTACAATGAATAGAAGAGAGTATTTTACAGCTTCTGTTTATCAAAGCTTATTATCAATGCTCACTTTTATTGTCCTTATTTGATTACCTCTCGGTGTGTTGCATCTAGAAGAGGTCCAGTGATTTTATTTTATATATCACATTAAACCTAACATTTATATATAATCAATATTACTAACTAGGCCTTTTAGCAAAATTGTTCTATTAAATAGACTCATAGCATAATTGTAACACCCCAAATTCACGGGACTCGGGGCGTCACATTGGGTTAGGATCTCACAATGGATCCTGACCCTAGTCTGACAACAAGTTCACTGGATCTTACAACAAGGCACAGACAGATTAAACCAAATACATAAAACTGTACATTGTATGCATCAAAAGGTTTACAAAACATAGCCGAGTACAAAACAACATCCATAAACACCCGAGTTCAAAACTTCTCATATCCCACGAACAACGTAGTGTACGGAAGCTAGCCCTCGGCTGATCACCCATCTGGCTCACTCTGCAGTCCTCCTATCTTGCAGGTCAACTACAACACGGCATAAACCGTTAGCTAACAGAAATGAATAAGAATGAAGTAATAGCACATACACACATCATCACACCGCAATATGCAATGTCACACATACATCCGTTTATTATCTTTAATTATGTTAATTCATTATTAATTCAACTTATTTTGTGACACGAGGAACTAAAGATCCTCGGCTCTTCCCCCCTTGAAGCACAGGGTTTTGCGTGGGGGTTGATTTACCACCTGGCCCCTGTGCTGCTGAGCTTCCGAGCACCTCCTGCACTCTCGGCGAGCTTTGGCAAGTGGTCACCGCCCGGTTATAATACACTTGGGCGATATAATGTAATAAAGTGGTCATCCTAGTCCGGTTTAGGTTATAAATGCAACAATCATATGAAGACACACAACCATTACAAACACTCAAATCCACAACTGCACGCTAAGTAAGTCCCATGGACTTACCTGGAATATTCGTAATCTTGTACCACGTCACAGTATCCCCTTGGGGAAACGATCATCGCATGCATAAGCAAGGCACATACAATATCAAACACTGCAAAGGTTAGGAGACGTATCTTCTACACCTCATAACCACAACCATCCTATAACTCGGATCTAATCCTCAAGAACACATCATAACTCACAAATGCCTAAGGCATAACCTCTACATATGCACAAGTGCCTAAGGCACATTCCCAACATACAACTCAACAAGCTCATCCTCAACTACAATAGCCTAGCTACATCTAAAGCCAAGGGCAAAGGAAAGGATGGAAGGAAACATACCAACTTGGTATGCCCTGGACGCACCAACAGAAACAAGAGGCGCAGGGGCGCTGGCCCAATGAGGCGCTGGCCCAATGAGGCGCAGGGGCGGACCATCTCTGGCGCAGGGGCGGCTCAGTCCAAGGCGCAGGTGCGGCCCTGCTCAGGAGCAGGGGCGGCTAGTGTGTATAGGGTTGGTCTTCGACTTCTCTTCGATCCTTCTCTCAATCTCCCTTCACTTCTTCACCATATAACAATCATATACATACATATATACACATGTATGAACATCAAAACGTCCAGTAAAGATCCACACAAGCTTATGCTTGTGAATACTAAGTTAAAGAGGAAGATAAGAAGCAAAAGAAGAAAGGATGAGGAGGAAGAGAAAGAAGATGAACTTACCACAGCTGAAATCTAAGCAGAAGGGAAGATCAACACCAACACCACATCAAAACTACCACAGCACATCAACAACAACATCCAACATCATCAACATCCAAAGCCACGCAAACTCTCTCTTGCAAGATCAAAGAAAATCAAGAGGAAGGTCAAGGAAGAAAGAAGGGAAGAAGATGAACATGGGGAGAAGAAGGAAGGCCGGGAAAGATAAGAAACCCTCATCGGGAAGCAAAGGGAGGCTTATAAAGGAAGTAAACCAAAAGCATGATCAAGAGTCAACAAAGGTGGCTGCAACCGCACAGATTCGCAGGGGAGGATCTACAGGGCGCAGGAGCGGCTCAGCTAGACTCAGCACACTCAGCTCCTAAAAGACTAAGGCTCTTACAATAATCTCATTTAGTAAATATACCCCTAATAGAGTAATAGTGTAAGTCAATTAGGGTGGTAAAAAATAAAAAAAGTACACAAAATAAAAGAAAATATAAAAGAGCCTATTTGATCAAATTTTTTTTTTATATTGCGGGTCAATAGCTTTCTTGTGGTAACCCAAAATCACTAAGCTAGTAATTTGCTAAGCTTTGAGGTGAAAAAGGTTTAAATGTTCCTAGTATTTAGTTTATTCCTCATCCTTATTTTAAGGACCAATCAAGAGTAATGCTGCAAGGTTAAAAATGAGGGGGAAAAAGGATAGAATTGAAAATTCATGAATGTTACAATGTCTACTTCGATGACAACATAACAACAAAGCACAAAGTTCGTGTTTTGTAAGGGCCTTTTCTCCAACTTTGTCACTTGGCCTTGAAACCTAAGAATGAAGGTCCTTTATTTTATTCCAAATTTTTCTAAGTTCAACTTGCGGCTGCTATTATTATTGGGAACGACTTTGTGTAGGCCATAAAACTCTTTTTTTTTTTTTTTTTTTTGTTTACTTTTGATGATTTGATATTTATAGTATTGTCGAGATAAATTTCTGAATTTTTCGCTAAATATGATGTTTCCTTCTTTTTTTTATTGTCTCTAATAATTTCCCCTATATATGTTGACCATTATCATTCTTGAATCATCTAACTTTATATCCCACTTAAACTTCATTTATAACTCCTTACTTTAAAGGCTTGAAAAGCCTAACAGATACTTTATAAAGTATGTATTGCTACTTGTCCGAGATTGCTATTCGTACCACATGAAACATGTTATTCATACCCTGACTACGCATACGTAATGAGTAGCCGTAGCCACAAGCTCATTTCGTTCAAAAATAAAGGAAAATGGCTACGACTACGATTGGCGGATGCGTAGCTATACTACGGATACGCCATGTGTAGTCGTAGAGCGTATGTGTAGTAGTCAATAACATACATTTGCTTCGAAAAATTAAGGAACACTTACTACGCCTACGCACTATAGATGTAGTAAGGAAAAAAAAATTTAAAATTTTTTTTACTACGCCTACGCAACGCGTAGACGTAGAAAAGAGTACATATAGCATGACTAATGTGGTACGAATAGAAGGACCTCTACTTGTCTAGTACTATATATGGTCTATAAAAGAGATGAAATATCTCTTCTTCCCTACAATTTCTAATTTTGCACGTCCCATGAACATATTCGAAAGGATACAATTTCTAATTTTGCACGTCCCATGAACATATTCGAAAGGATGATCAGCAGTGTAAGTTGAGCTTTTAAAACTAGATCTAGCGTGTTTGTCTAGTATAGTCTTCAAATTTGTCAAGCTTTATTGGTTTGAAACTATTTTGGTCATTTTTATACGTGATTAATAAACGTACCGGTGAAAATCTTTAAGCAGTCACTATAACTACGCACTTCGAGTGTGTAGTTGACAGAGTCCTCAACTACGCATAAGCGTAGTAGTAGTTCCAAAAACAAAAACATTAACTACCCATATGGAGAGCGTATTATTTATTTTTTGAGAACTAATACTACGCTCACCATATGCGTAGTTAATATTTTTTTATTTTTTTATTTTTTTATTTTTTTTAATGGACTCCAACTACGCACTCATATGCATAGTTGAATACTCTTTCAACTACGCATGCGAAGTGCGTAGTTATGGTGACTATTAGAGATTTTCGTCTGTACGCCTATCAACCCCTTTTTATACAACTCAATGAGATCTTTAAGGCTATATGACCCAGCTTGGTGTGCTATTTTAGGTTTTCATCTAAGCTCACGGTGAAGGCATAGTTTCAACTATGTTGCATTCAATTTGAGTATACATCCTTTTTAATACTTCAAGGATGATTTTATTTCCTTTGTAAATATTTCTAACTCCTTGATGAGAGTGCATGTGACTGATTTGTTCATCAAACTACTTTTAGATAGGAGGCTTGTCTTCACTCCAAGTACCCACATGACATTTTTGAGTAACCTTGCAACCCTATCATGCTTTCTAAGGGGTATAGCTTTGTTGGTTTGTAGATATGTATATCTACCGATCCCACTTCTTCTTCTTTGCAAATATTTATGGTAAAAAAAACATTCTTTGTGAGGGGTGACATGGATTGTGCATCTTGAATCCAAGGAATAGGAAGAATAAGATTCTAGGGCATCTATCCTCAATAGGACAACCATTTTGTGAAGTATTTGCGTAACTCACAATAGGTCTACGTTAGTCCCTTGATGTTTCCATGTACTTTCCAATCTCATGGAAGATTGAATCCTCGTGTTTAGGTATTTTTATACGATTATTGCTCCATAAATGATCTTGAACATCTTAAATACAAAATAAATTGAAGTAGACACCATAATATGTAATATGAATGATTTCTTCACTAAATGAATGATAAACTATACTATATGGATATAAAAATGTATGATTATAACCACTAAATGAAGCATCATCATCCTTGAAGGGATGGTTCCTAAAAATAGTTCATTCCTCCTTCTCATTGTTCTCCATGTAAGGTCCTCATCTTGAAATTGCTCCTGTCCGAACACGATTAACTCCAAAGTTATTTGTTCTCACTCGATACTAGAAAAGAAGAATTATTGTTGACATGACTATCAATCCATCATTTATAAGTTAGTTATAAAATCTCATTCAAATGATGCGGGATAATAAGTTTACGGGTGTTACACTCCCGATAGGCATCATTCATTCCTTTTCATTTGGAGATGTATATGTCTTGTCTCGTCACTTCCTCGTGTTTTTATTTGTATTTTCCTTACTCCAACATCAATTAATGACCAATCGTGAGATTGTGACCAAGATCATCCTTATTAGGATATAGGTCGGAAATTGGAACAAGATATGAACCGACCCGGACCCAGGCCAAATTTGAACAAGATATTTAGGTTTCGTTTTCTCTACCAAATTTTAGAGGGTCTAATTGGACACAAAATAGTCCATTAGCTTCAACTTTTGACGGAGTGTATATCTTCAAATTAGATTGTACTTTACTAAGTTCATAATTCTAATGTATATATATTTTAAAATATAGTTTTGGGGGTTTTAGATTATTCTTTTATCAATAAAAAATAAATTTTCAGAAATGCTTTAAAGAAACTATCATAGACAGTGATTATGATTTTAAAAATATTATCATAAACAGTGATTATGATTATCTAAGTGTTGGTCAACAGGTGCGTGGTTTGAATATAAATAATTGATCCTTTCAAATTCCTTGTTCCCCAAACTTATATCACTACTGCACGTTTGCTTTCGACAAACATTTTTTTTTCTAACAACAAAACATTCATTTTATGTACTTTTGGCATGACCTTTCGCAAGTCGATGCGTAGGGTCAAACTTTATCCATTTTTTTATTCAATAAAAGGGTGTATTTGACGAATAGGAATTGTCGAAGATTAAATGAAATTTAAGGATCATTAGGATGAAATATGATCAAAGTATTTTTCTTCTTTTATTTATGAATGATTGATTATTTGAGATTATTCTCTAAAATAATTCCCCACATAAATTGTCAAATGGAGCCTATGTACTTGTTCTTGCGATGGTCGAATAAGCACTTGGTCATTGTCATTTTGGTGAACTTAAATAATTAAGCTCCAGTATTTATTATTTTTTATGAAAACGAAATATATTTTACATAGAGAGAGATAAAGTGAGTTGGTTTAAATAAAAAGAGGTTTTAGGATCAAACGCGCTTAGGATTCATAATTATTGGATCAGTTAATAATTATTCAAATATTATATGTAGTTGTTTAATTAAAAATTATTCAATTATTGTAATAAGCAAATTGTAGTAACTCGGGATGTTAAGGGTTAAAGGCTCGCAATGGGTCATGGTCTTAATCTGACAACAAGTTCACCGGATCTTCCAACAAGACACAAATAAATATAAAACTCCAAATAATGTTTAACATATGAAATAAGAACTTAACTCTCAGCCGAGTACTACAGTAATAAAGTCATGCAACAAAATATAAACTCCCATATTCCGTCTTATAATGTACGAGATCCCCCGACTGACCACTCCGACCGAATCACTCGGCAACATCCCTATCCTACAAGACATTGACAACAACGAATAAAACTATCAGCTAACATTCTATATATCAGAATAACGATAACAGCACAATCACACATAAGGTACTACTAAACATAAAGCATGCTCACACTCAAGCCGGTTATTATCTTTTATTAGATGATTCACTTTACTAGTTCAACTTCTTTTGTGACACGAGGATCTCCCGAACCTCGCCTATATCCCCTTATACCAACAGGACTGGATCCGATGCATCTCACCGTGTACCTGTCTAGACTAGTCGCAAAGATCCTCCCAGTTTCCTGTAGACTGGACAAGTTGTCACCACTCGTTACTAATTGGGCCAAACAACGATAAAGGTCGTCCTAGCATGTTATCATTATAACACACAACACACACCACTATTACAATTAAGCTAACATACAGAAGTCAGATAAGTAAGCCCAAAGAACTTATTTGTCTCAAGGTAATCCCAACTACAAACCACGCTCAGCTTCCCCCATGAAAATCCTTTACGCCTGATCAAACAAGGCACACAATTAACAACTATTCAGTATGCTAGAAGTCCTCAACTTCTAGTCTCAATGATCTTTACAAGATCATATAACAACATGCTATAAGGTTCATACTTCTAGTCTCAATTATCTCTACAAGATCATATAACAACATGCTAGAAGGTTCATACTTCTAGTCTCAACGATCTCTACCAGATCATATAACAATATGCTAGGATGTTTTCAATCCTAGTCTAAAGATCCTCACGAGATCAAACAACAACACAACAAGCTCTATGTTCTCACCAAACTTCCATAAATCACCTAAGTTGTTAAATACCAAAGAACTCATAAACCACTAACTGGCATTCCCACTAGTTATGCTAAATTCCAGCCTAGCATGGTACAACTATAGGATCGACTACGACAAAAAGAAGGAAGTGACATATGATAGCATGAATTATAGTCTATATTTTGGGGTTTGTTTGGACGTTTTATCTTTCATAATCTGCATGTTTGTATGTATAATATGTGATTATATTACCATTTCATCTACCTTTGCGGGAATCGAGGTCTACACCTAGTTTTGTTGTAATCGTAGGTAAAATGGCACGTTTTGCATCGAAAAGGAGCAAAATGAGCTATGGAGTCATTGGAGCTACATCCAGGAACATAAGGAACCGTCCAGGAAGCATAGCCATGGATTCAAGATTTACTTTGGACCAGATTCGAGAGATTTCACATTCAGTTGTGACTCACCTCGGTTGACCACAGATTCACCTCGACCGAGGTGATCCAGAGAAGTCGACTCGACCGAGGCGAACACCTAGGACGCGGCGAGAATATTTTATTCTTGGCTGAGATCTTTTATCTTTGGAAAGAGATCTTATATTTTTGGGCTTGGCTCCTGGAAGGAAGAAGATATACTAGATCTTAGTTTTACCTATTTTTATGAGAAGAGATCTTTCTAAGATATCTTATCTTTGGAGAGTTATTTTCCTATAAAAAGGGTCGAATTTCCACAAATCCACCATCCCCGCTTACACCGAAAAATACGCTACTACACCGCTGCAGCCATACTCCAGTTGGGAGAATTGAAGAACCTTTTTGAAGGTTGAAGAAGGAAGATTTTAGCTTTGATAGCTTTTGAAGGTTTTCTTGTAAGATTACCTTAGATTCTCTTCCTTATTGTCTTGCTTGTTGGATTTCTATCCAAGGAACGCTTTGTTGTGATATTTGATTCAATTATTGAAGTTTTTTCATTAAATTCTTCTTGTTCAAATATTCACCTTCTTCCCATATACTTGATTAATACTTTCATGATGATGAGTGGCTAATCTCTTTGTGTGATTCTAGGGTGATTGACTGAAGGTTGTGGGGAAAACAATGATAGAATAATCTTAGATTCCAGTAGGACCCTGAAAGTTCGAGTCTTTAACCTTAACCCTAAGCATCTCGCTCAGTCGATGAACATCTCGGCCGGGGTGGAATTTGGTTGACCGAGGTGACTTTCCTGACCCGTACACTGAGAGTTAAGTGTTAGAGTTTGCCAAATCCTATTCTTATTACACCTTTCCTAGTTCAATGCAAGCTTAGGATGAGACTTACCCGGTAATTCCTTAGTTTGTTTACCAACGATCATAAGTGTAGGTAATAAAGGTTTATTCTTTATTGGGGTTTGAGTGTGCTTTCATCCCATCTTTGTGAGTTAGCCTGAGACTTACCCGGTAAAGGTTGATTCTATTCCCTTAGATGGTGTGTTAGTTTGAGGTTATAGTTCTTTATCTTGATTCCTTGAGACTTACCCGGTAATAGGAGTTATGGTTTAGGATTAGTGAGTAGTGAGACTTACCCGGTGATCTATTCCACTTTAGTAACACCTTCCCCATGCAAAAACCTCAGCTTTGTCCGCTTATCTTTAGATCTTGAGTTGGAACCACAACTAGATGCTTTAATCCCTAGAATTGCATGTTTCCTTTATTGACTTCTTATATCATCTTTGATTGTTTTGATCACCTCTTGTGGTTAGTATTTACATAAGCATACCGTAATTGGACTTTGTTTCACTAAGTCCCTGTGATCGACCCCTGGAATTCCTTGCTTTTTACTACGATTGACCCGTACACTGCGGGTTCGCATCCTTGTTTTAAGCTTACGTCTAGGGTTATAAATTTAAAGCTTGCACACACCATTTGGAGAGAACAACATACCACAAGACGGGTACGGAGGTAAGGCGCGACCGCGGGGAAGAGAGTGTGCGACCGCGGTGACACAACTCCGAGAAGCCGCCACCGCGGTGGTCAGAGGCGCGGGTGCGGTGACACAAGGAAGACACGATCGCGGGAAGGTGAAGGCGTGGTCGCGGGAGAACTTCAAAATGAACGTCGAAGTCGTTCTTCAATGCACAACAAGGTCTCCGGGGCTTCGTTGGTTTGTTTTGTCCAATCCTCTTGTCCACTTCAATACTAACAATCTACACTACTCCTTGGAAGGAGTCATCGTCCCAAAAACAAGAGGAAGAAATCAAGACTAAGTTTTGGTTCTATGGACAAGACAAGAAGAAGAAGAAGAAGAAGAATGGAGAACGGAAACGGGAGGGGTGCTTACTATTCTTCTCTAAGGTGCCCTGCAGACTACTCCTTGCCACAAGCTCACAATCCGCAACAGCTCTCAACGGAAGGAGGAAGAAGGTGAGTGTGAGAGAATAGAGGAAGATGAAGAGAAGGTGAAGGAGAACGAACGGACGCGGAACAAAAAGAATGCAAAAAAGAAACGGCTGCTACGGTTGAGAAGGAGGTTTAACGCATCAGAGATCACGTCCCGCTAAGAAAGGAAAGAAAGAGAAACGATTACAACACGATCTGACAGTTCACCGCACCCGCGCCTAAACCTCGCCGCGGCCGCGACAATACTAGCTCGCCACGGGGGCGGTGACTCCTGTCGTCACCACTTTTGTGTCTCCGAAAGAAGTCATGAAGGTTGGTTTCCGGAACATAAATTTCCGGCCATTACAACTATATTTCTAATTGTTCAACTATATGATAAAGTGTTCAACTATATTCGAAATAATTCCAATATATATAACATATTGTTTAAATGTTAATTTATATGTGCTCAATTGTTCAATTATATTTTTGTTCAAATATATGACAAGGGTTAATTAATTTGGACAAATCACAACCCGTGATCATTTTGATCATATATATATATATGATTTGAATTATATAGGAAGAGACCTTATGTCAAAAGTGAGAAGGACTCACAACCCTTAGATCAAAATAATCAAGAGTTGTGATTTATCCAAATTAATTAACATGTGTCATATATTTGAACAACTGAACATATAATTTAACAATTAGTTATGTAATTGAAAATTTTGAATATAGTTGAACGATTGGTCATATAATTGAACAATTTTGAACATAGTCGAACAATTGACATGCTAAATGTTTCAAGGTTGTATATATATTATTTCATTAAAAAGTAAATATTTGTATCTTTCATATCCACTATTTATATCAAATGCATTAGATATTTGTATTTAATGTACTATATATTCTTAGTTTGATATTTATTATATATCGTGTTAATTTCCGTACATAACATATGTGTATTTTATATACCAAGTATGAAGCTTTCAGGATAATCGTGTATAAGTGTAACCTTTGTTGATAAAAATGGCATATTTCATATTGTATTCATGTTTTTGAACATTCGTATCTTATTGTACCCGATGTACTACATGTATAAGCACAATTGATATTTGATAATAAAAAAGTTAAACATATAAAAATATGACGGCTTTACATTACACTCGGTCAAAGGACTAGATATTGACATTCTCTATGTCCAATACTTGTTTTTAAAATATTTTTTATTAGTTTATATGTATTAATTGATCTAGCGCTCCGAAGAAGATTTAGAGGCTTAACTTCTAATCTTATTCAACATCAAGTAAAGGTATATACAACAAATAAATAACAGCATAACAACTAGCTAGAAATTTGTTCAAGAAGATACGTAGAATCTCTTAAACTTATCACGTATCTTCAAGCCGGTGGTGGTGTGTTCACAACACCGAGTTTGGACACTAAATACGAGAAGCGTTTCGGACCCACTTCTTTATTATATAAATCAGCCAGTTGATCAAGTGACCTTATGAAGCATGTGGGTATAGCATTGAGCTGGACTTGATCCCAGATAGTGTGGTAGTCTATTTCTTTGTTCTTTGTTCTTTCATGAAACATAGGATTAAATACTATATATAGGGTTGATTGGTTGTCACAATGAAAGCGCATTGGATGAACATGGGAGACACTGAGAGAGCAGAGAACGGAACGAAACCAGAGTAATTCACAAGTAGTTGCAGCTTTAGAGTAATAGTCTACTTCAGCAAAGGAGTGGGAAACTGAACCTACTCTTTAGTCTTTCATGAAATAGGAGATGATCCCAACATTACAAAGTAATTAGTTGTGGATTGACGAGAGAGTGTGCATACAGCATAATCGGAATCTGAAAATGCTCGAAGGATCATATCACTTGCGCGAGACAGAAGATGCCTTGAGTCGGTGCTAGTTTGATAATTTGAAGGACATGTAAAGTAGTCGCCCAATGTCCTTGATGAGGTGTTTGCATATGTTGAGCAAGAAGTTGAATAAAATATGTGAGCTCCGGTCTTGTAAAGGTCAAATAAATGAGACGTCCAACAAGCTTGCAATACCTCTCTCGATCATCAAGATAAGGGTTGGAATCAAGCTGCAGACCATGGTTTGGAGGCATTGGAAACGTTGTTGGCTTACAACCAAGGAGACCGGCTTCAGTTAAAAATATCAAGTGCATATTGTTGATGATTTAACCATAAACCATGTGGGGTCCGAATCATTTCAATGCCGAGAAAAAATCTTAGTGGCTCAAGATCTTTCCTATGGAAGCACCAGTGAAGACAAACACCGGTGAATAGCGAATAACTTAAGTATGACGGTGAGTTGGTAAATGCTACCACCACATGGTATATACGATCAAATACATTCCTCCATGGTGGTGGTAGCATTTAACCATAAACTAGAGATCGTAGAAGAACTGTTCTCAGATATAATAATACATGGCTTCGGTTGCGACCACCCGAAAGAGGTCTAAATGCTGAAATCCATGTGGTGGTAGCATTTACACCTCCTCTTCAAGATCACTATGGAGGAATGAGTTATGCACGTCCATCTAATGTAGTGCCTAGTTTTGGATGGTCGCAACAATAAGGAAGAGCTTGACGGTGACTAACTTCGTAACTGGAGCGAACGTTTCATTGTAATACATGCCTTCGGTTTGAAGATTTCCTATAACAACTAAATGTGCCTTATAACGCTCAACAGTATTGTCTGACCTATGCCTAGTTTTGGATGGTCGCAACAATAAGGAAGAGCTTGACGGTGACTAACTTCGTAACTGGAGCGAACGTTTCATTGTAATACATGCCTTCGGTTTGAAGATTTCCTATAACAACTAAATGTGCCTTATAACGCTCAACAATATTGTCTGACCTATGCTTTATCCGGAATATAACGCTCAATGGTACCATTTGATCTATGCTTTATCCGGAATACCCATCTTTAACCAATGACTTTCCGATTGCTTGGCAAGTCTACAAGATCCCAGATATGATTCCGACGCAGGGTTGTAATTTCTTAGTGCACAGTAGATACTCCCCCGGATGGCGATGCCATCCGTGTTTCCGACTAGAAGGGCCCGACAACATTTTGAAGAACGATTAAGTATTTCGGCTATTTAATAATTGACCTTTTATATTCGGAACTTTAATCTCATATCTTAATTTCGTAACTTAAATTCCGACTTTTCATATTTTAGGGGCGATCTAGATCGAGGAGAAACTCCAACTACTTCTTCTTGATCGTTCGTGTTGGATCAGACGTAGAACTTGAGCTGCTGAAGCTTAGAAATGGATGCAGAACCGTACGGTCGATCCGATCTAGTTAGATAGAATCATCCAAGAAGTAGAGTAGAATAGAGTTGATCCTTCCAAAAGGATCCTCGAGTATGAAGGCTTGGATCAAAGACTAGATCTAATATAGAACTTTAAGAGGATTGAAGAAGAAGTGATGCCCAAACCAAATAAGAGGATTTTCTTTCTCAACACTTAGATTCAACTTAGACATCATTTACAAATGAGCCAAGCATCCCCTTATATAGTGGATGTTGTCATACAAAGAGTCGGAACATAAATGACGAAAACGAAATCCGGAATTAAAGTTCCAAAAATGAAAAGCCTAAAATATGAAAGGTCGAAATTTAACTCACGGAATTAAGTTCCGAAATTAAAGTTACGAATATAAAAAGCCGAAATACGTAATAGTTCTTCAAAATGTTGTTGGGTCCTTCTAGCCGGAAACACGGATGACATCGCCATCCGGGGGCATATCAATAGCAAGGCGCCATTTTGGATTCTTAAAAGCATCACGAAACAAAGTTGGCTCTTGTTCTTCCTGCATTGACTTAAGGGCACTAATATACCCAAGAGAGAAGCGGTCATAAGATAGATAATTCACAAGGGTATAAGGCTTACTAGAGGACGGAGGTGGAGAAGTGACGACGGATATGGTGTTGCTCTTAGTGGTTGTTTTACACGCGAAATCCTGAAGAAAGACAGAAGGAGTCGAGGTGTGAGTATTGTCGCCGGGTCCGGTGGAGGTATTGTGGGTTTTGTACTATAGGGAGGGATTGAGGAAGAGGAGGTTCTGTGAGGGGTAAAGGTATCGATGAGGGGTAGTACACGGAATAGGTAAGGGGTTGTTTAGGGTTAGGGTTGGGGTTAGATTTTGATTTTCGGGTTGTGAGGATGTTGATGAAGGGATGACGTCAACATGAGGATTGGAAATTGATGGTAGGATAGGGTTTGCATCATGATAGAGGTTTGAGTTGTGTAATATCCGGAAAATTTTAATGTCCGTTAAACCTGAATATAACCAAATTCCGATACGTCAAACTGAAATAAAATAAAACGAGTTAAATTCTATCATTTTATGTGGCCTTGATCCACATAAAATGATGAAAATATGTAACCGGAAATAATTTACGTACCTCTAAAATAAGATAATAAATTATATTATACGGAATTTAATTCCGTATTTAATTCCGCAAATTACCTACCGATCCGTACGAGTAACGGGTTTCGTTTCAGCTTATTTCTTAAAGGAAGAATAGGCCCATTATTTTTACGAGCCCATCAGCCCATCAGCCCATCAGCCCATCAGCCATCTCCTTAACCTAATCCTAACCCTAAACTAATTAATTAAACCTAATCTAATCCTACCTACCCACCACTGTACGCCGCTACCCATCGTTCCACACCTTCTGAAGAGCGTCTTCTCCCTCCACAACCGCAACAGCAGCCCACGACGCTGTGGTTCTTCAGCCAGCAGCGACCTAGCGCCGCCTTCCCTGCAGCCGGAGCACCGCCACCTCGAGCCCAGGCGGAACAGGTACAGCCTCCTTCGCTTCACTGAACCGATTTACCCCTTCCGGCCTTTTCTGTTTCGGGACTTACAGCAGTACAGATTCGTACCCAGGCCATCGCACAACAGTATGCCCCGCCGTTCTCGGTCGCTGCCTCCCGTCGACCACCCAGGACCACCGCTGGGCACCCGACGCCGCACCTGTTGTCTCCAACCGCGACCACTCCGACCTGCTGCACGCCGGTTCTATTCTGCTGCAGATCGCAGATCGCAAACAGTCCTTTCCGGCCAAGCCAACGCGCCACTGGACGACCCACCTCTGAGGACCACCGTTGGGCACCCGACGCCGCACCTGCTGTCTCCAACCGCGACCACTCCGACCTGCTGCACGCCCCCATCGCACGCCGGTTCTATTCTGCTGCAGATCGCAATCCCGATTTACTAGCACCCTGCACTTACTGTGGTCCAACGCTAGGCTTCTCCTTGGAGTTCAACCGCAGATCCGAGTCTTCTTTGCTGCCGGTGAGCCTCTTCTTCTGTGTATAGTCTTCTGCGTACTTGTAGACTCGGAGATGACTGTTGAGGGTTGAATTATTGGCTTGCTGAGATGGGTGACATGTAGGTGGTGAAGGTTGAATGGGGGTAGAGTTATAGGAAATTTTCAGCAGTGGAGATGTATATATTTTCGTAGATACATGAGTTTGGAATTGTGTAAATTTCATATATAGGTCATGGTAGTAATTAGGAGAGTATATATATCTATAGGTATAAGGATAGTGTATAAAGATATATATGTATAAAAGTATATATATGTATGAGTATAAGTGTAAGATATATATAAATATATATATATATATATATATATATATATGAATAGGTAGAGTGTATATATACATAAGTATATATCTACATAGATGAGTAAGAGTAACGTATAATATACGTACACACACATAAGTATTAAAGCGGAATAACCAGAGAAAGGTTAAAGTATATAATACGGATAATATATGTAATAGATGGTAACCGGGAAGGAGGAAGAGTGTTGTTCTTTTTCGAGTGGATTTAAGTTTGAACTGGTGACCTATAAGTAGCTAACCGAGAGACACAAAGTATGGAAACAAGTTTTAAAAGGAATAAGAAAGTTTAAGAATAAATTTGAGAAGCCTTCGGCTGAGGGTAAAATGGTCTTTTACCGTAAGAACTTGTTCCGTAATTCCTTAGCATGAGGTTGGACATCTGGATATGATTTTGATACACATGCCTTATTTGACAGGCGTTTGAGTTACCACGAGTACGGACTGTTTGAGACGTGTTAGAGTGTATTTTGACTCAGGTAAGTCCTTGCGACTTACTTAGCTAGTTTCTGGATATTAGTTGAGTGATAGTGGTTGTGTGTGCTATTTGCGTGTTTTAATAATAATAACTTGCTAGGACGACTGTTATTATTATGTTTAAGGCCCAAGTGTATGTATAACGGGCCGTGACATCACTGCCCAGCTCTGACAGGAGACTGGGAGGTTCTCTATACCCAGACCAGGCAGGTATAAGGTGAGATGCATCGGATCCATTCCTGATGGTTACACGGGGGCGGAGGCGAGGTTTGGGAATCCCTCGTGTCACAAAATAAGTATCATTAGCGTGAAAGAGTAACTTAACTCAAGATAATAAAACGGACTTGTTTGAAAGCATGATGGGTGTTTATATTTTTGTGTGTGTGTGTGCTACTATTATTCTGCTAATATTTAGATAACTAGCTAACGGTTCCTCTTGTTGTGTTTTTAGATTTACCGCACGTTAGACCAGCAGCTGAGTAATCCGGAAGTAGTGGTCAGCCGGGTCTCCGTACTCCTTAGAGTGGGGGTTGGGGGTTGTGTTTGTCTTTCCTTTCTTTTGGTTAAGACAGTTGTTCGTTTCTTTTGTTTAAGTACTTTAGGCTGCTAGACAGTGTTGCATTCATTACCTTAAAAATACTATTTTTATGAATTTCGGTTTTCTTTATTTGTGTCTTGTTGCAAGATCCTAGTAATATTGTTGTCAAACTGAGGTCGGAACCCACTGTGAGGTTCTAACCAGTAATATCCCGAGTTCTGAGAATTCGGGGTGTTACAAGTTGAACTGTAATATGAGGGGTTTTGTTTGTTGGGAAAAAAGGAATATAGTTTTAAAAACTGAGCATCTTTGGTTATGAATATAGAATTTGTAGCAACATCGACCATTTTCTATCCTTTTCTATTTAGCAAGTACCCAAAAATACACATTATTTTTACCACGAGGTTGATATTTGTTTAAACTTTGAGAAAGGATAGAACAATAAACTATATGGTCATTGCCAAGACATTTATTGTGGATAAGTTCATAAAGAGGCTTGTTTTGAAGAACTATACTTGGTGTCCTATTGATAAGATAAAATGACACGATGTAAGAATACATTCCTCCCAATATTTGATTGTTATGCTACCCTGGAACATTATAAGTCGAACAACATTTAAGATATGCCTATGTTTGCGCTCCACTCTACCGTTCTGTTGAGGTGTGTAGACACAACTTGTGTCCAAAGTAATACCTTTTTGATCAAGAAAATTATTAAGCGATAAGAATTTATTAGTGTTGTCACTACGAAAAACTTTAACTCACTTTTGAAATTGATTTTCGGTCATTGCGCAAAAGTTAAGGATGTGTTTGGTAATCTCATTTTTGTGTTTTAGAAGAAAAACCCTTGTGCAGAGGGAGTAGTCATCAAGCTTATTAAAGAAATATGAGGGCCCCGAAGTAGACAAAACACGATATGGTCCCCAAACATCCAAACGTACTAAATCAAAAAAATGATGCATCATAAGATGGACTATTGGGAAATGAATTTCTAGATTGTTTGGCCCTAAAACAAATGTCGCAAGGACTAGTGTTTGATGTATTTGAAACATAAAGTTCATTTAAACCAAAAGAAGGATGGCCATGTCACAAATGTCGAACTAAAGTCTGATTATTGGTTGCTGAAAGAGAAAGGTGAGCAAGCATGGGAGGTGTTATCCAACGTAACCAATAAACACCGTCTCGGACTTCACCCGCTCCGGTCATCATCCTCGAAGCGTGTCTTTTATAACCACAAGTTTATTACTTATCGTTCAGACACACTTGAAAGCAAGAGTTAATTGATTTACCGAAAGCAAATGACATGTTAATCTAGGAACATAGTGAATATTTGTCAAGTGCATGATGGAAGAAAGACGGATAGTCCCGACGGTACAATAATTGACCAATGTCCCGTTGGGTAACTTGATCTGCTTTGAGTTGACCGATCTGACATCCGAGAGAAGTAATTGAGAACTTGTCATGTGAAAACAAGCACTAGAATCCATAATCCAAGGATGATGGACGGTACTTGAGATGATGTTAGTGGATGATTGTGATCAATAGTTGCTCAAAGAAGTCATGATATGAGTCCAATAATCATCAGTTATGGTAGATCCAAGAGCATGGCAACCCTGTAATGGGTGAGATTTGATTAGCTATAGTCGTGACGGTTGTTGCCAGCCTACTAGTAGAGAAGCTAGTTGACTACTTTGGTTTTGTATTAGGGGGTGAGCTAGTACCATGATTGGAGACCCCACAGCCGTTACTCCTCCAATTAGGGTAGTTCACGACTTTTAAACAAGCATCATTGTCATGCCCTGACTTGTTACAATGTTTACAAAATAGTTTTGAGTTGTCAACTCGAACTTGATACGAGTATGTTTTTTGAGCGGAAAAGGCCATTGTGTTGGTGCTTGTATCCCGGGTTTTGGCTATAGTTGAAATACCCCAAACAGAAATACATTGTTAAGCTTTTTAATATAATCTCTTATAAGATAATAAGTTTGGGTTATGTCCAACTTATATCATTGTAATAAAAGAAGTGCAACATATTAGTATATATGGGTACACCTTTTATATATCGGATTTATTAATTATGTAGACGTTTTATTTTATTTGATGTTAAACTCTCTTATTATTGTTTAAATAAGAGTTGTTCATAACAAAATATAAAAATAAAAAGAGAACCAAATGCTAGAGATCAGTTTAAATAAGAGTTGAAGAAGGGGGCTGATTTATAATAATACCTAATTTAAGGCATTATAACAAAAGAGAGGAAAAACTGCTGGAGACCAGTTTCGAACACGAAACCTGCAGGTTTCCTAGCGTGCCCACAGGCCAGCTGAGCCGACGCTTCACTTTGATTATTTCTGCAACGATTTCGTATTTATCGATCTATAAAAACGTTGGTTGAAAAGCCGAAATGAATATTCGATTGGCTTCGATTTCATTAATCTCCGGTTACGTTTTTAGGCGTTAATCCAATATTGATGAGAGGGATTTTACAACATTAGTGTTGTATTCTTTAATAAATTTTATAATCTCCCATTTAATTTGGAAGATTAATATTTTATTCTCTTTCTCATTAATTTTATAATCTACCATTTAATTAGAAGATTAGTATTTTATTCTCTAATTAATTTCATAATCTTCCAATTAATTGGTGGTGATTAATGAAAATATTTTCCTATGGCTATATAAACCTTGCCTCTCTTCTTTTTCCATTCACTTTGCTTCTTGCATCTTGAATCTTCTTCCCAACTCTCATATTGTTGAAATCCTGAGTCGAAACTCTGCAAGTGTGGACGTCAACGTAGTTGCTAACATACGTTAAGGGATTACTCATTCTTCATATCCGTTCAAAGAAGATCGAGTTGTCTTGTGTGTTGCTTACAAGTCCATTGTAAACGGTACCATCTTTTTCTTTAATCAATAGATAGTCTACATAATTTCTTCATATATTATGTACTAGACTAATGAAGATTTTAGTGATATAAATCTTACCCACTTCCACCATTAGTATAAGCATGTTAGCCAACTACGAGTTTTTGATTAATATTGTTAATCAAGTAAGAAAATTAACAAATATAAATCAACTTGTAAACTCATTCATCTTACTCTATGGATGAAATAATTTATAAAAAGGATTTATAAATTATTTTTATGAATTAACTATATAACTAGAGATGTACGAATTTGTGCAAAAGTTATATAAATATTCATAAGAGCTTTTTGCTTGGATGTTAGGTACCCGGTGGAGTGTTGGTGAGCCTTAACCATCAAGTGTATCCGTTTTCGATCCGTTCTTCGTAATTCAAGGCAAGTGATTTCGGTTCATTTTCGCAAGTGGTTATTTTCAACCCTTGTTTCTTCTTCAATTCGATATATTCCCCCGGCTAGGACATTTTAGAGAATAGTCGGAATTGTGTTAGGGTGACCTTTGAACCTAGCTTAGTGATTATATGGGAATCTTTGAAGTGAATTATTTTAATATGATACATGCTTTATTATCATCTACGGGTGATTTTGTGTGGGACTTTATGTGTTAGTTTAAGTTTCTATAACGTAAGGGTTATCGAAATTAGTGCAAACGTTTAAAACTCGCATAAATTATGATATTTATGTTAGTATATATTAAATTTCAAAAGTGGGAAGTACCACTTTTGTACCCATTCCATGGAATGATAATTAAGCACATTTGATGCAATGAGGTTGAATTACATTTGATAAATCAACTGGTGCACTAACTAAGACATAGGGGCTTAGTTGGTTTCGGGCTTTGATACGCCTCTACTGTTAAGTTTATACTTAAATATTTGCACAAGTGGAATATTATTAAAATGTGTCACTAATATCACTAGTAAGTACTTGGTGTACACTTAGCGTTTTAAAACGAGGGTGATGGGTTCCCGGTGAACTCCACTCTAGTCCTTTGATAGAATTGTCTTTCCAATCTGAATTCGCCCGGGTCACTCGGGAGGTGAGGTTGGTCGGATTCTGTTACTAGGACTTTAGGGTAGTCCAAGTTAGCGTTGTTTTTAATAAAATCTTCAAATTAAAGATTCCCAATAAAAATCACTAATTCTAATAATTCTTAAGGTATCCTTACCTTTGGAAATCTTTTTCACCTCTCTTGTCTCTCCTCTTCTTGTTAAGTGTTGGGTTTGAATACATACCGTTTAATGGTCACTGTATGACCCACATCGAACCTATTTACTTTAGTCAATTGCTAGTCTTACGTTAGACTAACCAACCTGTTACCTGGTTGGCTGGTGTCCCTCGTTGCATACGACACATCAGGCAATGTTTCTCAGGACCATGGATACAAAGGATCAAAGTGAAGATGGCGTCATCTAGAGCACTTATTTATTGTTTTAATAAATTAAATTTTTAGACTATGTATTAGGATGCAACGTTTTTGTACCTAGTCATATGTATAGGGATTTCACTCGAGCTATCTTTTCATTTAGTTGTTTTACTTTGTCATAATAAAGTTTTTATTTCAATTTGACATTGTTGTTACGAGTTTATGAAATTGATCTTTTATGTTCAACAAGTCTTCCGCTGATTATTTAATTATGATCTTTTTTACGCAAATAATTTGCTACTAGCCTTGGGTAGTTTTGGGAGTTTTGAATTTCTCAAACTACTGGATGTGACATTCTTGATTTAAGAGGGGGTGTTACAATAGTTTTCTGACGCTCTTCTTGAATTGATATTGTATAGACTTTATTCAACTTAGGTAGCGATTCTTGAGCAACAATATTGTATCAAAGAGAAGCGTAAAGTTATTCATCTAGTCCGATGAGAAATTGGTGTACCTCATCCTCTTTGCTCTTGACTTTGTTTCCGTAGGTACAAGTGCAGGAACATACGTTTGTTTTGTGAGTGGAAATATCTTCCCAAATTTGTTTCATACGACCAAAATACTCAGCAACTCGCTCCCTATTCTGGAAGTAGCGAACTAGTTCAACTTTGAGCTGCAACAATCGTGGGTCATTGCTCGAATCACATCTTTGTTTGAGATCATCCCGGAGATCTTTGGTTGTGGCAAGGAATGAGACATATTTGTGGAGAGAATGATCAATGGATATCATGATCCAACCATACAACATTGAGTTGACGCTCACCCGGTATGGATGATCTTCTGATGTTTCTACAGGCTCATTAATTTTTTTATTAATGAAATCAAGTTTCCGTTTTGCAAAGAAAGCGTTGGTAATGTCGATTGACCAATCAACATAGTTGTCGTTGGTGAGGAGAAGAGTTGTTATTTGATGTCCGGTGTAATAAGAGGGATGAAGATAATATGGTGAGGCTGGTGTGACCATTGTGCAAGGGGAAAAACGTGCTTTAGCATGTGTAGCGGAAGAATGATTTGAGGAGTTAGCTGATACCATGAAGAGGATTTAGAGACTTAACTTCCTATCTTATTTAACATCAAACAAAGGTATATATACATCAAATATATAACAACATAACAACTTTGAATAACAACTAGCTAGAAATTTGTTTAGGAAGATACGTATAATCTCTTGAGCTTATCATACGCAAGGTGAATCAAGTAGTGGACTATCGAATTTTGACATGTTTACCATGAGACAAATCAAGGAGTTGGTTATCTAGCTAGTTTTGCTTTTATTTATAACATCGGTTTGAATCTTTTTGATTGATCGATCCGTAGAGGATATTAATGGTTTTCTTTTACACGATGTAAGGGGCCAGACTATCCCGGATAATGTATACTTAGCATTTTCAATTATAAATAAAGTGTGACTAGATGCACGGAGGAGGATATTATATCACCTTCGCACCAAAAAAAACACTAAATATTTACATTTTCACCTTTGTATATTTGTAGTGTGGGGTTCATAAATTAAAATGATAGAATACAAATGTCAAGGTCTCTATTAAACCTGCATATGGATATGGCTGCTATTGGAGCCGAGCAATGATTTACAAACTCTTATCGTTTATAAACGAGTTAAGTCCAATTTTTTTATATGAACCGAGTCGTGAATATTTAAGCTTGGCTCGTATAGCTTTTTTTTCATGTTAAATTCAAGTTTGTTTGGACTCATTCGGGTTCATCGGGTACACAAAAACAAGAAGCAAACGTGAAAACATTAATCAATTTTCTTCTTTTGCTAGAGTTTGATCATCTCTCTTCGATCTTCTCCTCAAACAAATATAAACATGAGAGATCAATTGAAGATCTAGATTGAGCGTAAACAAATCCAAGCTCTATTTATCGATTTTAGGGATTGCGAAGAGGATCGAGAAGGATTTGTTTATAGTATGTTGAAGAAAGTGAGGGGGGTGTGGATGAAGATGATTAAAAGGATTCAAGCGAGTAATGTTCTGAATGTAGGAATGATTTGTGTTTGCGTTCTCGACCCTTTGCAGTGTTGAGGCGCTCATCGTCTTCTCTCTCACTAGAAAACTCTTTGAAGTTGCTAGTTCTCGGTGAAAGAAACATAATACGCTGTCCGGAAGAAAAGATCCAGGGGAGTGAAGTTTGAGAACCGGAAACGTCGACAAGTCAGAGAAGGAAGAACCATCGGTATTTCACGAGGCACAAGAGAAGTAGTGACGAGGGCTACACAGAGCAAAAACTAAATTTGCAAAATTGAAAATGACCCGTTAAACATAGTCATTTGCAACAAACCACTCATTAAATGACTTATTGCATAAAAACACTCATTAGATTATTTTATTATCAAAATATCACCCATCCTTCTATTCCGTCCATTTTATCGTCAAAGAGTACCCATATCGGTCCCATTAAGATTAATCTTAATGGACATGTAGGATAGAAAAATCATTATTTGATAGAATCCATAAAATTTCATCCTTGCATGAACCTGTAAGATTAAAATTATATGGGTCCCGCTATATGTAAAATATATGTTATTTTTTCTTCTTCCACTTGATTTGTTGAAATGATGCATTTTTTGCATATAGATATATTGTTTTTCTAGGGGGGGAGGAAAAGGAAGACAAGTGGCATTTTAAACTTATTTAGCTCTTTTATCCAATTTTTATATCAAATTTAATATATATATATATATATATATATATATATATATATATATATATATATATATATATATATATATATATATATATATATATATATATGACACGATGTACAAATAATTTTATGTATCCATGTACCTATATTTATCTAATTTTTTAGAAATATTATGTGTGCACACACTTATTAATATAACTTTTTTTTAAGTTTTAAATCGATTGAGTTAGAGAATTTAAATTTATAATTGATAATCTTCTAAAAATTGCAAGGTTTAAATAAATTATTACATCCAAAATAAAAGGGTTTGGTCTATTAATCGAGTGTAAAATTGACACAAGTTTTATATTATTTCGAATCGTAAAATAAGCTTGTTTAAGCTAAATTTTAGTATACCAATTATCATCTCTATTTTTATATAAATCTAATTTTTATATAGTCAATAATCATTCCTACTAATTTTAAATGAATCAACTTAATACTCAGAACTAACTTTGTTTAAACTACATTTTAGTATACCAATAATCATCTCTATTTTTATAGAAATCTATCTTTTATATAGTCAATAATCAATCCTACTAAATTTAAATGAATCAACTTAATACTCGAACTAACTTTTAATTCAAATATTGTTCTATTTTGTATCATTGATAATTTAATCTTCTCAAACATTATTAGTGTAATGTCATTTGTATTTTAATTTATGTAAAATAATTAATAGTTTTTGTAGTGAAAATTTGAAATTCATGAATTTCACAAGATATAATATTTAGTTCATATTTATTCAGTATAATTTATTTATATATTTATTAATAAAATAAATAAAAGTAGATAACATATAATATGCATGTTAAGATTGCTCAAAAAAAAAAAATGTGCATGTAGTTTGTTCTATTGACGTGGGTGTAAAATTCTAGTGTTTTTAAGCTGATGTGGCGGAGAGAAAAAAGTTAAAAAGTGAGTTAAGATTAATTTTAAGTGTTCTCTGTGGTGGATGCTCTAAGTGTCCACTTTTTATTATTTTAATATTATTCTCTCTAAACGATGAACCGGTTTAATTAATTGCATAGGATGACTGAACCGTACTGAGTTTTTTATTTTAAAAAAAAAACAAGTTCAAAAAAATGGGAAAAATAAATTTAAAAAAAAAACAAATCCTGAGCTATTAAAAAATAATTCAAAAGTCAATTTTTGAATTTGTTTTTAAAAAATAACTCACGGAAAAAAAATCAAATTTAGAAAAAAAAAATTTAAAAACGTTTTTGATTTTTTTTAATACCTCATGAGTTTTTTTTAAAAGAAGTTTTTTTATTTTTAAAATTTATTTTTTTTATTAAAATCGTCTTTGGAAAAAAGACCAAATTCATTTGAATGCCCGTTGCTGTAAAAAAAAACCCACATAACTGCTAAATAGTTTGCACCAAATGAATTAACACTTCGAAAATCCACACAGTAACATCAACAAATCCTTCACTTTTACCATTAGGGCATCTTCATCCCAGATATTTTGAGTTTCTTCACTTATATAAGAAACAATTTTATTATTGAGATGTCAGATTTGAGGAGAGAATCAAGTTGATGAATAGAGATAAGTTTCTTAAATGTTCTCGATTATGTATTTTTATTTATACGGAATTCCTATTTACATAGAAGAAGAAGGTAAGCGAGCAACAAGTTGCGCCGCTACCCTTTTTGGATGGCAAAACCTAACCTTTTAAAAACAACATCTACAAATCTAGAGGACATAATATTACTATGCATAACTCTTTGCACCCTCTTGAGAATATCAACAGCATCGGGTGCAAAAAATCCAAACGTGTCAAAAGCAAATGAAAGAAAAACGTGTTGGTTTTCAACACACGCCCTTCCATGCTTGGCCAACTTAGCTGATGCCGCTCTACAAGCTGCCTGAACCACAACAAAAGGTCCGTCCCACAAGTGGTGAGACCCCGTCAAATCAACTAAAATAATACGATTGTTCTTTTTTCTTTTGCATCATACATATACGACAAGTATTTTTTTTGTTCCCACCAAAACAAAAAAGTATTTTTTTTGTTTGAATTTGGACCATATATGACATTCACATATCACATTGTATACGACAGGTTGAGAATAGAGAGATGGTCCTTTGAGTGAATAATCGGCCATTCACAGATCATTGTCATCTTCCTCCTCGCACCAGCAGGTCTGCTCCTCTCTTTCTGCTCAGTCATTTCTGCTATTGTATTCATTGTAATTGCAAGCAAATTCTCTTTCTAATTAGCTATATCTTCGGAGCCTTTGATGTATGCGGATAAGCAGTTGCGCAAACTAGAAAGAAACCCTAAGATTTAGCTTCAAATCAGCGTCAATTTGTCTGTTTCAGAAGAGATTGTTTCGGCAACAATTCGATTTTTACTGTATTTTGATCAATTACGATTAACTTGTCGTCATCCTTCACATTGAAGAAGAAGAAGAATCGAAGATGGCCAGTTTTTACCTCGTTAGACCCCCTATTGGTTTCAGGAATTTCTCAGTATCAGCTTCATCTAATGGTAATCCTCTTCTTTGTAGATAAGTTGTTAACTTAATATATGTGTGTATATAATCTTCGGATGATGTCTGCTCAATTCATTCAGGGAGTTCATTACCGTCACAATCGAAGGGGCCTGTGATCAAGGAGATCCCTGTGGATCAGATTCGAAGGCCTTTGTTGCGAACGAGATCTAATGATCAACAGAAAGTGCAACAACTCATGGATAGTATCAGTGAAATTGGCCTGCAAGTACCAGTATGATTCACATTTCTCCTCAGTAAACACTTTAGTATATGTAGAACAAGTTGGGATTTGAGTAACTTTCACCAATGTTTGTGTGAATATTTGCAGATTGATGTTCTTGAGGTTGACGGAGTTTACTATGGTAAGAATCCGAGATCCAACTACAAAATCTTTGGAATGAAAGATGATATACTGAAGTTGTGGTAAGCCTTGATGATGTCTGTGTAGGATTCTCAGGCTGTCATCGCTATGAAGCTCATCAACGGTTAGGCCTTCCAACGATTCGTTGCAAGATCCGAAAGGCTACAAAGGAGACCTTAAGGTTCATGATTTGCAGTGGTTTAAACTATTAAGTATCAATTCTCTTTCAAAATATTCAAGCTAGAATTCAATTCACAGGCTGAAGATGTTATTTGTTTTCTTGCTCATTTTTTGACAGGCATCACTTACGGTAATCAAAATGGGTTGGGAAGCAGCATGGATGATTTACTAGACAGATTTGGAGCATAATGTTGCATTTGGTTGTATTCTATGGTGAGTAAACTTGAGGATATTCATGATGCTTTGGTGTGATTGTTAGTATATATGAAGTATCTGCCAAAGATCAATTATTCGTTTGGTTTTCTGTGTAAATTGTGACAGTTCATCGGTCAAGATCCGGACCTGAACCGTATTAACGAACTTTAAGTCCGGGTCGGTCCAGCAATTCGATATGAACCGAAAAAATGAACACCTTCATGAGAAGTACAACTCATATGAATTAAAATTTTTACGAGAATGAATAACCGGACATTATTCGAGTTTTTTCACATTTGTTATACAACCGCAATGAATCTCACAATAGAAAAGGGAATCAACAAAAGACAACAAACTACCAACCCAGCAAATCAATACAAAACCACAAAGTAATCTGACAGCAAAATTTAGATAGTTACATGAACATCATAAGTTAAGCTCACAATATGAATTTGGTAATCACCAGTAAAATTCCAGCATCAAGAAATGAGATCCTACCTCTTTTTCCTTTGACTGCGCCGCTGCCTGGAGGAGGTGGCGTTTGATTACTCGTGCTGCTGATTGGCGGTGAGGATGACGAGCTGTTTCTGGTGGCATTCGTAACATTAACGCCAAATCTCATCCCTCCAAGGCAATGCTCGTCGACGTTGCAAATGAACCAATAGAGTCTTAACTCGTTGAGCGGAATCATGTCATCTCCTGTGTTGTATTTGGCCAGAACTCCTGTGCTTGCGTTGCACGACTGGTATGTCGCCTGTGTTACTTCGTACACATTGTGCTGCTTTACTCCATATTTGAACTCTGGTGACATAATAATGATCACAAACTAATTTCAAATCGATTATAAACAAACATATAGACATGTCAGCTTCACATCAATTTAAAGAGCTTGTTAATGTTCTTGGACAGATTATACAACAAGAATAAAGTCAATACACAACTAATCTCAAAAAATTCAGCTTATAATATGTAGATGCGAGAAGCTTCATTACAGAAACAGAAATCGATCTCATCTGAAGGATAGAGTTGTACCAAGAATGTCGCCGACGTGGTAGGTATACTGTGCAGCCCATGAATGATAGTCAAATCCTTCGACCCAAAGGCTGTCGTCTCCGACAGTGAAGACTTCGGATCTGGAAGAGCTGATAAAGAACAAGGAACAAATTAAGTAGTAAAGAATGTAAATATGATTAGTGAGCAAGCCATGGAAGCTAAAGAGCTTATCATTTGATGTTCTGGTCATGGCTTTTCCTTAATGTTGGATGGGCTAAAGAGGCAAATCAAAAAGAAAACAACAAAGACACCAAAATAATATAATTTGGTTCCAGGCTTAGTTAGCATGACAAAGTCAGCTTGTTAATAGAATTCAAATGGTTGGGCAAGCTGAAAAAATAAGCATGTATTATGCCATTAATCTGGTCCTTTAAGATATATCCCTATCTAATTAAGTTGACCCATTCAAATAATTTATTTTTAAGCATAGTGCGTGACATGAATCAAGGTGTGCATTTATTTTAATATTAAATAAAACGGTAAATTACACAAAACCACCCTAAAATAAGTAAATTATTAACCAAAATATATTTTTATACATTAAAGTGGCAATCCAAAAAACGAACACCTTTCACAAAACTCAAACGAATCTTGTACAATATCATCCAATATAAGTATATCAAATATGTCATATGGGACGAAATTGTGCAAACATCGCTCTGTAGCCTCGACAGTACTCAACAAATGACAAGCAGAGAAAGTTTCAGAATGTAACATAGTAACATACTCTAACATAGTAACATACTCTAGGCTTGTGGAAGTAGTCCTTCTTTCTTGGCCATTTCATAGAGCGCAACGGCCATCAGAACCTTGGCATCGGGTGTACATCGCCAAAGCTTTGCGTAAGGGACAACGCGAACCTTAATGAACTCTCCATGGTCCTGAAGGCCCGTTTGTTTCCCCTGTAGCTGTTCTATGATTTCTTTGCTTACTTGCTTCTTACATAAAAATACACTGAGGTCTTCGTCACATCCTCCCTGAGAACAGAAGAATGAGACGTCAGATAATCAATCTGATTGGAATCGAGATGACTGAAAAGAAAGCATCACATATTCCCATGGTCATGAAGGTCTGTCTGTTAGGTGCAAATGAACCAACAAGATGAAGGGTCCGTTCGGCATGCATTGTTCGGCATGCATTTTTCACGGGGTTATTGGAGAGGTTATTGTACTAGGATTTTGGTATTATTTTGACCCAAAAAAAGTAACCAAAATACACATGAATTGTCATATTATTGGAGGGTTTATTGAAAATAATAATCCCGCAGAATAATCTGCAACGCTTGCCGAACAGACCCGAAATGCATATGAAACAGCCAAAATAGTTGGAGCTTGAAGATGAGTACATTTAAACCAAATAGCATGTAAGAAATGAAAAACAAGAAAATCAGGACGATTAACCAATTTTATTTATTATTTGCAAAGTTGTCTTGTTCAGGTTGATCCAACTTACAGGAGAGGGGAAAATTCTGCACCCAGTTGAAGAGTCCAAGAAGGCCGTAAGCTCAATCATGTCTCCAACATTCAGTTGTATACCAGTCTCTTCCTCAACCTGCAATAAACTATTTAAATAAATCATAGGTCTCAAATTAACCCTGTTAACAAAAGTTCCAGCACAATTACAGATAAATGGTTTAAGTCTGTGATCCTCTCAGTTTAGGACAAATGTAGACTACACAATTTCAACGTGTACATACAAAATGAAATCCTCAAGTAAAGCAAAATCTTTCTGGTCCTTCAACAAGATTACACCCAGTTTTGGGTTTTCAGATTTTTCATTCAGAAGTGACAATGCCACTTAAATTTCCATTTTCATCAACCCAAAAACAACATTACTATGAATTGAAATCTACGGAAAATTAGTGCAACTGTGTTGATCCACTACTATTACCTAGGAACTCTTAAGTCTTAACCCATGTATAATTGGGAATGTAGTAGTGTACATTTCCAACTCAAACGATAGAACAAAAAATCCTTTATCCGTTAGAACTCTGTCTAAAACTCTTATTTGAAGCGAAATTTTAGCTCAAATTCTAGAGACCTGAGAAATATATATCTAACCACAGCCCAACATAATATGAATGTGAAATAATCCAGCTTGAGCACTTGAGATGAGGAGAAAGAGACCTCACGAGCAGCTGTACCAACAAAGTCTCCCTTGTCATCATCCAACATACCAGCTGGCAATTCCAAGAGTAACCGCCCGGTAGCAACCCTAGCCTTGCACGCCAAAAGAACTTCAATATAATTAGCATCTTATAGTAAAGACCAACTGTGCAAAAAGTTAAAGAAACAGTAAAAATTCTACTTATGATTGCTTACCTGCTCAGTAAGAACAGCATATGTCTCTCCTTCTGACTCCAAGAGAATCAGTATGGCTACAGCTGGTCCCCGTGCAAACACAATCCCTGGAAGCTAATAAAGTATAACTCAATTGTAGTCTATACATATGAACAAAATATCTGACTCATATGAGGGCAGGTAAACATTTTGTTTAGAATTATCTATGATGCATGCAATGAAAGACCAAAAGTTTCCAAGGAACACAAACTAGTTTCTAGGATATGAAAGCATGCGTAACAAATGGAACTGATGTTATACCTTGTTTCCAGTTTCCTTATCCACCACATCAGCCTTAAACTTCAGGAATCCAACACGCTTGCCAAAGTAATCCACGCCCTGTCACCAAAACATTTCAAGCTCAATATTACTCCATTATCACATTTGTTCAGACTGAAGCATACATTTGTCAGCAGCAATGAAGCCCCATTTGATATCCATAACCGGTGTTTGTTATCTCCGGATATGGATTGATATCAGATTCAAAAGTTTCTCATACACTAAACAACGGTATGTATCAATATCATACCCATATCTTGATATATATACATATAGCTATGCTAATATGGAGGTATGGATACCAAACAGGGTCATAGCAACGGTAAGGCGCAAACCAATCTTCATATTGAAATGTTAGCCAAACACTAATTTCAACATAACATATGTCATACACCAATATCAATACTAATGCATGTCATATCTTGATATCAGGTCATCAATACCAAACAAGCCCTAATTACTAAAGCTTGAGATAGCTGCCTCTCTACTCAAGTGAACTTGTGTTTGATTTTACAGTTTGTAGCAACCAGGTGTTAAAAACCTAAATAAAAGTGTCGTAAAGTCAGAAAGTATGCAACAATATATATTAAGAAAGGACCTCGACCCGTGGTTTTCGCAAGTATTTTAACGATTTTTTTTTATCGATTTCCAAGCACTAAACTGCAATTGCAAGTATAGGAAACCTGAATGAGAACTTTCTCGAGGGAGATAGTTCCATCAGCTAAAACCCCCTTATCCCCCTCCATATTCATAAGCCATTGTTTGAACAGCGAGCATTCAATCGCAGTCCTGCAACAAACATACAACAGTATAGCCTCAAATTCATTGAAAGAAGCCATAGAAATTGTAAGTTTAAACTGATGGAAGAAGGTTACTGAGAAAATAAAAGAGGGGATTGCCTGAAGTCGGAAGGAGAGAGGCCAGGAGCAGCAACGATCTGGACGGGTTGACTCGGTCGACTCGGAAGATGGATAGAATGAGAAAGAGCTGAAGAATCGGGAGTAGACATGTTGCAGAAGGTAAAGGTAGAGCAAAATGACCTTCTGCTTCTTCTTCGAAGAGGAGTGTGGAGAGACAGGCGGATGACCATGGATGCCTGTACTCTATTCATCATTCCAAATCCAGTTCCCACACCGCCACCATCATAGATTCATAATTTTAAATTGTGAATGTAACATGTTTTCTTTTCTTTTCTTTTCTTTTCTGCTAATATTCAAAACTGTACATTTTTTTTTGCGATAATTTATTGGTCAAATTCCATCTTACATCGGTTCAATTTAGTACAAGAAATTTGATTATTTCTAACTATTTATTTTAAGATAATTTGTTATTTACAAAATATAGATTTTTAAAAATTCAGCATCGAATAAAAAATGATAAAAAAAATTTTCAACATACAAAATTTATATTAAATTTTATTCCTTTTGATGACATACTTTTTTAGTTAATGTTTTCTATTAATTTAAATTAAGTGTACTAATGGTTCATATATTTTTTAAAAATTATAATTATTATTTTGTAGGTTCAGATTATAAACTGTTTTTAATAATTTTCATAATTATATATATTTAAAATAATAAAATACAATGCTTAATTTAACATTTAATAGATAATAGATAATAGTATAAGAGTTTTGAAGTAAATAGGTAGGAATTAATAATATAAAATTTTAAATTAATAATATGAACCATAATATAAAAAGTTTTAAACCAAATTATTTCTCAAGCTTCGTATCTGTGTACTTCTTCTGAAGATGAACGTTTATTCTTGTTGTCTCCTGTTGCCTAGATATCCTTCTTTTCCTAGAAGACTTTTTTTTGTTTTCGAGTTCTTTTGATGTATTTTTGCGTATTTCTTTCTTCTTTGTATGTGGTCCTTCTTGACGGTTAGACCGTCCACCAATCCGTTTCGGCCTTTCGACCCACTCGACGACGCGCTGTCTAATGATTCGAATTGCTTTCTGTTTTCAAAAAAAAAAAAGTTTTAAACCAAGAAATATTTTTTAAAAAAATGAAATTCATTTAGAAAAATTAGGGTAAAAATGAAATTCAGTTTAGCGTCCAAAAGATTACTTGGGAATAGTCCTTTTTTTAATTCTTTTGCAGTGTTTAATTTCCACCACATGTAATAGCAGACACCCAATGAAATAGTAATTTGCTTCACTTTCACTAACATGGAGAGTCATTTCTACTCCCATTTCATATTATGTTGTATGGTAGCAAATAGGCCCTAACTGGAAATTTCAAACAAGAAAGGCCCTCGATAACATAATTCTAAAGTAAATTAGGAAAAGATTTTCATCTGTGATATTGGTCTTCTTGCTGTGACTCGTCGGAGAGAGCAAATTAAAAGACATAAAATACCAAACAAGTATCACCCCATTTTCAAATCACCACAAACCAAATGACCCATCAAATTTCAAAACGAAGAACCGATTTGTACACATCTTCAGAAACTATAAACATAAGAACAATCACACCTAATCAATATCGTCCACATTAACTTGCCTCATTTCCAAAACCAAAGAGACTCGACAAGTTTAAGCTTCTTCGTCAACAAGAATGGTTGATTCTTGACCGACCCCAAAATCAACCAAAGATGCCATTTCATCATCAAGCAATGTCGGAAATGGCGAACCCTGCAAGGTAAGTAGAAAGATTCATGTATGGCGCAGCATTGCTTAGTAAGTTGTCTATCTACAGACTGCAAACTATTTCTTGTTTGGCAAACCCTTTAAACGAAGAAATACCTCTTCTTGGAGAAACAGTTTCAGTTTGACAGACTTCAGCTTGAAGAAGCTCTCACAGAGGATCTTAAGCTTGCCAACCTGCATGTAAGTGGGCAAGCAAACACTTCATAAGAGCAAATTCTCCAGAGAAACAATTGAAGAGAAAAATATGGTCAGGCTTGTACTGATGTTGTAGGGGGCAGTTTCTTTGTCAATGGTTGCTTTTCGCCCATTGATGCACCAACACACTTCAGAGTGACAGCTGCAAAATGGATAAACAAGGAACTTTTGAAAATTACTCCTCTGAAAAACTGCAGCATTCTCAGCTCTCAATATTTCAGATCAGATACATACAAACAAGGCTAGCTGCCATTTTTTGTAGGCCTTTAGCCCCATTAGATTGCCTTTCATCCTCTAAACCATGCAACTTTCTGAGCTGCAAGTACCTGTAAATTTGGTTCACAAATATAAATCTTTTCAGTATTCCTATCGTTCACTTCTATGGATGGGTCAGTCATGCATTGCTATCTTCTCATCAGAAAATATAAGGATATCCGTTTTATGTCACCGTGTTCTATTTAACTGAAGGATTAGGATTTGATATCCATTTTTGTTCTGTTTCTGCAGGTACTTTTTCTAGCTTGAAAAAAAAATACCTGGGGTGTTGCCGGTTGATTTCTTCAGGGTTGTGTCATGAAGCTTGGACATAACGAGCCGGACATACCTGCAAGACAACATCAAAAAGATTAAAGTAATGTGTAACGGCCTAACGGGCCAAAATTTACATCCTCTATGTTAGAACCCCACTATAAAAGCAAGAATCTCACTCCTAGGACCGTGTAGCGAGAATCTCACAAACGCAGGATTTGTGCTAAAGATTCTTCCAACACATTTAAGGAATCTTCGGTTTTATATTCATTTCAATTCAGTATGAAGTCTAATAGACAAGTTGACATCGAGTCTTCTTAAAAAGAAAATCTAAATAACTTATTGGCCCACTAATCATCCCACTACTTGACACTAATGAAATTAATGAAATAAAACACATCGATAATTGACAAATCTTTTTGCACAAGTATTATTTAGGTGCTATATGAGGTTTGACTGTATTATCTTTTGGTTGCCGTATAACTTCAATACTGTCATTTAGGTGACACTAGGTTCCATACATATAGAAACTTAAAAAGGCTTCAATGTAAATTTTATCTCAACAACATTTTGTACTATTTAAAAAAATACATATTTGTCCATATATGTGTGTGTGTATCACTAAATACAACATATATGAAGATCTCAAGCATTTTTCCAATTCATACACACCAAATGGACCACATATAAAAAATATACATTTACAACATCATTCAAGGCATAAATTGATGTTTACATTTTTGTTGGTACAAAAGGCCACGTAAGAAACCAACCTGTGCTAATATAGACACTAAATGAAAGTCAAAAGATAATATACTAAACCTCTTTGAACCTATACGAAAATTTTCCTGCTTCATTTTACAGGAAAGTAATACAACCATGCAAAAGCATAGTCCAATATTATGGATATTCTCCAAACTCAAGATCAATCTTGGGACTGTAGAACAAACCAAATGCATGCCTTAAAAACAAGTTTGGAGATTTTAAGCCTCTAGTGATATAGTGAAAGTAATCCTTTCAAGGAAAAGAGATACAAGCAAAGGATATAACAGAGTGTGGAAGCATACCGAATTTCAGACTCCTTTCTTTCGCGAGGAGTTACCTAGCATTTTTATATATATAAAAAAAAGAAGGTTCAGCTACTCTTATCTTCCATAGATATTAAAAAACATATACTAAACTATTTGAGTCTTACCTCACTTCCATTCAGAATTTCAACATTGGCCAAACGTGCAATCAATACAAACCTTGGCAACCCACCTTTACCAGGATCTGATATTGGATTATCTGTTAACCTAACGTCCTTCACCAATCAGAAGCAATAATCCATTGTTACGGAGATGAAGAGAAGTTTTGAGTACCAATATAATTTTCAATTCTATAACTTCAATCCTTTGAACAGATTTTGCTTCAGGAATTGATCGCTGCAAACTCAAAGGATACCAAAAAACCATGATATCCCATGAAAAGGAAGCTACTCATTGTATCAAGAAGAGAGGGAAAAAAAAAAAAAAAGAAGGTAGATCTAAAACAATCTAGGACGATGCAGTCATCAATGAACCATGTCAAAAGCTTTGATCACATAAATTGGACATTTCTTTATTGGAAGGAAAGACAGACCATAATACAAAGGTGCGAGTAGTTTAAATGGGTTGATCTTGGAGAAAGCAGTTACTTTCGAAAATTTTCAAAGGTGAAGCTTTCAACAACAAAACATCAATTTATCTAAATTATTTCATTAATTAAAATAGCAACAGCCTTAATTTTAAACTTGGTAAAAAAAAAACAGTAAAAACCCATCAGAAACTATCAAGGATGTTTATTCAGCATTACATATATAGGTGTACAAAGAAAGAGCTCTACCTGAAATTTCCGATTCTGATGGTTTAATCAGGCATAAAACAAACAATATATGCCTCAGAAGAGCATAGCATGGATTTCAAAACTTACTCTAAGTCTCGGGAATAAATTTAGTGAGTCGACAGAATGTACGTCTTCAATGTTGTTGGAACCTGAAGCACAATTGAAGTATAAGAATATGGACAAACATCTATCGGATAACAAATGAATAGAAACCATGTCATCACATAAAACGCCCAAAATTTACCTAGAAGCAGACATTGAAGACTCTGAAAGGGTTTTCGATTAAAGGCTTCATCTTTAGGATCATCCCAAGGATATGCAATGCAGTTGAGGCTGTTCTTGTTCAAATAAAGCTGCTCCAATCTAATAACAACCACCACAGTTGGAATATAAAAGCATATTTACCTCTTACGTCTTTGCATCTTTCATAATCTGACTTTCGTACTTAACAAACACCATTAGATATGTAGGGCGAATTGGGTTGGGTGAAGGGTGAAAGTCCTTCACCCATCACTTATCCATCTCCTTACTTATTCGGGGTTCCACAAATTTTTCTCAGGTTCATGTGAAATTTTTAATTTAATTGCAGACTGCATCCGGGATTTGCTTCCATGTCACAAATTGTTGAACAATTTGGTCTATATGTGCCTTCCCCAAGGAAGGCCTTCTTAGGACAAATGATTATCTTTATCTTATTCCCCAATTAATTTTATGCAATTCAAAGAAAACTCTATCGATCATCCTTCGCCGTACCTCTTCCTTGCCCAATGGCTTCCAGAAATGAAACAATGAGTTCTAAAAACAGCACTGAACTCAAAAGCCCTAACCAGTAATCAACCTCCTATAACAATATAACATGTTTGATGACTTTGATCTACTTCACAAGATTGTGCCTCTTTCCATCAGCAACTTTAAGAAAAAAGCCCATATCCACAGCATCCTCTTCTTAAGCCCATTTCTATTGTCTTTGATTATGTCTTTTAACATATCTTAAGATTAGATATTACACATAACTTTTTAAGTTTCTTCTATTTTAGAGGATCAATTTTTCTCTACATCTCTTTAATCCTCCAAACCATCCTCTTAGCACATATAATCCATCTAACTCTAGTATCCTTTATATCCTCCCAAATCCAAAGCTTCATTGTCTTTCTTTAGAACTCCCTAACATACTGAAGGCCTTTCAAGATTTCGTGATGAAACAGTGACATATTCATACACCCAAAATAGGCAGGCCCCATGCATGGAACTAAATTTTAAGAAAAAATTGTAGTGAACAAATCAAGTGTGGTCCTGATTATCATACATAATAATAATTCTCACCCCTCTCAAACCTAATTGTCCAAAATTCCAAAAATCCAAAAAAAAATTAAATAGATGTAAAGGCAAACAGAACATATATGGACCTACTTAGAGAGCCTCAAGGCAGACTAGGTAAAGCCTTAAAAGTACATGATCATATTTTAGGCACCAAGCACAAGAAAGAGTAAGAAAAGACCGGTCATTTCATTCTTTTAGTACCTGGGTAAATGACGAAACTTCAGTATCTCACACCAGTCGGATATGCAATTCTCTTCCAAATTTAAAATACGAAGACATTCAAACCCTTGAACAATAGATGTTGTTAACTGAAAAGAGACGCACCTTCAAATCAGTCTTACTATTGTATGGCAAAGCTAATATGGAAATACAACAGTGAGGTAAAATGGAAACTCAAATTATTTAAACACCCGTGTCCAGAACATATTAATGACTGACAACATTACTTCCGTACAGACGTCACTTAGGGTATTATATCATCTACTTCCACAGCAAGTTGGTTCAACACATAATCATATTCTCATGAAGCCATGATCAGGTAATCACTTTCCATCACAAAAACGATATCACACTTTCCAATTACCATGGAACCAAATTACACGACTTAGTTTAAACTTTAAACCTATAATACAATAATACATTTCCCTCAACTTTAGCAAAGTTTACATACAGGTCTCTCATTATATTTCTTGCTGGTCATTAAAGTCCCAAACTTTGTAAAACATAAGTACGGTCACTAACTTCTTTTTGTCAATTGAAGTCCCGGGAGTTTAGAGAAAACATACAATTGACCAAAATAAGCTCAGGGGCCTATTTGTAACGTCCTCCAAAGTTCAGGGACTTTAATGAATCCCAAGGAAATTTTGTAACTTTACTAAAGTTGGGGGGTTATAGACAAATTTACACTGAATCTAAAGGAACATAAAATGTATGACACATCGATCATTATTGCAACATAGAGAACTTCTTAACAGTACTAAATTCATTAAAAAAATTGGACAAGATTTGTGTAAGAAAGATGGAACTACATACTTGTATTTCACTTATTTTATTGCCCATCAAGTGCAATTCTTCTATAACTGGAAGGAAATGTTTGAGTGACTCAATCTGCTCAAATCAAAATTTTAAATCCATTAGTGATATAATCAGCTATCCACCTATATTCACAAATCGTAATTGATAATGGGAGCCAAGCAAACACTTTCCAAAAGAGAGAAAATTTGAGATACAAAAGTACTCACCTGAGCCCATTTAATGCCAGTGAAGCTTAAAACCAAAACACGAATGTTCTGAAGAGTTGTTAAACAAGTTACATCTCGTGACATAAAATTGCACGACAAATTCAGTGTTTGTAGCTCTTTTAGCTCGTGGCAGATAGCACCAACATCCTGAAAAATAACACTTAACATTGGTTCGTATCAATAATGAGCTATAAATCTCTAAATATTAATCAAGAAACAAGTATAAATTATACTCATTTAAACAACAAATGCAATCTGTCAAAACATTGTCCAATCACAGATATAATAAATAGAATGATTGCACTAAGCCACCTAGTTAAATGAGAAATAAACAATCTGTTCATACTTAAATTCAACTGAAAGAAAGGCTGAAGTTCTGGCTGCATCGACAAAGAAAAGACATGCCAAAACAGAAGTGAGAGCACCAGAATGTTTACAGGGACATACATGGTAGTAGGTTTTCATTTCAAACAGAAATCTGAAGTCATTGAAAAAGCAACTGAAGACCAATCTCTTTTACAGAAAATAAGGTGCATCCCCAAATAAAATCACTGACAATGTTCAAAAATACGTGAAACGGAGACGGGACGGAGAGGCACCGTGTCTAGACGGATTCTAGACGGACAAGACGTTTTTTTATAATACGTCTTGTCCAAGTTCCTTATCTCCTATCACAGGTTTCTCCCCTCATTCCATGTCACTCTCTTCTCTTATCCTTCCATATTCTCCCTTCTCACGCTCTTCCCCTTCGTGTTCCTCCGTCCCATCTGGAGAGAAGGAGTCCTACAACCTGCAATTTTCAGGTTTATAGAAAATTAGGGTTTTTTCTGTAATGTTTAAAGCGTCTAGACCGTTCCGCCCGTCCCAAAACCGTCTTGAACCCGTCCTGGGCTGTTCTACTCTCAAATCTGTCCAGAAAGCTCCGTCCAGGGCAAATACGGGAAAGTTTGCTCACTGTCCAGCGTCTGGATGCCGCCTAGACGGCCGTCCAGACCGTATTTTAGAACACAGATCACTGACACGGAATTGAATAAAAAAGGTTCCCACCAGATGACATCTATGAGCTTTGGTTGCTTTTACAGAGGACTAAACAAATATAAATTCTTTATGAGTGGTTTCATAAGAACACTTAAAAAGTGAGCAGTGAGAAGACCTTCTTTTACTTATCATGGGTTTAATGAAAACACCCTATTATGAATGCAGATATAAAACAACATTAATGACGGTGAGACAAAAGAAAAGAAGCTATGATTTAACATACATTTCATCTTTATTGGGCATTTCTACGAAACATCCCGTGTCTAGACCAAAAGCAAAACCAGCTATCTCAATGTGATGTCATCATATTTTGACAGCAATACAGGGTTAAAGTTAATTGTCATATACTCCAATACTCGTTATAAAGGATCAGCAGGAACTTACTTTCCACTCTGAAAGCAGATTACCGGTCAAATCAAGTGCCTTCAAATCTGTAATGTGGAAATTTATTTATATCAATGACATAAAATACTGGATAGAGCAAAGAGTTACAAATAGAATACTTCAACAGTTCAATGTATAAACACAAGGTTTCAACATAGATGGTTTCTTCACCTTTTAGGCATAAAGTTGCCTTCTTAGTTCTTACCAAAATCATATCACCCTATTGAAACACCACGGGAGCTGTTGAAACCGAAAAATGTTGGGAAAAGATGCCTCTCCAAAAAACCAACTACAAATAATTTTCATTTTCTTTACAATTGATCAGCTAAAATTATGTCATAGAGATAAATATTATCTTTGAAACTTATCGCTCACATGATAAATTGGTAAGTACTTTTGTCTTTTAATAGCATCACAAATGAAACTGTAACTCATCTGCAAGAAGGCAGACTAATAAAAAGCCATACCTAAGAACCTGTTTGATTGACTTGCGAAAGAACTTGTTAGAATGACTTGCATAAGAGATAGCTTATTATCAATTTGGATGTTAGAAAGCAAACCTATGATTAGGTAGTGGCAAGGGTCCATTTAGCAGATAATATAAGGAATTAAGGCCTTTTTCTACCATATAAGGTAATATAATGGATAAAAATGGTGTCAAACAAACCATAATTCAGTAGACACCTAACTACTTTCTAGAATGACCTGGAAAGGGACAACTTACTTGGTGCAACAGAGCTGAGTTCACCCGCTGACCCTGGAGAACTAACACCGAGAAAAGCCAATGAGACACTTGTCAACTCATCAAAATGGCTTAGCTTGTTTTGAATCTTATCTTTTCCCAGCAACTGAACAGATACTCTTTGATTGGTTGCTGAAAGAACATACATTTCATCTGCAACATCAACAAAAACTCCTGGGCTCAAGGGGAAGCCAGATAAATAATCAATTATGCACAAGTAGCTTCATGGTGTAAACAGAAAAATGTCACTAGAAATCATCATCATAGAACCTGTGTTAACTCAAATCCAAAGACTTGTGTAGTAAAACATGACTCCGAAATCAGCTGTTGTCTAGGACATGCAATACAACAAAACTAAGTTGTAGGAGTCTAAGATGGTACAACTTAGTATCTGACAATCTACAAATGAGATACAATTCCTGGTAAGTGAACTTAGCATCTGAAACATTATCAGCCAAACAAAGGAGAGACAAGAGCTCATAAGTAGAATCTACATGAGCATCAAAGTTAGCTCATCGTCTGCTGGCAAATGTTATACAAAGCACACTTCCAGTATAAAAAATGTAAAGATAGCAATTGAATGTCACTGTTGTCTACACCCCGTGATGTTGCAACTCATTTATAGATCTATGCATGGTTAAAAACAGCAAACAATGAAAGCACAAACCCTCTTCTTCTTTAGTGGCTTCGCCTCGGTAGCGAAGGTTGAGGGCTTCAAGTACGGTGACACCAACACTCAGATTCTGCGGGCGAACAAAGGAAGCAGATCTCTCAGACGCAGCTTCAAAATAACGCACTCCATTGAGGGAACCATCGTGCTTGCCATCACCACTGTCCCAATCAACTCCGACCCACTCACCCGAATAGCCTTGGACGGATCCCACATACTTCACCGTCCGAATTCTTCGACAATCTCCTGCGGCGTGGACCCTCTGGCCGAGTCTGAACATTTGATTCAGATCGGGTTTTCAAGATGCAAGGTTGGTTCTTCAATCGTTACAGGATTGCTTGCCTAAGTTACAACAAGAGTGTACACCTAGAAAGAGCAATTCAAGACTACAGCATGGTCAAATTCTAAACACAATCGATATCTCATCTAAATATATCAAAAGTGTGCTCATTTCACGATCAATTGCATATAGATGTAAATTGAGAGCTCTGAATTTGTAAAACTGAACTTAGTTTATTCATTCTACTATGAGCCATTATATAGTCCTTACAGATGAAATCCTAACAAAGTAACAAACTAGTCTACTAAACAGCAACCATGATAAAACAGAAAATAAACAAACCAAAACCCTAAACACAAACACTAGCCTAAGGGCCTGTTTGGTATTGTATGGAGATTCTTTTTTTAGATTGTTGGGGATGGAGATTGTTGAGATTGTTGGGGATTGTTGGGGATGGAGATTCATGTGGTTTGTTAAATTTTATAAATTTACAGTGTTTGTTATTAGATTGTTGGGATAGATTGTTTAATAACAAATTACAATATTGTCCTTAAATAAATACCAGTGATTTGAATGGTAGCCGCGTAGTTCACAGAAACAATAACAGTAATTTATACATAGACAATTCAACTCAACTTAGGTTCAAGAATCACTTGTGCTGCATTGTACTCATTAAACAACAATTCAGTTCAACTCAATTCATGATAACTTCATTGTAAACAATGTTAACAGTAGTGTGGTGATTCCTATCAATTTTATCAAACAAACATTTAGATCAATTAACTTAGAGCTAGTAGATCTCAACTTTCAGTCACCACACAAGAACTAGTAATTAAAATAATTTATAACTGGTCAATTTTTTTTCAAATAGCATAAAAGCTAGTTACAGCAAACAAAACCATAAACAAGATAAATTCATCATATAGGGCAAGAGCATCACCACTTTTCAAGTAGGCATATCAATAGAATGAAGAAAGAGAGTTGTCGGGGTTTAATTACAATAAGAAATGAAATAATCCACCACTTCCCTGCACACACTCCAACAACGAATAACCAAAGCAAAAAGACATGTCAATTTGAAATTCTAATGAGCGCACAGATCAATACAATCAAATTGAGGCAAAATTCCTACGATGAAGCATCCAGAGAGGGAGAAAAGGGGATGATCAGAGCCGCAAAGGTAGTGAGACGAACATTTGAGAGAGAGGAGAGAGAAGAACCTTAACAATTCGGCGAAGGTAGTGAGGCAAGGCGGAATTTGGAGACCGAGAGGATGAAGAGGAGGAGGTTCAATCTTCCTACTGTTGTCCTTGTAGTTGGACCTCGAGATCAGATCGCCGGGAACCAACCGAGGTCTTGCCACTCTGCAAACGTTTGGTGATCAGTTGCAGACGACGACCAGCGGCGTTGAGAAGTCAGGAGAACGAAAGAAGAATAGAGAATGAGAGGAGGGTAGGCTTGGAAATGTAAAGAATCTATCTCCAATAATCCCTAAGAAGCTTGGGTGGACAAGCTTCTCATAAAAGAATACAATACCAAAGCTCCAACTCATACCAAATGGAACAAATTTCACCATCCCTAAGAATCCCGTAAAAAAGAATCTAAATGAATCCCCAAGAAGCTAATACCAAACAGGCCCTAACAAATAGGACTTATTAACTGCATATGACCCGGACAACACTGTTAACTAGAATATTCTACTAATATTTCCTTTCATACTTTCCCTTAAGCTAATGCTTGTACAGCTTTAGCTTAGTTCTGTGAAGCTGCACATCCCCAATGCAGTTCGAAGTTTTCTGAATGCATCAATCTTCAAAGGTTTTGTCATGATATCAGCGATCTGGTCGGCACTTCCACAGTGAATCAAAGACACAACTCCTTCAGCTGACAGGTTCCTTAAGAAATGATAGCGGACATCTATATGTTTGCTGCGCCCATGCATAACAGGATTTTTGGACAGCTTGATAGTCGAACTATTATCACAATTGATGCTAGTTCCTGCTTCTCCTTCATGACCAAGTTCTTTAAGTATTCTTTTCATCCAGATAGCCTGACAAGCACACACAACTGCTGCCACAAACTCTGCTTCAGTAGTAGATAATGTGACTATGGGCTGTTTCTTCGAGCTCCATGCTACCGCCCCTGTGCTGAGTAGAAAAACATATCCACTTGTGCTTTTCCTATCTTCAATATCCCCGGCATAATCACTATCAGTGTAGGCTTTCAACTCCTCCACTTTATCAGCCTTCTTGTAAAATATTCCAAAATCCATAGTTCCCTTCAAATACCTTAGGATTCTTTTGGCAGCTTGTAGATGAAGTTCAGTTGGCCTAGACATGTACCTACTTATCAAACTTGTGGCAAACATCAGGTCTGGTCTAGTAGCTGTGAGATACATGAGACTTCCTACTACCTGCTTATAGTAAGTCTCATCTACCAATATACCCTCTGCATCGCTGTGCATTTTTACTCCAGGCACAACAGGATTATTTACCGGATTGCTCTCAATCATGCCAAATCTCCTCAGAATCTCTTCAGCATAGCGTTTCTGACAAATAAAAATTCCCTCCTTTTGTTGCACAACTTCAATGCCTAAGAAGTAATTCATACTTCCCAAATCTGACATATCAAATTCTCTCATCATGGAAGCCTTAAATTCCTTCATTAGCTCTTCATCATTACCCGTATAAATTAAATCATCAACATAAATACTTACAATGATGATTTTATTCTCTTTGCTTCTCTTGATGAAGAGAGTATGATCACTGTCACATCCTTGAAAGCCTTCCTTGATGAAATGAGTTATGATGCAGCTGTACCAAGCTCGTGGGGCTTGCTTTAAACCATATAAAGCTTTATGTAATTGGTACACCATGTGTTCCTTTCCCTTCTTTTCATACCCTCTAGGCTGATCTATGAAAACTTGCTCATGTAGCTTTCCATGTAAGAAAGCAGACTTGACGTCGAGTTGTAATATCTTCCATCCTTTTTGTGCAGCCAAAGAAATCACCATTCTAACAGTATCCAGCCGAGCTACTGGAGCAAAAACTTCAGTAAAATCAATCCCTTGCTTTTGAGCGTATCCTTTGGCAACTAGGCGAGCCTTGTGCTTGGTAATTTCTCCATTTTCATCTTTCTTGGTCTTGAACACCCACTTGACTCCGATCTTCTTAGCACCTTTGGGTAATTCAGCGAGAGTCCATGTATTATTCTTTTCAATGGAATTTATCTCACTGTTCATGGCTTGCCGCCATTTTTCTTCCTTTGTTGCGTCTTCATAGCAAATGGGATCTTCAATCCCTGTATCTTGTACCGCAAAGCAGATTGGGTCTTCAGTTCCTGCATCTGTCACCATATGGATCTCATCATCATCTGACAAGTTATCCCCACTCACGAATTCACTCATCCAGCTAGGAGCTCTACGGGCTCGCACTTGAATGGACCCTTCCTCTCTTTCTGAGTTCTCTCCGACCCTAGTTTCCCGTGTTTCCCTATTATTAGCATCGCTCTCTCGTTCATATTCAGATTCTGAATTCTCTATGTCCCGTGTTTCCCTAACTTCCCCAGTTTCACTATCATCATCAACTTCCTCCCCTTCATGACCTTTCTCTCCCCATTCTAATTCTTCACTCAACTGTTTTTCATATTCTTTTCCCCATTCCCACTGCTCACTTTCATCAAAAATCACATCTCTACTCACTATGATTTTCTTGGACTCAATATGATAAATTCTATAAGCTTTTGTGTTTTCACTGACTCCCAAGAAAATACACAGAAAACTTCTGTTATCTAATTTACCTCGTTTTTCTTTTGGAATGTGAGCATGAGCAAGGCACCCCCAAACTTTGAAGTGATCTACAGAGGGCTTGATTCCGCTCTAGGCTTCTTGAGGCGTGACATCCTTCACTGCTAGAGTTGGGCATCGATTTAAGACATGAAAAGTCCAATTCACTGCTTCTGCCCAAAACATCTTTGGAATTCCTTTTGCTGAGAGCAAAGATCGCACCATATTCATAACCGTTCGGTTCTTCCTCTCGGCGACTCCATTTTGTTGGGGTGTGTAAGCATTTGTCAGCTGTCTTCGTATTCCATTTTCATTGCAAAATCGGTTGAATTCTGCTGATGTGTATTCTCCTCCTCTGTCTGTTCGAAGACACTTGATTTCGACTTCTGCTTCCTTTTCAATTGATCTCTTGAAAGACTTAAAGCATTCCAGAGCCTCTGATTTTTCAGCTAAGAAGTAAACCCATGCTTTGCGGCTAAAATCATCAATGAAGCTAAGGAAGTACCTTTTTCCACTATTTGATGCTGGTGTGATAGGCCCACATATATCAGAATACACTAGCTCCAGAGGTTTACTTGATCTCCACGTGACATGTTTTGGAATCTGCAATCGAGTTTGCTTCCCATTCAGACAATCTCGACAAGCAGTGGTTGAGGTTGGAAAACTTGGGAGGCCATGAACCATATCTTTGATCTGCAAGGTACGCAGTCCTTTGTAGCTAAGGTGACCATAACGTTGGTGCCATAGCTTTGACAATTCTGCGGTGTTCGTGGTGTGCAAGCAGCTCTCCTCTTGATTCTTCTCTTTTCTGACTCCAGAAGGTACTGATTCAGATTGAATGATATACAACCTATTTGTACTCATGAAAGACTGTATCATCAAACCCCTTTTAGGATGATATACTTTGCATACTCCTCTTTGAAAGAGCACATCCACACCTTTCTCTTGAAGTTGCCCAACACTCAAAAGATTATTCTTCAATTCGGGCACAAAATATACATCTCCTACTGCATACCTGTCTCCTCCTAGCACCAATTTCACGACCCCTTTTCCAGCAACTTGAAGTTTATTATCATTTCCAAGTTTCACGGAATGAGAGAAAGATTCATCCAAGCTTGTGAACATCTCTTTTTTGTTGCACATATGATTGGAGCATCCGGAATCAATGAACCACGCATCTCCTTTTTTAGCCGTGTATGAATCAACATAAGTCATTAACAACAACTCGTCTTCTTCTTCTAATTCAGTGTAGTTGGCCTCCTTGGTTCCATTAGGACACTCATATTGATAATGTCCTAAGTTATGACACTTATAGCACTCAACTGTGGCTTTGTTGTAGTTGCTTCTTCCCCTTCCTCGCCCACGACCTCGTGGTGATCCTCTGCCACGTCCTCTTGTAGTACTTGATCTCTCTTCCACCTTTAGGACTTGGTCATCCTCTTCTCTGTTGGTTCGTGTGAACTTCTGCTCGTGCATCACCAGTGTGCTCTGCAACTCATCAATAGACATTTCATCCGTGTCTCTTGATTCTTCAATTGACACCACCACATATGTGAACTTTTCAGTTAAAGTTCGCAGAATTTTCTCCACAATTTTAGAGTCACGCATATCTTCTCCGTTGCTCCGCAGCTTGTTGGAAACCACCATTACTCTTGCAAAGTAATCAGTGATTGTCTCTCCTTTCTTCATCTCCAGAATTTCGAATTCTCTTCTCAAGGTGTTGCGTAAGGCTTTCTTCACCTTTTCGTTTCCTCCAAACTTCTTCTTCATTGAGTCCCACACGATCTTGGATGTGCATCGATCCAAGATTTGCTCAAACACCGTTCTATCAATTGCTTGGTAGAGATAGTGCTTCACCTGGTGGTCTTTGATCCTGTCTTCAGCCAATTTAGTTTTTTGTGCATAAGTCAGGGTTGTTTCATCCTTTGGTTCTGCGAACCCTTGCTCCACCAAATCCCAGAGACCTTTTGCTTTCAAGAGATTCTCCATTAACTCACTCTAGTGGTCGTAATGACCGTCAAAATGGGGAATTTTTGTAAGTGTTTTATCCTCACTCATTCTCACGTGTTTGGTCTCTCTGAGGCTGCTGCCTCTCTCTTCTCCCTGAACTAGAAATTTGCTCTGATACCAAATGTAAATTGAGAGCTCTGAATTTGTAAAACTGAACTTAGTTTATTCATTCTACTATGAGCCATTATATAGTCCTTACAAATGAAATCCTAACAAAGTAACAAACTAGTCTACTAAACAGCAACCATGATAAAACAGAAAATAAACAAACCAACGCCTAAACACAAACACTAGCCTAACAAATAGGACTTATTAACTGCATCTGACCCGGACAACACTGTTAACTAGAATATTCTACTAATATTTCCTTTCAATAGAGAGGGTAATAATACGATTTAGGAAGCACTACCAAAGCCAACGACAAGCACCTGAATAATGGTGGTTCTATTATTGCATCTACTCTCTCTTTTTCATCAATGTCTACGGTAACAAATTTAATTCGGACGCCTAACGTAATTCCAAGTATCAATCCACACAAAAAAATGACATATCTGTAACTAATTACTAGTAAGTTCGATTAGAAAAAAAAAACACTAATCCGTACCAATGAGGATGAAGACCCAAAAAATTACAAGTTTACAACACCCAGAAACCTCAAAACCCTCTAGAAGTCCGAAATATCACGTATTAGTAAAACTCAGTAAAATCAGCTCAACAACTCAGTAAAGTAGAAGGCAGAAATCAACAACTCAGTAAGTAGAAGGCAGAAATCAGAAATCAATTAAATCAAGAGCAAAATACCCAACCAATACTCAGTTGGTCTAGCGGGATGTGGTGCTAGACTCCTTAAGTGGTTTGCTTGGAGATTCGAGTTCGAATCCTCCTGGCGGCATGTATGGAAAAACTGATATTGGGAGGGTATCCCCCAGCAATGGGCCACGAATTATTCCCGTCCCGGATGTAGAGCGGCGAAGCCTATCGAACCGGGAGTTACTTACCAACCTTTCAAAAAAAAAAGAGCAAAATACCCAACTAATCCCAGCTAGAATATAACAGTAATACATAAATCAGGAGCAACCTACCCAAGCCAAAATAGAACTCACTAATGCAAAAATGCCAGAAACGCAATCCAAGAAGAACGCGGAGCCGCTGAGGCACAAACGGAAGGACTGATATTGACTGGCGAAGACTAGCGGCGGACTGGCGGTCCTACGAGAGCGGACTGGCGGAGCGGAGACAACCCGCAGCGCAGGGGTTTTCTGCGCAGAGAGTGTGAGAGGGCTGAAATGCAGAGGCGGACCTGGCGTAGTCGGCGACGGGCAGCGCCGCAGCGGCAACGACGGCCGAGGAGGTGAGGTTGGCGAGGGGGTTTTCTGGGGAGCGGCGAGGGGAGGTTTTTTCTGAGTAGCTGATTTGTTTACGATGTTCATTCGATTAAGAGCCCGTTTGGTATCAGCTTTTTTGGGTTCATTTGAATTCTTTTTCGTGGGATTTTTTTGGATGACAAAATTGGTACGGTTTGGTATGAGTTGCAGATTTGGTATTGTATTAGTTTGTTAAACTTTTTTTGGCAAAAGAATCTCGTAAAAAGAAGTTTGCCAACACACCTCATGTCGTGTGTAATGACTACTAAACTCTCGAGGTAAATCATCCATCTATGTTGGAACGATGGCCCTTGACACCTCATGGAGATGGCGAAGTCGCCCAATACTGTGTAGCAACTGGACTGGCGACTGGCGAAGGGCGAAGCGGGACCCGATCCCCAGCCCCTTCCGTTCTTTTTTTTACCCGAGCGCTAAACGCAACGTTTTCTTTTGGATGCTGCTGAAGGAACTGATATTGACTGGCGAAGACTAGCGGCGGACTGGCGGTCCTACGAGAGCGGACTGGCGGAGCGGAGACAACCCGCAGCGCAGGGGTTTTCTGCGCAGAGAGTGTGAGAGGGCTGAAATGCAGAGGCGGACCTGGCGTAGTCGGCGACGGGCAGCGCCGCAGCGGCAACGACGGCCGAGGAGGTGAGGTTGGCGAGGGGGTTTTCTGGGGAGCGGCGAGGGGAGGTTTTTTCTGAGTAGCTGATTTGTTTACGATGTTCATTCGATTAAGAGCCCGTTTGGTATCAGCTTTTTTGGGTTCATTTGAATTCTTTTTCGTGGGATTTTTTTGGATGACAAAATTGGTACGGTTTGGTATGAGTTGCAGATTTGGTATTGTATTAGTTTGTTAAACTTTTTTTGGCAAAAGAATCTCGTAAAAAGAAGTTTGCCAACACACCTCATGTCGTGTGTAATGACTACTAAACTCTCGAGGTAAATCATCCATCTATGTTGGAACGATGGCCCTTGACACCTCATGGAGATGGCGAAGTCGCCCAATACTGTGTAGCAACTGGACTGGCGACTGGCGAAGGGCGAAGCGGGACCCGATCCCCAGCCCCTTCCGTTCTTTTTTTTACCCGAGCGCTAAACGCAACGTTTTCTTTTGGATGCTGCTGAAGGAACTGATATTGACTGGCGAAGACTAGCGGCGGACTGGCGGTCCTACGAGAGCGGACTGGCGGAGCGGAGACAACCCGCAGCGCAGGGGTTTTCTGCGCAGAGAGTGTGAGAGGGCTGAAATGCAGAGGCGGACCTGGCGTAGTCGGCGACGGGCAGCGCCGCAGCGGCAGCGACGGCCGAGGAGGTGAGGTTGGCGAGGGGGTTTTCTGGGGAGCGGCGAGGGGAGGTTTTTTCTGAGTAGCTGATTTGTTTACGATGTTCATTCGATTAAGAGCCCGTTTGGTATCAGCTTTTTTGGGTTCATTTGAATTCTTTTTCGTGGGATTTTTTTGGATGACAAAATTGGTACGGTTTGGTATGAGTTGCAGATTTGGTATTATATTAGTTTGTTAAACTTTTTTTGGCAAAAGAATCTCGTAAAAAGAAGTTTGCCAACACACCTCATGTCGTGTGTAATGACTACTAAACTCTCGAGGTAAATCATCCATCTATGTTGGAACGATGGCCCTTGACACCTCATGGAGATGGCGAAGTCGCCCAATACTGTGTAGCAACTGGACTGGCGACTGGCGAAGGGCGAAGCGGGACCCGATCCCCAGCCCCTTCCGTTCTTTTTTTTACCCGAGCGCTAAACGCAACGTTTTCTTTTGGATGCTGCTGAAGGAACTGATATTGACTGGCGAAGACTAGCGGCGGACTGGCGGTCCTACGAGAGCGGACTGGCGGAGCGGAGACAACCCGCAGCGCAGGGGTTTTCTGCGCAGAGAGTGTGAGAGGGCTGAAATGCAGAGGCGGACCTGGCGTAGTCGGCGACGGGCAGCGCCGCAGCGGCAGCGACGGCCGAGGAGGTGAGGTTGGCGAGGGGGTTTTCTGGGGAGCGGCGAGGGGAGGTTTTTTCTGAGTAGCTGATTTGTTTACGATGTTCATTCGATTAAGAGCCCGTTTGGTATCAGCTTTTTTGGGTTCATTTGAATTCTTTTTCGTGGGATTTTTTTGGATGACAAAATTGGTACGGTTTGGTATGAGTTGCAGATTTGGTATTGTATTAGTTTGTTAAACTTTTTTTGGCAAAAGAATCTCGTAAAAAGAAGTTTGCCAACACACCTCATGTCGTGTGTAATGACTACTAAACTCTCGAGGTAAATCATCCATCTATGTTGGAACGATGGCCCTTGACACCTCATGGAGATGGCGAAGTCGCCCAATACTGTGTAGCAACTGGACTGGCGACTGGCGAAGGGCGAAGCGGGACCCGATCCCCAGCCCCTTCCGTTCTTTTTTTTACCCGAGCGCTAAACGCAACGTTTTCTTTTGGATGCTGCTGAAGGAACTGATATTGACTGGCGAAGACTAGCGGCGGACTGGCGGTCCTACGAGAGCGGACTGGCGGAGCGGAGACAACCCGCAGCGCAGGGGTTTTCTGCGCAGAGAGTGTGAGAGGGCTGAAATGCAGAGGCGGACCTGGCGTAGTCGGCGACGGGCAGCGCCGCAGCGGCAGCGACGGCCGAGGAGGTGAGGTTGGCGAGGGGGTTTTCTGGGGAGCGGCGAGGGGAGGTTTTTTCTGAGTAGCTGATTTGTTTACGATGTTCATTCGATTAAGAGCCCGTTTGGTATCAGCTTTTTTGGGTTCATTTGAATTCTTTTTCGTGGGATTTTTTTGGATGACAAAATTGGTACGGTTTGGTATGAGTTGCAGATTTGGTATTGTATTAGTTTGTTAAACTTTTTTTGGCAAAAGAATCTCGTAAAAAGAAGTTTGCCAACACACCTCATGTCGTGTGTAATGACTACTAAACTCTCGAGGTAAATCATCCATCTATGTTGGAACGATGGCCCTTGACACCTCATGGAGATGGCGAAGTCGCCCAATACTGTGTAGCAACTGGACTGGCGACTGGCCCTTGACACCTCATATCACCCTATTGAAACACCACGGGAGCTGTTGAAACCGAAACATGTTGGGAAAAGATGCCTCTCCAAAAAACCAACTACAAATAATTTTCATTTTCTTTACAATTGATCAGCTAAAATTATGTCATAGAGATAAATATTATCTTTGAAACTTATCGCTCACATGATAAACTGATAAGTACTTTTGTCTTTTAATAGCATGACAAATGAAACTCTAACTCATCTGCAAGAAGGCAGACTAATAAAAAGCCATACCTAAGAACTTGTTTGATTGACTTGCGAAAGAACTTGTTAGGATGACTTGCGTAAGAGATAGCTTATCAATTTGGATGTTAGAAAGCAAACCTATGATTAGGTAGTGGCAAGGGTCCATTTAGCAGATAATATAAGGAATTAAGGCCTTTTTCTACCATATAAGGTAATATAATGGATAAAAATGGTGTTAAACAAACCATAATTCAGTAGACACCTAAATACTTCATAGAATGACTTGGAAAGGGACAACTTACTTGGTGCAACAGAGCTGAGTTCACCCGCTGACCCTGGAGAACTAACACCGAGAAAAGCCAATGAGACACCTGTCAACTCATCAAAATGGCTTAGCTTGTTTTGAATCTTATCTTTTCCAAGCAACTGAACAGATACTCTTTGATTGGTTGCTGAAAGAACATACATTTCATCTGCAACATCAACAAAAACTCCTGGGCTCAAGGGGAAGCCAGATAAGTAATCAATTATGCACAAGTAGCTTCATGGTGTAAACAGAAAAATGTCACTAGAAATCATCATCATAGAACCTGTGTTAACTCAAATCCAAAGACTTGTGTGTAGTAAAACATGACTCCAAAATCAGCTGTTGTCAAGGACATGCAATACAGAAAAATGTTGCAACTCATTTATAGATCTATGCATGGTGAAAAACAGCAAACGATGAAAGCACAAACCCTCTTCCTCTTTAGTGGCTTCGCCTCGGTAGCGAAGGTTGAGGTCTTCAAGTACGGTGACACCAACACTCAGATTCTGCGGGCGAACAAAGGAAGCAGATCCCTCAGACGCAGCTTCAAAATAACGCACTCCATTGAGGGAACCATCGTGCTTGCCATCACCACTGTCCCAATCAACTCCGACCCACTCACCCGAATAGCCTTGGACGGATCCCACATACTTCACCGTCCCAATTCTTCGACAATCTCCTGCGGCGTGGACCCTCTGGCCGAGTCTGAACATTGGATTCGGATCGGGTTTTCAAGATGCAAGGTTGGTTCTTCAATTGTTACAGGATTGCTTGCCTAAGTTACAACAAGAGTGTACACCTAGAAAGAGCAATTCAAGACTACAACATGGTCAAATTCTATACACAATCGATATCTCATCTAAATATATCAAAAGTGTGCTCATTTCACGATCAATTGCATATAGAGAGGGTAATAATACGATTTAGGAAGCACTGCCAAAGCCAACGACAAGCACCTGAATAATGGTGGTTCTATTATTGCATCTACTCTCTCTTTTTCATCAATGGCTACGGTAACAAATTTAATTCGGACCCCTAACGTAATTCCAAGTTTCAATCCACACAAAAAATGACATATCTGTAACTAATTACTAGTAACAAGAGATTGAGGGTCGAACCTGAAATCAGAGAAATTGAGGGTCGAAGCCTGCAGGTCGGGACTGTGAGAGAGTTGCAGCAAATCGGCACAACAAAGGAGAGAAGGCGAAGGAAGAGAGAGTAGAAGAAGAGGGGCTGAGCGTCTGCAGGTCGAGGGATGAGCGTCTGTTTGTAGGTCGAAGACGAGGAGCTGAGCGCCTGAGCCGACGAAGCCTGAAGGAGACGAAGGCGAGACTGCGAGAGAGGTTGCGACTTGCGAGAGACTGATGGTCGGAGACTCGGAGCCGACGAAAGTGAGAGAGGGCCGAGAGACTGTCGCCGCCGCCTCCTTAGAGAGTTACGAATAGATCTGTCCGTGGGAATCGTTTTTTTTTTTTTTTTTACTAGGACGGGTAAGAGATTAGGAGGCCCAATCCGAGTTACATAAGTCGTCCAGGCCCAATCCGAGTTACATAAGTCCATTACAAAATATTAATGTTGTTGCTAGTGAGTATCGAACTCTGGACGACTGCCCAATCCGAGTTACATAAGTCCATTACAAAATATTAATGTTGTTGCTAGTGAGTATCGAACTCTGGACGACTGCCCCTCCCTCCCACGACAAGCACTGCCAAAGCCAACGATCAATTGGATATAGAGAGGGTAATAATACGATTTAGGAAGCACTGCCAAAGCCAACGACAAGCACCTGAATAATGGTGGTTCTATTATTGCATCTACTCTCTCTTTTTCATCAATGGCTACGGTAACAAATTTAATTCGGACCCCTAACGTAATTCCAAGTTTCAATCCACACAAAAAATGACATATCTGTAACTAATTACTAGTAACAAGAGATTGAGGGTCGAACCTGAAATCAGAGAAATTGAGGGTCGAAGCCTGTAGGTCGGGACTGTGAGAGAGTTGCAGCAAATCGGCACAACAAAGGAGAGAAGGCGAAGGAAGAGAGAGTAGAAGAAGAGGGGCTGAGCGTCTGCAGGTCGAGGGATGAGCGTCTGTTTGTAGGTCGAAGACGAGGAGCTGAGCGCCTGAGCCGACGAAGCCCGAAGGAGACGAAGGCGAGACTGCGAGAGAGGTTGCGACTTGCGAGAGACTGATGGTCGGAGACTCGGAACCGACGAAAGTGAGAGAGGGCCGAGAGACTGTCGCCGCCGCCTCCTTAGAGAGTTACGAATAGATCTGTCCGTGGGAATCGTTTTTTTTTTTTTTTTTTACTAGGACGGGTAAGAGATTAGGAGGCCCAATCCGAGTTACATAAGTCGTCCAGGCCCAATCCGAGTTACATAAGTCCATTACAAAATATTAATGTTGTTGCTAGTGAGTATCGAACTCTGGACGACTGCCCAATCCGAGTTACATAAGTCCATTACAAAATATTAATGTTGTTGCTAGTGAGTATCGAACTCTGGACGACTGCCCCTCCCTCCCACGACAAGCACTGCCAAAGCCAACGATCAATTGCATATAGAGAGGGTAATAATACGATTTAGGAAGCACTGCCAAAGCCAACGACAAGCACCTGAATAATGGTGGTTCTATTATTGCATCTACTCTCTCTTTTTCATCAATGGCTACGGTAACAAATTTAATTCGGACCCCTAACGTAATTCCAAGTTTCAATCCACACAAAAAATGACATATCTGTAACTAATTACTAGTAACAAGAGATTGAGGGTCGAACCTGAAATCAGAGAAATTGAGGGTCGAAGCCTGCAGGTCGGGACTGTGAGAGAGTTGCAGCAAATCGGCACAACAAAGGAGAGAAGGCGAAGGAAGAGAGAGTAGAAGAAGAGGGGCTGAGCGTCTGCAGGTCGAGGGATGAGCGTCTGTTTGTAGGTCGAAGACGAGGAGCTGAGCGCCTGAGCCGACGAAGCCCGAAGGAGACGAAGGCGAGACTGCGAGAGAGGTTGCGACTTGCGAGAGACTGATGGTCGGAGACTCGGAGCCGACGAAAGTGAGAGAGGGCCGAGAGACTGTCGCCGCCGCCTCCTTAGAGAGTTACGAATAGATCTGTCCGTGGGAATCGTTTTTTTTTTTTTTTTTTTACTAGGACGGGTAAGAGATTAGGAGGCCCAATCCGAGTTACATAAGTCGTCCAGGCCCAATCCGAGTTACATAAGTCCATTACAAAATATTAATGTTGTTGCTAGTGAGTATCGAACTCTGGACGACTGCCCAATCCGAGTTACATAAGTCCATTACAAAATATTAATGTTGTTGCTAGTGAGTATCGAACTCTGGACGACTGCCCCTCCCTCCCACGACAAGCACTGCCAAAGCCAACGATCAATTGGATATAGAGAGGGTAATAATACGATTTAGGAAGCACTGCCAAAGCCAACGACAAGCACCTGAATAATGGTGGTTCTATTATTGCATCTACTCTCTCTTTTTCATCAATGGCTACGGTAACAAATTTAATTCGGACCCCTAACGTAATTCCAAGTTTCAATCCACACAAAAAATGACATATCTGTAACTAATTACTAGTAACAAGAGATTGAGGGTCGAACCTGAAATCAGAGAAATTGAGGGTCGAAGCCTGCAGGTCGGGACTGTGAGAGAGTTGCAGCAAATCGGCACAACAAAGGAGAGAAGGCGAAGGAAGAGAGAGTAGAAGAAGAGGGGCTGAGCGTCTGCAGGTCGAGGGATGAGCGTCTGTTTGTAGGTCGAAGACGAGGAGCTGAGCGCCTGAGCCGACGAAGCCCGAAGGAGACGAAGGCGAGACTGCGAGAGAGGTTGCGACTTGCGAGAGACTGATGGTCGGAGACTCGGAGCCGACGAAAGTGAGAGAGGGCCGAGAGACTGTCGCCGCCGCCTCCTTAGAGAGTTACGAATAGATCTGTCCGTGGGAATCGTTTTTTTTTTTTTTTTTTTACTAGGACGGGTAAGAGATTAGGAGGCCCAATCCGAGTTACATAAGTCGTCCAGGCCCAATCCGAGTTACATAAGTCCATTACAAAATATTAATGTTGTTGCTAGTGAGTATCGAACTCTGGACGACTGCCCAATCCGAGTTACATAAGTCCATTACAAAATATTAATGTTGTTGCTAGTGAGTATCGAACTCTGGACGACTGCCCCTCCCTCCCACGACAAGCACTGCCAAAGCCAACGATCAATTGCATATAGAGAGGGTAATAATACGATTTAGGAAGCACTGCCAAAGCCAACGACAAGCACCTGAATAATGGTGGTTCTATTATTGCATCTACTCTCTCTTTTTCATCAATGGCTACGGTAACAAATTTAATTCGGACCCCTAACGTAATTCCAAGTTTCAATCCACACAAAAAATGACATATCTGTAACTAATTACTAGTAACAAGAGATTGAGGGTCGAACCTGAAATCAGAGAAATTGAGGGTCGAAGCCTGCAGGTCGGGACTGTGAGAGAGTTGCAGCAAATCGGCACAACAAAGGAGAGAAGGCGAAGGAAGAGAGAGTAGAAGAAGAGGGGTTGAGCGTCTGCAGGTCGAGGGATGAGCGTCTGTTTGTAGGTCGAAGACGAGGAGCTGAGCGCCTGAGCCGACGAAGCCCGAAGGAGACGAAGGCGAGACTGCGAGAGAGGTTGCGACTTGCGAGAGACTGATGGTCGGAGACTCGGAGCCGACGAAAGTGAGAGAGGGCCGAGAGACTGTCGCCGCCGCCTCCTTAGAGAGTTACGAATAGATCTGTCCGTGGGAATCGTTTTTTTTTTTTTTTTACTAGGACGGGTAAGAGATTAGGAGGCCCAATCCGAGTTACATAAGTCGTCCAGGCCCAATCCGAGTTACATAAGTCCATTACAAAATATTAATGTTGTTGCTAGTGAGTATCGAACTCTGGACGACTGCCCAATCCGAGTTACATAAGTCCATTACAAAATATTAATGTTGTTGCTAGTGAGTATCGAACTCTGGACGACTGCCCCTCCCTCCCACGACAAGCACTGCCAAAGCCAACGATCAATTGCATATAGAGAGGGTAATAATACGATTTAGGAAGCACTGCCAAAGCCAACGACAAGCACCTGAATAATGGTGGTTCTATTATTGCATCTACTCTCTCTTTTTCATCAATGGCTACGGTAACAAATTTAATTCGGACCCCTAACGTAATTCCAAGTTTCAATCCACACAAAAAATGACATATCTGTAACTAATTACTAGTAACAAGAGATTGAGGGTCGAACCTGAAATCAGAGAAATTGAGGGTCGAAGCCTGCAGGTCGGGACTGTGAGAGAGTTGCAGCAAATCGGCACAACAAAGGAGAGAAGGCGAAGGAAGAGAGAGTAGAAGAAGAGGGGCTGAGCGTCTGCAGGTCGAGGGATGAGCGTCTGTTTGTAGGTCGAAGACGAGGAGCTGAGCGCCTGAGCCGACGAAGCCCGAAGGAGACGAAGGCGAGACTGCGAGAGAGGTTGCGACTTGCGAGAGACTGATGGTCGGAGACTCGGAGCCGACGAAAGTGAGAGAGGGCCGAGAGACTGTCGCCGCCGCCTCCTTAGAGAGTTACGAATAGATCTGTCCGTGGGAATCGTTTTTTTTTTTTTTTTTACTAGGACGGGTAAGAGATTAGGAGGCCCAATCCGAGTTACATAAGTCGTCCAGGCCCAATCCGAGTTACATAAGTCCATTACAAAATATTAATGTTGTTGCTAGTGAGTATCGAACTCTGGACGACTGCCCAATCCGAGTTACATAAGTCCATTACAAAATATTAATGTTGTTGCTAGTGAGTATCGAACTCTGGACGACTGCCCCTCCCTCCCACGACAAGCACTGCCAAAGCCAACGATCAATTGCATATAGAGAGGGTAATAATACGATTTAGGAAGCACTGCCAAAGCCAACGACAAGCACCTGAATAATGGTGGTTCTATTATTGCATCTACTCTCTCTTTTTCATCAATGGCTACGGTAACAAATTTAATTCGGACCCCTAACGTAATTCCAAGTTTCAATCCACACAAAAAATGACATATCTGTAACTATTTACTAGTAACAAGAGATTGAGGGTCGAACCTGAAATCAGAGAAATTGAGGGTCGAAGCCTGCAGGTCGGGACTGTGAGAGAGTTGCAGCAAATCGGGACAACAAAGGAGAGAAGGCGAAGGAAGAGAGAGTAGAAGAAGAGGGGCTGAGCGTCTGCAGGTCGAGGGATGAGCGTCTGTTTGTAGGTCGAAGACGAGGAGCTGAGCGCCTGAGCCGACGAAGCCCGAAGGAGACGAAGGCGAGACTGCGAGAGAGGTTGCGACTTGCGAGAGACTGATGGTCGGAGACTCGGAGCCGACGAAAGTGAGAGAGGGCCGAGAGACTGTCGCCGCCGCCTCCTTAGAGAGTTACGAATAGATCTGTCTGTGGGAATCGTTTTTTTTTTTTTTTTTTACTAGGACGGGTAAGAGATTAGGAGGCCCAATCCGAGTTACATAAGTCGTCCAGGCCCAATCCGAGTTACATAAGTCCATTACAAAATATTAATGTTGTTGCTAGTGAGTATCGAACTCTGGACGACTGCCCAATCCGAGTTACATAAGTCCATTACAAAATATTAATGTTGTTGCTAGTGCCCAATCCGAGTTACATAAGTCCATTACGATACTTGAGATGATATTAGTGGATGATTGTGATCAATAATTGCTTAAAGAAGTCACGATATGAGTCCAGTAATCATCAGTTATGGTAGATCCAAGAGCATGGCAATCCTGTAAAGTGAGATCAAATTTTCCAACTAGTTCAACTTTGAGATGATGTTAGTGGATGATTGTGATCTGCTTTGAGTTGACCGATCATACATTTGTTTTGTGAGTGGAAATCTATTCCCAAATTTGTTTCATACGACCAAAATACTCAGCAGCCAACTCCCTATTCTGGAAGTAGTGAACTAGTTCAACTTTGAGCTGCAACAATCGTGGGTCATTGCTCGAATTACATCTTTGTTTAAGATCATCCAGGAGATCTTTGGTTGTGGCAAGGAATGAGACATATTTGCGGAGAGAATGATCAATGGATGCCATGATCCAACCCTAAGACATTGAATTGACGCTCACCCGGTATGGATGATCTTCTGATGTTTCTACAGGCTCCGTAATTTTGTTATTAATGAAATCAAGTTTCCGTTTTGCAAAGAAAGCATTGGTAATGCCGATTGACCAAACGACATAGTTGTCGTTGGTGAGGAGAAGAGTTGTTATTTGATGTCAGGTGTGATAAGAGGGATGAAGGTAATATGGTGAGGCTGGTGTGACCATTGTGCAAGGGGAAAAACGTGCTTTAGAGTGTGTAGTGGAAGAATGATTTGAAGAGTTAGCTAATACCATGAAGAGGATTTAGAGACTTAACTTCCTATCTTATTCAACGTCAAACAAAGGTATATATACATCAAATACATAACAACTTTGAATAACAACTTTGAATAACAAGTAGTTAGAAATTTGTTTAAGAAGATACGTATAATCTCTTGAGCTTATCAGACGCAAGGTGAATCAAGTAGTGGACTATCGAATTTTGACATGTTTACCGTGAGACAAATCAAGGAGTTGGTTATCTAGCTAGTTTTTCTTTTAATTATAACATCGGTTTGAATCTTTTGATTGATCGATCCGTAGAGGATATTAATGGTTTTCTTTTAGTCAATAACCATTCCTACTTAATTTAAATGAATCAACTTAATACTAGAACTAACTTTGTTTAAACTAAATTTTAGTATATCAATAATCATCTATATTTTTATAGAAATATATTTTTTTATATAGTCGATAATCAAGGTAAATGTTCAGGTACAGCCCTTTTATTTCGGTACGGTCGTACGGCCGTACCACAGGGCGACACGTGTCCCGAAAAATTTTTTTTTTTTTTTTTTTTCTCTTTTCTGAAACGATTTTTTTTTTCCGGAAACTAATGAAAATTTATTTGAACTACCATGTTATAATTTATGCACTATTATCCTATAAACTTTGAACTATTCCCATATAATCCATGAACTATTACTTTTTAATATAATCCATGAACTATTCTATTATAATTCATGAACTATCCCATTTTTGAACTATTACTTTCACTCCTTTATAAATTTTTTAAACTATTCTATTATAATTCATAAACTATTCTATGATAATTCATGAACTATCCCATAATAAGTTTTGAACTATTACTTTCACTCCTTTATAAATTTTGCACTATGAACTATTCTATTATAATTCATGAACTATCCTTTTAGAAGTTATGAACTATTACTTAATAAGTTTTGAACTATTACTTTCAATCCTTTATAAATTTTACACTATGAACTATTCTATTATAATTCATGAACTATCCTTTTATAAGTTATGAACTATTCCATAATAAGTTTTGAACTATTACTTTTACTCGTTTTTAAAAAAAAAACTCTTTCAGAACAAAAAAAAAAAAAAAAAAACTCGTTCAGAACAAAAAAAAAAAAAAAAAAATTTTTTTTTCCGGGACACGTGTCGGCCGTACAGACGGCCGCACGGCCTTACCGGAATAATGGGCCTTACTTGAACACTTCCCCGATAATCAATCCTACTAAATTTAAATGAATCAACTTAATACTCGAACTAACTTTCAATTCTAATATTGTTTTATTTTGTATCATTGATAATTTAATCTTCTTAAAATATTACTAGTGCCATGTGTATTATTAATTTATGTAAAATAATTAATAGTTTTTGTAGTGAAAATTTGAAATTCATGAATTTCACAAGATATATTTAGTTCATATTTATTCAGTATAATTTATTTATATTTTTATTAATAAAATAAATAAAAGTAGATAACATATAATATGCATGTTAAGATTGCTAAAAAAGTGTGCATGTTAAGAACAAGTAGCTTGTTCTATTGATGTGGGTGTAAAATTGGTTGTGTTTTTAAGCTGATGTGGCGGAGAGAAAAAAGTTGAAAAGTGACTTAAGATTAATCTTAAGTGTTCTCTTTTATGGATGTTCTAAGTGCACACTTTTTATTATTTTAATATTATTCTCTCTAAACGATGAACCGGTTCAATTATTGCATAGGATGACAGAACCGAACTGAGTTTTTTATTTAAAAAAAAACAAGTTCAAGAAAATGGAAAAATTAATAAAAAGAAACAAATCCTGAGTTATTAAAAAATAATTCAAAAGTCAAATTTTGAATTTGTTTTAAAAAAAATAACTCAGGAAAAAAATCAAATTTAGAAAAAAAAAATTTGAAAACATTTTTGATTTTTTTTAATACCTCATGAGTTTTTTTTAAAAGAAGCTTTTTATTTTTAAAATTGATTTTTTTAATTAAAATCGTCTTTCGGAAAAAAGACCAAATTCATTTGAATGCCCATTGCTGTATAAAAAACCACATAATTGCTAAATAGTTTGCACCAAATGAATTAACACTTCGAAAATCCACACAGTAACATCAACAAATTCTTCGCTTTTACCATGATTGTCACTTTATATCTCATTGTTTAAAAAACTAAAACAAAATAAACTAAAATAATACGATTGTTCTGCATCATACGATATACGACAAGTTTTTTTTTTGTTTGAATTTGGACCATATATGGACATTCACATATCACATATCACATATCACATTGTATACGACAGGTTCAGAATATAGAGATGGTCCTTTGAGTGAATAATCGGCCATTCACAGATCATTGTCATCTTCCTCCTCGCACCAGCAGGTCTGCTCCTCTCTTTATGCTCAGTCATTTCTGCTATTCATTGTAATTTGTAAGCAAATTCTCTTTCTAATTAGCTATATCTTCGGAGCCTTTGATGTATCTGGATAAGCAGTTGCGCAAACTAGAAAGAAACCCTAACATTAAGCTTCAAATCAGCGTCAATTTGTCTGTTTCAGAAGGGATTGTTTCGTTAAAAATTTTACTGTATTTTGATCAATTACGATTAACTTGTCGTCATCCTTCACATTGAAGAAGAAGAATCGAAGATGGCAAGTTTTTACCTCGTTAGACCCCCTATTGGCTTCAGGAATTTCTCAGTATCAGCTTCATCTAATGGTAATCCTCTTTTTTGAAGAGAAGTTGTTAACTTAACACATCTGTGTATATAATCTTTGGATGATGTCTGCTCAATTCATTCAGGGAGTTCATTACCGTCACAATCAAAGGGGCCGGTGATCAAGGAGATCCCTGTGGATCAGATTCGAAGGCCTTTGTTACGAACGAGATCTAATGATCAACAGAAAGTGCAACAACTCATGGATAGCATCAGTGAAATTGGCCTGCAAGTACCAGTATGATTCACATTTCTCCTCAGTAAACTTCAGTATATGTAGAACAAGTTGGGATTTGAGTAACTTTCACCAATGTTTGTGTGAATGTTTGCAGATTGATGTTCTTGAGGTTGACGGAGTTTACTATGGTAAGAATTCGAGTTCCAATTACAAAACCTTTGCAATGAAAGATGGTATACTGAATGAAGTTGTGGTAAGCCTTGATGATGTCTGTGTAGGATTCTCAGGCTGTCATCGCTATGAAGCTCATCAACGGCTAGGCCTTCCAACGATTCGTTGCAAGATCCGAAAGGCTACAAAGGAGACCTTAAGGTTCATGATTTGCAGTGGTTTAAACTATTAAGTATCAATTGTCTGTCAAAATATTCAAGCTAGAATTCAATTCTTAGGCTGAAGATGTTATTTGTTTTCTTGCTCATTTTCTGACAGGCATCACTTACGGTAATCAAAATGGGTTGGGAAGCAGCATGGATGATTTACTAGACAGATTTGGAGCATAATGTTGCATTTGGTTGTATTCTATGGTGAGTAAACTTGAGGATACTCGTGATGCTTTGGTGTAATTGTTAGTATATATGAAGTATCTGCCAAAGATCAATTAAGCCTTCGTTTGGTTTTCTGTGTAAATTGTGACAGTTCATCGGTCAAGATCCGGACCTGAACCGTATTAACGAACTTTAAGTCCGGGTCGGTCCAGCAATTCGATATGAACCGAAAAAATGAACACCTTAATGAGAAGTACAACTCATAGGAATTAAAATTTTTACGAGAATGAATAACCGGACATTATTCGAGTTTTTTCACATTTGTTATACAACCGCAATGAATCTCACAATAGAAAAGGGAATCAACAAAAGACAACAAACTACCAACCCAGCAAATCAATACAAAACCACAAAGTAATCTGACAGCAAAATTCAGATAGTTACATGAACATCATAAGTTAAGCTCACAATATGAATTTGGTAATCACCAGTAAAATTCCAGCATCAACAAATGAGATCCTACCTCTTTTTCCTTTGACTGCGCCGCTGCCTGGAGGAGGTGGCGTTTGATTACTCGTGCTGCTGATTGGCGGTGAGGATGACGAGCTGTTTCTGGTGGCATTCGTAACATTAACGCCAAATCTCATCCCTCCAAGGCAATGTTCGTCGACGTTGCAAATGAACCAATAGAGTCTTAACTCGTTGAGCGGAATCATGTCATCTCCTGTGTTGTATTTGGCCAGAACTCCTGTGCTTGCGTTGCACGACTGGTATGTCGCCTGTGTTACTTCGTACACATTGTGCTGCTTTACTCCATATTTGAACTCTGGTGACATAATAATGATCACAAACTAATTTCAAATCGATTATAAACAAACATATAGACATGTCAGCTTCACATCAATTTGAAGAGCCTGTTAATGTTCTTGGACAGATTATACAACAAGAATAAAGTCAATACACAACTAATCTCAAAAAATTCAGCTTATAATATGTAGATGCGAGAAGCTTCATTACAGAAACAGAAATCGATCTCATCTGAAGGATAGATTTGTACCAAGAATGTCGCCGACGTGGTAGGTATACTGTGCAGCCCATGAATGATAGTCAAATCCTTCGACCCAAAGGCTGTCGTCTCCGACAGTGAAGACTTCGGATCTGGAAGAGCTGATAAAGAACAAGGAACAAATTAAGTAGTAAAGAATGTAAATATGATTAGTGAGCAAGCCATGGAAGCTAAAGAGCTTATCATTTGATGTTCTGGTCATGGCTTTTCCTTAATGTTGGATGGGCTAAAGAGGCAAATCAAAAAGAAAACAACAAAGACACCAAAATAATATAATTTGGTTCCAGGCTTAGTTAGCATGACAAAGTCAGCTTGTTAATAGAATTCAAATGGTTGGGCAAGCTGAAAAATAAGCATGTATTATGCCATTAATCTGGTCCTTTAAGATATATCCCTATCTAATTAAGTTGACCCATTCAAATAAACTATTTTTAAGCATAGTGCGTGACATGAATAAAGGTGTGCATTTATTTTAATATTAAAGTAAAAGGTAAATTACACAAACCACCCTAAAATAAGTGAATAATTAACCAAAACATATTTTTAAAAATTAAAGTGGCAATCCAAAAAAAACGAACACTTTTCACAAAACTCAAACGAAACTTGTACAATATCATACCAATATAAGTATATCAAATATGTCATATGGGACGAAATTGTGCAAACATCGCTCTGTAGCCTCGATAGTACTCAACAAATGACAAGCAGAGAAAGTTTCAGAATGTAACATAGTAACATACTCTAACATAGTAACATACTCTAGGCTTGTGGAAGTAGTCCTTCTTTCTTGGCCATTTCATAGAGCGCAACGGCCATCAGAACCTTGGCATCGGGTGTACATCGCCAAAGCTTTGCGTAAGGGACAACACGAACCTTAATGAACTCTCCATGGTCCTGAAGGCCCGTTTGTTTCCCCTGTAGCTGTTCTATGATTTCTTTGCTTACTTGCTTCTTAAATAAAAATACACTGAGGTCTTCGTCACATCCTCCCTGAGAACAGAAGAATGAGACATCAGAGATAATCAATCTGATTGGAATCAAGATGACTGAAAAGAAAGCATCACATTTTCCCATGGTCATGAAGGTCCGTCTGTTAGGTGCAAATGAACCAACAAGATGAAGGGTCCGTTCGGCATGCATTTTTCACGGGGTTTATTGGAGAGGTTATTGTACTTGGATTTTGGTATTATTTTGACCCAAAAAAAAGTAACCAAAATACACATGAATTATCATATTATTGGAGGGGTTATTGAAAATATTAATCCCGCAGAATAATCTGCAACGCTTGCCGAACAGACCCGAAATGCATATGAAACAGCCAAAATAGTTGGAGCTTGAAGATGAATTCATTTAAACCAAATAGCATGTAAGAAATGAAAAACAAGAAAACCAGGACGATTAACCAATTTTATTTATTATTTGCAAAGTTGTCATGTTCAGGTTGATCCAACTTACAGGAGAGGGGAAAATTCTGCACCCAGTTGAAGGGTCCAAGAAGGCCGTAAGCTCAATCATGTCTCCAACATTCAGTTGTATACCAGTCTCTTCCTCAACCTGCAATAAACTATTTAAATAAATCACAGGTCTCAAATTAACCCTGTTAACAAAAGTTCCAGCACAATTACAGATAAATGGTAAAAGTCTGTGATCCTCTCAGTTTAAGACAAATGTAGACTTTACAATTTCAACGTGTACATACAAAATGAAATCCTCAAGTAAAGCAAAATCTTTCTGGTCCTTCTACAAGATTACACCCAGTTTTAAGTTTTCAATTTTTCATTCAGAAGTGACAATGCCACTTAAATTTCCATTTTCATCAACCCAAAAACAACATTACTATGAATTTGAAATCTACGGAAAATTAGTGCAACTGTGTTGATTCACTAATATTACCTAGGAACTCTTAAGTCTTAACCCGTGTATAATTGGGAATGTAGTAGTGTACATTTCCAACTCAAACGATAGAACAAAAAATCCTTTATCCGTTAGAACTCTGTCTAAAACTCTTATTTGAAGCGAAATTTTAGCTCAAATTCTAGAGACCTGAGAAATATATATCTAACCACAGCCCAACATAATATGAATGTGAAATAATCCAGCTTGAGCACTTGAGATGAGGAGAAAGAGACCTCACGAGCAGCTGTACCAACAAAGTCTCCCTTGTCATCATCCAACATACCAGCTGGCAATTCCAAGAGTAACCGCCCGGTAGCAACCCTAGCCTTGCACGCCAAAAGAACTTCAATATAATTAGCATCTTATAGTAAAGACCAACTGTGCAAAAAGTTAAAGAAACAGTAAAAATTCTACTTATGATTGCTTACCTGCTCAGTAAGAACAGCATATGTCTCTCCTTCTGACTCCAAGAGAATCAGTATGGCTACAGCTGGTCCCCGTGCAAATACAATCCCTGGAAGCTAATAAAGTATAACTCAATTGTAGTCTATACATATGAACAAAATATCTGACTCATATGAGGGCAGGTAAACATTTTGTTTAGAATTATCTATGATGCATGCAATGAAAGACCAAAAGTTTCCAAGGAACACAAACTAGTTTCTAGGATATGAAAGCATGTGTGACAAATGGAACTGATGTTATACCTTGTTTCCAGTTTCCTTATCCACCACATCAGCCTTAAACTTCAGGAATCCAACACGCTTGCCAAAGTAATCCACGCCCTGTCACCAAAACATTTCAAGCTCAATATTACTCCATTATCACATTTGTTCAGACTGAAGCATACATTTGTCAGCAGCAATGAAGCCCCATTTGATATCCATAACCGGTGTTTGTTATCTCCGGATATGGATTGATATCAGATTCAAAAGTTTCTCATACACTAAACAACGGTATGTATCAATATCATACCCATATCTTGATATATATACATATAGCTATGCTAATATGGAGGTATGGATACCAAACAGGGTCATAGCAACGGTAAGGCGCAAACCAATCTTCATATTGAAATGTTAGCCAAACACTAATTTCAACATAACATATGTCATACACCAATATCAATACTAATGCATGTCATATCTTGATATCAGGTCATCAATACCAAACAAGCCCTAATTACTAAAGCTTGAGATAGCTGCCTCTCTACTCAAGTGAACTTGTGTTTGATTTTACAGTTTGTAGCAACCAGGTGTTAAAAACCTAAATAAAAGTGTCGTAAAGTCAGAAAGTATGCAACAATATATATTAAGAAAGGACCTCGACCCGTGGTTTTCGCAAGTATTTTAACGATTTTTTTTTATCGATTTCCAAGCACTAAACTGCAATTGCAAGTATAGGAAACCTGAATGAGAACTTTCTCGAGGGAGATAGTTCCATCAGCTAAAACCCCCTTATCCCCCTCCATATTCATAAGCCATTGTTTGAACAGCGAGCATTCAATCGCAGTCCTGCAACAAACATACAACAGTATAGCCTCAAATTCATTGAAAGAAGCCATAGAAATTGTAAGTTTAAACTGATGGAAGAAGGTTACTGAGAAAATAAAAGAGGGGATTGCCTGAAGTCGGAAGGAGAGAGGCCAGGAGCAGCAACGATCTGGACGGGTTGACTCGGTCGACTCGGAAGATGGATAGAATGAGAAAGAGCTGAAGAATCGGGAGTAGACATGTTGCAGAAGGTAAAGGTAGAGCAAAATGACCTTCTGCTTCTTCTTCGAAGAGGAGTGTGGAGAGACAGGCGGATGACCATGGATGCCTGTACTCTATTCATCATTCCAAATCCAGTTCCCACACCGCCACCATCATAGATTCATAATTTTAAATTGTGAATGTAACATGTTTTCTTTTCTTTTCTTTTCTTTTCTGCTAATATTCAAAACTGTACATTTTTTTTTGCGATAATTTATTGGTCAAATTCCATCTTACATCGGTTCAATTTAGTACAAGAAATTTGATTATTTCTAACTATTTATTTTAAGATAATTTGTTATTTACAAAATATAGATTTTTAAAAATTCAGCATCGAATAAAAAATGATAAAAAAAATTTTCAACATACAAAATTTATATTAAATTTTATTCCTTTTGATGACATACTTTTTTAGTTAATGTTTTCTATTAATTTAAATTAAGTGTACTAATGGTTCATATATTTTTTAAAAATTATAATTATTATTTTGTAGGTTCAGATTATAAACTGTTTTTAATAATTTTCATAATTATATATATTTAAAATAATAAAATACAATGCTTAATTTAACATTTAATAGATAATAGATAATAGTATAAGAGTTTTGAAGTAAATAGGTAGGAATTAATAATATAAAATTTTAAATTAATAATATGAACCATAATATAAAAAGTTTTAAACCAAATTATTTCTCAAGCTTCGTATCTGTGTACTTCTTCTGAAGATGAACGTTTATTCTTGTTGTCTCCTGTTGCCTAGATATCCTTCTTTTCCTAGAAGACTTTTTTTTGTTTTCGAGTTCTTTTGATGTATTTTTGCGTATTTCTTTCTTCTTTGTATGTGGTCCTTCTTGACGGTTAGACCGTCCACCAATCCGTTTCGGCCTTTCGACCCACTCGACGACGCGCTGTCTAATGATTCGAATTGCTTTCTGTTTTCAAAAAAAAAAAAGTTTTAAACCAAGAAATATTTTTTAAAAAAATGAAATTCATTTAGAAAAATTAGGGTAAAAATGAAATTCAGTTTAGCGTCCAAAAGATTACTTGGGAATAGTCCTTTTTTTAATTCTTTTGCAGTGTTTAATTTCCACCACATGTAATAGCAGACACCCAATGAAATAGTAATTTGCTTCACTTTCACTAACATGGAGAGTCATTTCTACTCCCATTTCATATTATGTTGTATGGTAGCAAATAGGCCCTAACTGGAAATTTCAAACAAGAAAGGCCCTCGATAACATAATTCTAAAGTAAATTAGGAAAAGATTTTCATCTGTGATATTGGTCTTCTTGCTGTGACTCGTCGGAGAGAGCAAATTAAAAGACATAAAATACCAAACAAGTATCACCCCATTTTCAAATCACCACAAACCAAATGACCCATCAAATTTCAAAACGAAGAACCGATTTGTACACATCTTCAGAAACTATAAACATAAGAACAATCACACCTAATCAATATCGTCCACATTAACTTGCCTCATTTCCAAAACCAAAGAGACTCGACAAGTTTAAGCTTCTTCGTCAACAAGAATGGTTGATTCTTGACCGACCCCAAAATCAACCAAAGATGCCATTTCATCATCAAGCAATGTCGGAAATGGCGAACCCTGCAAGGTAAGTAGAAAGATTCATGTATGGCGCAGCATTGCTTAGTAAGTTGTCTATCTACAGACTGCAAACTATTTCTTGTTTGGCAAACCCTTTAAACGAAGAAATACCTCTTCTTGGAGAAACAGTTTCAGTTTGACAGACTTCAGCTTGAAGAAGCTCTCACAGAGGATCTTAAGCTTGCCAACCTGCATGTAAGTGGGCAAGCAAACACTTCATAAGAGCAAATTCTCCAGAGAAACAATTGAAGAGAAAAATATGGTCAGGCTTGTACTGATGTTGTAGGGGGCAGTTTCTTTGTCAATGGTTGCTTTTCGCCCATTGATGCACCAACACACTTCAGAGTGACAGCTGCAAAATGGATAAACAAGGAACTTTTGAAAATTACTCCTCTGAAAAACTGCAGCATTCTCAGCTCTCAATATTTCAGATCAGATACATACAAACAAGGCTAGCTGCCATTTTTTGTAGGCCTTTAGCCCCATTAGATTGCCTTTCATCCTCTAAACCATGCAACTTTCTGAGCTGCAAGTACCTGTAAATTTGGTTCACAAATATAAATCTTTTCAGTATTCCTATCGTTCACTTCTATGGATGGGTCAGTCATGCATTGCTATCTTCTCATCAGAAAATATAAGGATATCCGTTTTATGTCACCGTGTTCTATTTAACTGAAGGATTAGGATTTGATATCCATTTTTGTTCTGTTTCTGCAGGTACTTTTTCTAGCTTGAAAAAAAAATACCTGGGGTGTTGCCGGTTGATTTCTTCAGGGTTGTCATGAAGCTTGGACATAACGAGCCGGACATACCTGCAAGACAACATCAAAAAGATTAAAGTAATGTGTAACGGCCTAACGGGCCAAAATTTACATCCTCTATGTTAGAACCCCACTATAAAAGCAAGAATCTCACTCCTAGGACCGTGTAGCGAGAATCTCACAAACGCAGGATTTGTGCTAAAGATTCTTCCAACACATTTAAGGAATCTTCGGTTTTATATTCATTTCAATTCAGTATGAAGTCTAATAGACAAGTTGACATTGAGTCTTCTTAAACAGAAAATCTAAATAACTTATTGGCCCACTAATCATCCCACTACTTGACACTAATGAAATTAATGAAATAAAACACATCGATAATTGACAAATCTTTTTGCACAGGTATTATTTAGGTGCTATATGAGGTTTGACGTATTATCTTTTGGTTGCCGTATAACTTCAATACTGTCATTCAGGTGACACTAGGTTTCATACATATAGAAACTTAAAAAGGCTTCAATGTAAATTTTATCTCAACAACATTTTGTATTGTTTAAAAAATACATATTTGTCCATATATGTGTGTGTGTATGACTAAATACAACATATATGAAGATCTCAAGCATTTTTCCAATTCATACACACCAAATGGACCACATATAAAAAATATACATTTACAACATCATTCAAGGCATAAATTGATGTTTACATTTTTGTTGGTACAAAAGGCCACGTAAGAAACCAAACCTGTGCTAATATATACACTAAATGAAAGTCAAAAGATAATATACTAAACCTCTTTGAACCTAAACGAAAATTTTCCTGCTTCATTTTACAGGAAAGTAATACAACCATGCAAAAGCATAGTCCAATATTATGGATATTCTCCAAACTCAAGATCAATCTTGGGACTGTAGAACAAACCAAATGCATGCCTTAAAAACGAGTTTGGAGATTTTAAGCCTCTAGTGATATAGTGAAAGTAATCCTTTCAAGGAAAAGAGATGCAAGCAAAGGATATAACAGAGTGTGGAAGCATACCGAATTTCAGACTCCTTTCTTTCGCGAGGAGTTACCTAGCATTTTTATATATATAAAAAAGAAGGTTCAGCTACTCTTATCTTCCATAGATATTAAAAAACATATACTAAACTATTTGAGTCTTACCTCACTTCCATTCAGAATTTCAACATTGGCCAAACGTGCAATCAATACAAACCTTGGCAACCCACCTTTACCAGGATCTGATATTGGATTCTCTGTTAACCTAACATCCTTCACCAATCAGAAGCAATAATCCATTGTTACGGAGATGAAGAGAAGTTTTGAGTACCAATATAATTTTCAATTCTATAACTTCAATCCTTTGAACAGATTTTGCTTCAGGAATTGATCGCTGCAAACTCAAAGGATACCAAAAAACCATGATATCCCATGAAAAGGAAGCTACTCATTGTATCAAGAAGAGAGGGAAAAAAAAAAAAAAAAAGTAGATCTAAAACAATCTAGGACGATGCAGTCATCAATGAACCACGTCAAAAGCTTTGATCACATAAATTGGACATTTCTTTATTGGAGGCAAAGACAGACCATAATACAAAGGTGCGAGTAGTTTAAATGGGTTGATCTTGGAGAAAGCAGTTACTTTTGAAAATTTTCAAAGATGAAGCTTTCAACAACAAAACATCAATTTATCCAAATTATTTCATTAATTAAAATAGCAACAGCCTTAATTTTAAACTTGGTGTACAAAGAAAGAGCTCTACCTGAAATTTCCGATTCTGATGGTTTAATAAGGCATAAAACAAACAATATATGCCTCAGAAGAGCATAGCATGGATTTCAAAACTTACTCTAAGTCTCGGGAATAAATTTAGTGAGTCGACAGAATGTACGTCTTCAATGTTGTTGGAACCTGAAGCACAATTGAAGTATAAGAATATGGACAAACATCTATCGGATAACAAATGAATAGAAACCATGTCATCACATAAAACGCCCAAAATTTACCTAGAAGCAGACATTGAAGACTCTGAAAGGGTTTTCGATTAAAGGCTTCATCTTTAGGATCATCCCAAGGATATGCAATGCAGTTGAGGCTGTTCTTGTTCAAATAAAGCTGCTCCAATCTAATAACAACCACCACAGTTGGAATATAAAAGCATATTTACCTCTTACGTCTTTGCATCTTTCATAATCTGACTTTCGTACTTAACAAACACCATTAGATATGTAGGGCGAATTGGGTTGGGTGAAGGGTGAAAGTCCTTCACCCATCACTTATCCATCTCCTTACTTATTCGGGGTTCCACAAATTTTTCTCAGGTTCATGTGAAATTTTTAATTTAATTGCAGACTGCATCCGGGATTTGCTTCCATGTCACAAATTGTTGAACAATTTGGTCTATATGTGCCTTCCCCAAGGAAGGCCTTCTTAGGACAAATGATTATCTTTATCTTATTCCCCAATTAATTTTATGCAATTCAAAGAAAACTCTATCGATCATCCTTCGCCGTACCTCTTCCTTGCCCAATGGCTTCCAGAAATGAAACAATGAGTTCTAAAAACAGCACTGAACTCAAAAGCCCTAACCAGTAATCAACCTCCTATAACAATATAACATGTTTGATGACTTTGATCTACTTCACAAGATTGTGCCTCTTTCCATCAGCAACTTTAAGAAAAAAGCCCATATCCACAGCATCCTCTTCTTAAGCCCATTTCTATTGTCTTTGATTATGTCTTTTAACATATCTTAAGATTAGATATTACACATAACTTTTTAAGTTTCTTCTATTTTAGAGGATCAATTTTTCTCTACATCTCTTTAATCCTCCAAACCATCCTCTTAGCACATATAATCCATCTAACTCTAGTATCCTTTATATCCTCCCAAATCCAAAGCTTCATTGTCTTTCTTTAGAACTCCCTAACATACTGAAGGCCTTTCAAGATTTCGTGATGAAACAGTGACATATTCATACACCCAAAATAGGCAGGCCCCATGCATGGAACTAAATTTTAAGAAAAAATTGTAGTGAACAAATCAAGTGTGGTCCTGATTATCATACATAATAATAATTCTCACCCCTCTCAAACCTAATTGTCCAAAATTCCAAAAATCCAAAAAAAAATTAAATAGATGTAAAGGCAAACAGAACATATATGGACCTACTTAGAGAGCCTCAAGGCAGACTAGGTAAAGCCTTAAAAGTACATGATCATATTTTAGGCACCAAGCACAAGAAAGAGTAAGAAAAGACCGGTCATTTCATTCTTTTAGTACCTGGGTAAATGACGAAACTTCAGTATCTCACACCAGTCGGATATGCAATTCTCTTCCAAATTTAAAATACGAAGACATTCAAACCCTTGAACAATAGATGTTGTTAACTGAAAAGAGACGCACCTTCAAATCAGTCTTACTATTGTATGGCAAAGCTAATATGGAAATACAACAGTGAGGTAAAATGGAAACTCAAATTATTTAAACACCCGTGTCCAGAACATATTAATGACTGACAACATTACTTCCGTACAGACGTCACTTAGGGTATTATATCATCTACTTCCACAGCAAGTTGGTTCAACACATAATCATATTCTCATGAAGCCATGATCAGGTAATCACTTTCCATCACAAAAACGATATCACACTTTCCAATTACCATGGAACCAAATTACACGACTTAGTTTAAACTTTAAACCTATAATACAATAATACATTTCCCTCAACTTTAGCAAAGTTTACATACAGGTCTCTCATTATATTTCTTGCTGGTCATTAAAGTCCCAAACTTTGTAAAACATAAGTACGGTCACTAACTTCTTTTTGTCAATTGAAGTCCCGGGAGTTTAGAGAAAACATACAATTGACCAAAATAAGCTCAGGGGCCTATTTGTAACGTCCTCCAAAGTTCAGGGACTTTAATGAATCCCAAGGAAATTTTGTAACTTTACTAAAGTTGGGGGGTTATAGACAAATTTACACTGAATCTAAAGGAACATAAAATGTATGACACATCGATCATTATTGCAACATAGAGAACTTCTTAACAGTACTAAATTCATTAAAAAAATTGGACAAGATTTGTGTAAGAAAGATGGAACTACATACTTGTATTTCACTTATTTTATTGCCCATCAAGTGCAATTCTTCTATAACTGGAAGGAAATGTTTGAGTGACTCAATCTGCTCAAATCAAAATTTTAAATCCATTAGTGATATAATCAGCTATCCACCTATATTCACAAATCGTAATTGATAATGGGAGCCAAGCAAACACTTTCCAAAAGAGAGAAAATTTGAGATACAAAAGTACTCACCTGAGCCCATTTAATGCCAGTGAAGCTTAAAACCAAAACACGAATGTTCTGAAGAGTTGTTAAACAAGTTACATCTCGTGACATAAAATTGCACGACAAATTCAGTGTTTGTAGCTCTTTTAGCTCGTGGCAGATAGCACCAACATCCTGAAAAATAACACTTAACATTGGTTCGTATCAATAATGAGCTATAAATCTCTAAATATTAATCAAGAAACAAGTATAAATTATACTCATTTAAACAACAAATGCAATCTGTCAAAACATTGTCCAATCACAGATATAATAAATAGAATGATTGCACTAAGCCACCTAGTTAAATGAGAAATAAACAATCTGTTCATACTTAAATTCAACTGAAAGAAAGGCTGAAGTTCTGGCTGCATCGACAAAGAAAAGACATGCCAAAACAGAAGTGAGAGCACCAGAATGTTTACAGGGACATACATGGTAGTAGGTTTTCATTTCAAACAGAAATCTGAAGTCATTGAAAAAGCAACTGAAGACCAATCTCTTTTACAGAAAATAAGGTGCATCCCCAAATAAAATCACTGACAATGTTCAAAAATACGTGAAACGGAGACGGGACGGAGAGGCACCGTGTCTAGACGGATTCTAGACGGACAAGACGTTTTTTTATAATACGTCTTGTCCAAGTTCCTTATCTCCTATCACAGGTTTCTCCCCTCATTCCATGTCACTCTCTTCTCTTATCCTTCCATATTCTCCCTTCTCACGCTCTTCCCCTTCGTGTTCCTCCGTCCCATCTGGAGAGAAGGAGTCCTACAACCTGCAATTTTCAGGTTTATAGAAAATTAGGGTTTTTTCTGTAATGTTTAAAGCGTCTAGACCGTTCCGCCCGTCCCAAAACCGTCTTGAACCCGTCCTGGGCTGTTCTACTCTCAAATCTGTCCAGAAAGCTCCGTCCAGGGCAAATACGGGAAAGTTTGCTCACTGTCCAGCGTCTGGATGCCGCCTAGACGGCCGTCCAGACCGTATTTTAGAACACAGATCACTGACACGGAATTGAATAAAAAAGGTTCCCACCAGATGACATCTATGAGCTTTGGTTGCTTTTACAGAGGACTAAACAAATATAAATTCTTTATGAGTGGTTTCATAAGAACACTTAAAAAGTGAGCAGTGAGAAGACCTTCTTTTACTTATCATGGGTTTAATGAAAACACCCTATTATGAATGCAGATATAAAACAACATTAATGACGGTGAGACAAAAGAAAAGAAGCTATGATTTAACATACATTTCATCTTTATTGGGCATTTCTACGAAACATCCCGTGTCTAGACCAAAAGCAAAACCAGCTATCTCAATGTGATGTCATCATATTTTGACAGCAATACAGGGTTAAAGTTAATTGTCATATACTCCAATACTCGTTATAAAGGATCAGCAGGAACTTACTTTCCACTCTGAAAGCAGATTACCGGTCAAATCAAGTGCCTTCAAATCTGTAATGTGGAAATTTATTTATATCAATGACATAAAATACTGGATAGAGCAAAGAGTTACAAATAGAATACTTCAACAGTTCAATGTATAAACACAAGGTTTCAACATAGATGGTTTCTTCACCTTTTAGGCATAAAGTTGCCTTCTTAGTTCTTACCAAAATCATATCACCCTATTGAAACACCACGGGAGCTGTTGAAACCGAAAAATGTTGGGAAAAGATGCCTCTCCAAAAAACCAACTACAAATAATTTTCATTTTCTTTACAATTGATCAGCTAAAATTATGTCATAGAGATAAATATTATCTTTGAAACTTATCGCTCACATGATAAATTGGTAAGTACTTTTGTCTTTTAATAGCATCACAAATGAAACTGTAACTCATCTGCAAGAAGGCAGACTAATAAAAAGCCATACCTAAGAACCTGTTTGATTGACTTGCGAAAGAACTTGTTAGAATGACTTGCATAAGAGATAGCTTATTATCAATTTGGATGTTAGAAAGCAAACCTATGATTAGGTAGTGGCAAGGGTCCATTTAGCAGATAATATAAGGAATTAAGGCCTTTTTCTACCATATAAGGTAATATAATGGATAAAAATGGTGTCAAACAAACCATAATTCAGTAGACACCTAACTACTTTCTAGAATGACCTGGAAAGGGACAACTTACTTGGTGCAACAGAGCTGAGTTCACCCGCTGACCCTGGAGAACTAACACCGAGAAAAGCCAATGAGACACTTGTCAACTCATCAAAATGGCTTAGCTTGTTTTGAATCTTATCTTTTCCCAGCAACTGAACAGATACTCTTTGATTGGTTGCTGAAAGAACATACATTTCATCTGCAACATCAACAAAAACTCCTGGGCTCAAGGGGAAGCCAGATAAATAATCAATTATGCACAAGTAGCTTCATGGTGTAAACAGAAAAATGTCACTAGAAATCATCATCATAGAACCTGTGTTAACTCAAATCCAAAGACTTGTGTAGTAAAACATGACTCCGAAATCAGCTGTTGTCTAGGACATGCAATACAACAAAACTAAGTTGTAGGAGTCTAAGATGGTACAACTTAGTATCTGACAATCTACAAATGAGATACAATTCCTGGTAAGTGAACTTAGCATCTGAAACATTATCAGCCAAACAAAGGAGAGACAAGAGCTCATAAGTAGAATCTACATGAGCATCAAAGTTAGCTCATCGTCTGCTGGCAAATGTTATACAAAGCACACTTCCAGTATAAAAAATGTAAAGATAGCAATTGAATGTCACTGTTGTCTACACCCCGTGATGTTGCAACTCATTTATAGATCTATGCATGGTTAAAAACAGCAAACAATGAAAGCACAAACCCTCTTCTTCTTTAGTGGCTTCGCCTCGGTAGCGAAGGTTGAGGGCTTCAAGTACGGTGACACCAACACTCAGATTCTGCGGGCGAACAAAGGAAGCAGATCTCTCAGACGCAGCTTCAAAATAACGCACTCCATTGAGGGAACCATCGTGCTTGCCATCACCACTGTCCCAATCAACTCCGACCCACTCACCCGAATAGCCTTGGACGGATCCCACATACTTCACCGTCCGAATTCTTCGACAATCTCCTGCGGCGTGGACCCTCTGGCCGAGTCTGAACATTTGATTCAGATCGGGTTTTCAAGATGCAAGGTTGGTTCTTCAATCGTTACAGGATTGCTTGCCTAAGTTACAACAAGAGTGTACACCTAGAAAGAGCAATTCAAGACTACAGCATGGTCAAATTCTAAACACAATCGATATCTCATCTAAATATATCAAAAGTGTGCTCATTTCACGATCAATTGCATATAGATGTAAATTGAGAGCTCTGAATTTGTAAAACTGAACTTAGTTTATTCATTCTACTATGAGCCATTATATAGTCCTTACAGATGAAATCCTAACAAAGTAACAAACTAGTCTACTAAACAGCAACCATGATAAAACAGAAAATAAACAAACCAAAACCCTAAACACAAACACTAGCCTAAGGGCCTGTTTGGTATTGTATGGAGATTCTTTTTTTAGATTGTTGGGGATGGAGATTGTTGAGATTGTTGGGGATTGTTGGGGATGGAGATTCATGTGGTTTGTTAAATTTTATAAATTTACAGTGTTTGTTATTAGATTGTTGGGATAGATTGTTTAATAACAAATTACAATATTGTCCTTAAATAAATACCAGTGATTTGAATGGTAGCCGCGTAGTTCACAGAAACAATAACAGTAATTTATACATAGACAATTCAACTCAACTTAGGTTCAAGAATCACTTGTGCTGCATTGTACTCATTAAACAACAATTCAGTTCAACTCAATTCATGATAACTTCATTGTAAACAATGTTAACAGTAGTGTGGTGATTCCTATCAATTTTATCAAACAAACATTTAGATCAATTAACTTAGAGCTAGTAGATCTCAACTTTCAGTCACCACACAAGAACTAGTAATTAAAATAATTTATAACTGGTCAATTTTTTTTCAAATAGCATAAAAGCTAGTTACAGCAAACAAAACCATAAACAAGATAAATTCATCATATAGGGCAAGAGCATCACCACTTTTCAAGTAGGCATATCAATAGAATGAAGAAAGAGAGTTGTCGGGGTTTAATTACAATAAGAAATGAAATAATCCACCACTTCCCTGCACACACTCCAACAACGAATAACCAAAGCAAAAAGACATGTCAATTTGAAATTCTAATGAGCGCACAGATCAATACAATCAAATTGAGGCAAAATTCCTACGATGAAGCATCCAGAGAGGGAGAAAAGGGGATGATCAGAGCCGCAAAGGTAGTGAGACGAACATTTGAGAGAGAGGAGAGAGAAGAACCTTAACAATTCGGCGAAGGTAGTGAGGCAAGGCGGAATTTGGAGACCGAGAGGATGAAGAGGAGGAGGTTCAATCTTCCTACTGTTGTCCTTGTAGTTGGACCTCGAGATCAGATCGCCGGGAACCAACCGAGGTCTTGCCACTCTGCAAACGTTTGGTGATCAGTTGCAGACGACGACCAGCGGCGTTGAGAAGTCAGGAGAACGAAAGAAGAATAGAGAATGAGAGGAGGGTAGGCTTGGAAATGTAAAGAATCTATCTCCAATAATCCCTAAGAAGCTTGGGTGGACAAGCTTCTTTTTACGGGATTCTTTTGCCAAAAGAATCTCATAAAAGAATACAATACCAAAGCTCCAACTCATACCAAATGGAACAAATTTCACCATCCCTAAGAATCCCGTAAAAAAGAATCTAAATGAATCCCCAAGAAGCTAATACCAAACAGGCCCTAACAAATAGGACTTATTAACTGCATATGACCCGGACAACACTGTTAACTAGAATATTCTACTAATATTTCCTTTCATACTTTCCCTTAAGCTAATGCTTGTACAGCTTTAGCTTAGTTCTGTGAAGCTGCACATCCCCAATGCAGTTCGAAGTTTTCTGAATGCATCAATCTTCAAAGGTTTTGTCATGATATCAGCGATCTGGTCGGCACTTCCACAGTGAATCAAAGACACAACTCCTTCAGCTGACAGGTTCCTTAAGAAATGATAGCGGACATCTATATGTTTGCTGCGCCCATGCATAACAGGATTTTTGGACAGCTTGATAGTCGAACTATTATCACAATTGATGCTAGTTCCTGCTTCTCCTTCATGACCAAGTTCTTTAAGTATTCTTTTCATCCAGATAGCCTGACAAGCACACACAACTGCTGCCACAAACTCTGCTTCAGTAGTAGATAATGTGACTATGGGCTGTTTCTTCGAGCTCCATGCTACCGCCCCTGTGCTGAGTAGAAAAACATATCCACTTGTGCTTTTCCTATCTTCAATATCCCCGGCATAATCACTATCAGTGTAGGCTTTCAACTCCTCCACTTTATCAGCCTTCTTGTAAAATATTCCAAAATCCATAGTTCCCTTCAAATACCTTAGGATTCTTTTGGCAGCTTGTAGATGAAGTTCAGTTGGCCTAGACATGTACCTACTTATCAAACTTGTGGCAAACATCAGGTCTGGTCTAGTAGCTGTGAGATACATGAGACTTCCTACTACCTGCTTATAGTAAGTCTCATCTACCAATATACCCTCTGCATCGCTGTGCATTTTTACTCCAGGCACAACAGGATTATTTACCGGATTGCTCTCAATCATGCCAAATCTCCTCAGAATCTCTTCAGCATAGCGTTTCTGACAAATAAAAATTCCCTCCTTTTGTTGCACAACTTCAATGCCTAAGAAGTAATTCATACTTCCCAAATCTGACATATCAAATTCTCTCATCATGGAAGCCTTAAATTCCTTCATTAGCTCTTCATCATTACCCGTATAAATTAAATCATCAACATAAATACTTACAATGATGATTTTATTCTCTTTGCTTCTCTTGATGAAGAGAGTATGATCACTGTCACATCCTTGAAAGCCTTCCTTGATGAAATGAGTTATGATGCAGCTGTACCAAGCTCGTGGGGCTTGCTTTAAACCATATAAAGCTTTATGTAATTGGTACACCATGTGTTCCTTTCCCTTCTTTTCATACCCTCTAGGCTGATCTATGAAAACTTGCTCATGTAGCTTTCCATGTAAGAAAGCAGACTTGACGTCGAGTTGTAATATCTTCCATCCTTTTTGTGCAGCCAAAGAAATCACCATTCTAACAGTATCCAGCCGAGCTACTGGAGCAAAAACTTCAGTAAAATCAATCCCTTGCTTTTGAGCGTATCCTTTGGCAACTAGGCGAGCCTTGTGCTTGGTAATTTCTCCATTTTCATCTTTCTTGGTCTTGAACACCCACTTGACTCCGATCTTCTTAGCACCTTTGGGTAATTCAGCGAGAGTCCATGTATTATTCTTTTCAATGGAATTTATCTCACTGTTCATGGCTTGCCGCCATTTTTCTTCCTTTGTTGCGTCTTCATAGCAAATGGGATCTTCAATCCCTGTATCTTGTACCGCAAAGCAGATTGGGTCTTCAGTTCCTGCATCTGTCACCATATGGATCTCATCATCATCTGACAAGTTATCCCCACTCACGAATTCACTCATCCAGCTAGGAGCTCTACGGGCTCGCACTTGAATGGACCCTTCCTCTCTTTCTGAGTTCTCTCCGACCCTAGTTTCCCGTGTTTCCCTATTATTAGCATCGCTCTCTCGTTCATATTCAGATTCTGAATTCTCTATGTCCCGTGTTTCCCTAACTTCCCCAGTTTCACTATCATCATCAACTTCCTCCCCTTCATGACCTTTCTCTCCCCATTCTAATTCTTCACTCAACTGTTTTTCATATTCTTTTCCCCATTCCCACTGCTCACTTTCATCAAAAATCACATCTCTACTCACTATGATTTTCTTGGACTCAATATGATAAATTCTATAAGCTTTTGTGTTTTCACTGACTCCCAAGAAAATACACAGAAAACTTCTGTTATCTAATTTACCTCGTTTTTCTTTTGGAATGTGAGCATGAGCAAGGCACCCCCAAACTTTGAAGTGATCTACAGAGGGCTTGATTCCGCTCCAGGCTTCTTGAGGCGTGACATCCTTCACTGCTAGAGTTGGGCATCGATTTAAGACATGAAAAGTCCAATTCACTGCTTCTGCCCAAAACATCTTTGGAATTCCTTTTGCTGAGAGCAAAGATCGCACCATATTCATAACCGTTCGGTTCTTCCTCTCGGCGACTCCATTTTGTTGGGGTGTGTAAGCATTTGTCAGCTGTCTTCGTATTCCATTTTCATTGCAAAATCGGTTGAATTCTGCTGATGTGTATTCTCCTCCTCTGTCTGTTCGAAGACACTTGATTTCGACTTCTGCTTCCTTTTCAATTGATCTCTTGAAAGACTTAAAGCATTCCAGAGCCTCTGATTTTTCAGCTAAGAAGTAAACCCATGCTTTGCGGCTAAAATCATCAATGAAGCTAAGGAAGTACCTTTTTCCACTATTTGATGCTGGTGTGATAGGCCCACATATATCAGAATACACTAGCTCCAGAGGTTTACTTGATCTCCACGTGACATGTTTTGGAATCTGCAATCGAGTTTGCTTCCCATTCAGACAATCTCGACAAGCAGTGGTTGAGGTTGGAAAACTTGGGAGGCCATGAACCATATCTTTGATCTGCAAGGTACGCAGTCCTTTGTAGCTAAGGTGACCATAACGTTGGTGCCATAGCTTTGACAATTCTGCGGTGTTCGTGGTGTGCAAGCAGCTCTCCTCTTGATTCTTCTCTTTTCTGACTCCAGAAGGTACTGATTCAGATTGAATGATATACAACCTATTTGTACTCATGAAAGACTGTATCATCAAACCCCTTTTAGGATGATATACTTTGCATACTCCTCTTTGAAAGAGCACATCCACACCTTTCTCTTGAAGTTGCCCAACACTCAAAAGATTATTCTTCAATTCGGGCACAAAATATACATCTCCTACTGCATACCTGTCTCCTCCTAGCACCAATTTCACGACCCCTTTTCCAGCAACTTGAAGTTTATTATCATTTCCAAGTTTCACGGAATGAGAGAAAGATTCATCCAAGCTTGTGAACATCTCTTTTTTGTTGCACATATGATTGGAGCATCCGGAATCAATGAACCACGCATCTCCTTTTTTAGCCGTGTATGAATCAACATAAGTCATTAACAACAACTCGTCTTCTTCTTCTAATTCAGTGTAGTTGGCCTCCTTGGTTCCATTAGGACACTCATATTGATAATGTCCTAAGTTATGACACTTATAGCACTCAACTGTGGCTTTGTTGTAGTTGCTTCTTCCCCTTCCTCGCCCACGACCTCGTGGTGATCCTCTGCCACGTCCTCTTGTAGTACTTGATCTCTCTTCCACCTTTAGGACTTGGTCATCCTCTTCTCTGTTGGTTCGTGTGAACTTCTGCTCGTGCATCACCAGTGTGCTCTGCAACTCATCAATAGACATTTCATCCGTGTCTCTTGATTCTTCAATTGACACCACCACATATGTGAACTTTTCAGTTAAAGTTCGCAGAATTTTCTCCACAATTTTAGAGTCACGCATATCTTCTCCGTTGCTCCGCAGCTTGTTGGAAACCACCATTACTCTTGCAAAGTAATCAGTGATTGTCTCTCCTTTCTTCATCTCCAGAATTTCGAATTCTCTTCTCAAGGTGTTGCGTAAGGCTTTCTTCACCTTTTCGTTTCCTCCAAACTTCTTCTTCATTGAGTCCCACACGATCTTGGATGTGCATCGATCCAAGATTTGCTCAAACACCGTTCTATCAATTGCTTGGTAGAGATAGTGCTTCACCTGGTGGTCTTTGATCCTGTCTTCAGCCAATTTAGTTTTTTGTGCATAAGTCAGGGTTGTTTCATCCTTTGGTTCTGCGAACCCTTGCTCCACCAAATCCCAGAGACCTTTTGCTTTCAAGAGATTCTCCATTAACTCACTCCAGTGGTCGTAATGACCGTCAAAATGGGGAATTTTTGTAAGTGTTTTATCCTCACTCATTCTCACGTGTTTGGTCTCTCTGAGGCTGCTGCCTCTCTCTTCTCCCTGAACTAGAAATTTGCTCTGATACCAAATGTAAATTGAGAGCTCTGAATTTGTAAAACTGAACTTAGTTTATTCATTCTACTATGAGCCATTATATAGTCCTTACAAATGAAATCCTAACAAAGTAACAAACTAGTCTACTAAACAGCAACCATGATAAAACAGAAAATAAACAAACCAACGCCTAAACACAAACACTAGCCTAACAAATAGGACTTATTAACTGCATCTGACCCGGACAACACTGTTAACTAGAATATTCTACTAATATTTCCTTTCAATAGAGAGGGTAATAATACGATTTAGGAAGCACTACCAAAGCCAACGACAAGCACCTGAATAATGGTGGTTCTATTATTGCATCTACTCTCTCTTTTTCATCAATGTCTACGGTAACAAATTTAATTCGGACGCCTAACGTAATTCCAAGTATCAATCCACACAAAAAAATGACATATCTGTAACTAATTACTAGTAAGTTCGATTAGAAAAAAAAAAACACTAATCCGTACCAATGAGGATGAAGACCCAAAAAATTACAAGTTTACAACACCCAGAAACCTCAAAACCCTCTAGAAGTCCGAAATATCACGTATTAGTAAAACTCAGTAAAATCAGCTCAACAACTCAGTAAAGTAGAAGGCAGAAATCAACAACTCAGTAAGTAGAAGGCAGAAATCAGAAATCAATTAAATCAAGAGCAAAATACCCAACCAATACTCAGTTGGTCTAGCGGGATGTGGTGCTAGACTCCTTAAGTGGTTTGCTTGGAGATTCGAGTTCGAATCCTCCTGGCGGCATGTATGGAAAAACTGATATTGGGAGGGTATCCCCCAGCAATGGGCCACGAATTATTCCCGTCCCGGATGTAGAGCGGCGAAGCCTATCGAACCGGGAGTTACTTACCAACCTTTCAAAAAAAAAAAGAGCAAAATACCCAACTAATCCCAGCCAGAATATAACAGTAATACATAAATCAGGAGCAACCTAACCAAGCCAAAATAGAACTCACTAATGCAAAAATGCCAGAAACGCAATCCAAGAAGAACGCGGAGCCGCTGAGGCACAAACGGAAGGACCAAAAGGGGGCGAGTGAAGAACTGAATGTCGTTGGAGTCGCTGCGTGGAGGTGGCGAGTCGCCGTAAGAAGGGGTGCCGGAGTCGCTGCGTGGAGATGGCGAAGTCGCCCAATACTGTGTAGCAACTGGACTGGCGACTGGCGAAGGGCGAAGCGGGACCCGATCCCCAGCCCCTTCCGTTCTTTTTTTTACCCGAGCGCTAAACGCAACGTTTTCTTTTGGATGCTGCTGAAGGAACTGATATTGACTGGCGAAGACTAGCGGCGGACTGGCGGTCCTACGAGAGCGGACTGGCGGAGCGGAGACAACCCGCAGCGCAGGGGTTTTCTGCGCAGAGAGTGTGAGAGGGCTGAAATGCAGAGGCGGACCTGGCGTAGTCGGCGACGGGCAGCGCCGCAGCGGCAACGACGGCCGAGGAGGTGAGGTTGGCGAGGGGGTTTTCTGGGGAGCGGCGAGGGGAGGTTTTTTCTGAGTAGCTGATTTGTTTACGATGTTCATTCGATTAAGAGCCCGTTTGGTATCAGCTTTTTTGGGTTCATTTGAATTCTTTTTCGTGGGATTTTTTTGGATGACAAAATTGGTACGGTTTGGTATGAGTTGCAGATTTGGTATTGTATTAGTTTGTTAAACTTTTTTTGGCAAAAGAATCTCGTAAAAAGAAGTTTGCCAACACACCTCATGTCGTGTGTAATGACTACTAAACTCTCGAGGTAAATCATCCATCTATGTTGGAACGATGGCCCTTGACACCTCATGGAGATGGCAAAGTCGCCCAATACTGTGTAGCAACTGGACTGGCGACTGGCGAAGGGCGAAGCGGGACCCGATCCCCAGCCCCTTCCGTTCTTTTTTTTACCCGAGCGCTAAACGCAACGTTTTCTTTTGGATGCTGCTGAAGGAACTGATATTGACTGGCGAAGACTAGCGGCGGACTGGCGGTCCTACGAGAGCGGACTGGCGGAGCGGAGACAACCCGCAGCGCAGGGGTTTTCTGCGCAGAGAGTGTGAGAGGGCTGAAATGCAGAGGCGGACCTGGCGTAGTCGGCGACGGGCAGCGCCGCAGCGGCAGCGACGGCCGAGGAGGTGAGGTTGGCGAGGGGGTTTTCTGGGGAGCGGCGAGGGGAGGTTTTTTCTGAGTAGCTGATTTGTTTACGATGTTCATTCGATTAAGAGCCCGTTTGGTATCAGCTTTTTTGGGTTCATTTGAATTCTTTTTCGTGGGATTTTTTTGGATGACAAAATTGGTACGGTTTGGTATGAGTTGCAGATTTGGTATTGTATTAGTTTGTTAAACTTTTTTTGGCAAAAGAATCTCGTAAAAAGAAGTTTGCCAACACACCTCATGTCGTGTGTAATGACTACTAAACTCTCGAGGTAAATCATCCATCTATGTTGGAACGATGGCCCTTGACACCTCATGGAGATGGCGAAGTCGCCCAATACTGTGTAGCAACTGGACTGGCGACTGGCGAAGGGCGAAGCGGGACCCGATCCCCAGCCCCTTCCGTTCTTTTTTTTACCCGAGCGCTAAACGCAACGTTTTCTTTTGGATGCTGCTGAAGGAACTGATATTGACTGGCGAAGACTAGCGGCGGACTGGCGGTCCTACGAGAGCGGACTGGCGGAGCGGAGACAACCCGCAGCGCAGGGGTTTTCTGCGCAGAGAGTGTGAGAGGGCTGAAATGCAGAGGCGGACCTGGCGTAGTCGGCGACGGGCAGCGCCGCAGCGGCAGCGACGGCCGAGGAGGTGAGGTTGGCGAGGGGGTTTTCTGGGGAGCGGCGAGGGGAGGTTTTTTCTGAGTAGCTGATTTGTTTACGATGTTCATTCGATTAAGAGCCCGTTTGGTATCAGCTTTTTTGGGTTCATTTGAATTCTTTTTCGTGGGAATTTTTTGGATGACAAAATTGGTACGGTTTGGTATGAGTTGCAGATTTGGTATTGTATTAGTTTGTTAAACTTTTTTTGGCAAAAGAATCTCGTAAAAAGAAGTTTGCCAACACACCTCATGTCGTGTGTAATGACTACTAAACTCTCGAGGTAAATCATCCATCTATGTTGGAACGATGGCCCTTGACACCTCATGGAGATGGCGAAGTCGCCCAATACTGTGTAGCAACTGGACTGGCGACTGGCCGTTGACACCTCATATCACCCTATTGAAACACCACGGGAGCTGTTGAAACCGAAACATGTTGGGAAAAGATGCCTCTCCAAAAAACCAACTACAAATAATTTTCATTTTCTTTACAATTGATCAGCTAAAATTATGTCATAGAGATAAATATTATCTTTGAAACTTATCGCTCACATGATAAACTGATAAGTACTTTTGTCTTTTAATAGCATGACAAATGAAACTCTAACTCATCTGCAAGAAGGCAGACTAATAAAAAGCCATACCTAAGAACTTGTTTGATTGACTTGCGAAAGAACTTGTTAGGATGACTTGCGTAAGAGATAGCTTATCAATTTGGATGTTAGAAAGCAAACCTATGATTAGGTAGTGGCAAGGGTCCATTTAGCAGATAATATAAGGAATTAAGGCCTTTTTCTACCATATAAGGTAATATAATGGATAAAAATGGTGTTAAACAAACCATAATTCAGTAGACACCTAAATACTTCATAGAATGACTTGGAAAGGGACAACTTACTTGGTGCAACAGAGCTGAGTTCACCCGCTGACCCTGGAGAACTAACACCGAGAAAAGCCAATGAGACACCTGTCAACTCATCAAAATGGCTTAGCTTGTTTTGAATCTTATCTTTTCCAAGCAACTGAACAGATACTCTTTGATTGGTTGCTGAAAGAACATACATTTCATCTGCAACATCAACAAAAACTCCTGGGCTCAAGGGGAAGCCAGATAAGTAATCAATTATGCACAAGTAGCTTCATGGTGTAAACAGAAAAATGTCACTAGAAATCATCATCATAGAACCTGTGTTAACTCAAATCCAAAGACTTGTGTGTAGTAAAACATGACTCCAAAATCAGCTGTTGTCAAGGACATGCAATACAGAAAAATGTTGCAACTCATTTATAGATCTATGCATGGTGAAAAACAGCAAACGATGAAAGCACAAACCCTCTTCCTCTTTAGTGGCTTCGCCTCGGTAGCGAAGGTTGAGGTCTTCAAGTACGGTGACACCAACACTCAGATTCTGCGGGCGAACAAAGGAAGCAGATCCCTCAGACGCAGCTTCAAAATAACGCACTCCATTGAGGGAACCATCGTGCTTGCCATCACCACTGTCCCAATCAACTCCGACCCACTCACCCGAATAGCCTTGGACGGATCCCACATACTTCACCGTCCCAATTCTTCGACAATCTCCTGCGGCGTGGACCCTCTGGCCGAGTCTGAACATTGGATTCGGATCGGGTTTTCAAGATGCAAGGTTGGTTCTTCAATTGTTACAGGATTGCTTGCCTAAGTTACAACAAGAGTGTACACCTAGAAAGAGCAATTCAAGACTACAGCATGGTCAAATTCTATACACAATCGATATCTCATCTAAATATATCAAAAGTGTGCTCATTTCACGATCAATTGCATATAGAGAGGGTAATAATACGATTTAGGAAGCACTGCCAAAGCCAACGACAAGCACCTGAATAATGGTGGTTCTATTATTGCATCTACTCTCTCTTTTTCATCAATGGCTACGGTAACAAATTTAATTCGGACCCCTAACGTAATTCCAAGTTTCAATCCACACAAAAAATGACATATCTGTAACTAATTACTAGTAACAAGAGATTGAGGGTCGAACCTGAAATCAGAGAAATTGAGGGTCGAAGCCTGCAGGTCGGGACTGTGAGAGAGTTGCAGCAAATCGGCACAACAAAGGAGAGAAGGCGAAGGAAGAGAGAGTAGAAGAAGAGGGGCTGAGCGTCTGCAGGTCGAGGGATGAGCGTCTGTTTGTAGGTCGAAGACGAGGAGCTGAGCGCCTGAGCCGACGAAGCCCGAAGGAGACGAAGGCGAGACTGCGAGAGAGGTTGCGACTTGCGAGAGACTGATGGTCGGAGACTCGGAGCCGACGAAAGTGAGAGAGGGCCGAGAGACTGTCGCCGCCGCCTCCTTAGAGAGTTACGAATAGATCTGTCCGTGGGAATCGTTTTTTTTTTTTTTTTTACTAGGACGGGTAAGAGATTAGGAGGCCCAATCCGAGTTACATAAGTCGTCCAGGCCCAATCCGAGTTACATAAGTCCATTACAAAATATTAATGTTGTTGCTAGTGAGTATCGAACTCTGGACGACTGCCCAATCCGAGTTACATAAGTCCATTACAAAATATTAATGTTGTTGCTAGTGAGTATCGAACTCTGGACGACTGCCCCTCCCTCCCACGACAAGCACTGCCAAAGCCAACGATCAATTGGATATAGAGAGGGTAATAATACGATTTAGGAAGCACTGCCAAAGCCAACGACAAGCACCTGAATAATGGTGGTTCTATTATTGCATCTACTCTCTCTTTTTCATCAATGGCTACGGTAACAAATTTAATTCGGACCCCTAACGTAATTCCAAGTTTCAATCCACACAAAAAATGACATATCTGTAACTAATTACTAGTAACAAGAGATTGAGGGTCGAACCTGAAATCAGAGAAATTGAGGGTCGAAGCCTGCAGGTCGGGACTGTGAGAGAGTTGCAGCAAATCGGCACAACAAAGGAGAGAAGGCGAAGGAAGAGAGAGTAGAAGAAGAGGGGCTGAGCGTCTGCAGGTCGAGGGATGAGCGTCTGTTTGTAGGTCGAAGACGAGGAGCTGAGCGCCTGAGCCGACGAAGCCCGAAGGAGACGAAGGCGAGACTGCGAGAGAGGTTGCGACTTGCGAGAGACTGATGGTCGGAGACTCGGAGCCGACGAAAGTGAGAGAGGGCCGAGAGACTGTCGCCGCCGCCTCCTTAGAGAGTTACGAATAGATCTGTCCGTGGGAATCGTTTTTTTTTTTTTTTTTTTACTAGGACGGGTAAGAGATTAGGAGGCCCAATCCGAGTTACATAAGTCGTCCAGGCCCAATCCGAGTTACATAAGTCCATTACAAAATATTAATGTTGTTGCTAGTGAGTATCGAACTCTGGACGACTGCCCAATCCGAGTTACATAAGTCCATTACAAAATATTAATGTTGTTGCTAGTGAGTATCGAACTCTGGACGACTGCCCCTCCCTCCCACGACAAGCACTGCCAAAGCCAACGATCAATTGCATATAGAGAGGGTAATAATACGATTTAGGAAGCATTGCCAAAGCCAACGACAAGCACCTGAATAATGGTGGTTCTATTATTGCATCTACTCTCTCTTTTTCATCAATGGCTACGGTAACAAATTTAATTCGGACCCCTAACGTAATTCCAAGTTTCAATCCACACAAAAAATGACATATCTGTAACTAATTACTAGTAACAAGAGATTGAGGGTCGAACCTGAAATCAGAGAAATTGAGGGTCGAAGCCTGCAGGTCGGGACTGTGAGAGAGTTGCAGCAAATCGGCACAACAAAGGAGAGAAGGCGAAGGAAGAGAGAGTAGAAGAAGAGGGGCTGAGCGTCTGCAGGTCGAGGGATGAGCGTCTGTTTGTAGGTCGAAGACGAGGAGCTGAGCGCCTGAGCCGACGAAGCCCGAAGGAGACGAAGGCGAGACTGCGAGAGAGGTTGCGACTTGCGAGAGACTGATGGTCGGAGACTTGGAGCCGACGAAAGTGAGAGAGGGCCGAGAGACTGTCGCCGCCGCCTCCTTAGAGAGTTACGAATAGATCTGTCCGTGGGAATCGTTTTTTTTTTTTTTTTACTAGGACGGGTAAGAGATTAGGAGGCCCAATCCGAGTTACATAAGTCGTCCAGGCCCAATCCGAGTTACATAAGTCCATTACAAAATATTAATGTTGTTGCTAGTGAGTATCGAACTCTGGACGACTGCCCAATCCGAGTTACATAAGTCCATTACAAAATATTAATGTTGTTGCTAGTGAGTATCGAACTCTGGACGACTGCCCCTCCCTCCCACGACAAGCACTGCCAAAGCCAACGATCAATTGCATATAGAGAGGGTAATAATACGATTTAGGAAGCACTGCCAAAGCCAACGACAAGCACCTGAATAATGGTGGTTCTATTATTGCATCTACTCTCTCTTTTTCATCAATGGCTACGGTAACAAATTTAATTCGGACCCCTAACGTAATTCCAAGTTTCAATCCACACAAAAAATGACATATCTGTAACTAATTACTAGTAACAAGAGATTGAGGGTCGAACCTGAAATCAGAGAAATTGAGGGTCGAAGCCTGCAGGTCGGGACTGTGAGAGAGTTGCAGCAAATCGGCACAACAAAGGAGAGAAGGCGAAGGAAGAGAGAGTAGAAGAAGAGGGGCTGAGCGTCTGCAGGTCGAGGGATGAGCGTCTGTTTGTAGGTCGAAGACGAGGAGCTGAGCGCCTGAGCCGACGAAGCCCGAAGGAGACGAAGGCGAGACTGCGAGAGAGGTTGCGACTTGCGAGAGACTGATGGTCGGAGACTCGGAGCCGACGAAAGTGAGAGAGGGCCGAGAGACTGTCGCCGCCGCCTCCTTAGAGAGTTACGAATAAATCTGTCCGTGGGAATCGTTTTTTTTTTTTTTTTACTAGGACGGGTAAGAGATTAGGAGGCCCAATCCGAGTTACATAAGTCGTCCAGGCCCAATCCGAGTTACATAAGTCCATTACAAAATATTAATGTTGTTGCTAGTGAGTATCGAACTCTAGACGACTGCCCAATCCGAGTTACATAAGTCCATTACAAAATATTAATGTTGTTGCTAGTGAGTATCGAACTCTGGACGACTGCCCCTCCCTCCCACGACAAGCACTGCCAAAGCCAACGATCAATTGCATATAGAGAGGGTAATAATACGATTTAGGAAGCACTGCCAAAGCCAACGACAAGCACCTGAATAATGGTGGTTCTATTATTGCATCTACTCTCTCTTTTTCATCAATGGCTACGGTAACAAATTTAATTCGGACCCCTAACGTAATTCCAAGTTTCAATCCACACAAAAAATGACATATCTGTAACTAATTACTAGTAACAAGAGATTGAGGGTCGAACCTGAAATCAGAGAAATTGAGGGTCGAAGCCTGCAGGTCGGGACTGTGAGAGAGTTGCAGCAAATCGGCACAACAAAGGAGAGAAGGCGAAGGAAGAGAGAGTAGAAGAAGAGGGGCTGAGCGTCTGCAGGTCGAGGGATGAGCGTCTGTTTGTAGGTCGAAGACGAGGAGCTGAGCGCCTGAGCCGACGAAGCCCGAAGGAGACGAAGGCGAGACTGCGAGAGAGGTTGCGACTTGCGAGAGACTGATTGTCGAAGACTCGGAGCCGACGAAAGTGAGAGAGGGCCGAGAGACTGTCGCCGCCGCCTCCTTAGAGAGTTACGAATAGATCTGTCCGTGGGAATCGTTTTTTTTTTTTTTTTTTACTAGGACGGGTAAGAGATTAGGAGGCCCAATCCGAGTTACATAAGTCGTCCAGGCCCAATCCGAGTTACATAAGTCCATTACAAAATATTAATGTTGTTGCTAGTGAGTATCGAACTCTGGACGACTGCCCAATCCGAGTTACATAAGTCCATTACAAAATATTAATGTTGTTGCTAGTGAGTATCGAACTCTGGACGACTGCCCCTCCCTCCCACGACAAGCACTGCCAAAGCCAACGATCAATTGCATATAGAGAGGGTAATAATACGATTTAGGAAGCACTGCCAAAGCCAACGACAAGCACCTGAATAATGGTGGTTCTATTATTGCATCTACTCTCTCTTTTTCATCAATGGCTACGGTAACAAATTTAATTCGGACCCCTAACGTAATTCCAAGTTTCAATCCACACAAAAAATGACATATCTGTAACTAATTACTAGTAACAAGAGATTGAGGGTCGAACCTGAAATCAGAGAAATTGAGGGTCGAAGCCTGCAGGTCGGGACTGTGAGAGAGTTGCAGCAAATCGGCACAACAAAGGAGAGAAGGCGAAGGAAGAGAGAGTAGAAGAAGAGGGGCTGAGCGTCTGCAGGTCGAGGGATGAGCGTCTGTTTGTAGGTCGAAGACGAGGAGCTGAGCGCCTGAGCCGACGAAGCCCGAAGGAGACGAAGGCGAGACTGCGAGAGAGGTTGCGACTTGCGAGAGACTGATGGTCGGAGACTCGGAGCCGACGAAAGTGAGAGAGGGCCGAGAGACTGTCGCCGCCGCCTCCTTAGAGAGTTACGAATAGATCTGTCCGTGGGAATCGTTTTTTTTTTTTTTTTTACTAGGACGGGTAAGAGATTAGGAGGCCCAATCCGAGTTACATAAGTCGTCCAGGCCCAATCCGAGTTACATAAGTCCATTACAAAATATTAATGTTGTTGCTAGTGAGTATCGAACTCTGGACGACTGCCCAATCCGAGTTACATAAGTCCATTACAAAATATTAATGTTGTTGCTAGTGAGTATCGAACTCTGGACGACTGCCCCTCCCTCCCACGACAAGCACTGCCAAAGCCAACGATCAATTGCATATAGAGAGGGTAATAATACGATTTAGGAAGCACTGCCAAAGCCAACGACAAGCACCTGAATAATGGTGGTTCTATTATTGCATCTACTCTCTCTTTTTCATCAATGGCTACGGTAACAAATTTAATTCGGACCCCTAACGTAATTCCAAGTTTCAATCCACACAAAAAATGACATATCTGTAACTAATTACTAGTAACAAGAGATTGAGGGTCGAACCTGAAATCAGAGAAATTGAGGGTCGAAGCCTGCAGGTCGGGACTGTGAGAGAGTTGCAGCAAATCGGCACAACAAAGGAGAGAAGGCGAAGGAAGAGAGAGTAGAAGAAGAGGGGTTGAGCGTCTGCAGGTCGAGGGATGAGCGTCTGTTTGTAGGTCGAAGACGAGGAGCTGAGCGCCTGAGCCGACGAAGCCCGAAGGAGACGAAGGCGAGACTGCGAGAGAGGTTGCGACTTGCGAGAGACTGATGGTCGGAGACTCGGAGCCGACGAAAGTGAGAGAGGGCCGAGAGACTGTCGCCGCCGCCTCCTTAGAGAGTTACGAATAGATCTGTCCGTGGGAATCGTTTTTTTTTTTTTTTTTTTACTAGGACGGGTAAGAGATTAGGAGGCCCAATCCGAGTTACATAAGTCGTCCAGGCCCAATCCGAGTTACATAAGTCCATTACAAAATATTAATGTTGTTGCTAGTGAGTATCGAACTCTGGACGACTGCCCAATCCGAGTTACATAAGTCCATTACAAAATATTAATGTTGTTGCTAGTGAGTATCGAACTCTGGACGACTGCCCCTCCCTCCCACGACAAGCACTGCCAAAGCCAACGATCAATTGCATATAGAGAGGGTAATAATACGATTTAGGAAGCACTGCCAAAGCCAACGACAAGCACCTGAATAATGGTGGTTCTATTATTGCATCTACTCTCTCTTTTTCATCAATGGCTACGGTAACAAATTTAATTCGGACCCCTAACGTAATTCCAAGTTTCAATCCACACAAAAAATGACATATCTGTAACTAATTACTAGTAATAAGAGATTGAGGGTCGAACCTGAAATCAGAGAAATTGAGGGTCGAAGCCTGCAGGTCGGGACTGTGAGAGAGTTGCAGCAAATCGGCACAACAAAGGAGAGAAGGCGAAGGAAGAGAGAGTAGAAGAAGAGGGGCTGAGCGTCTGCAGGTCGAGGGATGAGCGTCTGTTTGTAGGTCGAAGACGAGGAGCTGAGCGCCTGAGCCGACGAAGCCCGAAGGAGACGAAGGCGAGACTGCGAGAGAGGTTGCGACTTGCGAGAGACTGATGGTCGGAGACTCGGAGCCGACGAAAGTGAGAGAGGGCCGAGAGACTGTCGCCGCCGCCTCCTTAGAGAGTTACGAATAGATCTGTCCGTGGGAATCGTTTTTTTTTTTTTTTTACTAGGACGGGTAAGAGATTAGGAGGCCCAATCCGAGTTACATAAGTCGTCCAGGCCCAATCCGAGTTACATAAGTCCATTACAAAATATTAATGTTGTTGCTAGTGAGTATCGAACTCTGGACGACTGCCCAATCCGAGTTACATAAGTCCATTACAAAATATTAATGTTGTTGCTAGTGAGTATCGAACTCTGGACGACTGCCCCTCCCTCCCACGACAAGCACTGCCAAAGCCAACGATCAATTGCATATAGAGAGGGTAATAATACGATTTAGGAAGCACTGCCAAAGCCAACGACAAGCACCTGAATAATGGTGGTTCTATTATTGCATCTACTCTCTCTTTTTCATCAATGGCTACGGTAACAAATTTAATTCGGACCCCTAACGTAATTCCAAGTTTCAATCCACACAAAAAATGACATATCTGTAACTAATTACTAGTAACAAGAGATTGAGGGTCGAACCTGAAATCAGAGAAATTGAGGGTCGAAGCCTGCAGGTCGGGACTGTGAGAGAGTTGCAGCAAATCGGCACAACAAAGGAGAGAAGGCGAAGGAAGAGAGAGTAGAAGAAGAGGGGCTGAGCGTCTGCAGGTCGAGGGATGAGCGTCTGTTTGTAGGTCGAAGACGAGGAGCTGAGCGCCTGAGCCGACGAAGCCCGAAGGAGACGAAGGCGAGACTGCGAGAGAGGTTGCGACTTGCGAGAGACTGATGGTCGGAGACTCGGAGCCGACGAAAGTGAGAGAGGGCCGAGAGACTGTCGCCGCCGCCTCCTTAGAGAGTTACGAATAGATCTGTCCGTGGGAATCGTTTTTTTTTTTTTTTTACTAGGACGGGTAAGAGATTAGGAGGCCCAATCCGAGTTACATAAGTCGTCCAGGCCCAATCCGAGTTACATAAGTCCATTACAAAATATTAATGTTGTTGCTAGTGAGTATCGAACTCTGGACGACTGCCCAATCCGAGTTACATAAGTCCATTACAAAATATTAATGTTGTTGCTAGTGAGTATCGAACTCTGGACGACTGCCCCTCCCTCCCACGACAAGCACTGCCAAAGCCAACGATCAATTGCATATAGAGAGGGTAATAATACGATTTAGGAAGCACTGCCAAAGCCAACGACAAGCACCTGAATAATGGTGGTTCTATTATTGCATCTACTCTCTCTTTTTCATCAATGGCTACGGTAACAAATTTAATTCGGACCCCTAACGTAATTCCAAGTTTCAATCCACACAAAAAATGACATATCTGTAACTATTTACTAGTAACAAGAGATTGAGGGTCGAACCTGAAATCAGAGAAATCGAGGGTCGAAGCCTGCAGGTCGGGACTGTGAGAGAGTTGCAGCAAATCGGCACAACAAAGGAGAGAAGGCGAAGGAAGAGAGAGTAGAAGAAGAGGGGCTGAGCGTCTGCAGGTCGAGGGATGAGCGTCTGTTTGTAGGTCGAAGACGAGGAGCTGAGCGCCTGAGCCGACGAAGCCCGAAGGAGACGAAGGCGAGACTGCGAGAGAGGTTGCGACTTGCGAGAGACTGATGGTCGGAGACTCGGAGCCGACGAAAGTGAGAGAGGGCCGAGAGACTGTCGCCGCCGCCTCCTTAGAGAGTTACGAATAGATCTGTCCGTGGGAATCGTTTTTTTTTTTTTTACTAGGACGGGTAAGAGATTAGGAGGCCCAATCCGAGTTACATAAGTCGTCCAGGCCCAATCCGAGTTACATAAGTCCATTACAAAATATTAATGTTGTTGCTAGTGAGTATCGAACTCTGGACGACTGCCCAATCCGAGTTACATAAGTCCATTACAAAATATTAATGTTGTTGCTAGTGAGTATCGAACTCTGGACGACTGCCCCTCCATCCCACCCTTATACCAGCTGGACTAATTGAACTTCGTGTATTCTCTTGTTCATACACGGTACTAGTACATAATGCTTATTACACAATTTTAATACACAAGTTCAATTACACAATGTTAATACATAATTTTCATTTACACAAGTCCGTCGTTTACATGAGCCCGTCTTTGTTTCAAGCCCATTCGAGTTACACAAGCCCAATTATAACGGTAAAATATGTAGTCAATATGCCGTATTTATTAAATATGTAGTCAATATGCAGTATGTATAAAATATGTAGTCAATATCCCGTATTTATAAAATATGTAGTCAATATCCCGTATTTATAACTGCAAAAATTAAACTTTAGTTTTTTAATTTTGTAATTATCCAGTTTGAGGCAATTTCGCAAATTTAAAAAATATGGGTCATAAATGCAATTATAAATAAGGGAACTTTTTTGTAATTATGGCAACATTTTAAAATTGAAATTAGGGTTTCCTGTTTTCTTGGGATTGCCCTGCGGCTGCAACGAGAAATGTCCAGATCCGCCTCCAGGACTGCCTAGATCCGCCTCCAGGAGTGCACAACGGCGGCTCGGTACTGCACAGTGGTTGCTCCGTTGGTCGATGAACGTGATTGGTAGGGCGGGGCTGTGCGGCGCAATGCAGGAGGACATTCATTGCCGAAAGGGCTGGCGGCGGATCTGGGTTGGGCGGGGCTGCGCGGCGCGAGGCTGGGCGGCGGTGACATCGAGGGCTGTGCGGCGCGAGGCAGGCTGCGGCGGGGCTGTGCGGCGCGAGGCGGGCCGCGGCGAGGCTGGGCGGCGCGGGGCTGGGCGGGGCTAGGCGGCGCTGGGCTGGGCGGCGCGGGGCTGGGCGGCGCGGGGCTGTGCGGCGGCGACATCGAAAAGCAACGCCGACATCCTTTCTTTGGAGAGGCGACAAACTATGAGAAACCCTAACTGGATGTGAAATCTGACGGTTGGATGATTTTATAGGATTATATTTTACGTTTTCCCTTTATGCCCCTTGGATTAATTTATTTTTGATTTAAAAGTTTAGGCAAAAAATAGAGGGGCCTAGTTAGTCTACGTTAAACAAAAAGGGCCTTATTTAACCAATTTTCTCAGCATCCTTTCGGATGATAACATCAACCGATGTCGGGACCCTCGTGCCATTTACCGTATTGTCCTGACCAGGAGAGTCATTAGCAGGACCGTCATGACCAAGTGTTGCTAACTTGTCAGCAGCACCGTTGATCTTTCTGAAAATGTGGTTGACTTGAACCTGATTAAAACCTACGAGTAAGATAGAAATATCTGTAATACTAATATCCAATTTCCATGGTGGTTTCCAGATTTTTTTTCACGGAATTAATAATTGTAAGATTATCCCCTTCAATATCAATCTTTGTTAGTCCAAGTTCTTTTGCTTTTGTGATTCCCATTTTTAGTGCATATGCTTCTGTTTGTAGTACCGAAATGTCACCACACTTTCCGTAGTCGAGTGCAATAACTGAAGTATTATGATCCCTCAAGATGTATCCAAAGGTACTTTGGCCATCATTTCGTTTCGATCCATCATAATTAAGTTTAACCACTCTTGGTAAAGGCGCGGACCATGTTCCTTATTTTTCTTTTCTTATTAGTTTTTGTTTCTTCATTTTTATTCTTTAGATATTTCCATTCCAATAATTGAGATTCAATTATCTGTGAGATGTTCATAATTTTGTCATTATTAAAAATGTGCTTATTTCTCATGAACCATACATTCCACCAGGTGACGAGCAAGCTGGTGATTGGAGAGTCTTCTAGATTTGTTCTAACAAGGGACATAACTTCCCTCAACTTCTTGTTAGTCATATCAATGCTTCGCATGAAGCTTCTCGTTTCGTTGTTAGTTATGTTATCTAGGGTATATGGGCAGTTGAAGAAAATATGTTTTGCGCTTTCATACGGGTGTTGGCAAAGAACGCAAGACATAGGTGTAGGAACCTTTTGTTGTTCAAGGTTCTCCTTGGTTGGTAGACCATCCATTGCTAGTTTCCAAGTAAAATTTTTGACCTTGGCCATGATGTCTATGTTCCATATCCATGAAATATCGTGTTGTCCTATGTCGTTTTTTTTGTTAAGGAGGGAAAGAGCATCTTTTGTACGGAATCATCCATCCTTACTCGGAGCCCAATAGAGTCTATCTTTAATATCGCAGATCGGGAGCGGATGATTAATTATATTGTTGATTGGACTATTAAGCTGATTTTTCAAATTTTCTATCTTCTCTTGGTCTCATTTCTTGTTTATAATGAGGGTGCTTACTGTTTCCTCTATACTGGTTATTGATTCTTTGTTTAATACTAGTTGTTCTAAGGGGCGATCTTCAATCCAACGATCCTTCCAAATCTTGATAGTTTTCCCGTCACCTACATTCCATCTAATTCCTTGTTCGAAATCTGGTCGTAAGTTCATCAATCTCTTCCATTGCCAAGACGTATTTTTGCCCACTTTGTACTTCCACAGCTGGCTTCCCTTTAGGTATTTTTCCTCAATAATTTTAACCTAAATATTGTCTGCCTCTGCCATGATTTTTCATAGGAGTTTCATTTGTAACGCTTTATTCATATCTTCAGCTTTTCTTATTCCAACCCCCCCTTTTTTCATTGGTTTACAGATCTTGTCTCAACTTATAAGAGGGTGGTAGTTTGGTCCTTTTATTCCAGAAAAATTGTCTATTGATTTGGTCTAATTCTTTGTGTATGGAAGATGGGAGCATAAAGCTTTGCATTATGTAGTTGGGCTTAGCATTCAGGTTAGCTTTAATGAGCACCGTTCGTCCTTCCTGAGATAAGGAGGATGTTTTCCATTTAGTTAACTGTTTCCTAGAGCTTTCAATGACGTCTTCAAAGATAGATTTATTTACCCGTCCATTAATGATTGGGCAACCAAGGTATTTTTCCAAATTGTTGCTCGGCAAGATGCTTGTATTTTGTTGTATCATTCTTTTTGCTTGATTATCTAGATTTTCCGATGTTTGGAAAGCCGGTTTATGGTGGTTTACTTTTTGTCCAGAGACTTGACAATATCTTGTCAGGATATCCAGAACTTTGTTGCATGCCTGGTTAGTTCCTTTAGCAAAGATAATGATGTCGTCTGCAAACGCTAAGAAGGGAATAGTAGTTCCCGCTCTAGTGATTGGGAAACCAATATTATTCTTGTCCTCATTACTAGCTTTCTGTAGATTTCTGGCCAGTACTTCAGCAACGAGGTTGAAAATTAATGGGGATAAGGGGTCACCTTGTTGAAGCGCTCTGGTAGGGTGGAGAATCTTAGTCGGGTTATCATTGATTAAAATAGAGTAGGAGGCTGTCGAAATGCATTCCTTAATCCATCGTATAAATTTTTCTACAAATCCGAGTTTCTATAGAATGGCAATGATACAAGGTCATTCCACCCTATCATATGCTTTTTCCATATCAAGTTTGATGGCCACATAACCTTCCTTGCCTTTCTTTGATTTGAAGCCGTGAAATATTTCATGGGCAATCAAAATGTTGTCGTGGATAGATTTATTTTGGGTGAAAGCACCCTGATACGGGTGAATTAGCTTGGGGAGGATTTTCTTGAGTTTGTTTGTTAAGATCTTTGCAATGACTTTATAAAGCGTTGAACAAAGACTGATAGGCCTGTAATGTGATGTTAGTGATGGGTTGTCAATTTTTGGGATTAGGACAATGAATGTGTGATTAATTTGCTTGAGAATTTTTCCAGTTCTATAGAAACTCTTAACTACCCGGATGACATCCGGTCCCACAATGTGCCAGTACTTGTGGAAGAAACCTGCTGGTATACCATCAGGCCCCGGGGATTTGTCACATCCAATATCAAAGGTTGCCGTTTTAATGTCCTCATTTGTGAATGGTCCGGTCAGCATACCATTGTCCCTTTCTATAATTTCATTTTGCAAAATTTCGAGTTGTTTTTGGAGCTCAACCAAATTTATATTTGAAGCTTTGAATCTAGTTTCATAATCCAAGATAAATTCATTCTCAATTTCTTCTTCCGAAGCTAGCACCATCCCATTGCAGGTACTAATGACCGCTATATTTTTGTGATTTCTTATTCCTGTTGCTCTACGGTGATGAAATTTCGTGTTTTTGTCACTTAGTCTTAGGTAATTTGATTTTGCTCGCTGGGTCCAATACTTGTGTTGGTAGTTAATGAGACATTCTCTTTTTTATGTAACCTATTCAGCTTAGTTTCACATTGCAAGGAGTAATTTGTGATAATCATATTTTGCAATTTTTCAATGGCAATTTCCACTTCGCCTACTTGTTTGTTGATGTTGCCAAATTTTGTTTTACTCCATGCTTTCAATTTAACCTTAAGTAGACTTATCTTTTTGACAAAGTTATACATATGTGTCCTATGGTACTGTGTTCTCCAAGTTTGTTTGATTAGATTCTCACAATCTTTTCTTTGCGTCCACATCATTTCAAAATGAAAGGGTTTGTTCCTAGTTTGTTGTCCTGGATTTTGGAGATTTATCAAAATACAACAATGATCCGAGGTAGTGAATGCATGGTTCCATGTGAAAATATGTGGTTATGCTTGGATTACTTCCTGGTGAGCCAGTGCCCTATCAAGTTTCTCAAAGGTATTATTATCACATTCTCTGTGTTTCCTCCAAGTGAAATCATTTCCTTTAGTTACTAGGTCAGTTAGGTTACACTGTTGAGTGAACTCGTGGAGCCTCTTAGTTCTATTTGTGTTAGGTGATGCACCTCCTTTTTTGTCAGATAGTTGCAGCAAGTCGTTAAAGTCACCTATAATCAAGGAGGGAAAATTACTTGTGTTGATATGATTTTTTAGTTGGATCCCGAATGTTTCTTTTTGGTTCTCATGTGGAGGGGCATAAATAAAAGTAATGTGAATACTAGTATTGGTCTTCCGATTTTTATGTAGTATCGTAATATATCTTTTTTCTTTCGTGGTTATCTCAACCTGTTCGTTTAGAAATTGGTAGCTTTTCCAAAGGAGGCATAGTCCCTCCAAAAGGCCATCAGCAGGGACAAAGCATATATTATCGAAGCCATCCCCTTTCCAACATTTTTCGTCAGGTTCAATACTTGTTTTCAATTCAGCCAACATGATCATCTGAATTCTATCGTTCTTACACGTAATGTTTAGGTCCGTCCAGAAGTTTTTCTTCCTCATGCCCCTGCAATTCCAGAAAGCAACTTTCGTTATGATAATTTTGATTTGTTGGGTGGATCGCCCATGATTAATTCCGGGGTCAACATTTCCTTATGGATCCTTTGGTTAGGAGAGTTTAGTCTTTGCAGTTTTTCCAAATTAGAAATTGGTTTGGTCAAACGGGTCTTTATCCAAATAAGGATTGAAAAAGTAGCAGAGTAAGAACTGCATTTTTGAAGAATTTTAGGTGTTTCACATTTTATTTGATTTTTAGGCCTAAGCTTGTGCCATAATAGTCTAACTGTAGTCATTAGTTTGGCCTTAGGTCCTTCCAGAAAATCAAAAATGAAATTGTCATTAGGCACAATGAGACAACGGCCTTCATTCTCTTTAATTTTACTCTTAGTTGAGGGTATAAATGTCAAGTTTAGCTCTTTCCTGTTATATTTCTTCCATTTAGTAATCATGTTAGGTGCCCTAGTATTATTCATATGCCAAACTCCAAGATTGTACTCTTGCTTAGTAATGAATTCACAACTTGACGATATAGGTTTATTGTGTTCAAACTTGCATGTCATTTGGTCTTTGTTGTTCGTACAAACCCTGACACGAGTTAAAATATATCTAAAAAACAAACACAAAAAGTAGTTTTGAGAGATGTCCAGATGGACTGAAATTTCCATTGCTTCTCTGTAAAATTGAGTGTGTTCCTTAGGAACATTACTTCCCTTTGCTTCCCTGTCTTGTAGGTTGAAATCTTTATGGTGCTGAAGGCCAGTTTTCAAGCTTTTATGTATTTTGGTCTTGGAGTGTACTATCCCGAGGATATCACTTTGTTCCTGTATGTTGTTTCTTGCTCTTTCACACGACCATTTAGCTGCAGGGTTCGAAACAAAGGAGCTTAATAGGAATGTATTAATATATATGCAAAAGTAATTAAATTTATGCCTAGGTTTAGTAGCTAGTTTGCCAAGCAGTGGAAGAATTCCACTGTAATGCAGTTCAATATACATAGTAGTCTCCTTCCCTTTCTTCACGGGTTTGTTCATGGAAGTGTTTCTCCATAAATTTTTGTTGTTCACCTTTGTTTCATATGTTCGTTTTCCCATCGTACAATTCCCCCAAAGACTCATCTTCTTCTTTTGCCTGCAAAAGAGAGGCCAGTAGAGAAATATACCAGGTGAATTGCAATTGAAAGGCCATAACCAGTGTATGATCAAACTAAAGTGTAGAAATTTCATAAAATGGAAAACTAGAAAATTATCATTAGGAAGACAAGGAGTGATCAGTTCATGCTTCCTGTTGTTGTTCAGTTGATATTCTAGCGAATTGACTTTTTTACCGATGAAGCAGACGACATAAGAATCAGTTAAAGAATCATGTAGAGAGTCAGGTTTGCAAACAAATAGAGAATCATGGTTAGCACTTTTTCTATAGAGAGTGTTCAGTGGGTAAGCAAGTTTAGTATCGGTTCTCCATCCAAATAAACGGTCACAAATCAACATCGGAGCACATATAGCAAATTGAGTGCAGGCGATGTTCAACAAGAGCACCGACAAGTTTAACTTTGTATCAATATTGCATCTATGGTTAGGGTCACAGTCATAGTCATAGTTAGAAGAATGAGTATAAAAAACAAATATAACACCATATTGATACACAAGGGGGGAGAAAAAGAAGGAAAACCACCTGGTTTTTCGAGTGCTCATGTTCTACTTTAGATTATGAGTTTTCACTTTAGCGGATGCATTTGATTTGAGGACTTTTCTACTGTAAATGATTCTGGATGTGCAAGTTTCATTTTTTGTTTCGTTCTCAACTAGGGTTCACGCGGCATACTCCAAAGAGTCCAAGCGGTGTTTGAGCCATCCAAGTCGGAACTTGCGTCTTGTTCGGTAAGGAACCCATCAGGGTTTAGGTCAAGAATAAACTCACATGAATCCCTTCTAGCCGATTTGAAGAACTCGAAATCAGCCAGCCCTTCTCTTCCCTTCCGTCTGCGACACTTCACGTGGTGTGTGCCTATTCCCGTCCGCCATAAGGAGTGATTAGGTCTTCGATTTACTTTAATCTTGCCTCTATTTTGATTGTATGCTTGATGAAGTGCATCTCCATTGACCTCTTTGAGTTTTTCCTTCCAAATCCAACAATTTGGGACTTTATTTTCTCCATTAGCCAGACTGTGATTGAGAGATTTGGGTTTTAAGGATGCCCGATAGACATGGCAATCATATGAGCGAAGTGTTTGAGGCAAGATAGCGGCCAAATAATTAGTGATTTGGGATCTCTGTTGTTTACGGTTTTGGGAAGAATGGAAGCATATGCAGGCGGCGCGTGAGGCGCGTTCTTTTTAGACGATTTTAGGTTTTCTGTGGGCTTCATTTTTTTTATGCCTCTGTCTGTGGGAGTCGTTGGACTATCGAGTGTGTCGACTGCAAGAAAATTAAGGTTTTTGTGTAAAAAAATGCAAAAAAAAAAAGTTGGAGAGGAGACTCGAACTTATGACCACCAGGAAAAAGGGAAGAATCTGGTTCTCCCTCTCACCAACTCAGCCAGTTGAAACATTTGTAATATAATTCAATTAATGCATTTTATATGATCGGATAACGGATATCCGGGTATAAAAAATATAAGATCCGTATCCGATCCGTATATCCGAAATTTTTTGCCGGATCGGAGCGGATACGGATGCCTTTTCTTCGGATCGAGTACTTATCGGATATCCTTAAGTCGGATCCTCGGATTATTGGCGGATCGGATAATTTCTGAACACCCCTATGCTTAAGGAACTGATATTGACTGGCGAAGACTAGCGGCGGACTAGCGGAGCCAACCCGCATCGCAGGGGTTTTTCTGCGTAGAGAGTGTGAGAGGGCTGAGATGCAAAGGCGGACCTGGCGTAATCGGCGACGGGCAGCGCCGCAGCGGCAACGATGGCCGAGGGGGTTTTCTAGGGAGCGGCGAGGGGAGGTTTTTTCTGAGTAGCTGATTTGTTTATGATGTTCATTCGATTAAGCACCTATTTGGTATCAGCTTCTTGGGGTTCATTTAGATTCTTTTTAATGGGATTTTTGGGATGGTAAAATTGGTACCGTTTGGTATGAGTTGTAGATTTGGTATTGTATTATTTTACGAGATTTCTTTTGGCAAAAGAATCCCGTAAAAAGAAGTTTGTCCACACACCTCATACCATGCATAATGACTACTAAACTCTCGAGGTAAATCATCCATCTTTGTCGGAACGATGGCCCTTGACACCTCATGGAGTCTCACAATTGTCTTGAAACAATCTTATGTTAAACAACTCACCGATCACGTCTCCTTGATAGGACGTGCATGTGCGGTCTTAGTAAATCCATGAATTTACTTATGTTTCATCAGAACCCTTACTTGATACCCACCAGTAATACTCATTGGGGATCTCTTCCCCCAACTCTTTGCTCTTCAACCTAGGGGCACATCCTACTTAGCTCTCAATTCCTCGATGTGCGATAATGAATCTCTATTGAACCATGATACTAGACACATTGTAGTTTCGCATACCCGTCTCCTGAATTCTTCCACTAGATGACTCATCTTGTATCATTTTCCTTGTCCAGGCTGGTCTCCTATTGTAATTGATTATTACCACTTATTTACTGTTGAATCATCAGCCGTGTTGTACTCTTGAATAAATTCTTTAAGGGTATTCCCATCTCAACACTATAATTAAAGTTGGCAAGACTCGTCTTTTGGTACGTGGTGTTTTCTCCTCACTGATAACGTTATTTGCCTGAGGTTGTTCTTCATCCACCATGGTTTTATCAGCTCGATAGTATGACTTTCACTCAACATTTTCTCGTACCATTTGGATAGGAAGCATCAAATGTATATGATCTTCTCCAAAGATCCACTTCCTCGAATCACGTCTACTAGGTTGTCAGTATACTCATGTCGCTTTACCTTTTTTAAATCCTTACACCAAGTATGATAGTTAAATCTCTTGGAGCTTTTTCGTACAATCCTTATGGACAGTGTTGATTAGATTTGTTACTTTCATCAATTCTCCTCCTATCAATCGGAAGATGACTCCGGGATGCACCATTTGTATACGGTCCCTGATACGCCCCCGGATGGCGATGTCATCCGTGTTTCCGGCTAGTAGGACCCGCACCATTTTGAAGACATTAATATTATTTCGGCTATTTAATAATAGCCATTTATATTCGGAACTTTAATTTCGGAACTTAATTCCGTGACTTAATTCCGACCTTTCATATTTTAGGCTTTTCATTTTCGGAACTTAATTCTGACTTTAATTCTGTCATTTATGTTTCAACCTTTGGTTAGCTCCCATCCACTATATAAGGATGGCTTGGCTCATTTGTAAAACCATGTCTAAGTTGAATCCAAGTATTGTGAAGGGAAAATCTCTTACTTGGTTTAGGCATCACTTCTTCTTCAATCCTCTTAAAGTTCTATCTTGGATCTAGTCTTTGATCCAAGTCTTTCAAACTCGAGGATCCTTTTTGTAGGATCAACCGAACGCTTCCGCATCCATTTCTAAGCTTCCGCCGCTCAAGTTCTACATTTGATCCAAATCGAACGATCAAGAAGAAGTAGTTGAAGTTTCTCCTGATCTAGATCGCCCCGTATTTCTATCATTGGTATCAGAGCTCAGGATCGAGGTCAAGTTCTTTACTTGTGTTCTTGATTGTTCATCATCAAATTTTTTTTTCTCTTTGTTGTTCTTTGAAGATCTTCAAGTGTTCTTCGGTGTTCTTCGAAGATTTTCATTGTGTTCTTGAGTGTTCTTCATCATTCATCATGTTCTATGACGATGACGATCAATTTGACTTGTACGGAGAATGGTTGCCTTCTCCTCAGGAACTAATGCTCAAAGCGGCCAAACAAACCTCCCGGAGGTACCGACGGAGACAATATTTTGAGGATGAGAAGTGGTTGCCTCCTCCGGACCCACCAAGACCGACTTATACCATGGATGGGCACCAACGATATCCAAACCGACAAGTTCATTTTGAGGATAACTTTGTTGCCCCAAGACGGCGTGCCCATCATGTGCAAGTAGTCAACGTTTCCCCCCAACGGTGTGCTAATTTCCAAGAGGAGTATGTTATACTCAAGGAAACAAATGACGCTCTAAAGCGTGAGTTAGAAGCTTTGAAGGCACAAGTTCTTGCCCTAACGACGGTATGCCAACAAGAAGAACCGTTGTGTGATGATCCATTAGAAGAGGCCAAGGAAGATGTCGTCATTAAAACTTGTGCCCCGGTTATTCCAATTCATCTTGTCAATCCGTTATGTGGAGAGTATTTTCAAGATGACAAAGATGAGATCACCATCGAGGAAGACGAAGCCATCATTGAGAAAGAAGAAATAGTGGACTCCAACAACGGCACAATGGTGTTGATGGACTACAAATATGAGTCGCATGATCCGAGGTTTGTCTTTACTATGCCCACTCACTTACCTCCCGGCTTGCCGTTCAAAATTTTCAGCATGCCTCCGCCATTCAAAGTCAAGACCAATTACGGCATAAGAGGCAAAGTCCACAGCGTCACCACCATGTTGAACTACAACTTTGAGCCTCCCGATCCGGAGTTTGTCCTCTTTATGCTCGACAAGCTTGGCGGCCCCACAACTCTTTTGAAGACTACAAGTCCAAGCCACCCGATTCCGATAATGTGCATCCGGTGCTGAATTTCAAGGGTCACGTTCCCAAAGATACTCCTTTCTTTATTTTGACCGTGCAAACGAGGACGTTTCACATTTAAGAGGAGGAGAATGATACGCCCTGGATGGCGATATCATCCGTGTTTCCGGCTAGTAGGACCCGCACCAGTTTGAAGACATTTATATTATTTCGGCTATTTAATAATAGGCCTTTTATATTCGGAACTTTAATTCCGGAACTTAATTCCGACCTTTCATATTTTAGACTTTTCATTTTTGGAACTTAATTCCGACTTTAATTCTGTCATTTATGTTTGAACCTTTGGTTAGCCCCCATCCACTATATAAGGATGGCTTGACTCATTTGTAAAACCATGTCTAAGTTGAAATCCAAGTATTATGAAGGGAAAATCCTCTTACTTGGTTTAGGTATCACTTCTCCTTCAATCCTCTTAAAGTTCTTATCTTGGATCTAATATTTGATCCAAGCCTTTCATATTCGAGAATCCTTTTGAAGGATCAACCGAACGCTTCCGCCACCAAAATTCTAAGTTTGATCCAATTCAAACGATCAAGAAGAAGTATTTGAAGTTTCTCCTCGATCTAGATCGCCCATATTTCTATCAGTCCCTAAAACTACTCATATGTTTACAATTCTACATATAAAAAAATTAGCACGATTGACTTGAATCTACATCGGAGTACCACCATCTCTCTGTAAACTCTTATATAAACACTTTGTTGTATTTATCTTGTTGGGGTGACACAAAATCCATATAACAACTTTTAGTCACTCAACATCACTCTATCTCACGTCCGTTCCAACCGCGATGTGCACTATAACAAAATCACCTCAAAACTCGATAAGTCATTTCACTAAGGTGCTAACGTCGTCATCTCTACGCTTGCACCGCCGCTATAAACCCAGTTATTATGTTTTACACCTTTAGTCACAAAGGTTTCCTCCGTGAATCTGGAAGATGACCCATCTCTCACTCGTGAGAGCACATCAGTCCCACTTGTGCGGGATGATATGCACTATTTGTCTTGATTGGCGTAGAACATGATCTAAATCATCTCATGAGGAAATCCTCGAAGGTGTCGATAAAATTTCCTTATAAATCCGCGGTCACGATTATCCTTCTTATGTGCCAACTAGTCATCACTAGTCAACCTACACTTGTATGTCTTCAGTTGTTACGAGTAGTATGTAGTTGACCTTCTACAAGGTCATAGACTCACATTTCTTCTATTTATTTTGAGGTTGATATACCTGGTGAAGAGCTATCCCTTCGAGTTTAATCCGTTTTATACTCATTTAGCTCCTTCTACAATCCACACTTCCCTTTCCCTCTATAAGATCACTATACTCTTCCGAGTCCAATTGTACCATTCATCTGTCATTAACGGCTTATCAAATCTTCCATGATATCTTACAAGCGCGTCTTCACGGTTCTTTTTACCTCAGTTACCGTCTATGTGTGGTTCTCTGAGATGGACCGTTGGTGTTGGTAACTTAAGTTCCTTTGTAAGTGAGAGGTTATTAAAGACTCTCGAGTCAACCAAGATCATTCCCACACACTCTTCTTACTTTGTTGGTTTTGCTTTGTAATGCCGCCTTTATAGAAATTCGTTAACTCCGCTTGAGGGACTATTTGGATATCTGCATCACGATCCTTGTTGTAACTCTCGTGCCTTCTAGGAAGTCATTCCACCTCCATGTTTATGAAATCTACACTCCACTTTCTAACTCCTCCATAAGCTTCAATTCCACGGCTCTTTAGTTCTTCATATATGGATCGACAACATTGAATAGTTCAATATAATAAAAACTGATTTGTTTATGTAACACAACATACAAAGTAATCGATCCATATAAATTATTGCATAAACTCATCTAGAGAAGGTTCGAGGTACAAATCTTAAACTTAAAACTCATTCTCTTACTAATTTAACTCTAAACTTTTCGAACCGGGATAGCAAATAACGGTTTGGCCTTTTGGACCGTCAACCCAAACTTATCCTCCATATCCAAATCCGCAGCCTTCAACCCATCAAGAAGGTTCCAATCAAACCAATGAATAAACTCCCCAACCACCAAATGAATCATCCTATGAGCCAACATCAAACCCGGGCAAACCCGACGACCCGCCCCAAACGGAATAAGCTCGAAATTACACCCTTTATAGTCAATCCCCGAGTCCATAAACCTCTCGGGCTCGAACACTTCGGGCCTATCCCACACCGCCGGGTCCCGTCCAATGGCCCACACGTTAACGAACACTTGGGCGTTCTTGGGGACCGTGTAGCCGCCGACATCCACGTCAACACTCGCTTTTCGAGGAATGAGAAGCGGTGTTGGAGGGTGTAACCTTAGGGTTTCTTTGATTACGGAATTGAGGTATGGAAGACGAACAATGTCGGATTCTTCGATGTTGTTTGTTTTTCCGATGACTCGTTGAAGCTCTTCTTGAGCTTTCTTTAGCTTTGATGGGTTGCGGAGAAGCTCTGCCATTACCCATTCTATTGTGCTTGATGTCGTGTCGGTTCCTGCCGTGAATAAATCCTGCGACCAATGACAATAAGTGATATTTACTTGGATGAATTATCCTAACTTCAAATTTTTAAACTCGTTCATCACGTGTGCTTGTGTGAATCTACCAACATAAGTAAACATGATTTCATCTCAAAATCAATTGATTAAAAAAAATGAGTAATCTGTAAACTTATATAGTAGTCTCATCGAACACTTTTCTTCCCTACAATTAACATATCGATGATGACTTAATTCTAAACAAGTTAGACATAAATATGTCAAAATCTAACTTGATCGACTCTTATTACGATACTACATATGTGGTATGGTATTATGAACCTAGCTAACTTTATGAAACCTAATATGGGATAGACAATTTGTATTTGAGTTGGTAAGATAAGTTACTATATATGATTAACCTATCTTGTCTTTCTATATATTATATATATTTAATGAATGAGAAGTTAGTTTTAAATTGTTGATTAGGGACAATTGGTAGTGGCGGCCCAATATGATGGCTTTCTACTTTGGAAAAATGCTATAAGAGCAGCCTCGTTTTTTTATGTTAAAAGCAAATTTATTCATTAGGTTTTAATAGGTCATCAATAAATAAAGTGATGTAAAGTTCATTATGTTTTAATCGGTTTTCATTCAACGTTTAATAATCTTAAAATTTTTAAAAGTTAGACTTTTAATATTTGTTACGACATTTTCTAACCGGTTACTAATAATATTATATTCATATATGGACTATTTTATTGTTTTTTTTTCTTAAACAACTTTAAAAAAATATCTTTTCTTAATCAGGATTAAAATAGTATTTTTATCATTATTTTTAAACTATTTTAGCGTGGAAAAATGTTATAATATAATTTGTTATTTCATTAATTAAGATCACTTCACACTTGTTCTAGTTTAAAGAAAATAATGAGAGATGAAGAATGCTGACCGTAAGAAGATGACGGATATCCTTCAAACTGAACTCATCACTACTCTGTTGAGCAATACTCAAAAGCACATCCAACACATCTCTATCTTCAAACACACCCTTTTCCTTCTTTACCTTTAATCGGGGTTCAATCATTTTATCAAACACCTTAAAGATTCTATCGATAAGAGCTCCAATTCGCGGCCGAACCCCTTGGGGATCGAAGGGTTTAAGTATCGGGAAATAGTCGACGACATTGGGCTTACCAACCTCCTTAACAATATCCCATACTAGATCTTTGAACTCCTTCGAGGATTCGGAGGTTGAATCGGCCATGTCGACGGAGAAGAAGGTGTTGGATAGGAGGTTGAGAGATGCACCGAAGGCGGCAAGGCCTATGTTCACCGGAACCCTAGCCATGCAGCTTTCGTCGACGAAGGAGATTAGTTGCTTCACCTTCTTCTTCCTTAGCTCACGGCTTGCGTCAAGCCTGTTTAACAAATATCAAACCATTGTCACGTATTATATAGTAAACATTAATTATTAATGCAAGTACGTACAACGTACCCGATCCACGACGTACCTACAAGCTTACTTACTAACAAACACTTTTTACTCATAAATTACCTAATCTTTTTTTTGGTGTAATTGGTGAGTCAAAGCCCTAGCTACTCGTAACCTAATTTTTTAAATTTGCTTTATTAGATGTTAGTCGGTGAAGAAAGGAAAAAAGATAACCCGTAACTAACATGCGTTCATACGAACGTGCAAATACTTGTACAAACTGACTTTTCATAAGTTATTAAGTATTTATCCAGGTCTCGAGTTATCGGGTTTATCGGTTTTAAGACATTTATTATGAATTTGACAATTATTAGCCTTAATCGATATCAGGTCTTGTGAATCCATGAACACTCCAAGTTTGGTAGACATGTCAAAGTTCGATATAGACAGAATGTAAATTCGGGGTCGTGTGCATACGAGCGCACATAAACATTAGGCTCAAACTTAACGCATAAGTCTATCGGGTTGAGAATGACCCAACTTTAGGCGTGGGGATTTATTATCTCTAGGGTACAGACCGAGTTGACACTTGCCCACATAATAAGATCGCGAGCTGAATAGAGGCAAACCGTTCTAATACCATGTGGAAAAGTCCGATATAGACGAACTGACAGTACTGTGAAGTAAGATTGTGCGTGTACCGTGTTTTAGACTCAAACCCAACCCATAATTTCAAGGTTCTGTCCTAAAACCAATTGATAATAGGGATAATATACCTTAATTCTATATTTTTTTCGGAATGAAATGGGTTATTTAACTTACTTTTCATAAGTTAAACAAAAAAAATATGTATATTTAGATAATATATATGGGTTATATATATACCTGCTGGTGGAGAAAACATGAGAGTTGCATATTTTGCGGAGATTGCGCCAACGTGGTCCCGGGGACATGAAGACCACGGAGACCTCGTTGTGAGCGTTCCAGGTGATAGCGTCCTGTACGTGGCGGCTGGCGAAAACGACGTCGTTCTTCTGGAGGATTTCACGGGCGGCTTCAACTGACGAGACCACGACGGTGGTAAGGGAGCCGAGGCGGAGGGAGAGAACCGGGCCGTACACCTTGGCTAGACGGGCCAGGCAGCGGTGAGGCCTATCGCCAATGCTCATTAGGTTACCGACCAGCGGAGCTGGGAGTGGGCCCGGTGGTAGTCGGCGGCTGCGGCGGAGGGAGAGAAGGAGGTGGGTGGAGAGCCATGCTAGCAGGCAGTAGAGAGCAGTCTCCCAGATGGAGAAGATCATCGTTTGTTTTTGACGTGGTTTTGGTAGGAGTTGGTTAGATGTAAGATTATATTGGATAAGTGCCCATTGTTTTTGCGCCTTTATATAGGTGATCGATCGAGTTTTTTTTGTTTTTTTTTAAAAAAAAGAGTGATGATTCTATGAAACATGTGTATAAGTGACGTGGCGTATGAATGACACGTATTATAAAAATGAAAGATTTAGATATGCTTAATGTTCAATACATGATGCTTAATACCCAATAACAAGAATTATAAGTTAACAAAGGTATGTTTAAACTAGTTTAGTGTTCGCACCTTGTTCGAATTTTGTTCAAACAAAAAATATTATATTTTTATTTTTATGTATCATGTATTATATATTGATTTATAAAAAAAATTCATTTTTTTATTTATTAATATGACTAACATCTATGACGATTAAATTATAATTTTTTTAATAAATGAAAAGATATAATTAAAATTCCATAAAAAGAGTATTGTTATAGTATTATATTTATACTTTAATATATTATCATTTTTATTGGAAGAAATAAAAAGAAAAATTAAAATGATGAGAGTGGACTTTGATAGATAAAATTGATTTTTTTTTTTCATTTTTTATATTTTTTTCTTAATAAAACATTAAGTTGCATGATGATTGTTTACTAATTTTAATAAAAAAAATTCTTATAAAATATCTGTTAATATATTACGGTAAATCTGTAAATAAATCAAAATAATGTTGATGTGGACGGTCTTAGGGTTGACATGTTGACAAAATAGGAGCTGTTTTAGTAATATATATAGATGAACCAATACTTTTATAATAAAGATATTAACTTTATATTTTAAATAATTAATGGAGATTATTATTATATGTTCTAAAGAATCTAAACTACAGCCTACATTTTATCAACTTTTATAACAAAAAATAGAGAAAAATGGGTTGAAGCTTTGCATTTGTTAAAAAGGTAGAAGAGAGAATTTGACAAATTAAGTTAGTTCACTCATATATTAGTAGATGTTTCTTCTTGTAATTTAATGAATAATTAACATATTAAAACATATAAATATTAATATATTTGTCCTATTCCGTCACAATAAATTTTATACTATAATAAAAGAGTATTTTTGAAATCTTTAATCGATTATAAGAGCAAATTTGCATTAATGTTATACTTTGTAATAACTTTTATCGGTTTTATTAAAACTTATATAATGTTTCTTATTAAAATTTGTAGAATTTATAATTTTATAATATAACTGTAATATCCGTAAATATCAAATAATTGAGGTGTCGGGCTCTCGGCTATGTGGAACTTTTTTTCCTACAATGTATATTATGTTTGTATTAATTTTTATTCCGGTAGTTTATATAACCCTTAGAGTATGAGTAGAGAAAGTTGAAATAGCACGTGTAGATACACCGGAGAATACCGACTTTCCTTCCACCAAATAAAAAGAGCAAGTTGAACTAACCCAAGCCGGATCAAGCCTAGTCCCCAACCAGACTAGCTCAGCCATGTATTTTCCAAACCGACCGATGCTTCCAAAGACTTGTATTTTGTCACATATATTCTTCCATGCCATCATCGTTTTCTCCTCCCTTGTATACCCATTTCTCAAACCTCGACTCATTCCCTCGGTTCTAGTTGCGACTAGACTAGTGACCAACTCTTGTCCACTTCTTCATCCTCAAGCTGCATCCAAGCTTATCAATCATTCGTTTCTTTAAATCAAATCGCAACACAAGCCTATCTATCATTCCCTCAATTCTAGTCGTGAGTAGACTATTGATCTTTGGTGAATTTTAGAATAATCAAAACTCACTCCAAACGGCAAAATAGGAGGTTGGACCAAAATTGTGTATAATCGGGATCAATCAAACTAGTTTGATCTGATTTAACTCCTAATGGCTCTTTTTAGTCCTCTTCTTCGTTGCCTTTCACCCATAGATGATCTTAATTAATCATCTTCAAGCTTTTTGTGTGCTTTTGAGCTTCATTTTGTTAGGAATGAATAATGGAAATCAATTAAATAATATTTTGACCTAATATTAGGTTAATATTATTTGAAGGTAAAATTGGTTAAAATATCCCAAAGTTATAGGGGTGGTAACTTTGTACCACAAACTTTTAACGGGAATAAAATACTCCAATCTTCATTACACATGATAACACGCTGCCATAAGAATTACGCCGGCCAAATTTCCTATATAGAGGGTGACGTCGTTTACTGCTACAGTGAAATCTGGCATCACTAGATGAGATGTCCTGAGGCTTTTTATGTCGATTCCAAAGGAGATCTGACAAGCGATAGCCATGTCCAAAGGCTCGAGACCGATTTCTCCAGTGATGGCAACAATGTCGCTCTTGATGATTGCTCTAAGTGCTTGAACAATCTCGATAAGGTATGTGGAATGAATTGATTCGTTGAATTGTTGGTTTCGTTCGGTCTGATCGGTTAGTGTTGGTCTGGGTGAAGAAACCCCTAATCGAATGAAGAAGAAACCCGAAAGCTGTATTTTTTGTTTTGTTTAGATTTTTTTATTTCCATAAAAATTCAACTCGACCAAATGACACTAAGATGACACGTCACCCTCCCTGCCGTAATTTTGGCCGGGTAAATTTATATGGCAGCGTGTTACCATGTGTAATGAAGATTGGGGTATTTTTATTCTCGTTAAAAGTTTGTGGTACAAAGTTACCACCCTATAAGTTTGTGATATTTTAAATAATTTTACCTTATTTAAATATTATTTATCACCTAGTTTAATTTATATATTATTTGTTACCTAGTTTAGTTTATCCTATCTTAGATATTATGTCTTTAATAATTATTTGCAATCTTATAAATAGGATATACATAATTGTGTGGTCTTTCCAACCAATTATACAGGTTGTCAACCCTAACATTATCACATTCTTCTTTTTTTCCTCTTAATGATATATTTACTCCTTGACTCCTATAAGTGTATTTTTGTAAAACTAGTTTAAAGAGAGGAAATAAACCTTCAGTAATCTCGTTAACAATTAGACTATCTCGATGTCATTTTAAATTTGTAACTGTTTTTTTATATATAAAAGGCCTAACTTATTTAAAACAAACATAACAATCAATTTTCTAAATAAACTTGCAGCTTAATATATAAATTCAGGGGTACTATTGGGACGGACATTTCGCTAACACAAGCGGAGTCCGCCCCCACACCAAGAAGGAGACGCAGTGGTGTACTTTTTGCACCTTCCTCTTCTAGCTAACCACCAACCAACTCTCTCTCCTATCCTTCCCATTTCCTGGAACGTAGACAATCTCCTCTCCTAAACTCATTTTAGGAAAGCAATCTCATGACAACATTTTAGGAAAGCAATTTCCTCTCCCAAACTCATTTATGGCTGAATACTACCGTGGTGAACCCTTACCTTAAACAACCATGGAGAAGGGAAAATAGGCAACACATAACATATTTTCCAATTTTGCATTATTTTGTTAAAATTCGGTTAATGGGCATATCACAAACACACGCGGATACATCACCTCTCCTGAACCCTAGCCCTTCTCTTTGTCTTATTGCGCCACACCAAACGGATCGAAGAAGAGAAGAGGGAGGGACGGCGGCGGCTGCGTGCGAAGGGAAAATAGGGCTTGCAACCCACTTGGGCGGATTGGCAATCCGCCCGGGGCTGGCGATTGGGCCAGCTTCGAATAACATCACCCGCATAAATTCGTTAAACCACTCATCATGTAACGTCCCAGTTTTTGGTGCGTTGCGTTATTTATTTTCTCGGATCTTATCGCTATTTTAAAATAGCTTACATTTTTTTTTTACGAGTATTTTGACGTCGTAAGTTAAAACCCACGAGTAGATATCGATATATTTTATTACCCGTATTTAAAGTATTATATAATCTCGTAAATAATTCTTATTATATATAGTAGTAGCCTATGGAGTTACAGGACCTAATAAAAAAAAGATGATAGTATGATATCATCGTTCTTGGATTCTGGGTCGTTAAACCACTCATCCTTGTTAGGTTATATTGAGTTGGGATCTAACACATACGCGCATCTCGATTTGCGATGAGCCGTTGAACGCTGGATTTGGACTGTAGTTGTTATGTTGGATAGAGTAGTCCTTTTAAGATGAAGATGTATTAGTTGAAGGAGCAGATGAGTCATTAGTGACTCGTGTGGGGTTGGTGTCCGGTGGCCATTATTGGATCACAACAAACTCAATTCATTGACGCCTCCTATTTTTCAAAGATTCTTACTTTTTACATATTTAACTCTTAACTGACCCTCCATAGGATTCGTTGGAGGACTTTGAATTTTCTACATTTGGAAAATTAATAATAATAAAAAAAAATATATATATAAAAAGCTATCAAGACATTTACCACCGTCTTCTCTTTAATTATCTTATAAGTTTTGCAACATATTATTATAGTAAAGCATACGAGTATCGTATATAAGTATATGAGTTAATTTTTGTTTTTATTAGTAATTGGTTTTGTTATAAAATTCTGGTATGTCTTTTCGGGTCATCAGATTTCAAAAAATATATAAGAAAAAAAATATTATTCTTTTTCTCACATAGTTTTTTTTTTAAATAAAACAAAAGTGAGCAATATCGTTTTCATTGGTATACATGCCACAAGTCTAGATATAAGACTCGTCAAGACCTTTCTAATATTAAAATGATTTCAGAATGTAACTTGACTAAATTAGTGCTTGTTTGATTGGGCGTAAGAAATTCAGTAAAGTAAATTAATTCATTAAATGGGATTCAATTAAGGTGTTTGGTTGCAAAATTAAAAATGATAAACACATTAATCTAAATTACTAGATATTTTCCAATTACATCAAATGGAGTATTTACAATTACTCACTCCTCCCTAGATAACAAAACAATTAACGTGTTATTTTGATATCAAATCTCCCAATTACCCTTAAAATTTTCATCTCCCACCTTTTTTTTATTTTTGAAAATAAAGGTTATAATTGTCATTAACTAATAATGCCTATGAACTTAACACATTGCAAATTACTGGATATTTTTTTTGCTACCAAACATATTTTCTAAATTCTTAGCAGTTGTAATTTCTAGTAATTCAATTTCTAGGAAAGTCAATTCCCGAAAATTGTAAATCCATTGTTTAACCAAACAAGCACTTAGTTAAGTAAGACTTTTTAAAAATTTTCTCTAGTAACCCGGTCTATTGTATAAATCTGTTTAGTAAATGTACTCTAATCAAACCCCGTATCTTTCAACTTCAATTTACTTAAAAATGATAAAAATTAAAAGGGTACACAAATCTAATAAAAATAGAAAATAACAAACTCGTACACATGAATCTGTTAAAATGTATCCAAGTTTATGAACAAAAAATAAAGTTGATGTTTAGTTTATATATAAATGGGAGAGGAAATCAAAGTCCTAATTGATGTCATTAAGTTTCTTGGAAAGTTCCCTTACACTCGCAAGGCTTTGAAACCGGTGTGCCAATCTTAATATATATAATAACAGACTTTTACCCACTAATCATAATACAAACTTCAAAATTTATTAAACCATTTAAAACCGGACATATATTAAACAATGTATTACTTTTTACAAATTCAATTTGTTTGGTCCAACTAAATCAACTCAATGAAACATAGTGAGCTTTATTGTTGACTTGTTTGACCATCCATGTAACACTATGGAGTATGGACTTGTCAATCAAGACAAAAAGAGTTGGAATTTGCCTTTTTCTTTTCTTTTTATTATTATTATTATTATTATTATTATTATTATTATTATTATTATTATTATTATTATTATTATTATTATTATTATTATTATTATTATTATTATTATTATTATTATTATTAAAACAAGAAACAAGTGATTGGTGTACAACTTTTAACTAGGGTCAATCTTGGTAAACCATCTCTTGAAATTATTGGGTTATAATAATTTCTAACTTGAAAAGCTGAACCAAAATCAACCAATAATCACTAATTATAATTAACGCTTTTTAATTCTCCCTCGCTTTAGTGAGGTCAATGAAAATTCACTAAAACTTTCTAAAGTTATTAAGGTTTTTGTAAAACTAACCCCAACTTTTCATGTTTTACAAAATGACATCTATAAAAGATCTCTCTCCCAAATTTTCTATGTCGATTGAATTTGCTTCGATTTCATTCATTAAATTGATCTAATGATTAATATTAAGGTTTTTTTAAAATTTGGTTTATGTATTTTATCCTTTTTTTTTTTCCCTTTCTTCCTGAATTTGATTCAATATGTGCCAACGAAGAGCTTTAATTTTCCTGTTTTTTGATTTTTATTGATTCAATCTATCGTATCGAGTTTTTGTTCTTAATCTTTTTTCTTTGTTGATTAGTTTTGATTCGATATTTTTTTTGTTTGTGTTTTTAAAATCAATTGAATTGAATTATTTTCGCTTTTATTTGGTTTCGTTCTAATTCTTCTATTTGACAACATTTTGTATTGTCAACAGTAATATTTTAAGGCTTAAACAAAATTTTTTTTTGATGTTGTCTATGACATTTTGAATAAAAAAACCTTATATTTTGTATTATCAACAACAACAATTATATATTTTTCACTAATAGCAACTCATTAAACACAAATATTTTCTTTATTTGTATTGTAAACAACATATTAATCATGCAAGCTATGTTTTTATATTGCTAACACGATATTGGTCAACAAAAATATTTTATTTTACCGTCAACAAAACATTAACAATATAAGTTGTGCATTGTCTACTATGAAGAACACATTAAACAGAAAATAGGAGGATATATTTGTACTAACTAACACATTAAGTATGTAATTTATTTTTGCAAGTGTCAAAAAAACATTGATCAACAAAAAATAATTTATCTGTGTTATTAGCAATAACTCATCTTATAAAATAACACATTAAATATGTATATCAATTTTTTAACGGCTAGAACGCACCAGTTCGGTTTGTCTAAGGGACTTGGAGGGAATTAGGCACCGTCGCTAACGCCGTCGGAGTCTCGGAGGAATAGGAGGAAGCCTTCGCATGTTCGTTCGCCCATTCGCCGGCTCAACGAGACTTAGAAAGGAGGAATGTGAGAGAGAAACTCGTATGTCGAAACCCTAAAAGTCTAAAACTCCTAATTCTATATTTTGTTAAGTCGAGCCTTAACATGCGGTTTGTATTCGGCTCGGGCTCATACCGAGCCCATTATCAAGCTCGCTCCATATTTGTAACGCCCTAATTTTTTGATGCGTTTTTTATATTTATTTGTTCCGATTTTTATCAATATTTTATTAGATTAAATATTTTATTAAAAGTATTCGACGACGTAAAATAAATTTTCGGAGTATATTTTTATTATGTATATGTGCACGTATATCCGTACTCATATTATGAGAAAGATCGGGAAGATTTTCGATTCAAAATCCCGATCAAGTGTTTTAATCGAGTTTATTTTATTTTATTTATTTTTCTTCCTAATTCTTTTATTTTCTTCTTCCCTTTTTCTTTCTTCTCTCTTTTCTCTATCTCTCACCTGGATGGTGAGCTGTCTCGCTCTTCCCGACCTGCTGCAAACCCCGACTCCTCGCCTCCTCTACAAGCCCTGTGACCGACCCTTCATCACCCACCATGACCCCTCATTAACCTCGCTCGGTGCAGCCTTGCCCTAACCTATCTCCCTCCTCTTCTCGTCTGATCTCTTTGAACCCTTACCCCAACACCTCCATTACCACAAAAGTTGCAGCTCCTCCTCTCCATGAGTTCACTCTCCACCGCAACAACCAAAGAAGCCCTTGGTTTGCCCTGCAGCCCACCTGCAACCACCGGAGGACCACCCTGCTATCCTCGACGCCCTTTTCCCTTTTCTTCTGGCTTCTATCGCATCAAAGCACATCGCAGGAGGGTCTTTCCTTCGGCGACCTTCGAACTCCTCTATAACACCCCAAATTCTGAGAACTCGGGGAGCTACTGGTTAGGACCTCACAATGGGTCCCGACCTTAGTTTGACAATAATTTTACTAGGATCTTACAATAAGACACAAAAGTATTAAAACATTTGAAAACTTTAAACAATATATACATGGATAATATGTATCAGTCTTACAAAGGAAAGGTACTAAAATGACGCATATGAAGAACAAAAGACATCCCCGTCCCAACTAAATGAGTACGTGGACCCGGCTGACCATTCCCTCCGGATCTCTCTACAACTGTCTTAACCTGCAAGACATCTACAAGGCGGTATAATACCGTTAGCTAACATTCTACACATAAGTATAAAGGTAAAAACACATACACACAACATATACAATTAACATGCAACACTCAAGTCCGTTTATTATCTTCAGTTAGGTGATAAGCTGTTACTAATGATACTTATTTTGTGACACGAGGAATTCCCAAACCTCGCCCCTGTCCCTGTTTACCAACGAGGAATGGTACTAATGCATCTGACCGTCTACCTGCCTGGGCTGGTCGCAGGGAACCTCCTAGCTCTCGCAAGAGCTAGACAGATGATGTCACGACCCGTTATCATACACTTGGGTCAATTACGTAATATAATAAAGTTGGCCTAATCCGGTTTCGTTGTTTAACATAACTAACAAACACCACTCATACACATTACACTCATACAAGAAGCCAGCTAAGTAAGTCCGTGGACTTACTAGTCTACAAGCGCAACAGATCACCACACTCTCAAGTTCCCTCGGAAAAACACACAACGCCTGTTCAACACAAGGCACACGGATCAAACAACGCTCTAGTTAACTAGAAGTCCTTAGACTTCTAGGCTCACCAACTTCACAAGAACATAAACGCATAAGATAGATCGACACTTAAAACCTAACAGAACTCTTTTAAACCAAACTATACTTATACCCAACTTCGGAACATCCTAAATCTGGATTAAACCAACGGATCGTTCTCAACTTTTACCACATGCTCCTTTGTATAACCATCAACAATATATCCAAAAATCAAGTCCAATAAAGATCAATAACCCCTCCAAATCAACCTCACAAAACTGCATCACAAGCAGTTTTTCTAACACTTAGAATATTTCAGAAACCATCCAGAAAACTGCTTACAACCTCGACTTTGAAAAATCATAACTCCTAAACCTCTCGATGAAATCCTCTCAAATTTTTATATATTCTACTAGGAAGTCTTAACTATGACATATCCAAAATTCAAGTCTAACCGAGAAATATAACCCAATCAAATCTATATCACAAAACTGGATCACAAGCAGTTTTAGACAAAATTCAGCATAACCTATGTAACACCCCGGATTCTCGGAACCCGGGATATTACTGGTTAGGACCCCACAATGGGTCCCGACCTCAGTTTGACAACAATTTTACTAGGATCTTGCAACAAGACACAAATAAGAAAAACCGAAATTCATAAAAATGTATTTTTAACAGGATGAATGCAACAAAGTCTAACAACCTATAATACTTAAACGACGGAAAAGACTAACTGTCTTAACAAGAGGAAAGAACAACAAAGCAACAACCCAAACCCCCACTCTAAGGAGTACGGAGACCCGGCTGACCACTACTTCCGGATCACTCAGCTGCTGTTCTAACATGGAGTAAATCTAAAAACACAACAAAACAACCATTAGCTAGTTATCTAAACATTAGGAGAATAATAATAGCACACACACATAAAATAATAAACACTCATCATGCTTTCAAACAAACCATTTATTATCTTCATTTAAGTCATTCACTCTTACTAATGATACTTATTTTGTGACACGAGGGATTCCCAAACCTCGCCTCCGCCCCCGTGTACCCATCAGGAGTGATCCGATGCATCTCACCGTGTACCTGTATGGTCTGGGTATAGAGAACCCCCCAGTCTCATGGCAGAGCTGGGCAGTGATGTCACGGCCCGTTATACATACACTTGGGCCTTAACACATAATAACGACGGTCGTCTTAACAAGTTGTTATTATAACACACATGGCACACACACCACTATTATCACTCAACTAATATCCAGAAACCAGCTAAGTAAGTCGCAAGGACTTACCTGAATCAATTCACAACTCTCAAAAGTCTCAACTCGGTCTGCAACCGTAGTAACTCAATCGCCTGTCAAACAAGACATGTGGATAAAAAATGCATCCCACTTTCTAAGAAGTCTCCAACTTCTAAGATATATAATCGATCATAAAGAAATTACCAATATACCCTTATACGGGTAAATGACCATTTTACCCCTGGTCCCGAACTCTATAAAATTCTATAACAAGGTTCCAAACTATTCTTTAGAACTCAAAAACACACTCTCACTCTAGAAAGGAAGTTTGTTAAAGTTTTAGAAGAGTTAAACACATTCTTGACTTTCATAAAAAGTTGCTAAGGTCCAACTTTACCTTAAGATATGAGGCTCGGGTAAAAGTATTAAATTTCGAAATAAATCTCTAGATCCTCTATGATATGCATACTAAACATAGGGGCAAAGATCTCTAAAAAATATTCAACCATAACGCCTACATAATTCTCTAAAGTTAGAATAAAAGCTAGAATTTCTATACTTAGTCAAATTTTCTTCTGCTGTAAAAACAGGCCAACTGTCCTACTTTGAGTCCTTATAAGTTCTAATCCGACCGTTAACTTTCTCCCAAATTTTAACACAATAAACTACATATTTCTATCTACAATATATTAAAAATTGAACGGTGGATGTTCGATCTAAGCTATTCAAAAACGGGTTCAAAGTCAGCAGTTTCAGCTCACAACATGAAATTTTCCTAGGCTGAAAGAGGTCATGGGTTCGAGTCTCTCTGTTAGCAGTCTCTCATTTTTACTATGACCTGAAGGTCCCTCGTTCGAATCCCATGGATTACAACTCATTCCTAATTAAAACTAAACAACCTAGTCCACAACTCATGTAAACATTTCTCCCAAATGTTCCTACCCTCACCACTCTACAGATATGTATACATAAGTATATTTGCACATAAACACTACACAGAGAAAAGGAGTTCACCCGTCCCAGCACCACCGTCACTCACCCTGAAGAGAAACTATGGTCTAATTCGACCGGAATAGCCTTCGAATGGAGCCCAAACAATTCTGCGTAGCACCAGCCAATAACAAGGTCGATAAGTATACTCCGATTATACTCGCTGAATGAAAGGACTGGACGAAGAGGTGCGCTTACCTTCTGCTATGACAACTCGAAGGCAGTAGGAGATGTCGATACTCCGGCTGATGAGAGGGGAACGAGGCTGCCTGGTCGCGAGAAGAGATCGTCGAACATTAGCCGGGTGGTTGTGGTTGTTCGCCGGGAAGTCGACCGACAAGCAAGGCAGATGAGAAGGTGGTGGTGCGTCTAGCTCTTCGACCTCGTACCGTTTGTAGAGAGCCCCGGTGCTGGCAACCTTGCCACTCTGTGCAACCGATGGGTCGTCAATGAGGGTTAACCGCCACATGAGAGAGGGAGAGGCAAGTCCTTACTCACTTGGTCGACGCAGATGCAGCAGCTCCGGCGCAGAAGAGGTCGTCTGGGAGGGTCGCGAGCGGATGTCTTCGATTCCGTGTGCAGTCGCCTGGGAATGCCGGGGTCGTTGAGATGCTGCTTCTATCGATCTCACAGAGAAATGCAGGAGATAGAAGCGTACGGCTGCCGCTTAGATTAGGATTACGGGATGGTTAGATTAGGTTAAAAAGGTAATTAGGTTTAGGGTGAAGTTTGGGATTAGTTAAATTTTAGGTTTAGGTTTAAAGAGGTGGGCTGTCTGGGTGGTCATTGGGCCTAGTGTTGGGCCAGAATTAGACTGCTCTATCATTAAAATAAAAGGTTGAAGGAAGGTTTGTTATTCGCCCGGAATCGTAAAAATACGGAACTTAATTACGGGATTACTTACGGAATTATTTAAGTTATCATTTTATGTGAATCAAGGTCACATAAAATGATAGAATTTAATATCGTTTTCTTTTATTTAAAAGATTTAAGGTTGGCGGATCGGAATCCGGTTTGATCCCATATTAAACGGAGTTTAAAATTTTCAGTTATTACAACCTATAAACTGCTCAAGGTCTCTACTTTGGGACGCCATAACTCTTAAATTGTAACTTGTACTACTCTCAAATTTCAGTATGTTCTACTATGAAATACCAGCTATATCATATCCAAAAATCAGCAATAAAGGAGGCGTCTAACTTACCCAAATCTGGATCATAAAACTGTATCAACATGTAGTTTTCCAACACTTAGAAATTTCAGCACAACAGAAAAACGGCTTACGACCCAATCTTTGAAAAATCATAAATCCTAAATCATTCTCTGGATTTATCCCAAATTTTGATATGTTCTACTATAAAATCTTATCTATAAGATATCCAAAATTCAGCAGAAAAGGAGGAGTATAACTTACTCAAATCTGGACTCGAAGTTGACTGTTCATCACTTCCGAAAACTCAGGAAACGCCTCAGCTCTTCAAGCCATCTTCTAGGGCTGCTATGAAGGGTTCTAGGATACAAACGAGGCTCTCGTCAACACATAAATAGAGAGGGTACGACAGAGAAGAGAGTGAAGCCTTACCTAACTAGTTAGGCTCATCGTGCTTGAACACATGAGGAAGAAGATTGGAACGAGCACACTGTCACTGTGGCGCACTCGCGGTCTGAGGGAGGCGCACCAGCGACTCAGAGTCCACTCACACCTGCGGCTTGGGGACACCGCACCTGCGCTCTTGCTGTTGCGCCCCCTGCGGCTGAACTGCTACGCAGTAGCAAAATCCGGATCGGGAGGAGTATGCTCCTCATGAATGCTTCTGCGTGGCCTGCTGCTGTAGTGTGTGCTGAAGGAATGAAGAGAGGCCTCCAAGACACCGTTCTTCAACCCTTACAGAGAGATCTACGTGAATGGATGGAGGTTGACGGCGAAGGGAAGCAGGGCCGGACCGCCGTCTACACATGACACAATAGAAGAGGCTCGTCTTTGGTTGCCTTCTCCTTGAGTTTGTACCGGCGGTGAAGGCGAGAGGGTTCCCAAGGCTGCGTTGTTGCTGTGTACAGAACAAGAGCAGAAGATCGAGAGGAAGGAGAAGAGAGACGTGATTTGGGAGGGCTAGGGTTTCACGTGAAAGCAACGGCTGGGAAGAAGAACAACTGTCAGAAGATTTGCAACTCCTTATTAGGCTTAACTGGCTTGTTCCTGACGGGCCCGGATGGTAGGGTTTCAAAGGCCAAAATCAGCTTCGTAATGGGCCCGGATGGTCCATTTAAAGACTAAAGAAAATGGATAAATAAGGATTAGTTGAGTTGACTTGGAAATAATCGCAGATTAAATTTCCGGATGTTAAATCAGTTCTCCCTTAAAATAAGTTTCGTCCCGAAACTTAAAGAAGACAATATAAAGTCGGAGTTCAAACAAAAGAAATAAAGCGCCTCACAATCGCAACCGGTCCAGCTGTGATTTGCTTCTGGAATAGGTAGAAGAAAATTTTCCGGGTATTACATCCTCCGGGCAGGGAGAACGCCCCAGTCGCCGCCTGCAACCTGCCACCCTCGCCGGCCTTCGAACACCTCCGGGATCTCCTCTGGAAAGGCACAACTGTTCGCTCAAAAAGGTGTGTGACAGCTTTAAATTTATAACCCAAGAAGTATGCTTGAACAAAAATTGCGAACCCGCAGTGTACGGGTTAATTGTAATAAAAAGCAAGAATTCCGGGGGTCGATCACAGGGACTTAGGTGAAACTAAGCACAAAATCGGTTGCCAAGTATTGCAATTAACCAAAAGCAATTAAAGTAATCAAAGATGATATAAAGTCAGATAAAGGGAATGCGGATTCTAGGGATTAAAGTATCTAGTTGTGGTTCCGACTCAAGATCTCAAAGGATAGCGCGGACAAAGTTGAGATTTGAAAAGGGAAGGTGTTTCTAAGATGTGAATAGATCACCGGGTAAGTCTCACTAATCCCAAACCAAAGCTCCTATTACCGGGTAAGTCTCAAGGTACTAAGGAAAGGTGTTCGCTCCAAACGGTGCGTGCAAGCTTTAAATTTATAACCCTAGACTTAAGCTTAAAACAAGGATGCGAACCCGCAGTGTACGGGTCAATCGTAGTAAAAGCAAGAAAATTCCAGGGGTCGATCACAGGGACTCGGTGAAACAAAGTCAAATACGGTATGCTTATGTCAATACTAACCACAAGAGCAATTAACACAATCAAAGATGAATAAGAAGTCAATAAAGCAAACATGCAATTCTAGGGATTAAAGCGTCTAGTTGTGGTTCCAACTCAAGATCTATAGATAAGCGGACAAAGCTGAGATTTTTGCGTGGGTGTTCGCTCCAAACGGTGTGTGCAAGCTTTAAATTTATAACCCTAGACTTAAGCTTAAAACAAGGATGCGAACCCGCAGTGTACGGGTCAATCGTAGTAAAAGCAAGAAAATTTCAGGGGTCGATCACAGGGACTCGGTGAAACAGAGTCAATACGGTATGCTAATATCAATACTAACCACAAGAGCAATTAACACAATCAAAGATGAATAAGAAGTCAATAAAGCAAACATGCAATTCTAGGGATTAAAGCATCTAGTTGTGGTTCCAACTCAAGATCTATAGATAAGCGGACAAAGCTGAGATTTTTGCGTGGGGAAGGTGTTGCTAAAGTGGAGTAGATCACCGGGTAAGTCTCACTACACACTAATCCTAAACCGTAACTCCTATTACCGGGTAAGTCTCAAGGAATCAAGATAAAGAACTATAACCTCAAAGTAACACACCATCTAAGGGAATAGAATCAACCTTTACCGGGTAAGTCTCAGGCTAACTCACAAAGATGGGATGGAAGCACACTCAAACCCCAATAAAGGATAAACCTTTATTACCTACACTTATGATCGTTAATACACAAACTAAGGAATTACCGGGTAAGTCTCATCCTAAGCTTGCATTGAACCAGGAAATGTGTAATAAGAATAGGATTTAGCAAACTCTAACACTTAACTTTCTGTTTTAGGTCGGATAAGTCACCTCGGACAGAAGAATTCCACCCCGGCCGAGATGTTCATCAACCGAACGAGATGCTTAGGGTTAAGGTTAAAGACTCGAACTTTCAGGATCCTACTGGAATCTAAGATTATTCTATCATTGTTTTTCCCACAACCTTCAGCTAATCACCCTAGAATCACACAAGGAAATTAGCCACTCATCATCATAATGAAAGTATTAAATATAAGGGAAGAAGGTGAATATTTGAACAAAGAAGAATTTAATGAAAAGACTTCAATAACTGAATCAAATATCACAACAAAAGCGTTCCTTGGATAGCAATCAAACAAGACAAGACAACAATTAAGGGAATTGAAGACAATCTTACAAAACCCTTCAATAAAGCTATAAAAGCTATGGACTTCAATCTTCCTTCAACCTTCAAAAAGGTTCTTCAACTCTCTCCAAAATGGAGTATGCTGCTGCTGCTGCGTAAACCCTGATCGACGGTATAGCGTGATTTGCGGCCTCTAGCGGTTGTCGGAATTGTGGAAAATCCGACCCTTTTTATAGGAAAATAACCCTCCAAAGATAATAAATCTTAGAAAGATATCTTCCCATAAAAATAGGTAAAATATATGATTCTGCATATCTCTTTCCTTCCAGAAGCCAAGCCCAAAAATATAAGATCACTTTCCAAATTTAAAAGATCTCCTCCAAGAATAAAATATTCTCGCCGCGTCCTAGGTGTTCGCCTCGGTCGAGTCGGCGTCTCTGGATCGCCTCGGTCGAGATGAATCTCTGGTCAACCGAGGTGATTCAAAACAAAATGTGAAGTCTCTCGAATCTGCTCCAAAGTGAATCTTTAATCCATGACTATGCTCCCTGGATGTAGCTCCAAATAACTCATGACTCCTTTTGCTCCTTTTTGATGCAAAACGTACCATATTACCTGCAATTACAACGAAACTAGGTGTAGACCTCGATTCTCGCAAAGGTAGATGAAATGGTAGTAAAATCACACAATGCACATACAAACATGCAGATTATGAAAGATAAAACGTCCAAACAAACCCCAAAATATAGACTATAATTCATGCTATCAAAATACCCCATACTTAGCCCTTGCTTGTCCCCAAGCAAGTTCCGCATATAAAAGACAAGATATAATGGATTATAAGTCAAGAAAATCAATGAAAAAGTCTTTCAAAAACATTTTATGGTGTGCAACTATCATAGATCACTCTAAGAAAATACTTCCTGGAATTAAAAACTTAATATGATCAAAACATTTTATAAATATAAGAAAGTTGTTCATCTTTGCATAAAATCATAGAATGCATAATAAATCATAATTATCAAAATTAATCATGTATAATCCGATTTAAACCGCTAAGTCAATCAACAAGCTCATGGTCTCAAGGGCTTCCCAAAAGAAAAGGTCAAGAAACGTGTAGGGTAGGGATGTATGTAAGGTAATGTGGTGCTAGAATTCGGAAAAAGGATGAACTTCACTTTCACTTTGACTTGCAACATCTTCCACCAATAAGCTTTGATTATCTCACACTTTTTCTTTTTTACTTTACTTTTTGGGATGCATGGACAGAGGTGCACAATAACCGAAGCCTAGGAAATCTACAATCATCAATTTCTTGAGATGCATCAAACCCTTGATGCACATACCATGACCCGTTAGGAATATCGCTCAATCCGACTTTGGCAAGACACAAACACCCGGCTATGTGAATGGTGCCGAGTTACTCATCTTCATGATTGACTTCCCCAAACCTATTATTGCTTTCTAACGCTTTCACTTCCAGCCCACTTCTCAACTTTAACTTGCTTTCACCACTTCGCTTGCTTCCAAATTCCCGGATAGGTAAAGGGAGGCAAAATGTATATGAGGGGCTAAGCATGATCAAGAAGAAGAAGAAAGAAGAGAATGAATTGCCTTGGTCTTTCCAAGAAGAACGTGAGAGAACTTATCTTGCGGTGTCAACCTTCAAATTCAACATAATTTGGATAAAAACAAAGTATTAAACATGCCAATAATTTCAAACAAAGCATTTAGCAACTTAAACATATCATAAAACCTTTCAAACACATAAAGAATTTAAAACCAGTAAGTAAGCAAGATCTTCACTGAGATCATATCCAGATAAGCAACACAAAATCGTTTTCGAAACTTTCTGTTACGCACCTCGGTCGAGGTGTTCTTGGTTCAACCGAGGTGAAATGCCTCGTTTGGCCAGTACTGACTCGGTCGAGGTCAAAAATAATTTTTTTTAAAACCATTTTTTTCTTTTCGGTTTCGACGTTTTTCTCAATCAAATAACCTGTAGGTATGCATGTAATATCAGATAATCATATAAATGCAGAAGGGAAGCATAAATAAAATATCCGATAAATAAAATACATCAAAGGTGGTCAAATAACATACATCACGTAGTCAAATAACAACAAATACCCCATACTTGAGTCACACTGTCCCAGTGGGTATAATAAGAAGTCTAAAACAAGAGAGTACTCACCGGATAAAAGCCGAACTGCATAAAAAATATGATAATAAAATCCTGCAGCTCCTCAGTAGTCTCGATCCGGTGGTGGTGCATATGGATACTGAGTCGGATCGTAAGGATGTCCCATGATACGCTCGAACTGCAGCTGAGCCATGATGTGCTGATGGTGCTGCCGCTCCTGCATCTCGCGGATATCCAGCGATAGTGCAGCATATGAGTCGATAACCTGATCCGTCAGGTCATCGATCCGTCGGTGAGCAGCTCTATCCCTCACTCCACGCCTCCTGTGTCTAGCAGGTCTGGCTGGTGCCGGCTTTGTATCCTCCTCATCATCTAAATCTATAATAGGTGACGCGCTCGTCCCAGCAGTATCTGTCCCTGTGTCCATCGGGACGCCACCCTCTCTCTCATCTAGTGTCTCCTCATCGTCGTCGTCGTCCTCAGCCTCCTCCTCCTCCTCCTCAGCTGCAGCAGGGGCGGCTGCTCCCTCTCTGTAATCCTCCATCAGTGGACCCCAAGCGGTCTGCCAATAATGTGGATCAAAGACGAAGAACTGTGCAGACCACCTGATGCCCTGTGGCGCAGTCAGCTCCCATGGCATAGCGACGTAGGGTGTAGTCAGTCCTCGGGGAACCAGAATCCTCCGAGTGATCATCTCCTGTAGCCCGAGCGGCTTGGCAGCCGCCACCATAGTACACCTACTCAGATCCATATCCTGATAAGTAGCGATATGGGTCACTATCCCACCACAACATATATCCCCCTTCCCTTTGGCCTTGATCCTGTGCAGATCCTCTGCCAGCATCAATCCAAAGTCGGGGAATCCACCTGTAACCATGCAGTATAAAGCGAAGAGCTCCCCCTGTCGGACCTTCTGGGGCGTCTCAGTACGCGCCAGAAGTGTCTCACTGAAGATCCTGTGGGCTAATCGAAAAGCTAAATGGAAGATAAGCTTCTCCCTGGAATCACCAGGGCGCCACCTATCTGCATGCTCCACAACATAAGCAATCTGACCCCAGAACTCTCTAGCTACGGCTCGGGTCGGGAAGTCTACAGCAGTGGGGGCAGGGAAGCCAAAGATGTCTCTCCAGTGGTCTAGGGGTACTATGAAGTTCCGGTTCATCAACCGGTACTTCACAGCTCTCTTTGTGGGGAGGTAAGTGAAGGAGCTGACAAACTCAAGGGTCGGCTCTAAGTAAGCTGGGGCTCGGATCTCAGTAAACTGATCCAGCCCGACGGTGGTGATCATCCTCCTAAGATCTCCATCAACGTGGAGACAGTCAAAAGCAGAAATGTCCAGAAATCTAGGTGCGATCACTGGACGGCTAGCAATACGCTCATAATCTACAAGGTGTCTCTCGTGGATCACCGGGATAGAAGGTCTGGATGAGGAAGAAGAAGGGGAAGGAGAGGATCTATCTCTAAGGGCTAACAACCTGTCAGAACTCATCTTCAATCAACACTGTCAGGCTACCTCGGTCGACTGACAATCTCCAAGAATCACCTCGGTCGAGGTGCAGGTCGACTGGACCGAGGCGAAGACAGTCGCGATTTCAACTCTCAGAAATTCAGTTCTTTTCCCCCACAAATCACTACAAATGCTTCCGAAGGGGTACTAAAGCCTTTCCTCAACAGATTCAAGGGCAACCAAAGCCCAAATTGAAGTAAACGAACGAGTTAGGGTTTCGATCGTTTTTACCTCGTTCCGGCCGAGTCGCTCGAATTTCTTGCAGATTTGTTGTTGCAATCGATTCCTCTACCCTTTAATTGCAGTTTGGAAGCGGAAATCTTCGAAAACGAGCGAGAAACGAAGGTAGCGAGGTATATCGTTCGCCGCGGTCGAGGAGGATAAAAAAAAAAGTGAAAAGTAATTTTCCCCCCTTTTATACTGTTACTGGATCTGCTGTCACCTCGGTCGAGATGGTCTCGACTAGACCGAGGTGGTACGGACCGAGGCGGTTCTGCAGAAACCCTAGTCGCCTCGGTTGCTCAAGAATCAACTCGGTCGAGGTGCTCTGACAGTGACCGAGGTGCTTCTGTCTTCTCAGAATCTCGAACTTCTGTCCTTCCAGTTGTGCTCCTCCTTAGATATTCCCTGTTGTCTGTCCAGAACGCCAAAAACAAAGCAAAGCAAAGCAAAAACAAAAACTATCTAAGCTAGACTAGAAAACGGGAAAAGAAAGCAATACCTTGGGTTGCCTCCCAAGAAGCGCTTGATTTAAGGTCGCTAGCTGGACCATGATGCGTCTCAAACGAGGTAGATCGATGCAACCTCCTCAACCGGCATTTCCGGTTGGTATTTCTTAAGCCTATGACCGTTGACCTTGAAGCTTCCGCTAGTTTCGCCCCATATCTCAACTGTACCATGAGGGAAAACATGTTTCACAACGTAAGGTCCGGTCCATCTAGATTTCAACTTACCTGGAAAAAGACGGAGGCGGGAGTTGAAGAGTAGAACTAAATCTCCTTCGTTGAGCTCCTTTGGAACGATACGCTTGTCATGCCATCTCTTCGTCCTTTCCTTGTAGATTTTGGCATTCTCATAAGCGTTCAAACGCAGCTCTTCCAGCTCGTTAAGTTCCAATAGTCGCTTCTCACCAGCCTCCTTGATGTCAAAGTTCAACCATTTGATAGCCCAATACACCTTGTGCTCCAATTCAACGGGCAAATGGCAAGACTTCCCATATACCAAATTATAAGGGGTGGTACCTATGGGAGTCTTGAATGCGGTCCCGTACGCCCAAAGAGCATCGTCCAATTTCATGGACCAATCCTTCCTTGTTCTAGAGACGGTCTTTTCCAAAATTGCCTTGATTTCTCTATTCGAGATCTCGACCTGTCCACTAGTTTGAGGGTGATAAGCGGTTGATACCTTGTGGGTTACCCCATACTTCGATAGAAGTGCTTTAAACTTCCGGTTGATGAAATGCGTTCCTCCATCGCTAATGATGATGCGTGGAGTTCCAAACCGTGGAAAGATAGTTCTATTCAAGAACTTCACAACCACCTTGGCGTCGTTAGTGGGAGAAGCAATGGCTTCAACCCATCTAGAGACGTAATCAACTGCTAGGAGAATGTAGAGGTTTCCTCCGGAGGATGGGAAAGGTCCCATGAAGTCAATCCCCATACATCAAAGATTTCCACTTCTTGGATGTTATTAAGTGGCATCTCGTTCCTCCTTGATAAGTTCCCTGTTCTTTGGCATGCATCACAAGAGACAACGAACGATTGCACGTCCTTAAATAATGTAGGCCAAAAGAAACCGGAACGCAATACCTTAGCGCATGTTTTATCAATGCTGGCATGCCCTCCACAAGGAAGTGAATGACAATGCCTTATGACGCTATTAACTTCATCTTCCGGAATGCACCTTCGAAGTATCCCATCCGGTCCGCGCTTGAATAGCAGCGGCTCATCCCAGTAGTAATGTCGTACTTCCTTGAAGAATCTCTTCTTTTGAGAGTACGTCAATCCGGGCGGTGTTTCCTGGCAAACAAGATAATTCACAATATCAGCATACCAAGGACCTTTATTATCAGAAAGTTGGTGGAGGGAATGGTCCGCCAACAGTGGGTAAATGTCAGAGAAGGGAGTAAGAAAATTGTTATTCTCAGCAGTCTCAGTTGACATCATCTCGCCATCGACCTCGGTCGAGGCGCATAGGCGTTGACCGATGTGTTCTTCAGTCGCCTCGCTCTGTCTAGAAAGTGCCTCGGTCGAGGTACTGCTACTGGAACCGAGACTGGAGATCTTCGTCTCCTGGATTAGCTTCTCAGTTATAGCTCCTGGATCCTCTTCCAGTGCCTTCAAGCTCCGTATATCTGCATCACAAGAAGCATCTATACCTTCCTCCATTAAACTGAAGCTAATAACTCTTTCGAGTGGATCGCTAATAAGGATAGAGCTCACCAATTCTGTTGATTCTTCTTCATCGTAGATGTTGAAGATATCATCAGTTAGCTGCTCCCCTTTCATTGCTGCAAGTAGTGCGAATTCTACCTCATCGCCACCAACGTTGAATTTCAACTTGGCGTTCTTGCAATCCACGTTGCAACCCGAAGTTGCTAGAAATGGCCTCCCGAGAATAATAGGTACTGGATAATCTGCGGGAATGTCAAGTACAACAAAATCTATAGGTAGATAGAAGTTACCTAACTTGACCGGAACGTCTTCCAAGATGCCCACGGGATGGGTAATGGAGCGGTCCGCCATATAAAGTCGAATCTTGACCGGTTTGGGCTCTCCAAGACCGATCTTAGTGCATAGCTCCAGCGGGATGATGCTCACGCTGGCTCCTAGATCACAAAGGGCTTCACAAGTGACATCCCCAACTTGAATGGGAATGCAAAATGAGCCGGGATCTCTCAACTTAGGTGGCATCTTTTCCTTCATGATCTTGATAAGCTCCGAAGATTTAGATGTCATCCTAACTTCACCAACATCCTCCAGCTTCCTCTTCCTTGATAAGATTTCTTTTAAGAACTTCCCATAGGCGGGCATACCTAAAATAGCATCAAGGAAAGGAATGTTAATATGTAGCTTATTCATCAAGTCAAGAAACTTACCAAAGTGCTTGTCTAGATGTGCTTTGGCTCTGGACTGAGGGAATGGAAGTGGTGGCTTGTATGCAGGAGGTGGAACATAAGTTTCTGTCGTTCCTCCTGCTTTCTGTTGCTCCGCCTCGGTTGGCATCTCGGTCGAGGTGTTCTTCGACTGGATCTGGACTGAGGTGGTCTGCGTCGAGCGAGGTACTGGATCTGCAGTTTTGAGTCCACTCCTCGTCGTTATGGCCATGCACTGGCCCTTAGGGTTAGTTTCCGTCTTCGCTGGAAGCTTCCCTGGATCTCTTGGCGCTTCATTCGCCCTATTAGCAAGTTGTTGTTCGAAGGACTTTTGGGCCCTCGAAAATGAAGTCATAGAATTCTCCATAGCGCTAAGCTTAATCAAGATTGCCTCCAGAACTGCGTCTTTCTTTTCCGGTTGAGATGAACTTGATCCTTGCCCTTGGCTTTTCAATGGAGTAGAAGAAGAAGAAGGGGAAGAGAGGAAAGGGTTAGAGGAATCATTAGAGTTGGAGTTTGAATGATTGTTACCATGGTTTTGGTTATTCGCGCTCCAGTTGTTGCTATTGGATCCTCTATTATTGTTGTTGTAGTTGTTGTTTCGGGGGCCGTTGTTGTTGTTACGGTACCCGTTATTGTTGTTGTTCCTTTGCCCTTGCTCTTCCTTCTTAGTTTGAGCCATCAAGAGCTCCTTTAATTGCTTCACGTCGTTCTTCAATGACGTGAGTTGATTGTTGTTGGGTTGAGTCTCTTGAAAGTTGACTCTTTTAACTCCACCTTCAGCTCCTTGATGGGTATATTTCTCCATGTGCAAGGTTTGCTTCTCAATGAAGTCCCAAGCCTCATCAATCGCCATGTCCATGAAGGTACCGGCGGAGAGTAGTTGGAGATTGAACTGGGTGCTTCCGTCCAGCCCTTTGAAGTAGATCTCCAACAACTCGATCTTTGGAATCCCATGATGTGGGCAATCCAAAAGGATATCCTTGAACCGCTCCCAAGATTTGGACAAGCTCTCCTTGTCCTTCATGATGAAAGCATTGATCTTCCCTCTCATTTCAGCGGTCTTCGAGGGGGGAAAGAATTTGGTTAAGAATTCCGTAGTCATCTCCTCCCATGTGCTGATTTTTCCTGGAGGAAGAGATTGATATCAAGTAAGAGCTCTATCTTTTAAAGAAAAGTAAAAAGGTATTAGCTTGTAGTTGTTATTTTCAATTCTGGAAGGTCGCAAGGTTTCCATCAAGATCTCGTAGTTTTGAAGATGTTGATGCGGCGACTCCTTCTCTAGCCCTCCGAATTGACATTGGCGAATCATGGATAGAACTTGCGGTCGAAGTTCGTAGTCATGATCCGCTGGATCTCCTAGGTTCACCCCTGGACGCCTCAACTGTTGATTAGGGTCCATCCTTTGACCTAGGGTTTGTGGGATTCCTGCAAGAAGAACATCTCGGACTGGCATCCGAGGTGGAAGTACATCGGCCGGGGTGTCGGGTACTGGAATCTGCCTCGGTCGAGGATCAACAGGAGGATCTTCCCTCGGTCGAAGTAGAATCTGGTCCCGAATGACTGCAATCTCAGCTTCGATTGCTGCAGTCCTGGCGCGATTCTCCTCTTTCTCTTGCATTAGTTCTTCCTTACTGAGACGTAGCAGCTCCTGCGTCTCTTTCAATTGGGCTGCAAGATCACGATCGTCTTGTTGGGCCATCTTCGCTTCTCTTAAGCGTCGCTTGTATGTCTTTTCTGGTTCGGGATCGTAAGGAACGATTTCCTTCCCAGCGCGGGTTCTTCGCATATACCTAAGAAAGAACCTGCAAAAGTCGTCACTCAAGTAGAGTGGTTAGATGAAACGGGGCAAGCGCCCCAAGAGCAAACCGTACCGGCTCGGTCTAGACCAAGTCCCCGGAAACGGCGCCAAAAACTTGTTCGCTCCAAACGGTGTGTGCAAGCTTTAAATTTATAACCCTAGACTTAAGCTTAAAACAAGGATGCGAACCCTCAGTTTACGGGTCAATCGTAGTAAAAGCAAGAAAATTCCAGGGGTCGATCACAAGGACTCGGTGAAACAGAGTCAATACGGTATGCTAATATCAATACTAACCACAAGAGCAATTAACACAATCAAAGATGAATAAGAAGTCAATAAAGCAAACATGCAATTCTAGGGATTAAAGCATCTAGTTGTGGTTCCAACTCAAGATCTATAGATAAGCGGACAAAGCTGAGATTTTTGCGTGGAGAAGGTGTTGCTAAAGTGGAGTAGATCACCGGGTAAGTCTCACTACACACTAATCCTAAACCGTAACTCCTATTACCGGGTAAGTCTCAAGGAATCAAGATAAAGAACTATAACCTCAAAGTAACACACCATCTAAGGGAATAGAATCAACCTTTACCGGGTAAGTCTCAGGCTAACTCACAAAGATGGGATGGAAGCACACTCAAACCCCAATAAAGGATAAACCTTTATTACCTACACTTATGATCGTTAATACACAAACTAAGGAATTACCGGGTAAGTCTCATCCTAAGCTTGCATTGAACCAGGAAAGGTGTAATAAGAATAGGATTTAGCAAACTCTAACACTTAACTTTCTGTTTTAGGTCGGATAAGTCACCTCGGACAGAAGAATTCCACCCCGGCCGAGATGTTCATCAACCGAACGAGATGCTTAGGGTTAAGGTTAAAGACTCGAACTTTCAGGATCCTACTGGAATCTAAGATTATTCTATCATTGTTTTTCCCACAACCTTCAGCTAATCACCCTAGAATCACACAAGGAAATTAGCCACTCATCATCATAATGAAAGTATTAAATATAAGGGAAGAAGGTGAATATTTGAACAAAGAAGAATTTAATGAAAAGACTTCAATAACTGAATCAAATATCACAACAAAAGCGTTCCTTGGATAGCAATCCAACAAGACAAGACAACAATTAAGGGAATTGAAGACAATCTTACAAAACCCTTCAATAAAGCTATAAAAGCTATGGACTTCAATCTTCCTTCAACCTTCAAAAAGGTTCTTCAACTCTCTCCAAAATAGAGTATGCTGCTGCTGCTGCGTAAACCCTGATCGACGGTATAGCGTGATTTGCGGCCTCTAGCGGTTGTCGGAATTGTGGAAAATCCGACCCTTTTTATAGGAAAATAACCCTCCAAAGATAATAAATCTTAGAAAGATATCTTCCCATAAAAATAGGTAAAATATATGATTCTGCATATCTCTTTCCTTCTAGAAGCCAAGCCCAAAAATATAAGATCACTTTCCAAATTTAAAAGATCTCCTCCAAGAATAAAATATTCTCGTCGCGTCCTAGGTGTTCGCCTCGGTCGAGTCGGCGTCTCTGGATCGCCTCGGTCGAGATGAATCTCTGGTCAACCGAGGTGATTCAAAACAAAATGTGAAGTCTCTCGAATCTGCTCCAAAGTGAATCTTTAATCCATGGCTATGCTCCCTGGATGTAGCTCCAAATGACTCATGACTCCTTTTGCTCCTTTTTGATGCAAAACGTACCATATTACCTGCAATTACAACGAAACTAGGTGTAGACCTCGATTCTCGCAAAGGTAGATGAAATGGTAGTAAAATCACACAATGCACATACAAACATGCAGATTATGAAAGATAAAACGTCCAAACAAACCCCAAAATATAGACTATAATTCATGCTATCAGTGGGGAAGGTGTTTCTAAGTGGAGTAGATCACCGGGTAAGTCTCACTACACAGTAATCCTAAACCGTAACTCCTATTACCGGGTAAGTCTCAAGGAATTAAGATAAAGAACTATAACCTCAAACTAACATACCATCTAAGGGAATAGAATCAACCTTTACCGGGTAAGTCTCAGGCTAACTCACAAAGATGGGATGGAAGCACACTCAAACCCCAATAAAGGATAAACCTTTATTACCTACACTTATGATCGTTAATACACAAACTAAGGAATTACCGGGTAAGTCTCATCCTAAGCTTGCATTGAATCAGAGAGGTGTAATAAGAATAGGATTTAGCAAACTCTAACACTTAACTTTCTGTTTTAGGTCGGATAAGTCACCTCGATCAGAAGAATTCCACCCCGGCCGTGATGTTCATCAACCAAACAAGATGCTTAGGGTTAAGGTTAAAGACTCGAACTTTCAGGATCCTACTGGAATCTAAGATTATTCTATCATTGTTTTTCCCACAACCTTCAGCCAATCACCCTAGAATCACACAAAGAAATTAGCCACTCATCATCATTATGAAAGTATTAAATGTATGGGAAGAATGTGAATATTTGAACAAGAAGAATTTAAGGAAAAAGACTTCAATAACTGAATCAAATATCACAACAAAGCGTTCCTTGGATAGCAATCCAAAAAGACAAGACAACAAGGAAAGGAATTGAAGACAATCTTACAAAACCCTCCAAAAAGCTATAAAAGCTATGGTCTTCAATCTTCCTTCAACCTTCACAAAGGTTCTTCAACTCTCTCCAAAATGGAGTATGCTGCTGCTGCTGTTCCTTCGGTGTAGGCGGGTTGTTCTGCGCTGATAGCGGATATAGCGTCCTTCAAAATTTGTGGAAATCCAACCCCTTTTATAGGAAAATAACCCTCCAAAGATAATAAATCTTAGAAAGATATTTTCCCATAAAAATAGGTAAAATATATGATTGTGCATATCTCTTTCCATCCAGGAGCCAAGCCCAAAAATATAAGATCACTTTCCAAATTTAAAAGATCTCATCCAAGAATAAAATATTCTCGCCGCGTCCTAGGTGTTCGCCTCGGTCGAGTCGGCGTCTCTGGATCGCCTCGGTCGAGATGAATCTCTGGTCAACCGAGGTGATTCAAAACAGAATGTGAAATCTCTCGAATCTACTCCAAAGTAAATCTTTAATCCATGGCTATGCTCCCTGGATGTAGCTCCAATTGACTCATGACTCCTTTCGCTCCTTTTTGATGCAAAATGTACCATTTTACCTGCAATTACAACAAAACTAGGTGTAGACCTCGATTCTCGCAAAGGTAGATGAAATGGTAGTAAAATCACATAATGCACATACAAACATGCAGATTATGTAAGATAAAACGTCCAAACGAACCCCAAAATATAGACTATAATTCATGCTATCAAAATACCCCATACTTAACCCTTGCTTGTCCCCAAGCAAGTTCCTCATATAGAAGACAAGATAGAATGGATTATAAGTCAAGAAAATCATGAAAAGTCTTTCAAAAACATTTTATGGTGTGCAACTATCATAGATCACTCTAAGAGAATACTTCCTGGAATTTAAAAACTCAATATGCTCAAAACATTTTATAAATATAGGAAAGTTGTTCATCTTTGCATAAAATCATAGAATGCATAATAAATCATAATTATCGAAATTAATCATGCATAATCCAGTTTAAACCACTAAGTCAACCAACAAGCTCAAGGTCTCAAGGGCTTCCCAAAAGAAAAGGTCAAGAAATGTGTAGGGTAGGGATGTATGTAAGGTAATGTGGTGCTAGAATCCGGGAAAAGGATGAACTTCACTTTCACTTTGACTTGCAACATCTTCCACCAATAAGCTTTGCTTATTTCACACTTTTTCTCTTTTTACTTTACTTTTTGTGATGCATGGACAGAGGTGCACAATAACCGAAGCCTAGGAAATCAGCAATCATCAATTTCTTGAGATGCATCAAACCCTTGATGCACATACCATGACCCGATAGGAATATCGCTCAATCCGACTTTGGCAAGACACAAACACCCGGCTATGTGAATGGTGCCGAGTTACTCATCTTCATGATTGACTTCCCCAAACCTATTATTGCTTTCTAACACTTTCACTTCCAGCCCACTTCTCAACTTTTAACTTGCTTTCACCACTTCGCTTGCTTCCAAATTCCCGGATAGGTAAAGGGAGGCAAAATGTATATGAGGGGCTAAGCATGATCAAGAAGAAGAAGAGAGAAGAGAATGAATTGCCTTGGTCTTTCCAAGAAGAACGTGAGAGAACTCATAATGTGGTGTCAACCTTCAAATTCAACATAATTTGGATAAAAACAAAGTATTAAACGTGCTAATAATTTCAAACAAAGCATTTAGCAACTTAAACATATTATAAAACCTTTCAAACACAAAAAGAATTTAAAACCAGTAGGTAAACAGAATCTTCACTGAGGTCATATCCAGATAAGTAGCACAAAATCGTTTTCGAAAACTTTCTGTTACGCACCTCGGTCAAGGTGTTCTTGGTTCAACCGAGGTGAAATGCCTCGTTTGGCCAGTACTGACTCGGTCGAGGTCAAAATTTTTTTTTTTTTCAAAACCATTTTTTTTCGGTTTCGACGTTTTTCTCAATCAAATAACCTGTAAGTATGCATGTAATATCAGATAATCATATAAATGCAGAAGGGGAGCATAAATAAAATATCCGATGAATAAAATACATCAAAGGTGGTCGAATAACATACATCACATAGTCAAATAAGTACAAATACCCCATACTTGAGACACACTGTCCCAGTGGGTATAATAAAAGTCTAAATATGAGAGTACTCACCGAATAAAAGCCGAACTGCATAAAAGAAAATAAAGAAAATCCTGCAGCTCCTCAATAATCTCGATCCCGTGGTGGTGCATATGGATACTGAGTCGGATCGTAAGGATGGCCCATGACACGCTCGAACTGAAGCTGGGCCATGATGTGCTGATGGTGCTGCCGCTCCTGCATCTCGGGGATATCCAGCGATAATGCAGCATATGAGTCGATAACCTGATCCGTCAGGTCATCGATCCGTCGGTGAGCAGCTCGATCTCTCACTCCGCGCCTCCTGCGTCTGGCAGGTCTGACTGGAGAAGTCTCAGCTGGTGCCGGCTCAGTATCCTCCTCATCATCCAAGTCTATAATAGGTGGCGCGCTCGTCCCAGCAGTATCTGTCCCTGTGTCCATCGGGACGCCACCATCTCTCTCATCTATTGTCTCCTCGTCGTCGTCATCCTCCTCCTCCTCAGCAGGGGCAGTTGCTGCCTCTCTGTGATCCTCCATCAGTGGAGCCCATGTTGTCTGCCAGTAATGCGGATCAAAGACTGTGAACTGTGCAGACCAGCGGATCCCCTGAGGTGCAGTCCGCTCCCAAGGCATGGCGACGTATGGAGTGGTCAATCCACGGGGAACCAGAATCCTCCGTGTGATCATCTCCTGTAATCCCAACGGCTTCGGAGCCGCCGCCATCGTGCAAACACTAAGGTCCATCCTGTGGTAGGTAGCGATATGGGTGACTAGACCTCCGCAGCAAATGTCTCCCTTCGCCTTGGCCTTGATCCTGTGTAGATCCTCTGCCAGGAGTAAGCCAAAGTCTGGGAAACCTCCTGTCATCATGCAGTAGAGGCTGAAGAGCTCGCCCTGTCTGATCTTCTGGGGCATCTCAGTACGCGCCAGAAGTGTCTCGCTGAAAATCCTGTGGGCAAGTCTGAAGGCCAGATGGAAGATGACCTTCTCCCTAGAATCTCCAGGGCGCCATCTGTCTGCGTGCTCAGTAATATGGGCAATCTGCCCCCAGAACTCCCTAGCTACGGATCGGGAGGGGAAATCAGTGGCGGTGGGCTCAGAGAAACCAAAAATCTCTCTCCAAACCTCTAAGGGAACTATGAAGTTCCGGTTCATCAACCGGTACTTCACAGACTGGTCTGTGGGGAGGTAGGAGAAGGAGCTAACAAACTCTAGGGTCGGCTCCAAGTAAGTTGGGGCTCGGATCTCAGTAAACTGATCCAACCCGACAGTAGCAATCATCCTCCTAAGGTCAGCATCTAACCTTAGGCAATCAAAAGCCGACACGTCCAGAAATCGTGGTGCGATAACTGGACGGCTAGCTATCCGCTCATAGTCTACCCGACATCTCTCGTGGATAACCGGGCGGTAAGGACGGGAGGAAGAGGAAGAAGGGGAGGGTGAGGATCTGTCTCTAAGGGCTAGACGACGATCGGAACTCATTTTCAATCAACACTGTCAGGCTACCTCGGTCACTGACAAACTCCAAGAATCACCTCGGTCGAGATGCAGTTCGACCGGACCGAGGCGTAGCAGTTACGATTCCAAATCTCAGAATTTCAGTTCTTTTCCCCCTAAAATCACTACAAATGCTTCCTAAGGGGTACTTAAGCTTTTCCTCAGCAAAATCAGGGGCAACCAAAGCCCAAATCAAAGTAAACGAACGAGTTAGGGTTTCGACTCGTTTTACCTCGTTTCGGTCGAGTTGCTCGATTTTTCTGCAGATTTGTTGTTGCAATCGGTTCCTCTACCCTTCAATCTCGGTTTAGAAGCGGAAATCGTCGAAAACGAACAAGATCTGAGAGGGAGCGAAGTGGGAGTCGCCGCGGTCGAGATGGGTAAAGTAAAAAGTGAAAAATAAAATTTTTCCCTATTTATACTGTTCCTGGATCTGCTGTCACCTCGGTCGAGATGGTCTCGACTGGACCGAGGTGGTACTGACCGAGGTGGTTCTGCAGAAACCCTAGTCGCCTCGGTTGCTTAAGAATCAACTCGGTCGAGATGATCTGACAGTAACCGAGGTGTTTCTGTCTTCTCAGAATCTCGAACTTCTGCCCTTTCCAGTTATGCTCCTTCCTTAGATATTCCTTAGATATTCCCTGTTGTCTGTCCAGAACGCCAAAAACAAAGCAAAGCAAAGCAAAAACAAAAACTATTTAAACTAGACTAGAAAAAGGGAAAAGAAAGCAATACCTTGGGTTGCCTCCCAAGAAGCGCTTGGTTTAAGGTCTCTAGCTGGACCATGATGCGTCTCAAACAAGGTATATCGATGCAACCTCCTCAACCGGCGTTTCCGGTTGGTATTTCTTAAGCCTATGACCGTTGACCTTGAAGCTTCCGCTAGTTTCGCCCCATATCTCAACTGCACCATGAGGGAAAACATGTTTCACAATGTAAGGTCCGGTCCATCTAGATTTCAACTTACCTGGAAAAAGGCGGAGGCGGGAGTTGAAGAGTAGAACTAAGTCTCCTTCGTTAAGCTCCTTTGGGACGATACGCTTGTCATGCCATCTCTTCGTCCTTTCCTTGTAGATTTTGGCATTCTCATAAGCGTTCAAACGTAGCTCTTCCAGCTCGTTGAGTTCCAACAGTCGCTTCTCGCCGGCCTCTTTGATGTCGAAGTTTAACCATTTGATCGCCCAATACGCCTTGTGTTCCAATTCGACGGGCAAATGGCAAGACTTCTCATATACTAAATTATAAGGGGTGGTACCTATGGGAGTCTTGAATGCGGTCCTGTACGCCCAAAGAGCATCGTCCAATTTCATGGACCAATCCTTCCTCGTTCTAGAGACGGTCTTCTCTAAAATTGCCTTGATTTCTCTATTCGAGATCTCGACCTGTCCACTAGTTTGGGGGTGATAAGCGGTTGATACCTTGTGGGTTACCCCATACTTCGATAGAAGTGCCTTGAACTTCCGGTTTATGAAATGTGTTCCTCCATCGCTAATGATGATGCGTGGAGTTCCAAATCGTGGAAAGATGGTTCTATTCAAGAACTTCACAACCACCTTGGCATCGTTAGTGGGAGAAGCAATGGCTTCAACCCATCTAGAGACGTAATCAACTGCAAGGAGAATGTAGAGATTTCCTCCGGAGGATGGGAAAGGTCCCATGAAGTCAATCCCCCACACATCGAAGATTTCCACTTCTTGGATGTTATTAAGTGGCATTTTGTTCCTCCTTGATAAGTTCCCTGTTCTTTGGCATGCATCACAAGAGACAACAAAAGCTTGTACATCTTTAAATAATGTGGGCCAAAAGAAACCGGAACGCAATACCTTAGCGCATGTTTTATCGGTGCTAGCATGCCCTCCACAAGGAAGTGAATGACAATGCCTTATGACGCTATTAACTTCATCTTCCGGAATGCACCTTCGAAGCATTCCATCCGGTCCGCGCTTGAATAGCAGCGGCTCATCCCAGTAATAATGTCGTACTTCCTTGAAGAATCTTTTCTTTTGAGAGTACGTCAATTCGGGTGGTGTCTCCTGGCAAGCAAGATAATTCACAATATCAGCATACCAAGGACCTTTATTATCAGAAAGTTGGTGGATGGAATGCTCCACCAACAGTGGATGAATATCAGAGGAGGGAGTAAGAATTTTGTTATTCTCGGCAATCTCAGTTGTCATCTTCTCGCTATCGACCTCGGTCGAGGCGCAGAGGCGTTGACCGAGGTGTTCTTCAATCGCTTCCCTCTGTCCAGAAAGTGCCTCGGTCGAGGTACTGTTGCTGGAACCGAGACTGGAGATCTTCGTCTCCTGGACTAGCTTCTCAGTTTTAGCTCCTGGATCCTCTTCCAGTGCCTTCAAGCTCCGTATATCTGCATCACAAGAAGCATCTATACCTTCCTCCATTAAACTAAAGCTAATAACTGTTTCGAGTGGGTCGTTAGTAAGGATAGAGCTCACCAATTCTCTTGATTCTTCTTCATCGTAGATGTTGAAGATATCATCAGTTAGCTGCTCCCCTTTCATTGCTGCAAGTAGTGCGAACTCTACCTCATCGCCACCAACGTTGAATTTCAACTTGGCGTTCTTGCAATCCACGTTGCAACCCGAAGTTGCTAGAAATGGCCTCCCGAGAATAATAGGTACTGGATAATCTGCGGGAATGTCAAGTACAACAAAATCTATAGGTAGATAGAAATTACCTAACTTGACCGGAACGTCTTCCAAAATGCCCACGGGATGGGTAATGGAGCGATCCGCCATGTAAAGTCGAATCTTGACCGGCTTGGGCTCTCCAAGACCGATCTTAGTGCATAGCTCCAGCGGGATGATGCTCACGCTGGCTCCTAGATCACAAAGGGCTTCACAAGTGACATCCCCAACTTGAATGGGAATGCAAAATGAGCCGGGATCTCTTAGCTTAGGTGGTATCTTTTCCTTCATGATCTTGATAAGCTCCGAAGATTTAGATGTCATCCTAACTTCACCAACATCCTCCAGCTTCCTTTTCCTTGATAGGATTTCTTTTAAGAACTTCCCATAGGCGGGCATACCTAAAATAGCATCAAGGAAAGGAATGTTAATATGTAGCTTATTCATCAAGTCAAGAAACTTACCAAAGTGCTTGTCTAGATGTGCTCTAGCTCTGGACTGAGGGAATGGAAGTGGTGGTTTGTATGCAGGAGGTGGAACATAAGTTTCTGTCGTCCCTCCTGCTTTCTGTTGCTCCGCCTCGGTTAGCATCTCGGTCGAGGTGTTCTTCGACTGGATCTGGACCGAGGTGGTCTGCGTCGAGCGAGGTACTGGATCTGTAGTTTTGAGTCCACTCCTCGTTGTTATGGCCATGCATTGGCCCTTAGGGTTAGTTTCCGTCTTCGCTGGAAGCTTCCCTGGATCTCTTGGCGCTTCATTCGCCCTATTAGCAAGTTGTTGTTCGAAGGACTTTTGGGCCCTCGAAAATGAAGTCATAGAATTCTCCATAGCGCTAAGCTTGATCAAGATAGCCTCCAGAACAGCGTCTTTCTTTTCTGGCTGAGACGAACTTGATCCTTGCCCTTGGCTCTTCAATGGAGTAGAAGAAGAAGAAGGGGAAGAGAGGAAAGGATTAGAGGAATCATTAGAGTTGGAGTTTGAATGATTGTTACCGTGGTTTTGGTTATTCGCCCTCCAGTTGTTGTTATTGGATCCTCTATTGTTGTTGTTGTAGTTGTTGTTTCGGGGACCGTTGTTGTTGTTACGATACCCGTTGTTGTTGTTGTTCCTTTGCCCTTGCTCTTCCTTCTTAGTTTGAGCCATTAAGAGCTCCTTCAATTGCTTCACGTCATTCTTCAATGACGTGAGTTGATTGTTGTTGGATTGAGTCTCTTGAAAGTTGACTCTTTTAACTCCACCTTCAGCTCCTTGGTGGGTATATTTCTCCATGTGCAAGACTTGCTTCTCAATGAAGTCCCAAGCCTCATCAATCGCCATGTCCATGAAGGTACCGGCGGAGAGTAGTTTGAGGTTGAACTGGGTGCTTCCGTCCAGCCCTTTGAAGTAGATCTCCAATAACTCGTTCTTTAGAATCCCATGATGTGGGCAATCCAAAAGGATATCCTTGAACCGCTCCCAAGATTTGGACAAGCTCTCCTTGTCCTTCATAATGAAAGCATTGATATTCCCTCTCATTTCGGCGGAGAGTAGTTGGAGGTTGAACTGGGTGCTTCCGTCCAGCCCTTTGAAGTAGATCTCCAATAACTCGTTCTTTGGAATCCCATGATGTGGGCAATCCAAAAGGATATCCTTGAACCGCTCCCAAGATTTGGACAAGCTCTCCTTGTCCTTCATAATGAAAGCATTGATCTTCCCTCTCATTTCGGCGGTCTTTGAGGGAGGAAAGAATTTGGTCAAGAATTCCGTAGTCATCTCCTCCCATGTGCTGATTTTTCCTGGAGGAAGAGATTGATATCAAGTAAGAGCTCTATCTTTTAAAGAAAAGTAAAAAGGTCTTAGCTTGTAGTTGTTATTTTCAATTCTGGAAGGTCGCAAGGTCTCCATCAAGATCTCGTAGTTTTGAAGATGTTGATGCGGTGACTCCTTCTCTAGCCCTCCGAATTGGCATTGGCGAATCATGGATAGAACTTGCGGTCGAAGTTCGTAGTCATGATCCGCTGGATCTCCTAGGTTCACCCCTGGACGCCTCAGCTGTTGATTAGGGTCCAGCCTTTGACCTAGGGTTTGTGGGATTCCTGCAAGAAGAACATCTCGGACTGGCATCCGAGGTGGAAGTACTTCGACCGGGGCGTCAGGTACTGGAATCTGCCTCGGTCGCGGGTCAACTACTAGATCCTGCATCGGTCGAGGATCAACAGGAGGATCTTCCCTCGGTCGAAGTAGAATCTGGTCTCGTATGACTGCTATCTCAGCTTCGATTGCTGCAGTCTTGGTGTGATTCTCTTCTTTCTCTTGCCTGAGTTCTTCCTTGCTGAGGCGTAGCAGCTCTAGCGCCTCTTTCAATTGGGCCGCAAGATCGCGATCGTCTTGTTGGGCCATCTTCGCTTCTCTCAAGCGTCGCTTGTATGTCTTTTCTGGTTCGGGATCGTAAGGAACGATTTCCTTCCCAGTGCGGGTTCTTCGCATATACCTAAGAAAGAACCTGCAAAAGTCACTCAAGTAGAGTGGTTAGACAAAACGGGGCAAGCGCCCCAAGAGCAAACCGTACCGGCTTGGTCTAGACCAAGTCCCCGGCAACGGCGCCAAAAACTTGTTCGCTCCAAACGGTGTGTGCAAGCTTTAAATTTATAACCCTAGACTTAAGCTTAAAACAAGGATGCGAACCCGCAGTGTACGGGTCAATCGTAGTAAAAGCAAGAAAATTCCAGGGGTCGATCACAGGGACTCGGTGAAACAAAGTCAAATACGGTATGCTTATGTCAATACTAACCACAAGAGCAATTAACACAATCAAAGATGAATAAGAAGTCAATAAAGCAAACATGCAATTCTAGGGATTAAAGCGTCTAGTTGTGGTTCCAACTCAAGATCTATAGATAAGCGGACAAAGCTGAGATTTTTGCGTGGGGAAGGTGTTTCTAAGTGGAGTAGATCACCGGGTAAGTCTCACTACACACTAATCCTAAACCGTAACTCCTATTACCGGGTAAGTCTCAAGGAATTAAGATAAAGAACTATAACCTCAAACTAACATACCATCTAAGGGAATATAATCAACCTTTACCGGGTAAGTCTCAGGCTAACTCACAAAGATGGGATGGAAGCACACTCAAACCCCAATAAAGGATAAACCTTTATTACCTACACTTATGATCGTTAATACACAAACTAAGGAATTACCGGGTAAGTCTCATCCTAAGCTTGCATTGAACCAGAGAGGTGTAATAAGAATAGGATTTAGCAAACTCTAACACTTAACTTTCTGTTTTAGGTCGGATAAGTCACCTCGATCAGAAGAATTCCACCCCGGCCGAGATGTTCATCAACCGAACGAGATGCTTAGAGTTAAGGTTAAAGACTCGAACTTTCAGGATCCTACTGGAATCTAAGATTATTCTATCATTGTTTTTCCCACAACCTTCAGCCAATCACCCTAGAATCACACAAAGAAATTAGCCACTCATCATCATTATGAAAGTATTAAATGTATGGGAACAATGTGAATATTTGAACAAGAAGAATTTAAGGAAAAAAGACTTCAATAACTGAATCAAATATCACAACAAAGCGTTCCTTGGATAGCAATCCAAAAAGACAAGACAACAAGGAAAGGAATTGAAGACAATCTTACAAAACCCTCCAAAAAGCTATAAAAGCTGTGGTCTTCAATCTTCCTTCAACCTTCAAAAAGGTTCTTCAACTCTCTCCAAAATGGAGTATGCTGCTGCTGCTGTTCCTTCGGTGTAGGCGGGTTGTTCTGCGCTGATAGCGGATATAGCGTCCTTCAAAATTTGTGGAAATCCAACCCCTTTTATAGGAAAATAACCCTCCAAAGATAATAAATCTTAGAAAGATATTTTCCCATAAAAATAGGTAAAATATATGATTCTGCATATCTCTTTCCATCCAGGAGCCAAGCCCAAAAATATAAGATCACTTTCCAAATTTAAAAGATCTCATCCAAGAATAAAATATTCTCGCCGCGTCCTAGGTGTTCGCCTCGGTCGAGTCGGCGTCTCTGGATCGTCTCGGTCGAGATGAATCTCTGGTCAACCGAGGTGATTCAAAACAGAATGTGAAATCTCTCGAATATGCTCCAAAGTAAATCTTTAATCCATGGCTATGCTCCCTGGATGTAGCTCCAATTGACTCATGACTCCTTTCGCTCCTTTTTGATGCAAAACGTACCATTTTACCTGCAATTACAACAAAACTAGGTGTAGACCTTGATTCTCGCAAAGGTAGATGAAATGGTAGTAAAATCACATAATGCACATACAAACATGCAGATTATGAAAGATAAAACGTCCAAACGAACCCCAAAATATAGACTATAATTCATGCTATCAAAAGGAACTATAATCTCAAACCAACACACCACCCAAGGGAATAGAATCAACCTTTACCGGGTAAGTCTTAGGCTAACTCACAAAGATGAGATGAAGGCACACTCAAACCCCAATAAAGGATAAACCTTTATTACCTACACTTATGAATTTAGGTAAACAAGCAAAGGAATCACCGGGTAAGTCTCATCCTAGGCTTGCATTGAACCAGGAAAGGTGTAATAAGGATAGGATTTGGCAAACTTTGAATCTTAAACTCAGTTTCGGATCAGGAAAGGTTCACCTCGTTCAGTCAAGTTCTACCTCGATCGAGATGTTCTTCGACTGAGCGAGGTGTTCTAGGGTTAAGATAAAGGCTCGAGCTTTCAGGTTCCTGCTGGGATTAAGATCATTCTATCATCGTCTTTCCCACAACTTTCAGCCAATCACCCTAGAATCGCATAAGAAACTTATCCAACAATCATCATGATAACAATAATCAAATTAATGGGAAAGGAATCAATATTCGAACAAGAAAACCTTAAGAAAATGGTCTCAATAACTAAATCAAATATCAAATAACAATGCGTTCCTCAAGTAACAAATCATCAAAGACAATCAACCAAAAAGACAATCTAAGAAAGTCTTACAAACTCCTTTAATAAGCTAACTCCAACTATGATTCCTTCCTTCCTTGATCTTCAATCCTTCCTTCAAATTTCCAGAGAATCCGTGATCCAAAGATTATTGGATGTGTAGAAGATCGTGTGCTGATGATGCTGAATTGTGGAAAATCCAACCCTTTATATAGGAGAATTATATTCCAAAGATAATAATATCTTAAAAGATAATTTCCTAGAAAATATATCCATATCTCTAAAATAGATCTCCCTAAAATAATATCTTCCTTTCAGAAATCCAGCCCCAAAATATAAGATATCCTCATTCCAAAAATAAAAGATCTCAGCCAAAAATAAAGATCTCGCCGGCGACATGGTGTCCGCCTCGGTCGCGACGCTCCTCAAGATCACCTCGGTCGAGGTGGTACTATAGCTGACCGAGGTGAAGCTCAACTGTATGTGAAATCTCTCAAATCTGGTCCAAAGTTACTCTTCTCAATCATTTCCATGCTTCCTGGGATCTTCTTTAAGCTCCAGAATGTAGCTCCAATGACTCCTTAGCTTCCTTAGCTCCATTTAAGTCCAAAACGTGTCATTTTACCTACATTTACAACAAAACTAGGTGTAGACCTCAATTCCCGCAAAGGTAGATGAAACAACAATATAATCGCATAATATACATCCATACATGCAGTTTATTGAAGATAAAACGTCTAAACCAGTCCCAAAATATAAACTATAATACATGCTATCAGCAACAACAACAACAACTCTCTATCTCTCTTTCTCCTTCGGTCACGCCGTGAAGAAGCCCGCCTCGCCCCGGAGAGCTCGCGTTGGTCGCCGTCCGAAGAACTGCCATCAGAGCCGCCTTCGAAGCCCACTGGAGGGTCATGCCCTTGCCGCCTCCTAGGGAGCAACCAATGCTTGCCTGCGAGTTTCACCCCTTCCGCCAAACCCTGCCCCTAATTAATTCGGGCCCCTTGATTTTGTGATAATTGCTGAATGTACCCACATCTTTATAATTTCAGTTTTGACCCACAATTTTGGAAGTTTGCATTTATACCCTCTTGCAGAATTTATTTATAGAAAAGAGCCAAGTTTTCTGAAATTAACATTATTGCCCACTGCTGGATTATTTACTGATTATGACCCAATGTTTTATTTTTAAATATGACCCAAGTTATGGAATTGCTCACCTTTGCCCTAAAAATGCATTTGTCAATTATAAACTCGGATTTCAATTACGGAGTTATTCTTATAGTTGGTATATATTATGTTGTATGCCCAAATTTAGCGTTATGCTAAATTTGTTTAGTTTGGTGCTAGGTTCGGAAGCGCCCCGATTAAGGCCAACGAATCCATATCAACATCCATAGATCGTCTTCAGTCTTTTGACGTCATGTGAGTACCCTCTCCCTCGAGATTATGATCTTACTCGATCTAGTTATGTTTTATGGTAGTATCATGCTAGGATGGATCTAGCATAACTTAGAGTGAATACCAAGTAGTGGTTATGGATCTTAGGCGAGTGTGACGATCATGTTGGACCTCATTGGCTTTTACGTTGTTCTTGGTTGGTGAGTTGATTATGAGAGTTAGTAGACTGTTGAGAGATCTCCTCACGCGTTGAGTGAGATGTGAGTGTTACAGATTCTAGGATGCGGTCCTAGAATTAGAGTCAAACGATCTTGCGTAGATCGTTTGTGTGAGATATCTTAGACTTTTGAGTTGAGCGAGTCGTTGATATATATCTATCCTCTTTGATCAGGTTTTGGACTTCTTCCAAAAGGAAGCGAGAGTGTTGTGAGTTGAGTGTGGAGACGAGGTAAGTCTCCGGACTTACTTAGCTCGTATTCTACGTATTAGCATTGATGTGTGTTTGGTGGCGTGTGTTCTAGTATTGTTTATGTTATAACAACAAAACCGGAAATAGGACGACCTTTACATTATTATTGGCCCAAGCATATGATAACGGACGGTGACAACACGGCCTAACTTGGGGAGAGTTAGGGGGTTCTCGGTAACTAGCCCGGGGAGGTATACTGCTAGATGCATTAGTGCCATTCCTTGACGGTTAGTAAGAATCGAGGCGAGATCATGCGGTGATTCTCGCATCACAAACCTAAGTTGAATTTGTAACGGGATATGACTTAATAATAATAAAAAGATAATGAACCGGACTTGTGTGTTTTCGAGCATGTTGTGTGTTTATGTTTATTTATGTGTGTGTGTGTGACATCACCTTGATTCTAACTTTTAATATAGCTAAAGGTTTTATACCGATTGTTGTAGATTTCCCTGCAAGTTAGGAATACGGCCGAGAGATCAGGAAGAGTGGGTAGCCGGGGTCCGTACATTTTAGGAAGGGTTTTTGTTTGGAGTTGCGTTTGGAGTTTGTATGTTGTATTTTTGTAGTAGGCCGCGTGTATGGCTTATAGTCTTTGGAGTTGTGTTTTCAGCTGAGGTCCGTTGTTGTTGTCTTTCGGGTTTCTTATCATTGCATCAAAATGTATTTCGTTTTGGCCTTTATTTGTGCGTTGTTGCAAGATCCGGTGAAATTATTGTCAAGTTAAGGGTCATGACCCATTGTGAGGTCCCGGCCCGTAGCATCCCGAGTCCCGCGGATTCGGGGTGTTACAATATTCGGCTTGTTTTGTAATATGAACAAGCCGAATACGAGTTTTTGGCGAGCTGAGCCCGAGATGCTTGTCTCGGATTACATCCCTACTTTGGTCGGCGTGTTATTTCATTGAAGAGGTTTCGAGCAGTGCACGATTCGGTACCCCGGTTATTTTTATTGCACCACATTACCAAATGCTTCCCTACCTACGTTGTTTTTCTTTTGTCTCATAACCCCATTACACCATATGAAAAAACCTCATGATTCACAACTTGTATTTTAGTTTCATTTGAGAGGTGGTGAAGATTAATAATGCCTTGACAAGCATATGGTAAGATCGTTGCATGGTTATTGAGTTTGAGTGATTATTGATACGTGCCTAAACACATCATGCGAGATTGAGTAAAAAAAAAATATCCCTTGAGCGGTTTAAAGGGTTATGATTCATCTTTGACGGTGATTGATGCTATGATGACATTGTTTGAAAAGTTATTCTTCTTCTTAGTTGAGACCTACTTTTATTTGCAAGTAGTGTTCCGTATATCTTGATCTTACTCGGAGACGAGTAAGGTTTAAACATGAGGTATTTGATAAGTCCAAAATATACGTCTTTTTAGTCATCATTTACATGCATTTCATACCTCATTTAGTTTGGTTTATGTTCATATATAAATCCTTCCTATTGCATATTATGATGTCTACTTTGGTTTATTTCTTAATCTAGGCATTCAAGACAAAAAAAGAATGAGCATAAATGATGCAAGAATAGCAAAGTACGAGTTTATATCCTACTTGAGGTCAAGAACAACATATAAGATATCTATGTGGACGGAGAAATGAAGTTCCAAAGCTGATTCATATTGGAGGATGAAGAAATGAAGAACCGTGTGAATATCATTGATGTTGGACCCTATTTTTTAACGACCTTTGAGAGATTCCCGATTTTGAGCATCTTTCTTTTGGATTTTGACATTGGTATCAACTTAAAAGTTGTAGATCTTCGAAAGAGCTTTGAAATTAGTACTTATGGGTCTCATGGTCCCAACTAGAGCAGCGGAAAAACCAGTTTTACTAAACTGCCTAAAAACTGCAAAAGCTGAAACTAATGCAAACGGCTAGCCTATGGAAGTTTGGTGTCCGTTTCACCGTCGTTGTTTTGCTGAAAATATATTTTCTCCTATTTTATCTTGCGTTTATGGGCTGGACTTCTTATTTCCCTCGTAGGGTTTGATCCAAACATTATATATAAACTTTTTAGGTCAAGTTGGAGGTGTGCTACATCCCACCTTAGGGTGGGCGAGTTTCTAGGATTTCTAGAGTTCCAAATCTGCACCGCAACACAATAGAGTTAGATTTTTCCTTTGTTCTTTAACTACTTTTCAGCTTTGATAATTATGAAAGTCATTTCTTTTATCATGTTAGTCTGATTTCTCTTGATCTAAGGATTGGATTGTTCCTATAATGGTTTGATTTATTATTGCATATATGTTTGTGAATTGAGATTGCAATATTGCTTCTTTTCAAAGTGCTTCATTCGTGTAAGAGCCTAGTTACTGAGTTGCTGAGTGTGTGAGCTGAGGGCCAGGATTTAGCCTAATCTGCCCCTGCGTGACCCAAGAGGTGCCTCTATGGTTTGCCTGGGCTGCACCTACGGCTCACAGGGTCCGCCCCTGCGCCTCTGTGTGCTGCAGTCGTCTTCTATGACCCTTTGACTCGTGCTTTACCCATTTACCTCCTTACATACTTCTTCTTCTCCTCTTTGATGAGGGTTTCTCTTTCTCAACTCCATCTCTCTCTCTTTGGTACATTTCTTCTCCTCTCTTCTCCCTTGGATCATCTTTGATCTTCTTTGAGCTTTTGTGAGTTTGTGAGCCTTGTGCTTGGCCTTGCTTGTGGTTTATGGACGATGTTGTTGTTGTGCCTTGTTGAGCCAGTTTGAGGATTGTGGTGCTGCTGTGTTTGACTTTCTAGAGAGCTTAACTTGGTGAGTTCTTGGTTTCTCCTCTTCCTTTCTTCTATTCTTCATCCTTTCCTCCCTTTCCTTAGATTAGCATAGATTCCTTAGGGTTGGATCTTATTCAGCCATGTTGGCATATGTTGATGTATATATATGTATGTTCTGTATGTATGATGGTGTTGGAGCGAAAAAGGAGTAAAGAATCAAAGTTAGAAGTGAAGAAAGGGCTAAGGTGGTGTCCTCTACTGTCCAGCCGCCCCTGTGCCACCTTGCAGCCGCCCCTGCGCCGGCCAGGACCCGCCCTTGTGCCATCTGTGGTCCGTCCCTGCGCCCACCTGCATCAGCTAAGGTCTTCTATTGGTTTTGCAGGTGTGTGTTGTTTCCAGGTATGCTTTAGGGTGCATTTGGTCCTTCCTTTCCTAGTGTGAGTGTATACGAGCATGCTAGAGGTGTGAGGATGTGTTTCGTTGAGGTTATGATCGGTTTATACCTTGTACGGCTTTAAGGACTTAGGTTGATGTTAATTAAGGTTTGAGGTTGAGTATGATCCCTATGGATCCCTTTGAGTCTAGGTGTGACCTCCTTTGATGAATAGAGGTTGATATCTTTCTATGCCTTGTTATTAGGCAGTGCCCATCTCTCAAGATTGGAGGTTGTTTGTGGTGAACTGTGTACGAGGTTGAGGTAAGTCCGTAGGACTTACTTAGCTACCATCCCTATATTGGGTCTTTGTATGAGTGATGTGTGTTTCATATGTTTGCTATGATAGCATGAGTTGTCGTTATACCGACCTATGTTTTATTGGTTGCCCCACTGCGTGATTGTTGTTACGCTAGAAACGTGACACGCAAAAGTCTTAAATTTATAACTCGATATATTTTTCCTAACTCCTAGCGAATCCACAGTGTATGGGTCGTTTTGAAGTAAGGATAGTATTCCGAGGTCGAACACAAAGACTAAGGTGAAATTGAGTCACTAGTGACTAAGAATAGTGAAGATCTAGACTAAGAAAAGAGAAAGAAAGAAATAAAGAAATGAAAATCTCAATGTTTTTGGTTTGGTTTTGAGGTGATCAATCAAAGATCACAAATCATGCAAGATTGACAAACAACTAAGCTAGGAACACAAATAAACAAGCAAACACGAGATATGTAATCAAAGATAGAGAAACGGATTCTAGGGGTTAGAAATTCCGGTTATGGCATAGGACTCAAGCTATCTAGTCATTCTTTGGATAAACTATAGTATGTTGGGAGTGGGTGTTTCTAGATTGGGATCAATCACCGGGTAGGTCTCATGGTCCACCAGTCCGTTCCTAAGGTCTCATCACCGGGTAAGTCTCAAAGAACCTAAGGTTAGGAATTTTACACAAACCGGATTGCTAACCTCTCCTCACCGGGTAGGTCTCAGGAAGGCAAGTCCTAAACATAAATCCTAGCACACTCAGTCCAATAGTGGCTAGTGAGGCTCACTACTACCTAGAGTTCATCATCTTCGGTACCTAAGAGCAAGAATCACCGGGTAAGTCTCTTCTTACACTTAGTTGCTAACACTAGGTCACCCTAGGATAGATCTAGCTCAACAAACACTAGGATTTCAACAATCTAACAACCTAACACTTAGATTTATCAATACAAGTGAGTCAGACAGAATAACAGCCAGTTCCTCACTTCCACGGCCGTGAAACCCACTAGAACAGGCCGTGATTCACAACAGAAGCTAGGCTCGAGCAACAATTCATCCAAAGGTACGTTTAAGTCTATCCTATCATAGTCCAAGCCATAACCATCATTTCCTTACCCTAGAATCACATCTATTTAGCCAACAACATGCATCTCAACAATCAAAATCATCAAGCATACAATCATGGAGTCCATATCAAGAGGATGAAATGAAAGAGAGATGAAGTAAATAGAACAAGAAAAACGAGTTGAATAGATGTTAAAAGAGAGACTTACAACCCTTTAAAAGAAGGTTCAAATCGTTCTTACAATCCTAGAAAATGTTTCCAACAAACTTCAATCTAAAAACTAAGAAACCCTAAGAATGGTGTGTTCTTCTCCTCTTCTTCAATGGAAGTCTTTCTTCTCCTCCAAGAGTAGCTTCAATCCAATTCCAAAATGAGAGAGTATGGGAGAGAATGTGTATGAGGTAAGGTGTGTAGTGGATGATCTTTAGAATCAGCCTGCAAGGGTACTTATAGCCTTCACCATTTGCAAGAGTCGGTTATGGAGATCGTGGGATAGCTGTCTCAGCTGTGCAGAAAGAATCACGGGCAGTTTCCACGGCCTTGGAACTCCCAGTGGCCGTGGTTCTTGTGCTTCAGCCTTCTTTTGATCGTCGAGCCATGAGTTGGTGCAAGGCATGCACCAACATGGTCCTATGTGTTCTCCCTTTCTCCTAACTTGCTTCCCAATGAGTCCTAAAGTGTGTCATCGCAAGGGACGATCCCCGGATGTATCTATTAAGCTCTAAAGGCTCCCAAAATACCTACAAAACATGAAAAAGTCCGTGTAGACGTCTATCTCGACAACATACATGAATTAAGTGCAACTTGTCACGAACTAATGCTAAACTATGCATGTATAGCGGGAAAAACTATCTAAATGGATGCCTAGATTAACGTCATAAATCGTGTTATCAAAAATACCCCATACTTAAGGTTTGCTCATCCCCGAACAAGTCCCAACTATAGACTAAGAGATGACATGATTTATGCATGCAGAAAAACAACAAAATCTTTTTGAGATTTTGCTTCTAATATTGGATCACCTTCATAGTCATGTTTCATGGAAAATGGACAAGCAATCATGCATCAAATAAATGAAGGCATGGAAAGACAATTATACTTAAGTTAAAAGCATGCATGCAAGGTGAAAATGAAGAAGTCAAGATGATCATGAGCATATCCAATCTAGATCACTAAGTCTTACACACATACAAATAGGTCATAAGGACTTATAAAAGAAGAGACCAAGAAACGTTGTGATTAGGTGGGAATTTTTAGGTTATGTGATGCTAATCTGGGAAAGGAACTAACTCCACAATTTTATTTTTGATCAACTTCACCACAAGTGTATATTCTCTCCATCTTTTCTTTGTTTTCTTTTCTTTTTCACTTTCTTTTTCTTTCACTTATTTTTGAGACAATGACATTGGTGTACAAAAGCCGAAACCTTGGTGATTAGCGGACCTCGAGATTTTTCCGAGGTGCCTCACACTGGGCACACATACCAAGACTCGTTAGGACATTTGGTTTATCCGACTTTGGCAAGGCACAAACACCCGATTATGTGAATGGTGCCGAGTTACTCGTCATCAAAAACAAAGTCCCCAAACCTATATTTTTTTCTACACTTTTTCACAACAAATTCAGCACTTCATTCACCATATTCATTCATCAACAACTTCACCCCACACTTGCTTTTCACACGCATCAACACACTAGCATGCTCTTATTCCCGGATGGTTCAAAAGAGGTCAAATTTTATATCAATTGAGGTGCTCAAACATGATCAAGATGAGAAGTAGAGAAAGATGAATTGCCTTAATCACTCCTAAATGATGTGCAAGAACTAGCATGTAATTTCGACCATCAATGCTCAATCCATTCAAGGTAAACATTCATGATCACAATTCACTCATGGGATTCAAGATAAGTACTTCAAGTCTACATATACATTCTTCAATTCAACACACAAGGCCATCCATAGCCAATTCACAAGACAATCTCATCATAAGGGTCATTCCCAAGCTTAAAAGCACTAATTTTTTTTAAAATTTTCTGATTTTTTTGAATTTTTCGAAATATCTATGTACAATGCAAAACATTCGAAATATCTATGTACAATGCAAAACATGTAACAATATTAAACTATCCTAGATGCTAATCATACACGTGATCATGAAAACCCCACCCCATACTTAGAAACACATTGTCCCGAATGTGTAAATGAAGTAAAGAAGAGTGAAAGAGGGTCCTCATAATGTAAAAGTGAATTGCTTCAGTATTTGGGTTCGCTCAAGTGGATTGATGGTGGATGATCCTATCAACGATGGTAGAGAGCTCAAGGTGTTCGTTATGGCGTCGGGACCCGCGCTAGGCATCGCTAGCCGTCCAAGTTCTGCGTCCGCTCCACCCACAATTGATGAGGGGCTCATCATCATCATCCACATGTCATGCAAGGCTCCATGCTACTTAAACTCTAGCAGACAAACTCCAAACACACAAAAACACACAAAAACTAGAAAAAATGAAAACAAAAACGAAAACAAAAAGGGAAAGATGAATGAGTTGCCTCCCACCAAGCGCTTCTTTAAGGTCATTAGCTTGACCAAACTTGGGGGTATCTCACTCAAGGTGAAGTGGGGCAATCATGTCCACCGGAGCTCCCGGGATGTACTTCTTCAACCGGTTCCCATTCACCTTGAAATCTCCATAATGCTCCCCTCCTATCTCAACCACTCCATGGGGAAAGATCTTCTTCACCACATAAGGACCCGTCCATCTTGACTTTAGCTTTCCGGGAAAGAGCCGCAACCTCGAGTTGAAGAGAAGGACAAGGTCGCCTTCACTCAACTCCTTTAGAATGAGACGCTTGTCATGGCAACATTTGGTCCTTTACTTGTAAATCCGGGCGTTTTCGTAGGCATCCAACCGGATCTCCTCAGGAGCGTTCATGTCTAGCAATCTCTTCTCACCGGCCTCCTTGAGGTTAAAATTCAGCCATCTAATGGCCCAATACGCCCTATGCTCCATCTCCACCGGAAGGTGGCAAGACTTGCCATAAACTAGCTTGTAGGGAGTGGTGCCAATCGGTGTCTTGAAAGCTGTTCTATATACCCACAAAGCATCATCGAGCTTCATAGCCCAATCCTTTCTTGTTCTAGAAACCGTCTTCTCAAGGATTCTCTTTATCTTCCGGTTGGAGATCTCCACTTGGCCACTAGTTTGGGGGTGGTAAGGTGTTGCCACCTTATGAGTCACCCCATACTTAGCCAAAAGTGTCCCGAAGTTCCTATTAGTGAAGTGCTTTCCTCCATCGCTTATGATCACTCTTGGTGTTCCAAACCTAGGGAAGATCACTCGGTTGAAGAATCGCATTACAACCTTGGCATCATCGGTGGGAGAAGCGATTGCCTCCACCCATCTTGAAACATAGTCCACCGCCAATAGGATGTAGAGGTTACCACAAGAGGAGGGGAATGGTCCCATGAAGTCCACACCCCACACATCGAATATCTCCACCTCTTGTATGTTGTTCAAGGGCATCTCATTCCTCCTTGAGATGTTCCCCGTCCTTTGGCAAGCGTCACAACCTACCATAAAATTCTGCACATCCTTGAACAAACTTGGCCAATAAAACCCGGATTGCAACACCTTTGCACATGTCTTATGTTAGCTAGCATGACCTCCACATGGCAAGGAATGACAATGGCGGATCACACTCTCCACCTCATCCTCCGGTATGCATCTCCTAAAGACTCCATCCGGCCCTCTCTTGAACAAAAGCGGTTCACTCCAATAGTAATGCCTCACATCCTTGAAGAACTTCTTCCTTTGGGCATAGGATAAACCGGGTGGCACCTCCTCACAAACGAGATAGTTCACTATGTCGGCATACCATGGCTCATTACCCCTTGACACTTGAAACAAGCACTCCTCCACCAATTGCAATTTCTCATCCCGGAATGAGTCATCAATCGGGATGTCATCTCTCTCAATCTCCAATAGTGGGAGTCTACGAAGGTGATCCGCCACAGAATTTTCGGACCCCTTCTTATCCCGGATTTCTAAATCAAACTCTTGAAGAAGAAGTGATAACACGATTTATGACTTAGGTTTAGGTAATCATTTAGATAGATTTCTCACTCATTCATGCATGGTTTAGCACTAGTTCACGACGTTTGCACTCAATTCACGTATTTTGTCGAGATAGACGTCTACACGGACTTTTGCATTGCTTTGTAGGTATTTTAGGAGATTTAGGAGCTTAATCGATACGTTTGAGGATCGTTCATCAAAATGACACACCCTCGGACTCATTAGGATGCAAGCTAGAGGCTAAGGAGGACTCATGGAACCTTGTCAACACAAGCCATGCACCAAATCATAGCTTAATGATCCAATGCGAAGTTGAAGCACCAAACCACGGTTGCTGGCACTTCCACAGCCGTGGAACCAACCGTGGTTTTTGCGAGACGGTTGTGACAGCTGTGCCACGATCTCATGGCCTTCTCTAGCAAAGTTGTAGTATAAAAGTGGTCGTGCAAGGCTGAGAGAAAGCATCCATTATCCCCTATCATCCAATCAAATCCACATTCTCTCCTACACCCTCAACAAGAAGATTCTCTCAAGAGGAGAGCTACCATTGGAGGAGGAGAAGAGCTCCATTGGAGAAAAGAGAGAAGAACACACCATTGCTAGACTTTGATAGGTTTTGTAGTGAAGATTTTCGGAATCGTTTTCTAGAGTGTAAGAATCGTTTAAACCTTCTTTTAGAAGGGTTGTAAGTCTTTCTAATCTTATTTTCAGCTTGGTTTTACTTGCTTCACTTGTTCATCTCTTTCTCTTCATTATCTTGCAAATGGAAGCCATGATTTTATGTTTGATGATTTCGATTGTTAGCATGAATGTTGTAGACTAAATAGATGCGATTCTAGGGTAAGGAAAGGATGGTTATGGCTAGGACTATGATAGGATGGACTTAGATTTACCTTTGGATGACTTGTTTACTTGAACGAAGCCTCTGTTGGAGTCCACGGTTAGTTCTTGCCAGTCCACGGCCGTGGAAGTGGTAGAACAGCCCGTGGTTTACCTGGTTCGATGGGTCTAAGTTCTAGATTGTTAGAATGTTGAAATCCTAGTGTTTGTTGAGTTAAATCTATCCTAGGGTGACTTAGTGTTAGCAACTAAGTCTTAGAAGAGACCTACCCGGTGATTCTTACTCTTAGATTTCAAAAGATGACAAACCCTAGGTAGTGGTGAGCCTCATAAGCCGCCATTGGACTAAGTGTGCTAGGATAGTTGTTTAGGACTAACCCTTTCGAGACTTACCCGGTGAGGATAGGTTAGACCCCTAGGTGACAATCCGGTTTGTGTAGAATTCCATCCCTTAGGTTCTTTGAGACTTACCCGGTGATGAGACCTTAGGAACGGACTAGTGGACCATGAGACCTACCCGCTGATTGATCCCAATCTAGAAACACTCACTCCCAACATATCATAGTTAATCCAAGGAATGATTAGATAGCTTGAGTCCTATGCCATAACCGGAATTTCCAACCCCTAGAATCCGCTTTTCTCTCTTTGATTTACATCTCGTTTTTAGCTTGTTTGTTTGTGTTGATTTGTTAGCTTAGTTGATTACTTATTTCGCATGATTCGTGATCCTTGATTGATCACCTAAAAACCCACCAAAAACATTGAGATTTTCATTTCTTTATTCATTTCCCTTTTCTTAGCCTAGATCCTCACTAAACTTAATCACTAATCGAATTAATCTCACCTTAATCTTTGTGTTCGACCTCGGAATACTATCCCTACTACAAACGTCCCGTACACTGCGGGTTCGCTAGGAGTTAGGAGAAATATAACGAGTTTATAAATTGTAAGACTTTTGCGCATCTATTCCTAGACGTGACAAGAAGGATCCACCGAATCAAACGAGGCTTAGCATCCTTCTTTGTAAGGAGATAACGGATCGTAACATGATCCGTATACACAATGACCTTTGCTCCAACAAGATACGAGCGGAACTTCTCAAATGCATACACAACCGCTAGCAACTCCTTCTCGGTTGTGGCATAGTTAAGTTGGGCATCATCTAGTGTCTTGCTAGCATAATAGATGACATGTGTAAGCCCATCTTTCCTTTGTCCCAAAACAGCCCCAACGGCCACATCACTCGCGTCACACATGATCTCAAACGGTAAACTCCAATCCGGAGGTTGCATGATAGGTGTGGAGATCAAAGCATTCTTCAACCTACAAAAAGCTTCAAGCCAATCCTTGGAGAAAACAAACTCAACATCTTTCATTAGTAGGTTAGTAAGAGGCTTATAAATTTTTGAGAAATCTTTAATGAATCTCCGGTAAAAACCGGCATGCCCTAGAAAACTCATTACCCCCTTCACCGAGGTAGGTGGTGGCAACTTCTTTATCGTCTCTATCTTAACCCTATCAACCTCAATGCCACGGTTGGACACCAAGTGTCCCAACACAATGCCTTCTCTTACCATGAAGTGGCATTTTTCCCAATTTAAGACAAGGTTTATCTCCTCACATCTCTTAAGCACTAAAGACAAGTTAGCTAAACAATCATCAAATGAAGATCCATAAACAGAGAAATCATCCATAAACACTTCCATGATGTTTTCAATATACTCAGAAAAGATAGCCATCATATACCTTTGAAAGGTGGCGGGTGCATTACACAACCCAAATGGCATTCTCCTATATGCAAATGTACCCCAAGGACATGCGAATGTAGTTTTCTCTTAGTCATCGGGGTGGATTGGGATTTGGAAGAATCCACTATAACCATCTAAGTAGCAAAAATGGGAATGTTGAGCTAATCTCTCTAGCATTTGGTCAATGAAGGGAAGAGGGAAGTGATCTTTCCTAGAGGCCACATTTAGTTTCCTATAGTATATACACATCCTCCATCCCATAACCGTTCTAGTTGGGATTAATTCATTATTCTCATTAGTCACTACGGTCATCCCACCCTTCTTGGGAACCACATGCACGGGACTAACTCATTTATTATCCGAAATCGGGAAAATGATTCCCGCATCTAGCAATTTAAGGATCTCTTTCTTTACTACTTCTTTCATAATGGGGTTTAGTCTCCTTTGAGGTTCAATTGAAGGTTTATGATTATCTTCCATTAAGATCTTATGCATGCACAAAGAAGGTTTAATGCCAACTAAATCATCAATGGTATAGCCAATAGCCTTCCTATGCAATCTCAACTCATGCAACAATCTACTCAACTCATCATCGTTCAAGCATGCATTAAAAATCACCGGATAAGTAGAATTATCTTCCATTAAGATCTTATGCATGCACAAAGAAGGTTTAATGCCAACTAAATCATCAATGGTATAGCCAATAGTCTTCCTATGCAATCTCAACTCATGCAACAATCTACTCAACTCATCATCGTTCAAGCATGCATTAACAATCACCGGATAAGTAGAATTATCACCAAGAAAAGCGTATTTCAAATGAGAGGGGAGGGGTTTAAGTTCAAGTTTAGGAGGACCTTTATCGATTGGAGACGCTCCATATAATGTAGGTTCAGATGAATCCAAAGCTAATGAAGACTCCTCAAGGCTCCTTTAAGCTTGATCAACCACTAAGGCACTTTCTGGAGAAACCACGGGCAAAATTACGGTCTCTAGCATAACCACGGCCGTGGAACTTGCTAAGCTAGCACTTTTGAGCATTCCAAAGAGTTCCACGGGAGAAATCACGGCCGTGGTTCTGGGGGACAGACCGTGATTCTTACAGTGATTCAACATACTTTCGTGCACTTCAAATTCAGCACTTGTCTCCTTTTCCAATGCATCCAAGACCTTGATTTCTTCATTGCAATCGTCTTCAAACCCTTTCTCCATCAAACTTAAGCTAAGAACCTTCTCCAAGGGGTCCTTGATCAAAATCGAGCTCACAACTTCTCTACATTCCTCTTGCTCGACAATGTTGATCACATCTTCACCAAGGGCTGGCCCCTTCATCATTGCGGATAATTTGAACTTGATATTCTCTTCCCCAATGTTGAAGGAGAGAATTTCATTTTTGCAATCCACCAAGCATCCCGATGTAGCCAAGAAAGGTCTCCCCAAGATGATGGGAACCGGATAGTCCGTCGGGATGTCCAAAACAACGAAGTCTATGGGCACATAGAACTTCCCGAGTTGCACCGGTATGTCTTCCAAGATTCCAACCGGGTGAGTGATTGAACGGTCCGCCATGTAAAGGGTCATCTTGACCGGCTTTGGCTCCCCTAGCCCAACCTTGTTGCAAAGTGCAAGCGGAATGATGCTTACACTTGCCCCAAGATCACATAGGGCTTCATACTTCACTTCTCCCACTCCAATTGACACACAAAAAGATCCCGGATCTCTTAGCTTAGGAGGCATCTCCTTCTTCATGGTTTGGATTAATTCCGAGGACCTCTTCGTCATCCTCACTTCCCCATACTCCTCCAACTTCCTTTTGTTGGAGAGTATTTCCTTCAAGAACTTGCCATATGCCGGCATACCTAGAATAGCATCCATGAACGGAATGTTAATATGCAATTTAGACATAAGTTCAAGGAATTTACCGAAGTGTTTGTCCAAGCGAGCTCTTGCTCGTGATTGTGGGAATGGTAGTGGTGGCTTGTATGGGGGTGGTGCCACACATGTTGGCTCATCATCCTTGCTCTTGCCTCCATCTTCTTGCAATGTTTCTTCTTCTATCACCACTTGCTTCCCCTTATCATTTCCCTTAGGTAAGGGATCCTTCATGCTCAGCCCACTCCTTGTCGTAATAGCCAACACTTGGCTTCTTGGGTTTTCTTCGGTTCTTCCGGAAAGCTTTCCCGGATCTCTATGAGCTTCACCCGCCTTTTGGAACACTTGTGCTTCCAACACCTTTTGAGCCTTAGAAATGGAGGTCACCGTGCTCTCAGGACCACTCAACCTTCCAAGCAATTGCTCAAACATCATCTCGGTTCTATCCTTTGGAGGTTGAGTAAATCCGGGTGGAGGTTCTTGTGAAGCCTTTGGTGGTGGAGCTGCGCTTGTAGAAGCGGGAGGGTTCAAAGCTCCATCCGGGTTAGAATAGGAAAACCCGGGATGGTTGTGGTTAGGCCGGTAATTGTTGAATTGCCGGTTGTTGAAGTTCCTTGGGCCTTGATAGTTGTTGTAGTTTCCCCTTCCCATATACTTCACATCTTCATCCTTGGAAGACAAGTTTGCTTGCACTTGCACTTGAGGGCTTGCTTGACTCTTCAAAGTTGTAGCACACAACTGCCTCAAATACTTAAGCTCATTGTTGATTGCATCAAGATTGGAATTACTCATGGTGACTTCACTCACCTCATATGCTCCCGCTTTCCTCCCATCACTCTTCCTATGGGAGTACTTTTCAATCACCAAAGCTTGTTTCTCTACAAATTCCCAAGCTTCATCCACATTCTTTTCCATGAAAGTCCCACCGGAAAGAGATTGAATCTTGAATTGGCTATCTTCATCAAGTCCCTTGAAGTAGATTTCCAAAAGCTCTATTTTCGGTATACCATGGTGTGGACAATCTAGGAGAAGGTCTTTGAACCTCTCCCAAGACTTGAATAGGCTTTCCTTATCCTTCATCACGAAGGCATTGATCTTCCCTCTTAACTCGGTAGTCTTGGAAGGTGGGAAGAACTTAGTCAAGAACTCGGTTGTCATTTCCTCCCAAGTACTCACATGCCCTAGTGGAATCAATTGGTACCAAGTCAAGGCTTTATCCTTAAGTGAGAAGGAAAAAGCCCTAAGCTTATGGTTGTTGTTCTCCAACCTAGGCGGCCTTAGAGTCTCCATCAATATCTCGTAGTTCATCAAATGTTGATGAGGGGACTCTCCTTCCATCCCTCCAAATTGATTATGCCGGATCATTTGTAGAACTTGAGGGCGGAGCTCGTAGTAATGGGCTGCGGGATCTCCTAAGTTTACACCCAGACGGTGCACTCTTTGAGCCGGATCCATACGTTGCCCTAACGTTTGTGGCTCCTCAATCATTATCGGCATAACCCGAATATTAACCGCCGGCTGCGGTTGGGGTGGAGGTGGAGGTTGTTGACGATTAAGCTCTCTTTGCACAAGAGCTTGCCTAATCTCTTCAATCTCCCTCCTAGTTGCTTCTTGACTCCGATTGGCAAGTCTCCTTTCATTCTCCAAGAGCTCATCTTTTAACCTTATTTGCTCTAAAGCCTCATCCAACTCAGCTTGAAGATCTCTTGCGGCCATCTCCTTCTTCTTCTTAATGTTCTTAGATCTAGCCTTAAGGGTTTTCTCTGGTTCGGGATCGAATGGAGCTAAATCCTTGCCACGAGATCTTCGCATGCACCTAAAGAATGAGAGATGTCCTGAAAATGCAAAGACATAAACCAAACAAGATCAAAAGCAACAAGAAAGACCTACACTATAAACAATCACAAAAATGACTCAATCTAGACCTAGTCCCCGGCAGCGGCGCCAAAAACTTGTTACGCTAGAAACGTGACACGCAAAAGTCTTAAATTTATAACTCAATATATTTTTCCTAACTCCTAGCAAACCCACAGTGTATGGGTCGTTTTGTAGTAAGGATAGTATTCCGAGGTCGAACACAAAGACTAATGTGAAATTAAGTCACTAGTGACTAAGGATAGTGAAGATCTAGACTAAGAAAAGAGAAAGAAAGAAGCACCGGGTAGGTCTCATGGTCCACTAGTCATGCAAGATTGACAAACAACTAAGCTAGTAACACAAATAAACAAGCAAACACGAGATAGGTAATCAAAGATAGAGAAACGGATTCTAGGGGTTAGAAATTCCGGTTATGGCATAGGACTCAAGCTATCTAGTCATTCTTTGGATAAACTATAGTATGTTGGGAGTGGGTGTTTCTAGATTGGGATCAATCACCGGGTAGGTCTCATGGTCCACTAGTCCGTTCCTAAGGTCTCATCATCGGGTAAGTCTCAAAGAACCTAAGGTTAGGAATTCTACACAAACCGGATTGCTATCTAGGGATCTAACCTCTCCTCACCGGGTAGGTCTCAGGAAGGCAAGTCCTAAACATAAATCTTAGCACACTCGGTCCAATAGAGGCTAGTGAGGCTCACTACTACCTAGAGTTCATCATCTTCGGTACCTAAGAGCAAGAATCACCGGGTAAGTCTCTTCTTACACTTAGTTGCTAACACTAGGTCACCCTAGGATAGATCTAGCTCAATAAACACTAGGATTTCAACAATCTAATAACCTAACACTTAGATTTATCAATACAAGCGAGTCAGACAGAATCACGGTCAATTCCTCACTTCCACGGCCGTGGAACCCACTAGAACATGCCGTGATTCACAACAGAAGCTAGGTTCGAGCAACAATTCATCCAAAGGTACGTTTAAGTCTATCCTATCATAGTCCAAGCCATAACCATCATTTCCTTACCCTATAATCACATCTATTTAGCCAACAACATGCATCTCAACAATCAAAATCATCAAGCATACAATCATGGAGTCCATATCAAGAGGATGAAATGAAAGAGAGATGAAGTAAATAGAACAAGAAAAACGAGTTGAATAGATGTTAAAAAGAGAGACTTACAACCCTTCAAAAGAAGGTTCGAATCATTCTTACAACCCTAGAAAAATGTTTCCAACAAACTTCACTCCAAAAACTAAGAAACCCTAAGAATGGTGTGTTCTTCTCCTCTTCTTCAATGGAAGTCTTTCTTCTCCTCCAAGAGTAGCTTCAATCCAATTCCAAAATGAGAGAGTATGGGAGAGAATGTGTATGAGGTAAGGTGTATAGTGGATGATCTTTAGAATCAGCCTGCAAGGGTACTTATAGCCTTCACCATTTGCAAGAGTCGGTTATGGAGATCGTGGGACAGTTGTCCCAGCTGTGCAGAAAGATTCACGGGCAGTTTCCACGGCCGTGGAACTCCCAGTGGCCGTGGTTCTTGTGCTTCAGCCTTCTTTTGATCGTCGAGCCATGAGTTGGTGCGAGGCATGCAACAACATGGTCCTATGTGTTCTCCCTTGCTCCTAACTTGCTTCCCAATGAGTCTTAAAGTGTTTCATCGTGAGGGACGATCCCCGGATGTATCGATTAAGCTCTAAAGGCTCCCAAAATACCTACAAAACATGCAAAAGTCCGTGTAGACGTCTATCTCGACAACATACATGAATTAAGTGAAACTTGTCACGAACTAATGCTAAACTATGCATGTATAGCGGGAAAAACTATCTAAATGGATGCCTAGAATAACGTCATAAATCGTGTTATCAGTTGTGATAACCTTTCCCTTTCATCCTGCCATGGAGTTTGGGAGGTTCTCTGACGTCGGGCCAGACTGACTTTACAGGAAGGGCACGATCCACTCCCATAGGCTACACGGATTGTGTGACCGATACTCGTACAACTGGACATTACACTCAGAGGCGTGGATGATACGGTTCTCGTGTCACATAGTTTCATCTATCTATATATATACTATTTTGAGTGAATGGTTATTATATAAAGATTATAAATGGGTAAATGTGTGATAGCATGTTGATGTGTTTATCTTTCATGATTGTGCTTGTGCTTATGCATGACCTCATATATGTATGGTTAGCAAACAATTTCATACCGTGTTGTAGATGTTTGCAGGATAGGCGCTGCTGAGTGTTCTGGCAAGGTGACAGGCCGAGGACTCTCGTACATTAGGTGGTTGGTTTGGGGTTTGTTTATGTTTCCCCTCCTGCGTGAGGATGATGTCTTGTTTACCTCCTGTGTGAGGATGCTGTTTTATACTCGGCTATGTTGTTGTTTACCTTTGGTTTGTACACTTTATACAATTTTATGTATTTGTTTTATATCTGTCAGTGCCATGTTGTAAGGTTCGGTGAACTTGTTGTCAGCTAGGGTCAAGATCCATTGTGAAATCCTAGCCCATTGTGGCATCCCGAGTCCCGCGGATTCGGGGTGTTACAAAGTTGGTATCAGAGCCTTAGGTTGACAACAATATCACTTGTTACCTGCAATGAGGTTTGATGGGTAAAATAAATAGAACCCACATGGGATCTGACGTTTTAAAACGTTTTTTTGTTTTAAGTGTGGTTTTGGGATAGAATGTACGAGAAGTCGTGACCTCTGCCATGGATCTCTGCAACGTAGATATGTATATATGTGTGTATTATGGATTATGTGGATGTATTATACATATATATATATATATATATATATATATATATATATATATATATATATATATATATATATATATCGATACATATGGCATATATATAGCCTTATAAGATTAGGTGCGTATATCCTACAGATGGCTCAGACTAGAGCAGTATCTGTAGTGGGACAAGGTAGGGGTACACCCCCTCTTCCTCCTGCAACGCCAAGTCAAGGACTAGTTTCCGCGCGCTGTTGTTTCGCTTATGGCAAAGAACGAGGTTGAAGAGGCTGATCATGTCTCAATGAGTAGATTCGAGTTTCAAGAATTTATGCGCCAAGTATATGAGGTTGTAATAGCGGGTAGACCTACACTGGATTTACCAACATCTGTGGGACCGATTGAAGCTTCTAGATCAAAGAAGAAACAACGGGTTGAATCAGTGAAAGATGAGGTTGGGTCTTTAGGTGGCAAACCGAGCCCGACTTGTGGACGTTTTAGTACTTCTCGTTTCATACGGACTTCTGGTGAGACGAGGACCTGCTACAATTGTGGGAAGTATGGACATATACGACCACAGTGTTCAAGATCGCCAGTGACTTGCTTTACCTGTGGTAGATAGGGTCATAAAGCTGCCTTCTGTAGGCAAACTTGAGTGGCATCACGACAGGGTTTTTCTTCTACCAGTGTGACGGGAGGTGGTCAGAAGACACCTCAGCAGTAGACGCGGGACAACAAAGAGTCCCAGATCGTCCTTCTACTCAGGTATCCGTTTCCAGGCCAAGTAGAGGTAGAGGTCGTGATGGGAGTACCACGGACGCTAGAAGAGTTCAGGGTAGAGCCTTCGAGCTTAGCAGTGCAGAGGAGTCACCCGTACTAGTTACAGGGATGGGACGTTTATGTCTCAACTGTGGTTATCCAGATCATTTGCGCTCTGAGTGCCCCATGACACCGATAGCTTGCTTCACCTGTGGTGAACTAGGCCATCTGGCCCCTTTCTGTCAGCAAGGTAGTGTTTCCTTTCAACAAGACCTTCCTCTTTCCGGTGCAGAAAGAGTGGAAGTGGAGGCTATGGTGATGACCTCAGTGATACTTGAGGAGCATAGGTATGAGGTTGAGTGATGATATGCAGTAGAGCTTCTAGCATTAGCCGTTACATGTACCATTCTCATTAATGGTTTACCTAGTGGAGTTTGTTTGTTGTGAGTGCTATGCACTTCTTGTCTTTCGATGCATGCGTTAATAGTTGAATGTGGAAACAGTAGAAGATAGACTTTTCTTTACAGGATGACCAATTAGGGGTCTAAGGTACCCGCGAGATATGTGATTGTCCCATTTGTTCAGGGACTTGTGTATGGCTTGTAGACTTCTTTGTCATGCCTTAGGTGCATGAGAAGGTCATTATGTGTATGGTTCGGACAAATAAATATCATGTTGTATTAGATGTCAGTTGGAAGGCTGTTATAGTCTCTACCGAGATTGTTTAGATAGAGGCCTTCCGAGGTTATGACCTTTGAAGAGGCAAGTTAGTCATTAGTACCGTATGAGCAGCGAGGTTGATAATACAAGAAGGTGATGTTTTCTAATGTTATGTCATGAAGAAGTGAGATAGTTCCACGTTGGAGGATATTCCAGTGGTTTATGAGCTTATAGATATGTTACTAAACCATCTAGTTTGCCGCCCCAGCGGAGTGTGGACATTTATATCGAGTTGGAGTATGATACGCGACTGATTGGGAAGGCCCATATCATATGGCGCCCGTCGAGATGCTGTAACTGATGACTTGAAGAGTTAGCTAAGACAGGCTTCCTTCACCCTAGTATATTTATGCCTCGTATTGACGACCTGATGGGTCAGCTTCAAGGAGCAATGGTGTTTTTTTTCAAGATTCCCTTGTGCTCAGATTACCACCAATTGAGGGTGAGAGAGCAGGATGTATATAGGATATCATTTCATACCCATTATGGACATTACGAGTTTGTAGTGATATCATTTGGGTTGACGAATGCCTTAGTAGTTTTTATGGAGTTGATGAATAATATCTTCATCGACTTCCTTGATCAGTGGATGGTGGACTTCATTGATGACATTTCGGTATACTCTCGTAGTAGAGAGAAGCAGATCGATCATCCGAGGACAATTTTGTTGATGTCGAGAGATAGAGGGTTGTATGTTACGCTCTCTAAGTACGAGTTGGGATGCCAGTGACAGCCTTATTAGGCCATGTTGTCCCCACCAGTAGGATCACGGTTGATTTGGCAAGGATTGAATATGTTGCAGTATGAACGATATTGATGAACATTAAGGGAATACGAAGTTTTCTCGGCTTAGCCGATTACTACCCACGCTTTAAGGAAGGGTTTTATGAATGTGTATCCATTTACGAGTCTTTTGAGGAAGACCACCAGAATTGAATGGTCAAGGCAGTATGCTAGAACGTTGAAGAGTGGAGAAGGCATTTAACCTCTACCTATATTTTGTTATAGTCAGAAGGTTCTAGGGATTCCGTAATATATGGTAATATATCCCAACTAAGCTTAAGACGCGTATTAATAAAGAAGAGTAAAGTTATGGATATGTGTGTCTACAGCTGAAGACGTATGGAGAGAACTACCTGACTCATGATCTAGAGTTAACAGCGGTAGTTCATGCCTTAAAGATTTGAAGACAATACCTGTATTTTCATGTCAGGTTTCTACAGACCACAGGAGTCTGAAGTACATTTTTACGTCGTGGCAGTTGAATAACTGTCAATGTTAAGGACTCAAGTCGATCAAAACTTGTTACCTGGAGATTCCATATCATTCAGAGAAGTTGAATGTTGTCGTCGACAACTTGAACAGAAATATGTCTTAAGAGGAGAAAAATGCGAGACTGACTATTCAGCCTCAGTTTCAGAAAGATCTAGATTGGCTAGATTTGGACTTACAGTTGTTGATAAGGACGTCGGTTATATGCTTTAGCAGTTCTACCTGATCTGTTTAATGAGATCCAACAGAATCAGGGGACCTACCCGACCCTGATGAGGTTTAGTGAGAGGATGTCTCATGGCGAGGCACCACAGTTCTTCAGTGGAGCAGATGGAATAATGAGGCACCGCGATAGCGTCTATATAACTGCTCATGCTGAGTTGAGATAGAGAATATTACAATACACTCACTGTATATCTTACTCAGTACATCCAGATACGAGTAAGATGTACCACAAGGTGAGACGATTATATTTATGAAGAAGATTGAAGTTGATGTAACTAGAATTGTGACATAGTGCGTGACCAGTCAGCAGGTCAAGATAGAGCATTGCCGACCTAGAGATGAGCTCCATCCACTACCAGTGTAGTAGTGGAAGTGGGAGGACATCTCTATGGACTTTGTGACGGGATTGAGGCCCAGTGAGAGTTTGATGTATCTGGATTGTTGGTGACAAATTAACGGAGCCGGCACGTTTCATTCCTATCAAAGAGTCGTGGCCAGTGAATGAATTGGCTGAGGAGTACACTAGACGGATAGTGAGACTTCATGGTGTACCTAGAACGATCATCTCTGATCGAGATAGACGTTTTACTTTGAGATTTTGGGAAGCAGATACAGACTGCTATGAGGGATGAGTCTACACTTCATGATTGCGTTACACCTCAGACAGATGGTCAGTCAGAGAGGATCATCCAAACCCTTGAGATATGTTATGAGCTTGTGTGTTGAACCGGAAACATGGATGTTAGATTACCTCACATTAATGGATTTATTATATGACAATGATTGACACACATCTTTTGGGATGGCCCCTATGTGGCATTATACAGATGTAGATGCCATATACCTTTATGCTAGAATTGACCTAGTAGTATTAATGGAATAACACCTGACCAGGTTCAGGATTTTATAGTTCAAGTAACGCTGATTAGAGGTACAATGTTGGTTGTACAAAGTCGTCAGATATCATATGCAGACAAGAGGCGTCGACCTCTAAAGTTCAGATTGAGAGTTCATGTCCAGATGAGAGTATCTCCACCGCGAGACATCAGACGTGATGGCCTAGAAGGGAAACTAAGTTTCCAATATGTCGGTTTATTTGAGACCTTGACTAGAATTGTGAAGGTAGTATAATGATTAGCTTTGCCTCTGAGGTTAGAAGGTATTCACCCTGTGTTTCATGTGTCTCAACTGAGGGAGTATATACTAGATTCGAGACACCTTGTGAGTTATGATGATCTGGTGGTTGAATCGAACCACACTTTTGTTGAGTATTCGATTACATTCCTAGAATGGGATACGAGACGTTTGCCTTTGAAAGCATATTCCATGATGAAGATACAGTGGTTGAGATGAGGACCTGAAGAGGCCACGTGAGAGACTGATGATAGTATCCTGGTGAACTATCCAGAGTTATATCGGAACAAATCCATCTGTGAGAGCACGAGTAAATCTTAGTGTTATCTTGATAAATGTTGTGCTTATGTGCTTATATGCCCTGATGTGTTTATTCCATGCTAGCTATGATGTGATTTATGATCTTAGTAGATCTTGATGTGCTAACATGATGCATGCTATAGCTGGAGATGATTACTTCCTCCACGCTACCTGATCGAGTATGATTATATTTATGGCTGGAGATGGTTCTTCCCTCCATGATATTTGAGTGTGATTAGGATATAGCTGGAGATGGTTATTTCCTCCATGCTACTTGATGGACATAGTTTCAGTCGAGATGTTATTCCTCCATGCGATGTTATGAGTATGTTTGGCTAGAGATGTACTTCTTCTATGCCTTGTGATGTGGTATGGCAAGAGATGCGATTCCTCTACGCCTTTGGGTAGCGTTATGACCTTGTTTTTTGGAGATGATGATTCCTCCATGTGCATGCTTGAGGTTATAGATTTGTATAGGTTCTCACCTTCTGAGCGGAGATGTGATACCTCCGATAGAGAGAGTGAGAGTTATATCTCGGCTTATGGGTCCAAGAGGATTTGGGATTTTGCAAGTTTCGGGACAAAACTTGTTTTTAGGGTGGTGAGATGTAAGAGCCTAGTTGCTGAGTTGCTGAGTGTGTGAGCTGAGGGCCAGGATTTTGCCTGATCCGCCCCTGTGTGACCTAGGAGGCGCCCCTGCGGTTTACCTGGGCCGCACCGGCGGCTTAGAGGGTCTGCCCCTACGGCTCTGTGTGCTGCAGCCGTCTTCTTTGACCCTTTGACTCGTGCTTTACCCTTTTACCTCCTTATATACTTCTTCTTCTCCTCTCTGACAAGGGTTTCTCTTTCTCAGCTCCATCTCTCTCTCTCTCTTGCGTACATTTCTTCTCCTCTCTTCTCCCTTGGATCATCTTTGATCTTCTTTGAGCTTTTGTGAGTTTGTGAGCCTTGTGCTTGGCCTTGCTTGTGGTTTATGGATGATGTTGTTATTGTGCCTTGTTGAGCCAGTTTGAGGATTGTGGTGTTGTTGTGTTCGACCTTCTAGAGAGCTCAGCTTGGTGAGTTATTGGTTTCTCCTCTTCCTTTCTTCTTTTCTTCATCCTTTCCTCCCTTTCCTTAGATTAGCATAGATTCCTTAGGGTTGGATCTTATTCAGCCATGTTGGCACATGTTGATGTATATGTATGTTATGTATGTATGATGGTGTTGGAGCGAAGAAGGAGTAACGAATCGAAGGTAGAAGTGAAGAAAGGGATAAGGTGGTGTCCTCTGCTGTCCAGCCACCCCTGCGCCACCTTGCAGCCGTCCCTGCGTCGTCCAGGACCCGCCCCTACGCCCACTTGCATCAACTAAGGTCTTCTCTTGGTTTTGCAGGTGTGTGTTGTTTTCAGGCACGCTTTAGGGTGCCTTTGTTCCTTCCTTTCCTAGTGTGAGTGTATAGGAGCATGCTAGAGGTGTGAGGATGTGTTTGGTTGAGTTTATGATCGGTTTATGCCTTGTACGACTTTAAGGACTTAGGTTGATGTTGGTTAAGGTTTGAGGTTGAGTATGATCCCTATGGATCCCTTTGGGTCTAGGTGTGACCCCCTTTGATGAATAGAGGTTGATATCTTTCTATGCCTTATTATTATGTAGTGCCCCTCTCTCAGGATTGGAGGTTGTTTTTGGTGAGTTGTGTACAAGGTTGAGGTAATTCCGTAGGACTTAGCTATCATCCCTATATTGGGTGTTTGTATGAGTGGTGTGTGTTTCATATGTTTGCTATAATAGCATGAGTTGTCGTTATACCGACCTATGTTTTATTGGCTGCCCCACTGCGTGGTTGTGATAACTTTCCCTTTCATCCTGCCATGGAGTCTGGGAGCTTCTCTGACGTTGGGCCAGACTGACTTTACAGGAAGGGCACAATCCACTCCCATAGGGTATACGGATTGTGTGATCGATACTCGTACAGTTGGACATTGCACTCAGAGGTGGGGATGATACGGTCCTCGTGTCACATAGTTTCATCTATCTATATATATACGATTTTGAGTGAATGGTTATTATATAAAGATAATAAATGGGTAAATGTGTGATAACATGCTGATGTGTTTATCTTTCATGATTGTGCTTGTGCTTATGCATGACCTCATATATGTATGGTTAGCTAACAATTTCATACCGTGTTGTAGATGTTTGCAGGATAGGCGCTGCTGAGTGATCTGGCAGGGTGACAGGCCGAGGACTCTCGTACATTAGGTGGTTGGTTTGGGGTTTGTTTATGTATCCCCTCCTTCGTGAGGATGATGTCTTGTTTACCTCCTGTGTGAGGATGCTGTTTTATACTCGGCTATGTTGTTGTTTACCTTTGGTTTGTACACTTTATACAATTTTATGTATTTGTTTTATATCTGTCAGTGCCATGTTGCAAGGTCTAGTGAACTTGTTGTCATGCTAGGGTTAGGATCCATTGTGAGATCCTAGCCCAATGTGGCATCCCGAGTCCCGCGGATTCGGGGTGTTACAATTCCCACCTTTTTATTTACCTTCAAAAGAAGTGATGTTTATAACTGGTTTAGATAAAACAATTGAAAAGCCACAAGCGAAGGGCGTTTTATTGGATTTATTGAAAAGAACTTGGTTTTGAGAGTAATGATTTATCATTGCCTCGAGGATTTATAACTATCGTAGAAAGTTCCGATCTTTGTACTTTATATTAATTGAAGAGCCAAAAGAGAAGGTTGTTCTTGATCTTTTCTAGATTTCTAAGTTAATGAGTTTTCCTTTACTTGTCGAACTGCCGGATTAAGAGATACGCGAGTTGGAAATCACAGTCTTCGATTGTCTATGCCAATTACTATTTAGATGGTTACGTGTAATGTCATATATCAATGTTCATGAGATTCATATATGAAATCTTATTATAATTCATTATAGTGGAAATTCTCGCTTTCTTGGATCACCTCCTTCCTTATTCTTATCTACAACAATAATTGCTTCTTTTGTTTTCTCAAACCTCTTCAAAGACATATTTTTTTTTCCCTTTCTTTTTCTCTCCCCCTTTTACTTATCATATTTTAATCACCTATCCCCAAAATGACGCGGTTTCCGTGATTTGATACCCGAAATACTACATCGGATCTCGTAGTACTTGTGGGTGATGTTGTTGTAACTTGTAACTATTCGGTTAAAACTTCCTCGATCACAAGACGAACTATCATGTGCCTATTACTCAAACGCAGGACACGTGGCCAAATTAAAAGCGTTGATTATTTAAGAGAAATTCCGGATGGTACCCCTGTGGTTTGGAGTTTTCCGGATTTTGCCCAGAGGTTTTTTTTAGTTTGGATGGTATCCTTGTGTTTTAGTTTTTTTTTCCGGAAAATGCCCAAGTCGGTTTAAATTGTAAGGAGATGTTAACTAAAATAAAAAAAATTTAAATGAGAAAAACTTTTTTTTCTGAAATAATGACAAAAGAGGCTAAACATTTTATACATAGATCTTTTTATAAAAATTATTATAAGTTGACATCCCATGCAATTTAAAGAGGATTGGACATCTTCCAGAAAACACGAAAACACAAAGGCACGATCCGAACTAAAAAAAATTTTTGGGCAAAATCCGAAAAATACCAAACCACAAAGAAACATCCGAAATTTTCATTATTTAAAATCAAATGCTTATTAGAGGTTTTCTCTTCTTACTTTTATATATATATATATATATATATATATATATATATATATATATATATATATATATATATATATATATATATATATACACACACTAACCCATCTATCTAAACAATATAAACAATAGTTAAATATTATAGACATGTAAAAAGGAGTTGGGGTCTTGGCTCAATGGCGGATTTAGGGGGTGGGACACCTCAATTCAATTTTTTTTATATAGCAATTCATTTCTCCAATAAAAAGAAATTAAGACAATATTTTATGTTTTATTCATTTTAAAACCTGCATAGCCTGCATTGATCAAGGTCGTACTTCATTTATGCCTTAATGTGACTCGTCTCAGCAAATTCTCTCTTTTTACAACAACACATTAGTTTAGTTTACGAATTAGAAAAATAAAACACGTCATTCAAAAGTTATATTCATGTAATACAAACAAATAAATGAAAGTAAAACTACCCATTAATTTTTTGATATTGCTGATTTTATCATTTTTTTTAATATTTTTTTTATGTATTAAAATTTTAACAGCATTAGAATATTTTTTAGTTTTCGCCAATCCATCGAAAATTCCTGGCTTCGCCCCTGCTTAGCTTCTTCTGTCGACTTTACTAAGCCTTCAGTGTTGCAGCCAAAGCTAACTCTGAGATTTCTTTTGCATATTACCTATAGCTTCTATAACGGATTCAATTGGAATTACTGACGATCCCGGCAATAGCCACGGCTGTACTCGCAATTGCAGCTATACCGCTAACGAGGCGAGCAGCGGAGTCAATTGAAGACTGTGCACGTGCTGCTCTTGCTTCTGCGGATGCTACTTTTGCTTCCCTATTTGCATTCTGGAGTAAAAATAAAGAAGATTACCAAACACATGTAATTAAATTAGAAGCATGACGGACCAGTAATTGAAAAAATTGTGCTATATTGGAATTAGCAAACACATGAAAATAAGGCGAAACTGAATTAAAATGTTGAGAATTGGAATGCGAGAAGAAGATAGAAAAAGTGTTCAAATATAAGATGTATTTGATAACTAAAAATTATTTAAATATATTCAAAATTGTTTAAATATGTCATTATGCAACTATATTCGAAATTGTTCAACTATTTGATTAATTGTTCAAATGTTAATTTATATGTTCAATTGTTCAAATATAACATGTATTTATTCAACTAAAAATCATACAAATATATTTAAAATTGTCCAACTATGTCAATTGTTGAACTAGAAACTATACAAATATATTCAATAAAACTTACCTTGTTTTTTATTTTTCAATTTTTATAACTTGTTATTTTGTTGCAGCGTCTTCATATACTAGTGGGTCGTCTATGAGATATTCAGGCTCGGGGTCTACCGTACTCATCCGAGTACGTATCACTCATAATAGGGAGATAGCTATGCGTTATCCACTGGGGAAGCAGACACGCACATGCGAAGCTCCCCTGGGCGCATGGGGGTGGGCATGCGCCCCAGCTGTGTGCTTCTTGAGGCGCATAAAGAAAGCAAGCACGTGCATGCCCACTCCGCCTACGCCTCAAGGGAGCTGCGCATGCGGATTGGACGTTTGTGGCGTATTTGACCCCCCAAATAGTAACCCTTAAAACGAACTATGTGTTGACAAAAAAGAAAAGAAATACATGACTAGAAAAATGAACTACATAAACTTTCCCATTATACCCCTCATAACAACGTGTCACTCTAATCATTTTTTTTGATCTTGGTGTTAATTTATTTTATCTTGTGGTTCACAACCCTCTTCACAAGGAGCCTAAAAAAAAAGTTGAAGATTTGGATGGGTTGACGAGCATAGAGGGGGAGGGAAGGAGGTTGGTGCATGTTGGGTTAAATGAGGTGAGGAGGGGAGGGGGTCGAGTTTTTGCATGTGGCCAAAGATTTTACAAGAAGAGTCAGTGAGTGGCAGTGGGTGGTCAATCATAAACAAGGCTTTGATTAATGCATTCTACATCACGACATTTGAGGATGTACTAGCCTCAAAAGGGGTTTTGAAGCTGAGATTTCAACCAAAACACGAGCAAAGTAGATCGTTTTCTATTTACATGAGTTGAGATCAGTGAAGATCGCGTTTTCAATTGTTGAATCGATTCTAACAAGTATCCCTACCAGAATCTAAAATCAAGGTCAAAAAAACGTTATTCAAACGGACACAACGTCAAAAAAAGAGAAATTATATTAAGATAATTAAATTGCAAAAAAATTAAATAAGAAGACATAAATTACCTGGGCTGAAATGGCCAGAGTAATAGTTTTTTGAGTATCTGCTAGGAATCGTCTCCATATGGTCTTGCATTTCGCTGGGCTAATAATAGTATTGCTTGGAGAAACCTATAAAAAAAAAGGGTTTGCAGCATGTAAAACATAGAAAAACAATTTAATTAATCGTTCATGTTTAAATAATAAGACAGTAATACCATATCCCAAGAGCTCGAGTTAAGAAGCTCTTCTGAGTTATTACGAGTGGAAGGACCCAAGAGAGACGAAAAGAGTATACGTTGAATATCGTCGTCGGTTCTTTCATCCCGACGAATGACCGCCATAACAGACAACATCTTGAGAGGCTGAAAGAAGATCAAATAATATTAGTAGTGCATACTCTCTCTCTATATATATATAGGATAATACTTGTAATTAAAATTTTGATTAAAAATCCATAAATATATTTTCTGGGCAAATTCTGAAAATTTATAGTAATTAGAACTTTGTTCCGTTTTCAGGAATTATACATACAAAGGGCATAATTGCAAAATTTTATAAGTTGGGTCATAAATTGTAAATAGGAGCTTGAGGCAGTTTTTGTAAGTTAACCAAACATCTATAACACAAGATAGATCTCTCCTGCGCTCATGGAGTGGCGGCGGCGAGGTCCGGCAGGGCGACGAGGTTTCTCCGTGTAAGATCTCAGGTTTTTGCCTTCACCGCCCCCGCGGTGAAGAGGGACGCCCCCGCGGCCGAGATGATCCGCCCCTGCGGATGTCGAAAGATCGTAACCGATCTTTTCTTCCGTTCTTTTATCTTCCTTCCATAAATAGAATGTACGATATTCTATCTTATCGGCCGGTTTCCTTGTCTCCTTTCTGAACCCTATACGCCTTCCCGTCTATCTTTCCTGTCCGTTCCTATATATTCTCTTCTTTCTCTCCTTTTTTCCGTTCCTTGCTATCATCTTCTTCAACCCTAAAGAGCTGCAACCGTCCTTTGCTTCCTGCGACCTCGGTGAACGTGTAAGTTCATTCTTCCCTGGTTCTTCCTCACGTTCTTATAGTTGTTGCATGTCTTCTCCTTCCGTTTCATTTCTTCTTCATTCTTCTCTTTTCTTCTTCTCCAAGAATCAAGTTTGATCCTTGATTCTTGTGGAGCGTTCCGTTGTTGACCCTTTGTTGTTCTCAGGATCCCTGGAGTTGAGTCTCGACGTGTTGGAACCAAAGGTTCGAGCTTTGGTTGCCCCTGTTGTGAGATTTGTCGAAGAGAAGCCCGACAATAGCTTCTGACGAAGATCCGCCCCTGCGCCTACACAGAGCTGCCCCTGCGCCTCTGGTCAGCCGCCCCTGCGCCTCTGTTCAGCCGCCCTTGCGGTTTCTCTGTAGTAACTCCTGTCTTTGGTGAGTTGCTTCTTTCCTTCCTTTCCTCGTTCCTTCCTTGGTTCCTTATGGTTGTTCCTTGTTCCCCTGAGTTGTTGTAAGACCAAGGTTGAGCCCTTAGCATGTGTTGATCTCTAAGAGATCGTTGAGACTAGAAGTTATAGACTTCTAGCAACCGTTTCATTCCTGATTCGTATTGCTTGTTCGTACAGGCTTTCCTTGCTCATTTCTTGAGGAAAACTGAGCTTCCTTGAGTGTTTTCTGAGTTGTTCGCTGATCTCTTGTGTTACCTTCGTGTGAGGTAAGTCCCTTGGACTTACTTAGCTTCATTCCGTGTATGGGTTGGATTGTATTGGCTTGTTTGTGTTGTTTATCATGTTTATAACGGATAACTGGAATAAGATTCACCCTTTATAACCTTAATTGACCCAAGTGTATTATAACCGGGCGGTGACCACTTGTGAAGTTCTCCAGGAAACTTGAATGTGCTCTTGCAACCCAAGCCCGTAGGTAACGAATAATACTGATCTATTCCTATTGGTAGACTAAAGCGGAGGCGAGTTTCGAAAAGATTCTCGTGTGACAAAATAAGTTAAATTAATATTGAATAACTTAATGAAAGATAAAAACCCGTTGAGTGCAAGCATGCTATATGTTTATTTTTACCTTATGTGTGTTTGTGTCTTTACTCTCTTGCTTATACCTAGAATGTTAGCTAACGGTTTATACCGTCGTTGTAGATGTTCCGCAGGTTCTGGATGCTGCTGAGTGATCCGGATGGTGTGGTCAGCCGGGGTTCCCGTACATTATAGGACGGGATCGGGTTTATGTTTATTTTGTTGTTTCCCTTTTGTTTTGAACTCGGCTGCGAGTCTTTTACGTTTTCTTTTGTTTAAACCTTTGGTTTTATTTTGAGTTTTGGTTTTCATTCGTTTGTGCCTTGTTGTAAGATCTGTTGATGTTGCTACTCTGAGGGTCGGGACCCATTGTGCGGTCCTAGCCCATAGCGCTTCGAGTTCCCAAAACTTGGGATGTTACACTCCGGCTGTGTGGCTCCCCTTACCGGAGGCAGTGGTGGCGATGGTTTCTCCGATGAACTTAACAGGTGACGGAAAGGAGATATTGACAGAAGGTTGCACAACGAGGGTGGTTTCGATGGCGGTTCTTGGCGGTGTGCAACCAGAAGAGAGAAGGAATTGCTTTAGAGAGAGAGAGAGAGAGAGAGGTAAGACCCCTTTCTTCCGGTAAGGCCGTAAGGAAGGCTAGGAGGATGACACGTGTCCAAAAAAAATTTTAAAATTTTTTTTAACGAATGAAAATGATGGTGCAAAACTTATAAAGGATAGTGCATAACTTATAAAAGGATAGTTCATGAATTATAATAGAATAATTCATAACGGTAAGACGGTAAGCCGTCAAGGTAGCCTAGGACGGTGACACATGTCCAGTTTCCCCCCCTTATTCCTTCCAATAACGAATTAAAATGATAATGCAAAACTTATAGAGGGATAATGCATAACTTATAAAATGATAGTTCATTAATTATAATAGAATAGTTCATAACATATAAACGATTATTTTATAATAAATTTGATATATTATATTAAAAAATGAAGTATTGAAAGTAGTAGTTTATGAACTTTATAAGAGTAGTTCATTGGAGATATAATATTTGTTCAAGAATAGATTATCGTGAAGTACTACTTCATGAATTACATGAGAATACTAAATGTGGTATATAAAAGAGTAGTTCATTAATAATATATCGTTATAATTCATATTCTAAGGTAATAATTCATGAATTATATGTGAATAGTTAATAGTTATAAAAGACCATGAATAATATAAAGTAATAGTTCATGAATTATATGAGAATAGTTCAAAGTTTATAAGAAAATAGTGCAGAATTTATAACATGGTAGTTCATTATAGTTAAAAGTATAAAGAATATTTTTTTTTATCGGACACATGTCAACCTCTTAGACGACCGCACAACCTTACCACAATTAACAGCCTTACCTGAACAGCACCCTTATATATATGGAAAAACAACCCAAAATAATACCAACTATCAACAATCAACCCAAAATAATACCAACTTTGAAAATTACTAGGAGCGATACAAACTATCAACGTATTTACCAAAAAATAATGTCATACTTTTCCGGCAAAAATAGTAACTTCGGCGATGACATGGCAACCAAAATTTGACATGTCATAAAAAAATGGATTAATTGTGTGACATTGATTTTTTTTAAATCAAGTTCATAACATACAAAAAAAATTTTTAAAATAAATTAAGTTATTTTTTCTAATTGTTATATTTAAAATATAATTTTTGTAAATATTTTTTTAGTTTTTATTTTTTTTGTAAAATATAATTTTTGTAAATATTTTTTTTAGTTTTTACATTTTTTTGTAAAAATTTTTTTTTTTAAAAAATGAGAAAATTGGTGTAGGGAAGCTTTTTTTGTATCATAGATACAATCTATGCCCCTCCTTTTTCTAGCCAAAAAATAAAAGTAAATGAAATTAAAAAGGGCAATTTTGGTAACTAGGCCTTTTTGAGAAACTAGAGTAGTAACTAGACTTTTTAATGTTTTAATTAAGTAAATATACCCCAACCTTTTGTATTTATTTTCAAACTTTACACACTCTTCTATCAAGGGGTACATTTACTAAACACAAAACTAGAAAAAGCCTAGTAAACCAAATTGTTTCAATTAAAAATTCCTTAAATAAGAGAATCTAAACTAAATTAAAAAGATAAGTGAATATTAATTGTGGAGACCACCCTCATTAAAAAAATTCCTTAAATATCTTCTTAATAATCACAAATCCCTTTTACTCTACAGTTATCAATTTATAATTATAACAATTCATCGTGCTTGTCCGCACATCATTATTTTTTATTCTTTTTAGTTTTATCGTCAACCCCCATTTCAAATTAACTTATATTTAAAATTTGAATTTGTTAAAGTGGTTTATGCCTAATACAAACTTCTCTACAGTTATCAGTTTATAATTATAGCAAAACTATGGATGACCCAAACCATAATTAATTAAATTCAATAAAATTTCTTATCCCATCTAATTATGTACATAATTTTGCACACAAATTTTGTTCATAACTTCGCACGCAAATTATGTACATAATTTCTCACGCAAATTATGTACATAAGTTTGCGTGCGAAATTATGTCCATAATTTGCACATAATTTGCGTGCAAAATTATTTACATAATTTGCGTGTGAAATTATGTACAGAATTTGTGGGGGACCACTATCATTTTCCTTATTTAATTAAAAAACAGTTATATTAATTATGGGAGATAATCTTTTTGATGTTAAAACTAATTCCTTAATTGTAGGGAACCACTCTCATTTTCCTTTTTTATTTTAAAAAATTAAGGGGGCACTCTCATTTTCTTTTTTTATTTTAAAAAAATTAAGGGACAACATCTTTTTATTTTTGAAAGTATCTTAAATTATTTTAGATTTTATCTTTTTTCTCAAAATTGCAAGGGCCTATTTAATACAAATTGAAACATAAAAGCCTACTTAATCTACATTTATACAATAAAAGCTTACTTACCCCTTTTACTCATGAAAAATTTGAAAAATATATTTATTTTAAAAATAAGTTGTTTTCTTGTGAATTTTTTAAAACTTTTGGGAGAAATTTTATTTTGAATACTTTAACTAATTTTAACATAAAAAAGTAATTTTAAAAATTGATTTTTATATTTAAAAATTAGTTAAAATATATAAATATCCAAAAAAGTTTTTTAAAAATTACATGAACTTTTTTTAAAGTACAAAAAATTTTATTTAAAAAAATATTTTTTTCAACTTTTTTTTTTATAAAAATAGTTATGAATTTTTTTATTTAAAATAAAATTTAATTATATTTTTAACATATTAAATGTTATTAATTTGATTTAAAAAAATAAAATAAAATTCACATAATTATTTCTTGGTGACATGTCAAATTCCGGTTGCTACGTCATTGCCGGTCCGCCGGAGTTAGGATTTTTGCCGGAAAAATAAGACATATTATTTTTGGTAAATACGTTGATATTTTGTATCGCTCCTAGTAATTTTCAAAGTTGTTATTATTTTGGGTTGAATGTTGATAGTTGATATTATTTTGTTGTTTTTCCTCTCTCTATATATATATATGAACGAGAAACGTAAGTAATGGTGATTATTAAGATACCTCTCTCCGAGCAGCTAACGTGATTGATGTAATGTCATCTTTGTCGTCCCAACGCCTGGGCATGGAATCCTTCCCGTGGCTAAAGGCTTCTGTGAACCTAAAATATGACGATCGATAGAAAAGGTAAAAATGAGTTTAAAATAAAGGTAAATTAATTTATGAGCGAAGATCGACCAACCTGTCGGTCATGTGTAAAATAATTGTTTTAGCGATTTCCCTTGCCTTCTTCTCCACTAGGCTTTTACCCAAGTTTGTAAATCTTTGGATCGCTCGTTCTAAAGCTACTCTATCCAGCTCATAACCACAAACATGAGAGGAAAATTGTGATGACACAATATCTGTCTCACGTAGAAGAAACTTCCTAATTGATCTCCACGCAGCACCGGCGTCACTGGCTTCTAGTAATATTGAGTCTATGATGGACTCCGGCATAGCCTCCGACACTTTTTTCTGCATTGAATAAAAAATCATGTGAAGCTAGCTAGGTCGATGTGGGACAAATTAAAGTCCATAATATACCGAACAAATGTGTGAACTTAAAAGCTTATTTATTTTATTGATCAAATATTGTTTATGTTTATAAATAGATAAATACATAAACTAACAAAAAAATAAATAAAATAAAATAAACCAACCAAATAAAGGATAAACCCAACCTCATAAAATGAGATTATATGAGATAACCTCTCTTCTCTCAAAGATGATGAATAAGCCTTGATATGGTCCTTCAATTTTTGTTTTACATTAGAAATACTCCACCCACTTATATGGTCCTTCTTGAATGGCAACATCTGTAATCCATACATGCTTACACTTATATATATATATATATATGTAATACATGGTACACCAGCTCAATGTGGGACGGCAGATGTACCTGCGCATTGTTTGTCAAACTGAAGCAAACAAGAGTTCTCGCAGTTAAGGAGCGAGGCGACAAATCCACCATTCGCATCTAACGCATCATCAAGTTGTGTTTCAAATCTGTTCTTAGCTCCAGCGAGTAGATGATCCAATAAGATGTCGTAGGTAGGTCGCACAAGCTATACACATGAACAAACAACAACATTATTTGCATTATTTGGCCGGCCTTTTGTAGTTGTATAAAAACAACAATTACCGCCAACATTTGTGACTCTAGTTGCTTCCGTTTCCCATCACGAACAAGCTCAACGAAGTAATAGGCCTCCTCGTCATACCTATAAAACTACAGTCAAACTTCTGTATTCATATACATTCATTGCCAATAATGGTTCTTCCTTACCCTGAAAGATAATTCATCATTATTGAGCTTATCTTCTTTCCAAAATTAGAAACTAGGCTGGATTTAGCTGCAGCATTCAACTCTAGCCAACCCTATGCCCACAAAAGATAGGAATTATTAGCCCATTCAAAATAAACTTCTATATTTTGTTTTTGATATAAAATAAACTTCTATATACATATACATAAAGGTCGAATTCAAGTGAAAAGGGTCATTGAGTCAAAAGTAAAAAAATATTTATAACTATTGGATCAAGTAATAATTGTTCAAATATATTTAAAATTGTTCAAATATATTAGAAATTATTTAACTAGATGACCAATTGTTGGAGTGTTAATTTATATGTCCAATTGTTCAAATATAACATTTTTTTTTCAACTAGTTTTTTCAAATATATTCAAAACTGTTCAAATATGTTAATTCTTCAACTATATTCAAAATTATTCAACTATAAGATCAATTGTTCAACTATAAGACCATTTGTTGAATTAGTGTTAATTTATATTGAAATGATTTGGCCAAATAGGTCCTTTTCTATTTTCATTAGGTTTGTGTACTCCTTCAATTTTTACCACTTTCATTAAATTGAAGTTGAAAGATAAGGGGTTTGATTAGGGGTACATTTACTAAGCATGTTTATACCATGAGTCTAGTTACTAGAGAGAAATCTCAAAAAGACTTACTTAGCTAATTTGGCCATTTATATTTTCAATTGTTCAACTATATGACTAATTATCAGTTGAACATTTGATAATATAGTTGAACAATTTTGATTATAGTGGAACAATTTACATATTTGAACAATTACAAATATAGTTGAACAATTTTTAATTGAACAAATACTTATCATACTTGAACAATTGTTATTTGATCCAATACTTAACAATTGTTATTTGATCCAATGATTATTGATTGTTTCTATATTTGACCCAAATACCCTTTTTCACTCAAACTCAACCTTATATATATATATATATATATATATATATATATATATATATATATATATATATATATATATATATATATATATATATATATATATATATATATATATATATATATACACCGTACCTTATCTTCACGAAAACGACATAAGTTGTCTTTGAGAATCTCGTCGCATCTGAAAGTAGCAACCATTACCTAACAACAAAATCAACAATTGAAAGTCACAAGCACGCCATATCCTAAACTTGCATTAATGCACACGAGTAGTAATATATATATAAATATATAAACCACACCTTATGAGCAGGCAGGTTAAGATCTTTGTTGGCTTTAATGGTTTTCCAGATCTGTTGTACATGGAAACAAAATCCGGAGGCCGGCACCTGCTCTTTTCTATCGCCGACAAGCCCACCGGGACAAAATTGCTTCTTCAATTCTCCAACCTGGAAATGAACCAAGAAAATCATAATAATAATTCAAGGAACAAATCATCAATATAGTTATTTTTTGTAGAGGAAGTCATACTTGCTCCATAAATTTTTCTTTTTGATGTACATAGTGATGCAGTTTTATCACTTCAACCTGAGAAATCAAGTTTTCCTCTTAGCAAAGCCTCCGACTCTATAATTTCATTTAGAATCCACAAGTTAGTCTGAGCTTACGTTAAAAAAATCTTCCAACGCTGCGTTTTGACGATTGACGGGCTTACGGACTTCCTCCCATATCTTGCAAAAGGGATGATTAGCGGTACAAAATTTTAACAAACGCAGACCTCCTTGTACTAGAACGAAAGTGAATGCATACGATCATTTCCCTCAATGTCGAACACAATTGTGAACGGCTCAATATCAAGTGCCTTTTCCATCCAAATGCCTTTTGTGGTCTGGCTCCTACACAAATCGAGAAGACGGGTATGTTTATTAATGGGTTTCTGGTTCATTAATGTTGTAAATTACAATATTTGGTGACAGATAAAGGGTTTGAGAGAATCCTCACACATGACATGCAAATTTACATTAATGTTGTATATGGGATCATATTTATAGGATCAGGTAATAAATAATATCAAATAATAGTAATCTAATAATATTATGAGATAATATCGTATAATTGATATTATTATTACTTTTACATCATCTAATAAGCATAAAAGAAATATATTTGAAGAACATATATATACTTACTTTCCCTGGGTCAAATCCATCATTTTAAACTTTGTGGAGAAAAGATGATTCAAGAGAGTGCTTTTCCCTGTATGAAACAGATCCATGATACACAAGTTAAATAGCTTCAATTGTACATAATCTGAAATGAAATGAGGTTTGATGCTCACCGCTGCTCTGAGGTCCCAAGATGGCGACACTACCATAGGAAGTGCCACGCTTATTCAGCTTCTGCGATTGCACCCAACTGGCGAGACCGGAGGCACTCAAGTTTCCGTCGCCCGCCATCAGTTGCATTGAGCTGGAATCTGCTGCCATAGCTACTCTTGATTTTCAAACTCATCTGAGAGAGAGATTGACTTGTAAATTTAAAAGACTAAATGAAACCCTAATACACGTTTCCATGAGAGGCTATCTTTGCACCATTCAACGCGTTTACATGAGAGGCTATCCTTGCACCGTACAACGAAACAATAGACTGTTCGACCAATGCAGAATCTGGACTTGGTCTACTAGTGACTAGTCTGCTGCATCTAGAAGATGATTATATTTCATACTTACTTGACAATCTCGGAGCTCAAATGAAAGGGTTGAAAAATTTCAACTCCACTCAATCTCATCAAGTGTGTGGTGCACAAAACACACGGGCTACTGTTAGATGTTAATTAATATTTCCAATTAATTAATATTTCCAATTATAGATATCACTTAACACACGGGCTACTGTTAGATATTAATTAATATTTCAACTCCACTCAAAATAAAATCATATCCATAAATTGGATAATATTTTATATTTATACCCAATTTAAATATCACTTAATACAAAAACCATACCCAATTTAAATTTGTCATACCCAAAATTTTCAAAACTCGATATTATACACAAACATCAATATCAAATGACATTTGATCATTACCCAAAAATTCGCTTGAATTTGATCATTATAACACAGTTTGGGTAACCATAAAACATACCCACAATATCACTTTAAAAATATACTTAATAATAAGAAATATACTACAAAGCCAATACACATATAAAAGCATATCCAAAAACCCGTTTACCCAAATAATGTCATAATCATACCCAAAAATAAATTTGTCAAGAAATATATTGCCTTTATTTTCACAATCATACCCAAAACCATACCCAAGAAATATACTACAAAACCAATCCTTGTAAAAAAGATACTTAAATCAAAAGTAAACATCTAATCACCATCATTTCAAATAGAGAAATTATTACCCCTATTTTTTAGTTTCCATACCTATTTTTTCTTCTTTTGTATAGAGATCTAGTTTGCAAAAGAGAATTTCAAGGGGTCCTATTTCCCTAATTAATTCTTATTTATAGATTTATGGGTCATGATAATGGGCTGTTTTTAATTGATTCATTAAACCCAAAAGTATTCGAAATGGGTTGTGAGGGTGGAGCTCAAATCATACTAACGCTTGTTAAGAGAAGTATCTAGATTAGTCTAGATTAATGAAGAATTAGTAAAGTAATTTAGATCTCTCTTGCAATATCTACCTAGGAGTAAGAAAAGGTCGGTTACTTTTGGTGCTAATCTAAACTGACATAAGCAAGTATAAATGGGATGTAATATACTCTTGTAATTGTAATGAATGAAGAGTGTGTATTTCGATCAATAGGCTTATACGCTAAAGTGAGGTTAGTGTGTGTGAGTGTGCAACAAAATACCCGCTTATATACTCGGTGTGTGTAGGGTACGCGGAGTTTTCCCCAACAACTGGTATTAGAGCCAACGTTACGGTGGTGGTGATCGGGTAAACTTTGTTGCTTAAAGAATCCCGTATTGGCGCAATGGCGGCCGAGGCGATGAGGGCGTTCGAGATTCCACTCTTTGACGGGAAGATCAACTTCACTTTGTGGCAGAGTACGATTCAAAACTTCTTCGTGCAGCAGGGTCTTGACCAAGCTCTGGAGGAGGAGAAGCCTGGATCGATGAGCGAAGAGAAGTGGCGAAGCATCCAAAGGAAGGCGGTGAGTACAATTCGGTTGACGTTGACTCCCGAGATTAAGTATGGTGTGTTGAAGGAGACCACACCGAAGGCGTTGTGGGAGAAGCTCGACAGCATCTACGCGTCGAAGTCGTTGACCAATCGTTTGTGCTTGAAGATGGAGCTTTACTCGCTCAAGATGGAGGAAGGAGGTAATCTTCATGACCACATTAACTCGTTTAATCAACTAGTATGTCAATTATTGAACGTTGATGACAAGATTGGAGAAGATGAGCAAGCATTGTTGTTGCTAGCATCATTGCCGAAGTCCTACAAGTCTTTGGTGCAGACGTTACTTGTAGGAAGGAAGTCTCTCACTTTGGATGAAGTGACCGCTTCTTTGCGGGAGAGTGAGAGGATGATGAAGAATGATGCTACCGACAAAGGACAGGATCGGATACTAGTTGCGGGGAAGTGAGAACGAGGGAGGAGTCAATGGAGGAGGCATGATGACCCGAGGCAGAGATCAGGCTCGCGACGAGAGAAGGTCGGTTACTTTTGGTGCTAATCTAAACCGACATAAGCAAGTAAAAAATGGGATGTAATATACTCTTGTAATTGTAATGAACGAAGAGTGTGTATTTCGATCAATAGACTTATACACTAAAGTGAGATTAGTGTGTGTGAGTGCGCAACAAAATACCCGCTTATATACTCAGTGTGTGTCGGGAACGCGGAGTTTCCCCCAACACCTACTGCCTAAATGTCAACCAAGAGATCTAAACATTTTCGAGATGTAAGACCATGTGCACCAGAAAACTCCGATACTCTTTATCTTTTGTTGCGACTTTAGTAAAATTACGATCACTAGAACTGTATGAATCAACCGGTACGTTTCAGGGAAAAAATTTCGGACCAGTCCAGATTTTGTCCGGATGAACACTCCTACCCGTCACGTTAACTTAAGAGCTTCATTTCAACTTTATACTTATTTTCCCTCGCAACAATAGTATCGGGTCTCATATTTTCAACTTTTTACTTTCAACAAACATAACGTATTGTATACTTGTATATAATTTTATTACTGATAATATTATTATAAATAATCATTAGCCATACAATTTAAATATTTTTAAAATTTTATGAAATGAAAATTTTAAATAACAAACAAATTAATAAAAACATAGTTTAAAAAACTAACATAACAAAGATTACACACTCAAGTAACAAACAAATCGACAAAAATATCTAAAATAACTAACAAGAATGAAACTTAAAAACATATTTTAATTAACAAACAACTTAAAATTACATCTTCAAATTTAGATTCGAATTCAAATGCAATGTTTGAGATACATTCTAAATTGTGTTTTATTATAAATAAATCTATATATAAATACATAGAAAAATAAATATCTTTAGATAGATAAAATTGAATTCTTATGTAGAAAATAAATTCTGAAAACGCTAAATGTTCATTGGATAGATAAAACTAAATCTTGTTCTAAAATATTTTTTTAAAAGTTATTTTTTTAATTAATATTTACACGGAAAATGAAATTTACCCCTGCCACATGGCTCACTGGCCGGATTTTGGCTAGTGAGGGTGCGCCATGTGTCACGCTCAATCATGAGAGATGGTAAAAACGACATCGTTTTGATAGTTAAATGGTTGTTTTGTGTTGCTATTATGTACCTCTAGGCAAAGAAGTCAGAAATGAAGATATCCAAAGAGTTAGCAACACTTGGAAGAAAAATAAGATCAATGAAGACAACCAAGACGACTTTCTATTGAACAGCCACCCCGCGACCATATGTCACCGCCCCCGGGGTGACCGACACTCCCTGCGCCGCACCCTGCGCCTTGCCACCGCCCAGGAGCAAGGTTGTCACCGCCCCTAAGGCTACCAAGACCCGCCCCGCGGTGACACGCTTGGAGGCCCCTTACCAGTGCCCCTACGTCTCTTGCATACGGACTTGTGAAGCTTAGTAGTCTATGTCACCGGCCCCGCGGTGACACTGAGCCGCACCTGTGGCTTGACAACAAAAGTGTCAAAAGATAAAGCGTTAGATGTTTCCCATGCATTAATGATGCCGCCCCCGCGACAATCCCAAGCCGCCCCCACGGCTAAATTGAAGATGGAGCGTTTTGCGCTGAACCGCCCCCGCGGCTCCCAGATCCGCGCCCGCGGTTGTGCAACAAACGGTTGTTTAAACCCCACCTTTATGACATTTCAGGTGGTTGTTTACACAACCCATTTATTCCCATTTAGTGTCATTGCTAATATAAATAGAGGTCATAGGCTGATGTTGGAATCATCTCATTTTTTCACAAAACCTCTTTTTTTTATTTTGTCATTTGTATGGAGTTCTAAGTCTCCTTGCTACATTGGGTTGATTGAAGCTTCGTATAAGTTGGTTGTAAGTTCTTTTCAATAGATGTATTATTCAATTTACATTTGTCAATAATTCGTTGTGTTTAACTTAGTTTTCATGATTGTTTTTCACTTAGTTTGATCAGCTAAGTTGTGTGCATGCAAAAGGTTAAGGTTAATTAATTGGTTCCGGGTTCGGGTCATTAAACCAATAGCAAAATCTTAGGTATAAACAGGTAGTGATTATCTAAGTATAAAGGAACATAACTACATAATAAGATTAATATGTTGTTTCTCTTTTATGTATCTCTTTATCTTTGGTTGAATGCTAACTTGTTGTTTGGTCTTGTAGGTTTACGGATTAACAACTTGTTAAGTTGTGATAATGCCGGTTGGCTTAATGCATAAATGTGATCAAGATGAGAACAAATGTTGGAAGCTTCTAAAAAGAATCAACCGAGTTATATGCAAGCAGAAATCTAACCTTTTGCAATCCACAACCCCCCGTTAGTTACTAATAATTGATAATTGAATCTTAACTGCACTTTAATCACCTCTCACTCTGTTCGGTTCATCCCTTTCTTAATCGCTATACATTGGTTAGTATTAAGTTCATATTTAACTTTGATAAGTTTATTATAACGACCTAAGGAAATACGCTTGTCAAATTTGGCGCCGTTGCTGGGGAGTTTGAGTTTTAAAGTACTTTTATTTTTCATTATTAATTATTAGTTTGGACCATTTTCATGGTTCAAACCCGTGCTAGCTACTAACTCAGAATTTGCTCCTTTTGATCCAAAAATCGAGAGGACATACAATCGGCAAAGAAGACAACGTCGGAACGAAGAACCTATGGCGAACTGCACACTCCGACAACTCACGCAGCCGGATTTGACTCAACATTGCCTTGCGGTAACCATTCCGACAATAGAATAAGGGGTCAACTTCGAGCTCCATCCGAGATTGATACATTTGTTACCTTCCTTCCATGGGCTAAGTGGAGAAGACCCCGGTCAAGCACTTGGGAAAGTTCCAAACCGTTTGCATGAGCATGAAGCCGGCAAACGTGACCGAAGAGCAAATCAAAATGAGAGCCTTCGATTTCACTCTCAAGGATGCGGCGGATGATTGGTACTACCACCTTCCATCCGGTAGTATCGATACTTGGGAGAATCTCCACAAGGATTTCTTGGAGAAATACTTTCCAGCAAAGAAGGCCAACAACTTGAAGAAGGCCATTAGCAACATCGAGCAAGAAGCGGACGAAACTCTCTATGAGTATTTTGAAAAGTTTGCTAAGCTAAGGTCAAGATACCCCTTCCACGGATATTCCACGCAGGACCTTGTGTTGTACTTGTACAACCGGCTGTTGGACAACGAAAGAAGGATCGTGGATGCCGCTTGTGGAGGTAATATTTTTAACTCTACTCTTGAAATTTCTATGGAGAAAATGCTGGAAATGACGGAAGGTACAAGGAACTTTGATAGAACTTTTCTCAAAACAAGAGTCCATGCCATCAATCCCAGCCGTCCGGAACTATCACAAGAGATTGCCGAACTGAAGGAGATTGTGAAGAGGCTCACCTCGATGGGAACTCTTCAAGAACTGAAGGCTTGTGGAGTATGTGTTGATCCCTTCCATCCCACGGATTTGTGTCCTCAAGTCCAAGATGACTCCACCGCTGAGGTGAATGTCATGGGATATCGGCAGCAGCATCAACGTCCAAGAAGTGATCCGTACTCCGAAAACTACATGCCGGGATGACGTGATCATCCATCCTTCAGGTGGAGAGATCAATAGAACCAACAACAACAACAACCTCGCCAAGGTAAGTCAGACTCAACTGAAGAGATGCTTCATGTTTTAACTAAACATTTTGCTTCTCATGTCCAAAGCACATAATCAAGTATCAAAAACCTTGAGAAGCAAGTTGGACAAATGACGGAAATAATTACGAGGATCGAAGCTTGAACCTCGGGAAATTTTAAATCCAAAGGAACGCGTATGTGCAATAAATATCAGAAGTGGGAAGCTTGTAAGCAAGAATCAAGAAATGGGACGGATAACCAACATCCTGTTGGTCAGCCACCCCTACTCCTTGAGGACACCGCCCCCACGGCTGAACACGCTCCACCTTAGCGGGAGCAAGAACCCACCCCGCGGCAAACCCCACATAAGGTGCTTTGCAAGAAGACCCCTACGTCCGTCCAAACTTTCCACAACTCTATATTAAGAAGCCACCAGCACCCTTCCCTGAGGCACTCAAGGAAAAAAGAGTAATCGAGGATCAGGAGCTTTTTGAGACTTTCTAAAAATGCAAGATTAACATTCCTCTCCTTAAACTCGTGAAAAGTGTGCCTAAATATGCTCGCTTCTTGAAGGAACTGTGTACCATCAAGAGGAAGCAGAAGATGAAGGGGAAACAAAAGGTGAATGAGAGTGAGCACGTGTCTGCTGTTTTCCAAACCCAAATACCAAAGAAACGTAGCGATCCGGGTATGGTGAGCGTTCCTTGTGTCATAGGCGATACTCACTTTGACAAAGCAATGCTAGACTTAGGTGCATCCATCAATTTCATACCTTACTCAATCCATAAATCTCTTGGCTTGAGTCCTTTGCATGACACACGCACTATTGTGCAACTAGTTGATGGTTCTAACATACTTCCTAAAGTGGTAATTGAAGATGTTCTGATAAAAGTTGACAAATTAATATTTCCTATTGATTTCTTTGTCATTGATATGGAACATAGCATTCCCACCATCATGTTAGGAAGACCATTTCTAATAATGGCTAAAACGAAAATTGGCTATGTTAGTGGAAAACTTACTATGGAGTTTAATGATGAGGTAATTGAGTTTGATATGTTTAAATCCATGAAAAACTCCTTTTATGCTCTTACTTTGTGTTCCATTAATACTCTTGAGCCAATTGAACAAAATCTCTTTAATGTTTATGAATCTAACAAATGAGATGTTGATATAGGAAAAACAGAACATGAAGAACATGCCTTTAAAGTAGATTTGCAAGATACGTCAATGAATGAAAATGATGAATTGGCCGTTGGACCCAATCTTCTAATTTCAAGCCAATAGCTTGTTGTCTCAGTTCTGCAGGATACCGAGGACGTGCTGAAAAGGTCTCATAAAAAGATGCAAGAAGGAAGCAAGGAAGCAAGTGGTTGGGGAAATAACGACATCAACAGAACAAAATCTCCACATCAACAAATTGATCCTGGAGAAATCTTTGAAGCATGATCAAAAATCTTACGTTGAGCCACCGAAGTAAAAGAAAGGCGCTACTCGGGAGGAAACCCGATGAAATAAAAGGATAAGGCTTTGTTGAATAACCGCACCCGCGACTCAAGACCACCGCCCCCGCGGTGACTGGCCGTACTCAGGAAGTTTGTCCGCGGCTTTGCCAGCGGCCAAGAGCCCCGTGTCACCCTCCCGCGGTGACCCTCCACCGCCCCGCGAGAATTCAAGCCTTGGATAAGTCCGGTCGCTCCCAGCGCTCCTGGTAGAAGCCGAAGACGCCCTTGTCAGCGCCCCGCGGTGACTCACATGTAAGAAAAAAAATTCAAAAATATTCCTATCCTTAACCTAACCCACTACCCGACTCACACTCCCCATCTCTCACCCTTCTCTACTCTCACATGCCCTCAGTGCCGCCCCTACGCCCTCCCTAAACACAACCCCTTGCCCACCCCTGCGCCACAGTCACGCCACCACCAACACCACGCAATCACCCTTGCCCCTCTGCTGCCACCACTAGACCACCCCAACCCCCACTCTTCAACACCTTCCACTCATATTTCCCACCACTTTCCCTCCATTCATACAAACCTTAACTACCAGCCGTCACCACCACTAAGTCGTCATCACCACCGTTCTTCACCTTCACCGACGTCTACTTCAACCACCACCGACAACAAACAAAAGGAGCTGCCCCACCACCTTGGATCTCTTTGACTCCTTCGAGAATCGCCCAGAACCAGTTATCCCACCCTCGTGGCCTCACAAGTTCACCGCCCCGCCGCATCACCATCCCTGACCCCGCTCCCGCGGCTCAAAACTCCCGCCCCGCGGATCTTCAACAGAGGGTCGATTTCTCTTCAAAATTCAGTGAATTCTTAACCAGTTGCTTGAAATAAATTGCTAGAATGGATAGAGGAAGAAAGAAAAAGATAAACTCTTGGGATTTAGAAAGAATGGATATTGTGAAGGAACGGGACGTGCTTCCCCAAGATTTTTGCACATCTTGACTTTAGAAAGTTTAGGGATGTTTGAGTGTATGCAGTAGTGCCTAAAGTATGTTGGGCTCGGGAACCTCCTAGGAAAACATGCTACAGCGTATCCTGAGTTAGTGAGGCAGTTTGTTGCCACATACTAGTTGGAATCAGAGGATCATGAAGTGACCGGGGCAACATTCAAGTTTGAAAACAGAAACTATGTTGTGAGTTTGGAGTATTTGAGAGCGGCTTTAGGGGTCACCAATGACCCTACTGAGTAGTGGTAGGAAGGCTCTCCTACCGGGGATCTGTTTGCCTTCTGGTCTATTGCGACCATGACAGACTTTCATGCAGGTGGTGAGTACAACAATAAACTTACTCACCCATGTTTGAGACTTTTGTGCAAGATTATTATGAATGTTTTTTGTGGGAAAAAGGAAGACAACAAGGTTGCCCTTAAGGACCTCGCTTACCTGTACTCGTACATCCCGGTTTATACAGTGGTGCTTGATTGGATTCATCTTTTCTTCAATGCTTTGAGGCATGTTAGGAGAGGCGAGCCTCGGGACATTGTTGGAGGAGGGTTGATTACCCTCATAGCTGCTCAAGTCATAGACGTGTCGATATTGGAGGACCCATTGCCGATTCCTTTCTTCTCTGTTCACCTCCTTCAACGTTGCAAGATGTTGAAGGTCGATGGTGAGCACCACATCTTGACCTCCTTCTACTACTATAGCCACATGACCTACCTCCCCCCGGCCCTTTCCATATGGGCCCGAGCTAGCTGATTTCTACATCAGCGCCGATCCGGTTATATCGAGACCGAGGCGCGTAGCTTTGGTGGAGAGACATACAACGAGCTCTAGTGCCGCACCAGCTTAGTCTTATGAGCCTATTCCCAACTATGAGGAGATGCCTACTATTGGTGGTTTGGACCCATTTCGGGAGCAGCTGATTGCTCAAATGAGTGCCCTGACCACTCAACAAGGTGACTGGCAAACTAGTTTTGAGAAGAGAGTCACATCTTCACTTTGAGGCCACCAGGAGGAGTGGTAGACCGGCTACGAATGGCGGATGCCTGAGTAGCAGCAGACTTGGTAGTCCGGATTTGAGGAGAGGATGACGGCTCATATTGATGAGCAATAACAGGCTTGGCAAGCTGGCTTTGAGCGGACGATTGGTGACCGGCTCGACGATCTGAACAACCGCATCACCAAGCTTTATCAGCGCCAGGAGTATTTCTTCTCACACTTTCTGTATCCACCACTTTTCGCTCCAAACGGTGTGTGCAAGCTTTAAATTTATACCCCAAGAAATATGCTTAAACAAGGATGCGAACCCGCAGTGTACGGATCAATTATAGTAAAATCAAGAATTCCGGGGTGTCGATCTCAAGGACTTAGGTGAAACAAAGCAAGTATAGGTTGTCAATGTAACTAATAACCACAAAAGCGATTAAAGCAATCAAAAGATGATAATAAGGTCAATTAAAGGAAATATGCAAATTCTAGGGATTAAAGCATCTAGTTGTGGTTCCAACTCAAGATCTCAAGATAAGCGGACAAAGCTGAGATTTTTGCAAGGGAAGGTGTTACTAAAGTGCGAATAGATCACCGGGTTAGTCTCACTACTCACTAATTCCATACCAAAAGCTCCTATTACCAGGTAAGTCTCACGGTACTAAGGAAAGGAATTATAATCTCAAACCAACACTCCAACTAAGGGAATAGAATCAACCTTTACCGGGTAAGTCTCACGCTAACTCGCAAAGATGGAATGAAGGCACACTCAAACCCCAATAAAGGATAAACCCTTATTACCTACACTTATGATCATGGATAAACAAACTAAGGAATCACCGGGTAAGTCTCATCCTAGGCTTGCATTGAACCAGGAAAGGTTTAATAAGAATAGGATTTGGCAAACTCTAACACTTAACTCTCAGTTACGGATCAGAAAAGGTCACCTCGGTCAGTCAAGTTCCACCTCGGCTGAGATGTTCGTCGACTGAACGAGGTGTTCTAGGGTTAAGGATAAAGACTCGAACTTTCAGGGTCCTACTAGGATTAAGATTATTCTATCATTGTTTTTCCCACAACTTTCAGCCAATCACCCTAGAATCGCACAAAGAAATTAGCCACTCATCATCATGAAAGCAATAATCAAATATATAGGAAGAGAATGAATATTTGAACACAAAAACCTTAAGAACAAGGCTTCAATAACTGAATCAAATATCAAACAAATCACCGTTTCTTGGATCACAAATCTAACAAGACAATCAAACAAAAGGGAATCTAAAAAAGTCTTACAAATCCCTTCAAAAGCTATAACAAGCTATGAACTTCCTTCCTTCAATCTTCCTTCAAAACTTCCAAAAATCCTTCCTAACTGCAACTTCTTCAATCTCCAAGTATGCACCGATGCTGAATTATGGAAAATCCAGCCCTTTTTATAGGAGAATTATCTTCCAAAGATAATAATATCTTAAAAAGATAATTTCCTAATAAAATATATCCATATCTCTAAAATAGATCTCCTAAATATATGATATTCCTTCCAGAAATCCAGCCCAAAAATATAAGATCTCTCCTTCCAAAAATAAAAGATCTCAGCCAAATAAAATATATCTCGCCGCGTCAGGGTATTCGCCTCGGTCGGGGCGCTCCTCTAGATCACCTCGGTCGAGGTGCCACTGTAGCTGACCGAGGTGAATCTCAGATGGATGTGAAATCTTTTAAATCTGGTCCAAAGTAAATCTTCTTTGTTAATTCCATGCTTCATGGGTTCTCTTTTAAGCTCCTAAATGTAGCTCTAATGACTTCTTTGCTCCTTAGCTCCATTTCGATCCAAAATGTGCCATTTTACCTACGATTACAACGAAACTTGGTGTAGACCTCGATTCCCATAAAGGTAGATGAAACGACAATATATTCACATAATATACATCCAAACATGCAGATTATTGAAGATAAAACGTCTAAACAAGTCCCAAAATATAGATTATAATACATGCTATCAAAATATCCCATACTTGTCCCTTGCTTGTCCCCAAGCAAGTTTCAAATCTTAAGTACAAGATAGAATGGATTATAAGTCAAAAAGATTAATGAAAAGTATTTCAAAACATTTTAAGGGTGTGCTCCACTCATAGATCACTCTAAGAGAATGCTTCATGGTATTAAAAATCAAAATATGATCAAAACATTTTATAAATATGGGAAAGTTGTTCATCTTTGCATAAAATCATAGAATGCATAATAAATCATAATTATCGAAATTAATCATGTATAATCCAGTTTAAACCACTAAGTCAATCAACAAGCTCGAGGTCTCAAGGGTTTTTCAAGAGAAGGTCAAGAAACGTGTGAGGGTGGGATGTATATAGAGAATGTGGTGCTAGAATCCGGGAAAAAGATCTTCACTTCACTTGCTTTGAACTTCAACATCTTCCACTAATAAGCTTTGCTTATTTACTTTTACTTTTTGGGATACATGGACGGAGGTGCACAATAACCGAAGCCTAGGAGATCAGCAATCATCAATTTCTCGAGATGCCTCAAACCCTTGATGCACATACCATGACCCGTTAGGAATATCGCTCAATCCGACTTTGGCAAGACAAAAACACCCGACTATGTGAATGGTGCCGAGATACTCATCATCATGATTGACTTCCCCAAACCTATTTGTTTCTTTCTAACTTCCAGCCAACATCTCAACTTTTCTTTCACTTGTTTTTCACTTGTTTGCTTCCAAATTCCCGGATAGGTAAAGGGAGGCAAATATGTATATGAGGGGCTAAGCATGATCAAGAAGAAGAAGAGAAGAGAATGAATTGCCTTAATCATCCCAGGAAGAAAGTGATAGAACTCATTATGTGGTGTCAACCTTAAAATTCAACATAATTTTGTAAAAACAAAGTATTAAACATGCCACAAATTTCAAACAAAGCATTTAGCAACTTAAACATATCATAAAACCTTTCAAACATATAAAGATTTCAAAACCAGTCTGCAAATAAAATCTTCACTGAGGTCATATCTAGATAAGAAGCGCAAGATCGTTTCGAAAACTGTTTCAGTTAAACCACCTCGGTCGAGATGTTCTAAGTCAACCGAGGTGCTACACCTCGATTGGTCAGAATCACTTCGGTCGAGGTCATACATTTTTTTTCTTAACTAGTTTTTGACATTTTTCTCAATCAAATAACCTGTATGCATGCATGTAGTCTCAGATAAACACATAGAGCATAGGAGAAATCATAAATAATCATACATAGTGTCAAATAAGATACATCCATACCCCATACTTGGGACACATTGTCCCAATGGGTCAAAATAAATCTAAAAATAGAGTACTCACCGGACATATGCCGAGCTGCATAAATAATAAAGAAAATGAAATCCTTGCAAGCTCTAATCCTGATCCGATGGTGGTGGTGGTGGGTATGGCACGTACGGATGCTGGGATGGGTCAAAAGGATATCCCATCGTGTGTTGGAACTGTATCTCCATCATCTTGCACTGGTAGTGTTGGCTCTCCAGCATTTGATGTGTCCAGCCCTCCATCCCTCGGCGCTGGTCATCAAAACGCTCACTGATATCAACTGTCAGGGTAGCGTAGGAGTCGATCATTTGGTCGGTGAGGTCATCAATCCTCTGATGCGCTACTGGATCTCTGAATCTGCGACGACGGGATCTGCGCTGGGATGGTGGTGGTGGTGGTGCTGCCTCCTCCTCTGTCTCCTCGTCGTCCAGATCGACGATTGGCACATTGGGACCGGCTGTATCTGTCTCTGTCTCCATGACAGCACCGACATCATCATCCTCATCCTCCTCCTGTACCTGAGTTGCTGCATCTCTAGCATCCTCAATGTAAAGTATTCATGCAGTGGACTAATATTGAGGGTCGTAGACTGAGAAATGAGCTGACCACCTAACACCCTGAGGGGCAGTCTGCTCCCAAGGCAGCGCCACATATGGCGTAGTGAGTCCACGAGGAACTAGAATCCTCTTGGTGATCATCTCCTGCAGACCTAGCGGCTTGGCAGCCGCCACCAATGTACAAGTTCTTAGATCTAACTCCATCACTGTCGCTATATGAGTCACTAAGCCGTCACAAAAAAATATCTCCCTTCCCCTTAGCCTTGATCCAGTGCAGATCCTCAACTAGCATCGCTCCGAAATCAGGAACTCCCCCAGTCACCATACAAAATAGGCTCAGAAGCTCCCCCTGTCTAATCTTCTGGGGCGTCTCAGTACGCGCCAGAAGTATCTCGCTGAAAATCCGGTGGGCTAATCTGAAAGCAAGGTGGAAGATAATCCTCTCCCTTGAGTCTCTAGGTCTCCACCTGTCAGCATGCTCTACAACATGAGCTATTTGACTCCAAAACTGTCGAGCTACGGCTCGAGAAGGGAAGTCGGGAACTGTAGGGGTCGGGAAACCGAAGATGTCTCTCCACTGATCCATGGGAACTAAGTAGTTCCGGTTCAGCAACCGGTACTTGATGGCTCTCTCCTCAGGCAAGTGAGTCACATAACTCACAAACTCCATTGTGGGCTCGAGGTAGGCTGGAGCTCTAATCTCCATGAACTGCTCCAGCCCCACCATCGAGACCATCCTCCTCAGATCCTCAACAACATAAAGGCAATCAAAAGAAACAATATGTAAAAACCGCGGCGCAATCACAGGGCGCGTGCAGATGCGGTCATAGTCAGCCTAGTGACGCTCGTGGATCACCGGTATAGAAGGTCGGGAAGAAGAAGAAGGTGAGGATCTATCCCTCAGAACTAACTAGCGATCGGACCTGGAACTCATTTTCTCTTTTTGACAGATCACCTCGGTTGCTCTGACAGATCTCAAGAACACCTCGGCCAAGGCACAGGTCGACTGGACCGAGACGATAAACTGCTCGATTCTAACTCTCTGAATTCCTGTTCTTTTCCCCCAACATCACTACAGATTGTTCCTAAGGGGTACTTAAGCCTTTTTCAACAGAAATTAATGGCAACCAAAGCCAAATTGGACTAAAATCAGCGAGAAGAGGAAAGTTAGGGTTTTCGAACGTTTACCCCAAATTCAGTCAATTTGAGGCGTTTTTGTTGCAGATTCTCGCTTGCAAACTGATCCTCTAGTCTTTCCTTGCGTGATCGGAGCAAGAATCGTAGAAAACGATCGAGAAACGAAGAAAATGAGATTGGGATGCGCCGCGGTCGAGGGAGAGTTGGGAGGGAAAGAGAGAGAAACTGTTCCCCTTTTATACCCCTCGCCGATTCTGCTGTCACCTCGGTCGAGGTGGTCCCGACTGGACCGAGGTGTTTGGACCGAGGTGTATCATTGTCAGCCCTAGTCGCCTCAGTTGCTCAAGAATCATCTCGGTCGAGGTGCTGTGACTGCAACCGAGATGTGTCTCAGTCAAACTCCGTCTTCTCAACTTCTCGAACTTCTGTCCTTCCAGTGTTGCTCGTGGGTTGTATTCCTTCCTTAGAGAGGACCTGGTTTCTGTCTAGGATGCCAAAAACAAAGCAAAGCAAAAGCAAACTATCTAAAGCTAGACTAGAAAAGGGGAAAGAAAACAATACCTTGGGTTGCCTCCCAAGAAGCACTTGATTTAAGGTCGCTAGCTGGACCGTACGGCATCCCTAAACATGCTGGAAAGTATCCTCACCCCATACTTCACCTTCATCATGGGGTGAGATAAAGAAGTCTATCAAACGTTCCAGCAAATACAAGTGCTCATCGGGGAATGAATCGTCTATGGGTGGTTCGTCCTTCTCGCGTGAAGAGGGAGGTAGCCGGCTGAGGTGATCCGGAACAGAATTTTCGGATCCCTTCTTATCGCGGATCTCTAAGTCAAACTCTTGAAGCAAGAGAATCCATCGAATAAGACGTGGCTTAGAATCCTTCTTAGCAAGCAAGTAACGAATAGCTGCAAGGTCAGTGTAAACAATAACTTTCGCTCCCACTAAGTAAGAGCGAAATTTCTCAAAAGCATATACAACTGCCAAAAGCTCTTTTTCGGTGGTGGCGTAGTTTAGTTGGGCTTCATCTAGCGTCTTGCTAGCATAGTAAATGGTGTTGGTCCGGCCATCCTTCTTTTGTCCAAGCACCGCTCCTACCACCACATCACTCGCATCACACATGATCTCAAAGGGCAAGGTCCAATCCGGAGGCTGAATAATGGGAGCGGAAATCAATGCTTCCTTAATCCTGTAAAATGCATCAAGACATTCCTGCGAAAACTCAAAAACAACATCCTTATTCAAGAGTTTAGTTAGTGGTTTAGAAATCTTCGAGAAGTCCTTGATGAACCTCCTATAGAAACTTGCATGCCCGAGAAAACTCCGCACACCCTTAACAAAACAAGGGGGGTGAAGTTTCTCAATAGTCTCGATCTTAGCTCGATCAACCTCAATACCTCGGTTGGAAATGAGGTGTCGTAGCACGATGCCTTCATTAACCATAAAATGACACTTCTCCCAATTTAAAACGAGATTAGTGTCTTCACATCTTTGTAACACTAGAGAAAGGTTAGATAGGCAATCATCAAAAGAGGAACCATAAACTGAAAAATCATCCATAAATACCTCCATGATCTCCTCTATGTACTCGGAAAAGATATCGATCATGCATCGATGGAAGGTAGTGGGTGCATTACATAATCCAAATGGCATCCTCCTGTAAGCGAATGTCCCCCATGGACAAGTGAAAGTGGCCTTCTCTTGATCATCCGGATGGAGAGGAATCTGAAAGAAACCACTATTGCCATCTAAATAGCAAAAATGTGAATGCTGGGCTAACCGTTCGAGCATTTGATCAATGAAGGGAAGCGGGAAATGGTCTTTTCGAGTGGCCACGTTCAGATTCCTATAATCGATGCACACCCTCCAGCCTATAACGGTCCTAGTTGGGATCAACTCGTTGTTCTTATTCGTCACAACGGTCCCTCCTTTCTTCGGAACTATATGCACTGGGCTCACCCACTTGCTACCCGAGATAGGAAATATGATACCTGCATCCAACAACTTAAGAATTTCTTTCTTCACAACCTCTTTCATGATCGGATTTAACCGTCTTTGAGGTTCCCGTGAAGTCTTATGATCGTCCTCCATTAGCATTCTATGCATGCAGAAAGAGGGCTTAATATCAATAAGATCATCAATAGTATAACCCAAAGCATTTTGATGTTTTCTCAAGACATGCATCAGTTTAGACAATTCAGTTTCGGAAAGGGAAGCACTAACAATAACGGGATAAGTAGAATCTGGTCCAAGAAAAGCATACCTCAAGTGACTTGGAAGCGGTTTAAGCTCCACAACTGGGGGTGCTTTCTGAGGGGGATCCTTGCTTCCTCCTTCCAGTGGAGTAGACTTAGATCGAAGAACTTGACTTTCAGAAGTCTCAGTTGACATCATCTCGCTTTCGACCTCGGTCGAGGTCCAGAGTGGGTGACCGAGATGTTCTTCAGTCAAGAACACCTCGCTTGGTCCAGAAAGTGCCTCGGTCGAGGTATTGTAACTGGGACCGAAACTGAAGAGTCTCTTCTCCTGGATTAGTTTTTCAATCTTAGTTCCTAGATCTTCTTCCAGTGCCTTTAAGCTCCGTATATCTGCATCACAAGAAGCATCTATAACTTCCTCCATTAAGCTAAAACTAATAACTCTTTCAAGTGGATCATTAATAAGGATAGAGCTCACCAATTCTCTTGATTCTTCTTCATCATAGATGTTGAAGATATCATCCTCAAGCGGCTCTCCTTTCATTGTAGCAAGCAATGCAAACTCTACTTGATCTCCGCCAATGTTAAATTTCAACTTGGCGTTCTTAGAATCCACATTGCAACCCGAAGTTGCTAGAAATGGTCTTCTGAGAATGATAAGGACAGGATAATCTGCAGGAATATCAAGCACAACAAAGTCTATAAGTAAGTAGAAGTTATCTAACTTAACCGGAACGTCTTCCAAAAAGCCCATGGGATGGGTAATGGAGCGATCCGCCATATACAATCTTATCTTCACCGGCTTGGGCTCTCCAAGTCCGATCTTCACACATAGCTCCAGCGGGATGATGCTCACGTTGGCTCCTAGATCACACAACGCCTCACAAGTAACATCCCCAACTTGAATGGGAATGCAAAATGAGCCGGGATCTCTCAACTTGGGTGACATCTTCTCCTTCATGATTTGAATGAGTTCCGAGGATTTAGATGTCATCCTTACTTCACCAAAATCTTTCAGCTTCCTCTTCCTTGATAGAATCTCTTTTAAGAACTTGTTCGCTCCAAACGGTATGTGCAAGCTTTAAATTTATAACCCTAGACTTAAGCTTAAAACAAGGATGCGAACCCGCAGTGTACGGGTCAATCGTAGTAAAAGCAAGAAAATTCCAGGGGTCGATCACAGGGACTTGGTGAAACAAAGTCAACACGGTATGCTACGTTAATTCTAACCACAAGAGCGATTAACACAATCAAAGATGAATAAGATGTCAAATAAGCAAACATGCAATTCTAGGGATTAAAGCATCTAGTTGTGGTTCCAACTCAAGATCTATAGATAAGCGGACAAAGCTGAGATTTTTGCGTGGGGAAGGTGTTTCTAAAGTGGAGTAGATCACCGGGTAAGTCTCACTACACACTAATCCTAAACCGTAACTCCTATTACCGGGTAAGTCTCAAGGAATTAAGATAAAGAACTATAACCTCAAACTAACACACCATCTAAGGGAATAGAATCAACCTTTACCGGGTAAGTCTCAGGCTAACTCACAAAGATGGGATGGAAGCACACTCAAACCCCAATAAAGGATAAACCTTTATTACCTACACTTATGATCGTTGGTACACAAACTAAGGAATTACCGGGTAAGTCTCATCCTAAGCTTGCATTGAACCAGGAAGGTGTAATAAGAATAGGATTTGGCAAACTCTAACACTTAACTCTCAGTTTAGGATAGGATAAGTCACCTCGGTCAGAAGAATTCCACCCCGGCCGAGATGTTCATCAACCGAGCGAGATGCTTAGGGTTAAGGTTAAAGACTCGAACTTTCAGGATCCTACTGGAATCTAAGATTATTCTATCATTGTTTTTCCCACAACCTTCAGCCAATCACCCTAGAATCACACAAGGAAATTAGCCACTCATCATCATAATGAAAGTATTAAAATATATGGGAAGAAGGTGAATATTTGAACAAGAAGAATTTAATGAAAAGACTTCAATAACTGAATCAAATATCACAAACAAAGCGTTCCTTGGATAGCAATCCAACAAGACAAGACAATCAATGAGGGAATTGAAGACAATCTTACAAAACCCTTCAAAAGCTATAAAAAGCTATGAACTTCAATCTTCCTTCAACCTTCAAAAAGGTTCTTCAAACAACTCCCCAATTGGAGTGTACTGCGGCTGCTGCGTGAATTCCGCTGTAATCGGATTGTATGCGGCCTCCTCAAATTGTGGAAATTCAACCCTTTTTATAGGAAAATAAACCTCCAAAGATAATAAATCTTAAGAAGATATTATCCCATAAATATAGGTAAAATATATGATTCTGCATATCTCCTTCCTTCCAGAAGCTCAGCCCAAAAATATAAGATCACTTTCCAAATTTAAAAGATCCCTTCCAAGAATAAAATATTCTCGCCGCGTCCTAGGTATTCGCCTCGGTCGAGTCGGTGTCTCTGGATCGCCTCGGTCGAGGTGAACCTCTGGTCAACCGAGGTGATCTCACGACAGAACGTGAAATCTCTCGAATCAGCTCCAAAGTAAATCTTCAATCCATGGCTGTGCTTCCTGAATGTAGCTCCAAATGACTCTTGACTTCTTTTGCTCCTTTTTGATGCAAAACGTACCATATTACCTGCAATTACAACGAAACTAGGTGTAGACCTCGATTCTCGCAAAGGTAGATGAAATGGTAGTAAAATCACATAATGTACATACAAACATGCAGAATATGAAAGATAAAACGTCCAAACAAACCCCAAAATATAGACTATAATTCATGCTATCAAAATACCCCATACTTAGCCCTTGCTTGTCCCCAAGCAAGTTCCTCATATAGAAGACAAGATAGAATGGATTATAGGTCAAGAAAATCAATGAAAAAGTCTTTCAAAAACATTTTATGGTGTGCAACTATCATAGATCACTCTAAGAGAGTACTTCCTGGAATTAAAAACTCAATATGATCAAAACATTTTATAAATATAGGAAAGTTGTTCATCTTTGCATAAAATCATAGAATGCATAATAAATCATAATTATCAAAATTAATCATGTATAATCCGATTTAAACCGCTAAGTCAATCAACAAGCTCAAGGTCTCAAGGGCTTCTCAAAAGAAAAGGTCAAGAAACGTGTAGGGTAGGGATGTATGTAAGGTAATGTGGTGCTAGAATCCGGGAAAAGGATGAACTTCACTTCCACTTTGACTTGCAACATCTTCCACCAATAAGCTTTGCTTATTTCACACTTTTTCTTTTTACTTTACTTTTTGGGATGCATGGACAGAGGTGCACAATAACCAAAGCCTAGGAAATCTGCAATCATCAATTTCTCGAGATGCATCAAACCCTTGATGCACATACCATGACCCGTTAGGAATATCGCTCAATCCGACTTTGGCAAGACACAAACACCCGGCTATGTGAATGGTGCCGAGTTACTCATCTTCATGATTGACTTCCCCAAACCTATTATTGCTTTCTAACACTTTCACTTCCAGCCACTTCTCAACTTTAACTCCACTTGCTTTCACCACTTCTCTTGCTTCCAAATTCCCGGATAGGTAAAGGGAGGCAAAATGTATATGAGGGGCTAAGCATGATCAAGAAGAAGAAGAAGAAGAGAATGAATTGCCTTGGTCTTTCCAAGAAGAAAGTGAGAGAACTTAACCTGCGGTGTCAACCTTCAAATTCAACATAATTTGGATAAAAACAAAATATTAAACATGCTAATAATTTTAAACAAAGCATTTAGCAACTTAAACATATTATAAAACCTTTCAAACACATAAAGATTTTAAAATGAGTCAGTAAACAAAATCTTCACTGAGATCATATCCAGATAAGTAGCACAAAATCGTTTTCGAAAACTTTCTGTTACCCACCTCGGTCGAGATGTTGTTAGGTCAACCGAGGTGAAACGCCTCGTTCGGCCAAGACTGACTCGGTCGAGGTCAAAAAAAAATTTTAAACCATTTTTTTTTTTTAGTTTCGACGTTTTTCTCAATCAAATAACCTGTAGGTATGCATGTAATATCAGATAATCATATAAATGCAGAAGTGAAGCATAAATAAAATATCCGATAAAGCACGAGTCATACATCAAAGTCATCAAATAAGTACATCAAATACCCCATACTTGGGATACAGTGTCCCAGTGGGTCAAAATAAGTCTAAGGACAGGATACTCACCGAACATAGCTAAACTGCATGAAGAAGTAAGAAACAGCTCCCAGATAAGACCATCTCGGTTGGCGAAGTACATCTCGGTCGAGGTGTTCTGACAGTACTCGAGATGTATCTCAGTAAAGCTCGTTTCCTCAACTTCTCGAAACTTCGTTCTTCTAGTGTAGCTCTTGAACTGTGATCCTTCTTTTTGGAATACCTGGTTGTTGTCTAGAGGAAAACAAAAACAAAGCAACTATCTAAACTAAACTAGAAAAGGGAGAAGAAAGCAATAACTTGGGTTGCCTCCCAAGAAGTGCTTGGTTTAAGGTCGCTAGCTGGACCCTTCTCCATAGAATTACTCAATGTACCATGAACACCATGGAGTGCTCATCACATCCATCATAAAATTCTTCCAAAAAGGTTCCGGTTCCTAATTTCACCGGCAAATGGTAAGATCTCCCACGTACAAGCTTGTACGGTTTGATTCTCACCAGAATCCTTCTAGCCTTCCTGCACTTCAATGGGACATTCCTCGTGTCCCATCCTTTCCTTGATCGAGAAAACAGTTTCTCGAGAATCATAGCAGCTTCCCCATCTATAGCTTGGGGATGGTACAGGGTTCTGAGCATGCGAGGGACCCCATACTTGAACAAGAGACACTTCATCGCCTTAACGGTGTAGTGCTTGCAAACTCGACTCCTTATAATCCAATGAGTATCTTCTTCCAACAGTTTCAAGGGAGGTTTCATCTTGATCTTAGGAGGTTCTTTTGGAAGAGACCTCCAACTCTCCGGTGCCTTCCTGAAAAATTCAGAAATATTAATAGGGAATTCAAATGAAGTAGGAGAATGTACCTTGCAAAGTTCTCCAAAGCTTGAGAGAAGTTTCATGTTAGGTTGATAATCAACACATAAAATCTCTCTCAACTCAGCTGATCTGTCATCCGCCTTGGCCGAAATCTCAGTAATTTGGCCATAGTTCTTTGCATCTTCCTCTTCCGGTTCTGCAGATTCTTCTTCCATCTCGGCCGAGGTCTCTTCCACCTCGACCGAGGTCTCAACAGTTAGATCGAAAACTTCCACATATTCTTCTCCCTCAAAATCTTTAGGAGAAACTTCTGGTTTGGTTGGAGGGGTGCTGGGAACTTGCAGTACTTCCTTATGCTCCTCTTCCAGCTTAGCATAGGATATGGTGCTTTCCTTGAGCTCCTCCACCTTCTTCATCAACCTCTCCCATCTCGATTCAAGAGAATCTTCAAGAGGATGCTCACAAATCTTTTTAGGGACATTCAGTTCATCCCACATCGCAAGTTCACGCTGAATGGCCTCTTCTCTTTCCCATTCATTGTTGAACCAATAGAAGGAGTACTTCTCCTCCAAGTATTCATAATGGTCCGCCCTAGCACTTTGTCTTGCTATCCAGACTGGATCAAATGTAGTCATTGAAAATCCTGAAAACTACAAAACTCATAGAAAGAGTAGTTAGTAGCAACAGGGGCAAGTGCCCCAAAAGCAAACCGCAACCGGCTCGGTCTAGACCAAGTCCCCCGGCAACGGCGCCAAAAACTTGTTCGCTCCAAACGGTATGTGCAAGCTTTAAATTTATAACCCTAGACTTAAGCTTAAAACAAGGATGCGAACCCGCAGTGTACGGGTCAATCGTAGTAAAAGCAAGAAAATTCCAGGGGTCGATCACAGGGACTTGGTGAAACAAAGTCAACACGGTATGCTACGTTAATTCTAACCACAAGAGCGATTAACACAATCAAAGATGAATAAGATGTCAAATAAGCAAACATGCAATTCTAGGGATTAAAGCATCTAGTTGTGGTTCCAACTCAAGATCTATAGATAAGCGGACAAAGCTGAGATTTTTGCGTGGGGAAGGTGTTTCTAAAGTGGAGTAGATCACCGGGTAAGTCTCACTACACACTAATCCTAAACCGTAACTCCTATTACCGGGTAAGTCTCAAGGAATTAAGATAAAGAACTATAACCTCAAACTAACACACCATCTAAGGGAATAGAATCAACCTTTACCGGGTAAGTCTCAGGCTAACTCACAAAGATGGGATGGAAGCACACTCAAACCCCAATAAAGGATAAACCTTTATTACCTACACTTATGATCGTTGGTACACAAACTAAGGAATTACCGGGTAAGTCTCATCCTAAGCTTGCATTGAACCAGGAAGGTGTATTAAGAATAGGATTTGGCAAACTCTAACACTTAACTCTCAGTTTAGGATAGGATAAGTCACCTCGGTCAGAAGAATTCCACCCCGGCCGAGATGTTCATCAACCGAGCGAGATGCTTAGGGTTAAGGTTAAAGACTCGAACTTTCAGGATCCTACTGGAATCTAAGATTATTCTATCATTGTTTTTCCCACAACCTTCAGCCAATCACCCTAGAATCACACAAGGAAATTAGCCACTCATCATCATAATGAAAGTATTAAAATATATGGGAAGAAGGTGAATATTTGAACAAGAAGAATTTAATGAAAAGACTTCAATAACTGAATCAAATATCACAAACAAAGCGTTCCTTGGATAGCAATCCAACAAGACAAGACAATCAATGAGGGAATTGAAGACAATCTTACAAAACCCTTCAAAAGCTATAAAAAGCTATGAACTTCAATCTTCCTTCAACCTTCAAAAAGGTTCTTCAAACAACTCCCCAATTGGAGTGTATTGCGGCTGCTGCGTGAATTCCGCTGTAATCGGATTGTATGCGGTCTCCTCAAATTGTGGAAATTCAACCCTTTTTATAGGAAAATAAACCTCCAAAGATAATAAATCTTAAGAAGATATTATCCCATAAATATAGGTAAAATATATGATTCTGCATATCTCCTTCCTTCCAGAAGCTCAGCCCAAAAATATAAGATCACTTTCCAAATTTAAAAGATCCCTTCCAAGAATAAAATATTCTCGCCGCGTCCTAGGTATTCGCCTCGGTCGAGTCGGTGTCTCTGGATCGCCTCGGTCGAGGTGAACCTCTGGTCAACCGAGGTGATCTCACGACAGAACGTGAAATCTCTCGAATCAGCTCCAAAGTAAATCTTCAATCCATGGCTGTGCTTCCTGAATGTAGCTCCAAATGACTCTTGACTTCTTTTGCTCCTTTTTGATGCAAAACGTACCATATTACCTGCAATTACAACGAAACTAGGTGTAGACCTCGATTCTCGCAAAGGTAGATGAAATGGTAGTAAAATCACATAATGTACATACAAACATGCAGAATATGAAAGATAAAACGTCCAAACAAACCCCAAAATATAGACTATAATTCATGCTATCAGAACTTCCCATAGGCGGGCATCCCTAGAATAACATCAAGGAAAGGGATGTTAATGTATAATTTATTCATCAAGTCAAGGAACTTACCAAAGTGCTTGTCTAGATGTTCTCTAGCCCTTGATTGGGGGAATGGAAGTGGTGGTTTATATGCAGGAGGTGGGACATAAACTTCAGTTTTATCCGACGCTTTATGAGACTCCACCTCGGATGATACCTCGACAAAAGTGTTCTTCGTCTGTACCTGGACCGAGGTGTTCTTCGTCTGCACTGGCATCGACCGAGGCACTGGATCTGCAGTTTTTAATCCACTTCTCGTCGTTGTTACCATGATCTGTCCTTTAGGGTTGCTCTCTGTCCTTGCTGGGAGCTTCCCTGGATCTCTTGGCGCTTCATTCGCCTTATTAAAGAATTGTTGCTCTAAGGCTTTTTGTGCCTTCGAAAATGAAGTCATGGACGTCTCCATAGCATTGAGGTTGATCAAGATGGCCTCCAGCACTGTATCTTTCTTCGCTGGCTAGGATGAGCTTAATCCAGGCTCCTAGCTCTTCAATGGAGTAGAAGAAGAAGAAGAGAAAGGATTAGAAGAATTATTCGAATTGGAGTTAGAGTAAGGGTTACCCGGATTTTGATAGTTGGATCTCCAATTATTGTTGTTGGAGCTTCTATTTTTGTTGTAGTTGTTGTTCCGGGAACCAGTGTTGTTGTTCCTTGAGCCTTGATATCCTCCCTCTTCCTTCTTGGTGTGAGCAGCCAAAAGATCCTTCAATTGCTTCACATCATTCTTGAGGGAAATGAGTTGATTATCATTTGATGGAGCCTCTTGGAAATTAACTCTCTTAACTCCATTTTCAGCTCCTTGGTGTGAGTACTTCTCCATGTGTAAAGCTTGTTTCTCAATGAACTTCCAAGCTTCATAATTCGACATGTCCATGAATGTGCCGGCGGATAGAAGTTGAAGGTTGAATTGGGTAGCTCCATCCAATCCCTTGAAGTATATCTCCATCAACTCTATCGGAATCCCATGGTGTGGGCAATCCAAAAGAACATTTTTAAATCTCTCCCATGACTTGGACAAACTTTCCTTGTCCTTCATGATGAATGCATTGATCTTCCCTCTCATTTCAGCGGTTTTGGAAGGGGGAAAAAATTTAGTTAAGAACTCCATCATCATCTCCTCCCAAGTGTTGATCTTTTCGGGAGGAAGAGACTAATACCAAGTAAGCGCCCTGTCTTTCAAAGAAAAGTAAAAAGGCCTTAGCTTGTAATTATTATTTTCCAACCTTGAAGGTCTCAAGGTCTCCATCAAAATCTCATAGTTTTGCAAATGTTGATGTGGAGACTCCCTCTCTAAACCTCCAAACTGGCATTGGCAGATCATGGATAGAACTTGCGGTCGAAGTTCATAATCATGCTCCGCTGGATCTCCTAGGTTGACTCCTGGACGCCTCACTTGCTGGTTTGGGTCCATCATCTTCCCTAGGGTCTGTGGAATACCTGCAAAAAGAACATCTCAGACAGGCATCCGAGGTGGAAGTATCTCGGCCGTGGCAACTGGAGCGGGGTCCTGCCTTGGTCGAGGGTCTGGTCGATGCAAAATCTGAGCTCGTAGCTCAGCCATATCTGCTTCAATCTCTGCAGCTCTTGTGCAATTTTTCTCCCTTTCGCGCTGCAGTTCTTCCCTATTGAGGCGCAGCTGTTCCATCGCCTCCTTCAACTCGGCCTCAAGATCGCGATCGTCTCGATTGGCCATTGTCGCTTCTTTCAAGCGTCGTTTGTATGTCTTTTCTGGTTCGGGATCGTAAGGAACGATTTCCTTCCCAGCACGGATTCTTTGCATAAACCTAAGAAAAAGGACCTGCGAAAGTCACTCAAGTAGAGTGGTTAGTAGCAACAGGGGCAATTGCCCCGAAAGACAACCGCAACCGGCTCGGTCTAGACAAAGTCCCCGGCAACGGCGCCAAAAACTTCTTCGCTCCAAATGGTGTGTGCAAGCTTTCAATTTATATCCCAAGAAATATGCTTAAACAAGGATGCGAACCCGCAGTGTACGGATCAATTATAGTAAAATCAAGAATTCCAGGGTGTCGATCTCAGGGACTTAGGTGAAACAAAGCAAGTATAGGTTGTCAATGTAACTAATAACCACAAAAGCGATTAAAGCAATCAAAAGATGATAATAAGGTCAATTAAAGGAAATATGCAAATTCTAGGGATTAAAGCATCTAGTTGTGGTTCCAACTCAAGATCTCAAGATAAGCGGACAAAGCTGAGATTTTTGCAAGGGAAGGTGTTATTAAAGTGCGAATAGATCACCGGGTAAGTCTCACTTCTCACTAATTCCATACCAAAAGCTCCTATTACCAGGTAAGTCTCACGATACTAAGGAAAGGAATTATAATCTCAAACCAACACTCCAACTAAGGGAATAGAATCAACCTTTACCGGGTAAGTCTCAGGCTAACTCGCAAAGATGGAATGAAGGCACACTCAAACCCCAATAAAGGATAAACCCTTATTACCTACACTTATGATCTTGGATAAACAAACTAAGGAATCACTGGGTAAGTCTCATCCTAGGCTTGCATTGAACCAGGAAAGGTGTAATAAGAATAGGATTTGGCAAACTCTAACACTTAACTCTCAGTTATGGATCATAAAAGGTCACATCGGTTAGTCAAGTTCCACCCCGGCCGAGATATTCGTCGACTGAACGAGGTGTTCTAGGGTTAAGGATAAAGACTCGAACTTTCAGGGTCCTACTGGGATTAAGATTATTCTATCATTGTTTTTCCCACAACTTTCAGCCAATCACCGTAGAATCGCACAAAGAAATTAGCCACTCATCATCGTGAAAGCAATAATCAAATATATGGGAAGAGAATGAATATTTGAACACAAAAACCTTAAGACCAAGGCTTCAATAACTGAATCAAATATCAAACAAATCAGCGTTCCTTGGATCACAAATCCAACAAGACAATCAAACAAAAGGGAATCTAAGAAAGTCTTACAAATCCCCTCAAAAGCTATAACAAGCTATGAACTTCCTTCCTTCAATCTTCCTTCAAAACTTGCAAAAAACCTTCCTAACTGCAGCTTCTTCAATCTCCAAGTATGCGACGATGCTGAATTATGGAAAATCCAGCCCTTTTTATAGGTAAATTATCTTCCAAAGATAATAATATCTTAAAAAGATAATTTCCTAATAAAATATATCCATATCTCTAAAATAGATCTCCTAAATATATGATATTCCTTCCAGAAATCCAACCCAAAAATATAAGATCTCTCCTTCCAAAAATAAAAGATCTCAGCCAAATAAAATATATCTCACCGCGTCAGGGTATTCACCTCGGTCGGGGCGCTCCTCTAGATCACCTCGGTCAAGGTGCCATTGTAGCTGACCGAGGTGAATCTCAGCTGGATGTGAAATCTCTTAAATCTGGTCCAAAGTAAATCTTCTTTGTTAATTCCATGCTTCTCGGGTTCTCTTTTAAAGCTCCTAAATGTAGCTCCGATGACTCCTTTGCTCCTTAGCTCCATTTCGATCCAAAATGTGTCATTTTACCTACGATTACAACGAAACTTGGTCTAGACCTCGATTCTCGTAAAGGTAGATGAAACGACAATATATTCACATAATATACATCCAAACATGCAAATTATTGAAGATAAAACGTCTAAACAAGTCCCAAAATATAGACTATAATACATGCTATCAACCACAAGATCCGGATGGTCCAGCCGAACCATCCCACTAGTAAGTTCACCTCTTTCCTTAGCCACATGTTATTTTTGCCTTCATATTTTACACTTTGAGGACAAAGTGATCATCAAGTGCGGGGGAGGAATTCTATCATGTTTGTACAGTTTGTAATTCAATATATTATTCAGTCAAAAAAAAAGAGAGAGAAATCCAAAGAAAATGAAAAAAGGCATGAAAAATCCTTGAATAAATCAAAAACCCGAAAGCGCGGTTTACTCTTGGAGCAATAAGGATGGTAGTACTTTCTCTTTTCTCACATCTCTTTAGTAAATTTTTGTTTTTTTTCTTTAGCATGCTTCACCCTATTACCTCTCTACTTCATCATGCTTCTTGAGGCTTCTGTTTTATATTGGTGAGTTCTTTGGTTTACTTAAGACGAGTGAGAGTCTAAGTATAGGGGAGTATGATAGGTGATGATGACACTATCATATCTAGGTAATTTTAGCATGATTTTAGAGTTCTTTGGTTGTTTTGTGTTGTTATTATGTACATCCAACTAAAGAAGTCAGAAATGAAGATATCCAAAAAGTTAGCAAAACTTGGAAGAGAAATAAGAACAAAGAAGACAACCAAGACGAGTTTCTATCGACCAACCGCCCCCGTGGCCATATGTCACCGCCCTGTGGTGACCGACACTCCTAACGCCGCACCTTGTGCCTTGCCAGCACCTAGAAGCAAGGTTGTCACCATCCCCGCGGCTACCAAGACCCGCCCCCGTTGTGACACCACCTGGAGGCCCCTTGCTAGCGCCCCTGCTTCTCTTGCATGCGGACTTGTGAAGCTCAAGAGTTTGTGTCACCGCCCCCGCGGTGACACTGAGCCGCACCTGCGGCTTGACAACAGAAGCGTCAGAAGATCAAGCGTTAGACGTTTCCCATGCGTTAATGATGCCCCCTCCCAAGAAACTCCCAAGCCTCCCCCCGGCTAAGTTGAAGATGGAGCGTTTGCACTAAACTGCCCCGCGGCTCCCAGATTCGCGTACGCGGTTGTGCACCAGACGACATTACTCCGTCTGTTTAACCCCCCCCCCCCTACCCACCCACCCATCCACCTACCCACCTACCTTTATGACATTTAAGGTGGTTGTTTAAACAACGCATTTATTCCCATATAGTGTCATTTCTAGTATAAATAGAGGTTATAGGCTGATGTTAGAATCACCTCATTTTCCCACAAAACCTTTCTTTGTTATTTTGTAATTTGTATGGAGTGCTAAGTCTCATTGCTACATTGGGTTGATTGAAACTTCATATAAGTTGGTTGTAATTTCTTTTCAATAGAAGTATTATTCAGTATACATTTGTGTTTTATTCCTTGTGTTTAACTTAATTTGCATGATTGTTTTCCACTTAGTTTGATCACCTAAGTTGTGTAATTGCATGTAAAAGACTAAGGTTAATTGGTTCCGGGTTCGGGTCATTAATCTAGTAGTAAACTCTTAGGTATGAACAGGTTGTCATTATCTAAGTGTAAAGAAACATCACTACATAATAAGATTAACGGGTTGCTTCTCTTTTATGTATCTCTTTATCTTTGGATGAATGCTAACTTGTTGTTTGATCTTGTAGGTTTACGGATTAGCAACTTGTTAAGTTGTATTAATGCCAGTTGGCTTAATGCATAAATGTGATCAAGATGAGAACAAATCTTGGAAGCTTCTAAAAAGAACCAATCAAGTTATATGCAAGCGGAAATCTAACCTAGTGTAGTGTTTGTCTAATTATCATTATCACCATATTTTCTTTATTTACATGCGCTTTACATGAAAATGGTCCAAACTTAATACATTGGTGAGTATTAAGTTCGGATTTAACTTTGATAAGTTTATTATAACGACCTAAGGAAATACACTTGTCAAATTTGGCGCCGTTGTCGGGGAGTTTGAGTTTTCAAGTAGTTTTATTTTTTATTATCGATTATTTTTTTGGACCATTTTCATGGTTCAAACCCATGCTACTAACTCAGAAATTGCTTCTTTTGATCAAGAAATCTAGAGGACATACAATCGGAAAAGAAGACAACACCGGAACGAAGAACAAATGGCGAACCGCACACTCCGACAACTCACGCAGCCGGATCTGACTCAACATCCCCTTATGGTAACCATACCGGCAATTGGAGAAGGGGTCAACTTTGAGCTCAAGCCAGGTTTGATACATTTAATACCTTCCTTCCATGGGCTAAGTGGAGAAGACCCCATCAAGCACCTGGGGAAGTTTTAAACCGATTGCATGAGCATGAAGCCGGCAAACGTGATCGAAGAGCAAATCAAGATGAGAGCCTTCGGTTTCACTCTCAAGGATGCGGCGGATGATTGGTACTACCACCTTCCATCCGGTAGTATCGATACTTGGGAGAATCTCCACTAGGCTTTCTTGGAGAAATACTTTCTAGCAAAGAAGGCCAACAGCTTGAAGAAGGCTATTAGCAACATCGAGCCAGAAGCAGACGAAACTCTCTATGAGTATTTTGAAAGGTTTTCTAAGCTAAGGTCAAGCTTCCCCTTCCATGGATATTCCACGCAGGACCTTGTGTTGTACTTGTACAACGGGTTGTTGGACAACGAAAGAAGGATTGTGGATGCCGTTTGTGGAGGTAATATTCTTAACTCGACTCCTTAAACTACTATGGAGAAAATGCAAGAAATGGCGGAAGTTACAAGGAACTTTGGTTGAACTTCTCTCAAAAGAGGAGTCCATGCCATCAATTCCAACAATCCGGAACTATCACAAGAGATTGTTGAACTGAAAGAGATGGTGAAGAGGCTCACCTTGATGGGAACTCCACAACAACAGAAGGCTTGTGGAGTATGTGCTGATCCCTTCCATCCCACGGACTTGTGTCCTAAAGTTCAAGATGACTCCACCGCTGAGGTGAATGCCATGGCATATGGACAACAACAACAACAACGTCCAAGAAGTCATCCGTACTCCTAAAACTACATGCCGGGATGGCGTGATCATCCAAACTTCATGTGGAGAGATCAACAGAACCAACAACAACAACAACAACCTCGCCAAGGTAAGTCGGACTCAATTGAAGAGATGCTTCATGTTTTAACTAAACATTTTGCTTCTCACGTCCAAAGCACATAATCGAGTATCGAAAACTTTGAGAAGCAAGTTGGACAAATGGTAGAATCAATTACGAGGACCGAAGCTCGAACCTCAGAAAATTCGCCTTGTCAAATGGTGGTAAATCCAAAGGAAAGCGTATGAGCATTAACTCTCAGAAGTGGGATGCTTCTAAGCAAGAATCAAGAAATAGGGACGGCTAACCAACCTTTTGTTGGTCAGCCGCCCGTGTGCCTTGAGGACTCCGCGTTATATGCAAGCGAAAATCTAACCTAGTGTAGTGTTTGTCTAAATATCATTATCACCATCTTTGCTTTATTTACATATGCTTTTGTCTTGTCACGTATTGCAATCCAACCCCCCCCCCCCGCCGTTACTATTAATTGATAAATGACTTTAATTATACTTTAATCACCTCTCACTCTCTTGGGTTCGACCCTTACTTAATCGTCATACATTGGTTAGGATTATGTTCGGATTTAACTTTGATAAGTTTATTATAACGACCTGAGGAAATACGCTTGTCAATCACCCATTGCACCCGATGCACCATCACCTTTGTAATAATCTTGTAAAGGACATTACACAAGGCAATGTGACAATATTGATTAATTCTCTCCGGCACTCTAACTTAGCAATTAAGCATATAAGAGTATCATTAAGGCCTTCTCCCAATCTTTAAGGAAGAGATTGACGATCCCACACGGAATAGTCAGATTGGGAAGATGCTAGTTGTTGCAATTCTATCTATTTGTGCATAAAGTTCGAAGAAGATCTCAATCTATAATGAAGAAATTATAGTAGCTCGTTGTTTTTTAGGCTTTATCATATTCAATCCCGGGAGAGCTTTAGTTGCAAAAAATTTACGAACTTCTACTACAACCGAACTCCCCACAATGTTCTAACAGCGTTGATAAAACACCGGTTGAAATCCAACAAGACCAGGATCTTTATATTTACCCATCGACTTAACTACCTTCCAAACTTCCATACTAGAAGGCTCCACTTGAAGCCTACACCAATCTGCTTCATTCAACACCGAATATGTAAAATTCACACTACTCCAGTCAACTCCTCCAATATCCGATCTACTGTATAAACTCCGAAACCAATTGGTAGGATGAGCCTCCAAAGGCACATCATCCGTTTCCCAATGGCCATTATCAAGAAAGAGACCCTCAATCTTGTTCCTTATGCGCTTAATAATAGTAGATAAGTGATAAAAAGAAGTAATCCTTTCCTCATCCATCAACCAATCCTCACGAGATTTCTGTAACCAAATGAGCTCCTCCCTATCCAGAATAATCTCTAAATCCGCAGCCAACTTATTATTTAAGTCAATAAGGAGTTGGAAAGCTCCTCCCTATCATGAATAATCTCTAATACGCGCTTCCTACTCCCCTTACCCAGCATGTGAAAAAACAATCAAAAGCTTCCAAACCCTAGCCGAACGCCGCCGTTATTCACACGGCTCAGTTGATCCAAAATCCTCGCCGCCACATGGTTTTCATTCAAGAAGTTGTTTCCTCTTCTTCTTTGGATGCCCTTATTGCAATATCCACTCATCCTTGACGGGGCCCTTGTTTTTCTCTCAGGATGCGGTAGCGAAATGGCCAACTCCTTGCTCGCTCTTTGGGGGAAGACACAGGTGTAAAAGCAACATGAAAGACGTTTGGAGCACTCTCCAACATGAAGATCAAAGTCTGTGGGCTTTCAAGCCTCTGTTTCGTGATGAAATGGGTAGCAACCATGAAAAAAGTGATTGTAGGAGGCTCACCTCGTTTGTTTTGTTACCACTCCAAACCAAGAAAAGCCCCTTCGATCCGCAACGAAAGATGGGGAAAAGAAGAAGAAAGAAGAAAAGGAGAAAATGGTGCCCCTCTTTAGACGAATCACTCCTTCACATACCAACATTACAGAAAAAGCTTGCCTTTGTGATTTCAAACACAGGTGTTGTAACACCCCGAATTCTCAAAACTCGGGGCATTGCTGGTTAGGACCTCACAATGGGTCCCGACCTTAGTTTGACAACAATATTACTAGGATCTTGCAACAAGACACAAATAAGAAAACCGAAATTCATAAAAATGTATTTTAAAAAGGATGAATGCAATAAGGTCTAACAGCCTATAGTACTTAGACAACGGAAAAGACTAACCGTCTTTATCAAGAAGAAAGAAACCACAAGATAACACCCAACCCCACTCTAAGGAGTACGGAGACCCGGTTGACCACTACTTCTGGATCACTCAATTGTTGCTCTAACATGTGGTAAATCTAAAAACACAATAAAACAACCATTAGCTAGCTATCTAAACATTAGAAGAATAATAAAAGCACACACACACATCATAGCAAAATGTAAACACTCATCATGCTTTCAAACAATCCATTTATTATCTTTACTTAGGTGATTCACTCTTACTAATGATACTTATTTTGTGACACGAGGGATTCCCAAACCTCGCCTCCGCCCCCGTGTAACCATCAGGAATGGATCTGATGCATCTCACCTTGTACCTGAATGGTGTGGGTATAGAGAACCTCCCAGTCTCCTGTCAGAGCTGGACAGTGATGTCACGACTCGTTATACATACACTTGGGCCTTAAAATAATAACAATAGTCATCCTATCAAGTTATTATTATAAACACACATTGCACACACCACTATTATCACTCAACTAACATCAAGAAACTAGCTAAGTAAGTCGCAAGGACTTACCTGAATCAAATCACACTCTATCCACTCTCAACTCGGTCCGTACTCGTGGTACTCAAACGCCTGTCAAACAAGGCATGTGGATCAAAATCACATCCCATACTCTTAGAAGTTTATAACTTCTAAGAGGTGAAATCTCATAAAGATAAAATACAAGCATACAACTCTCTTTAAGGCAAAATACTATTTTACCCCTAGTCCCGGAACTCTCAACAGACTATCATGAGATTCTCATACTTTCTTTTAGAGCTTATTACCATAATCTGGTTTCTCAAGGATAATTTACTAAAGATTCTAATGTTAACAAGGTTTAGAATTTTAAAGGGTTGCTAAGGTCCGACCTTTACACTTAACTACTAGGTCTAAGATCAAATCCTAAACAAGTTTAGCCTAAGTTACATCACGAATCCTTAAAATATTTTCGTAAGTGGAACTTGTTAATCACGGTAACCCTTTACCACCCTCGGAACCACCGCAACCCTCATCTCTAGTGCATCCTATCCGATCATACTACTCTAACCCGTCCCGGTTACGATTCTACCACCCGTCTCCTTGACTCTTATCCTCACCACTCTACTCTTATACATATATATATATATATATATATATATATATATATATATATATATATATATATATACTTATATATATGTATACCTAACCCTTGTACCTATATATAAACTTACATATACTCCCCTCTATACGTCTATATATACCCATCTACGTATACTACACTGGTGCATGTATATATATATACTCATATTTCCCAAACCATTCATCTACATGTACCTATACACGTACACCACATTCCTATTTATACTCATATATATGCGCAGCACTGAAGGCGAAAGCTTACCCGTACAGCCCGGTGGTTCCGCCTTGGAGATGCACTATTGTCTCTCCTATCCTCGTTCACCCTTAGTGGTGTCAAGGCTCGGCGCAGGATCGTGAGAAGAAGGCAAGCCAGTTCTGCGATTGCACGGATCACGCGAGCAGACCGGATCATCAGGTGTTGAGGTGAGTCTAGAATTAGGTCGAGAAGATTGCAGGGGCACTCACCGACGTTTCCGAGTTCCGATCTGGAGGGACACCTTCACGTCCTTGCAGGTTATAGCGGTTCGCTGAGAAACTCGTCCTCTCCGGTGGTCTGGTGTGCTGAAGCAAATTACAGGTCAGCGGCGCAGAAGATAGGGACAGAAGAAAGGAGGATGAGATCTTACTAGTGGCGGCGCTGTTGTCCCGACGAGAAACGCGAGGCTGCGACCGACGTTGGCGAGCGAAGTCGGCAGAAGGTAGAAACAAGGAGGGCTGGGTATCGGTTTACAAGGTTAGCAGTAGTTATTGTAGAGGAGGGACGATATTCTCACATAGCAGCTAGGTTAGAATACTAATTAGGTTTAGGATTAGTTTAGGTTAATTTTAATTAATTAGTTAGTAAGTGGGCCGACTGCAAGTTTTTGGCAGTTGTTGGGCTGAAGGCTTTTGGGCCAGAATTGGGCTGCTCCTCAAATGAAATAAATGGGTTGCAAGAATACTCGTTGTTCGCCCAGGATCGATACAAGTACGGAATTAATTACGGGATTATTTACAGAATTATTTAAGTTATCATTTTATGTGAATCAAGGTCACATAAATTGATAGAATTTAATATCGTGTTATTTTTATTTAACAAAATTTAGGTTGGCGGATCGGAGTCCGGTCTGATCCAGTATTAAACGGAGTTTAAAATTTTCGGTTATTACAGGTGTTATCTAACATTGATCCTCACCCATCTTTTTTTAAATATGTTCTTTGGATTAAGAACCTCATTTGGTTTATCGACCGGAGTCATCCTCAATATAACTTCCCTTTGTTTCCCAAATTATGTACCTGGTTGCTTCTATTTTTCTCTGATTCGGGAGGAAGTAACCGTACTCATTTGGAATACAAAATGTGTGCTCATTCTATAAAGAAACAATTTGGTTTACTAGGCTTTTTCTAGTTTTGTGTTTAGTAAATGTACCCCTTGAGAGAATAGTGTGTAGAGTTTGAGAATAAATACAAAAGGTTGGGGTATATTTACTTAATTGAAACATTAAAAAACCTAGTTACTATTATAGTTTTTCAAAAAGGCCTAGTTACCAAAATTGCGCTTCTATAAATTGGATCATTATTATCATTTTGATAGAGCAGCTTCTGAATAATGAGTATTTATCAGCTCTTTCTTTGATTTCATTTAATTTAGTTCATCTAATTGTGGCTTTTACTTATGTGCTGCGCTCTACTAAAATGAGCAGGCAAACTAGCTTTGTAATTACCAACCATTTCTACCTTAACAATCCCTATCGATTGTGTATTGCACTGCTTTGTGGTCCTTGTGGACTGTCTTTGAGAATGATCACTCGCTCTTGGGGATATTGTATCATATACTTAAATTTTCCTTGTTTTCTAACCCTTGAAACGTGGATTCCGTCCCTCAGATGGCCTTGTTTGCATCTTGCATTACAGTTGCCTTTGTTGTTGCTTTCTTTGCAAGATCTACAAAAATGCATCAATGGTTACAATCAAGGACTCAACGGTCTGGAAACCTTAACCAAAGGATTTGATCATATCAATTGGGGTGTACTCCCAAACCTGTTGATCTCTCGATCTACTCCTCTTATGAACTTCCAACAATCTTGGCGTAGGGTAGAGAGTAATAGGATTTTTTATATTATTTTGCCTGAACTGTTGTTTATGAACCACATCCTTTACAAGATTTGTAATGTAAATTTCTTCATGTTTCACTTTGATCCTTTTCTCGTCTTGTCACCTTTTGATTTTATTACCATGTTGTCTTGGCCCTTTACTTTCACTTTTTATAAGATTGGTGTAATGTATAAGCTTGATAACAATCCTTTGGACTACAACCCATGACTCCGGGGTTATATCCCATGTCTAGCAATCAGCTCAACATGCCCTTGTTGAGATATATACCCTCGACTCTCACCAAATTGCATTATTGACCCAATTGGATTTGATGTTTTCCCGTAGTACCTACTCGGAGGAAGCGCTTTGCTTTGAAGAAGCGATTACCCCTCACAAAAAGACTAGGAGTCGCCTATTTGTTTGGAATCCTTTACTTGTTCCCTTGATTTGTTACCAACAGTTTGATCTTTTTTTTCAAAAAAGTGATTTTTTGGAATGTACCAACCATTTTATGACCGATACACTCAACAAAATCTTTTCATTAACCAAATCCTTTCCTCTTGGATCTCAGCGGACAAAAAGAAAATCAAAACATTCATTCACTTATCAATCCCCTAAAAATAACTACAAAACTCAAAGCTACCTTTTTAAGAGGGTTTTCCTTTTTAAAAATAAAATCTCATCACGAATCACTCTCTCAACTATGAAAGTATACCCTATTTTGAAGTACTCTTTTCCTCAATTCTCAAAACTCAAATGCAGATAAAGCTTAAAATAATCTCTCACTACAACAATGAGAACTTTAGACAACAGGCTATACCGCTTTTTGCAAAAGAGCAAAAATTAGTTTCTTAATGATTATTAGTTTTTGGAATATCAGAGGAATGGGCCAAAGTAACCTTTGGACAAACCTCGAAGCTGCTTGCAAAATCCATAAGATCAATGTTATCGCCCTTGCTGAAACAAAATCAGAAAACCACCAGATGACCGCTTCTGGAAATCAGTTGGTTTCGATAATATGATCTACTATCCTGCTACTGGGAGGGCCGGAGGCCTTTGCTTAATGTGGAAAGCTTACCAACTTAAGGATCAAACAATCCGTCTTATCTCAAAAAGCAACCGATTCATTTGTATTGAGTTGGTTTTTAATAATCAAAACCGCAATTTTAAAAATTGTCTTTGCTTATGCACCACCCCCAAGAAATTTCAAAAAATCAGTTATGGGATTCGATTACCAATCTAAACAATGCATTACCAAATCCATGCATTATCATGGGAGATCTGAATGAAATCCAACATCATTCAGAAAAACAAGGAGGAATCCCAATCAATTCTAACAGATTTAATAGACTCAATAACTTTAAAAACCTATGTAATCTTGAGGACGTTCAAACAACAGGTAATCAGTTTACTTGGAGGAAAAAACGTGACGGAGCAAACAATATCCTTGAAAAACTAGACCGTGTCCAAGTTCACAATCAAATTCTTCAATGGTATCCCCTAATAATAACAAAAAATCATGCATTTACAATATGGGACCATTGTCAAATCTCACTGGAACTAGCGGACTCAATACATTTCACACCATAACCATTTATATTTGAAATGATGTGGACTAAAGGCAAAGCGTTTGAGAATATTGTTAAACAAACTTGGCGTACTAACTACGGTGGGAATGATATGTTTAACCTCGTTAGAAAGACACAACTTTTAAAACTTAAAGCTAAAGAATGGGGCAAAATAAACTTTGGAAATATTTTTAAACAACTGAAAGAAGTTGAATCCAAACTTTTGGACATTCAAGCCTATCACCTCCTAACCTAAACCAAAGAGTTGAAAATCTTCAAAGAAATCTTCTTATAAAACAAAATCGTCTAATCAACTTTCACCAAAGATATTGGAGACAAAAAATTAAAAATAAAAACCTGAGAAACATCGACACAAACTCCAAATACTTCCACCGGATTGCTACAGGTAGAAGAAATGAAAGACTAACAAAACCACCAACAAATGAGGAAACCAAAAATGCTATCTTTGACATTGGATGTGATAAATCCCCAGGGCCTGACGGTATGCCCGCCGGATTCTATCAAAAATATTGGCACATCGTGGGAACGGATGTTTCAAAAGCAATTAAGAACTTTTTCAGAAGTGGAAAAATATTCAAACAAATAAATCACACATTCATAACATTAATTTCAAAAGTAGACAATCCTACTAATATTAACCAATTTAGACCGATTAGTCTATTCTCAACAATATATAAAATAATTGCTAAAATCATCACGAATAGAATGGAACCCATTATGCCTAAACTCATTCACCCTCTCCAAGGAGCGTTTGTTACTAAAAGGTCAATACATGACAACATACTAATTGCACACGAGATTTTCCACTCTTTTCGTAGTAGAAAAGGTAAGGAAGGATGGACATCCATTAAACTTGACATGGAAAAGGAATACGACCAAGTTAGTTGGGAATTTATCATTCGCATCCTCCAAAAGTTTGGATTCAATAAAAAATTTGTGGGATGGATCGGGGAATCCATCTCCACAGTTTCTTTTTTGGTTCTTGTTAACAATGGACCAACTGACCAATTCTTCCCCGGAAAAGGACTTAGACAAGGAGACCCATCATCACCATACCTTTTCATTCTAGGAGCTGAAATCCTTATACAAATGATTCAGAAAGACTGCAATAATTATGATAACCATATTGGTTTCCGTTTGTAGGAATGCAACACCAATCCCTTTCCTATCATTTGTTGATGATAAGATCATTTTTACCAAAGCAAACTCGAATTCATGCTTGAGGACGAAAGAAGTCCTTGAAACATATTGCTCCATATCTGGACATAAAATAAACTACCTTAAATCTGCTTTCCACACTACCAAAAACACAACCATAACTTGCATAAATGAAATAAAAAGTATACTTAATATGGAGCACACGACCTCCCTTGATACCTATCTTGGATGTCTTATCATTAATGGAAGAGTTAATAAACAAACATTCAACGACATCAATAATAAAACAAAGCAACAACTCCGCACAAACTCTCTTTCACAAGAAGGACGAAACAGCCTCATAAAGCACGACTTATCAACAAAATCATCCTTTGTTATGCAAGGATTTATGCTCCCAAGACATAATTTGGACGAACTCGATAAAACGTATAAAAAATTCATTTGGAACAAAGATGACAATCATAGACAATTGATCAGCCGGGATTCAATCTGTACACCAAAAAGATACGGAGGACTCGGATTAAGAAAGTCTCTTACCAATAATAAAGCCCTCTAAATGAAGCTACTCTGAAAAATTCTTGCCGAACCAGAAAACATTTGGGTGAAAATTGTTAATGAAAAATATTTGAGAAATATTAATGTAATACAATATCATCTAAAAGGACCAACATCTTGGCAATGGAAAAACCTTATAAAACTCAAATCCGAATTTAAAAACAAAATTATTTGGCAGATAGGCAATGGTAAATCCATCAACTTCTGGAAGATAACTGGGTCACAACAACCCCCCTAATCAAATTAGTACAAAACACTAATTTGATCAATAGTCAGATTAAAGTCAGTCACTTCATCAATTCAAATGAATGGGACACCACTAAAATTGAAAACGAGCTACAAAACATTATCAGCCCAACAACTAGGAAAAAAATCATGGAAAGAATCATTTCAACAAATGAAATACAAGACAGGCTATACTGGAGAAGCAACACGAATGGCTGATTCTCCACCAAATCAGCCTCGGAAATGATAGAAAAGGAGTCCGGATAGCTTCCTGACTATTCTTGTGATTGGATTTGGAATTTAGACACTCAACCAAAATTTAAAATTTTCATATGGAAAATCGCAAGGAACGGTTTCCCAATTAAAGCAATACTAAACGAAAGAAGAATCACAGTTCCAAAAAACTGCGATTTTTGTAATCATCAACTCGAGGATCTTGTACATCTTCTTATTGATTGCCCCTAAATCAAAAATGTAATCACAAAATGTGACTTAAATATCATCACTAATCTTAATACCATTGACCCGGAAAATAAAAGACCTCACGAACTCTTGACGGAAGTAAAAAATAAGATCGGGCTTTCTAATTTCTCCCGACTTGCAACCATATGGTGGAGTATTTAGTTCTTCAGAAATAAAATCATATTTAACAATGATTCAATCGGATCGGATCATAACATCCTAAATTTCATCAAAAACCAAATTCAGAATTGGAAAAATCATAAGTCCAATGATGACGACTACGACTTTAAACATATTCAAAAGAACAACTTACCCAACACAAGAAAGAAAAATAATATTAAATGGGATAAACCAAAACCTGGGTTCCACAAACTCAACTTTGATGGATCAAAACTCGATTCAGGAATAACCTCCATTGATTTTGTTATACGAAATCATTACGGTGATGTTATTAGCTTGGGCGCTAAGAAAAATAATTTTAACTCAGTAATTAAAGCAGAAGTCTTCGCGTTGAAAACTGGACTAAAAGAAGCTATAAGACTAAATATAAAAAATATTGAAATTGAGGTTGATAACCTTTGTGTTATCAAGGCACTCCAAGGTCTTTGGAGTTATCCCTAGGAGGTCGAGATGATCATATCCGACTCCATACTGGATCTAGGGGTGTTCATAATATTCCGATCCGTTAGATCCGATCCGAGAATCCGATGGTACGATCCGAAAATATCTGAGTCCGATAATTAGTTGTCCGTATCCGATACGATCCGAGAAAAATTACCGGATCACCGGATCGGATACGGAATGAATTATTTTTGCCTTCGGATATCCGGGGTGTACATATAATATATAAATTATCTAATGTTTCAACAAATTTAAACAGCTAAGTTGGTACCCATGTCATTCCTAGTGCCGTGTGATCTCAGGTTCAATCCCTGAATGTCCCTTTTTTAACTTAAAAAAGTGTGGGCTATGAAGGCTTTGTATAATGATGGTCTGACCCAATTCTTGCACTCTATTTGATGGCCATAATTAATTTGACAATTAACAAATTAATGACGATTATAAAATAAAACGCCATTACATATATTTTTTATGACGTTTTATTAAAAACGTCATCTTTGGATTACCATTGTAAACCATACTTGTAGTAGTGCGATACTTTGCCTTCAATCCACGGTACTCGGATATCCGACACGGATATCCGTTCCGATCCGGAGTTCTCGGATCGGATATTCGGATAACTTCGGATCGGATTCGGAATTTAATTATGAGAAATTTCGGCCTCGGATATCCGGTCCGATAAGCCGGATCGGATCGGATATCCATTTGGGAATGTGTTGCTGGCCGATTGACCCATTTGGGAATTTCGAACCCCAACACACCCTTTTCTGACGACCCCGAACTTAATGTTCTCATACGCAAGGATGCTTTAGGATGGACTACCTCGAGAAGGTAGTTCTCTCCTAACCGCTTTCCGTTTTAAAAAAAAAATAAGAAGTTGGAAAGTGGCAAATAAAGGATGATTTTGGGTAGTGTTCATTTGATCCATAGTTTCTTGCTTCTTGCGGAAAACATTACCAAACACACGCTGATTCCAAACGATTACTTTATATTTCAAAGAAGGGAGAGAAGTACATACCTCATCTTGGGTAGACCAAACATCTTCAACCATAGGTGCAAAATCGGCATGCGTTAACAAAGCAACTTCCATTCTAAAAGGTCTCCGAGCACTACGCATATGCTTTTGAGATGAAAAACAAAGGAGCAAAGGCAAATGGCCTGAAGAATATCGAGGCAAATGACGTACAGAATCATCCGGCCACTCCATCCTAGCCTCCTTATTCATCAAAACTCGATATAATCTCTTAGAAATAATCCGGTTAGGTTGCATACCTCTGCTCCAAGTATACCCCGATCCCGTAAATCCAATATCCCGCCCATGTGTATAAATGAGGGATTGAAAAATAGGAGTATCCTTATGCAATCCACTAATTCCGCCATCCATATCATATATATTAAGAATATAATTAAAGTCACCACTCAACAAACACGGACCATCAAATCCTGCAATCTCCATATCTAAACGATTCTAGAAAGCTTTCCTACATGCTATCGTCGGAGGAGTATAATCAACAAACAAAAGGAATATTTGCACCCCCATCTTGATACTAACATGCACAAATTTATCGTCAACAGTAAGGGTGGTAAGATTAATTTGATCATCATACCACAATAACCAAATACCACCTTTAAACTATCTGCTTCATCTCGGATGCACCCCGTAAATAACATCGAATCACAGTCTCGCTGAGTATCAGCCCTTGGAATGTTTTGTTCCAAAAGCGCAAGAACATCGATACTATGGTGCTTACAAAGATATTTGAATGCCCTACGAAACTCATTCTTACGATCTCCGCAAACATTCCAAAACATGTAATTCATGTAAACTATAAAGATTATTGTTGGGCAACAGCCCCCATCACCACGTCCGGGCTTGAAGACGTCACCAACTGAACCTCATCTTCATTCGACTGTTGGTCATCCATCGGCTCTAAAACAGGTTCTAACCTCTGCTCTTCTAAGACTTTGGTCACCTAACCGTTTTTTATTGGTGCATGTTCTGCCTCATGGCACTGCCTTTTGCCAATAGTCGATGCTTCATAAACAGCTCCGGCAGGGAGGGAAGTTTGTAGCGCAAATACCGTCTTCTAGGATAAAGCACGTAGTTTATTACGCTTTTTGTTGTAAACTTCACTCCCTTTGCCGTCCTTACTTGACCCCGCATTAGACCCACGTTGCATATTGCTACCATTCGGCCTTTGTTGAGTTGTAGTAGTAGTAAACATAACATCCGTGACCGATTCCTCTATCTTAATTATCTTTGCCACTAATCACCACAAGTTTGACAACCGATGACGACACATTAACCTGAGTTTTTCTTGCACTATATGAACATTTTCCCTGACCGGTAAGTGTTCCTCTAACCGACCCTGAAGCCTCTTGAATATTTTCATCCGAACTCACCCTCTCCATGCCTTTACGTGATTCGAACTGAGATGGAGTGGCAGACGGAACCTAACCTGGAATTTTAATACCTGGTGGAGCAGCTTGAGTAACCCTACCTTTACCTTTCCAGTTAGGTTGTTTCTCACATACCAACATCCACGGTCCATAGCCAGATTCACTACCCAAAGGAGGTGCCTTCGTACTATTAACATGATTTGTAGGGCTAGTTGATGGACAAAAATTACAGTTGGGTGCTAAATGGCCATATCGACCACATCGGAAGCATATAGTTTGAAAACCTTCACATTCTAGCACACATTTATTCCCACTAATCGATATAGCTTTCTTCAAAGGCTTCCCCAAATCAATCTCTACACAAACTCTAGCAAATCTTCCCTTGTTAGAGTACAGAGTTTTAGGATCTACTACTACTAGCACCCCAACTCCCGAATCCATACACCATAAACTTGTCTCTTCATAGTATTGAATGGGAAGATCTATAATCCTAACCCAAACAGGTGCAAAAACTATCTCCATAGATGGCCTGAAAGAGGGACTCCACCTTTGTAGTGCCAAACAACGACCAACAATTGACCAAGGCCCCCTCCTCCCTCCATGTCATGACAGTGAGTAGATCCGTTTCATTATTAAAACATGCCATAAATAACCATCAGACAGATCAACAACCTACATACAACAACCAAATTTCCACAATTCTCGGACTTTCCTCTCCGTCACTGGGAATGCAATTGGGAAACCAATGACTTTAAACACAATGGATTTCTCCCACACCTTGTTCAATGCAGTCTCAACCTCATCATCAAGTACAATAGAAGGATCTCCATCTTCACCATCAGGGAAAGAAAGATAAATCTTCCCACACAAGAAATCCTTGTCAAGAATAGTTTGTTTCCCTAGCCTATTCCTCCACCAAAGGCAACAACCTCCTTCCATGATTATTTCGGTGGAACAACCGAAGTAGTGTCATCCACCGTAGCAGGTATCACCGGAGTACTCTTTGGATCTCCTATAGCGGAAACGACTTGAGCTTCACCCCCGGAGGATAGCTCTTCAGATTGCACACATCCTACACTAACAACCACTGAACGTGTAACCAAATCAAGCCCCGCTGCAACATCCCCGCCCATGACCACCTTTGGTAGTTGAGGAGGTGGTTGCACCTGTGCCGGCTGCTAAGAGCCTCCAGAGCCAACTTCCATTAACCATTATCAAGAGCAGTTACGTAGCAAGCCCCAGAGTTAAAGATATGAGAACATTAGAATAGTCATTGTAAAGATCGGTACATTTGTTTATTATATTATTTCCACATTGTCTTACAGAAGAACAATATTTGGACAACACATGAACCATCATAGCACTGTGCAAAATTGACCCGGATCGGAAACCTGGATTGGATCCGGTCTAGTCCATTGTTTTTGCAGATTCGATCATGGTCCGATTTCAATTCAGGACCAGAAAAGACTGGCCGAGCGGGTTGAACAAGATTTCTTGATTTTTTAATAGATTTAATTTATGTTTTAAAAAAAATCTTTTGTACATATTAAAAAAAAAAAGGTTTTGCAAAAATATATACTTCTATTTTACGTGTACTTGTGTACAAGGACTTTAACATTTTTGGACCCGATACTGTAAAAGAAAAAAAAAACAGTCGATAATATTGTTCTAACTTCTAAAGGCCCTAATGGTAAGAAAGGTTGTCTCAGGTTCGACTCTTGAATGTAAAATTTTTCTCAATATACACTCTACCATACGAGGCCTTTTTTAAGGTAATGCGACAGAGGATTTGCCCGCATAGAATATATTATTCTTGGTTGATCAGTATCCTTAATCGTGTTCCAACACGAATTTTTTCCGGGAACATTTTGCCTAGTATCCCTAATTGTGTTCCTCTCGAGTTCCATCCGACAACGGCTTGGCCGACTCGAAACAATGAAACAACTAAGAACGTCAAAAGAAATAGAAGCATACATATGCATAGTACAACTCACAAACAATATTCAGAGAGACAACCACCATGGCTATATGAATGCTAGAAACCGCGAAATGAAGAATGGTAAAACTTGTCATAACTCACAAACAAATATGTATATACTGCTATATCGACGAGCATAGTCGACAATTAGATCCCAACAATTCTTCCAAGCCTAATTGGAAAACTATTTACACTTATCAAATTCAAACGCAACAAAATAAAACAATGAATCGTTCTATAATATCTCCTCACCCTTCAACGGTCCCTCTTCAACCCATCCAATGTTACCTCTCCTGAATAGCACAAGATTACTTGAGTATACAAGTCAACATTAGCATAAAACTGACCTGGATGTTTTTCTTTTGTGATGATATCCCGGGTTTGAGAACACAAGTTACCGTAATAACATGTCCTCCTCCATCTGTATTCTCTTGAGCCGTTTTCTGGCCATAACCGTGCAGACAATGGTTGTGGTTGCTGTCATAATGAAGCCCAGGATATCACAGATGATCTGTTGTTTTGTTAGGCCATGATGCTCGTGTGAAGCCGTGGCCAGTGTCCGTATTAATATCCCACTGCAAAAGAAGCATAAAATTGGAATATGACAGTAAGCCTCAAAATGGACAAGTAATGAATGACATACGTGTAGATTGCTACAAGCACGTCGGGAATCATCCCCACCATTGAACCGAAGAAGTAAGGACCAAACTTGACACTTGTAGCTACAGCACAGTAATTGTATAAAATGTAGGGGAAAGGGGAAACTCTGATTAGGAAAACCGCTTGAAACTGGTTCATCCAGTCTCCCTCGCCAGCTAATCTTATAACTGAAGCCTTTTTAGGATATCTATCTAACCATTCCTGTACAAGTGTAAAAAACATTTCATCAATATGCACCACAAATTTGGTCTTTATCCAAAGACACATTATACATACATTGTGCAGAAGAAAGAAAAAACAGAACTGACCTGAATTTTATGGTGAAATAGATTACCAATGAAGTAAGGAAGAGATACACCAACTGAAACAGCTGGAAATATAAGAAGGAATCCGAATCCGTAACCAAATGTCATTCCAGCCACCCACATAGAAGGTGAAGATGGCAGGAGTAGAGTTGGAAATAATGCTACAGATACAAAGAGGATCACTGCCAACACTGGGACACTGAATGTTGTTGTCTCCCAGTTGATCAATGGCATGAGCTCCTGAACATGGATAATCACATATTGAGTTTACAAATAGTATATACATTGCAAGTTTTATGATTAAATTTCATGAAATGTTCGTAAGATCAAGCATCACAGCCACAAACATGGATAAATATTGAAAATCCAGGACTCAATTATAAACCATCAATTATGCATGAGGATCATTGAATAGCATTATGTCCTTTTCTTTTCAGATTCATTTGTTTCAGTGCCGGCTAAAATATATTATTTAAAAAAAGTCCAGGTCCAACCATCCCATTTTCCTCTTCTAGACATTAAATTGATTTATAAGTGAAGACCAAGCCCAACAATATGTGTTCTCTCACACCAAACCATTTCTCTGTTCGTTCTTATGTAAGTGATGGCTTCCTAAAGCCAAAAAAACCTGCAGCATACTAAAGGATCGTTTTGTTTCATTCCTGCAAATGAGGAACGGGAATGAGAAGCACTCATTCCCTTATTTGTGCTTGATGAATTGAGAATAAAAAATGATTTCTGGAAGATGTGATTTCAAGCTCTATGATCAATTTGAATCCCAAATAAACATAAAGGTACGAGCCAATAGAATGAGTGATTTTTAGCCTCGATTACTTAGTCATACCGAACGACTTCGATGATTGATAACACCTAATAAAAGTCTACTAATGTTTTCAAACAGATCAATGAAATCTCTCGAGAAAGGCAAATCATAATTCATCCCAATTCTCATCAATCTCAAGCAAAATATTTCCCCAATGCGATCAAATATGAAATATATGACCTGATTCCAACATAAACAACAAATTCTAAACCAGTAAAGCAGAGTTGGAAGAAATTAATCAACAATAACCTTATCCATCAAGAAGGGACCAATCCATTTGATGAAAACGCCGGCAAGGATCCCCACGAACAAAGAAAGAAACACCAATTTGATCCATTTGCAAACAATGCCACATCTAATCCTCGTCGTTGAAGGCTCCGCCGAAATCACATCCACAACCTCTTCTTCTTCTCCATCAGCCGCATCCAACGTCACCACCGGCACGGCCAGAGGTGTCTCCGAACCCTCGCATTGTGGAAGCTTAACGTAGGCTCTTCCCCCGTTTATTTTATCGGCGATTCTGATCTTCAGCTCCGGCACTACGCCGACAACACTTTCTCCGCCCTCGGCGTATGACATCGCTCAGCAAGAGCGACACCGATCACATTAACGAAAAAAGAAAAGAAAAAGGAAAAATGGGATGTTTTTCCGGAGTTTTGAAACCCTAAATTCGGATTTAGGAGCGAAATGGGATATTTTGGAAGGTGGAGAGAACCGTTAGACTTCGGTTGGACGGGGAAGAGAGAGAAACGGTAAAGAGTTACACCTGGACTGCTTTTGGGCACACCATATGAATCCAACCGATTTAGAATGTAACAAATAGAAAACGCTAAATTATGTAATACGACCCCTAAATTATAATGCTTTTCACGAAAAACCATCTATAATTTAGAAACTATACAAGACCGTCTATAAGCTATATTTTATTTCAACTTACCACTATTGATATATTTTATACTTAAATATATTATATTATTTCTACATTTGTTACAAGTTTAATACTCCGTTGTTCTCGTCTCGTTAAACTTCAACCAGTCTTTCCAATTCTCTATTCCTTCAATCTCACCAATCGAAGAAATCTTCTTCGTGTCGGTCTTAATACTTAGAAGGTTCTTCTATAAAAAAAAAAAAAAAAGCACTAAAATAACAAATAAACATTGAAGATTAAAAATTAAGAGAAAGCTAAAAAGGTTTACCAATAAAATTAAAGTTTATTTTCAATCACAGTAATTTACTATTAAAATTAAAGTTTATTTTCGAAGATACAACTATTTAGTTTTCATCAATTAATGAACTAATTATTTGGTTAAATTAAATGTAGGCATAACAATACTAAATACATTTAAAAATTGGATTCCTATGGGTGATGGACCCTTGACAAAAGTCCGACTTGTCACCCAAAAGATCGACCTTATTTTTAATGAACCGATCATTAGGTTAATTAATAACTTTTTTAATATTAATTAGGTTGATTAAGCAAATCAAAAATAAGAGAGGTAAGATATTTGGTTTTGTTTTCTAAAAAAAAAAGGTCTCATTAAACCAATCTTCTCGACATGGTTCCAATCAGTGGAGTACGTTCTCAAACGGTCATGAGGCGACCAACGTGCAACCCCCTCCCGCGGCTCCTGATCTCGAGGGTCCTAAAGTACTAGACCTCCAAACATGATCGAACCTGTATATGGACCAAAATATGTCATTTGGTCGACCCGAAAAGGTTGATGTTTGCTGTTTTGCAAGATATCACCAAGGTAAAGGAGCATAAATGGATATTAGATAGTGGTTGCTCAAGACACATGAGTGAAAAAATCTCTTTATTCTCGGATTTAAAGAAGCAATCTTCTCGAACCATTACTCTTGGTGATAAAGGAAAGTGTGACATTATTGACATTGGTAAAATATGTTATGATTCATCTAACTTCATTGATGATGTATATTTGGTTGACGGTTTGAAGTATAATCTGCTTAGCATCTCTCAAATATGCGATAAAGGCAACAAGTATTGTTTGATTCAGAAAAATGTGAAGTTCAAGACAAAAAGACGGGTGAAGTTGTGCTTACTGCTCCTAGATGTAACAATGTTTATTCTAAGAGCACTAACCAAGTTTCAAGAACTAAGCTAAAATGCCTAAAGGCCTTGAATAATGATCCAAGACTTTGGCATAGAAGACTTGGTCACGTAAGCATGCACACAATGCAGAAGCTACTTACAAAAGATTTGGTACGAGGTTTGCCAAACCTAAACTTCAAGGTAGATGAACTATGTAAGGCTTGTACACAAGGTAAACAAACAAGAGGTTCATTCAAACCTAAGAAAGTTGTAAGTTCTTCTCGACCCATTGAACTCTTACATATGGATCTTTGTGGACCTATGCGTGTCAAATCTCCCAGAGGCAAGCAGTATATCCTTGTTATTGTAGATGATTTCTCTCGTTTCACATGAATTTCTTTCCTACAAGAAAAATCTGAAGCACTATTTGAGTTTTCAAAATTATGTAAGGAGTTACAAACGTTGAAAAACCTACCAATCGTTTCTATAAGAAGTGATCATGGTATAGAATTTGATCAACTAAAGTTTGATTTGTTTTGTGCAAAATATGGTATTTCACATAACTTTTCAGCTCCTAGAACTCCTCAACAGAATGTAGTTTTGGAACGTAAGAACCGCACTCTTGAGAATATGTCTAGGACAATGCGTTTAGAAAATAGTTTGCTAAAATGTTTTTGGGCTGAAGCAGTATACACTGCAAATTATATTTTACATAGATGTTTAATTCACCCTATTTTGAAAAAGACTCCTTATGAACTCTTTAAAGGAAGAAAACAAAATATTTCATATTTTAAATCTTTTGGATGTACTTGCTTTGTTCATAACAATGGCAAAGATAACCTTGGAAAATTTGATGCACGTAGTGATGAAACAATATTCATTGGATATGCTTCAAATAGCAAAGCTTATCGTGTCTATAACAAACGTACTAAAATTGTTGAGGAAAGCATCCATGTTATTTTTATGAAAGCAATGATGGTACTTTGAGTGAGAGTATTGCAGATCTAAATCTGAATCAACGAGAAGATCACAATTCAGATGAAGATAAAGATCCTAAAGGTCAAGAAAAGAATATGCAAGAAAAGATTCAAGATACCGAAGAAAACCCTCAAGACTTTGAATCACACCTTCAAGACCTTGAAACAGAAAACTGCGATGTCAGAACTCAATTTCAAGGGCTTGAAACTCAACTTCAAGGCCTTGAGATAGGATTCAAGGGCAATATATCAACGGTACCTGATTCTAGTCAAGCATATGAGGCTCAACCTTCAGGATCTGCTCCATCTTACAAGCGAAGAAAATTTCAACACTTTTCATACCATCCACAAGATAATGTGATCTTGGATCCAAATGCTCGAGTTAAAACTTGATCTAAAGTGAATAATCTATGTGCTTTCTCCGCGTTCGTGTCTCTTATCGAGCCAAAGAATTATGTTCAAACTCTTCAAGAACCCAATTGGATCATTGCCATGCAAAACAAACTAAATGAGTTTGAGAGAAACAAGGTTTGAACTCTTACTTCAAGACCAAAGCATAAATTTGTCATTCGCACGAAATGGGTCTTTTAATATAAGTTGGATGAAAGTGGCAAAGTCATACAAAATAAAACACGACTTGTAGCACAAGGCTATAACCAAGAAGAAGGTATTGATTATGAGGAGACCTTTGCTCTGGTTGCCAGGTTAGAAGCCATACGTATGCTACTTGCATTTGCATCTTTTATGAGCATAAAACTTTTTCAAATTGATGTAAAATGTGATTTTCTAAATGACTTCATGGAAGAAGAAGTCTATGTTGCTTAACCTCGTGGTTTTGAAAATGAGAATTTCCGGATCACGTTTTTAAATTGGACAAAACTCTTTATGGTCTTAAGCAAGCTCCTCGATCGAGCTTGGTGTAAAAGATTGTCCAAATATCTTCTTGAAAACAAATTCAAAAGAGGTTTGATTGATAAAACTTTATTTATCAAAACTAGAGGCAACGATATATTAGTAGTACAAATCTATGTTGATGATATATTATTCGGTGCTACTAATGATTCCCTTTGCAAGGAATTTTCAGATATTATGTGTAGGGAATTTGAAATGATCTTAATGGGTGAGCTAAATTTCTTTCTTGGTCAAGTTACACAAGAAAAGAAAGGAATTTTTCTCAACCAAAACAAGTATACTAAAGACTTGCTTAAGAAGTACAAAATGGATCAATCTAAGGTCGCAAAGACTCCTATGAGTTCAACACTTTCGCTTGACCATGACAAGGATGGCAAAAGTGTAGTATAAAAGGGGTATCGAGGTATGATCGGTTCATTGTTGTATTTAACTGCTAGCCGACCTGACATTATGTTTAGCGTGTGCATGTGTGCAAGATTTCAAGCTGATCCTAAAGAGTCACACTTGATAGATGTGAAAAGAATTTTTCGATATCTAAATGGCACCAAGGATCTAGGGTTATGGTACCCACGTCAAAGCTCGTTTCACCTTGTTGGCTATTCAGATGCAGACTTTGCACGTTATAAGGTCAATAGGAAAAACACTTCTGGATGTTGCCAATTCTTAGGGTCATCCCTAATCAGTTGGCACTCCAAGAAGCAAAATTATGTCGCCCTATCCACAACAGAAGCTGAATATATAGCTGCGGGAGCCTGTTATGCACAAATTCTATGGATTGCTCAACAACTTCGTGATCTTGGCTTTGCCTTGAAAGGTATTCCCATAAACTGTGATAATACTAGTGCTATTTCTATAACCAAAAATCCTATGCAGCATTCAAGGACTAAGCATATTGATGTAAGGCATCACTTCGTACGTGATCATGTTGAGAAAGGTGATGTTTCGATCACTTTTATATCTACTAACTTGCAGCTTGCAGATATCTTTACCAAGCCTCTTCTTGAGGAACAATTTAATTTTATTAGATTGGAGCTTGGTATGTTAAACAAGGAAGCATTAACGTAGGGGGAGTAAATCATTTTATTTGTTCCTACGTATGTAACCCAATTAATGTTTTCAAGGGCCTTAAAAGGCAATTCAAGGGCCTTGAAGTACGTTTCAAAGGGTAAATTTAAATTACGGATCTATTTAAGAATTAATATCTTTTAGATATTTTAATTCTTAAATTGTTTTTATGGGTTCTTTTGTTTAAGAATTGAAAAAGATTTGTTGAGTTTTTATTGGAATTTTCTTTTGTCTTTAAAAAGCTTGATTTTCTCAAGATCTTGTTATTATTTGCATTCAAAAAGGACCATTTTTTTTTCTTTTTCATTCTTCTCTTTCACATAAACACTTTTCAAAAACCCTTGTTTTCTCTCTCAAACATCACCCATGGTACCCAGAAGCAAGAAATCCGCTCCCCAAGCTCCGAAAAAGAAATCTGTTCAGAGCTCCTCAATTGCAAAGGAAGAAATACGTTTTGAGGATTTGGACTTTTCTCAGACAACCGGTCTTCCCACATCGTGGTTCATCAATTTTCAAGCTTCAGGATCTTGACTTGATGGTTTTCACAATCGGCCGCTCTGTATGTGCGATCTGGTGGACACTGAATTTCTCGAAACTCTTCAGATTCCGTGCATAAACAAGCTCAAAAGTTCGATAATCTAGAAAGTTCTAAACCTTGGAGATTTTGCTTTTCCACGGCTCACGAGGATGTTCTATGTCAATCTCATCACAAAAAGGGACAAATGAATTATCACTCTTGAATCTTCAGTGAAAGGTACTCCGATTTCGCTCACTTCTTCTATTTTAAGTGAGATCTTTGGAATTCCTTCAAATATTGTGTTCAATCATCCTTCACGATCAGAGAGTGTTCGTATTACTAAGGAGAAGTTTCTAGTTCCAAATTCAACCTCACGCCAACTTATTCATACCTCTCTAACCTTAGAGGCTAAAATCGTGTTTACCATTCTGGTTCGATGTGTTGTTTTTCGTGCAAACTCAAGAGAATTGTTGACTAACCAATCCTTGGAACTAATTCATCTGATTATGTCTGAATTAGACATCGATGTACCTAACCTCATTCTTAACCATATGATACATTCTGTCAACTCTAAGCGACCCATTCCTCTTCCTTATGGAAACTTGCTACCTAAGATCTTTGATTATTTTAAGATTGATACATCCTCTGAAGATCGACAATCAATTTCTGGAAAGATTGATGAGAACTGCTTAGAAAGACTGGGGATTGAGAAGACTCTCACAGGCACATGGACTTTAAAAGGGAAAGATGCTACTCCAATTCCAAATCAAGAGGCTTCAACATCTCCTACTCCTACTCCAGAAATCAAGTTAGAAGGTTGTGAAAAAGAAATGGTATGTCTGAAGAAAAAAAACGACGTTTAGTAGCTGAAATGGATGATTGGTGTCATAAGAAATCTTCATCTAAAGGAAAAAGGCGGTTCTATGAGGAGGATTGAGCTTGATGGTCAAGGGAACTGACTTGTTTTGTGGTTTTGTGGAAATACTCTTTTTCTTTGGGTTGTAATGTTTTAAAACCCCCGTGCTTTAACTATTTTTCTCCCTTGTTGAAAGACAAAGCGGGAGAAATGAATGTGATCCGACATTCGATATTCTGCATTCTACATTTTAGGTTTTGATAGTCATATATGCATCGCTAACCTTACAAATGCAGGTACGAAAACATTTGTGTTGTTTTCCATCAAGGGGGAGGTTGAAAACTCCACCTTGATTATAAAGTTATACACGTGTTGATGATGAAAGACTTAAACACAAATGAAGTAGTTTGATACACTAACTAATGAATTGATTATATATTGAGTTGCTTGGTTTCTTATGGTGGTTTGGATTAAATGAAGTACATGTTTTGCAAAAGACTTCAAAAGACCTTGGAAGACAGGAGTTTAGAGGCCTTGAAATGAATTCCAAGGGAACTAAGAAGTCAAGGGCGCACGTTCAAAGATTTCAAATCACTAAGAAGATCTTCCATGAGAGATTTGCTCAAACAAGAAGATATGATCAAGTGAAGATCTCAACCAGCCATTAAAGAAGATCTTACAAAGATCTTCAACCGAAAAGCACACAGATTTTCCCCTCTGGAATTGAATATTGTTACAACAAATTTGAGAAAATCAAGGAGCGATAGATCAACGTGTTCTCAGGAGATGAAGATCCACAACGTCTATCTCATCTCAACAAAGAAGCGGTCTTCATGGAGAAGAAGAGTGATCTTCAAACGGTCATCTTTCCAACGGTTAGAAGACCTCTCAATAGAAGGTTATAAATGAAGATGGCGATTGAAGAACAAGGATAGAAGCTTATACGGAAACATCAAAATTCTTCAAAGCGATTCAAAACATCTTCATTCGATCATTAGTTTTTCTTTCTCTCTTTCTCTAAAAAGCTTTATCCCCTAGAGAGAGAAAAAACTCGAGAGCTCCATTGGCATATCTAAAGAGTGTTATACTAGAGTGTGTTACAATGCGAAGTAACTAGGATAGAAGCTTTTACATTCCGCACTATATCTTGTTTTATTGTGACTAACTTTGTTTTGAAGGAGTACAAAGTCAAGGCCCTTGAAAGTTGTTTCAAAGCCCTTGAAATCAAAGTTTCACAAAGAACTCAGTTCGACATCAAGGCCCTTGAAATTGGTTTCAAGGCCTTGAGATTGGTTTTGCGAAAAGTTTACATACTCTATTCAACCCCCTTCTAGAGTATCTTTTATCCTTTTTATTCACCTATTAATTGCTAATAACTAATAATCTATTTTTTTTATTAGTTTATTATAATAAAAAAATTTCCATTACCATGGGTCTTCAAGGTGAAAGGCAGATTTCCTGACCGTTGGACTACGAAGAACAACCTTGACGCGGGGCGGACTCCGCCTTTGTTAGCGGGATGTCCGCCCCAATAACATCAGGCTAGTCTTAAATATAATTGTTGTTTCGTAATTAGTTGTAAAATCATATTTTCTGGCTTTTTGATAAACATTTCATCGATATATATTCCCGATAAACGTATAAGTTAAGCATAATGGCCTAAATTTTTGATAAACATTTCATCGCCATAATTTTTGTTTCGTAATTTGTTTGCTGAACTCATTTTGGATCGCGACAATTTGGATTTTTTTGATTGTTTCAGTCGGATTACCTTGAATTTGCGTAACATTTTGGGTCGGGTTATCTTTGAATCATATTAAACCTACCTACTAGAGCATAATTAGATTTGAGATAGTCCATATTTATGTTTGGTTAACTCGATATTTTACTGGATCTCATATATTCATGATTCTTTTTTGAATATTAATCTGATTACTATCAGACGAATCACTTTTTCAAACTTGTCTACCAAGTTGGATTGCTATACTGTTCTTCAAAAGGCGATGGTGTATTATTGTCTACGACGCGTCTGAGACTAAGCTGTGTAACCTTCTTTCAAAGGTGCACGTATTCATTATCTTTGACTGGTTTTCTTGTTCATGCATTATAATCATTGAGTTCTAATCTTTTACTGGTCGCTTGAGTTGACATAATGTAAAGGTGTTAGTTATTATGTTTGTCTATGTTTAATCTCTACAATTTGCATTGTTTTCTATAGAACTTCGGTAGGTTTGGTAAACCTAAAATCATGGCCATTTGACTTGCGCCTATACTAAAGAACATAAAGAGATATCCACTTATTAATACGGATTCTTATTGTTTCGGTTTTATTTATATACGGGAATTTTATAGGCACGTCAAAAATATTACTAAGTGTACATCTATTGGGTGATCCGATGATTACAGGATGGGATGAGAGGGATTGAGGTCACCACACATCCCGTCCTGGTTATTGTACAATTAGATTCCGTGACTATTTGACTCGCGTGTATACTAAAGAACGTATGTAAAGAGCTATCCGCTTATTAATACGGACATACAAAATTTTATCAAGTGTACAATACAATAACGTATTTTAGCTACGTTGAAAGCCTAAGTTTTGGCATAGATGGAGTAACAAATACAAATCATTGAGATTCATCTTGCATGCGGTCGCAATGCATCCAAATTGGATTTTAATTTTTTTGATACCGGGTACATTTATTTAAATATATTTAGATCATGAGTCTAGTTATTAAAAAGAAGTCTTAAAAAATGCTTACTTAGTTAATTTGATATTTTATTAATTGACCTTTTATAGAAAGGTAAGTAAAAATCTTTTTTTACGATAAGAAGTAAGAATCTTTATTAATTTTTAAATTTATAGATGAGAGGGTGAGATTTAAAAGAGCGTGATCAATTATAATAGGGTGAGAGAAAATCTACCATGACTATAATTGAACTATACTTCTATTTTAATCTCTTTGTTCGATGATCATCTATTTGACATTTAATTTATTTTTTGGTTTTAGTTTAGACTCTTTAGAGGGGTGTTCAATCATTAACTTTTGTTGTTCTTGTTCATTCAATATCCATAACTTTTTATAACTCAAAATTCATTAGGTCATGGAAGATCACTACATTTGAAATATATGGGTTTGAAACTAATTTGAATCATAGATAGACTATATTTTGCATGAATCAACAATCCTATTACATGAGTGAACAACAATGTCTTTTTGAAAAAAAAAAAACAAGGTTCAATTAAATCAATTGATTTTGAAAAATATTTCAACAACAATTTAACGTGGTTTCTAAACGTACTAGTGAAAATCTCTAATTAGTCACACAACTACGCACTTCGCGTTCGTAGTTGATAGATTACTCAACTACGCATATGAGGAGCGTAGTAGTTCAAAAAATTTCGTTTTGGGAAAACTACTACGCTCCCCATATACATAGTTGAAATTTTTTTTTTTTTTCATTGTCTCCAACTATATATCTCATATGTGCAGTTGACGACCTTATCAATTACGCACGTGAAGTGCGTAATTGTGGTGACTATTAGAGATTTTTGTTGGTATGTCTATCCCCCCAATTTAATCATGCTGGAATATGTTGTAATTGAGATTGAGAATAAAATCTAATATCATGTTTTCCTGCTTACTTTTTAGATGCATTTAACCTTAGTTTGATATAGTTGGGTATGAACTGGGCATCCATATATTCCAATATGAGTCGTATTGCCTATTGGATGTCTACTTCCCTTTGTGTTGGCTTGTAGGCGGTATTGAAGCATGCCAAGGGCTTACAAGATTTAAAATGTCCCAAATGAGGCCTTGAGTCAAAATCGGGTCAATATTAAAACATTGAGAAACATAAAATGAAGTCAAGAATTAAGAACAATCAATGGGACACTTAGATGTCAAGTATGGATGATTGAAAGTTACATAGAAGAATCATGAAGCAAACAATGAAGGTTTGTGGACACAAGAAGGCGTAATGGACAATTTTATGCACTTTAGGACTCAAAATGTATTAGAAGACCCACACCTTCTCACATTAAATGTATTCTTAAGAGACAAGAGTGGTCATTAGAATGGTCGGCCCAACCGGTCTATTGCAAATTTGCAGACCTTTTTTTTTTGAAAGGTTTATAAGTAGCTTCCGGTTCGATCGGCTTTGTCGCTCTACATCCGGGACGGGTATAAGTCGTGGTCCTTTGGGGATACCCTCACAATACCAATTTTTCCATACATGTCTCCAGGAGGATTCGAACTCAAATCTACAACCATTAGACCAACTGAGTATTGGTCAAATTTGCAGACCTTTATGAAGGTTATTTGTGTAAGTTGTTGGGATGGCCAAAGATCCATTTCATCCAAAGGTTCATTTTCCCAAATGTCGATTTTTGTCTTCTTCAAATGTCCATTTATTTTCCTCACGAGTTCATTTGTTTCCTCCAAGGTCTACTGTATTTCTACAAATACCCATTCCCTCTTCATTTGTAAAGTGTTCTCTTTTTGTGCTACATTTACCCTTAGGGGTTGTAGTTGGTTTCCACAATTACACTCAAAATTCTACTAGATAGTTATCTTTTTTGAAGTCTTGAAACTAGGGGTGGGTACAAATCCCGGTCTCATCCCGATCTTGTCTGGATCATGTCCCGATCCTTAAGGGATTTCATCCAAAAATAGCAATCCCGAACCCGTACTATCAAAAAATATTCAGGATGAGATATGAGTCTTAACTTCTTCATCCCGCTAAGCTCGTCCCGTATATAATAAAATTTGAACTCAAAATATAAATAAAACTGAATCCTGAGCCCAAAACATTAGTTATATATTTTTAAAAGGTTAGATTATGCAAGCCCAAATGTCCCAAATACATTTGTGATTTTGTTACGGTTTGAACTTTAACTTTGGGTGTTTAAAAAAGGTAATTATATTTGAAAAGATTACGTAATACATTATTATAAATTATTGAAAATTTAAATTTTTATCATTTTAATTATGTTACACACGAATATTTTTGTGTGTAAATCGTAAAATTTCAACACTATAAACAATTATAGGTCAAGTAAGATTGATCGCATCCCGTCTCATCCCGTCTTGATCTCAAGCGATATAAGTCCCGATGGATTCATCTAAAAATCACAAGCCCCGTCCCGATCCCGTCCATTTATAATAAGTGGAACGGGACGTGGGATGACTCTTATCCCGTGCCTACCTCTACTTAAAACTTTGTAAGAGATTAAAAATATTTGAGGTTGGTTTGTTTAATTTAAAGTTTTCCATTTCTATTTCCTTTCTAGTTATTTACTTTCAAAAGGAGGTTTTATTTCTATTTCAATTTAGGGGTTGTTTGGAAGCACTAAGAATCATTCCCGTAAACGGAATGATTCCAAATCAATCAAAACGTATGTTTGTTTAGAGGTCATTCGACACATGAAAATAATTCAATCATTTTCATCTCCTTTATTTTCCCTTAATAGATTCAATTCCGTTTTCATTCCACCAGTCCAACTAAACTCTCTCTCTCACTTTATTTTTCGAGAAATAAGGATGAATCAAAGAGGACTTTTATGGTACATAAGCCATAAGTTGAAACTCGACCTAATCCCATATGAATTGAATAGAGTTCCTCATAAGAAACTCGACCTAATCCTATATGAGTTGTGGAGTGGACATGCACCAAATTTATCTTATCTAAAAGTGTGGGATTACTTCTCTAATAGAGCTTAAGAACATAGATAAACTTTATGAATTTATTAATGTGTTTATCATATAGAAGATTATCCTAACACATGATGAAGCCATGAACTCTATTGACTCTAGATAAAATCACAAAACAGCTAAATACACGTAAAGATTACATTACACCAACAAAGCTAGCTACTTCATTACATTACTATAGTGATCGAAAAGTGGTAAAAAAAAAAAAAAAAGAATAAAGCATATTGAATCTTAGATTGGCGACTAATTTTATATTAGAAAGAGGAATCTAAATGAAAATATTTCTTCTGAAACTTGGATTGCAAGGCAAGATTCTCCTGGCGTAGCAATAAAGCCTTCTTCCTCAGCTGCTTATTCTCCTCCAAGATGCTCTTGTTCTCCAAGTACAGTTTCAGATTCTGCTCTTGCATCTCTTTTCCGACGAACCTACGAACTCGAACGCGCGATGGCCTCCGCCGACGCAGCTTCGTGCAGGCATCGAGCTGCAGCTCCCATTCCCTTTGAGCATGACACATGGTTTAATTTTCTCTTGGATAGTGTTGTGTAGTGAGAAGTTGTTTTGGTGTAGAAGTTGTGAAGGGAAGGCAATGCTTATAAAATGAAGGGTGTGAGAGAGAGAATTGAATGGTTTGATTTCTTTGATTTTGATTCAAAGAGTAATGATGGAAGGTGGACTGCATCATTACAAAGTTAGGGTTATGTTATCATCCCAATTTTGGACCAAAGACCAAAAGGCTAAAGGATGTGGGAACTCTCTAGCTATGTCATTGCTTGGCTACTTCTTTCTCTAATCCTTTTAGGGTTTTTTTTATGATCCTTCACATCATACCGAAGGAGAATTATTGCTACTATTTTGGTGATAATACACTATTTTCTTTTTGAAAAACTATTTTCTAGATGCTTTCCGAGTTTTCGGAAAGATATATGGAAAATTTTCTATTAAAAAAAAGTTATGCCCCAACATATACCGTGTAACACCCCCCGTAAAAATATGATTCCACATCATTTGAATGAGAATTTAAAATTAATTTATAAGGATGCATTGCTACCTATGTTAACAAGAATTCTTCTTTTCAGTGGCTGAGTGTGGACAACGTCCTTAAGATCTCGGATCTTACAGACAGTTGGTGCACAATTCTACCTTGAAACTTGAATTTTATGTAGACTTTTGTTCCGGTCTAGAAATGATTTTATGCGCCAACCGCCTCCAATTACTCGACTCTTTTTATGTGATCGTACTTTAACGATATTCCATATCCGGTAATTCTAACAACACACTATTAACACTCCCTTTTTCTTTCTATAATAATTGCTAAAATTGCCCATGTATTGACAAAGTCGGTGAATTTTTTTAATAATCTTTAGTTCAAATTAGGGACGATTAGGGTTATTTATCGATCCGAATTTGAACCGGTCGATTCTAATTAAACCAAAATTTTATGTTTTTCTAGATTTAAAACCGACTCTAATTAGTAGGGGTGGGCTCGGGTCGGTCCAACGTTTTGACGTGAACCGATCGAGTTTCCTAGTTGAGTTCCAAAATGATGTTGATTTAGGTGAGCGCCCAACCAAGTAGACCGACGAATTTGTTAAATATTAGTTATACACTTTGTTAGGCAAGCCCTTTGAATTTTAAGTTTGGATTAGCATGCAAAGTGTTGAACAAATTGGGACAATTATATAATTAAGTCGTTTGGACGTGGATTAATGAAGTTTATGTTATATTATAATGTAAGGTTGAGCTATGAATTCAGACAAATTGGGAAATGTTGGATCAAGTAATGTTCAACCTTTCTCACACGGCTCCTTGTCATCATTAGCTACTTTGAATATCAAATTACACCTCCGAGTTACACTCACAAATTAGTCAAAAGTTTTGCATTGGGATATGCATGCCAATTATGCTACTTTAAGAAGAAAAAAAAAACTCTATTTCTTTATGTACATTTTTCACTCAATATACTACGTCTTGTACCTCCGTGTTATAACCGAAATACGAATTCCGAAAGAGTTTTGCATTGGGATATGCATGCAAATTATACCTCCTTGTTATAACCGAAATATGAATTCCGAAAGAGTTAATCATCTTTTTTTACACAAAAGGTAAGAGAAAAGGGTGGGCTAGAGACTGACAACCCTAGCATCGTTTCGGATGAGGTCTTCAACGTCTTGTGGCATCGGATCAACGCAAACGCCCGAGACGGATCGTCCTAAAACATCCTTCTAGTATTTGTGTCAGTTTTAAAAAGTACACTCATAAAAGACTTATTAGAACATTTAAAAAGAGTTGTTTGTAAACATAAAAACCTTAAAACCTAACATCAATGACACTCTTTTCTTAGATAAATGTTTTGAGATAAATGGACTAGAGGACTATTTGTACTATAATAGAAAGTAGATCTTCCTTTATTAATTTAAAAATAACAATAGTTTTAATTAAATGGTACTGATAGAACTCATATTGTAAATAGAGTTATATAGAGAGCTCCCTATGTAATTATTGTAAATACGTTGGTTATTTATATGACCCGTCAGTCAATGAAAACCCTAAGGGGAATTTATTCATATTCTCACATGGTATCAGAGGCTTCTCTCCTCTAAACCCTAATTCCGCTGCTCTCTTCCTACGTCTGTCGAGGTCACCCCTTCGCCTCCGGATTCCTTTTTCTCTTCGATGGCTTCAGACAAGAAATCTTCGTTCCACTCCGCTCTCGGAATCTCCAACATCAAGAACAACATTGCACTTGTTCTTGATCATGACACTCCATACGCATCTTGGGTCACCCTTTTTCGCGTCACTGCGAAGGCTCATAATGTTCTAGATCACATTGACGCAACAATTCCGCACCCCACAGACATCGACAACACCTTATGGCTTCAGGTTGATGCTACTGTTCTTCAGTGGATATACAGTACGGTTTCGCGCGACATCCTTCTTCAAATTCTTGATTCCGACGATACTGCGCAAGACGCATGGAACCGAGTTAAAGACATTTTTCAAGATAACAAGAATACCCGTGCGGTGTATCTGGAGCATGAATTTTCAAATTGTAAGTTATCCGGTTTCTCATCCGTTAATGCTTTTTGTCAGCAAATAAAATCATTAGCCGATCAACTAAAGGGTGTTGGATCACCAGTTCCTGCCACTCGACTTGTTCTTCAATTAATTTCGGGACTACCGTCTGAATACAACGCGGTGGCCAGTTTTATTCAGCAAACTGATCCTCTTCCGAGTTTTACAAAAGCTCGTTCCCAGCTTCTTCTCGAAGAAACACGGTTGCGGCTCAATCCGGTTCCGGTAAAGCAACGTCAGCCCTAACTGCTGCCGCACAAGCCTCCTCCCAAAATGTTGTTGAGTCGTCCCAGGCGCCAGGTCAGTCGGACCAGTCCAGCAGGAGTCGAGGCCGAAATCGCAAGGGCAAGGCCCGTAATAATGGCCATTCTCAACAAGCCCAAACAAGGTTTGTATGGCGGCCCAATTACGGCTGGCTACCAGCCCAACTTGCTGCTCCTCCCCAACGACAAGGCCTACCGTCCCAATCTGCACAGTGGCCGTCCCAAATCCCTCCTGGCCCGCCTTGTCCTCATCCCACCATGCAAAATGGACTACTTGGGCCGGGCCCAGCACCTGCAACGCCTCACGCTTATTTTACGCAGGAAAGAGCTCTCCAGCCCACTTCATTGGACACTGCATTTGCGACGATGACGTTAAATCCGACCGACAACTTATGGTATATGGATACGGGTGCCACGTCACACATTACGAATGATTCCGGTAATCTCTCGTCTTTTTCGTATAATGGTCCTTTAAATTCGATAATTGTTGGCAATGGTATGCATATTCCTTCTACAAGTCTTGGAAATGCCGTCCTTCCCACCACAAAACAACCTCTACACCTATCCAATGTCCTTCTTGCACCAAAAATTGTCAAAAACTTAGTCTCTGTTAGACGTTTTACCACTGATAACCGTGCATCTGTAGAGTTTGACCCTTTTGGTTTTTATGTGAAGGATCTGCAAACGAGGACAATTCGCATGAGGTGTAACAGTTCCGGAGACCTCTACCCTGTCACAATTCCACCTACCCGTCCCCATCATGCTCTATCCGCTGAGTCATCAAGTCTATGGCACGCCCGCTTAGGTCATCCCGGAGCGCCGGTGTTTGATTTTCTTCGTCATTCTTCCTTTTTCAAATGTAATAAGGCCAAATTGACTTCTCTTTGTCATACTTGCCAATTAGGAAAACATCATAGATTGTCTTTTGATCGTTCACATACTAGTTCTTTTGCACCTTTTGATATCATTCATAGTGATCTTTGGACCTCTCCGATTCCAAGTAAGGAAGGTTACAAATATTACTTGTTATTTCTTGATGATTTTTCTCATTTCTTATGGATCTATCCCATTAAATTCAAATCTCAAGTTTTTCAATTGTTTGTGCAATTTCATCAACTAGTTATGACACAATTTCAAACCACAATAAAGAGTTTTCAATGTGACATGGGACGCGAATTTAACAATTCGAAATTTCATAATTTCTTTAGTACCCATGACATCATTTTTCGCTTTTCTTGTCCTCATACATCCTCCCAAAATGGCAAAGCTGAACGTGTCATTCGTGTAACACCCCGAATTCTCAGAACTCGGGACATTACTGGTTAGAACCTCACAGTGGGTTCCGACCTCAGTTTGACAACAATATATTACTAGGATCTTGCAACAAGACACAAATAAAGAAACCGAAATTCATAAAAATAGTATTTTTAAGGTAATGAATGCAACACTGTCTAGCAGCCTAAAGTACTTAAACAAAAGAAACGAACAACTGTCTTAACCAAAAGAAAGGAAAGACAAACACAACCCCCAACCCCCACTCTAAGGAGTACGGAGACCCGGCTGACCACTACTTCCGGATCACTCAGCTGCTGGTCTAACCTGCGGTAAATCTAAAAACACAACAAGAGGAACCGTTAGCTAATTATCTAAATATTAGCATAATAATAGCAGCACACACACACACACACATAAAAATATAAACACCCATCATGCTTCCAAATAAGTCCATTTTATTATCTTAAGTTATGTTACTCATTCACGCTAATGATACTTATTTTGTGACACGAGGGATTCTCAAACCTCGCCTCCGCCCCCGTGTAACCATCAGGAATGGATCCGATGCATCTCACCTTGTACCTGCCTGGTCTGGGTATAGAGAACCTCCCAGTCTCCTGTCAAAGTTGGGCAGTGATGTCACGGCCCGTTATACATGCACTTGGGCCTTAAACATAATAATAACAGTCGTCCTAGCAAGTTATTATTATTAACACACGCACATAGCACACACAACCACTATCACTCAACTAATATCTAGAAACTGGCTAAGTAAGTCGCAAGGACTTACCTGAGTCAAAATACACTCTAACACGTCTCAAACAGTCCGTACTCGTGGTAACTCAAACGCCTGTCAAATAAGGCATGTGTATCAAAATCACATCCAGATGTCCAACCTCATGCTAAGGAATTACGGAACAAGTTCTTACGGTAAAAGACCATTTTACCCCCAGCCGAAGGCTTCTCAAATTTATTCTTAAACTTTCTTATTCCTTTTAAAACTTGTTTCCATACTTTGTGTCTCTCGGTTAGCTACTTATAGGTCACCAGTTCAAACTTGAATCCACTCGAAAAAGAATAACACTCTTCCTCCTTCCCGGTTACCATCTATTACATATATTATCCGTATTATATACTTTAACCTTTCTCCTCAACTCACTTAATTAATTGTGTAATTATTCGGTACTCATATATATATATATATATATATATATATATATATATATATATATATATATATATATATATATATATATCTACATATTTTATTTCCCATCTTGTACGGATATAGGTACACTTACGTCATGAGTATATATATATTCTTATATTTCTTTATATATATAAATCCTGAAATCCCAACTTATTTATATATATATTTATATCTCTTTTACATAAATTCATAACTTCCAACTCGTACTTATATATATATATATACCTATATATATACCCATATATATATACATACCAAAATCTCTAGTCTATTCGTATATATATTTATATACACTAACGTTGAGTACACTGCAGTACATATATATTATTATATCTTCCAAAACCATATTTAATCTTATATATTTATATATATCATGAAACTCCTACATCCATATATACATACACATATACTCTACACTCTCACATACCCATACCTATATCTTATACTCGTACATGTATATACCTATATACATTCATACTCCTCATATACACTATACTAACTGATACTTATTTTTATAACATTCCGCTTCTACTTCTTATCATATATACATGTATACATTGTACTGCATTCATATTTATATATATTTTGTTTACCTTATCATATCTAATATTTACATATATATCTATAATAATGATGTATTATAAATAAACACTCAGCATACCTTACCCTTACTTCACCCTGCTTAACCTTGTATAAATCTATATACCAACAGCACTCCCTTACGTATATACTTATATATATATATATATGCAACAGCAGTGCAGTGCAAAAAGTTTTATATACTTATATATACATTGCACTGCTTAACCTTACTTATATATATATATAAATCTATACTTATATATATATACTCCGTACACTTTCATTTCAAAAAGTCTTATATATGCAACAGCAGTGCAAAGACACTTGACTCACATATAGCACTGCAGCCTTCGGTTGTCGAGATGTAGCAGGGTAGCGGGCGTCTTGGGTCGGCTCGTATATCGACTCACCACCGTGTACTGTAAAGCTTTGCTAAACACTGCAGAGGTCAGGGAAGATGAGACTGCTGCCCATCAGCACACGTAACAGCAAGAAGGGAGGGGAAGTTATATACTGTTGTTTACCTTAGTTACAAAGGTAAAGACAGGAGCCAAGTTCCGGCGAGGTGTGCAGCGGTGGTTCGTCACCCAGTTCCGATTAGAGAGGCACTCCTACAGTCTATAGTTCGAGGTGAGGGTCGGCACAGGGAAAGAGAGTAGCAGAGGGGCGACGAGGACTCACCGGCGTAACGGAAGAGACCTTGCTGCTGCGTTTGTCGACTCACTGCTGCAAGGGAGGAAGGCGTTGCTTCGACTGTTCCGTCTGGCTCGAGGCGGCGGCACTAGTGGTCTTCTGCTCCATCGTCCTCAGCGAGGTGAGTGGGTACGCTGTTCGTCGGCAGCGGCAGCAAGGCGAGGGGAGGCGTTGTTCGTTGTAGCGGCGGAGAGAATTTACGCAAGGCTGAGGTTTAGATTAGACTAAACATCATTAGGGAAGGATTAGGGCAAATTAGAGATTTGGGCCGGTGGGTTGAGGTTAAATGGGCCAGTTAGATTGGGTATGCTCATCCATAAAAAAAAAAAGGCTGAAGTGAAACATAAAAACTCGTACGGAAACATAAAAATGTACGGGGATTAAATGACGGGATTATTTACGGAATAACTTTAGTTATCATTTTATGTGAATCAAGGTCACATAAAATAATAGAATTTAATATTGTGTTCTTTTATTTAAAGAATTAAGTATGGCGGATCGGAATCTAGTTTGGTCCGGTATTCAACGTAGTTTGAATTTTTACGGGTATTACATCAGTGCCCCCTTACAATAAGTTTCGTCCCGAAACTTAGAATAAGGTAACTAAACATTCGACTTTCTTTGTGAATCTTAATTTCATAAAATTTCTGTTTTCTACCATGCAACTACTCACTCATCATACTCAGACACACATCACATAAAACATAATCACACAATCCAATATAAAAAAAACAAGACAAGGCAAACAACACAACATCCAAGTACTAACTCGCTGATACAAAAGTAACATCTAACCCCGCAGAGAACTCGGGATAATTATGTCTAATACTCTCCTCTGTCTCCCAAGTGGCCTCATCAGCTCCTCGTCTAGACCACTGGATCCTCAACATAGGTATCTCTTTAGACCGTAGACGTCTAGTACTGCGCTCCAAGACAGCTACTGGGTACTCTACAAATGTATGATCGGGCTCAACTATCGGATCCTCGTGACTGATAACGTGTCTCGGATCCGGAATGTACTCTCTCAACGGTTTGGTTTTCTAAACTTACTTCTAGCTCTTTTAACCCTACCAAACTTTTCTGTCCACTCGGCCCGAAAGTTTCCGACTATCGATTCTGAAATAATGATCTTAAACTTCTGTCGGCACTTTACTAAGTGTCTAATGTTCGTTGTAATACGAACCGCTTGGCCCGGTTTCCTCAACGTGACCTAGTCGGATCGTTCCTTAATTAATGGGTTTTCACCTACTTCTCGTCAAGCTTTCAAATTTATATAACTCAAAATAAATCACACATTCAAGTGGACCTTGTCATATAGATCTCTAATCCCTTAACTTGAAATCATAGTTAACATAACATTGATTTTCTTTCTTTGTAGGTTATATGCTTACCACGCTTCTATTGTAACACCGTTTAGGCACAATGACGTCTTTCTGAGGGTCAACATGATGTACCCAATTCCCGCCGATTCTTCCCTTCTAATACTAGCAAGATCCTCCTCAAATAGACCCTTCCTCTCTTACTCAACCGTAATCTATTCTTAACCAAAAAGTAAGCAACCTCTAACCCGATTCTCCCTATATCTTTAGATAATCCCAGAAGGTTCTCGTTGCCTACTTGGGGAATCCTCCAAAGCATCGGTAAAGTTACTTATTAAATCTACAGTCACTAATGTCTCTTCTCAACGGTACCTGCTCGTCAATACCAATCAACACTTGTACGTCCTCAGTTGATGTCAGTCACTCTATAATTGACTTATCTCAATATTCCGGACCTGCTCTTCTCATACCTATACTGGCGTTAAATTCTTGGTGAGCATCATCTGCTCGATTAATCCTTTCATGCTTCACTAATTCATTTTCTATTCCACACTTCTGTTTCCTTAGGCTAACTCTACTTCTCGAGCTCAACTGGGTCATTCATCTTGACCTAAATAATCATTCCAAGTCTTCAATAATAGCTGGTAAGTGTCGTTGTAGTGCTGATGATTTTAGTTATCATCCCCTTGCAGTTCCCCTTGCACGGACCGTCGGTTTTGATGACTTAGGTCCCGTGATAATTGGGGTTACCTTGGACTTCCGATTCCGCCAAGACCGTTCTTATATATACATTCCTTCGCTGGTGTTACCGGCAACCTTGCCTTCATGATACTCCGCTGTTTCCGCTACAGGGCTTCAACTCTTTGATACCGACATTGCGATTTCTTTCAAATTCCTATATTTTTTAGGAGGTTAAAACCTCTCCACACTTGTAAAGTCTACATTTGCATCTACCCTCTATTGTAGGTATCCCTTCCATGCACCTTAGACCCTCATATCCTGGTCGACATTTTATCTCTTTTGGCCTTACAAGCTTGTCTTGTGAACTCTTCTACTAGGTGACTCGTCTTATACATTTTTCTTCTCTGCATCGGTCTCTAACTGTCTGTTGATCATTACTACCCATTCTGTGTTGGAACTTCAGTTGTTTTGTACTCTTGCCTAGATTTCCTAAGGACTTCCTCATCTCAAAACTTTATTTAAAATTTATCATAACCCGCAATTTTGATACCTGACTTTCCTTCTAACTGGATAAGTTATACACTTGGTTTACACTAAATCCATCATAGTGTCATCAGTCCGTTGGTATGATTGTTATTAAACATCCAATGGTACCATTTGTATATAACACATTAGGTGCATATGATTTTCCCACCAATCAAATTTCTCGCATCGCATTTATTATGTCTTCCTTATACTCATGTCGCTTTACCTTCTTTGATATTTACACCCCGTAAGATAGTTAAATCCCTTTGAGTTTTCTCGTACACACTTTACAACCGCGTTGGTTGGTATTATTACTTTCATCAACTCTTAGGTCATCAGTCCAGCTGAATTTTCCATTGAGTACCTCCATTTCTCCTTAAATAACAGTCTTTAGTCCTTTCGGTAACCATCTTATTGGTGTGATACCGGATCCATATAACAACCTTTAGTCTTTCACTTTTACTCCTTCTCATGTCTGTTTTAGTCGACCTATAGATTCTATCTACAATCACCTCACAACTCGACCACACATTTCACCAAGGCTTTACATCATACTCCTTATGTTTGTGCCGCCTCGGAATTTCCAATTATTCTGTGTCACATCTTAAATCACAAGGGTTTTCCCTGTTAATCTAGACAGCCTGACCCTACTTTTTCTCGAAGGAGCACCATCAGTCTTACTGGTGTGGGATGCTAAGACATAGGACATGTTTCCAATTATCTACTCCCTCTTAGTCTTCTAGTTCTTCTTACAGGGATCCCTTCATTCTAACTCTGAAATGTATCTTTCGTAGTCAGTAGTAAGTAACTACTCCCAACAATTCCCTTTTTCACCATTACTATCATCAAGGGTCATTACCGACCGTCAAGAGCTGCTCTTAAATTTCTTTATTAGAGTTATTAGAATGGACTCATCTAACGTTACCATCCAGGCTACTAGTACTTGTATTGATTTAACTTCACCATTTTCGTCGTGGATCTCCGAAAGAAATTCACTAGATGTCGATAAAATTCTTTTATAACCTTGTGGTTATTCTCTTATCGGTTAACTAACCATCACTAGTTAACCCGCACATGTAACTTTTAAGTTGTCCAAGTAGGATGTAGTTGACCTTCTACAACATCATGTACTTACTTTTCTTCCATCTCTTTTGAAGCTTGATATACTTGGTGAAATATATCTCCTTCAGTCTCTTTGTTTATTCTTCTTTAGCTCCTCCTACAATCTACACTTTTTGTAAGATTGTTATACTCTTACGAGTCCAGTTGTATCATTCTTCTTCCATCAATAGACTTTTCAATCCTTCTAGGGTAGCTTGTAGGTACATCTCCGTGATTCTTTTACCTGAGTTATCGTCTATTTGCGGTTCTCTAGTATGAACTTGTAGTGTTGTTAGCTTAAATTCCTTTTGAATGAGAAGTTATTGGGGTCCCTCGGGTTCACCAATACTCTTCTCACACACTCTTTTTCCTTGGGTGTTGCTTGTAGTGCTGCCTTTACAGAAGCTGGTTATTGTTGTATCCCGGTCTATGTCAAAATTCTCCTGTATTCTACGAGATCACTCCACTTCTACGTTGGTGAAATCCACCTTTCCCTTTCTGGTAATGCGTAAGCTTCCAAGTTGCAGCTCTTTAATTCTTTCTATTTGGATGGATAATGTATCTCGTGTTGACTTCCATACTTTTGACTGTCTCGGTTATCAATCTGGATTGTGGTGGCAATTAGCTTGTTGAGAGTGATCATATTTCGCCTTGCTTTTGGCATCAACTTTCACTTCCTAGTCTGTCAGTGAGCTTAAATTTTTTTGTCCCTTTTCTTGATCGCTACTATATATCCCTTTTGACTTTCATGTCTATGGCAAATTTTCGACGTCATCCTCTTTGTTTGTGAAGTCACTTTACACAACTTGAAAGAGCCTCTCCGTTGTCTTTCTCAATTCCCTAGTTGGCGATCATCACTTGCTTCTCCGGAACTACTCTTTTGTATATCCTTCATTTGATCCCGTTGAGTTGATTCGGGATTCTCTTCTTGTCATCGTACTTGGTGTTGTCTTTGAGTCTTCACCTTTCCGTCTCGACGTTCCTCAACAAGCTCGAAGGAGTTGTCCGACGTTCGTCTACCATAATGCACATAAGATGTACATACTAATCCTCACGTTGACACTCTTCAAAACTTAGGTGTGTCAACTGAATGAGGATCTCAAACTGTTATCTCCATTAAGGGCGTACTGTAACTATAATTTCTATTAATCTTCGGCATATACCTATCTATATAACATATCTTTATAAACAAGCTAAAAGTCCAACTACAGTAAAACCTAAAGTCCATACTAAGCAAACTGAGATCCGCGGTAGTAGTGGTGGTCAGCCGTACTTTTCTATCCCCAACTAGACTATGCATGCATTTGAAAACCAAAAGTCCTTTTTAAAACTCAGATCCCTTTTCGGGTTCTGCTCAAGTACTTATTCGGTCTTTCAGAAGATTTCAAGTGCCATTGTTGCCAACCTAGAGCTCTGATACCATGTTGTAACACCCCGAATTCTCAGAACTCGGGACATTACTGGTTAGAACCTCATAGTGGGTTCCGACCTCAGTTTGACAACAATATTACTAGGATCTTGCAACAAGACACAAATAAAGAAACCGAAATTCATAAAAATAGTATTTTTAAGGTAATGAATGCAACACTGTCTAGCAGCCTAAAGTACTTAAACAAAAGAAACGAACAACTGTCTTAACCAAAAGAAAGGAAAGACAAACACAGCCCCCAACCCCCACTCTAAGGAGTACGGAGACCCGGCTGGCCACTACTTCCGGATCACTCAGCTGCTGGTCTAACCTGCGGTAAATCTAAAAACACAACAAGAGGAACCGTTAGCTAGTTATCTAAATATTAGCATAATAATAGCAGCACACACACACACATAAAAATATAAACACCCATCATGCTTCCAAACAAGTCCATTTTATTATCTTAAGTTATGTTACTCATTCACGCTAATGATACTTATTTTGTGACACGAGGGATTCCCAAACCTCGCCTCCGCCCCCGTGTAACCATCAGGAATGGATCCGATGCATCTCACCTTGTACCTGCCTGGTCTGGGTATAGAGAACCTCCCAGTCTCCTGTCAGAGCTGGGCAGTGATGTCACGGCCTACTTAGCCAGTTTCTAGATATTAGTTGAGTGATAGTGGTTGTGTGTGCTATGTGCGTGTGTTAATAATAATAACTTGCTAGGACGACTGTTATTATTATGTTTAAGGCCCAAGTGCATGTATAACGGGCCGTGACATCACTGCCCAGCTTTGACAGGAGACTGGGAGGTTCTCTATACCCAGACCAGGCAGGTACAAGGTGAGATGCATCGGATCCATTCCTGATGGTTACACGGGGGCGGAGGCGAGGTTTGGGAATCCCTCGTGTCACAAAATAAGTATCATTAGCGTGAATGAGTAACATAACTTAAGATAATAAAATGGACTTGTTTGGAAGCATGATGGGTGTTTATATTTTTATGTGTGTGTGTGTGCTGCTATTATTCTGCTAATATTTAGATAACTAGCTAACGGTTCCTCTTGTTGTGTTTTTAGATTTACCGCAGGTTAGACCAGCAGCTGAGTGATCCGGAAGTAGTGGTCAGCCGGGTCTCCGTACTCCTTAGAGTGGGGGTTGGGGGTTGTGTTTGTCTTTCCTTTCTTTTGGTTAAGACAGTTGTTCGTTTCTTTTGTTTAAGTACTTTAGGCTGCTAGACAGTGTTGCATTCATTACCTTAAAAATACTATTTTTATGAATTTCGGTTTCTTTATTTGTGTCTTGTTGCAAGATCCTAGTAATATTGTTGTCAAACTGAGGTCGGAACCCACTGTGAGGTTCTAACCAGTAATGTCCCGAGTTCTGAGAATTCGGGGTGTTACAATTCGAACGATCAATAACATGATGCGTTCTCTTCTTTTTCATGCTTCCATTCCCGTCTCTTTTTGGCCTTTTGCTTTGGAGACGTCCTGCTATCTTTTAAACATTCTTCCGTCTACCACAATTCAAAATAAGTCACCCACTCAAGTGTTATATCTTACAACACCATCTTTTGGTCATCTTCGAGTTTTCGGTTGTCTTTGTTACCCCAATCAAAGCGCAACCGTATCTCACAAGCTCCAACCTCGATCTTCTCCATGTGTCTTCCTTGGTTACCCAACACATCATCGGGGATATCGTAGTCTAGATCTAGCAACAAATAAATTTATTCTATCTCGTCATGTGACTTTTGACGAATCGATTTTTCCGTTTGCTAGTCCCTCATCCTTCCGCCCGGAATTTTACACCTCACTGCGTGACGATGACAACATGTCTCGCTATCACCGTGCCCAGCTGGAACATTTCCTTCCTGTAGAACGCCTAGCAGAAGGTCCAGCCCCACTTGTTCCTGCTATCGGCCCAACCCAAGCATCTGCAGTATCCGGCCCAGCTTCTGCTATTGGCCCACCTTCCCTTTCTCCAGTTTCTGGGCCTCAGTCTTCCAACCACCCACTCGGCCCAGTCCCTGTGACAACTCCCTCCCAGTCCGGCCCACCTTCATTGACCCAGGCCCCGTCTGTTGCTCAAACTTCCATGCCCAACCCACCTATTGTCCCACATCGTACAGATGTACGCCCATCCTCATATCCACATTCCATAAATCTGGACATTCCTGCTGCATTGCCCAACCGACCCCAAACTCGAAGTTGCTCCGGTATTGTTAAGCCTAAACCGATATTCGACCTATCCGTCACCACTACACCATCATCCCACCTTATCTCGCCCATCCCCAAATCTCACAATTTAGCCCTCCAAGACCCGTATTGGAACCATGCCATGCTCGACGAATATCGAGCCCTTATGCGAAATAAGACTTGGGTTCTGGTTCCTCGTCCCCGTGATGCTAATATTGTGCGATGTATGTGGATTTTTCGTCATAAGTACAGGTCTGATGGCTCTCTTGAACGCTATAAGGCTCGCTTGGTTGCCAATGGATGTTCCCAGCAGGTTGGCATTGATTGTGATAAAACTTTTAGCCCCGTTGTGAAACCAACTACTATCAGGACAGTTCTCAGCATTGCCGTATCTTGCTCTTGGTCCATCCATCAACTTGATGTTCAAAACGCATTCTTGTATGGACATTTGACCGAGACAATTTATATGTTTCAACCACCTGGCTTTCGTGATTCAGCTAAACCTAATCATGTATGTTTACTGCAGAAGTCTCTTTATGGTCTTAAGCAGGCACCTAGAGCCTGGTTTCAACGTTTTGCAGGCTTCTTACTTCAAATCGGTTTCATCGGCAGCAAGAGTGACTCTTCTCTCTTCATTTACCGTCATGGATCCAACATTGCCTACCTGCTTCTTTGTCGATGATATAATCCTTACTGCTTCCTCGACTGAACTGCGTACCCATTTAATCACGCTTTTGGGTAAAGAGTTTGCCCTTAAGGATCTTGGGGCATTATCTTACTTCTTGGGCATTTCCGTTCGTCAAGCTTCGTCTGGATTATTCTTATCACAGGAAAAGTACGCCACAGAGATTATTGCATGTGCCAAAATGGCAAATTGCAAACCTTTTGCTACACCTGCTGAGACCTCTGTGAAACTCAGTGCATCATCTGGTCCAGTTGTTAGTGATCCGACCTTATACAGAAGTTTAGCTGGAGCACTTCAATACCTGACTTTCACTCGTCCTGACATCAGTTATGCAGTCCAGCAAGTTTGTCTTTTCATGCACGATCCCAGAGAAACTCACTTTGCTGCCCTCAAGCGTATCATCCGCTACATTTCTGGCACAACCTCATTAGGTATTACCATTTCTCCTTCTCCGAAGTCAGATCTAATTGCTTATACAGATGCCGTTTGGGCTGGATGTCCTGATACCCGCCATTCTACCTCCGGTTATTATGTCTTCTTCAACGACACTTTAATCTCGTGGTCTGCCAAACGCCAATCTGTGGTTTCCCGCTCTAGCGCTGAGGCAGAATATAGAGGTGTTGCTAATGTTGTTTCAAAGTGTTCTTGGCTTCGCAATTTACTGTTGGAACTTCATTGCCCCCTTACCAAAGCATCTGTGGTCTACACTGATAACATCTCAGCGACGTACCTTGCCAGCAACCCGGTTCAACATCAACGAACCAAGCATATCGAGATTGACATTCACTTCGTCACAGATAAGGTTGCCCGCGGTCACATTCGTGTTTTACACGTCCCATCGGCCTTTCAGTATGCAGACATCTTTACTAAGGGACTCCCCAGACAACTATTTTTAGATTTTAGATCCAGTCTCACTGTATTACCTCCTCCAGTTTCGACTGCGGGGTATGATAGAACTCATATTGTAAATAGAGTTATATAGAGGGCTCCCTATGTAATTATTGTAAATACGTTATATGACCCGTCAGTCAATGAAAACCCTAAGGGGAATTTATTCATATTCTCACAGGTACTTTGTTATTTCGAACCCTAGTTAATGGATCTAACATCCCATTCTACTATCCTTATAATCTAATCCCATTTTTTTAATATAAATTATAATTATATCCAATATCTTGGATCCGAATTTTAATACTTCAATTTCAAATATATAAGTTACTATACTTCAAATTCAATGCCCAAATCTTAATATATATACCTGAAATCTAGGGACCTACTTTTCACTCAATAGTCATTATAGACATACTCCTCCATTTGATCTAAAAAAAAATATAGTATCTTAGTAAGATTATCATTTTTATTTTTATTAATGTAATAACTTTAAATATTTTTTTAGAGAAAATAACAATAAATCTAAATATAAAATTATTCTTTTTCATTATAAATGTAATGAATTCTTTATTAAAAAAGTTTAAAAAAAAATTTAAATCGTATCTATATACCTTTACTAACGTATGCGACGTTGCTAACATGGCGGACACACAATTTTCCTCAAAATAAAATTTTTTAATAAATAACTAATCAAGCAAATAAATATTATTTTTTACTAAAATTAGATTCTAAAAAATAAGTGTGTCGGTTATCCTTGTAATGTAACGCAAAGATTTAATTCATAACAATCTTGTTGGAGAAGCTCTATTTTAATCTAAAATTTTATTTTAAAAAATGGTAAAACTTGCGGGATGATAAAAAATAAAACTTCTTATATAAGTTATTTTCTAACGTAAAACTTACGGGAGAAGCTCTATTGTAACTCCGCTTTACTTTCCGATATATATATATATGAACCACCTAATCGTGATCGATTAATGGATCTCTCTCGTTCCTATGGATTTCGTGAATTATGTTCTGAGCAACAACTTTTCCATCATGGAAGCTTGAATGTTCGATTGTCTCGTAGCAATGGTAACAACTATTTTTCGGATGACAAATTTCAAAATCCAAAAGTTATAGTCGTAAAATTTGGAACCAATCAACAATGTTTCTTGGCTGTTTTGGTGTATTAGACCTAATACAATGTAACACTATGTATTCTAACCCCACCTTTTTCAAATTTGTAAAATAGCCCCTAATCCGTCAAATTGGGTTGATGGAAATACTGTTGGGAATAGTGCTGGAAAAAGAAGAAAGTACAAGTTGTAGAATGTAGCAGCCGGTCGATGTGACCCCTCTGCGACTGTTGGGTTTAACTGAGTAATATTCGTCACTGTCATACCCAAAACGACGAACTTTTCATACCCAAGTATACATACTCAAACCATTTTTTTCTCTTCAATTTAATTCACATTTGATACTACAAGAATACCCAATTTGAATTTGTCGTACCCAAAATTTACACAAATCGATATTGTACACAAACATTAGTATCAAATGACATTTGGTCATTATAACACAGTTTGGGTACTCATAAAACATACCCAACATTCTCTTTAAACATACATAACAATAAGAAACATACCACAATCATCAAAAAATCGATCTCGGCCTAACGGCCCAAAATCATCAAAAATCATCAAAATTCATCAAAAATAAGGTTCATTTTCAAAAATCGATCTCGGCCTAACGGCCCAAAATCATCAAAAATCGATCTCGGCCTAATGGCCCAAAATCATCAAAAATGATATGGATAAGGTCAATTGAGTTTTGACTCGATTCTTTATTGTCCGGGGTAATAATTGATTTTAAAAACTAATTTGTTCATTTTCAAATGAAGCAAAACAATTGAACTCCTTTGTTTTTTAACCATTTTCAGTGTTGTTTACCAACTATTTTCGAACAACTTTTCCCTTATAGATCACTACTCTATAAACCATCAAAATTGTGCACTTTTTTATATCACGATACCCGTGTGTTGCAGTTTCGTCTTCTCTGTTTTGATGCTGTCTTTGGTAGAGGTTCGAGTGTTTGTCGAGAAGGGGGCGTGGATGTGTGATCGACTCCTGATGGCTCTATTGCAGCCCAAATCTGAAGTGTCCACAGTTGTTCCCCATGCTTCCTCCTGTGTACTTCCTTCGAAGATGAACGTTCATGCTCGTTACTTCCGGCTGACTGGATCATGCTGCTTTTCCTTGAAGACGTCCTGTTTTCGGGTTTTTATGATGTATTTTTGTGTCTTCTTTTTTCTCATTTATTGTGGTCATTCATGACGGTTAGTCCGTCTGCCGATTCTTATCGGCCTTTCGATTCAATAGTCGGCGTGCCGCCTATTAGATCGAACCGCTTTCCTTTATCCAAAATAAAAAGAAACATACCACAAAAATAATAACATATACCCAATAAAATAATCATACCCATAAATTGGGTAATATTTTAGCGATTAAATCCACATGCTCAAACGTACCAATAATGCTCTAATAGTATACTCAATTCATCAAACACATACACAATACTACTTAACAAAACGAATCAACAGCATACCCAAAATCTAGTAGGAATAGCCTACCAAAAATCTAGTACAAATAGCCTACCCAAAATATACAGATCTGATTCCCGTTAGCGACGGAGTATCAATGACAAACTCCAGACTGAATAACGGCGGAAACCCTAGCATCCTCCGTCATGATAGCCTACCCAAAAAATACAGATTTGATACCAACTTACCAAGACTAGTCGGAATCTTCGTCGGACTCCTCTTTCTCGTCGGCCTCCGCAACAATAGCCCCATCTTCGTCGGAATCTTTGTCTCGAAACTCCGGCGGTTGGAAACCAAGCCTCGTCGGACTTCTCTTTTTCGTCAGCCTCCGATATAATAGTCTCATCTTCGTCGGAATATTTGTCTCGAAACTCCGGCGGATCTCCGTTACAAAAAACTTATCCACAATACTTACCCACCAACTGGTTACCCAGCATACCCAACACCCCTTGATGAAGTAAAAAATGTCATCCATAGAGTTTTTTTATAGTAGAAGAGGAAAATGGGTTTCTAAATTGTACAAAAAGAGGGAAGAATAAGGTAGTTCAAAAACAGCCAAGCGTTTTTTGAGGCAAAAATTCTCCCCAAAACTTCCATCAAATTGTCACCAATCACCTCCAAAACTTCCATCAAATTATCACCAATCAAATATCTACTTTTATTTTTTATTTTTTTTTCGGTCAAAAAGGGTGGTGGAAAAGAATGGGGTCATTACACAAAGAGGAAAAAGAAAAGGTCCTAAATCGCCAATTTTTTCATGTTTCTTTCAAGAAACTTGAACCTTAGTGTTATATATGTAGTGAAAAAACTCTTGCATGAATCATTTACACTATGCTTTTCAATCCCAAAGTAATTCTACGTGACTTAGATCTGCTATTGTTTTAAATGTACCTTTTAAATATTCTAATAAGATTGATGTGTGTTTTACGGTGTGCGCGACTACTCTCGAGAGGATATGCAGGTAACACATGATCACACGTTGCCATAAAAAATCAAGATAGGACATCCTTTAAAAATTATACTTATTGTTATTATACAAATTGATTTCGTTATACACTTAGTTAAAAAATAAAGGTGATGATTTCATAAATTTTATTTTAAGTATAAATAATGTTACTAGTGGCTTTATAATAATACAAAAATAGTTTATAGGTGGTCAAATTATACCCACATGAGCCAATGTTGGGTCCATTTTTGGCAAAACCGTCGAACCGGAGGTTTTCAAAACAGCCCAAATCGCCGGTTTACGTTTGCCGGTTTGACCAATTCGCTGGTCGACAGTTTAGCCTTTTTTTTTATAGTTCTTCGCCAAACCGGCGGTTTAAAAAAAAAAGAGTTGTTGCTTAAAAAGCAACGGCTCTCTTGGTCCGCCAACGGATATTTCATATAGCCGTTAGGCGGGCCCTACATCCCAACAGCTCTTATAGCCGTTGGATGTGTTTTTTTATTTGGCAAAAATGCTCTAAATAGTACAACCTTTGCTACTATTGCGAAAGGTGACACGAACTTTTAAAATTGCAGAAAAAAAACACGAACTATAGGGGGATGTTGCACTTTTTAGCAGCAGTAATTAATCCATTAAAAAAATGTTAGACATTTTATAATTTGTTATAGTTTGGCAAGATATAAATTTTAAAAAAATATAGTGAAAATGTGTAAAAAAAATTTAGCTTTATGTTTTACATAAGGAAAAAAAAAGTATAATAAGTAAAAAAATATTATAAATTTTATAAGTTGGTAGGATAAGAATTTAAAATAGGAAAACATATAATGAAAATGTATACTTCTTTACAACAAATTACATGAATTACATAAGTTACAAATTATAAAATAAATAAATTATTTTTAAGTTTTTTTTACAGGTCATAAATATTTCGTTATGTTTGATATTATATTTCATATAAAACAAAGAAAAAAGCAAAGCACAATAAATCTATTTTCATTTTATAATTTATAGTTTATGTAATTTAAATAAGGGAAATTCCGGTTGGTACCCCTGTGGTTTGGGGTTTTCCGGATTTTACCCAATGATTTTTTATAGTTCGGATGGTACCCCTCAATTTTATACAATTCCGAATTTTGCCCTTTTCTAAAAAAACAGCCAAACACCCCATATCTATTGTGGTTGATGAAAAAAATATATGAAAAAGAAAAGAAAATAAACAAAACAAAATTTATTGCACGAGGACCGTTTTGCGCTTCTCTTCTCCTTCCCTCGTCGCCTTGTCGCCATCACAGATTTGCGCTTCTTTTCTTCTACGCACATCGCTCCAGGGGTGGGCTCGTTTCTCCTTCGCTTCGGTTGCTTCCCTTCGCTCTTTGCTCCATTGCTCCATCACTCTATCGCTACTTCAATAAGGCTTGTTACTCTCCAACGAAGAGAGGCGGCATTTGCAGATCGGCAGCGAACCCTAATATTTCTCGTTGTTGACAACAGCTTCGGCGTCCCTGCGTCCTCCAGGTTTGAAACTTTGAACTCCAATACTGTTTAGATTTATGTTTCTCAAGAGTTCTCTAAGTCTTTTAGTTGGAATTTGAATTCGGATTTCCTGTTACTGGTTATGAATTATGAAATTTGAATTGGAGTATAAAGATTCAAAAACTTCAGAATCTATTGTGATTCAAATTGGAATAGAAAATTTTCATGTTTAATTTCTGGGTATGGATTATAAATTTCGAATTGGAATAGAAAGAATGTTGTGTTCTTGGTATCGATTCATCCACGAGTATAGTGACTATCATCTTGTTGTTTGAGGTTTCTTGTTGTTTCTATCATCTTGATTGAACCATAGCTAAAACTTCTAGTACGTAATTCTTTGACTATTATTTTGCTCCATCTTGTTTGAACCATATCACTTTGCTGTTTGAGTTGTCTTGTTGTTCCTAACTAACATCTTAGTGACTTTTTTGCTTGATTATAATTAATGTTGGGTTTTGACACTAGCTAGATGGTTTATTCTAGTTTCTAAGCATGTGACTAACATCTTGCTAGTTCATGTGTTTCCTGTGAGTTGTAATTGTTGACAGTAGATGGTTTGTTGCAATATATTGGTTGATTCCTAAAGCAATAATATTGTTTTGTGTTTCTCTTTACAGTGCAAATCGAGATTTAATGGATTCAACCACTTCTTCAACATTGAGATCGGCAAATCCATATGGTAGATGTCAAACACCAAAACAAACTCCAAGTTAGAATTTCCGGGTCCGATAAAAACTCGCATAGGCCGTATTACAAATGTGATGTTTGTAATTTCTTCCAATAGGCGGATGCATCGAATACGAGTTATGTTCAAGTCGGCCTGACTATTTTTGGAGAGGCTTAGCAGAGTTTGCATGGCAAGAAAGACAATCCATAATATTGTGGTAAACACAGCAAGTCGTCCATGGAGTCTTCATATGTGGATTTTTCACTTGTGTAGTTATGTGTCATTCTTTGGGTTCATATTAGTGGGATCCGAATTAGGTATTCGGTATCCCAGCCAATGGTTGAAATTTTCTTGTGAATATTTGTGTGCCATTTGTACAGGAGCAGCAATAGAAAAGTTAGGTGTTCTTTGATTTTGTTTACTGTAAGAGTGTAACTATACATGGGCATGTCGCCCTTCAGCAGATACATATGAAAAGAAGTAGAAGAATGATGGAGAAGGATTGAGAATCCTTTTTGTTCTTTTAACTTGTCTCTTTGGTATAAAATAAGTTAGTTTTTCTTGTTTATGGGTCTTAGGTCTTGTATTGAGTTGACTGTAACTCTGGATTATTGGAGTGGAAATTTTGATATAGATTTTGTGTGCAGAAATGGGTTTGAACCCTATTTTCATTTTCACCTCTACTCTAAGCAGAGGAGGAGTGTATGCAATACGCAGAGAAAAGGAAAGTGGAAACTCAAATATATTCACATTATGCTAAATTCTGTAAGATTTTTGAGGAACATTTGGCCTACTAGAGACCTAGACTTGACAAATACAGTTGGGTATCCCATTGGAACTTCTACTCTAGCTTTGCAACCTTGTTCTTTGTATTTTCTTCCTGTCCAAACATGCTTCCAAGAAGAAGCTTCTCCTACTGGAAAATAACTCTCACATCTTTTCTTCCTTTATCCAGGAGTGGTATCACAAGGATTTATGTTCCCACCAAGAACTGCTCGTACCTTAACTTGTGCACATATTCATCTTCACGATAGTGGCTAAAAAAATGACGGCAAAACAAGAGTTATCTTAACAACCCTTTCACAATACGTCTTTAAACTCATCACTTGATTCTTCAAATTTTGAAACTCATTTCCGGAAATTGTTGGTGAATCGTATCCTAAATTGTTTCTTGTCTCATGCTCGCCTTGAACATAACTCGTATTCGACGCATCCGCCCATTGGAAGAAATTACAAACATCACATTTGTAATACGGCATATGCGAGTTTTTATCGGACCCGGAAATTCTAACTTGGAGTTCGTTTTGGTGTTTGCATCTACAACTCAAAGGAAACACATAAACTAGCAAGATGTTAGTCACATGCTTAGAAACTAGAATAAACCATCTAGCTAGTGTCAAAACCCAACATTAATTATTATCAAGCAAAAAAGTCACTAAGATGTTAGTTAGAAACAACAAGACAACTCAAACAGCAAAATGATATGGTTCAAACAAGATGGAGCAAAACAATAGTCAAAGAGTTACGTACTAGAAGTTTTAGCTATAGTTCAATCAAGATGATAGAAACAACAAGAAACCTCAAACAACAAGATAGTCACTATACTCGTGGATGAATCGATACCAACACAACATTCTTTCTATTCCAATTCGAAATTTATAATCCATGCCCAGAAATTAAACATGAAAATTTTCTATTCCAATTTGAATCACAATAGATTCTGAAGTTTTTGAATCTTTATATTCCAATTCAAATTTCATAATTCATAACCAGAAACAGAAAATCCGAATTCAAATTCCAACTAAAAGACCTAGAGAACCCTTGAGAAACATAAATCTAAACAAACAGTATGAGGGTTTAAAGTTTCAAACCTGGAGACGCAGGGAAGCTGAAGCTGCTGTCAACAACGAGAAATATTAGGGTTTGCCGCCGCCTCTCTTCGTTGAAGAGTAACAAGCCTTATCGAAGTAGCGATGGAGCAAAGGAGCGAAGGGAAGCAACCGAATTTGCGATGGAGCAAAGGAGCGAAGGATAAACGAGAGTTACGAGACCCCTGGAGTGATGAGCGTAGAAGAAGAGTAGCGCAAATATGTGATGGCGATAAAACAACGAGCGAAGAAGACGAGAAGCGCAATACAGTCCTCAAAGCGTGCAATAAATTTTGTTTTATTTATTTTCTTTTTTTTCATATATTTTTTCATCAACCATAACAGATAGGGGGCGTTTGGCAGTTCTTTTAAAAAAGGGCAAAATCCGGAATTGTATAAAATTAAGGGGTACCATCCGAACTATAAAAAATCGTTGGGTAAAATCCGGAAAACCCCAAACCACAGGGGTACCAACCGGAATTTCCCTTTAAATAATTTACTGCAAATAAATTATAAATTTTTATTATTTTTATTCCTTTTTAAAAAATTTAATCTATTAAAATAAAATGCATATTTTTTTCCCTTTTTTTTCTTTTTTTATTATTTGATTTCATTTTTTAAATTTATATCTTACCAACTATAACAAATTATAAAATTTCTAATATTTTTTTAATGGATTAACTATTAGTGCTAAAACGTGCAACACCCCCTTATAGTTCGTGTTTTTTTCCGCAATTTTAAAAGTTCGTGTCAACTTTCACAATAGGAGCAAAGGTTGTGTTATTTATAGCATTTTTGCCTTTTTATTTTTTAAAAAAATATATAATGCTTAAAAAACCTCATTCTCAATTCCTATAAATACTCGACCCTTTTTCCATTTTATCTCACACCAACATTCTCAACTCTCTCTACTATTACTACTAATACTCTCAACTCTCAATCTCGTATTCTCAATTCTCGATTTCTCGAATTCGCTTTTTCTTCCTCTCAATCTAATGGCAAACCCGAGCAACAACACTCCTCCTGCTTTCTTTCCTAGCACCCGAGAAAGTGAAACACAAATGCCCGAACTGTCACAAGGTGAAGGGGATTTTCAACAACTTCCTCCACCGAAAATGCTTACATCCGACATTTTTACAAAGCATTAGAAGAAGGGTGAGGTGGTGAAAGAATATTTCCAAGTCCCGTGCAACTATTGTCCGAAGGTGTACAAGTGGACGGTGAATGGAGGTTACGGGATTTTGCAAACCTACATGCAAAAGTTTCATCCCGAGAAACTAGGGATATGATAGGGACAATCTCAATTTTCCCATAGGTTTGCATCTTCTTCCTCTCAATCTCCTTCATTTATGTATAATCATAGTAAAAAAAAGTTTATGATTAGCCAACCTTATATGTTCTCATGCATTTCCTTTTTTCTTATGCGGAATATCAAGATGTAAGAGAAAAAAACACTACATATCTTCAACCTTCTTTTAAGTCAACTTCTAGCAAACCGTTTCCAAATTAATTTCTAAATCTTATGAACAAAAGAAACAAAAAAATTCTTACGATTTTTTCATCTTTTTCGTATCAAGTTTCTATTTGTAGTGATATTTGGAGTACATTATCACAAAAACATTTTTATATGGGCATTACTTTACATTTTATTGATAACAATATGTTTTTGCATAAATTTGTTATTGCATTTCGTCATTTCAACGAAAGACATAATGCCACAAACATTGCAAACTTGATAAAAACGGTTTTTAAAGAATTTAATTTACAAGATTTTTTCATATTCTTTTGATAATGCATCCGCTAACACCGTTGTCGTAAACGATTTGGTAGAGGATGCGGGACAATATTTGCGAGCTCCTTTTACTCACCAAAGATGTGCATGTCATATTTTAAACTTATGTATTCAAGATGGACTTAAAATTTTTATCTTCTATGTTAACCCCCATCATCAACGTAATTGAACATATTTGACACTCAAATATTACATGGATATTCCCTTAGTTTATCTTATTTCTGGCGTTTTTGATCCTAGACTTAAAGTTGAAAGTGTTAACGAATTGTTGGGTGTTTATTATGATCGTTTAAGTTCTACAAACACTTCTATCATTATGACTACTGTTTGTATTGAAATTGAAAATTTACTTTCTTCCTTTGAAACAAGTGCTAGTTCTTCTACCGCCGAACCAACTCCTCCATCCTCCTCCTCCTCCTCCTCCTCCTCCTCTTCTTCTTCTTCTTCTTCTTCTTCTATTCTTTCAAAAGTTAAACATAATTTCTTTTAAAAAAATTAAGTTACTAATATTATCACCAAGATTTCCAAAAAAAAAAAAGTCGAGATCAATCTCGGTTTTTTTAATCAAGTAGCTCTAAACCGTCAAACCACCGGTCTGACGGTTTAGTTTCAAATTGGTCCGGTTTAGGTTTGACCTTGGGTCAAACCTAAACTGACGGTTTAGGTTTAGGACCCATGTCTATCATGAGCATACAATGAACCTTTTTTCTTGCTATCTAAGAGATTATATTATCCGAGTGATGCTGACTCTCTTTCTCACAAAAATAACGAAGTAATATTTATTTTTATCAATCGAACTTTAAATTACATTTTATACAAATATTTTGTAAAACGCGAGCTATAAACTAGTTATAGGTAAACTCTGGTTCTATTAGAAAATGTAATAAATTACAATTCATTCATATGTATACCTATTGTTTCACAAAATCCTATGTATGTCACCTATGATACATCAACTATAAATTTACACAGTATATGAGTTTTATGAGAAACAATTTATAAAATCTTCGTACCTCTGATAATATGAGATCGAATCATATATAAAAAAAAATAACACTAATCCTCGTCAATATTCCAAAAACAATGCTAACTTTAAAGTTAACTATTTCATAAATTAGAAAAAAAACATAAGTAACCAAATTATTTGAAAGTGTGAAATTTTAACAAATTATTTAGTATCGTTTAGTATCGGTTTGTTTGGAGTGGTGGAGTGGAAAAGGAAAGAAATCAGTTAAGGAAAAAAAAAATGTAAATAATTTGATTACTTTCATGTGTTAAATACCTTTTAATAAATAAATTTTTATTAATTTAAAATCATTTTATTACCGGAAATAATTTTTAGCACTTTTAAACAAATCTTCTTTATATTATAAAATAAAACCAAGAGAAAAATGGTGGAGCATATAAAAGTTTAGGAAACTAGTAAAAAAAAAGAAACTAGCTAATAACAAAATGAAAATAAAAATAAATATATCCAACTTTTTTCTATAATGATGACCTTCTTTTATAGGGATAAAAGATGTGCATACATGTGATATACTCAATTTTTGTGGGACAGGTGAACGCGGTTTAGATATGGACTGAGGATGCCAATATATAAGTGATATACATATTATTATACTATATTGATTGAAATTTAATATAAAATATTAATTAAAATTATAAATATTTTGAGAAGTAATAACTGAAATAGAGGAGTAGACATGAACAAATCCGGACAAGCTGGCCCACCTGTCATAAAAATATAAATAATTAGGGCCGATTCGAATTTTTATGGGACGGATTTGGGTGAATGGTTTGAGAATATTGATGTAGGAAAGTCTTTTTGGTATCACGGATACAAAGTAAATCCTTATAATTTTTCAATTTATAAATAGAATATTGGTGTGGTAGAGTCAGTTTTGAATAAATGAGAAGAGATCTAGTTTGTATCCATAAAAATATAATCTTGTTTATGTTCACTGTTACATTAATAGTTCACAAACCCCTTCTACTCAAAATGTTTTAGCTCACGGGTCAGTCCGGTCCAGCCTGTATATATATATAAATTAAAAAAAATTAAAATTTTAAAATAATCACCCGATGCCACCTTGAAATTATTTTTCTTCTACTACCCCTTGCATTGAATGCTAATTTTTCTAATTCCTACTCCTATTTTTCATATTTCCTGTAGTCCCTCTCCACATTCTGGATATAAGTTGCGACGATGCTTCCATCTCGCTGCTCTCGGTCTTGTTCCTTTTGTTCGCGAAGAGCTCCATCTCAACGCGTCTCGTTCCTCTTGTTCGTGACGGGTTGCGTTTCCTCTTGTTCGCAGACTCGTTCTAGGTTTCTCGTAGACTTGCTCCTTTTGTTAGCGGTCGGGCCGGGCCGGTAGCCCGCCCACATGTATATCTGGGTGGACACAAACAACGTTATTCCCGCTATTTTAGGCAAAATTTTAAATAAGATCTTGCACGAACCCAAATTTGTACATGGCTTAGGAAGAGGATAATGCACATACTCAGAAGTTTCGTTGAAGACAATTTGAACAGACCTTCAATATTGTCTTGGAATCATGAGAGGTTTGTCGGTTTATTTAAAAAGTATGAGAATTAGGATGTGCACGATCGAGTTATACATGACGCAAGATCGTGTGCTGTGAGAGTTTAGTGTCGGTGTGTATAAATGAAAGAGTCTATCCCTCAGTGATATCATTACACATTTGTTCATCTGGTCAAGGAGTTTGTTCATTAATTGTTTTGAAAAAATCTGGGATTATAACCATTATAGTTTTTAAATTAACAAATTAATCTCAATTTTTTAAAATTTTAAAACTAATCATTCTAAAAATTTATATCTATGTTTTCTCTTATTCAATATGCAGAATATATCATTGATGATAAACTCATCGATAAAATCTTTGATTAGCTTCTATTTTATGGTTTGGATTCTAATCAAGGACTTACAATCAGGTTTGCGTTAGTAGTGTCGATAACACTACAATAGCAAAATTAATAATGTATTCAATTATTGTGAATAACACTAGAATAACAAAATAGTATGATAAGGTTTTGTAAACAAATTCAAAATAACAATATAAAGTGTTTAAGTTTTGTCAATAATACCAAAAACACAAATTAAGTGGTGTTAGGTGTTCTCAACGACACAACAAACACTCAAACAGAGGTGATTGTATTGCCAACAACACCAAATATACCAAAAAAAATCGATGTTGGTGTTGTCAACAATATCAAAATTAATGGTGTTGGTTCTATCAACAACACATATATAAGCGAACTAGAAAATGGTGGTATAGTATTGTCAACATACTATTTAACCATTGTCAGCAATATAAAACACATAAAATAATGAAAAATGATTAATTGGAAACTCAATCATTCAACAACAAATTATCATTCAACTACTGTCAACAACATAAAACACACTCGACAATAAATAATCGCTAGAAAGTCTATAAATATAGAATGAAAATAAATTATGCTACTACTTTCAACAACATAAAACAAATTCAACACACATTAAATCTAATTACACATCAAATATGAGCAAACAAAATATTATTAGTTCAAAACCCTATATTGAAAGATTTTATATGCTCAAACCCGATTACTTCTCCATTGTTGGCGGTGCATTTGATTCGAAAATGACAAAATTAGTGTTTTTCTCCTTGAGTTGAATGGAATGAACTTGCAAAAAGCTAAATCTCTTAAACTTGGATGAAGTTAATGAGAGAAGTTGAATGAGCTCGAAGGGTTTATAGTTTTGAAAAAAAAGAAAGCGTTTGATGAGCTGTTTTGGTAAGGAGAGATACATTTTATTAATGTATGCTATATAGTGGTTAGTTTTGTAATGTTTAAAAGTTGGTGACTATTTTTGCGATTTCAAAATTTTTATAGGTTAGTTTAAAAATTCTTCTAACTATTTTTGGGTAATCTACTCCAATATTTTAAATTGTTCATGTATATGATGAAGTTTTAAGATACGTCAATAGATAGATTTATATTTATCATTATGTTATAAACTATTTTAGTTCCCATACCTTGTGCAAGCTTGATGCGTTCTTAGATATGTCAAGGATAAACTTCATATCTAGATCGAGCTTAAGCTTCAAATACTCCATAGGCTGATGTGCAGATGGATTCGGACGGTAGAATATGGGTGGCGGAAGTGACGGGTTGTTCTGATCAAGATTGATCGAACAACCCGTGAAGCGGATTGAATGAGTTGATTCTTGAAGAATCTTCGATTGTGGAGGCTTGGATCGAAGATCCAGGAAGAATTTTGATAGGGAAAGATGTGATGCCCAAATCAAAGAGAAGAGTTTTACCTTCATCTAAACTTGATTATTTGAACATGATTTACAAATGAGTCAAGCACCTTTATATAGGGAACGTGGCTGAAATGAAAGGTCGAATTAAATGATGGAACTAAAGATCGAAGTTAAATCCGAAATGAAAGGTCTAAACTTAAATGTCGGAATTAAAGTTCTGAAATGAAAAGTCTAAATTTAAATACCGAAACGTTGTCAAAACTTTTCAAAATGGGCATGCCTTATTCCATGACAGAGTGGAAACATGACATGCCACTAATGAGCCGAAACAAGTGATGTTGTCAAATCGTTGTCAAAATGGGCATGTCTCATTCCATGGAGGAGTGGAGACATGACATGCCGCTAAAAGGGCCATGTCAAGCAGTAGTGCGAGCGATGAGAGAGCCAATAGCTTTGGCGATGACTTTGGCACGGGAACGGGTGAGTGATCTATCGGAGCAAACCCGCAAAGCCTCGTCCTCCTCATCCATGTACATGGTAGCCAGGGCGCATCGGTCTCCCCATCTTGGATGTGAAACATCCCCATTTCACCATCGTCAAAGAGGGGCTCAATATAAGGTACAACGTCCCTAACATTGAACGTTGGGTGCACGCCATAGGTGATCAGAAGCTCTAACTTGTAAATATTCGGGTCATGGCGATATAAGGTACGGAAAGGCCCATCACCACGGTCCGAGAGCTTGCCTTTGGAATGAGATGGAAAACACTTCTTCCTTAGGTGGAGCAAAACAAGATCACCGGGCTCGAATGAGATGTCACAATGGCCTTTGCTGCGTTGTTCGGCAAATTGTGCGGCGCGACGTTGAAGTTGTGTCCTAATCCTCTCATGAAGATCGATGATGTGAGTGACGCGATGTGTGACAGTGATGTGTTCTCCGTCTTTGAGTGGACGCGGAGTGAAGTCCATCGGGGTGTGTGGACTGAGGTCGTAGACAATTTTGAAAGGTGATAGCTTCGTTGCGGAGTGCCATACATGTATACGAAAACTTCACAATAGAAAGTAAGTCCTCCCACCTACATGAATTTGTCCTAAGTGTCACTCTTAGGAGAACGTCTAAAGTCCGATTGGTGATATCCGTTTGACCATTGGTTTGGGGACGATAGATACTTGAAAACAACAAGTTGATTCCAAGTTTTTCTCATAACGTTCTCAAAAAGTGACTAAAACATTTCACGTCCTGATCACTAAGGATAGAATGTGGTATCTCATGTAAGCGCACAACATTGCCAAAATATAGTGTAGCAACTTCGCCAACGTTTTGTGTGCTCTTACATGGAATAAAATGAGCCATTTTTGAAACACGGTCGACTACCACAAAGTTGAGTCTTTGCATCTTTTTGACATGGGTAGGACAACAAGAAAGTCCATAGAAAGATCCTTCCAAGGTCCCATTGGTATAGGCAAAGGTGAATACAATTCATCCGGACCATGGTGCGATTTCGCATGGTGACATGTGATGCAAGCATTGCAAAACCGTGTCACATGTTTGCGCGTGTGGGGCCAAAATAAGTGCTCTTGGAGAGCGGCGAGAGGATTGGTTGCATTAAAGTGACCACAGCTCTCATGGGCCTCCTTTATCAACAAATGGCGTATAGATGAGCGTGAGATACAAAGCTTGCCCGCACGGAATAAATAGCCATCATTAATAAAGAAATTCTCATGCTCTCGGAGGTCAAGGCAATGTGCAAATATATCCTTGAAGTCAAGATATGTGGCATATAACTCTTTGAGAAGAGCAAAGCCATGGATCTTGGCGTCCATATGCACAAGAAGGGTCGAGAAAGAGCATCGGTTACCACATTCTCTTTGCCTTTCTTATGCCGAATTGCATAAGGAAAGGTCTCAAGGAAATCTATCCAACTTGTGTGGTACCGACCTAGCGTTGTTTGACCCTTGAGATACGAAAGAGTTGTATGTCCGAACGAATAACGAACTCTTTTGGCCACGAGTAGTGTTGCCACATCTTTAGAGAACGAACTAAAGCATATAATTCCTTGTCATAAGTTGGATAGTTGAGTGAAGGACCAAAACGTTTTTCGCTAAAGTAGGCAATGGGCCGATTCTCTTGTAGGAGAACCCCCCTAGTGCCTGCATTTGAAGCATCACACTCTACCTCAAAGGTTTTAGAAGCGTTTGGAAGTTGGAGTAGTGGCGCATTACAAAGGTGGTATGTTGAGCGAATCAAGCACTCGATCATGGGTGTCACGCCACTCAAACGTAACACCTTTGTTGGTAATCTCATGTAACGGTGACGCTGTCGAGCTAAAGTCCTTGACAAAGCGTCGATAGAAGCCCCCTAAGCCTAGAAAGGCTCGGACCATGGTGACTGTACTAGGTGTAGAAATAATGCATAACTTATAAATAATAAGTTATGCATTATTTCTAGACCTATATTCTACCGTTCAAATCCATCTGCACATCAACCTAAGGAGTAGATGAAGCTTAAGCTCGATCTAGACCTGAAGTTCATCCTTGACATATCCAAGAACACATCAAGCTTGTACAAGGTATGGGAACTAAACTAGTTTATAACATAATGATAGATATATTTATCTATTGACGTATATATAAACTTCATCATATACATGAAAATTTTAATTTATTGCAGTAGACTACCCAAAAATTGTTAGAAGAATTTTTAAGGTAACCTATATAATTTAATTGCAAAAGTAGTCATCAACTTTTAAACATTAAAAAACTAACCACTATATATAGCATACATTAATAAAATTTATCTCTCCTTACCATAACCGCTCAACAAACGCTTTCTTTTTTTCAAAACTATAAATCGAACTCATTCAACTTCTCTCATTAACTTCATCCAAGTTCAAGAGATTTAATTTTGTCGTTTTCAAATAAAATGGTAATCTAATAATGCCGCAACTTAAGGATGCACTACATAAAACTTAGGGTCATGCATGTCAAGAGAATGCTCATTCACACTTGTATATATGTCATCCTCATCTTCATAAACTGTAGGTATTAAATGAGATTCATGCTCATGAGTTTCTGTTCGCCTCGAAGTGTGCGTGCAAATAAGCTTTAAATTTATAAAACTAGAATCAAGCAAGCGAACCCGCAGTGTACGGATCGGCGTAGTAAAGCAAGAATTTCAGAGTGTCGAACTCAGGGATTTGGGGGGAACAAATTCAATTCGCAAATCGTCAAGCAAGTAAGTATAATAAGATTTGCAAATATTGGGAAAACAGCAACCCTAAAGATCCAGGTGTCTAATTGTGGCAATCGATTCAATATATACTAAAGAACTAAGGACAAAGTTAAGAGTTGCAAAGGTATGCTAAGGTAAAGTAATGTACGATGAAGTTCCAGAACTTTATATGACTTATCTAAAGACACTCTCTATAAAGGTTGTTGCAGCTTCAGTATAGAAAGGATCTATGAATAAGAATAAATCTCAAATACCCAAACTTGTAACCCAAGGATCAAAACTAAATAAAACGATTAAGGTTGTGACACTCGAAATCGAAGTAGAGGGTGATGAGTCTCACTACTACCTAGAAAAGGGCAAACCTAGACTAGATTAAAGCTAATATTTAACCTTGGATCAAAGTAAAAGCAAAGTTCGTAAACTAGGGTAAATCACGGGCAGATCTTGAGTTCCACGGCCGTCGAAGCTCAAGAACAGACCGTGATCTTGGTTCGTCGACGAGATCTCTCTAACTCTCAGGGTCCAATCAATTTACGATCGATCTATCATCATCTAAGCCACAATTATCAACCCTTCACCTTAGAAATGCTAAAGGATTTTAGCCAATAATCATTGTCATGATATCAAAATTTAATTTAAGAAGAATGAAAGATGAAAACCTTCGAAAACTCAAATATCACTCAAAGTTAATCTCAATTCCAAATACCAAATAGGAATATCTAATGGATTCAGAATATAACACAAAACCTCACGAAGATCTTAGGTAAGCACGAAGAACGGGATGCCAATCCGTCTTCAATAACAAAACCTAGAAAAGGGTGCAACTTCCGCCACACACGATCTTCAGAAATCCAAATTGCCGGTGCTTCCGCAGCGTTTCTCACGAAACCCTAAGGCTGACTTTCTCCAAACGAGGTTGTCCAAGCCTAAAGCGAGCTCTCCCCCAAAGCAATGATACCGAAAACTCTCTCCGCCCGCCTTTTTATAAGACGGGGCAAAATAACCGTACCGGCCCACTGCGTAAATGACGTGGCAATAATTGGTTCGTCAAAAGATCGCCTAAATCACGGTCTCAAGGGATTCCACGACTGTGGTTTAGGGCGTGGAATTGGGTTACGGTCTCATATGACTTCCACGACCGTACTTTAGGCCGTGTAACTCTCTGGAATGCTCTACGCTCATGATGCCAAGATCCACGGCCGTGGTTTAGGGCGTGGACTCTTCTACGGCCGTATTTTAGGGCGTGGAAGTGTAAATTGCTTGTGGTTTCCTTTGTGTCGTGCCATTCCTCATCCTAGCATCTCCTTTGGCTTCTTTGATGTGTTCCTAATCCTTGGATGTGCTCAAATCCTCTCCTATCTCTCTCAAATGGTTCGGTTTCAGCTCTTATTCACCTATAATCAACACAAAGCTAATGTAGACCTCCATATCGAAAATATAGATAAACTAGCTAACAAATGCTTCAATGCCTTATCAATGAACACTATAATGAATGAAAAACAACTAGAATAAGTGCCTAGAATATCACAATATTTCATGCTAACAAAATACCCCATACTTGCCACTTGCTTGTCCCCAAGCAAGGTCTTTTGAAAGCTTAGAACATAAGTTAGGATGAAATATGCATGCAAACTCAAAAACAAAACATCTTTTAGGTTAATGTGCTTCTAGTCAATAGATCATTCTCAAACCTTGCTTCATTCACTCTTGAAATGCTTATATACATAACCAAAGAATGTAAAGGAAAGAAACATCATGAATTGGTTAAACTTCAATGTAAACATCATAACCTTCAAGCATTATCAAAATCAAGCATAAGAAACTTCAATTTAGATCACCAAATCAAATAACATTCTTTTGATCTTAAGGACTTCCAAGTAAGGTCTAGAATGTGGAAGGGAGGGAAAACTTATAAGGAATGTGGTGCATGAATCCGGAAAAGTGGACAACTAACTCTTTTCTTTTTATTTTGATTTACAACACCATCAACTTTGAGCTTTGCTCTCTTTTTTTCACATCATTTTTCGACTTTACTTTTGGAGTTATGGACAGCGGTGCACAAAAACCGAAGCCTAGGAGATTGGCGTTTCTCAATTTCGAGATGCCTCAAACCTTTGATGCACATACCATAATCCGTTAGGAATATCGCTCAATCCGACTTTGGCAAGACACAAACACCCGGCTATGTGAATGGTGCCGAGTTACTCATCGTCATGATTGACTTCCCCAAACCTATTATTTCTATTCTTTGAATGCAAACAATTGCTTTCATGACCCTCCCACATCAAACATGCCAAAACATAACTCCTCCAAATTACCGGATAGGTAAGGGAGGTAATTATTTCATTGAGGGGCTAAATGAACAAATAAAGGAGAAAGAAAGGTCGAATTGCCTTAATCATTTCATACAGAAGTATAAGAACTTATCATGTGATTTCAACCTCGATTTCTCAATATGATTTAGATAAAACTCTTCATATTATGAAACTTGCAAGAAAGGATAATCAACACATTCAATTCCTTTTCAATTCATTATTCGTTTAGGCATACAATTGTCATCAAAAACTCAATTCACAAGTAGTAATTATCATAGAAATCATCTCAACTCTTAGAAGCACAAAACCTTTTAGAATTTTCAAAATTTTTCAATTTCTTTTTTGGGTTTTTCAAAAGCTTTTTCATGCAATGCAATAATGAAACGTGTGACAATGAAATGAAACATGCAAAGTGTTCTCGAATCAAGGCAAGCAAAGTGAGTAGAGTTATTACAAACGATAGTCACACCCCACCCCATACTTGAGACAAACATTGTCCCTAATGTTCAAAAAGAAATAAAGAAAAGAAAGAAAAGAAAAATGAACTCACAAGACGGCGGTGGAGCGGCTAATACTGTCAATCGTGCATAGTCATCACTGCGGTGGAGGTGGTGGTGGAAACGGGAAGAAGCTGGAGTCGAAGCTCCGCCCAAACTGCTGGCGGTAGATGTCTCTCATCATCCTATCGTGCTCATCGGCTCGTACGTCCCTAGCGTCCTGCCGGATCTCCAAATCTCCTACTCTCTTGGAGAGGTCGACAGCCCAATCCGGCAGCTGCTCATACCACTCCGGTGCCTGGCTGTACCAAGCTGGTGCATCCTGTGGGGCCGGTGCTGATGGCGGCTGTGCATACCATGACGGCGGAGCTCCCATCCACTCTGGTTGTGATGCATACCAAGTGGGAGGAGTCTCCATCCATGCATGTAGGTCTCTCGCTCACACTAGCGCGGCGAGAGGAAGAACCTGACGGTCTAGAAGGACGGGGAGACTGTCTAGAGAGGTCTGGGAAGGTGTCCGGCTGATCCGGAAAGGTATCAAAATCCTGCTCATCGCCCCCTCCTACATCATCATCATCAGCACCTGGAATCTCGTCGGGAATGTAAGGAGGTTCTACCAGCCTATTCGCATGCATAGCAGCGAATGTCTCCTTCTAATTATGGCGTCCAGCCATAATGGAATACTCGGGCAACCATGGAATGCCTCTACCTCCTCTATCCTTCCATGGCATGGCAGCGGTAGGTGGACCTATATGCCTAGGAAAGATCAAACCTCTAGTCATGAGGCTCTTGAGACCCAACGGTCTCGCTGCTATCCTAGTACAAGCGGAGCAGTCAATCCCGAGTTGTGTAGCGATGTGGGTCACTATCCCACCATACCCAATGTTCCCGGCCCTCTTGTTCTTAAGCTTGCTAATGGTGGAGGCTAAGCAGGTGGCGCAGTCGGCGGGTCTACCATGTAGCATGGCGTAGAGGAGAAACAGCTCATCGGTCTTAATTTTCTACGGAGTCTCGGTCCTAGGAAATAGGCACTCGGAAAGGACCCTATGAGCTATCTTCAAGGCTAAGTGGTAGATGAGCTTAGCCTTGGTATCATCCGGTTGCCAGCGGTCCTTGCTAGCGTATATCATGGCAATCTCCTCCCAAAAATCCTTAGCGTACACACCGCTAGGGAAGCGACCATTGAAGGTCTCATGGAACCCAAAGAAGGCTCCGAACTGCTGGATGGAGAACTCATAGTCCATCTCCATCAATCTAAAGGACACCATCCTGTCCATATGGCTATGCTCGAAGGATATAACAAACTCCCTCGTGATCTCCTCATAAGCATCCGCTCTAATAGCGGAGAAGATAATCAATCCGGCTCTATCCAAGAGCCAAGTCAAATCATTAACCACATTGAGTGGCTCTAACTCCTCTAGCAAGAGGTATCTTGGTCCAATGACCGGTCTTTCCTTGATCTTGTCTAAGACATCGAGGTAATTGGGATGAATGGTGGGGATCCTAGGGCGTGGGGGTGAAGGTTCACTAGGAGGGTTATGAGAAGAGGAGGAACTATCACCCTTTCTCTTCTTTTTCTCACCTCAACTTCGTGTAAACATTTTCCCCAAAAACAGAAAAAATCACGGCCTGTTCTTCCTATTCCACAGCCGTGAAAGTCCCAAAGACCGTGATTCAGCTCAGAAATTCTTAAATCTCAATCAATTCAACAGCAATCTCAATAGAACCTGTCCTAAACGAATTTCAATCTCAATCCTATGCAAATGTTCTAAGTTCTTGCGGAAATTTAACCCAAATTGACAAAGGAGAGAAGAATAGTAAAAACCTAGGTTTTTGGATCTTTGAATCCAAATTCCGCTTTCTTGATGCATTGTTCACTTGTTTTGTTGATTGGATCTTGTAGATGAATGAATTTGCTCCACTTTTGCACCAAGAATCGTTAGAAACAATTATCGAACGAAGATTTGCGAGTTGGGGAATGATTTTGGCGTTTAGGGCGTGGAAAGAGGGGTTTTGTGGTGTTTTTGTGAAGGAAGGTGGTTTATATAGTGGCCGTAAAATTTTTTGAAAATCACGGTCACTCGGGGGTTTCCATGGCCGTGGAAATGTACGGAACCGTGGTTTTTGGTGATTTTTCTCAGATTTTGAAGAATTACGGTCACTGTAGCCTCCACGACCGTGGTTTAGGGCGTGGAACTCTCTGTAATGTGCCAAAATCCAAGTTTTGTCAATTTCCTTCAACTTTTTCCTCTCCCTTGCTTATTCCATTGCTCCTACATCCAAAAACACAACATACCGGAAGGTATCGAAGGCAAAACAAAAAAAAAACGTCTAAACTAATCTAATCTACGAATGACAAACAAAAACATAAGTGCAATACCTTGGGTTGCCTCCCAAGAAGCGCTTGTTTAAGGTCCGTAGCTAGACCGTACTTGCACTTATTCGAGTGCGGTAGGCGCGAACTCCTCAGCTTGGAGTTCCGGTGAGTACTTCTTGAGTCGTTGACCGTTCACCTTGAAGCTTCCGCCCTTTTCACCCCATACTTCAAGTGCACCATGGGCAAAAAACACGTTTGATTAGATAAGGTCCGGTCCAACGAGATTTAGGCTTACCTGGAAAGAGACGAAGTCTTGAATTGAAGAGGAGAACTTGATCTCCTTCTTTGAGGTCTTTTGGAATGATATGCTTATCATGTCAACGATTTGCTCTTTCTTTATAGATCTTGGCATTTTCGTAGGCGTTTAAGCGAAGTTCTTCAAGCTCGTTAAGGTCCAAGAGGCGCTTCTTGCCCGCTTCCTTTATGTTGAAGTTCAACCACTTTATTGCCCAATACGCCTTATATTCCAACTCTACCGATAAGTGACAAGACTTCCCATACACAAGGTTGTATGGTGTCGTTCCTATGTGAGTCTTATATGCAGTCCGGTATGCCAACAATGCATCATCTAGCTTCAAAGACCAATCTTTCCTTGTCCTTGAAACTGTCTTCTCTAGGATTCCTTTAATCTCCCGGTTTGAAATCTCCACTTGTCCACTCGTTTGTGGATGGTAAGGGGTGGCGATCTTGTGAGTCACTCCATACTTAGCTAGTAGAGCTTCGAATCGTTGGGCAATGAAGTGAGAGCCCCCATCACTAATGATAGTCCGTGGTGTCCCAAATCGTGGGAAAATGGTCTTGTTAAAGAACTTAACCACAACCATGGCATCATTAGTAGGAGAGGCAATTGCTTCAACCCATCTCAAAACATAATCTACAGCTAGAAGTATGTATTGGTTTCCACAAGATGATGGGAAAGGTCCCATGAAGTCTACTCCCCAAACGTCAAAGATCTCTACCTCCTGAATGTTGTTAAGAGGCATTTCGTTTCTCCTAGATATGTTCCCTGTTCTTTGACAAGCATCGCAGCAAGAAACAAAGGTTTGCACATCTTTAAATAAAGTAGGCCAAAAGAATCCAGATTGCAATACCTTAGCGCTAGTCTTGTTCGAGCTAGCGTGTCCTCCACAAGGTAGTGAATGACAATGACGGATGACGCTTTGCATCTCGTCTTCCAGCACACATCGTCGAATGATGCCGTCAGGACCCCTCTTAAAGAGGAGAGGTTAATTCCAAAAGTATTCCCGGATATCCTTAAAGAACTTCTTCCTTTGTGCATAGGATAATCCGGGTGGTAATTCCTGGCAAACCAAATAGTTAACAAAATCAGCAAACCATGGTTCGTTACCTTTACTAATCTTGTCGATGCACTCCTCTATGATGTGTAAATGCTCGTCCGGAAAGGAGTCATCTATGGGTAGATGGTCATCCTCTAGATGTGGTAGACGACTCAAATGATCCGCAACAGAATTTTCCGAACCCTTCTTGTCAGGGATCTCTAGATCGAATTCTTGTAGGAGAACAATCCATCTAATCAGCCTTGGTTTTGCATCCTTCTTTGCAAGTAGATATCGGATCGCAGCATGATCCGTGTATACAATCACCTTTGCACCTACAAGATAAGAACGAAACTTTTCAAATGCATATACAATTGCTAGAAATTCTTTTTCGGTAGTGGCGTTGTTACGCTAGGATGTGACACGCAAAAAGCTTTACATTTATAAACTCGATATAATCTCCTAAACAACCTAGCGAAATCCGCAGTGTACGGATCGTTATGTAGGAAGGAAAGTATTCTGAGGTCGAACACAAGGACTGAGGCGAAATCAAGTCATTCAAAGATCAAAGATAGTGCAAATCTAAACTAAGATGAGATGAGGAATAAAGAAGGTGCAAAACACAATATTTTTGGTTGGTTTTGGGGTGATCAAACAAGGATCACAAAATATGCAAATCAAACAAGCAAACAAACACACGAATGCAAGATAGGAGATAAGAGGTAAGATAAGTGGATTCTAGAGGTCAAGATTTCCGGTTATGGCATTGGACTCAAGCTTCTAAAGATTCTAAGGACAAAGCTGCGGTGTTGGGAAAGGGTGTTTCTCTAATGGAAGCAATTACCGGGTAAGTATCATGCTTCACTAATCCCGCACCAAACTCCTATTACCGGGTAAGTCTCAAGGAGGTAAAGTTGGGAATTCTACACAAACCGGACACTACTTAAGGGGCAAACCTCTCCTTACCGGGTAAGTCTCGGAAAAGGTGAGTCTCAAGCAATAATCCTAGCACACTCAATCCAATAGCGGCTTGTGAGGCTCACTACTACCTAGAATTCATCATCTTAGGTATCTAAGATCGGAAATCACCGGGTAGGTCTCTTTCCTCACTTAGTTTGCTAGCATTAGGTCACCCTAAGCTATATTATGCTCAACAAATACTAGGATTTCAACAATCTAACATCCTAACAAACAGATTCATCAATTAAAGAGAAACAGAAGGAAAAATCGGGTGGATCATAGCAAAAATCGGCCGATTTACTTTGAAGAACAGGTCGATTTTTCTCCTCTAGTTTAGGTTTCGGGCACAAAAATCATCCTAAACTAACATGTAAGTCCATTCTATCATCACCCAAGCTATAACCATCAATCCATCACTCCAGAATCACAATAAACTAGCCAATAACATGCATTTCAAGATCTAAAATCATCATACAAGCATACATGGAATCCATAGCAAGAAGATGAAGTAAGGAAATGAAAGCAGTGAAACTTAGCTGGATTTGAGTTCAAAACAAGTCTTTCAACACACCAAATGTAGCTCCAAGTCAGATCTTACAACCTTCAACAAGTTTCTTCACAAAAATCACTCAAATCTCACTACGAAATTGAAATCTACACTAATATCTCTCAAGAACACCCACAAGGGTGTCTTGAAGAGAGGCTACAATGAAGAGTATTTGGGAAGATGCTAGAGGAGAAGGTTCCAAAAGGAAGGAGAAGGATTGGGAGATATATATGCTCAACAACAACTTGCAGGACCACTTATATTCTCCACCAAGAGCAAGGCCGGACAAAGAGATCGTGGGACATGTGGCTTAAGTTGTCAAAGGCCAGAAAATCGACCCAGTCAAATAAATCGGCCGATTTTCCTGAGTGTTGGTCCGATTTTCTTCAACAGAGACTTGTTATGATCATCTAGCCATGAGTTGCTCCATTGCTTGCACCAATAAGGGTCTTTGTGTCCTTCATTGCTCCAATTATGTTCCTTCAAAGCCTTGGATGTGTACCACCATGAGGCTTGACCCTCGAATGTATCGATTAATGCCCAAAAGATCCCCGAAATACCTAAAAAACCGACAAAAGCTCGTGTAGACGTCTTTTCTAGAAATATGCACGAAATGAGTGTAAACGTCGTGAACTAATGCCAAACCGTGCATGAATAATGGGAAAAACTATCTAAATGTATGCCTATACTAACGACATAAATCACGTTATCAAAATACCCCATACTTAAGATTTGCTCGTCCCCGAGCAAGATCCAACTATAGACTAAGAGATTACGTGATTTATGCATGCAGAAAAACAACAAAATCTTTTTGGAATTGTGCTTCTAACATTGGATCACCTTCATAGTCACGTTTCATGGCAATGGACAATCAATCATGCATCAAATGAATGAAGGCATGGAAAGACAATTATACTTAACTAGAAAGCATGTATGAGAGGTGAAAATGAAGAAGTCAAGATGATCATGAGTATATCCAATCTAGATCACTAAGTCTTACACACATGCAATTAGGTCACAAGGACTTAGAAAAGAAGAGGCTAAGAAACGTTGTGATTAGGTGGGAATTTTTAGGTCATGTGATGCTAATCCGGAAAAGGAACTAACTCCACAATTTCGTTTTTGCTCAACTTCCCAACAAGTGTATAATTTCCTCCATTTTTTTCTTTGTTTTCTTTTCTTTTTCACTTATTTTTGAGACAATGGCATTGGTGTACAAAAGCCGAAACCATGGTGATTAGCCGTCCTCGGGTTTTTTTATTTTTCTCGGTGCATCCACACCGGGCACACATACCAAAGCTTGTTAGGACTATCGGTTTATTTGACTTTGGCAAGGCACAAACACCCGATTATGTGAATGGTGCCGAGTTACTCGTCATTTACCAATGTCCCCAAACCTATATTGTTTTTCTACACTTTTCACAACAAATTCAGCACTTCATTCACATCATTCATTCATCAACAACTTTACCCCACACTTGCTTTTCACACACATCAACACACTAGCATGCTCCTAGTCCCGGATGGGTCAAAAGAGGTAAAATTTTTCATCAATTGAGGTGCTCAAACAACATGATCAAGATGAGAAGTAGATAAAGATGAATTGCCTTAATTACTCCTAAATGATGTGCAAGAACTAGCATGTAATTTCGACTTTCAATCCTCAATTCAATCAAGGCAAACATTCATGATCACAAATCACACATGAGATTCAAGATAAGTACTTCAAGTCCACATATGCATTCATCTATTCAACACATAAGGCCATCCATAGCCAATTCACAAGACAATTTCATCATAAGGGTCATTCTCAAGCTTAGAAGCACTAAAATATTTAAAATTTTCTGATTTTTTTGATTTTTCGAAATATGTATGTACAATGCAAGATATAATGAAACATGTGACAATATTAAACTATCCTAGATGCTAATCATGCAAGTGATCATTAAAACCCCACCCCATACTTAGAAACACATTGTCCCCAATGTGGAAACTAAATAAAGAAGTGAAAGAGAGTTCTCACAATGTAAAATTAGTGATGCTTTGGTATTTCGGTTCACATCGAATGATGATGGTGGATGATCGATCAAGGATGGTAGAGAGCTCTTGATGTTCATTATGGTGTCGGAACCCGCGCTTGGCACCGCAAGCCGTCCAAGTTCCACGTCCGCTCCACCCATGCTTGATTGGAGATCATCACTTTCCTTGACAGAAGGAAAAATCGGACCATAACCCAGGAAAATCGGCCGATTTTGTGCAAGATCATTCCGATTTTCCTGGGTGCTTTCTTCCTCATCCATGTGCTCGGATCTTGTACCTTCAGCAGCTCCATGAGGTTTTCACATGACCTCCAGCATCTCATCACACATGACAACAACAAGATCTAGCACCCAAAAACACAAAAGAAAAACAAAGCACACCAAAAACAAAAGCAAAAACGAGGACGAAAGAGAAAAGGGAAATAGTTGTTACCCTTGGGTTGCCTCCCAAGAAGCGCTTCTTTTAGGTCATTAGCTTGACCAAACTCAGAGGATGTGTCAATCCACCTCGAATACCATGGTTTGCTTGAGGAGTCCAAGCAACCATCGCTTTCCGGCATCCATGATGACAAGCAAGGGCCACTTGATGCCCAAATAAGCTTTAAGTTCTCTCTTCACCGGTGAGTAGTAGACTCCTTCATCACCGCTCCCTTGATGATAGTATGGAGTTGCAACCATAGGTGCCACCTCATACTTAGACAATTGGTACTCCGCGGTCACACCGGTGAGATGCTTGTCATCCTCATCCTCTATGATCCGAAGAAGGCCGGTTCTTGGGAAGAATTCTTCATTGAGGTGCTTCATAACCATCATGGATCCATCATGCTTGCTTCCATCATTCAACATGGGAGACTCATTAGGAAAGGGACTCCAATCTTCGTGTGTACTCCGGGCAAGCAAGAACGGATTGGAAGGAGTTGAAGTTAACTTAGGGCTCTCCCTCGTGAGCTCTTCAAGTGTGGTTCTAGGGTTGATGGCAAGGATGTCCGGGGGTGAGAGTACTTCATTGCACTCCTCCAAAGGTGAAGGAGGTGGAGGTAAACCTTGAAGGATGGTAGGATCTCCTAGCATAAGAGCATGCCTAATCTCCTCAATCTCCCTCCTCATTTGTTCTTCTCTCTCGACATTCAATCTTCTTGCATCCTCCAGGGCCAAATCCCTTAGCCACAATTGCTCCCGAGCTTCATTCAACTCTTCCTCAAGGTCTCTATTGGTTATGGTTGAATCGGGTAATTCTTGGATCTCCTCATGGTGAACCTCCTCTTGTTGAAATACTTCCGCTTCAAGCACCATGTGGGCACTCGAAATGGAAGCAAGGTTGCTCTCTAGATCATCCATCTTTCTCAACATTTCTTCTAGCATTGATTCCACTCGGTCATTGTGAGGTTGATGGTGAGGTTCCACATAAGGCAATGTAGTCATGTGAGCTTGATCATAGGACTCATGATAGGCATTAAACTCCTCCCAATACTCAAACTCATCATGGAGAGGTCCTAGATCTTGGCTTTCCATCCACTCCTCATACTCCATGTTGTCAAGGTCGTCTTGGAAGTACAATCCGTCCATGACAAACATGAAAAGGCAAAGACAAAAACAACACAAGATCAAAAGTAACAAGAAAGATAAACACTAAAAACGATCAAAAGCAAATGACTCAATCTAGACCTAGTCCCCGGCAACGGCGCCAAAAACTTCTTACGCTAGGATGTGACACGCAAAAAACTTTACATTTATAAACTCGATCTAATCTCCTAAACTACCTAGCGAAACCCGCAGTGTACGGATCGTTATGTAGGAAGGAAAGTATTCCGAGGTCGAACACAAGGACTGAGGCGAAATCAAGTCATTCAATGATCAAAGATAGTGCAAATCTAAACTAAGATGAGATGAGGAATAAAGAAGGTGCAAAACACAATATTTTTGGTTGGTTTTGGGGTGATCAAACAAGGATCACAAAATATGCAAATCAAACAAGCAAACAAACACACGAATGCAAGATAGGAGATAAGAGGTAAGATAAGTGGATTCTAGAGGTCAAGATTTCCGGTTATGGCATTGGACTCAAGCTTCTAAAGATTCTAAGGACAAAACTGCGGTGTTGGGAAAGGGTGTTTCTCTAATGGAAGCAATTACCGGGTAAGTCTCATGCTTCACTAATCCCGCACCAAACTCCTATTACCGGGTAAGTCTCAAGGAGGTAAAGTTGGGATTCTAGACAAACCGGACACTACTTAAGGGGCAAACCTCTCCTTACCGGGTAAGTCTCGGAAAAGGTGAGTCTCAAGCAATAATCCTTGCACACTCAATCCAATAGCGGCTTGTGAGGCTCACTACTACCTAGAATTCATCATCTTAGGTATCTAAGATCGGAAATCACCGGGTAGATCTCTTTCCTCACTTAGTTTGCTAGCATTAGGTCACCCTAAGCTATATTATGCTCAACAAACACTAGGATTTCAACAATCTAACATCCTAACATACAGATTCATCAATTAAAGAGAAACAGAAGGAAAAATCGGGTGGATCATAACAAAAATCGGCCGATTTACTCTGTAGAACAGGTCGATTTTTCTCCTCTGGTTTAGGTTTCGGGCACAAAAATCATCCTAAACTAACATGTAAGTCCATTCTATCATCACCCAAGCTATAACCATCAATTCATCACTCCAGAATCACAATAAACTAGCCAATAACATGCATTTCAAGATCTAAAATCATCATACAAGCATACATGGAATCCATAGCAAGAAGATGAAGTAAGGAAATGAAAGCAGTGAAACTTAGCTGGATTTGAGTTCAAAACAAGTCTTTCAACACACCAAATGTAGCTCCAAGTCAGATCTTACAACCTTCAACAAGTTTCTTCACAAAAATCACTCAAATCTCACTACGAAATTGAAATCTACACTAATATCTCTCAAGAACACCCACAAGGGTGTCTTGAAGAGAGGCTACAATGAAGAGTATTTGGGAAGATGCTAGAGGAGAAGGTTCCAAAAGGAAGGAGAAGGATTGGGAGATATATATGCTCAACAACAACTTGCAAGACCACTTATATTCTCCACCAAGAGCAAGGCCGGACAAAGAGATCGTGGGACATGTGGCTTAAGTTGTCAAAGGCCAGAAAATCGACCCAGTCAAATAAATCGGCCGATTTTCCTGAGTGTTGGTCCGATTTTCTTCAACAGAGACTTGTTATGATCATCTAGCCATGAGTTGCTCCATTGCTTGCACCAATAAGGGTCTTTGTGTCCTTCATTGCTCCAATTATGTTCCTTCAAAGCCTTGGATGTGTACCACCATGAGGCTTGACCCTCGAATGTATCGATTAATGCCCAAAAGATCCCCGAAATACCTAGAAAACCGACAAAAGCTCGTGTAGACGTCTTTTCTAGAAATATGCACGAAATGAGTGTAAACGTCGTGAACTAATGCCAAACCGTGCATGAATAATGGGAAAATCTATCTAAATGTATGCCTATACTAACGTCATAAATCACGTTATCAGGCGTAGTTAAGTTGTGCTTCATCTAGCGTCTTGCTAGCATAGTAGATAGCGTGGGTTCGTCCTTCCTTCTTTTGCCCAAGTATAGCTCCTATAGCTACGTCACTTGCATCACACATAACCTCGAATGGAAGATTCCAATCCAGAAGTTGAATGATCGGTGTTGAGATTAGAGCTTCCCGAATCTTATGAAACGCATCTAAACACTCCTGCGAGAAATCAAATACTGCATCCTTCTTCATCAATAGATTAGTAAGCGGTTTTGATATCTTAGAGAAATCCTTTATAAAGCGTCTATAAAATCCAGCATGTCCTATAAAGCTTCTTATCTCTTTTACCGAAGATGGGGGAGGGAGCTTTTCTATAGTCTCTATCTTAGCCTTATCTACTTCAATCCCTCTATTAGAGATCAAGTGTCCTAATACAATGCCTTCTTTCATCATAAACTGACACTTCTCCCAATTAATAACTAGGTTAGTGTCTTCACACCTTTGTAGCACAAGAGAAAGGTTAGAAAGACAATTATCGAAAGAGGAACCATAAACAGAAAAGTCATCCATGAAAACCTCCATGATTTCCTCTATATACTCCGAGAAGATAACCATCATGCACCTTTGAAAGGTGGCTGGGGCATTGCAAAGCCCGAACGGCATTCTCCTATAAGCAAACGTACCCCACGGGCACGTGAATGTGGTCTTCTCTTGATCGTCCGGATGTATCAGGATCTAAAAGAAACCACTATAACCATCAAGATAACAGAAATGTGAGTGTTGTGCTAACTTCTCAAGCATTTGATCGATGAATGGTAATGGGAAGTGATCCTTCCTTGTTGCGTTGTTTAGCTTGCGGTAGTCTATGCACATCCTCCATCCCGTCACGGTTCGTGTAGGAATGAGCTCATTGTTCTTGTTGGTGATGACCGTCATTCCTCCCTTCTTTGGAACAACCTGTACGGGACTCACCCACTTGCTATCGGAGATAGGGTAGATGATACCTGCATCAAGTAGTTTAAGAATTTCCTTCTTGACAACCTCCTCCTTCATGGTCGGATTTAACCGCCTTTGAGGTTGTCGCAAAGTTCTATAATCTTCTTCCATTAGGATCTTATGCATGCATAGTGGAGGTTTAATTCCTACTAGATCCTCTATAGTGTAACCTAAGGCTTTCCTATGTTTCTTAAGAACAACCATAAGCTTACTATGTTCATCTATACTTAGATCGGAACTAACAATTACCGGAAAGGTAGAATTAGGTCCTAGAAATGCGTACCTTAGATGTGCGGGAAGTGGCTTCAATTCCATCACTATTGGACTCTCTAATGGCTCTTGAGGAGTGTCCAATGCTTCCTTAGAAGCTTCTAAGGGTATAGAAGTTGTTGAGGAAGAATCAAGAGAAGTGGTAGAAAGAACGTAATTGTCCTCAGATTTTCCCAAAATTACGGCACCTCTGTTTCCTCCACGGCCGTGGTTTAGGGCGTGGAAGTCAATTACGGCACCTCTGTTTGTTCCACGGCCGTGGTTTTGGCCGTGTAACTTATTGGAGTCCTCTGAATAGCTAATTACGGTCATGTTGGTGGAAACCACGGTCGTGGAATAGCACGGCTGGCCGTGATTCCTCACGTTTTCTGACCCATCGTAGAGTTTTTCAAACTCTTCTTCATACACTCCCTTTTGCTTCTCTAAACCTTCAATTTCCTCATTGCATTCCTCTTCTTCTCCTATGTCCATAATGCTCATAGTGATCACATTTTGCAAGGGATCTTTGAAGAGAATCGAACTTACTTCCTCTCTAGATAGCTCTTCGTCATGGATGTTGAATATGTCCTCTTCAAGAGTTGGTTCTTCCATCAAAGTGGAAAGAACAAACTCTACCTTTTCCTCTCCTATGTCGAAGGCGAGTCTAGCATTCTTGCAATCAACCATACAACCGGATGTTGCAAGAAACGGTCTCCCGAGTATAATCGGGACCGGACTATCTGCAGGAATGTCAAGCACAACAAAATCTATGGGAACATAGAACTTACCAAGCTTGACCGAGACATCTTCAACTATACCGACGGGTCGAGTTATGGATCGATCCGCCATATATAACGTCATCTTCACCGGTTGAGGTTCGCCTAAACCGATCTTCCTGCATAAGGCAAGCGGAATGATGCTAACACTTGCTCCTAAATCACATAATGCATCATATGTGACATCTCCCACTCCTATGGGAACATAAAATGACCCCGGATCCTTCAGCTTTGGGGGCACCTTTTCCTTCATCGTCTTAATGAGATCCGACGAATCCGAACTCATCTTGACTTCTCCAAAGTCTTCTAGTTTCCTCTACTTAGAGAAGATCTCCTTTAAGAACTTTCCATAAGCTGGCATACCTACAATTTCATCAATGAAAGGTATATTAATATGCAGTTTGCTCATGAGTTCAATAAACTTACCGAATTATTTGTCTAGACGCGCTCTTACTCTAGATTGTGGGAATGGTAGGGGAGGTTTGTAAGCTGGAGGAGGAATGTAGATGTCTTCCTTCTTCTTCCCCTTTTCCTTCTCTTTTTCGACGGGAACTTCCACAAACTTAGGTTGCGGGTCGGTAGTTGTTGCTCCGCTCCTAGTTGTGATAGCCATCACCCTTCCTTTCGGGTTATCCTCCGTCTTTCCTGGAAGTTTTCCTTGATTTCTTGGAACTTCCTCAGCATTGCTAAACATTTGGTTTTCTAAAAACTTTTGGGCTTTATCAACCTTAGTAATGTGACTCTCCAATCCTTGAAGCTTTCCAAAATTGTTTCCAACATAGGATCGGGCTTCTCTTTCCCCGAAGTGCTTTCACTATTAGATGTTTGCCCCTGACTTTTCAAAGGAATGGAAGAAGAAGATGGTGGAGTTAGTGAATTTCCTTAATTGGGATAAGAATTACCGGAGTTTTGTTGTTGGTTGGAACGCCAATTGTTGTTGTTTGAACCCCTATTGTTGTTCCAATTGTTATTCCGGTTGTTGTTGTTGTTCCAATTGTTCCGGTTGTTGTTCCGGTTTGTGTTCTCATTCCCATTGTGGTTATTGTTGTTTCCTAAATAACCAACATCTTGCTCCTTAGGCTTTGGAAAGCTAGCCTTGATGACTTCCTTCAATTATTTAATCTCGGTGTTGAGAGAAAAGATTTGAGTTTGAGCAGCTTGTGTTAGCTTTGCTCCTTGCTCCACTCGATTTGCTTCTACCTTCCGGTGAGAATACTTCTCAATGACTCGGGCTTGCTTCTCGATGAAGTCCCAAGCGTCATCTTCCCTCATGTCCATGAATGTGCTACATGAAAGGGATTGGAGCTTGAATTGTGTTTCCACATCCAGCCCCTTATAATATATCTCCAACAGCTCCAATTTGGAAATGCCACGGTGTGGGAAATCCAATAGTAAATCCTGAAATCTTTCTCAAGACTGAAACAAACTTTCATTAGATCTCATAGAAAATGCATTAATCTTACCTCTCAACTCCGCCGTCTTGGATGGAGGAAAGAATTTGGTGAGGAATTCCAAAGAAAGATCCTCCCATGTGTTGAGTCTTCCATTTGGAAGAGCTTGATACCAAGATAAAGCTTTCCCTTTCAAAGAGCAAAAGAATGACTTGATCTTGTAATTGTTGGTGGTTGCATTCTTTGACTTCATTGTCTCCATCAAGATCTCAAAATTCTGTAAATGTTGATGTGGAGATTCAATACTCGTTCCTCCAAACTGATTTTGGTGAACGATGGTAATAACTTGTGGGTTGAAGATAAACCCCTGAATATCGTCAGCATCAAAGTTCACACCTAGACGGCGTAGTTGCTGAATTGGATCCATTCTTTGGCCAAGAGTTCTTGGCTCTTCATCTATACGGGCGGCTCTCGCACCCCCAGCCGGGACACGATAATTGACGGCCGGTCTTTGATTATTCTGATTCGCGTTGATCGTTGGATCAATGTTCTCTAGCGGTGGCATGGAAGAGTCACTATCCTCATCGGATGAGTCGGTTCTAACCAATCTTGCCGGTTTCCTCCTCTTCTTCTTCTTGGAATCACTCATCTCCAGCCTCATTTGAAGCATCATGTCCTTGAGCTCATGAATTTGCAATTGATGACGGTCCGATTCTTCCTTGCGAGTCTTCTCGCTCCATCTAAGTCGAGCTTCGGAATCCTCCAACTCTGCTTGGATATCCCGCTCCTTATTTTCAGCCATCTTTCTTTCTTTGAGCTTCTTCCTCAAAGTCTTCTCAAGTTCTTAATCAAGAGGTAAGAGGTCTTTGTTATTTCTAGACCTTCGCATATACCTAAGGTAACCTGCAAATATCACTCAAAGGAGATATCAAATAACAAAGAGCAAAGCTCCCAAGCTTGACAACCGATAACCGAATTTGGCCTAAACCAAATCCCCGGCAACGGCGCCAAAAACTTGTTCACCTCGAAGTGTGCGTGCAAATAAGCTTTAAATTTATAAAACTAGAATCAAGCAAGCGAACCCGCAGTGTACGGATCGGCGTAGTAAAGCAAGAATTCCACAGTGTCGAACTCAGGGATTTGGGGGGAACAAATTCAGTTCGCAAATCGTCATGCAAGTAAGTATAATAAGCTTTGCAAATATTGGAAAAACAGCAACCCAAAAGATCCAGGTGTCTAATTGTGGCAATCGATTCAAGATATACTAAAGAACTAAGGACAGAGTTAAGAGTTGCAAAGGTATGCTAAGGTAAAGTAATGTACGATGAAGTTCCAGAACTTTATATGACTTATCTAAAGACACTCTCTATAAAGGTTGTTGAGGCTTCAGTATAGAAAGGATCTATGAATAAGAATAAATCTCAAATACCCAAACTAGTAACCCAAGGATCAAAACTAACTAAAACGAAGGTTGTGACACTCGAAATCGAAGTAGAGGGTGATGAGTCTCACTACTACCTAGAAAAGGGCAAACCTAGACTAGAGTAAAGCTAATCTTTAACCTTGGATCAAAGTAAAAGCAAAGTTTGTAAACTAGGGTAAATCACGGGCAGATCTTGAGTTCCACGGCCGTGGAAGCTCAAGAACATACCGTGATCTTGGTTCGTCGACGAGATCTCTCTAACTCTCAGGGTCCAATCAATTTATGATCGATCTATCATCATCTAAGCCACAATTATCAACCCTTCACCTTAGAATTGCTAAAGGGTTTTAGCCAATAATCATTGTCATGATATCAAAATTTAATTTAAGAAGAATGAAAGATGAAAACCTTCGAAAACTCAAATATAACTCAAAGTTAATCTCAATTCCAAATACCAAATAGGAATATCTAATGGATTCCCAATATAACACAAAACCGCATGAAGATCTTAAGTAAGCACGAAGAACGGGATGTCAATCCGTCTTCAATAACAAAACCTAGAAAAGGGCGCAACTTCCGCCACACACGATCTTCGGAAATCCAAATTGCCGGCGCTTCCGCAGCGTTTCTCATGAAACCCTAAGGCTGACTTTCTCCAAACGAGGTTGTCCAAGCCTAAAGCGAGCTCTCCTCCAAAGCGATGATACCGAAAACTCTCTCCTCCCGCCTTTTTATAAGACGGGGCAAAATAACCGTACCGGCCCACTGCGTAAATGACGTGGCAATAATTGGTTCGTCAAAAGATCGCCTAAATCACGGTCTCAAGGGATTCCACGACCGTGGTTTAGGACGTGGAATTGGGTTACGGTCTCATATGACTTCCACGACCGTACTTTAGGCCGTGTAACTCTTTGGAATGCTCCACGCTCATGATGCCTAGATCCAGGACCGTGGTTTAGGGCGTAGACTGTTCGCTCCAAACGGTGTGTGCAAGCTTTAAATTTATAACCCTAGACTTAAGCTTAAAACAAGGATGCGAACCCGCAGTGTACGGGTCAATCGTAGTAAAAGCAAGAAAATTCCAGGGGTCGATCACAGGGACTTGGTGAAACAAAGTCAACACGGTATGCTACGTTAATTCTAACCACAAGAGCGATTAACACAATCAAAGATGAATAAGAAGTCAATAAAGCAAACATGCAATTCTAGGGATTAAAGCATCAAGTTGTGGTTCCAACTCAAGATCTATAGATAAGCGGACAAAGCTGAGATTTTTGCGTGGGGAAGGTGTTACTAAAGTGGAGTAGATCACCGGGTAAGTCTCACTACACACTAATCCTAAACCGTAACTCCTATTACCGGGTAAGTCTCAAGGAATCAGAATAAAGAACTATAACCTCAAACTAACACACCATCTAAGGGAATAGAATCAACCTTTACCGGGTAAGTCTCAGGCTAACTCACAAAGATGGGATGAAAGCACACTCAAACCCCAATAAAGGATAAACCTTTATTACCTACACTTATGATCGTTGGTACACAAACTAAGGAATTACCGGGTAAGTCTCATCCTAAACTTGCATTGAACCAGGAAGGTGTAATAAGAATAGGATTTAGCAAACTCTAACACTTAACTCTCAGTTACGGATCAAATAAGTCACCTCGGTCAGAAGAATTCCACCCCGGCCGAGATGTTCATCAACCGAACGAGATGCTTAGGGTTAAGGTTAAAGAATCGAACTTTCAGGATCCTACTGGAATCTAAGATTATTCTATCATTGTTTTTCCCACAACCTTCAGCCAATCACCCTAGAATCACACAAGGAAATTAGCCACTCATCATCATTATGAAAGTATTAATCAAATGGGAAGAAAGTGAATATTTGAACAAAGAAGAATTTAATGAAAAGACTTCAATAAATGAATCAAATATCACAACAAAGCGTTCCTTGGATAATAATCCAAAAAGACAAGACAACTAGGAAAGGAATTGAAGACAATCTTACAAAATCCTCCAAAAAGCTATAAAAGCTATGATCTTCAACCTTCCTTCAACCTTCAAAAAGGTTCTTCAACTCTCTCCAAAATGGAGTATGCCGCTGCTGCTGCTGCGTGGGGTGATAGCGGTTCTTGTCCAGCTGTGAGCGGATGTTGGAATTGTGGAAAATCCAACCCTTTTTATAGGAAAATAACCCTCCAAAGATAATAAATCTTAGAAAGATATTCTCCCATAAATATAGGTAAAATATATATTCTGCATATCTCCTTCCATCCAGAAGCCAAGCCCAAAAATATAAGATCACTTTCCAAACTTAAAAGATCTCTTCCAAGAATAAAATATTCTCGCCGCGTCCTAGGTGTTCGCCTCGGTCGAGTCGGCGTCTCTGGATCACCTCGGTCGAGATGAATCTGTGGTCAACCGAGGTGACTCATAACTGAATGTGAAATCTCTCGAATCTGTTCCAAAGTAAATCTTTAATCCATGGCTATGCTCCCTGGATGTAGCTCCAAATGACTCATGACTCCTTTTGCTCCTTTTTTGATGCAAAATGTACCATATTACCTGCAATTACAACGAAACTAGGTGTAGACCTCGATTCTCGCAAAGGTAGATGAAATGGTAGTAAAATCACATAATGTACATACAAACATGCAGATTATGAAAGATAAAACGTCCAAACAAACCCTAAAATATAGACTATAATTCATGCTATCAAAATACCCCATACTTAGCCCTTGCTTGTCCCCAAGCAAGTTCCTCATATAGAGAACAAGATAGAATGGATTATAAGTCAAGAAAATCAATGAAAAAGTCTTTCAAAAACATTTTATGGTGTGCAACTATCATAGATCACTCTAAGAGAATACTTCCTGGAATTTAAAAAACTCAATATGCTCAAAACATTTTATAAATATAGGAAAGTTGTTCATCTTTGCATAAAATCATAGAATGCATAATAAATCATAATCATCGAAATTAATCATGTATAATCCAGTTTAAACCACTAAGTCAATCAACAAGCTCAAGGTCTCAAGGGCTTCCCAAAAGAAAGGTCAAGAAACGTGTAGGGTAGGGATGTATGTAAGGTAATGTGGTGCTAGAATCCGGGAAAAGGATGAACTTCACTTTCACTTTGACTTGCAACACCTTCCACCAATAAGCTTTGCTTATTTCACACTTTTTCTTTTTACTTTACTTTTTGGGATGCATGGACAGAGGTGCACAATAACCAAAGCCTAGGAAATCTGCAATCATCAATTTCTCGAGATGCATCAAACCCTTGATGCACATACCATGACCCGTTAGGAATATCGCTCAATCCGACTTTGGCAAGACACAAACACCCGGCTATGTGAATGGTGCCGAGTTACTCATCTTCATGATTGACTTCCCCAAACCTATTATTTTCTTTCTAACACTTTCACTTCCAGCCACTTCTCAACTTTAACTTGCTTTCACCACTTCGCTTGCTTCCAAATTCCCGGATAGGTAAAGGGAGGCAAAATGTATATGAGGGGCTAAGCATGATCAAGAAGAAGAAGAAGAAGAGAATGAATTGCCTTGGTCTTTCCAAGAAGAAAGTGAGAGAACTTAACCTGCGGTGTCAACCTTCAAATTCAACATAATTTGGATAAAAACAAAGTATTAAACATGCCAATAATTTCAAACAAAGCATTTAGCAACTTAAACATATTATAAAACCTTTCAAACACATAAAGAATTTAAAACCAGTAGGTAAACAAGATCTTCACTGAGATCATATCCAGATAAGTAGCACAAAATCGTTTTTGAAAACTTTCTGTCACGCACCTCGGTCGAGGTGTTCTTGGTTCAACCGAGGTGAAACGCCTCGTTTCGCCAGAATCTCCCCGGTCGAGGTCAAAAATTTTTTTTTTTTTTTTTAAACCATTTTTTTTTTTTCGGTTTCGACGTTTTTCTCAATCAAATAACCTGTAGGTATGCATGTAATATCAGATAATCATATAAAGGCAAATGAAGCATAAATATGAAAATATCCGATAATTAAAATACATCAAAAGTATCAAATACATCAAAGGTAGCCACATAGTCAAATAACAAACACCCCATACTTGAGACACACTGTCCCAGTGGGTATAATAAAAGTCTAAACAAGAGAACTCACCGGATAAAAGCCGAACTGCATAAAAAAAGATATAATAATAAAATCCTGCAGCTCCTCAGTAGTCTCGATCCGGTGGTGGTGGTGGTATGTAGGGGTACTGAGTCGGATCATAGGGATGGCCCATGATATGCTCAAACTGTAGCTGAGCCATCATGTGCTGATGATGCTGCCGCTCCTGCATCTCGCGGATATCCAGCGAAAGTGCAGCATATGAGTCGATAACCTGATCCGTCAGGTCATCGATCCGTCGGTGTGCAGCTTTGTCTCTCACTCCACGCCTCCTGCGTCTAGCAGGTCTGACCGGAGAAGTCTCAGCTGGTGCCGGCTCAGTGTCCTCCTCGTCATCATCCAAATCAATAATAGGTGGCGCGCTCATCCCAGCTGTATCTGTCCCTGTGTCCATCGGGACGCCACCTCCTCTCTCATCTACTGTATCATCATCATCGTCGTCCTCATCCTCAGCCTCCTCCTCAGCCTCAGCAGGGGCAGGTGCTCCCTCTCTGTAATCCTCCATAAGTGGACCCCAAGCGGTCTGCCAGAAATGTGGATCAAAGACAGAGAACTGTGCAAACTATCTGATGCCCTGAGGTGCAGTCAGCTCCCATGGCATAGCGACGTAGGGTGTAGTCAGTCCTCGGGGAACCAGAATCCTCCGAGTAATCATCTCCTGAAGTCCGAGCGGCTTGGCAGCCGCCACCATGGTACACCTACTCAGATCCATATCCTGATACATAGCGATATGGGTCACTATCCCTCCGCAGCATATATCTCCCTTCCCTTTGGCCTTGATCCTGTGTAGATCCTCTGCCAGCATCAATCCAAAGTCAGGGTATCCACCTGTGACCATGCAGTATAAAGCAAACAGCTCCCCCTGTTGGACCTTCTGGGGCGTCTCAGTACGCTCCAGAAGCGTCTCGCTGAAGATCCTGTGTACCAATCGAAAGGCTAGATGAAAAATAAGCTTCGCCCTGGAATCACCAGGGCGCCACCTATCTGCGTGCTCTGTAACGTGGGCGATCTGACCCCAGAACTCTCTAGCTACAGCTCGGGTCGGGAAATCTACAGCAGTGGGGGCAGGGAAGCCAAAAATGTCTCTCCAGTGGTCTAGAGGTACTAAGTAGTTCCGGTTCATCAACCGGTACTTCACAGCCCTCTCTGTGGGGAGGTAAGTGAAGGAACTGACAAACTCGAGGGTCGGCTCTAGGTAGGCTGGGGCTCGGATCTCAGTAAACTGATCCAGCCCGACGGTGGTGATCATCCTCCTAAGATCTCCATCTACGTGGAGACAATCAAAGGCAGAAATGTCCAGAAATCTAGGAGCGATAACCGGACGACTAGCAATACGATCATAATCTACCCGGTGTCTCTCGTGGATCACTGGGATAGAAGGTCGGGATGAGGAAGAAGAAGGGGAAGGAGAGGATCTATCTCTAAGGGCTAACAATCTGTCAGAACTCATCTTCAAACTGCACTGTCAGACTACCTCGGTCGACTGACAAACTCCAAGAATCACCTCGACCGAGGTGCAGGTCGACTGGACCGAGGCGAAGACAGTCGCGATTTCAACTCTCTGAATTTCAGTTCTTTTCCCCCAAAAATCACTACCGATGCTTCCTAAGGGGTACTTAAGGTTTTCCTCAACAGAATCAAGGGCAACCAAAGCCCAAATTGCAGTAAACGAACGAGTTTAGGGTTTCGATCGTTTTTACCTCGTTCCGGCCGAGTTGCTCAAATTTCTCGCAGATCTGTAGTTGCAATCGACTCCTCTACCCTTCAATCTCGGTTTGGAAGTAGAAAACGTCGAAAACGAGCAAGATTTGAGAGAGAGCGAAGTGGATCTGTCGCCGCGGTCGAGGTGGGTAAAAATGTGAAAAGTAATTTTTCTTTCCCTTTTATACTGTTACTGGATCTGCTGTCACCTCGGTCGAGATGGTCTCGACTGGACCGAGGTGGTATGGACCGAGGTGGTTTTGCAGAAACCCTAGTCGCCTCGGTTGCTTCAAGAATCAACTCGGTCGAGGTGCTCTGACAATAACCGAGGTGTTTCTGTCTTCTCAGAATCTCGAACTTTTGTCCTTCCAGTCGTGCTCCTTCCTAGATATTCCCTGTTGTCTGTCCAGAACGCCAAAAACAAAGCAAAGCAAAGCAAAAACAAAAGCTATCTAAACTAGACTAGAAAACGGGAAAAGAAAGCAATACCTTGGGTTGCCTCCCAAGAAGCGCTTGATTTAAGGTCGCTAGCTGGACCATAATGCGTCTCAAACGAGGTGGGGGGTGCCCTCACCCCATACTTCACCTCCATCGTGGGGTGAAGTAAGTAGATCCATCAAACGCTCCAAGACGTGCAAGTGCTCATCGGGGAATGAATCGTCTATGGGTGGGTTATCCGCCTCGCGGGAGGATTCCGGTAGCCGGCTAAGGTGATCCGCAACTGAGTTCTCGGATCCCTTCTTGTCGCGGATCTCTAGGCCAAATTCTTGAAGCAAGAGAATCTATCGAATAAGACGCGGCTTGGCGTCCTTCTTAGCCATCAAGTAACGAATGGCTGCATGGTCGGTGTAGACAACGACTTTCGCCCCTACTAGATAGGAACGAAACTTCTCGAAAGCATATACAACCGCCAATAACTCCTTCTCGGTGGTAGCGTAGTTGCGTTGTGCTTCATCTAGCGTCTTGCTCGCATAGTAGATGGCAGTGGTTCGTCCATCCTTCTTCTGTCCAAGCACCGCTCCTACGGCTACATCACTAGCGTCACACATGACCTCAAAGGGCAAGGTCCAATCAGGAGGCTGGATAATGGGAGCGGAGATCAACGCTTCCTTAATCCTGTAAAAAGCATCAAGACACTCCTGCGAAAACTCAAAAACAACATCTTTATTCAAGAGGTTAGTTAGAGGCTTAGAAATCTTAGAGAAGTCTTTGATGAATCTCCTGTAGAAACCTGCATGCCCGAGAAAACTCCTCACACCTTTAACAGAACAAGGAGGAGGGAGTTTCTCAATAGTTTCGATCTTAGCTCGATCGACCTCAATACCTCGATTAGAAACGAGGTGTCCTAGCACAATGCCTTCATTAACCATAAAATGACACTTCTCCCAATTCAAAACAAGGTTAGTGTCTTCACATCTTTTAAGCACTAGAGAAAGGTTAGATAGGCAATCATCAAAAGAGGAACCATATACAGAAAAATCATCCATGAATACCTCCATGATCTCCTCTATGTACTCGGAAAAGATAGCCATCATGCATCGCTGGAAGGTAGCGGGTGCATTACACAATCCAAATGGCATCCTCCGATAGGCAAACGTCCCCCAAGGACAAGTGAAAGTGGTCTTCTCCTGATCATCCGGATGGATAGGAATCTGGAAGAATCCACTATAGTCGTCCAAGTAGCAAAAGTGTGAATGCTGGGCCAACCGTTCGAGCATTTGATCAATGAAGGGAAGCGGAAAATGATCCTTCCGAGTCGCCGTGTTCAGATTCCTATAATCGATGCAAACTCTCCAGCCCGTAACGGTTCTTGTTGGGATCAACTCGTTGTTCTTATTCGTCACAACGGTCATCCCTCCTTTCTTCGGAACGACATGCACCGGGCTAACCCACTTGCTATCCGAGATAGGATAAATAATACCTGCATCCAACAACTTAAGAACTTCCTTCTTCACAACCTCTTTCATGATCGGATTTAACCGTCTTTGAGGTTCCTGTGAAGTCTTATGATTATCTTCCATTAGAATTCTATGCATGCAGAAAGAAGGTTTAATGCCAATAAGATCATCCGTGGTGTAACCTATGGCTTTTCGATGCTTTCTCAGGACATGCATTAACTTAGATAATTCAGAATCGGAGAGGGAAGCACTAGCAATAACGGGATAAGTAGAATCCGGCCCAAGAAAGATATACCTCAAGTGATTAGGGAGTTGTTTAAGCTCCACTACTGGGGGTGCTTTCTGGGAGGGATCTGTGCTTCCTCTTTCCAGTGGAGTGGTGTCAGAATCTGGACTCAATGCAGTCTCAGTTAGAGTCGTCTCGCTGTCGACCTCGGTCGAGGCGCAAAGGCGTTGACCGAGGTGTTCTTCAGTCGCCTCGCTCTGTCCAGAAGGTGCCTCGGTCGAGGTACTGCTACTGGAACCGAGATTGGAGATCTTCGTTTCCTGGATCAGCTTCTCTGTTATAGCTCCTGGATCCTCTTCCAGTGCCTTCAAGCTTCGTATATCTGCATCACAAGAAGCATCTATACCTTCCTCCATTAAACTGAAGCTAATAACTCTTTCGAGTGGATCGTTAGTAAGGATAGAGCTCACCAATTCTCTTGATTCTTCTTCATCGTAGATGTTGAAGATATCATCAGTTAGTTGCTCCCCCTTCATGGCTGCAAGTAGTGCGAATTCCACCTCATCGCCACCAACGTTGAATTTCAACTTGGCGTTCTTGCAATCTACGTTGCAACCCGAAGTTGCTAGAAATGGCCTCCCGAGAATAATAGGTACTGGATAATCTGCGGGAATGTCAAGTACAACAAAATCTATAGGTAGATAGAAATTACCCAACTTGACCGGAACGTCTTCCAAGATGCCCACGGGATGGGTAATGGAGCGATCCGCCATGTAAAGTCGAATCTTGACCGGTTTGGGCTCTCCAAGACCGATCTTAGTGCATAACTCCAGCGGGATGATGCTCACGCTGGCTCCTAGATCGCAAAGGGCTTCACAAGTGACATCCCCAACTTGAATGGGAATGCAAAATGAGCCGGGATCTCTCAACTTAGGTGGCATCTTTTCCTTCATAATCTTGATAAGCTCCGAAGGTTTAGATGTCATCCTAACTTCACCAACATCCTCCAGTTTCCTCTTCCTTGATAAGATTTCTTTTAAGAACTTCCCATAGGCGGGCATACCTAGAATGGCATCGAGGAAGGGAATGTTAATATGTAGCTTATTCATCAAGTCAAGAAACTTACCAAAGTGCTTGTCTAGATGTGCTCTGGCTCTGGACTGAGGGAATGGAAGTGGTGGTTTATATGCAGGAGGTGGAACATAAGTTTCTGTCGTTCCTCCTGCTTTCTGTTGCTCCGCCTCGGTTGGCATCTCGGTCGAGGTGTTCTTTGACTGGATCTGGACCGAGGTGGTCTGCGTCGAGCGAGGTACTGGATCTGCAGTTTTGAGTCCACTCCTCGTCGTTATGGCCATGCACTGGCCCTTAGGGTTAGTTTCCGTCTTCGCTGGAAGCTTCCCTGGATCTCTTGGCGCTTCATTCGCCCTACTAGCAAGTTGTTGTTCGAAGGACTTTTGGGCCCTCGAAAATGAAGTCATAGAATTCTCCATAGCGCCAAGCTTGACCAAGATTGCCTCCAGAACTGCGTCCTTCTTTTCCGGCTGAGACGAACTTGATCCTTGCCCTTGGCTCTTTAATGGAGTAAAAGAAGAAGAAGGGGAAGAGAGAAAAGGATTAGAGGAATCATTAGAGTTGGAGTTTGAATAATTGTTACCGTGGTTTTGGTTATTCGCCCTCCAGTTGTTGCTATTGGATCCTCTATTGTTGTTGTTGTAGTTGTTGTTTCGGGGACCGTTGTTGTTGTTACGGTACCCGTTGTTGTTGTTGCTCCTTTGCCCTTGCTCTTCCTTCTTAGTTTGAGCCATCAAGAGCTCTTTTAATTCCTTCACGTCATTCTTCAATGACGTGAGTTGATTGTTGTTGGGTTGAGTCTCTTGAAAGTTGACTCTTTTAACTCCACCTTCAGCTCTTGGTGGGTATATTTCTCCATGTGTAAGGCTTGCTTCTCAATGAAGTTCCAAGCCTCATCAATCGCCATGTCCATGAAGGTACCGGCGGAGAGTAGTTGGAGATTGAACTGGGTGCTTCCGTCCAGCCCTTTGAAGTAGATCTCCAACAACTCGATCTTTGGAATCCCATGGTGTGGGCAATCCAAAAGGATATCCTTGAACCGCTCCCAAGATTTGGACAAGCTCTCCTTGTCCTTCATGATAAAAGCATTGATCTTCCCTCTCATTTCAGCGGTCTTCGAGGGGGGAAAGAATTTGGTTAAGAATTCCGTAGTCATCTCCTCCCATGTGCTGATTTTTCCTGGAGGAAGAGATTGATACCAAGTAAGAGCTCTATCTTTTAAAGAAAAGTAAAAAGGTCTTAGCTTGTAGTTGTTATTCTCGATTCTGGAAGGTCGCAAGGTTTCCATCAAGATCTCGTAGTTTTGAAGATGTTGATGCGGCGACTCCTTCTCTAGCCCTCCGAATTGGCATTGGCGAATCATGGATAGAACTTGTGGTCGAAGCTCGTAGTCATGATCCGCTGGATCTCCTAGGTTCACCCCTGGACGCCTCAGCTGTTGATTAGGGTCCATCCTTTGACCTAGGGTTTGCGGGATTCCTGCAAGAAGAACATCTCGGACTGGAATCCGAGGTGGGAGTACATCGACCGGGGCGTCAGGTACTGGAATCTGCCTCGGTCGAGGATCAACTACTGGATCCTGCATCGGTCGAAGTAGAATCTGGTTCCTAATGGCAGCAATCTCAGCTTCGATTGCTGCAGTCCTGGTGCGATTCGCCTCTTTCTCTTGCCTGAGTTCATCCTCGCTGAGACGTAGCAGCTCCTGCGTCTCTTTCAATTGGGCCGCAAGATCGCGATCGTCTTGTTGGGCCATCTTCGCTTCTCTTAAGCGTCGCTTGTATGTCTTTTCTGGTTCGGGATCGTAAGGAACGATTTCCTTCCCAGCGCGGGTTCTTCGCATATACCTAGAAAGAACCTGCAAAAGTCACTCAAGTAGAGTGATTAGACAAAACGGGGCAAATGCCCCAAGAGCAAACCGTACCGGCTCGGTCTAGACCAAGTCCCCGGCAACGGCGCCAAAAACTTGTTCGCTCCAAACGGTGTGTGCAAGCTTTAAATTTATAACCCTAGACTTAAGCTTAAAACAAGGATGCGAACCCGCAGTGTACGGGTCAATCGTAGTAAAAGCAAGAAAATTCCAGGGGTCGATCACAGGGACTTGGTGAAACAAAGTCAACACGGTATGCTACGTTAATTCTAACCACAAGAGCGATTAACACAATCAAAGATGAATAAGAAGTCAATAAAGCAAACATGCAATTCTAGGGATTAAAGCATCAAGTTGTGGTTCCAACTCAAGATCTATAGATAAGCGGACAAAGCTGAGATTTTTGCGTGGGGAAGGTGTTACTAAAGTGGAGTAGATCACCGGGTAAGTCTCACTACACACTAATCCTAAACCGTAACTCCTATTACCGGGTAAGTCTCAAGGAATCAGGATAAAGAACTATAACCTCAAACTAACACACCATCTAAGGGAATAGAATCAACCTTTACCGGGTAAGTCTCAGGCTAACTCACAAAGATGGGATGAAAGCACACTCAAACCCCAATAAAGGATAAACCTTTATTACCTACACTTATGATCGTTGGTACACAAACTAAGGAATTACCGGGTAAGTCTCATCCTAAGCTTGCATTGAACCAGGAAGGTGTAATAAGAATAGGATTTAGCAAACTCTAACACTTAACTCTCAGTTACGGATCAAATAAGTCACCTCGGTCAGAAGAATTCCACCCCGGCCGAGATGTTCATCAACCGAACGAGATGCTTAGGGTTAAGGTTAAAGAATCGAACTTTCAGGATCCTACTGGAATCTAAGATTATTCTATCATTGTTTTTCCCACAACCTTCAGCCAATCACCCTAGAATCACACAAGGAAATTAGCCACTCATCATCATTATGAAAGTATTAATCAAATGGGAAGAAAGTGAATATTTGAACAAAGAAGAATTTAATGAAAAGACTTCAATAAATGAATCAAATATCACAACAAAGCGTTCCTTGGATAATAATCCAAAAAGACAAGACAACTAGGAAAGGAATTGAAGACAATCTTACAAAACCCTCCAAAAAGCTATAAAAGCTATGATCTTCAACCTTCCTTCAACCTTCAAAAAGGTTCTTCAACTCTCTCCAAAATGGAGTATGCCGCTGTTGCTGCTGCGTGGGATGATAGCGGTTCTTGTCCAGCTGTGAGCGGATGTTGGAATTGTGGAAAATCCAACCCTTTTTATAGGAAAATAACCCTCCAAAGATAATAAATCTTAGAAAGATATTCTCCCATAAATATAGGTAAAATATATATTCTGCATATCTCCTTCCATCCAGAAGCCAAGCCCAAAAATATAAGATCACTTTCCAAACTTAAAAGATCTCTTCCAAGAATAAAATATTCTCGCCGCGTCCTAGGTGTTCGCCTCGGTCGAGTCGGCGTCTCTGGATCACCTCGGTCGAGATGAATCTGTGGTCAACCGAGGTGACTCATAACTGAATGTGAAATCTCTCGAATCTGTTCCAAAGTAAATCTTTAATCCATGGCTATGCTCCCTGGATGTAGCTCCAAATGACTCATGACTCCTTTTGCTCCTTTTTTGATGCAAAACGTACCATATTATCTGCAATTACAACGAAACTAGGTGTAGACCTCGATTCTCGCAAAGGTAGATGAAATGGTAGTAAAATCACATAATGTACATACAAACATGCAGATTATGAAAGATAAAACGTCCAAACAAACCCTAAAATATAGACTATAATTCATGTTAGTAACGGGGAAAGGGGCAAGTTTCGGGAGATTCTCGTGTCACAAAAGAAGTTGAATTAGTAATGAGAATAATTAAATGAAAGATAAAAACGGATATTGTGCTAGCATGATGTGTGTTTTATGCTACCATATGTGTGTATGTGCTATAATGGTTATTCTAATATATAGAAATTTAGCTAACGGTTTATCCGCCGTTGTAGATGTCTTACAGGTTAAGAGTTGTAGAGAGATCCGGAGTGGATAGTAAGTCGGTATACGTACTCATACAGATGTGAAGGGAGAGTCCTTTTGTTTTCGCATGCATCTTTTGTTGTTGTTATGTTTGTAAGGTTGACCCATGTATTAATACATCATTTCAACCTTATTTGATTTCACTTTGTTTACTACGCTTGTGCCTTGTTGTAAGATTATTGTTGTTCTCAAAACTTAGATCGGGACCCATTGTGAGGTCCTAACTAGTAGATTCTCGAGTTTTGAGAATTTTGGGTGTTACATAACCTCTGTTGGGTTAACAACCTCAATCGAAGATTCCCCGGGCTGGATGACTTGTGAAGCCTCCCTTGGTGGAAACTTCTCGACCTTCCTAGTTCCGCTATGCTCCGGATGAGGTCAAGTTGCTTCATAATCTCGTTATCTCCTAGAGCGTTGATCATACCTAGGATAATTTCTCTCATCCTCGAATTCGTGAAAACCAACATACTTCGGAGCGTTAGGTACATTATAATGTTGATTTGAATATCTTATACCTTGCTCACAATGGGCTTGTGGATGTGGATCTGGGGCTGGAGTTGTTCTGTATGGAACACGTGAACGCCCATCATTCTCATTTATTATTCTCCGCTGGGGAACGTAATTATCAAATCTCGAATGGGGTAAATCTCGGTCAAAATATCGGGCGAGATTTCTTCCTGGGGGCCGAGATTTTCTATTGGAGCGAGATTCTATCTTATCTAGTCGTTCATTCAAATTTGTAGTTATGGGTTGGATTTCCCTTGCTGTAAACTTTGCGTCTAGGGCCATAAGAGTGTTGTTCGCTCTAGATAGTGCGCACAAAAGTCTTTCAAAATTTATAACTCGATCTATTCTCCTAGACTCCTAGCAAACCCACGGTGTATAGGTCGTTTCGTAGAAAGGAAAGCATTCCGAGGTTGAACACAAAGACTGAGGTGAAATTGAATCATGCAATGATCATGGATAGTATGAGTCTAGACTAAGAAAAGAGATAGGAATACAGAAATGAAAATCATGATGTTTTTGGTTGGGTTTTATGGTGATCAAGCAGAGATCACAACCATGCAAGATTATCAATCAACAAGCAACACAAACACGAGATATAGAATCGAAGTAAGAAAAGTGGATTCTAGAGATTAGTATTTCCGATTATGGCATGGACTCAAGCCTCTATTCATCAAAGGACAAGATACAGTATGTTGGGAAAGGGTGTTTCACTAATGGGAACAATCAACGGGTAAGTCTCATGTTCACTAGTCCCGCACCAAAATCCTATTACCGGGTAAGTCACAAGGAACTAAGGTTTGGAATTCTACACAAACCGGATAACTACCTAAGGATCAAGCCTCTCCTTACCAGGTAAGTCTCAGAAAAGGCAAGTCTTAAGCAACGATCCTAGCACACTCAATCCAATAGCAGCTTTTGAGGCTCACTACTACCTAGAGTTCATCATCTTCTATACCTAAGAGCGGGAATTACCGGGTAAGTCTCATCCCTCACTTAGTTACTAACATAGGTCACCCTAAGCTAGATAAAGCTCAACAAACACTAGGATTTCAACAGTCAAGCATCCTAACATGCATATACATTAACACAAGAACAACAAAAGCAAATCTCGGATGATCAAGAACATCTCAGCCGAGAAAACATGAAGAACAACCCGAGATTATATTCTGAGCTAGGTTTCGAGCACATAAATCATCCTAAGGTACATTCAAGTCTACTCTATCATCATCTAAGCTATAACCTTCTATCCATCACCCTAGAATCACAGCTACTTAGCCAACAACAGTAAATTCAAGATCATTCATCATCATATCAACACACATGCATCCCATAGCTAGATAATAAAAAGTAGAAGTAAATGTAAGCAAGAAATTAGCTAGATGAACAATCCAAAATAATCTTACAAGTTTCCAAGAGTAGCTCAAATCAAATCCAACAAGCTCTTGAAAGTTTTCTCACTCAAGTCTCTCAAAACTAACTCTTGATCTATGGAATAGCGTCTTCTTCTTCCTTCAATGAGATTGTTTCCTTCCTTCTCCTTGATCTTCACACAAAATGGATGGTTTCTACAATGGCTCATCCCGTTGCAAAAGTATACAGCATGCCCATACAATCCCTCACTCAACCAAGGAAAAGCAAGGGTCGGAAGTAGTATATATGTGCCAAGTGTCGGGTAACTTCAGCATAGGAAACTCGGATGGCCGTTGAGGAATCTTTGCCAAGATTCATGGCCATGGACCGAGATTTTGGTCAAATGCATAGTTGAACATGATTTAGTGCATGGCTCACACCAACTAAGGTCCTTGCGTTCTTCTTTCTTCCAAGCTTGCTTCCTTTGGAACCTTGAATTCAAACCGCCTCGAGGCTTGATCCTCGGATATGATCAATAATGTCCAAAAGATCCTCGAAATACCTACAAAACTGACAAGAGCTCGTATAGACATCTTTTCTAGTAATATGACTCGATTAAGTAAAAAAGTCCCGAACTAAGGCAAAACTATGCATGAATAAAGAGAAACTCTACCTAAAATAATGCCTAAAGTAGTGTCATAAATCATGTCATCAAGTGTTCGAAAGTTGTTTTAATATGACCCTGAATTCGGGACTATACAAATCACTCCTTTTATAACTAGTCATCCTGCACAATCACATAAAGTAACAACAAACGCGTGAAGTTAGCGAAAACGAGGGTTTCTTACTCGTTTTCTTTCGCACTCACACTCTGTTGTGAATCACTAGCTAATTTGATGTAATTATATTGGATGGATTAATGGCTCTTTACCAATCGGTGCACTAGCTTCAACTAGAACTTCCTTGGATGCCACAAGTAGTCAACTTGGTTCGGAGAAAGGTTCTTGTGTTGGAAGTTTGCGAAAGGATTCATGTTGTAGGTCTCTTCACACAATTGACACAAAGATAGAAAGAATATTGGAAGTATAACGCAACTAGTATGATAGAAAGTGTAGATATTAACTAACACACCCAAAGAATCTGACTCAATTTGTTTAAAGTAAAAGAGAGGCAAGAAAAAGCGCACAAGAGATTAAGAAGAGAGAAAGACGTACCTTGAACCTACGCAGTTGGAGAGAGATAGCCGGGATTGGTTTTGGAAATGGTTATGGCTCGTAACTGGATCAAGGTTGGTATAAAAACTTTTCTTTTGATGTACTCTTGCACCGGTGCACTTTGACTCTTCAAATTGCTCGAAAAATTGACAACAGTAGCAATCTCGGGTGAATACTCGGCCGAGATTACTTGATGAACTGGCCGAGATTGTTGAAAATCGATGATTCGTCGTCGATTATCAGCAATCACTTTTGGTGTACTACTTCCTGGTTGCCTTGGGATCTTTTATTGTTAGAGAAGCGTATACATCGTTTGTTGAAAAGCTATGATAAGATCGCATCTACTAGATAATATTTTTAACAATAATATCTTGAAAAACTCTATCCTCCTTGAATCAACAGCTAAATATCTATTAGATTTTACTCAAATCCAACAAATATGTGATCTTTAAACTGGATAAGAAAATTTTACAAAACTTGGAAAATATGTAACGTAAAGATTTCAACTTTAGGTACAATTAGGTGAGATGGTTGAAAGGTTAGTGTTTGACTTTGTTTTGGCTTTGTGTTTGGCTATGATGTTTCTCTCTTCCAAAAGACACAAGGCATTACACATTATTCTCAAATAATCTCACAAAATAATCGCAACAAGAAAAGACTCAACTTTTTATATGACTCAAAGACTCAAATAAAAAATGACTCAAAATTGAGACGAACTTCAATCGCTTAGCTATGATACCACTTTGATGCGAGGTTGATGCCAAGTTTTCGATCTAGATTGAAAGTCCTCAAATTGAACAACTAAATGAAATCTCGGGTAACTTAGACAAAATCTCGGGCGAGATTTAGGTAAGAACAAGCCGAGATTTCTTGTAAATAAGAAGATGATAATATAGAATGATAAATGATAAATTTAGGAAGATAGAACTATTATAAGACCTGAAAAGAACCTTGAACAATTATGTGTCAATACTCGATACAAAGAATTATCTTTCACCCTTCCTTCTTTAACCTTACACAAGCCTTCGAAATAAGACAAGCACAAGGAGGGACTTGTTTGACTTGTAGCACCAACCTTCAAAAAGATTAACACACAAGAACAACCTAGCGAGGATTCACAACTTTTCAATCAAAAACTCTCCTTTTGATTGAATATAAATGATAAAAATGTAAAGTTCATAAATGAAGTCACAAGTCTCTCACATTAATGTGGAAATATTAATCATATTCAGTATATCTAAAAATCTCTCCGTCTAATGCTATTTATAAGAGAGACTTTCCTATTTTAAATTAGGAAAGATATCTTCAAAAGATAATCCAAGAAATATATCTTTTTAAGATAATCTAAAAATATTTCTAAATGATAAAACTAGGAAAGATATTTTTAAAAGATAATATAGGAAAGATATCTTTTTAAGATAATCTAAATATATTCCTAAAAGATAAAACTAACAATTACCTTAAAGAATGTTTAAGAGCTTTTAAGGTAATAAAATAATAAAGATAGTTCTTCCAAAAATAGAAGATCTTGGCCGGATCTTTTAGCGCCCGTCAGGCTCCAAATCTCTTCTGAAAATATCGGTCGAGATTTTGCATCTTACATGCAATCTCCCACTCTCTCGGATCCTCCCATGTTCGCAGCTTGCAAGCAATCTTCCCTTGAGTATCTCCTTCTCTTGGATTAGTGAGAGGTCCATGTAATGTAGGTGCTATCAAAGATGGTCCCACATCAAGTTAAATACTTGCATGCTCATTACTCACATTTATGTTCCTTGAGTACCACCTCACACTTGCATCAATACAATATCTCTCGTAGTCCCAACCGGGTCTAGTTTTCTCATTTCTCATCTTTAACCATAACTTCTATATCCTTCCCATGATGTCATACTTTCTCTTCAATGTATCTTTCTTGTAGTTCACATTGGTCCTCACCTCAAATGTTTCAGTATGGATCCAACTGAATCAATTTTTATTACATGTGATGTCTTTGATACTCAATAAGTGTTTAGAGTAAAAAACATGTTAGTATATCAATCCAAACGAATGACTTATCTCTCTCTTGACGGTGAATCTTGATTGACTGAGACTAGGAACCAATTCGGAGAAAGTTGTCAAAGAAGCTCTTCTCTTATTCTCTTCCAGAAACAACTTCTTTTTCCTAAGGCGATGACTCCGCTCTTAGCCAACGAACCTTTATCTTAGCACTCCCTTAAATACATTACCACAGTTGTCATCCATGATCTTTGAAACTAATTTTCCACGTGTGAATCCGTGGCAACTAACCCACATTCAAGGTTAATAAAAGGCATTCATAGTGGATCATAAACACTTAATCATAATTGATATAAACAAAAACATAACCCAATTGCTCAAAACATTTTACAATATACAAATTTATTAGTTTACAAGCATCACTCGAGTCTATGTGTAGGCCACTATTGATACGATTTAATCTCATATCGACAAAATTCGGCTAACCACACAAGCCCTTCCCTCTAACATTGACAAATCAATAACCCATCAATTACAAGTACGACCCGATGTATCTTCAAAATCACAACCTCAATACCCACAAACCCTTAACCGAAACTGGGCCATAATGATCTTAGATCTTCGACTGCTTTCGAGGAAAACAGATAATAAGAAAAAATGATGAAGAAAAACGAACCTCTCAATGAAGCAGTAAACTCTTCCCACCGGTGGTAGCTTCGTTCGTAGCCAAAATGAGCTCGCCTTCCTTCGTCGTCCTCCTTGTCGCCTCCCTTCTTGTTCAATTCCCATATTGTGAGTGAGAATTGAATAAGACGAGTGGGGAATTGTCAAAGACATTTATGTTATTTCTGATTTTCAAAACCCAGTACCAAATACGAAATTCGAACTAAACTCTAACTCTTTCAAACTCTATTTTACAACCACCAACACCACTACAAAGAATCTAAAACACAATTCTTTTTGCTCAACAGGGCTTTCATTTTTTCCGAATTGAGCCTTAAAATTATTATTAGGCCCTGTTTGACATCGTATGAGTATTCTTTTTTTAGATTCTTTGGGATGAGGATTCTTGAGATTCTTGGGGATGAGGATTGTTAGAGATTCTTGGGGATGGGGATTGTTAGAGATTCTATTTTGTGTAAATTTTACGTGTTTGATATAGGATTGTTGAGACAGGTTGTTTACGGCTAGATTACGATAATTCCCCTAAATTTCCATGTTGCACTCAAAACTTGGTCATTCAAATACGTGCCGTGATACATAGTGTTACAATGGTGCCTATATGGAGATAAAAACTCATCAACTAACCCCTACCCTAATCTAAAATTTTCCTTACCTTACAAGTTACAACTCTCTACTTGAAATGAAACCAAACTACATTATAACTCATAGTTTGTATCACATATATGCAATGAAATGCAGCACAACGGTAGCAGCGGAGTTGTTACCTTGTCCCTCTTGGGGACCTAGAAGACATATAACTTCCACACTAAACAAACCTTTGGAATGAAGCGCCTCTCCTCTTGAGGTGCCAAAACTGTACAAACACAATTCCATCACTACAGAAACAAATAACCAACAATAACTTCTAACTACTAAAACAGACACAATGATACGTACAATACCTTACGCCGATTCCCCGAGATGCTTTCCAACAAAGCAAGCTTCTAGTTTTAGACTCTAGTCTCTTGTAAACTGAGAGTCGAATACATAATTCACTACAAATCTACCATTATAGAAACAAGGCACGAGAATATTTTCTAGGAGAAAGAAAAGGTGGAATTCATGATTTCAAATTCTAGAATAAGAACAAGAACATTAACACTGATATGTAATACATACAAATTGTCCTACTCAAGCTTTTCAACAATAGACACGGCCTTGCGATTTGTCCAACTGTGGTTTCCTTCTGTTTGTTGAATTGCATGGGCAAGGGAGACCTTGCCTCTAACTAAGCTTTTGCACTGGTTTTGTTCCTGAGACCTTGTAAGTTCGGACGGACAAGCCCTGTTTGACTAATGGTAGACAATGTTTGTCTGTAATGATATTCTTTTCATCATATTCATGAGCTACAACATAGTACATATATAACAGATGACAACAATACACTAGTAAATGGGCCTTTGTACACGGGCTTCTATTATGGACTATTGTCTATTCTAGTATCTCCCGTCAATCCCAAATCCGTAAGGCGGAGTTGGGAGCACAATGCAACAAGTCGAGGAGAGGAGACTGCCTTGGTGAGAAGATCTACAACTTGGTCTTTGGAGGAGACAAAAGCAACAAGCAATGCCTTGGATTGTACTCTTTGTCGAACGAAATGATAGTCAAGTTTGAGGTGTTTGATCTGGTTGTGCATTACTGGATTAATTGCCAAGTAAGTAGCTCCCAAATTATCGTACCACAGTATTGGTGATTTGGGTAATGTGATTCCCAGTTCTTTGAGGAGAGACTAAATCCATAGAATTTTAGATGTGGCATGAGTAATGACTCGATATTCAGCCTCTATGGAAGAGAGAGCAACATTCGTCTGTTTCTTTGATGTCCAGGAGATGAGGTTGCTGCTAAGGTATACTCAATATGCACTTGTGGATCGTCGATCTGTGATATCACTCCCCTAATCTGCATTTGAGAAGGCAGACAGAATAGAGCCAAGTGTGGAAGAAATATGAAATTGAAGAGAGGCAGCACAATTTAAGTAGCGGAGTACACACTTTACTGACTTCCAATGGGCTTGTTTAGGAGAGTGCATGAACTGAGCAAGTTTGTTGACAACAAATGAGATGTCAGGGCGAGTAAAAGCAAGATATTATAGACTCCCTAAGATGCTCTTGTAAAGTGAGGGGTCATCGAAGGGTGAGGAAGAATGGAAAGTGTCTTGAAAGGTTGTAGCAAGTGGGGTAGAAAATTGTTTTGAATGTTGCATATTAGCCTTAGTGACAAGGTCAAGAATATATCTTTTTTGAGAAAGATAGAATCCATTGACATTTCTATGAACTTCAATTCCTAGGAAGTAATTGACAAGTCCAAGGTCTTTAATAGAAACAGGGTAGACAATTTTGTGGTGAATTTGGTTGTAACTGATGGGGAAGAGGTGATGACCAAAAGGTCGTCAACATAGACAAGGATGCAGGCAAATTCAGTTTTTTATTTGAAAAGAAAAATTGATGTATCAAAGTTGGAAGAAGAGAATCCCATTGAGATTAAAGTATCTCCTAAGCGTGAGAACTAGGCACGAGGAGATTGTTTAAGGCCATATAGGGACTTTCACAACTTACAGACATATGTGGGAAGTGTTGGATGAACAAAAGCAAGGGTTGAGAAATATATACCTCCTCTGTCAAGTCCCCGTGCAAGAAGGCATTCTGTATGTCAAGCTGCTTCACTGTCCACTAGTTCATCACTACCAAAGCTAGGAGAAGGCGAATGGTAGATGGCTTGGCAACTGGGCTGAAGGTATCATGGTAATCAAGGCCATGAAGTTGGTGGTAACCCTTAGCGACTAGTCTCACTTTTCTCCTTTCAATGGTGCCATCAGACAAACATTTAGTTTTATATGCCCATTTGACTCCTAGAACGTTTTGGTACAGGGATGAAGGCACCAGGGTCTAGGTATTGGTTGATAGTAAAGCTTGAATTTCAGCCTACATAGCTTTACGCCATTCTGGAAATTTGGTGGCAATTGTAAAATTGGTGGGTTCATCTGTTATAGTTGAAGTGGTGGAGCAAGATAGCCAAGGGATAGTACCGTCTTTGTAGATTAAGGGTTTGAATATTCGGTGGGAAGCTCGGGTTTGCATTTGGGTTGACGGCATGGGTGCTGAACTTGCGCTCGGATCTGGTAAGTCCAGAGGAGAGGTGGAGTTGTGAACATCAGTAGGGGAAGAGTTGGGCTCAATAAGAGAAGGTGTGGTATTTGGGCCTGGTGAAGTGGAGATAGAAATTTATTAGATGGGCTTGAGGGAGGTGTTGGGCCTGGTGAAGGTGATGGGGTCTTCTGTGGACAGAAGGGCACAAACACCTGGGCATCCATAGGTGTGGGATGCTCATTGTATTTAGAAGTGAAGAGGAAAGTGTTTTCATGAAATAACACATCTCTAGATACATAAAAAATTTTGTGAACTTCATCAAGGCAAATGTAACCATGGTGTTGAGAAGAGTAACCTAGAAAAATGGTAGGTTGAGAGTAGAAATTTAGCTTGTGTTAATTGTATGGGGGAAGATTTGGGAAGGCTAAGCACCCAAACAACTTAAGAAAATTGTAATTTGGTTTTTGATTATACACAAGTTCAAAAGGTGTTTTATGATTGAGAACCGGAGTGGGAAGACGATTGATAATGTAGGTGGCGGTTTCAAAAGAAATAATGGAAGTGAAGCATGTTTGAGAAGAGTTAAACCCATGTCGACAATTTGACAATGTCAAGTTTCAACGGAACCATTTTGTTGGTGGAAATAAGGACAAGTAAGCCTATGATCCCCAATTTTTGAAAAAGAGGAGTCAAAGGTTTAAACTCGGAGCCACAATCAGTTTCAATAGAAATTATTGTGGTAGATAGGAATTAGTAATGAGAGTGATGAAATTTGTAATAACCGGTGTAACCGAGGACTTTGATGGTAAGGGAAAATCCAAATAAATTTGGAGAAATCATCTACAATAGAAACATAATGCTTGTGCCCTTTGAAAGATAAGGTATGACTTGGTTCCCAAACATCAAGAAACAAAAGAGATAAATTTCTAGCACTTGTAGATGGGCTTGGTGGATGTGGGAGAGCATGGGCCTTGGCCCATGAGCAAGAAAGACAACCATCAAGTTGGATTAGTGGCCCACGAATTGGGCTTTGAAGATGAGCTAAAGCTGAACGGATGACAGGGGAAGAAGTGTGCCCTGAGCGGAAATGCCACAGGTTGGCTTGTTGGGTGGTCGTCTGATGGAGTTGTGGAGACGATGAACCAGGAGAGGTGGGTAGCACGTAAACCGTTCTCAACGGTTCCTCGCAACAGAGGATTGTGGGTCTTGGTATCCTTCACAAGAAAGAAATGTGAGTGAAACTCAAAAAACACAGAGTTATCAATACAAAATCAGTTGATAATAATAAGTTCTTCGTCAGCAATGGAGTATGTAAAAGATGGGATAGTAAAAATTGACGAGAATAAGAATGAAATTGATGAGAAAATTATCAGAAGAAAGTTTGGAGGTGAGGAAGGAAGAGATAGAGGAAAGGGAGAAGTTCTTGTTTTCAGCCATTGATGACCCTTTTTCTTAGAGGTTTGTTTCAGAGTTAGGCGTTAGCCGTTATGGGCTCTGATACCATAGTGGGAGACAATGCTTGTCTGTGATACCATAATGGGAGACAATGCTTGTCTGTGAAATGATATTATTCTCATCATATTCATGAGCCGCAACATAGTACATATATAGCAGATGATAACAATACACTAGTAAATGGGCCTTTGTACATGAGCTTCTATTATGGATTATTGTCTATTCTAGTAGTGACGGCTTCTTTGGAGCTCCGGTCACTTCCGGAGTTCTCATACTTGCTTCCCTTTTTGGTGTACTAGCAACTTCAACAATTTCACTGCTTCTAAATTTGAGCCCATTATCAATAACAGGTTGTCCACTCCCTTCTGCTGCAATACTTTTTCTTGACTGAGGTCTCATTTCAATCAGTAATGGACACCCAAAAGTGGATTCAAATGCTTGAACAACATATGCCTTGAATTTCTCTGCCTTGGATTTGGTCTGGTGCGGACTGAAAACCAATTGTGCAATTGGAGCTGCAGAGGACAATTTCAAATGAGAATACTAAAGTTGGCAATTGTGAATTAGTAAAAACTAAAAGGTAGGAATAAAATGAAGCATCATCTTGAAAAAGGATGCGGGGAAAGGGAAGTAATCCTTGATAGAAATGTGCCTATGCATTTTCATGGGTTTGTTAAGCTAACAATTATTTTTCTTCAAACAAGAATTGACCTTTTCAACAAGGATTCAAATGATTCTTATATCCTATATAAACACAGGTTATTTGATTCTTTCATCAAAAACATATACAAACAACTAACTTCGTCTACATTCTATAAACACCCAACAATAGATGATAATAGGACAAAAAAAGTAGAGTACGAAATACAAGTTACTACTACCATTTGATTACATAAGCACAATTTACATGCACTATAGGAGAGTGACATAAGTATCCTTCTTTACCCAAGAACTTCTTTATGCAACTGATTTGAATTTTATCCAACACATTTGTCCAAATATCATCTGTGAGATTTGCCAAAGATATGCCTACCATGAACTTATGTTTGACTTATAGCTGTCTAATTTACAAAAATTGGATTTCTCATTTAACGTGATCAAATGATGGATTTCTCATTTAACGTGGTTATTCAAATAGAATGTTTCTATTGTAGAGTAAATCATCTTCGCAGGGAAGTGGAGGCGATTTGTGAGAGTCATGTGAACGAAAGCAATTGGCGTCGAGAGGTATCGGGAGAAGAACGACGAAACAGATGAATGCACTAGAAAAAATAGAAGGAAGGGTAGGTGTGGAAAATAAAAGATTCTAACCTCAAGAATTCCCAAGAAGCTTGGGTGGGTGAAATTGTTTTTACGGGATTTTTTAGCTAAAAAAATATCGTAATAAAATACAATCTCGAAGCTCCAACTCATACCAAACGACTAAAAATTTACCATTCCGAAAAATCTCGATGAAGCTCTAACAATACAATGCCGAATAGGAAGACAAACAACATTAAGTGGAATAAAATCATGCATTGGATTCCATAAACTTAATTTTGAAGGATCTAAACTCGACTCTAAAATAACTTCCACTGGGTACGTGATCTGGAATCATAACGGAGAAGTCATTAGTATGAATGTAAAGAAAAATAATCTTAGTTCGGTTATTAAGGCTGAAGCCCATGCGCTTCGTTACGTGAAGTTGTCCACGGGAGGTCGAGATGATTTTATCCGATTCCAGGCCGGATCCGAATTTCACGTCTATTTAGAAAAATCAATTGCGTTGCCGACCGACCTGACTCATTTGGAAATTGCTTTCCATTTAAAAAAAAATACAATGGCGAATAGGGCCTTACTTATATAAATTGTCCTTGTTCTAGAAAAAATCACATCAAACACCATCCAAAAAGCTAAAGGAGAAGGGGGAGAAGAACGGGAAAGATATCTCGGGTTGCAGTCGCCCGAGGAGGAAAAATTCAAAACCCTAGCTTTCTCTCCATCTCTCAATCCGTTCTTCAATCTTTCATTTCTCTTTTTCTCGAGTTGTTTCTGATATCAGAGACAAAGAGGAAGAAAACGAACAGAGATAATGGCTTCTGAGAAGAAGATGAACGATGCCACCACCAGCTTTCAGCAACCAGACACTCCGGTCCTTTGCGCAAACGGATGTGGCTTCTTTGGCACTCCATCGACCATGAATCTCTGCTCTAAATGCTACAGGGACCACAATAAAGCCATGGCTGCCGTTGAGAAATCTATGAGCTCGGTCCCTCTGTCACTGCCACCGACGGTCGATGTAGTCAAGGAGAAGACAGTGGAGGAGGCGACGACCGTCGTGATGGAGGCGCCTCCGATGACGAAACCGGCGAATCGGTGCGGATGCTGCAACAAGAAGGTCGGAGTAGCGGGGTTTAAGTGTCGGTGTGGGATCACGTTCTGCGGATCTCATAGGTATCCGGAGGAGCACGGCTGCTCGTTCGATTTCAGAGGCGCTGGACGGGACGCCATAGCCAAGGCAAACCCTCAAGTTAAGGCTGATAAGATGGATAGGTTCTGAGGAATGAAGATATTTTGGGGGAGGATGAGACTCAAATGGTCTTTTGAATGCTGGTACTGCTAATGCTTTCCCTTTTTTTTTTTTTAGTATCAGTTGGGTATTGTTGTCCTCCTTTACTGTTTAGTTTGGCTGGTGTTTTGTTGAAGAGATGAAAAAAGGGGTTGTCGGTACAAGGGTGGGATGATCAAAGAGTAGTACTTGGCTACTTGCTTGGAGGTTTCCACATTGAGGGTTGCTTTTGGTATGAACAGATGGATTTTAGTTCTAATCTCCATGTAGGCATGTACCTTAATAGGGGAAAAGTTTATGGCAAATGGTTTGTTAATAATGGCTTCATGGATTGTTGGTCAGTTGAGGATCTTTCACCTCCAATATTTAATATTCATTTTGCTGACAACTTCTATAATCTTGTGTAGATTTTAGCATTTGTATGCACAGCGTGTTGACCTATATGAGTAGCTTAAGCTATTTCTAACCATGAAGTTGATTGTTTAGACTGTGGTCGCTATACGAAAAAGTAAATCTGGAAATTGAGTTCCTCCACTTGGAACTTTTAAGGCCCCGTTTGGTGCAATGGTTGAAGGGAGTGAAGTTGAAGTAAAATGCTATATGGCTGGGAGTTTTTATTATTATGAGCATGGCTCCTAATAGAAGAGTTTTTCTACTCTGTTATGTTAAGCTAATACCTAATGTTCCAAGTTTTGAGCTTGAATTGAGTTATGGATCTATCCCTGCTAACCTGCTATCATTGCTTTTTCTTGCTTTGAGTTGGATTGAAGTCGGTGCTTTGAATAAGTAGCATTGCTTCAATGGCAAGTTTCTGACACTGAAGTAGCTATAGTGGCATGATTTGTCTTAGTTTTGTACCCTCTATTTGATTAGGAACTTTTTAGTACAAGGCCTTGTTATGGTTGAAGGATTAAACGCACTAGGGAAATTCAGGCATTCATTTGCATTGTGTTGTAGTGGCAACGCCAAATGATTTTTTACTGTATGAATCTACTCATTTAGTTAATTAAGATCTCAGTTTGAGAGATTTGCTTTATAAGTGTCATTCAGCTACTGATGCTCTCTTCCAGTTTCAAAAATCATTGGTTTGATTTTTCTGTTCACTTCGATGGTAGTTTTTTTATGATTTTAGTTCCTCCCTGGTATCTACTGTTGCATCTCCGAATTTCTGTTTAGGGATGTCGCAGCACATGAATCACTTTGAGCTTGGCCATTTTTCATCAATTCTCACTCTTAACCACTTCATCCTTTATCTTCTAAAGTATGGTATGCTTTGTGAATAGCTTTAATTGGATTTCCCTCTAGAGTTCTTGCGTTGCTGGGGGAGATATGCTAATGTGCTATCCAAGCATCTGTGCTTCATATATTATGGTTTCCCCTCTTATACTCATTTATGGTCTGGTTATTGTTTATCCTTTGTCTTTGTCCTCTAGAACCTGTTTAGAAACAAAGTAGATTGTTCCTGTTGTGACTAGTGATGCCGCTTCTTTGTTAAAGTTGTTTCCACAAGTGTCAGTATTCAGGACTCGTTTGGTGTCCATGTGAGTTTTTGGTTTTAATTAATATTTTCTGTAATTATTTACAAAATAAATTTGTTTTGAAATTTGTTATATTTGTACTAGTCAGCTCAAGGTGTTTTGACTCTGCTCTTAGTCGTGCAAAAAACATGAAAGTAAACTAAAATTGGAAATAAACAAGAGTAGTTGTTTGGTTTAGAACATATTAATAATGTGGATGTGGTTGCTCCTCTAGAACTTACGCAGTACCCAAGTAGCTCTACACACACACACACAAAGATGAACACACAAACACAGTAGTAGTGCCAGATCTCCTTCCCATTGATCCAATTTTTAAAGATAGCCCTTCCATTTGTCAAGCTTGGAATTATGTGATTTGTAATTTGTGACCCATACTGTTGACTAGTATGATATAGCTTTGAGCATGTATGCATCTGCAGTTGTACAATGTACTGGAAGAAGTTATTGTTTTAAATGAGATCCAGCTGTTTACGTGTTACATTTGAAAGCTTCTTTTTTAGTCTTTTGATGTATTACCTTGCATAGAATTTTCATTTTCACAGCATAAGCCTAGTTTCATATACATATTTAATGCCCTTTCCAGCACCGTACTTGTTGACAAGTAAACTAAGTGCATTAGGTGTCAACAAATTGAAAGCTCGATATCTAATTTTTACTAGTAATATATATTGCAAGAACTTGCATTTTTATTAGCGTTCTAGCTTTTGGGAATCTTATTTGTGGTAGGCGAAAGATCCTATTGAATCAACTTCAGGATGACAGTATGCAGGATTTGCTATCACTAGAGTTATATGGCCACAATTTGCTTTGTTCAAAGCAATGCCATTGTTTCAAGTGTAGGTGCGGTTCCTCACTTCCTGGAATGTGTTGAGTTGTTTTAGTATGAAAGTTCTCTCTTCTGTTGGATGTACATATTCAACTATAATTTAAAGGAAAGTGAAGTGTGAACTAGACCAAGCTGGTCTGAACTGGCTTAACTGAATGTGTCGAGACCGGCACTTGTTTTTGGATCTCATTGTAGTTGTTTGGTCCTCTCTGGCCTTTCTTGTTCATTCCTACTTGCAGAATCTAGAATCAAATTTCTTTCTCCAAAGCTGCAACCATTGCACATTATTTGTAGAACATGAGAGCTCCAATAAAAATAATTTTGCTGACTTTTTTTTTTTTTGAGGAATAATTTTGCTGACTTTCTATATTATATTAGGTTAAATATATGTTTCTGATCGACGTGTAATCTTCCCTTCTTCATAAGTAATTATGTATGCTCCATTTTTAATGTGGTTCGTGTACATACAAAATTAGCATCTTTATAATTATAGATTTTGGTGGGGATGAGGCACAAAGACTAATTCTATGAACAACGTAGGGGCTCATTTGATATGACCGTAGGAATGAGGTTGAGATAAAAAAAATTTGAATAAAAATTAGAATAAGACATTTATGATGTTGTAATGAATGATTCCTAAAACAATTTTATTCAGTTTTTATGAAATATGAATCGAGAAATTGCATTATTTGATGATATGTATGATTATAATGTGGGCTATCTTTTAAACTATATAAAAAAAAGACTAGCCATCGACTTCAAATATAAACATAAGGTTTAAGATTTTTTTTAGATTATACCCTCCTATTATTTATAAGTTACAATATTGATGGAAAAAAATAAAGATAAGTTATAATGTAAGAAGTTATATATGCCTTTATATGACTATTAATACTAACTAGTAAATAATAGTTATCTTTTTTCTTCTTCTCAAAATGTTAATATATGAATAATAAAAGGACATATTCCAGAAAATTATAAAATTGAAGGTCAACTTCCAGAAACTGAACCCCCTGATTATAATTAAAAAAAGTTATAAGTACAAGGACATCATCCGATTTTTCCAAAAATATACATACATCAAACAACACTATATTTTTAACGTTTAAAACAATAAATGCATAAATTATGAGTCATTATATATTGAGTTTTTTGGTTATTTTTATGAATCGTAATTTGACTGCCTATTGTTTTACAGTTATAGGCTATTATATTATACCTTTTGTGTACACTATATTTTTAACTTTTGAAGCAATAAATGCATAATTTATGAGGCATTTTGTATTGAGTTTTATTCATCTCTTATAAATCATACGTTGACGGCTATTGTTATATATTTATAGGTTATTATATTTATATTTTGTTTTGTTTATTATGTGTTATATATGAAAATAAACGTATATTATGCAACTAGATAAGTTTATTTTGTTTATTAATGATTGTTTGTTAAGATTATCATAATGACACTTTTGAAATGTGAACGAAGATACTAACTAATCAAAAAAATGAAATATAATAATCTGAGAAAAATGACAAATTCTTACACAAATTTATCTATTAAATTGTACATCATACTCTTTTTATTTTTAATCTTTATGACACTATATATTCTCTATATAAATTAAAATATATATTATGTATCTATATATCTAAATACAATATACTTTTAGGTTTTTGAAACAATAAATGCACAATTTAAGAGGTATTATGTTTTGAACTTTTGTTTGTTTTTTATAAATCATAATTTTGTGGTATGATTTGCTTAGATTTATAGTTCATTATATTATTATTTTATTCACATGAATAATTATTATTCTATCTAAGAATAAAAACAAATTATTTTAAATAAATGTTAAGTGGTTAAAAATTTTCAAGAAAACATGATTTGATTTTAAACAACTAATTATAATTCTTTTTTGTAAAATAACTAAAAGAAGTCAATGCGTAGCACGGGTTCGAACACTACTCTCGAATGAGATTGGTCTTATATTAAGCTTTTTTCCTATATGTTGACGATGTTAAATCATAATTCTAACAAGAGACTATGTAATAGGAGTATAAATTTATTTGTTATTGATATGAAAAAAAATATTTTTGAAAATAATGATGCATGTTAGCATTTTTTAATATATTCTCACTAAAAATATATGGGACGGGATATGAACCTTAACTTCTTCATCCCACTAGATTCATCATGTCCCGTATATACTATAAATTAATTTAAATATTAATAAAATTTAATTCCCTACCTATAAAAAAATTAGTTATATATTATAGTTTTTAATTATGCATGTTCAAACTGTCAAATAGACAAATGACTCAAATACATTTGCGATAATTTGGACTTTTATTTTGGATTTTTAAACAAAATTTATAAAAATTTTGAGGATATAATTATTGCAAATTATTGGAATTTTCAATGTCTTCGTTTCAAGTATCATATACATATATATTTTTGTTTGTAAATCGTAAAGTTTAAAGCGGGATTAGACTCGTCCCAATTTGGTCCCAACCGGGATAAGACCCGGCAAAATTCACTAAAAAGCACAAGACCCATCCCGTCTCATGTATAATACTTGGACATGACATGAGATGACCCAAATCCCGTCTCTTCCCATGCGTGCCGACCCTAACGATTACATACATTATTTCCATGCCCGTCCAATAAGGGGTGTCATTCGGCTCAATAGCATGGGGCTCCTAGTTTTTTGAGGCCTCATAATATTTATTTTTAGTTAATTTATCAAACAAAAGATTACTTGCCACATTGATTAACCTCAATATTATGGGCAAATAGTCTAAAGTTCAAATTCCCTTATTTTTTTCGTTTTATAGGATAATTTTTTTATGTCCTCTTATGGTTATTTTTAGTTTTTTTTTTTATCTTGTCTTTTGCTTAGTTTTTTTGTCAATTTATTTTTTTAATAAAACGTATTAAATTTTTTTTTTTATCTCCTTTTTTGCTTATTTTTATTTTTTTATCTCCTCTTTTGCTTTTTTTTTTCACCAAGAATATATTAAAATTAATAACGATTTTTCATGTGTTTTTTAAAAAAAAATAATTTTTTTTCCATTTTTTAATAATAAAACATTTTTTAGTTGATAAAAAAACCTTGACACATGGCCTCGAAAATTCATTTGATGGCCCTGATTATTTTCATAATTTTGTTATAAAATTTATAAATAGTTACGTATGTGTAGGTATATTATTTGTGTTGTTTAACGTAATAATGAAAATTAGTTTTCGGCTATGTTTAAGATATATTTTGGGACACAAATAGTGAGCATGTATAATCAAATGAGATTTAATATAAAAAATAGCATGTAACCAACAATATAATAAGTTTAATCGATAATATGATATCATATTTATGAATTACAATCATGCACTTATTTCAATATCAATATAAAAAATAAAAGAAAACACTAATTATTCGTTCCAAGGATAGCAAATGGTGGCAATACTACAAGCACCAAGGTCTACGATTTTCCAAGTGCAACGATTATTGTCATCGCAACTATTATACCTACCGTCAAGATAAATGTCAAACCAATGAAACACGTTATCGAATGTAAACCCGCAAAAATAATCGGCTCCATCATTCGGGTAGATCTGAAACTCATACTCCTTCCCATTCGGAATTTGATGTACTCCATAATCGTTATTCTTGTCCTTACAATGCACCTAGAACATTATTAAGGTTGTTTACAAAGTTAGTTAATTTTTATTAAGAAAAAAAGAAAAGTAAATTAGTATCTGAACAAACCTGTAAGCTTTTGTTGGGTCTCAAACCGTTATGTATGACAATGGTTGTGGGCGTTGGAAGCACTAAAGCTGCTTCCGTGGGCAATAAGATGGCCGCCATGGACATCAACAATGCTATGTTCTTCATTAATGACTTCATTTTGTTCATTTGTAACTTAGCCATGTGATCCTACATATATATATATATGGGAGAATACCACGATTAATTAGGAAATGATATATTCACTATCAATTATTATAATAATTGTCATAAATACACTCAATCTTCTTGTATAAAAAAGTATATATAACATTCTATTTTAGTTACTATGTTCGAATTTTAATTGATTCAGAATCGTTATGTTTTTAAAATGATTTTTAGTGATTTTAAACGGATCTAAAAGTCTAGCATTTTATCTATGAAATAATGTTATATATTTCATTGATTTTTTTTTGACGAAGTAATTATGACTTGAGTGGTTAAATTTCCGTAATTATAGAACTCGTGAGTTTTCATACAATATGATGAAAGTAGAGAGATTCGGTGATAGTGTAAAAAATCACATTAAGTTTAAAATCTACCAAAAACTTTTTGAATCAATACACAAAGTCTTCTTATAAATTTAAATGTAATTTTATAACTACGGTTTACATCGGCTTCAAAATCTTTCAAAGGGGATTAGACAATTACGGTATATGGTAAATAATCAATTATATGCACATTATAATGTAGCCTTTTCTGTTTCACTTTCATTTGTATTTTTGGACCACTTCATTCTTTATATTCAAGCATAAGCCTTTTTTTTGTCACATGTCAACACCACGTTTCTCGAAGCTTCAAAAATTTATTTTAAAAATTGATTTCTGAATGTTAATATAAATTAGAAATAAAAAAATGTATACAAATAAAAATGGAACTTAGATATTCTTTTTAGTTGTAACACACCGTATAAAAAATCTATTTATTGAAAGAGTATATCGGAAGTTTTAATATAGATTAGTTTGTATTCATAATCTTTTTCAATGTTTTTTTTTAAAAAATTTATCTAAAATAATTTTTCTGCATTTTTTTAATCTTTGTAATCAAGTTTAAAAATTTTGAAATAATTTCAAGCACGTATATTTTACTTATTTATTTGGGTTGACGATTGTTTAGTGTTTAATCTTTAAGTTATTCGCTTTCATTTTTCTTAAATATAAGGCACAGACAAATGAAAACCAAAACTTATAATAAAACCAAAGATTTAAACAAAGGGAAGCGTAAAAGACTTGCAACCGAGTTCAAAACAAAAAGGGGAAGTAACAACATAAACATACACATAAACCCGATCCCGCCCTATAACGTACGGGAACTCCGGTTGACCACACCGTTCGGATTACTCAGCAGCATCCTGAACCTGTGAAACATCTACAACATCGGTATAAACCGTTAGCTAACATTCTAGATATGAGAAAAACGTAAAGGCACAAACACACATAAGGTAAACATATATCATGTTCACACTCAACCGGTTATTATCTTTCATTGAGTTATCCATTACTAATTCAACTTCTTTTGTCACACGAGAATCTCCCGAAACTCGCCCCCACTTCCGTCTACCAACAGGAATAGATCACTACTATCCGTTACCTGTGGGCCTGAGTTGCAAGAGCACATTTTATTCTCGTGAAGAACTAGACAAGTGGTCACCGCCCGGTTATCATACACTTGGGCCAATTAAGGTTATAAGGGTGAATCCTAGTCCGGTTATCCGTTATAACATGATTAACAACACAAACAAGTCAAAGCGCTCAAACCAATATACGGAATGAAGCTAAGTAAGTGCAAGGGACTTACCTCACTCAAGGTAATCTAAAAGCTTAGCAACAACTTAGAGAACAACTCAGTTTCCCTCAGGAAAGGAGCAAGGCAAGCCTGTTCACACAAGCATCATTAATCAGGAATGAAACAGTTGCTAGAAGTCTATAACTTCTAGTCTCAATGATCTCTAAGAGATCTCCACAAGCTAAGGGCTCGACCATAGTCTTACATCACACGCAGGGTGTTCGCTCCAAACGGTGTGTGCAAGCTTTAAATTTATAACCCTAGACTTAAGCTTAAAACAAGGATGCGAACCCGCAGTGTACGGGTCAATCGTAGTAAAAAGCAAGAAAATTCCAGGGGTCGATCACAGGACTCGGTGAAACAAAGTCAATAACGGTAAGCTTCGTGAATACTAACCACAAGAGCAATTAACACAATCAAAGATGAATAAGAAGTCAATAAAGCAAACATGCAATTCTAGGGATTAAAGCATCTAGTTGTGGTTCCAACTCAAGATCTATAGATAAGCGGACAAAGCTGAGATTTTTGCGTGGGGAAGGTGTTACTAAAGTGGAATAGATCACCGGGTAAGTCTCACTACTCACTAATCCTAAACCGTAACTCCTATTACCGGGTAAGTCTCAAGGAATCAAGATAAAGAACTATTACCTCAAACTAACACACCATCTAAGGGAATAGAATCAACCTTTACCGGGTAAGTCTCAGGCTAACTCACAAAGATGGGATGGAAGCACACTCAAACCCCAATAAAGGATAAACCTTTATTACCTACACTTATGATCGTTGGTATACAAACTAAGGAATTACCGGGTAAGTCTCATCCTAAGCTTGCATTGAACCAGAAAGGTGTAATAAGAATAGGATTTGGCAAACTCTAACACTTAACTCTCAGTTATGGATCAGATAAGTCACCTCGGTCAGCCAGTTTCCACCCCGGCCGAGATGTTCATCGACTGAACGAGATGTTTAGGGTTAAGGTCAAAGACTCGAACTTTCAGGGTCCTACTGGAATCTAAGATTATTCTATCATTGTTTTTCCCACAACCTTCAGCCAATCACCCTAGAATCACACAAGGAAATTAGTCACTCATCATCATTATGAAAGTATTAAAATATATGGGAAGAAGGTGAATATTTGAACAAGAAGAATTTAAGGAAAAAGACTTCAATAACTGAATCAAATATCACAACAAAGCGTTCCTTGGATAACAATCCAACAAGACAAGACAACAAGTGAGGGAATTGAAGACAATCTTACAAAACCCTCCAAAAAGCTATAAAAGCTATAGACTTCAATCTTCCTTCAACCTTCAAAAAGGTTCTTCGAATCTCTCCCAACTGGAGTAGGCTGCTGCTACTGCGTGCTATAAACCCTGATCGACGGTATAGCGTGATGTCGGAATTGTGAAAATCCAACCCTTTTTATAGAAAAATAACCCTCCAAAGATAATAAATCTTAGAAAGATATTTTCCCATAAATATAGGTAAAATATATGATTCTGCATATCTCCTTCCTTCCAGGAGCCAAGCCCAAAAATATAAGATCACTTTCCAATTTTAAAAGATCTTATCCATGAATAAAATATTCTCGCCGCGTCCTAGGTGTTCGCCTCGGTCGAGTCGGCGTCTCTGGATCACCTCGGTCGAGATGAATCTCTGGTCAACCGAGGTGAGTCACAACTGAATGTGAAATCTCTTAAAACTGGTCCAAAGTAAATCTTTAATCCATGGCTATGCTCCCTGGATGTAGCTCCAAATGACTCATGACTCCTTTTGCTCCTTTTTGATGCGAAACGTGCCATTTTACCTACGATTACAACAAAACTAGGTGTAGACCTCGATTCTCGTAAAGGTAGATGAAATGGTAGTAAAATCACATAATATACATACAAACATGCAGATTATGAAAGATAAAACGTCCAAACAAAACCCAAAATATAGACTATAATTCATGCTATCAAAATACCCCATACTTAGCCCTTGCTTGTCCCCAAGCAAGTTCCTCATATAGAAGTCGAGATAGAATGGATTATAAGTCATGAAAATCAATGAAAAAGTCTTTCAAAATTATTTTATGGTGTGCAACTATCATAGATCACTCTAAGAGAATACTTCATGGAATTTAAAAACTCAATATGCTCGAAACCTTTTATAAATATAGGAAAGTCGTTCATCTTTGCATGAAATCATAGAATGCATAATAAATCATAATTATCAAAATTAATCATGTATAATCCGATTTAAACCACTAAGTCAATCAACAAGCTCAAGGTCTCAAGGGCTTCCCAAAAGAAAGGTCAAGAAACGTGTAGGGTAGGGATGTATGTAAGGTAATGTGGTGCTAGAATCCGGGAAAAGGATGAACTTCACTTTCACTTCGACTTGCAACATCTTCCACCAATAAGCTTTGCTTATTTCACACTTTTTCTTTTACTTTACTTTTTGGAATGCATGGACAGAGGTGCACAATAACCGAAGCCTAGGAAATCTGCAATCATCAATTTCTCGAGATGCATCAAACCCTTGATGCACATACCATGACCCGTTAGGAATATCGCTCAATCCGACTTTGGCAAGACACAAACACCCGGCTATGTGAATGGTGCCGAGTTACTCATCTTCATGATTGACTTCCCCAAACCTAAAATTGCTTTCTAACACTTTCACTTCCAGCCACTTCTCAACTTTAACTCCACTTGCTTTCACCACTTCGCTTGCTTCCAAATTCCCGGATAGGTAAAGGGAGGCAATGTAACGACCCGAGTTTTAAGTAACCCAAGACGTCACTAGGCTAAGGACCACACAGTGGGTCCCATCAGTTAGCCTGACAACAACTTCACAAATAGGACCTTGCAACAAGAAGCACGAAGAAATAATGAAAACATTCAACCTGTCATTTTGAAAACATTTACATAACAACCATGCATGCAGTTAGTATGTATATCCCAAAACGACACTTCAAAACATGACACCTGAACAGGTGTCTTAAAACTTCAGCCTGAAATCAACATGTGTACACAGTTGCACACATCCAACAAAAGACTCGCTTGCAAGCGATTAATTTCAAAAGCAAGTTCAACCAACCCTTGGGTTAACACTGCCCCGGCTGTCCACATCCTGCAGCTGACATCCCTGAAGCGTTCCTATGATCAGCATTACCTAAAAAGATTCGGTTTAAAACCGTTAGCTACTGATCATAATCTATCCACGAGAGATTATATCATCACATCACAATACAACAAATATATTCAAATACCATATACCGTGCTCATGAGATGATATCATGCTTTTATGAATGATGCACGTGAATGCAGTATGAAATTTACAATTTTCGATCCCGGACCCATTAATCCGGAACCATTGCTTATACGGTTCTGGCTTTGGTGTGAGCTCACCATTGCACAGATTAGGTTAATTCAGACATTTGCTCTTAGGTCGTAGCCAGACTGATCAAGTCTACGGGCCAGGCTTTCTCGTGGTGAGTTATGGTCTTAACTCCTAACCACATGCAACATTTTGCCATTCATGTTAATGCAAACATTTACCATTTTCATTAGGTGTGCGACCCGAGCCTGAAGTCCATCAGACTCGGTGTCATTCTTATACAAACGCAAGTGATCCGGGCCTGGCCAAGCTCCGGTGTTCACTGCAAAATACTCACTTTACATACTATTGACCTTTACAGGTCATCATCATATCGCATGCCTCAAAAGGCTCATCATCTCATACATTATCATGTCTCAACAAGCTTATCATGTCATTCAATAGCACGCCTCAATAGGCTAACACATGTTCATTTAATCATTTCTCATAATTATGACATGATAATAATCACAACAACATTAAGCATGCTTTACACATCATAACGTCATTTTCATCATAAACACATCAAGCATGCTTCACACATAACACATCTCAATGCACAGCAACATTCACATTTCAACACAACAAGGCATTTCAAAACAACAACACATATCAACACAGTGAGATATAAATCTCTCAGGCACTGTTTCTGCAGATCGAAGCTAAGTAAGTCCGAAGACTTACCTGGATACGCTCACTGAGCAACTAAGCTATAGTTAGTCTACCGTCTTCAACACCACCTGTCGAGAATATCATATTCCTCGTATTAAACTTCTTGCTTCAAACATCAATTAAATTCATTCCTTTGAATTTAATTAGCTTATAGCGTTTTCTAGATTCCCAATTTAATTAATTAATCTTTAATTAATTAATTAAAATTCATCAGAATAACCTTTTGCCCGCAGGCAGTTTCTCAACCCAAATGTCATCAGATCTCATCAAACAAATATCCCATAATCACCATAATAATGTAACGAGCATAATGGAATTTCCAATTATCCATTTTGATAAGCCTAAGGTCAATTTAGGCCAATTCGCAATACTGAAAACGAATAAATTCATAACTTATTCGTTACTAACCCGATTGACGATCCGAAAGAAGATTCGGAATCACATCGACGCAGGCTACGCTCGGACACCATCAGATTCACCGGAATCCGAGCGACGGGACCGGCCATATAAGGGGGATGCTCGACCTGGCCATAACTTCAACGGAAACGCAGAAACTCGGTACCAAAATGAAGAGGACGAAGAGAGGAATCCGAAAACTCAAACGGAATTGAAATCGGATTACAAACGAAGAGTAGATCTGAATTTGAAGGTTGAGAGAAATCAGAGCTTTTACGAGGAAACGTGAAAGGAAATGAATTAATAAATGAATTTTCGCTATTTATAGCGAAGCCGATAATTATCCTTTAGCAAAGTCGATAATTATCCGTTTATCGATCCGAAGGCGGTTTGAGCCCCTTCTCCAAACTTCTCGAAATTGGAATAATAAATCCGACATATTGTTTGGATAATTATTCCGCAACTTTCTCGGAAAACGCGTATTCCTAAGCCGACTTTCTTAGCCGCTAAGAAACGAAATAGTGACTCTTTTGGCCATTTTGCCTTTTCATGTTATTTCATATCTAGAACATATCCGATGTCCTGATCATTTCTCTCAACTACAATTTTATTATTTGAAGCTCCCAAATGCTCCAAATAATACCAGAGGGTAAAAATTATTCCCCGGAGGAAAAAGTGAAAATTTCCCCATAAGTCCAAATTTACACCAAAATCATAATGGTGGAATTTATACTCGTCATCTACACACTATTCGCGATTTATGGATCAATTAATATCGATGATTAACTTAATCATCCTTTATTAGGATTCAAAAATCCTAGCTTTTACATCACACACCCCTTAAGAAAAAGTTTCGTCCCGAAACTTTAGTACACAACTCATCAGAAGACTGAATCCGTCAGTCACATAATTAACATATCTTTGCATTTCGTGCAAGCATAGATTATTATCACGTTAGCGGGGTCATCACGCTCATACTAGGAAAGTCTATCACTTCCTATGTTAGCAAACACAAAACAATTCACGCACACATAAATCACATCAACATAGATTCATATAAGCACATGAGTTAGTGAAAAAGGTTAGGTACTACTCTTTGCTTTTGTCCCAATCATTGATCAAAGAACTAAACACCTCTAGATAATTTTTCTCCATGTGTTCAACTGTTTCCCATATAGCCTCTTCTATTCCCCTTTGGGACCACTGGATCTTCACTAATGGAATTTCATTATTCATTAACTTCTTCATCTTTCTGTCTAACACGGCCATAGGGAACCTGGCATAGGTCTGGTCAGACTCTATCTCGATAGCATCATAGTTGAGTACATGACTCGGATCTGGTTGATATTGTCTCAGTTGTGATACATGAAACACTAGATGTACTCCATCCATTGTTGGCGGTAATGCTAAACGATAAGCTACTTTACCAACTTTTTCCAAAATCTCAAACGGTCCAATATACCGAGGACTTAACTTTCCCTTGATACCAAACCGTTTGACTCCACGAGTCGGTGAAACTTTCAACCAAACGTGTGTCCTTGTTTCAAACTCTAGCGGACGTTGGCACTTATCAACATACGAATTTTGTCTACTCTGTGCAGCCAACATCCTTTCTCGAATCAAAGCAACTTTTTTTTTTTTCTCAATATCACTTTTAACTTTGTCTGAAGCCGTGTCAATGACATCGACAGGCTCATCCCAACATAATGGGGTTCGACATTTCCTTCTGTACATTGCTTCATATGGTGTCATCCCAATGGACGCATGCCAACTGTTGTTATAGGTGAACTCGACCAACGGTAATTGATCTGGCCATATCGGTCCCCAATCAAGCACACATGACCTCAACAAATCTTCTAAAGTCTAAATAGTCCTTTCTGACTGACTATCTGACTGTGGATGGAACGCTGTTGTAAAATTCAGCTTAGTTCCCATTTCCATTGTGGTATTTCAAGTGACGTAAGTTCTCCTCTTGTTCTTTGATGTTCAATCTTAACTTGTTGACATGTTTGACAACATGCCACAACCCTATAATTATCCTTCTTCATATCTTTTCACCTGAAGTATGGTATAATATCCTGATACATCTTATTCGACTATGGTGTTGTATGAGCATCAACAAGAATATTTCTTCTAATCTCATCATCTTGAGGCATACATATTCTTCCTTGGTATCCAATCATATTGTCGTCGTTGATAAAGAATCTAAACTTTCATCATTCGTGATCATTGACCTCACCTTGGTTAGATCAAGGGACTTAGTTGTTTATGTTGGATCTCTTCCATCCAACTAGGCATGATCTCCAAGGTACAGAAATACCCTTGGTCTTTCTAAACCCATATTTCTCTCTACCACTATAAATCATATCTTTTTGTATCTCAGATTGTGCAGTCAAACGAGCAATCACCTTCTTCTTGAACCGACTTTTTGCTCAGAGCATCGGCCACGACTTTAGCCTTGCCAAGATGATATAATATATTCAAATTATAAACCTTTATTATCTCTAACCATCTTCTTTGTCTCATATTCAACTTTTCCTAAGTGAATATGCACTTCAAACTCTTATGATGTGTCATAATCATGCATGTTGTTCCAAGCAAGCAGTGCCACCAAATTTTCAGTGAACGAAGTACCGTTGCTAACTCTAAGGTATGTATTGGGTAGTTTTGCTCATACTACCTCAATTGTCTTGATGCATATGATATGACTGTCATTCTGCATCAGAACGCATCCCAAGTCCATTTTAGATGCATCACTGTAAACAATGAACTCTAGTGCTCCATTCAGCTGAGCTAACACAGGTGCAGTAGTCAATCTCTTCTTTAACTCTTCAAGGCTTGCTTGACACTTGTTAGTCCATACAAACTTTGTCTTCTTCTGAAATAGGTTGGTCATAGGTCTTGCTATGATGGAAAACCCCTTTACAAAATGTTTGTAGTATCCCGCTAATCCTAGGAACTACGTATATCCTTTACGTTTTTGGGTGGTTCCCATGCTAGCATAATTTTAATCCTGGATGAGTCAACTCTGATTCCATCTGCAGTGATCACGTGTCCTAAGAATGTTACTCCATTCATCCAGAAGTCACACTTGAACACTTGACATAAAGCTTCTCTTTCATCAATACTTGGAGAATTGCTTTTAAATGTTTTATGCTCTTCACTACTTCGTGAATAAGCCAATATGTCATCGGTAAAGACCACAATAAACCGAGTCCTGAATGTTGTCGTATGGATATCATCTTCTTGAATCTTCAACTTGTGATAGCCTGACCGTAGGTTTATCTTGGAGAACACATTTGATCCTTGCAACTGATCTAACAAATCATCAATTCGTGGCAGTGGATACTTGTTCTTAATCGTCATCTTATTCAGTTCTCTATAGTCGATACATAACCTCATTGTACCATCCATTTTTCTTCACGGACAATACTGGCGCTCCCCATGGTGATACACTTGGCCGAATAAATCCTTTATTTGCCAATTTTTCCAATTGCTTCTTCAACTCAAGCATTTCCACATGTGCCATTCTGTACGGAGCTTTAGAAATTGGTCTAGTTCCAGGCTCTAGATCGATTCTAAAGTCGACTTGCCTAGTAGGTGGCAATCCAGGTAATTCATCTTGAAAAACATCCTTAAACTCGCGTGCAACTGGAATGTTTTTCAATTGAATCTTTCCTTCTTTCTCCAAAGTATAACATAAATATGCTTCACATCCTTTCCTTACCAGCTTACTTGCTTTCATCGCAGAGATCATCACTAGCGGGCCTTGTAGCTCACTTCCTTTGAACACATGACAAGTATCATCTTTGGCTAACGTCATTTTTGTTAGCATTTCCGCATCTATCTTATCCATATACTTGATCATCCAATCGATGCCTAGAATCACGTCATCATTATCCAATCCGGTGATAAGGATATCGGTTGGCTACTTTACTTGCCTAGTTTCCACGTAAACTTTGACTTTCTCCTCCTCTCCCATTAGGACAAGATCCTTGAGTTAACATTATCCCCTAGCCTCATAAACTTTATCATATCTCTAGGTTAACTACATTTGAAACATGTAGTTGGACTTTTTGATCAGTCCTTCTTGAAATAATTTAGGTCTCCACAATTTAAAATGTTCTTCCCTCCAATTTCTCTTATGATCATGGTTGTGAAGAAGGCCTTGTTTCTTGACTCACACGTCTCGTACTCACGGGTTCAAGAAACTTGGAGTAGACTTCTGCCTCTTTCCTCCACTAGTTTAGGAATCCACCTCTTTCCTAAAGCCTTGTCTTGCTTCAAGCTTTATTATCCTCTCCTAATACTCCAATAACGTCATACCTTAGGTGACAACACCAACTAAGAGATCGTTTCATCCTATCGTAACAATCTTATCAATTGATCATAAAGTGGTGCATTCTCATCCAACGATGTATACTCCTCGTGAAAATCATCTCCCTCATAGGAGAACCTCCAAATATTGCTTCCAAGAAAGACTTTAACGTACAAGTTAGTCCAAATCCGACTCTTGAAAGTCTCGTAATCCACAATGATTGCACAATTTCTCATCCACCAATATGCACCAATGTTCGGCATGAAGGTTGCTGCAAGTTTTATCTTATACTTTTCTAGCCCTCCAATGTCCCCAAAATTCATGTTTATGTGGTTCAACCGCCAATCAACTTACATTACATAAGCTCTTACAAACACTACCACCTCTCTTCTTTTTATGGCCTTAGTCACTTCTCTAATGAAGTTTACTACCTTCTTGTTCCTCATATGGAACTTCTAGTGTTTGGGGTTCAACAACTCGTGCTTGCCCTTGCGTTTCTATCATAGCAATAGCCCTTTCTACCGCTATATTCTTGCATCTTCTCATCTCATGTAGCTCGATGGGTAAAGGTACTTGACCTTGACCACTTACTTTAAATATTATACTCTCATGTACTCTAGCTTATCGTACTTCCACTGACACACTTGCACATTGTGCTCCCATTGACATACTCGTAATGAAACTGCAACTTCCTTGTCTCTTGATCAAAACGCTTACGGTTGCCTTTATCACGGTTTCGACAAACCGGAACATTCAAGATTGTTCTCTCTTCATATATATCCACTACTTATAACAATAGTGATATCTATCAGAATACTATAATCTTAACAAGTTAGAGAGAGAGAACTACACTTACAAGGAGTCACGCTGAGGAGTGGAAGGCAGTGTCTTTACCCACAATCCCGACTATGCATATGATTTTAAATTCATTAAAACCATATGTCAGTAATTTTCAAAATCTTTTGAAAACTTAAATGTCCTTTCAAAACCAACCCGGGCTGGGTTGTATTTAGGTTGAACTATCATGTCTCATCTCAAGTCACATGTGCCCTTGTTGTCAACCTAAGCTCTGATACCAATCTGTAACGACCCGAGTTTTAAGTAACCCAAGACGTCACTAGGCTAAGGACCACACAGTGGGTCCCATCAGTTAGCCTGACAACAACTTCACAAATAGGACCTTGCAACAAGAAGCACGAAGAAATAATGAAAACATTCAACCTGTCATTTTGAAAACATTTACATAACAACCATGCATGCAGTTAGTATGTATATCCCAAAACGACACTTCAAAACATGACACCTGAACAGGTGTCTTAAAACTTCAGCCTGAAATCAACATGTGTACACAGTTGCACACATCCAACAAAAGACTCGCTTGCAAGCGATTAATTTCAAAAGCAAGTTCAACCAACCCTTGGGTTAACACTGCCCCGGCTGTCCACATCCTGCAGCTGACATCCCTGAAGCGTTCCTATGATCAGCATTACCTAAAAAGATTCGGTTTAAAACCGTTAGCTACTGATCATAATCTATCCACGAGAGATTATATCATCACATCACAATACAACAAATATATTCAAATACCATATACCGTGCTCATGAGATGATATCATGCTTTTATGAATGATGCACGTGAATGCAGTATGAAATTTACAATTTTCGATCCCGGACCCATTAATCCGGAACCATTGCTTATACGGTTCTGGCTTTGGTGTGAGCTCACCATTGCACAGATTAGGTTAATTCAGACATTTGCTCTTAGGTCGTAGCCAGACTGATCAAGTCTACGGGCCAGGCTTTCTCGTGGTGAGTTATGGTCTTAACTCCTAACCACATGCAACATTTTGCCATTCATGTTAATGCAAACATTTACCATTTTCATTAGGTGTGCGACCCGAGCCTGAAGTCCATCAGACTCGGTGTCATTCTTATACAAACGCAAGTGATCCGGGCCTGGCCAAGCTCCGGTGTTCACTGCAAAATACTCACTTTACATACTATTGACCTTTACAGGTCATCATCATATCGCATGCCTCAAAAGGCTCATCATCTCATACATTATCATGTCTCAACAAGCTTATCATGTCATTCAATAGCACGCCTCAATAGGCTAACACATGTTCATTTAATCATTTCTCATAATTATGACATGATAATAATCACAACAACATTAAGCATGCTTTACACATCATAACGTCATTTTCATCATAAACACATCAAGCATGCTTCACACATAACACATCTCAATGCACAGCAACATTCACATTTCAACACAACAAGGCATTTCAAAACAACAACACATATCAACACAGTGAGATATAAATCTCTCAGGCACGGTTTCTGCAGATCGAAGCTAAGTAAGTCCGAGGACTTACCTGGATACGCTCACTGAGCAACTAAGCTATAGTTAGTCTACCGTCTTCAACACCACCTGTCGAGAATATCATATTCCTCGTATTAAACTTCTTGCTTCAAACATCAATTAAATTCATTCCTTTGAATTTAATTAGCTTATAGCGTTTTCTAGATTCCCAATTTAATTAATTAATCTTTAATTAATTAATTAAAATTCATCAGAATAACCTTTTGCCCGCAGGCAGTTTCTCAACCCAAATGTCATCAGATCTCATCAAACAAATATCCCATAATCACCATAATAATGTAACGAGCATAATGGAATTTCCAATTATCCATTTTGATAAGCCTAAGGTCAATTTAGGCCAAATCGCAATACTGAAAACGAATAAATTCATAACTTATTCGTTACTAACCCGATTGACGATCCGAAAGAAGATTCGGAATCACAACGACGCAGGCTACGCTCGGACACCATCAGATTCACCGGAATCCGAGCGACGGGACCGGCCATATAAGGGGGATGCTCGACCTGGCCATAACTTCAACGGAAACGCAGAAACTCGGTACCAAAATGAAGAGGACGAAGAGAGGAATCCGAAAACTCAAACGGAATTGAAATCGGATTACAAACGAAGAGTAGATCTGAATTTGAAGGTTGAGAGAAATCAGAGCTTTTACGAGGAAACGTGAAAGGAAATGAATTAATAAATGAATTTCCGCTATTTATAGCGAAGCCGATAATTATCCTTTAGCAAAGTCGATAATTATCCGTTTATCGATCCGAAGGCGGTTTGAGCCCCTTCTCCAAACTTCTCGAAATTGGAATAATAAATCCGACATATTGTTTGGATAATTATTCCGCAACTTTCTCGGAAAACGCGTATTCCTAAGCCGACTTTCTTAGCCGCTAAGAAACGAAATAGTGACTCTTTTGGCCATTTTGCCTTTTCATGTTATTTCATATCTAGAACATATCCGATGTCCTGATCATTTCTCTCAACTACAATTTTATTATTTGAAGCTCCCAAATGCTCCAAATAATACCAGAGGGTAAAAATTATTCCCCGGAGGAAAAAGTGAAAATTTCCCCATAAGTCCAAATTTACACCAAAATCATAATGGTGGAATTTATACTCGTCATCTACACACTATTCGCGATTTATGGGTCAATTAATATCGATGATTAACTTAATCATCCTTTATTAGGATTCAAAAATCCTAGCTTTTACAGGCAAAATGTATGTGAGGGGCTAAGCATGATCAAGAAGAAGAAGAAGAAGAGAATGAATTGCCTTGGTCTTTCCAAGAAGAAAGTGAGAGAACTTAACCTGTGGTGTCAACCTTCAAATTCAACATAATTTGGATAAAAACAAAGTATTAAACATGCTAATAATTTCAAACAAAGCATTTAGCAACTTAAACATATTATAAAACCTTTCAAACACATAAAGAATTTAAAATCAGTCAGTAAACAAGATCTTCACTGAGATCATATCCAGATAAGTAACACAAAAATCGTTTTCGAAAACTCTCAGTTAACACACCTCGGTCGAGGTGTTCTTGGTTCAACCGAGGTGAAACGCCTCGTTTGGCCAAGATTGACTCGGTCGAGGTCAAAAATTTTTTTTTTTAAAACCATTTTTTTCAGTTTCGACGTTTTTCTTAATCAAATAACCTGTAGGTATGCATGTAATATCAGATAATCATATAAATGCAGAAGTGAAGCATAAATAAAATATCCGATGAAATGTCATACATCAAAAGTAGTCAAATAACATCAAGTAGTCATAATAAATACAAACACCCCATACTTGGGACACACTGTCCCAGTGGGTCAAATATAAGTCTAGAAAATGAGAGTACTCACTGGATAAATAGCTGAACTGCATAAAAATATAATAAAGAAAATCCTGCAGCTCCTCAATAGTCTCGATCCTGCGGTGGTGGTGGTGGTACGTACGGATACTGAGTCGGATCGAAAGGATAGCCCATGACACGCTCGAACTGAAGCTGGGCCATGATGTGCTGATAGTGCTGCCGCTCCTGCATCTCGCGGATATCCAGCGATAATGCAGCATACGAGTCAATAACCTGATCCGTCAGGTCATCGATCCGTCTGTGAGCAGCTCGATCTCTCACTCCATGCCTCTTGCGTCTAGCAGGTCTGACTGGAGAAGTCTCAGCTGGTGCCGGCTCTGTCTCCTCCTCATCATCCAAGTCGATGATCGGTGGCGCGCTCGTACCTGCAGTATCCGTCCCTGTATCCATCGGGACTCCACCATCTCTCTCATCTACTGTCTCCTCGTCGTCGTCATCCTCCTCCTCCTCAGCCTCAGCTGGGGCAACTGCTGCCTCCCTATGATCCTCCATCGGCGGGGCCCAATCTGTCTGCCAGTAATGCGGATCGAAAACTGTGAACTGTGCAGACCAACGGATCCCCTGTGGCGCAGTCCGCTCCCATGGCATAGCAACAAATGGAGTGGTCAGACCACGGGGAACTAGAATCCTCCGTGTGATCATCTCCTGTAATCCAAGCGGCTTTGGAGCCGCCACCATCGTACATACACTGAGGTCCATCCCGTGATACGCAGCAATATGGGTGACTAGACCTCCGCAGCAAATGTCTCCCTTCGCTTTAGCCTTGATCTTGTGCAGGTCCTCTGCCAAGATCAAGCCAAAGTCTGGGAACCCCCCCGTGAGCATACAGTAAAGGCTGAAGAGCTCGTCCTGTCGGATCTTCTGGGGCGTCTCAGTACGCGCCAGAAGTGTCTCGCTGAATATCCTATGGGCTAATCTGAAGGCCGGGTGGAAGATGACCTTCTCCCTGGAATCTCCAGGGCACTATCTGTCTGCATGCTCGGTAATATGGGCAATCTGCCCCCAGAACTCCCTAGCTACGGATCGGGAGGGGAAGTCGGTGGCGGTGGGCTCAGAAAAGCCGAAAATCTCTCTCCAAATCTCTAAAGGAACTATGAAGTTCCGGTTCATCAACTGGTACTTCACAGACCGGTCTGTGGGGAGGTAGGAGAAGGAGCAAACAAACTCTAAGGTCGGCTCCAAATAAGCTGGGGCTCGGATCTCAGTAAACTGATCCAGCCCTACAGTGGCAATCATCCTCCTAAGGTCAGCATCTAACCCTAGGCAATCGAAAGCTGACACGTCCAGAAAACGTGGTGCGATAACTGGACGGCTAGCTATGCGCTCATAGTCTACCCGGCATCTCTCGTGGATAACCGGGCGGTAAGGACGGGAAGAAGAAGAAGAAGGAGGGGAAGGTGAGGATCTGTCTCTGAGGGCTAGGCGACGATCGGAACTCATTTTCTCTCAACACTGTCAGACCACCTCGGTCACTGATGTAACGACCCGAGTTTTAAGTAACCCAAGACGTCACTAGGCTAAGGACCACACAGTGGGTCCCATCAGTTAGCCTGACAACAACTTCACAAATAGGACCTTGCAACAAGAAGCACGAAGAATTAATGAAAACATTCAACCTGTCATTTTGAAAACATTTACATAACAACCATGCATGCAGTTAGTATGTATATCCCAAAACGACACTTCAAAGCATGACACCTGAACAGGTGTCTTAAAACTTCAGCCTGAAATCAACATGTGTACACAGTTGCACACAACCAACAAAAGACTCGCTTGCAAGCGATTATTTTCAAAAGCAAGTTCAACCAACCCTTGGGTTAACACTGCCCCGGCTGTCCACACCCTGCAGTTGACATCCCTGAAGCGTTCCTATGATCAGCATTACCTAAAAAGATTCGGTTTAAAACCGTTAGCTACCGATCATAATCTATCCACGAGAGATTATATCATCACATCACAACACAACAAATATATTCAAATACCATATACCGTGCTCATGAGATGATATCATGCTTTTATGAATGATGCACGTGAATGCAGTATGAAATTTACAATTTGCGATCCCGGACCCATTAATCCGGAATCATTGCTTATACGGTTCTGGCTTTGGTGTGAGCTCACCATTGCACAGATTAGGTTAATTCAGACATTTGCTCTTAGGTCGTAGCCAGACTGATCAAGTCTACGGGCCAGGCTTTCTCGTGGTGGGTTATGATGGTCTTAACCCCTGACCACATGCAACATTTTGCCATTCATGTTAATGCAAACATTTACCATTTTCATTAAGTGTGCGACCCGAGGCTGAAGTCCATCAGACTCGGTGTCATTCTTATACAAACGCAAGTGATCCGGGCTTGGCCGATCTCCGGTATTCACTGCAAAATACTCGCTTCACATACTCTTGACCTTTACAAGTCATCATCATATCACATGCCTCAAAAGGCTTATCATCTCATACATTATCATGTTTCAGCAAGCTTATCATGTCATTCAATAGCACGCCTCAATAGGCTAACACATGTTCATTTAACCATTTCTCATAATTATGACATGATAATAATCACAACAACATTAAGCATGCTTTACACATCATAACGTCATTTTCATCATAAACACATCAAGCATGCTTCACACATAACACATCTCAATGCATATCAACATTCACATTTCAACACAACAAGGCATTTCAAAACAACAACACATATCAACACAGTGAGATATAAATCTCTCAGGCACGGGTTTCTGCAGATCGAAGCTAAGTAAGTCCGAAGACTTACCTGGATATGCTCACTGAGCAACTAAGCTATAGTTAGTCTACCGTCTTCAACACCACCTGTCGAGAATATCATATTCCTCGTATTAAACTTCTTGCTTCAAACATCAATTAAATTCATTCCTTTGAATTTAATTAGCTTATAGCGTTTTCTAGATTCCTAATTTAATTAATTAATCTTTATTTAATTAATTAAATTTCATCAGAATAACCTTTTGCCCGCAGGCAGTTTCTCAACCCAACTGTCATCAGATCTCATCAAACAAATAGTCCATAATCACCAGAATAATGTAACGAGCATAATGGAATTTCCAATTATCCATTTTGACAAGCCTAAGGTCAATTTAGGTCAAATCGCAATACTGAAAACGAATAAATTCATAACTTATTTGTTACTAACCCGATTGACGATCCGAAAGAAGATTCGGAATCACAACGACGCAGGCTACGCTCGGACACCATCAGATTCACCGGAATCCGAACAACAGGACCGTCCATATAAGGGGGATGCTCGACCTGGCCATAACTTCAACGGAAACGCAGAAACTCGGTACCAAAATGAAGAGGACGAAGAGAGGAATCCGAAAACTCAAACGGAATTGAAATCGGATTACAAACGAAGAGTAGATCTGAATTTGAAGGTTGAGAGAAATCAGAGCTTTTACGAGGAAACGTGAAAGGAATGAATTAATAAATGAATTTTCGCTATTTATAGCGAAGACGATAATTATCCTTTAGCAAAGTCGATAATTATCCTTTTATCGATCCGAAGGCGGTTTGAGCCCCTTCTTCAAACTTCCCGAAATTGGAATAATAAATCTGACATTTTGTGTGGATAATTATTCCGCAACTTTCTCGGAAAACGCGTATTCCTAAGCCGTCTTTCTTAGCCGCTAAGAAAATAAATAGCGGCTCTTTTGGCCATTTTGCCTTTCCATGTTATTTCATATCTAGAACATATCCAATGTCCTGATCATTTCTCTCAACTGCAATTTTATTAATTGAAGCTCCCAAATGCTCCAAATAATACCAGAGGGTAAAAATTACTCCCCGGAGGAAAAAGTAAAATTTCCCCCATACGTCCAAATTTACGCCAAAATCATAATGGTGGAATTCATACTCGTCATCTACACACTATTCGCAATTTATGGGTCAATTGATATCGATGATTAACTTAATCACCCTTAATCATCATTTATTAGGATTCGAAAATCCTAGCTTTTACATCATACACCCCTTAAGAAAAAGTTTCGTCCCGAAACTTTAGTACACAGCTCATCAGAAGACTGAATCCGTCAATCACATAATTAACCTATCTTTGCATTTCGTGCAAGCATAGATTATTATCACGTTAGCGGGGTCATCACGCTCATACTAGGAAAGTCTATCACTTCCTATGTTAGCAAACACAAATCAATTCACACACACATAAATCACATCAACATAGATTCATATAAGCACATTAGTTAGTGAAAAAGGTTAGGTACTAATTCATACCTCTATCTCAATCACCGATCAAAGAACTAAACACCTCTGGATAATTCCTCTCCATGTGCTCAATTGTTTCCCATGTAGCCTCTTCCATTCCCCTTCGGGACCACTGGATCTTCACTAATGGAATCTCTTTATTCCTTAACTTCTTTATCTTTCTATCTAACACGGCCATAGGGAACTCGGCATAGGTCTGATCAGGCTCTATCTCGATAGCATCATAGCTGAGTACATGGCTCGGATCTGGTTGATATTGTCTCAGTTGTGATACATGAAACACTAGGTGTACTCTATCCATTGTTGGCGGTAATGCTAAACGATAAGCTACTTTACCAACTTTTTCCAAAATCTCAAACGGTCCAATATACCGAGGACTTAACTTCCCCTTGATACCAAACCGTTTGACTCCACGAGTCGGTGAAACTTCTAGCCAAACATGTGTCCCTGTTTCAAACTCTAGCGGGCGTCGGCGCTTATCAGCATACACTTGTTGTCTACTTTGTGCAACCAACATCCTTTCTCGAATCAAAGCAACTTTTTTTTTTCAATATCACTTTTAACTTTGTCTGGAGCCGTGTCAATGACATCGGCAGGCTCATCCCAACATAATGGGGTTCGACATTTCCTTCCATACAGTGCTTCATATGGTGTCATCCCAATGGACGCATGCCCATTGTTGTTATAGGTGAACTCGACAAACGGTAATTGATCTAGCCATATCGGTCCCCAATCAAGCACACATGACCTCAACAAGTATTCTAAAGTCTGAATAGTCCTTTCGGATTGACCATTTGACTGTGGATGAAACGTTGTTGTAAAATTCAGCTTGGTTCCCATTACTGTCTGTATCTGGCTCCAGAATCGGGAAATAAATCGTCCATCTCTGTCTGAAACTATGGTCTTAGGAACTCCATGTAATCTGACTATCTGATTCACGAATTTCTCTGCTAACTTGTTCACAGTCCAAGTTTCCTTGATAGGAATAAATCTTGCAATCTTTGTTAATCGATCAACCACCACCCATATGGAGCCATAACCCTTGCTACTATGTAGACTGGTTACGAAATTCATAATGATATGTTCCCATTTCCATTATGGTATTTCAAGTGACGGAAGTTCTCCTCTTGTTCTTTGATGTTCAATCTTAACCTTTTGACATGTTGACAACGTGTCACAACCCTATAATTATCCTTCTTCATATCTTTCCACCATAAGTATGGTCTAATATCCTGATACATCTTATTCGACTATGGTGCTGTATGAACATCAGCAAGAATATTTTTTCTAAACTCGTCATCTTGAGGCACACATATTCTTCCTTGATATCCAATCATATTGCATCGTTGATAAAGAATCTGAACTTTCATCATTCGTGATCATTGACCTCACCTTGGTCAGATCAAGGAACTTAGTTGTTTATGTTGGATCTCTTCCATCCAGCTAGGCACGTTCTCCAAGGTACACAGATACCCTTGGCCTTTCTAAACCCATATTTCTCTACTACTATAAATCATATCTTTTTGTATCTCAGATTGTGCAGTCAAACGAGCAATCACCTTCTTCTTGAACCGACTTTTTTGCTCAGAGCATCGGCCACGACTTTAGCCTTGTCAAGATGATATAATATATTAAAATTATAAACCTTTATTACCTCTAACCATCTTCTTTGTCTCATATTCAACTTTTCCTAAGTGAATATGCACTTCAAACTCTTATGATGTGTCATAATCATGCATGTTGTTCCAAGCAAGCAGTGCCACCAAATTTTCAGTGAACGAAGTACCGTTGCTAACTCTAAGGTATGTATTGGGTAGTTTTGTTCATACTACCTCAATTGTCTTGATGCATATGATATGACTGTCATTCTGCATCAGAACACATTCCAAGTCCATTTTAGATGCACCCGTGTAAACAATGAACTCTAGTGCTCTATTCGGCTGAGCTAACACAGGTGTAGTAGTCAACCTCTTCTTTATCTCTTCAAAGCTTGCTTGACACTTGTCAGTCCATATAAACTTTGCCTTCTTCTGAAATAGGTTGGTCATAGGTCTTGCTATGATGGAAAATCCTTTCACAAAACGTTTGTAGTATCCTGCTAATCCTAGGAAACTACGTATCTCTTTGACGTTCTTGGGTGGTTCCCATGCTAGCACGGTTTCGATCTTGGATGGGTCAACTTTGACTCCATCTGCAGTAATCATGTGTCCCAAGAATGTTACTTCTTTCATCCAGAAGTCACACTTGGGCAACTTAGCATAAAGCTTTTCTTTCCTCAATACTTGAAGAACTGCTTTCAAATGCTTTGCATGCTCTTCACTACTTCGTGAATAAGCCAATATGTCATCGATAAAGACCACAACAAACCGAGTCCTGAATGTTGTCTTATGGATATCATCTTCTTGAATCTTCAAATTGTGATAGCCTGACCGTAGGTCTATCTTGGAGAACACCTTTGATCCTTGCAACTGATCTAACAAATCATCAATTCGTGACAGTGGATACTTGTTCTTAATCGTCATCTTATTCAGTTCTCTATAGTCGATAACTAGCCTCATTGTACCATCTTTTTTCTTCACGAACAATACTGGCGCTCCCCATGGCGATACACTTGGCTGAATAAATCCTTTATCTGCCAATTCTTCCAATTGCTTCTTCAACTCAAGCATTTCCACAGGTGCCATTCTGTACGGAGCTTTAGAAATTGGTCTAGTTCCAGGCTCTAGATCGATTCTAAAGTCAACTTGCCTAGTAGATGGCAATCCAGGTAATCCATCTTGAAAAACATCCTTAAACTCACGTGCAACTGGAATGTATTTCAATTGAATCTTTCCTTCTTTCTCCAAAGCATAACATAAATATGCTTCACATCCTTTCCTTACCAGCTTACTTACTTTCATCGCAGAGATCATCACTAGCGGGTCTTGTAGCTCACTTCCTTTGAACACATGACAGGTATCATCTATCTTATCCATATACTTGATCATCCAATCGATGCCTAGAATCACGTCATCATTATCCAATCCGGTAATAAGGATATCGGTTGGCTACTTTACTTGCCTAGCTTCCACGTAAACTTTGACTTTCTCCTCCTCTCACATTAGGACAAGATCCTTGAGTTAACATTATCCCCTAGCCTCACAAACTTTATCATATCTCTAGGTTAACTACATTTGAAACATGTAGTTGGACTTTTTGATCAGTCCTTCTGGTAATAATTTAGGTCTCCACAATTTAAAATGTTCTTCCCTCCAATTTCTTTTATGATCATGGTTGTGGAGAAGGCCTTGTTTCTTGACTCACACGTCTCGTACTCGCAGGTTCAAGAAACTTGGAGTAGACTTCTGCCTCTTTCCTCCACTAGTTTAGGAATCCACCTCTTTCCTAAAGCCTTGTCTTGCTTCAAGCTTTATTATCCTCTCCTAATACTCCAATAACGTCATATCTTAGGTGACAACACCAACTAAGAGGTTGTTTCATCCTATCGTAAACAATTTTATCAATTGATCATAAAGTGGTGCATTCTCATCCAACGATGTATACTCCTCGTGAAAATCATCTCCCTCATAGGAGAACCTCCAAATGTTGCTTACAGGAAAGACTTTAACGTACAAGTTAGTCCAAATCCGACTCTTGAAAGTCTCGTAATCCACAATGATTGCACAATTTCTCATCCACCAATATGCACCAATGCTCGGCATGAAGGTTGCTGCAAGTTTCATCTTATACTTTTCTAGCTCTCCAATGTCCCCAAAAGTCATGTTTATGTGGTTCAACCGCCAATCAACTTGTATTACATAAGCTCCTGTAAACACTAACACATCTCTTCTTTTGATGGCCTTAGTCACTTCTCTAATGAAGTTCACTACCTTCTTATTCCTCATATGGAACTTCTAGTGTTTGGGGTTCAATAACTCGTGCTTGCCCTTGCGTTTCTATCGTAGCAATAGCCCTTTATACTGCTATATTCTTGCATCTTCACATCTCATATAGCTCGATGGGTAGAAGTACTTGACCTTGACCACTTACTTTAAACATTATACTTTCATGTACTTCTAGCTTATCTTACTTCCACTAACACACTTGCACATTGTGCTCCCATTGACATACTCGTAATGAAGCTGCAACTTCCTTGTCTCTTAATCAAAACGCTTACGGTTGCCTTTATCACAGTTTCGACAAACCGGAACATTCACGATCGTTCTATCTTCATATATATCCACTACTTATAACAATAGTGATATCTATAAGAATACTATAATCTTAACAAGTTAGAGAGAGAACTACACTTACAAGGAGTCACGTTGAGGAGTGGAAGACAGTGTCTTTACCCACAATCCCGACTATGCACATGATTTTAAATCCATTAAAACCATATGTTAGTAATTTTCAAAATCTTTTGAAAACTTAAATGTCCTTTCAAAACCAACCCGGACTGGGTTGTATTTAGGTTGAACTATCATGTCTCATCTCAAGTCACATGTGCCCTTGTTGTCAACCTAAGCTCTGATACCAATCTGTAACGACCCGAGTTTTAAGTAACCCAAGACGTCACTAGGCTAAGGACCACACAGTGGGTCCCATCAGTTAGCCTGACAACAACTTCACAAATAGGACCTTGCAACAAGAAGCACGAAGAATTAATGAAAACATTCAACCTGTCATTTTGAAAACATTTACATAACAACCATGCATGCAGTTAGTATGTATATCCCAAAACGACACTTCAAAGCATGACACCTGAACAAGTGTCTTAAAACTTCAGCCTGAAATCAACATGTGTACACAGTTGCACACAACCAACAAAAGACTCGCTTGCAAGCGATTATTTTCAAAAGCAAGTTCAACCAACCCTTGGGTTAACACTGCCCCGGCTGTCCACACCCTGCAGCTGACATCCCTGAAGCGTTCCTATGATCAGCATTACCTAAAAAGATTCGGTTTAAAACCGTTAGCTACCGATCATAATCTATCCACGAGAGATTATATCATCACATCACAACACAACAAATATATTCAAATACCATATACCGTGCTCATGAGATGATATCATGCTTTTATGAATGATGCACGTGAATGCAGTATGAAATTTACAATTTGCGATCCCGGACCCATTAATCCGGAATCATTGCTTATACGGTTCTGGCTTTGGTGTGAGCTCACCATTGCACAGATTAGGTTAATTCAGACATTTGCTCTTAGGTCGTAGCCAGACTGATCAAGTCTACGGGCAAGGCTTTCTCGTGGTGGGTTATGGTCTTAACCCCTGACCACATGCAACATTTTGCCATTCATGTTAATGCAAACATTTACCATTTTCATTAAGTGTGCGACCCGAGGCTGAAGTCCATCAGACTCGGTGTCATTCTTATACAAACGCAAGTGATCCGGGCTTGGCCGAGCTCCGGTATTCACTGCAAAATACTCGCTTCACATACTCTTGACCTTTACAAGTCATCATCATATCACATGCCTCAAAAGGCTTATCATCTCATACATTATCATGTTTCAGCAAGCTTATCATGTCATTCAATAGCACGCCTCAATAGGCTAACACATGTTCATTTAACCATTTCTCATAATTATGACATGATAATAATCAGAACAACATTAAGCATGCTTTACACATCATAACGTCATTTTCATCATAAACACATCAAGCATGCTTCACACATAACACATCTCAATGCATATCAATATTCACATTTCAACACAACAAGGCATTTCAAAACAACAACACATATCAACACAGTGAGATATAAATCTCTCAGGCACGGGTTTCTGCAGATCGAAGCTAAGTAAGTCCGAAGACTTACCTGGATACGCTCACTGAGCAACTAAGCTATAGTTAGTCTACCGTCTTCAACACCACCTGTCGAGAATATCATATTCCTCGTATTAAACTTCTTGCTTCAAACATCAATTAAATTCATTCCTTTGAATTTAATTAGCTTATAGCGTTTTCTAGATTCCTAATTTAATTAATTAATCTTTATTTAATTAATTAAATTTCATCAGAATAACCTTTTGCCCGCAGGCAGTTTCTCAACCCAACTGTCATCAGATCTCATCAAACAAATAGTCCATAATCACCAGAATAATGTAACGAGCATAATGGAATTTCCAATTATCCATTTTGACAAGCCTAAGGTCAATTTAGGTCAAATCGCAATACTGAAAACGAATAAATTCATAACTTATTCGTTACTAACCCGATTGACGATCCGAAAGAAGATTCGGAATCACAACGACGCAGGCTACGCTCGGACACCATCAGATTCACCGGAATCCGAACAACAGGACCGTCCATATAAGGGGGATGCTCGACCTGGCCATAACTTCAACGGAAACGCAGAAACTCGGTACCAAAATGAAGAGGACGAAGAGAGGAATCCGAAAACTCAAACGGAATTGAAATCGGATTACAAACGAAGAGTAGATCTGAATTTGAAGGTTGAGAGAAATCAGAGCTTTTACGAGGAAACGTGAAAGGAAATGAATTAATAAATGAATTTTCGCTATTTATAGCGAAGACGATAATTATCCTTTAGCAAAGTCGATAATTATCCTTTTATCGATCCGAAGGCGGTTTGAGCCCCTTCTCCAAACTTCCCGAAATTGGAATAATAAATCTGACATTTTGTGTGGATAATTATTCCGCAACTTTCTCGGAAAACGCGTATTCCTAAGCCGTCTTTCTTAGCCGCTAAGAAAATAAATAGCGGCTCTTTTGGCCATTTTGCCTTTCCATGTTATTTCATATCTAGAACATATCCAATGTCCTGATCATTTCTCTCAACTGCAATTTTATTAATTGAAGCTCCCAAATGCTCCAAATAATACCAGAGGGTAAAAATTACTCCCCGGAGGAAAAAGTAAAATTTCCCCCATACGTCCAAATTTACGCCAAAATCATAATGGTGGAATTCATACTCGTCATCTACACACTATTCGCAATTTATGGGTCAATTGATATCGATGATTAACTTAATCACCCTTAATCATCATTTATTAGGATTCGAAAATCCTAGCTTTTACAACTGACAAGACTCAGAAATCACCTCGGTCGAGATGCAGTTCGACCGGACCGAGGCGCAGCAGTTACGATTCCAATTCTCAGAAATTCAGTTCTTTTCCCCCAAAAATCACTACAATTGCTTCCTAAGGGGTACTTAAGCCTTTTCTCAGCAAAATCAGGGGCAACCAAAGCCCAAATCGAAGCGAATGAACAAGTTAGGGTTTCGACTGTTTTTACCTCGTTTCGGTCGATTCGCTCGATTTCTTTGCAGATCTGTTGTTGCAATAGGTTCCTCTATACTTCAATCGCAGTTTGGAAGCGGAAATCTTCGAAAACGAGCAAGAAACGAGAGAGAGCGAAGTGGACTGTCGCCGCGGTCGAGGTGAAGAAGGTAAAGAGTAAAAAAACTGAAATTTTTTTTTTCTTTTTATACTGCTCCTGGATCTGCTGTCACCTCGGTCGAGATGGTCTCGACTGGACCGAGGTGGTACGGACCGAGGTGGTTCTGCAGAAACCCTAGTCGCCTCGGTTGCTCAAGAATCAACTCGGTCGAGGTGCTCTGACAGTGACCGAGATGCTTCTGTCTTCTCAAAATCTCGAACTTCTGTCCTTCCAGTTATGCTCCTTCCTTAGATATTCCCTGTTGTCTGTCCAGAACGCCAAAAACAAAGCAAAGCAAAGCAAAAACAAAAACTATCTAAGCTAGACTAGAAAACGGGAAAAAGAAAGCAATACCTTGGGTTGCCTCCCAAGAAGCGCTTGGTTTAAGGTCGCTAGCTGGACCATGATGCGTCTCATATGAGGTATATTGGTGCAACCTCCTCAACCGGCGTTTCCGGTTGGTATTTCTTAAGTCTATGACCGTTGACCTTGAAGCTTCCGCTAGTTTCGCCCCATATCTCAACTGCACCATGAGGGAAAACATGTTTCACAACGTAAGGTCCGGTCCATCTAGATTTCAACTTACCTGGAAAAAGGCGGAGGTGGGAGTTGAAGAGTAGAACTAAGTCTCCTTCACTAAGCTCCTTTGGGACGATACGCTTGTCATGCCATCTCTTCGTCCTTTCCTTGTAGATTTTGGCATTCTCATAAGCGTTCAAACGCAGCTCCTCCAGCTCGTTGAGTTCCAATAGTCGCTTCTCGCCAGCCTCTTTGATGTCGAAGTTCAACCATTTGATCGCCCAATATGCCTTGTGTTCCAATTCAACGGGCAAATGGCAAGACTTCCCATATATCAAATTATAAGGAGTGGTACCTATGGGAGTCTTGAATGTGATCCTGTACGCCCAAAGAGCATCGTCCAACTTCATGGAGCAATCCTTCCTCGTTCTAGAGACGGTTTTCTCCAAAATTGCCTTGATTTCTCTATTCGAGATCTCGACCTGTCCACTAGTTTGAGGGTGATAAGCAGTTGATACCTTGTGGGTTACCCCATACTTCGATAGAAGTGCTTTGAACTTCCGGTTGATGAAATGCGTTCCTCCATCGCTAATGATGATACGTGGAGTTCCAAATCGTGGAAAGATAGTTCTATTCAAGAACTTCACAACCACCTTGGCGTCGTTAGTAGGAGAAGCAATGGCTTCAACCCATCTAGAGACATAGTCAACCGCAAGAAGGATATAGAGGTTTCCTCCGGAGGATGGAAAAGGTCCCATGAAGTCAATCCCCCATACATCGAAGATTTCCACTTCTTGGATGTTGTTAAGTGGCATCTCGTTCCTCCTTGACAAATTCCCTGTTCTTTGGCATGCATCGCAAGAGACAACAAAAGCTTGTACATCTTTAAATAATGTAGGCCAAAAGAAACCAGAACGTAATACCTTAGTGCATGTTTTATCGGTGCTAGCATGTCCTCCACAAGGGAGTGAATGGCAATGCCGTATAACGCTATTAACTTCGTCTTCCGGAATGCATCTTCGAAGCATCTCATCCGGTCCGCGCTTGAATAGCAGCGGCTCATCCCAGTAGTAATGTCGTACTTCCTTGAAGAATCTTTTCTTTTGAGAGTACGTCAATCCGGGCGGTATCTCCTGGCAAACAAGATAATTCACAATATCAGCATACCAAGGACCTTTATTATCAGAAAGTTGGTGGATGGAATGTTCCACCAACAGTGGATGAATATCAAAGGAGGGAGTAAGAAATTTGTTATTCTCGGCAATCTCAGTTGATATCATCTCGCCATCGACCTCGGTCGAGGCGCAGAGGCGTTGACCGAGGTGTTCTTCAGTCGCCTCGCTTAGTCCAGAAAGTGTCTCGGTCGAGGTACTGCTGCTGGAACCGAGACTGGAGATCTTCGTCTCCTGGATTAGCTTCTCAGTTTTAGCTCCTGGATCCTCTTCTAGTGCCTTCAAGCTCCGTATATCTGCATCACAAGAAGCATCTATACCTTCCTCCATTAAACTGAAGCTAATAACTCTTTCGAGTGGATCGTTAATAAGGATAGAGCTCACCAATTCTCTTGATTCTTCTTCATCGTAGATGTTGAAGATATCATCAGTTAGCTGCTCCCCTTTCATGGCTGCAAGTAGTGCGAACTCCACCTCATCGCCACCAACGTTGAATTTCAACTTGGCGTTCTTGCAATCCACGTTGCAACCCGAAGTTGCCAGAAATGGCCTCCCGAGAATAATAGGAACAGGATAATCTGCGGGAATGTCAAGTACAACAAAATCTATAGGTAGATAGAAGTTACCTAACTTGACCGGAACGTCCTCCAAGATGCCCACGGGATGGGTAATGGAGCGATCCGCCATATAAAGTCGAATCTTGACCGGCTTGGGCTCTCCAAGACCGATCTTCGTGCATAGCTCCAGCGGGATGATGCTCACGTTGGCTCCTAGATCACAAAGGGATTCGCAAGTGACATCCCCAACTTGAATGGGAATGCAAAACGAGCCGAGATCTCTTAACTTAGGTGGCATCTTTTCCTTCATGATCTTGATAAGCTCCAAAGATTTAGATGTCATCCTAACTTCACCAACATCCTCCAGCTTCCTCTTCCTTGATAAGATTTCTTTTAAGAACTTCCCATAGGCGGGCATACCTAGAATAGCATCAAGGAAGGGAATATTAATATGTAGCTTATTCATCAAGTCAAGAAACTTACCAAAGTGCTTGTCTAGATGTGCTCTGGCTCTGGACTGAGGGAATGGAAGTGGTGGTTTGTATGCAGGAGGTGGAATATAAGTTTCAGTCGTCCCTCCTGCTTTCTGCTGCTCCACCTCGGTTGACATCTCGGTCGAGGTGTTCTTCGACTGGATCTGGACCGAGGTGGTCTGCGTCGAACGAGGTACTGGATCTGCAGTTTTAAGTCCACTCCTCGTCGTTATGGCCATGCACTGGCCCTTAGGGTTAGTTTCCGTCTTTGCTGGAAGCTTCGGATCTCTTGGCGCTTCATTCCCCCTACTAGAAAGTTGTTGTTCGAAGGACTTTTGGGCCCTCGAAAATGAAGTCATAGAATTCTCCATAGCGCTAAGCTTGATCAAGATAGCCTCCAAAACTGCGTCTTTCTTTTCTGGTTGAGACGAACTTGATCCTTGCCCTTGGCTCTTTAATGGAGTAGAAGAAGAAGAAGGGGAAGAGAGGAAAGGGCTAGAGGAATCGTTAGAGTTGGAGTTTGAATGAATGTTACCGTGATTTTGGTTATTCGCCCGCCAGTTGTTGCTATTGGATCCTCTATTGTTGTTGTTGTAGTTGTTGTTTCGGGGACCGTTGTTGTTGTTACGGTACCCGTTGTTGTTGTTATTCCTTTTCCCTTGCTCTTCCTTCTTAGTTTGAGCCATCAAGAGTTCCTTCAATTGCTTCACGTCATTCTTCAAAGATGTGAGTTGATTGTTGTTGGATTGAGTCTCTTGAAAGTTGACTCTTTTAACTCCACCTTCAGCTCCTTGGTGGGTATATTTCTCCATGTGCAAGGCTTGCTTCTCAATGAAGTCCCAAGCCTCATCAATCGCCATGTCCATGAAGGTGCCGGCGGAGAGTAGTTGGAGATTGAACTGGGTGCTTCCGTCCAGTCCTTTGAAGTAGATCTCCAACAACTCGATCTTTGGAATCCCATGATGTGGGCAATCCAAAAGGATATCCTTGAACCGCTCCCAAGATTTGGACAAGCTCTCCTTGTCCTTCATAATGAAAGCATTGATCTTCCCTCTCATTTCAGCGGTCTTTGAGGGGGGAAAGAATTTGGTCAAGAATTCCGTAGTCATCTCCTCCCATGTGCTAATTTTTTCTGGAGGAAGAGATTGATACCAAGTAAGAGCTCTATCTTTTAAAGAAAAGTAAAAAGGTCTTAGCTTGTAGTTGTTATTCTCAATTCTGGAAGGTCGCAAGGTTTCCATCAAGATCTCGTAGTTTTGAAGATGTTGATGCGGTGACTCCTTCTCTAGCCCTCCGAATTGGCATTGGCGAATCATGGATAGAACTTGCGGTCGAAGTTCGTAGTCATGATCCGCTGGATCTCCTAGGTTCACCCCTGGACGCCTCAGCTGTTGATTAGGGTCCATCCTTTGACCTAGGGTTTGTGGGATTCCTGCAAGAAGAACATCTCGGACTGGCATCCGAGGTGGAAGTACATCGGCCGGGGCATCAGGTACTGGAATCTGCCTCGGTCGAAGATCAGCCACTGGATCCTGCATCGGTCGAGGATCAACAGGGGGATCTTCCCTCGGTCGAAGTAGAATCTGGTCTCGTATGACTGCTATCTCAGCTTCGATTGCTGCAGTCTTGGTGCGATTCTCTTCTTTCTCTTGCCTAAGTTCTTCCTTGCTGAGGCGTAGCAGCTCTAGCGCCTCTTTCAATTCAGCCGCAAGATCGCGATCGTCTTGTTGGGCCATCTTTGCTTCTCTTAAGCGTCGCTTGTATGTCTTTTCCGGTTCGGGATCGTAAGGAACGATTTCCTTCCCAGTGCGGGTTCTTCGCATATACCTAAGAAAGAACCTGCAAAAGTCACTCAAGTAGAGTGGTTAGATGGCACGGGGCAAGCGCCCCAAGAGCAAACCGTACCGGCTCGGTCTAGACCAAGTCCCCGGCAACGGCGCCAAAAACTTGTTCGCTCCAAACGGTGTGTGCAAGCTTTAAATTTATAACCCTAGACTTAAGCTTAAAACAAGGATGTGAACCCGCAGTCAGGGGCGGCCCCAAGGGGGGGCGGGGAGGGGCGGCCGCCCCCCCCTCCGAGAAAAAAAAAAAAAAAAAAAAAAAAATTTTTTTTTTTTTTTGAAAAAAATCGTTTTAAAATGGGTTTTGCTTCTCTCGTTTATAAAAAATTTTTCTACAATTTATTTTTTTTAAATATCACTATTCTTGTGTTATATTTAAATGTTTTTTTTGGATCTTTCGTCGAAGTGAACGAAACTTCATAAGTATTTCCCGTTTTAGACTCTAGAGTGAAATAATTCACCAAAATGCACGAGATTTGTTGTTTGGATTAGAAGTGCGGTCTTAGACCACACTCTTACTTGTAAAAAGCGTTGTCGAGGACAACGTTTTAATATCTGAAATAAAGATAACAAAAACACAAATAGAGGTGTGGTCCTAAACCGCGGCTATAGTGTAACGCTTTTGAAAAAAAAAATTTAAAGAGGCGCGGTTATATACCGCGCCTATAGGCGCGTCTATAACCACGCATCTTTAGTTTTTTTTTTTCTTTAAAAAACGTTACACTATAGCCGCGGTCTAGGACCGCACCTCTATTTGTGTTTTTATTATCTTTGTCCTAGACAACGCCTATAGGGCAACTATTTTTTTTAAAAAAAATTTTTTAGGCGCGGTTTACGACCGCGCCTTTAAGTGTAATGTTTTTTTTTTATTTATTTTTGTTTATTGTAAGTAGATGACATATTAACTTTGTTTTTATCGCTACTTTATTTTCATAGATATATTTATCGAAAAAAAAATTTCGCCCCCCCCTCTAAAAATCCTGCGGCCGCCACTGCCCGCAGTGTACGGGTCAATCGTAGTAAAAAGCAAGAAAATTCCAGGGGTCGATCACAGGGACTCGGTGAACAAAGTCAATAACGGTAAGCTTCGTGAATACTAACCACAAGAGCAATTAACACAATCAAAGATGAATAAGAAGTCAATAAAGCAAACATGCAATTCTAGGGATTAAAGCATCTAGTTGTGGTTCCAACTCAAGATCTATAGATAAGCGGACAAAGCTGAGATTTTTGCGTGGGGAAGGTGTTACTAAAGTGGAATAGATCACCGGGTAAGTCTCACTACTCACTAATCCTAAACCGTAACTCCTATTACCGGGTAAGTCTCAAGGAATCAAGATAAAGAACTATTACCTCAAACTAACACACCATCTAAGGGAATAGAATCAACCTTTACCGGGTAAGTCTCAGGCTAACTCACAAAGATGGGATGGAAGCATACTCAAACCCCAATAAAGGATAAACCTTTATTACCTACACTTATGATCGTTGGTATACAAACTAAGGAATTACCGACTAAGTCTCATCCTAAGCTTGCATTGAACCAGAAAGGTGTAATAAGAATAGGATTTGGCAAACTCTAACACTTAACTCTCAGTTATGGATCAGATAAGTCACCTCGGTCAGCCAGTTTCCACCCCGGCCGAGATGTTCATCGACTGAACGAGATGCTTAGGGTTAAGGTCAAAGACTCGAACTTTCAGGGTCCTACTAGAATCTAAGATTATTCTATCATTGTTTTTCCCACAACCTTCAGCCAATCACCCTAGAATCACACAAGGAAATTAGCCACTCATCATCATTATGAAAGTATTAAAATATATGGGAAGAAGGTGAATATTTGAACAAGAAGAATTTAAGGAAAAAGACTTCAATAACTGAATCAAATATCACAACAAAGCGTTCCTTGGATAACAATCCAACAAGACAAGACAACAAGTGAGGGAATTGAAGACAATCTTACAAAACCCTCCAAAAAGCTATAGACTTCAATCTTCCTTCAACCTTCAAAAAGGTTCTTCGAATCTCTCCCAACTGGAGTAGGCTGCTGCCGCTGCGTGCTATAAACCCTGATCGACGGTATAGCGTGATGTCGGAATTGTGGAAATCCAACCCTTTTTATAGGAAAATAACCCTCCAAAGATAATAAATCTTAGAAAGATATTTTCCCATAAATATAGGTAAAATATATGATTCTGCATATCTCCTTCCTTCCAAGAGCCAAGCCCAAAAATATAAGATCACTTTCCAATTTTAAAAGATCTTATCCATGAATAAAATATTCTCGCCGCGTCCTAGGTGTTCGCCTCGGTCGAGTCGGCGTCTCTGGATCACCTCGGTCGAGATGAATCTCTGGTCAACCGAGGTGAGTCACAACTGAATGTGAAATCTCTTAAAACTGGTCCAAAGTAAATCTTTAATCCATGGCTATGCTCCCTGGATGTAGCTCCAAATGACTCATGACTCCTTTTGCTCCTTTTTGATGCGAAACGTGCCATTTTACCTACGATTATAACAAAACTAGGTGTAGACCTCGATTCTCGCAAAGGTAGATGAAATGGTAGTAAAATCACATTATATACATACAAACATGCAGATTATGAAAGATAAAACGTCCAAACAAAACCCAAAATATAGACTATAATTCATGCTATCACAGGGGCAAAGAACATCTATATGAATCAAGGAAAGGAACGAGGAAAGAACAGAAGGAAGCAACTCACAAGAACGGGAGTTACCGCAGAAGAAACCGGAGGGGCGGCAAAGCAAGGCGCAGGGGCAACTTGTTGTAGGGGCGGGTATGTGCATCCGCGGGGGCGTTGCACTGGCAGAATACGTTGTTAGGGTTTCTTTTCAACAAAAACTCTCAGCAAGGGATCCAAAGCTAAAATATTTGATCCAACCACGTCAAGACTCAACCAAAAGAGCCTGAGAATAGCAACACTTCAACAACGAGGATGCTAACAAGAATCAAGGTTCAAACTTTATTTTTGGAGAAGAAGAAAAGGAAGAACAAAAGGAGGAGAAATCGAAACAGAAGGATGGACATGCAACCACTACATGAACATGGTGAAGAATAAGGGAGGAAGAACTTACACGTTCAACAAGATTACAAGAAGCACGACTGAAGCACTCGAGGGTTGAAGAAAGCGTAAGCAAGAAACGGGAAAAAGAAGAAAAGACGGGAATATAAAGAGAACGGCTGGAAAGATAGATGAAAAGGACGTTCTAGAGTTTAGAAGATCCAATAAAATCGTCCAAAGATAAAAAAAAATCGGATCTTCTAAGATAGGAACATGATAGAACCGAAAAAGGAAAGAAGATCTTTACGATATGAGGCAAATCCGCAAGGGCGACCCCTTGTCACCGCGGGGGCGGTGATAGACAGCTTGCCGCTGGGGCGGCCTTCTTCACCTCGAGGGCGGTGAAGGCAAAACTAGGATCTTACATCAGATCCCTCTAAAAAGGGCATCTAAGCTACATATCTCGACCTGAAAAGGGCGTCCTCCCACTTCCACTGAGGGACGAGAAGTGGGTGTAGCTCGTCTCCTGGTCGATGATGCTCGATCTTGACCTACTAACAAGTCGCGCACTGAGTTACATATCTCGTGACGTCTAGCTTCATACCTCCCCACCGGAAAGGGCATCTGATATCTTGATACATCTTACTTGCACCGGAGTGCACTGAGTAAGGTGAAGAATGAGCCTCCTGAAGGATCCTCTGTCTTAATTCTCGATTTGAAGGAACACATACACGCTCCTGGCGTCTCAAGATCCCATCAACACCAACTGCAAATTGTGGTGCCTCTCCACGAGACATCCAGTCTCGGATCTGTGTCAAAGCTGGGCAACTCTTCTGCTTTTGTCGGATCTCAACCAACAGATCAACTACTATCTCCATATGGACAAATGGCTGTCGGAATCCAGGAAGAGGATATCTATCTCTAGTCATGCCAAGTCTCGTTGTAATTGTGGCAAAGTTGTCAGCCTAGCGATCGCCATCTTCCGGGGAGTCTTCCTATGTTCGCTCCAAACGGTGTGTGCAAGCTTTAAATTTATAACCCTAGATGTAAGCTTAAAACAAGGATGTGAACCCACAGTGTACGGGTCAATCGTAGTAAAAGCAAGGAATTCCAGGGGTCGATCACAGGGACTTAGTGAAACAAAGTCGGAATAGGTAAGCTTTGTAATTATTAACCACAAAAGCAATTAAAACAATCAAGGATGATAAAAAGACAATTAAGGAAATATGCAATTCTAGGGATTAAAGCATCTAGTTGTGGTTCCAACTCAAGATCTAAAGATAAGCGGACAAAGCTGAGGTTTTTGCATAGGGAAGGTGTTACTAAAGTGGAATAGATTACCGGGTAAGTCTCACTACTCACCAATCCCAAACCGTAACTCCTATTGCCGGGTAAGTCTCAAGGAATCAAGATAAAGAACTATATCCTCAAACTAACACACCACCTAAGGGAATAGAATCAACCTTTATCGGATAAGTCTCAGGCTAACTCATAAAGATGGGATGAAAGCACACTCAAACCCCAATAAAGGATAAACCTTTATTACCTATACTTATGATCTTAGGTAAACAAACAAAGGAATCACCGGGTAAGTCTCATCCTAGGCTTGCATTGAACCAGGAAAAATATAATAAGAATAGGATTTGGCAAAATCTAACACTTAACTCTCAGTTTCAGATCAGATAAGTCACCTCGGTCAGCCAAATTCCACCCCGGCCGAGATGTTCATCGACTGAGCGAGATGCTTAGGGTTAAGGTAAAGACTCGAACTTTCAGGGCCCTACTGTGATTAAGATTATTCTATCATTGTTTTTCCCACAACTTTCAGCCAATCACCCTAGAATCACACAAAGAGATTAGCCACTCATCATCATGAAAGTATTAATCAAATATATGGGAAGAAAGAGAATAATTGAACAAGAAAACCTTAAGAGAAAGACTTTAATAACTGAATCAATTATCAAACAAAAAACATTCCTTGGATTAAAATCCAACAAGACAATCGACATTAAAGGAGGGAATCTAATATGATCTTACAAAAACCCTTCAAAAAGCTATAAAAGCTATAGACTTTCTTCCTTCAACCTTCAAAAAAGGTTCTTCAAATCTCCCAACTGGAGTATGGCTGCAACGGATGTCTAAACACAATCGGTGGTATAACATGATATGGATTTGTGGAAAATCCAACCCTTTTTATAGGAAAATTACTCTCCAAAGATAAGATATCTTATAAAGATCTCTTCCCATAAAAATAGGTAAAATATATAGGCTATCTTATCTTCTTCCTTCCAGGAACCCATCCCAAAAATATAAGATCATCTTTCCAAAGATAAAAGATCTCAGCCAAGAATAAAATATTCTTGCCGCGTCTCAGGTATTCGCCTCGGTCGAGTCGGCTCCTCTGGATCACCTCGGTCGAGGTGAATCTATAGTCAACCGAGGTGAATCACAACTGAATGTGAAATCTCTCAAATCTGGTCCAAAGTGAATCTTTAATCCAATTTCATGATCTCTGGATTCTTCCTTAAGCTCCTGAATGTAGCTCCAATGACTCCATAGCTCCTTTTTGATGCAAAACGTGCCATTTTGTCTACGATTACAACGAAACTTGGTGTAGACCTTGATTCCCGCAAAGGTAGATGAAACGACAATATAATAACATAATATATATACAAACATGCAGATTATTGAAGATAAAACGTCTAAACAGGCCCCAAAATATAGACAATAATTCATGCTATCAAAATACCCCATACTTAGCCCTTGCTTGTCCCCAAGCAAGTTCTGCATATAAAATACAAGATAGAATGGATTATAAGTCATAAAGATCAATGAAAAAGTCTTTCAAAAAATATTTTAATGGTGTGCTACAATCATAGATCACTCTAAGAGAATACTTCATGGAATTTAAAATCAAAACATGTTTAAAACATTTTATAAATATAAGAAAGTTGTCCATCTTTGCATAAAATCATAGAATGCATAATAAATCATAATCATCGAAATTAATCATGCATAATCCAGTTTAAACCACTAAGTCAATCAACAAGCTCGAGGTCTCAAGGGCTTCCCAAAAGAAAGGTCAATAAACGTGTAGCGTAGGGATGTATCTAAGGTAATGTGGTGCTAGAATCCGGGAATAGGATCTTTCTTCACTTTACTTGAACTTCAACATCTTCCACCAATAAGCTTTGCTTATTTCACACTTTTTTTTTCTTTTTACCTTTACTTTTTGGGATGCATGGACAGAGGTGCACAATAACCGAAGCCTAGGAGATCAGCAATCATCAATTTCTTGAGATGCATCAAACCCTTGATGCACATACCATGACCCGTTAGGAATATCGCTCAATCCGACTTTGGCAAGACACAAACACCCGACTATATGAATGGTGCCGAGTTACTCATCATCATGATTGACTTCCCCAAACCTATTTATTGCTTTCTAACACTTTCACTTCCAGCCAACTTCTCAACTTTTACTTCACTTTCTTTCACCACTTTACTTGCTTCCAAATTCCCGGATAGGTAAAGGGAGGCAAATATGTATATGAGGGGCTAAGCTTGATCAAGAAGAAGAAGAGAGAAGAATGAATTGCCTTGGTCTTTCCAGGAAGAAAGTGAGAGAACTTATCTTGCGGTGTCAACCTTCAAATTCAACATAATTTGGATAAAAACAAAGTATTAAACATGCCAAAAATTTCAAACAAAGCATTTAGCAACTTAAACATATCATAAAACCTTTCAAACACATAAAGATTTCAAAACCAGTCAGCAAACAAGATCTTCACTGAGATCATATCCAGATAAGAAGCACAAAACGTTTCGAAAACTCTCAGTTAAACCACCTCGGTCGAGGTGTTCTAGGTCATCCGAGGTGAAGTACCTTGCTCGGCCAGAACTGTCCCGGTCGAGGTCAAAAATTTAGTTTTTTTTCTAAACCGGTTTTTGACGTTTTTCTCAATCAAATAACCTGTATGCATGCATGCAATCTCAGATAAGCACATAGAGCATAATAAAGCATAAATATCCGATAATGTCGAGTCATACAACACATAAGTCATAAAATACATCAAATACCCCATACTTGGGACACACTGTCCCAGTGGGTCAAAATAAGACTAAAGAAACTAAAGTACTCACCGGACAAATCTGAGCTGCATAATAAATAAGAAAGAAAATCCTGCAAGCTCTCAATAATCACGATCCGGTGGTGGTGGTGGTGGCACGTACGGATACTGGGATGGGTCAAATGGATAACCCATAGTCTGCTGAAACTGGATCTCCATCATCCGGCGCTGATAGTGTTGACCCTCTAGCATCTGATGAGTCCAGCGGTCGATCTCTCGGTGTTGGGCGTCAAACCTCTCCTGGATGTCTACAGTCAGGGCAGCATAAGAGTCTATCATCTGATCCGTCAGATCATCAATCTGACGGTGAGCATCTGGATCTCTCTGTCGGTGTACCCTACGCCTAACAGGGCGTACTGGTGATGCAGCCGGTGCAGTCTCAGTCTCGTCATCGTCCAAATCGATGACCGGCGCACTAGTCCCAGCAGTATCAGTCCCTGTGTCCATAGGAACTCCACCATCCCTATCATCATCATCATCATCATCATCATCATCATCATCATCAACTGCCTCCTCAACCTCATCCTCCTCAGCTGGTGCAGCTGTTGCCTCTCTCGCATTCTCCATCAGTGGGATCCAAGCAGTCTGCCAATAGTGCGGATCATACACTGAGAACTGGGGTGACCATCTGATCCCCTGTGGTGCAGTAGGCTCCCATGGCATAGCTACATACGGTGTAGTGAGTCCTCGGGGAACCAATATCCTCCGAGTGATCATCTCCTGAAGTCCAAGCGGCTTGGCAGCCGCCACCATGGTACATGCGCTGAGATCCATATCCTGGTAACTCGCTATATGAGTCACAATGCCTCTGCAGCAGATACCCCCTTCGCCTTGGCCTTGCTCCTGTGTAGATCCTCTGCCAGCATCAAGCCAAAGTCTGGAATCCCTCCAGTCACCATGCAGTAAAGGCTAAACAACTCCCCTTGTCTGACCTTCTAGGGCGTCTCAGTACACGCCAGAAGAGTCTCACTGAATATCTTGTGAGCTAACCTAAAAGCTAGGTGAAATATAATACGCTCCGTGGAGTCTCCAGGGCGCCATCTATCTGCATGCTCAACTACATGAGCAATCTGTCCCCAGAACTCCCTAGCTACAGCTCGGGAGGGAAAATCAACAGCAGTCGGGGCCGGGAAACCAAAGATGTCTTGCCAGTACTCTAAAGGAACTAAGAAGTTCTGGTTCATCAACCGGTACTTCACAACACGCTTTGTGGGAAGGTAGGTGAAGGAGCTAACAAACTCCATAGTCGGCTTTAAGTAGGCAGGTGCTCGGATCTCAGTGAACTGATCTAGCCCCACCATAGAAATCATCCGTCTCAAATCTCCATCCACATGGAGACAATCAAATGCAGAAATATCCAGGAAGCGAGGTGCAATCACTGGACGGGCCGCTATCCGGTCGTAATCAACCTGGTGTCTCTCGTGGATCACCGGTCTCGTGCGGCGGGAGGAAGAAGGGGAAGGAGAAGATCTGTCCCTCAGGACCAGCTGTCTATCTGAACTCATCTTTTCTGAAACCCGTCAGACCACCTCGGTCGGCCGAACATAGGACGACTTTATATATTGATATTTGACCCAAGTGTATCATAACGGGCAATGACAACACTGCCTAGATCTTGCGTAGATCATTTGTGCCTTGCTGCAAGATCCGTGAAGTTGTTGTCAGGCTAAGGGTCGGGACCATTGTGAGATCTCCGTCCGTGGCATGCCGAGTCTCGCGGATTCGGAGTGTTACAATATTCTCACCAAAAATATGTGGAACGAGATATGAACCTTAACTTCTTCATCCCACTGGACCCATCACGCCCCGTATATACTAAACTTTAATTTAAAATATTAATAAAGTTGAATCCCTACCTATAAAAAATTAGTTATATATTATACTTTTTATTTATGCATGTTCAAACTCTCAAATATACAAATGACTCAAATACATTTGTGATAATTTGGACTTTTATTTATGATTTTAAACAAAAATTTATAAAATTTTGATGATATTATGAAATACATTATTGTGAATTATTGGAATTTTCAATGTCTTTATACACATATATTTTTGTTTGTTAATCGTAAAGTTTAAAGAGGGATTTGATCCATCCAATTCCAGTCCCAACCGGGATAAGACCCGACTAAATTCACTAAAAAGCACAAGACCCATCCGTCCCATGTATAATATTTGGACATGACATGGGATGACCTCAATCCCGTCTCATCTCTTCCGTGCCGACCCTCGCGATTACACTACATTATTCTCATGCCCGTCCAACAAGGGGGACCATTCAACTCAATAGCACATGCCCCTATACTTTTCGGGGCCTTATAATATTTATTTTTAGTTAATCTATCAAATTAAAAGATTGCTTGCTAGTTGCCACATTGATTAAACCTCAATGTTAAGTAGAAGTGTTCTAGAGTTCAAGTTCCTTTTTTTACTTGTTTTTTTTTTAATTTGTTTTTATTTTATAATATATATTTTTTATCTCCTCTTTCACTTATTTTTATTTTTTTATCTCCTCTTTTGCTTAGTTTTTTGTCCATTTGTTTTCTTAATAATGCATATTAAATTTTTTTATCCCTCTTTTGCTTATTTTATTTTCTTTTTCTCTTCTTTTGCTTATTTTTTTTCACCAAAAATATATTAAAATTAAGAACGAATAGTGAGCATGCATATTCAAATGAGTTTTAATATAAAAAATAGCATGTAACCAACAATATAATAAGTTTAATTGATAATATGATATCTATTTATGAATTACAATCATGCACTTATTTCAATATCAATATAAAAAATAAAAGAAAACACTAATTATTTGTTCCAAGGATAGCAAATGGTGGCAATACTACAAGCACCAAGGTCTACGATTTTCCAAGTGCAACGATTATTATTGTCATCACAACTATTATACCTATCCTCAAGATAAATGTCAAACCAATGAAGAACGTTATCGAACGTAAACCCGCAAAAATAATCGGCTCCATCATTTGGGTAGATCTCAAACTCATACTCCTTCCCATTCGGAATTTGATGTACTCCATAATCGTTATTCTTGTCCTTACAATGCACCTAAAACATTGTTGTTAGTTAAAATTTATTTTTTTAAAAAAAAGAAAAGTAAATTAGTGTCTCAACAAACCTGTAAGTTTTTGTTGGGTCTCAAACCGTTATGTATGACAATGGTTTTTCGCCTTGGAATAAGAAAACTGCTTTCCGTGGGCAATAAGATGGCCGCCATGGACATCAACAATGCTATGTTCTTCAATAATGACTTCATTTTATTAAGAGAATATGTATATTTGTAACTTAGCCAAATGATCCTACATATATAAGGATGAATACCACGATTAATAGGAATGATATATTCACTATTAATTATTATAATAATGTCATAAATACACTCAATCCTCTTATTTAGAAAATATAGATAACATTCTATTTAAGTCACTGAATTTTAATTGATTCATAGTCATTTCGTTTTTATAAATGATTTTTAGCGGTTATAAACGGATCCAAAAATATCTAACATTTTATCTATAAATAATGTTATATATTTAATTGATGTTTTTGACCAAGTAGTAATGACTTGAGTGGTTAAGTTCCAGTAATTATAGAACTCGTGAGTGTTCATACAATATAATGATTGTACAGATACCCCGTAATAGTGTAAAAAATCACACTAAGTTCAATTTCTACCAAACATTTTTCATCAATACACAAAGTCTTCTTAGAAATTTAAATGTAATCTTATAGCTACTCTTTACATCGGCTTCAAAATCCTTCAATGGTGATTAGACAATTACGGGAATATACATTTGGCCAATCCCATATCTATTGGAGGGATTGAGGAGGTCAATATGATTTCTTATAAAGGTTCACCAAAGGCATCTACATCAAGCTTCTAAAATCTATAGAATCAAGAGAAACAAGTATAATCCTCAACCGCCACCAACTCTAGTAAAAACAAGGGCTTTGTCGTTATCAACAAGATCGTTTTTGCAAGGTGTCGGATCAAGGACCTAAACCGATACCGTTATAACTTATAAGATCAAAAGTTTTAACGCACCAACAACATCAAATAATCGTAAGAATTTTGTAACAAGTCAACTAAGGGTAAATAGAATAATGAACACAGTGACGCATAAGATTGGTGATAGATTTATTGATGAACATCATTAGTTTTTTGAAAAATGTTAATTATGTGGAGTCATGATATATAACCGATAAAGTTTAAATAAATATAGGTTAATCTCGATGGTTGAGAGCATTGTCACTGTTTCTGCATGTCGCACACAATGATTTTTTTTTAATTGAATTGATGATGTCGTTTGACACTACAATAGATTAACAATGTTGATGGGTAATTTTTGTATAATTTTCTAAAATTATTTTATATAATTTTAGGAAACAATATAGGCAGGACCAAAAATTGTACTGACCCAATATTCTACTCAGTTAATGCTGATTTATCTTATGTATCTGACGGGTCTAAGACGTGGAGGTTTGCACGTCAAAGTGAATCTACAAAAAGACTTCGCGGTTCCATCTTAAAACAATTACATGTTAGTTTCACTCAACACTCTCCCTCAAGTGCAACTATCCTGATAATTTATCTTTTATATCTGACGGAGTTAAGACGTGGAGGGTTTGCACTTCAAAGTGAACCTACACACAAGAACTCCAGGTTCCATCTTAAAACCATTTAACAATAGGACGAGTAAGCTTAGAACTAATATATTAGGTTCGCGTATTACCATATTGTCGATAGAGGACATTTCCACACTCAAAAGTTAGTAAAGGTTTTCATTGTAGTAGGCTTACCCATTTAAAAAACCTATTTAACTATTAACCGATGCCAATGAGAGAAAATGATCATCAATGTTGTAAATGTGACGATCCACAAAGGCATTAAAAATTCCGTTCGAGGGCACACAAGGGTGTGGTTATCTTTGATTTTTCATTACCTTAGTCACAATTGAATTTGTGTGGATAAATACAAAGAGACCGTTACAAGTTCATTCTTACGGGTGTGGAGCAAATTTGTGTAGCGCCCCAAATTCTCAGAACTCGGGGAGCTACTGGTTAGGACCTCACAATTGGTCCCAACCTTAGTTTGACAACAATTTACTAGGATCTTACAACAAAGGCACAAACGTATTTAAATTATTTGAAAACGCTGAACAAAAAATACATGAATGATATATATCAGCCTTACAAGACAGTGATAATAAAAGGACGCATATGAAGAAACTGAAGACACCCCATCCCCATCTAAATGAGTACGTGGATCCGACTTACCATCCCCTCCGGATCTCTCTACAAATGTCTTAACCTGCAAGACATGTACAAAGCGGTATAAAACCTTTAACTAACATTCTAAGCATTAGAATAAAGGTAAAGACACATAAACACATAAAGAAGACAACACATACAACATGCAAACACTCAAGTCCGTTTATTATCTTTATTTACGTTATTCCTTACTAATTCAACTTCTTTTGTCAGACGAGAATCTCCCGAAACTCGCCTCCGCTTCCGTCTACCAACATGAATAGATCAATATTATCCGTTACTTGCGGACCTGGGTTGCAAGAGCACATTCTAGTCTCCTGTAGAACTAGACAAGTGATCACCGTCCGGTTATCATACACTTGAGCCAATTAAGGTATTATATAGGTCGTCCTATTCCGGTTTTGTTGTTTTAACATAACTAACACACACCACCAACACACAACATATTAATACGAAGAAGTCAGCTAAGTAAGTCCGTGGACTTACCTGAACCAGGTCAAGTCCTGTCAACCAAAACACTCGATCCCGCTGAGTAATATCTCAACCGCTTGATCATAACATAAATCTCATATCAATATCCTATCCGACCTCTAGAAGTCGCAACTTCTAGGTCAACAAATGGAAAACCGAGAAATTGTACTATACCAACTCTTTTCTAAGAAAAGACAGTTTTACCCCAAGGATCCGGAAACTCTAAAGTTTTCGTGAGATCTCAAGAACATCTACTAGAAACCCAACCCAAATTCTAACTCTCCGGAATAAGAATCTACTGAGTTTGAGCGATGACTATCATTCAAACTGACTATCTACTACTAAGGCTCAACTAACATACTACTACTAAAAAATCCCAAACATACCGATTCCCTACTCACATGCCCAACCATGATTCCCCATGATATAATCTATAAAGATCCACAATCCCAAACCATCTCCAAGAACACACACTTTGAACCTAGCATAACTCTTCTAAAACCAAACTACACTTATACCCAACTTTGGAACATCACAAGTCCGGATCTAACTGTTGGATCGCTCTCCAAACTTAATGCCCAATACTACGCATAACCATGTACATCATACCAAAAATTCATGTCCATCCGAGGTATCTATCTCATTCAAATCTGGATCACAAAACTGCATCAACATGCAGTTTTTCCAACACTTAAAAAATTCAGCAAACATTCAACAAAACTGTAAACGGTCTCAACTTTGAAAAATCATAACTCCTAAATCTCTCGATGGAATCCACTCAAACTTTGATATATTCTGCTAATCTTAACTATGACATATCCAAAATTTAAGCCTAAACGAGGAATATAACCCAATCAAATCTGTACCACAAAACTGCATCACAAGCAACGTTCTCAATACTTGGACAAAAATCAGCACAATCTATAAACTCCTCAAGGTCTCTACTTTGAGATACCATAACTCTTCAGCTATAACTCAAATTCCTCTCAAATTTCAGTATGATCTACTATACAATACCAACTATAATATATCCAAAATTCAACAACAAAGGAGGAGTTTAACTTACCCAAATCTGGACCCGAAGTAGACTGTTCGTCACTTCCGAAAACTCAGCTCTTCTAGCTATCTTCCATGGCTGCTATGAAAGGTTCGAGCTACAAACGAGGGTTGTCATCAACACTTATATAGAGAGGGTAACACAATGAAGGGAGGGGAGGTGTTTACTAGACAAGAGTGACTCGACAAGCTCACTAGTATGGGGAAGAAGACAGAAGGCGGCTCCAGCCCCTTGGCGCACCGGCGGTGTGCTGGAGGCGCCCTTGTGGCCCAGGGAAGGCGCACCTATGGCTTGTCTACACAAAAACACTACTCGACTCTTGCTGACGCGTTGAAGACGGAGGACCTAGGAGCTCCATGTTGTTTGTTGTTGTTGCTTGCACGTCCACATGAGGAGAGGCGTTGCTCCTGGTGTCGCTTGTCCCCACAGGAAGACACAAGGTGAACCTTGGCCTGATGCGCAGAAGGAGACGAGGCGAACGACGATTCCGGCGTGGCCTGCTGCACGGCTGGTGTGCGATTTCAAGGTTGCTGGTTTGGGCGATAAGGTGCAGGGAAAAGAAGGCTCGATGTCTGGTTTTGTTGCTTGCGAACTCCCCATGAAGAAGTGGAGGCTGGCGGTTTCAGTCTTGAGAGAAGATGCCCTCCTAGGGTTTCACGTGAGAGAGGCGATCGCAAGGAGGAGGAGGAAAGGGTAGCGGTTGGAGACGTCAGCTGCACTTCTAGATGGGCCCGGATGGCCCATCTTGAAGGTTAAACCTCTTCTAATGGTTAAAGAAGAAATAAATGAAGAAACACTTTATAGGTATATTTAAATGAGCAAATTCTCCCATAAATTAATAAGAAGGGAACGAAAAGATGATAAAATAACTAAATATCACATAGCATGATAAGACGATGGAAGAAAAGTTCAAACTGGTCGAAGTCCGGTTATCTCGAAAATACTCGGAAATAAAAATTTTCGGGTATTACAATTTGAAACTCCTACCATAATCAATGAGAAATTAAAATGAATGTGGATTGACCCTCCACCGTTAATTCAAATGGATCAGCACCTAAATTAGGAGTAATTAATAGCCAAACAAATAAATAATACGGTGACCTATAAAAATAAAAATGCATAAAAATATCAAATTATGATCTATAAAAAAATAGACAAAAGGGGCCTTAAAACTTCATTTATTATTACAAAAAGCTAAGAATATAGTGTTGTTTCTAAAAAAAATTCAAGAGTGATATTTAATTTAAATAATTAGATGATTTAAATCAAATCATATTTATTACTAAATTTTCAACCTTTGAACATTTAATTAAAATGATTTGTTTTTACTTGTAGATAAAACACTAGTTATTACTTGTGAATGACAATAATATATAATGACCTATAAATGTAAAAAAAATCATACCGCCAAATTATGATTTATAAAAAATAAACGATAGCTCAAAACATAATGACCTATAATATAAAAATAATGCATAGCAAAAATTTCAAAAATAACCTATATTTTTTGGCATATACTGCCCAATTAACTCTTGAAAGATTTTAACCTACTAGGCCTTTTTTTAGTTTTGTGTTTAGTTTATTTACCCCATAATTTTTTACTGCTTTCATTTAATATTAGGTAAAAATAATTGACCCCTCTATTTTAATAAAAAAAGAATAATAGATGTTTGGGTAAATTTGGTAAGTAGGCTTTATTAAGAAAGCATAATACTAAGTAGGCTTTTTTATATTTTCCATTAACAAAATATACCCCAAATTTTATTGACCGTTCAAAAAGCAATTATTTACCCAAAAAAAAAGTTCACGCAGCGACGCTTCACTCTCTTCTTCTCGCTACCTTCACGCAGCCACGCTTCACTATCTTCTTCTCGTTACCTTCAAGAAATGGCGGTTCACTCCCATCACTCACGCTCTATGCGTGAACGTCAGAACGCTCACCTTTGATTGGATCCCGACGATGACGTCCGCCGCTAAGGTCGCTGTCCGGCATGGAAAGCCCTAGGTGCTCGACCCTGTCGCCGCTTGTGTTTTCGAGTTCCGGTTGCGGGCTTGCTTGGAGTTGCTAGGGTTAAAGCCCAATGTTATTAGGGGGAATGGATATGAAATTATGACCGTTTCTTCTGCTTCCAGAGGTTCTAATAAGGTAAAGTATTGCTTCTGAGTTTGCACACAAGGTGTTTGTATTTATGCCTTTTGTTTATCTGACTTGCTTTTTGCTGAATTGCTGGTGCATATCACTATCTTTGCTGATTGATGAATGAATTTGCATTTTGTGATGAAATTCAATATGACTTGCTAATTACTGGTGCATATCACTATCTTTGCTGATTGATGAATGAAGTTGCATTTTGTGATGAAATTCAATATGAATTGTGTTTTGGTACTGTAATTAGGGAGAAGACAAATTGCATTTCACTTCATGTTAGCCGGGGTATGTTGGAACAAGACATATGAAATTCAATTCATTTCACTTCATGTTAGCAGGGGTATGTTGGAACAAGACAGATGAAATTCAATATGAATTGTGATTGATGAATGAAGTTGTATTTTGTGATGAAATTCAATAGGTTGTAAAGCATTACTGGGCCGTTGGCAATCACAAAGAAGCTGAAAACAAGACAGATGATTAGCTAGTACGTACTAGTAGGCGGAGCGATATATATGTCTACTTACATGTTAGCCGGGGTATGTTGGAACTTAGCAGTGAGGGTGGCTTTAATGGGAGTGGTTCCAATGGTGGCTACCACAATTGTTTTGGTTTTCTTGTTAAGAGCCATGACAAGGGTGGCCGAGAGTATCGCCAAAACTCGAAGTGCTATCATCTCCTTTCTCAACATAGAAGCGGGGCCATCAAGCTTCCCTTGCTCGCACTTACCTTTTGAATCCATTTGATGATGATCTGTGTATTGTTGTATAGATATAAGTACATTTTAGAAGCTCATTTCTAGACGTTAGCTTCCCCAGGTTATCTAACCATCTTTGCTTAATTTTTATTAGGTGGGGTAGTCGAGAATGGATTGAAGCTTTAACGTCTTCATCACTTCAATCTATATGTATATTTTTAACATTGTAGATGCTCATTGGTGTACATAACGGAGTTCCAATGCTACAACAAATAACGCCAACAAGCTGCGCCGTGACAACACTTATTATCGCCTTTGTTTTGTTAATGCAGCAAAGCGTTTGGATTGGATTGTATTATTAGTATTTTCTGGTATGACTTTTCTGGTATGAATTTTCGTACCAGAAAACTCATACCAGAATTTTCTAGTATGATTTTTTCATACCAGAAAATTCTGGTATAAGTTTTCTGGTACGAAAATTCATACCAGAAAAATATTTCTGGCATGAAAAAAATTCTGGTATGAATTTTCGTACCAGAAAACTGATACTAGAATTTTCTGGTATGAATTTTTCATACCAGAAAATTCTGGTATGAGTTTTTTTGTACGAAAATTCATACCAGAAAAAAAAAATTCTGGTATGAAAAAAATTCTGGTATGAAAAAATTTTGGTATGAATTTCTGGTATGAAAAAATTCTGGTATGAAAATTTTCCGGTATGAGAAATAAAAAAAAATAAAAAAAAAAGGCAAAAGAAACAAAAGAAACTAAAAAAATTCAGTAATTAAACTTACAGTTACATAACAATTAACAAACATCATTTTTATTTTTTTTAAGATAAAAGGGTTAATTATTTTTACCTACCTTTAAATGAAAGTGGTAAAAAATTATGGGGTACCTTTTTTTAAACAAAAACTCAAAAAAGCCTAGTATGTCAAATTCTCCCTAGATGTTTGTTAGTAATATGTAAGTGTAAGTTTTAATTCTTAATTATTGAATTTGTTTTCTTTTTTATTATTTTTTTCCTTTTTATTTTTTTTCTTTTTTTATTTTTTGTATTCAAAATACCAAAAATTTTCACACCAAAAATTTACATACCAGAAATTTACATACTAGAATTACATTATATACTAGAATTTTGTACCAGATTTACATACCAGAAATTTGCATACTAGAATTACATACCAAAAATTTATATACCAAAAATCCGTACCAGATTTACATACTAAAATTTTACATACCAGAAATTCGTACCAGATTTACATACCAGATATTCGTTATAAATTTCATAAATTTAAATACCAGAACCTAAGTTTCTGTCCATTTATGATCTTAACGATTCACAAATTCTCAATCTTTTACTCATTTCATAAACAGTACAATACATAGATTTTCACCTTTGAGAAAGTAAGCAGGGCAATTACTCCAACCTCATACCAAAGGTCCAAAGCACCCTTAATCTTGCCCTATTTGACAATTTAAGGGTTCACCAATAACCAGACAATTATATATTTTCACCTTTTAGAAAGTAAGCAGACTAGGGAGAGATCAAAAGCAGCCCATAGACAATCCAATTGTAATTTTATTTTTAAGAAACAAAGTACGACTAAAAAGTGATAAAAGGGAAGCAAAATCATATCAAAATTAGAGACTAGAAAGTAATAACCCAATAAACATGACTACTTAAAAGAGCAGTTCTTTGATGGTCATTGCCAACGTGTATTGACGAATCCTACAAAATCAAAATACCGCCTTCCAAATCAACCAAGAAGAATAAAGAAGACTAAATCTGATTACGCGGGTCCGATGGTGTGCTAGGATTCCACTTGAAAAAAGGGAAGAATGGAAACACCCAGAAAAATAAAAACCCTTCTGTTGTTAGAAGAAGAGGTGTGTTGGGTGCCCTGGTGGCTATGATTGCGGCTGTGGTTGAGGAAAAACACTAACGGGGACCTGAATTTGGAACTTGGCTTTACATTTCTAAAGCTGATGAGGAATGGCTGCGGTGAGAGACGAACCGTCGAAGAAGAGGAAGAAGAGGGGGGAAAGGTGGTGTGTAGAAAGCATGGGATTCCCATAACTCCTCCTCCAAAACAACTTTCTAATGGTGCAGAAGATCGGAATACACTCATCGCTGTCGAAGGTGTGCAAGTGCTGGAAGGCTCACAAATCTAGATCTAGATCTGTGGAGAGTCATCACTTCATTTGGAGAGGAATGGAGAGCCATCATTAACATAACTTCATTTGGAGCATAACAGGATACGAGATCTCTGACTTGGTGAGGAATCGGAGAGGAATGGAGAGAGAGGGTTGAGGAAGGTGAGCCGGTGAAAGAGAGAGAGCTGAGGAAGGAGATTCTTCTTTATGAGTTGCTTGCGGCTGGTTGGACGAGAGAGGGAAGAGAAGAGAGGAGTTAGAGTTTATTTAACAGTTAAAAAAAGGGGGTATATTTACCTAATTAAAAAAAACCTAGTTACTAAATATAAATCTCAAAAACGCCTATTAACCAAATAAACCCTTAACTCATTCAATTAAGCCTTTATTTTTGTAACTCCTATTGTTGTAATTTCAAACATTGACTACTCAATTAACTTTTAATATTGATTTCATATTTATAATATTTTCTCTACTAGTTCTTACCAATAAAAACTCCTCTAGAGAAAAGACTAGTGGGGTTATAGTGCTTGAAGAGTTTTGTAGATTCACTCTGTTAGGATTCTTCCAAACGCAATTTTCAGGATGGAGAATATGACATCGGTTTGTATTCCCCGTAAAACTTGGTTGTGCTTTCATACATTCATCATTGACTCATTATTTTAGCATACATACGTTCATAAACAATTATCTTAACTTGTTCTTTGAATGTGAATGTGTTTTTTGTAACACCCCGAATCCGCGTGATATCGGAATGCTACGGGCGAGACCACACAATGGGTCCCGACCCTTAGCCTGACAACAATCTCACCGGACCTTTTCAACATGGCACAAATAAAGGCTCAAAACTCGAAAACGTTTATAATGTATGCAAGACGGAAAAGTAAAGAGTACAACGTGAAAACTCAGCCGAGTCCTCAAAACGACACAAAACATAAATCCGTAAGCGTACAACAATCCATAGTCCAACACAAAGGTAAAACGGCAACAACAATCCCAAAAAACGCCCCCATCCTACAATGTACGGCGACCCTCGGCTGTCCACTCCTCCACCTCACTCGGCGGCGTCCCTAACCTACGGGGCATCTACACAAGCGGTTTAAAACCGTTAGCTACATTCGAAGCATTAAAGACATGGTGAAGGCACAAACACAATCATATATAATCACATCACATAAACATGCTCAACAAACAATCCGGTTGTTTATCTTTATTAGGTCGTATCCCGTTCTAGTTCAACTTCTTTTGTGACACGAGAATCTCCCGAAACTCGCCTCGGTCCCTTCTTCCGGCAATGGAATGGTCGGATGCCTCCGACCATCTAACCAGCACGGGCCAGTCGCCGAGAACCTCCTAACTCTCGCAAGAGCTAGGTAGTGATGTCACCGCCCGTTATCATACACTTGGGCCAAATAACATAAATGTGGGTAGTCCTATTAATGGTTTATAAGTTATAGCAAAAGCGATAAAACACACACCACCAAGCACGCAATGAATCTAATACGACGAATATGGCTAAGTAAGTCCGGAGACATACCTCGTCTCTCAACTCACAACACTCTAGCTTCCTTAGTGAGGAAGCACACAACCTGCTCATACACGAATATACTCATCAACACAAGTCCACACACTCATGAAGTCATAGACTTCATTCTAGTGATCTAAGCAAGATCCCACCACTCTCAAACTAGGAATACATCCTAGGGTCCAAGGTACACATGATACTCTCAACAAGTAAGGGAAACTCACAACATCCTATACAACCTAAGGACATGATCAACAACAACAACCTAGGAGACGCAACTAGCTTAGGAAGATCAACATGCTCAACACTCAAGACCATCATTCACACCAAGCCATAAGGGCTCCAAGGCTAGAAACCACTATATGGAATTCTCACAAGTCCTAGGTCCATCCTAAGCATGCTTCTAGCTATATACATCAAGGGTCTAAGGAAGGAACGAAAAGAAAGGGAGGGAGGAACCTACTGGTGAAGAAAACGCAGCCGCATAAGCAAGCTGACGCACCCAACGGACCCTGTCGCCGCCCCTGCGGATGCCTGGCGCCGCCCCTACACCCTGGTGGCCGCCCCTGCGGTGGCCCTGATCTGCCCCCACGGTCGAGCAGTAGAAACTTCGTCTTCTTCGTTTCTTCGACTGGTTCTTTGCTCCTAGTGCCTCCTTCTCTTGTTGGGCCTTCTCCAAACCTTCACCACAGGTCTTATCTTCCTCACCACGACCTAAACGAGCTCAAGAAAGGGACATGCAAGGGTTTACCAGATCTCTCTTCAAAAGCTTCCTCCATTGCCATGGAGGTGAAGAGAAGGGAAAGAAGAGAATACAAGCAGCAAGATGAAGAGGGAAGAAGACTACTTACCACTACAGATTCGGGATGCTCAAGCTGCAGCTGAGCTCCCACACACCACTCTTCCAAGGAGCAAGAGAAGAGAAGCAACAAGGAAGAAGAAGAGATAAGCTGTAGAAGAGAAAAAAGCGTAAAAGTGGAAAGGGAATAGAGAGGAGAGAGTAAATGGCTGACAAAGGAGGTGGGATATCCCAAGGGTCAGCTATCCCCTCACTCCTCTTCCCAAGATCGGAAAGTAAAAAGGAAACCTCTCTCCCGCGTTAAAACTCGTACTCAACAAACGTGCCTGTGGGAAATAAGCCTCCGACGTGAAAAAAGATAGGAAACACCTCGACTTAATAAAAATAAAATTTCCATATGTTACTACTAACCCCCTAAAAACAAGTTTCGTCCCGAAACTTGATAAACGTACACCTCATAGAAGGCAGAACTCGAAACACACGGGACGTCGTCTATCGGTCCTAAAACTCCGAAGTCGAATCTCGTACTTGCATCGATACCCTGAAAGGTAATCACACATACATACATATAGCATACACAAGGCATATCACAACACATAGCATAAAGGCATAATCAAGGAAAAAGCTCGGGACTAACCCGACTATCCTAACGGTGGCTCTAAGCCTGCGTAAAACTCGGGATAGTTCCTCCGGATACTATCCTCCGTCTCCCAAGTAGCCTCGTCTGCTCCTCGCCTCGACCACTGTACTCTCAATATCGGTATCTTCTTCGATCGAAGGCGTCTCGTACTCCTCTCCAAAACCGCTATTGGGTGCTTTGCAAAAGTATGGTCCGGCTCCACCACAAGGTCCTTGTGACTAAAGATGTGTCTCGGGTCATGGATGTACTTCCTCAGCTGAGACACATGGAATACCGGATTTATACCCTATAACCTTGGTGGCAATGCTAGTCGGTATGCCACCTCACCGACTCTCTCCACTATCTCGAATGGACCGACATATCGGGGGTTTAACTTCCCATTAATGCCGAATCGTCTGACACCCCGGGTCGGTGATACTCTCAGCCACACCTAGGCACCTACCCTGAACTCGAGAGGTCTACGCCTCTTATCTGAGTACGATCTCTGACGACTATGAGCGGTCAACATCCTCTCTTATATCAAGGCAACTCTATCCATGTCATCCTGTACCTGATCCGGAGCTACAACACTCGAACTCCCCGGCTTGTCCCGACATAAGGGAGTGCGGCATCTCCTCCCATACAATGCCTCATAAGGTGCCATCCCAATCGACGCGTGTCAGCTGTTATTATACGAAAACTCCACCATTGGAAGGTGTTCTAGCCATACCTGCCCCCAGTCTAGTACACAAGCCCGCAACATGTTCTCTAGGGTCTGAATAGTCCGCTTTGACTGGCCGTCGGTCTGTGGATGGTATGCGGTGGTGAAATGTAGACTCGATCCTAGGGTGGCATGTACCTACTACCAGAACCTCGAGGTAAAGCGCCCGTCTCTATCCGAGATGATATTCCTCGGTACTCCATGTAACCTCACAATCTGACAAGTAAACTCCTTGGCTAGACGACTCACCGCGGCCACGTTTTCCGAATAGGGATGAAACGTGCAGTCTTCGTCAACTGATCCACCACTACCCATATCGCGTCAAAGCTCCAACTCGGTCTCAAACCCATCACGAAGTCCATGGAAATATCCTTCCACTTCCACTGCGGCACGGGCAGTGGATGAAGCTCTCCTGCGTGTATCTAGTGCTTGATCTTGACCTGCTGGCAGGTCGCGCATCGGGCCACATATCTAGCTACATCGGGCTTGAGCCCGCCCCACCAATAAGATCTCCTAAGGTCCTGGTACATATTACTCGCGCCTGGGTGCACCGAGTAAGGTGTAGAGTGTGCCTTATGCAAGATTCGCTCTCTCAACTCCGGGTCTGACAGTACACAAATACGTTCCTGGCATCTCAATAACCTGTCTGCTCCTGTGATAAACTGCGGTGCCTCACCTCTGGCCATCCTGTCCCGAATCCTCGTCAACACGGGACACCCCTCCTGCTTCTGCCGGATCTCTCTAGACAGATCGGGTAATACCTCTAACTCGGGCAAATGGCCGACCGTATCCGGAAACCGGATATCTAACTCTAACTCTAACTCCGCCAAATTCCTCTGCAATTGTGGCTGAATCGTAAGTCGAGCTATAGCCTCCTTTCGAGGAGTCCTCCTACTCAAAGCATCGCCGACTACGTTTACCTTCCCCATATGGTACAAAATCTCCAAGTCGAAATCCTTGATCAACTCTAACCATCTCCTCTGGCGGTTATTTAACTCCCGTTGAGTGAATATATACTTTAGGCTCTTATGGTCTGTGAAGATCTGTCACGTGGCCCCGTACAAGTAGTGTCGCTAGATCTTCAGGGCATAAATCACTGCTGCTAGCTCGAGATCATGGGTGGGATAATTTTCCTCATACAGCTTTAGCTGCTGAGAAGTGTACGAAATAACCCTACCCCTCTGCATCAAAAAGCACCCCAAGCCTAGCTTGGAGGCGTCACTATATACAACAAAGTCCTCTACACCCTCAGGCTGGGCTAACACAGGAGCGGAGGTCAACATCCTCTTCAGCTCCTCAAACTGCACTGACAAGGCTCGGACCAGACGAACCTACTAGACTTCCTTAGCAAGGAAGTAAGTGGTCGTGCAATCACGGAGAAACCTCAACAAAACGGCGGTAATATCCCGCTAAGCCCAAGAAATTACGCACCTCCTTGACCGTCCTAGGAGGTGGCCATGAAGAGACGGACTCTATCTTTGTCGGGTCAACCATGACACCCTCGGCGGAAACTATATGACCCAGGAATGCCACCTCGGACATCCAAAACTCGCACTTAGAGAGCTTTGTATAAAGCTCTCTATCCTGAAGGACTCGAAGAACCGTCCTCAGGTGTCCCGCATGCTCCTCCCTACTCCGGGAGTAGACTAAGATGTCATCTATAAACACCACTACAAATTGGTCTAAGAAGTCGATGAAGATGTTGTTCATCAACTCCATGAAGACGGCTGGTGCATTCGTGAACCCGAATGACATCACGACAAACTCATAGTGGCCGTGTCTCCTCCTGGATGCCGTCTTCGGCACGTCCTCCTCTCTCACCCTCAGCTGGTGGTATCCCGACCTCAAGTTGATACGTGAAAATACGGAGGCTCCCTACAACCGGTCTAGCAAATCATCAATGTGCGGTAGGGGGTACTTGTCTTGATGGTGACTTTGTTCAATTCCCGGTAATTGATACAAAGTCTCAAAGATCCGTCCTTCTTCCTGACGAAGAGGACCGATGCACCCCAAGGGGAAACGCTCAGGCATATGAAACCCCTCTCGGCTAACTCCTTGAGCTGCTTCTTCAGCTCCAGCATCTCGATCGGCGCCATACGGTATGGGGCCTTGGAGATCGGCCTCGTGTCGGGCTCCAACTCAATAGCAAAATCCACGCTCCTTTGCGGTGGCAATCCGGGTGGCTCCTCAAATACATTCTCAAACTCACAAGCCACGGTAATCTCCTCCAGCGACGGTCCCGTCTCCTCCTTCATGGCATAGCACCAGAAGGCCTCACATCCCTGTCCGATAAGTCTCGCAAAGGGTCTCTCCTCTATCGTAACTAAGGACAACCTAGCTACGCAATCATCGGAAATAAAAGAGTGCGTGGAACCCGTATCAAACTCGGACCGGTAGTCCATGGATCTAAATAGTACCTGTAGCTGCCGGTGCTGCTGGATCCACAACACTCCTCAACTCTAGCGCTCTGACCTGTGTGCCCCTGGTCTCCTATGTACCCCCATCACGGCCACTACCTCTACCCTGACCATGGGCTAAACCCTGTGTACGAGTCTGCCTCTGGAACCTCTGTTGAGAGCCCTGTGGCTGAAATTGTGGAGGCCTCTAACTACCTCCAGCTAACCCAGTAGGGGAAGAACCCTGCTGAGACTGTTACCTGCTCTGACGGCAAAAAGCGGCTCGGTGGCCCATCTGACCACAAGTGAAACATGCTACAAGTGGATTCGTTCAAGTCCTCCGAATATGTCCATATCCTCCACAACCATGGCACTGGGGCCCACGGTCGGATGTCTGCGTCGGCTACTGTGGACCGGAACGCCCCGGAGCTTGGCTTGAACCTGTTTTAGAAAAGAGCTAGTTGTCTTGGTCAAGTCAATTATTGAAGTTTTTGTTATGTCTATGGAGACCCGACATAATGGGCACCTTTTGAATTTCTCATAGCATAAACTACACCCCATAAAACTTATACTTCAACCTATAATTTTAGTTTTTTGAGAGCACTAAATGCTTCATATTGAAAATTTTTTTGGTTCACAATAAGTCCATATTTTGGCCTATACTACCCAATCATTTCTCCCATTTAATCCTTTGCTTGTGTAACTCCTATGGTTTTAACTCCTAACATTGACTACCCAATTAACTTTTAATATTGACTTCATATTTAAAATAGAAAGAATTTGTCCTACTAGGCCTTTTTTTAGTTTTGTGTTTAGTAAGTGTACCCCATTATTTTTTACCACTTTTATTTAATGGTAGGTAAAATTAATTATCCCCTCTATTAAAAAAAGAATTATAGATGTTTGTTAGTATTATGTAAGTGTAAATTTTTAATTCTTAATTACTGAAATTGGTTTTTATTTTATTTTATTATTTTTTTGCCTTTTTTATTTTCCTTTTTATTTTTTTTATTTTCGGTAATGAACATACCAAAATTTTTCATAACAAAATTTTTCATACCAGAATTTTTATATACTAGAAATTTTTACATACTAGAAATTTTACATATTAGAGAATACTAGAAATTTTACATACCAGAAAATTCTGGTATGAGTTTTCTAGTATGAAAATTCATGTCAAAAATCTCATACTAGAATTTTCTAGTATGAATTTTCGTACCATAATTTTCTGATATGAATTTTCATACCAGAAAATTTTCTGAGATTATGATATCTATCAGTTTTGTAGTACTACCTCAAGTTCAAACTTCCTTTCGTTAGCCGTGGTTCTGGTATGAACTTTCATACTAGAAAATTCATACCATAAAGTTCATACCAAATACCCGGCCAATTTCATATCAAATACCAGAAATGAAAAGAGGGAGCTCCGATTTAATAACATAACTTCTAATTCTAGAGTTTCATACTAAAATTTTAATACCAGAATTTTTGTACATCTTGAATCTCTACGAAAATTTATAGTGTTTGACTACCATGAAAAGCACTAGGAACAACATTCATGGATGATGTTTATTGTTTAGGTGTCTCTTGCACTGAAGTGAATGCAATATAAAAAGGAAGGTCTTCAAAATACGCAACAACTGAGTATCATATCTGCATTGCCAAAATAAAAAGGAGCCATGGAATTCAGACGTGAACTTCGATCAATCAATCATGGTATTGAGTACCCGTGTGTGTGTACCTTCATATCCTACAAGCGTGGTTCAATTTTAGTCTGCATCCACAATTTCAACTTCCACGTCAACTACAACTTGCGAGATCTTCTTTCCTGCAAACTCCTCACACGTCAATATTTTACCAATTTGGCTTTGTGTGTTCAGAAAAAAAAATGGTACAAACCCTAGTAAAAATGGAATGATAACAATATACAATTCAAAGAGAGATATTACCTTTTGTGGAATTCTTTGAGAAGCTATCATAAGATCCTGTAGAACTGGTTGCTCCCCTCACAAATTTACTACGCATGTGCTGCTCACATTAAGAGGCAGTAGCCATTGGAACAAGCTCGATCAATTTTCACTCTTCCAAACATTATGTTACAGCATCCTGAAACAAAACCATGTTAACTACTACTTCATGTTTTGTTTGGTAGCCATTAGAACAACTTGAGTTTGCACACAAGCTGTTTGATGAAATTACCAAATGAGACTGTGCTTCCAGAAATTATAGTTCAGCATTCTTCAGCGGTAACCTCCGATACTCCCCGGAGAGAAAAGGCAGGTATACAACTTCCATGGAACAGACCGTCTTGACGGATTTGATCGGAAACTGCGGAGATCAATTGTTGGAAATACTTCATAGCAACCTCTTCCTTAACGAGAAAATCAAAGAGAGAATCGAAATGAAAAACAAGACCTAAATCTGTCAAAATATTAATTTTATTATCAGCTCCAATTTGTTCTTATTGGTAACAGATTTAAGAAAAATCGGTAGGAGGGAGAAAACCTGGCGAGAGTAGATATCAACAAGCATGGCACCCCAACCACTACGATCGAACCTGGCTTCGAAGTCACATCATCGTTCAACACCGTCGCCACCGGCTGTACGAGAAAGAATAGAGGGGAGGAGGTTTCAGCAGTGGAGGTGGAAGGGGAGTGGCGGTGGCCAGTTGCATGAGAGAGGGAAGAGAGGAGAGTTAGGGTTGAAATCAGTTTTGGAAGGTAAAAAAAACAAACGGGGTACACTAACTTAATTCGAAAACCCTATGAGCCTACTTAGTAAACATAAATCTCAAAAGGGGCCCAATTAACATATTAGCGCTTTAATATTATGAACTTGGGGCCCGTTTGGTTACGGAAGGAAACGGAAATGGAATGAATAAATGAAGGAAAGGAAACAGAAAGGGTTATTTTTATTGAATGTTTGGTTATAGTTAGGAATGAATTCATTTTTTACCTCAAATTGTATTGTCTTCTTCCTCTCTCTGTTTTCTTCTTCATGAACTTACTGGTTGGATAAAGTTGAACCTTCTTCTGTCATCTTTCCCACAACCCTCCAACGCAAAAGTTAAGAGTTGAAAAAAAACAGTCCAATTCACATTTCAAAGTACCAAACTATGCCTTTGGGTTTCTTCATGTTTGAAGAGTGTTTCTACAATCAAAATTCAACCATGTTCAACTCATATGAGACTCAATTACTCACTGCGTCTGACCCTCTCTCAGACTTCTCCATTGATAGTATCATCCAAGAAATCGCACCTCCAATCCATGAACTTGTTCACTATATCGGCAAACCCGATTCTCCAATGTGTCATACTCGTTGGATTTCTCAGGTGGGTATGTAAAAGCATAAAATAACAAATAAAATAAGTATGTGCCAGCTGAAGAAAGAGCAAGCCAAGGCTGAAGTAGAGATACAACAACACACGACGCTGTAATTAGTAATTTAGTATTACCATATGCAGATATCAACAGAAATACAAAGTGAGATATTAGCTAAACAAGTCTTAAACTTTAGAAAACAACCATATTACATCATCTTCTTTACTGAAAATACATGTGAACAAATTGCATATTCATGTGACGATTGCAAATGGCAATAGAGTGGCAAAGAGAATTGGCATTGTCGATTCACAATTAGCACGATGACTAGGATGATCGAGTAAGAGACGATGGATTGGGTAGTTGAGGAAGTGGTAATAAAGGGTATAGAATCACTTAGATTACCCATATTCTCCGTGGGCTCATAGCTTGAATTACTACAATCAATTTACAAATATATGTATATGGTGTTATATATTGCATGCATGATGTGTATACCAACCGCGACACGAACCTTAACGTTTGAATCTTGGCATATACCAATACATTGATTGTCTTTAATTACACACCTAATTACAGAACCAATTCATTAGGCAATAACAATTGATACAACCATATTACATCATCTTCTATACTAATTAGAGATATCACAATTCAAATTTGAATTATGAACTCAAGATGACAAGTTTGTATATGAGCGTACTTATGAGATCCCAAACTTGCAATTTTGCACTAATGTCAACAAATTAAGCACACAAATCACCACCTGTATACGGAATTAATTAGCAGAACGAGAGAAGAATACAAAATTGAACATCCAATAACATAACATACTGTTTTGAAACTCTAGTTACCTTTATCAACGATTTATATGTGTTTCATGGAGCAATTATGATTCGTCGGTGCCAAGTAGCTGGGAATGTCGATCTACGAACGATAGTAGGGAAGAAGAATGGAGAGACGAGGGTTTTCGAATAGTGTAGAAAGAGAAACGATGGTCATGGAGAGAGAGACTTTTGTTTACAAAGAGAAACGTTGGAGAAAATTTTATTTAGAAAGGAAATGGGCTTTTTTACACATGTAACAAACTCCGGTATTCATTTAAGGCCCGTAAAGGAATCATTCTTTTCAAATGTCCAAACAAACATCTATGAATGATTTGTTGGCACCGCTCACCCGGTTGATTTTTTTAGGGTCTTCTTGGCACCGTTCGCCCGGTGATAGTACCTGCCTTGCTGAGATGGTCTCTTTCGAGGAGATTAAGGCGGATCTTTGGTCGTAAGGGGATCTTAAAGCCCCCGGCCCAGATTTACCTCTCCAACTTCTTCAAGTCTACTTGGAACACCACAAGTCCGGAGGTTTGTGTTGCGGGTCCTTGAGTTTTTTGCTAATAGGAAGCTTCTTCATGAACTCAGCCACACCTCAATATCTCTATTTGCTAAAGTGAACAACCCCTCTCGGGTTGAGCACTATAGGCCAATTTCCTCCTACAACGTGGTGTACAAGATCATCACTAAGCTCATGGCGTACCGGTTGGGCCCTTGCCTTGGCTATCTTATTGACCCTGCCCATAATTTGCTTTTGTTTCAGGGATATTGATGTCCAATAACATATTCCTTGTCAAAGAGTTCCTTTGGAAGTACAATGTCAAGAGAGATACTAGGAGGTACTTTATGAAGATTGATTTGGCTAAAGTGTACGACACCATCTCTTGGATTTTTTATATGCCATGACGGACCAAGTTCACTGACTGGGTGATGGAGTGTTTCACCACGACATCTTACTCCATCCGGGTTAGTAAGACTCCTCGTGGCCATTTTCAAAGTTGTCGGGGTCTCTTTTATGGATGCCCCCCCCCTTTGTTTGTGATATGCATGGAGTTCTTGTCTAGGATGATCCGTCGTAAGTCTGCCAGACCGGAGTTCTAGTTCCATCAGCATTGTCGAGGCCTCCGTATCACCCACTTGATGTACGTTGATGACGTCTGGAAATTCCACCTTGATTATAAAGGTTTACAGGTGTTGATGATGGAAAATTTAAATACAAATGTAGTAGTTTGATACACTAGTAATGTATTGATTATATTCTCGAGATGCTTGGTCTGTTTGGATTAAGTGCAGGTTCTGTCGAAGATCTCAAAGGCCTTAAACTTGATTTCAAGGGTAAAAGGAAGACAAGGTTGCACAACGAAAAGATCTCAAAGGCCTTGAAGTAGATTTCAAAGGAACAAGAATGTTACGGCCGCACGGTACAAGTATTCAAATTTCTAAGAAGATCTTCTCGGCAAGATTTGATCAAGCAAGGATCTCTACCAACCAAATGATAGAGATCTTCTCAAAAGATCTTCAAACCGAAAAGCATCAAGATTCTCTCTCATTCGTTTTATATTATTGTTCAACAAAATCGAGAAGATTAAGGAGCTGAGAGATCAACGTGTTCTCAGGAGATAAAGATCTACAATGTCTATCTCATCTCAAACAGTAAGCGATCTTCATGGAGAAGAAGAATCATCTTCGAACTGTCATCTCTCCAACGGCTAGAAGACCTCTCCATAGAAGACTATAGATGAAGATGGCATTTGAAGAACAAAGACAAAGAAGCTTACACGGAAATATCAATAAGTCTTTAAAGCAACCTAAACATCTTCATTCGATATTAGTTTTTCTTTCTCTCTTTTTTCTAAAAAGCTTTATCCCCTAGAGATAGATAAAACTTAAGAGCTCCTTTGGAAGATCTATAGAGAGTTATACTCGAGTGTGTTATTCTGCGAAGTAACTAGGCTATTATAGCAAAGTGAAGAGTTGGAGCTAGATCGTAGCATTGGCTACAGTGAGAGAAGAAGGGGATTACTTCTAGTTTGTATCTAGGACTATTTGAAGCTGATAATAGATAGTTAGATCCTAAGGCTATACCCTGGGACGGAGAGTAGGCTATTTAGAGCCGAACTTCGTAAACATATCCTTGTGTCAATCTTTTACATTCCTCACTAGATATTGCTATTGTGATTAACTTTGTTTTGCAGGAGTACAGAGTCAAGGCCCTTGAAAGCAGTTTTAAAGCCCTGGAGATCAAAGTATCACAAAGATCTTAGATTGACATCGAGGCCCTTGAAAGGAGTTTCAAGGCCTTGAGATTAGTTTTGCGAAAAATTTCCATACTCTATTCAACCCCCTTCTAGAGTATCTTTTAACCTTTTATTTCACCTACCGGTTCTTCAATTGGTATCAGAGCTAGACTCACGTATATTGATTTAACCATCAGTGAGACTAATCATGAATCTTGTAGGTGATGGTGGATTTGCTCAAGGAAGATCCTCATCTCGACCACCACTCTTTTGTGGCAACAGCTTTGCTCATTGGAAAGCACTCATGCGTATGTTCATTATTGATCAGAACTTGGAGCTATGGAGCATCATTCAAAATGGACCTGAAGTTCCAATGACAACGGTTGAAGATGTCCAAGTTCCAAAGAAGGAAGCTGACTTCACACAAGTTGACCTGGACAGTGTGTCAAAGAACTACAAAGCAATGAACCTACTATACTGCGGATTGGATGCCAATGAATTCGACCGCATCTCATCATGCAAGAGTGCAAAAGAAATATGGGACAAGCTTGTTGTCACTTACGAAGGAACAAGTCAAGTCAAGGAAACAAAGATTAGCATCTTCCCGAGACAATACGAGCTATTCACGTCAGCAGTTAAGTACTCTATTTTAGTATATTTATATTGATTGAATATTGATGATTAATTTTAAAATAAAATTTCATTTATTTAAAATCAATAATAGACATGTATATAGATTGAGTATAGTATATAAGATCAATTTTATTATTTTTACCATCAACCGATTTTAAGGTAAATTTTATCGTTTTTATAGATAAGATTTGGACATTATACGGATGTTTACAGCTAGAAACATGTACACTAGTGTTGTATTGATCGACCTAATTTGTTATTTTGTCAAAAATGACGAATTTAGTGAAAGAAATAAAGACATCAATGGGAAAATTTTCAAATATCTGTAGTTGAATAGCGGAATATAACAAAAGTCGCAGCACACTGAAGACGAAAGCCGTCATATGAATTTAACGTAAATTATAAATTACCGTGAATTTTAATTATTTTTAGGTAAAGCCGAAAGTTAATATAGTTTTTTTTTTGTCAAGTAAGCTATTCACACTAATTTCTCTTTTTCACTTTGAATTGTAAAATACGAAAGCACGTTTGTAAGTATCCATCTTAAATGTTGAATTTGATCAAATTTTAAACCCTAAAACTTAATTTTTAAGTTTTATTTTGATCTATTTTTAAAACAATTTTTGTACTTAAAAAAAACGTAGATGATATATTTTAACCCTTAAAATATTGAATTTGACAGAACTTAAACCCTAAAACTTAATTTGAATATTCAAGGAGATTTCAGAAAAATTTTTAAAGAATATTTTATTATACTGCAACATTTATGTCCAATAATGGAAATAGGGCAAACTACTTTAAAGCCACCCATATTTATGTGTTTGTAACAAACCACTCCTAATATTTTTTTTTCTTCAAAAAAACCGCCCTTTATAACAAGGAAAAATAACCCAAAATAATATCAACTATCAACATTGAACCGAAAATAATACGAACTTTGAAAATTACTATGAGCGATACAAACTATCAATGTATTTACCAATAATAATACGTCATATTTTTTCGGCAAAAACCCTAACTCCGGCGATGACATGGCAGCCGGAATGGTACATGTCATCAAATAAATGGATTAAATGTGTGATGTGGATTTTATTTTTAAAAAAATCAGTTTAATAATATTTAAAATATTAAAAAATAAATATTTTTAAAATTTTATATAATAATTTATTAAAAAACATTTCTACAAATGTTTTTAAAAACATTTGTACAAATTTGTTTATAAAAAATTTAAAATAAAGTTTGAACATTTTTTAAACACATTTGTAAAAAAAAGAAAAGATTTTTTTTATGAAAATATTTTTATCAAAAAATTTGTTAAATGTTTTTGTTTTAAATAAATCGTTTTCTTGTGAATTTTTTTAAAAAATGTTATTTTGGGGGGTTTATTTTTATTGTTAATAAAATATTATTTTTCAAAATTGGGAAAAAAATTCTTTAGGGATTAGGTTACAAGATTAAAAAAAAAAATTTAACTTCGAATAATTTTTGTACAAATAATTTTTCTAGAATTAAATTTTTCATTTTCTACAAAAATCCAAAAAAATAAATTTGATTAAAAAAAATTTCTAAAAATTATTATATTTTTTGGAAAAATAAATATTTGTACATTTATTTACAAACCTATCAATTTATTTAATATACTAAAGTAGAGTTCACCTGAGCAGACGTGACGCTCCGTGCTGGTGTGAGGATTTTGAAATCGAGCTCAACTCTTTTTTTTTAATTATCAAATTAAATTTTTATAACAACCGTATCAATCACAGCCGAATACGATCTTATCAAATCACAATTTACAAATTTGAAGACTATTTATTTTCAACCGAATACGATCTTATCAAATCACAATTTACAAATTTGAAAACTATTTATTTTCAATAACAGTTCAACCAAATCACAAAACCATCAGATTTTGTGATTTACAATTTACAATTTTTACTTTTTAAATTATCTATTTTCAAGGGATCCTATACAATTATTTATTTTGAAGGCGATATGTTAGTCAAATTATTTTCCGTGTATTGTTTGCTTATTTCTTTAGCAACAATGATTTTTTTTTTTTGATACTGTACGGTAAGCAATTAGGGTAGATCATCTTCTCGAGATTCTCCAACCTAGGGCATCCTTCCGGATGAGATCCACCACCTCTGGGGGGATCGCTGAATCACCTATGGGGTAGTCGTGTCCCAACTTCGCGAGTTTATCGGCAACACTATTGACTTCCCTGAAGACATGCTGTATTTTGACCTGCTGGAAACTAAGTAAAATGTTAGAAATATCCTTTTCTTTTTTAAAATATTTATGTAACTTGATTAATAATGCGAATTTGTTTTACTTACTATCGTGAACGGGACGAGCCTAGCGATATGAAGAAGTTAAGGTTCATTCCATCCCGAAATTCGTTAGCCGGACGAAATTGCTATTTTTGTTAAATTCCGGGAAGGGGTCAAAACATGGGCATGATCGGAATTTGTTCCCGCTCCTATATATATGTACTAAAAATACCCGTGCACGGCACAATCCTAAACTAGTTTAAAAAAAATTTCAATCTTGTACAAATTGTTTTTTTATATTATTATTTAAAATTTTGATTATAATAATTTTTTATTTTTAATATTTTAAATATTATTAAATTGATTTTTTTTAAAAATAAAATTCACATCATACATTTAATCCATTTATTTGATGACATGTAACATTTTGCCTGCCACATCATCGCCGGAGGTAGGATTTTTGCCGGAAAATATATGCTTATTATTTTTAGTAAATATATTGATAGTGTGTATCACTCCTAGTAGTTTTTAAAGTTGGTATTATTTTCGGTTCAATATTGATAGTTGGTATTTCTTTTGAGTTATTTTTCCTTATAATAAGTTGTAGGAGTTTTCATCTTTGAGATAGCAACATTACACATGGACCAAATGTGTTAGTTAGTGGTTGAGAGCTTCCTAGTAAGGTTAGGAGCAGCCTTGGAGGAAGAACTTGAGAAGAGTGTCTTAAATAAGGAAGGAGCTAACAAGAATGTCGATCCGGTTGAATGCTTGAGAGAAGACCTTGACGGCGGCGAATCAAGAGTTGTGCAATGATTGAGCACTTGGGGGATCGGGTGATTTCCCAATAAGGTTAACCGACTGAAGTTTGAGTTGCATTCCTTTATTTTATTTAACAATCAAAGTTGAAGAATCATCGTTTAATGTTTAGGGAGGCTCTAAATAAATTTAAAAAAAATCCTTAATTTTATCTTATTTAGATCCATAGCTTAAAAATAAAATTTTAATGATATTATGCGAGATCTAAGATATAGGGTGTTGAATAATCGAGGTAAAGTTGACCTACATTGTTTAAATTTTTGTAATTAGGCGTAGAATTGTACATCAATCGCTTCAAGTCACGATTGTTGATGAATTATATTTATTACTACGTAATTTCACTCGAATTAAAAGGGTTTTTATTAAAGCTCGGAGAATGGACGATTCCTTGCAAATGCTTTAGAATATCGGATGGTTTTGTGGAAAAAATAAAAGTAAAGGGTAGTTTATTGCTAATAAGCAGAAATTATGGGTGGTTTAATAAAGTTTACTCTAACAAAATAATATAAAAAGCAAAGGGACATCGAAGCACAGCTCATTAATAGTGAATGGTGATAGCCAATTAAGTTTCAAGAATGTGGTCATTTCACACTGCACACCTCAAACTTTGGTTAACACACACGCCATTTTTCTTACCATTTAATTCATCATTGACCTTTTCCCATGTACATATAGTTGTGGTTGATCCATAGAACAAGCTTATGAAATTGTGATGAATGATCCAACATATTTGACATTTTCAAATTGTCAACCATTGATGCATTCACTTCAACACTATTGACTCAATATGTTGTTGTTAATTCACATAAAATGATAACAAAAAGTATACACACATTGGTCGGGGAAAACATAATTAATCAATCACTTAATTCAATGAAAAAAGAAAGGAAAAAAAAACCCTAAAATTAACATTCTCAGGGTATATCACATGCATTGCGATGAAGAGTAATCGATCGATCCTAGATAGGTTCTACAAATTAAACTCAGCTAAAGATTAAAGTCCTAATCAAATTAAGAACGACACACAAAACTTAATTAAGGCTGTCTAATGTTAATTTAACCAAATTTCACATACCACAATTACTCTTGTCGATCTCCATTGTACAGCTAAAACTGTGGCCGTCCGCCGGCGCCGGAACCCCAGTATGACTCTCCGGGCAACTGATGAATCGAATTCAGAAGGTTAGGAGGTGGAGGAGCTGCCGCCGCCATCCCTTGAAACATTGGTGACGTGGAATTCGGATCCAACATCCCTTGCTGTAACAACCCTCCTCCACCGCCGCCGCCGCCTCCCTGGATGGGGTTCATCGAGGTTGTGTCCTCTTCTTCCAACGGAAGCCTCTCGTACGCGGCGTTACTAAAAGACGCTGCCATCACAACCACCGGACCTGAAGCCATCAACTGCCCGACAACACTCCCACCAACCACCTGCCCTTGTCCTCCGGCAAGGTAGATAGTCAACCCGGTAGCCGACGGCGGGGCTGGTGGAGGAAGAAACGAACCCGATAGCGACAAGATCTCGAATCTTCCATGAAGAGAAACGACTCCGCCGGCAGCCGCCCCCGGTTGCCGGATTGTGACGTTTGCGACCGCCCCAGCTCCACTCATGATACAAACACCTCGCTGACGGCGTCTAGCAAAGGCGGCGACACTTTCCATGACGTCACAACCATCCGCCACCTCCATGATATGGGTCCGGAGAGCGTTGGCGCTATCCCTAGTTATGATAATCGGCGGCTTCGGCTTGTTCTTAGATCCCGCCGGTCTCCCCCTCGGCCGCCGAGTCACTCCTCCAGATTCAGAATCTCCTCCTCCGGATCCATTAACTATGTCGTCTTCTTCCCGATCTCTCTTGTTGGAGTTTTCGAGCTCATCGGAGTTGTGGTGATACTGCTGGTGGAGCTGGAAGGGATGACCGTCCATCAATCAATCACAAGTTTACAACCTCAAATCAATTTCCTTTCTTTCAGAGAAATCGTTCGCATGAGCTATCACCAAGAACCAATCTGAATGGTGTTTCTGCAGTTGCAGTGTTGCAGATGGATTTAGGGTTAGATGGAAGCAAGGCAAGTGGGAGAGAAGAAGGAGAGATGATTAGCTTTAATTTTGGAGTTTGTGGGGTCAAAGGCCCTGAATATGGGCAGTTTCTGGAGGGGCCCACCCACACCTTTGTCTCTCTCTCTATCTGTCTCTTCACAATCATATGTGACCAATTGGGAGTTGTAATACATTGTCCAATTTAATGATAATTATTATTTTTAGTATGATGGATAGAGAGAGAATAGGTTCCATTCTTTTTCTTCTTCTTATAATAAGTACAAAACCTTAACTTGTCTTTCTATGGAAATATTTGTACTTGTAGCATAGTACAATCTAGGTCTATAATAAATTGTTACGTTTCATAAACTAAGGGATATATTTTCTGAATATTGCTTCAATTTGGATTATATTCTTTGTGAATTATACATTTGGAGTATTATTTTTAAAATGCATATAATCGTGTATCTAACAATTTAAGATTTACTTACAAAAATCAACCAACGGCTTAAGTCATAAGATTATCAATGTTGTAGCAAACTATTGACACGTCAACTTTTAAGTGTAGAACATCAGCATTCCTCTTTAAAATGTACGTAGTAAGATTCAAAATGATACAAATAAGGTTGAGAATGATAACCGATTCAACAGTTTCACGAACTGAGTTGAATGAAGTCGATTTGCCATTTTAGTACTTGATTGGACAAATTAAAATCACTAATATTAACAACAAAACATTGATAGTGCTGTAGTATTTGCAAGAAAGAATTGTGTTATCGGCTGGCAATTCTAGACTACCTTCCATTAATTCATAAGATTACAAAGAGAATTCAGTCTTAAAGTGCTAAGACATTAGCATACGCCGGGAGACCTCAACTTATCAAGTCCATTCTCCTCTCGATTAGCCAGTACTGGACGTCTATGTTTATGCTCCCTGCTAAGGTCCTCAACACGATACATACGCTCATCCGATCTTTCTTCTGGTCTGGCATTGAGAATAGTAGTCGGGCGCTAGTTGCTTGGCCTACTGTTTGCACTGCTAAAGCTGTGGGTGGGCTTGGGTTTCCTGATCTCACTATCAGGAACAAAGTCTATCTTGTCAAGCTTATCTACGACATCGACAGGGGCAGTGACAACATTTGGAAGCTATGGATTGATCGACACATTACCAAGGGCCGGAGCATTTGGAGTTGTAGCCCTAAAACCCACCATAGTTTCTTCTGGAAGAGCCTACTCAAGATCAAGGACGAGCTCCCTCCTCCTACCACCGGTAATCATCACTCTGATGCTATCTCCAACGCCAATGACACCTTCTCCTAAAAAAAAAACCTACGTCCTCTTTAAACCTGACCCCACACCTAACCAATCAAACCCCTCAAGGCCCTATTGCTTCAGACCAACATTCTCAAATGCCGTTATATCTCCTGGCTCACCTCCCTTAGACGGCTTCCTGCCCTGGCCAAAATCAAGACATGGAATATTGTTGACAATGACACCTGCAAGCTCTGCAATAGCATGCCCGAAAACGAAGACCATATGTGGTTGTTCTGTAGTTATGGATCCCTTGTGCTCGATATCGTATCCCGTTGGACTAGAGTTCCCTATCCAGCTCCATACATTAACAAAGTTTGGAGTTGGCTTTGCTCTATACCCAACCCCAATAACAACCTCCTGGAAAGCATCCGGATCGCTTCAATTACATCATTCATCTACTTTGTTTGGAAGGCAAGGAACAACCAAGTTTTCAACAATACTTTCACTATAGTTGTGGACTGCGCAAGTGAGACCATAAGAGCCATCAAGTTGCACTTTGAACATAACTGGAAGGACCGCTCTCCTCTTTCTCATGCCACTGCTCGAATGCTGAACATCAACCTAGTCTAAACTCTTTCCATCTCTCTCGTTGTCCCTCCTCCACTGCTACCGTTTTCTTCCCCAATGATCTTATGTAACTGCTCATGAATTCTCCTTGTATATTCTTCCCCCTCAATAAAATTAACTTTTCAAAAAAAAAAAAAGAATTGTGTTATCGCATGAGGTATCATTAGAGATGAACGTGGACAATGGGTTATAGGATCTGCGTTCAAGTTTGGTTTATGTTCCATCCCAAAGGCGAAGATTTGGCGTCTACACACTGGAGTGGAGTTGGCATGTGACCTACACGGTTGCACATACGCAACATCAAAGATGAGATTGATGTTGAGTTAGTTGTGAAACTAGTGAAGTGTCAATTACCTCGCTCACATCCACCCTTTTTAGTCTGGTTGATCAATGTCAAGGCTACCTTCGTAGAGATTGGAATATCCAATATCGTCACATTTATCTTCAGACTAATGCTTCGGCCGATCGCTTAATTAGCATCTTTTCTTATGAATTTTCCTTTCGGTTTTCATGTTTTTAACGACCCGCCGGTGGGTCTTATAGCTTTATTGAACAATGAAGCCCGAAGTGTAAGAGTCAAACATATATCAACCGTTAGCTACTTTTCAAGTAAAATAAACATGGTTATAACCTACTCATCATTCTTACCAAAAAAAAACATCAACATATAACAAAGAAACTCACTTTAGACATCATTAAAACTAAAGCATTTGATTTTTTTTTGTAAAGAGCCAAAACACTTGATTGATAACCCTTATTTTGAATAAGCAACAACAACTTCATAAAGTCTAGAGAACAATAAACCTAACACTACAATAATTTTCTCACTTTCTCCCATCTTGCTTGGTGATAACCATTTAGTTTAATGATCATGAACCTTTCATTTTTCCAAGGAGGATAATTGTTTTGTATTAAGTATTACTTTTTAATTTAAAGTAAATTTGTGGTAAAAAGTTAATGAACAATCCTATTATAATATTGTTAGCCGGTAGCAATTTAGCAAACAATCAACTTTTCACTTTTCACGCTTTATTGTCAAACAATATGATTATAAACATCGTCTTCTCTTCACATTAGGTATACTTTTAGAAGATCACTTTTTTAGCTATTTTCACAAGAATGAGAAACACAAAGTTCTCACAAAATAAATATCAAGAGTTAAGAGTCAATAAGACAAAAGACATTGAACCGTCGACTTCTTTTTAAATCAAAATCAACTAACAAAACCGTGCACAAAACAATATATATATCAATGTTATTGCACATACCATTATAGTATCTCGAAGACAAGCTACTACATCATTCTTCTCAACAAGATACATATCAGAGGAATCACGTTGTCTAGTCTATGGTTTTTCTTTCTCAAGATTTGTTAAATGACTTGGATGAATCATTGGTTCTCTCGTCTTTCGCTATATACATGGACTCCAATCTACCTTCAATTCTTGATGAGTTTTAAATATAATATTATATTCTTTAGAATCATGCATTTTCATAGATAATATGTTTTTATACTTCACTTTATTATAAAAAGCTTTCCTTTTTTATATTTTGATGTTTACCTTGATCGATTATTTTGTATTTCAGGCTTTCAAGATCAATCTCAACATCAATTGGAGCAAGATAAGAAATATGAATTACTCCTTGAAATTAGAGCAACACAAAAGCATCATATGTGGTTGAGGTGAAGAATCAAGTAGCACAACGCCCCCTAAAGAAGCCTTGAAGCTCAAAGATCACAAGAAACACTCAAGCAATTATAGCACTTGCTAGACGGCTTTGGAACAACACCCAAACGACATCATAAGTTGTTTGATGGTCGTATCATTCTCATCTCCCACACCGTGTAGCCCAATACTGATCTAGTCCAGAATCTAGCCTAGACCACTTTGAGAGGAGGAACTAGATGGCTTCCCAAGCTGTCTCCAGGCCGTTTTCAAACCGTCTCGACTTCGTTGCTTATCCGAGATCATATTGATCTTATCTTTGAAAATATATATTTTGTAACCTTATAATTCTGACTTCCAACCCTATATAAACATATGTATCAACCCTAGTTTGGGGATTATCAAATCGTTGGTTGATTATTCCGAATCCCGTAGCCGTCAAGTAATTTCAATTCCGTGTTTGAAGGTTCACCTCTTTGTGTTGGAACCAAGCGATTGTGAGTTTGTTTATGAAGTTTTATTAGGCAATAAATTATGTTTTACATTCAATCATGTCTAGCTAATATCTTTCTTGATCTAAGAATTGCTTGATCCCAATAATAATATTCATATATGTGGTTTTACTTTGATTCATTATAGTGGTTATTCATGTTTCCTTAGATTGCTCCCCTCCATATTTTACCAATAGAAATCTTTGCTTTTCCATTTTGTCCTTTTATTTTTCTACAACAAAACTCCAAAAATACTTTTTTCTTTTTTCCTTACTCTTTTCTAATTTCTTTTTTCTTAGAATGATTATTAATTAGTGATTTTCGAATCATACGTAATACCTTCGAATTCAACACTCGATTTACTACAGCTAACCTTGTCATCATTGCGGGTAGGTTTTAGGACCATCAAGTTTTTGGTGCCATTGTTGGGGATTACTAATAATTTTGTTTTTTTCCTTCTAATTTTTGGTTATTTTAAGCTTCTTTTATTGTTTTTCCTCTCCCATTTCGTCTTTGCTTCGCAGGTTAGGTTGGTGAATACGAAGAGTTCGTGACCCAAGCAAACTTGTCCCTTTTGACAACGAGCTTGAACGCATACTCCGTAGACAAAAATCTACCAAAAAGGCTTCTACAATACAAACTATGGAAGATTAAGGTGGAAAGAATGTCGACGGACGTCTCAGCAACCTAAGAGATAACCCGCTAAATTTGCCAAATCAACAAGTTGAAATTGCTAGACTCAATATTGTAGACAAAAATGCTTTCATCCTTCCCGCATTGGAAGCTCGAGATTTAAACCTCAGGACAGACACAATCATGCTTATTCAAAATGATCAATTTCCAGGCTTGTTGAATGAAAATACACATCATTGAGGAATTTTGAGAATATAATGAATACCCTAAATTATGAAAATATTTATGTGAATGCTTTGAGGATGAGGACTTTTATTTTTTTCTTTAACAATAAATGCTGCTACTTGGCGTCAAAACCAACTTGCAAGTACTTTCACTACTTGAGAAGAATTAATCATTGCTTTTCTCATTAAGTGTTTTTTTCCCATGAGACTATTGAAATTAGGGAGAATATCTCTCATTATCAAAATGGTGAGAGTATACATTCTTATGAGAAAGATTTAATGAATTATTGCATTCTTGTCTTCATCATGGCTTTGAGAAAGGAGCATTACTTGAGTACTTTTATAGTGGTCTTCATGATACTAATAGGAATCTTGTTAATACTGCTAACCCTCATGGCTTCCCTAGAATAAATGAGGAAGATGTTTAGAATTATTGGGTTACCGTTGTAGAACATACTGAAGTGCTCAAAGAAACAAAACAAGACGTGAAGTGCCTACAACATAAAGGATGATGATAGGATCGACAAGCTAACCGAGAGGTGAAACTTGTTGAAGGTAACCCTGTCATGATTATTGCTAATGTTAATGCTAACATAAAATGTCAATATTGTAGGGGTAGAAGTCATGAAATTTAGGATTGCACAACCTTCAATGAGCACACGATGCACCACGAGGCCATGGAGCAGGTGCATATCATGGGGAACCAAAAGGAGTACGCCTACACTAGACCTCTTTTCTAACAGCGAAATTTCCCTCAACAACAATTTCAACAGAGACGAAATTTCTCTACCAAAGCATTTTATGCAATCTCCTCACAAGTCTACCCAAGATCAAATCTTGGAACAACTTGTAAAAGGACAACACGCCACTTGCGGCTCTATTGGGGAAATAAGTAACACTACGATGGCTTTTGAAGCCAATTTTATCAAACTTGAGACTACCGTAGATGTTTTTAGTAGAGTACAAAAGATGTTGGAGAACCAAGCCGCCCAACTACTCAACCAGCAAATGGATAAAGTTCAAGGAAAGCTCCCTGCAACAACGAAGAACAATCCTAAAGGAATTTGTGCAATTACACTAAAGAGAGGGAAGGAAACATCAGATCCCGTGGTTGTTGAAAAATTCAGGGAGAATATTAAAGTAAAAGTCACACGAAAGAGGAACCAATCATTCATTCTCCTATTTCTAAGCCTCTTCTTCCTTTCCTTCAATCTCATAACAGAAGGAAGTTGGATCAGAATTTTGGGAAGTTTCTAGAGAGGATAAACAAGCTATACTTAGAGATACCGCTCGTTGAGGCATTGATACAAATGCCGAGATACTCAAACTTGATGAAGGACATGTTGTCCAACAAGAGGTTTCTTAATCATTGAAGTAACTAAGGAATACAACTCTATGCTAATGAGTAAGATGCCTCCAAAGAGAGATGATCTTGGAAGTTTTGCATCCCACTAACATTTGGTGGAAGGAAGCATAATTGTTTTGTGACCTAGGTGCAAGTGTATATGACTCAATTTGTGTAAATAATTAGAACTAGAAAATATCTCACCGGTGAAGTTCATCTTGACTTTGGCCGATAAGCCCGTTACCCGATGGGATGTTAGAAAACGTGGTTGTAAAGGTAGACATGCAAAAAATGTTAGTTGATTTTATGGTTGTGGATGTGAAGAGAATACCAACAATATCCTAGTAATTATTGGACGCCCCTTCCTCGCCATCGCATGAGCACTCATTAATGTCAGGATTGATTAATCATCTTCATATTCGATGAAAACTCGTGAAGTTCACTCTTTCTAAAATCCCTAAGCCTTCTATTAGTGATGATTGTATTTATTTGATTACTAATATCATTGATGATAATGAGTGCATGACCATTGAAAATTCTTCGCTAGCTATTGTGAATGATGTGTTGGAAATTGCAAAGAAAAGGAAATCCCGCACCATGAGAAAATATAAAGAACCTCATCTACCTCCCGGTTCTAGCAAAACTCTGATGGATTTTATGATGAAGAGGCAATTAAAAGTTCAAGAAGCTTTGCAAGCAACAATACAAGGATTAGCCGAAATAGTGGTTGATCTCGTCAAGAATCATGAGGCTTTAAAATATCAAGTTGCGGATATTGAAGACACTCAACAAGGGATCTTAACCACCATCGAACATCTGGAAACAACAAAGAATAATGCTGAGAAAAAATCGGAAGCTCAAGAGTTCGTCCTTGTAAAATCTAAAAAAGGGTTGTATTTAATTAATCCCGCATAATTTCAAGCAAAAAGTTGTAGCTCTAGACCACATGTAGACGACATAGAGACGAGAAGAGACGGGGATCTAGACGGCTTCCTAGGCCTTCTCACAAGTTGTTTGGAAGAGAAATCCAAAATTGCCCAAAATAAATTGCAAAAGTGACAGCAAGTGCAAAATGCAAGACGATATCGAAGCGGCGTACATCCGACCAGAAACGGGATCCAAGACGGCCTACCAAGCCATTTTAGATGGTGATTCCGAAAATATCAACAATACGACATTGGGAGAAGATCTATACGTTATGTCCAACTATCCATTAGCCGTCTCCATACCGTCACCTACTCCGTTTCCCTATTTTGTCCCTCGAAACTAGATTCTCGAAATCTTTCACTGATTCTTGTAATCTTGACACTTATCTTTTCCTTAATCACTCCCTTCCTAGATAAATGAAGGCAATATCTCTTCTACAACTCCTTCCAACAATCATAAGCGACCTCTTACCCCCACTAAAGAGGTTGTTCGTTCATCCCGCCCCATGAGCCATAATAGACTTCTCTTCGTTCTTGCTCACTTCCCCCAATCAGAAGACAACCACCTCACGTACATTTACATCCACCACTTCCATGGATTCCCACCAAAATGTGCTAAATGGGTCAAGCCAATTGCAAAAAAAAAAAAAAAAAAGCACTACATGGGAGGTAACACATGAGTTTGAACTATTTTTTCCTTTTTTCCTTTGTTTTTTTATAGTTTGATGGCTACTAGACTTTCTTTGTGATGTATAAGTAAGAATGAAGATCTTGAATTATACAAGCGAGTTCTGGAACTTCCATTCATTCCACCATTCTTTCCACGTACCCTTCCTCTCTCCACTATATGCATTACATTATTTGTGAGTATCTTTTTTCTTACTTTATTTCACATTGAGGACAATGTGTAGTTTAAGTATGGGGTGTTATACTCACATTTGCATATCATGTTTCCCTTTTCATGCTACATGTTTATTTTTATGCCTTTTTCTTTTATCTTGAGTCTTTTCTTGCATTTTCACATACATACAAAAAAAAATTCCAAAAATATTGCATTCTAGCGTAGATTGAGTCGGATCTTATCATACTTACCTCTGGAAACTGAGATATATTATGATATTACACTTGACTTGTCACGATGTTTTGGATTACTACTTCTTGTTATTGTTTATGCACATGATTTTTTGAATGAATTATGACGATTTGCCTAACCAAACATAAACCTTGTTAGTGTTTAGCCTTTGGACATGCATTTTCATGTGTTCTTTCTTTCTTATTATCGTGTGATCTCCAGCATGCTTAGTTTCTTATAGAACTTGTGATTGACTCTCTTTCAAAATTACATGTTCATATGATTTTATATGCTTGATATTGAAATCATTGAGGACCTATTTGATAAGCCGGTGTGAAATTTCCTACCTTTATGTATGTTTCTCTTTTAGTATCTACTTCTTACCTTTATTTTTCCTTCTTTGGTACCTCTCAAAATTGTCACAGAACCATGTATAGCTTCATTTGACCCTATCCGTAGTTGTGATGGAAGAAGATAATGAAGAAATCAAGTATGGGGTATCCCCTTAAAACTTTTATGTAAATCAAAGAAGTAAAAGTGCGAGGTGGAGAGGACAAAAAAGTTCCCGCTAAAAGATGCCGTAGTAAATAAGTAATAGTTGATTCAAAATTGAAGAAAAAGCTTATCCTTGAAAGAGAAGACAAAGTGATACAAATATCAAAATGTTATGTTACGTGGAAAAGAAGTGCAAAAGATGAAGAAAATTATGAACTGGTGATGCAAGAAAGGAGTTTCGATTTATGCACATTTCGATGCCTTAAATATTTTTTTTTGCCTTTTGACAAGTTTATGGTAAGAACTTTGCCTGTATGTTAAGCTTGAGTGAACCCTTATATACTTATAAACACATTTGTGAGATTGAGAGCAAACTCATTACCCTTGAGCGGTTTGGAAGAGTTTGGATTCATCCTTATGATTGATGTTATGATGACATGGTTTGATTTGTTTATTTTCCTCCTAGTCGAGACAATCACTTGTTTTGCACATAGCATGATATATTTCATGATCTTACTTGAGGACGAGCAAGGTTTAAGTATAAGCAATTTTGATGAGTTCCAAATGTAACATCATATTTCCTTTAGAATCATGCATTTTCATAGATCATATGCTCTTATATACTTCACTCTAGTCTAGAAAGTTTTTATTTTCCATATTGGTCCTTACCTTGGTTATTTTGTATTTCAGACTATCAAGGTCAATTCCGGCATCAATTGTAGCAATATACGAAGTATTCATTCCTCCCTGAAGTCATAGCAACACAAAAGCATGATACATAAAATGGGGATAAAAAAATCAAGTAGCACAAGTCCCCTAAAGATGCTTTGAAAGCACGGTTGAAAATTTCAGCAAAGACTGAAACAAGACCACTTCCCATACGGCTTTGGAACGACATATAGACATCATCATAAGCCGTCTGATGGCCGTCTCATGCTCATCTCCCACACCGTGCATCCCAACACTGATCGGGTCTAGAATCTAGCCCAAACCGCTTTGAGACGAGGAACCAGGCGACTTCCTAGGCCATCTCCCATGCCGTCTCCAAACCGTCTCGACTTCGCTCCTTATCCGAGATCATATCTTTTGATCTTATCTTTGGAAAGATATATTTTATAAACTTAGATTTTCGACTTCCATCCCTAGCCTATATGTATTGGCCTTAGTTTGGGGATTATTGGATTCTAGGTTGGTTATTCCGAATCACATAGCCGTCAAGTAGATTTCAACTCTGTGTTTATAAATTCACCTCGTTGTGCTGAACCAAATGAATGTGAGTTTTTTTATGCAAAAATATGTGTTTTACATTCAATCATGTCTATCTAATCTCCTTCGTGATGCAAAGATTGAATGATCCTCATAATTATATTCTTATATGTGGTTTTACTTTGATTCATTATAGTGGTGATTTTTATTTCTTTATATCGCTCCCTCCATATATTACCAACAAAAATCATTCTTTTTCCCTTTTGTCTTTTTATTTGTCACTTTATTTGTCTATAACAAAACTCCAAAAACACATTTTCCCTCTTCCCTTATTCTTTTCTTCTTTCGTTCTACTTAGAATGATTATTAATTGGTGATTTTTAAATCAGACATAATCCTTTAGAATTTGACACTCGATTTATTACAAGTGACCCCGTCATCCTTGCAGGTAGGTTTTAGGACCATCAGTTCTCCCTATTGTTTCAACTACATCATCTCCGTATTTTCTTTAAGCTCACAACATCAATTTTTCTTTTTATAACTTAAATATTTCCTGCATCTACCGGATGATTCATGTGAGACAACCCTAAAAGCTGAGCTACTACATTGTTCTATAATGTAAAAACTCAATCAATTCAAATTACTAATTTGTATTCACCACATTAGATTGTTTGATCTCATTGTATAAGTTGAGCATTGAGACTATTGATGAGGGTTGAAACATGAGTCTTTGATCTCGCAAATATTCGCAAGACTAGATTATGGCAAGAGGTGAGGATCGAATTTAAGAAAGACGATGTTTTGATTTCACAAATTAATAATGAAACACAAAACAAATAAACTAAACTAATTACATAAACAAAAATAAATAACAAAAAGAAGTGTCAATCAAATGATAGATGTCACAAGTCGAATGATCTTAGATACCAAACACAAACAGTTGATTAAAATAAGAAACATAAGCAATTAGGAAGAAGAAGCAAAGTCGGTCGATCAACTGGTGTATCCTAGTTGATCGGTTGGTTACAAAATGCTCATAAATAACAATAGAGTAAGGGAGAGGGGAAATTTGTGGGTTGTTGATTCAGAATCTAGGACTTTAAAATAACATGACATCAGAAGTAATCAACACTTAACATCCTGATGAACACGTACGTTTAACCATTTTGGCAGGTATTTCCGGCAGGGTTGCCCACTCTCTCCCCCTCTCTTCATCATCGTCATGGAAGTCCTCTCCTCGATGATCAATATCAACACCACTTCTACCGACTTCAACATCCACCCCAAATGCTCCTCTCCCCACATCACCCACCTTTGTTTTGCTGACTATTTAATGCTGTTTTGCAGGGCAATTCCACACCAATTAACATCCTGATGAACACGCTTAACCATTTTGGCAGGTATTCCGGACTCAAGTTCAATACTAGTAAGTCCTCCATTTTTCTGGGAGGTCTCTCTTCCTAGGAGGGGATGACATCTCCGTCTCTTTTGGTCTTCGGCGTGATTATCTCCCATTCACTTACCTCGGCATACCCATTGGTAGTAGACGTCTTCGAAACTCTGATTATCAGCCCCTCATCACAAAGATCACCAACCGCATCAACTCCTGGAGTGCCCGGAATCTCTCCTATGTTGGCCGGAAACAAGTAATTGCTTCCATCCTCATGGATCTACATCACTACTGGTGTGCTGTTCTCCCCATTCAATAGTCCGTCATTGAGAAAACCAGAAGCCTTCTATGCTCCTTCCTTTGGTCTGGAAAAGATGCCAGCCCTCGCTCCCATGTTGCTTGGGACACTATTTGCTCCTCCAAGAATGATGGCGGCCTAGGCTTCAAAGAACTCCTCTCATGGAACAAAGCTTGCCTAGCCAAGATCATCTTCGACATTGGCCTTGGCCCTCCCCACTCCAACCTTTGGGCTGATTGGATTCACAAGAACATTCTTAAAGGCACTTCCATTTGCCTCGCAAGACCTAACCCTAATTTCAGCTACTGCTGGAACATGGTTCTAAAAACCCGTGACTAGACCATCTCTAGCCCAAACGGTACCCAGTTCACCAATCTTGTTACCAGTCCTAAGGGTACCTACTCAACCTCTGCTGCTTACCAATTACTACGGAACTTTACACCTCCAAACCCACCCTACACCCTTGGTATCATTTGGAAGGGACTCAACATCCCTAAATGCTCCTTCATAGCCTGGATTGATAGCCATAAACGATTGCCAACCCTCACCAAACTCCACGCTTGGAACCTCGTCCAAGATGTCACCTGCCCTCTCTGTGGTCTCCATCCTGAAGACGAGGACCACCTCTTCAACCTCTGTAGCTTCTCCACCCTCACATTTGATCTTATAGCTCGCTGGACCAGGATCCCCACGCCTCAACCTTTCGAAAATTGTATTTGGACTTGGCTTAGAAACCAAACACCAAACCGCCACGACTTCATCTCACATATCCGCATCTCCTCAATCACAAGTCTCATCTACTCCATATGGCACGCCAGAAACGAGATCCTCTACAACAATCGAACCACCCACGTCACTGTGTGCGCTCACAAAGCAATAAGAGCCACCAAGAACTTCGCTTCTAATAACTGGAAAGATAGATCTCAAAGTTCTCTCAATTGGGCCAATAGGCTTGGCATCCATCTTTTGTAATCTTTTCTTTCTTCTCCTGCTTCTTCCTTTGTCTATGTCTTGGTCTAAGTAGACTATCCTATATATTCTGGTTACTTATTAATACATTTTTTTCAAAAAAATTAAAAAATAAAAAATAACACTTAATAAAGAGTTTCAAGACTAGGATCACCACAACATACATATATAGATCTCAATTGATAAATCCAAAACATAATGTAAATCATTGTATGTAAGGGACAACTCCGCTTGATTGCCACGTGCATAAGACCATTGTTTATCACACATCAAACGGTATTATTAGTTCTATTGATTGCCACGTGCACAAGACTATCGATTATCGAAGATCGAACAAAGTCTTGTCGGCATGAGTGACTCGGCTCTCACATTTTGCAAAATTGGCTCTCGCATTTTGCAAAGAACAATCCAAAGACTACCATAACTCTCATAGATAAACATTCAAGCAATTCTTTGATAATTATCAACATCATATATCAATACAGTTAGGCTCTCTAGATCCTAGATCAAAATGAATTTATCAAACATATCTTGGAATAATTTCAAACTTCATTCGAAGATAGGAGGGACAGTTGATTGGCCACTAGGGCTTCAATCGAAACATTAACTCTCGTTGTACAATGGATTTCTTGAATTAAATTTAAATTAAAAACTCTAAGGTTGAAAGCCTTATTTATAGGGATGATATCTAACATAATCCTCTTAGGGTTAAGATCCACCAAATTCGCTAAATCCTATCTTCCAAAATATAAAATTTGTCTAAAACGGATAGATACAAGTAAACATCCAAATAGACAGGCTAAAACATTGCCCAAACTAAAAAGGAATTAATGAGATATAAGATAAACGTCGAATAGCAATGCAAGTGGGCCTAGTCGATCAGTCGGTCCATAAAATCTTCGTGAAAGGCTTGTTCTTGAATAGTGGTCATGTGCGAGTCATGTGACGGATGAACAATGATAACTCAGTCTGCCATATGGGGCCTAGTCGGTCGGCGGCACATTCCCGATGAATTATTCGTCTTCACTCTCGGATCTCAATTAATTCAATCTCGACTTCCTTGACCATAGGGACACCCTTAGTGTACGTGTATGAGGTCATTCCGCCGCAAATATCTCCATTTAAGCTCCGCAAACGCCTGAAATGTTTGCATAGTCATAAATTAACCGGTAGATCTCCAGAACACAAAAAGGGAAGGAAATAAGGTGATAAGTTATGCTATTGTGCCCAAAAGAGTAGAGTGATGAATACAAATGAAGGTGAAAAAAGATGAGTGTTATCAATTATAAGGTCAAATTAGAGATCTAAAGAGTTGGAGGCTCATATAGACAAAGACGTGTAAAAAGAGCCTGATGCAACAATGTCAAAGTTTTCTTAACTGGAAGAAATTGATTAGCATGTCCAATTTCGTCATATATTCATGAATCAAATAACGTTACGGATCACCTAAACGTGTGTACCGCTGAAATGTTTTAACATTTTTTACATCACGAGTCAAGCTATTTTCAAAATATTGAACTCCTTACAAAGTTGAATCATAGGATTCCCTTCCGATGTAGCTTATTGAAATAATGATTAATTATATAATTTTCTAACTAAAATATCCAGAAATGAGCTTAAAATGTAGTCCGTATTTAGTTTGTACGTATGCAAGGTTCGGATTCGTAACTAATAAAGTATAATTAGTATTTAATAATTGCGACTTTGGGAGGAAGATGGGATAAGATCAAATAGAGAGAGAGAGATGCCAGGATTGCGGGGAGGAGACACGTATCGTGCCAATGTCTCCGTGGGTCCCACCCCCCTCCACGCTCCCGGCGGCCCTCACTGGTCCCCTCCCACCCTTCTTTACAGGCCTTCCCCTAACGTTGTTAACATGCCAGATGGCACATACACTCCACATGCTCTTGCCCGACTATCTCTCTTATTTTATACATATAATAGAAACCGATTCGAAATAATATATAACACGTCGTTTAGTGGATCGAAATGTCGAAAATGATATGCAAACAGCTTAATCGATACATCATGAAATCCCGGAAGCAGTGAGATCTTCCAGTGAAAGTAGAGATCAGGTCAACAAGAATCAGCGAACACAACGTTCATAACCATCGAGAATTGTGGACACCTCATATTTAGACTCGCGCATAACCATCAAGAATCGGTCACAAATTCACGTTCCTTCTAGATAAATTACTCGAAACGCTGTCAATATTGAGGGTTTTGAAACATTAATTTAGAATATACATATATATAGGGTGCGATTCCCATGAGAACAATCTTATTGTGTATCATGAGAACAATCTTAGACCGTTTGATGGTGAGTATTAAGGGTCAAAATTTAAGGTAGATATCATAGTTAATAATAACTACGAGTAATACATTAAACGATATGACACCTTCGTAACAAAAACTAATAATAACTACGAATAATATATTAAACAATAAGACATGTTCTCATGATTACACGATAAGGCCTGTTCCCATAGTGTGTGTATATATATATATATATATATACATATATATATATATATATATATACATATATATATATATACATACATATATATATATATACATACATATATATATATACATACATACATATATATATATACATACATACATATATATATATACATACATACATATATATATATACATACATACATATATATATATATATATACATACATACATATATATATATATATACATACATATATATATATATACATACATATATATATATAAATAAAAGATTGTTCTCATGGGAACCGCATATATCTATGTTGGTCTGAAAAAGATATTTTGCATTTTCAAGCCTTTTGAATCCATTTTGCCTCATGTGTAGAGACTTGATGTAACTGAGACTATTTACGATCGGATCCCAAGCAAGAGGCATCGCGCTTCCCTCGCGCATTTTGCCCAAGTCTTGTGTGCCATAAAGCTCGTGTTGTGTGTTTCAAACACTTGAAGAAGAATCACAGTTATTCGACATAGGTCTAGCTTTAGGTCTCCCCGGGCACCTCCTGATCAACATCTCAAACATGCGCGCAACTGATTACCAAGATTTGAATGCAGTTAGGGAGAAATATAACACAAAAATTATCTATTTCTTCGCGAATATATGCTTACGTCTAGGGGCACTATCAAGTTAGGGTTTTGTATTATTTTGCTTACGATTACAGTTTACGTGATTACAATTTCACAAGTTCACGTGACAACCCTCTGATTTTTTAACTAGCAATTTAGGTGACTACCCTCCAATTTCACAAGTTCACGTTATTACAATTTTCTTGTTATTTGTTTTCTAACTTTCGAGACGATTGAAGAGGGGTTCAGTTTTGCAAATCTCTTTCATCTTCATAGATGATTGTTGGCTTGAGGGTGAAGGTTTAGTTTTCTTGTCCAATCGCTCATATTGCCAATTGTGGAGAGGGGTTTCTGTTCGAAACCGTACATAGAATTCTGTTTTAAGTTGGAGGGTTCAAACATGGGCATATCTACTTCTCCATTATGAAGGTATCTCGTTACATATGGTTTCCTTCTTAGTTTGCCTTTTGACAGATCTAGGGTTCTAGGGTTTTGGTTCAAAGGTTGCACTGTCTCCTATGTTCTGATGTTGAACAACCATTCTAAAACTTAGTCAAACAAGTGGATATCATATTTTTGCTAATTAGAACCCAAATATAGGATAACGGATCCGGATTGGACCTCTCCTAATACCATGATAATTTATCTTTTTATATTTGGTGGGTCTAAGACGTGGATGGGATGCACGTCAAAGCAAGCCTTTTAGGGTTCTTTCTTAAAGTCAATTGAGAATAGTAGGTGTAGTGTTAGGACTTATATGTTAACTTCACGTAGTATCATATTGTCGATGTGGAACATCTTCACACATCTCAACGGTTCTCTCCTTCAAACATAAACGAAAGAATATAATGGATGAATCGGAAGCGTAGGTGGAACGATTGTGAGAGCTGATAAGGAATAGAAATCGAAATTGCAATTCCAAATCTATTTTTAGAAGATTGTCAAATCTCGTTCTCAACTCTGTTCAAGCACAAAATAAAACAACAATCCAATTCACAAATATGAAACTAGATAGAGATTCTAAAATAGTGGGGTTCACCCAAAATCTAATAAAATTCTAAATTCAATACCCTAAGTGTCGGTTACAAAACAAAAAAACTAAAATACGTTTTCTTCTATTTTTCCATTTTAAATCATATAAGAAGCTTAAGTATCCAATGCTACTCGTGTAGTTGTGAGCGAGTTTTAGCCCTATCAACCTTTATTACTTCACTGTGATGAGATAACTGTATAGTGTTCACGTTCGAATTATAGTTCTATTCCCTCTAATAGATGGACTAGCAGAACAGTATATATCATATCCATATAAAGCGAATTAATTTCACTGAAAATCGGGTCACAGAGATTCCCGTTACCCTTTGTCTCCGCCCTGTGTTAGTGTGTGAGCATGACTCCACCTTTTGATTTTTAACATGTTATTTGTAGTACGTAGCTGATATATGATTTGGATTTCGGACCAAATAGACACATCGAATATGATTATTTTTAAAGATTGATATATAAAGATTTTGGGTGGATCCCACAACATGACCCCACGTTATGAATCCACCAATATTTAACTCCTTACACTATGAAGAACTATATAAAATATGTACAACAATAATCCTTTGGACCTATATTTGATTTCATTAAAGTACGTGTAGAACACTAGAACAAGTATATATGGATAACGGATTATATCAATCCTTAATCAAAGAATTATAAATAATCACTTATTATACATACAAAAATAACTTCTTTTTTCTTCTTGTCTTTGGCCCGTCAGGTTCAATCGCGTCATTATTGTCAAAAATAATCACAGAGATTTTCCGCTGGTATTAAGATTTCTGTCATATTGACAACTTTAGAGCAAGTTCATCCGTTGAGTCAAAATATCAAAAATCATTAATATGTCATCGAGTCAAATATTATTCATTGTCCCTAGACATGTATTTTCACCCGTTTTATTTCTTAACTGGTTAAATTTCAACGTGATATCATTTATTTATTATTTTTAGTTGTATAATTTATTTTTCTTATAAAAAAAACAAAATATAATTATACTACAAATAACTAAAACTTAAAATAAGTGTTCAGACAAATTTTATTTTAAAATATTTACTAAAATAAAATGATGATAAGATATTTTAAAAATAATAATTAAGTATTATTTAAAAGTTGCTTAAAAAAGCCTATGTATGGAAAAAATATAATATGGGACCACATATATAAATATAATATTATAAATAACCGGTTAAAAAAATGTCACAGCAGATGTCAACATTATAATTTATAGCTTTCGAAATTTCTAGATTATTAAATGTCAGATGAAAATCGGTAAAACAAACTTGTGGACATCGTTTTTTCCAACAATAAATGGCGCCACATCACTTTATTTTGGTGGCGATTGGTTAAAACTGGACTGGTGAACTTTTTCTAGTTATGAATTAGTTTTGGCTGAATTTGCAATGTAGCCCTTTTACAATGTAGAGTTTGGATTTAGGGTCTCCCAATTATTCATTTAGAAAATGGGTTCCTATATACTAGATGAAATCAGAAAAAGTACAAAAAAGTGATAGTCATTTATTTGATTGATGACAATTTGATGGACATTTTACAAGGAATTTGTGTCAAATAAATGTAACCCTTTTTCTTCCCTATTTATAAACTCATGTCCCTTCTTCTTCCCTTCAAATGCAGTTCCTTTCTTCTTCCATAACTCGAATTCTTCCAAACGCAGGTCCTTTTTTCTTCCCTTCACCGAAATCTTGAAGCAATCCCCTGTTCTATTTTTGGGTAAGCAGCAACATTTATTTTTGGGTAAGCAATATCCAAAACTGCATACCCAAACTGCACACGCATATACTCAATAAGCAATACAAAAAATGCATACCCAAAAAATGCATATCCAAACTGCACACACATATACTCAATGATCAATACCCAAAAAATGCATATCAATCACTCAATAAACAATACCAAAAAATACATACCCAAAAAATGTATATCAATCACTCAATAAGCAATCCTCAAAACTGCACACACATATATTCAAAAATACTTACCCAAACTGCACACACATATACTCAATAAACATTACCCAAAAATACTTACCCAAACTACACACATATACTCAATAAACAATACCCAAAAAATGCATATCAATCACTCAATAAGCAATACCCAAAAATGCATACCCAAAAATGCATACCCAAAAATGCGACCCCTGGCAGCGTCTTGTAGTGAGGGAAGGCTCGTCGACTATTTCTTCTTGTGCATCGAAGGCACCGACTGCGGCACTCTAAACCCCTAGCGGCCAATCGGTAGTGATGGAAGGCAACGACTGTATTTTCTTTGGTCCGGTGGTGCAGAGAAGGGTAGGGGAAGAGGCGGAGAGAGGCAGAGAACGAGAGAGGAAGAAGGGGAAGACTTGTCAGAAGCCTCGACGGGCTGGGGAAGAAGATTGAAGGCATGCAGTGCCGGTCCTCGACGGGCTGAAATAGGAGATGACCAAGAGAGTAGGTTCCGGTTTTCATCTGAGACGGAAAGTGGATGAGAGACTGAGAAGGTAGGGAAGTGAAGGTCCGGCGGCTGAACAAGAGAAGAAAGAAAAAGGATGCGGCTAGGTTAAAAAAAAAAGAGGTTGACATTTAAATTTTCTACAGCCCATCATTTCAATTCAAAATAACCTCAATAATATCCCTACAAATACAGCTATTAATTTTTTTGCAGGCCTAAATTTTTTGACAGCCCATTCATCTATCCATATTTTTCTTGGGAGGCCCACAAATACAGCTATTAATTTTTTTTACAAACCTAAATTATACTAGGAGCCCACTTTGCAAAAGTAAAATTTTAGGAGCCTATTTCCCTCATTTATTCATTAGTTTTTGGGTTACCAAAAAGGATAGGTGTCAAACACGGCTTGTGTTGGAGTCAATAGTTAAGAGCATGTGTAAGGTTAGAGTAAAGAGGTCGGGGCACGTGATAAGCACCATCCATTGCCTCGAATGTGGTAACAGTAAAACTCTGCGTTTTGGTGGCATTTGTTTCTGCACCCACTTTTCCCAACGTACCGTGCGAACCTTTCTTTCCGGGTTCGAAGCTCCATGACAAACTAACTCTTAATTAATCATAATATGTTAATTACTCAACCTAAACCCAAACCCAAGAGGATTAGGTTAGCCCATCCCACGTGGAATCATTGTTCTGTTGTTTCAACTTCATCTTCAACCTAAAGCTCTCAGCTTTTTCATTAATTATTATTATTATTTGCTAATTAATAATTAGTTTTGGATTGATGGATGTTGACTTGAGCGCCCCAACAAGTCACTCATGCGCTCTGACTTCTTTTGCAGATTAGTACTTTTTTCATTTTCAAGTTTTACCTTAATTCAAGTGTAATTTTCAAAACATTTACTGTCATACTTTTTTCGATGATAATTACACCTCTTTTACGTGTACTCTACGATTTAGTGATTGATTTGTTGATATCCGGATCTGGGACGCTGATCGGTTGACACTAGTGTCAAATGACACTAGTGATGTGGCACTCCTAATAGGATGAATTGGCAAATGGAAAAGATGATGTGGATATTTTTTTAAAAAAAAGGATAATAAATATGGGTAATTAATTAGTCTTCATTAACTATTTTGTTATGGGAAAATGCAACTTCATTAATTATTTTTTCCTTGGTTATTGGAAGGGTTTCGGGTTTGTTCGATTCTCCCTATTCTTTCTCCATGGTTGGATCTTGGATGGATCTGCTATGCTATCCTTCTATCATCATCGATTTGAATCGATTAAAAACTCCATGTCATTTGAATTTCCAATGCTGAGAAGGTGAAGTTCAACGAGAAGGAAGGAAAGTAAGTTCATTGGAAGTGAAGTTAGTCGACAGAGATGTTTAGCATACAACGAAGGGGAAGTAAAGTTAATCGACGGAGATGCTCCACTAGATTTCTTATGGAGGCTATACATAAAATCATATGGAGGCTTGATGAAGTTAATCGACGGGGAAGAAGGGTTCGTTGGAAGAAAGGAGGAGCTGAAGAGTTAGACAAGGAATCTTTTCCGAATTAAAATTTTAAACATAATTAATGTTACATTTAATAGTTTTACATTTTCAAAATAAAAAAAGGTGATCATGCGGAAAAAGATTGTGTCTTGTACGTACGTGCATGGTAAGTGAAAAGTCATTTTCCATTGTTTGTGTCTACGACATTGCTTGCTAGAAGAGACCGAAGGCTACGTTGTGAAGGAGTTAACCCAAAAAATTAAGTTTATGTCTTCAAGATGAGCGACTCGATGAGCATCGATCTTAATGTTGATGCAGTCGATGTACAAGAACAAGGTAATTAACACTAGTGTCAAATGTCTTTTGTGAAGATTAACCCTTTTGTTTGTGTAGAATTGAATAATTTAACGTACCCATTGTGTTATGTATGAATGTGAAGGTAACCTAATGCGTGAATTGTTCAGCGATAGTCCACCATGTTCTCCGACTATTAGAGAACATGAAAATCTGGATGAGAACGAGTTAGATTACGAAGGTAACGGATATAGTTTAGGGGATGAAGGTGAAGTTGATGTGGATGAAGATCTTAATCTACACGTGGGGATGACATTTGCAAACTCGGATGAGTTGATAGGTCATTGTCATTTTTATGCTCAGAAAAATGGCTTTTCTATTAGAATCCGAAATTCTACAATGAACAAAGAGAATGGTAATGAGGAGAATGAAGGGAACGTGTTGCCGAGCGGGAAAGACAAGTACAAGGCATTGAGGAGAATGAAGGGAACGTGTTGCCGAGCGGGAAAGATAAGTACAAGGCATTGAGGCTGATTTGTTCTAAAGGGGGGAAATTTGATTCAAGTCAAGAAATCCGGGACGTGAACCTAGTTCATGCAGCACCGGATGTCAGTTTCATGTCAATGCCTCTATCCAAACCGATGGGCTATGGAAGCTAACTAAGGTAACACTAGATCATAATCATGAATGTGTTGCTGGAAATTCTAAATTCCTTGCGAGCTATAGATATATCAGTGACAGAAATAAGAAAAGGATTTTGGATAATGATAGAGCTGGCATGTAGATAATAAAAAACTACAGTTCTATTGTTGTGGAACACGGAAGCCATGACAATGTTCCCTTTGACCAAAGAGATATTCGTAACCTAATTGCAATGTGTAGAAGACTTCATATGGATACAGGCGACTTCAATGCAATGAGGGAGTATTTTGACATGATGAGTATCAGTAAGTGCAATTTTGTATATAGATATGACCAAGATGACGACGGAATATTGAGGAATGTATTTTGGGCAGATGGAAGGAGCATAGCTGCATAACAAGAGTTTGGAGATGTCATTTCTTTTGACACTACATACGTGTCTAATAGATATAAGATGCCATTTGCACCATTTATTGGAGTTAACCACCATGGTCAATCTGTGTTGTTTGGGTGTGCTCTATTAGGTGGTGAGGAAATTGGTAAGTTCTTGTGGTTGTTCCGTACCTAGTAAGAGGTAATGTCGGGAAAGGTTCCGCATACAATCATCACCGATCAGTGCAAATCCATCGGTATATTTATTTCTCCAGTTAGTACATTATTTTACGTTTACATTTCTCACAATGATCATAACTCTTTCTTTTTTATATATATTATCAGAGGAAATGCAATTGGACAAGTATTCCATGATACTCCACATCGGTGGTGCATTTGGCATGTAATGCAAAATGCACAAAAACATTTGGGTTCGCTCAATGAGTGGGTTAACGTATGTTGTGCAATGCAAGATGCCCTTCATGACTCGGTAGACGTTTTGGAATTTGAAGATGCGTGGACGGAGATAATTGCTTGCTATGAACTTGAGAACAACCGGTGGTGTAGTTTTATGTACAACAATAGACACCGGTAGGTTCCAATCTACTTCAAGTGCAACTTTTGGGCTGGGATGTCTAGCATACAAAGGAGTGAAGGTATTAACTTCTTCTTCAAGAAATATGTTAATGTCAACACCACTTTGAAACAGTTCATCGAACAGTATGGACTTGCGTTGTCAAACAAGGTATGCGAAGAGGAAAAAGCATCATTTCAATCAAAACATAAACCGGTTCGACCGATGACTACGCATGTGTTTGAAGATGTCTTTCAGAAGCTCTACACAACAAGTAAATTCAGAGAGTTTCAAAAAGAAGTGTCGGACATGACATACAATAGTGCAAGAAAGGTGCATGATGATGAGACCATTTGTTATTATGACATTGTTGTCAAGAAGAAGAGGTTCGAAAAGAATGTAACTAAGGTGTTTATAGTTATAATGGAGAAAGAGACAATCGACATCAAATGCGAGTGCAAGTCGTTCGAGTTTCGCGGGATTTTGTGCAGTCATATATTGTGTGTTATGCACGAAGAGGATGTTGATTTTGTTCCCGAAAAATACATACTGGATAGGTGGAGGAAGGATTTGGATAGAGAGCACTTGAAGTTACCGATGCCTTACTACAAGCTATTGAAGAATCCACCTGAGACTTCCCATAGGTATGAGCAGATGCGGGAATTGTTCGAGTCTTTTATAGGCTTCGCAATGACTGACGACGAATTCTACAATGAAGTGAAGGATACACTTACTACAATGAAAGAAAAATTCAACAACGGAAGAAGAAACCAAGGGCTAGTTTACTCCACCTTGGACAAGATTGGTAGGGTTTATGGAAGACGGAAGGTTACTACACCTTCCAACGATGAGACAAATCCAAGCCAAGAGGGCAGAACGCAAGTAAAGGATCCCGTTGACAAACGAGGAAAAGGGAGAGCTAGAGCTCGCAGACTCGGCTATCGAAAGCCTACAGCAAAAGGTCGTGCTAGAGATGTACGTACCGGAACGCAAGAATCATCTTAAGTTCCACAAACGAACACGCAGAGCATTTCCAACATCATTGTGAACCATACGGTATTTACGATCCTAGGTTTATTTTTGTGCCTATTATAATTCATGCCTCAAGTATTATAACCTTCTTTTTTTTTTCAGGGTTTCGGTCAGCCTTATTTTTGGCCTCAGTTAAACCGAGGATATGCCACAACCATAAATCCTCCATTCCAGATTTCTCAAGTCCTACGCCCCAACACATCCCAATAGATGGAAGGACAAAACATTCAACGTTGAATTTGACTCCTATTATTTAAACGAGACTTTTATGTTTCTGAGCATGGTTTGCTCCATCATTTTATGTAACGAGAATCGAGTCTTTTGCTCCATGAATTTGGCTCCAAAACATTCAACGTTGAATTTATGGGTTATTTGATATAATGGGTCATATGATTTTATGGTTTGCTCCATCATTTTATGTATTCTCAATGAAGGGATGATTTTATGGTTTGCTCCATCATTTTATGGTCATATGATTTTATGGGTCACAACAGTCCACATTTGAGGGAAGATAGAAGGGTTACAGAATTAAGATCGAAGGAAGGAAGAGGAAGGGTTACAGAATTAAGATCGAAGGAAGGAAGGGGAAGGGTTACAAATTAAGATCACAGGAAGGCTTAGGGTTACAGATTTAAGATCACAACCGTCCACAATTGCAGCAAAAGGTCGTGCCAAGAGGCAAATGTTAAGTATGTACATTGATTTTATGTATGCTCAATGAAGGAAGGAAGGGGAAGGGTTACAAAATTAAGATAAAAAAGAACAATTTCATAGAGCTGGCGTGCAATTATGATTTTATGTATCGAGAATGAAGGGAAGATAGAATGTTATTACACAATTAATGCAAATTTTCATTTCCAACATTGTAATTAACAACACAACATCCTAAAACAACAAGTAACAAGTAACAAAACAAATACAACAACTCGGCAAATGTTCACAGCAAATACGATCAAAAACAACAAGTAACAAAACAAATACAACAACTCGGCAAAGGTTCACGATGAAGAGCTCTGCACATACTTAACATTTGAAACAACATCCTAAAAACTGAAAACAACAACTAACAAAAGAAGATACATTATGATTGCTACTTTGACGATGCTCCTTCCATAGTCATTGAGATCTTTTATTTGTCTCTTAATATAATAGGAATCAGGATCACTTTCGGAAGCACTACTTTCAGAACGAGATGTTGTACCCATCGAGCTATAACTATGCCCATAACCTATAACATTTGAAAGATGAACCCATTTGAAGAAGTTACATTTATCGCATTTATAAAAAAACCTTGTTCGGATTTTCATTTGTAAAGGAAAAACTCACAGCAGTCCTTCGTGGAGGTTGACATCGACAATATTGGGATGATAGCCTCAACAGAGGTGATGAAGATTGATTGTCTCGGCTATAATCCATTACCTGCAATCCATAAAAACGAAGGTGAGAAAGGAAGTGAAAATCATCAGGAAGGTTACCTACACCCTAGTATGCGAAGAGGAAAACGAAGGTGAGAAAGGAAGTGAAGATTGATTGCCTCAACGGAGGTGATGAAGGTTGAACATTTAAAATTGGGTCAAGGAAAAGACCCACAAATAATATAGGGAAGTGAACCGTCCGGTTACCTACTTCCTAGTATCCGATTCCAATTTAACCCTAAACCCTAAACCCTAAACCGGTTACCTACTCCCTAGTATCCGATTCCAATTTAACCCTAAACCCTAAACCGGTTAGCTACACCCTAGTATCCGAACCCAATTTAACCCTAAACCCTAAACCGGTTGATATTGAAAATTTAAAATTTATCAATAGTAATACATGCTCATATAAATTATGATAATATATGGTCATATAAGCCCATTATAACGCGACAAAAATTATGAACCGTTACAAAAAGATGTTAATTAGACATTAATATGTATAAGTCGATAAACCGAGATTCTCCGAAACTAGAGTTCCGAGTGACGGGGTTCAAGTATCACACAACATGTGAACCATCAAGCTTGTGATTTCATTTCATCTAACTAAATATCGCATAATTGTACGACATTAAGATGAAACTCTGACATTAAGGAAGTACTAGGTCCGTCATACATGCATAAGTCGATAAAGTGAGATTCTCCGAAACTAGAGTTCCGAGTGACGGGGTTCAAGTATCACACAACATGTGAACCATCAAGCTTGTGATTTCATTTCATCTAACTAAATATTGCATAATTCAACGACATTAAGATGAAACTTAGAATATAAGGAAGTACTAGGTCCGTCATACATGCATAAGTCGATAAACCGAGATTCTCCGAATCTAGAGTTTTGAGTGACGGGGTTCAAGTATCACACAACATGTGAACCATCAAGCTTGTGATTTCATTTCATCTAACTAAATATTGCATAATTCAACGACATTAAGATGAAACTTAGACATTAAGGAAGTACTAGGTCCGTCATACATGCATAAGTCGATAAACCGAGATTCTCCGAAACTAGAGTTCCGAGTGACGGGGTTCAAGTATCACACAACATGTGAACCATCAAGCTTGTGATTTCATTTCATCTAACTAAATATTGCATAATTCAACGACATTAAGATGAAACTTAGAATATAAGGAAGTACTAGGTCCGTCATACATGCATAAGTCGATAAACCGAGATTCTCCGAATCTAGAGTTTTGAGTGACGGGGTTCAAGTATCACACAACATGTGAACCATCAAGCTTGTGATTTCATTTCATCTAACTAAATATTGCATAATTCAACGACATTAAGATGAAACTTAGACATTAAGGAAGTACTAGGTCCGTCATACATGCATAAGTCGATAAACCGAGATTCTCCGAAACTAGAGTTCCGAGTGACGGGGTTCAAGTATCACACAACATGTGAACCATCAAGCTTGTGATTTCATTTCATATAAATAAATATTGCATAATTCTACGACATTAAGATGAAACTTAGACATTAAGGAAGTACTAGGTCCGTCATACATGCATAAGTCGATAAACCGAGATTCTCCGAATCTAGAGTTCCGAGTGACGGGGTTCAAGTATCACACAACATGTGAACCATCAAGCTTGTGATTTCATTTCATCTAACTAAATACTGCATAATTCAACGACATTAAGATGAAAATTAGACATTAAGGAAGTACTAGGTCCGTCATACATGCATAAGTCGATAAACCGAGATTCTCCGAAACTAGAGTTCCGAGTGACGGGGTTCACGTATCACACTACATGTGAACCATCAAGGTTGTGATTTTATTTTATCTAACTAAGAATTGCATAATTCTACGACATTAAGATGAAACTTAGACAGTAAGGAAGTACTAGGTCCGTCATACATGCATAAGTCGATAAACCGAGATTCTCCGAAACTAGAGTTCCGAGTAACGGGGTTCAAGTATCACACAACATGTGAACCATCAAGCTTGTGATTTCATTTCATCTAACTAAATATTGCATAATTCTACGACATTAAGATGAAACTTAGACATTAAGGAAGTACTAGGTCCGTCATACACACATAAGTCGATAAACCGAGATTCTCTGAATCTAGAGTTCCAAGTGACAGGGTTCAAGTATCACACAACATGTGAGCCATAAAGCTTGTGATTTCATTTCATCTAACTAAATATTGCATAATTCTACGACATTAAGATGAAACTTAGACAATAAGGAAGTACTATGTCCGTCACACATGCATAAGTCGATAAACCGAGATTCTCCGAAACTAGAGTTCCGAGTGACGGGGTTCAAGTATCATACAACATGTGAGTTCACTTGATCCATGTTATAAATTTTATATTTATACTTAATATAATTTTAAACTTATGTGATCATATCATCAACTTAATAAATTTTATATTTATACTTATTATAATTTTATTGGTAATATGATGTAGTTTACACTTATGTTATCATATCCATGTTAACATGATGTAACTTAAACTTATGTGATAATATCATCAACAAAATAAATTTTATATTTATACTAATTATAATTTTATTGGTAATATGATGTAACTTAAACTTATGTGATCATATCATCAATTTAATAAATTTATATTTATACTTATTATAATTTTACGTTTTGTACTTATTATAACTTTATTGGTAATAAGATGTAATTTACACTTATGTCATAATATCATTGTTATCACATAATATATGGTACCATATCATGTGAACCGTAACAAATCGGTTTAGGGAATTACTAGTTCTTTTTTAAAAATTCGGATTAACAAGTCGGTGAGGAGCAACCCGTTAGCTTCCAAATGTAAAGATTTCAAATCAATCCACTGCCGGATTTATCGCCCAATCAATGGTGTTTCTTCTTTTCAACTACTGACCAATCAATGCAGATTCATGATTTCCAACGTTATCATTAGCATGCTTCGAGCTTCTCACCTTCCCACCTTTCCACCTTCTATCATTACAACAAGTAACCGCCCCTTCACTTCCCCCCTTCCCACCTTCTATCTCCACGTTCTCATACATATTATAATTGGATGAGAACCCTCAAAACTACTAGGCATTCGAGCATCCTTCAACCAAAAACCCTCAAAATGTCAAGGACCCCCAAAAACACAGCTTCATCGTCCAAGAAACCTGTAACCCCAATCACTGAATCCGGAATGCAGATCTACACGGAGAGTATTACCGTAAAGTACAACAGTCTCGAGTACCAAATCTCGGTGACCATAAGAAGGATGATCAAAGCAGGTTTAGGGCCTTCTTTCAAAGCTGTTGTTGCATCGGACACTCCGATGGTTGATTTATTGTGGATGTACGAGAGAGAAGCCCTACAATGCTATGATGAAACCACACCTAATTCAAAGCCTTTGAGAAAATTGAAACTAGACCGCACACCAACTTCTTCTTCTAAGAGGGTGAAAATGGAATATGAGGAGGCACCAACTTCGGTTGACAAAACTGTCATTCAAGAGGGTGAGGCCACACCTTCTTCAGCTTCCAAGAAAATGAAAGGGGTAGACGCTGATCAGACCAACTTTATCAATATAGACGACAAGGACGAGGTGTAAGTGGAGATGACCTCTTGAAGACCTTTGCATGTTTCTTCTTTTTCTTTTGTTGTTTTGTAAGAAATGACCTCTTAAAGGCATTTCAATTTTGGCGTTGGTTTTTCAAGCATGCAATGTACTGAATGTAACACTTTCCATTTTCAACTATGTAAGCAAAGTGTTACATTTCACTTTTTAATATCACTATTTCGGTACAAGATTGTTTGTTTTCAATTTATGCTCATAATCTGCCTAGAGTATTTTGGTACAAGATTGTTTGTTTTCAATTTATGCTCATAATCTGCCTAGAGTATCAAAATCAAACTCCATCCTGCATTTTGTAATCCATCTACCCCAACATGTTCAAAGACATCCCAACTTGTGCAAAGACATCAAGGTGTACATACAAAGGTTCTGGAAAATTGATGTAAATTAAACTTATGTTCAAAGACATCAAGGTGTACATACAAAGGTTCTCTAAGTAAAACCACTACTATCTGTAATGCACATTTCCAGTCTCTTAGTAAAACTATACACCCCAACTTGTTCATAGTTTCATCCTGCATTATGTAATCCATTCGATTGCATTGACATATATATGACAGAAACATTCTGTAATCCATTCGATAGCCTTAACGAAGGAAATCGAGAAGAAAGGGATTTGGAAAATTGATCAAGGCATGAGTTTACCCTTAAAAAACCTCGAAGGAAATCTGAAAAATCTCGAAGAAATCTCGAAGGAAATCTGGAAAAATTGATCAATCCATTGATTTTAGAAATCTTCAAATTTGGCCTTAAGGAAGGTTGATGATTTGAGAAAAAAGAAATTTGCCTTAATTGTAATATTACGTGATTTGAAAAATCTTGAAAATTGATTTTTACTTGATTTTCATTAACTAATTAATGAAACATATTTATTAACTTTTTTCAAAAAAATATTATCCACGTCATCTGCCAAATCACACTAAAGAGTTTGCCACATCACTAGTGTCATTTGACACTAGTGTCAAGCAATCTTTTTCCCCGGATCTGTAGATGTCCCGACCTTCGACACTAAAGTCTCTAAGTCTAGTAAAGGCTATGGTTGATTGATCATTCGTCTTGATTTTGATCATATAATCAAAATTCAAGACAAATGATCTATGAGATTAAGTGCAAATAAGACGTTAAGAGACAAAAGTATCTTACATTACATAAATTTTTGAAAATAAGTGAGAGGTTGGAGGAATTGTGTCGTTTAATTTTTCTTTTTGGTAAGAAAGAGCGCTAGGCTCCCGTCCTAGGACATTTTTTAAGAAACGTGGAATTACAAACGTGTAGTCCGAGGGAGAGCAACCCCCTCATATCGTCAAGAATTAAAAAGCGAACAGATAAAGGAGGATCCGATAATCGGTGAACCCCAAAGTCGAGAGAGAAAGCGAAGCTAGCAAGAGAATCAACTACATGATTCCCCTCCCGATAGACATAGCTGAAACTGACACTCCAGTCTTGGATGATGAAGCCTTGGTAGCGAGCCACCAGGATAGCAAGCGAGTGCGAGCTACTCACCCCCTTAGCGATAAGCCCGACTACCAAAAGCGAGTCCAGTTCAACTTCAACTCTCCGGTAGCCTAAATCTCATGCAAGGTCCAAGCCATGAATAGCACCCCATAGCTCCGCCGTTGGTGCTGTTGTTACCCCAAGATTGATTGTGACCCCATGGATCCAGTCACCCTTCTCGTCTCGTAGAACTACACCGGCAACAACCGTACCAACAGGCACTCTAGATGCCCCATCAGAGTTCAGTTTAATCCACCCGACCTTTGTCTTATTCCAATGGATGAAACGTTCCTGAGTATGCTTTTTAATAGAGCCCTCTAGTTTACGGCTTGCAAACACATAGTCCTTGTACTGGGTCATGATGAATCTGACCTTATCTCTTGCAACCATACCTTCGTTGAACAATCTAGCATTCATCCACCATATTGTCGTAGCAAATAAGTCCCTCCAGCACACCTGCAACAATCTTACCAAACCAACATTGATATTTGTAACGATCCAGTCCTCCCAGGTGATCTGAAAGAAGGACGAGAGTAGTTCCGTTGGCACAATATCGAGCCAAACATGTCTCGCCAAGGCGCAGTCGCATAACAGGTGTAGAAAAGATTTGTCTTCATCCTGACACGCCAAGCAGTGGGGAGAGTCAGTCAGGTGCCGGCGGTGACGCTCAAGGTTCGTAAAAGGAGCTCTCTAGGCAAGCCGCCATACCCAGAACCGGATTCGTTGCTGCACCTGGAGCTTCCAGATCACATGAACATACACTCTCTCACCTGCAGCCTTGGACGAGACTCCCGAATGTATTCATAGGCCGAGGCAGTGGTAAAGGACCCATCTTTAGAGAGCATCCAGCGCACCGTGTCCTCCCCAGTACAATCTCAGATCCCCATCGCCAGCACGTGCAGCAAGTTACCATTGTCAAGGCGGCGGGCAAGATAGTTTAGATCCCATGTTCCATCATCCCTACAAACCTCACGAACTTTGACCTCCAAGTCCGACTGGGACAACGGGAGTTGGCTAGAGAGCGAGAGGGGTTCAGTGGTGGCCTAAGCGTCGCTCTAGAATCGGGCCATCCTCCCATTCTTCACACTCCAACCCAGATTTGGAGAGATCACAGTATTATAAGCTTGTGGAATACCTTTCAATACATACGAGTCCTTGCCTTTAATCATGATTCGAATCGGCCATTAACTGGTGGGAAATCGAGTACTTCCGGAGAATAACTCGGGACCAAATATGCTCTCTCTACATGAAAATACTCTAACCAACGACGCTAGATTCACATCCGCAGCACGCCTAAGGCTCTGATACCAACTCTATAACACCCCAATTCCGCGGGACTCGGGATGCCACATTGGGCTAGGATCTCACAGTGGATCTTCACCCTAGCCTGACAACAAGTTCACTGGACCTTACAACATGACACCGACATATATAAAACAAATACACAAAACTGTATAAAGTTGTATATCAAAGATAAACAAGATCATAGCCGAGTATAAAACACAATCCTCACACACCCAATATAAGGATGATAGCTAAGTAAGTCCTATGGACTTACCTCAACCTTGTACAACCTCAACCACGATCAACCTCCAAAGCTGAGAGGGACATTACCTAATAACAAGGCATAAAGATATATCAATCAAAGGGATCACACCTAGACCCAAGGGATCCATAGGATCATCCTCAATCTAAGCCTCACAACCTACTAATCCTCAAAGCCTTACAAGGCATAACATGATCATAACATCATCATGACACACTCATCTATACCTAACATGATACTACACACTCATATTAGGAAAGGAAGGGACAATACCATCCTTAGGCAAGCCCGGAAGCAAGACACACCTCCATAACAAGAGCAAAGCAAGGTTGGAATGCAGGGACCCGCAGGGACGACCCTAGGTAGGTGGCACAGGGGCGGTGGCTGCCGGCGCTGGGGTGATCCTGAGGTGGTGCAAGGGCGGTTGGTGTGCAGAATGCACACCATCAGCTCTTCTTCACTTCTTCACTCGAACCTCTTCACACTTTCTTCAACCAACAGCCCCACACATACATATACATACATATCAATATATGCCTAGGAAAATCCAACACAAGATTCAACTTGTGAAATCCTAAGCTAGAGGAAGAAAGAAGAGGAAAAGAAGAAGGAAAGAAAGAAAGAAAGAAAGAAGGAAGGAGATAGCTTACCACAACTGTAACCCTAACAGAGGAAGAGAACAACACCACAACCTCAAGGCTGGCTCATCAAAGACACAACATTATCATCAATCATCAACATCATCCAAAGCCACACAAACTCTCTCTTCAAAACTCTAACAAGATCAAGGAAACAAGAAGAAGGAGAAGAGAAGAGCGTAGGAGATAAGATGGAGCTAGAGAGAGAGAGAGAAGAAACCCTCATCTGAAGGAGGAGGAAACTTATAAAGGAAGAAAGGGTCAAAATCAAGGGCACGAGTCAACGAAGACGGCTGCAACACACCCTAAACCGTAGGGGCGGATCAGGTGGCTGCAGGGGCGGCATAGAGAACCTCAGGGGTGGTTCAGGCCAAAACCTGCACAACTCAGCACTCTCTCAACACCTCAAGACTAAGGCTCTTACAGTGCGAACCGATTATAAAAAATTGGCTGCGTGATCGTGTAAGCCCCGTTCAGTTAGGTCAAGGACTCAAGTAGATAACTATAAGAATCGGCCATGAACTCTAAGGACAGAATGGAAAGGCTCCACATTTTAGGCCCAAACCGGCCCAGAGAGGAACCTATTATTAGGTTTGAGCGCCCGGGGACTTTCCTGTGCACTTAGGCCAGTAACGAGCCAATTTAGGTCTCAAGCTTTGAGGCGGGCCGCAACGAGTGTGGAACATTTGCATTCCGTCCCGGAGTTATTCACTTGGTTTCCTTGAGCGAAATGAAGGGGACTTTCCCGTGCACTTGGGCCGAGTAACACAACTACTTCGACCACAAAACCATCCTATTGAGATAGGATACCAGGTTATATAGGATTAGAGGAGGTTGTAAAGTATCAATGTGGAAGGGACTCTACCATCTCATACAACCATTTGAACCAATCTAACCTAACCAGGAAATCATCTAACCTTAATACTAAACTGTGTAAATCGAGAGAGAGGGAAGCTTGAGAGATCTAACCCCCAACTACAACAATTTTCCTCCCGTGTACTCTACCCTAAGTACTATTGCTCTTGGAGTCTAAGGTTGCGATGGAGGAGTCTCCTGGTTTCTGTCTTGACTCTCGATGCAGGGAAGGGACTGAGTTGTTGAGGGAGGCTACTCCACGAGGGCAACGACTGCGGCTATATGCAAGAGGTTGAAAAATAGATTATTCCACGTTTGTATCGATCAGCGACAAGTGAGGTGGTTCTCTACAGGAAGCGAATCTGCATCATTGATGGGCCTAGTGGTGTGCTGCACAGGATAAGCCCGGACAAGAGGATGCCATCTCCCCTCAAGGCTCTGACGTGACAATAGCATGCAGAAGAAAAACAAGGCTGAAGGTTGGTATGTGTTGAAATCCTTGATGGCCCAGTAAGCCCTTTATCCCCATGATTGGCCCATCCTGCAATTGAATTAATTGGATCAAAGTTGATACCTCATAATACTAGTTAGGAAAATAAAAGTGTCACATAAAATAACAAGAATTGGTTAAAAGTATTTTATGTAATAAAAACTCTACATATAATATAAATAAGCACACACATTATCATGTAACCAGAAATCCGAAGCAGTTGGATTCTATAATGCACATTTCTAATACACTTGATCGAAAATGAAAAGCCGGACCAAGAGTCGGAAATTAAATGAAGGAAATAAAAGCCGGACCTAAAGTTCCAAAAATGAAAAGTCTAAAAATATGAAAGGTTGGAATTTAAGTTCAAAATTAAGATTTTGAACTAAAATCTTAATTCAATTTGGTGCACGCAATTGGAATCTATAATGTGCATTATAGATTCGGATTGTTAAATTAATTTTGATATTATTACAGGTGGTGTTGAAGAGAATCGCATTGATAAATTATTTTTTTTTTACTTTATTGTAAATTGCGACACCTTTAGATGTCAAAAATAGTTGTGTTAAAAAACAAAACAAGTATCGAAGAGAGTCGTCTTAAAGTGTCGCAAATGTCTCAAAACAATGACATATATACGTGTCGCAAATTTATTAACTAATGCAACACCTTAAGGTGTCTCAATAAACTGTGACATGTTAAAGTGTCGTAATTGGCACATTTGCCAATTGTGACAGCGGAAATTGTGACACCCTTTTAAGGTCTCGCTGATCATATTTGTGACACCTTAAGGTGTCGCTAAATCTATTAAAAGTGTCGCTTTACACCCGCTTTTCTAGTAGTGTGCGTATCATTCTCCTCCTCTTGGATGTGAAACGTTCCCGTTTCACCGTGGTCATGAAAGTGCACACCATAGGACTGGGAGGCTTGAACTTGTAGTCCTTCAAGATTGTGGTGCACTGGAGTTTGTTTAATATGTCGGCAAGGCGCCGGAACAAGTACCGGTAAGAAAACGATGTCGGTCTTTGATGGTGCCGGATCGATGGCAAGCTTGGTGGTATACCGTCGGACATAAAGAGGACAAACTCCGGATCGGGAGACTCGAACTTGTAGTTCAACATGGTGGTAACCGTTGTAGAATTTGTCTCTTATGTCGTCAATGGTCTTGATTGTGAATTGCAGAGGCATGTTGAAAAGATGGTGTAACAACCCAAATCCGCGCTACTCGGAATGCTACGGGCTAGGACCTCACAATGGGTCTCAACCCTTAGTCTGACAACAATTTCACCTGATCTTGCAACAAGGAACAAATAAAAGGCAAAATCAAAATAGGTTTAATGCAATAATGTCATAAACTGAAATACAACCGAGAGACTCACAACCGAGTTATTACAACAAAACAACAACGCAACAATGTTCCAAAAGATGACAATAATACGAAATTCCAATCCCGTCCTATAATGTAGGGGAACCCCGGCTGCCCACTACCACCGGATCACTCGGCAACGTCCCTAACCTGCAACGCATCTACAAAGGCGGTATAAAACAGTTAGCTAACATTCTAAGCATTAGAAAGACGGTAACGGCACATAAACACATAAGTTAACATAAACACATATCATGCTTGCACACAACTGGTTACTATCTTTCATTATGTTAATCCCTTTACTAATATCAATTTTACACTTGTGACACGAGAGTCTACGACTCTTGCCCCTGTCCCGTATAACCAACAGGAGTGATTCGGCGCACCTCCCTGTATACCATGTGGAGTAGTTCGGTGCCCTCCCCGTATACCGTGTATGGCCTGGTAGCAGAGAATCTCCCAGTCTCCCTCAAGAGCTGGACAATGATGTCACCACCCAATTATCATACACTTGGGCCAATAATATATATAAAGTCGTCCTAGTCCAGTTTCATGGTTATAACAAATTTAACACACACCACCATCACCCATCAGACTAATACATAAAAGCTAGCTAAGTAAGTTCGGGGACGTGGGCATGTAGGGAGACCTCTTGGAGCGAGAGGTCGGAGATGTATCCCCATTGTAGACCCACCATATGTGGATGTTCTTGATGAGGAGGTTGCTGAAAGCGCTATTTCCGAGGCTAGGGATGGGGCCACTGCTAGGTCCGGAGCATGGAGATGACAGTTGGCCGAGTCGGGTCGAGTATCCATAGGAACGTCTGTTTATACAGAGTACGTTCAACGGGTTGAGAAGGCATATAAGAATGGAGTACCACCCCCGGAAACACCAGGCACCAGTACATTCAAGATTGGCTAAGGTCTCGCAAAGGGTTACCTAGGTGATAGCTCCATCGGAAAGAGCTGCACCGGCGATAGTTGTTGAGGGAGATAGAGTGTGAGATGAGTTGAGGTCGCCGAGACCGGACTCCTAGTTGAAGACTTTCAACCAGCTGCATGTACCCACTTTTGACAGGAAAGTGGGGCTGGAGGTGGAGCATTGGATAGGCTACGTGGAGTCCACATTAGAGTCGATCCGCTGCCCCGAGGATTGACAGGTGAAGCTAGTACATACTTTATTCCGGGATCAAGCACAGTATTGGTGGAGGATTGTCTAGAGTGGAGTCACCAGGTTTGAGCAATTGTTGAGCCTCGTTCAGGAGAATTACTGCCCTACATCTTTGAAGAGAGATAGATTGTAGGACTTCTTAGAGGTTGGGTTCGAGGACGTCCTGGTGGCGAAGACAATCAAGAGATTTTTGGAGGAGTTGGCACCGTTGGGTCCCGTCGCACCTCCAGTGGACCAACACGTGTACTTATTCTCGCGGAAATTGAGGGAGCCCAACCGCGCCTATCTTGCGAGTTTCCGTTGTAAATCCCTGTCGGATTACCAGGACCGAGCTTCAGTGTATGAAAGGAACCGACCGGGTCCTAGGAAATATACTCAGTCCGGAGGGCCGGATAAGAGGCAAAGGACGGGGCCAGCCAGTATGGGAGCGGGAGCCTCAGGTCATGGGCATAGTCAGACGTAGGGACACCCCAATTACCATCCTACCACTCAAACGACAGATAGAGGACGAAAGTGTTACAATTGCGGAGGATATGGACATCTTAGGCCCGAGTGTAGGAAACCGTCCATGACTTGTTTCACTTGTGGCCATCCACGTCACAAAGCCACCTTTTTCGGACAGGGCAAGGCACTGTCACAGTAGGGTTCTTCACCTTCTAGCATTGTAGGAAGTGGGCAGAGACTGAATCAGTATCAGACTCGGAGTCACCATCAACGAGCCCTAGGCCACACTTATTCTTAGGGTTCTGATAATATCACTCTGACTAAAGACGCAACCCCGTTCCGTTCTGATATAACATTACACGTAAACTCTACTCCGAGATTCTGCTTTCTCTATGCACGGTTACTTGGTTGCAAGCATACTCTTGTCTCTTCTTTTTCTTATATGTCTTTCAACTCAGTGTGATAATTAATCAACTTTGAGCTTCCTAGTGTAGGCCATGCAGAATAAATTTATTACTTCATAAACTTTTTTCTCCATCCATCAGGAAAATGACTCTAGATTACTCCCTCGGGTGTAAAATTCTAAAACCACTCGTCTGTCGACATGTAACGAAGTCGTCATGCTTCACTAGAATCTATAATAGGATACTACTCTCCGTCTATAACCTCTTTATTCACATACTTTCATGTCTACCCTTCATGGTTGATACGGTTCCCTACAAAATCTCAAGTCACTTCGCGTAGCCTATCTCATGTTCGTGCCAAACGAAATGCATTTCTCCAACTATCATCGACTTAAACTCGACATGTCATCCTTATGTACCAATGAGCTTTCTACTCTGTGGGTTAGGGCCCACCGCGCTACTTTGATTATTCTGTTGTCACCAATTAATCATAATGACATTTTCCGTAAGTTCAAAATGATCGACTCCCAAAGCTCTTTCGTCAAAACACACCATCAGCTCTATCTATAAGGAGTTCAAGTACTCTCCTTACTTGCCTTATTGAAGTAAGATAATGATGGAAAACAACCTCTTCTTCTTACTCTTTTAATTCTTCTAACATGGATCAATACTCTTTGACTCAAACCCGAGTCTGTTCGGGCCAATAAGCAACCTCTAACACGATTTTCTTTATACCTTTAGTTGATCTAAGAAAATTGTCCTTAAATACCTAAGAAAATCCTCCAAGTCATTGGTAAATTTACTTCATAAATCCTAAGTCACAATTATCTCTTCCTATCTTTACATAACTCGATAATATCAAACCAACACTTGCACGTTCTCCGTTGTCGCTGGTCAATCTATAGTTGACTTACCTCAAGATCCTAGACTTACTCTTCACCTACCTCTACTGACATTGAATTTCCTTGTGAGCACCACTTACTCGGTTAGTCTATTTATACTTCTTTAGCACGTCTTACATTCCACACTTCTGGTTCCTCAGAGAGCTTACTCAATTTCTCGAGCCCCATTGTGTTCTACATCAATAGTCATTTCTAGTCCTCCACGATAGCTTGTAAACGTCCTTGTGGTTCCTCTAAATATAATTATCATCCACTTGTAGTTCCACTTTCATGGACCGTCGGTGTTGGTGACTTAAGTCCCGTGCTAATTGAGAGGTTACCCTGGACTCTTGAGTCCACCAACACCATTCTCACTTACACATGTTCTTCGTTAGCGTTGTTTGTAATATTACCCCCATGAACTCCGTTGACTATGCTACAGGGCCTCCACTCTTTTGATACTGACTTTGCGATTTATTTCAAACTCCTTAAATCTCTAAGGAAGTCAAAGCATCTCCACACTTGTGACCTTTGCTTTTTCTCCTTTACACTCAGTTGTAAGTCTCCATTTCGTGTACACTTAGATCCTCATATCCGGTCGACACTCTGTCTCTTTTGGTCTCTCATGCCCATAATTGTCTATGGGGCACCCGCCTCGATTGTAATGTCCTTTATTCCTCTAATCTTGGTTGTACTCCGTTCTACTTGATTCTTGTTCCAATATTGTTATCTCTAATCCACACCCTTTTCGTCTCTTGCATGATTCTTCAAATTTTGTCTCTCGACTTCATACGGCCAAGTCCATTGTATGACTTCCTATCCCTTCTATCTGAGCTGACTCGGAATTTCTTTCTCATCTGATTGTCCTTGTCGTGAAAATTATCTTAACATCTTTACTTCTTTGCCTACCCGTTCTTCGAATGATTTATAGGGATCACTAGGACGTCCACGAGAGTATAATACTCAATCCAAGGTTTGAGTCCATTGTCTCGTGTTGAAAACTCTTCAAGTCCACCACCAATTTATCATGAGGCGATGATCGCTTCATGATATCACAACTAAAGGATATAAATATCCCTTAGGATACTAACATGCTACACATATACATATATATAACATACATTAATACACATCATAATAAGTCTATATACTAACTCACCTATCATTCCAAGTTGCAGAGATCCACGGAGAGCGATAGTGGTCCGACGTACTACTAACCCAACAACCCGACTATGCGCGTGAATTTAAAAATGGAAACTCATTTTGAAAATTTCAGACCCCTTTCGGGTTCTTGTTATTTTCTACATTCGGTCTTTCAAAAGATTGCTAGTGCCATTGTTGTCAACCTAGAGCTCTGATACAATATTGTAACACCCCAAATTCTCAAAACTCGGGGAGCTGCTGGTTAGGACCTCACAATGGGTCCCGACCTTAGTTTGCCAACAACTTTAATAGGATCTTGCAACAAGGCATAAACATATATAAATCATTTTGAAAACATTAAATAATATTTACATGAATGATATGCATCATCCTTATAAGACGGAGATAATAATACAACGTATATGAAGAAATTGGAGACGCCCCCGTCCCATCTAAATGAGTACGTGAACCCGGCTGACCATCCGCTCCGGATCTCTCTACAACTACCTACAACTACGAAGAACTAACAAAACGGATAAACCGTTAGCTATAATCTAACATCAGAAGAATACATAAGCACATACACACATCAAAGATACAAGTAAACACATAGCATGATATCATAGAGAGCCGATTATTATCTTTATTAGCGTTATTCACATTAATCATTTAAACATGTGGCACGAGAAGTCTCGGACTCTTGCATTCGGTTCTTTATCCAGTTGTAGTGGTTCGGCGCACCTTCCCGTATACACAATGGAGTAGTTCAGTACCTTCCCCGTATACCAAGTCTAGCCTAGTCATGAAGAACCTTCCAGACTCCCTCGGGAGGACTGGACAAGTGACCACCACCCGTTACTCGTGGGCCAATTATAAGTCGGTTGTATATAACTAACAACATAATATAAACACGTAACGCAAACACCACTCATGTTATTCAACCAACATAAGATTGTAACTAAGTAAGCCCAAAGGACTTACGTGAACCAGGTCAAGTCCCGTCAACAATATCCCTCGATCGTGTTGAGTATATCTCAACTGCATGATCATAACAAAAACTCATAGCAATAAACTATCCGACCCTTAGAAGTCCCAACTTCTAGTTCCACAGTGGAAAAATCCGATAAACGCACTAAACCGACCCTTTTATGAGAAAAGACGGTTTTACCCTTAGGATCCGGAAACTCTAAGGAATCCTTGAAGTCTCCGGACTTTTAATAAACCAAAAGATATGATAACTCTAAGGTGGTAGGATCTACTGAGTTTGAAAGATGTATATCTTTCAAACTTTCTATCTACTATTGATGTACAACTAACATATTAGTACTAATCCTCAAAAAAAAAAGATTTTTTTTTTCAAGAACTTGTTCGCTCCAAACGGTGTGTGCAAGCTTTAAATTTATAACCCTAGACGTAAGCTTAAAACAAGGATGCGAACCCGCAGTGTACGGGTCAATCGTAGTAAAAAGCAAGGAATTCCAGGGGTCGATCACAGGGACTTAGTGAAACAAAGTCCAATTACGGTATGCTTAAGCAATCACTAACCACAAAGTAATTAAAACAATAAAAGATGATATAGAAGTCAATAAAGGAAATATGCAATTCTAAAGATTAAAGCATCTAGTTGTGGTTCCAACTCAAGATCTAAAGATAAGTGGACAAAGTTGAGGTTTTTGCAAGGGAAGGTGTTACTAAAGTGGAATAGATCACCGGGTAAGTCTCACTACTCACTAATCCAAAACCGTAACTCCTATTACCAGGTAAGTCTCAAGGAATTAAGATAAAAAACTATAATCTCAAACTAACACACCATCTAAGGAAATAGAATCAACCTTTACCGGGTAAGTCTCAGGCTAACTCACAAAGATGGGATGAAAGCACACTCAAACCCCAATAAAGGATAAATCTTTATTACCTACACTTATGATCTTAGGTAAACAAACTAAGGAATTACCGGGTAAGTCTCATCCTAGGCTGGCATTGAACCAGGAAAGGTGTAATAAGAATAGGATTTGGCAAACTCTAACACTTACCTCTCAGTTTCGGATCAGATAAGTCATCTCGGTCAGAAGAATTCCACCCCGGCCAAGATGTTCATCGACTAAGCGAGATGCTTAGGGTTCAGGTTAAAGACTCGAACTTTCAAGGTCCTACTGGAATCTAAGACTATTCTATCATTGTTTTTCCCACAACCTTCAGCCAATCACCCTAGAATCACACAAAGAGATTAGCCACTCATAATCATGAAAGTATTAATCAAATATATGGGAAGAAGGTGAATATTTGAACAAGAAAAATTTAATGAAAAGACTTCAATAACTGAATCAAATATCACAACAAAATCGTTCCTTGGATAGAAATCCAACAAGGTAAGACAACAAGGAAGAGAATCTAAGATAATCTTACAAAAACCCTTCAAAAGCTATAAAAGCTATAGACTTCAATCTTCCTTCAACCTTCAAAAAGGTTCTTCGAATCTCCCAACTGGAGTATGGCTGCTGCGTATAAACCCTGATCGATGGTATAGCACGATCTTGCGCTAATAGCGGGTTCTGGATTTGTGGGAAATCCGACCCTTTTTATAGGAAAATTACTCTCCAAAGATAAGATATCTTAGAAAGATCTCTTCCCATAAAAATAGGTAAAATATATGATCTAGCATATCTTCTTCCTTCCAAGAGCCAAGCCCAAAAAATATAAGATCACTTTTTAAAGATAAAAGATCTCAGCCAAGAATAAAATATTCTCGCCGCGTCCCAGGTGTTCGCCTTGGTCGAGTCGACTTCTCTGGATCACCTCGGTCGAGGTGAATCTGTGGTCAACCGAGGTGAGTCACAACTGAATGTGAAATCTCTCAAATCTGGTCCAAAGTGAATCTTTAATCTATGGCTATGCTTCCTGGATGGTTCCTTATGTTTCTGAATGTAGCTCCAATGACTCCATAGCTCCTTTTGCTCCTTTTTGATGCAAAACGTGCCATTTTACCTACGATTACAACAAAACTAGGTGTAGACCTCGATTATCGCAAAGGTAGATGAAATGGTAATACAATCACATAATATACATACAAACTTGCAGATTATTGAAGATAAAACGTCCAAACAAACCCCAAAATATAGACTATAATTCATGCTATCAAAATACCCCATACTTAGCCCTTGCTTGTCCCCAAGCAAGTTCCGTATATAAAAGACAAGATAGGATGGATTATAAGTCAATAATATCAATGAAAAGTCTTTCAAAAACATTTTTATGGTGTGCTACAATCATAGATCACTCTAAGAGAATACTTCATGGAATTTAAAATCTAAATATGATCAAAACATTTTATAAATATAGGAAAGTCGTTCATCTTTGCATAAAATCATAGAATACATAATAAGTCATAATTATCGAAATTAATCATGCATAATCCAGTTTAAACCACTAAGTCAATCAACAAGCTCGAGGTTTCAAGGGCTTCCCAAAAGAAAGGTTAAGAAACGTGTAGGGTAGGGGATGTATGTAAGGTAATGTGGTGCTAGAATCCGGGAAAAGGATGTACTTCACTTCACTTTGACTTTCAACATCTTCCACCAATAAGCTTTGCTTATTTCACACTTTTTCTTTTTTTTTCTTTTTGGGATGTATGACAGAGGTGCACAATAACCGAAGCCTAGGAAATCAGCAATCATCAATTTCTTGAGATGCATCAAACCCTTGATGCACATACCATGACCCGTTAGGAATATCGCTCAATCCGACTTTGGCAAGACACAAACACCCAGCTATGTGAATGGTGCCGAGTTACTCATCATCATGATTGACTTCCCCAAACCTATTATTACTTTCTAACACTTTCACTTCCAGTCCACTTCTCAAATTTTACTTCACTTGCTTTCACCACTTCGCTTGCTTCCAAATTCTCGGATAGGTAAAGGGAGGCAGAATGTATATGAGGGGCTAAGCATGATCAAGAAGAAGAGGAGAGAAGAATGAATTGCCTTGGTCTTTCCAGGAAGAAAGTGAGAGAACTCATAATGCGGTGTCAACCTTCAAATTCAACATAATTTGGATAAAAACAAAGTATTAAACATACCAATAATTTCAAACAAAGCATTTAGCAACTTAAACATATTATAAAACCTTTCAAACACATAAAGAATTCAAAACAAGTCTGTAAACAAGATCTTCACTGAGATCATATCCAGATGAAAAGCACAAAAATCGTCTTCAAAAACTCTCAGTTAACCCACCTTGGTCGAGGTGTTCTTAGGTCAACCGAGGTGAAACACCTCGTTCGGCCAGAACTGTCCCGGTCGAGGTCAAAATTTTTTTTTTAAAACCAGTTTTCTTTTAGTTTCGACGTTTTTCTCAATCAAATAACCTGTAAGTATGCATGCAATCTCAGATAAACACATAGATGCAAAAGTGAAGCATAAATATAAATATCCGGTCAAAGAGAGTCATACATCAAATGAATGTCAAGTAATACACAAATACCCCATACTTGGGACACACTGTCCCAGTGGGTCAAAATAAGTCTAAGAGAATGAAATACTCACCGGATAATAAGTTGAACTGCATAAAAATAAGAAAGAAAATCCTGCAGCTCTCAATAATCCTGATCCGGTGGTGGTGGTGGTGGTGGCACATATGGATACTGGGATGGGTCAAATGGATAACCCATAGTCTGCTGAAACTGGATCTCCATCGTCCTGCGCTGATAATGCTGTCCCTCTAGCATTTGATGAGTCCAACTGTCGATCTGTTGGTGCTGGGCAGCAAATATCTCATGCATGTCCACGGTAAGGGCAACATAAGAGTCGATCATCTGATCCGTCAGATCATCGATCCGACAGTGAGCCTCTGGATCTCTATGTCGGCGTGCTCTACGCCTAGCAGGTCTCAATGGTGATGCAGCAGGTGCAGGCTCAACCTCAGTGTCATCGTCCAGATCTATGACCGGCACACTCGGTCCAGTAGTATCCATCCCTGTATCCATCGGGACTCCATCATCCCTGTCATCAGCTGTCTCCTCATCATCTACCTCCTCCTCAGCTGGGGCAGCTGCTGCCTCTCTGTAATCCTCCATCAGTGGGGCCCAAGCGGTCTGCCAATAATGAGGGTCATAAACAGTGAACTGGGCAGATTACCTGATGCCCTGCGGTGCAGTCAGCTCCCATGGCATAGCCACGTACGGTGTAGTCAGTCCTCGGGGAACCAGAATCCGCCGAGTGATCATCTCCTGCAGCCCAAGCGGCTTGGAAGCCGCCACCATAGTGCAAGCGCTGAGATCCATCTCTTGGTAGCTGGCGATGTGGGTGACAAGTCCTCCGCAGCAGATGTCTCCCTTCGCCTTGACCTTGATCCTGTGCAGATCCTCTGCCAGCATCAAGCCAAAGTCCGGGATACCCCCAGTCACCATGTAGTATAAACTGAATAGCTCCCCCTGTCGGACCTTCTGGGGCGTCTCAGTACGCGCCAAAAGTGTCTCACTGAAGATCCGGTGGGCTAACCTAACGGCTAAGTGGAAGATGACCTTCTCCTTGGATTCTCCAGGGCGCCATCTGTCTTCGTGCTCAACAATATGGGCAATCTGCCCCCAAAACTCCCTAGCTACAGATCGGGACGGGAAGTCAACGGCTATCGGCTCAAGAAAACCAAAAATCTCTCTCCAGTACTCTAGCGGCACTAAGAAGTTCCGGTTCATCAACCGGTACTTCACATATCGCTCTGTGGGGAGGTAGGTGAAGGAGCTAATGAACTCTAAGGTGGGCTCCAGATAGGCAGGGGCTCGGATCTCAGTAAACTGATCTAGCCCTACTGTGAATATCATCCGTCTAAGGTCTCCATCCACCTGGAGACAATCAAAAGCAGACACGTCCAAGAAGCGAGGTGCAACCACTGGACGGCCGGAAATACGCTCATAATCGACCTGGTGTCGCTCATGGATTACCGGGCAATAGGGTCGGAAAGAAGAGGAAGAAGGGGAAGGGGAGGATCTATCCCTAAGGGCAAGGCGTCTGTCAGAACTCATTTTCAGAAAATCCCACTGTCAGGTCACCTCGGTCGACTGACAACACTCAAGAATCACCTCGGCCGAGGCACAGAACGACTAGACCGAGGCGGAAAACTGGATTGTAATTTCTTCTGAAAATTCAGTTCTTTTCCCCCAAAATCACTACAACTGCTTCCTATGGGGTACTTAATCCTTTTCTCAGCAAATGCAAGGGCAACCAAAGCCCAAATCGAAGCGAAATCAACGAGTTAGGGTTTTGGTTGTGTTTTACCTTGTTCGGCCGAATCGGTTCGATTTCTACGCAGATCGACGATGCACTGGGATCCTCTGTGCCTTAATCGCAGTTTAGAAGCGAAAATCTTTGAAAATGAGAGAGATTCGAAGGAGCGAGGTGAAAACTGTCGCCGCGGTCGAGGAGGGTTGGGTGAAGTGAGGAGAGAGAAATTTCACCCCTTTTATACCCTTTCTGGAACTGCTGTCACCTCGGTTGAGATGGTCTCGACTGGACCGAGGTGGTACGGACCGAGGTGGTTCTTCAGAAACCCTAGTCGCCTCGGTTTCTCAAGAATCATCTCGGTCGAGGTTCTTTGATAGCAACCGAGATGCCTCAGTCAAAACTACGTCTTCTTAAATTCTCGATCTTCTGTCCTTCCAGTTATGCTCCTTCCTTAGATGTCTCCTGTTATCTGTCTAGAATGCCAAAAACAAAACAAAGCAAAGAAAAAGCAAAAACTATCTAAGCTAGACTAGAAAAAGGGAAAAGAAAGCAATACCTTGGGTTGCCTCCCAAGAAGCGCTTGGTTTAAGGTCGCTAGCTGGACCATGATGCATCTCTCAAGTGTGATGGGAGGTGCCCTCACCCCATACTTCACCTCCATCGTGGGGTGAAGTAAGTAAGTCTATCAAACGCTCCAACAAGTGTAAATGCTCATCGGGGAATGAATCGTCTATGGGTGGGTCGTCCTTCTCGGTGAAGATGCAGGTAGCCGGCTGAGGTGATCCGCAACAGAATTTTCGGATCCCTTCTTATCGCGGATCTCTAAGTCAAACTCTTGAAGCAAGAGAATCCATCGAATGAGGCGCGGCATGGCGTCTTTCTTAGCCAACAAGTAACGAATGGCTGCATGGTCGGTGTAGACAATGACTTTCGCCCCAACTAAATAGGAACGAAACTTCTCGAAAGCATATACAACCGCCAATAATTCTTTCTCGGTGGTAGCGTAGTTGCGTTGTGCTACATCTAGCGTCTTGCTAGCATAGTAAATGGCGGTGGTCCGACCATCCTTCTTCTGTCCAAGCACCGCTCCTACGGCTACATCACTAGCATCGCACATGATCTCAAAGGGCAAGGTCCAATCCGGAGGTTAGATAATGGGAGCGGAGATCAACACTTCCTTAATCTTGTAAAAAACATCAAGACACTCCTGCGAAAACTCAAAAATAACATCTTTATTCAAGAGGTTAGTTAGAGGTTTAGAAATCTTAGAGAAGTCCTTGATGAATCTCCTGTAGAAACCTGCATGCCCGAGAAAACTCCTCACACCTTTGACAGAACAAGGGGGAGGGAGTTTCTCAATAGTCTCGATCTTAGCGCGATCGACCTCAATGCCTCGATTAGAAATGAGGTGTCCTAGCACAATGTCTTCATTAACCATAAAATGACACTTCTCCTAATTCAAAACGAGATTAGTGTCTTCACATCTTTTAAGCACTAGAGAAAGGTTAGATAGGCAATCATCAAAAGAGGAACCATATACAGAAAAATCATCCATAAATACCTCCATGATCTCCTCTATGTACTCGGAAAAGATAGCCATCATGCATCGCTGGAAGGTAGCGGGTGCATTGCACAATCCAAATGGCATCCTCCTATAAGCAAATGTCCCCCATGGACAAGTGAAAGTGGTCTTCTCCTGATCATCCGGATGGATAGGAATCTGGAAGAATCCACTATAACCGTCTAAGTAGCAAAAGTATGAATGCTGGGCCAACCGCTCGAGCATTTGATCAATGAAGGGAAGTGGAAAATGGTCCTTCCGTGTGGCCGTGTTCAGCTTCCTATAATCGATGCAAACCATCCAGCCCGTAACGGTCCTGGTTGGGATCAACTCGTTGTTCTTATTTGTCACAACGGTCATCCCTCCTTTCTTCGGAACTACATGCACCGGGCTAACCCACTTGCTGTCCGAGATAGGGTATATGATACCTGCATCCAACAACTTAAGAATTTCTTTCTTTACAACCTCTTTCATGATCGGATTTAACCGTTTTTGAGGTTCCCGTGAAGTCTTATGATCATCCTCCATTAGAATTCTATGTATGCAGAAAGAGGGATTAATGCCAATAAGATCATCTATAGTGTAACCCAAAGCCTTTTGATGCTTTCTCAGGACATGCATTAGTTTAGATAATTCAGTTTCGGAAAGGGAAGCACTAACAATAATGGGATAAGTGGAATCCGGTCCAAGAAAGACATACCTCAAGTGATTTGGGAGTTGTTTAAGGTCCACAACTGGGGGTGCTTTCTGAGGGGGATCCTTGCTTCCTCCTTCCAGTGGAGTAGATCCAGAAACTGGACTTTCGGAAGTCTCAGTTGAAATCGTCTCACCATCGACCTCGGTCGAGGCGTAGAGGCGTTGACCGAGATGTTCTTCAGTCGCCTCGCTCGGTCCAGAAAGTGCCTCGGGTGAGGTACTGCAACTGGAACCGAAACTGGAGATCTTCGTCTCCTGGATTAGCTTCTCAGTTTTAGCTCCTGGATCTTCTTCCAGTACTTTTAAGCTTTGTATATCTGCATCACAAGAACCATCTATACCTTCCTCCATTAAACTGAAGCTAATAACTCTTTCGAGTGGATCGTTAGTAAGGATAGAGCTCACCAATTCCCTTGATTCTTCTTCATCGTAGATGTTGAAGATATCATCGCTCAGCTGCTCCCCTTTCATGGCTGCAAGTAATGTGAACTCCACCTCATTGCCGCCAATGTTGAACTTCAACTTGGCGTTCTTGCAATCCACGTTGCAACCCGAGGTTGCTAGAAATGGCCTCCCGAGAATGATAGGAACAGGATAATCTGCGGGAATGTCAAGCACAACAAAATCTATAGGTAAATAGACGTTACCTAACTTGACCGGAAAGTCCTCAAAGATTCCCACGGGATGGGTGATGGAGCGATCCGCCATATATAGTCGAATCTTGACCGGCTTGGGCTCTCCAAGTCCGATCTTCACACATAGCTCCAGTGGAATGATGCTCACGCTGGCTCCTAGATCACAAAGGGCTTTACAAGTGACATCCCCAACTTGAATGGGAATGCAAAATGAGCCGGGATCTCTCAATTTAGGTGGCATCTTCTCCTTCATGATTTGAATGAGCTCCGAGGATTTAGATGTCATACTAACTTCACCAAAATCTTCCAGTTTCCTCTTCTTTGATAGAATCTCTTTCAAGAACTTCCCATAGGTGGGCATCCCTAAAATAGCATTAAGGAAATGAATGTTAATGTGCAGTTTATTTATCAAGTCAAGGAACTTACCAAAGTGCTTGTCTAGATGTCCTCTGGCCCTTGACTAGGGGAATGGAAGTGGTGGTTTGTATGCAGGAGGCGGAACATAAACTCCAGTTTTCCCCTCCGCTTTTTGTGGCTCCACCTCGGTTGGCATCTCGGTCGAAGTGTTCTTCGACTGCATCTGGACCGAGGTGGTCTTCGTCGGTACTGGCACCGACCGAGACACTGGATCTGCAGTTTTCAGTCCACTCCTCGTAGTTATGGCCATGATCTGGCCCTTGGGGTTGCTTTCCGTCCTTGCTGGAAGCTTCCCTGGATCTCTTGGCACTTCATTCGCCCTACTTGCAAGTTGTTGTTGAAAGGCTTTTTGGGCCTTCAAAAATGAAGTCATAGAAGTCTCCATAGCATTGAGCTTGATCAAGATAGCCTCCAGAACTGCGTCTTTCTTTTCCGGCTGAGACGAACTTGATCCTTGCCCCTGGCTCTTTAATGGAGTAGAAGAAGAAGAAGGGGAAGAGAGGAAAGGATTAGAGGAATCGTTAGAGTTGGAGTTTGAATGATTGTTACTAGAATTTTTGTTGTTCGCCCTCCAATTGTTGCTATTGGATCCTCTATTGTTTTTGTTGTAATTGTTGTTCCGGGAACCGTTGCTGTTGTTACGGTATCCATTGTTGTTGTTCCTTTGTCCTTGCTCTTCCTTCTTGGTTTGAGCAACCAAGAGTTCCTTCAATTGCTTCACTTCAATCTTCAAAGACGTGAGTTGATTGTTGTTGGGCTGAGTTTCTTGGAAGTTAACTCTTTTAACTCCACCTTCAGCTCCTTGATGAGTGTACTTCTCCATATGCAAAGCTTGCTTCTCAATGAAGTCCCAAGCTTCGTCAATCGCCATGTCCATGAAGGTACCGGCGGAGAGTAGTTGGAGGTTGAACTGGGTGCTTCCGTCCAGTCCCTTGAAGTATATCTCCAATAACTCTAACTTTGGAATCTCATGATGTGGGCAATCCAAAAGAATGTCCTTGAACCGCTCCCATGACTTGGACAAGCTCTCCTTGTCCTTCATAATGAAAGCGTTGATCTTCCCTCTCATTTCAGCTGTCTTTGAGGGGGGAAAGAATTTGGTCAAGAATTCCGTAGTCATCTCCTCCCATGTGCTAATTTTTCCTGGAGGAAGAGATTGATACCAAGTAAGAGCTCTATCTTTTAAAGAAAAGTAAAAAGGTCTTAGCTTGTAGTTGTTATTTTCAATCCTTGAAGGTCTCAAGGTCTCCATCAAGATCTTATAGTTTTGAAGATGTTGATGGGGTGATTCCTTCTCTAGCCCTCCGAATTGGCATTGGCGAATCATGGATAGAACTTGCGGTCGAAGTTCGTAGTCATGGTCCGCTGGATCTCCTAGGTTAACTCCTGGATGCCTCAGTTGTTGATTAGGGTCCATCCGTTGACCTAGGGTTTGTGGGATTCCTGCAAGAAAAGCGTCTCGGACTGGCATCCGAGGTGGAAGTACCTCGGCCGGGGCATCAGGTATTGGGACCTGCCTCGGTCGAGGGTCAGCGACTGGGACCTGGATCGGTCGAGGATCTGGAGCAGGATCTTCCCTCGGTCGAGGTAGAAACTGGTCTCGTAAAGCTGCCATGTCAGCTTTGATCGCTTCAGTCCTGGTGCGAGTTTCTTCTCTTTCCTGCCTCAATTCTTCCCTGCTGAGGCGTAGCAGCTCTAGCGCCTCTTTCAACTCGGCCTCAAGATCAGGATTGTCTTGGTGGGCCATCTTCACTTCTCTTAAGCGTCGTTTGTATGTCTTTTCTGGTTCGGGATCGTAAGGAACGATTTCCTTCCCAGTGCGGGTTCTTCGCATATACCTAAGAAAGAACCTGCAAAAGTCACTCAAGTAGAGTGGTTAGTAGACACGGGGGCAAGTGCCCCAAGAGCAAACCGTAACCGGCTCGGTCTAGACCAAGTCCCCGGCAACGGCGCCAAGAACTTGTTCGCTCCAAACGGTGTGTGCAAGCTTTAAATTTATAACCCTAGACGTAAGCTTAAAACAAGGATGCGAACCCGCAGTGTACGGGTCAATCGTAGTAAAAAGTAAGGAATTCCAGGGGTCGATCACAGGGACTTAGTGAAACAAAGTCCAATTACGGTATGCTTAAGCAATCACTACCACAAAGTAATTAAAACAATCAAAGATGATATAGAAGTCAATAAAGGAAATATGCAATTCTAGGGATTAAAGCATCTAGTTGTGGTTCCAACTCAAGATCTAAAGATAAGTGGACAAAGCTGAGGTTTTTGCATAGGGAAGGTGTTACTAAAGTGGAATAGATCACCGGGTAAGTCTCACTACTCACTAATCCAAAACCGTAACTCCTATTACCGGGTAAGTCTCAAGGAATTAAGATAAAGAACTATAATCTCAAACTAACTGTTCGCTCAAAAGGGTGTGCGTCAAAGTCTTAATATTTATATCTAGAACTCAAAAGCAAAGCGAACCCGCAGTGTACGGATCAGCTGTAGAAAGGTAAGAATTCCAGAGTCGAACTCAGGGATTTGGTGAGAATAATTCCGATTTCAATTATCTAGCGAAAGTATAAAAGCTTTTGTGATTTAATAAAGAGAGAAATGATTCCAAGGATTCAAGTATCCGATTTAGGCTTTCGATTCAAGACACTTCTATAGGTATAGGACAGAATTTATATTGCCAAGATTAATTGTTCAAAAGTAGGATTCGTACGGTGAAGTTCCGAACCCTATATGACTAATCTAAAGGTTCTCTCTATAAGGGTTGTTGAGGCTGCAATATAGAAAGATCTAAAGATAAGAATTATGTTCAAACTAACTATCTAAAACTCCAGGATATGACTCTCCAAAGTAAAGAATAGCAAGCACAATTAAAAATCTCAATAAAGGATGTTGAGTCTCTTTATTACCCAAATCTTGAAATCTTAATCTAATAAACGTAGAATCAGGTTTGAAGTGTCTTCATACATTCAATTAGAGGGTAAAAAGGTTAATCAAGATTAGGATTTAGGCAAGGATTAGTTTTGGTTAAAGATTGATTCAATCAAAGTTCGTCAGAAGAATAAATCGCCCTGTTCATAAGAAAAATCGGCCGATTTTCCTCAAGAACAGCCCGATTTTCCTGTTTGTCGCAAAACTAAATCTAAACTCTCAGGGTCCTAATGTTCAATTGAGTTCAGTCTATCATCATCTAAGCCTTAATCATCAACTATTCTCCCCAGAATCACAAGGTTTTTAGCCAACCATTTTCAAAATCGAATCAAATTAATTATTGAAGAAGATATCGCAAAGAAACCAAATCTTGAACGGAAAATTCAATAACTTCCAAATCCGTAAAACAATCGTCAAATCTGTTCAATGTATCTCTCAAACAACTCAATTTCGTGTTCACAAACCACAAACAAGGCAATGGAATAAAGAAATCTCACAATCAAAGATCAAGAATGACTTTCCGGCAAAAGCTCTTCAATCTCTCTCCAAGAATCGTTGATTTCTCCAAAACGTGTAAAGATTTTCCAGTGCGGCCTCCCCGTCTTCGTTCGTAGGGTTCTCTTCTATAGTTTCTTGCAGATGGGCCGTTTGGCAAAACTCTCATCTAGCCCAAAATAATTAGGCTTTGTGTCGTCTATCCATTTGGCCGAATCGTGAAGAAAATCGACCCAGTCGATTTAGGTGCAAAACCGTTCGATTTCAGGGTATGAAAATCGTCCGATTTTTATATATATTGGCACGATTTTCTTCAACAGAAAGTGCTCTTCCTTCAGTTCGTCTTCTATGCTTCTCCTTTGCAATTCCTTAGCTCTTTGTGATCCTTCTAAGACTCCTTTAGCTTCCTTTACATCCTTAGATGTTCCTTGCTCCATTTTTGCTTCCAATTCCGCTCCATTTACCTACAATTCATCAAAATCTCGTGTAGACCTCTATTTCCGACAATTGATTGAATAGAACATAAAAAGCACACAAAATATCTCTAAATGCAAGGTAAACTGAGACAATCTTCTACAATATGCATGAATATGATGGTACATAATTCATGTCATCAAAATACCCCATACTTGCCCCTTGCTTGTCCCTAAGCAAGACTCAAATTTAGAATATAAGATGTCATGGATTATGTATGTATGAAAACTCAAAAACTTTTCTTTTGGTAGTGCTTCTTCTTATTGGATCACCCTCAAAGTGATATTTCAAGGCTTAAAAGGGCAAAGCATGTATCAATGATGACTATAAGATGAACAAACTCCCTTTTCTTCCTTGAAAGCATAAATAAAGAACATGATAAAGGTGTAGAGGTAATCAAAGTCAAACAAATCTAAGCCATTAAGTCTTAAACACATGCATAAAAGTCTCAAGGTCTTCTAATCAAAGGAAAGGTTCGAGAAACGTATTAAGGGAAGGAGTTCTTTTTGGCAATTGTGGTGCTAATCCGGGAAAGAGGAACACATAACACCTTCAAGAATTTTCTTCACCGCACATGCTTCGCATGTAGAAAGCTTTGCTTTCATTATACTTTACTTTTTTGAGAGTATGGACAGCGGTGCACAAAAACCGAAGCCTAGGAGATCGGCGTTTCTCAATTTCGAGATGCCTCAAACCCTTGATGCACATACCATATCCCGTTAGGACTTGTCGTTCAATCGGACTTTGGCAAGACACAAACACCCGGCTATGTGAATGGTGCCGAGTTACTCATCCTCATGTTCAACGTCCCCAAACTTATGAAATTTTTGCACTTTTTTTTCAATACATTTTCCTTGGCCCTCCCACATCAAACATGCCTTTTTCAATCACCTATCCTAATTCCCGGATGGTAAAAGGAGGGTTACATATTTCATTGAGGAGCTAGCATGATCAAGATATGAGAAAAGAAAAGAAGTGAATTGCCTTAGTCATCCTTAAATGATGTAAAAGAACTTGCAATATAGCTTCGACTATTATTTCATTCTCTCATCAAAACAACTAAATCATATAACTTATTCATGTATTCAAGTAACAAAAGCGATTTCATTCATGCTATAATCAAAATTTCAACACAACTAAGCATCTTTTTCGCCTATCCATATACACAATTCTCATCATAGAGGTCATTTCCATATAAGAAGCACTTAAAAATTTTTGAAAATTCATAGGTTTTGAAAAAGATCATGCAAATGCAAGTGTCATAATAGAAAGCAAGTAGTGCAGGAGTTATTACAAGCCAGATTGTCAAGAGTAGTGGAAAGTACATAAAGTGCTAAAGTAAAACATAAGGTATTGTAAGTACCCCCACCCCATACTTGACATCCACATTGTCCCCAATGTGAAAATCAAGCATAAGAAGGAGAAAAATACTTACAATGTAAAAGAAGTGGAAGCTCAATCCTCTGTCGGTGGTGGAGGTGGTGGATATGGATACATCGGTGCGCTAGGATCGTAGAAGTGGCCGAACTGGTGGTAGTACAAGTCTCTCATCTGGCCATCATAGGATGAATGCCTAGCGTCCGTCTCCTCCCTGTAGTTCCTGAACTGAGTGCTCAGGGTGTCATAACTAGTGCTGAGGGTACGGTAGTCGGTGCTGAGGCTCTGGAAGCTAGTAACTAGCTCCCTGAAGTGGCGTGGAGCTCGGCGTCCTCGTCTAGGGCCTTGAGCATGTGCATAAGAATGTCGAGGTGGCTGTATGTCATCCTCCGTCTCCTCATCCTGCCTACTAGTCCTGCTCGGTCCTGCACCATGAGTATCAGTGTCCATGGCGTCCGTAGCATGCCCGCTATGAGTATCACTCTCAAACTCGAGCATGGTCTCCTGTCCTCCATCCTCATCCTCCTCGTCTGAATCACCTGAATTCCTTATGGAGGAGTCGATTTCCGTGCGTGCTGTTGTTATATCCTTGTTCCTTGTTGAAAATGCTTCAATTTAGAGCCAAGAATCACTCAAAATGGTTAAGGAATTAAGATTGTAGGGTGTGGCGATTTTTCGGCTTTCTTGAGAGAGAGAAATCGAGAATTGGGGGTTTTGGAATGAAGAAGATCGAGTGTGAAGTCCTTATATAGGGTCGACGATTTCTGAAGAAAATCGGCCGATTTTTCAGGTCGATTTATTTGTCGGGGCGATTTTTGTTTCTGTCGAAAAAAATCGGCCGATTTATTTTGGCAGGTCGATCTCCAGGTCGATTTTTGTTTCTGTTGAGAAAAATCGACTTGCTCTGTTACTGAATCGGACGATCTTCTTATGGTAGGTCGATTTCCTTCCTTGTTTTTCTTGAATCTCGAAGATATAACTCAATTGTGCTCCATTCTCCGTGAATCTCTCACATTTGAACCTAGTTTCCTGCGAATAATGACACAACAAACCAAGAGTGCATCGAGGAACATATAAAAACGAAAAACGAAGAAACAAAGCAATTAATCTATTCTAACTAAGTGAGGGAAAGAAGGGAAAACTATACTATCATTGGGTTGCCTCCCAAGAAGCGCTTTATTTATCGTCTTTAGCTGGACAGTGTATGATGTTGTGTTCAATGGAGGAGGATAGGAGCTATCTCCTCGACCGGAGCTTCCGGTGTATATTTCTTCAACCGTTGGCCATTAACCTTAAAACTTCCGCTTTGTTCACCCCATACTTCAACTACACCATGGGGGAAAATTGTTTTAATCACAAAAGGTCCTGTCCAACGGGATTTGAGCTTACCTGGAAATAGACGCAGCCTTGAGTTGAATAGGAGGACTTGGTCTCCCTCCTTCAAGTCTTTTGGAATGATGTGCTTATCATGCCAGCGCTTTGTCCGTTCCTTGTAAATCCTTGCGTTCTCGTACGCATTTAGCCGGATCTCATCCAGCTCATTGATGTCTAAGAGCCGTTTCTCTCCGGCTTCTTTCATGTCGAAGTTGAGCCACTTGATAGCCCAATAAGCTTTGTGTTCTAGCTCTACAGGAAGATGACATGATTTACCATAAACAAGATTATAGGGAGTCGTACCTATTGGTGTCTTGAAGGCTGTCCTGTATGCCCATAGTGCATCGTCGAGCTTCATTGACCAATCTTTCCTCGTTTTAGAGACGATTTTTTCTAAAATCCCTTTAATCTCTCTATTAGATATCTCGACTTGTCCCCTGGTTTGCGGGTGGTAAGGTGTAGCTATCTTATGGGTCACCCCATACTTAGCCAATAGAGTCTCAAATCGACGGGCTGTGAAATGCGTTCCTCCGTCACTAATGATGGTTCGGGGAGTTCCGAATCTTGGGAAGATCGTTTTGTTGAGGAACTTCACCACTACCATTGCATCATTAGTAGGAGAAGCGATTGCCTCCACCCATCTTGAGACATAGTCTACGGCAAGAAGTATATACTGGTTGCCGCATGAAGATGGGAAAGGTCCCATAAAATCGATGCCCCATACATCAAAGATCGCTACTTCTTGTATGTTGTTGAGAGGCATCTCATTCCTCCTGGATATATTACCTGTCCTTTGACAAGCATCACAAGAAACAACAAACTTTTGCACATCTTTGAAAAGTGTAGGCCAATAAAAGCCGGAGCGAAGTACCTTAGCACAAGTCTTGTGGGAACTAGCATGTCCGCCACATGGTAGAGAATGGCAGTGTCGGATAACACTATCTATCTCATCTTCTGGAATACATCTCCTGTAGATGCCATCTGGACCTCTTTTGAATAGAAGAGGTTCGTTCCAATAGAATTGCCGGACGTCTCTCAAGAACTTCTTCTTTTGAGCATATGAAAGTCCGGGTGGAATCTCCTGACAAACAAGGTAATTTAAAATGTCAGCAAACCATGGATCATTACCTTGTGATATGTGTTGAAGACACTCTTCAATCTCGTGCAGCTGCTCGTCAGGGAAGGAATCGTCTATCGGAAGTTCATCCGACTCGCCGGTGAGTTGCGGAAGACGACTAAGATGATCGGCAACGGAGTTCTCCGATCCTTTCTTATCACGGATCTCTAAATCGAACTCTTGCAAGAGTAAGATCCATCTTAGAAGCCTTGGCTTCACATCCTTCTTCGTGAATAAGTATCGAATTGCAGAATGGTCCGTGTAGACTATCACCTTCGCACCTACAAGATAGGAACAAAATTTCTCAAAAGCGTATACTACGGCTAAAAGTTCCTTTTCCGTAGTTGCATAATTGTATTGAGCCTCGTCTAGCGTTTTGCTAGCGTAGTAGATGGCAAGAGTGCGACCATCTTTCTTCTGTCCAAGAACGGCTCCTATAGCGACATCGCTTGCGTCGCACATGACCTCGAAAGGAAGAGTCCAATCGGGTGGTTGAATGATCGGTGCCGAAATCAAAGCTTCTTTGATCCTGCAAAAAGCATCTAAGCAATCTTTCGAAAATTCGAAAGTCGCATCTTTCATCAAAAGATTAGTCAAAGGTTTTGAAATCTTAGAAAAATCCTTTATGAATCTCCTATAGAAGCCCGCATGTCTTAAGAAGCTTCTAATTCCTTTTACTGATGAAGGGGGAGGTAACTTCTCAATGGTTTCTATCTTTGATCGATCTACCTCTATTCCCCTTTGTGACACTAAGTGACCTAACACAATTCCTTCGGTAACCATGAAATGACACTTTTCCCAGTTTAAGACTAAGTTAGTGTCCTCACATCTCTTAAGAACTAGTGAAAGGTTATAGAGACAGTTATCAAAGGAAGAACCATATACCGAAAAGTCGTCCATGAAGACTTCCATGATATTCTCTACATATTCGGAGAAGATTGCCATCATACACCTTTGGAAGGTGGCTGGAGCGTTGCATAAGCCGAATGGTATTCTTCTATAAGAGAACGTACCCCATGGGCACGTAAAGGTTGTCTTCTCTTGATTATCCGGATGAATTGGTATCTGAAAGAAACCGCTATATCCATCTAAATAACAAAAGTAAGCATGTTGGGCTAACCTTTCCAACATTTGATCGATAAAAGGAAGGGGGAAGTGGTCCTTCCTAGTGGCCACGTTCAGTTTGCGGTAGTCGATGCACATTCGCCACCCTGTAACTGTCCGTGTAGGGATGAGTTCGTTGTTCTTGTTGGCAACAACGGTAATGCCTCCTTTCTTGGGTACTACTTGTACCGGACTCACCCATTTGCTATCAGAAATAGGGAAGATGATACCTGCATCAAGTAGCTTAAGGATTTCTTTCTTCACGACCTCTTTCATTGCCGGGTTTAACCGTCTTTGAGGTTGGCGTGAAGGTTTGTAATCCTCTTCCATTAATATTTTGTGCATACATAGAGAAGGCTTTATTCCTACTAAATCATCAATGGTGTAACCTAGTGCTCTCCTATGTTGCTTCAAAACACTCATGAGTTTCTCTAATTCATCATCGTTCAAATTTACATTGACCATAACCGGGTATGTGGAATTAGTGCTAAGGAATGCGTACCTTAAATGCGTGGGAAGTTGCTTTAATTCTAATGATGGAGGTACCTTTGTTGGTGATGAATCGTGGCCTTCGGGTGTTGTGGAAGAGGTCTCTATAGGTGGGGGTACTTCATCATTAGATTCGGAAGCGGCTGCGGTGAAGTTTGGAGAATCCAGAGAATTACTCATTGAATCGACCTCCCCTGTAATAAATCGGTCGATCTGCTGCACGATTTTTCTTTCTGTCGGAAAAAATCGGGTCACCTCTTCGTGAATCGGACGATTTAATGTTTTCAGGTCGATTTTTGTTTCTGTTGGAAAAAATCGGAGTGCATCTTCATAAATCGGACGATTTATTTCTGGCAGTTCGATTTTCTTCACAGTTTCCGGAGTTAATTCTTCAATCTTTACTTCTAGTTCTTCTTCCACATCGTTTAAAGCTTTCACATCCTCATTCCAGTCGTGTTCCACCCCTTCCTCCATGATGCTCATGCTAAGAACCTTTTGAAGAGGGTCTTTCATCAAGATCGAACTTACTACCTCTCTAGACTCTTCTTCCTCAACAATTTCAAAAACGTCGTCTTTCAAGGCTGGCTCCTTGATTAAGGAAGATAGTATGAATTCTATCTTTTCTTCACCAATATGGAAGGATAGCTGGCCGTTCTTGCAATCTACCATGCATCCAGATGTGGCAAGGAATGGTCTCCCAAGGATGATGGGAACCGGGTAATCTGCAGGTATGTCAAGAACGACAAAATCTATAGGGATGTAAAACTTACCCAGCTTTACCGGAATGTCTTCTAATATGCCCACCGGTTTAGTGGTAGAACGATCAGCCATGTAGAGTGTGATCTTCACCGGTCTAGGCTCTCCTAGACCAACTGCCTTGCATAGAGCGAGAGATATGATACTCACACTTGCTCCAAGGTCACAAAGAGCATCATAGGTAGCTTCTCCCAAAGTGATGGGTATGCAAAAGGATCCTGGATCGCGGAGCTTGGGTGGCATATTCTCCGTCATAATCTTGATGAGTTCGGATGACTCCATACTCATCTTGACTTCTCCTATATCTTCCAACTTCCTCTTGTTAGAGAGGATTTCCTTGAGGAATTTCCCGTAAGCCGGCATACCTAAAATTGCATCCATAAAAGGTATGTTAATATGGAGCTTACTCATAAGTTCAACAAACTTACCGAAATGTTTATCTAGGCGTGCACGCGCTCTAGATTGAGGAAAAGGTAGAGGTGGTTTGTAAGCGGGAGGAGGAACATAGACTTCTTCCTTCTCTTTTGCCTCTCCTTCTTTTGTGGAGGTATCAACTACTTTAGGTTGAGGATCGACGGTCGTCTTTCCGCTCCTAGTAGTTATTGCCATAACCCTTCCCTTTGGATTATCTTCTGTCTTTCCGGGAAGCTTTCCTTGATCTCTTGGAACTTCCCCGGCCTTGTTGAATACTTGGTTTTCTAAAGCTTTGTGAGCTTTGTCAACCGAAGTTATGTAACTCTCCAATCCTTGTAGCTTGCCTAGGATCGTTTCTAGCATGGGATCGGGTTTGCTTGATCCGCTTGATTGTTCCTGGCTTGTTGAAGGAGTTGAAGAAGATGGAGGTGTTAGAGCCTTTTCAGCATAAGAGTAAGGATTACCTGGACCTTGCTGATTTGACCTCCAATTGTTGTTATTTGAGTTTCTATTGTTGTTGTTGTTCCAATTGGAGTTTCGGTTGTTGTTGTTGTTGTTGCTCCAATTGGAATTCCGGTTATCACTCCTTTGATTGTTATCTCTTCCCATGTAGTTGGCTTCTTGCTCCTTAGTCTTTTGAAGACTCATTTTGAGCACTTCCCTCAATTCTTTGATGTCATCTTTGAGGGAGAATATTTGTGTTTGAGCCGCTTGATTCAACTTGGCTCCCGTATCGCCTTGATTCCGGCTATTTGATTCCACCTTCCGGTGGGAATATTTCTCAATCACTTGGGCTTGCTTCTCAATGAAGTCCCAAGCATCATCCTCTCTCATATCCATGAATGTGCCACAAGATAGAGATTGGAGGTTGAATTGTGTCTCCACATCCAACCCTTTGTAGTAGATCTCCAGTAATTCCAGCTTGGAAATGCCATGGTGTGGGCAATCCAACAAGAGATCTTGAAACCTTTCCCAAGATTGAAACAAGCTTTCGTTAGGTTTCATAGAAAAAGCATTTATTTTACCTCTCAATTCCGCCGTTTTGGATGGCGGAAAGAACTTGGTGAGGAATTCCGAAGACAATTCCTCCCATGTAGCTAACTTCGCAGCCGGAAGTGTTTGGTACCAAGCTAGAGCCTTGTCCTTCAAAGAAAAGAAGAACGGTTTGATCTTGTAGTTGCTTGTAGTAGCCTTCTTCGGCTTCATAGTCTCCATGAGAATCTCAAAATTCTGCAAGTGTTGATGCGGAGATTCAGTACTTGCTCCGCCATATTGACTTTGGCGAACCATAGTGATGACTTGTGGTGAGAAGCTAAACTCTTGGATGTCTTCAGCTCCGAAATCCACACCTAGACGGCGTGGTTGCTGAATTGAATCCATCCGTTGCCCCAAAGTTCGGGGTCTATCTTCGTTATTCACAGCTCTAACGTTCCTAGTCGTAATGCGAGGGACGACCTTTGGTGTTGGAGTGTTTCGGGTAGGACGAAGCGATGGATCAATCTCTTCAAGTTCCGGCATGTCCGGATCAATCTCTTCATCATCGGATGAGTCATTTCGAATGGATTTAGTTGGTGTCTTGACTTTCTTCTTCTTCTTGGAGTCGTTCAACTCCAACTTCATGTCCAACATCATAGCTCTTAGTTCATCAATCTGAAATTGATGACTTATTTCAGCCTCTTTTCGAGCTTTCTCACTCAATTGGAGCTGGCGTTGAGCTTCGTTCAGTTCAGCCTTGTAGTTTCTCTCATCGTTTTCAGCCATTTTCTTCTCCTTCAACTTTCTCCTCAAAGTTCTTTCTAATTCGGGATCGAAAGGAATTAGATCTTTAGTGGATCTAGTCTTTCGCATATACCTAAAGAACCTGCAAAGATCACTCAAGTAGACAAATCAAATCACAAGAGCAAGAGCTCTCAAGCTAGACAACCGAAAACCGGATTCGACCTAGACCAAGTCCCCGGCAACGGCGCCAAAAACTTGTTCGCTCAAAAGGGTGTGCGTCAAAGTCTTAATATTTATATCTAGAACTCAAAAGCAAAGCGAACCCGCAGTGTACGGATCAGCTGTAGAAAGGTAAGAATTCCAGAGTCGAACTCAGGGATTTGGTGAGAATAATTCCGATTTCAATTATCTAGCGAAAGTATAAAAGCTTTTGTGATTTAATAAAGAGAGAAATGATTCCAAGGATTCAAGTATCCGATTTAGGCTTTCAATTCAAGACACTTCTATAGGTATAGGACAGAATTTATATTGCCAAGATTAATTGTTCAAAAGTAGGATTCGTACGGTGAAGTTCCGAACCCTATATGACTAATCTAAAGGTTCTCTCTATAAGGGTTGTTGAGGCTGCAATATAGAAAGATCTAAAGATAAGAATTATGTTCAAACTAACTATCTAAAACTCCAGGATATGACTCTCCAAAGTAAAGAATAGCAAGCACAATTAAAAATCTCAATAAAGGATGTTGAGTCTCTTTATTACCCAAATCTTGAAATCTTAATCTAATAAACGTAGAATCAGGTTTGAAGTGTCTTCATACATTCAATTAGAGGGTAAAAAGGTTAATCAAGATTGGGATTTAGGCAAGGATTAGTTTTGGTTAAAGATTGATTCAATCAAAGTTCGTCAAAAGAATAAATCGCCCTGTTCATAAGAAAAATCGGCCGATTTTCCTCAAGAACAGCCCGATTTTCCTGTTTGTCGCAAAACTAAATCTAAACTCTCAGGGTCCTAATGTTCAATTGAGTTCAGTATATCATCATTTAAGCCTTAATCATCAACTATTCTCCCCAGAATCACAAGGTTTTTAGCCAACCATTTTCAACATCGAATCAAATTAATTATTCAAGAAGATATCGCAAAGAAACCAAATCTTAAACGGAAAATTCAATAACTTCCAAATCCGTAAAACAATCGTCAAATCTGTTCAATGTATCTCTCAAACAACTCAATTTCGTGTTCACAAACCACAAACAAGGCAATGGAATAAAGAAATCTCACAATCAAAGATCAAGAATGACTTTCCGGCAAAAGCTCTTCAATCTCTCTCCAAGAATCGTTGATTTCTCCAAAACGTGTAAAGATTTTCCAGTGCGGCCTCCCCGTCTTCGTTCGTAGGGTTCTCTTCTATAGTTTCTTGCAGATGGGCCGTTTGGCAAAACTCTCATCTAGCCCAAAATAATTGGGCTTTGTGTCGTCTATCCATTTGGCCGAATCGTGAAGAAAATCGACCCAGTCGATTTAAGTGCAAAACCGTTCGATTTCAGGGTATGAAAATCGTCCGATTTTTATATATATTGGCACGATTTTCTTCAACAGAAAGTGCTCTTCCTTCAGTTCATCTTCTATGCTTCTCCTTTGCAATTCCTTAGCTCTTTGTGATCCTTCTAAGACTCCTTTAGCTTCCTTTACATCCTTAGATGCTCCTTGCTCCATTTTTGCTTCCAATTCCGCTCCATTTACCTACAATTCATCAAAATCTCGTGTAGACCTCTATTTCCGACAATTGATTGAATAGAACATAAAAAGCACACAAAATCTCTCTAAATGCAAGGTAAACTGAGACAATCTTCTACAATATGCATGAATACGATGGTACATAATTCATGTCATCACTAACACACCATCTAAGGGAATAGAATCAACCTTTACCGGGTAAGTCTCAGGCTAACTCACAAACATGGGACGAAAGCACACTCAAACCCCAATAAAGGATAAACCTTTATTACCTACACTTATGATCTTAGGTAAACAAACTAAGAAATTACCGGGTAAGTCTCATCCTAGGCTTGCATTGAACCAGGAAAGGTGTAATAAGAATAGGATTTGGCAAACTCTAACACTTAACTCTCAGTTTCGGATCAGATAAGTCATCTCGGTCAGAAGAATTCCACCCCGGCCGAGATGTTCATCGACTGAGCGAGATGCTTAGGGTTAAGGTTAAAGACTCGAACTTTCAGGGTCCTACTGGAATCTAAGACTATTCTATCATTGTTTTTCCCACAACCTTCAGCTAATCACCCTAGAATCACACAAAGAGATTAGCCACTCATCATCATGAAAGTATTAATCAAATATATGGGAAGAAGGTGAATATTTGAACAAGAAGAATTTAATGAAAAGACTTCAATAACTGAATCAAATATCACAACAAAAGCATTCCTTGGATAGAAATCCAACAAGGTAAGACAACAAGGAAGGGAATCTAAGATAATCTTACAAAAACCCTTCAAAAGCTATAAAAGCTATAGACTTCAATCTTCCTTCAACCTTCAAAAAGGTTCTTCGAATCTCCCAACTAGAGTATGGCTGCTGCGTATAAACCCTGATCGATGGTATAGCACGATCTTGCGCTAATAGCGGGTTTTGGATTTGTGGGAAATCCGACCCTTTTTATAGGAAAATTACTCTTCAAAGATAAGATATCTTAGAAAGATCTCTTCCCATAAAAATAGGTAAAATATATGATCTAGCATATCTTCTTCCTTCCAGGAGCCAAGCCCAAAAAATATAAGATCACTTTCCAAAGAGAAAAGATCTCAGCCAAGAATAAAATATTCTCGCCACGTCCCAGGTGTTCGCCTCGGTCGAGTCGACTTCTTTGGATCACCTCGGTCGAGGTGAATCTGTGGTCAACCGAGGTGAGTCACAATTGAATGTGAAATCTCTCAAATCTGGTCCAAAGTGAATCTTTAATCTATGGCTATGCTTCATGGATGGTTCCTTATGTTCCTAAATGTAGCTCCAATGACTCCATAGCTCCTTTTGCTCCTTTTTATGCAAAATATGTCATTTTACCTACGATTACAACAAAACTAGGTGTAGACCTCGATTCTCGCAAAGGTAGATGAAATGGTAATATAAGCACATAATATACATACAAACATGCAGATTATTGAAGATAAAACGTCCAAACAAACCCCAAAATATAGACTATAATTCATGCTATCAAAAGCCATGATTATTCTTATGATATCAATCCATAAGGATACAAAAATGCCCAACCATCTCCAAGAACATAATTCTCAACATAGTCTAACTCTTCTATAAACAAACTATCCTAATACCTAACTTCGGGAGATCACCATTCTGGATCCAACCGTTGGATCGCTCTCAAAACTTAATATATGCTACTATTGATAGCATGTATTATAGTCTATATTTTGGGATTGGTTTGGACGTTTTATCTTCATAAATCTGCATTTATAAATGTATATTCTTTGATCATTATGTTGTTTTGTTTACATTTGCGAGAATCGAGGTCTATACCTAGTTTCATTGTGATTATAGGGAAAATAGCACGTTTTGGAACAAAATGAAGCTAAGGAGTCATTGGAGCAACATTATGGAGCATTGAGGAGCTACAAGAAAGGCTCAGGAACCATGGAAATGAGATGAAAGATTAATTTTGGACTAGATTAGAGAGATTTACACTCAGTTGAGATTCACCTAGGTCGGCTACAGTGTCACCTAGACCGAGGTGTTCTTCAGGATCACCTAGACCGAGCTGTTCTTCAGAACACCTAGACCAAGGTGTTCTACAGTGCCACCTCGACCGAGGTGATCTTTGTAATATCCGGAATTTTTATTCCGTCTAATTCTGCCGTTGACGGTTTCCCCTTTCTATCTAGTATCTTCCTTCACAAATTTCATTATTTTATGTAGAATTTAATTCACATAAAATGATAAAATTATATCAAGCTCTAATCCTTATAATTATCTATTATTTTATGTAGAATTTTATTCACATAAAATGATAGATTTATACTAAACCCTAGTTATTATAATTCATTATTTTATGTAGAATTTAATTCACATAAAATGATAAAATTATATCAAGCTTTAATCCTTATAATTATCTATTATTTTATGTAGAATTTTATTCACATAAAATGATAGATTTATATCAAACCCTAGTTATTATAATTCATTCTTACAGATGACTTTAGACGAGTTTTGACAAGCTGTGACGAGATCATGACTAAGCTGAGACAAGGCCATGACAAAGCCCGACAAATCTGTGAGAAACTCATTCATGGGCCTGACAAGGCCATGACGAGTTTTGACAGATTTTTGACAAGAAAAACAGCCCATCTTTCTTACCTTAATTTCAGCCCAGCTTGACTTCGAGCCCAGCCTGCAGCAGCCCAGGAGAGGCTGGTTACGAGCCCATTAACAGCCCTCCAGCCTAGCACGTTCAGCCCTCTCCAGCCCAGCATCTTGCGTAGCCCACATCAGCCCAACAGTGGTGTGTTTCAGTCCAGCCCAACAGCGGTGTGTTTCCGGACAGCCCAACTTTGCCTTGCCTTCCATAACCTTAACCCTAGAAGACAGCAGCTCTGGATCCCCTATCTCGCAGCTGGATCTCCGCCAGCCCATGAGGATAGCCGGCCCAAGACGTAGCTGCTACTCCCTCTCCCTTAGTGAGCAGCCCGTAACGCCTGCACGTTTCGCTCCCCAACCGTCGTCTCCCTCTTCACTCCATCATCAGCGCCACTTTCCTTCCTTCTGTTACCTTGATTCACGCCAGCCAGGGAGGATCTATTACCTTGCATCTATCCTTGTTCTGTCAAACCAACACACAACGGTGCTATCAGCCAGGGAGGATATGCTACCTTGCGTCTTCGTTGGTTTCCCTCCTGCACACAATGAGCACCCTCGTAGAAGCACTCAACCGTCTGGACAAGCGTTGCAGTAGACCAGCCATCTCACTTCCCTGCAGTGTCGACAATACCATGCAGCTTGTAGATCTGGACGCAGAGAGCTATCGGATCTAGTGGCCTTCCAGTCCGCCTTGTGTCTTCTTCTCTCTCTCTCTCTCGAGTTTTGGAATCGGGTAAGAGTCATACCCCTTCCTTCCTTGCACTGCCTTCCATACTTTTCATGCCTAATGGGTTCCCTTTATTCTTCAAATCATACTCAGATCAGCCATAGAAGAAGCAGTGAAGATTCGCACCTTTCTGAGTTTCAATAAGTGTCAAGCAGTCGAGTTCGGGATCAGATTTAGGTATGCTAAACTCATTATTTTTGGCTGGTTTTCGGATATGTCATAGACAGTAGTACATAGTATAACATAATAAAATTTGGGAAGAATCGGAGTTACGGTTTGAGAGTTGTTGTGTTCCAAAGTTGATGCCTCATGCAGTTTTTATATATGTGCTGAGTATTTGGGAAAACAGCAAGTGATGTTGTTTTGTGAGATAGTTTTTAATAAGTTCTTGATCTCCGTTGGGCTTGAATTTTGGATATGATATAGTTGACATTATGTTGTAGAACATATTAAAATTTGAGAGGCATCCAGCGAGTGGTTTGGGATTTATGATTTTTCCAAGATTGAGTCGTAAGCAGTTTTTCTGTTGTGCTGAAATTCGGTTTTGTAAGATAGTTTTAAATAGGATTTTGATCTCCTTTGCGGCTGAATTTTGGATATAATATAGATAAGATTTTATAGTAGAACATATCAAAATTTGGGATAAATCCAGCAAGTAGTTTAGGAGTTATGATTTTTCAAAGTTAAGACAGTGTGTTGTTTGTTAAGTGTTGTACCCAACTTTAGAAATTTTTGTAGAAGCGATGCTTTAACAGTTTTAAGAAATTATTTCTCCTATGAGTAGATAGGATATCATAGATGACCTAGGAAATTATTTCGGAATTTTTATAATATTATTCGAATTTTATATTTGAAGTTGTAGTTGGACTTTAGTGACTTTTCGGGAAATAGAAAATGGGTAATTTTTCTAGTTGTTACCTAAAATCATCCTAGGGAGTAGAGTATGGTTAGTTAGCCTCCAATTATAATTTAAGTACATATTCCGAGTTTTTGGAAGTTCCGGGACCAAGGGTAAAATAGTCATTTTACCATAAATTGGTATTGTATTAAATTATGTTCTAATAGGATCTATTACCTTAGAAGTCTTAGACTTCTAATTACCTAGAAAGTGTGCTGACACACTTGTCTCCTTTGACAGGCAACTAGAGCTGTCAAACGGGGCTAACAGGTCGGGTTCGGGTCGGGTTATAACAAGCTCGGGTTGGAATTGGGTCGGGTAAAAAGTAGGCTTGGTTTTTAAACGGGTTGTTTCGGGTCGGGTCGGTTTGGGTCGGGTACCAAATGTTCGGGTTAAAACGGGTTATCGGGTAGCATCGTTTCTTTTCGTGGTGCCAAACGGGGTTGGCGGGTCGATTTCGGGTTGGGTCAAATGGGTCCGCGGGTCGAGTTCGGGTCGGGTCAAACGGGGTCGGATTGAAATCGAGTCGGGTATAAATAGGTTTGTTTTTGTTAGCGGGTTGTTTCGGATCGGGTCAATTTGGGTCGGGTACTAGTTATTCGGGTTGGAACGGGTTATCGGGTAGACTTGGTTCTTGGGCCATAACAAATCGGTTTAGTTGGTTCTCGGGTCACTTCGGGCCGGATTATTTTTGATTTTTAATGTTTCGAGAGGTGCCAATTAAGGCGGGTCAAGTTCGGTTTGCTTAAAGATGATATGATTTCTAGCATCTTTATTCAGATCGGTTTTGGATGGTGCAATTTTCGAGTTAAATCAAAATTACCTAGTTATGTGAATATTTTGGTCTAATAATATATGAAATCCGCAAATGATTTTAGTTGGAGCGGATAATTATTAGCCAATATGATTAGTATGGGCGGCAAAACCAATTTTATCCGCCAATCCGGTCTGAAAATTTCGTTGACTCGAACCGAAAAACCCCGATATTTTAGTATCCGTTTTGATCCGGTTAGAATCCGATACGAGAGATCTTCCTGGATCAACGGATCGGATACGGATCAAGGTTTTAGGCATCCGAATATCCACGGATATCCGAATAATCATGGATATTTGAATAATCATGGAAATCCGCCTATCCGGATACTCATGGATCAGTGGCTCACCTGATATCCATGGATAATCGAATATCCAAATATCCGTGGATCATCGGATTCATCGCCTCACCAGATCGTCTTAGGCATCCGAGTACCCGTTTTGTTTTATGAAGGATAAATCAACATTGTATGTACTAATATTTATATTTAAAAAAATATATGTATTTAATGGGAAAATATTTGAGTTAGCCAAAACAATGAATTAATAATGTTAATTTGTTACAACTTAATAACTTATGCACACTTGTTTACTTTATAAGTTCATAATAATCTTTTACTATAAGTGGGTATGATTTTAAAATATTAATTCTTATAAATATGATTATAATTTGGTCTTAATAATAATTTTTTAATAGAAGTTGGTCTCATTTTAATGAACGAATGTCTATAATAATCTTTAATTATAAGTTGGTCTCGTACTCTCGTTTTCAGATATAGTTATAAAATGTAAAGATATAGATATCTATTGTTTTAAAACCTTATTTTTATTTTCTTATTATAACATACTTTAATATTCTATTTTTTTTATCATCTGTATACTTATCATTTTTACTTTGATTTGTTTTGTGCCTTTCAATTGTTTTTTCATTACATTTTGTGATAACAAAGTAGCAAATATATATCCGGATCAAACGGATATTCAGATCAATCGGATATCGGATCCGGCTAAATTATTTTTGCATATTCAGATCAAGAGGATATCCGGATCAATCGAGTCAAACAAAAGTCATTCGGATCATCCGAATATCCGTGGATAATAATCAGATCCGATCCAACCAAATCATTTCGCATACTATATTTTGGATTCCAGATCAACCGGACATCCGGATAATTATCCGATCCGATAATGGGAAAAATGCCGGATATCCTACTAAATACGAATCTAATGGATATCCGAATTTAAAACCGGGAGATATTTAACACGAGTGATCATTACAATTATCTCGATAATTATTGCTAGTGAAGAAAGATAATTTATGATAATATAAGAAATTTACTAGTACTAAAAAAGAAAGAGAATATTGAAAAACAAAACACATTTATTAGTATTTTGATACAAGTCATTTATCTTCTTCCTTTGTTAATCACTAACATTTATAGATGCTTTTATATTGATATTTTTTAATTAATCTAATTTAATATTCATTAAAATGTCTTTATTATTGTTATTATTATTATTATTATTATTATTATTATATTGGCATTCAAAATTATCTTCTACTTCATTTAGCTAATTGTCGAGCAAGGGTTAATATTAACAAAAAATATTTCATTACATTATTTTTATCTTAAGAAATTAAAGTAATCTATGTTTATTCAATTAATCAAAGTAATCTAATAAAAACAAAATATAATATTAGGGTGTGAGAACAAATGTAACTAATATTGAATGGATTAAAAAGTAATAAAATTATCTTTCTTATTCTCTAACCTTAATTTACCGGGAGATCTCAATATTTACAATTATATTTCTTATTTTATAACCTTAATTTGCAATTTGCTGAAAGATCTTGACATTTAAATTTTATGAATATAAAAAAGTAATGCTATTAAATAGGAAATACAATAATAAACACATTTATTTAGTATTTTTAAATCCATTCAATATTGGTTACAATTGTTCTCTGTTTTACTTTTTTATATTATTTTGATAAAATAAACATAAATTACTTTGATTTATTAAGATAAAAATAATGTATTGAATATAATCTTTGTTAATATTAACCTTTGATCGACAATTATCTAAATGAAGTAAAATGATATTTTAAATATCATTAAAATAATAATACAAAAAGTTTAATTATTACACAATTAGATTAAATAAAAATATCGGTACAAAACATCCATAAATGTTAGTGACTAGCAAAGGAGGAGACAATACTTATGTGGAAATATTAGATTTTTATTTTATCAATATTTGCTTTCCTTTTAGAACTATTAAATTTCTTAAATTTTTATAAATTATCTTTCTTAATCACTAGCCATAATTATCAAGATGATCTCAATTATTACTGGCCATAATTATCTACATGATCTCAACCTTCAAATTATCAATTTAACTCAAAACTCAAATTCTATTAATTCAAATTGAATAATTTTATATATCGTAAGAGAAAAATAAAAGATGAAAACTTAACATATTCTATACATATCATGAACTTATGATACATGTAAGAGTAATGAACTTATGATACACGTAAGAGTATTATTGTTTTAAAATTTTAGGTTTAAATGTGTAATTTTATTTTTTGTTATCAATTTACTCCGAATTAACATGTCATATGGGCTTGGACTACTTCATAGTTTATAGTTCATACTATCACATCATTTTACTTCACATTATCAAGGTTATCTAGGGTCGGGTTATTTTGGGCTAGCGGCTCATTTCAAGTCGGGTTACTTTGGGCTAACAGGTCATTTCGGGTTGGGTCACTTCAAGCTATCGAGTCATTTCGGTCGGGTTACTTCGGGCAATCGGGTCATTTCGGGTCGGATTACTTCGGGCTATCGGGTCATTTTAGGTCGGGTTACTTCGGGCTATCGGGTCATTTTGGGTCGGGTTACTTCGGGTTGTCGGGTCGTTATTGGGTTATTCTACTCGGGTTTTATCGGGTCCGGGTCATTTTCGGGTTCGACCGTTTGGGTTATTTATTATTTCGGGTTAAATCAATATCAAGCGGGTCGGTTCCGGGTATTTTCTTTATTTCAAAATTTTCGGGGCCAGGTCGGGTTCGGGCTCGGGTTTGTCGGGTCGGTTTCACGGGTCGGGTCCACTTTTGACAGCTCTACAGGCAACCGAGTTATACGGTTACAGATTGAGTTGTGATTAAGAGAGTCGAGATCTGATTCAGGTAAGTCCACGGACTTACTTAGCTGGCTTCTTGTATGAGTGTAATGTGTATGAGTGGTGTTTGTTAGTTATGATAAACAACGAAACTGGATTAGGCCGACTTTATTATTTACGTAATTGACCCAAGTGTATGATAACGGGTCGTGACATCATCTGCCTAGCTCTTGCGAGAGTCTAGGAGGTTCCCTGCGACCAGCCCAGTCCGGTAGACGGTCAGATGCATTAGTACCATTCCGCGTTGGTAAACGGGGACAGGGGCGAGGTTTGGGAATCCCTCGTGTCACAAAATAATTATCATTAGTAATAACCTATCACCTAATTAAAGATAATAAAGGGATTGAGTGTTGCATGTTGATTGTGTATGTTGTGTGTTTGTGCTTTTACCTTTATACTTATGCATAGATTGTTAGTTAACGGTTTTATACCGCTTGTAGATGTCTTGCAGGTTATAACAGTTGTAGAGAGATCCGGAGGGAATGGTCAGCCGGGTCCACGTACTTATTTAGTTGGGGACGGGATGTCTTCTGTTCTTCTTATGTGTCGTTTTGATACCTTTGCTTTGTAAGGCTGATACATATTCTTCATGTATATATTGGTTAAAGTTTTCAAATGTTTTAAATACTTTTGTGCGTTGTTGTAAGATCCAAGTTAAATTGTTGTCAAAATAAGGTCGGGACCCATTGTGAGGTCTTAACCAGTAACTCCCCGAGTTCTCAGAATTTGGGGTGTTACAATCTTCAGGAAAGGATAGACCGAGACTAACTGATGACGGGACACGAGATTTTTATTTTTGGATGAGATCTTTAATTTTTGGAAAGTAAATTTTCCATATTTTAGGATGGATTTTTGGAAGGAAGCATATCTTTTTTGGTGATATATTTTGGAAGATTTGAAGATATTTTAAAAAAAGAAATTATCTTTTTAAGATATCTTATCTTAGGAAGGTGACTTTCCTATATAAAGAGATGGATTTTCTAGAATTCAGCGATCTCGGAAATTCCGGATCAGAGGAGCATAGTTCTCCAGAGTTGAAGGAAGTTTTGAAGGTTTAAGATCAAGGAAGGAAGGAATCAAGTTTGAAGGAAGTTTGTAAGATTTTCTTAGTTTGGTTTGGTTTTGTTGTCTTTTCTAATTTGTGATTGAGGAACGCTGATTGTTTGCTTGTTTGCTTGATTCAGTTATTGAGACCTTTGTGTTAAGATTTTCTTGTTTGAATATTGATTCCTTTCTCATATATTTGATTATTGTTATCATGATGATTGTTGGCTAAGTTCTTTATGCGATTCTAGGGTGATTGGCTGAAAGTTGTGGGATAGACGATGAAAGAATGATCTTTATCCCAGTGGACCTGAAAGCTCGAGCCTTTATCTTAACCGACAAACACCTCGGTTAGTCATAGAACATCTCGTCCGGGATGGGATATAACTGAACGAGGTGAGCCCTTTCTTGATCCTTATCTGAGTTGAGGTTTCAGTTTGCCAAATCCTATCCTTATTATACCTTTCCTGGTTCAACGCAAGCCAAGGATGAGACTTACCCGGTGATTCCTTTGTTTGTATACCCAAGATCATGAGTGTAGGTAATAAAGGTTTATCCTTTATTGCGGTTTGAGTGTGCCTTCATCTCATCTTTGAGAGTTAGCCTGAGACTTACCCGGTAAAGGTTGATTCTATCACCTTGGGTGGTGTGTTGGTTTGAGATAATAGTTCCTTTCCTTAGTACCTTGAGACTTACACGGTGAGAGGATCTTTGGTTTGGGATAGTGAGTAGTGAGACTTACCCGGTGATCTATTCCCACCTTAGAAACATCTTCCCTTTGCAAACCTAAGCTTTGTCCACGTTATCTTTTGAGATCTTGAGTCGGAATCACAACTGTATGCTTTAATCTCTAGAATCCGCATTTTCTTTATCTGACTATTATATCATCTTTGATAGCTTTGATTTGTTGCTTGTGTTTTATTGACAACCTGAATTACCGATCTTTGTTTCACCATAGTCCATGTGTTCGACCCTGGAATTCTTGCTTTTATTACAATCGATCTGTACACTGCGGGTTCGCTATTTGCAATTATTTTTGGTATAAATATGAAAGCTTGCACACACCTTTTGGAGCGAACAAGTTATTGGCGCCGTTGCCGAGGACTTGGTCAAGACCGAGTTTGGTATTTGGTTGTCTAGCTTGGAATCTTTTGCTTTTGCATTTGATCTTTTTCTATGAGTTTTGTAGTTTTTAGGATTTCCAATGGTTGCGAGTCGCTATGAACCTGCATTTGATCCAGTTTTGAGAGCAAGGCAACTTGCTAGGGTGGACAATTATGAATATTTATTGCGCTTATTTGCGTTCATCGAATTTAATGACGAAAGGGAAAGAGAAGAGGCTATTGAAGAGGAACTTGCAACATGGGATGAGCTGAATGTCCCTAAAAAGATTTATGAACAACCCCTTGAAGATCCTCTTGAATCAAAGAGGGAGTATTTGATGAAGAAATTAGAGAAGCTCGAAGAAAGTTTCCTATCCTATGTTGAGTCAGAAGAGGCATATGAGGAAAAATTGTTAAAAGATATGAAAGACGCTAAAAATGTTATTTTTCTAAGGTTGAAAAAGCGTTGTAAAATCATTTATCTAGCAAGGAAGAATTCCAACTCTTGAGCGTTCCTCCTATCGAACCCGAACTCCCTCTAGGAGTTACTGAAGAAGAGGAGGATGTAAGAAGCCTTGACTCAATTGTTGATGCTATGGTCGAGGTGGAAGAAGAATAAGTTGAGTTGGGAGAAGTTTTATGTGTGGATTGTCATGCTAACGGAAACCTCGTCCCAAGTTTTGAAATGCTTTACAAGATACCTTCTCTTACTCCCTTTGAAATTCCTACTAAAATTACTAATTTTTCCAGGAATGCACCGAAGAGTTGGAGGTCTTTTCCAAAGGAACCTCCTAAGGTCAAGATGAAACCTCCCTTATATTTGATGAAGGAAGATGCTCCTTGGACTACAAGGAACGGAGCTAGCAAGCACTTCACCGTTAAGGCGATGAAGTGTCTTTTGTTCAAGTATGGGGTCACTCGTGTAACAAAGAACATACGTCATCTCCAAGCTGGAGATGAGGTAGCTAAGTGAATTCTCGAGAAGCTGATTTCTCGATCCAGGAAAGGATGGGATACAAAACTGAATTATGTCCCATGGAAGCATAAGAAGACCGGTAGGATTCCGGTGAGAATCAAACCGTACAAGCATGTACGTGGGAGATCCTACCATTTTCCGGTGAAATTAGGAACCAGAACCTTCTTGGAAGAGTTTTATTGCGGATGTGATGAGCACTCCAAGATATTCGAGGTACATTGAGTATATTCATGGGGAAAGGTCCAGCTAACGACCTTAAACCAAGCACTTCTTGGGAGGCAACCCAAGGTATTGCTTTCTTTTCCCTTTTTCTAGTTTAGTTTAGATAGTTTGCTTCGTGTTTTGTGCGTCCTCCTAGACAAGAATCAGGTACTCTCTAAGAAGAAATTACAACTCAGGAGCTACATGGAAGGATTGATGTTCGAGAAGTTGAGAAAACGGAGCTTGACTGAGATACATCTCGGATGCTGTCAGAACGCCTCGACCGAGATGTTCTTCGCCAACCGAGATGGTCTTATCTGGGAGCTGTTTCTTATTTCTTTATGCAGTTCAGCTATGTCCGGTGAGTACTCTGTTCTGATGACTTATATTTGATCCATTGGGACAATGTGTCCCAAGTATGGGATATAAACTTCAGATTTATCATTCGCTTTTTGGGGCTCCGCCTCGGTTGGCACCTCGACCGAAGTGTTCGTCTGGCCGTGGCTCGACCGAGGTACTGGATCTGCAGATTTCAACCCACTGCGTGTTGTGATTGCCATAATTTGTCCCTTAGGGTTGCTCTGTGTCCTTGTAGGGAGCTTCCCTGGATCTCTTGGTGCTTCATTCGCCTTGTTGAATAATTGTTGCTCTAAAGCTTTTTGTGTCTTCGAAAATGAATTCATCGATGTCTCCATAACGTTGAGCTTATCAGAATTTCCTCCAGCACATCATCTTTCTTTTCTGGCTGGGACGAACTTGATGAAGGCTCCAGGCTTCTCAATGGAGTAGAAGAAGAAGAGGGGGCGTTAAATGCATTATTAGCATGAGAATATGGGTTACCGGAATTTTGTTGATTAGATCTCCAATTGTTGTTATTAGAGTTTCAATTGTTGTTGTAATTGCTGTTCCACGGCCCTTGATAGTTGTTTCTTCCTTGATATCCTCCATCTTGCTCCTTGATGGGAGTACTTCTCCATGTGTAAAGCTTGCTTTTCAATGAAATCCCAAGCTTCATCTATTCGCATATCCATGAATGTGCCGGTGGAAAGTAGTTGGAGATTGAATTGAGTAGCTCCATCCAAACCTTTGAAATAAATTTCCAGCAACTCGATCTTTGGAATTCCATGATGTGGGTAATCCAATAGAAGATCCTTGAATCTTTCCCATGACTTGGACAAAATCTCCTTGTCCTTCATAATAAAAGCATTGATCTTTCTACTCAATTCAGTGGTCTTAGAAGGAGCAAAGAATTTAGTAAGAAACTCCGTCGTCATCTCTTCCCAAGTGTTGATTTTTCCGGCAGGAAGAGATTGATACCAAACAAGCACCTTATCTTTCAAGGAGAAATAGAAAGGCCTCAACTTGTAGTTGTGATTCTCCACTCTTGAAGGTCTCAAGGTCTCCATCAGAATCTCATAGTTTTGCAAATGCTGATGCGGAGACTCTCTCTCCAAACCTCCAAATTGACATTGTCGGATCATAGTTAGAACTTGCGGTCGAAGTTCATAATCATTCTCAGCTGGATCACCTAGGTTGACTCCTGGACGCCTGACTTGCTAATTAGGGTCCATCCTCTGTCCTAGAGTTTGTGGTAGTCTAGCAAAAAGAACGTCTCGGATAGGCATTTGAGGTGGTAAGTGTACCTCGGCCGGGGCAACATGAACTAGGTCTTGCCTCGGTCGAGGATCTGGAATCGGTCGAGGCAGAAACTGGGCCCTTAGAGCGGTCATATCTACTTCAATTCCTTCTGTTCTGGCGCGAGTCTCGTCTTTCTCTCGTTGCAGTTCTTTCTTATTAAGGCGTAGTGGTTCCAATGCCTCCTTTAATTCGGCTTCAAGATCGCGATTGTCTTGATTGGCCATCTTAGCTTCTTTCAATCTTCTTTTGTAAGTCTTTTTTGGTTCGGGATCGTAGGGAACGATTTCCTTTCCAGCACGAGTTCTTCGCATAAACCTAAGGAAAGATCTTGCGAAAACACTCAAGTAAAGCGGTCAAAAGCAACAAGGGCAATAGCCCCGAAAGACAACCCAAACCAAACTTGGTCTAGACCAAGTCCCCGGCAACGGCGCCAAAAACTTGTTCGCTCCAAAAGGTGTGTGTAAGCTTTAATATTTATAACCCAATAAGTATGCTTGAACAATATGCGAACCTGCAGTGTACGGATTAATTGTAATAAAAGCAAGAATTCCAAGGGTCGAACACAGGGACTGTGGTGAAACAAAGATCAGAAATCAGGTTGTCAAATAACTAATAACCACAAATTAAAGCAATCAAAGATGATATAAAAGTCAGATGAAGGGAATGCGGATTCTAGGGATTAAAGCATCCAGTTGTGGTTCCGACTCAAGATCTTACAAGATAACATGGACAAAGCTGAGGTTTGCAAAGGGAAGGTGTTTCTAAGGTGGGAATAGATCACCGGGTAAGTCTCACTACTCACTATCCCAAACTAAAGCTCCTTTTACCGGGTAAGATTCAAGGTACTAAGAAATGGAACTATAATCTCAAACCAACACACCACCCAAGGGAATAGAATTAACCTTTACCGGGTAAGTCTCAGGCTAACTCTCAAAGATGGGATGAAGGCACACTCAAACCCTAATAAAGGATAAACCTTTATTACCTACACTCATGATCTTGGGTAAACAAGCAAAGGAATCACCGGGTAAGTCTCATCCTAGGCTTGCGATTAACCAAGAAAGGTATAACAAGGATAGGATTTGGCAAACTTAAACTCTTAACTCATAAAAGGTTCAGAAAAGGTTCACGTCGTTCGGTTACATTCCATCCCGGCCGAGATGTTCAATGACTAACCGAGGTGTTCTACGGTTAAGGTAAAGGCTCGAGCTTTCAGGGTCCTACTGGGATTAAGATCATTCTATCATCGTCTTTCCCACAACTTTCAGCCAATCACCCTAGAATCGCATAAGAAACTTAGTCAACAATCATCATGATAAAAATAATCAAATTTATAAGAAAGGAATCAATATTCAAACAAGAAAACCTTAAGATAAAGGTCTCAATAACTGAATGAATCAAACAACAAATCAGCGTTCCTCAAATCACAATCAGAAAAAGACAATAAACCAAAAGCAATCTAAGAAGATCTTACAAACTCCTTCAAAAGCTAACTTCAACTATGATTCCTTCCTTCCTTGAACTTCAACCTTCAAAACTTCCTTCAACTCTTTCTTCAAATTCTTCAGAAAATCCTTGATCCGAAGATGGCTGAATTGTAGAAAATCAGCCTTTTATATAGGAGAATTATCTTCCAAAGATAAGATATTTTAAAAAGATAATTTCCTAGAAAACATATTCATATCTCTCAAAATAAATCAGTCAAATATAATATCTTCTTTCCAGAAATCCATCCAAAAATATATGATATTCTCCTTCCAAAAATAGAAGATCTCAGCCAAAAATAAAGATCTCGCCGGCGGCAGGGTGTTCGCCTCGTTCGGGACGCTCCTCAAGATCACCTCGGTCGAGGTGGTACTGTAGATGACCGAGGTGAATCTCAACTGAATGTAAATCATCTTGAATCTGGTCCAAAATCAATTCTTCTAAATCATTTCCATGCTTCCTGAGATTCTCTCAAAGCTACAAAATGTAGCTCTAATGACTCCTTAGCTTCCTTAGCTCCATTTCGGTCCAAAACGTGCTATTTTCCCTATAATTACAACGAAACTAGGTGTAGACCTCTCTTCCCGCAAAGGTAGACAAAACAACAATATAATCAAGGAATATACATCCATACATGCAGATTTACGAAGATAAAACATCTAAACCAATCCCAAAATATAGACTATAATACATGTTATCACATATGGTTTAGAATAAGGTTCAGGAGGTCAACATCTAACCCATTTAGTACCTGGTACAACAACTCAAAATTTTGGGTAGTCAACAAATCTCTACATTTTGATCTAGGTAAATCGCATCTCACAAGCACAGTGAATAAGATTCTTGCTTCTAAGGTGAGAGACGAAAGGGATGGCTACGGAGAAGAGGAATTGGGAAGAAGAAATTGTTCCTTGGCCAACCGGACACTTTTGGCTCTTAGAGGGTGGTCATAGGAGGTTGAAGTAGGAAGCCCTAAAATCTGGGCAAGAATCGAAGAGGTAAGGGTGATCGATTTACCTTTAACGATGGATTCTAGGGTCAACACCCCTCTTTCTCTCCTAGTGGTGAGATTCACAAAGAATAATCTCGTGAGCCATATGAACCCTATCTCTCCTGGATTCAAGAGCTTCCAGATTGAGCATCCCCTGAACAGTGTGATGCATGACAAATTGAGAGATAGAAAAAAACTCTTGATCAACCGACTCGCACATGCAAAGTGGCCGGTTGCCGAACTCGTCGAGTCAGGTTCTTGTTGCTTTGTGGTTTCTGAACCAATTGGTTGGCATTCCCGTTTGAGCACATATTTTGATGGTTGTCGAGGGAGATGGTGTAGCAGTATCTGATGAGATGTGAACCACCTCATCTGTAGATGGTCCAGCGGTTGAGTGTTTGGAGCGCTTTGTTACTAGGGATGAAGCATCACTAGTTGATGGTTGTTTGAGAGCCATGGATGTTCGTTTGTGTGAGAGAGAGTTTTTAAAATTTTGAAAGAGGAAAGCACAAGTGAATACTGTAAAACGTTGAAGGAAGGAAAGGAGATAAGAGGAAGGGATGATTACTTTTAAAGGACATGTCAAATCAATTTAAGGCATATCAAGATCTTGAGAGAATCAAGGTCTTGAAAACCAAAATTGATTTGCATGCTTTCCTAATAAATCACAACCAATTTTCAAAAAGATTTGAATTTTGAAAAAACATCTTGGTGAAAAAAATTTCGAAATCATTTTAAAATTTCTTCTTTAAAATGATTTAATGATTACTCATCTAAAAAGATGGAAACAATAAATCCGATCTGTGGTTATCGCTATACTCCTTGAAATCCATTTCAATATCTTGTATTGTATTTCAAGACCTTGAAATGAAAAAGCGGATTGCATTATAAGGAGAAAATAAAACGATTTACTCCCCCTAAGATAATGCTTCCTTGTTCAACATATCAAACTCCAATCTAATAAAATTGAATCAATCTTCAAGTAGAGGCTTAATGAATATATCTGCAAGCTGCAAGTTAGTCGAAATAAAAGATATCGATACATCACCTTTTTCAACATGATCACGTATGAAGTGATGTCTTACGTCGATATGTTTTGTTCTTGAATGTTGCACAGTATTTTTAGTAATCGAAATAGCACTAGTATTTTAATAGGTATACCTTTGAGAACAAAACCAAGATCACGGATCTATCCATAGAATTTGTGAACAACAGGCTCCAACAACTATGTATTTGGCTTCAGTTGTGGACAGGGCGACGGATTTTTGCTTCTTGGGGTGCCAACTGATTAGGGATGACCCTAAGAATTGGCAACATCCAGAACTGCTTTTTCTATTGACCTTATAGCCTGCAAAGTTTGCATCTGAATTAGACATGGGTCCGGTTTGGGCTAAACCGCCAAACCGGCGGTTTAGGTTTGCCGGTTTGGCCAAACCGTGGGTTTGCGGTTTAGGTTTAGGTTTGGCCTTTGATTATTTTTTTATTTTTTTAAAAAAAAATGGACCAAACCGGTGGTTTGGTCCTCAAAACCGGCGGTTAACCGCCGGTTTGGTCCATTTTTTCAACTTTTTTTTATAAACCGGCTAAACCGCCGGTTTGGATTTTTACGGTTTAGGTTTAGGTTTGCGACCCATGTCTAATCTGAATAGACAACGAGGTGAAATGAGTTTTGATGTGGATACCATAACCCTAAATCCTTAGTGCCATTGAGATACCAAAATATCCTTTTCACAACTAGTAAGTGTGACTCTTTGGGATCAGCTTGCACACATGCACACACTAAATATAATGTTAGGTCGACTAGCGGTTAAATATAACTAAGAATCGATCATACCTTGATACTCCTTTTGAACGACACTCTTACCATTCTTGTCTTAATCTAATAAAAGAGTAGAACTCATAGGAGTTTTTTCTACCTTGGATTGATCCATTTTATATTTCTTGAGCAAATCCTTGGTAAACTTTCTTTGATTAAGAAATATTCCTTTCTTAGATTGAGTGACTTGAAGACCAAGAAAGAAACTCAATTCTCCAATCAAGCTCGCTACACATAATATTTGGAAATTCCTTGCATAGAGAATCGTTAGTAGCACCAAATGATATTAATCAACATAGATTTGTACTACTAATAAATCGTTGCCTCTGGTTTTGACAAACAAAGTTTTGTCAATCAAACCTCTTTTGAAATCGTTTTCAAGGAGATACTTGGACGATCTTTCATACCAAGCTCGAGGAACTTGCTTAAGATTATAAAGAGCTTTGTCCAATTTAAAAACATGATCTGAAAAATCATCATTTTCAAAACTAGGAGGTTGAGCAACGTAGACTTCTTCTTCTAAAAAGCCATTAAGAAAAGCACACTTAACATCCATTTGAAAAAGCTTTATGTTCATGAAGGATGCAAAAGCAAGTAACATATGTATGACTTCTAACTTGGCAACAGGAGCAAAAGTCTCCTCATAATCAATATCTTCTTCTTGGTTATAGCCTTGAGCTACAATTCGGGTTTTGTTTCGAATGACTTGACCATGTTCATCCAACTTGTATCGAAACACCCATTTAGTTCCTATGACAGACTGTTGCCTAGGTCTAGACGTGAGAGTCCAGACTTTGTTTCCCTCGAATTCATTTAGCTCATTTTGCATGGCAATGATCCAATCAAGTTCTTGAAGTGCTTGAACATAGTTCTTGGGCTCTACAAGAGACACAAACACAGAAAAAGCACACAAGTTGTTTACCCTATGATGTGATCCCCGAGAACCCCAATATGAAGCCAAAAATGCTTACTCCGAGCGTGGTCAAGTTAAGTCATATTCCACTCGATCCGGCTAAGCTGTCAAATTTACGCACTCTTTGTAAAATGACTATATCTGGAGCTGCGTTTGTAGTTAGAAGACCCACAAGTACTACTTTCGAAGGTATTTTCAAGATCTACAACTTTGTAGTTTATGATAAGTCGAGATTCCAAAAAGCAAGAGGGTGAAAATGACCCGACAATACAACAACATTTATACTTGTGTGGACTTTTGACCAAGGTCATGCATGAAGGCATGCAAGGTGGATATGGAGCACATATGCACGACCAATCTAGCCCATATTCCATCCATCAAGACAAGTCCGACTCTTTCCCTTCCGCGCCATAAAAGAAGTCCAAATTGAATTAAATCAAGTCCCGTTCAACTCTTCGTATTTCCCGCTTTTAATTAGTTGTCAGGAATCAAGTTCCGCTCAACTCTTCGTATTTTCCGTTTTAATTTATTCTTTTTGCTTTTATTTTCTTGTACTTGGTTGATTTTCTAGCCCTATATAAGGGACCTCCAACCATGTAATTTGACAAGTTAAGTTGAAGTTGAATGGAAGAGAGTTTCCCTAATATGTTTTGTTGGTTTTCTCAAAATCATCCTGAAATCTAGGTGAGAGGCTTAGTTTTCACAACCTTTGCTGAGATGCTAAAGGAGTTGTCCTAGTGAGAGGCGAAGACAACAAAGGTTTGTCAAATCCGGAGTGCGATTCCGAGGGTGAGGCGTTCGATTTGAGGGATTCCCGAAGTGAGATTCGGAGGAAGTTTGCTCATCATATATGGATTTCGATCCTTCAATTCATCCATCTTCATCTCATTCATACCGTTTGAGTCAAGTGGAATCGTACCGCCGGTCCTTCGTGTTCGAGGCGATCTCGATCACATCATTTGGTATCAAAGCCCTCAAATCGAAAATAAAGTACAAGATATGTATTGCTAGAGCTTCATGCATCTCACCATCCACTCTACAATACTCGCATCAACTCTCACAAGCCTCTCACCTATGAGAACTAATGCCTTCGCCCTCGCATCTCACAAAGGCAACCCACCCGGCATCTTACCAAGGAGGAGGTTTCGGCATCTCATCAAAAACCAAGTAACGAATTTGTTTTCCAAATATTATCAACTCTCACTTATTTTTCTGTGAACCAAGCAAGTCTTTAAATAGGGAAAATAAGTCTAGCTAAAAGATCAAAAACAAGGCCAAAAGTCATAATAAATTATAGGTCTTAAAGATCCACATAATGAGGCATTGGTTTTGGACTCTTCACATTGTGTCCGTAAATCCGACTTCTGAAAGAACTGCATTTACAACCCATCTATTGGACGAATCTGCACTTGTAATCTTCATCAATATTGTAGACCTTTAAATCAGCTTTCCAACAAGTATTTATGTACCTTTATTGGATAAATGTAGCATTCTCTATGTCCAAAATACTGAAGGGTCTACTGAAGAGGATTCGGGGGTATTATGTGTTGAACAACTTTTATTTTGAGCATGTTCAATTTTTCATTAGATGAAACACTTGAAACGTTAGTTGTAGAGATTGAAGTTGTCATTCTAAAACATCTTGAATCGCATCAAACAGACTTCGAAATAAGAAGATAAGAACATTACATTGTAATAAAGTCATTTGCATCGGTTCCCCGGATCACATCACCCTATATCGGGTTTGCACACCTGCTTTTGGATATGAGATCACGTTCTCTTTGGGATGATATGAAGAATGTTTGAATTTTCTTCTCTTGAAGGTTGGAATAGATCCTGTTGATTGAGGCTCGTTTACTTGACTCGTTTCAGGTACCGCTAGAATTGTGCCTTTGGATCCTATATCAAGGCCTTGAAGTTGAGTTTCAAGGCCTTAAAATTGACTTCCAACAGTGTTGATGTTTTTCGTTTCAAGGTCTTGAAGATGCGTTTCAAGGTCTTGAGATTGTATTCCAGTATCCTGAACTTGTTCTTTCATGTTCTTTTCTTGAGCCTAAGGATCTTCTTCTCCATCAGAATTATGATCTCCGTGTTGATTTAGATTCAAATCTGCAAAGCTTGTGTACAAGCCTTATATACTTCATCAACCTTGAAGTTTAGGTTTCGTAAACCACGTACCAAATCCTTTGAAAGTAGCTTCTTCATCGTATGCATGCTTGCGTGACCAAGTCGTCTATGCCAAAGCCTTGGATCGTCAGTCAAGGCCATGAGACACGTTAATCTTGTTCCTGAAACTTGGTTAGTGCTCATTGAATATACATTGTTACATCTAGGAGTTGTAAGCACAACATCACCTGATAAATTATCTTGAACTTCACATTTATCCAAATCAAAGATCACTTTGTTGCCTTTATCAAATATTTGAGAAAAGCTAAGCAAATTATACTTTAAACCGTCAACAAGATAAACATCATCAATGAAGTTAGATGAATTATAACCGATTTTACCAATGTCAATGATGTTACACTTTCCTTTATCACCAAGCATAATGGTTTTAGACGATTGCTTCTTAAAAAATTTTTTCCACTCATGTGTCTTTTAGTCAACCACTATCTAATATACATTTATGCTCCTTAACCTTGGTGATATCCTGCAAAAAAACAAACTTCAACCTTTGCGGGTAGACCAAATGGCATATTTTGGTCCATATTCAGGTTCAATCATGTTTGGTGGTCTAGTACCTTTAGGAACCCAGATTCGCTTAACTTGTTTCCTTAGACATAGAGGATAAGTGTTTATAATGATGTAAGGATCATTTCGTCTATATGGACAAGTTGATTTTACATGTCCCTTTTTACAACAATAGAAACATGTGGGCATATGTGAACTTCCTTTTGCTTTAACAAAAGTGGTAGTTGTTTTTCTAGGAAAATCCATGTGATACTCTTGTTAAGAGAGGAATGTTGTTCACCCATCATCCTTTCGATATTGGATTTCGAGCGAGTGAATTGAATATGTGCAGCCTACTGGTCTCTACACGTCACAGTTAGATGAACCTTCTCTTTCTCTAGACTAATATAATCTTGATGTAGAGAAGAGAGAATGAATGTCCTTAAGAATTGCATTTTCCGATTCCAAGGTCTTGATATTGTCATCAAGGTCTAACTTTTCAGTGTTGAGATTTTTTCAACTTTCAAAGACAATTCACTTACTCGTTTCTCTTGTTTGATAAGCTTTTCTCTTAAGGCACTTATCCTTACCTTATGTTCTTTATCGCATATGATAATATCTTTAAAAAATTGTGTGAGTTCTAGGTTGGACTGTGACATAATAGTACTTACCACACCGTCAACATAGAGGTTTGGATCCTCTTCTTAATCTACCATTAAGTACAAGTTTGCTTGATCACTTTCATCTTCTGACTCATTTGTCGAATTTGAGTCACTCCACGATGCTACCACAACCTTTTTCTTTCGATCATTCTTCCTAAAGTGGTTCCTCTTCTTTTGTAGACAATCCCTTACGAGATGATCTATTTCACAACATTCAAAACAAGTCAATTCTTTAGTTTTCTTATTAGGGTTAGAAAACTTACCTCGAGGTCTTGATGATCATGGATATTCTTTGTTGTTTGTGAATTGCTTCTTCATTCCAATAATTCTAGCAAGACCTCTTGAAATCAAGGCGAATGGATCTTCCTCCTCATCAACACTCTCTTCATCATCTGATGGAATGTTGTCCATCTTGGATCATAGGGCAAGATTCTTTGTGTTTGATGGTAGCTCTCCATCTTCTTCACCAAGAACCATTTCATGCGTGATTAGCTTTCCAAAAAGGTCGTCGAGAGGTAATGTTGTGAGATTCTGAGCTTCTTCGACGGCGGTCACTTTTTGTTCTCACTTAGCTTTAAGCAAGCTTCTTAGTACTTTCCTTACTTTCTCTTCATTATTGAAGATCTTTCCATGTAAAGATTGTTCACAATCTCGGTGAAACGTGTGAACATCTCTTTGACCGTCTTGTTTGAGTTCATCTTGAATAACTCATATTGCCTGAGGAAGATGTTTATCTTTGTCTCCTTGACTTGACTTGTTCCTTCGTACGTAACTATTAACTTGTCCCATATTTTCTTTGCACTCTTGCATGATGAGACACGGTTGAATTCATTTGCATCCAATCCACAATAAAGCAAGTTCATGGCCTTGTAGTTCTTTGATACGTTGTCCAAGTCCATTTGAGTGAAGTCAGCTTCCTTCTTTTAGACTTGGACTCCTTCAACCGTGGTGGTTGGAATTTTAGGGCCATTTTGAATGATGCTTCATAGTTCCATGTTGTGATCAATAATAAGCATTTGCATTAATTCTCTTCAATGGGCAAAGTTGTTACCGCAGAAGAGGGGTGGTCGAGATGTGGATCTTCCTTGAGCGAATCCTCCATCACATACAGAGTTCATGATTAGTCTCACTGATGGTTAAATCAATATATGTGAGACTAGCTCTTATACCAATTGAAGAAGCGAATAGGTGAATAATAAGGATATAAATAGAATGGGGGTTGAATAGAGTGTGAAAACTTTTTCACAATATCGTATATCAAAGCTTTGAAACTAATCTCAAGGCCTTGAAGTCGATATGTGCGCTTAGTGAAAAAATTTGTTCTCAAGGCTTTGAAGTGGATTTCAAGGTCTTGACTTTGAAACCTGCAAAATATGGTCAGTCACAATATAAGCGATAGAAAGTGCGGAATATTTCTCTTTCTCCATAGAATATGCAGCTTGGTTGAGCGGGATCTTTGTTGTAAAGTAGCCGTTGTAAGATCTTCATCTTGAAATCAAGCCCTAGATCTTCTCTTGATAGACGTTGAAGATCTTCACCGTATCTTCTCTCTTTATGGTCGTTGAGGATCTTCACCGTATCTTCTTGTTAAGCCTTTTGAAGATCTTCTTATCAAGTTGTTGGAAGTCTAGCCGAGATCTTCTCTTCTTGAAAGCCGTTAAAGATCATTGAGTATTTTTTTACTTTGATTTAAGATCTTATCCTTGAGATGCCGTTGAAGATCTTTGAGTTCAGCCGAGATCTTCTCCTTGAGATGCCGTTGAAAATCTTCTTGTTGGATTTGGTTGGCCTTTGAAAATCTTCTCCTAGATTCTCTCTTGTAGATGTGCGTGTGTTTTAGCGAATCCCTTAGCCGAGTCTTTCCCTTGTAATGCTTTTCAAGGCTTTGAGTTCTTCCTTTGAAATACGTTTCAAGGCCTGCACACATTTGAACAAACCAACCAAGACATGCAATCTAGAAATATAATCGATATTTAGTTTATAAAACCGGATATATATGTCAAGTCTTCCATCATTCACATAAAACAATTCATAATCAAGGTGGAGTTATCACATTAATATTATAATTCAATAGAAAATTCTAATTAACAATATTATGGGTCACCAGGAGAGTCAATAATATATATTGGGTTACATGTTAATGTAGCCCAATCCATTTTCCAACAACAAAAACCTTGAAATATTTTATAGATTAATATTTTCGTATAGATTTTAGAGTAATTTACACAAAACCGAACATAACTTGACCCAAATTAAGATGTTGGACAACACGAACCAGGTTTGACCCAACCCGAACATAAATTGACCCAACTCTAACCCGATTGACCCGCCCCAATTGACACCTCTACTGAAGTCGTTAAAAACCAAAGTAACACAACCCGAATGACCCGAGAACCAAACTAAACTTGCTTGTTATGATCTAAGAATCGAGGCTACCCAATAACCCACATTAACCCGAACAATTGATACCCGACCCGAAACAAACTGATAAAAAGAGAGATTGTTTTGACTAGACCCGTTTCAATCCAAGCCTATTATGACCGAACCGAAATTGACTTGCTGGCCCCGTTTAATACCACTACCAAGAATTAAACTAAACCGACCCGATATGACCCGAGGCTACTTGGTAACCCATTTCAACTCGAACAACTGATATTCGAACCCAAACTGACCCGACCTAGTTAATAACCAAGCATGTTTTTTTACCCGGCCCGTTTCAACTTGAGTTTGTTGAGATCTAACCCGAACCCGATCCGTTTGCCCGTTTGACACCTCTTGAAAGGATTTTTAAAAAAATTTAGTATGGAATTGTTATATATTACTAAAAGATGACTAACTCACATAAGTCTTATTCGCTCTAATTTCCTAAGAAAAAACTCTCACTTTCTCTAAAAAGTGAAAAACCAGTTGTTGGTATAGTGAGATTCAATTTAGATCATCCTCCAAAGCAATTTTATTGCTACTCTTTCGATCTTCGGCCTAACATTCGAAGACAAGGAGATCTTGATGGAGCAAATTTGCTAAGTAGGCCTTTTTGAGATTTTTCTCTACTAACTAGGTTCATAGCATAATTCTATTTAGTAAATGTACCTTTTTTTAGTGTTGTCCTCATGAGAGGCAATGTTCTTCTCAACCCTGATTTTGTCGTCACAATAGATGAGAAGTTTCTCCTCGTAAGCGACATTCTTCTCAACCCTCGATTTCCTCATCCATCCTTTCTTCCACTTTATAGCCAGTGATGCTTCCATCTACATTGCGATCTACACTTTTACCATCATCGACATCTTCTTCTCGTTCATCTTCTTTTAGTTCGTCAAATCTTACTTTCTCTGTTTTCGATTGAGCTAGAACTTCACCTATTTCGCCATCATATCCTCCAACTTCCTTGCCATAATTCTTCATATCAGTTGAAATCTTATGATCTGCAACTTCAAATGCACGATCCGATCCATTGGCCTCCAATGAATCCTCAGCTTTATTCGATTTGAGGTTAGATCTGGAATTTTTATCACAATTCCGCTTCTCTCATCGTCGTCATCAAATGCGGACTTCCTCTTCTGAAATTGCAGAGGGCTTTTGCAATTCCCGTTTTAGTAACCGACGTTAACGCAATTCTTTATCTTATGCAACTGAGAAGGAGACCTTACTCGGACGATTTGGACCGAATTGCTATCGGGCTTACATGATCCTCTCTTCCCCACTGATCCAGGCCCAGAGGCACTTCTTGTCAATGTTGGAGCTTGATTCTCCGTCTCACGTAATCTAGAGTTCTTGCCATGGAAGTTGAAGTGCCGAAGAACTTAACCGCAAGTCCGCAACTCATCTACACCCAAAACGTCGTCGTTTGGGACTTTAACAGAAGTGTCTTCTGGTTTGGGACTTTAACTAGTAAGTCTTTGGGTTGATGGGGTTTACAGATTGATGGAAGTGTTTTCTTGTATGAATTTTCTAGTATAAATTAATACCATAAAATTATGGTATGAATTTTTGTTTACGAGTTTCTAGTATGAATTTTTTTGTATGAATTTTCTAGTGTGAAAATTTCTGTTATAAAAATTTCTAGCATGGAAATTTTTTGTATGAAAATTTCTGGTATGAACTTTTTGTATGAAAATTTCTGGTATAAATTTCATACCAGAAAATATAAAAAAAGGATAAAAAAACAAATAAAAAAATTAAAAAAAACAAAATCAAGAATTATTTGTACGTAAAAATTTCATGTATATTTCTTTCTTTTTTAAAATTGAGGTATTAATTACTTTTACCTACTATTAATAAAAGTGGTAAAAATTAAAAAAATACACAAAACAAAACAAAAATAGAAAAGATCTATTTGGTCAACTTTTTCATCTTAATGCTGGATTAGTGTGGACCAAGTAAAAAAACAACACATGATGTTTTTATTCTCTTTCATTCCTCTCCGAATAAATATGATATTATGGAATATGGATGATAAGCCCATTTGATTGGGCCGAAAAAGAACATACCCTTTGTATTGGGCCACTTGAAGAATTGATACGTATAAATCATTTGTGTAAAACATTTTATCAATTCCTATCAAAAGATAAAAAATATTAATAAGTATTCAGGGTACTTTTTTTAAAAAAAAAACTATGCAATTTAAAATTTATCTACGTGCACTTTTAGAAAATAAAAAATAATATCAATTTTTATAATCATATGCATATTTGTTATATTATGAAAAATAAGGAAATTACTTGTTTTTTATTATGAGAAAGCGAGAGACATACCTTTATTCGTATACTAAAAGTATCGAACAGATTCATCATTCATGTGTTACGTACGGGTCACTCAGCTAGTGTGATAGTGTTTTTGGATTTCCACTTCCAGGAGGAGCTGTAGGTAGTAATCAGGAGTAAACTAGCAATCGATTCAAGTTTCCTAAATCAAAAATTGAAGTTGCTTAAGGACGAGATTTCCACTTTCCTCATTGGGTATGATTTTCTATTTACTCTTCGTTTATTCTCTTGCTTTCTTTGGGGGCGTATCTAATCTTTTGCTGTTCATCTTCATTTCCACCTCCAAATCACTCTAATTGAGTGATTGGGGATTCTGGATCATTGACAACCTGTTATTTTACTGAACTTTGCAATCTGAAAGCTTAACGTTTCATAGGAAGTAATACATTTGAAAATTATCAAAACCCTAATTATGTTCGATGGAGTATTGGTTTCAGGTATCTAGGGAAATAGTTTGGTTGATAATACTGATAGTTTCATATGTTGTGGCTTCTGGGTTCGTATATTCTGCTGGCAACTGAGGTATTTTCATCTCTGAATTGAAAGGAAGAGAAGGGTAAAGGATTTAGGTCTGTTTAGTTGTTCATCTGGAAAACTGGAAAAGGAAAGATAATAATCAAGGCAGAGAAGTGAAATATTGATGTTGATTGTTCATTTATGTTTGTTATCTTAGGAAAATTATTCTATCTTTGCATTAGTTTAATTATGACTTGTGAGCTTTGCTACCTTGTGTCCCAGAAATGTTCGTGGAGATAGCGGTGACCATATGTGCCGTTCTTGTAGGATTTGTTCTCAAGGCACTACGACCTCCCCCTCCTTTAGTAGTCGGGTCACCTGATGGCCCCCCTGTCACTTCCCCAAGAATCAGGCTTAGTGATGGGAGGCATTTGGCTTATAGGGAGGTTGGAGTAAGTAAGACAGAGGCTAAGTATAAGATCATTGTTGTCCATGGATTTAACGGCTCAAAGGACCTGCATTTACCTGTATCTCCGGTATGTAGAATGCACTCGTTCATTGACCTATTAACTTGTAACTTCGTTTGTACAAATCATAATTCGAGTACTTGTAAAAGTATGAATGGCTGCTCTTTCAAAACTATGAATCTGTAACCGACTTCTTTTTAACTAATATGGACTTAAGCTAGGTTTGACAATCAGATTTTTGTCGAGCATCATCTTCCTGACAAAATCCCCTAAACATTTTGGCTTAAGCTCCTACAGGTGATAAAGCCTCCATCCAAGCTTGTCCATAATGTCATTTTTCTCATCTGAAATTCACAGTTATTTAGCTTCCTCTTTTCCTTCAGTATTTTTGTACTTTAACATCTCAGTCCAGGCTTCATATGTTTATGCATTTGGAATTTCCATATCAAAGTGTACGGGAGCTTTTAGAACCATCTTAAGATGATCCAGCCATAAATGTCATAAAGGGCGGATAGCATACAAAGTTGAAGTTTTTTTATAAATTATTTTTACCACAATTCGTGCTAGAAATGATATGACTAGGATCCCGTGCTCCTAATAATATAACAAAGCTCAAGAAAATTATCAAATCTGCATATTGTATCAATGCATATGGGTTATGTTCATCAGCTTGATATGCTTTGTGCAAATCTTATTCACTTGGCACTGGAATTAATCTTGTTCAGGCCGTACAATATTGTTATATTTCAGGAACTAGTGGAGGAGAAAAAGATCTATTTCCTGCACTATGATAGAGCAGGCTATGGAGAAAGCGATCCAGATCCGAAACACTCAGTAAAAGATGAAGCATTTGATATACAAGAACTTGCTGATGCTTTGGAGCTTGGACCTAAATTCTACATCATAGGAATCTCTATTGGAGGTTATGCTGTTTGGAGCTGCCTCAAATACATTCCACACAGGTATGGCCCTATGTACTTAACCTTTTTCCTTTTGAACGTCCGGAAATTTCAATTAGTTACAATACATCAAGCATGAGAAGGATTCCGGTGAGGAGCTCTCTCATTGTGAAATTTGAGGAATGTAAAATTGCACAAATATCTAAATCAAGGTGCATAAATTACACACTTATTCACAAAATACACTTTCAAAATACCAAAATTGTACTTTTTCATGTAAAATCTTGCATTTCATTAGTACAAAATATGCCTCAAATACATTCCACAAAGATATATGGTTTTGTTAATTTACTTCATTCTGTTTTCACATGAAATGTGCTCTGCACTATCAGATTATCTGGAGTCTCCCTGGTAGTTCCTTTCATACACTACTGGTGGCCTTGTTTTCCTCGTACCTTAGCAAAGGCTGCCCTTGAGATGCTGCCTGCACGGGACAAATGGACCTTTCGGGTTGCACATTATGCACCGTGGTTGTTCTATTGGTGGATGACACAAAAATGGTTCCCTACATTGAGTGCCCTTTCTGGGAACATGTCAATTTATAGCCCACCAGATCTTGAGATTTTGAAGAAGTTATCAGAAGTTCCTGCTGTTGGTCAGGTAATGAATATTTCCTTGTTTAAGTTATCAGAAGTTTCAGCTTTCCGGATTTATCATGTTTTTCATATGATTTCAGGAGAAGATAAGCCAGCAAGGAGTATACGAGTCACTTCATCAAGACATTATAGTTGGATTCAGCAAATGGGAATTCGATCCATTGGATGTCAAAAACCCTTTCCCTAACGACGAGGGCTCGGTTTGCTTATGGCAAGGTTATGAAGATAGAATGATCCCATTCCTATTGAACCGCTTCATTGCTGATAAGCTTCCATGGATCAAATACCATGAAGTTGCTGATGGCGGGCATTTTATGATCTTTGATCAGGGTGTATGCGAGTCCATCATAAAAGCAATGCTTCTTGATTGAATGAGACTATGCACACACCCTCGTCGCAAGGAATTTATGTCTACAATTGGTATTGTCAATGTTTTTGCAAAGTGAATGGCCCTGCGTAATATCTTAGAACCAGAGATGTTATTCGACCCAAACGAATAAAGCTTTAACGTGCTCATGTTCAATTTTTTTTATAGAATCATTCTGTTCATGCTTGTTTAGTGTTTACTTGAGTAAACTGCAATCCGATTTGATTAGGGGCCGAGCAAGTCAGGTTCGATTTACATGAACTGAGTATTTTCGGTTCACCAACAATTTAAGTTCGGTCTTTATGTCCTTGTTTTTTAAATATCAGTTTTGGTTAAAAGTCGTAAAATCGAATTTTAACTTAATAAAATAAAAAATTGGCTTTGAAGAGTGAAATGAATCAATTTTATAAGTTCATTTTGTTATTTTATGGAGGTTTGGATATTTCATATTTGTTAGTTTATCGAAATTTGTAACTTTATTTTTTTAGGTTCGTTTAGGTTCAAAACTTAAACCGAACCGAAACCGATCTAATAGGTTCGGTTTTAAGTTCTAAAATTTAAATTTCGGTTTTAGGTTCAAACCGAACCTATTTTTATAAGTTCAGTTTTTTATCCGAGACTTCAGGAAAATCGATTTTGAATGCTGTTCGATTTATAGTGGTTCGGTACAATTTTGCAGATAGATCTGGATAAGCTAACTGTCGTCATCTTTTTTCAATATATATATATATATATATCCTAAGTTGAAGTTTAAAATCTGTTCGAATCTGGCTGCTGATAATGGTGACAGTCCCCGGCTCACCTTTGTTGAATAATCACCGTCTTTAGGGTAACATCTAAGCTTTTTGAATATAATATAATTCAGCTCAACGTAGAATGACTGAAGCTAAAAGGAAGATTCAAACTGAAGCTGATACACAGAGCTACGTCTTCTAGTCAAGATGATTAGGTGATTCAAATATAAATATCAAGGAACCCCGTTGCTTGTCTTGATTGATTTATTCAAAGACTTGGATTAGTGTGTCTTGTAATCATGTATGGAGCAGCAGCCGTTGTCGCAGTAGGCGCTGCAATCCTGTTATGGACCCACAAAACGCTGACCCCACCATCGCCAAAGCTCTGCGGAACACCCGGCGGCCCACCCGTGACTTCGCCGCGGGTTAAGCTCAGCAGCGGAAGACATCTCGCTTACAGAGAACTCGGTGTTCCTAAGGAGAAAGCCAGATTCAGCGTAATTCTTATTCATGGCTTTGACAGCTCGAAGGACCTTTACGTTCCTCTTTCTCAGGTTCAATTCTCACTTTGAAATCTCTAGGGTTTCATATTTTACAATGAATAACTGTGTTTGGGGGTTTTGATATGATGCAGGAATTCATGGAAAACATAGGCCTACACATAGTAGCAATTGATAGATCCGGATATGGAGAGAGCGATCCAAACCCGAAAAGAACGATCAAGAGCGAGACATTCGACATTGAAGAACTCGCTGATAATCTCGAGTTGGGTTCGAAATTCTATGTGATTGGGCTGTCTATGGGGAACTATCTCACCTGGGGATGCCTCAAATACATCCCACATCGTCTAGCCGGCGTTGCGTTGGTGGTTCCGGTGATCAATTATTGGTGGCCTTCTTTTCCGGCTGAAATGGCCGGTGAGGGCTTCCGTCGGCACACGAACAAGGATCAATGGGCGGTCAGGATTGCACACCACGCGCCTGCCTTTCTTTATCCTTGGATGACTCTTGGCATATTTCCTACGCCTACCATCATGGATAAGGATCCCATCATTTTCTCCAAAAGGGATTTTGAAACCATCAAAATTATGTCACAAGTTCCAAACCCCGACGAGGTAAATTCCGGTTTGAATCGAGTCGAACCTAAATTTTAGTGAATGAACTAGTCTGAAAACTCTGAACTAAACTTTTGTAAATTGAGCTAAGTTCGAGTAGCTCAGTTTATATAATAACTAGTCATGAGTCCGGTTTACGGTAAATCATCAAACCGGCGGTTTTAAACCGGCCCAAACTGCCGATATGCTTTGTCGATTTGGCCAAACAGCGGTTTGGGTTTAGATTTGTCGTTTTGATAAACATAAACCGTAGGTTAAACCGCCAGTTAAACCGCATAACCAAACTGTCGGTTTAACCGCCGGTTTGGTTAGTTTTTTTTATTTTTAAGGGACCAAACCTCCTCAAACCGACGGTTAACCGAAGGTTTGATCCGGTTTGACATAAAAAAAATATTTGTTTATTTTCTTAACAAACCGCCGGTTTAGCGTTTTGGCTTTTCCCGGTTTAGGTTTAGGTTTGGCCCGAGACCTTAGGTTAAGGACCCATGTCTAATATTAACCCTAGTTTTGGCGACATCATGTTCAACTCGTATAGAATCGAGCAAAGTCTAAAGGATAACCGAACTTAAAATTATGTTCATACTCGGCTTGTTTTCAGTATAAGGTTCGACAACAAGGAGAGTCGGAGTCGCTATACAGAGATATGAAGCTCGTGTTCGGGTCATGGGAGTTCGACCCGATGAAGTTGGCGAACCCATTTCCGGAGAATGAGGGGAAGGTGCACCTATGGCAAGGGTACGAAGATAGGCTGGTGCCATTCAAGTTACAAAGGTATGTCGTTAGTAAGCTTCCTTGGATGAAGTACCATGAAGTTCCGGATGGAGGTCACTTGATCATCCATGAAGATGTCTTGTGTGAAGCCATTTTCAAATCTCTCTTGTTTGGGGAAGAACCATCTTTCAAATGAGCTGCATAGCTTTGAATCCTCTCCATTTTGGTGGTGATAAATGTCTTATGTGAAGCCTTGTTAGCTTAGTAAATAAGTGATATCAAGACCTTGAGGTGACAATTCGAATTCCGAACATAGACATTATGAAACTGTTTTTTTTTCTTTGTTTTTGTTTATGATATGTAAACCTTACGTGTAAAGTTGGCAAAACAACAATGGTCGAGGTAGAATGAGACTTGTTATACGAGTTTAAACTATTTTAGTTCCTAAACGAGTTGATTATGAACCGAACTTAAACTTTTAACGAACTTTAAATATATTTATATTCGTCTTGTTTAGAAAGTGAACGGGTTCGATCCGAGCTTTTTCAGAACCCATACGAGACCAAGTAGTTTGGCTAATATAAAAGCCTTGTATATTCTTTTAACCAAAGGAGCTCGAACAAAGATTTTTTTAAACCAAGTACGACAAGAACCCGAACCCGAATATTTTAACTACTATATAAAGCCCTGCATGTTATTTTAGTCTAACAACGAAATTTCAACATAATCGAGCTTGACTTGTTTATAAACGAGTCAATTCCAACTCTATTTTTCGACTTTAAGTCCCAATAGCTCAACTTGTATAACTGTATTACCTCTACAGTGTACTCTCTTGTTAAGAAAAACATTTTATTTTTCCTATACACTCTATACTGCATTCACTGTAAATATAAATTATTGTAAAATATTAGTTAATTTTATTAGAATCAGGCTCTTCATCTCCAAGTTCAACATTGATAGTCATTTGACTTGATGCGGTATTCTATTTGCTTCTTCCATCAGTCGTAATAATTGGGCTTTAACAGAAGAGGGTTTGAAATTTCACTTTCTAGTTCAATTTTCAACAGTTATTCGTCCAATATAGACAGTGGTGGAGCCAGAAATATTTTTAAGGGGGGTAAAATAAAAATTGTATAAGACATTTCACATAAGTTAAAACTTAAACACTGAAATATATAATTAAATAAAAAGTATACTAAAGTTTTCGTACTATAAATTAGAGTTTTCGTTGCATTTTTTATTTATTTAGATGATAGTTAAATAATTTTATATATTTATTTTATTTTATAAATAAATCCTGAAATATATAATTAAATAAAAAGTATACTAAAGTTTTCGTACTATAAATTAGAGTTTTCGTTGCATTTTTTATTTATTTAGATGATAATTAAATAATTTTATTTATTTATTTTATTTTATAAATAAATCGGTAAATATATTAGATAGTGGTTGTTGAATTATTGTATTGATTAGATTAACTAAGAGTGAATTTATAATAAAATTTACTTAATATTCATCTAAATAAATGCATATTTTCTTAATAGAAAAATATAAAACAAAGAGGTTTATTTTGTATATTAATTTTTAAAGTTGTACTTTATAAATAAATTATCAAATAAAATTAAATGATAGTTGTTAAAGTAGTGTGTATAAAGTTATATTGAGATGATTGTATTAATTAAGAGTTAGCATATACAAAATTATCAAATAAAAAGAGTATTTGCTACTCCCAGGAATTGAACCTAAACTCCAGTCACCTTCTCCTACCCTTTACCAGATGGGCTAACAGAACAATATGTACTATATCTGTCTAAGGAGAATTAATTTCACTGGAAGCCGGGGCACAGTCCCCTCCGTTACCCCCTTGTCTCCGCCACTGAATATAGATCCGCGAGGGAAACAATTTAGAGCAATCAGACTCCGAACCAATTATTGGAAAGAGTAGATTGTTGTAGCTGGAAGTCCTTTCAATGAAATTATAGTGAAAACCTCATTTACCAACAAGTAACTAAGATTAACATCACTCCCTTTCTAACTATCTATATATATATATATCTTACTAAAACAGAACTCACTTCGTCCACATGTTGCGTGTTAAGGCTAGTCACATCAGCTTTTTTCCTATTTATTTACAATATTGCCACAAGATATTTAAGGATTTGCCATAATATCTTTCATAATAAAAAAAATCAATAAAACTAATAAACAGTCAGCAAGTCAAATCATCTTTAATCTAATAAATTATCACATTTTGTTTTCTTAATTTAAAGTTTGAAAATTTTGTTTTAATTATTTTTTTATTTTAAACTATATATATATATATATATATATATATATATAAATTTATTTAGATAAAACCCGCACAAGGTGCGGGCATTAAACTAGTTAGGGAATAAAAGAAATTTATTGATTACTTATGTTAAATTCTATAATAGTACCTCAACTATACCCACTTGTCAATTAAGATGACCTAACCCAATACAACTTCAGTAAGCCCGCCGTCATTAGTTTAGAATAGTGCATCTACATCTCAAGATTGTAAGTTTTTATAGCATTTTACGAGTATTAAAACGAGTGAATGAAAAAAAATATTAGGATATTATTATTATATGATATTACAAAGATAATATCTAGATATATTAATATATTATGAGATAAGATTTGATTATATGTAATCATATTATGTCATAGTATATGCTTTTGTAATCGCTATAAATATAGCATAATAAATCATTTCAAAGCGTGGTTCTACCTCCACCATTTGTGTGGTTTTTTCTCACCATTTTTATCAAAAAAACAGCAATGTATTAAGTAAGAAGTTTCGTGGAATAAATGGAATATAATACTCTTCCTGTTTAACTTTCATAAATGAAAGATTTCTTTAGATTTTTTTTTTCCGAATAAAGAGTAAAAAGGTGTTTTATTGAAATTATATAACCAAAATAATTGAGTAAATCGGGTGAATATTGGAATGGACGAGATGTTTTTAAAATAATAATATAAATAATAAAAAAAATAAGTTCAAATTTTTAGGATAAAGATGCTCCGAGGTAACATGGTTCCATTATCTTGGGGAGATATTTATTGTCACTCTCTTGCAAAGGATAAGAAATTTTGAATTGTCGGCCTTTGGTAACCGACCAACCCCATCCACCTGGCCTCAATTATTTTTCTAATATAAATATCTTACTTTTCTACAAGAATTCACCACTTCAAATAACCAAATAACAATCTAACACCTAACCTATTTTTATTTTTATTGTTATTGTCCAAGTAACACTTAACTAATGCCAATATTTAGATATTCTTTTCTGGTATCGTAAAAAAAGTAAAATAGTATATATATATATATATATATATATATATATATTATTTTAGTTCAAGTGAGGAGAGAGCTTGTAGATAGGAATTAGGAGGGTTGTAAGTCATTGGATCGATTTAAATCAAGGGCTCTTACACGCTCATCATTAATGGCATTTTTGTAAATTGACTTGAAATTTGGAAAAATACCCTTACATTCAAAATAGTTATCGGTGTTCATACTTTTATATGTCATTGTTCATGTTTTTATACATCGGTGTTCATAGTATTTTTATTCATCAAAGTGTCATGTCCATTTATTTTTTTGTGTTCATTTTATAATGCATATATGTTCATTTACAGTATATAACCACAAAAAAAAAAAAAAAAAAAACTCATAACACAACGTTAAAAGATGATCATAATATGTTATGTACGTGTCAAAGTTATAGATAAGTCATTGATGTTCATACTTTTATACATCATTGTTCATGTTTTTATTCGTCAGTGTTCATATTTTTTATATCATTGTTCCTGTGAATATTATAAACTATTTTTCTATAAGACATTTTGTCGCATAGTTTGTGTGCATACTAAAAGGAGCATATAGATTATTCAATTGAAGTTATTAGACCAACTCAACATATGTATATACATGTAATTTCTCAATCAAACTTATCAAACACAAAATGATTCAAATAAATTTGATTTCGAACACAAACACCAATCATAATGAAACCTAAACCTTAAGAATGGAAATATAAACAGTGAGAGTAGAAATTCAAATAAACAAATCTGAATCGTCTTGTATTCTCTTTGATTTCACAATTTTTTATGTAATCGATCTCTGAATATTATAAACACGATTTTAAAGAAAAATATAATTTTCAAAAAAATGAACATCATATTATAAACACCATAACTGTAAAAAAAAAATGAATACATACTTGTAAAAAAATGAGCATCATATTTTATTAACATGATTTGAAAGAATAGTATAATTTTCAAAAATAAATCCAAAAAAATATTTTTTAAAAAATACAAAAATGAACAATTAATGTTGAAAAAAAAGAACATTTATTGATAAAATATGAACAATGACTCTTTTAACAATGAACACATATTTATAAAAATATGAACACCAATTTTTATTTACAAAAAGAAAATCTGGACAAAAAAAGGTGACGTGGCATGCCACATGTCACCACCCCGACTCTCCTTATTCCTATCTGCAAGGGTCCTCCTCACCGGAACTGGACCCTATATATACTCCGTCATTAACTCCATATTCAATATAAATGAATTTATAAAGTATTATGTAGTAAAATTTAAATAAATTTAGCCCCGTTTGGTTATAACTCCGAAAACGAAATGTAAGCGAATCTACTCCATGTGTTTACCTTGTTTACGAAATTTTTTTTATAATCATCCATTGTGATTTCATGTAAAATACACTTATTTTTCTCCATTTTGTTTACAATTACCTCAAATCACAAGAAAATAATTCCAAAAAATTTCATAAACAATGATATACGTATGGACTAGATACGTTTTCATTCCGTTTGTGTTTTCGGAAATCAAACCAAATGGGCCCTTAGTTCAAAAGTATCATGTTTCAAAATTTGAATCATCCTGAGTAGACCCCTTTCTATTAGCGTGTATGAATTTTTATGATGGACTAATTAGAGTCAAAATATTCCAAAATATAGATGAAATACGGGTTTGAAAAGGTTGATTTGTCTACGACCTTGTAGGAAAAAACATGTGAAACAAAGACTTTGACAGGAGGAGGTGTTATTCGTTTTTAAGGCAGCATTGCTTGACTTATATATCCTAAAGGTTGACCAACATCCCCGGAGGAGACAGCGGCGAAACCGCCTCCTCATGGCCCCACCGCCGTTACAACTCCGTCTACCATATCATGACGTGTCACAACAATAACGGTCTACCATGTTTAACCTTCGATTATTGTCTCCCGCATCCCCACCGCCAACATGGCTCTCCCCTGCTCTAATTGCCGTAACAAAGTTGTAAAGGCACGATGAAAGATTTAAACGTCAATCTTATTCATAATTGTAAACGTCACGACACGAATGTGTGTCAGTTCTAACCCTTACAAAACCGCATCTGGAATGAGTAGCCGTCGGTGCTTCTCGAATAATAAGAAAGTCGAGAGCAAAGACGTTCCAGGCGAAAACTCGAGAATGTAGACGATGAATCAAGATGGTGACGAAGGACGATCCTTCCAAAAGTGGAAACACACTGGACGGAGGTTACGATTACGAGTTTTTATGGTAATTAGGTCAATCGGAATTGAAACGAATTTGTTTAAGTTAGATTAAGTTGGAATTGAGTAGATTATGTTGGAATCGAGTAGATTAGGGTAGTTTAAGTTAGATCGGAAAATATTTGATCCCCGAAAAACCTCGAACGAATGCTTCCAATGGCCTTTGCTCGAGTAAGACGAATAGTGGCAGTCACGGTCACACATTCTAGAACCGTGGTTGTCACTGTTCACGCATCCGTAATTAAATTGTATTTAAAGGTAATTAAATTAAATTGAACTAAATTAAATTGAATTAAATTAAATTAAAATAAATTGTATTAAGTTAAGTTAAATTAAATTATGAGTGAATTTGCTATGTAGCCTTAGTTCACTAATTTTGTTTAGTAATTGTGAACCTCAATAATTTTGTTAGAATATGACCACTTTAAAAATTTTAAGACTAATTTACCCTTATATAAGAATCTAAAGATTGCTAATTGATTATTGTGTTTTAATTGACCCACAATCCCTAATTGAAGAAGGTGTATTTTGAAGGAGTTATCAAATTTGATCAGCGTAATCAATTAGTAATTAATCTTGTACAATAAAATTTTATAAGGATTGATAAAACTAGCATGTTGCATGCTTGTACTCTTCATGTAAATCATGTATCATCAATTTCTCTCTGTAATGAATGAGTTTGTGTTTGGAAGAAATAATGAACCGTGTGATTTTTTGTACAAGAAAATTAGTTACAATAATTTTTGTACAAGAAAATTAGTGTACAAGAGAAAGTTCAAGTATCATAATTAACGTATATTTATAATCGTGAAATTCAACTTGTCTAGTTGGTATTAGGGTGGGAGGGAGGGACAGCCAATCAGGGATCAATTCTTGGTGACTACGTTCGTTTATTAATTTTCCAAATAAGTATCATTTACAAGAATAAGTTACTTATAAAGTTATAAGAGAATCGTCTAAATTATGATAAAATTTATTATAATAAATAAGGGTAAATTTGTCATTATTTGTTTAATGATGCTATTCACTTAAAAATTTATAGGCCTAGGTTATTTACTAAACAAAATTGATCATTGGGTGCATTCATCCAATTCTCTCTTAAATTATATTAAAAATAATTTATTTTAATTATATCTATAAAATTAATTAAATTAAGTTATATAAAAACTAACTAAAATTGTGACATCAATTAATATTAATTAAATTAAATTTGGTTTAATAAAATCTTAAAATGTAAATATATTAAAATTAATTGATATAATTAGTTAAGTTCAATTAAGTGTATAAAATTAGTTATATAAAATTTAATTAAGTAAAAGTGAATAGTATATATAATTTAAGTAGGTAACACCTTTACTCCTACGTATATTAGCGGGGATGCAGAGACGTCCTACAACCTCGGTTCGTAAAGCTCACGCAAAGGGTCGAGATATTGTGTCAAATGTTGTAGCCCCTACGTCTAGACCAGTGCAGACACCGGTTCAGTTATCTCGGTCACTTGGACCGTCATCTTTGGAGTCATCTCCAATTGTTCAATTAGATGCGTTATCTGACCCAACATATGCAATTGGGTCTGAGGATGTGAGTCAAACTTCTACCAGACAACCAGAGATCTCACTTAATGATGTGACTCTTGTTGCACAACATGTAGAGGAGCATGTAAATATCACAACCAACGAGCATACACATATCCCAATTGACGAGCATGTAGATCGAGATGTCAACTGACGAGCATATAGAGGATGCTTTTCCGGTTGCTGATTGAGGCCGCGTTGTTGTTGACAGGCTATAATGGACACCGGGCTTGCGGTATTTGAATGGGCGAGGTATATAACTAGATCATACTTGTAACAAATTATCTTACAATATAAATTAGTGAAATGTTTAATTGAACCTATATTTGTTTATGAAGGAGAGTTTCAAGAAGCCGGTTACTGCACTCAGGCAGTTGGACCATATCAGCCTATTGACTAGGTGGATATTAGATAGGATAGAAAGAATCCCACATCATGGTTTGAGCTCGCATCACATAGTGGTTTGACTGATCTACTCGATGTCTCATTCCCTCGTGTTTGTCATGCTCTTATCCATGCATTCTTAAAAAGATGGCATCTTGAGACCATAAATTTTCACCTTGCATGGGTGAAATGACCATTACTCTCCAAGATATTGCTATTATCATGGGCTTGAGGATTGATGAGGATGCTTTGTTGACACCGCTCACCCATGTGACTGCGTATCTTGGTTTGACTTGTACATTTCAGTTTGATTTTATGTATATCATTTTGACTATGTGTATTTTGGTTTGACTTGGTATTTCGGTTTATGTATTTCGGTTTGCACATATTACAAAGTAACATAATATCGACACTTGACAAAATAACGACACAACCAACAATTAGTTATAAAACAAGAACAACACATAACAAAAGGATCCACATATTACACATAGTCATAAAGCAAGAACAACACATAACAAAAGGAATAACACACATATTACAATTAGTCGATCAATATGGTTGTTTTTTTAGGACACTCTAGGCTCCGGAGGTCATCGTGTTGCTTAAGCTTATCACGAAAAGGAATGTCTCATCCATCAACGCTTGAAGCATGATGGCGTTTACATGGAATTGACATACTCGGTAAAGGTAAATCTGGTTTGGTCCAAGCTTGAGGGGAAAAAAGGACAAATTACACTTAGTCAATGTAGCAGGAGCATAAACAAGTAAAGAGAACTAACTTACAACTAGAAAGTGATTACATCCAACCAATGTTATTGTACAATCTCTGTCGGTGGTTCTTGGTTCTCAATCGTTGTCATCGTAGGTAAACAAGTATCAGGACTTCGTCCAAGTAAAACCACAACTCAACGATAATATTTTGTTGCTGCCAAACCGACAATCGGTATCTTCATCCAATTCTCTGACGAGCAAGGTACATCCTCGGTCTTGAAAATAGACGTAATGACTTCATCAATAAACTAGATATAAAACGTTTATTGCCATAAAACAAATAAAGGTCAATGAATGAATGGTTTCATGAACAAACAATGGTTAAGGAACAAAAAAGATACTCATTGCATATAAATCCTTTCTCATGAGCAATTCCGTGACCAATTTCTTCCATAGAGTCAAATAATCCTTCGAAATATCCAAAAACCATAACAAGGGCTCTAAATTCACAATGTCCATCGGGTTTTACATCCAAAGCTGAGAGGATGAAAGGTTTCATGAACTTATGGATCTAACCATCCTTGAAGCGATAAATCTTAGACCGTAGAGAGAGAGAGAGAGAGTTTTCTTGTCACGTGGTTTACTATACGGAGTTAGTTCCTCTAGTTCAGGCTCTTCAACCTTAACTTTAGCATATTGACCTAGTTTGTCCTCCTCAACCTTAACTTCAACTTGTTGACTTGATTTTGGTGGGCGACACTGAGGACCTGGATGGGCCGTCCCTGAACCATGCTCAAACCCACTTGGTGCTCTCCTTGTTGAACGAATACCATGTTTTGGTGGTCTTCTTTTAGTTCTTACATGCTGCTCTAGTTCTCTCATAGTTGAAGAGCCCGGATGTATCATGTCTTCATATGTCGATGTCATCCGTTCAATCTGATCTTTCCTCATCAAATTCAAATTCATTCTCTCCTTGAAGTTGTTTAGTGACACAATGTGTGGATCAATATGGACAACATCATCTTCTACGGTCGGATCCACTCTTTCTCATCGTACTTGCCTCCAAGATGGATGGATAGGGTCCAAACGTGATGACACTCGAGCCCTAATATTAGGGAATAACTTATGTGCGCAAGTGATAACATGTTTTATAGTCTATATTTTGGGATTGGTTTAGACGTTTTATCTTCATAAATCTGCATGTATGGATGTATATTCTTTGATTATATTGTTGCTTTGTCTACCTTTGCGGGAATCGAGGTCTATACCTAGTTTCATTGTAATTGTAGGAAAAATGGCACGTTTTGGGACTAAAATGGAGCTAAGGAAGCTAAGGAGTCATTGTAGCTACATTCTGGAACATTGAGAACATCTCAGGAAGCATGGAAAAGATTTAGAGGATTGATTTTGGACCATATTCGAGATGATTTACATTCAGCTGAGATTCACCTCGGTCAGCTACAGTACCACCTCGACCGAGGTAATCTTGAGGAGCGTCCCGACCGAGGCGAACACCCTGCGGCCGACGAGATCTTTATTTTTGGCTGAGATCTTCTATTTTTGGAAGGAGAATATCATATATTTTTTGCTGGATTTCTGGAAGGAAGATATTATATTTGGTTGATTTATTTTGAGAGATATGGATATATTTTCTAGAAAATTATCTTTTTAAGATATCTTATCTTTGGAAGATAATTCTCCTATATAAAGGGTTGAATTTTCTACAATTCAGCTATGCTTGGAGCATCTGGAATTTCTGGAGTTTTGAAGGCAAGTTGAAGGAAGTTTGAAGGATTGAAGTTCAAGGAAGGAAGAAACCATAGTTGAAGTTGGCTTTTTGAAGGAGTTTGTAAGATTTTCTTAGATTGCTTTTGGTTTGTTGTCTTTTCTAATTTGTGACTTGAGGGACGCTGATTGTTACTTGCTTGATTAAGTTATTGAGACCTTTTTGTGTTAAGGTTTTCTTATTCGAATATTGATTCCTGTTGAGTTGTAAAATTTCATAAATTCAGTTGTTTATGGTTTTACTTAAAATGTTCATAAGCGGCAAATATGGTTTAAATCCAAAAGTGTCAAACCATACAAATTTTGTTTCAAAGTTTCGCACACAACAAGTCACAAAATATTACAACCGTTCAAAGGGGTGATTAGGGCCACATTTCAACCGTTCCTCGTAACCATATTTTCATTAAGAGCATTGGATACGATTGGACTTTCTTCCCCGTTCCACATTTTATGTCCATCAACCGGTGGCTGAACTTATTGGTGTTGATATCTCCGCTTTAAAGCAAAGAGGTGAAAGCCAAGAGAATTTTTAATAAATGCTAAATTTATGGGCATTTAATTACATAAAACTGCACTAGCTCTTTAAAAATGAAAATTGAAACAGGAATGGACGTTAACCATTCTAATCACTAATTACATTTAGTGTGTGATTGAAGACATTCATTCTAATTAAGTGCTCTTCAAATTCGGGAATTTATTTCCATTAATTTGAGAAAATATAGACTTTTCGTCAGCCACCGTCGCTCTATATTCCAAAATAAGGACAGGAGGAATGAAAAGTAGACATACATTTTGTACTAAATGTGATGCAATTAATAGGCAAATTTCATCCGAAATCAAAGAAAGAATTCAAGCGTCGTGAGCGTTACTTCTGAATTGATTAGAGGCTATCCATCAATGATATATATATATATATATATATATATATATATATATATATATATATATATATATATATATATATGGCATTCATCGACAACTTCCGGGGGGGGGAGCTTTGCTTCAAGGGTCTTCCCAACTCAACAAATATATACAGAAAAGATGTAGCTGAGAAAACCATACTCAACAACAAAATAAAGGAGTTGGAGATTCAGTACAAAGAAACAAATGAGACGCAAATGGAGAGAATGCAGAAAGATGATTGCGAAACACATATGAACAATGTCCTGGACAGGAAGGGAAGAATAGGCACGAAGCTGTAGAACAAGAGAAATAAAGAGATGAGCGATCCAAAATAAAGAGAAAGGTATATTCCATGTGCAAATTTTGATTACTTTTAATTTTATCTCTTCTTCTCAGAACCAAACGTCTCCTATGGTCATGCATCTTCGAGCATTGTCGATAAGCAAACGAGCTTCTGAAGTTAAGCTAAGAGATTCGGAAAAAGAAGGGCGTTCCTCGCACATCAAAAATGACAGGAGCCAACCAAAGCAAAATGGGGAGTAAAGACGTTGCCAATGTTTGAGAAAAAAAGATGAGAAACCAGTGTCAGGAAATCAAAGAGAAAAAGGAGATTAATTCGATCGAAGCGGTTCAAGGTTGTTTGTTGAGTTGGTTAATCTAGTCTCGTCTGGTCCGGAGTCGTTTTTTTGGGAACGAAGAAAGGAGATGGTTTAAGATGTATGAGCCACGGGCCGATCGTTTGCAAATAAAGTCGGACACCACCACAAATTTCGAGCAAAGTCTTCAACAAGTTGATCAATAGTGCTACAATACCAAACATTGTATGGAACGCAAGCGAGGATAACCAATATACAAAAATTCAGCAATGAAAGAGGCCAATGGAGTGTTTTGGCTTATTTTTAATAAGATCGTCAAAGAATTAAAAAAAAAGCAAGCGACAAACTCCAAGAACATTAACAAGTTTGAGTCTTGTGCAAATAAAGCACGATCGTTGCTTGAAGATTGGATCGTCTAAGATGTATATGGTGTGTTCCTCGTTCTTGTGTTTCTTATTGTGCACATGTTTAACATATTTCGTAGGATTCATGGACGGAAGCAAGAAATAAAGATACGTCTCTGCTTGAGGTTGATCAAAATGAAGAAACCAAATTAAAGCAATGTTGAGGCCTAAGGGGAACTTCTATTTAACAAAATGAGGGCAGTGAGTTCGTCCGAGGCTACTTGTACTCGGATTGAATTCAAAGAAAGAGAGTCTACTCGTTGATTTTGTTTTCATGGTTTCTCGAGCAGGGTTGCTAAAGAAATGAAACTTTGAAGTTAATTAGTACAATCTTTAGATTTGCGGGAAGAAGGTTACTTGTGTCGAAGGACCAAGGAGCTCTTGTTTTGTTCATGGCAAACTTTGTAGTCCCTGCTCGTATATATTGAGGTTGGAAATTGAGGCTTTACCCAAGGAGGCACACGGAGGAGTGTTGGTTCGGTTATTCTTAGCTTCACTGTTTGAAGACTATAAATTGCAGCGACTTTACACAAAGTCTGCACAAGACAAGTTTGCTAAATGCAAATTAGTAAAGCACTAATGGGAATGATTCAAGTTGACCCATCAACATGCATAACTTAGGAACGAAAGACATGGATTTCTCATTACCATCGACTCTTACGGAGGTCATAAAAAAAAACTGGAAAGAAGTAACAAGATATGCTTTTACTATTTCTTCTGGTGAAACCAACGCTCGGTTCAAATGAAGATCAAGACAAGCAAGATACAAGTGGAATATCATTCAAACTTTTGTTTCATTGATACTCTGCAAATAGTGGAAAGAATACAATTAGGAAGGTTATCCTAATTAAGCTAATTTCATAATTAAACTTAGCCATTCTCCACTTTAAATATTGGTGTTTGACAAGGGAAAAAGGCACAACATTAGCTAATGGTCTTGGAGTCTCCAATATGCAAGATGATAGCTATTTCTAAAAGCTCGATAATTAATGCATAAAATCAATCCATGCAGGCAACATTAGCTAAACAAATCAGGCTTACACGGATCGACCAAGAAAAAAGTCCTAGTCGGTTCATGGACACTTCAAGCCATAGTTGGGATCTCCGGTTCTCAAATGGTCCCAAGCGTTCAGAAGAATGATTGGGCGGAAGCAAATATATATACAGAACGTCGAAGTTTTATACTTCACTAAATGCCCAAAGAACTACGTATGATTTGATCCCTACTAAAGGGTACGTAGGAAACTCAATTTTATGATTTTTGAGTTCAATCGCAAAATCTCAAGTTTACACCACAACGGAAATTCAGTTGCGAACTACGCGCGGTTTGATCCACGCAAAGAGGGGTACGTAGGAAACTTGACTATATAAATTGTCAAGTTCAATCGCCAATACTGAGTTAGTGATTTTGTAAAGAAGAGCGATGAACTACGGTGACTTGATTCCGTCTCAAACGGATACGTAGGAAGCTCGGTATAAAGCAAGACGCTCATTGAGTTCGGTCACACCCAAAACTCCAAGATTTGTTATAGTTGAGAACTACGTCTGACTTGATTCCGTTGAAACGGATACGTAGGAAACTCGTCGAGTTCAGTCATACCCCCAAACGAAGAGAAGAAAAAGAGAGAGATACTCAACTATTTAATTTCTCATGCGCACATGATAGTCGGATAATTTGGAAAATCCTTCATAGAAGGTGGGTCCGAGTGATTCCGGTGATGCATAAAAAGTGGAGAAATACAAGTGATAATTGATGCGGATTGTAGACAACCCGTCTTAAAAATTGAGTTTGGATCCGACATGTGACACATGAGGGTTAAAGTCCGCAAAATAAACATATGAACTACGTAAGGCTTGATCCTTCTAAGGGAAGGTACGTAGGCAACCCGTCGGGTGCAGCCCAAAGACTCAAGAAAAATTCAAGAGGTCGTCCAAAATGTAATCAGTATTGTTTTAGAATCGTGAGAATACACGAATAAGGGTCGAACTTTAATAAATATATTTCAATTGAAATGTGTTACGCAATTTTATTTTCTTGTAATATTTTTGCCTAACATATTTTTGGCACGCCCAGTGGGACCCTTTTTCTTTCTTTATGATTTTAGAATTATATTTATTTAAATTATACTAATATTTTTATTTTCTTTCTCGGAAGGAAAATATGGCACCAAGAGCTTTGATCAAGTTCAACCAGCTTCCGGCCACCTTCATTGTGAAAGGGGGGCATTGGGTTCGTCGACGTTTATTCCGAGTAGTGATCAACGTCACTCGTGATGCAATTGAAGCTGAAATACCGTTGAAAAATTCCTATGGACCTCTCCGGAGCTTGGAAGAGGGAGAATTCTCAAAGCTCAAGAAGAGTAAGGCTCAAGGGCCGACAATCCAAGTCCTCAAGACTAACGGTGGGTCTCACCAAGGATCAAAGATACCTACCTATACCAAAGTCAAGAGAAAGCGTAACCGGAGGAGGGGACGGAAGAACGGATCCAAGAGACAAAAATCTGGACCATTGGTTAAGCTAGCTCCTTCACCAGCCTTGGAATTGGTCAGATCTACCTTATGGGAGGCCGCACGAAGTTTGGTGGCTACTCATGAGTCAATCATCATACCGCCAACAAGACAAATTCTCATAGGATCAATACCTATCAACCTGGACCGTGTGGAACAAGTCAACATGACCTCTTACACGGAGAAGGAAGATACCCAAACTTTGGCCTCCAAGGTGAAGGTTCTCAAGACCGCTCAACCCAAGAAAGGTCAAACTAGCAAGACATCTCAAAGTTCTAAGCAGATGGAATCTCAAACTAGTACAGGACCAATCACAAGGTCGAAGGCTAAGGAAATGTCATTCATGGAAGTAACCTCTCGACCGCCCAAACACACAACACCGAAGACGTTAGAAATTATGGAAAAGGAAGTAAGCTCTCCTTTGTTTGGGGACAAGTCTTCACCTTTTAAAGAGAAAGACTTTCCGCCTATTTATTGTCAAGACAAAGGTAAGTCTCTCTTGGAAGATGAGAGAGATAACATGCCGGTAATGACGACAGGGACCTCCGACACCGAGGAACAACTCCGAGAAATGCAAAGAGCAATGGACGAGAAGGATGCTCAAATTGCCGCTTTGACCGCACGAATAGATAATCAAGTCCAAGGGAGCTTATTCAATCAAGGAGGAGACAACAATGGAAGTCAACCTGAAGCTTCTGGTCAAACCGGATCCCTAGGTATATCTCCCCAAGAAATTAGAGAAATGATTGCAAAAGGGATAAAAGACTTCCAAATTTCTCAAAATCCACCGGTGATTGGATATAGGAAACCGTACCCATTGCACTTTGATGCATTGCCTTTCCCTCCAGGATATCAAAGGCCAAATTTTGACAAGTTTGACGGTATACATGGTTCGCCACATGAGCATCTTGCTCACTTTTACTCGGCTTGCGGTGAAACAGCTTTGAGTGATGCCTTGCTCATTAGACAGTTTGTCCAATCACTCAAAGGGTCGGCATTCACGTGGTACACCCAACTGCATCCGGAGTCGATAGAAACATGGGATGATTTGCAAAGGGCTTTTCTTGCTCAGTTCGTGAGTACAAAGGCAAAAGTTTCTATCATGGACTTGGCAAACACACACCAAAAACCAAACGAGCTTGGCAATGACTTTATAGCAAGATGGAGAAGTCTAAGGCTCCAATGCCCCGAGAAAATTAGCGAGTTAGCATGTGTCCAAATGTGCACCAACAACTTGCTCCCAGAATTAGCTGTACACGTCGGTAGTGCGGAACCTCTATCCTTTGATGCATTGGTGTCAAAGACTTGCAATGTTGAACGTCAACTAGCTCGACAAAAGGTAGCAACCGCTCGGACACAAACAAATGAGTTCAAGAGAGACGAAGGAAGAAAACCACAAAAGAAGGGTGAATCTATGAGTACATTCGTTAAAACCGGTGGAAATACCTCTAGTGTTGGGAATAACTTGAGAGCTCAAGGTAGGGAAAGAGGGCAAGAGAATAACAAGAAGCTCACTTTGCAAGAAAGAAAACAAAAGAAATATCCCTTTGACGATGATGATGTTCAAGGGATATTTGATGAGCTTATGGCTGCCAACGCTTTGATACTTCCCGAGCCGAAAAGGCCTAACGAAGTGGGTATGATAAACGACCAAAAGTATTGCCCGTTCCACCGGATTCTCGGTCACCCGATACAAGAATGCTATGTTCTCAAGGATAGGATAGAGTGGTTGATCAACAAAGGTGAGATTGAGATCGAAGGAAGTAAGTCAAAAGGTTCATCGGCAACAGTGAACTCGGTTTCAGCATCGGAGGTGGAAAGAATACTACAAATACCCACACCAATCCACATAAATCCGGAAGTAGACGAGGCACCTTCAGAAGATTTAGAGAGTGAAGGCATCCCTATAGCTCCATTACCTTTCATGGGAGTAGTTGTGCAATTTCGGGTTGACGATGATGTCCGAGTAGCATGGGCTTATCCTGACATGCCAAGAGATGGACCGGGTACACCGACATTGTATGAAATCATGATGTGTTCTGATATTGAGGATCTATACTCGGACGAGGATGATGATAGTCTTTTCAAATGGCAACTGTCCAAAAAGCATAGAAGCCCTCAACAAGCGGTTACTCAAAAGTCTACTCCTCCGGGCTTTAGAATGATCGGAAGGAAGACCGATAAGAAGAAAAGCAAGAAAAATAAGAAGAAGAGTAAGAAAACAAAGAAGCCTGAAAACGATTCTGAGGAAGAGTATGTTCAACCTCGACGGGTTCCTTTTACCTTGAAGGATTTCATTCCTAAAGATTTTACCAAGGAAGACTCATCCGATGATGATGAAGATTTATTTTGGGGAGAGGAAGTTGTCCAATGTTGCATGGTCTCTTGGGCCGATGAATGTGAAGAAACGCAGCAAGAAGCAGATGCAATCACTCTTCGATCTGGTCGTCAACTACCTCCCCCACAATCAAAGGGAAAGGAAAAAGAGTTGGTGTCACCTTCCGAGGAAATAACAAAGGTGCCAAGTCAAGAAGAAGGTGTTCATAACCGGATACTTGTAGAGAAAGTAAATGTTAAAGGACCTCATGGTCTAGATCAAACTCATCGGATCCCCATATCAATACGAGATGCTCCCCATAAGGAGAAAGTTCGTTATGATGTTGTTAGCCATCTTAAGCGCATCCCGGCACGTTTGAGTGTATATGATGCCTTACAGATGTCTAAAGATCTAAGGAAAGCCCTAATTCAAGCTCTTATGGATCCCGAAGATTACAAGGATCAAGTTGACCCCATCGAAGTCAATGACGTGTCATTGTACCCATCATCTCATTGTGACTCATGTATGGCCGCCATCACCTTTTCAGACGAAGATCTCCAATTGGGAAGTGAGGGACACAATAGGCCGTTATATGTGACAGGTGTTATCGGTGACACAAAAATAAACCGGATTTTACTCGATGGCGGATCAGCAGTAAATCTTCTTCCGTTAAAAGCTTTGACATCGATGGGATTAAATGCCCGACACTTATCCCAACGTTGCTCACAATTCAGGGTTTCAATCAAGTGGGGCAAAAAGCTTTGGGGACCATTGCATTGAAGGTGGAGATGGGTGAATTATACAAAGACGCTCTTTTCCATGTCATAGAGGCAAACACCTCGTACAACGCTTTGTTGGGGCGACCTTGGCTTCATGCAATAAAATCAATCCCCTCAACGCTTCATCAATGTTTGAAATATACCGATGAAAATGGGAATGAAAGAATTATTAGAGGAGATCCGAACCCTTTCTGTGGAGAAGATGTGAACTATGCTGATGCAAAGTTCTACAAGGTGGTAAATGCTGACTCCTCTATAAGTAATATTGAGAATAAGGAGCCGTGGAAATCTCCTAAGAACTCAATAACTCATTTCGGTGAAAACGTCCCCAAGTTAATGGTTGAAAGAGAAGACACGGAAGAAAGACCTCCACGTAGGGTGTTGTTCAAGTACACACCAAAAGACAAAAGAGAGGCCGGTCAAAAACCGATAATTCCTGTTGAGAAAATGATGGACTCTCTTGTTACAAGCTATACTTTTCCCCTTCGAAAAATTAACCGGGTCTCGCAACACAAGGCACTAACCATTCATAGGATTTTCGGGGATGAACAAGAGGGGAGCACTAGAGTAGTACTACGAGGCATATCTTCCAATCAGTCCGTCGGAAGGCAAAATGAAGATGCTGAAATTCAATATCCAAGGTCCTTTCCGGAAGACACAAAGTCATGGAAGGATGATAATTTCAACGACCTTGAAAAAATTGTGGTATCCCATGAAGATGGGCTTCTAACCGCTAGCATTGAAGAACCAATGACCTTAACACCGATAGAGCAAGAAATGTTCACAGAAGAAGAAACGCCGTTTGAGCCTCGGGTGTCAGTATTTGAAAGGCTTGACACATCCTTTGTAGGTGAGGTGTCTCGACCTTCGGTTTTCCAAAGGCTTGAGAAAGTTGAGGAGTCAAAAAGAAAGATATTCCGAATCAAGAGGAACCGGAAATGGAAGCTCAAAAAGAGGAGTCGATTTGGAGAACTCATAAGAAAGACAAGTGAAGATCAGGTCGAAGAGGTCGATGTTGTGACTTTCCTTAATAGGAAAGATTCCCAAGATATCAAGTCTTTTGAGATGACTTTCCAAAACAATCGAGCCGAAGAAGCGAGCCTTGAATTAGATTCATCGGATTTCATCAACACAGTCAAACCAGCCCCACCAGAAATGGAAGAAGGTGGACAGCCAACGGTTGATGATCTCGAGGAGATTAATCTTGGAACCCTTGATGACCCAAAACCTATTTTTATTAGTGCTTTGTTAGCAGACGAGGAGAAGGTGATATATCATCAACTTCTTGAGGAGTATAAGGATGTCTTCGCTTGGGGCTACCAGGATATGCCTGGATTGGATCCACAAGTAGCAGTTCACAAGTTGTCTGTGTCTAGTGAAAAGAAACCAGTGAAACAAGGACAACGGCGCTTCCGCCCCGAATTGATGGTTCAAATCAAGAGCGAGGTCAACAAGCTTATCGAGGCAGGATTCATCCGTGAGGTTCAGTATCCAGTATGGTTAGCAAACATCGTTCCTGTAAGAAAGAAAAATGGCAAGCTCCGCATATGTGTGGATTTCAGGGATTTAAATGAAGCATGCCCAAAAGACGAATTTCCATTACCAATTACCGAGCTTTTGGTTGATGCTACTACCGGTTTCAAAGCTTTGTCTTTCATGGATGGATTTTCCGGTTACAACCAAATCAAGATGGATCCAGAAGATGAAGAATTGACAGCTTTTCGTACGCCACAGGGCACATTTTGTTACACAGTGATGCCTTTCGGTTTGAGAAATGCGGGAGCAACCTATCAACGAGCCATGACAATCATTTTTCATGATTTCCTTCACAATACAGTAGAATGCTATGTGGATGATTTGGTTGTCAAGACAAAAGAAAGAAATAACCATCCAGCTGATCTTCGGAAAATCTTCGAAAGGTTGCGCAAGCATCAATTAAAGATGAACCCCCTCAAGTGTGCATTCGGTGTAACATCAGGAAAGTTTCTAGGATTCATCGTCCGATATCGTGGGATTGAAATTGATCCGGATAAAATCAAAGCCATTGCGCAAATGCTTCCTCCAAAAAATTTGCGAGAGCTCCGGGGTTTGCAAGGAAAGTTAGCTTACATCCGTCGTTTCATCTCAAACTTAACAGGAAGATGTCAACCCTTCCTTAGGTTGATGAAAAAAGATACACCATTTATATGGGATCGAACTTGTCAAGACGCATTTGAAGACATCAAGAAATATTTAATGGATCCACCGGTTTTGATGGCACCAATACAAGGGAGACCTCTTACATTGTACACCGCAACACTTGATCGCTCCTTAGGTGCAATGCTAGTTCAAAATAACGATGAAGGAAAGGAGAATGCCCTTTACTACATTAGCAGGACGTTGGTAGGGGCAGAGCAAAATTATTCATCCATGGAGAAGATTTGTTTGGCTCTAGTGTTTGCCGTTTAAAAGTTACGGCACTACCTTTTATCCCACCAAATCATATTGGTCTCCAAGGCCGATCCACTGCGGTTCCTTTTGTCTAAAGTTGTGCTATCAGGAAGATTAGCCAAGTGGGCCATGCTTCTAGCCCCGTTTGACATAAAATATGTTTCACAAAAGGCGGTAAAAGGGCAAGTCCTCGCTGATTTCCTCGCCGCCCACCCGACATCGGAGCATGAAGAGTTGACATATGACTTCCCCGATGAAGAAGTTTTCACCATTGAAGAAAATTCTTGGCAATTGTACTTTGATGGTTCTGCAAGGAGAAACGGTGCTGGGATCGGAATCGTGTTCATTACCCCTTCGGGTGGTTTGGTGCCTTATTCTTTCTCTTTGTTAGATAATTGCACGAATAATGTGGCCGAGTACGAAGCGCTTATTGTTGGTCTTGAAATTGCTCTCGAAATGGGCATTGATCCACTAAGAGTATTTGGGGATTCTCAATTGATCGTGAGACAAATAAATGGGGAATACGAAGTGAAGAATCCCGGTTTGATACCTCTACACCACAAGGCAAATGAACTTATTTGTCAATTCTACCAAATAAAGGTCAACCATGTCTCAAGATCGGAGAATGCAAAGGCGGATGCCTTGGCAAAGTTAGCAGCATCGTTAACACTTCCCGATGAACGGGAGATCCAAGTTACTATTGGTGAACGACATTTGCTTGCACCGGTATCAGAACGAGTAAGCCCAACCGAAGAAGTTAGTGTTGTTACAGTCTATGAAATTGATGAAGAGCTAGATTGGAGACAACCGATGATTGACTATTTGAAGCATGGGGTTTTACCCGAGGATGCAAAAAAGAAAGTAGATGTCAAAAGACGAGCACCAAGATTTCATTTGCAAAATGATACGCTATACCGAAGGGCTTTTGATGGAATGTTACTTAGGTGTTTGTCAAAAGAAGAAGCTAAGTACATCCTTTCGGAGACTCATGCTGGGGTATGTGGAGCACATCAAGCGGGTCCCAAATTAGCCGATCAAGTTAAGAGATTAGGATATTATTGGCCATCTATGGTGAAGGACGCAATAAGTTTTGCAAAGGCATGTCATGCATGCCAGATCCATTCCGATTTTATTCACCAACCACCCCAACTTCTCCATCCAACTATTTTATCATGGCCATTTAATGCATGGGGCCTTGATGTGGTAGGGCCCATCAATCCATCATCCTCTCGAGGTCACCGATATAGTTTGGCTGCAACTGATTATTTCTATAAATAGGCTGAGGCTTTACCATTAAGAGTAGTGGGGGCAAAAGAGGTAGCAAACTTCATAAGGATTCAACTAATCTATCGATTTGGAGTCCCTGCGAAAATCATTTCAGACAACGCTTTGTACTTCAAGAATCAATTGTTGGTGAAATTAGCTGAAAAGTTTGGATTCAAACACAGTTTTTCATCAAGCTATAATCCATCTTCAAATGGCCAAGCCGAAGCGTTCAACAAGGTTCTCTCAAAAATTTTAATAAAGATGGTTTCGAAATCAAAAAGAGATTGGCATGAGCGTCTACTTGAGGCCTTGTGGGCATACCGGACAACGGTACGAACATCAACTGGGTGCACATCATACAATCTTGTTTTTGGCTCTGAGGCGGTATTGCCACTTGAAGTACAACTACCATCTCTAAGGGTCGCAGTGCAACTTACTGATCCGGAGGAGAATACCAAGGTCCGTTTAGCCGAGCTCGAGGCTCTAGATGAACGGAGATTGTCGGCACAACAGAGGCTCGAGATATATCAAGCTCAAATAGCCGGGGCATTCAACAAACGAGTCAAATTTTGGTCCTTTTCGGTCGGGGATCTAGTACTTACAATAAGGCGCCCAATTGTCATTAACCGAAAGTCGCAAGGAAAATTTGAGCCAAAGTGGGAAGGACCATATGTCATCACCAAAGTCTTCTCCAAAGGCGCGTACGAGCTCTCAAGTGTAGATGGCGGTGTCATGTATGCTTGTGTTAATGGGAAATTTGTAAAGAAGTTCTTTGCTTAGAGTTCCGTTCTCAAGTAAGAACTACGTGAAGACTTGATGCCGTTTATCGGCTACGTAGGAAATTTGGTAGAAAAAGAGTACTGAATCCAGTCGCACAAAAAAAATCATTATTATCTTTTTATGCAAATGATAGTCTAGATAATCCGGAAAACCCTTCATAGAAGGTGGGTTCGGATTATTTCAGGTGATGCATATAAAAAGATTATAAAAAAAAAATCAAATCAAATTGGTTCACCAAGAACTACGAACGGCTTGATCCCTCACAAAGGGGGTACGTAGGCAATCTAGCTAGTCTAGATGCAGCCACAAACAAAAAATAAATAAATAAACAAAAACACACTTTCTTGTATCTAAATCAAGATCGAATGCTCCAAAGACTTCCAAACAATCTCCACATATTGAAACTCCTAATTATATGAGCATTATGCTATAATACATTTACGTGAATATTTTAGTAGCCCGGCAAATGTCCATGGCAAGAAGCCTCGTACCCGAATTTTCATCCACAAAAAGTGGCCAATGCCCAAAGTCGATGATATGACCCAAAAAGCCTTCAAGTCAAAGATCCGTACCAAATACCAAACACCAAGTCAAGATAAATCAAAACTCTTATGCCCATGCCTCATTCCGTTTATGGAAGTTAAGATGCAAGTTGTCATCGGTAAATTTGTATGTCTTTGACAGTTTACATGGGAGATTCAAGTCTAGTAAGCTTGGACCATTTGCACTTAAAGTGTTCATCGGGAGACCCACATCGATGTTGAAAAGGTTGTATGCTATCAAATGAGACCCTTTAAATCGATCGAAAAAAAATGCGAAACTTTGAACGCGTTTGATATAACTCACACGTACAAAGTTCGGGGGCAACTGTTGAGTTGTAAAATTTCATAAATTCAGTTGTTTATGGTTTTACTTAAAATGTTCATAAGCGGCAAATATGGTTTAAATCCAAAAGTGTCAAACCATACAAATTTTGTTTCAAAGTTTCGCACACAACAAGTCACAAAATATTACAACCGTTCAAAGGGGTGATTAGGGCCACATTTCAACCGTTCCTCGTAACCATATTTTCATTAAGAGCATTGGATACGATTGGACTTTCTTCCCCGTTCCACATTTTATGTCCATCAACCGGTGGCTGAACTTATTGGTGTTGATATCTCCGCTTTAAAGCAAAGAGGTGAAAGCCAAGAGAATTTTTAATAAATGCTAAATTTATGGGCATTTAATTACATAAAACTGCACTAGCTCTTTAAAAATGAAAATTGAAACAGGAATGGACGTTAACCATTCTAATCACTAATTACATTTAGTGTGTGATTGAAGACATTCATTCTAATTAAGTGCTCTTCAAATTCGGGAATTTATTTCCATTAATTTGAGAAAATATAGACTTTTCGTCAGCCACCGTCGCTCTATATTCCAAAATAAGGACAGGAGGAATGAAAAGTAGGCATACATTTTGTACTAAATGTGATGCAATTAATAGGCAAATTTCATCCGAAATCAAAGAAAGAATTCAAGCGTCGTGAGCGTTACTTCTGAATTGATTAGAGGCTATCCATCAATGATATATATATATATATATATATATATATATATATATATATATATATATATATATATATATATATATATATATATATATATATATATATATATATATATATATATATATATGGCATTCATCGACAACTTCCGGGGGGGGGAGCTTTGCTTCAAGGGTCTTCCCAACTCAACAAATATATACAGAAAAGATGTAGCTGAGAAAACCATACTCAACAACAAAATAAAGGAGTTGGAGATTCAGTACAAAGAAACAAATGAGACGCAAATGGAGAGAATGCAGAAAGATGATTGCGAAACACATATGAACAATGTCCTGGACAGGAAGGGAAGAATAGGCACGAAGCTGTAGAACAAGAGAAATAAAGAGATGAGCGATCCAAAATAAAGAGAAAGGTATATTCCATGTGCAAATTTTGATTACTTTTAATTTTATCTCTTCTTCTCAGAACCAAACGTCTCCTATGGTCATGCATCTTCGAGCATTGTCGATAAGCAAACGAGCTTCTGAAGTTAAGCTAAGAGATTCGGAAAAAGAAGGGCGTTCCTCGCACATCAAAAATGACAGGAGCCAACCAAAGCAAAATGGGGAGTAAAGACGTTGCCAATGTTTGAGAAAAAAAGATGAGAAACCAGTGTCAGGAAATCAAAGAGAAAAAGGAGATTAATTCGATCGAAGCGGTTCAAGGTTGTTTGTTGAGTTGGTTAATCTAGTCTCGTCTGGTCCGGAGTCGTTTTTTTGGGAACGAAGAAAGGAGATGGTTTAAGATGTATGAGCCACGGGCCGATCGTTTGCAAATAAAGTCGGACACCACCACAAATTTCGAGCAAAGTCTTCAACAAGTTGATCAATAGTGCTACAATACCAAACATTGTATGGAACGCAAGCGAGGATAACCAATATACAAAAATTCAGCAATGAAAGAGGCCAATGGAGTGTTTTGGCTTATTTTTAATAAGATCGTCAAAGAATTAAAAAAAAAGCAAGCGACAAACTCCAAGAACATTAACAAGTTTGAGTCTTGTGCAAATAAAGCACGATCGTTGCTTGAAGATTGGATCGTCGAAGATGTATATGGTGTGTTCCTCGTTCTTGTGTTTCTTATTGTGCACATGTTTAACATATTTCGTAGGATTCATGGACGGAAGCAAGAAATAAAGATACGTCTCTGCTTGAGGTTGATCAAAATGAAGAAACCAAATTAAAGCAATGTTGAGGCCTAAGGGGAACTTCTATTTAACAAAATGAGGGCAGTGAGTTCGTCCGAGGCTACTTGTACTCGGATTGAATTCAAAGAAAGAGAGTCTACTCGTTGATTTTGTTTTCATGGTTTCTCGAGCAGGGTTGCTAAAGAAATGAAACTTTGAAGTTAATTAGTACAATCTTTAGATTTGCGGGAAGAAGGTTACTTGTGTCGAAGGACCAAGGAGCTCTTGTTTTGTTCATGGCAAACTTTGTAGTCCCTGCTCGTATATATTGAGGTTGGAAATTGAGGCTTTACCCAAGGAGGCACACGGAGGAGTGTTGGTTCGGTTATTCTTAGCTTCACTGTTTGAAGACTATAAATTGCAGCGACTTTACACAAAGTCTGCACAAGACAAGTTTGCTAAATGCAAATTAGTAAAGCACTAATGGGAATGATTCAAGTTGACCCATCAACATGCATAACTTAGGAACGAAAGACATGGATTTCTCATTACGATCGACTCTTACGGAGGTCATAAAAAAAAACTGGAAAGAAGTAACAAGATATGCTTTTACTATTTCTTCTGGTGAAACCAACGCTCGGTTCAAATGAAGATCAAGACAAGCAAGATACAAGTGGAATATCATTCAAACTTTTGTTTCATTGATACTCTGCAAATAGTGGAAAGAATACAATTAGGAAGGTTATCCTAATTAAGCTAATTTCATAATTAAACTTAGCCATTCTCCACTTTAAATATTGGTGTTTGACAAGGGAAAAAGGCACAACATTAGCTAATGGTCTTGGAGTCTCCAATATGCAAGATGATAGCTATTTCTAAAAGCTCGATAATTAATGCATAAAATCAATCCATGCAGGCAACATTAGCTAAACAAATCAGGCTTACACGGATCGACCAAGAAAAAAGTCCTAGTCGGTTCATGGACACTTCAAGCCATAGTTGGGATCTCCGGTTCTCAAATGGTCCCAAGCGTTCAGAAGAATGATTGGGCGGAAGCAAATATATATACAGAACGTCGAAGTTTTATACTTCACTAAATGCCCAAAGAACTACGTATGATTTGTTCCCTACTAAAGGGTACGTAGGAAACTCAATTTTATGATTTTTGAGTTCAATCGCAAAATCTCAAGTTTACACCACAACGGAAATTCAGTTGCGAACTACGCGCGGTTTGATCCACGCAAAGAGGGGTACGTAGGAAACTTGACTATATAAATTGTCAAGTTCAATCGCCAATACTGAGTTAGTGATTTTGTAAAGAAGAGCGATGAACTACGGTGACTTGATTCCGTCTCAAACGGATACGTAGGAAGCTCGGTATAAAGCAAGACGCTCATTGAGTTCGGTCACACCCAAAACTCCAAGATTTGTTATAGTTGAGAACTACGTCTGACTTGATTCCGTTGAAACGGATACGTAGGAAACTCGTCGAGTTCAGTCATACCCCCAAACGAAGAGAAGAAAAAGAGAGAGATACTCAACTATTTAATTTCTCATGCGCACATGATAGTCGGATAATTTGGAAAATCCTTCATAGAAGGTGGGTCCGAGTGATTCCGGTGATGCATAAAAAGTGGAGAAATACAAGTGATAATTGATGCGGATTGTAGACAACCCGTCTTAAAAATTGAGTTTGGATCCGACATGTGACACATGAGGGTTAAAGTCCGCAAAATAAACATATGAACTACGTAAGGCTTGATCCTTCTAAGGGAAGGTACGTAGGCAACCCGTCGGGTGCAGCCCAAAGACTCAAGAAAAATTCAAGAGGTCGTCCAAAATGTAATCAGTATTGTTTTAGAATCGTGAGAATACACGAATAAGGGTCGAACTTTAATAAATATATTTCAATTGAAATGTGTTACGCAATTTTATTTTCTTGTAATATTTTTGCCTAACAATTCCTTTCTCATATATTTTATTATTGTTATCATGGTGATTGTTGGCTAAGTTTCTTATGCGATTCTAGGGTGATTGACTGAAAGTTGTGGGAAAGACGATGATAGAATGATCTTAATTCCAGCAAGACCCTGAAAGCTCGAGTCTTTACCTTAACCGTAGAACACCTCGGTCAGTCATTGAACATCTCGACCAAGATGGAATATAACTGAATGGGGTGAATCTTTCCTGAACCTTATCTAAGTTAAGAGTTTAAGTTTGCCAAATCCTATCCTTATTATACCTTTTCTGGTTCAATGCAAGCCTAAGATAAGACTTACCCGATGATTCCTTTGTTTGTTTACCCAAGATCATGAGTGTCGTTAATAAAGGTTTATCCTTTATTGGGGTTTGAGTGTGTCTTCATCCCATCTTTGTGAGTTCGCCTGAGACTTACCCAGTAAAGGTTGATTCTATTCCCTTGGATGGTGTGTTAGTTTGATATTATAGTTCCTTTCCTTAGTAACTTGATACTTACCCGGTAAAAGGAGCTTTGGTTTGGGATAGTGAGTAGTGAGACTTACCCGGTGATCTATTCTCATCTTAGAAACACCTTCCCTTTTCAAACCTCAGCTTTGTCCACGTTATCTTTTCAGATCTTGAGTCGGAACCACAATTGCATGCTTTAATCCCTAGAATCCGCATTCCCTTTATCTGACTTTATTTCATCTTTCATTGCTGATGACATGAATTATGAACTATTTTTAGGCATGTATTTATATAGATTTTCCCTTTATTTTGCATGCATAGACATACATTCATGGCATTTATGGTTATATTCACCTACTTTACAAGAATAGAGGTCTACACAGAGTTTTATTGCATTTGTAAGTAATTTGGCGAATTATGGAGTGAAATTGCACATTTAAGGATTAAGCCTTGACGCGGGATAAAAAAAGGAACATAAAAGGGGTAGGACGCGCCAAAGTATTCTCTAATACCGTCTGATGCGCCAAAGTATCTTCTGATACCGTCAGACGCGCCAAAATATTCTCTGATACCTGCTGACGCGGCCCATAGTATTTTCTGATACCAGCGGCTCGTCTTCTTCTCAGCCCAAATATTTAGGGTTTCATCGTTAAACCCTAGTTTTATTCCTACAAATATTCGAGAGCCTTCAACATTGAAGGGGAGTCAAATTCTCCAAAGGATACTTAGATAGGTAGACTTGGAGGTCTTGCTACACCACGGAAAGAAGAGATTTGGAAGGAAGATTTGGGGAAGGACGCACTTTCCTATTTTTGGAGTTGGAAGATCTTAGGGTTTACATTGGAAGGCGGATTGACAACCCGTTCTTCATTGTCCCTAGAAATTTTGTGAGGTTTTTCTGTTCCTTTGATTCTACATCCATTGAACGCGGTTTGCGATTATTGTGTTTGGTTGACATTTGTTTTGAGTTTATTATTGAGATTTCAAGGTTTTACCTTTTCTCCCTTTCATATATGATATTTGATTATATGACTGTGATTATTTGCTAAAACCCTTTCGAAATTCTAAGGTGAAGGGTTGATAGTTGTGGCTTAGATAATGATAGATCGATCGTAAACAGATTGGACCCTGTCGACACCCTAAATCACGGGCTGTTCTTGGTTTCCACGGCCGTGATTCTCAAGAACTACCCGTAATTTTACCTGTTTTACGACCTTTGCTTTTGCTTTAATCCAAAGTTAAAGATTAGCTTTAACCTAGCCTTGACTTGCCTTTCCTAGGTAGTAGTGAGACTCAACATCCTCTATTTCGGTTTCGAGTGTCACAACCTTAACCGTTTGAGTTTATCTTGATCCTTGGGTTACAAGTTTGGGTATTTGAGATTAATTCTTGTCCTTAGATCCTTTCTATACTGCAGCCTCAACAACCTTTATAGAGAGAGTCTTTAGGTTAGACATATAGGGTTTTGGAACTTTGCCGTACATTACCTTACCTTAGTATACCTTTGCAAACCTCAACTCTGTCCTTATATCTATAGTATATCTTGAATCGATTGCCACAATTGGATACTTGGATCTTTAGGATTGTTGTTTTCCTAATATTTGCGAAGCTTCTATACTTTACTTGCTCGATAATTTGTTAACTGAATTTGTTCCCCCAAATCCCTGAGTTCGATACTCTGGAATACTTGCTAATCTACGTCGATCCGTACACTGCGGGTTCGCTTGCTTTTGTCTAGTTTTATAAATTTAAAACTTATTTGCACGCACGTTTTCGGGCGAACAATTGCTTTAATTTGTGGTCATTAATTATTTGACAACCTGATTTCCGTGCTTTGTTTCACCATAGTCCATGTGTTCGACCCCTGAAATTTTTGCTTTTATTACAATTGATCTGTACATTGCGGGTTCGGATATTGTTCAAGCATACTTCTTGGGTTATAAATATTAAAGATTGCACACACCTTTTGGAGCGAACAACAAGACAATCCATGAGTTTCTTTCCAATATGAATTTTTGCATATTGTTATGTTCCTAAGTTTCTTCGCCTTGTTGTAGATCTATTGTGAAGCACGCGTTGCTTACTTTGTTTCAAAGCATATCAAATATTGAAACCCGCACATCCAACAACACCCTCTCGTGTGAAGTCTCTATGGACGCTTGGATCTTTCCAATTTGATCATTTATCATCAAGTCGATGTTGTCCACCACAAACTAAAATCCTTCCTCATTAGAACACAACATACTCTTCAACAAAGTGTGCATGAACTCACACCTAATAACTATTATCAAACCAATGTACTATTCTAATTTAAAAAATAAAAACTTATAAGTAAGGTAGGATCAAGTTCTTACGCATTTGTTGTCCTCGTGCCAAAATGACGATACAAGTTGTACTATGCTCGAACAATTGCCTCTTTGTATGTGATTAGCCATATAGCCTCCAAATACTCTATCAACCTTGGATAACTTTACCAAATAACTTTCATCTCAGCTAAATGTCTCTCGTAGCTCGTAGTCGTAGAGGATTTGGATTCAAACAAGGCATTGTAGTGTGATGCAAAATCTGTTTGTGCTTGTTTTGATCGTGTCACCGTCCAAGATCGATGTTGAATGTTGCACTTGTCATGAAATGTGCAAATCACGTGTTTCACATCCGGGGAAATGACACTCAATGCACTTATAAGTCCAAGATCTATATCCGTCATAATAATTCCCCGTGTAACATTTCCGCACACATGTCGGAGTCTCCCAAATGCCGATTCGTAGTGATTCGAGTTTCCTAATACATGAAAATAAATGTTATTGTGAACGTCAATCTCGTGCTAGTGATTCCGACAATCTTTAACAACGGCATCTTGTACCTATAGAAGACACATAATCAAGACTCTAGTTTTTTTTTTTAAATGTTAATTGTATTGAATGGAGATGGAAGAATTTACAGGGAAGTTCATAGATAACAAAGCTAATGTTTAACAGTCAATCAGTAAGCAGAGAGATCAAGTGCAGCATCAGGAGCAAAGGAAGAATGTGATCAAGGCAGCATTGGCAGCAGTGCCAAGCGAGAGGCGTGGAGTTAGGAGAGGTTGTTCAGCAAGTGGATAGTATCAACCCTGGGGGCGGTATTGCAACTTCAGTTGTGCTCGAGGTGTAGCTTGGTGGATCTAATAATCTCACCAGCACAATCGATAGCCTTGGTGAAGGTGTTGTTATACACCATGTTGTTCCTAGCCCTCCATATGTGGTACAAAGACTCTAGTTTTTGTTGGACTTGAAAGTAAATGTGCATGTAATATATAAAGACTCGTAAAAAGAATGGACATTAAAACTTACTCGTTCGTCTTGTATGTTGCGTCCATTATGATGAAGACTACTTTTCGTTAGACTTAAATGTGCATGTAATATATAAAGACTCGTAAAAGGAATGGACATCAAAACTTACTCGTTCGTCTTATATGTTGTGTCCATTATGAAGACGTAAGAAAATAAGTTGAAGAGATGCTTGAAATTTGGATGCATGATGAAAAATCTGAAACTTTATATGAATGCAAAAACCTATAAAATATGAACCGCAAACCCTAACCGAAATAATCGGCTTAGGTTTGGTTTTGAACCGATATTTTGGTTCGTTTTTTCGGTTGAACCAAAAATAAAATTTCATTCAATCGCCAATTACAGTAAGAAACAGAAGAATACTCGAGTATGATTTCCAAATTTCAATCACCAATTGGCCCTATTTCACTTTAGTTTTCAACATTTTGATGGAAATAATTAAACAAACACAAGAAACGTTCATGGATAAGAGAAGAGCATAGAAGAGATTAAGAGAACAAGGAGAACTAGAGAAGTCTCCGTCATAGGGAGTCAAAGAAGTTGGCGCCATCACAGTCTTGCACTCTTGCCATTGACGTCGTGTAGTCTCGGCGTCTCACACTCTCGCAGTCTCGTACTCTCGCAAAAGTGCATTAACCCTAACTGCAAAGTAGCCGCTCGGTTTGTGGATCAACAATCTAGTATTCCCACACTCTCGTAGAAGTGCCTTAACCCTAGGTCTCATCGGAACAAAGGAGATGAGATTGGGAGAACTGGAACTCGTAAAGACTGGAGAGTTGGAGGGTGGAGAAGTAGCCGCTCGAAGATGGGAGTGGGAACACTAGAGAGTGGATAAGAAGAGAAGTAGCCGTCTGCCACCCTGCCCCTCCAAATAAGCGTGAAGATGTGAAGAGCAAAAGAAACTCCTTGTGCCTTTAATCCTAAACTATTGCTCTTTTTTTTTAAATCGATTCAAACCGCGGTTGACCTAAATTATAGCGAAAACCGATTTAATAAAAATACCGAATCGAAAACCGAACCTATTGTAGTAGTTTTTGGTTCGGTTTGAACTGAAACCCGGCGGTTTGGTTCTCTTCAAACGACCGAGTTTTGCTCAGCGCTACTTGATGGGAGTGTGAAAATTATCCCGCTTCAGTTGTAAAGTGATAAGAAGTCGAATATATAGTCTTCGTGACTCCTCTTATGACTTGGATAGTTGGATGAAATGTTATTGTACTTATGTATTGGGTTCAAAGCTTACATAAATGATACACTGCTAACAACAATCGACCCTCATTAATTTGCCCACCGGAATTTCTCACTAAGGGTCTGTTCGGTAAGTCAACAAATTATTCTACGTATTAATTATTTTCAATAACCCCTCAAATAAGCTGATAATATATGTGTATTTAGCTTCTTTTTTTTTTGTCAAAATAATCTCTAAATAATCCGATTACAATGACACTCAATAATTCCATAAAAATGCATGTCCAATGGACCCTACATCAATTCAAGAATCACATTTACCATAAAGCAAATTAGGTCCCTGTTCGGTGAATGGAGATTTTTGAGTAGTTTAAACTTTTTGAGTAGTTTTAACTTTTTTGGTAGATTTGTTAGTAGAGTCTTAAAGAGCTTTGTAAATTCTGAAAAATCTAACAAATAACCTAATTGATGTTTGGTAAAAGTAGATTTCTGTATAGAAAATGTACGAATTGTTAAAGATGTAAAAGAGGGGCAACATTAGTAAATTTTTTGATAATCTATCCAAAAAACTATCCTAAACACTCCATTAAAAATCTTTTTAAAATTTTTAAAAAAAAGTCTAATCTCTTTAAAAATCTATTATACCAAACACCAAGTGCCTTTAAAAAAAAATACAAAGTTCTACAATAACCTACAATAATCTCGCCGAACAAGTCTTTAATCTGAACCAAATCTTGAAGAATTTTAAAATTAGAATATACACCCACAAAAACTTAGGAAAAATGAAAAGAACTTTGGATACCAACCCAAATAATCCAAAAGAAAACAAGGATTAGTGGCAGAATCGTATATTGTGGAGTCTTGAGGGACAATTCATGTATATAAATAAGTGCGGCATTAAAAATGTAGTTAGTTATATCTAACGTGCCACTTAATTTATTAACACTCCGTACTAATTTGGGAAAAGAGATGGATTAGTGTTTTGAGCGTCCAGCGAGGACGGTGGGGCTGGCCGATTTATGATATTAAATAAAAGGTTGGGTGTGCATATAAAATTTAAATAGCGGGATTAGGGAGACAGGGAAGCCAGAGATCCACGCCTACTTCGCTCTCTTGCCCTGCACAATCCAGACGCTTATTCCCTATGAGGAGATAGAGATAGAGATAGAGATATACAGAGAAAACCGCTTTCCAACCTGTTTCGTTTCCTTCAGATAAACGGCGTATCACCGTCGTTTCGCCAGCCGCTCAAGAGTAAAGGTGGTTGTGGTGGTTGATCGGCTTTTAGGTTTTTGTTCTTGAACAAATTTGGATCGATTAGGCGGAGGAATCACAGTTAGGGAAGATGGATTGGGCTCCTTATTCTAGCGAGTTCGAGAAAATCATCTCTAGGATGACCGTTCCAAGGTCTGTTGATTTTTATCTGGATAATTTTGTGTTTTCCGTAGTGTTTGTTTTGTGGTCGTTGCCAAATCTGTTTCGGTTTTACGAAATGGATTGGTGTTTGTTTTGTTATTTTTTCATATGATGGATTTGTTTTTATTTACTTGTAAATCATTTCTCCGTAAGTTGAGGGATAGCGATTACGCATCCGAGACCGCTGATATTTGTTAGTTTTGATTTCTCCCTTCGATTTGCGCTTTTTCTCTCTGGACTTTCATCTGTAACTAGCACCGTCGGTCACCGGCCACCGGCCACCGAATAAAGTTGTTCTCATCTCCAGTTTAAATTTCAAATTTAAAACCTAACCTATTGGAATATTGCTTCCTTATCTGACCTGCCCCCCTTTGTTGACTTGTTCTTTCCAGAGTAGTGATCGATGATGGCGCGTGCGCTAATTCCACTGTAGTGAAGGTAAGACTGTCATTTCTCAACCTTCTAAAGATCTAATTTCATGTTTGTAGAAAAGTAAATTTACTTGACACTTTTGAATTCATGAAAATTCTTTCTGATTAGGTTGATAGTGCTAGAAAGGATGGGATTCTTCTAGAAGCTGTTCAGGTGCTCACGGATTTAAACCTTAGCATTAAGAAAGCATACATTTCCTCCGACGGAAGGTGGTTCATGGATGGTGAGTTTTTAATCTTCTAATATTTTCTTCTTTCAACACCAGAGGTTTTGAGTTAATGCATGTTAAATCTAACGCTATCATTCCTCTGAAAATGCTGTATACAGTATTCCATGTGACTGATTTGAGCGGAAACAAATTGGCTGATAAGAGTGTTTTGAGTTTCATGGAGGAGGTAATTGCTTGCAGAATTCAGACTCTAGTTCTGTTTGAAGCCTTGTAACTATTATAAATTTGAAGCATATTTTTGCTGGTGTTTTAACCTAACTGAGAATTGTTCCCCCTGCAGTCTCTAGGAACCATCCATGACACGAGAGTGGTAGGTGTTCAAGGTCTAACGGCCTTTGAGCTGACGGGGGCAGATCGGGTTGGTCTAATGTCAGAGGTCTTTGCAGTTCTATCTGAGTTGTTGTGTAATGTGGTAGACGCTACAGTATGGACTCATAATGGACGGATAGCTTCCATTATATACATGAAAGACTGCAATTCTGGTTGCCAAATCAAGGACTCTCAGAGGATAACCTCCATAATAGCTAGGTTGAAACCTGTTCTCAAGGGAGATAATGATATTAGAACCGTAAAGATCAACGTGGCAGTAGCAGCCACCCACACAGAGCGAAGGTTGCACCAAATGATGTTTGCTGACCGTGATTATGACAGAGCTCCTATTGGTGCGATGAAATCCGATCCTTCTGTTGTCACTATTAACAACTTGAAAACATGGGGCTATTCAGTTGTGAATATCCAATGCGAGGACAGGATAAAGCTGCTATTTGATGTTGTTTGCACGTTGACAGACATGGAATATGTAGTTTTTCATGCTACTGTCAACACAGAAGATAATCAAGCTTACATGGTACAATTTTATATCTCATGCTTAGTTCAGTTCAGTTCAATGAAATGATAGAGAACTCATTCTGTTATAATTACTGATGTTTAACAGGAGTTCTACATCAGGCATAAAGATGGATCCCCTATTAGCTCTGAAGCAGAAAGGCAACGAGTTGTTGAGTGTTTAAAAGCTGCTGTCGAGAGAAGAACGTCTCAGGTACTTGATAGTGGTTACTCATTGATCATTAATATATGCTTTTAACTATATATCTAATATCTTAAAAATTTGGTGTCCTTAACAGGGGGTGAGGCTTGAACTCTGCACGCAGGACAGACCATGGCTATTAGCAGATGTGACTCGTACATTTCGCGAGAATGGCCTGAACATAATCAGGGCAGAAATATCTACAACCGGGAACTTAGCCACCAACACCTTCTACGTGACAGATGCTAATGGACTCATCCCAGACACCAAAACGATTGAGAATATCCAGGAGAAGATTGGTGTGGGCAAATTGAAGGTTCAGGAGCCGGCTTTGGATGAGGACGGTGTCGGTGGGGCCATGTTGGTATCTTTGGGAAGCATAGTAAAGAAGAATCTATACAATCTGGGTTTGATAAGGTCATATTCTTAAGGAGGAAGATGAAGAGCGGGGCCAAACGCTAGTTTTCATGGTGGGTTCTTTGCCTCTTGCTTTAAGCATATGCTTTGCTTATAGTTTGGGGGAATTATGCAACTTGCAACACACGACCTTTTGTAGATAATGAAAAGGAAAAGAATATAAGGTAAAGGAGATTATAAAGAGGATAGGGGAACACGAGGACATGTCTCAATCAGAAATCTCTATCAGCGATCTGGGAGAGGATTCTGATTTCGATGTGGGAAAGTTAAATCTGTATTGCCACGAAGAACATAGAAATTATGTACATATAATAGTCAGCTGGAAAAAGGGTGTTAATGCTTAGGTTCATTATGAATGTTCATATGATAGTTTAACTTGGCTTCTTTGATTAATATTTTTAGTTTGACTAGTATTGAAAACATGAAGTGGGTCATTTTCTTTGTTCTAGAAAGTCTTCAACGAATGAGAGTGTCCCTTTCTAGGCGGCGTGAATAATTGGTAAATTGTGACTACTTTGACGTATTATTGGAAATCTTTGAGTAGCATTAATTATACTAACAATTGGTCTAATCGGTTAGTGTTGTTGTAGCGTAAGATTTTTGTACATTTAAATATTTGATATAGGTATAGTTTTCAAAAAGTAATAAAAAAATATATGTATAGTCAAATAAGGAGTAACGGAACTTGGGATCACTGTCCAATCACATCCCTAATTATTATTCAAAAAAAAATCTCAATCATCCATTTAAATTATATATTTGCTTTTTGAATATTAGAATATCGTACCACTAGAAATGCTTCCTTTATTGGAGCCGGTAATGGAAATGCCGAAGTTTGAGTCCGGTCTTCTCTGCCTTATTGGAGCCGGTAACAATTTCTTTTTATCTATGATGCACGAACACTTCTATAAGGCGGCGTGACCCGTTACCTGCTGTGTCGGACACAAGGTCACAACAGGACGCGGCTTGGACACGGTCAAATATGACCGGACACGGTCAAGACATGTTTCAAATGTAGCACACGGGGCGGACACATCTAGGACACAACGAGGACGCGGATTGTGTCCGGTCAAGACACGGTCAACGAAATTTTGCCTTATTTTTTTATGGCTAGAAAAAAAATGAAACATAAAAAAAAAAACATAATAAAAAACTTATTTACCGTATTAATTTTTCTTCTCTCTCATTTTTTCCGACTAAACCTAACCCTATATGGTCACCTGCGAGATTGTGGTTGGCGGAAGTAGGACACCAATATTCTTTTTCGGCTCTAATGTTGAAATGTTGTTCCGCCGGCCGACTCTTCTCTCCATTTTTCTTATGATTTCAAAAAATTAATTTTGAATCTTTGATTACTAACTTATTATGTAATATTTCTTTGTTGAATGTTGAGTGTGTTATTCTAATTCTTTCACTTTTTATAAGGGGATATTAAGGGTACGACACAAGATTTCGTATACGCACCACGTAGGCAGAATGCGTGACCGTCACGGTCACGCATCCTGCCTACGTGGATTTGTGACCGTTGAGATTCGAACGTTGTAATCCGAACGTTATAAAAGTGACCATTGTAATTTAAACGTTATTGATTTCCTTTGGTTATATATAGATAGTAATAGAAGAGGTGAAAACGCTTACAACATTTTCGAAAAAACAACACAACATCTTTTGGAGAACAACTGCGAAAATGTCAACACATGAGGATGATGATATGATGATTCCGTTCGACGATACAAAATTTAGTGACCCAGACGAGTTTCTTCGACATTTCGAGGTAAGTACTTTATAACCGAAAATATAGAAAAACTAGAAATGTTGTATATAATGTATGTTTACGTTAGACATAGTTGCAATTTATGTTAGAAACCTTTGTTATAATTCGTGTTTTTATTATTTGAAATTATTGTTTTGTAAAACTAGGAATCATTAAGGATTAAACCGAAAACTAGAAATTTTATAGTTTTTTTTCCTATGTGAACTAGGATCTTCCGAATTATTCTCGTGACGAAGGGACTGATTATTCGCGAATGTTTGAAATTCGCGTTTTTTTCCAAGATCGCGAGACGATGGTGGATTGGGCTCGATTCATGGGAGGAACTATGAACATGGTGTTGGTTGCTAGTAGGTCGTGGAGAAATTCATGGGGGTTCGTTACGTTTCGTTTGACATGCGAACGTTTTGGAGCCCCTCGTAAGAAGAAAGACGTTGATCCTGATACCGAGTCATCTTCTAGCCGAGCATAGAAATCGAAAAAGGATGGATGTTGTTTTGAGCTTGAGGGCGTACAAAGCGAGGTTGAGAAGTGGACGTTGCATGTTATAATCGGAGTGCACAATCATACACTTCCCGATCAGTTGAAGGGACACACATATGCCGACAGATTGACGGAGAAACAATTTTGGAGGGTGGGACATGAGTTTGGGTCGGGCTTCAAGCCGAGAAATATTTTGAAGTCAATAAAGTTAGATGATCCATACAACGTCAGCACAATCGAACAAATATACAATGCTGGAATGAAGATTAGGAAGCTACAAGCCGAAGGACGAAGTCCTCTCCAACAAACACTACATTTGTTAGAGCAACGTCGTTATTACGTCAATGTGAGAAGATGCCAACATAGGTGTGACCATGACCTCTCCATCAATCCTAATGCCTAGGATGACGACTACATCGTGCAGGGTGATGGTCATCTCACCCCAAGGTTAATGAAAACTGCTAGTCTCTGGATGTCAGCACTCCACGAATGCATGTATAAGGGCGTGGTCAACTCCAGCAAACGAGACGTCAAACAAACCCGTCAATCCACTGTGAGATGCAACAACAAACCAGGAAGTGGGGTCGGCTCTATCAGCGTCTGAAATCCATCTACTCAGCGCGGAAATGTGCTCTATCCGCCGTAAAGCGGTCATCAGCCTCCTATAATCCTCCTTCATAACACAACGAATATTCAATTAAACGTTTTATTAATTTAGTTTTTGTAACATAATGTGTTATAATTGTGATTAGTTATCTACCTCTCCCATCCAGACACCACGAGCACGGTGTCCGGAGTAGCAAGTGAGCACATCGCTGATCAATGATGCCCTTGTATCAGCAACTACACACGGTCTCGATCAGCCGGTATAAATGGCTCATGCGGCGGCACTACAGGAGTTGCAGTTGGAGCATCAAAATTAAAATCTCGCTGCTCAGTATGGCCGCCAGCTGGTGGCTATACCTGCTCCTTAGCAGGAATATCTGTAGTTGTCTCTATCTACTCGTCAGCAATAATATTTGTAGGTGGCTCAACCTGCTCGTCAGCAGTAGTATCAACACGCTCGCCATCTGTTGGATCTATCTCCCTTGGCTGTACAGAAGGAGCGGCCACATCTTGGTCCGAGTCAGATCCGTAAGTCGGCAATGGAAGAACCTCCCGAGGGAGAGCCGAAGAAGGATCTAATATGCATGGTCTCAGTGACTGCTGTGGTGATGGTGTCTCGGCCGCCGAACCAGCTACCTGGGAGCTCCTCTCCATCGTAGCTGTGGTGGTGGCGAGTCTATCTCTACGAGCGGAGGCCGTAGGATGCCTCCGTCTCTGTCTCTGCATGGCCTGTAATATCTATATTTGATATTACAGGCCAATTTAATTAATTTTCTTTTAAATAGTTTACTTTACTTTTATTTGAAATGAAGTTAAAGAAAACTAAATGAGATTAAATGAAATTAATTAAAAAGTAATTGTATTAAATTCATTTAATTTAATTTTTTATCTTACTATTTTAAATGAAAGTAAAAGTTATTAAACAAGATTAGAAGGTAAATAAATTAAATTAATTTATTTACCTTTTAATCTTCTTTAATAACTTTATATTATAATTACATTAATTATAATTACATTAAGTAAATTAATTAAATAGTATAGGTAGAGAATTCAATTTAATATATTTTAATTCCATTTTATTTTATATTAAAGTAATTGTATGAATTTAAATAGTAAAGGTAGAGATTTTAATTTAAATTATAATTACAATAAGTACAATTAAATTAATTGAATTAAATTATTAATTAATTTAAATACATTAATTAAGATTAATTATTATAAATTCATAATTTATATCTTTTAATTAAAAGTAAATAGGATAAAGTAATTTTTGTTCAAATTGTATTTACATCATTTAATTAAAATAATTTAAATTAATTAATCTAATTATTATAAATTGTAATTTAATTAAATTTAATCAATCTACATTATTATAAATTAAAAATTTAAATAAATTAGGATTAAGTAATTACATTTATTCAAATTGTATTTATATCATCTAATTCAAATAAATTAAATTAATTAATCCAAATTATTATAAATTATATTTTAATTAAATTTAATATTCTTTAATTAATTTAATTTAATTTAAATTAATTTAATGCATTCCAATGCATTACGATGAACAGTGGCTTCACGGTTTCGCAATGCGTGATCGTGAGCCACTGTTCATCGTCTTCGACAGTCCGCCATTGAAGGCGGACTGTCGAAGCTTATTCCTCGTATAATCCACAATCGTTTCTTCAATCAACCTAAAACTAACAAAATCAACAACAATCTAATCTATTCTCCTCAATTTCGTACTCAATTACGAACCCGAAAGTAAAAAATGAAAACCGAACAAAATCGAAAAAAAACCGAACAAAAATCAAACGATACCTCTCTCGGGTCGTGTTTCCTCTTTTGAAATGGCCTTCCTCCGTTACCGTCTTTATCCATTGCGTAAATTTGTGTGAAATGGGTTGGTTGGATCGATTTGCCCCTTCGAGTTCTCGTCTTCGCCGGCTCCTTTTGACTTTCTGTTTTTTGAATGAAGCGTATACGGGATGAGATCCCGTAAGCCCTTTTTAGGGCTAAAAGGCCACGGTTATGCAATGCGTAACCCTGGCCTTTTCACGCATTCGTAATGTGTGAACGTGAGACCACGGTCACACATTGCGAATGCGTCGTGCAATAATGAAATCTTGAACCGTGCGAATACGACTTCCGTTTTATAATTTACAATATTTATCATTGTTTTCCTTGGTGAATCACGTTGTTCGGTTGTTGTTGATTTACAAAATGAATGGTTCATTCTTCAGTTCTGATACTAAGTATGTTTATTTAATATTATAAAACTAAGTATGTTTATTCTATGTTTTATAAGTTTGAAAATGTTTGTTTCTAAGCTTTTTTTTTCGGTTATTTTATTATCATGTTAATATTTTATCTACTCATATATTATTGATTTTTTCCATATATATGTATCTAATTATGATATAGTAATTGTATATTTCAATATCTTTAAAATGATATATTATTTGTTTTACTCGTCGTGTCCTCGTTTCCTATACTTTTGAGATTGCCGCTTTCCCGTTTCTCGCCGTGTCCGTTTCGTGTATATGTGTCCGTGTCTATGCATCATAGCTTTTTATAAATTCATGTTGTGTTTATAACGTTTCGATTAAGTTATTTTTATAACTATTCATTATTTTTCATCTAAATTTTCGTTATTTGTTAGTTGAATCTTTGTGAATATTCAAATTAAGTCTATTTTTTAATAATTATTCCAAAAACTAATTAATGTGGAGATATGGTGAATTTTATTTGTTTTATCATTATAACTATTCAAATTAAGTTACTAATGATCTCTAATATTGTTAAGAATCTCTTGAATGTCATAAATCAACAATTATTATTTAAATTAAGCCTATTTTTAATAATTAATCTAAAAATAGTTAACGTGGAGATATGGTGATCGTTTTATTATCCAGGTAATCTCCTGAATGATCTCCCTAATATTTTTTTAAATTATAACTATCTAGAAAAATAACACAACTTGTTTTTCCGATAAAAATCCTACGTACAACAATGATGTTACAATCAATTGCTTACATATCATCAAAATATGAGATTAATTGTATGATGTGGATTTTATTATTTTAAAAATATTATTTCATATGTTAAAAAATTTTAATTTAAGTTTTATAAAAAAAACTCAAAATTTGTTTTTTGTAAAAATTATATTATGTAAAACAATAATATTTGCAAAAAATATTATGTAAAATTAAGTTGTAAAATTTAATTTAAAAAAAAATCAATTTCTTTGAAATTTGTTTAAGATTTTTTTGGGAATTTCCCCATGTGATTTAATTATTTTTTAACATAATCAAAAAAAAACTTTAGGGATTAAGTTAAAAAATGGAAATTTTACTAAAATATATTTTATACAAATTTCTGAAAATATATAGGGCTAATTTGGTTAATAGGCTTTTTCGAGTTTTGGTATTAGTAACTAGGCTCTTTCATTTTTTAGTTAAGTAAATATACCCCACCCTCTTATTTTTACTTTTAAACTCTCGCCTCTCCCTTCTTCAACAACGTAAGACCCGAGTTTTTGCCTTCACTGCCCCCGCGGTGAAGAAGGCCGCCCCCGCGGCCGAGGTGATCCGCCCCTGCGGCTTACGACAGATCGTGCCCGATCTTTTCTTCCGTTCTTTTATCTTTCTTCCATATATAGAATATCCGATATTCTATCTTATGAGCCGGTTTCTTAATCTTCCTTCTAACCCTGTATGCCCTTTCCGTCTATCTTTTTAGCCCATCCCTATATATTCCCGTCTTTTCCTCTTTTTCCCGTTTCTTGCTTACGTCTTATTTAACCCTAGAGTGTTGCAGCCCTGCCCTTGTGTTCTTGCTGAACGTGTAAGTTCTTGCTCCCATGTTCTTCATCACGTTCATGTGCTGCTGCACCTTGCTTCTCCTTCTGTTTCGTTTTCTTCTTCGTTCTTCCCTTTTCTTCTTCTTCTTCTTCTTCTTCTTCTTCTTCTTCTTCTTCTTCTTCTTCTTCTTCTTCAAGAATCAAGTTTGATCCTTGATTCTTGTGGAGCGTTCCGTTGTTGATCCTTTGTTGTTCTCAGGCTCTTTGGAGTTGAATCTTGACGTGTTATAGTCGACGGTTCGAGCTTTAGTGTCCCTTGCTGTGAGTTCTGTCGAGGAGAAGCCCGACAGTAGCTTCTGACGAAGATCCGCCCCCACGTCTACACAGAGCCGCCCCTACGTCTCTGTCACGTGCTGCCCCTACGCCTCTGTCCAACCGCCCCTGTGGTTTTCTCTGCAGTAACTCCCGTCTTTGGTGAGTTGCTTCCTTCCTTCCTTTCCTCGTTCCTTTCTTGGTTCCTTGTGGTTGTTCCTTGTCCCTTGAGTTGCTGTTATACTAAGGTTGACTCTTAGCTTGTAAAGATCTCTTAGAGATCGTTGAGACTAGAAGTTATAGACTTCTAGCAACCGTTCGTTCCTGATCCATGATGCTTGTTCGTACAGGCTTTTCCTTGCTCATTTCGTGAGGGAAACTGAGCTTCCTTGAGTATTCTATGAGTTGTTGCTGAGCCTTTGTGTTACCTTCGAGTGAGGTAAGTCCCTTGGACTTACTTAGCTTCATTCCGCGTATTAGTTGGTTTGTTTTGGCTTGCTTGTGTTATTTATCATGTTTATAATGGATAACCAGAATAGGTTTCACCCTTTATTACCCTTAACTGGCCCAAGTGTATTATAACCGGGCGGTAACCACTTGTCTAGTTCTATAGGAGACTAGAATGTGCTCTTGTAACCCAGGCCCGTAGGTAATGGATAGTACTGATCTATTCCTATTGGTAGATGAAAGCGGAGGCGAGTTTCGGGAGATTCTCGTATGACAAAAAAAGTTGAATTAGTAATGGATAACCTTAATGAAAGATAATATCCGGTTGTGTGCAATCATGTTATGTGTCTTCTTTACATTATGTGTGTTTGTGCCTTTACGCTCTTGCTAGTATCTAGAATGTTAGCTAACGGTTTATACCATCGTTGTAGATGTTCCGCAGGTTCAGGATGCTGCTGAATGATCCGGATGGTGTGGTCAGCTGGGGTTCCCGTCTATTATAGGACGGGATCGGGTTTTTGTTTCTTTTGTTGTTTCCCTTTTGTTTTGAACTCGGCTGCGGAGCTTTTGTGTTTTCTTTTGTTTAAAACTTTTGGTTTTATATTGAGTTTTTGGTTTTCATTTGTCTGTGCCTTGTTGTAAGATCCGTTTGTTGTTGCTACTCTGAAGGTCAGGACCAATTGTGCGGTCCTAGCCCGTAGCGCTTCGAGTTCCAGAACTTGGGGTGTTGCAATATGGTATCAGAGGCAGGTTGGCAACAATAACACTCGAAATCTTCTAAAGGTCGGATGGATAAATAAATAGAACCTGCAAGGGGTCTAACGTTTTCAAAAGGGGGTTTTATTTTTAACCTTGTCGGTTTGGGATAGATGTACGGGTGTCCACCACTACCTCCGCGGATCTCAGTAGTGTAGTTTTCTTTTGTGCTGACCTTTATGTGTGGTTTTTTTGGAGTTCTGCTTTAGTTGTACTGTGGCCTTGCATATAGTTTCTTATATCTATCCTTATAGCAGATGACGCGTACTAGAGCTACAACTGCTATGGGGCGAGGAAGGGGTCGACCACCACTTCCACCTGCTTTCCGTGGACGAGGACGTGCAGGAAGACCTCCACTAGCTAGAGGTCGGGGCCATACCCCAGCTGCCGATCCGCCTATCGCTGAGGCGTTTGCTGAGGAAGTTGTTGAGAGTGTTGTTCCTGAGGCTGGGAACGGGACCATTGCTAGATCTGGAGCACAAGGAGCGCCATCAACGAAGTCCGTACGGGTGTCTATCGGAGCTTCTGCATATTGCGACTATGTGTAGAGAGTTGAGGAGGTTATCAGGACTGGAGGACCAGCACCAGTGCCTTCAGTTCCTGCGAGATCAACTGAGGTTTCGCAAAGGGTTTCACAGGTTGTTGCCCCGCCTGCTAGAGTTGTTGAGGTTGTCAGAGCGCCGGCTGAGACGCAGGAGTCAAAGCCCGACAGTTGGTTGAAGGCTTCCGACCAGCTGAAGTTTCCCACTTTCATGGGAAAGACTAGTTTGGAAGTGGAGCAATTGCTAGGACAGCTGGATACTGCTATGGAGGCTATCAATTGCCCAGAGGAACGTCGAGTCAATATAGCATAGACGCTGCTGAAGGATCAGGCTCATTCTTGGTGGAGGACCGTTCGTAGTAAGGTCACCAGTTATGAGCAGATGAAGACGGTGATCAAAGATCGCTACTGTCCTGCAGCTATGAGGAGAGATCGTCTTCAGGATTTCCTTGAGGCTGGATTCGAGGATTTGCTTATTGCTGAGATCATCAACAAGTTTCAGGATGAGCTGTCTTTGTTGGGTCTGTCTGCACAGCCAGAGGATCAACATGATTACCTTTTCTCTCGGAGGTTGAGGGAGTCTACATGATCTTACCTTGATGGTTTCCGTTGTGATTCTTTGACGGACTATCAGGATAGAGCTTCTGCTTATGAGAGAGACCGACCGGGTCATAGGAGAGCTTCTCAGATAGGAGGTCTTGAGAAGAGACAGAAGACTGGATCAGCCAGTGCTGGATTTGGAGCAGCTGGTTTTGGGTGTAGTCAAACGCCTGGATATCTTGGTTTCCAGTAGAGTTTTGATAGAGGACGACAGTGTCATAACTGCGGAGTAGCTAGACACATCCTAGCTGATTGCAAGAAGCCAACAATGGCTTGCTTTTCTTGTGGCAAGCCCGAACACAAAGCTGCGTTTTGCCATCAGGGCAAGGCGCTATCACAACAGGGTACTTCACCTGCCAGTGTTGTTGGAGGAGGACAGAGATCTCAGTTTCAGCAGCAACAATAGAGAGTTTCTGGTTATACCGCTCCTAAGGGTTCCACTCCGGAACAAGGGAGAGGTAGAGGACGTGTTGGTGGATCTGCAGACACCAGAGATGCATCAGCTAGAGTGTATGAGTTGAGGAGTGCTGTAGAGCCGACAACGCTAGCAACAACATGTACCATTCATATTAATGGTTTTCTTGTCAGAGTTCTTTTCGATACCGGTGCTATACATTCTTTTATATCTGATGGATGTGTAGATAGATTGGCCTTAGTTACTGTAGAAGGTAGACCCTTCTTTATAGGATTACCCGATGGGGGTAAGATTCGAGGTACACGATAGGTTCGCGATTGCCCTATTAGATTGGGAGGTCGCGATTGGCCAGCTGACTTCTTCGTCATGTACTTAGTACATGAAGAAGTTATTCTGGGCATGGATTGGATGGACCGACATCGAGCAATTCTGGACATTGGGAAGATGACAGTGATAGTGACTACAGATGCAGGTCATGTTGAGATCTTCCGAGGATGGGATCTCGGGAAGACTAGTACAGTCATCAGTGTAGTTCGAGCTACGAGACTTATCAGTCAGGGATGCGAGGCTTTTTGGTGCTATGACATGAAGGATAGTACGAGTCCGTCTTTGGAAGAGATTCCAGTAGCTTGCGAGTTTGCTGACATCTTTGGAGAGCCATCAGGTTTACCTCAACAGAGGAGTGTAGATTTTGGCATTGAGCTAGAGCCCGGTAGGAGACCGATCTCTAAGGCTCCTTATCGTATGACGCCTATCGAGATGCTTGAGTTGAAGAAGCAACTCGAGGATTTAGTAGAGAAGGGTTTCATCCGCCCTAGTGTATCTCCTTGGGGCGCACCAGTTCTCTTCGTCAGGAAGAAGGACATGTCAATGAGGTTATTTATCGACTACCGAGAGCTGAACAAGGTGACGATCAAGAATAAGTACCCATTGCCCCATATCAATGATCTTTTGGATCAGCTGCCTGGAGCTTCAGTGTTTTCGAGGATCGATATGAGATGTGGATATCACCAGTTGAGGGTGAGAGAGCAGGACGTAGCCAAGACGGCATTTCGGACAAGATATGGACACTATGAGTTTGTAGTGATGCCATTCGGGCTCACGAATGCGCCCTCAGTCTTCATGGAGTTGATGAACAACATCTTCATCGACTTTCTAGACCAGTTTGTAGTTGTCTTCATCGACGACATTCTAGTTTACTCTCGCAGTAGAGAGGAGCATGATGGACACTTGAGGATTGTTCTACAGGTCTTACAGGATAGAGAGCTCTACGCCAAGCTCTCTAAGTGCGAGTTTTGAATGTCTGTTCGCCCGAAAGTGTGCGTGCAAATAAGCTTTATATTTATAAAACTGAAATAAAAGCAAGCGAACCCGCAGTGTACGGATCGGCGTAGATTAGCAAGTATTCCAGAGTATCGAACTTAGGGATTTGGTGAGTCAAATTTTAGTCTCAAGTCATCAAGCAAGTAACAGTCTAAAGCTTTGCAAATATTGGGGAAAACAGCAACCCTAAAGATCCGGATAACAAATTATGGCAATCGATTCAAGATATTCTATAAGTATAAGGACAGAGTAGAGAATTGCAAAGGTATACTAAAGCAAGGTAATGTACGGTGAAGTTCCACAACCTTATATGTCTAACCCAAAGAACACTCTTTATAAAGATTGTTGAGGCTGCAGTATAGAAAGGATCTAAGGACAAGAATTAGACTCAAATACCCCAGCCCAAACCCAAAGGATCAAGATAAACTCAAACGGTTAAGGTTGTGACACTCAAAACCGAAATAGAGGATGTTGAGTCTCACTACTACCTAGGAAAGGCAAGCCAAAGCTAGGTTAAAGCAAATCTTTAACTTAGGATTAAAGCAAAAGCAAAGGTCGTAGATCAGGTAAAATTACGGGTAGTTCTTGAGGTTCCACGGCCGTGGAACTCAAGAACAGGCCGTGATTTAGGTTCGTCGACGAGTTTCTCACACTCTCAGGGTCCAATCTGTTTACGATCGATCTATCATCATCTAAGCCACAACTATCAACCCTTCACCTTAGAATTGCTAAAGGGTTTTAGCCAAACATCATTGTCATTGGTTCAATATTCAATTTAGAAAGAGAGAAATATGAAAACCCTCGAAAACTCAATAAAAACTTAAGATCAATGTCAAATCCAAATAACAAAGCAATATGTTCAAATGGATTCAGAATATGGAATAAGAATCCTCACAAATATCTCAGGTAAACAGCGGAAAACGGTTGTCAATCGTTTCCGAAATCAAAACCTAAGAAATCACCAAACTTCCGCCGCAAGTAAGCTCGATCTTCAATCCTAGCCGTCGGCTTCGAAACTCTCAGCGGCGTCCAAAACAACCCTAAGCGAGGATAAGCACGGATCCCGAAAACTCCTTTCTCTACTCCTTTTATAGAGCGAGGAAGGTTTACGATAAAAGCTCATTTACTTTGATGATGTGGCAAATATGACACGTCATAAGATTTGCCAAGATCACGGTCATGTAGAACTTTCCACGGCCGTAATTCAGAGCGTGAAACCAGATTACGGTACCATATAATTTTCATGTCCGTGTTTAGACCGTGTAACTCTCTGGAGTGCTTCAAACTTTCTTCCACGTTCATGATGCCAAGTCCACGGTCGTGGATTAGAGCATGTACTTCAATTTCCTTCTCCACTGCCGTAATTCAGGGCGTGGACTTGCATAACCTCTTTCTTTGCCTTTGTTTCGTGCAATCCTTTATCCATGCTCCTTCCTTAGCCTCACTAATGCATCTCCTTGTCCTCGAACATGATCAAATACTCCTTCTCTTCCATCATTTTCTCTGATTCAAGCTCTTACTCACCTATAAACAAAACAAAGCTAGTGTAGATCTCTATGTTGACAAAATAGGTGAACAAGCTCACAATTGCTTCAAAACTATATCCATGTACACAATAATGAGGGAAAAACAACTTAAACAAGTGCCTAAAATATCGTCATATTTCATGCTAACAAAATACCCCATACTTGTCACTTGCTTGTCCCCAAGCAAGGTTTTCAAAAGCTTAGAACATAAGTTAGAATAAAATATTTATGCAGTTCAAAACAAACAAACTCTTTGACAAATATGCTTCTAGTCAATAGATCATCCTCATAACTTGCTTCATTCATCCTTGAAAACGGTCATACACATAAACCAAAGAATGTAGAGCAAAGAAACATCATAAATTGCTTAAACTTTAAGGCAAACATCATAACCTTCAAGCATTGTCAAAATCAAGCATGCGAAACTTCAATTTAGATCACCAAGTCAAATAACACTCTTTTGATCTTAAGGACTTTCAAGTAAGGTCGAGAATGCGGAAAGGAGGGAAACATGTAAGGGATGTGGTGCATGAATCCGGGAAAAAGGAATATCGTAACTCTTTTTCTTTTTGTTTTACTTACAACACTCATCAACTTAGAGCTTTGCTCTTTTCTTTTTCACATTATTTTTCGACTTTACTTTTTGGAAATATGGACAGCGTTGCACAAAAACCGAAGCCTAGGAGATTGACGTTTCTCAATTTCGAGATGCCTCAAACCCTTGATGCACATACCATAATCCGTTAGGAATATCGCTCAATCCGACTTTGGCAAGACACAAACACCCGGCTATGTGAATGGTGCCGAGTTACTCATCATCATGATTGACTTCCCCAAACCTTAATTTCTATTCTTTGCCTACAAAAAATTGCTTTCATGGCCCTTCCACATCAAACATGCCAAAACTCAACTCCTCCTAATTCCCGGATAGGTAAGGGAGGAAATTATTTCATTGAGGGGTTAAATGATCAAAGAAAGAAGTAAGAAAATAGAAGTGCCTTAATCATTTCATAAAGAAGTATAAGAACTTATATTGTGATTTCAACCTGTTACGCTAAGATCGTGATGCGCAAATGGGTTCTAAATTTATAACTCGAACTAAATCCTAACTACCTAGCGAAACCCGCAGTGTACGGGACGTTTGTAGAAGGGTTAGTATTCCGAGGTCGAACACAAAGACTAAGGTGAAATTGATTCGATTTGTGATTGAGTTTAGTAAAGATCTAGGTTGAAAGAAAAGAGGAAATAAAGAAATGAAAATCTCAAATGTTTTTAGTTGGTTTTTGGTGATCAATCAAAGATCACAATTCATGCAAAGCAAACAATCAAACTAAACTAAGAATCAACACAAATAAACAAGCTAAACAAGATAATGATCAAAGAAAGAAAAGACGGATTCTAGGGGTTGGAAGTTCCGGTTATGGCATAGGACTCAAGTTATCTATTCATTCTTTGGATTAACTATGATATGTTGGGATTAAGTGTATCTAATTTGGGATCAATTACCGGGTAGGTCTCATGGTCCAACTAGTCCACTCCTAAGGTCTCATTACCGGGTAAGTCTCTAAGAACCTAAGGATAGGAATTCTACACAAACCGGATTGTTAATTTGGGGTCTAACCTATCCTTACCGGGTAAGTCTTGGAAAGGGAAGTCCTAAACAACTATCCTAGCACATCTAATCCAATGGCGGCTTATTAGGCTCACCACTACCTAAGGTTTGTTATCTTTAAAATCTAAGAGCAAGGATTACCGGGTAAGTCTCTCCTAACACTTAGTCACTACACTAGATTACCCTAGGGTAGGTTAAACTCAACAAACACTTAGGATTTCAACATTCTATAGATCTAAGGCAAGATCCTTCGAACCAGGGAAAATCACAGTTTGTTCTATCTAAACCACGGCCGTGGTCAGACAAGAACTACCCGTGATTTCTAACAGCAACTACGTTTATAAACAAAAGTCATCCAAAGGTAAATCTAAGTCCGTCCTATCATAGCCCTAGCCATAACCATCCTTTCCTTACCCTAGAACCACATCAATTTAGCCTACAACATTCATAATGAAAATCGAAACAAACAAACATAAAATCATAACATTCATTGCAAGATAATGAGGGGAAAGAGATGAACAAATGAACTTAAAACAAAACCAAGCTGAAAATAGGATTAGAATGACTTACAATCCTTCCAAAGGAGGGTTCAAATGGTTCTTACAATTATAGAAACAGAATCCGAAATACAAGAAAACTATGGTGTGTGTTCTTCTCCTCCTCTTCAATGGAACTCTTCTTCTTCTCTTTGACACTTTCCTTCCTAGAAAAACTTCTTGTTGAGAGAATATATTTGTTAGAGAGAAATGGATAATGGATGAGCTGCTCCAAACTACTCCCAGCTGCCTCTCACACCCCATGAAGGACCACTTTTATAACAAACTTGCATGAGCTGGCCATGAGAGTCGTGGCACAGCTGTCACAAGAATATGGAAAAATCCACGGTTGATTCCACGGCCGTGGAGTGTTAGATAACCGTGATTCTGTGCAGAAACTTCGCCTTGGATCATTAAGCTGTGATTTGGTGCATGGCTTGTGTTGGCAAGGCTCTATGAGTCCTCCTTAGCCTTTAGCTTGTGTCCTAATGAGTCCGAGGGTGTGTCATCTAGATGAACGATCCTCAAACGCATCGTTTTAGCTCCTAATCTCCCGAAATACCTACAAAACGCGCACAAGTCCGTGTAGACGTCTATCTTGGCAAAATACATGAATTGAGTGCAAAACGTCTCGAACTAATGTTAAACATGCATGAATGAGCGAGAATTCTATCTAAATGATTACCTAAAACTAATCCATAAATCGTGTTATCAAAATACCCCATACTTAAGGTTTGCTCGTCCCCGAGCAAATTCCCAACTATAGATTAAGAGATGACATGATTTATGTATGCAGAAAAAAATGGCAAAAATCTTTTTGGGTTTGTGCTTCTATTATTGGATCACCTTCAAAGTCATGTTTCATGGCTAAGGACAAGCAATCATGCATCAAACAAATGAAAGCATGGAAAGACAATTGTACTTAACTCAAAAGTATGCATGAAATGTAAAGATGAAGAAGTCAAGAAGATCAAGAGTACATCCAATCTAAACTACTAAGTCTTACAAACATGCAAATAGGTCATAAGGTCTTGTGAGATAAAAGGGCCAAGAAATATAGTGATTGGGTGGGGATTTTTAGGTTATGTGATGCTAATCCGGGAACGGAACTAACTTCACATTCTTGTCCTCGATCAACTTCCCCCAAGTGTATATTTTCCTCTATTTTTTTCTTTCTTTTCTTTTTCTTTGACTTATTTTTGAGACAATGGCATTGGTGTACAAGAGCCGAAACCTTGGTGATTAGCCGTCCTCGGGTTTTTTCTTAGTTTTCGAGGTGCATCCACACCGGGCACACATACCAAAGCTCGTTAGGACTATTGGTTCATTTGACTTTGGCAAGGCACCAACACCCGATTATGTGAAGTGTACCGAGTTACTTGTCATTTAAACCAATGTCCCCAAACTTATATTTTGGCTACACTTTCACAACAAATTCAGCATTTTATGCATGATATTCTTTTCATCAACAACTTCACCCCACACTTGCTTTTTGCACACATCAACACACTAGCATGCTCCTATTCCCGGATGGGTTAAAAGAGGTCAAATTTATCTCAATTGAGGTGCTCAAGCAATCATGATTAAGATGAGAAGTAGAGAAAAATTGAATTGCCTCATTCATTCCTAGATGGTATGCAAGAACTATCATGTAATTTCGATTTTCACTACTCAATCCTTTCTAGGCAAACATCATGGTCACAAATCATTCATAGAATTTCAAGAGAAATACTTCAAGTCCACATATGCGTTCATTAATCCTAACACATGAGGCCATCCATAGCCAATTCACAAGACAAGTTTCATCATTAGGGTCATATCCAAGCCTAGAAAGCACAAATTTTTTTTTTTTTAAATTTTCTGATTTTTATGGTATTTTCGATTTAAGTATGTACAATGCAAGACATGTGAAGATTTTAAACTATCCTAGATGCTCATCATGCAAAGGATCATGCAAACCCCACCCCATACTTAGAAACACATTGTCCCCAATGTGGTATAAAAGTAAAGAGAGTGAAAGAAGGTTCTCACAATGTAAAATTGTTTGCTATGGTATTCGGGATTGTTCAATAGCGAATTGATGTTTGATGATCCTATCAACCATGGTAGAGAGCTCTAAACATCCATCAAAGCTTTAGAAGCCGCGCTAGGCACCGCTAGCCGTCCAAGTTCCGCGTCCGCTCCACCCATAATTGATGAGGGTTTCATCATCATCATTCCTATGTCAAGCAAGGCCTCCAATGCCACTAATGTTCTAGCACACACACAAAGTAGACAAAACACACACAAAGATAGAAAAATCTAAAAATGAAAACAAAACTAAAAAGAGAAAATGTTACCAATGGGTTGCCTCCCACCAAGCGCTTCTTTAAGGTCATTAGCTTGACCAAACTCGGGGGCGTCTACTCGAGGTGAAGCGGGGCAATCATGTCCACCGGATCTCCCGGAATATACTTCTTCAAGCGGTGCCCATTCACCTTAAAGTTCCCACAATGTTCCCCTCCTATCTCAATGGCTCCATGGGAAAAGATCTTCTTCACCACATATGGCCCGGTCCATCTTGATTTGAGCTTTCCGGGAAAGAGCCTTAGCCTTGAGTTGAAGAGAAGGACAAGATCTCCTTCACTCAACTCCTTGGGGATGATCCTCTTGTCATGCCATCTTTTGGTTCTCTCCTTGTAGATCCGGGCATTCTCATAAGCGTCCAACCGGATCTCCTCGAGGGCATTCAATTCAAGCAATCTCTTTTCTCCCGCCGCCTTGAGATCAAAATTTAGCCACTTAATGGCCCAATAAGCTCTATGCTCCATCTCTACCGGAAGATGGCAAGACTTGTCATAGACCAACTTGTAAGGAGTGGTGCCAATCGGTGTCTTGAAGGCGGTCCTATATGCCCACAATGTGTCATTGAGCTTCATAGCCCAATCCTTTCTAGTCCTAGACACCGTCTTCTCAAGGATGGCCTTGATCTCCCGGTTGGAGATCTCCACTTGGCCACTAGTTTGGGGATGGTAAGGTGTTGCCACCTTGTGAGTCACCCCATACTTAGCCAAAAGCGCTCCAAAGTTCCTATTCGTGAAGTGCTTTCCTCCATCACTAATGATCACCCTTGGTGTTCCAAACCTAGGGAAGATCACCCGGTTGAAGAACCGCACCACCACCTTGGCATCATTTGTAGGAGAGGCGATTGCCTCTACCCATCTTGACACATAGTCCACCGCCAATAGGATGAAGAGATTGCCACATGAAGAAGGGAATGGTCCCATGAAGTCCACACCCCACACATCAAAAATCTCCACTTCTTGGATGTTGTTCAAGGGCATTTCATTCCTTCTTGAGATGTTGCCCGTCCTTTGGCAAGCATCACATGCCGCTACAAAACCTTGCACATCTTTGAACAAGTTAGGCCAATAAAAACCGGATTGCAATACCTTTGCACACGTCTTGTGTGAGCTAGCATGGCCTCCACATGGTAAGGAGTGACAATGCCGGATCACACTCTCCACTTCATCTTCTGGTATGCATCTTCTAAACATCCCATCCGGGCCTTTCTTGAACAAGAGTGGCTCACTCCAATAGTAATGCCTCACATCATTGAAGAACTTCTTTCTTTGTGCATATGTCAATCCAGGAGGCACTTCCTCACACACTAAGTAATTCACAATGTCGGCATACCATGGCTCATTCCCTCTAGACACTTGGAACAAGCATTCCTCCATCATTTGCAATTGCTCATCTCGGAATGAGTCATCAATTGGAATGTCATCTTTTCCAAGCTCTAATGGAGGCAATCTACTAAGGTGATCCGCCACGGAGTTCTCGGATCCCTTCTTATCTCGTATCTCCAAATCAAACTCTTGAAGAAGAAGGATCCACCGAATCAACCTTGGTTTGGCATCCTTCTTTGTAAGTAGATAACGGATCGCAGCATGATCCGTATAGACTATGACCTTCGCTCCAACAAGGTATGAGCGGAACTTCTCAAATGCATACACCACCGCCAACAGCTCCTTCTCGGTGGTAGCATAATTGAGTTGGGCATCATCTAGCGCCTTGCTAGCATAATAAATAGCATGAGTGTGCCCTTCTTTCCTTTGCCCCAAAACAGCCCCTACGGCTACATCGCTTGCATCGCACATGATCTCAAATGGTAGACTCCAATCCGGAGGTTGCATGATAGGTGCGGAGATCAAGGCGTTCTTCAACCTACAAAAAGCCTCAAGACAATCCTTGGAAAAGAAAAAATCAACATCCTTCATTAGTAGGTTAGTGAGAGGCTTAGAAATTTTAGAGAAATCTTGGATAAACCTCCGGTAAAAACCGGCATGCCCTAAGAAACTCCTTACCCCTTTCACCGAGGTAGGTGGCGGCAACTTCTCTATCGTTTCAATTTTGGCCCTATCAACCTCAATGCCACGGTTGGACACCAAGTGTCCTAACACAATGCTTTCACTTACCATGAAGTGGCATTTTTCCCAATTCAAGACAAGATTTGTCTCCTCATATCTTTGCAATACTATTGACAAGTTAGCCAAGCAATCATCAAAGGAAGACCCATAAACAGAGAAATCATCCATAAACACTTCCATGATATTTTCTATGTATTCCGAAAAGATAGCCATCATACACCTTTGGAAGGTGGCGGGTGCATTACACAACCCAAATGGCATTCTCCTATATGCAAAAGTACCCCATGGACACGTAAAGGTTGTTTTCTCTTGGTCATCGGGGTGGATAGGGATTTGGAAGAATCCACTATAGCCATCTAGATAGCAAAAATGAGAGTGTTGAGCTAACCTTTCTAGCATTTGGTCAATGAAGGGGAGAGGGAAGTGATCTTTCCTAGAGGCCATGTTCAATTTCCTATAATCAATGCACATCCTCCACCCCGTAACCGTCCTAGTCGGGATTAGTTCATTGTTCTCATTAGTTACTACGGTCATCCCACCCTTCTTAGGAACTACATGAACGGGACTAACCCACTTACTATCCGAGATAGGGTAGATAATTCCCGCATCTAGCAACTTAATGATTTCCTTTTTGACTACCTCTTTCATTATAGAATTCAATCTCCTTTGATGTTCAATAGAGGGTTTGTGGTTATCTTCCATCATTATCTTATGCATGCACAAAGAAGGCTTAATGCCAACCAAATCATCAATAGTATAGCCAATGGCCTTCCTATGCAATCTCAGTTCATGCAACAACTTAGCAAGTTCATCATCACTCAAGCATGCATTAACAATCACAGGATATGTCGAATTTTCACCAAGAAATGCATACTTTAAATGAGAGGGGAGGGGTTTGAGTTCAAGTTGAGGAGGACCTTTATCGGTTGAAGAAGATCCAAATAAGGTTGGATGAGATGAATCCAAAGCAAATGAAGACTCCTCATGCCTCCTAAAAGCGTGATCGTCATCAAGGACTGGTCCAGGGAAATCCACGGTTGGAATCACGGGTTGCCCAACTTCCACGGCCGTGGTTCTTGCCAAGCTTGCTTCTCGGAGTTGTCCAGAAAGTTTGACAGCCGTGGAACATAAATCTCGACCGTGGAACTTGCAGCTGTTCAACACCTCTTCGTGGCTTTCAAATCCAACTCTTGGCTCCTCTTCCAAGGCTTCCAAGGCCTTGATCTCTTCATTGTAAGCCTCCTCAACACCTTCTTCCATCATACTCAAGGTAAGAACCTTCTCCAAGGGATCCTTGATTAAGATCGAGCTCACAACTTCCCTAGATTCCTCTTGCTCGACTATGTTGAAGAGATCTTCATCAAGGGCTGGCCCTTTCGTCATTGTGGATAACTTGAACTTGACATTCTCTTCTCCAATGTTGAAGGAGAGAGTTCCATTCTTGCAATCCACTAGGCATCCCGAGGTGGCTAGGAAGGGTCTTCCTAGGATGATGGGAACTGGATAATCCGCCGGAATATCCAAGACGACGAAGTCAATTGGCACATAGAATCCTCCTAGTTGCACCGGAATGTCCTCTAGAATCCCAACCGGATGAGTGATAGAACGGTCCGCCATATAGAGGGTCATCTTGACCGGCTTTGCCTCTCCTAGCCCGACCTTGTTGCAAAGTGCAAGCGATATGATGCTTACACTCGCTCCAAGATCACAAAGGGCCTCGTACTTCACATCTCCCACTCCTATTGGGACGCAAAAAGAGCCCGGATCCCTTAGCTTAGGAGGCATCTCCTCCTTCATGGTTTGGATCAATTCCGAGGATCTCTTGGTCATTCTTATCTCTCCATACTCCTCCAACTTCCTTTTGTTGGAGAGTATTTCCTTCAAAAACTTGCCATATGCCGGCATTCCTAAAATGGCATCCATGAACGGAATGTTAATATGTAATTTGGACATTAGTTCAAGGAACTTACCAAAATGATTGTCCAAACGAGCTCTTGCTCTTGATTGTGGGAACGGTAGTGGTGGCTTGTATGGAGGCGGTGCCACATAGGTTGGTTCTACATCCTTGCTCTTGCCTCCATCTTCTTGCATTCTTCCCTCTTCTACCACTACTTGCTTTCCCTTAGCATTGTCCTTGGGCAAAGGATCCTTCATACTCAACCCACTCCTCGTTGTGATAGCCAACACTTGGCCTCTTGGGTTGTCTTTGGTTCTTCCGGGAAGCTTTCCCGGATCTCTATGGGCTTCTCCCGCTTTTTGGAAAACTTGTGCTTCCAAAACCTTTTGAGCCTTAGAAATTGAAGTCACGGTGCTCTCAAGACCACTCAACCTTCCTAGCAATTGCTCAAACATTATTTTGGTTCTATCCTTTAGAGGTTGAGTGAATCCGGGTGGAGGTTCTTGTGAAGCTCTTGGTGGTGGAGTTGTGCTTGTGGAAGCGGGAGGGTTCAAGGCTCCATCCGGGTTAGAGTAAGAAAATCCGGGATGGTTGTGGTTGGGCCGGTAATTGTTGAATTGCCGGTTGTTGTTAAAACTCCTTGGTCCTTGGTAATTGTTGAAGTTACCCCTTCCCATATAATTCACATCCTCCTCCTTGGAAGACAAGTTGGCTTGTGGAAGTACTTGAGGAGTTGTTTGGTTCTTCAAAGTTGTAGCACACAACTCTCTCAAGGACTTCAACTCGTTGTTGATGGCGTCAAGCTTGAAATTGCTCATGGTGACTTCACTCACCTCATATGCTCCCGCCTTTCTTCCTTCACTCTTCCTATGGGAGTATTTCTCAATCACTAGAGCTTGCTTCTCCACAAACTCCCAAGCTTCATCTACATGCTTTTCCATAAATGTCCCACCGGAAAGAGATTGGAGCTTGAATTGGCTATCTTCATCAAGTCCCTTGAAGTAGATCTCCAATAGCTCAATTTTCGGTATGCCATGGTGTGGGCAATCAAGGAGAAGATCTTTGAACCTCTCCCAAGACTTGAATAAACTCTCTCTATCCTTCATCACGAAGGCATTGATCTTCCCTCTTAACTCGGTAGTCTTGGAAGGTGGGAAGAACTTAGTCAAAAACTCGGTTGTCATCTCCTCCCAAGTACCAACTCGCCCTTGTGGAATAGATTGATATCAAGCCAAGGGTTTGTCCTTAAGAGAGAAGGAAAAAGCCCTTAACTTATGGTTGTTGCTCTCCAATCTTGGCGGTCTAAGAGTCTCCATCAAGATCTCATAATTCATCAAGTGTTGATGAGGAGACTCTCCTTCCATCCCTCCAAATTGATTATGCCGGATCATTTGTAGAACTTGAGGGCGGAGCTCATAGTTGTGGGTCGCGGGATCTCCTAAGTTCACACCCGGTCGGTGTGCTCTTTGTGCCGGATCCATACGTCTCCCTAGGGTTTGTGGCTCCTCAATAGCAATGGGGACAACCCTAACATTAGCCGCCGGCTGCGGTTGTGGTGGAGGAGGTGGAGGTTGTCGGCGATTAAGCTCTCCTTGAACAAGGGCTTGCCTAATCTCCTCAATCTCCCTCCTAGTTTCCTCTTGCTTCTCATTGGCAAGTCTCCTTTCTTCCTCCAAGAGCTCATCTCTTAGCCTTATTTGCTCTAAGGCTTCATCCAACTCAGCTTGGAGGTTTCTTCCGGCCATCTCTTTCTCCTTTCGGATGTTCTTGGATCTAGATCGAAGGGTTTTCTCCGGTTCGGGATCGAATGGAGCTAAATCCTTGCCACGAGATCTTCGCATACACCTAAAGAGAGAGATGATGTCCTGAAAAGCAAAGACACAAACAAAAAAGAGATCAAAAGCACCAAGAAAGATCTACACTAGAAACAATCACAAAATAGACTCAATCTAGACCTAGTCCCCGGTAACGGCGCCAAAAACTTGTTACGCTAAGATCGTGATGCGCAAATGGGTTTTAAATTTATAACTCGAACTAAATCCTAACTACCTAGCGAAACCCGCAGTGTACGGGACGTTTGTAGAAGGGTTAGTATTCCGAGGTCGAACACAAAGACTAAGGTGAAATTGATTCGATTTGTGATTGAGTTTAGTAAAGATCTAGGTTGAAAGAAAAGAGGAAATAAAGAAATGAAAATCTCAAATGTTTTTAGTTGGTTTTTGGTGATCAATCAAAGATCACAATTCATGCAAAGCAAACAATCAAACTAAACTAAGAATCAACACAAATAAACAAGCTAAACAAGATAATGATCAAAGAAAGAAAAGACGGATTCTAGGGGTTGGAAGTTCCGGTTATGGCATAGGACTCAAGTTATCTATTCATTCTTTGGATTAACTATGATATGTTGGGATTAAGTGTATCTAATTTGGGATCAATTACCGGGTAGGTCTCATGGTCCAACTAGTCCACTCCTAAGGTCTCATTACCGGGTAAGTCTCTAAGAACCTAAGGATAGGAATTCTACACAAACCGGATTGTTAATTTGGGGTCTAACCTATCCTTACCGGGTAAGTCTTGGAAAGGGAAGTCCTAAACAACTATCCTAGCACATCTAATCCAATGGCGGCTTATTAGGCTCACCACTACCTAAGGTTTGTTATCTTTAAAATCTAAGAGCAAGGATTACCGGGTAAGTCTCTCCTAACACTTAGTCACTACACTAGATTACCCTAGGGTAGGTTAAACTCAACAAACACTTAGGATTTCAACATTCTATAGATCTAAGGCAAGATCCTTCGAACCAGGGAAAATCACAGTTTGTTCTATCTAAACCACGGCCGTGGTCAGACAAGAACTACCCGTGATTTCTAACAGCAACTACGTTTATAAACAAAAGTCATCCAAAGGTAAATCTAAGTCCGTCCTATCATAGCCCTAGCCATAACCATCCTTTCCTTACCCTAGAACCACATCAATTTAGCCTACAACATTCATAATGAAAATCGAAACAAACAAACATAAAATCATAACATTCATTGCAAGATAATGAGGGGAAAGAGATGAACAAATGAACTTAAAACAAAACCAAGCTGAAAATAGGATTAGAATGACTTACAATCCTTCCAAAGGAGGGTTCAAATGGTTCTTACAATTATAGAAACAGAATCCGAAATACAAGAAAACTATGGTGTGTGTTCTTCTCCTCCTCTTCAATGGAACTCTTCTTCTTCTCTTTGACACTTTCCTTCCTAGAAAAACTTCTTGTTGAGAGAATATATTTGTTAGAGAGAAATGGATAATGGATGAGCTGCTCCAAACTACTCCCAGCTGCCTCTCACACCCCATGAAGGACCACTTTTATAACAAACTTGCATGAGCTGGCCATGAGAGTCGTGGCACAGCTGTCACAAGAATATGGAAAAATCCACGGTTGATTCCACGGCCGTGGAGTGTTAGATAACCGTGATTCTGTGCAGAAACTTCGCCTTGGATCATTAAGCTGTGATTTGGTGCATGGCTTGTGTTGGCAAGGCTCTATGAGTCCTCCTTAGCCTTTAGCTTGTGTCCTAATGAGTCCGAGGGTGTGTCATCTAGATGAACGATCCTCAAACGCATCGTTTTAGCTCCTAATCTCCCGAAATACCTACAAAACGCGCACAAGTCCGTGTAGACGTCTATCTTGGCAAAATACATGAATTGAGTGCAAAACGTCTCGAACTAATGTTAAACATGCATGAATGAGCGAGAATTCTATCTAAATGATTACCTAAAACTAATCCATAAATCGTGTTATCAAAATACCCCATACTTAAGGTTTGCTCGTCCCCGAGCAAATTCCCAACTATAGATTAAGAGATGACATGATTTATGTATGCAGAAAAAAATGGCAAAAATCTTTTTGGGTTTGTGCTTCTATTATTGGATCACCTTCAAAGTCATGTTTCATGGCTAAGGACAAGCAATCATGCATCAAACAAATGAAAGCATGGAAAGACAATTGTACTTAACTCAAAAGTATGCATGAAATGTAAAGATGAAGAAGTCAAGAAGATCAAGAGTACATCCAATCTAAACTACTAAGTCTTACAAACATGCAAATAGGTCATAAGGTCTTGTGAGATAAAAGGGCCAAGAAATATAGTGATTGGGTGGGGATTTTTAGGTTATGTGATGCTAATCCGGGAACGGAACTAACTTCACATTCTTGTCCTCGATCAACTTCCCCCAAGTGTATATTTTCCTCTATTTTTTTCTTTCTTTTCTTTTTCTTTGACTTATTTTTGAGACAATGACATTGGTGTACAAGAGCCGAAACCTTGGTGATTAGCCGTCCTCGGGTTTTTTCTTAGTTTTCGAGGTGCATCCACACCGGGCACACATACCAAAGCTCGTTAGGACTATTGGTTCATTTGACTTTGGCAAGGCACCAACACCCGATTATGTGAAGTGTACCGAGTTACTTGTCATTTAAACCAATGTCCCCAAACTTATATTTTGGCTACACTTTCACAACAAATTCAGCATTTTATGCATGATATTCTTTTCATCAACAACTTCACCCCACACTTGCTTTTTGCACACATCAACACACTAGCATGCTCCTATTTCCGGATGGGTTAAAAGAGGTCAAATTTATCTCAATTGAGGTGCTCAAGCAATCATGATTAAGATGAGAAGTAGAGAAAAATTGAATTGCCTCATTCATTCCTAGATGGTATGCAAGAACTATCATGTAATTTCGATTTTCACTACTCAATCCTTTCTAGGCAAACATCATGGTCACAAATCATTCATAGAATTTCAAGAGAAATACTTCAAGTCCACATATGCGTTCATTAATCCTAACACATGAGGCCATCCATAGCCAATTCACAAGACAAGTTTCATCATTAGGGTCATATCCAAGCCTAGAAAGCACAAATTTTTTTTTTTTTAAATTTTCTGATTTTTATGGTATTTTCGATTTAAGTATGTACAATGCAAGACATGTGAAGATTTTAAACTATCCTAGATGCTCATCATGCAAAGGATCATGCAAACCCCACCCCATACTTAGAAACACATTGTCCCCAATGTGGTATAAAAGTAAAGAGAGTGAAAGAAGGTTCTCACAATGTAAAATTGTTTGCTATGGTATTCGGGATTGTTCAATAGCGAATTGATGTTTGATGATCCTATCAACCATGGTAGAGAGCTCTAAACATCCATCAAAGCTTTAGAAGCCGCGCTAGGCACCGCTAGCCGTCCAAGTTCCGCGTCCGCTCCACCCATAATTGATGAGGGTTTCATCATCATCATTCCTATGTCAAGCAAGGCCTCCAATGCCACTAATGTTCTAGCACACACACAAAGTAGACAAAACACACACAAAGATAGAAAAATCTAAAAATGAAAACAAAACTAAAAAGAGAAAATGTTACCAATGGGTTGCCTCCCACCAAACGCTTCTTTAAGGTCATTAGCTTGACCAAACTCGGGGGCGTCTACTCGAGGTGAAGCGGGGCAATCATGTCCACCGGATCTCCCGGAATATACTTCTTCAAGCGGTGCCCATTCACCTTAAAGTTCCCACAATGTTCCCCTCCTATCTCAATGGCTCCATGGGAAAAGATCTTCTTCACCACATATGGCCCGGTCCATCTTGATTTGAGCTTTCCGGGAAAGAGCCTTAGCCTTGAGTTGAAGAGAAGGACAAGATCTCCTTCACTCAACTCCTTGGGGATGATCCTCTTGTCATGCCATCTTTTGGTTCTCTCCTTGTAGATCCGGGCATTCTCATAAGCGTCCAACCGGATCTCCTCGAGGGCATTCAATTCAAGCAATCTCTTTTCTCCCGCCGCCTTGAGATCAAAATTTAGCCACTTAATGGCCCAATAAGCTCTATGCTCCATCTCTACCGGAAGATGGCAAGACTTGTCATAGACCAACTTGTAAGGAGTGGTGCCAATCGGTGTCTTGAAGGCGGTCCTATATGCCCACAATGTGTCATTGAGCTTCATAGCCCAATCCTTTCTAGTCCTAGACACCGTCTTCTCAAGGATGGCCTTGATCTCCCGGTTGGAGATCTCCACTTGGCCACTAGTTTGGGGATGGTAAGGTGTTGCCACCTTGTGAGTCACCCCATACTTAGCCAAAAGCGCTCCAAAGTTCCTATTCGTGAAGTGCTTTCCTCCATCACTAATGATCACCCTTGGTGTTCCAAACCTAGGGAAGATCACCCGGTTGAAGAACCGCACCACCACCTTGGCATCATTTGTAGGAGAGGCGATTGCCTCTACCCATCTTGACACATAGTCCACCGCCAATAGGATGAAGAGATTGCCACATGAAGAAGGGAATGGTCCCATGAAGTCCACACCCCACACATCAAAAATCTCCACTTCTTGGATGTTGTTCAAGGGCATTTCATTCCTTCTTGAGATGTTGCCCGTCCTTTGGCAAGCATCACATGCCGCTACAAAACCTTGCACATCTTTGAACAAGTTAGGCCAATAAAAACCGGATTGCAATACCTTTGCACACGTCTTGTGTGAGCTAGCATGGCCTCCACATGGTAAGGAGTGACAATGCCGGATCACACTCTCCACTTCATCTTCTGGTATGCATCTTCTAAACATCCCATCCGGGCCTTTCTTGAACAAGAGTGGCTCACTCCAATAGTAATGCCTCACATCATTGAAGAACTTCTTTCTTTGTGCATATGTCAATCCGGGAGGCACTTCCTCACACACTAAGTAATTCACAATGTCGGCATACCATGGCTCATTCCCTCTAGACACTTGGAACAAGCATTCCTCCATCATTTGCAATTGCTCATCTCGGAATGAGTCATCAATTGGAATGTCATCTTTTCCAAGCTCTAATGGAGGCAATCTACTAAGGTGATCCGCCACGGAGTTCTCGGATCCCTTCTTATCTCGTATCTCCAAATCAAACTCTTGAAGAAGAAGGATCCACCGAATCAACCTTGGTTTGGCATCCTTCTTTGTAAGTAGATAACGGATCGCAGCATGATCCGTATAGACTATGACCTTCGCTCCAACAAGGTATGAGCGGAACTTCTCAAATGCATACACCACCGCCAACAGCTCCTTCTCGGTGGTAGCATAATTGAGTTGGGCATCATCTAGCGCCTTGCTAGCATAATAAATAGCATGAGTGTGCCCTTCTTTCCTTTGCCCCAAAACAGCCCCTACGGCTACATCGCTTGCATCGCACATGATCTCAAATGGTAGACTCCAATCCGGAGGTTGCATGATAGGTGCGGAGATCAAGGCGTTCTTCAACCTACAAAAAGCCTCAAGACAATCCTTGGAAAAGAAAAAATCAACATCCTTCATTAGTAGGTTAGTGAGAGGCTTAGAAATTTTAGAGAAATCTTGGATAAACCTCCGGTAAAAACCGGCATGCCCTAAGAAACTCCTTACCCCTTTCACCGAGGTAGGTGGCGGCAACTTCTCTATCGTTTCAATTTTGGCCCTATCAACCTCAATGCCACGGTTGGACACCAAGTGTCCTAACACAATGCTTTCACTTACCATGAAGTGGCATTTTTCCCAATTCAAGACAAGATTTGTCTCCTCATATCTTTGCAATACTATTGACAAGTTAGCCAAGCAATCATCAAAGGAAGACCCATAAACAGAGAAATCATCCATAAACACTTCCATGATATTTTCTATGTATTCCGAAAAGATAGCCATCATACACCTTTGGAAGGTGGCGGGTGCATTACACAACCCAAATGGCATTCTCCTATATGCAAAAGTACCCCATGGACACGTAAAGGTTGTTTTCTCTTGGTCATCGGGGTGGATAGGGATTTGGAAGAATCCACTATAGCCATCTAGATAGCAAAAATGAGAGTGTTGAGCTAACCTTTCTAGCATTTGGTCAATGAAGGGGAGAGGGAAGTGATCTTTCCTAGAGGCCATGTTCAATTTCCTATAATCAATGCACATCCTCCACCCCGTAACCGTCCTAGTCGGGATTAGTTCATTGTTCTCATTAGTTACTACGGTCATCCCACCCTTCTTAGGAACTACATGAACGGGACTAACCCACTTACTATCCGAGATAGGGTAGATAATTCCCGCATCTAGCAACTTAATGATTTCCTTTTTGACTACCTCTTTCATTATAGGATTCAATCTCCTTTGATGTTCAATAGAGGGTTTGTGGTTATCTTCCATCATTATCTTATGCATGCACAAAGAAGGCTTAATGCCAACCAAATCATCAATAGTATAGCCAATGGCCTTCCTATGCAATCTCAGTTCATGCAACAACTTAGCAAGTTCATCATCACTCAAGCATGCATTAACAATCACAGGATATGTCGAATTTTCACCAAGAAATGCATACTTTAAATGAGAGGGGAGGGGTTTGAGTTCAAGTTGAGGAGGACCTTTATCGGTTGAAGAAGATCCAAATAAGGTTGGATGAGATGAATCCAAAGCAAATGAAGACTCCTCATGCCTCCTAAAAGCGTGATCATCATCAAGGACTGGTCCAGGGAAATCCACGGTTGGAATCACGGGTTGCCCAACTTCCACGGCCGTGGTTCTTGCCAAGCTTGCTTCTCGGAGTTGTCCAGAAAGTTTGACAGCCGTGGAACATAAATCTCGACCGTGGAACTTGCAGCTGTTCAACACCTCTTCGTGGCTTTCAAATCCAACTCTTGGCTCCTCTTCCAAGGCTTCCAAGGCCTTGATCTCTTCATTGTAAGCCTCCTCAACACCTTCTTCCATCATACTCAAGGTAAGAACCTTCTCCAAGGGATCCTTGATTAAGATCGAGCTCACAACTTCCCTAGATTCCTCTTGCTCGACTATGTTGAAGAGATCTTCATCAAGGGCTGGCCCTTTCGTCATTGTGGATAACTTGAACTTGACATTCTCTTCTCCAATGTTGAAGGAGAGAGTTCCATTCTTGCAATCCACTAGGCATCCCGAGGTGGCTAGGAAGGGTCTTCCTAGGATGATGGGAACTGGATAATCCGCCGGAATATCCAAGACGACGAAGTCAATTGGCACATAGAATCCTCCTAGTTGCACCGGAATGTCCTCTAGAATCCCAACCGGATGAGTGATAGAACGGTCCGCCATATAGAGGGTCATCTTGACCGGCTTTGCCTCTCCTAGCCCGACCTTGTTGCAAAGTGCAAGCGATATGATGCTTACACTCGCTCCAAGATCACAAAGGGCCTCGTACTTCACATCTCCCACTCCTATTGGGACGCAAAAAGAGCCCGGATCCCTTAGCTTAGGAGGCATCTCCTCCTTCATGGTTTGGATCAATTCCGAGGATCTCTTGGTCATTCTTATCTCTCCATACTCCTCCAACTTCCTTTTGTTGGAGAGTATTTCCTTCAAAAACTTGCCATATGCCGGCATTCCTAAAATGGCATCCATGAACGGAATGTTAATATGTAATTTGGACATTAGTTCAAGGAACTTACCAAAATGATTGTCCAAACGAGCTCTTGCTCTTGATTGTGGGAACGGTAGTGGTGGCTTGTATGGAGGCGGTGCCACATAGGTTGGTTCTACATCCTTGCTCTTGCCTCCATCTTCTTGCATTCTTCCCTCTTCTACCACTACTTGCTTTCCCTTAGCATTGTCCTTGGGCAAAGGATCCTTCATACTCAACCCACTCCTCGTTGTGATAGCCAACACTTGGCCTCTTGGGTTGTCTTTGGTTCTTCCGGGAAGCTTTCCCGGATCTCTATGGGCTTCTCCCGCTTTTTGGAAAACTTGTGCTTCCAAAACCTTTTGAGCCTTAGAAATTGAAGTCACGGTGCTCTCAAGACCACTCAACCTTCCTAGCAATTGCTCAAACATTATTTTGGTTCTATCCTTTGGAGGTTGAGTGAATCCGGGTGGAGGTTCTTGTGAAGCTCTTGGTGGTGGAGTTGTGCTTGTGGAAGCGGGAGGGTTCAAGGCTCCATCCGGGTTAGAGTAAGAAAATCCGGGATGGTTGTGGTTGGGCCGGTAATTGTTGAATTGCCGGTTGTTGTTAAAACTCCTTGGTCCTTGGTAATTGTTGAAGTTACCCCTTCCCATATAATTCACATCCTCCTCCTTGGAAGACAAGTTGGCTTGTGGAAGTACTTGAGGAGTTGTTTGGTTCTTCAAAGTTGTAGCACACAACTCTCTCAAGGACTTCAACTCGTTGTTGATGGCGTCAAGCTTGAAATTGCTCATGGTGACTTCACTCACCTCATATGCTCCCGCCTTTCTTCCTTCACTCTTCCTATGGGAGTATTTCTCAATCACTAGAGCTTGCTTCTCCACAAACTCCCAAGCTTCATCTACATGCTTTTCCATAAATGTCCCACCGGAAAGAGATTGGAGCTTGAATTGGCTATCTTCATCAAGTCCCTTGAAGTAGATCTCCAATAGCTCAATTTTCGGTATGCCATGGTGTGGGCAATCAAGGAGAAGATCTTTGAACCTCTCCCAAGACTTGAATAAACTCTCTCTATCCTTCATCACGAAGGCATTGATCTTCCCTCTTAACTCGGTAGTCTTGGAAGGTGGGAAGAACTTAGTCAAAAACTCGGTTGTCATCTCCTCCCAAGTACCAACTCGCCCTTGTGGAATAGATTGATATCAAGCCAAGGGTTTGTCCTTAAGAGAGAAGGAAAAAGACCTTAACTTATGGTTGTTGCTCTCCAATCTTGGCGGTCTAAGAGTCTCCATCAAGATCTCATAATTCATCAAGTGTTGATGAGGAGACTCTCCTTCCATCCCTCCAAATTGATTATGCCGGATCATTTGTAGAACTTGAGGGCGGAGCTCATAGTTGTGGGTCGCGGGATCTCCTAAGTTCACACCCGGTCGGTGTGCTCTTTGTGCCGGATCCATACGTCTCCCTAGGGTTTGTGGCTCCTCAATAGCAATGGGGACAACCCTAACATTAGCCGCCGGCTGCGGTTGTGGTGGAGGAGGTGGAGGTTGTCGGCGATTAAGCTCTCCTTGAACAAGGGCTTGCCTAATCTCCTCAATCTCCCTCCTAGTTTCCTCTTGCTTCTCATTGGCAAGTCTCCTTTCTTCCTCCAAGAGCTCATCTCTTAGCCTTATTTGCTCTAAGGCTTCATCCAACTCAGCTTGGAGGTTTCTTCCGGCCATCTCTTTCTCCTTTCGGATGTTCTTGGATCTAGATCGAAGGGTTTTCTCCGGTTCGGGATCGAATGGAGCTAAATCCTTGCCACGAGATCTTCGCATACACCTAAAGAGAGAGATGATGTCCTGAAAAGCAAAGACACAAACAAAAAAGAGATCAAAAGCACCAAGAAAGATCTACACTAGAAACAATCACAAAATAGACTCAATCTAGACCTAGTCCCCGGCAACGGCGCCAAAAACTTGTTACGCTAAGATCGTGATGCGCAAATGGGTTTTAAATTTATAACTCGAACTAAATCCTAACTACCTAGCGAAACCCGCAGTGTACGGGACGTTTGTAGAAGGGTTAGTATTCCGAGGTCGAACACATAGACTAAGGTGAAATTGATTCGATTTGTGATTGAGTTTAGTAAAGATCTAGGTTGAAAGAAAAGAGGAAATAAAGAAATGAAAATCTCAAATGTTTTTAGTTGGTTTTTGGTGATCAATCAAAGATCACAATTCATGCAAAGCAAACAATCAAACTAAACTAAGAATCAACACAAATAAACAAGCTAAACAAGATAATGATCAAAGAAAGAAAAGACGGATTCTAGGGGTTGGAAGTTCCGGTTATGGCATAGGACTCAAGTTATCTATTCATTCTTTGGATTAACTATGATATGTTGGGATTAAGTGTATCTAATTTGGGATCAATTACCGGGTAGGTCTCATGGTCCAACTAGTCCACTCCTAAGGTCTCATTACCGGGTAAGTCTCTAAGAACCTAAGGATAGGAATTCTACACAAACCGGATTGTTAATTTGGGGTCTAACCTATCCTTACCGGGTAAGTCTTGGAAAGGGAAGTCCTAAACAACTATCCTAGCACATCTAATCCAATGGCGGCTTATTAGGCTCACCACTACCTAAGGTTTGTTATCTTTAAAATCTAAGAGCAAGGATTACCGGGTAAGTCTCTCCTAACACTTAGTCACTACACTAGATTACCCTAGGGTAGGTTAAACTCAACAAACACTTAGGATTTCAACATTCTATAGATCTAAGGCAAGATCCTTCGAACCAGGGAAAATCACAGTTTGTTCTATCTAAACCACGGCCGTGGTCAGACAAGAACTACCCGTGATTTCTAACAGCAACTACGTTTATAAACAAAAGTCATCCAAAGGTAAATCTAAGTCCGTCCTATCATAGCCCTAGCCATAACCATCCTTTCCTTACCCTAGAACCACATAAATTTAGCCTACAACATTCATAATGAAAATCGAAACAAACAAACATAAAATCATAACATTCATTGCAAGATAATGAGGGGAAAGAGATGAACAAATGAACTTAAAACAAAACTAAGCTGAAAATAGGATTAGAATGACTTACAATCCTTCCAAAGGAAGGTTCAAATGGTTCTTACAATTCTAGAAACAGAATCCGAAATACAAGAAAACTATGGTGTGTGTTCTTCTCCTCCTCTTCAATGGAACTCTTCTTCTTCTCTTTGACACTTTCCTTCCTAGAAAAACTTCTTGTTGAGAGAATATATTTGTTAGAGAGAAATGGATAATGGATGAGCTGCTCCAAACTACTCCCAGCTGCCTCTCACACCCCATGAAGGACCACTTTTATAACAAACTTGCATGAGCTGGCCATGAGAGTCGTGGCACAGCTGTCACAAGAATCTGGCAAAATCCACGGTTGATTCCACGGTTGATTCCACGGCCGTGGAGTGTCAGATAACCGTGATTCTGTGCAGAAACTTCGCCTTGGATCATTAAGCTGTGATTTGGTGCATGACTTGTGTTGGCAAGGCTCTATGAGTCCTCCTTAGCCTTTAGCTTGTGTCCTAATGAGTCCGAGGGTGTGCCATCTAGATGAACGATCCTCAAACGCATCGTTTTAGCTCCTAATCTCCCGAAATACCTACAAAACGCGCACAAGTCCGTGTAGACGTCTATCTTGGCAAAATACATGAATTGAGTGCAAAACGTCTCGAACTAATGTTAAACATGCATGAATGAGCGAGAATTCTATCTAAATGATTACCTAAAACTAATCCATAAATCGTGTTATCACAACCTTTGTTTCTCAATATGATTTAGATAAAACTCTTCACATTATGAAACTTGCAAGAAAAGGATAAACAACACACTTAATTTCTTTTCAATTCATTGTTCAATTTAAGCATACAATTGTCATCAAAATCTCATTCCACAAGTGAGAATTATCATAGGAATCATCCCTAATCTTAGAATCACAAAAACTTTTCAAAACTTTTCAAATTTTTATGGTTTTTTCAAAGCTTTTTCATGCAATACAATAATGAAAACGTGTGACTATAAAATGAAACATGGAAGTGTTCATGGATTAAGCAAGCAAACAAAGTAGAGTTATTACAATCATAGTCACACCTCACCCCATACTTGAAACATACATTGTCCTCAATGTTCAAAAGAAAAATAAAGACAAGAAAAGAAAACAAAGAAACTCACTAGATGGTGATGGGGCGGCTCAAGCCGGCAATCATCTCATGTCATCGCTAGGAAGGCGGTGGAGGAAATGCAAAGAACTCCGAGCTAAAAGGCCGCCCAAACTGCTGGCGGTAGATGTCTCTCATTATGCGATCATGCTCCTGGCTCCGGGTGTCATGAGTCTTCTAGCGGATCTCTAAGTCTCCCACTCTCCTGGATAGATCGGTGGCCCACTCCGGAAGCTGCAAGTAGCATTCCGGCGGCTGTCCATACCAAGCTGGAGCGTCCTGAGGTGGGGGAGCTGTCGGTGCCACCAGTGCCTGCTTGTACCATGGTGGAGGAGCTCCCATCCAGTCCGGCTGCGCTCCATACCAAGTGGGTGGAGTGTCCATCCAAGTCGGCCTCTCACTCACGCTAGCTCGGCGTGAAGAAGAGGAACCGGAAGGTCTAGAAGGGCGGGGAGAACGTCTAGGTGGGTCAGGGAAGGCGTCCGGCTAATCCGGAAAGGTGCCAAATGTATGCTCATCACATCCTACCTCATGATCATCACTTCCTCTCATCCCCTCATCATCATCCCCAACTCGGATATCATCCGGCACATAAGGAGGGGCTACTAGTCTATTCGTATGCATAGCTGCGAATGTCGCCTTCCAGTTAAGGCGTCCTAGCATGATGGAGTACTCGGGAAGCCATGGGATACCTCTACCACCTCTCTCCTCCCATGGCATGGCTGCGGTAGGTGGAGCTTGGTGGCAGGAAAAGATAAGACCTCTAGTCATGAGACTATTGAGACCCAAGGGTCTCGCCGCTATCCTAGTGCAAGCGGAATAGTCTATCCCGAGCTGCGTGGCTATGTGGGTAAATATGCCTTCATATCCTATGTTCCCGGCCCTCTTGTTTTCCAATTTGCTAATGGTGGAGGCTAGGAGAGTGGCACAATCGGCGGATCTACCAGTAAGCATGCAATAGAGGAGGAAAAGCTCATCGGTCTTGATCTTTTGTGGGGTCTCGGTCCTAGGGAAGAGACACTCGGAAAGAACCCTATGAGCTATCTTCAAGGCTAGATGGTAAATGAGCTTAGCCTTGATGGCGGCCGGTTGCCAACGATCCTCACTAGCATATATCATAGCAATATCCTCCCAAAAGTCCTTAGCGTACACTCCGCTAGGAAACCGACCATTAAAACTCTCATGGAACCCAAAGAAGGCTCCAAACTGAATAATCGAGAACTCATAATCTTGCTCCATTAGCCTAAAATAAACGGTTCGGTTCATGTGGCTATGCTCAAAGGAGGTGACAAACTCCCTAGTTATCTCCTCATAAGCATCCGCTCTAATAGCGGACAAAACAATCAATCCGGCTCTATCCAAGAGCCAAGTCAAATCTTTCAAAACGTTTAGAGGCTCAAGCTCCTCTAAGAGAAGGTATCGAGGACCTATGACCGGCCTCTTCTCGATCCTCTCTAAGGCATCAAGATAATCTTCATGAATGGTTGAGATTCTAGGAGGTGGTGGTGATGGTGGTTGGTTAGGAGGGGGTTGGAAAGAGGAAGAACTATCTCCCTTTTGCTTCTTATTCCTGCTAGACTTTCTCCTTAACATTTTTCCTCTCGACAGTAAGAATCACGGCCTGTTCTTGCTTTTCCACGGCCGTGGAACCTACAGGGACCGTGGTTTCTCTTTGTTTCACTCAAATCTCAAAAATTCACACCAAACTCAGCAATCACAGTCCTAGACTAATTCCAATTCCAATTCCAATCAGTTCTCCTAAATTCTTGCAAAGAAATTGAACCGAATTGACAAAGTAAAGAAAAGGGAGAAAAACCTAGGTTTTGGATCTTTCAAATCCAAATTCCTTTTGCTGAGTGGATTGTTCACTTGATTCGTTGCTTGGATCTTGTAGAGGATTGAAAATGCTTCACTTTAGGCCAAATAATTGCTTGAATCAAACTTCGAACTAAGAATTGCAAGTTGGGAAGATTTTCGGCGTTTTTGGGCATGGAATCGGTCGTGGAATTTGGGGTTTTGTGGTGTTTTTGTGAACGAAGGTGGTTTATATAGTGCCCGTAATTTTTTGGAAAATCACGGTCACTCGGGGGGTTCCACAGCCGTGGAAATGTACGGACCCGTGGTTTTGCTTGATTTTTCTCAAGTTTTGGGAAATTACGGTCACTGTAGCCTCCACGGCCGTGGTTTAGGGCGTGGAACTCTCTGTTTTGTGCCAAAATCCACGTTTCGTCAATTCCTTCCAACTTTTTCTTCCTTTCCTTGCCCACTCCTTATTCCTACATCAAAAAACATGACATACCGGGAGGTATCGAGGGGAAAGAAAATAAAAACAACTAAACTAAGAAACAAAAACACATCGAAAGTGCAATACCTTGGGTTGCCTCCTAAGAAGCGCTTGTTTTAGGTCTGTAGATAGACCGTACCTGAGTTTATTCGAGTGTAGTCGGCGCGAATTCCTCAGCTTGGAGCTCCGGTGAATACTTCTTAAGTCATTGACTGTTCACTTTGAAACTTCCGCTCTTTTCACCCCATACTTCAACTGCGCCATGGGGAAAAACACGTTGGATTAGATAAGGTCCAGTCCAACGAGATTTAAGCTTACCTGGAAAGAGTCGAAGTCTTGAATTGAAGAGGAGAACTTGATCTCCTCCTTTGAGGTCCTTTGGAATGATATGCTTATTATGCCAACACTTCGCCCTTTCCTTGTAAATCTTGGCGTTCTCATAAACGTTCAAGCGGAGTTCTTCAAGCTCATTGAGGTCCAAGAGGCGCTTCTCGCCTGCTTCTTTCATGCTGAAGTTCAACCACTTTACAGCCCAATACGCCTTGTGTTCAAGCTCCACCGGTAAGTGACAAGACTTCCCATACACAAGGTTGTATGGTGTTGTTCCTATGGGAGTCTTGTACGCAATCCTATATGCCCATAATGCATCGTCTAGCTTTAAAGACCAATCCTTCCTTGTCTTCGAAACTGTTTTCTCTAAGATGCCCTTAATTTCTCTTTTTTGAAATCTCCACTTGTCCACTCGTTTGTGGATGGTAGGGAGTGGCGATCTTGTGAGTCACCCCATACTTAGCTAGTAGAGCCTCAAATCGTCGGGCAATGAAGTGTGAACCTCCGTCACTAATGATAGTCCGTGGTGTCCCGAACCTCGGGAAGATAGTTCTATTAAAGAACTTTACAATAACTATGGCATCATTAGTTGGAGAGGCAATGGCTTCAACCCATCTCGAAACATAATCTACAGCTAGAAGTATGTATTGGTTTCCACAAGATGATGGGAAAGGTCCCATGAAATCGACTCCCCAAACGTCGAAGATCTCTACCTCTTGAATGTTGTTGAGAGGCATTTAGTTTCTCCTAGATATGTTCACTGTTCTTTGACAAGCATCGCAGCAGGTAACAAAGGTTTGCACATCCTTAAATAAAGTAGGTCAAAAGAAACCGGATTGCAATAGCTTAGCGCTAGTTTTATTGGAACTAGTGTGTCCTCCACAAGGTAGTGAATGACAATGACGAATGACACTTTGCATTTTGTCTTCCGGCACACATCTCCTAATGATGCCGTCGGGACCTCTCTTGAAGAGTAGAGGTTCATTCCAATAGTATTGCCGGACGTCCTTAAAGAACTTCTTCCTTTGTGCATAGGATTGTCCGGGAGGTATTTCCTGACAAACCAAATAGTTAACAAAATCAGCAAACCATGGTTCATTACCTCTTGATATCTTGTCGATGCACTCCTTAATGATGTGTAAATGCTCGTCCGGAAAGGAGTCATCTATAGGTAGATCGTCGTCTTCTATGTGTCGTAGACGACTCAAATTATCCGCAACAGAATTTTCCGAACCTTTCTTGTCACGGATCTCTAGATTGAATTCTTGTAGGAGAAGAATCCATCTAATTAGCCTTGGTTTCGCATCCTTCTTGGCAAGTAGATACCGGATCGCAGAATGGTCCGTGTATACAATCACCTTTGCACCTACAAGATAAGAACGAAACTTTTCAAAGGCATATACAATATCTAAGAATTCCTTTTCAGTTGTGGCGTAGTTGAGCTGCGCTTCATCTAGCGTCTTGCTAGCATAGTAGATGGCATGAGTGCGACCTTCCTTCTTTTGTCCTAGCACTGCACCTACAGCTACGTCACTTGCGTCACACATAACCTCGAACGGGAGATTCCAGTCCGGAGGTTGGATAATAGGGGCTGAGATTAGAGCTTCTCGGATCTTGTGGAAAGTATCTAGGCAATCCTGCGAAAATTCAAAAACTGCATCCTTCATCAAGAGATTAGTTAGCGGTTTTGAAATCTTAGAAAAGTCTTTGATAAATCTCCTATAAAATCCGACATGTCCTAGAAAACTTCGTATCCCCTTCACCGAAGATGGAGGAAGAAGCTTTTCTATAGTCTCTATCTTCGCCTTATCAACTTCGATCCCTCTATTAGAGATCAAGTGTCCTAACACAATGCCTTCTCTAACCATGAATTGACACTTTCTCAATTAAGAAATAGGTTAGTGTCTTCACACCTTTGCAACACAAGAGATAGGTTAGAAAGACAATTATCGAAAGAGGAACCATAAATAGAAAAATCGTCCATAAAAACCTCCATGATTTCCTCAACGTACTCCGAGAAGATGGCCATCATACTCCTTTGAAAGGTGGTTGGGGCATTGCAAAGCCCGAATGACATCCTTCTATATGCAAACGTACCCCATGGGCACGTGAATGTGGTCTTCTCTTGATCGTCCGGATGGATCGGAATCTGGAAGAAACCACTATAACCGTCAAGATAACAGAAATAGGAGTGTTGTGCTAACCTCTCAAGCATTTGGTCTGTGAATGGTAGCGGGAAATGATTGATGACATGAATTATGTACCATCATATTCATGCATATTATAGAAGATTGTCTCAGTTTAACTTGCCTTTAGAGAGATTTTGTATGCTTTTTATGTTCTATTCAATCAATTGTCGGAAATAGAGGTCTACACGAGATTTTGATGAATTATAGGTAAATGGAGCGGAATTAGAAGCAAGAATGGAGCAAGAAGCATCTAAGGATGTTAAGGAAGCTAAAGGAGTCTTAGAAGGATCACAAAGAGCTAAGGAATTGCAAAGGAGAAGCATAGAAGACGAAGCAAAGGAAGAGGACTTTCTGTTGAAGAAAATCGTGCCAATATGTATATATATAAATCGGACGATTTTCATACCCTGAAATCGAACGGTTTTGCACCTAAATCGACTGGGTCGATTTTCTTCACGATTCGGCCAAATGGATAGACGACACAAAGCCCAATTATTTTGGGCTAGAGGAGAGTTTTGCCAAACGGCCCATCTGCAAGAAAGTATAGAGGAGAACCCCAGGAACGAATACGAGGAGGCCGGACTGGAAAATCTTTACACGTTTTGGAGAAATCAACGATTCTTGGAGAGAGACTAAAGAGCTTTTGCCGGAGAGCTATTCTGGATATTTGATTGTGAGATTTCTTTATCCATTGCATTATTTGTGGTTTGTGAACACGAAATTGAATTGTTTGAGAGATACATTGAGCGGATTTGACATTCGTTTACAAATTTGGAAGTTATTGATTTTTTCGTTCAAGATTTGGTTTCTTTGCGATATCTTTTTCAATAATTAATTTGATTCGATGTTGAAAATGGTTGGCTAAAAACCTTGTGATTCTGGGGAGAATAGTTGATGATTAAGGCTTAGATGATGATAGATTGAACTCATTCAAACATTAGGACCCTGAGAATTTAGATTTTAGTTTTGCGACAAACAGGAAAATCGGACTGTTCTTGAGGAAAATCGGCCGATTTTTCTTATGAACAGCACGATTTATTCTTCTGACGAACTTTAATCGAACTAATCTTTAATCAAAACTAATCCTTGCCTTAATCCCAATCTTGATTAACCTTTCTACCCTCTAATTGAATGTATGAAGACACTTCAAACCTGTTTCTACATTTAATAGATTAAGATCGTAAGATTTGGGTAATAAAGAGATTCAACATCCTTTATTAAGAAATTAAATGTGCTTTCTAATCTTTACTTTGGAGAGTCATATCCTGGAGTTTTAGATAGTTAGTTTAAACATAATTCTCATCTTTAGATCTTTCTATATTGCAGCCTCAACAACCCTTATAGAGAGAACCTATAGATTAGTCATATAGGTTTCGGAACTTCATCGTACGAATCCTACCTTTGAACATTTAATCTTGACAATATAAATTCTGTACTATACCTATAGAAGTGTCTTGAATCGAAAGCCTAAATCGGATACTTGAATCCTTGGAATCATTTCTCTCTTTATAATATCACAAAAGCTTTTATACTTTCGCTAGATAATCGAAATCGGAATTATTCTCACCAAATCCCTGAGTTCGACTCTAGAATTCTTACCTTTCTACAGCTGATCCGTACACTGCGGGTTCGCTTTGCTTTTGAGTTCTAGATATAAATTTAAGACTTTGACGCACACCCTTTTGAGTGAACAAGTTTTTGGCGCCGTTGCCGGGGATTTGGTCTAGATCAAATCCGGTTTTCGGTTGTCTAGCTTGAGAGCTCTTGCTCTTGTGATTTGATTTGTCTACTTGAGTGATCTTTGCAGATTCTTTAGGTATATGCGAAAGACTAGATCCACTAAAGATCTAATTCCTTTCGATCCCAAATTAGAAAGAACTTTGAGGAGAAAGTTGAAGGAGAAGAAAATGGATGAAAACGATGAGAGAAACTACAAGGCTGAACTGAACGAAACTCAACGCCAACTCCAGTTGAGTGAGAAAGCTCGAAAAGAAGCTGAAATAAGTCATCAATTTCAGATTGATGAACTAAGAGCTATGATGTTGGACATGAAGTTGGAGTTGAACGACTCCAAGAAGAAGAAGAAAGTCAAGACACCAACTAAATCCATTCGAAATGACTCATCCGATGATGAAGAGATTGATCCGGACATGCCGGAACTTGAGGAGATTGATCCATCACTTCGTCCTACCCGAAACACCCCAACACCAAAGGTCGTCCCTCGCATTACAACTAGGAACATTAGAGCTGTTAATAACGAAGATAGACCCCAAACTTTGGGGCAACGGATGGATCCAATTCAGCAACCACGCCGTCTAGGTGTGGATTTCGGAGCTGAAGACATCCAAGAGTTTAGCTTCTCACCACAAGTCATCACCATGGTTCGCCAAAGTCAATATGGCGGAGCAAGTACTGAATCTCCGCATCAACACTTGCAGAATTTTGAGATTCTCATGGAGACTATGAAGCCAAAGAAGGCTACTACAAGCAACTACAAGATCAAACCGTTCTTCTTTTCTTTGAAGGACAAGGCTCTAGCTTGGTACCAAACACTTCCAGCTGCGAAGTTAGCTACATGGGAGGAATTGTCTTCGGAATTCCTCACCAAGTTCTTTCCGCCATCCAAAACGGCGGAATTGAGAGGTAAAATAAATGCTTTTTTCTATGAAACCTAATGAAAGCTTGTTTCAATCTTGGGAAAGGTTTCAAGATCTCTTGTTGGATTGCCCACACCATGGCATTTCCAAGCTGGAATTATTGGAGATCTACTACAAAGGGTTGGATGTGGAGACACAATTCAACCTCCAATCTCTCTCTTGTGGCACATTCATGGATATGAGAGAGGATGATTCTTGGGACTTCATTGAGAAGGAAGCCCAAGTGATTGAGAAATATTCCCACCGGAAGGTGGAATCAAATAGCCGGAATCAAGGCGACACGGGAGCCAAGTTGAATCAAGCGGCTCAAACACAAATATTCTCCCTCAATGATGACATCAAAGAATTGAGGGAAGTGCTCAAAACGAGTCTTCAAAAGACTAAGGAGCAAGAAGCCAACTACATGGGGCGGGACAACAATCAAAGGAATGATAACCGGAATTCCAATTGGAGCAACAACAACAACAATAACAACCGAAACTCCAATTGGAATAACAACAACAATAGGAACTCAAATAACAACAATTGGAGGTCAAATCAGCAAAGTCCAGGTAATCCTTACTCTTATGCTGAAAAGGCTCTAACACCTCCATCTTCTTCTACTCCTTCAACAAGCCAGGGACAATCAAGCGGATCAAGCAAACCCGATCCCATGCTAGAAACGATCCTAGGCAAGCTACAAGGATTGGAGAGTTACATAACTTCGGTTGACAAAGCTCACAAAGCTTATGAAAACCAAGTATTCAACAAGGCTGGAGAAGTTCCAAGAGATCAAGGGAAGCTTTCCGGAAAGACAGAAGATAACCCAAAGGGAAGGGTTATGGCAATAACTACTAGGAGCGGTAAGACAACTACCGATCCTCAACCCAAAGTAGTTGATACCACAACAAAAGAAGGAGAGGCGAAAGAGAAGGAAGAAGTCTATGTTCCTCCTCCCGCTTACAAACCACCTCTACCTTTTCCTCAATCTAGAGCGCGTGCACGCCTAGATAAACATTTCGGTAAGTTTGTTGAACTTATGAGTAAGCTCCATATTAACATACCTTTTATGGATGCGATTTTAGGTATGCCAGCTTACGGGAAATTCCTCAAGGAGATCCTCTCTAACAAGAGGAAGTTGGAAGACATAGGAGAGGTCAAGATGAGTATGGAGTCATCCGAACTCATCAAGACTATGACGGAGAATATGCCACCCAAACTCCGTGATCCAGGATCCTTTTGCATACCCATCACTTTGGGAGAAGCTACCTATGATGCTCTTTGTGACCTTGGAGCGAGTGTGAGTATCATACCTCTCGCTCTATGCAAGGAAGTTGGTCTAGGAGAGCCTAGACCGGTGAAGATCACACTCTACATGGCTGATCGTTCTACCACTAAACCGGTGGGAATATTAGAAGACATTCCGGTAAAGTTAGGTAAGTTTTACATCCCTATAGATTTTGTCGTTCTTGACATACCTGCAGATTACCCGGTTCCCATCATTCTTGGGAGACCATTCCTTGCCACATCTGGATGCATGGTAGATTGCAAGAACGGCCAGCTATCCTTTCATTTTGGTGAAGAAAAGATAGAATTCATACTATCTTCCTTAATCAAGGAGTCAGCCTTGAAAGATGACGTTTTTGAAATTGTTGATGAAGAAGAGTCTAGAGAGGTAGTAACTTCGATCTTGATGAAAGACCCTCTTCAAAAGGTTCTTAGCATGAGCATCATGGAGGAAGGGGTGGAACATGACTGCAATGAGGATGTGAAAGCATTAAATGATGTGGAGGAAGAACTAGGAGCAAAAATTGAAGAACTTGAGTGGACTCCGGAAACTGTGAAGAAAATCGACTTGCCAGAAATAAATCGTCCGATTTCTGAAGATGCAATCCGATTTTTTCCAACAGAAAGAAAAATCGTACAGTAGATCGACCGATTTATTACAAGGGAGGTCGATTCAATGAGTAATTCTCTGGATTCTCCAAACTTCACCGCAGCCGCTTCCGAATCTAATGATGAAGTACCCCCACCTCTAGAGACCTCTTCCACAACACCCGAAGGCCACGATTCATTACCAACCAAGGTACCTCCATCATTAGAATTGAAGCAACTTCCCACGCATTTAAGGTACGCATTCCTTGGCACTAATTCCACATACCCGGTTATAGTCAATGCAAATTTGAATGATGATGAATTAGAGAAACTCATGCATGTTTTGAAGCAACATAGGAGAGCACTAGGTTACACCATTGATGATTTAGTAGGAATAAAGCCTTCTCTATGTATGCACAAAATATTAATGGAAGAGGATTACAAACCTTCACGCCAACCTCAAAGACGGTTAAACCCGGCAATGAAAGAGGCCGTGAAGAAAGAAATCCTTAAGCTACTTGATGCAGGTATCATCTTCCCTATTTCTGATAGCAAATGGGTGAGTCCGGTACAAGTAGTACCCAAGAAAGGAGGCATTACCGTTGTTTCCAACAAGAGCAACGAACTCATCCCTACACGGACAGTTACAGGGTGGCGAATGTGCATCGACTACCGCAAACTGAACGTGGCCACTAGGAAGGACCACTTTCCCCTTCCTTTCATCGATCAAATGTTGGAAAGGTTAGCCCAACATGCCTACTTTTGTTATTTAGATGGATATAGCGGTTTCTTTCAGATTCCAATTCATCCGGATGATCAAGAGAAGACAACCTTTACGTGCCCATGGGGTACGTTCGCTTATAGAAGAATGCCATTCGGCTTATGCAACGCTCCAGCCACCTTCCAAAGGTGTATGATGGCAATCTTCTCCGAATATGTAGAGAATATCATGGAAGTCTTCATGGACGACTTTTCGGTATATGGTTCTTCCTTTGATAACTGTCTCTATAACCTTTCACTAGTTCTTAAGAGATGTGAGGACACTAACTTAGTCTTAAACTGGGAAAAGTGTCATTTCATGGTCACCGAAGGAATTGTGTTAGGTCACCTAGTGTCACAAAGGGGAATAGAGGTAGATCGATCAAAGATAGAAACCATTGAGAAGCTACCCCTCCCTTCATCAGTAAAAGGAATTAGAAGCTTCTTAGGACATGCGGGCTTCTATAGGAGATTCATAAAGGATTTTTCTAAGATTTCAAAACCTTTGACTAATCTTTTGATGAAAGATGCGACTTTTGAATTCTCGAAAGATTGCTTAGATGCTTTTTGCAGGATCAAAGAAGCTTTGATTTCGGCACCAATCATTCAACCACCCGATTAGACTCTTCCTTTCGAGATCATGTGCGACGCAAGCGACGTCGCTATAGGAGCCGTTCTTGGACAGAAGAAAGATGGTCGCACTCATGCCATCTACTACGCTAGAAAAACGCTAGATGAGGCTCAATGCAATTATGCAACTACGGAAAAGGAACTTTTAGCCGTAGTATACGCTTTTGAGAAATTTCGTTCCTATCTTGTAGGTGCGAAGGTGATAGTCTACACGGACCATTCTGCAATTCGATACTTATTCACGAAGAAGGATGCGAAGCCAAGGCTTCTAAGATGGATCTTACTCTTGCAAGAGTTCGATCTAGAGATCCGTGATAAGAAAGGATCGGAGAACTCCGTCGCCGATCACCTTAGTCGTCTTCCGCAACTCACCGGCAAGTCGGATGAACTTCCGATAGACGATTCCTTCCCTGACGAGCAGCTGCACGAGATTGAAGAGTGTCTTCAACACATATCACAAGGTAATGATCCATGGTTTGCTGACATTGTAAATTACCTTGTTTGTCAGGAGATTCCACCCGGACTTTCATATGCTCAAAAGAAGAAGTTCTTTAGAGACGTCCGGCAATTCTATTGGAACGAACCTCTTCTATTCAAAAGAGGTCCAGATGACATCTACAGGAGATGTATTCCCGAAGATGAGATAGATAGTGTCATCCGACATTGCCATTCTCTACCATGTGGCGGACATGCTAGTTCCCACAAGACTTGTGCTAAGGTACTTCGCTCCGGCTTTTATTGGCCTACACTTTTCAAAGATGTGCAAAAGTTTGTTGTTTCTTGTGATGCTTGTCAAAGGACAGGTAATATATCCAGGAGGAATGAGATGCCTCTCAACAACATACAAGAAGTAGAGATCTTTGATGTATGGGGCATCGATTTTATGGGACCTTTCCCATCTTCTTGCGGCAACCAATATATACTTCTTGCCGTAGACTATGTCTCAAGATGGGTGGAGGCAATCGCTTCTCCTACTAATGATGCAATGGTCGTGGTGAAGTTCCTCAACAAAACGATCTTCCCAAGGTTCGGAACTCCCCGAACCATCATTAGTGACGGAGGAACGCACTTCACGGCCCGTCGATTTGAGACTCTATTGGATAAGTATGGGGTGACCCATAAGATAGCTACACCTTACCTTCCGTAAACCAGCGGACAAGTCGAGATATCCAATAGAGAGATTAAAGGGATTTTAGAGAAAACCGTCTCTAAAACGAGGAAAGATTGGTCAATGAAGCTTGACGATGCACTATGGGCATACAGGACAGCCTTCAAGACACCAATAGGTACGACTCCCTATAATCTTGTTTATGGTAAATCATGTCATCTTCCTGTAGAGTTAGAGCATAAGGCTTATTGGGCTATCAAGTGGCTCAACTTCGACATGAAAGAAGCCGGAGAGAAGCGGCTCTTAGACATCAATGAGCTGGATGAGATCCGGCTAAATGCGTATGACAACGCAAGGATTTATAAGGAACGGACAAAGCGCTGACATGATAAGTACATCATTCCAAAAGACTTGAAGGAGGGAGACCAAGTCCTCCTATTCAACTCAAGGCTGCGTCTATTTCCAGGTAAGCTCAAATCCCATTGGACAGGACCTTTTGTAATTAAAAGAATTTTCCCCCATGGTGCAGTTGAAGTATGGGGTGAACAAAGCGGAAGTTTTAAGGTTAATGGCCAACGGTTGAAGAAATACACCCCGGAAGCTGCGGTCGAGGAGATAGCTCCTATCCTCCTCCATTGCACACAACATCATACACCGTCCAGCTAAAGACGATAAATAAAGCGCTTCTTGGGAGGCAACCCATGATAGTATAGTTTCCCTTCTTTCCCTCACTTAGTTAGAATAGATTAATTGCTTTGTTTCTTCGTTTTTCGTTTTTTTCTGTTCCTCGATGCACTCTTGGTTTGTCGTGTCATTAATCGCAGGAAATTAGGTTCAAATGTGAGAGATTCATGGAGAATGGAGCACAAATGAGTTATATCTTCGAGATTCAAGAAAAACAAGAAAGGAAATCGATTTACCATAAGGAAATCGTCCGATTCAGTAACAGAGCAAGTCGATTTTTTTCAACAGAAACATAAATCGACTTGCCAAAATAAATCGGCCGATTTTTTTCGACAGAAACATAAATCGCCCCGACAAATAAATCGACCAGATAAATCGGCCGATTTTCTTCAGAAATCATCGACCCTATATAAGGACATTACACTCGATCTTCTTCATTCCAAAACCCCCAATTCTTGATTTCCCTCTCTCAAGAAAGCCGAAAAATCGCCACACTCTACAATCTTCATTCTTTAACCATTTCGAGTGATTCTTGGCTCCAAACTGAAGCATTTTCAACAAGGAACAAGGATCTAACAACAGCACGCACAACAATCGACTCCTCCACAAGGAATTCAGGTTTTTCTTTCCAAAACCTAAGTTTCTCATTCGAAATTGAAGTTTGTTTAGGAAGTGTTTGTTTGTTGGAATTGATAGAGGAATTTGCTTCGAAATCATTGTAGAGAACTGTGTGTGGTGATAGATTGAACAGAACTTTACAGAATTGTGAGAATCATTGAAATCGAGACAAAAATCGACCCAGCCCAGATAAATCGGCCGATTTTTGTGAAGAACAGGTCGATTTTTAGGACTTAGAATGGATCTTGTAAAGAGGATAACTAGAAACACGGGGAAGAAGATGGGATCTTCTTCCAAAGCCCCTGCCCCACCTCCACCACCACCTACCAACATCCCTAAGCTTCCCCCTCCCCTATCCAAGCACAAGAAACGCTATGAACGCATTGTAGATCGCCCATTCACCCCTCCTCGCTACATAATACTTGACGACTTAGATTCGTTGTATGTTCGAGAGGATGTTGATATGATGCTAGACAGAGCTGGGTTGAGACAGTTTGCTACGATTAGGGAGGATGCCTATAGAGAGATCACCCTAGAATTCCTTAGCACGTTTGAGCACGACCCTAGGGAAAGGATGGTCACTTTCCGCCTCATGAGCCAAGACCACACTATGTCCATTGACACTTTTGGCGTCTTGTTTGGTTTCTCTTATTCAGATGCAGGCACATTTGCTAGAGGTCTCAGTGCTAGTTATTTTTGGGAGGCTATTTCCGTAGGTGAGTACGGAGGGGATAAGTGGAGACCCGGAAACTCCAAGGAGACAAGTATGTACAACCTTTCCTTTAAGGTAGTGCATAGGATACTTAGCGATAGTTTATTTGCCCGGACAGAGACTCCACAGAAGCTCAAGGCTGATGAGCTCTTCATTCTCTACTGAATGACATCTACCACCATTCCCGACATCGCCACCATGCTTGCTGACTATCTAGGAAAGATAGCCAACAAAGCTAAGGGCGACATTTGTGCAGGAGGTCTTGTCACTCATGTGGCTAAGACTCTAGGTTATGACTTCTCGGGATGCACTCTAGCTGAGAGTGCCCTTCCTTTAGGCTCACATAGGTTGGTGGTTCGACAAGTCTTGATTCCTCGAGGGAGAGGAACTCTTCATGTTCCGATGCCATGGCACAGGGATCCGAAGAAGAAGCCATCCGAGATCATATGGAAATCCGAATACACCATTCGGAACAAGAGGAACTGGAAGGAGACCTTTGAGGCGATGCTTGAGGAGTTATCACCTCCTACTTATTATGATGATGATGCAGGTGATTCAGACGAGGAGGATGAGGATGGAGGACAGGAGACCATGCTCGAGTTTGAGAGTGATACTCATAGCGGGCATGCTACGGATGCCATGGACACTGACACTCATGGAGCAGGACCGAGCAGGACTAGTAGGCAGGATGAGGAGACGGAGGATGACATACAGCCACCTCGACATTCTTATGCACATGCTCCAGGACCTAGACGAGGACGCCGAGCTCCACGCCACTTCAGGGAGCTAGTCACTAGCTTCCAGAGCCTCAGCACCGACTACCGTGCCCTCCGCACCGATTATGACACCCTGAACACTCAGTTCAGGAACTACAGGGAGGAGACAGACGCTAGGCATTCATCCTATGATGGCCAGATGAGAGACATATACTACCACCAGTTCGGCCACTTCTACGATCCTAGCGCACCGATGTATCCCTATCCACCACCTCCACCGCCGACAGAGGATTGATGAGCTTCCACTTATTTTACATTGTAAGTATTTTTCTCCTTTCTATGCTTGATTTTCACATTGGGGACAATGTGGATGTCAAGTATGGGGTGGGGGTACTTACAATACCTTATGTTTCACTTTAGCACTTTATGTACTTTCCACTACTCTTGACAATTTGGCTTGTAATAACTCTTGCACTACTTGCTTTCTATTATGACACTTGCATTTGCATGATCTTTTTCAAAACCTATGAATTTTCAAAAATTTTTAAGTGCTTCTTATATGGAAATGACCTCTATAATGAGAATTGTGTATATGGATAGGCAAAAAGATGCTTAGTTGTGTTGAGATTTTGATTATAGCATGAATGAATTTGCTTTTGTTACTTGAACGCATGAATAAGTTATATGATTTAGTTGTTTTGATAAGAGAATGAAATAATAGTCGATGCTATATTGCAAGTTCTTTTACATCATTTAAGGATGACTAAGGCAATTCACTTCTTTTCTTTTCTCATATCTTGATCATGCTAGCTCCTCAATGAAATATGTAACCCTCCTTTTACCATCCGGGAATTAGGACAGGTGATTGAAAAAGGCATGTTTGATGTGGGAGGGCCAAGAAAAATGTATTGAAAAAGTGCAAAATTTCATAAGTTTGGGGACGTTGAACATGAGGATGAGTAACTCGGCACCATTCACATAGCCGGGTGTTTGTGTCTTGCCAAAGTCCGATTGAACGACAAGTCCTAACGGGATATGGTATGTGCATCAAGGGTTTGAGGCATCTCGAAATTGAGAAACGCCGATCTCCTAGGCTTCGGTTTTTGTGCACCGCTGTCCATACTCTCAAAAAGTAAAGTATAATGAAAGCAAAGCTTTCTACATGCAAAGCATGTGCGGTGAAGAAAATTCTTGAAGGTGTTATGTGTTCCTCTTTCCCGGATTAGCACCACAATTGCCAAAAAGAACTCCTTCCCTTAATACGCTTCTTGAACCTTTCCTTTGATTAGAAGACCTTGAGACTTTTATGTATGTGTTTAAGACTTAATGGCTTAGATTTGTTTGACTTTGATTGTCTCTACACCTTTATCATGTTCTTTATTTATGCTTTCAAGGAAGAAAAGGGAATTTGTTCATCTTATAGTCATCATTGATACATTCTTTGCCCTTTTGTGCCTTGAAATATCACTTTGAGGGTGATCCAATAAGAAGAAGCACTACCAAAAGAAAAGTTTTTTGAGTTTTCATACACACATAATCCATGACATCTTATATTCTAAATTTGAGTCTTGCTTAGGGACAAGCAAGAGACAAGTATGGGGTATTTTGATGACATGAATTATGTACCATCATATTCATGCATATTATAGAAGATTGTCTCAGTTTACCTTGCCTTTAGAGAGATTTTGTATGCTTTTTATGTTCTATTCAATCAATTGTCGGAAATAGAGGTCTACACGAGATTTTGATGAATTATAGGTAAATGGAGCGGAATTAGAAGCAAGAATGGAGCAAGAAGCATCTAAGGATGTTAAGGAAGCTAAAGGAGTCTTAGAAGGATCACAAAGAGCTAAGGAATTGCAAAGGAGAAGCATAGAAGACGAAGCAAAGGAAGAGGACTTTCTGTTGAAGAAAATCGTGCCAATATATATATAAATCGGACGATTTTCATACCCTGAAATCGAACGGTTTTGCACCTAAATCGACTGGGTCGATTTTCTTCACGATTCGGCCAAATGGATAGACGACACAAAGCCCAATTATTTTGGGCTAGAGGAGAGTTTTGCCAAACGGCCCATCTGCAAAAAAGTATAGAGGAGAACCCCAGGAACGAATACGAGGAGGCCGGACTGGAAAATCTTTACACGTTTTGGAGAAATCAACGATTCTTGGAGAGAGACTAAAGAGCTTTTGCCGGAGAGCTATTCTGGATCTTTGATTTTGAGATTTCTTTATCCATTGCATTATTTGTGGTTTGTGAACACGAAATTGAATTGTTTGAGAGATACATTGAGCGGATTTGACATTCGTTTACAGATTTGGAAGTTATTGATTTTTTCGTTCAAGATTTGGTTTCTTTGCGATATCTTTTTCAATAATTAATTTGATTCGATGTTGAAAATGGTTGGCTAAAAACCTTGTGATTTTGGGGAGAATAGTTGATGACTAAGGCTTAGATGATGATAGATTGAACTCATTCAAACATTAGGACCCTGAGAATTTAGATTTTAGTTTTGCGACAAACAGGAAAATCGGACTGTTCTTGAGGAAAATCGGCCGATTTTTCTTATGAACAACACGATTTATTCTTCTGACGAACTTTAATCGAACTAATCTTTAATCAAAACTAATCCTTGCCTTAATCCCAATCTTGATTAACCTTTCTACCCTCTAATTGAATGTATGAAGACACTTCAAACCTGTTTCTACATTTAATAGATTAAGATCGTAAGATTTGGGTAATAAAGAGATTCAACATCCTTTATTAAGAAATTAAATGTGCTTTCTAATCTTTACTTTGGAGAGTCATATCCTGGAGTTTTAGATAGTTAGTTTAAACATAATTCTCATCTTTAGATCTTTCTATATTGCAGCCTCAACAACCCTTATAGAGAGAACCTATAGATTAGTCATATAGGTTTCGGAACTTCATCGTACGAATCCTACCTTTGAACATTTAATCTTGGCAATATAAATTCTGTCCTATACCTATAGAAGTGTCTTGAATCGAAAGCCTAAATCGGATACTTGAATCCTTGGAATCATTTCTCTCTTTATAATATCACAAAAGCTTTTATACTTTCGCTAGATAATCGAAATCGGAATTATTCTCACCAAATCCCTGAGTTCGACTCTGGAATTCTTACCTTTCTACAGCTGATCCGTACACTGCGGGTTCGCTTTGCTTTTGAGTTCTAGATATAAATTTAAGACTTTGACGCACACCCTTTTGAGCGAACAATGATCCTTCCTCGTCGCATTGTTTAGCTTGCGGTAGTCAATGCACATCCTCCATCCAGTCACGGTTCTTGTAGGAATTAGCTCATTGTTCTTGTTAGTGATAACCGTCATTCCTCCTTTCTTCGGGACTACTTGAATGGGGCTCACCCACTTGCTATCGGAAATAGGATAGATGATACCTGCGTCAAGTAACTTAACTCCTTCTTGACAACCTCCTTCATGATCGGATTTAACCGTCGTTGAGGTTGTCGCGAAGGCTTAAAATCTTCCTCCATTAGGATCTTATGCATGCATAATGATGGTTTAATTCCTACAAGATCCTCTATGGTGAATCCTAAAGCCTTTTTATGCTTCCTTAGAACAGCCATTAGTTTATCATGCTCATCTTCACTTAAATCGGAACTAACAATTACGGGAAAAGTAGAATTACTTCCAAGAAATGCATACCGAAGATGTGTGGGAAGTGGCTTTCATTCCATTGCTATTGATGCCTTTGATGACTCTTGAGGAGTGTCGAATGCTTCCTTAGAAGTTTCTAAGGGTGTAGGAGTGGTTGAAGAAGACTCAAGAGCATTTGTGGAAAGAACGTAATTATTCTCAGAAATTCCTTGAATTACGGTACCACTATTACTTCCACGGCCGTGGTTTAGGGCGTGGAAGTCAATTACGGCAGCACTGGTGGTTCCACGGCCGTGGTTTTGGCCGTGTAACTTACTGGAGCTCAAAATAACTGGTTACGGTCATCATGGGTGAAACCACGGCCGTGGAATAGCACGACTGGCCGTGATTCCTCACGTTTTCTAACCCATCGTAGAGTTTTTCAAACTCTTCTTCTTGCACTTCCTTTAGCTCCTCCAAGGCTTCAATCTCCTCATTGCAATCATCTTCCTCTCCTTTTTCCATGATGCTCATGGTTATAACCTTTTGCAACGGGTCCTTGAATAGAATCGAGCTCACTTCCTCCCTAGACGCTTCTTCGTCATAGATATTGAACGTATCCTCTACAAGAGTTGGCTCTTTCACCAATGTTGAAAGAATAAACTCAACCTTCTCTCCTCCTATGTCGAAGGCGAGTCTAGCATTCTTGCAATCCACCATACATCTGAATGTTGCAAGAAACGGTCTTCCGAGTATGATCGAGACCAGACAATCTGCAGGAATGTCAAGCACAACGAAATCTATTGGAATGTAAAATTTATCGAGCTTGACTAGGACGTCTTCAATAATACCGACGGGACGAGTTATGGATCGATCCGCCATGTATAACGTCATCTTCACCGGTTTAGGTTCACCTAAACCGACCTTCCTACATAAAGCGAGTGGGATAATGCTAACGCTTGCTCCCAAGTCACATAAAGCGTCATAAGTGACTTCTCCAACTCCAATTGGAATGCAAAATGACCCCGGATCCTTCAGCTTTGGGGACATCTTATCCTTCATTGTTTTGATGAGCTCCGATGATTCCAAACTCATCTTGACTTCTCCAAAGTCTTCTAGCTTCCTCTTGTTATAGAGGATCTCCTTTAAGAACTTCCCGTAAGCGGGCATACCTACAATCGCATTAATGAAAGGTATATTAATATGCAGTTTACTCATGAGTTCAATGAACTTACCGAACTGCTTGTCTAGATGCACTCTCGCTCTAGATTGCGGGAATGGTAGGGGAGGTTTATAAGCTGGAGGAGGAGATGTCTTCCTTCTCCTTCCCCTTTTCCTTCTCCTTTTCAGCTGGAACTTCAACAAACTTAGGTTGTGGGTCGGTAGTTGTCACTCTGCTCCTAGTTGTGATAGCCATCACCCTTCCCTTCGGGTTATCCTCCGTCTTTCCGGGAAGCTTTCCATGATCTATAGGAACTTCCTCGGCCTTGATGAACATTTGGTTTTCTAAAGCCTTTTGAGCTTTATCAACCTTAGTAACGTAGCTCTCCAGTCCTTGAAGCTTTCCCAAAATTGTTTCGAACATGGGATCGGGCTTCTCCTTTCCTGAGTTGCTTGCGCCATTTGATGATTGTCCCTGGCTTTTCAAAGGAGTAGAAGAAGAAGATGGCGGTGTTAGTGAATTTCCTGAATTGGAATAATGATTACCAGAATTTTGTTGTTGGTTGGAACGCCAATTGTTGTTTGAATTCCGATTGTTGTTCCAATTGTTGTTCCGGTTGTTGTTGTTGTTCCAATTGTTTCTGTTGTTATTCCGGTTGTTCCTGTTGGTATTCTCATTCCCTTGATAGTTGTTGTTGTTTCCCAAGTATCCAACATCTTGCTCCTTTGGCTTTTGAAGGCCAGCTCTAATGACTTCCTTCAACTCCTTGATTTCGGTGTTGAGGGAAAAGATTTGAGTTTGCGCAGCTTGTGTCAACTTAACTCCCGGATCTCCTCTATTTTGATGGCTAGGATCCACCTTCCGGTGAGAATACTTCTCAATCACTTGGGCTTGCTTCTCAATGAAGTCCCAAGCGTCATCTTCCCTCATGTCCATGAATGTGTCACATGAAAGGGATTGGAGCTTAAATTGTGTTTCAACATCCAGCCCCTTGTAGTATATCTTTAACAATTCTAGCTTTGAAATTCCATGGTGTGGGCAATCCAACAATAAATCGTGAAACCTTTCCCAAGATTGAAACAAACTTTTGTTAGGCTTCATAATGAATGCATTGATCTTACCTCTCAACTCCGCAGTCTTGGATGACAGAAAGAACTTGGTTAAGAACTCCGAAGATAGACCCTCCCATGTATTAAGTCTTTCATTTGGAAGAGCTTGATACCAAGACAAGGCTTTATCCTTCAAAGAGAAGAAGAATGGCTTGATCTTGTAGTTTTTGGTGGTGGTCTTCTTTGGCTTCATTGTCTCCATTAGAATCTCAAAATTAAATGTTGGTGTGGAGATTCAGCACTTGTTCCACAAAATTGATTTTGGCTAACCATGGTGATCACTTGTGGACTAAAGCTGAAATCCTGGATATCCTCATCTTCAAAATTCACACCTAGGCGGCGTGATTGCTGAATCATCGTCGGATGATTCAGCTCTAATGGATCTAGTTGGTTTGGCTTTCTTCTTCTTCTTGGATTCATTCATCTCCAACTTCATATCCAGCATCATAGCTTTGAGCTCATCAATTTGGAATTGATGACGCTCCGCTTCTTCCACACGAACCTTTTCACTCAACCTAAATTGAGCTTGAGATTCCTCTAACTCTGCTTGGAGATTTCTTTCTTTGTTTTCGGCCATCTTTCTTTCCTTAAGCTTTTTCCTTAGAGTCTTTTCAAGTTCCGGATCAAAAGGTACGAGGTCTTTGATGGATCTAGACCTGCGCATATACCTAAAAGAACCTGCGAAGAACACTCAAAAGAGATATCAAATAACAAGAGCAAAGTTCCCAAGCTCGACAACCGAGAACCGAAGTTTGGTCTTGACCAAATCCCCGGCAACGGCGCCAAAAACTTGTCCGCCCGAAAGTGTGCGTGCAAATAAGCTTTATATTTATAAAACTAAAATAAAAGCAAGCGAACCCGCAGTGTACGGATCGACTTAGATTACAAGTATTTCAGAGTATTGAACTCAGGGATTTGGTGAGTCAAATTTCAGTCTCAAGTAATCGAGCAAGTAAAAGTCTAAAGCTTTGTAAATATTGGGGAAAATAGCAACCCTAAAGATCCGGATTTCAAATTGTGGCAATCGATTCAAGATATTCTATAAGTATAAGGACAGAGTAGAGAATTGCAAAGGTATACTAAAGCAAGGTAATGTACGGTGAAGTTCCAAAACCTTATATGTCTAACCCAAAGAACACTCTCTATAAAGGTTCTTGAGGCTGCAGTATAGAAAGGATCTAAGGACAAGAATTAGACTCAAATACCCCAGCCCAAAACCAAAGGATCAAGATAAACTCAAACGGTTAAGGTTGTGACACTCGAAACCGTAATAGAGGATGTTGAGTCTCACTACTACATAGGAAAGGCAAGCCAAAGCTAGGTTAAAGAAAATCTTTAACTTTGGATTAAAGCAAAAGCAAAGGTCGTAGATCAGGTAAAATTACGGGTAGTTCTTGAGGTTCCACGGCCGTGGAACTCAAGAACAAGCCATGATTTAGGTTCGTCGACGAGTTTCTCACACTCTCAAGGTCCAATCTGTTTACGATCGATCTATCATCATCTAAGCCAAAACTATTAACCCTTCACCTTAGAATTGATGAAGGGTTTTAGCCAACAATCATTGTCAATGATTCAATATTCAATTTAGAAAGAGAGAAATATGAAACCATCGAAAACTCAATAAAAACTTAAGATCAATATCAAATCCAAATAACAAAGCAATATGTTCAAATGGATTCAGAATATGGAATAAGAATCCTCACAAATATCTCAGGTAAACAGCGGAAAACGGTTGTCAATCGTTTCCAAAATCAAAACCTAAGAAATCACCAAACTTCCGCCGCAAGTATGCTCGATCTTCAATCGTAGCCGTCGACTTCGAAACTCTCAGCGGCGTCCAAAACAACCCTAAGCGAGAATAAGCACGGAACCCGAAAACTCCTTTCTCTACTCCTTTTATAGAGCGAGGAAGGGTTACGATAAAAGCTCATTTACTTTGATGACGTGGCAAATATGACACGTCATAAGATTTGCCAAGATCACGGTCATGTAGAACTTTCCAAGGCCGTAATTTAGAGCGTGAAACCAGATTACGGTACCATATAATTTCCACGGCCGTGGTTTAGACCGTGGAACTCTTTGGAGTGCTTCAAACTTTCTTCCACGTTCATGATGCCAAGTCCACGGTCGTGGATTAGAGCGTGGACTTCAATTTCCTTCTCCACGGCCGTAATTCAGGGCGTGGACTTGCATAACCTCTTTCTTTGCCTTTGTTTCGTGCAATACTTTATCCATGTTCCTTCCTTAGCCTCACTAATGCATCTCCTTGTCCTCGAACATGATCAAATACTCCTTCTCTTCCATCATTTTCTCCGATTCAAGCTCTTACTCACCTATAAACAAAACAAAGCTAGTGTAGATCTCTATATTGACAAAATAGGTGAACAAGCTCACAATTGCTTCAAAACTATATCATTATACACAATAATGAGGGAAAAACAACTTAAACAAGTGCCTAAAATATCGTCATATTTCATGCTAACAAAATACCCCATACTTGTCACTTGCTTGTCCCCAAGCAAGGTTTTCAAAAGCTTAGAACATAAGTTAGAATGAAATATGTATGCAATTCAAAACAAACAAACTCTTTTACAAATATGCTTCTAGTCAATAAATCATCCTCATAACTTGCTTCATTCATCCTTAAAAACATTCATACACATAAACCAAAGAATGTAGAGCAAAGAAACTTCATAAATTGCTTAAACTTTAAGGCAAACATCATAACCTTCAAGCATTGTCAAAATCAAGCATGTGAAACTTCAATTTAGATCACCAAGTCAAATAACACTCTTTTGATCTTAAGGACTTTCAAGTAATGTCGAGAATGCGGAAAGGAGGGAAACTTGTAACACCCCAAATTTTGAGAACTCGGGGAGCTACTGGTTAGGACCTCACAATGGGTCCCGACCTTAGTTTGACAATAATTTAACTTGGATCTTACAACAAGACACAAAAGTATTTAAAACATTTGAAAACTTCAAACAATATATACATGGAGAATATGTATCAGCCTTACAAGAAAAGATACTAAAACGACGCATATGAAGAACATAAGACATTCCCGTCCCCAACTAAATGAGTACGTGGACCCGACTGACCATTTCCTCCGGATCACTCTACAACTGTCTTAACCTGCAAGGCATCTACAAGCGATATAAAACCGTTAGCTAACATTCTATGCATAAGGATAAAGGTAAAAGCACAAACACAAACACACAACATACACAATCAACATGCAACACTCAATCCTTTTATTATCTTTAATTAGGTGATAGGTTAATACTAATGATACTTATTTTGTGACACGAGGGATTCCCAAACCTCGCCCCTGTCCCCGTTTACCAACGCGGAATGGTACTAATGCATCTGACCGTCTACCTGACTGGGCTGGTCGATGGGAACCTCCTAGACTCTCGCAAGAGCTAGGCAGCTGATGTCACGACCCGTTATCATACACTTGGGTCAATTACGTAAATAATAAAGTCGGCCTCATCCGATTTTGTTGTTTATCATAACTAACAAACACCACTCATACACATTACACTCATACAAGAAGCCAACTAAGTAAGTCCGTGGACTTACCTGAATCAGATCTCGACTCTCTTAATCACAACTCAATCTGTAACTGTATAACTCGGTTGCCTGTCAAAGGAGGCAAGTGTGTCAGCACACTTCCTAGGTAATTAGAAGCTAAGACTTATAAGGTAGTAGATCCTATTATAACAGGATTTAATATAGTACCAATTTATGATAAAATGACTATTTTACCCTTGGTCCCGGAACTTCCAAAAACCCGGAATACGTACTTAAATTCTTATTTGATGCTAACTAACCATATTCTACTCCCTAGGATGATTTTAGGTAACAACTAGAGAAACTACCCACTTTTCTATTTCCCGAAAGTCACTAAGGTCCAACTACAGTTTCAAATATAAAATTAAAATAAATTTATAGAAATTCTAAAATAAATCTATAAATTATCTATGATATCTAATCTACTCATAGGAGCAAGAATTTCCTAAAACTGTTCAACTATCCCTTCTACAAAACTCCTTAAAGTTGGCTACTACACTACAATGTTCCTATACTTAGTCAAAAATCAATGCTGGAAAAACAGCTCAAGGTCTCTACTTTGGGACGCCATAACTCTTAAACTGCAACTCGGATTCTTCTCAAATTTCAGTATGTTCTACTATTGAATCTTATCTACAATATATCCAAAATTCATCAGCAAAGGAGATCAAAAGCCTATTTAAAACTATCTCAGAAAACTGCATCACAAGCACCTTTCGTCAACACTTAAAAATTTCAGCACAACAGAAAAACTGCTTACGACCCAATTTTTGAAAAATCATAAATCCCAAACCACTCGCTGGATTTCTCCCAAATTTTTATATATTCTATAAAAATATGTCAAATATATCATATCCAAAATTCAAGCCCAACGGAGATCAAGAGCTTATTCAAAACCATCTCACAAAATAGCATCACCTGCTGTTTTTCCCAACACTTAGCACATTTATAAAAACTGCATGAGGCGTCAACGTTGGAACATCATAACTCTCAAACCGTAACTCCGATGCTTCCCAAATTTTAGTATGATCTAGTATGTACTACTGACTACAACATATCTGAAAATCAGCCAAAAAGGAAGAGACTAGCTTACCCAAAATTGGACTCGAAGATGACTGCTCATCACTTCATAAAAACGCAGAAATGCGTGCCTCCTTACTGCTCATCTACGAATGCTATGTGTAGGTTTAGAAGGCATGACAGGCATTCGTTAGGCATGGGATACATGGACAGAAAAGCAAGGGAGAGAGGTACAAGCCTTACTCGATTCCACGACTCGAAGGGGTGAAGGGAGCAGCACCGGGTTGCTGTTGTTGTTCGCGAGGCTGAGTATATCGATGTCCAGATAGAACCAAGAGCGTCTGCACTTGCTTGCTGACTGGAGGAGGAGAAGTCTAGCTCACCTATTCGATGAAGAGGAGGATGCCGCTGCTGATGAAGGCTCCGATTCACCTATTCAAGGAGAAGGAGGCCGAAGACATGCTCGCAACTGCCACTGCTGCTCACATGAAGGAGGCGCTGTTGTAGAAAGATCTGCGTGTGAGAGGCTCACAACTGACTAGAGAGGAGGTCGGGCTGGACTTGGACTGGAGAGAAGGGCCATGTGTTTCCTGAAGAGATCAACGCCGATGGCCTGAGGCAAAGCACGAGATCCTGACATTGGTGCGTACAGAAGGGCGTTTTGCATTAAAGGCGGTGTCCATGGCTGAGGACGGGGCTGGAGTGACTTGCTAGCGCCATCCATGGCTGTGTGCAGAAGGGGAGAGGAGCGCCGACTGGGGTGTGCAGAAGAGGAGAGGAGCGTCGGCTGCCTTGTTGTTGTGAGCCCAAGCGTGCAGAACGTGATCCGAGATCCTTTCCATTGCAGACGGTTGCTGTACGTGAGGAGCAAGAAGGAACGGTTGGGCTGCTTCCCAGCTGGGCATAAAAAAAACTAGGGTTTCACCAAGGAGGTTGGCAGATGGGCTCAGGAGAGAAGGGAGAGCTCACGGCCCAGCTGGCTGTCCATGACGTCCCAGATAGTAGGGTTACAAAGGCCTGAAATACTCAGTTTTGTAAAGGCCCGGAAGGCATGCTGCAGATGGGCTCGGATGAGTCCATTTTAAAGAATAAAGAAGGTAGATTGACTTGTGTATTTATGTGAGTAAGGTCCTCACATAAAATGATAAAAATGATCAAAGGATAAGAATACGGTGTCACATAGGATATAGTAAGGTCCTCACATAGAATGATAAAATATGTTAATTTATAAAACTAAGGATTATGTAAGAAGATTGAAGCCTCACATAAAATTATAGAAGTTGATAAAAGCATTTTATGTGCTTAACTCTTCACATAATATGACAAGGTTTATGATGACTCGGGATTTAACGGAAATTAAATTTCTGGGTATTACATCAGTACCCCCTTAAAATCAGTTTCGTCCTGAAACTTAAAAGATAACGACATATAGTCGGAGTTGCTACAAAAGAAATAAAGGGCTGGAAAGGGTCACAATCGATCATATTCTGATTTGTTCCTAAGATAGCCGGAAATAAAATTTTCGGGTATTACAATTTACTTTGATGACGTGGTAAATATGACACGTCATAAGATTTGCCAAGATCACGGTCATGTAGAACTTTCCACGGCCGTAATTTAGAGCGTGGAACCAGATTACGGTACCATATAATTTCCACGGCCGTGGTTTAGACCGTGTAACTCTCTGGAGTGCTTCAAACTTTCTTCCATGCTCATGATGCCAAGTCCACGGTCGTGGATTAGAGCGTGGACTTCAATTTCCTTCTCCACGGCCGTAATTCGGGGCGTGGATTTGCATAACCTCTTTCTTTGCCTTTGTTTCGTGCAATCCTTTATCCATGCTCCTTCCTTAGCCTCACTAATGCATCTCCTTGTCCTCGAACATGATCAAATACTCCTTCTCTTCAATTATTTGCTCTGATTCAAGCTCTTATTCACCTATAAACAAAACAAAGCTAGCGTAGATCTCTATATCGACAAAATAGGTGAACAAGCTCAAATTGCTTCAAAACTATATCCATGTACACAATAATGAGGGAAAAACAACTAAAACAAGTGCCTAAAATATCGTCATATTTCATGCTAACAATGTCCGAGGTAGCATTCCTTGATCACATCATTTCAGCTGAAGGGATCAAGGTAGATCTAGCAAAGATTGAGTCAGTAGCTTCTTTGCCGCCTCCTAAAAAGTCAAGGAGGTACGCAACTTCTTAGGGTTGGTAGGCTACTACTGGCGTTTTGTTGAGGGCTTTTCATTTATCGCCCGACAGCTCACTTCCTTGCTGCGGAAGTCTACGAGGTTCGTATGGTCCGAGCCGTGTCTGCAGAGCTTCAGAGCTGAAGAAGAGGTTGACCTCTGCTCCTATCCTAGCTCAGCCAGAGGGCATTGAGGATTTTGTAGTTTACAGCGACGCATCCAAGTTGGGCTTGGGATGTGTTTTGATGTAGAGGGTAAGATGATTGCTTACGTGTCTAGACAGTTGAAGACGTATGAGGAGAATTACCCTACTCATGACCTTGAGTTGGCTGATGTGGTTCATGCTTTGAAGATTTGGAGAGATTATCTGTACGGAGCAACGTGTTAGATTTTCACAGACCATAAGAGTGTGAAGTACATATTCACTCAACGGGAGTTGAATAACCGCCAATTGGAGTTGATTAAGGACTTTGATCTTGAGATCTTATACCACCCGTGAAAGGCAAATGTGGTAGCTGATGCCCTTAGTAGGAAGACTCCCCGAGAGATGGCAATCACTGGGATGACAACTCAACCATTGTTATAGCGAGATTTGGCATGGCTAGAGATGGATATCCACTTCCCGGATTCTGACAGCAGTTGTCAACCTTGGAGATAGTACCTGATCTGTTGGCCGAAATCCGACAGAAGCACGAGAGTTGTCCAGCTTTGATGCAGATACGAGACCGGATATCTCGAGGAGAGGCACCGTAGTTTGCAGTTGGGGCTGATGGAGTTTTGAGACGCAAGAGCGTGTTTGTGTGCCTTCAAATCGAGAGTTGAGATAGAGGATCCTTCAAGAGGCTCACTCTTGACCTTACTCAGTACATCCCAGCGAGTAAGATGTATCAAGATATCAAACGCTCTTTATGGTGGGGAGTTTTGAAGCCAGACGTGGCAAGATATGTAGCTCAATGTGCGACTTGTTAGCAGGTCAAGATCGAGCATCATAGACCATGAGGCGAGCTACACCCACTTCCCGTTCCTCAGTGGAAGTAGAAGGACATCTCTATGGATTTCGTGACCGGTTTGAGACCGAGTCGTGACTTTGATGCTATCTAGGCCATCGTAGATCGACTGACGAAGACCGCACGTTTCATTCCGATCAAGGAAACGTGGCCGGAGAATCTATTGGTAGAGAAGTTCACTAGACATATAGTGAGACTTCATGGGGTACCTAGGACTATTGTCTTTGACAGAGACGGACGGTTCACTTTGAGATTTTGGCAGCAAGTTCAAGCCGCCCTAGGTACGAGTCTAAGTTCACGACAACTTATAATCCTCAGACCGATGGTCAGTCTGAGTGGACCATCCAGACTCTGGAGGACATGTTGAGAGCCTGCGTGTTAGACTGGGGACAGGTGTGCTAGATTACCTTTCCTTAGTGGAGTTTTTGTATAACAACAGTTGACACGCATCGATCAGGATGGTTCCTTATGAGACTTTATATGGACAGAGATGTCGCACACCTTTGTGTTGGGATGATCCTAGTAGTCCTAGCGGAGTAGCACCTGAGCAGATTCAGGACGACATGGCTCGAGTAGCAGTGATTCGAGAGCGGATGTTAGCAACATAGAGTCGAATGAAGTCTTATGCAGATAAGAGCTGCAGACCTCTAGAGTTCAGAGTTAGAGCTTAGGATTGGTCAAGAGTATCTCCGACACGAGGCGTCAGACGTTTCGGTGTCAAGGGGAAGCTGAGTCCCAGATATGTTGGACCGTTCGAGATTCTTGAGCAAGTTGGATAGGCATCATACAGACTTGCGTTGCCACGAAGACTCGAGGGTGTTCACCCAGTTTTCCATGTGTCTCAGTTACGGGAGTACATACTAAACCCGAGACACATTGTCAGTCATGAGGATCTAGTGATCAAGCTAGACCACACGTTCGTAAAGCACCCGGTGGCTGTCTTAGAGAGTAGTACGAGACACTTGCGTTCGAAGGACATACCGATGTTGAAGATATAGTGGTCGATGCGAGGAGCTGATGAAGCGACTTGGGAGACAGAGGATAGTATCCAGAGGAACTATCCGGAGTTTTACGTTGAGCTGGATGCACCTTTAGCGTAGTCGTTTATTTCAGTTTTTCCTTCGTTGCGTTGCGCACGCTTTTTGTGACGTTTTGAGTTATGTGCCCTGAGTGGGAATATATGAGTTTAGTTCTTTTTCTGTGTGTTGTTATGACCGCTCGGATTTTGTAAGTTTTAGGACGAAACTTCTTTTTAGGGGGATCTGATGTAAGACCCGAGTTTTTGCCTTCACCTCCCCCGCGGTGAAGAAGGCCGCCCCCGCGGCCGAGGTAATCCTGCCCTGCGGCTTACGACAGATCGTGCCCGATATTTTCTTCCGTTCTTTTATCTTCCTTCCATAGATAGAATATCCGATATTCTATCTTATGGGCCGGTTTCCTGATCTTCCTTCTAACCCTAGACGCCCTTTCCGTCTATCTTTTCAGCCCATCCCTATATATTCCTGTCTTTTCCTCTTTTTCCCGTTTCTTGCTTACGTCTTCTTCAACCCTAGAGTGGTGCAGCCCTGCCCCTGTGTTCTTGTTGAACGTGTAAGTTCTTCCTCCCTTGTTCTTCATCACATTCATGTGCTGCTGCACCTTGCTTCTCCTTCTGTTTCGTTTTCTTCTTCGTTCTTCTCTTTTCTTCTTCTCCAAGAATCAAGTGTGATGCTTGATAACACGATTTATGGATTAAGTTTAGGAAATCATTTAGATAGATTTTCCGCTCATTCATGCATGGTTTAGCATGAGTTCACGACGTTCGCACTCTATTCACGTATTTTGTCGAGATAGACGTCTACACGGACTTTTGCATTGCTTTGTAGGTATTTTGGGAGATTTAGGCGCTTAATCGATACATTCGAGGATCGTTCCTCGAGATGACACACCCTCGGACTCATTAGGATGCAAGCTAGGAGCCAAAGAAGACTCATGGGACCTTGTTGATGCATGACATGCACCAAATCGTGACTCAATGATCCAAAACAAGCTGAGGCACCTAAACCACGGTCACTGGCACTTCCACGGGCGTGGAATCTGACCGTGGTTTTTGCCAGACAGTTGTGACAGCTGTGCCACGATCTCATGGCCGACTCTTGCAAAGTTGTAGTATAAAAGTGGTCCTGCAAGGCTGAGAGAGAGCATCTTCCATCTCCCATCATCCACTCTCACTACCACTCTCTCTCAACAAGAAAGATTCTCTCAATTGGAAGCTTAGAAGAGAGCTACCATTTAGAGGAGGAGAAAAGCTCCATTGGAGAGGAAGAAAAGAACACACCATTGCTAGTCTTTGATAGATTTTATAGTGAAGATTTTCGGAATCGTTTTCTAGGGTTGTAAGAATCAATTGAACCTTCTTTTGAAGGGTTGTGAGTCTTTCTAATCTCATATTCAGCTTGGTTTTACTTGTTTCACTTGTTCATCTCTTTCTCTTCATTATCTTGCAAATGGAAGCCATGATTTTATGCTTGATGATTTCGATTGTGATAATGTATGTTGTAGGCTAAATAGATGCGATTCTAGGGTAAGGAAAGGATGGTTATGGCTGGGACTATGATAGGATGGACTTAGAATTGCCTTTGGATGATTCGTTTACTTGAACAGAGCCGCTGTTGGAGTCCACGGTTTGTTCATGCCAGTCCACGGCCGTGGAAGTAGATGAACAGCTCGTGGTTCGCCTGATTTGTTTGATTTGATGAGTCTAAGTTCTAGAATGTTAGAATATTAAAATCCTAGTGTTTGTTGAGTTAAATCTATCCTAGGGTGACCTAGTGTTAGAAACTAAGTGTTTAGAAGAGACCTACCCGGTGATTCTTGCTCTTAGATATCAAAGATGACAAACTCTAGGTAGTAGTGAGCCTCACAAGCCGCTATTGGACTGAGTGTGCTAGGATAGGTGTTTAGGACTTGCCTTTCCGAGACTTACCCGGTAAAGAGAGGTTAGATCCCTAGAAATTCCATCCGGTTTGTGTAGAATTCCTATCCTTAGGCTCTTTGAGACTTACCCGGTGATGAGACCTTAGGAACGGACTAGTGGACCATGAGACCTACCCGGTGATTGATCCAAATCTAGAAACACTCAGTCCCAACATATTATAGTTAATCCAAGGAATGATTAGATAGCTTGAGTCAAATGCCATAACCGGAACTTCCAACCCCTTAGAATCCGCTTTTCTCTCTTTGATCTCATATCTCGTGTTTAGCTTGTTTGTTTGTGTTGATTTGTTAGCTTAGTTGATTGTTTATGATTTATGATCTTTTATTGATCACCTAAAAACCAAAGCAAAAACATTGAGATTTTCATTTCTTTATTTCTTTCTCTTTTCTTAAACCTAGATCTTCACTAAACTTAGTCACTAATCGATTCAATCTCACCTCAGTCTTTGTGTTCGACCTCGGAATACTATCCCTACTACAAAACGTCCGTACACTGCGGGTTCGTTAGGAGTTAGGAGAAATATAACGAGTATAAATTTAAGGCTTTTTGCGCATCTATTCCTAGACGTAACAAGTCTTTGGCGCCGTTGCCGGGGACTAGGTTAAGATTGAGTCATTTTTGTGATTGTTTATAGTGTAGGTCTTTCTTGTTGCTTTTGATCTCTTTTGGTTTGTGTCTTTGCTTTTCAGGACATCTCTCACTCTTTAGGTGTATGCGAAGATCTCGTGGCAAGGATTTAGCTCCATTCGATCTCGAACCGGAGAAAACCCTTAGATCTAGATCCAAGAGCATTAGAAAGGGAAAAGAGATGGCCGGAAGAGATCTCCAAGCTGAGTTGGATGAGGCTTTAGAGCAAATTAGGATAAGGGATGAAGCTTTGGAGAATGAAAGGAGACTTGCCAATGAGAGGCAAGAGGCAACTAGGAGGGAGATTGAAGAGATTAGGCAAGCTCTTGTGCAAAGAGAGCTTAATCGTCAACAACCTCCACCTCCACCACAACCGCAGCCGGCAGCGGTTAATATTCGGTTGTGCCCATTGCTATTGAAGAACCACAAACGTTAGGGCAACGTATGGATCCGGCACAAAGAGCACACCGTCCGGGTGTGAACTTAGGAGATCCCGCAACCCATGATTACGAGCTCCGCCCTCAAGTTCTACAAATGATCCGGCATAATCAATTTGGAGGGATGGAAGGAGAGTCTCCTCATCAACACTTGATGAACTATGAGATCTTGATGGAGACTCTAAGACCGCCAAGATTGGAGAGCAACAACCATAAGCTTAGGGCTTTCTCCTTCTCTCTTAAGGATAAGGCCTTAGCTTGGTATCAATCTATTCCACAAGGGCGAGTGAGTACTTGGGAGGAGAAGACAACCGAGTTTTTGACTAAGTTCTTCCCACCTTCCATGACTACCGAGTTAAGAGGGAAGATCAATGCCTTCGTGATGAAGGATAGAGAGAGCTTGTTCAAGTCTTGGGAGAGGTTCAAAGACCTTCTCCTAGATTGTCCACACCATGGTATACCGAAAATTGAGCTATTGGAGATCTACTTCAAAGGACTTGATGAAGATAGCCAATTCAAGCTTCAATCTCTTTCCGGTGGGACTTTCATGGAACAACATGTAGATGAAGCTTGGGAGTTTGTAGAGAAACAAGCTTTAGTGATTGAGAAGTACTCCCATAGGAAGAGTGATGGGAGAAAGGCGGGAGCATATGAGGTGAGTGAAGTCACCATGAGAAATTTCAAGCTTGACGCCATCAACAATGAGTTGAAATTGTTGAGGGAGTTGTGTGCTACAACTTTGAAGAATCAAGCAACCCCTCAAGTGCAAGTGCAAGCAAACTTGTCTTCCAAGGAGGAAGATGTGAACTACATGGGAAGGGGCAACTACAATAACTACCAAGGCCCAAGGAACTTCAACAACAACCGGCAATTTAACAATTACCGGCCTAATCACAACCATCCCGGGTTTTCCTATTCTAACCCGGATGGATCCTTGAACCCTCCCGCTTCAACAAGCGCAGCTCCACCACCAAAGGCTTCACAAGAACACCCACCCGGATTTACTCAACCTCTAAAGGATAGAACCGAGATGATGTTTGAGCAATTGCTTGGAAGGTTGAGTGGTCTTGAGAGCACGATGACTTCCATTTCTAAGGCTCAAAAGGTGTTGGAAGCTCAAGTGTTCCAAAAGGCGGGTGAAGCTCATAAAGATCCGGGAAATCTTCCCGAAAGGACCGAGGACAACCCAAGAGGTCAAGTGTTGGCCATCACTACAAGGAGTAGGTTGAGCATGAAGGATCCCTTGCCCAAGGAGAATGCTAAGGGAAAGCAAGTGGTGATAGAGGAAGAGATATTGCAAGAAGGTGGAGGCAAGAGCAAGGAAGATGAGCCAACATATGTGGCACCGCCTCCATACAAACCACCGCTACCATTCCCTCAATCACGAGCAAGAGCTCGCTTGGACAAACACTTTGGTAAATTCTTGAACTTATGTGTAAATTGAATATTAACATTCCGTTCATGGATGCTATCTTAGGTATGCCGGCATATGACAAGTTCTTGAAGGAAATACTCTCCAACAAGAGGAAGTTGGAGGAGTATGGAGAAGTAAGAATGACGAAGAGGTCCTAGGAATTGATCCAAATAATGAAGGAGGAGATGCCTCCTAAGCTAAGACATCCGGGATCTTTTTGTGTGCCAATCGGAGTGGGAGAAGTGAAGTATGAAGCCCTTTGTGATCTTGGAGTAAGTGTAAGCATCATACCGCTTGCACTTTGCAACAAGGTTGGGCTAGGAGATCCAAAGCCGGTCAAGATGACCCTCTACATGGTGGACCGTTTAATCACTCACCCGGTTGGGATATTGGAAGACATACCGGTGCAACTCGGGAAGTTCTATGTGCCGATTGATTTTGTTGTCTTGGACATCCCGGCGGATTATTCGGTTCCCATCATCTTAGGGAGACCTTTCCTAGCTACATCCGGATGCTTGGTGGATTGTAAGAATGGAATCCTCTCCTTCAATATTGGAGAAGAGAATATCAAGTTCAAGCTGTCCACAATGATGAAAGGGCCAACACTTGATGAGGATGTATTCAACATTGTCGAGCAAGAGGAGTCTAGAGAAGTTGTGAGCTCGATCTTGATCAAGGACCCCTTGGAGAAGGTTCTTAGCTTAAGTTTGATGGAGGAAGGTGTTGAGGAGGCTTGCAATGAAGAAATCAAGGCCTTGGAAGCATTAGAAAAAGAGACAAGAGCTGAATTTGAAGTCCACGAGAGTATGCTTTCATCCTGTAGCAACCACGGTCGTGAAGAGACTTCCACAGCCGTGGAACTCTCTGGAATGCTCCGAAGAACAAGCTTTACAAGGTCCACGGCCGCGGATGTGCCAGGACCCGTGGAGTTGCCCGTGGTCTCCCCAGAAGCAACCCTTGTTGTTGATCAAGCTTCAAGGAGCCTTGGAGAGCCTTCAATTGCTTTGGATTCATCTCAACCAACGTTATTAGGATCGTCTCCATTCGATAAAGGTCCTCCTAAACTTGAACTCAAACCCCTCCCCTCTCATTTGAAGTATGCTTTTCTTGGTGAAAATTCTACATATCCGGTGATTGTGAATGCATGCTTGAATGATGATGAACTTGCTAGGTTGTTGCATGAGCTAAGATTGCATAGGAAAGCCATTGGCTATACTATTGATGACCTTGTTGGCATTAAGCCCTCTTTGTGCATGCATAAGATATTGATGGAAGATGACCATAAACCCTCTATTGAACATCAAAGAAGATTGAATCCTATAATGAAAGAGGTAGTCAAGAAAGAGATCATTAAGTTGCTAGATGCGGGAATCATCTACCCTATTTCGGATAGTAAGTGGGTTAGTCCTGTGCATGTGGTTCCTAAGAAGGGTGGGATAACCGTAGTGACTAATGAGAACAATGAACTAATCCCAACTAGAACGGTTACGGGATGGAGGATGTGTATTGACTATAGGAAGTTGAACATGGCCTCTAGGAAAGATCACTTCCCCCTTCCTTTCATTGACCAAATGCTAGAAAGGTTAGCTCAACATTCTCACTTTTGCTACTTAGATGGCTATAGTGGATTCTTCCAAATCCCTATCCACCCCGATGACCAAGAGAAAACCACATTTACATGTCCATGAGGTACTTTTGCATATAGGAGAATGCCATTTGGGTTGTGTAATGCACCCGCCACCTTTCAAAGGTGTATGATGGCTATCTTTTTTGAGTACATTGAGAATATCATGTAAGTGTTTATGGATGATTTTTTTGTTTATGGATCTTCCTTTGATGATTGCTTAGCTAACTTGTCTTTAGTGCTTAAAAGATGTGAGGAGACAAATCTTGTCTTGAATTGGGAAAAATGCCACTTCATGGTAAGTGAAGGTATTGTGTTGGGACACTTGGTGTCCAACCGTGGCATTGAGGTTGATAGGGCCAAGATTGAAACGATAGAGAAGTTGCCACCACCTACCTCGGTGAAGGGGGTAAGGAGTTTTCTAGGGCATGCCGGTTTTTACCGGAGATATATTAAAGATTTCTCTAAGATTTCTAAGCCTCTTACTAACCTACTAATGAAAGATGTTGAGTTTGTTTTCTCCAAGGATTGCCTTGAAGCTTTTTGTAGGTTGAAGAACGCTTTGATCTCCGCACCTATCATGCAACCTCCGGATTGGAGTTTATCGTTTGAGATCATGTGTGACGCGAGTGATGTAGCCGTTGGGGCTGTTTTGGGGCAAAGGAAAGATGGGCGCACACATGCCATTTATTATGCTAGCAAGACGCTAGATGATGCCCAACTCAATTATGCTACCACCGAGAAGGAATTGCTAGCGGTTGTGTATGCATTTGAGAAGTTCCGCTCATATCTTGTTGGAGCGAAGGTCATTGTTTATACGGATCATGCTGCAATCCGTTATCTCCTTACAAAGAAGGATGCCAAACCTAGGTTGATTCGGTGGATCCTTCTTCTTCAAGAGTTTGATTTGGAAATCCGGGACAAGAAGGGGTCCGAAACTTGGTGGCGGACCACCTTAGTAGACTACCTCCATTGGAACTTGAGAGAGATGACATCCCGATTGATGACTCATTCTGGGATGAGCAATTGCAAATGGTGGAGGAGTGCTTGTTCCAAGTGTCTAGATGAAGTGAGCCATGGTATGCCGACATTGTGAACTATCTTGTATGTGAGGAAGTGCCTCCCGGTTTGTCATACGCCCAAAGGAAGAAGTTCTTCAAGGATGTGAGGCACTACTATTGGAGTGAGCCTCTTTTGTTCAAGAGAGGGCCGGATGGAATGTTTAGAAGGTGCATACCGGAAGATGAGGTAGAGAGTGTGATCCACCATTGTCATTCCTTGCCATGTGGAGGGCATGCTAACTCACATAAGACATGTGCTAAGGTGTTGCAATCGGGCTTCTTTTGGCCAAGTTTGTTCAAGGATGTGCAAAACTTTGTGGTAGCTTGTGATGCTTGCCAAAGGATGGGCAACATCTCAAGGAGGAATGAGATGCCCTTGAACAACATACAAGAGGTGGAGATATTTGATGTGTGGGGTGTGGACTTCATGGGGCCATTCCCCTCTTCATGTGGCAACCTCTACATCCTATTGGCGGTAGACTATGTTTCAAGATGGGTGGAGGCAATCGCCTCTCCCACAAATAACGCCAAGGTTGTGGTGCGGTTCTTCAACCGAGTGATCATTCTTAGGTTTGGAACACCTAGAGTGATCATAAGTGATGGAGGGAAGCACTTCACCAATAGGAACTTTGGGGCACTTTTGGCTAAGTATGGGGTAACTCATAAGGTGGCAACACCTTACCATCCCCAAACTAGTGGCCAAGTGGAGATCTCCAACCGGGAGATAAAGGGAATTCTTGAGAAGACGGTCTCTAAGACGAGAAAGGATTGGGCTATGAAGCTCGATGATGCTTTGTGGGCTTACAGAACCGCTTTCAAGGCACCAATTGGCACCACTCGTTACGAGCTAGTCTATGGCAAGTCTTGCCACCTTCCGGTAGAGATGGAGCATAGAGCATATTGGGCCATTAGGTGGTTGAATTTTGACCTCAAGGAGGCCGGAGAGAAAAGGTTGCTAGACATGAATGCTCTTGAGGAGATCCGGTTGGATGCCTATGAAAACGCCCGAATCTACAAGGAGAGGACCAATCGGTGGCATGACAAGTGCCTCATCCCGAAGGAGTTGAGTGAAGGCGACCTTGTCCTTCTCTTCAACTCAAGGTTGCGGCTCTTCCCCGGAAAGTTAAAGTCTAGGTGGACCGGTCCTTATATAGTGAAGAAGATCTTTCCCCATGGAGCGGTTGAGATAGGAGGGGAGCATTATGGAAACTTTAAGGTGAATAGGCACCGGTTGAAGAAGTATATCTCGGGAGCTCCGGTGGATATGATTGCCGCACTTCACCTTTAGTGAGACGCCCCCGAGTTTGGTCAAGCTAATGACCTTAAAGAAGTGCTTGATGGGAGGCAACCCATTGGTAATCGTTCTCCCCTTTTTGTTTTTGTTTTTTGTTTTGATTTGTGTGTTTTTGTGTGTTTGGTGTACTTTGTGTGTGTGCTAGAGTCTTGGTAGCATGGAAACCTTGCATGGAATATGGATGATGATGATGAATCCCTCATCAATTATGGGTGGAGCGGACGGGGAACTTGGACTGCTAGCGGTGCCTAGCGCGGGTCCCGACGCCATGAAAAACATTTGGAGCTCTCTACCATCGTTGATAGGATCATCCACCATCAATCCATTTGAGTGAACCCAAATACCGAAGCAAACCATTTTTACATTGTGAGAACCCTCTTTCACTCTTCTTTACTTGAATGCCACATTGGGGACAATGTGTTTCTAAGTATGGGGTGGGGTTTGCATGATCTTTTTGCATGATTAGCATCTAGGGTAGTTTCTTTTAGTCACATGCTTCATCATGTCTTGCATTGTACATACACATTTCGAAAATTCCAAAAAATCAGAAAATTTTAAAAAAATTTAGTGCTTCTAAACTTGGGAATGACCCTTATGATGAAATTGTCTTGTGGATTGGCTATGGATGGCCTTGTGTGTTGAATAAATGAATGCATATGTAGACTTGAAGTACTTATCTTGAACCCCATGAATGGATTGTGATCATGATATTTGTCTTGATTGGATTGAGTATTGAAAGTCGAAATTACATGCTAGTTCTTGCACATCATTTAGGAATGAATGAGGCAATTCATTGTTTCTCTACTTCTCATCTTGATCATGTTGTTTGAGCACCTCAATTGATATAAATTTGACCTCTTTTGACCCATCCGGGATTAGGAGCATGTTAGTGTGTTGAGTGTGTGAAAAGCAAGTGTGGGGTGAAGTTGTTTATGGATGAATGTCATGAATGAAGTGCTGAATGTTCGCCCCTAAAGGCGTGTGCAAATAAGCTTTAAATTTATAAAACTAGAATCAAGGTAGAGGTTGTTGAGGCTCACAATCGAGGTAGAGGTTGTTGAGACTTCACTACCACCTAGAAAAGGCAAGCCTAAACTAAGTTAAAGCAAATCTTTAACTTTGGATTAAAGTAAAAGCAGGTTCGTAAACTTAAGGGAAATTACGGGCAGATCTTGAGACTCCACGGCCGTGGAACTCAAGAACAAACCGTGATTTAGGGTTCGTCGACGATTCTCTCAAACTCTCAGGGTCTAATCTAATTACGATCGATCTATCATCATCTAAGCCACAACTATCAACCCTTCACCTTAGAATTGTTAAGGGTTTTTAGCCAATAACAGTCATGTTGATATCAAATTCAAGAATTAAAAGATAGAAAGATAAAAACTTCCGAAAACTTTCAATAAACTTCAAACCAATCTCAAAGTCACAATCAAGAACGAATATTGTCAATAGATTCAGAATAAAGCAAACAATCACAATCTTAGGAAATAAAGAAGAACGGGATGTCAATCCGTCTTCTAAATCAAACCTAAACAAGAAGAGAAATCTTCTTGCAACAATCTTCTAGAAAAACTTCGATCTTCCGCCAATCCGGAAATCTCAACAGCAATCTCCACCAAAAGTGCGAGATTAGGGCAAATCCCCCCACGAACGTCAATCTTCAACGAGATGTAAGTGCCGCTAAGCGAAGGCTAGTGCCGCTAAGCGAAGATGTAAGCCAAGGTCTAAAGCGAGGTGACGGAATTTCTCTTCGTCCGTCTTTTTATAGGGCAAGATAAAATATCGGCCCGGCCCAATCTTCAAAAGATCGTGGCTTCAAAATGTGGCGAAAAAGATCGCCAAGATCACGGTCGTGGAAGGTTCCACGACCGTAATTTAGAGCGTGGAAAGTGTCACGGTTTGAACCATGGATTCCACGACCGTAATAGTTACTGGAATGCATCACGCCTCTCTTTGCAAGGTTCCACGGCCGTGGAACTAAACGTGGTTTGTAGTACGGCCGTATTTTAGAGCGTGGTTTAGGGCAAGAACGTGATTCTTCCCTAGCCTCGTGCATTTCTCAAGTTGAACTCCATTTTGCTCCTAATAATGCCCTCAATCCATGGACATACTCAATCAACTCTTCTTTGCTCGATTCCGTTCGGAAATGACTCTCAATCACCTATAATCAACATAAAGCTAGTGTAGACATCCATATCGACAATATAGGCAAACTAGCTCACAAATGCAACAATGCTAAATCAAAGACTATCAATATGAATCAAATACACTTAGAAAACGTGCCTAAAATATCACAATATTTCATGCTAACAAATAACCCCATACTTAACACTTGCTTGTCCCTAAGCAAGGTCTTTCAAAAAGCTTTAAACAAGAGTTAGGATGAAATATGTGTACCTTCTCAAAGCAATACTTCTTTTGGAGGATGTGCCTTCTAAAGAATAGATCATTCTCAAACCTTGCTTCAATTGTTTATAAGACTTTCATACACTTATCCAAAGAGTAAAAAGCAAAGAAAACTCATGAATCAATTAAACTTCTAAACAAGCATCATAACCTTCAAACATTATCAAAATCAATCATAAGAAACTTCAATTTAGATCACCAAGTCATATAACATTCTTTTGATCTTAAGGACTTTCAAAGAAAAGGTCTAGAATGTGGAAAGGGAAGGAAACTTTTAGGGAATGTGGTGCATGAATCCGGGAAAGTGGACAACTACCCTTCTTCTTCTTTTGCGGTTTCCGCAACACTTCAACTTAGAGCTTCGCTCTTCTCCCTTTCATTTTTCGACTTTACTTTTGGAGTTATGGATAGAGGTGCACAAAAACCGAAGCCTAGGAAATTGGCGTTTCTCAATTTTTATGAGATGCCACAAACCCTTAGCGCACATACCATAATCCGCTAGGAATATCGCTCAATCCGACTTTGGCAAGACACAAACACCCGGCTATGTGAATGGTGCCGAGTTACTCATCATCATGATTGACTTCCCCAAACCTAGAATTCCTTTCTATTCTTTTGATTGCAAATAATTGCTCTCATGGCCCTCCCACATCAAACATGCCTTTTTCATTCACTTCTCCAAATTCCCGAATAGGTAAAAGAGGTCAATATTTCAATGAGGAGCTAAAATGATCAAAGAAAGAAGAAAGAAAAATCGAATTGCCTTAATCATCTCAACAAGAAGTATAAGAACTTATAGTGTGATTTCAACTTCAATTTCTCAACATGATTTAGGTAACATTCATCACATTATGAAACTTGCAAAAGAGGTAAAATTCATTCATTCAAATTCTTTTCAATTCACTATTCTTTTAAGCATGCAATTGTCATCAAACTCAATTCACAAGTAGTGATTATCATAGAAATCATCTCAATTCATTAGAAGCACAAAATTTTCAAAATTTTTCAATTTTTATGGGTTTTTCAAGTTCTTTTTCATGCAATGCGATAATGAAACGTGCAACAATATAATGAACATGCAATGATAGTCTCGAATAGAAGCAAGCATAGTGAGTAAAAGTTATTACAAACTTTTAGTACATCCCACCCCATACTTAGGACGAACATTGTCCCTAATGTTCAAAAGAAAGAAAGAAAAGAAAGAAAAGAAAAAGAACTCACAAAGCGGTGGCGGAATGTCTAAAGCTAACGGTCAATCATCAAACTCTCATCACTGCGGCGCTGGTGGAGGCGGGAATGGAGAGAAGCTAGGATCATAAAACCGCCCAAACTGCTGGCGGTAGACATCCCTCATCATGTGGTCAAGGTCGTCTAGGCGTCCGTCTCTAGCATCGGCTCGGATCTCCAATGCTCCTACTCTCTCTGAAAGTCCAGTAGCCCAATCCGGCATCTGCTCGTACCATCCCGGAGCCTGACTGTACCATGCTGGAGCGTCGGATGGTGCTGGTGGTGGTGCTAGTGCTGCTGTCTGCTCTGTAGACCAAGGAGGGGGAACGCCATACCATGTAGGAGGTGTGGTCATCCACGTAGGCCTCTCACTCCCGCTAGCGCGGCGAGAAGACGACCCTGAAGCTCTAGTTGGACGTGGAGAACGTCTAGGTGCATCGGGGGCTGCCTCCGGCTGATCCGGAAACGTGCCAAACTCCTCCTCAGCTCCTCCTCCACCCTCAAACTGATCTCCCATCTCTTCCTCCTCAAGAACTGGTGGTGGGACATATGGGGGAGCTGCTATCCTGTTCGCATGCATAGCAGCGAACGTCTCCTTCCAATTATGGCGTCCCGCCATAATGGAGTACTCCGGTAGCCACTCTATACCCCTACCCGTCCTGCTCTCCCAAGGCATGCCCGTATAAGGCGGACCTCTATGTGTGGGGAAAATGAGACCCCTAGTCATGAAAGCATGTAGCCCTAAAGGTACGGCCGGTATACGGGTGCAAGTAGAAAAATCAACACCTAGGCTCCTAGCAATGTGGGTAACTATCCCACCATATCCGATGTTGCCCTTCTTCTTGTTCTTGAGCTTGCTCATAGTAGCAGCCAAGAGAGTAGCACAATTAGCACGGCGTCCATACAACATGGAGTAGAGTAAAAAGAGCTCATCCGCCTTGATCTTTTGGGGCGTCTCCGTCCTTGGAAAGAGACACTCCGAAAGAACACGATGAGCAATCTTCAAGGCTAGGTGGTACATCAACCTAGCCTTGGTGTCAGCGGGCTGCCAGCGGTCCTCGCTAGCGTAAATCATTGCCACCTCCTCCCAAAAATCCTTGGCGTATACGCCACTAGGAAAGCGACCGTTAAAGGTCTCCTGAAACCCAAAAATGGTCCCAAACTCACGGATGCTAAAATGATAGTCTCTTTCCATGAGACGGAAAGAGACGGTCCTGTCTACATGGCTGTGCTCAAAAGATGTCACAACCTCCCGTGTAATCTCCTCATAAGCGTCTTCTCGGATAGCCGAGAAGACAATAAGTCCGGCTCTATCCAAGAGCCAAGTAAGGTCATCAACTATGTTGAGAGGAGCTAGATTTTCCAACAACAAGTACCTGGGGCCAATCACAGGCCTCTCCTTGATCTTCTCGAGTGCATCGAGATGATCGTCGTGTATGGTCGGGATTCTAGGGTGAGGAGGTGAGGATGGAGGTGAAAGGGAAGAGGGTGGTGGTGCCCTAGAGGATGAGGAGGAGGAGGGATTACCCTTCCTTTTCTTATTCTGATCATTCTTCTTCTCTTTGATCCTCCCCGAAACTCTCCTTACAAAGTCCATTTTGTTGAAAATTACGGATTGTTCTATGGAAACCACGGCCGTAATTCCTCCAGAGACCGTGATTCGTCTCAGAAAGTCGCAAATCTCAGCAAATCAACACACAATCTTCACAAACAGGCAATCCTAATCTAATTTCTTCCAATCTCAATCAGTTCTTCCTAAAATCTCTAACAAAAACGAGCCGAATCGACAAGAATCAAGAAGAGAGGAAAAACCTATTTTTCGGATTGAAAAATCCGAATTGCGCGTTCCTTGGTGAATTTCCGCTCGATTTGTCGCTTGGATCTTGTTGGTGGTCGAGTTTGCTTCAGTTTAGGAGGAAAAACCGTTAAAAACGATTAAGAAACGAGGATTTGAGAGAGGGTCGTGGATTTTGGCTATTAGGTCGTGGAAGAGGGGTTTTGGGATGATTTTTGTGAAGAATGTGGTTCATATAGTCACAGGCAAAATTTTTGAAAATCACGGTCTGTCGGGGTGTTCCACGGCCGTGGAAGTGTACGGAACCGTGGTTTTGGTGATTTTTCAAAGGCATTTGGAAATTACGGGTACTGTAGCTGTCACGACCGTGGTTTAGGCCGTGGAACTCTCTGTAAAGCTCCAAAGTCCAAATTTCGTCACTTTTCTTCAACATCATCCTCTTCTTTTCCTTTTCCATCGTTCCTACATCCAAAAACACGAACATACCGGAAGGAATCGAAGGCAAAAACAAAGCAAAAACGTCTATACTAAGCTAATCTATGAATCGAAAACAAAAACAAAAATGCAATACCTTGGGTTGCCTCCCAAGAAGCGCTTTGTTTAAGGTCCGTAGCTAGACCAATCTCGCATTTATTCGAGTGCGGTAGGCGCAAACTCCTCATCTTGGAGTTCCGGCGTATACTTCTTGAGTCATTGGCCGTTCACCTTAAAAGTTCCGCTCGCTTCACCCCATACTTCAACTGCACCATGGGGGAAAATAAGCTTAATTAGAAAAGGTCCGGTCCAACGAGATTTAAGCTTACCTGGAAAGAGGCGAAGCCTTGAATTGAAGAGGAGAACTTGATCTCCTTCTTTGAAGTCTTTTGGAATGATATGCTTATCATGCCAACGCTTTGCTCTCTCCTTATAGATCTTAGCGTTTTCATAAGCATTCAAGCGGAGTTCATCCAGCTCATTGATGTCTAGGAGACGCTTCTCTCCCGCTTCTTTCATGCTGAAGTTCAACCACTTGATAGCCCAAAACGCTTTGTGCTCCAACTCTACCGGCAAGTGACAAGACTTCCCATACACAAGGTTGTATGGTGTGGTTCCTATGGGAGTCTTGTATGCAGTCCGGTATGCCCATAATGCATCGTCAAGCTTCAAGGACCAATCCTTCCTAGTCCTTGAAACCGTCTTCTCTAAGATTCCTTTGATCTCCCTATTTGAGATCTCAACTTGTCCACTCGTTTGTGGATGGTAAGGGGTAGCGATCTTGTGAGTAACCCCATACTTAGCTAGAAGAGCTTCAAAGCGCCGGGCAATGAAGTGAGAACCTCCATCACTAATGATCTTCCTTGGCATCCCAAATCGCGGGAAAATGGTCTTGTTGAAGAACTTAACCACCACCATGGCATCATTGGTGGGAGAGGCAATTGCTTCCACCCATCTAGAAACATAATCCACCGCCAATAGTATGTATTGGTTTCCACAAGAGGATGGGAATGGTCCCATGAAATCAACTCCCCAAACGTCGAAAATCTCCACCTCTTGGATGTTGTTGAGGGGCATCTCATTCTTTCTAGAGATATTGCCTGTTCTTTGACAAGCATCGCAACAAGAAACAAAGGATTGCACTTCTCTAAACAAAGTAGGCCAAAAGAATCCAGATTGCAATACCTTTGCGCTAGTCTTGTTCGAACTAGCGTGTCCTCCACAAGGTAGTGAATGACAATGACGGATGACACTTTGCATCTCATCTTCCGGCACACATCGCCGAATGATGCCATCCGGACCTCTCTTAAAGAGGAGAGGCTCGTTCCAATAGTATTCCCGGACATCCTTAAAGAACTTCTTCCTTTGTGCGTAGGATAATCCGGGTGGTGTCTCCTCACAAACCAAATAGTTAACAAAATCAGCAAACCATGGTTCGTTACCTTTGGAGATCACATCGATGCACTCCTCAATAAGGTGTAGGTGTTCGTCCGGGAAGGAGTCGTCGATGGGTAAATGGTCGTCCTCTAGATGTGTTAGGCGACTCAAATGATCCGCAACAGAATTTTCTGAACCTTTCTTGTCGCGGATCTCAAGATCGAATTCTTGTAGGAGAAGAATCCATCTAATTAGCCTTGGCTTCGCATCTTTCTTCGCAAGGAGGTACCGGATCGCAGCATGATCCGTGTAGACAATCACCTTTGCACCTACAAGATAAGAGCGAAACTTGTCAATAGCATAAACAATGGCTAAAAACTCTTTTTTGGTAGTGACGTAGTTGAGTTGCGCTTCATCTAGCGTCTTGCTAGCATAGTATATGGCATGGGTTCGCCCTTCCTTTCGTTGTCCAAGAACAGCTCCAATAGCTACGTCACTAGCATCGCACATAATCTCAAAGGGAAGAGTCCAATCCGGGGGTTGGATAATAGGTGCTGAAATTAGAGCTTGCCGAATGGTGTTAAACGCATCCAAACATTCCTGCAAAAACTCAAAAACCGCATCCTTTATCAATAGATTAGTGAGAGGTTTTGATATCTTAGAAAAGTCCTTAATGAAACGTCTATAAAATCCAGCATGTCCTAGGAAACTTCTTATCCCTTTCACCAAAATTGGGGGAGGAAGCTTCTCTATGGTCTCTATCTTAGTCTTGTCTACCTCTATCCCTCTACTAGAGACTAAGTGGCCTAATACAATTCCTTCCTTAACCATAAATTGACACTTCTCCCAATTAAGAACTAGGTTAGTGTCTTCACACCTTTGCAAAACAAGAGAAAGGTTAGAAAGGCAATCGTTTAAAGAGGAACCGTATACGGAGAAGTCGTCCATGAATACTTCCATGATTTCCTCTATGTATTCAGAGAAGATGGCCATCATGCACCGTTGGAAGGTGGCTGGGGCGTTGCAAAGCCCGAACGGCATTCTCCTATAAGAAAACGTACCCCATGGGCACGTGAATGTGGTCTTCTCTTGATCATCCGGGTGTATCGGAATCTGAAAGAAACCACTATAACCGTCAAGGTAGCAAAAATGTGAATGTTGTGCTAACCTTTCAAGCATTTGATCAATGAATGGCAATGGAAAATGATCCTTCCGCGTTGCATTATTGAGCTTGCGGTAGTCTATGCACATCCGCCATCCAGTCACGGTTCGGGTAGGAATGAGTTCGTTGTTCTTGTTGGTGATGACCGTCATTCCTCCCTTCTTCGGAACTACTTGAACCGGACTCACCCACTTACTATCGGAGATAGGGTAGATGATACCTACATCAAGAAGTTTAAGAATTTCCTTCTTGACAACCTCCTTCATGGTCGGATTCAATCGCCTTTGAGGTTGTCTTGAAGTTCTAAAATCTTCCTCCATTAGTATCTTATGCATGCATAGGGAGGGTTTAATTCCTACTAAGTCCTCAATAGTATAGCCTATAGCTTTCTTATGTTTCCTAAGGACAATCATGAGCTGATTATGTTCATCTATGCTTAGATCGGAACTAACAATAACTGGAAAGGTAGAATTAGATCCTAGAAAAGCGTACCTTAGATAAGTAGGAAGTGGTTTGAGTTCCATTGCTTTCGGAGCTTCCAATGATCCTTGAGAAGCGTCCGATGTCTCCTTAGAAGTTTCTAAGGGTGATGAGTGTGTGGGAGAAGAGTTAGAAGAAGTTGACGAAGTGTCTCGATCACTCCTTTCCACGCCCAAAATTACGGGTTCCTCATGGCCTCCACGGCCGTGGTTTAGGGCGTGGAAGGGAAATACGGTTGTCACATCTTCTCCACGACCGTATAACTCCCTGGAGTGAGACACGGTTTTGGTTGTGAAATCCACGGCCGTGGAATACATGGTATAACCGTGGATTCTCACGTTTTCTGCCTCATCGTGGAGTTTTTCAAACTCCACTTCACCTATCTCTTCTTGGTCTTCTAAGGCTTCAATTGCCTCATTGCACTCTTCTTCTTCCCCTACAATGGTTAGACTCATAGTGATAACCTTTTGTAAAGGATCGTTAAAGAGAATCGCACTTACCTCCTCCCTAGACAAACCCTCTTCATCTTGGATATCGAAAATATCCTCATCAAAGATTGGCTCCTTCACTAGAGTAGAAAGAACGAACTCTACTTTCTCCTCTCCTATATCAAAAGCGAGTCTACCATTCTTGCAATCGACTATGCAGCCGGAAGTTGCAAGAAACGGTCTTCCGAGTATGATCGGGACCGGACTATCTGCAGGAATATCAAGCACGACAAAATCAATGGGAACAAAGAATTTACCTAGCTTGACCGGGACGTCTTCTACAATACCGACGGGGCGAGTGATGGATCGATCCGCCATGTACAACGTCATCTTTACTGGTTTAGGGTCGCCTAAACCGATCTTCTTACACAATGCAAGTGGTATGATGCTCACACTTGCTCCTAAGTCACATAACGCATCGTATGTGACACCTCCCACTCCTATGGGAATGCAAAATGACCCCGGATCCTTTAGCTTTGGGGGCATTTTCTCCTTCATGGTTTTGATGAGATCCGAAGAATCCGAACTCATCTTAACCTCTCCGAAGTCTTCTAGCTTCCTCTTGTTAGAGAGGAGTTCCTTCAAGAACTTGCCATAAGCCGGCATACCTACAATAGCATCAATAAATGGTATATTAATATGCAGCTTGCTCATGAGTTCTATGAACTTACCAAATTGTTTATCTAGGCGTGCTCTCGCTCTAGATTGAGGGAATGGTAGGGGAGGTTTATAAGCTGGAGGAGGAACGTAGACATCTTCCTTCTCCTTCCCCTTCTCTCTGTCTTTCTCTATGGGGACTTCAACGAACTTAGGCTACGGATCGGTGGTAGTCACTCCGCTCCTAGTTGTGATTGCCATAACCCTTCCCTTAGGGTTGTCCTCCGTCTTTCCTGGAAGCTTCCCTTGATTCCTAGGAACTTCCTCCGCATGGTTGAACATTTGGTTTTCCAAAACCTTTTGAGTTTTGTCAACCTTGGAAATTTGATCATCAACCTTAATGATGCGGTTCTCCAACCCTTGAAGCTTTCCCAAAATTGTTTCCAACATGGGATTGGGCTTCTCCTTTCCCGAAGTGTTTCCTCCATTTGATGTTTGCCCCTGGCTTTTCAAAGGAGTAGAGGAAGAGGAAGAGGAAGGTGGAGTTAGTGAATTAGAATTGGAAGGATAAGAGTTACCGGAATTTTGTTGATTGGAGCGCCAATTGTTGTTGTTTGAACCCCTATTGTTGTTCCAATTGTTGTTCCGGTTGTTGTTGTTTCCATTCCAATTGTTATTCCGGTTGTTGTTCCGATTATTGTTGTTGTTGTTGCGGTTGGTGTTATCACCGCCATTGTTGTTGCCCAAATAGCCAACATCCTTCTCTTGTTGCTTTGGGAACTTGGTCTTGATAGCCTCCTTCAACTCTTTGATTTCATTGTTGAGGGAGAAAATCTGATTTTGAGCTTCATGTGTGAGCTTTGCTCCTTGCTCCAAACGATTTCTCTCCACTTTCCGGTGGGAATATTTCTCTATGACCCTTGCTTGCTTCTCAATGAAGTCCCAAGCGTCATCTTCTCTCATGTCTATGAATGTTCCACATGAGAGGGATTGGAGGTTGAATTGCGTCCCCGCATCCAGCCCCTTGTAGTATATCTCTAGCAATGCAAGCTTGGATATGCCATGATGAGGGCAATCCAAGAGCAAATCCTGAAACCTTTCCCATGATTGAAACAAACTTTCGTTTGACCTCATGGAAAATGCATTGATCTTACCTCTAAGTTCCGCCGTTTTGGATGGCGGAAAGAATTTGGTGAGGAACTCCGCGGAAAGGTCTTCCCACGTGTCTAGTTTTCCCCTAGGAAGAGCTTGATACCAAGACAATGCTTTCCCCTTCAAGGAGAAGAAGAAAGGCTTGAGCTTATAGTTGTTGGTAGTAGCGCTCTTTGGTCTCATTGTCTCCATCATACACTCAAAGTTCTGCAAGTGTTGGTGTGGAGATTCAGCGCTTGTCCCGCCAAATTGGTTTTGGCGAACAAGAGTAATGACTTAAGGGTTGAAGCTAAACCCTTGCACATCATCAGCATCAAAGTTCACGCCCAAACGGCGTGGTTGTTGTGTTGGATCCATCCGCATGCCAAGAGTTCTTGGCTCTTCATCTACACGTTCGATCATCGCATTCCTTGGTGGAACACGACGATTAGCAGCTCCCCGTGGATGGAAAGGATTCACATTGATCGTGGGATCAATGTCTTGTAGATTGTTAACTTGAGATTGATGACGATCCATTTCATCCTGGCGGAGGGTCTCATTCCATTGGAGTTGAGCTTCCTTCTCCGCCAACTCCGCTTGAAGATCACGTTCGTGTCCTTCAGCCATCTTCTTTTCCTTGCGCTTTTGCCTTAAAGTTTTCTCTAGCTCTTGATCAAGAGGTAAGAGATCTTCGGTGTTCCTAGACCTGCGCATGCACTCAAAGTAATATCAAATAACGAGAGCAAGCTCTCAAGCTTGACAACCGGCTACCGAATTCGGCCGAAATCAAATCCCCAGCAACGGCGCCAAAAACTTGTTCGCCCCTAAAGGTGTGTGCAAATAAGCTTTAAATTTATAAAACTAGAATCAAGCAAGCGAACCCGCAGTGTACGGATCGACGTAGTTAAGCAAGAATTCCAGAGTATCGAACACAGGGATTTGGGTGGGAACAAATTCAATTGCAGATTATCAAGCGAGTAAATATGAGAGTTTTTGCAAATATTGGGAAAACAACAATCCTAAAGATCCAAGTATCCAGTTGTGGCAATCGATTCAAGATATACTAATGATATAAAGACAGAGTTGAGATATGCAAAGGTATACTAATGTAAGGTAATCGTACGGTGAAGTTCCAAAAACCTTATATGACTCACCTACAAGACACTCTCTATACAGGTTGTTGAGGCTTCAATATAGAAAGGTTCTAAAGGCAAGAATTAATGTCAAATACCCAACTTGTAATCCAAGGATCAAGACTAACTTAACCGATTACGGTTATGACACTCACAATCGAGGTAGAGGTTGTTGAGGCTTCACTACCACCTAGAAAAGGCAAGCCTAAACTAAGTTAAAGCAAATCTTTAACTTTGGATTAAAGTAAAAGCAGGTTCGTAAACTTAAGGGAAATTACGGGCAGATCTTGAGACTCCACGGCCGTGGAACTCAAGAATAAACCGTGATTTAGGGTTCGTCGACGATTCTCTCAAACTCTCAGGGTCTAATCTAATTACGATCGATCTATCATCATCTAAGCCACAACTATCAACCCTTCACCTTAGAATTGTTAAGGGTTTTTAGCCAATAACAGTCATGTTGATATCAAATTCAAGAATTAATAGATAGAAAGATGAAAACTTCCGAAAACTTTCAATAAACTTCAAACCAATCTCAAAGTCACAATCAAGAACGAATATTGTCAATAGATTCAGAATAAAACAAACAATCACAATCTTAGGAAAGAAAGAAGAACGGGATGTCAATCCGTCTTCTAAATCAAACCAAAACAAGAAGAGAAATATTCTTGCAACAATCTTCCAGAAAAACTTCGATCTTCCGCCAATCCGGAAATCTCAACAGCAATCTCCACCAAAAGTGCGAGATTAGGGCAAATCCCCCCACGAACGTCAATCTCCAACGAGATGTAAGTGCCGCTAAGCGAAGGCTAGTGCCGCTAAGCGAAGATGTAAGCCAAGGTCTAAAGCGAGGTGACGGAATTTCTCTTCGTCCGTCTTTTTATAGGGCAAGATAAAATATCGGCCCGGCCCAATCTTCAAAAGATCGTGGCTTCAAAATGTGGCGAAAAAGATCGCCAAGATCACGGTCGTGGAAGGTTCCACGACCGTAATTTAGAGCGTGGAAAGTGTCACGGTTTGAACCATGGATTCCACGACCGTAATAGTTACTGGAATGCATCACGCCTCTCTTTGCAAGGTTCCACGGCCGTGGAACTAAACGTGGTTTGTAGTACGGCCGTATTTTAGAGCGTGGTTTAGGGCAAGAACGTGATTCTTCCCTAGCCTCGTGCATTCCTCAAGTTGAACTCCATTTTGCTCCTAATAATGCCCTCAATCCATGGACATACTCAATCAACTCTTCTTTGCTCGATTCCGTTCGGAAATGACTCTCAATCACCTATAATCAACATAAAGCTAGTGTAGACATCCATATCGACAATATAGGCAAACTAGCTCACAAATGCAACAATGCTAAATCAAAGACTATCAATATGAATCAAATACACTTAGAAAACGTGCCTAAAATATCACAATATTTCATGCTAACACTGAATTTGTTGTGAAAGTGTAGACAAAAATATAGGTTTGGGGACGTTGATTTAAATGACGAGTAACTCGGCACCATTCACATAATCGGGTGTTTGTGCCTTGCCAAAATCAAATAAACCGATAGTCCTAACGAGCTTTGGTATGTGTGGCCGGTGTGGATGCACCTCGAAAAATAGAAAAAGCCCAAGGACGGCTAATCACCAAGGTTTCGGCTTTTGTACATCAATGTCATTGTCTCAAAAATAAGTGAAAGAAAAAGAAAAGGAAAGAAAGAAAAGACGGAGAAAATATACACTTGTGGGAAGTTGATAAAAATGTGAAGTTGTGAGGTTAGTTCCATTCCCGGATTAGCATCACATAGCCTAGAAAAATTCCCACCTAATCACAACGTTTCTTGGCCTTTTATTTCCTAAGTCCTTGTGACCTATTTGCATGTGTGTAAGACTTGGTAATCTAGATTGGATATGCTCTTGATCATCTTGACTTCTTCATTTTTACATTTCATGCATGCTTTTGAGTTAAGTATGATTGTCTTTCCGTGCCTTCATCGTTTCGATGCATGATTGCTTGTCCATTGCCATGAAACATGACTATGAATGTGATCCAATATTAGAAGCACAACTCCAAAAAGATTTTGTTGTTTTTCTGCATGCATAAATCATGTCATCTCTTAGTCTATAGTTGGGACTTGCTCGGGGACGATCAAACCTTAAGTATGGGGTATTTTTGATAACACGATTTATGGCTTAAGTTTAGGAAATCATTTAGATAGATTTTCCGCTCATTCATTCATGGTTTAGCACGAGTTCACGACGTTCGCACTCAATTCACGTATTTTGTCGAGATAGACGTCTACACGGACTTTTGCATTGCTTTGTAGGTATTTTGGAAGATTTAGGCGCTTAATCGATACATTCGAGGATCGTTCCTCGAGATGACACACCCTCGGACTCATTAGGATGCAAGCTAGGAGCCAAGGAAGACTCATGGGACCTTGTTGATGCATGACATGCACCAAATCGTGACTCAATGATCCAAAACAAGCTGAGGCACCTAAACCACGGTCACTGGTACTTCCACGGGCGTGGAATCTGACCGTGGTTTTTGCGAGACGGTTGTGACAGCTGTGCCACGATCTCATGGCCGACTCTTGCAAAGTTGTAGTATAAAAGTGGTCCTGCAAGGCTGAGTGAGAGCATCTTCCATCTCCCATCATCCACTCTCACTACCACTCTCTCTCAACAAGAAAGATTCTCTCAATTGGAAGCTTAGAAGAGAGCTACCATTGGAGGAGGAGAAAAGCTCCATTGGAGAGGAAGAAAAGAACACACCATTGCTAGTCTTTGATAGATTTTATAGTGAAGATTTTCGAAATCGTTTTCTAGGGTTGTAAGAATCAATTGAACCTTCTTTTGAAGGGTTGTGAGTCTTTCTAATCTCATATTCAGCTTGGTTTTACTTGTTTCACTTGTTCATCTCTTTCTCTTCATTATCTTGCAAATGGAAGCCATGATTTTATGCTTGATGATTTCGATTGTGATAATGTATGTTGTAGGCTAAATAGATGCGATTCTAGGGTAAGGAAAGGATGGTTATGGCTGGGACTATGATAGGATGGACTTAGAATTGCCTTTGGATGATTCGTTTACTTGAATAGAGCCACTGTTGGAGTCCACGGTTTGTTCATGCCAGTCCACGGCCGTGGAAGTAGATGAACAACCCGTGGTTCGCCTGATTTGTTTGATTTGATGAGTCTAAGTTCTAGAATGTTAGAATGTTGAAATCCTAGTGTTTGTTGAGTTAAATCTATCCTAGGGTGACCTAGTGTTAGCAACTAAGTGTTTAGAAGAGACCTACCCGGTGATTCTTGCTCTTAGATATCAAAGATGACAAACTCTAGGTAGTAGTGAGCCTCACAAGCCGCTATTGGACTGAGTGTGCTAGGATAGGTGTTTAGGACTTGCCTTTCCGAGACTTACCCGGTAAAGAGAGGTTAGATCCCTAGAAATTCCATCCGCTTTGTGTAGAATTCCTATCCTTAGGCTCTTTGTGACTTACCCGGTGATGAGACCTTAGGAACGGACTAGTGGACCATGAGACCTACCCGGTGATTGATCCAAATCTAGAAACACTCACTCTCAACATATTATAGTTAATCCAAGGAATGATTAGATAGCTTGAGTCAAATGCCATAACCGGAACTTCCAACCCCTTAGAATCCGCTTTTCTCTCTTTGATCTCATATCTCGTGTTTAGCTTGTTTGTTTGTGTTGATTTGTTAGCTTAGTTGATTGTTTATGATTTATGATCTTTTATTGATCACCTAAAAACCAAAGCAAAAACATTGAGATTTTCATTTCTTTATTTCTTTCTCTTTTCTTAAACCTAGATCTTCACTAAACTTAGTCACTAATCGATTCAATCTCACCTCAGTCTTTGTGTTCGACCTCGGAATACTATCCCTACTACAAAACGTCCCGTACACTGCGGGTTCGCTAGGAGTTAGGAGAAATATAACGAGTATAAATTTAAGGCTTTTTGTGCATCTATTCCTAGACGTAACAATGCTTGATTCTTGTGGAGTGTTCCGTTGTTGATCCTTTGTTGTTCTCAGGCTCTTTAGTGTTGAATCTTGACGTGTTAGAGTCGAAGGTTCGAGCTTTGGTGTCCCTTTCTGTGATTTCTGTCGAGGAGAAGCCCGACAGAAGTTGCTGACGAAGATCCGCTCCGCGCCTGCACACAGCCACCCCTGCGCCTCTATCACGTGCCGCCCTTGCGCCTCTGTCTAACCGCCCCTGCGGTTTTCTCTACAGGTGCTCCCGTCTTTGGTGAGTTGCTTCCTTCCTTCCTTTCCTCGTTCCTTTCTTGGTTCCTTGTGGTTGTTCCTTGTCCCCTGAGTTGTTGTTATACTAAGGTTGAGCCCTTAGCTTGTGGAGATCTCTTAGAGATCGTTGAGACTAGAAGTTATAGACTTCTAGCAACCGTTCGTTCTTGATCTGTGATGCTTGTTCGTACAGGCTTTCCTTGCTCCTTTCGTGATGGAAACTGAGCTTCCTTGAGTGATCTCTGAGTTGTTGTTGAGCCTTTGTGTTACCTTCGAGTGAGGTAAGTCCCTTGGACTTACTTAGCTTCATTCCGCGTATTAGTTGGTTTGTTTTGGCTTGCTTGTGTTTTTTATCATGTTTATAATGGATGACCGGAATAGGTGTCACCCTTTATTACCCTTAACTGGCCCAAGTGTATTATAACCGGGCGGTGACCACTTGTCTAGTTTTACAGGAGACTAGAATGTGCTCTTGCAACCCAGGCCCGTAGGTAACGGATAGTACTGATCTATTCCTATTGGTAGACGGAAGTGGAGGCGAGTTTCGGGAGATTCTCGTGTGACAAAAGAAGTTGAATTGGTAATGGATAACCTTAATGAAAGATAATAACCGGTTGTGTGCAAGCATGTTATGTGTCTTCTTTACCTTATGTGTGTGTGTCTTTACGCTCTTGCTAGTATCTAGAATGTTAGCTAACGGTTTATACCATTGTTGTAGATGTTCCGCAGGTTCAAGATGCTGCTGAGTGATCCGGATGGTGTGGTCAGCCGGGGTTCCCGTATATTATAGAACGGGATCGGGTTTTTATTTCTTTTGTTGTTTCCCTTTTGTTTTGAACTCGGCTGCGGAGCTTTTGTGTTTTCTTTTGTTTAAAACATTTGGTTTTATATTGAGTTTTTGGTTTTCATTCGTTTGTTCCTTGTTGTAAGATCCGTTTGCTATTGCTACTCTGAGGGACAGGACCCATTGTACGGTCCTATCCCGTAGCGCTTCGAGTTCCTAGAACTTGGGGTGTTACAAATAAACCCAAGTAGCACATTCACTCAAGCCTCCGCCTCATGCAATCTGATACACGTTGGCGACTGAAGCGGCGGAATCACTAATCGAACTGGTCCAATCTCTATTCCTTGCGACGAGGCTCTTTTCGAAGAGATTCTTCAGTTTCTCGTCTTGTTCTACACCTAATCGGTCCATCAATCTTGAGGAGTTCAAGAGAAACTTGTGTTTTAAGGTGCGATGTCGAGGAGTTCGCGACACAAATCGAGCAATCACAGTTCCAGGGACTCATTGCATGACAAATTCGCATTCATTTTCTCCAACAGTGAGGTGGTAGTGGAAGTTGTGAATAATATGTCCATTCTACTGGCGTTCACCATCCTCCACAACAGTGTTCAACCGGTTCTTTCAGATAATTTAACTTATTACATTCAAAGTACATATACATATATATGCTCACTCAAATACTTTTGATTTTGAAAGGCTAATTTGAGCTTTTGATTTATATGCTGCTACTGCTTGGTTTATTTGGAAAGGGTATTATTATTCAGATAAATGTTCTTAAATCGTCTACGAAGGGATCATACCAAAAATAGAGATTGTTTCTAGAATATTGTAATGTCATACTTAGGTAAGTCCTTGATTGCTGTAATAGTTTCAAGAACGTGTTTAATTTATTGAAGGCAATATTGGATGCTGAGTGTAAGTCCTTGGATGCGGAGTGTAAGTCCTCGATTGTTGTAACAGTTTCAAGAAGAGAAAATTCGTGTAGAGAAGCCCTTATTGTATCATAGATACAATATAGGCTCCTCTATTTTTTTAGCCAAAAAATAAAAGTAAACAAAATAGAAGATTGATGAAATTAGGGATTCTATTTAAGGGTTTTTACGTAAACTATTCACATAACTGTCAAATAATAAAAAAGATAAAACATATTAAAGAGGCAACTAAATATTAAATGAAGATACGGGATTCGTCTCTCAACTTCCACTCTCAACTACTTCCGGAAAAAAAGTACCATTGTTTTCGTGGAGATTCTTCAGACCCAACTCCAACAACACTCGTCTTCTTCGTCTTCAACCTGCAATCGGAGTATAAATATGTACATAAATTTTCCGGGGTACGGTTTTTGAGCATAAATCGGAGCACAAATTCTGTACATAATTTTCACAGACAGCACAAATATGTACATAATTTTCACAAACAACACAAATTTGTACATAATTTTCTACATTAATGTACATGAATTCATTTTTCCCTAAACCCTTCTTTGTCGTCAACAGAAATCCCTACATTAATGTACATGAATTTTCCTCGACTAATCATTTTGTACATAAATTCATTTTCCCCTAAATCCTTGATAGGATACAAATTTTGTACATAATTTTCACAGACAGCACAAATCTGTATATAATTTTCACAGACAGCTCAAATTTGAACATAATTTTCACTGACAGCACAAATCTAATTACAAAGACGATGTCACACAGATACAGTTCCGACTCCACCCATGAAAAAGGCGAAAAGGTTGAACAACAACTTGTATCGTGATACATAATATGAAATACAAAACTAACCTTATAGATCTGGACGCAAAAAACAACAATCAATAATTTGGGACCAAATTGAAACAGATTGCAAAAACCAATCGTCAACTGTAATGAACTCTTCGTCGAAATGCCTAGTAACCGTATCCCACTAGTTAAACACAAACACAACCGATTTCTATAAATTCATAAACTGCATTCCATACCAAACGCACAGAATCAATGATGTTTGACGATCATTAAAACTTCTTTGTGAAAAATGGTGGTTATTCCCCTCAAATCTTTCACGATCGTAATTTGGGATGCACGTTGAAAGAAAATAGAGATCTGGAGAAACTGTCTCCTTAATTATAGAAAATAAATATCAATTTCCTTATTTAATTACAAAACAGGCAAAATAATTATGAGAGAGGATTTTATTAATTTTGGAAGGATATTCAATTATTGAGTAGTTTATTTTTTTTGGAAAATTGGAGGGGCCTATTCTCTACTTATTGATACAAAACTGCTTAATGATTCTACATTGATACAATATCTACCTACTTACCCCTTTACTCATAAGAGAACATGTTTAATTTATTGAATTCCATATTGGATGTTGAGTGTAATTGTTCTGGAGCACTATATATTTCTAATAATACATATAACTACATATGTTGGTTTTTTATGATCTTTGTAATTTAAGTTTCTGTTGCTGGATAACTTCCTCGTGAGACTTCAATTGAGAATTTTACTCATGTCCAATTATTTGTCCGGTATGTAAATGTCTGGTATGTAAATGACCGGTATGTAAATGTCCGGTATGTAAAATGTTCGGTATGTAAATGTCCAGTATGTAAAATGTTCGGTATCTAAAATGTTCAGTATCTAAAATGTTCAGTATGTAAATGTCCGGTATGTAAAATTTCCGATATGTAAAATGTCCGGTATGTAAATGTCTGGCATGTAAATGTCCGGTATGTAAATGTCCCGTATATAAATGTCCAGTATGTAAAATGTCCGGTATGTAAATGTCCGGTATGAAAATCCGGTATGAAAACAGAAAATAAAAAGGCAAATAAAATAAAAACAAATTCACTGTAAGATCCTAGGTTTTTGCCTTCACCGCCCCTGCGGTGAAGAGGGCCGCCCCCGCGGCCAGCCGCCCTTGCGGCTGTGAGATCCGTCCCTGCGGATAGTGCGACAAATCGCGCCGATCTATTTTCGTCGTTTTATTTTTCTTCCATAGACAGAATACCCGATATTCTATCTTATGAGTCGGTTTCCTTCTTTTCTTTTAACCCTAGTCGCCCTTTTCGCCTAGCGTTCCAGCCCTCCCTATATATTCTCTTCCTTCTCTCCTTTTTCCCGTTCCTCGCTATCGCCTTCTAACCCTAGAGAGTTGCAGCCGTCCTTGCTTCCTGCAATCCCACTGAACGTGTAAGTGCATCTTTTCTGGTTCTTCCTCACGTTCCTTTAGCGCTGCATGCCTTTCCTTTTGCTTTGGTTTCTTCCTTTCGTTCTTTTCTTTCCTTCTTCTCCAAGGATCAAGCATGAGTCTTGATTCTTGTGGAGTGTTCCATTGTTGACTTTTCGTTGTTCTCAGGCTCTCCGGAGTTGAGTCTCGGCGTGTTGGAACCAAAGGTTCGAGCTTTGGTTGCCCCTGCCGTGAGATCTATCGAAGAGAAGCCCGAAAGTATCTTTTGACGAAGATCCGCCCCTGCGCGTGCACAGAGCCGCCCATGCACCTCTGTCACAGCCGCCCTTGCGCCTCAGTCCAACCGCCCCTGTGGTTTCTCTGCAGTGACTCACGTCTTTGGTGAGTTGCTTCTTTCCTTCCTTTCCTCGTTCCTTCCTTGGTTCCTTATGGTTGTTCCTTGTTCCCCTAAGTTGTTGTAAGACTAAGGTTGAGCCCTTAGCATGTGTTGATCTCTTAGAGATCTTTGAGACTAGAAGTCATAGACTTCTAGCGACCGTTTCATTCCTGATCCGTGTTGCTTGTTCGTACAGGCTTTCCTTGCTCATTTCCTAAGGGATAACCGAGTTTCCTTGTGTGTCCTCTGAGTTGTTGTTGAGCCTTTTGGGTTGCCTTCGTGTGAGGTAAGTCCCTTGGACTTACTTAGCTTCATTCCGCATATTAGTACTAATCTATTCCTATTGGTAGACGGAAGTGGAGGCGAGTTTCGGGAGATTCTCGTGTGACAAAAGAAGTTAAATTAGTAATGGATAACCTTAATGAAAGATAATAACCGGTTGATGTGTGAGCATGCTATGTGTTTTCTGTAACTTATGTGTGTTTGTACCTTTACACTCTTTCTTATACCTAGAATGTTAGCTAACGGTTTATACCGTCGTTGTAGATGTTCCGCAGGTTCAGGATTCTGCTTAGTGATCCGGACGGTGTGGTCAGCCAGGGTTCCCGTACATTATAGGAAGGGATTGGGTTTTTGTTTCGTTTGTTGTTTCCTTTTTGTTTTGACCCGGCTGTGGAGCTTTTGTGTTTTCTTCTGTTTGAACCTTTGGTTTTATATTGAGTTTTGGTTTTCATTTGTGTGTGCCTTGTTGTAAGATCCGTTTGCTGTTGCTACTCTGATGGTCGGGACCCATTGTGTGGTCCTAGCCCGTAGCGCTTCAAGTTCCCTGAACTTGGGGTGTTACAATATGGTATCAAAGGCAGGTTCGCAACAATGGCACTCGAAATCTTCTATAGGTCGGATGGATAAATAAATAGAACCCACAAGGGGTCTAACATTTTCAAAAGGGGGGGTTTTCTTTCGTGTTGGCCCCATAGCAGATGTAGCTCTAGTACGCGCCATCTGCTATAAAGATAGATATATAAGACTACATATATATGTGCTTTTTCTGGACTTTTGCTTTAGCTGTAGCGTGACCTTATATCTATATATGTAGTCTTATAGATCTATCCTTATAGCAGATGGCGCGTAATAGAGCTACATCTGCTATGGGGCAAGGAAGGGGTCGACCACCACTTCCACCTGCCGTCCATGGACGAGGGCGTGCAGGAAGACCTCCACTAGCTTGAGGTCGGGGCCAAGCTGATAGCATGAATTATAGTCTATATTTTGGGGTTTGTTTGGACGTTTTATCTTCAATAATCTGCATGTTTGTATGTATAATATGTGATTATATTACCATTTCATCTACCTTTGCGGGAATCGAGGTCTACACCTAGTTTTGTTGTAATCGTAGGTAAAATGGCACGTTTTGCATCAAAAAGGAGCAAAAGGAGCTATGGAGTCATTGGAGCTACATTGAGGAACATAAGGAACCATCCAGGAAGCATAGCTATGGATTTAGGACTCACATTGGACCAGGTTTGAGAGATTTCACATTCAGTTGTGACTCACCTCGGTTGACCACAGATTCACCTCGACCGAGGTGATCCAGAGAAGCCGACTCGACCGAGGCGAATACCTAGGACGCGGCGAGTATATTTTATTCTTGGATGAGATTTTTTATCTTTGGAAAGTGATCTTATATTTTTGGGCTTGGCTCCTGGAAGAAAGAAGATATATTAGATCTTATATTTTACCTATTTTTATGGGAAGAGATCTTTTCTAAGATATCTTATCTTTGGAGAGTTATTTTCCTATAAAAAGGGTTGGATTTCCACAAATCCAACATCATGCTATACCATCGATCAGGGTTTTTAGACCGCAGCAGCCATACTCTAGTTGGGAGATTCGAAGAACCTTTTTGAAGGTTGAAGGAAGATTAAAGATTGTAGCTTTTATAGCTTTTGGAAGGTTTTCTTGTAAGATTACCTTAGATTCTCTTCCTTGTTGTCTTGCTTGTTGGATTTATATCCAAGGAACGCTTTGTTGTGATATTTGATTCAGTTATTGAAGTCTTTTCATTAAATTCTTCTTATTCAAATATTCACCTTCTTCCCATATATTTGATTAATACTTTCATGATGATGAGTGGCTAATTTCCTTGTGTGATTCTAGGGTGATTGGCTGAAGGTTGTGGGAAAAACAATGATAGAATAATCTTAGATTCCAGTAGGACCCTGAAAGTTCGAGTCTTTAACCTTAACCCCAAGCATCTCGCTCAGTCGATGAACATCTCGGCCGGGGTGGAATTTGGTTGACCGAGGTGATTTATCTGATCCTAACTGAGAGTTAAGTGTTAGAGTTTGCCAAATCCTATTCTTATTACACCTTTCCTGGTTCAATGCAAGCCTAGGATGAGACTTACCTAGTAATTCCTTAGTTTGTGTACCTAAGATCATAAGTATAGGTAATAAAGGTTTATCCTTTATTGGGGTTTGAGTGTGCTTTCATCCCATCTTTGTGAGTTAGCCTGAGACTTACCCGGTAAAGGTTGATTCTATTCCCTTAGATGGTGTGTTAGTTTGAGGATATAGTTCTTTATCTTGATTCCTTGAGACTTACCCGATAATAGGAGTTATGGTTTAGGATTAGTGAATAGTGAGACTTACCCGGTGATCTATTCTACTTTAGTAACACCTTCCCTATGCAAAAACCTCAGCTTTGTCCGCTTATCTTTAGATCTTGAGTTGGAACCACAACTAGATGCTTTAATCCCTAGAACTGCATGTTTGCTTTATTGACTTCTTATTCATCTTTGATTGTGTTAATTGCTCTTGTGGTTAGTATTTACATAAGCATACCGTAACTGGACTTTGTTTCACTGAGTCCCTGTGATCGACCCCTGGAATTCCTTGCTTTTACTACGATTGACCCGTACACTGCGGGTTCGCATCCTTGTTTTAAGCTTAAGTCTAGGGTTATAAATTTAAAGCTTGCACACACCGTTTGGAGCGAACAAGTTTTTGGCGCCGTTGCCGGGGACTTGGTCTAGACCGAACCGGTACGGTTTGCTCTTGGGGCATTTGCCCCCGTGTCTACTGACCACTCTACTTGAGTGACGTTTGCAGGTTCTTTCTTAGGTATATGCGAAGAACCCGCACTGGGAAGGAAATCGTTCCTTACGATCCCGAACCAGAAAAGACATACAAGCGACGCTTAAGAGAAGCGAAGATGGCCCATCAAGACAACCGCGATCTTGAGGCCGAGTTGAAAGAGGCGCTAGAGCTGCTACGCCTCAGCAGGGAAGAACTAAGGCGAGAGAAGGAAGAAACTCGTACCAGCACTGAAGCAATCGAAGCAGATATGGCTGCCATACGAGACCAGATTCTACTTCGACCGAGGGAAGATCCAGTTGCTGATCCTCGACCGATGCAGGATCCAGTTGCTGACCCTCGACCGAGGCATGTTCCAGTACCTGACGCCCCGGCCGAGATACTCCCACCTCGGATGCCAGTCCAAAACGTTCTTCTTGCACGAATCCCACAAACCCTAGGTCAAAGGATGGACCCTAATCAACAACTGAGGCGTCCAGGAGTTAACCTAGGAGATCCAGCGGACCATGACTATGAACTTCGACCGCAAGTTCTATCCATGATTCGCCAATGCCACTTTGGAGGGCTAGAGAAGGAATCGCCACATCAACATCTTCAAAACTATGAGATCTTGATGGAGACCTTGAGACCTCCGAGGATTGAAAACAACAACTACAAGCTAAGACCTTTTTACTTTTCTTTAAAAGATAGAGCTCTTACTTGGTATCAATCTCTTCCTCCAGGAAAAATCAGCACGTGGGAGGAGATGACTACGGAATTCTTGACGAAATTCTTTCCCCCCTCAAAGACAGCTGAAATGAGAGGGAAGATCAACGCTTTCATTATGAAGGACAAGGAGAGTTTGTCCAAGTCATGGGAGCGGTTCAAGGACATTCTTTTGGATTGCCCACATCATGGGATTCCAAAGTTAGAGTTATTGGAGATATACTTCAAAGGACTGGACGGAAGCACCTAGTTCAATCTCCAACTACTCTTCGCCAGTACCTTCATGGACATGGCGATTGACGAGGCTTGGGACTTCATCGAGAAGCAAGCCTTACATATGGAGAAGTACACCCACCAAGGAGCTGAAGGTGGAGTTAAAAGAGTTAACTTCCAAGAAACTCAGCCCAACAACAATCAACTCACGTCTTTGAAGAATGACGTGAAGCAATTGAAGGAACTCTTGGTTGCACAAACCAAGAAGGAAGAGCAAGGGCAAAGGAACAACAACAACGGATACCGTAACAACAACAACGGGTCCCGGAACAACAATTACAACAACAACAACAATAGAGGATCCAATAGCAATAATTGGAGGGCGAACAACCAAAATAACGGTAACAATCATTCAAACTCCAACTTTAACGATTCCTCTAACCCTTTCCTCTCTTCCCCTTCTTCTTGTTCTTCTACTCCATTAAAAAGCCAGGGGCAAGGATCAAATTCGTCTCAACCAGAAAAGAAAGACGTAGTTATGGAGGCTATCTTGATCAAGCTCAACGCTATGGAGACTTCTATGACTTCATTTTCGAAGGCCCAAAAAGCCTTTGAACAACAACTTGCAAGTAGGGCGAATGAAGCACCAAGAGATCCAGGGAAGCTTCCAGCAAGGACGGAAAGCAACCCTAAAGGCCAGATCATGGCCATAACTACGAGGAGTGAACTGAAAACTGCAGATCCAGTGCCTCGGTCGGTGCCAGTACCGACGCAGACCACCTCGGTCCAGATGCAGTCGAAGAACACTTTGACCGAGATGCCAACCGAGGTGGAGCCACAGAAAGCGGAAGGGAAAATAGAAGTTTATGTTCCACCTCCTGCATACAAACCACCACTTCCATTCCCCCAATCAAGAGCCAGAGCACATCTAGACAAGCACTTTGGTAAGTTCCTTGACTTGATGAATAAACTACACATTAACATTCCTTTCCTTGATGCTATTCTAGGGATGCCCGCCTATGGGAAGTTCTTAAAAGAGATCCTATCAAGGAAGAGAAAATTGGAAGACTTTGGTGAAGTTAGGATGACATCTAAATCCTTGAAGCTTATTCAAATCATGAAGGAGAAGATGCCACCTAAATTGAGAGATCCCGGCTCATTTTGCATTCCCATTCAAGTTGGGGATGTCACTTGTGAAGCCCTTTGTGATCTAGGAGCCAGCGTGAGCATCATTCCGCTGGAACTATGTGTGAAAATCGGACTTGGAGAACCCAAGCCGGTCAAGATTCGACTTTATATGGCGGATCGCTCCATCACCCATCCCGTGGGCATCTTGGAGGACGTTCCGGTCAAGTTAGGTAACTTCTATCTACCTATAGATTTTGTCGTACTTGACATTCCCACAGATTATCCTGTTCTTATTATTCTTGGGAGGCCATTCCTAGCAACTTCGGGTTGCAACGTGGATTGCAAGAACGCCAAGTTGAAATTCAACGTTGGTGGCGATGAGGTGGAGTTCGCATTGCTTGCAGCCATGAAAGGGGAGCAGCTAACTGATGATATCTTCAACATCTATGATGAAGAAGAATCAAGAGAATTGGTGAGCTCTATCCTTACTAACGATCCACTCAAAAGAGTTATTAGCTTCAGTTTAATGGAGGAAGGTATAAATGCCTCTTGTGATGCAGATATACAGAGCTCAAAGGCACTGGAAGAGGATCCAGGAGCAAAAACTGAGAAGCTAATCCAGGAGACGAAGATCTCCAGTTTCGGCTCCAGTTACAGTACCTCGACCGAGGCACTTCCTGGGCTGAGCGAGGCGACCGATGAACATCTCGGTCAACGCCTCTGCGCCTCGACCGAGGTCGATGACGAGACGATTTCAACTGAGACTTCCGAAAGTCCAGTTACTGAATCTACTCCACTGGAAGAAGGAAGCAAGAATCCCCCTCAGAAAGCACCCCCAGTTGTGGAGCTTAAACAACTCCCAAATCACTTGAGGTATGTCTTTCTTGGACCGGATTCCACTTATCCCGTTATTGTTAGTGCTTCCCTTTCCGAAACTGAATTGTCTAAGTTAATGCATGTCCTGAGAAAGGATCAAAAGGCTATAGGTTACACCACGGATGATCTTATTGGGATTAAGCCTTCTTTCTGCATGCATAGAATTCTAATGGGGGACAATCATAAGACTTCACGGGAACCTCAAAGACGGTTAAATCCGATCATGAAAGAGGTAGTGAAGAAGGAAATTCTTAAGTTGTTGGATGCAGGTATCATTTATCCTATCTCGGACAGCAAGTGGGTTAGCCCGGTGCATGTAGTTCCGAAGAAGGGAGGGATGACCGTTGTGACAAATAAGAACAACGAGTTGATCCTAACTAGAACCGTTACGGGCTGGAGGGTTTGCATCGATTATAGGAAGCTGAACACGGCCACACGGAAGGACCATTTTCCACTTCCCTTCATTGATCAGATGCTCGAGCGGTTGGCCCAACATTCACACTTTTGCTACTTAGACGGTTATAGTGGATTCTTCCAGATTCCTATCCATCCGGATGATCATGAGAAGACCACTTTCACTTGTCCATGGGGGACATTTGCTTATAGGAGGATGCCATTTGAATTGTGCAATGCACCCGCTACCTTCCAGCGATGCATGATGGCTATCTTTTCCGAGTACATAGAGGAGATCATGGAGGTATTTATGGATGATTTTTCTGTATATGGTTCCTCTTTTGATGATTGCCTATCTAACCTTTCTTTAGTACTTAAAAGATGTGAAGACACTAATCTTGTTTTGAATTGGGAGAAGTGTCATTTTATGGTTAATGAAGGCATTGTGCTAGGACACCTCGTTTCTAATCGAGGCATTGAGGTCGATCGCACTAAGATCGAGACTATTGAGAAACTCCCTCCCCCTTGTTCTGTTAAAGGTGTGAGGAGTTTTCTCGGGCATGCAAGTTTCTACAGGAGATTCATCAAGGACTTCTCTAAGATTTCTAAACCTCTAACTAACCTCTTGAATAAAGATGTTGTTTTTGAGTTTTCGCAGGAGTGTCTTGATGCTTTTTACAGGATTAAGGAAGCGTTGATCTCCGCTCCTATTATCCAACCTCCAGATTGGACCTTGCCCTTTGAGATCATGTGAGATGCTAGTGATGTAGCAGTAGGAGCGGTGCTTGGACAGAAGAAGGATGGACGGACCACCGCCATTTACTATGCTAGCAAGACGCTAGATGTAGCACAACGCAACTACGCTACCACCGAGAAGGAGTTATTGGCGGTTGTATATGCTTTCGAGAAGTTCCGTTCCTATTTAGTAGGGGCAAAAGTCATTGTCTACACCGACCATGCAGCCATTCGTTATTTGTTGGCTAAGAAAGATGCCAAGCCACGCCTTATTCGATGGATTCTCTTGCTTCAAGAGTTTGACCTAGAGATCCGCGATAAGAAGGGATCCGAGAATTCTGTTGCGGATCACCTCAGCCGGCTACCTGCATCTTCACGTGAGAAGGACGACCCGCCCATAGACGATTCATTCCCCGATGAGCACTTACACTTGTTGGAGCGTTTGATAGATTTACTTACTTCACCCCACGATGGAGGTGAAGTATGGGGTGAGAGCACCTCCCATCACGTTTGAGAGACGCATTATGGTCCAGCTAGCGACCTTAAACCAAGCGCTTATTGGAAGGCAACCCAAGGTATTGCTTTCTTTTCCCGTTTTCTAGTCTAGCTTAGATAGTTTTTTGCTTTTGCTTTGCTTTGTTTTGCTTTTGGCGTTCTAGACAGATAACAGGAAACATTTAAGGAAGGAGCATAACTGGAAGGACAGAAGTTCGAGAATTTGAGAAGACGGAGTTTGACTGAGGCATCCCGGTTGCTATCAGAGCACCTCGACCGAGATGATTCTTGAGCAACCGAGGCGACTAGGGTTTTCTGAAGAACCACCTCGGTCCGTACCACCTCGGTCCAGTCGAGACCATCTCGACCGAGGTGACAGCAGTCCAGAAAAGGGTATAAAAGGCGGAAGATTTCTCTCTCCTCGCTTTACTCTTTCTCCTCGACCGCGGCGACAATTCACCTCGCCTCCTTCGTTTCTTGCTCGTTTTCGAAGATTTTTGTCTCCAAACTAAGATTGAAGGATAGAGGATCGTGTTGCAAGTACAGATCTACAGAAAATCGAACCGATTCGGCCGAAACGAGGTAAAACGAACCGAAACCGTAACCTCTCCGTTTTGCTTCGATTTGGGCTTTGGTTGCCCCTGCATTTGTTGAGGAAAAGCTTAAGTACCCCATAGGAAGCAATTGTAGTGATTTTTGGGGGAAAAGAACTGAATTTTCGGAAGGAATTCGAATCCAGTTTTTCGCCTCGGTCCAGTCGAGCTGTGCCTCGACCGAGGTGATTCTTGAGTGTTGTCAGTCGACCGAGGTGGCCTGACAAAGTGATTTTTTGAAAATGAGTTCTGACCGACGCCTCGCCCTTAGGGATAGATCCTCACCTTCCCCTTCTTCTTCCTCTTCCCGACCTTACCGCCCGGTGATCCATGAGCGACACCGGGTGGATTATGAGCGTATTTCCGGCCGTCCAGTGATTGCACCACGCTTCCTGGACGTGTCTGCTTTTGATTGCCTCCAGGTCGACGGAGACCTTAGGAGGATGATTTCTACAGTTGGGCTGGATCAGTTTACTGAGATCCGAGCCCCAGCCTATTTGGAGCCGACCCTAGACTTCGTTAGCTCCTTCACCTACCTTCCCACAGAGCATTCTATGAAGTACCGGTTGATGAACCGAAACTTCTTAGTGCCACTTGAGTACTGGAGAGATATTTTTGGCTTTCCGAAGCCCACTGTTGTTGACTTCCCGTCCCGATCAGTAGCTAGGGAGTTTTGGGGGCAGATTGCCCATATTGTTGAGCATGCAGATAGATGGCGCCCTGGAGATTCCAAGGAGAAGGTCATCTTCCACCTAGCCTTTAGGTTAGCCCACCGGATATTCAGCGAGACACTTCTGGCGCGTATTGAGACGCCCCAAAAGATCCGACAGGGAGAGCTTTTCAGTTTATACTGCATGGTTACTGAGTGTTTCCCAGACTTTGGCTTGATGTTGGCAGAGGATCTGCACAAGATCAAGGCCAAGGCGAAGGGAGACATCTGCTGCGGAGGGCTTGTCACCCATATAGCTAGCTATCAGGACATCGATCTCAGTGCTTGTACGATGGTGGCGGCTGCCAAGCCACTTGGATTGCAGGAGATGATCACTCGACGGATTCTAGTTCCCCGAGGTCTGACTACTCCATACGTGGCTATGCCGTGGGAGCTGACTACGCCACAGGGGATCAGGTGGTCTGCCCAGTTCACTATTTATGACCCACACTATTGGCAGACCGCTTGGGCTCCGCTGATGGAGGATTACAGAGAGGCAGCAGCTGCCCCAGCTGAGGAGGAGGAGGTTGATGATGAGGAGACAGTTGATGAGAGAGAGGGTGGAGTCTCGATGGATACAGGGACAGATACTGTAGGGACGAGCGCACCACCAGTTATAGATCTGGATGATGAGGATACTGAGCCTGCACCTGCTGCATCACCTGCTAGACATGCTAGGCGTAGGACACGCCGTCATAGAGATTCAGAGGCTCATCGTCGGATCGATGATCTGACGGATCAGATGATAGACTCTTATGTTGCCCTTACTATGGACATGCATGAGAGATTTGCTTCCCAGCACCGACAGATTGACAGCTGGACTCATTAGATGTTAGAGGGGCAGCACTATCAGCGCAGGATGATGGAGATACAATTCCAGCAGACTATGGGTTATCCACTCGACCCGACCCAGTATCCGTACGTGTCACCAACACCACCGGATCAGGATTCTTGAGAGCTGCAGGATTTTCTTTACTATTTGTATGTAGTTCAGCTATTTGTCTTGTGAGTACTTTTATCCTTTAGACTTATTTTGACCCACTAGGACAGTGTGTCCCGAGTATGGGGTATTTATTTGATGTATTATTTGACTTTGATGTATGACTCTGTTGACCGGATATTTATATTTATGCTTCACTTCTGCATTTATATGTTTATCTGAGACTGCATGCATGCTTACAGGTTATTTGATTGAGAAAAACGTCGAAACTGAAAGAAAACTGGTTTTAAAAAAAAAAATTTGACCACGACCGGTGGAGTTCTGGCCAAACGAGGTGTTTCACCTCGGTTGACCTAAAAACACCTCGACCGAGGTGGGTTAATTGAGAGTTTTCGAAAACTATTTTTTGTGTTTCTTATCTAGATATGATCTCAGTGAAGATCTTGCTTACTGATTGGTTTTAAATTCTTTATGTGTTTGAAAGGTTTTATAATATGTTTAAGTTGCTAAATGCTTTGTTTGAAATTATTGGCATGTTTAATACTTTGTTTCTATCCAAATTATGTTGAATTTGAAGGTTGACACCACATTATGAGTTCTCTCACTTTCTTCCTGGAAAGACCAAGGCAATTCATTCTTCTCTCTTCTTCTTCTTAATCATGCTTAGCCCCTCATATACATTTTGCCTCCCTTTACCTATCCGGGAATTTGGAAGCAAGCAAGTGGTGAAAGCAAGTGAAGTTAAAGTTGAGAAGTTGGCTGGAAGTGAAAGTGTTAGAAAGTAATCTTAGGTTTGGGGAAGTCAATCATGAAGATGAGTAATTCGGCACCATTCACATAGCCGGGTGTTTGTGTCTTGCCAAAGTCGGATTGAGCGATATTCCTAACGGGTCATGGTATGTGCATCAAGGGTTTGATGCATCTCAAGAAATTGATGATTGCGGATTTCCTAGGCTTCGGTTATTGTGCACCTCTGTCCATGCATCCCAAAAAGTAAAGTAAAAAGAAAAAAGTGTGAAATAAGCAAAGCTTATTGGTGGAAGATGTTGCAAGTCAAAGTGAAAGTGAAGTTCATCCTTTTCCCGGATTCTAGCACCACATTACCTTATATACATCCCTACCCTACACGTTTCTTGACCTTTCTTTTTGGGAAGCCCTTGAGACCTTGAGCTTGTTGATTGACTTAGTGGTTTAAACTGGATTATACATGATTAATTTCGATAATTATGACTTATTATGCATTCTATGATTTTATGCAAAGATGAACAACTTTCCTATATTTATAAAATGTTTTGAACATGTTTTGATTTTAAATTCCATGAAGTATTCTCTTAGAGTGATCTATGATAGTTGCACACCATAAAAATATTTTTTGAAAGACTTTTCATTGATTTTCTTGACTACTAATCCATTCTATCTTGTCTCTTATATGCGGAACTTGCTTGGGGACAAGTAAGGGCTAAGTATGGGGTATTTTGATAGCATGAATTATAGTCTATATTTTGGGGTTTGTTTGGACTTTTTATCTTCAATAATCTGCATGTTTGTATGTATAATATGTGATTATATTACCATTTCATCTACCTTTGCGAGAATTGAGGTCTACACCTAGTTTTGTTGTAATCGTAGGTAAAATGGCACGTTTTGCATCAAAAAGGAGCAAAAGGAGCTATGGAGTCATTGGAGCTACATTGAGGAACATAAGGAACCATCCAGGAAGCATAGCTATGGATTTAGGACTCACTTTGGACCAGGTTTGAAAGATTTCACATTCAGTTGTTACTCACCTCGGTTGATCACAGATTCACCTCGACCGAGGTGATCCAGAGAAGCCGACTCGACCGAGGCGAATACCTAGGACGCGGCGAGTATATTTTATTCTTGGCTGAGATCTTTTATCTTTAGAAAGTGATCTTGTATTTTTGGGCTTGGCTCCTGGAAGGAAGAAGATATATTAGATCTTATATTTTACCTATTTTTATGGGAAGAGATCTTTTCTAAGATATCTTATCTTTGGAGAGTTATTTTCCCATAAAAAGGGTTGGATTTCCACAAATCCAACATCATGCTATACCATCGATCAGGGTTTTTAGACCACAGCAGCCATACTCCAGTTGGGAGATTCGAAGAACCTTTTTGAAGGTTGAAGGAAGATTGAAGATTGTAGTTTTTATAGCTTTTGGAAGGTTTTCTTGTAAGATTAACTTGGATTCTCTTCCTTGTTGTCTTGCTTGTTGGATTTATATCCAAGGAACGCTTTGTTGTGATATTTGATTCAGTTATTGAAGTCTTTTCATTAAATTCTTCTTGTTCAAATATTCACCTTCTTCCCATATATTTGATTAATACTTTCATGATGATGAGTGGCTAATTTCCTTGTGTGATTCTAGGGTGATTGGCTGAAGGTTGTAGGAAAAACAATGATAGAATAATCTTAGATACCAGTAGGACCCTGAAAGTTCGAGTCTTTAACCTTAACCCCAAGCATCTCGCTCAGTCGATGAACATCTCGGCCGGGGTGGAATTTGGCTGACCGAGGTGATTTATCTGATCCTAACTGAGAGTTAAGTGTTAGATTTTGCCAAATCCTATTCTTATTACACCTTTCCTGGTTCAATGTAAGCCTAGGATGAGACTTACCCGGTAATTCCTTAGTTTGTGTACCTAAGATCATAAGTATAGGTAATAAAGGTTTATCCTTTATTGAGGTTTGAGTGTGCTTTCATCCCATCTTTGTGAGTTAGCCTGAGACTTACCCGGTAAAGGTTGATTCTATTCCCTTAGATGGTGTGTTAGTTTGAGGATATAGTTCTTTATCTTGATTCCTTGTGACTTACCCGGTAATAGGAGTTATGGTTTAGGATTAGTGAATAGTGAGACTTACCCGGTGATCTATTCTATTTTAGTAACACCTTCCCTATGCAAAAACCTCACCTTTGTCCGCTTATCTTTAGATCTTGAGTTGGAACCACAACTAGATGCTTTAATCCCTAGAATTGCATGTTTGCTTTATTGACTTCTTATTCATCTTTGATTGTGTTAATTGCTCTTGTGGTTAGTATTTACATAAGCATACCGTAACTGGACTTTGTTTCACTAAGTCCCTGTGATCGACCCCCGGAATTCCTTGCTTTTACTACGATTGACCCGTACACTGCAGGTTCGCATCCTTGTTTTAAGCTTAAGTCTAGGGTTATAAATTTAAAGCTTGCACACACCGTTTGGAGCGAACACAAGCCCTAGTTGCTGATCCGCCTATTGCTGAGGCCTTTGCTAAAGAGGTTGTTGAGAGCATTGTTCCTGAGGATGGAGATGGGACCACTGCCAGATCTGGAGCACAGAGAGCGCCATCAACAGAGTCCGCACGAGTGTCTATCGGAGCTTCTGCATTTTGCGACTATGTGCAGAGGGTTGAGGAGGCTATCAGGACTGGAGGACCAGCACCAGTGCCGCCAGTTCCTGCGAGATCAGCTGAGGTTTTGCAGAGAGTTACACAAGTTGTTGTCCCGCCTACTAGAGTTGCTGAGGTTGTCAAAGCGCCGGCTGAGGGAAAAGAGCCAAAGCCTTACAGTTGGTTGAAGGCTTTTGACCAGCTGAAGGTTCCTGTCTTCGTGGGAAAAACTGGCTTGGAGGTGGAGCAGTGGCTAGGACAGGTGGATTCTGCCATGGGTGAGGGACGTCGAGTCAACATAGCACAGATATTGCTGAAGGATCAGGCTCATTCTTGGTGGAGAACCATTCGTAGTAAAGTCACTAGTTATGAGCAGATGAAGGCAGTCATCAGGGATCGCTATTGCCCTGCAGCCATGAGGAGGGATCGTCTTCAGGATTTCCTTGAGGCTAGATTCGAGGATTTGCCTATTGCTGAGATCATTCTCAAGTTTCAGGACGAGTTGGCGTTGCTAGGTCCGTCCGCACCACCGGCGGATCAGCATGTTTACCTTTTCTCTTGGAGGTTGAGAGAATCGACACTCTTATCTTACTAGTTTCCGTTGTGAGTCTTTGACGGACTATCAGGATAGAGCTTTTGCCTATGAGAGAGACCGACCGGGTCAGAGGAGAGCTTCTCAGACAGGAGGTCCTGAGAAGAGATAGAAGACTGGATCAGGCAGTGCTAGAGCTGGAGCAGCTGGTTTTAGGCGTAGTCAGACGCCTGGACGTTCTAGTTTCCAACAAAGTTCTGATAGAAGACGACAGTGTCATAACTGCAGAGTAGCTGGACACATCCGAGCTGACTGCAAGAAGCCAACATTGACTTGCTTTTCTTGTGGCAAGCCCGAACACAGAGCTGCGTTTTGCCGTCAGGGCAAGGCGCTATCTCAGCAGGGTTCTTCACCTGCCAGTGTTGCTGGAGGAGGACAGAGATCTCAGTACCACCAGCAGCAGCAGAGAGTTTCAGGTTCTGCCGCTCCTTAGGGTTCCACTCTGGGACAAGGGAGAGGTAGAGGACGTGTTGGTGGATCTGCAAACACCAGAGATGCACCAGCCAGAGTTTATGAGTTGAGGAGTGTTGTAGAGCCGACAACGCCAGCAGCTACAAGTACCATTCACTTTAATGGTTAACCTGTCAGAGTTCTTTTCGATACTGGTGCTACGCATTCTTTTATATCTGATGCATGTGTAGATAGATTGGCCTTAGTTACTGTAGAGGGTAGACCCTTCTTTATAGGATTACCCGATGGGGGTAAGATACGAGGTACGCGAGAGGTTCGCAATTGCCCTATTAGATTGGGAGGTCGTGATTGGCCAGCTAACTTCTTCGTCATGTACTTAGTACATGATGAAGTTATTATGGGCATGGATTGGATGGATCGACATCGAGCAGTTTTGGACATCGGCAAGAGGACAGTGACGGTAACTACAGATGCAGGCCATGTTGAGATCTTATGAGAATGGGATCTCGGGAAGACTGGTACAGTCATCAGTGCAGTACGAGCTTCGAGACTTATCAGTCAGGGATGCGAGGCTTTTTCGTGCTATGCCGTGAAGGATAGTACTAGTCCAGCTTTGGAGGAAATTCCACTAGCTTGCGAGTTTGCTGACGTCTTTGGAGAGCCATCAGGTTTACCTCCACAACGGTGTGTAGACTTTGGCATTGATCTAGAGCCCGGTACGAGACCGATCTCTAAGGCTCCTTACCGCATGGCGCCTATTGATATGCTTGTGTTGAAGAAGCACCTTGAGGAGTTAGCAGAGAAGGGCTTCATCCGCCCTAGTGTATCTCCATGGGGTGCATCAGTTCTCTTCGTTAGGAAGAAAGATGAGTCAATGAGGTTATGCATCGACTACCGAGAGCTGAACAAGGTGACGATCAAGAACAAGTACCCATCGCCCCGTATCGATGATCTTTTGGATCAGCTGCATGGAGCTTCAGTGTTTTCGAGAATCGATTTGAGATCAGGATATCACCAGCTGAGGATGAGAGAGCAGGACGTAGCCAAGACGGCATTTCAGACTAGATATGGACACTACGAGTTTGTAGTGATGCCATTTGGGCTCACGAATGCGCCCGCGGTCTTTATGGAGTTGATGAATAGCATCTTCATCAACTTTCTAGACCAGTTTGTAGTTGTCTTTATCGACGACATTCTGGTTTACTCCCGCAGTAGAGAGGAGCATGCTGGACACTTGAGGATCGTTCTTCAGGTCTTATATGATAGAGAGTTCTACACCAAGCTCTCTAAGTGTGAGTTTTGGATGTCCAAGGTAGCATTCCTTGGTCACATTGCTTCAGCTGAAGGAATCAAGGTGGATCCGGCAAAGATTGAGTTAGTAGCTTCCTGGCCGCCACCTAAGAATGTCAAGGAGGTTCGCAGCTTCTTAGGATTTGCAGGCTACTACACGCATTTTGTTGAGGGCTTTTCAGTTATCGCCCGACCGCCACTTCCTTGCCGCGGAAGTCTACGAGGTTCGTATGGTCCGAGTCGTGCTTGTAGAGTTTCGAGGAGCTGAAGAAGAGGTTAACCTCTGCTCCTATCCTAGCTCAGCCAGAAGGAATTGAGGATTTTGTGGTTTACATCAACGCATCCAAACTGGGCTTGGGATGTGTTTTGATGCAGAGGGGAAAGGTGATTGCTTATGCGTCTTGACAGTTGAAGACGTACGAGGAGAATTACCCTACCCACGATCTTGAGTTAGCTGTTGTTGTTCATGCTTTGAAGATTTGGAGACACTATCTGTACGGAGCCACGTGTCAGATTTTCACAGACCATAAGAGTTTGAAGTACATATTCACTCAGCGGGAGTTGAATAACCGTCAGCGCAGATGGTTAGAGTTGATCAAGGACTTTGATCTTGAGATCTTATACCACTTGGAAAAGGCTAACGTGGTAGCAGATGCTCTCAGTAGGAAATCTTCCCGGGAGATGGCTATCGCTAGACTGACAGCTCAGCCATAGTTACAATGAGATTTGGCATGGCTAGAGATGGATATCTACTTCCCTGATTCCGACAGCCAGTTGTCCACCTTGGAGATAGTACCTGATCTGTTGGCCGAAATCCGACAGAAGCAGGAGAGTTGCCCAACTTTGACACAAATCCGAGACCGGATGTCTCGAGGAGAGGCACCACAGTTTACAGTTGGTGCTGACGGAGTTTTGAGACGCCAGGAGCGTGTTTGTGTGTCGTCAGATCAAGAGTTGAGACAGAGGATCCTTCAAGAGGCTCACTCTTTACCTTACTCAGTACACCTTGGTGCGAGTAAGATGTATCAGGATATCAGACTCTCTTTCTAGTGGGGAGGTCTGAAACCAGATGTGACGAGATACGTAGCTCAGTGTGCGACCTGTCAGCAGGTCAAGATCGAGCATCACAGACCAGGAGGCGAGCTACACCCACTTCCCGTCCCTCAGTGGAAGTGGGAAGACATCTCTATGGATTTTGTGACCGGTTTGAGACCGAGTCGTGGTTTTGATGCTATTTGGGTCGTAGTAGATCGACTGACGAAGATTGCACGTTTCATTCCGATCAAGGAAACGTGCCCGATAAGTCGATTGGCAGAGGAGTTCACGAGACAAATAGTGAGACTTCATTGCATACCTAGGACTATAGTCTTTGACAGAGACGGACGGTTCCCTTCGAGGTTCTGGCAGCAAGTTCATGTCACCCTAGGTACGAGTCTACAGTTCACGACTGCTTATCATCCTCAAAGCGATGGTCAGTTTGAGCGGACCATCCAGACTTTGGAGGACATGTTACGAGTCTGTGTGTTAGATTGGGGACAGGTGTGACCAGATCACCTTCCCTTAGTGGAGTTTTCATATAACAACAGTTAGCACGCATCGATCAGGATGGCTCCTTATGAGGCTTTATATGGACAGAGATGTCGTACACCGCTGTGTTGGGACGAGCCCAGTAGTGCTAGCGGAGTAGCACCCGAGCAGATTCAGGATGACATGGCTCGAGTAGCAGTGATCCGAGAGCGGATGTTAGCAGCACAGAGCCGACAGAAGTCTTATGCAGATAAGAGGCACAAACCTCTGGAGTTCAGAGTTGGAGCTCAAGTTTGGTTGAGAGTATCCCCGACACGAGGCGTTAGACGTTACGGTGTCAAAGGGAAGTTGAGTCCTAGATATGTTGGACCGTTCGAGATCCTTGAGCGAGTTGGAGAGGCAGCTTACAGACTTGCGTTGCCACCGAGACTCGAGGGTGTTCACCCAATTTTCCATGTGTGTTAGTTACGGGAGTACATACCTGACCCGAGACACATCGTCAGTCACGAGGATCTAGTGATCGAGCCAGACCACACGTTCATAGAGCACCCGGTGGCTGTCTTAGAGCGTAGTACAAGACGCTTGCGTTCAAAGGACATACCGATGATGAAGATATGGTCGAGGCGAGGAGCTGATGAGGCGACTTGGGAGACAGAGGATAGTGTCCATAGGAACTATCCGGAGTTTTACGTTGAGCTTGTTGCACCGTTAGCTTAGTATGTTGTTTGGTTTTTCGTTTGTTGCGTTGTGAACGCTTTTGTGTGACGTTTTGTGTTACGTGTCCCGAGTGGGAATATGTGAGCTCAGTTCTGTTTCTGTGTGTTATTGTGATCGTTTGGATTTTGCAAGTTTCGGGAAGAAACTTCTTTTTAGGGGGATCTGATGTAAGATCCTAGGTTTTTGCCTTCACCGCCCCTACGGTGAAGAGGGCCGCCCCCGCGGCCAGCCGCCCCTACGGCTGTGAGATCCGCCCCTACGGATCGTGCGACAGATCGCGCCGATCTATTTTTGTCGTTTTATTTTTCTTCCATAGATAGAATACCCGATATTCTATCTTATGAGCCGGCTTCCTTGTTTTCTTTCTAACCCTAGACGCCCTTTCCGCCTAGCATTCCAGCCCTCCCTATATATTCTCTTCCTTCTCTCCTTTTTCCTGTTCCTCTCTATTGCCTTCTAACCCTAGAGAGCTGCAGCCGTCCTTGCTTCTTGCAATCCCGCTGAACGTGTAAGTGCATCTTTTCTGGTTCTTCCTCACGTTCCTTTAGCGCTGCATGTCTTCCCTTCTGTTTTGGTTTCTTCCTTTCATTCTTTTCTTTCCTTCTTCTCCAAGGATCAAGCACGAGCCTTGATTCTTGTGGAGTGTTCCGTTGTTGACCTTTCGTTGTTCTTAGGCTCTCTAGAGTTGAGTCTCGACGTGTTGGAACCAAAGGTTCGAGCTTTGGTTGCCCCTGCCGTGAGATCTGTCGAAGAGAAGCCCGACAGTAGCTTTTGACGAAGATCCGCCCCTGCGCGTGCACAGAACCGCCCCTGCGCCTCTATCACAGCCGCCCCTGCGCCTCAGTCCAACCGCCCCTGCGGTTTCTCTGCAGTGACTCACGTCTTTGGTGAGTTGCTTCTTTCCTTCCTTTCCTCGTTCCTTCCTTGGTTCTTTATGGTTGTTCCTTATTTCCGTGAGTTGTTGTAAGACTAAGGTTGAGCCCTTAGCATGTGTTGATCTCTTAGAGATCTTTGAGACTAGAAGTCATAGACTTCTAGCGACCGTTTCGTTCCTGATCCGTGTTGCTTGTTCGTACAGGCTTTCCTTGCTCCTTTCCTAATGAAAAACCGAGTTTCCTTGTGTGTCCTCTGAGTTGTTGTTGAGCCTTTTGGGTTGCCTTCGTGTGAGGTAAGTCCCTTGCACTTACTTAGCTTCATTCCGCGTATTAGTTGGATTGTATTGGCTTGTTTGTGTTGCTATCACGCTATAACGAATAATTGGAAATAGGATTCACCCTTTGTTAACCTTAATTGGCCCAAGTGTATTATAACCGGGTGGTGACCACTTGTCTAGTTCTACAGGAGACTAGAATGTGCTCTTGCAACCCAAACCCGTAGGTAACGGATAATACTGATCTATTCCTATTGGTAGACGGAAGTGGAGGCGAGTTTCGGGAGATTCTCGTGTGACAAAAGAAGTTGAATTAGTAATGGATAACCTTAATGAAAGATAATAACCGGTTGATGTGTGAGCATGCTATGTGTTTTCTGTAACTTATGTGTGTTTGTGCCTTTACACTCTTGCTTATACCTAGAATGTTAGCTAACGGTTTATACCGTCGTTGTAGATGTTCCGCAGGTTCAGGATGCTGTTGAGTGATCCGGACGGTGTGGTCAGCTGGGGTTCCCGTACATTATAGGACGGGATTGGGTTTTTATTCCGTTTGTTGTTTCCTTTGTGTTTTGACCCGGCTGTTGAGCTTTTGTGTTTTTTTCTGTTTGAACCTTTGGTTTTATATTGAGTTTTGGTTTTCATTCGTCTGTGTCTTGTTGTAAGATCCGTTTGCTGTTGCTACATTGATGGTCGGGACCCATTGTGCGGTCCTAGCCCGTAGCGCTTCAAGTTCCCAGAACTTGGGGTGTTACATTCAGTAATTAAAATCAAAACTTACATAACAAACATCAAATATTCTTTCTTTTTTAATAGAAGGGTTAATTAGTTTTGTCTACCATTAAATGAAATTGGTAAAAAATTATGATGTACATTTATTAAACAGAAAACTTAAAAAGACCTAGTAGGCCAAATTCTTTCAAATAAATATAATAAAAAAAAGTTTTGAAAAATTTTTTTCCGAAAAAAATTTTAAAAAAAAATAAAAAATAACTTTATTTGGATCTTAGCCAATAAAATAATATTAATTTATTTATTTAATAAATTCCACATCACACAACTCATCCTAATTTTTTGGTGACATGTAAAATATATATGGGAGAATTTGATATACTAGGCTTTTTTGAGAATATGATTTAGTAAATGTACCCCATAATTTTTTACCACTTTCATTTAATGGTAGGTAAAAATAATTAACCTTTCTATTTTAAATAAATAATAATAATTAATGTTTCTTATTTTTATATAACTGTAGGTTTTAAATTTTATTTACTGAATTTATTTTTTTAGTTTCTTTTATTTTTTTTTGACTTTTTTAATTTCTTTATTTTTTTTATTTCTCATACCGGAAAGTTTTCATACCAGAAATTCAGAATTTTTTCATACCAGAAATTTTCATACCAGAATTTTTTCATACCAGATATTTTCATACCAGAAATTTTCATACCATAATTTTTGCATACCAGAAATTCAGAATTTTTTCATACCAGAAATTTTCATACAATAATTTTTTCATACCAGAAATTTTTTCATACCAGAAATTTTTTTCGTACCAGAAATTTTTTCGTACCAGAAGTTTATACCAGATTTTTCATTTTATCTTTTTTTTTATAATTTTCTGGTATGAGTTTCTGGTATGAAATTCATACCATAAACTCATACCAGAATTTTTTTTGGTATGAGTTTTCTGGTATGAAATGTAACATACCAGAATTTTACAAACTAGAATACCAGAAATGTAACATACCAGAAATTTTGCATATCAGAATACCAAAAATTTTACATACCAGAATACAAGAAATTTTACGTACCAGAAATTTTACATACCATAATACTAGAAATTAAATACCAAAAAAAAAAAAATAACACAACCCAAACCAAGCAATTATCATGAAGATGCATTAATCCTATCATCGAACTGTGAGCTTATATATAATATGCTATGAAAGAACAGTGCTTAAGAATTGTGGGTTTATATACAACCCAAACTAAACAGTAACATGTAGCATAGAACAAACAACAAAATTGACAGGAAAACATGGAAACTTGGCCTTCCAACACTCTAGCAGTCTAGCTACCTGTACATACAATCCCAGGTCATGAAATTAACAACGAAAATCATTCATCACCCACCCCCAGATCCACCGCCTCAATTTTCAAATCGATACCCCGGCAACCCCAGACACCAACATTGACCCTTTCTCCATCCGCTATAACGCCGATAGTGGATCCACCCACCTAGTCGGCCACCATCTCTCCACCCTCTCCCCGCCACTCTCCGCCGTCTTCTCCGAGTTCTCTCTCACCATGGGACTCAACACCTCTCTCCCTACCATTATCCCAAACTACACAATCATCCTCACCTCTGTGAGATTCTTGTCCTTTATAGCTTGGCTTCCTTGCTTACAAGTTTATTGAAATCCCGCTTTCTGGTGGAGCTGAAAAGTACTTACCTTAACTTCTACGATTTGAAGCTTCGTGAGCCTAAAATTGGGAAACCCTTCATTTAGAAAGGATTCCCTCCGAGGTGCAGTATTTCTAGCTATCAAAATCCCTAAATTTCAACATAAATAGTTGATTAGAAAGATCAATGTATTGTGCGAATTGATGAATATTAATGATAGAGAAAGATAGAGAACCTGGTTTGTTTGACGTTGTAAAGGAAGCAACAGGGTGAGGCCAATGGAGTTTATCATTTTAAGCGCAAGAGAAGGAGAGTGTAGGGCAGTAGGGGATTTCACTCCCACGAAGCTAGCAACATTGGAACTCCCACGAAGCTAGTAACATTGGAACTGATATTTGAGGCAATCAACCAAGCCCTTCCTCTTGACCACTGCCATGTGATAGGCTAGATCTGGATCTAAAGCTAGATCCATATCTCAACCTGAAACAAAGCGAGTGAAAAATGTTAAAATTAAGACTCAACAAAGACTTAGATAAGCTGGTGCCTTTCTAGTATGATTCATACCAGAAAAATCTCAAAATTAGGGCTCAACGAAGAAGATGAAGATGAACCGAGAAGCAACAACGACGGAGGATGGTGGTGGTGGTCTTCGATCCGACATCGGCGAAGAGTTGTAGGGAGATAGAGAAGAAAGAGAGGTGGAAGCTGGTGGTGTTGAAGCGAGTAGGAAAGCGAGAGACGGTGGGAATGGTGGTTGAAGGAGAGAAGGAAAGGGACAATGTTTGAAGACGGCAAAGGAGAATAAGAAGCGAAGAGTAGGTGAGTTAAGGGTTCACAGTAAAAAAAGAGATTTTGGGTACATTTACTTAATCAAAAATAAAAAAAGCCTACTTAGTATTTTTATTTCTTAATAAAGCCTACTTACCAAATTTGCCTAATATATATTGTCACGTCATCGTCGGAAAACTCCACGTTAATTAGATAGTTTGTTTAATTTTTGTTCAATTTTAATAGTTGGCATGATTTGGGTTTTATAGTTACCATAGTAATTTTCAAAGTTGGTTTAATTTTTGTTCAATTTTAATAGTTGGCATGATTTGGGTTTTTTTTCTAAATTTTTCACTAAAACTCCACGTTAATTAGATAGTTTAGTTCATTTGTTTAATTTGTATTTGTTCAGTGGAAAACCTATGGGCACCCTGGAGAATTTCCCAATAAATTAACTTACTAAAGTTGATAGAGGTTGATGTACAAACCAAATTTTTGGTACGACTCCCCAAATATTTGAACCGAACATTTTTATATATAAATCGTCAGATTAATTATAAAAAAAATCATCTTAGTTCATACAAGTAAACTAAACTAGTGTAACGTCTGTGTTATGCACGTGCGTGATTTAATTCACTTTTAATTTGAAAATAAAATAAAATATTACAATCTATATATATATTTATAATAATCTTATAACATATATTTATAATATCAACAAACTTAATGTAAAACAATTAGTGCTTTAGTATTTATATACTATAATGTATTTAATTATAAATTAAAAGTACTTGATATATTATAAATATAAAGTGTGTTTTTAAAATGACAATATAATAAAGGAAACTAAAAGATAGTAAAAATATTTTGTTAAAAAATAGATAGTTTTATAATTTTTTAAATTATTTTTTAAAAAATAAAAATCGTTTTAAAATGACAAGTGAAAAAAAGAACGAAAAATTAACATGTGACACTAGTTTAGTTTACTTGTATGAAATTAAATATTAATAGTGCAATATAAAATACAATTTTAGTTAAAAAATAAGAACTAAAAATTAGTGCTTTAGTTATATACTATTATTAGTATAGATATAAATTTAAATATTAATAGTGCAATATTATTTACATAAATATTATATGGTAAGTTGTACATCTAGACCAACCATTTTTTCTTAATGTGCATATGAAAAACAATAACCACTTAATTTTAATATACGTAGTGTAATATAATGTTTAAAATTTTGTTTGTATCAATTAAAAAGGAAAAAAGATTGGAAAGTGGGTAATATTACTATATAGATATTGTAAGTTTGGTAAGTATATATCATTATGTATAATGTGAGATAGTTATTTTAGTATATAAGATTTTACTATAAATCTCTCTCTGTATAAAAAATCAAAATAACGTAAAAATGACACATGTCAATGAATTGGCGAGAAAGTGACACGTGACTAGAAATGCTTTGACTTTAGTAGTAGTAGTACTAGTTCTTATCCCGCACTTTGTGCGGGCATATTTATATATTTAAAGTTTTTTAAATAAAATGTCATCAACTTGTGTATGTCGAAAATAATGATATATATTTGAAAAAAAAATAATCAAATTAAATATTTATTTTAATTTATCACTAACAAAAAATTTTGAAAGAAAAAGAAAAAAGAGAATATAAATTTTACTTACAAAATCTTACCTTTAAATCTTTCGACATTGTGAAAAATAATTATAAAAAAATATATAGATATTCTAAACTGATCAAAAATTTTAAAACAGTGTTGCTTATGAGATGTTGTTTAGTCCAATCGAAATTTGATCATTATTTTTAAAAGAATTGGAATTTAAAATGAATCAAATTTGATCAAAAATTCGTAGAAAAAAAGATTATGGTGAAAAAAACAAATATTAAAAATTAAAAACAAATCTCTTTCATTAAAAATAATTTACAGACTTTTAATAAGGTAGTACATCACCTATTAACATGTACTATAAAACGACATACAATTAGTAATGTTTGTGAATGTCGCTCTATTGGTTCTTTGTGGTGGTCCTCTTTTTGATCCTACTTCTTCTACGTGCAAAAAATAAATAAATTATATACTAAAAATCTGCTTCAAACTTAAATCTTTTACCGTATATATATATATATATACACACACCATTATATCCTTCCGTCTCTTTCTTGCGAGTATGTAGATCCGGTTGCGACGATTCTCCTTACACTTAAATATCTGAAGGGGGTTAGAGTTCATTTGGAACCGACTTTCTTCAAGAAATGTGAAGTGACTATCGTGAACGACTGGGTATGAATCCGAAACCGTTGTGAATAAACTGCACTAATACAAATATATAATTATTAATATGATCAAGATCAAATATAAGACTCATTAAAAGTTTAAATTTATTTAGTAAAATATATAATAATAGTTAAATTTATTTATATTTGTAAAATAAAATTAGTGTTGATATTTAATAATATTTATAAATTTAGATACCTAGTATTTAGATTAAAAGAATCATACATTATATTTGTAACACCCCAAATTCTAAGAACTCGGGAAGCTACTGGTTAGGACCTCACAATGGGTTCCGACCTTAGTTTGACAACAATTTTACTAGGATCTTACAATAAGACACAAAAGTATTAAAAACATTTAAAAACTTTAAACAATATATACATGAAAAATATGTATCAGCCTTACAAATCCAAGGTACTAAAATGACGCATATGAAGTATATAAGACAACCTCGTCCCCAACTAAATGAGTACGTGGACCCGGCTGACCATTCCCTCCGGATCTCTCTACAACTGTCTTAACCTGCAAGGCATCTACAAGCGGTATAAAACCGTTAGCTAACATTCTATGCATAAGTATAAAGGTAAAAGCACAATCACACATCATACACAATCAACATGCAACACTCAATCCTTTTATTATCTTTAATTAGGTGATATGTCATTACTAATGATACTTATTTTGTGACACGAGGGATTCCCAAACCTCGCCCCTCTCACCGTTTATCAACGCGGAATGGTACTAATGCATCTGACCGTCTACCGGACTGGGCTGGTCGCAGGGAACCTCCTAGACTCTCGCAAGAGCTACGCAGATGATGTCACGACCCGTTATCATACACTTGGGTCAATTACGTAAATAATAAAGTCAGCCTAATCCGGTTTCGTTGTTTATCATAACTAACAAACACCACTCATACACATTACACTCATACAAGAAGCCAGCTAAGTAAGTCCGTGGACTTACCTGAATCAGATATCGACTCTCTTAATCAAAACTCAATCTGTAACTGTATAACTCGGTTGCTTGTCAAAGGAGGCAAGTGTGTCAGCACACTTTCTAGGTAATTAGAAGTCTAAGACTTCTAAGGTAGAAGATCCTATTAGAACAGAATTTAATACAATACCAATTTATGGTAAAATGACTGTTTTACCCTTGATCCCGAAATTTCTAAAAATTCCATGATTCATGCCTAAACTTTTATTTGAGACTAAAGAGTCATATTCTAACTCCTAAAGATGAGTTTGGTTACAAACTGGCAATGTACGAATTTTCTTATTTTCGGGAAGATCGTTAAGGTCCAACTTCGGCATCAAATAAGAAATTCGAATAAACTTATAAAATTCCGAAATAATTATCTAGATCATCTATGATATCCAATCTACTCATAGGAGAAAGAATTTCTTAAAACTGTTAAAGCATCACTTCTACAAAAAAATTTCTAAAGTTGGTTACAACACTTAACAAACAACACACTGTCTTAACTTTGAAAAATCATAGCTCCTAAACTACTCGCTGGATTTATCCCAAATTTTGATATGTTATACTATAAAATCTTATCTATAATATATCCAAAATTCAGCTGCAAAGGAGATCAAAATCCTATTTAAAACTATTTCACAAAACCGAATTTCAGCACAACAGAAAAACTGTTTACTCAAAACCATCTCAAATTTCATAAATCCCAAACCACTCGCTGTATTCCTCTCAAATTTTAGTATGTTCTACAACAATATGTCAACCATATCATATCCAAAATTCAAGCCCAACGGAGATCAAGAGCTTATTCAAAACCATCTCACAAAATAGCATCGGTTGCTGTTTTCATCAACACTCAGCACACTTATAAAAACTGCATGAGGAGTCAACTTTGCAACATCATAACTCTCAAACCGTGACTCCGATTCTTCCCAAATTTTAGTATAATCTACTATATACTACTGACTACAACATATCCAAAATTCAGCAAGAAAGGAGGTGTCTAACATACCCTAATATGGACTCGAAAAAGCCTGCTTGTCACTTCATGCCCAGTCAACAACCCGGAATCCTTCTCGCTACTGCTGTGTTTCTGTACAAGGTTTGCAAGTATCCATCAGCCCTAGAATATAACAAGGAAGACAAGGAGAGGGAGGACCATCCTCACTGAATCACGTACTCGATTGTGGAGGAGAGCGCCGCTTGTGTAGAGGGGAGAAGATCTGGTCCCAAGCATCCAGCAGTCCGGTGGTTGTGTACAAAGGCGAGCAGATCAAGACTCCCGCCTGAGCTGTGGCTGCGCAGAAGGCTCCATGGTTGGGTGCTTCGACAGGCTGCACGAAGGGTCGCTGAGGGATGGCGGTAGAGTGACTTTGACGAGGACAGCGAGGTGGGGAGAGGGAGGGTCGACGGTTTGCACATCTTTAGGGCTGCTGTACGTCACTGGCCAGCACACAAGAGAGGAGTACTTTGGGCGACATCCAGCTGGGCCTCCTGGGCTGCTCAGATTCATGTAGACAAGTGAGAAGCAAAGGGATTTCATTTAAATCCAACAAGAAACATGGGCTGAAAATAAGGTGAGAATAAGTGGGCTGAAAGTTTGTCAAGACTTGTCAAAAACTCGTCATGGCTTTGTCAGACCCATGCATGACTTCGTCACAGAGTTGTCGGGCTTCGTCATGACTTCGTCTCAGCTCTGTCATGGTCTCGTCACAGCTTTGTCACAGTCTCGTGTCAGCCTTGTCATGATCTCGTCTAAAGTCGTCGTTAAGGATTAATTATAAGAAATAGGGTTTGATATAATTATATCATTTTATGTAGATTAAATTCTACATAAAATGATAAATAATTAGGGTTTGATATAATTCTATCATTTTATGTTAATTATATTCTACATAAAATGATAAAATTTGTGAAGAAAGAAATACTAGATAGAATGGGAACCGTCAACGGCTCGAAGTCCGAATTGATTCGGAAATAAACGGAATAAAAATTTCGGATATTACAATATTTAAACAAAATTAGCCATATATATGTGTATATATATATATTAGTTCAAGTGAGGAGAGAGCTTGTAGATAGGAATTAGGAGAGTTGTAAGCCATTGGATGAATTTTAAATCAAGGGCTCCCACACGCTCATCATTAATGACATTTTTGTAAATTGACTTAAAATCTGGAACATTACCCTTACATTCAAAAATAGTCATCAGTGTTCATACTTTTATGTGTCATTGTTCATATTTTTATACATCGGTGTTCATAGTGTTTTTATTTATCAAAGTGTCATGTTCATTTAATCTTCTATGTTCTTTTTATAATGCATAGATGTTCATTTACAGTATATAACCACAAAAAAATAAAAATAAAAACTCATCACAAAACGTTAAAAGATGATCATAATATGTTATGTATGTGTAAAAGTTATAGATAAGTCATCGGTGTTCATACTTTTATACGTCATTGTTCGTGTTTTTATTCATTGGTGTTCATACTTTTTACGTCGTTGTTCCTATAAATATTATAAACTATTTTTCTATAAGACATTTTGTCGAACAGTTTGTGTGCACAAGGAGCATATAGAGTTTTCAATTGGAGTTATTAGACAACTCAACTTATGTATATACATGTATTTTCTCAATCAAACTTATCAAACACAAAAATGATTCAAACAAATTTGATTTCGAAAACAAACATCAATCATAATGAAACCTAAACCTTAAGAATGGAAACCCAAACAGTGAGAGTTTAAATTCGAAGAAACAATACTTGAATCGTTTTGTATTTTCTTTGATTTTACAGTTTTTTATGTAATCAATCTCTGATTTGGTTGAAAATCGGAGCAAATATGTAGTTTGTGTGTTTGCGGCTAGAGAGAGGCTCACAACGGGTTGAACGTATTAATTAGTGTCTAATTTTTTAATTTTTTTTTCAAATTTATATAATTACTAAAAATGTCATTAATGATGAGTGTGTGGGAGCCGTTGATTTAAATCTTATCCAATAACTCACAACCCTCCTAATTCCTATCTACAAGTTTTCTCCTCACCGGAACTTACGCATATATATATTTGTTATATGGGCTTACTAACTTTGGCCCAACTTAGTTTTTTACTTTCTTGTATTATAAATATGGGCTTCAGTTGGATCAATAGTTAATGGGCTGTCAGACACCATAAAAATAAAGTGACGGGTGAAGATAACGATTTTGATTTGGGTTAACGGAAATACTAATATAAATAAATATAGTAAAATATTGAATTTAAAATTTGTTTGGATCATAACATTTGAAGATAACAAATCTAATTTCGTGGCAATCGAACCGAGATTTTAATGAATTAAGTTTTTATTTATATGACAACTAAATCCAATCTATGTAATCTGAAATAATTCTATTTATATACTTAAATTAAAATTCTGAATTTAAAGAATCATTATGAATATTTATATATTAATATAAATAAATATTTTGATAGGAGGTGCACAGAATGAAATCTATTTAAAAATTTGATGAGAATATTTTTTTAAAAAATCTAGCTCCAGATTTTGCTTTCACGTTAAATACGTGAGATAGTTTTAAAAAATTTATATGTTTTAATAAAAAAGATTTATTGGCTTAATTTTTTTATTTAGTAAAATATTTAATTCGAGAAAAATTAGGGGCGCCACGTCAGCATTAGTGGTAATATATATAGATATAGATAATAAAAACAATTGTTGGTCAATTTTTAATAAAAAATCATCTTGGTTCATACAAATAAACTAAAATAATAGAAACAATCATTACAACAATGAGCAAAATAATTATGAGATCAAAACGTAAATTTTAATAAATAAAAATAGTTTGTAACCCTTTGCAATCTATAAAGTTTTAAAAATAAAATTTATTGATTCATTTTTTTAAAACTATTTGTTTATATTCTAACCTTATTTAGTTCAAATCTCCATAAATCTAAACTATTATTTTAAAATAAATATATAAACTAATTTATTTTCTACCCGGCTCCATTACAATTTTGTAGGAGGATGAATTGAAGAGTGCTGTAATAAGTCTAAATATCTCAGATGAATTCTTGATCTTATTAAGACAACAATATATTATTGTAGCAAAAAGTTGTCTAATATTGGCTCAGCTCCATTGATCACTGTTTTACCTTATGATACTGCACCAAGTAAACATGTGAATGTTTAAACTCAAGTATATAATAATCAAAATTATAAGCTAAGCAGTCGGCAATAATATTTCTCCAAACCTACTAGTACGCAGATTGCATATCGTAAGTAACAATGAGATGTGTGGATTATTGTCCCACGTCGATTATACTTAGTAATTGTAAACCACCTAATATATAAATATATAACTCTAAGGATACTTCTCCAATTATCAATTTATTTTAAAATTGAAATATAAAGGCTTGCATGTAGATTCTATCATTCTAAAGATTCCCAACCCCTCCTATGTGCAACATAACCTCATAGAACCAAACGACATATTTGAACACAAACGACATATTTAAACATTCATATCATATAAATCTTTGACAAGCTCCGCTAAACAAGTTGTACTGCAGAAATAAATGTTGTTCCGTTTCAACACAAATCATACCGTTGCCACACGGTAAAAATAAGATGACCAAAACCATTATCGGTAACAATCATCTTGTGTGTTACTAATATGTAATAGAATAATAAATAGAAACAATTTGATTTATTAGGCTTATACTAGTTTTGTGTTTAGTAAATGTACCCTTGAGAGAAGAGTGTGTAGAGTTTGAGAATAAATACAAAAGGTTGGGGTATATTTACTTGATTGAAACATTAAAAAGCCTAGTTACTACCATAGTTTTTCAAAAAGACCTAGTTACCAAAATTGCCCAATGTAATATAGTCCGCTATCATTCACAAGGACGTACAGAGGTCTGCCATTGTAACGATTGAAGAATTAGGGGTCGTCGTTGCTTTGATATAGATTTACATGCTAGAATAGTTCAAATGGCAGTTGAGGATTCTGAAGGAACAACCCTTTTTGGATATCATGTTACGATTACATGACAACACAATAGACTAGGTCTACAACGCCTCAACTTTATATATATAAATTATAAAGATATATAAACAAATATGAAATCTATGTAATATAGTTGACAATAGACTTAGGGTCGACAACGGCTCAATTATAAATATATATATAACAAAAATATATAAACAAATATGATATCTATGGTTCTTTGTACTTTCTATATTTTATAACTTTTTTCTATTGTATTATTTAATTTTGCTTTTTATAATACTGTATTTATAAATATATAATATCGTAATATCTCAAATTATACTATATATAATACATATTAATATTTTCATTAAAATAAATATAATCTTGTATAAAAATAATAATAAAGTTGTAAATAAAGAAGTAACCCAACCTGAGGACGACATGTTGAATAATATGATGTGACTTAGTGTAAGCAACTATATCATCTAATATCGTTTGTATAATGGTCGAAAATAATCCCATTAAACTTATTGGCAAAATTCGATATCCACCCACTAAATTGACACCGCTTTAATTAAAGTCCACTGACCTTACCTCTTGAATAACTTTTATTAGCCCATTATCAATTAGTCTTATAGTATAGATTTTTTATATAACATGTAATTACACTAATAATAAAATTAAATAAATCTTACAATCTCCCACTTGGACTATATATATGAAATAAGCAACTATATCACCCAAATTCTTTATGTGTACACGTAATGACTAATTTATGTTAACTTATTCTTTATTTGAATATGGTCAATCTAATATATCAAATGAGATCACGTCGGCATTCTTCATAATCATCGTAGCTAAACCCTTCGTGCTCATCAAATTAGTATATTCAATGACATTGATAAAACATGAATGAGTGACATGAAAATTATATATAATGTGATCTTTTAACATGTCTCTTTCCAACTAGTCTTACTTTATTTGGTGATCAATTCAAAACAACCTTTAGTTCAAAATGTAAATCATGACAACTTTATTATGCATAAGCTATAAAACATAGAACGTTTAATCAAAACCCCCTAACTCTAGAGATTACAAACCGTCAAACCCCATACGCACAATATGCTCATGAAAAGCTATAAGAGGCAACCCCTTTGTTAACGGATCTGCTATCATGGAGTTTGTGCTAATGTGTTCTATACAAATCTACCCATTTTGAACTTTTTCCTTCAATGACAAAAACTTGATATCAATGTGTTTATCCTTTACAAAACTTCTATTGTTATTGGAGAATAAAGATACAACCTTATTGTCACAAAATAACTTCAATGGCCTTTCAATTCCATTAACCACACGTAGGCCCGTGACAAAATTATGTAACCATATCCCATGAATGGATGCTCCAAAGTAAGCCATGAACATTGCAACCATAGTAGAGGTAGCTTTGTTTGACACTTTTCCAAGATATAACCCCTTCAACCAACATAAAGACATAGCCCAAGGTGAATCGTTTACTATCAACTCAGCCGAAGAAATCAGAATCAGAATATTCAACGATCTCCAATCTGTTTGATTTATTGTAGGTCAGCATGTAGTTCTTTGTTCGTTGCAAATACTAGAGAACCCTTTTTGTTGCTTTCCAATGATACAATCTAGGGTTATTTAAGAATCTTCCCAAAATCCCACAGTGAATGCTATGTCGGGATGGGTATAAACTTGAGCATACATTACACTCCCTACCACTGAGGAATAGGGAGCCTTTTTCATCTAATTTATTTCAAGATCTGTTATGGGGCGCTGCTTGAGACTAAACTTGTCTCCTTTAGCTATTGATGTATCTCTAGTTGAACAATCTTTCATGTTAAATCTGCTTAATACCTTTTCAATATAGCCCTTTTGTGACAACTTGAGGATGCCTTAAGATCGATGTCTTAGCATTTGAATTTCTAAGACGAAAGAGGCATCCTCAAGATCTTTCATCTCAAAATTTTAAGTTGTCACAAATATCTTGGTTTACAATCTAGTAGGATGTCATCAACATATATACCAGAAAGATAGACTTGCTCCCGTTGAATTTGTGATATACACAATCTTCAACTTTATTCACCTCAAATCCAAAGTAGGTAACCGTTTGATGAAATTTACGATTTCATTTCCTTGACGTCAGTTTGAGTTTGTAGATGGATTTCTTTAATTTACAAGTCATAGATTTAGAATCCTTGGATTTAAAATGTTCTGGTTGAATCATATAAATGGTTTCATTAATGGTTCCATTGATAAATGTTGTTTTTACATCCATCTGGTGTAACTCTAAATCGAAATGAGTTGCTAGTTCCATTATTATCCTAAAAGAGTCCTTTGATGAAACTAGAAAAGGGATCAAACTATAATCATTCCGATCAACAAATCACCTAAATATTTGCCGATAGTTATCCGTTCCGACTAGAATCGTTTTCACATACCATATTTTAGAATTTGGATCAAACAGATCAACCAAATATCCACGAATTATTATCCGATTCGGTGTGATAAGTAGTTACATTCGAATAAAGTGTCACATTTAATGAAAGTGTCAAATAATTTATATTATGTTTCCCACTCGTTTAAGAAAGTAATAGTTGATCCATATAAAATTAAATTAACAATATGATGGTTTATTGATCATATTCAAATTAATTAACAAAAAAAAGGATTTGTTCGTGAGGTTCAAAGATTCGGAATTTTTTTATAGGACACTATTTTTTAATCTGTATCTCAAAGTAATTATCCCATATTTATAATATGTATCCCGAAGTAATTAATTACTTTTTAGTGGACCCATTAAATCTAGATGGAAAACTAGATAGTCAATTAGTCTAGATAGATTATTAATAAGGTGGTTAATTCTTGACGAATTATAACTATTGTGTTGTTAAATGAAAATAAAGATATAAGATGTGGTTAAGTGAAAAAATGAGTAAATAAGAGGTGGTTTTATGTAGGTTATTACAAATTAGAGGTTGTTTTATGTAGTTTGTTTCAAATTGCCTGACCCAAAGGCCAAAATCGACCCAAATCAAGATGTTAAGCAACCCGAACCGATTTTAATCCAACTTGAACATAACTTGACCTGATTCAAACCTGATTGACCCGCCCAATTGACACCTTTACCCAAAGCCATTAAAAACCGAAGTAACCTAACCCGAATGACATGAGAACCGAACTAAATTATAATCCAAGAACCGAGGCTATCTAATAACCGGTATTAACTCAAACAATTGATACCCAATCTAAACCGACCGACCCCAAATAAACCGCTAAAAAGAGAGATTGTTTTGATTTGGTCCGTTTGAACCCGAACAATTGATACCCGGTCCAAACTGACCCGACTTGAAACAAACCGCTAAAAAGAGAGATTGTTTTGACCCGACCTGTATAAACCCGAGCCTGTTGTGGCCGAACCGATCCGACTTCTAGGCCCCGTGTGACACTGCTACCAAGAACCGAACTATACCTACCCATTATGACCCGAGATTTGAGGCTACCCGATAACCCTTATAAACCGAACAATCGATACCGGCCCAATCCGACCCGACTCGGAGCAAACCGGTTATTAACCAAGCCTTTTTCTTGATCGGGCCTGTTTCAACTTGATCCTTGTGAGAATGTGAATAATATTCCCCTTAGGATTTCCATCGTCAGATGGGTAATATTAATAGGGTAAACGTATTTACAATAATTACAAAGGCAGACCTCTATTTACATTATTTACAATAATCTATCATACCCCGCAGTCAAAACTGGTAGAGGATGAACAGTGAGACTGGACCGAAAGTCTAAGAATAACTGTCTAGGCAGACCCTTTGTGAAGATATCAACATATTGGAACGCAGAAGGCACGTGGAGAACCTTGATGTGACCCAGGGCAACCTTGTCGCGAACAAAATGAATGTCGAGTTCGATGCGCTTGGTCCGTTGATGTTGAACTGGATTATTGGCAAGATATGTAGCAGAGATGTTGTCAGTGTAAAAACCGTGGCCTTGGATAAGGGACAATTTAGTTCCAATAACAGATTCTGTAGCCAGGAACACTGAGAGACATCATTCGCAACCCCACGATATTCACCTTCAGCACTAGATCGAGAGAACACAGATTGACGTTTTGCCGACCAGGAGATAAGTGCGTCATTGAAGAATACACAGTACCCAGAAGTAGAACGACGAGTATCGGGACAGCCTCCCCAATCAGCATCTGTATAGGCAATGAGATCCGATTTGGGAGAGGGGGAGATAGTAATACCGAGGGTGGAAGTGCCGGCAACATAACGAATGATACGTTTGAGGGCAACAAAGTGTCGTTCTCGGGGGTCATGCATGAAAAGGAAGACCTGCTGAACAACAAAACTAATATCAAGGCGAGTGAAGGTAAGATACTGAACTGAAGTGCACCAGCGAGACTTCTGTAAAGAGTGGGATCGCTGACTGGTGGACCAGAGGATGCGCTGAGCTTAACTGATGTTTTTGCAAGGGTGACAGCAGGTTTACAGTTCGTCATCTTTGCTCTGTCAACTATATCCCGAGCGTATTTGTCTTGGGACAAGAACATTCCAGTTGAGCTGTGATGAACTGAGATGCCCAAAAAATAAGATAAAGTGCCCAAATCTTTGAGGGCAAATTCCTTGCTTAAAAGCACGATCAGATGAGTTCTCAGCAAATCAGAAGATGTAGTTAATATGATATCATCAACATAAAGAAGCAGATACGCAATGTCAGTTCCTTGTCGGTAAATAAAGAGAGAGGAGTCACTCTTACTGCCGATGAAGCCAATTCGAGTCAAGAAACCAGCAAAGCATTGAAACCAAGCGCGGGGAGCTTGTTTGAGACCATACAAAGACTTTTGAAGAAGACATACATGATCAAGGTGAGAGGAATCACGGAAGCCTGGAGGTTGAAACATGTACACCGTTTCATTCAAATGTCCATGAAGAAAAGCATTTTGAGCGTCGAGCTGGTGAATGGACCAGGAACGAGATACTGCAATGCTAAGGACCATGCGGATAGTTGCCGGTTTAACCACGGAACTAAAGGTCTCATCACAATCAACTCCAACCTGTTGAGAGCACCCATTGGCAACCAAATGAGCCTTGTACCGTTCAAGAGAACCATTAGACTTGTACTTATGTCGAAAAATCCACATACATCGCACAAGACGAGGAACCATAATCCATGTCTTATTTCGCATAAGGGCTTGATATTCATCAAGCATGGCATGGTTCCAATACGGGTCCTGGAGAGCGAGGTTGTGTGATTTTGGTATGGGTGAGATAAGACGGGAAGAAGGTGTAGTGGATACGGATAGGTCGAATATGGGTTTGGGTTTCACAATACCGGAGCGACTCCGGGTTTGAGGCCGAGTGGGCATGGTAGCTGGGTGGTCGGAAGCGGAATGTATAGGTTGGGAATTGGTAGCGGACATATCATTTAAGAGATGTGGGATATTAATTGGACTAGGTGGAGCAGGTGGGCCTGGTATAGCAAATGGGCTGGAGGTATTAGGCGGACCTGTTGAAGAAGAGATTGGGCTGGAGGAAGCAGGAGCAGGCTGGGGTAATGCGGCAGACTGACGAGAGCAAGGGGTTGTCACAGAAAATGGGCCAGATGCAGGATGGGCTGGGCCAGACGCAGGATCAGTTGGGCCGGACACAGTAGGGGATGACTGAGAATGCTCCTCAAGGCTCCTAAGGAATGCAGTGTGGTATGGTGAAGGTCCGTCGTTGGTGAAAAAATCATAGGATTCCGGGGAGGGTTTGTTCCGGTTAGAAAACGGAAAATGAGACTCGTCAAAAGTGACGTGGCGGGAAAGAATGATTTTATTTGAACTTAACTCTAGACACTTGTAACCCCGATGATGAGAGGGGTACCCTAGGAAAATGCACTTTGTAGTGCGAGGCTGAAGTTTGTGGGAAATGGTTGCACTTTGATTGGAATAGCAAAGGCAACCGAAAACCTGGAGATGACCTAATGATGGTGCAGTGCGATATAACACTTGTGTAGGAGATCGATTTTGAATGGTGGTTGAAGGAAGAATGTTGAGGAGGTAGCAAGATGTCTCTAAGGCGTGAGGCCAATAGGAGACGGGAATAGATGCATGAAAAAGAAGAGATCTCATCATGTTATTGATTGTACGAATAGTACGCTCAGCTTTTCCATTTTGAGGAGAGGTATGAGGACACGAAAATCGAAAAGAGATGCCATGAGTAGCAAAAAAATTGTGAAAATCCGTGTTGTTAAATTCACGCCCCATGTCACATTGAAAACTTTTAATGGTTGTATGAAATTGTGTTTGAACGAATTTGTGAAATTGCCCAAAGAGATAAAAAACCTGAGACTTAAATTTGATTGGATAGATCCATAAAAAATGCGAATAGTCATCAAGAAATAACAAGTAATATTTAAAACCTTCCCGGCTAGGGATAAGAGAGGTCCAAATATCACTATGAATAATATCAAAAGGCACAAAAGTACTAGTGGATGAACGATCAAACATAAGTCTATGATGTTTTCCAAGTTGACACGCATGACAAAGAGGAGTAGATGTCTCCTTAACACTTTTGAATAAAGAAGAATTGCGAAGAAAATTAAAGACCGGCATGCCGGGATGACCTAGACGAGCATGCCAAGTGGATGAAGACTCTGCCGAGAGGGCATGTGGTGAACTAACTGGTGAATTTGTAACCGGATAAAGCTCCCCGGAGCTATTACACCTCAGACGAACGTTCCCCGTGTGTAAATCCTTCACAGAGAAACCAAAAGGGTCAAATTCAACGGAAGTAAAGTTACCAGTCGTAAAACGTTTAATTGAAACGAGGTTTTTGACAATTTTGGGTGCAACAAGAATATTTGATAAACGAAGAGGTTTGTTTGTGGTGGGTAGGATAGCATCACCAAGACATGTAGAAGGAATACGCATACCATTGCCAACAATTATCGAATTTAATGGACCATTATGCGAAAAAGACGAGAGATTACCGGAATTGTTCGTTATGTGCGAGGTGGCGCCCGTGTCCATGTACCATAAATTATCTATCGGATTTAACGTTATTGTAGCGAACGACTAGTCCAGTGAAGTGGGCTGAGGGGCATATGAAATAGTATCTTGCGTGAAATGGGCCTGAGACGGGCTGAAATGTGGGCCGGCTCCAAGAATCCCTTGCTTAGTGTTTGGGTAGGGGCAAGGCGGAGTTGCTGGGCCAGAGTTGCTGAAGTGGGCCGGCATCCAAGAGTTAGCAGCAGAAGGCCTGCCAGCGAAGGAGGACAGGGGGATCCAACCAACATTGGGCCAGAAGACAAATATGTGGGCTGGAGCATAATTAGAATTGTTGGGCTGACCCTTGTTCTTTTTGCCCTTGGTCCGATTGTTATTGGGCTTGTCTATAGAATATTGCGCTGGAGGGTATGCAGCAGATGCTGAGGACGAAACTTCTGCGGCGGTCAGAGCCGACGAGGGTTTGCCGGTGCCTGTTTGTGCCGCCAGCCGGGTTTCTTCCAGAAGTAGTTGAGAACGTGCTTTGATAAAACTCGGAAGAGGATCCGTTTGTTGAATAAAACTAGCCACAATATTATATTTAGAAGGGAGACCCGAGATTAGTTAAAGTACTAATCGAGTTGCAGCAACTGGTGATCCGACACCTTTTAGTTGATCTGCCAAGAACTTGAGATGTTGACAAAAAGAATTGACGGAGGAGAAACCGGATAACTTACAGTTGGAGAACTCATGTTCAAGATACACTGCCCGAATATTCTTGTTATCTTGAAAGATATCCTTGACGCGATTCCAGGCTTGGAGCGCGGTGTCGTTGGAGTCAAGAACCTGAAGAAGAATGTCACGGGAGACCGTACTGTATATCCACTGAAGAACAGTGGTATCAACTTGAAGCCATAAGGAGTTGTCGATGTCTGTAGGTCGCGGAACTAATTCATCAGTATGATCAAGAACATTATGGGCTTTCGCAGTAACGTGAAAAAGGGTTACCCAAGATGTATATGGAGTATCATGATCCAACACAAGAGCGATGTTGTTCTTGATGTTGGAGATTCCTAGAGCATAGTGGAATGAAGGCTTTTTGTCGGCCATTGGAGCAAGATTTCCGAAAAGGGAACGAAGTGAAGGGGAAGAAGCAGCGGAATAGGGTTAGAGGAGAGAAAGCTCTGATACCATGAGAGAAAGCTCTGATAGATTATTGTAAATAATGTAAATAGAGGTCTGCCTTTGTAATTATTGTAAATACGTTTACTCTATTAATATTACCCATCTAACGATGGAAACCCTAAGGGGAATATTATTCACATTCTCACAATCCTATTGTGACCCGACTTGAACTCGATCCGATGGCCCTGTTTGACACCTCTTGCTCTAGTTTTACAATAGTTTTATCACCATTTACTTCCGTAGAACCAGTTGCTAGCTTGTGTGATTGTTTGGTGTGTCTAAATACAGGCAGTCGGTCGAGTTATTATTTTATTGGTATTTTTTTATATTTTGAATAACGAAAAGCGGTTAGGAATGAACTATTTTCTAGAAGTAGTCCATCATAAAACAACCTTACAGATAAGGACATAAAGTTCAGGATCTTTAGAAAAGAGTGTGTTGGGGTTTAAAATTTTCAAATGGATTAATGATCAGTACGATATGATTGGTACTAATTTATCCAATCGGATTGATGAAGATAATAAGTTCCCACATCGAAGGTGAGAACATTCCGAGCCTATTATATAAGGTCGGTGGACTACTTCTCCTATTGCCAATTGATTTTGAGATGAAACCTCATTGGGCTTATGTGTTGGGTTTAGACCTAATGCGCTCGTATGTACATGACCCCACTCTACCGTTCCGTTTGTATCGTACTTTGACACGGACGAGTTGGTACGATACAAACGGAACGGTAGAGTGGGGTCATGTACATACGAGCCTTCGTGGGATCATCTTGGGATCATCGTTTGGGCCATCCATCTAACAAGACTCTTCGTTTCTTAGCCACTCAATTATCTTTCTATATATATCTACTCAAGCGTGTCATGCATGCAATACTGATAAAAGTCACAAGTTACCTTTCTCTACATGAGGTGTATGAAAGTCACGAGTTAGATCCACATGAGGTGTATAAAAGTCACAAGTTACCTTTATTCTGCATCCTCTTTGTACTCTACTAAACACTTAGAGGTAATTTTTGTTGATGTTTGGACATCTCTAGAGTAATACCCCGATTTTTAGCAAACTGAGACGTCACTAGGTTTGATTCATACAATCAAATAATTAATAGTAGCCTAACAACAACAACATCAATTGGACCTTCCAATAAGGACACGACAAATATAGGAAAACACCCAACCTGATTGTCATGTAAAAGTGCGGAAAAATACTAGTGTATGCGGACTAACCTAGATAAAGCAAAGGATCACAACAACCTCAATGAATGTTGAACAAAAGAAAAACGTATTCTAAATGAAGCAAGACTAAATTCTACTCAAAAGTGTATCAAGCATAAATACCCCAGGTCCTAATGCACCCGTAAATCCGACCGAACATCATCGAGCTACAAGGTAACCACGGCAGCATACCTGACATCAAAAGAAGAACCTAACAACAAAAACCGGGAGGAAACCCGTTAGCTAACGGTCCCAAAATTAGGGTCAAGCCCTAAGAACAAACAAGGCATGAGTAGATGATGTGTAGAGAGAACAACTGGTTAAGTAAAATGTCAAAATGCACAAAAGGTAAATATGCCCATGAATAAATCATATGACTACATTACTACTAAGCACCCCACGGATATAGGGAGTGTAAACCTGCAAGATCCATTCAAGGCAATACTCAAGACACTATCATTACTGAAAATGAAACACTAAACCGTAGCTACAATAGTAACAATCAAGAGAAGAAAAATGTGATGCTTATAAATGCAATGTCATGATGCATCCTCTCTCTTAACTCTCGGTAACGCGGCAACACTCTCTCATATCATATGTTTCCCTCATACGTACAATGGTTACGGTAATATGTAATTTCGTCTCCCTTTTTTGTGCATCGTTCTTTCCCTTGTTCGGTCCCTACTATGGAACTGTCCAAAACATGAATGCAAGTGTACCTTTATGTGTGTGTGTGTATATATATATATATATATATATATATATAGGGTGTGGTTCCCATGAGAACACTCCTAACGTGAGAACATGAGAACAATCGTACACCATTGGATGGTGAGTATTAAGGGTTGAGATTTAGAGTAGATATCAAAAATAATAATAACTACGAATAATAATAATTAGGAATCCAACAATAACTACGAATAATCCACTCAACCAACAATAACTACGAATAATACATTAAACGATATGGCACCTTCGTAGCAAAACTAATAATAATAATTACGAATTTATTCTCATGTATACACGTTAGGGGTGTTCTCATAGGATCTATACTCTCTCTCTCTCTCTATATATATATATATATATATATATATATATATATATATATATATATATGTATGGAAGGGGCTTCCACCACGTCGTAAGGGCATGCATGGGACATCACCCCCTTAACAAGGTCACCAAACCATGCCCTATACCGGTAGTCACCACTTGTAAAATAAACGATATATATAGGGTCCAGTTCCGGTGAGGAGCACCCTTGCAGATAGGAATAAGGAGAGCCGGGGTGGTGACATGTGGCATGTCACGTTACCTTTTTTTTTTTTCAGATTTTCTTTTTGTAAATAAAAATTGGTGTTCATATTTTTATAAGTATGTGTTCATTTTTAAAAGAGTCATTGTTCATATTTTATCAATAAATGTTCATTTTTTCTCAACACTAACTGTTCATTTTTTAACATTAATTATTCATTTTTGTATTTTTTAAAATATATTTTTTATATTTTTTTTTGAAAATTATACTATTCTTTCAAATCGTGTTAATAAAATATGGTGCTCATTTTTTTACAAGTATGTATTCATTTTTTTACAAGTATGGTGTTTATAGTATGATGTTCATTTTTTTTGAAAATTATACTTTTCTTTAAAATCGTGTTTATAATATTCAGAGATCGATTACATAAAAAATTGTGAAATCAAAGAGAATACAAGACGATTCAGGTTTTATTTCTTCGAATTTCTACTCTCACTGTTTAGATTTCCATTCTTAAGGTTTATGTTTCATTATGATTGATGTTTGTGTTCGAAATCAAATTTGTTTGAATCATTTTGTGTTTGATAAGTTTGATTGAGAAAATACATGTATATACATATGTTGAGTTGGTCTAATAGCTCCAATTGAATAATCTATGTGTTCCTTTTAGTGTGCACGCAAACTGTTCGACAAAATGTCTTATAGAAAAATAGTTTATAATATTCACAGGAACAATGACATAAAAAGTTTGAACACTGACGAATAAAAACATGAACTATCACGCATAAAAGTATGAACACCAATGACTTATCTATAACTTTGACACATACATAACATATTATGATCATCTTTTAACGTTTTGTGGTGAGTTTATTTATTTTTTGTGTTATATACTGTAAATGAACACCTATGCATTGTAAAATGAACACAAAAAAATAAATGAATATGACACTTTGATGAATAAAAATACTATGAACACCGATGTATAAAAACATGAACAATGACATATAAAAGTATGAACACCGATGACTATTTTGAACGTAAGGGTATTTTTTCAGATTTTAAGTCAATTTACAAAAATGCCATTAATGATGAGCGTGTGAGAGCCTTTGATTTAAATCCATCCAATGGCTTACAACCCTCCTAATTCCTATATACAAGCTCTCTCCTCACTTGAACTAAAATCTATATATATATATATATATATATATATATATATATATATATATAACGTTTTAAACAAAAAGGGAAAATCCGGTTCTAACTATATGCTACAAACAATGCATAATTTGAATAGAACGACATCTAAGTAAGTTCGGAGACTCACCTCGTAAATCCCAAAGCACACTCCAAACGATTCGTCCTACAGTTGTCTCAAACCAAACTCGAGCCTAAACACAAATTGACATACATATGTCAACACTAAGTTTAAAACGGTCCATGGATACACATTAAACACGTCACAACCTACCAACATCCGCTTCTTTCATAATCGTCGTCCATACCTAATATATATCTAGCAAGCTCAAGACTAGTCAGCAATTCCTGGCATAGACTTTATATCTAAACTTCTCAACATTTTCAAAATATACAAATTGCTCATACACATTGTCTTTCTTCATCCAAGGTTCCAATTCTAAAACCAAATCACACTTACATTACAATCATATTCGTCAACAAAAATGTTTGCAATCAATCCGTAATCACATAAATATATATACATCTCACATTTTTGAATTTTACAAAAAATCCAAGATAATACGTTCATTTCTTTATTCATTCTGAACTTCACCCAAAATCCGAAATTAATCACAAACAATTCCTGAAACATACCATTACTCTCCAAATAATCATAAAATACATATAATCTCATAAAATTCCAAAAATTCCACATTCAACACAAATTCCACAAAAATTGTAAATACTTACAATCAATCAAAGAAATCTTACAATTACAATCTAATTAACCCTAATAACATCCAATTACACAAAAGCTATTAATGTGTGGAAATGTGTCCCACATCGACAACATGACACCGAGTAAACCTAACATATAAGTCCTAGAGCTACTCCTTATATTGCCAATTGGTTTGAGGATGAAAAAAAATGAAAGATTGGTGTGTGGGTTCACCTTTTACGTGCAAACCCTCCACGTATTAGGCCCGACGGATAACATGCTATAAGAGTAGGTCTAATCCGGGTCTCGTTATCTTGAGTTTGGATTGTGATTATTGAGATGTTATCCGCTCGTTTGACTAAGCCGGTCTTAAGGTTGTGTGAACCTAACATATAAGTCCGGCTTGTGTGTAGGTTCACCTTTACGTGCAAATACTCCATTTATTAGACCCAACGGATATAAAAATATAATTTAATAAAAACCTCATATTTATCGTCTAGGGATTCAACACAAATCTCATCCAAAAATCTCAGATCCTGAATCTGCACAAGAAAGGCAATGGCTAGGCTAGTGTAGGAAGATTTGTCGGCATCAACAACGGAGGAGTTCGGCGTTGTCGTGGCAGCGGCGTTGTCGGAAATAGAGGGCATGACAAAGACGGCTGAATCCCGCGACGACCTAGCGGGGACTTGGGTAGCTACCGGATGGCGAACAACGACTGAAACGGAAGGTCTCTGGTCGACAGTTGCTGGTGGTGCGACTAGCAACAACGGTGGATTAGTGGCAACGTTTGCAAGAGAATGTATAGGGCTCAGTGTGGCGGTTTGCAGGGAAGGTTAGTGCTCGGTGTTGCGGTTCACAGAGGAGGATTAGGGCTCGGTGTTGCGGTTCACAAGGGAGCATTAGGGCTCAATGTTACTACGTGGTGGCCGGAGTGCTGAGTTCTCCTTGTCCGAGTGATTTGGGAAGTAGTTCAGAGAGAGAGAGAGAGAGAGACGGGAGGACAAGAAAAACACGGGAGAAGGGAAAGTTAGATTAGGAGAGGGAAATAACTAGGTTAAAAACAAAAGGAGGATTGATTTTGTTAAAGGCCGCTCCATCAAGAACAATATCATGATTTGTAATGAGATCTTCAAGAAATACAATCAAAGGCATGTCTCCCCTCGTTGCGCAATCAAAGTTGACATTCCTAAGGCTTTTGACTCCATCATTCACAACTTCATCCTCTTCAGCCTCCGAAAGATTTCTTTCCATGAGTAGTTCATCGGTCTCCTCGAAGCATGTATCACCACGGCCTCCTACTCTATAAACTTCAATGGCTCTCTCAAAGGCTACTTTAAAGGTACTAGAGGCCTCAGGAAAGGATGCCCTCTCTCACCACCGCTCTTTTTCACTGCCATGGAGGTCATCTTCTCTATGCTCACCATACACACTAGCGACCCGAACTTCAATACCCACCCCAAGTGTTCTTCCCCTTGCCTTACTCACCTTTGTTTCGCTGATGACTTGATACTCTTCTGTAGGGGCGATCTCCACTCTATAAACACTTTGAAAACCACCCTTAATTGGTTTGGGACCTATTCGGGGCTAAAGACTAATATCTCCAAGTCTTCCATCTTCCTTGGTGGTATCCCCCCTCTTGACCGCAACCTAATCAACAATGCTACGGGGTTCTCCGAGGGATCTCTCCCCTTTCTCTATCTAAGCGTGCCCGTCGGCTCCAAAAGATTGAGCTTGGCCGATTACAACCTCCTGATCTCAAAGATCACCAAAAAAATAAACTCATGGAGTGTTAGAAACCTCTCCTATGCTACCAGGAAGCAAGTCATCTCCTTCATCCTCATGCCCATATACCATTTCTTGTGCTCCATCTTCTTGATCACTCCCTCCGTACTCCACAAGATCCAAGGCCTTCTTCGCTCTTTTCTCTAGTCCGGCATTGGCTCTAGCTATTGTTCTAAGGTTGCCTAGCATGCTGTCTGCTCCCCTTTGTATGATGGCGGGTCGGGCTTCAAAGAGTTTCTCTATTGGAACAAAGCTTGCCTTGCCAAGCTCATGTTTGATTTCGGGCTTCAAAGAGTTTCTTTATAACCACTCTCACTCCTGGCGCATGCTGCTCAAGGTCCGTGACTCTTTCCTCGCCTCACACCTCAATCCCTCAAACCTTAGCCTCGTCTCTAGACCGAATGGCTCCCTCTCCACAACTGCTATCGACAATCTCCTAAGTCCTACTCCCGCTCCTCCTATACCCTACTCCTTTGGCCTGATCTGGAGTAGGCTAAATATCCCGAAGTGTAGTTTCATTGCTTGGCTAGCTAGCCACGCCCGGCTCCCCACCCTTTGCAAGCTACTCAAGTGGAACATTATTACTGACCACACGTGCAAGCTTTGTGGTATTCACCCTGAGGATGAGACCATTTATGGAATGGATGTAGCTAATCGAGCTTGATCTTTGACATCATTTATAGATGGATCAGAATCCCCTCTCCTTACCGGTACTCCCACGACCTCTGGGCTTGGGTTGGCTCCCAATCCCCTCCCAAGCACGATCTCATTACAAACACCCGTGTCTCTACAATCATTGCTTACATCTATATCATTTGGAAGGCTAGAAACAACCTCATCTACAACAAGTCCACCTCGGCCATCATGTGTGCCTACCTTGCCATCCACGCTACCAAGAACCACCTTGCTCACCATTGGAAAAACCGATCACCCGATTCTCTCTTCTGGGCTAAATTTCTCGGAATATACTTCACCTAGTCTTGTTCCATAGAAACTTAATCTCTTTTCTTGCTCTCTTAGTTCCTTATGTTGCCTTGTTTCCTGGTCTAGTAGGCCTCTTGTTGTAAATTCTTTCCCTCTCAATATACGAAACTTTTCAAAAAAAAAAAACAAAAGGAGGATAGGGAAAAAAAGAAAAATTAAATCGAATAAACCAAGTCGTCCTATTTCGGGTTTCCTACGGGATTTATTTTCCGATCTTGAAATCTGTGAAACCCAAATCAAAACAAAAACAAAATAAATACAATAAAATAAAGTGCGACTCTACATATATCCCCTCAAAAATAAAGTTTCATCCTCAAACTTAGATCTACCATGTCATGTAAACACTCTGTTATATATGGTCACTCATAGCATCTCAAACGTAAGACAACATCTAAAGGTTGCCCCCCTCCCACATAGAAGAAGTCAAATCCAGTTAAATATCTAGTTCATTGCGTCAACAAGATAAGCACGAAACCAGTTCAACTCTCGGAAAACGCAAGCAGTTTAGGTACTAACCAATCATCGTAGTTCGGTAATCAACTGCGTATAGCTGTCTGAGTAGCTCTCCCGAATGCTCACCTCCGTCTCCCAAGTATCCTACTCTACTCCACGTCGAGGCAGTGGATTAACAAAAGTGGTATCTATTTTCTCCGCAATTGTTTAGTCCGGCGGTCTAAAAACATTATTGGTCGCTCCATAAATGTTTGATCTGACTCAACCGACAAATCTCATATCCAATATATGGATCGGGTTGGTTTCATAGTGTCTCAACTGTGACACATGGAACAATGGATGTACGGTCTCCAAGGCAGGTGAAAGTTGTTCGCTCCAAACTGTGTGTGCAAGCTTTAAATTTATAACCGAGGAAATATGCTTAAACAAGGATGCGAACCCGCAGTGCACGGATCAATTGTAATAAAAGCAAGAATTCCGGGGTGTCGATCTCAGGGACTTAGGTGAAACAAAGCAAGTATAGGTTGTCAATGTAATTAATAACCACAAAAGCGATTAAAGCAATCAAAGAGATGATAATAAGGTCAATTAAGGGAAATATGCAAATTCTAGGGATTAAAGCATCTAGTTGTGGTTCCAACTCAAGATCTCAATAATAAGCGGACAAAGCTGAGGTTTTGCAAAGGGAAGGTGTTTCTAAAGTGGAATAGATTACCGGGTAAGTCTCACTACTCACTAATTCCAAACCAAAAGCTCCTATTACCAGGTAAGTCTCAAGGTACTAAGGATAGGAATTATAATCTCAAACCAACATACCAACTAAGGGAATAGAATCAACCTTCAGCGGGTAAGTCTCAGGCTAACTCACAAAGATGGAATGAAGGCACACTCAAACCCCAATAAAGGATAAACCTTTATTACCTACACTTATGATCTTGGATAAACAAACAAAGGAATCACCGGGTAAGTCTCATCCTAGGCTTGCATTGAACCAGGAAAGGTGTAATAAGAATAGGATTTGGCAAACTCTAACACTTAACTCTCAGTTACGGATCAGAAAAGGTCACCTCGGTCAGTCAAGTTCCGCCCCGGCCGAGATGTTCGTCAACTGAACGATATGTTCTAGGGTTAAGGGTAAAAGACTCGAACTTTCAGGGTCCTAATGGGGTTAAGATTATTCTATCATCGTCTTTCCCACAACTTTCAGCCAATCACCCTAGACTCGCACAAAGAAATTAGCCACTCATCATCATGAAAGCAATAATCAAATATTTGGGACGGGAATGAATATTTGAACACAAAAACCTTAAGAACAAGGCTTCAATAACTGAATCAAATATCAAACAAATCAGCGTTCCTTAGAATCACAAATCCAACAAGACAATCGAACAAAAGGGAATCTAAGAAAGTCTTACAAACCCCCTCAAAAGCTATAACAAACTATGAACTTCCTTCCTTCAATCTTCCTTCAAAACTTCCAAAAATCCTTCGTAACTGCAACTTCTTCAATCTCCAAGTATGCGATGATGCTGAATTATGGAAAATCCAGCCCTTTTTATAGGAGAATTATCTTCCAAAGATAATAATATCTTAAAAAGATAATTTACTAATAAAATATATCCATATCTCTAAAATAGATCTCCAAAATATATGATCTTCCTTCCAGAAATCCAGCCCAAAAATATAAGATCTCTCCTTCCAAAAATAAAAGATCTCAGCCAAGTAAAATATATCTCGCCGCGTCAGAGTATTCGCCTCGGTCGGGGCGCTCCTCTAGATCACCTCGGTCGAGGTGCCACTATAGCTGACCGAGGTGAATCTCACCTGAATGTGAAATCTCTTAAATCCGGTTCAAAGTAAATCTTCTTCGTTAATTCCATGCTTCCTAGGTTCTCTTTTAAGCTCCTAAATGTAGCTCCAATGACTCCTTTGCTCCTTAGCTCCATGTAAAAGTGAATCTACTTTGGTGAGTTCCTTGTAAAAGAAACTCACCAAAGTAGCAATTGCATGCTTAGAATCAACCTAGTGTAGATTCACCCATTATTATCTTGTTGCGTTATTCGTTTTCATAAGTTTTTGTGCACCAATTTAACCAAAACCCCCCCTTTGTTAATCGTTTCTATAATCAATAATTGCATCTAATAAAACACCTTAATTCTCTTGGGTTCGACCCTTACTTAACCACTATACTTGTTTTAGTGCTAAGTCGGGATTTACTTTTGATTGGGTATAGACGACCATATATATATCGTCAGTCAAGAACCTAGATAAACCAAATGATCATAACAACCTCAATGAAGGTTCAACAAAAGAAAAATGTTGTCTAAATGAAATAAGACTAAAGTCTACTTACGAGTTTAATAAGCAGAACCACCCCAGGTCCTAAGGTACCCGTAAATCTGGTTGAACACCATTGAGTTGTAAGGTAACCTCGATAGTTTACCTGACATCAGGAGAAGAACCTTACAACAAAACTGGGAGGAAACCCGTTAGCTAACGTTCCCAAACTAGGGTCAAACCCTAAGAACAGACAAGGCATGGATAGATAATGTAAAGAGGACAAATTGTAAATAAAACTATCAAAATGCATAAAAGGTAAATATTCCCATGAATAAATCATATGAGTACATTACTACTAAACACCCCCGGATATAGGGCGTATAAACCTGCAAGAACCCTTCAAGTCAATACTCAAGGCATTGTCCTTACCAAATGGAACACTAAACCTTAACTACAATAATAACAATCAAGAGAAGAACAATGTGATGTAATGTGCATGATGACCATGGTATGCTTATGAAAGCAATGCCATGATGCATCCTCTCTCTCAACTCTCGGTAACACGGCAACGTGGTAACACTCTCTCATATTATAGGTACCCCACTGACATACAATGATTACGGTATTTTGTAATTTCGTCTCCCATGTTTTGTTCATCCTTCTTTCCCCGGCTCAGTCCCTACTAGGGCACCGTCCAAAACATGAATGGAAACGTACATATATATATATATGGAAGGGGCTTCCACCATATCGTATGTGCATGCATAGGACATCACTCCCTCAATAAGGTTACAAACCCATGCCCTATACCAGTAGTCACCATTTGTAAAATAAATGATATCTAAATTACATATAATTAAGACTTATATATAGAAATAATAACCTACAAAATTTAAAACAAAAAGGGAAAATCTCGTTCGAACTACATGTTACCAACAATGCATAATCTGAATAGAACGACTGCTAAGTAAGTATGAAGACTCACCTCGTAAATCCCAAAGCACGCTCCAAGCGATTCGTTCCTCCCGGTGACAATATCAAGTATTACCTCATATTTGTGGATTACGTCTTCAAATATACTTCGCTATATCCTATCTCCAAGAAATCACATACATCTTTTGTGTTTATAAGATTCAAAACTTTAGTTGACATTTTTTTAATACCAAAATAAAAACTCTATATAGTGATAATGGTGGTGAATATTTAGGGTTAGCTACATTTATTGCCACACATGGAATATCACATTTAACCTCTCCACCTCATACCCCGGAGCACAATGGATTTGTTGAACATCGTCATTGTCATGTCGTTGAAACAAATTTGTATCTTCTTTCTCTTGCCAAATTACCTCTAACTCAGTGGCCTTATGCGACCACCACAATCGCTTACTTAATTAATCGGCTTCACACACCATTTCCCCACAAAAATTTCCTATGAAGTTTTGTTTAGCAAGCTACCAAAATATACCAACCTACACAACTTTGGATGTCTTTGCTTCCCTTGGCTTAGGCCTTATACTGAGCACAAACTTGATCCCAAATCAAGTCCATGCATCTTCGTTGGTTACTCACCTACATAACATGCATACTTTTTGCCTCAATCCCCTAACTAATCGAGTCTATTCATCTCGACATGTTATATTCTTTGAAAATGAATTCCCTTACACAAATTAGTCTATTCATCTCGACATGTTATGTTCTTTGAAAATGAATTCCCTTACACACAACTCATACCTTCCATCTCTAGTACTATAGTAGACACACCATCTACTTGGCGTGATATTCAGTGGCGGAGCAAAAAAAAAGTACACTAAAGTTTTCGTATTATAAAATAGAGCTTTCGTTGTATATGTTTTTTATTTATTTAAAGGATAGTTAAATTAATTTTGTGTATTTAGTATGTTTTATAAATAAATTGTCAAATAAATAAGGTAGTGGTTGATTAATTATTGTATTAGAAATTATATCGTATTGCTTACATTAGATTACTAAAAGTGAATTTAAATAATAATAAACTTTACTTTATCTCCATCCGAATATATTTTTAAAATGAAAATATACAATAAGAAAGTTTGTTTTGTATAAAGTTCACTTGATCTCTCCATCCATTTATATTTCATAAATTCATAAAACCCTACTCCTAAAATTTGAACCCTGCATTCCATGTACATCCTTCCCTCCTTCTACCACTTGAGTTAGCAAAATTGTATGAATTATATCCACCTAATAGAAACTCATCTCGATGGAAACAAGTGAACGGTCCCCTCCCTTACCCCCTTAAATCCTCCCCTAGTGATATTGATTTTCTTGTTTCTCAATTATTCCATCACCCTTCTCCTACATATCCATCTCCTCCGACGACTTCTTCTTCTTCTCTCAATAGTAACGACTTGTCAGTTGATTCTCTTATATCCACCTCTTCAACCGAATCCACCTCCTCCTCTCCTTCGTCTGACACTCATCACAATGATAACAAAATTTATATGTCCTAACGGACTTTTGTACTATATCTAGACAAGTAATAAATTACCAAAAATTTGCATTTCAAACAACTGCTAATGTTACTACAATCAACAAAGAAGTATCCAGTTGCAACTGGGTATCTCTACCTTCAATTGTCTTGATGAATATCTTGGATGTCCCATTATTAATGGGAAGGTCAATAAAGATATATATATATATATATATATATATATATATATATATATATATATATATTTAGTTCTATCATTCTTTAATCAAAACAACCACTCTCTAAGTGGAAAGCTTCTTCTCTTTCTTAGGAAGGAAGGAGAACTTTTATAAAACCTAATCTTAAAGCTTAACCGAGATATTTGATGTAGGCTTTTGTGCTCCATGTGAGTATTCATAATGAGATAGATCAGATTAAAAGAACTTTCTTATGGAATAAGGGACCAAATTTTCACCCACTTATCAGTTGGGATAAAATATATAAACCTAAAGAAATGGGAGGTACTGACATTAGAAAGTAGAAGACATGAATAAAGCGTTTCAAATGAAATTATTGTGGAAAATTACTACTGATCTTGATGATTATTAAGTCAAAGTAATTAAGGAAAAATACCTTAAAGGTACGTGTTTGTGTAATTATAATTATGAAAATAATGCTTTTTGGCAATTGAAGAAACTCACAAATTTGAAAAAATAATTTGATAGATGTCATAGATGACGTGTGAGCGATGGAAAAACAGTTAGATTTTGGAAAGTGCTAAACACCTATTCCTTAGGTGTCCTTACACTTTACAAATTATTGATAGAGAAAACTATACAAAACCACCCTTAATAATCACTCTTTTGCAAAGAACCACCCTTTATAATTTTTTTAGCATAAAATCACCCTTATTATTCATATATGTATAATAAACCACCCCTTATAAATTGTTTGGCATAAAATCACCTTTAATTTTACGGGTTTGCAACTAACCATACTATATTGTTTTAAATTACATCAAATAATTTAAATTTGAAGCATTTGCAAGGTAAAATTTTATTATTATATTAAATTAATATTAATATCATAATTAGTTTTAAACTTTCAATAGTTTAAAACCTTTTCATTTTAAATTTTTCAGTACTATTGTGGAAATATTTTAGCCCATAATTTTTTTTCAGTTTTTTTAAAATGAAAATAATGTTAAGAACTTGATTATTGGTCAATTAAAACAAGTGAAATTTTTTAAAAATAAATTAAATCCGCTAACAAGTCATCAATTTAGTCGTAATCGAGGTTGTAATAGAATTGATTTTGTATTCGTTAGTTTGTAGTTTAATAATTTTTATAATTAACTATTTTGTGTACACAGGCAATAACTTATATTATTATTTTTGATTAATTTATATTATAAATTGTAATATTTAACCAAATTATTGAAACTATTAATGGTATTAATATTAATAATGTAAATATATCTTGTCTAGCTTCAATTTTAATTTATTTGATTTAATTTTAAGTAGTATAGGGTGGTTAATTGCAAACGTTTAAAAGTTAAGGGTGATTTTATGTAAATAAATATTATAAGGGTGGTTTATTGCACATAGATGAATATTATGGGTGGTTTCAAGCTAAAATTTTTATAAAGGGAGGTTCCTTACAAGATAGTGATTATTAACGGTGGTTTTATGCAGGTTTCTCTTATTGATAATACCAAAATTGCAACAGCTTTGCAAAACTGTGGTGTTTCAGATTGTAAATTAATAGATATAATTAATGAAATTAAAGAAAATATATCTCAAACAACACTAAAATTTATTGTGGTCATGTGGTGAAATATTTGACTTGTAAAAATCAAATTTATTTAATAAGAAGAATAGCCCTTTAAATCTAAATCATTCTGTATCAAACCAAATAGATGATTGGGATAAGGCCAATTTAAAACAAAATTTTATCATTATAAAAAAACCGAAATTAAAAAGAAAGACAAAAATTATTAAATTGAACAGACCTAAGGTCGGCTCGATCAAACTTAACTTTAATGTCTCAAGGAACTTGAGTAACCAAGTTAATTATGACTTTACTGTTCACAACAATTATTCCACTCCTACTGCTGCAGGGAGTGGGAGATGTTTGCTGATTCAAAGTTGAAGCGTTCCCTCCGTGGAGGCCTCCAAAAGGTTGCGTGTTTAAGGATCCGTTTGACATGCATGGAAGATTATTTTGGGGGATATTATTTCAAATAATCTCCCAATAACTTGATAATCAATGTGTATAGGGATACTTTTTTTGGGCCAAAATAATCCTCAAAAATAATTTGGGCACAATAATCCCTCCAATAACCCCATACCGTAACAACCGGTTTTAGAGACTCTCGATGTGTCGCCGGTGGAGAGCATCCGGATCTACTACCCGCGGGGCGGCCACCATTGACTGCGGGTGCGCTGATGTTCCCGCGGGTGTGGGTAAACAACATTCACCACCTTTCCATTTTGTAACCGTCGTATCTTGGAGTTTCCTTTTATAACCCAAACCCTTATCTTCCTCTTAATCTAATCACACGATTGTGTCGTTCTTTTTTAAAACTCTTGAAAACCTTGGAAGCATAACGTAAGTTTTCTCCCCCTTCCCTTCTCTTCCATTCATTTGCCCCTTTCTTCTTATTTCCCTCATTCCATCTTTCTTGGTTTAGTCGCCAGCAGAGACCGTGCCTTTCGTCTTCTTCGGACAACAACAAGAACATACAAAAGAATCCGTCAGTGGGGTATGTAGAAGAAGCCTCTTGTCTTCATCGAATCAATTGAAGATTAAGGGTAGGCTGTTCCTCCCTTTTCCTTCCTTAAAGTACTGGGTGGCTTACTTTAGTGTTTGACTTGGACTTCAAAGGAGTTAGGGAGTGCTTAAGTCGGAGTTGAGAAGTTCTGCACGAAGAAAGAAACATCAGAGATCGTAGTCGCCAAGTCCCGCGATCACGTCTGCAGCTTCCCGCGACCGCGCCTGGACGCAGTCACCGCCCCCACACCCTTTATCTTCCGCAAATTCGGCATCTTGGATCCTTCCGCCCCCGCTCCTGTTTGCTTCCGCGGTCACGGTATCCCTCTAGTGAGACTCTTAAGTCGTCCTTGTGACTTAAGAGTGGACTCTAGGTATTTGACTTTTCCTTCCTAGTACCCTTTGTATACGCAGTAGCATCATAATAGGTGTGATCTAGCAGAACTAGAGCGAGTCCGATATAGTGGGTAAGAGATTAGTTTGGTGATGTGTTAAGAATTGAGTTATGAGAAGGATAGGAAAACTACTAGAACACAATTTTCATGTTGATGTGGACTGGTTGTGTCATCTTTGCCTTGAATTATATTAGGCGATTGAGGAATCGAGTACATATCAGATTTGTGTGTAGCTGAGCGTAGTTTATTTCAGGTTACTGAGCTGCTAGGATGTATTGGTAAATGCTTGAGTGGTGCGTGATTATGTGTTGTAGCATGTTGTTAGATTGTGTATAACCGACTTATTACTGGCCCACGGGTAACGGGCGGTGGTAACTTGCTCAGTTCTCCCGAGGGAGTCTGGGTGGTGCTTTGCGACTAGGCTCGACTTGGTGTACGGGGAAGGTACTGAACCACTCTATTGTGTATACGGAGAGGTGCGATGAACCACTCCATCTAGATAAATGACCGAAGACGAGAATTGAATACTTCTCGTGTCATACTTGCAAATGAATAATGTGAATGACGTTACTGAAGAAAATAACAAATGGATTTCGGTGGTAGCATGATCTGTGTTTAATTCTTGCTTTATATGTGATTGTGCTTAAGTGTTTTCCTCTATATTATAGTATCTAACGGTTTATCCATGTTGTTAGATGCGTTGTAGGAAAGGGTAGCTGCCGAGTGATCCGGAGGATGTGGTCACGCGGGGTTCCCATACGTGATAGGACGTGTGTGGGTCTATGTGTTTCTGTTATAGATGACTTTAACATAATCTTTTAGATTATGTTTATTATTATTATTATTGTACCTCGGTTGAGAGTCTGTTTATCTGTTTGACATTGCATATTTCATTATTCGGTTTTAGCGTTTGTGTATTGTTGTAACAACCGTAATATTGTTGTCGAGTTAGGGTCGGGACCCATTGTCAGGTCCTAACCCGTAGCGCCTCGAGTAAGAGATTTAGGGTGTTACAATATGGTATAAGAGCTCTAGGTTGGCAGCAATGACACTCGTAATCTTGTGAATGACCAAATGAATAAAAACACAACACGAAAGGGGTCTGAGTTTCCAAACAAAAAAAAATTGTTTTCAAAATCATGCGCATAGTCGGGTTGGGATAAAAGCACGGGAACCACCACTACCTCTGCGGAACTCAGCAACATAGTTGATATCTTGACCTTTGCATGATAGTTTCTTGAACTTGTGTTGATGGATATGTGTAAGTTAGCTTGGCCTAATTAGGGGATATATCTCGTGCAGATGGAACGTACTAGGACAATGATAGCTGCGGGACGGGAAGTAGTCGTCCACCCCTCCCTCCAAATGGACGAGAAATAACTGATAGGACTCCTACCGTCCGAGGTCGGGGACGAGGAGGTAGAGGTCCGCTAGCTAGAGGTCGGTGAAGTGTCCCTACTGTTGAGCCTCTAGTGGTTGCTGAGAGGGTTGAAGAGGTTGCTGAGAGCGTAGCCCCCAAGGGCGGGAATGATATTAACTCTAGATCTGGAGCACTAAGGCACAATTGACTGCGTCAGGTCGCGTTTCTATTGGGGCAACTGAGTACCAGGATTATGTTCAGAGAGTTGAGGAAGCTATCAGGATAGGGGGACCGGCCCCAACACCATTAGTGCCGGCGATATATGTTGAGGTGTCGCAGAGAGTGACTTAGGTGCAAGTTGCACCTGAGAGAGTAGTAGAGGCTGTTAGGGCTCGGACTGAGCTGAGGCCACCGAGACCAGATTTATGGTTGAAGGCTTTCAACCAGCAGAGGGTACCCACATTTGATGGGAAGTTGGGGCTTAAGGTGGAGCATTGGCTCGGACACGTAGATACCGCGTTGGAGTCAATACGTTGTCCTGTTGATCGGCGTGTGGAGTTGGCGCTGACCTTGTTCAGGGAACATGCACATTACTGGTGTAGGATAGTTCGCACCAAAGTCTCTGAGTTTGAGGAGATGAGGAGACTCATTCGGCATCCATTTTGCCCGGCCACACTGAGGAGAGAGAAGTTTCATAACTTCCTTGAGGTTGGAATTTGAGAAAGTGCCGGTAGCCGAGGATGTTAGTCGGTTTGAGGAGGAGTTGACTCTGCTAGGACCGGCTGCACCTCCGGAGGATTGGCATGTAAACTTATTCTTCCGGAGACTGAGGGAGAGTACTCGGTCCTATCTGGCTCATTTTTGTTGTGAGTCACTGGTAGATTATAAGGACATATCCAAAACTTACGAGAGGGGTAGACCGGGTCCGAGGAGGGCTACATAGTCTGGATGGCCTGAATAGATGTAGAAGACCGGGCAGAATAGTGTAGGAGTTGGAGCTTTGGGGTACGTATTACACTAGGAAAGTAGCACAAAAAGCTTTAGATTTATAAACTTGATCTAATCTCCTAGACTACCTAGCGAACCCGCAGTGTATGGATCGTTTTGTAGAAAGGAAAGTATTCCGAGGTCAAACACAAGGACTGAGGTGAAATTAGGTCATTCAGTGATCAAAGATAGTGTAAATCCAAACTAAGAGATGAGCAAGGAATAAAGAAATGCAAAACACAATATTTTTGGTTGGTTTTGGGTGATCAAACAAGAATCACAAGATATATGCAAACAAACAAGCAAACAACTAACACACACAAATATAGGTGATAAGAGGTAAGATATGCGGATTCTAGAGATTCGGAATTCCGGTTATGGCAATGGACTCATGCAATCAAAACATCAAAGGATAAGCTACGGTTGTTCGGAGTTGGGTGTTCTATAATGGGAACAATTACCAGGTAAGTCTCATGTTCCACTAGTCTCAAACGTGAGTCCTATTACCGGGTAAGTCTCAAGGAGCTAAGGTCAAGATTTCTACAGAAACCGGTCACTCCCTAAGGGTCAAACCCCTCCTTACCGGGTAAGTCTAAGAAAAGGTAAGTCTTAGGCAACGATCCTAGCACACTCAATCCAATAGCGGCTGTTGAGCCACACTACTACCTAGAGTTCATCATCTTATATATCTAAGAGCGGCAATCACCGGGTAAGTCTCATTCCTCAGTTAGGTTGCTAGCAAAGGTCACCCTAGGCTAGATTAGGCTCAACAAACATTAGGATTTCAACATATCTACATCCTAACATCAAGATTAATCATCAAAAGAGCAACAACACATACATCTCGGGTGGATCATACACATCTCGGCCGAAATGAGATGAAGAACCGGCCGAGATGATGGACTGAGTTAGGTTTTCGAACACAAATCCATCCTAAGCTAACATGTAAGTCCATACAATCACAATCCAAAGCATAACAATCATTCCTTCACCCTAGAATCACATCTACTCAGCCAATAACATAAATAGCTAGATCAATCTTCATCATAAAAGCATGCTTGCAAGTCATAGCTAGAAAATGAAGATAAGACCAAAGAAAAGACATTAATAAGCTGAAATAGAAGTTATCACAATCTTACAAAGGCTTCAAGAGCAGCTCCAAGATGATCTACAAGGAAACTTCACTCAAATCCACTCAAATCTCACTATATAACCAAAATCTACACTAACCTCTCCCAAGAACACCCATAAAGGTGCTTGGAAGAGATCTACAATCCAAGAGAGTGTTGGAGAAGAGAACTATTGGAGAGAGGGGAGAGAGAAGAAGAAGTCCAAAAACAGTCTACAACATCACTTAACTACTCCACCAAAGTAATGGTCGGACCAAGAGAGGTGGTGCCATGTGTCGTGGGTGGTCCTGAGAGGAATCTCGGTTGGTCCAGGAGGCATCTCGGCCGAGATGGGTGAGCCATGGACTGAGATAACTCTAATTCGGCACCTAACCCCTTGTGATCAAGTGTTAGTCCAAGCCTTGCACCAACTAATGTCCTTGCGTTCTTCTTTCCTCCAAGCATGAGTCATTTGGAACCATGAATCCGGACCATCATGAGGCATGAACCTTGGATACGATCAATAACGTCTCAAAGGTCTCCAAATTACCTATAAAACCAACAAAAACTCGTGTAGACATCTATTCCGACAATATGATTGAATTAAGCACAAATGTCACAAACTATTGCGGAAACATGCATGAATGGAAAGGAAAACTACCTAAAAGAGTGCCTAAACTAGTGTCAATAATCACGTCATCAAACTAACCCATACTTGTCGCTTGCTCGTCCCCGAGCAAGGTTCCAATATAGGCTACGAGATGGCATGATTTATAATGTGGAAAAACCGAAAATCTTTTTGAAAATGTGCTTCAAGTTATAGATCACCTTCATTGTTATGTTTAATGGCAATGGACAAGCAATCATGTATTAAATGAATGAAGGCACGGAAAGACAATCATACTCAACTCGAAAGCGTATATGCAAAGCAAATCGATGTTGTCAAGATGATCATGAGAATGTCCAATGTAGGTCACTAAATCATACACATATGGAAATAGGTCATAAGGACTTAGGAAAGAAGAGGCCAAGAAACGTGTCAATATGTGAGAATTTTCTAAGGTCATGTGGTGCAAATCCGGGATAGGAACAAAAAAACCACAACTTCATATTTGTACTTCAACCACCAAAGTGCATATTTCTACTTATTCTTTTCTTTCTTTTTCTTTTTCTCTTTTTATTTTTATTCACTTGAGACAATGGCATAGGTGTACAAAAGCCTAAACCTTGGTGATTAGCGGACCTCGGGATTTTTCGGAGGTGCCTCACACCGGGCACACATACCAAGGCTATCCTAGATGCGATCATGCAAAGAATCATGAAAACCCCACCCCATACTTAAGATTCATATTGTCCCCAATGTGAAAGTTAAATAGAGAGTGAAAGATGTCCTCACAATGTAAAATTAAGGTGTTTCGGTATTTTGGTAACTCATGTGGAGAGGTGGTGGAGATGATCGATAAAAAATGGTAGAGAGATCAATATGGTCATTCCGGCGTTGGGACCCGCGCTAAGGTTTAAGCGAGATGGGAGCTCTTCTATCCTTCCAAGGCATCTTATGCCATCCAAGTCTCACATCCGCTCCACCCATGGTTGAAGTGGGATCATCATCAACAACTTGCTTGCAAGGTTCTTTATTACCTACACTCTAGCACCAAAACAGAACACTCAAAACACACAAAAACAAAAACAAAAGCAAAAACGAAAAAGAAAAGGGAAATTGTTTACCCTTGGGTTGCCTCCGAAGAAACGCTTCTTTTAGGTCATTAGCTTGACCAAACTCCATGATGCCTCAATCCACCTTAAATACAATTGTTTGCTTGAGGAGTCCAAGCAACCATCGCTTTCCGGCATCCATGATGACAAGCATTGGCCACTTGATGCCCAATGACGAGGCTAAAAACCTATGGTCGTTGTCTTTTAGCTTAGTCAAAATAGATTACCTAACGTTACACTAACCGGATTGTATAGTGTAAGTAAGGGTCGAACCCAAGAGAGTTTTAGTCGAGTTTTGGTTATGTTTAGTTACCGGATTGTAACCAATGAAGGGGGGGGGGTTGGATTTTAACAACGGCAAGACAAAAGCATATAAAATTAAGCAAAGATGGTGATAATAGATATGGAATGAAGAGCTACACTAGGTTGTGTCACTGGCTCTTCGGCTTCACGGGTCCGCAGGCAGGTCCGCAGGCAGAGGCGTAGGGGCACCGGCTTCGCTTCTTCATGGTGAGTCACCGCAATGGCGGCCGGAGGCGGCCGCAAGGGCGGTGACAAGCTCGTTCCGGGCGCTGGCGAAGGCACAAACTGCGTTCTGGAGTGCAATGCCACCGCAGGGGCGGTGACACTACTCCGCGGAGGCGGTGTGACACCAGAAACATTGTTGCTTGAACGTTCTTCAAGTCCCAAGTGTTTCTAATAACTTATTTTTCTTCATTTGGAATTCTTCATTTGGATCAAGATATTAGTAACATAAACCGACCCAAAGACACTAAAAAGACATTAAAAACTATCTTAATTGATAGTGATTCAATCACCTATCAAACTCCCCCATACTTAGACTCTTTACTCGTCCTGAGTAAATAATATATCAACCAATTCAGCATACAAAAGTCTCAGGAAGTATGATGCAGAAGATAAGATGAGGAAATCAAGAGAAAAGCCAAGAAAAGAAAGTGAGAAAACAGAGAAAATGAGAAAATGGGAAAAGGTGAGAAACTACCATCTTTGTTGCTCCAAGAGTGACCTACCCGGACATCCTCCTTATGACTCCCCTTCTTATGTCGCCAAAACCGGAAGGAGAACCTACACTCGGTGCCGCTCAATTTGCCAAGGGACCGTTTCAGGTTTTCACCTTGCCACTCTTCTTCTTTTCATGATGATCTCACCACAATCCTCACATCCCTCAAGTCCAGTTTTTTCACCAACCTAGAATTGGTCGGACTACCTTCTTTTTTCTTGAACCGCCCTTTCGGGTTTTCAATTTATCCAAAGACTTTCTTGTCTTTTTCTCAATTTCTTTAGCTTTTTCCTTTTTTTTGACTGAATTTCAACAAACAAACTGGAATTCTCCAAAAAAATACACAATAAACTATACAAGCCACCGCAGGGGCGGTGACACTACTCCGCGGAGGCGGTGTGACACCAGAAACATTGTTGCTTGAACGTTCTTCAAGTCCCAAGTGTTTCTAATAACTTATTTTTCTTCATTTGGAATTCTTCATTTGGATCAAGATATTAGTAACATAAACCGACCCAAAGACACTAAAAAGACATTAAAAACTATCTTAATTGATAGTGATTCAATCACCTATCAAACTCCCCCATACTTAGACTCTTTACTCGTCCTGAGTAAATAATATATCAACCAATTCAGCATACAAAAGTCTCAGGAAGTATGATGCAGAAGATAAGATGAGGAAATCAAGAGAAAAGCCAAGAAAAGAAAGTGAGAAAACAGAGAAAATGAGAAAATGGGAAAAGGTGAGAAACTACCATCTTTGTTGCTCCAAGAGTGACCTACCCGGACATCCTCCTTATGACTCCCCTTCTTATGTCGCCAAAACCGGAAGGAGAACCTACACTCGGTGCCGCTCAATTTGCCAAGGGACCGTTTCAGGTTTTCACCTTGCCACTCTTCTTCTTTTCATGATGATCTCACCACAATCCTCACATCCCTCAAGTCCAGTTTTTTCACCAACCTAGAATTGGTCGGACTACCTTCTTTTTTCTTGAACCGCCCTTTCGGGTTTTCAATTTATCCAAAGACTTTCTTGTCTTTTTCTCAATTTCTTTAGCTTTTTCCTTTTTTTTGACTGAATTTCAACAAACAAACTGGAATTCTCCAAAAAAATACACAATAAACTATACAAGCATGATAATATTCCCTCCCCCATAATTGAAGAACACTTTTCCCTCAAAGTGAAAATGAAAGCAAAGATAGTAATGTGGAGAAGGGAAAAAGAGGATACCCACTAGTGGGATGGTCCGGCTGGACCATCCGGATCCTGCTCCGGTGGGTAAGGGAAGTGACGGAAGAAATGCTCCTATCACCGGTATATCTCGTCAATGCGGCTCTGCTGTGTGTCCATCCGATCCCCAAAGTATGTCTCAAAGCTGGCTTGCCAAGCCAAGTGTCGAGCCTCCATCTTCTGCTGCTGAGCCGCCTGCCAAGCGTCTTGACACTGGTCAAAGTGGGCGGTCATGCTCGCCTGGAAACCGGACTGCGAGGTCTGTTATTGCTCTAGCATAGTCCGTTGGTACTCCATCTGCCACTGCTGGTGCTGAGTGGTCAGAGTAGCCATCTGGGCCTGGAGACTCTCAAGAGCCGGGCCACCCTCTCCCGCTATGGTGGGCATCTCCTCATCCTCTGGAATGGGCATGTGGTCCTCGTATGGGGCCTGGCTGAAGCTCACCACATGCCTCTCAATGATGGCGACATGGGATCGCCTCGGGACAAGTGGGTCAGCGGCGACGTAGAGGTCGAAGAGATCCTCTCTAAATAGTAAAGGTCAGGGGAGGTAGGTGACGTGGCTCCGATTTGCAAAAGAGATCCAAAAGAGGTTCTCCCTGTAATATCCGGAATTTTTATTCCGTTTATTTCTGTAACAAACCCGATCTCGATCAGTTGACCCATATCCGTCTACTTAGTTAGACACATTATTATAAAATTTATCATTTTATGTAGCTTCCCTTCACATAAAATGATAGGATCTTTATAAAATTTTATCATTTTATGTAGCTTACCTTCACATAAAATGATAGGATTATTATAACCAATCCTAAACTATAACATGATCTGTATCCGTCTATTCCGTAGCCTACCAGTTCCGATCCCTTGACTTCACATAAAATAATAAGTTTAGCCCAAACCCTAATTTAGAGTATGACTCGTCGTTGACAAGTCTGTGACGAAGCTGTGACAAGGTCTGGACAAGTCTGTGACGAAGCTGTGACAAGGTCTGGACAAGTCTGTGACGAAGCTGTGACAAGGCCAGACAAGTCTGTGACGAGTCTGTGACGAGTCTGTGACGAGTCTGTGACAAGGCCAGACAAGTCTGTGACGAGTCTGTGACAAGCCCAGCCGGCCACTGCTTGCCTTGTACAGCCCAGTCCGTGATCTCCTTTCAGCTTGCCAGCTTCAGCCCTCTGCAGCCCAGCTGCTGCAGCCCAGTAGCTTCCAACCTTGTCCATCCCTTAGTGTTGTTCCTTGCTGACGCATTGTACCAGCCCAATAGAAGCCTTGCCTCACGTCCAGCCCAGATTTGCCTGCTCAGTCCATGTAGCAGCCCGCAAGCAAACTAGCATCCACGTAAGATGAAGCAGAAGGAATCTGCAGCTGTAACCGCCCCTAAGATCACGCAACAATCAACTCTACTTGCCTTGTGTAGCCACAGCCGTGTTTCCATCCAGATTCATGCGAGATCTTTCCCCCTTTCCCTTCTGCGTTGACGTACAGAGCCTCAGCAGATGACTCCATCGAAAGATCCCTCACACAGATCAATTAGGCGGCCGCTTTATGCATCTCGCACAAAGAACGCCTGTCGCCGCCTTCTGCATCTCGCCCAGCAAGCCCTCCCTTGTTCTCTCGCAGCTGACGAAGGACGCACCACAAGCAGCAGGATGGCAAGCCTTCTGCACGTCCAGGCTGGCGCAGGTCTCGCAAGCAAACAGCAGCCACGCTGTCCATGAAAGCCCAGGCGCAGCAACCATGTCCGCCCTTCTGGCCTTACTTCCTGATACTTCTGTCGGTACTAGCGACTGCATAGAGAGGGAGAACTTCAGTCCAGTAAGCAGGTAAGCACATGTGACCGTTCCTCATGTGCAACAACAAACTCGACAAGGGCATGGCGCTATCTTCATCCTCTCACTCAGGCCATGAATTAGGGTAAGGGTGATACCCTTCTTTTCTTGCACTCCCTTCCACACAATTCATGTCTAATGAATGCCTATTATATCTCCTAAATCTACCCAGAACAGCCCTAGAGAAGCTGGTACAGATTCATGCTGTTTCTTCCGAGTTTCAAGAAGTGTTGAACAACCGACTTTGAGCCTAGATTTGGGTAAGTTAGACTCTTCCTTTGCTCCTGGTTTTTGGATATGTTGTTGTCGGTATTGCAGTGTAGAACATACTGAAATTTGAGCCTATCCTGAATTATAGTTTAAGAGATATGAGTTTATCAAGTTGGCTTCTCATGCAGTTTTCTAAATGTGCTGAGTTGAGAAAAACAGCATGGGATGCTGTTTTGTGAAATAGTTTTGAATAGGCTTTTGATCTCTGTTAGGCTTGAATTTTTGATATGATATAGTTGACATCTTGTTATAGATCATATTAAAATTTGGGAAGAATCGGAGTTACGGTTCGAGAGTTATTGTGTTTCAAAGTTGACGTTTTTATATATGTGCTGAGTGTTGGGGGAAAACAGCAAGTGATGCTTTTTTGTGAGATGATTTTGGATAAGCTCTTGATATCCTTTCCGGCTGAATTTTGGATATATTATAGGTAAGATTTTATAGTAGAACATATCAAAATTTGGGATAGATCCAGTGAGTGGTTTAGGAGTTATGATTTTTTCAAAGTCTACTCAGATTTGGGCTAAGTATAGAATTTGTAAAGGGAGTAGTCAACTTTAGGAATTTTTATAAAACTGTTGAATGAACAGTTTGGAGAAATTCTTTCTCCTAAAGTTAGATAGAACCTCATAGATGATCTAGAGATTTAATTCGGAATTATTATAAGCTGTTAAGAATTTTATATTTAGAACCGAAGTTAGACCTTTACAATTCTTCCGGAAAATAGAAACATAGAAAAAATGTCAGTTTGGAACCAAATAAAATTTTAGGAGTTAGAAAATAAATTTAGAACCTCAAATAGGAGATTAGACATGAATTCTAGATTTTTCGAGAATTTCGGGACCAAGGGTAAAATGGTCATTTTACCCTAAATTAACACTGTAACTAGTTATGTCTTAATACATCATTCGATCTTAGAAGTTTTAGACTTCTAACTACGTGAGAGTGTGCTAATACACTTATCGCCTTTGACAGGCAACTGAGTTGCTACAGTTTACAGAACGAGTGGTTTACAAAGAGTCGAGCTGTATATCAGGTAAGTCCTTTGGGCTTACTTAGCTGACTGCTAAATATGAGTATAAATGATGATGGTGGTGTGTGATTGAAATGTTAGAGAGATAGGTTGTGATATATAATTACCGACCTATATTTTGGCCTAAGAGTAACGGGCGGTGGCATTCTGCTCAGTAGCTCGCGGGGCGCTGGGGGTTTCTTTCGGGACTAGTCCATACGTGGTTTGTAGTGATGCTACCAATGGAAGTCAGCTAGACCTACACCAGTTGGATAAGGAACGGAGGCGAGAACTAATAATAATTCTTGTGCCACAACTTAAATTGAATAATGTGAATCACTTAAATAATAGATAATAAACGGTTGAGTGCCAGCATGATGTTTGTTTATTTTGTTTCTGCTTGTGTTTGTGCTGTTATCATTTTTGCTTATATTTGGATAGTTAGCTAACGGTTTATCCGTGTTGTAGACCTGTAGAGATAGACAGTTGCAAAGAGATCCGGAACGGATGGTCAGCCGGGTCCACGTACTCATTAGATGGGGACGGGGGAGTCTTCCATACGTCATGCATGTTATGTATCTTTATATATGTTTGTAAGGCTATCACATGTGTACGTTTATACCATTAAAAATATTATATTTTTAGAAACTGTTTTAAATACATTTGTGCCTTGTTGTAAGATCCAAGTAATGTTGTTGTTAAACCAAGGTCGGGACCCATTGTGAGGTCCTAACCAGTAGCTCCCCGAGTTCCGAGAATTTGGGGTGTTACAATATGGTATCAGAGCTCTGGGTTGGCAACAATGGCACTTAAAATCTTCTGAAAGACCGAATGTATAAAATAACTAGAACCCGAAAGGGGTCTAAGATTTTCAAAACGGATTTCTGTTTTTACACACGTGCATAGTCGGGTTGTTGGGTTAGTAGTACGTCGGACCACCATCGTTCTCCGTGGATCTCTGCAGCTTGGAACGATAGGTGAGTTAGTATATAGACTTATATTGATAGGTTTTAGTGTAAATTATATATTTGTGTGTGTGTAGTATGCTAGTATCCTAAAGGATATCTTGTATTCTTTAGTTGTGATATCATGAAGCGATTATCGCCTCATGATAAATCGGTAACGGACTTGAAGAGTTTTCAACACGAGATAATGGATTCAGACCGAGGATCGAGTGTTATACTCTAGTGGGCGTCCTTGTGACCATATAAATCATCCGAAGAACGAGTGGGCAAAGAAGTACAGATGTGGAGACAATTTTCACCACAAGTACCGTCCGAGGGGAAAGGAATCCCCGAGTCAACACAGGCAGAAGGAAGAGGAAGTCATACAAGGGACTTGGTCGTATGAGGCTGAGAGATGAATTAGAAGAATCATGTAAGAGACAACGAGAGATCGGATTAGAGATAACGATAAGGGAACAAGAATCATACAAAACGGAGTACAACCAAGATTTGCAGAATAAAAGATGTTATAATCAAGGCAAACGCCGCCACATGCAAGCATGGGCATGAGAGTACAAAGAAGATAAGGTGCTGACCCGAGGCGAAGAATTAAAAGAGTACAAAGACAACCATTGACAGATGAGTTTAAAGACATGAAATAAATTTCATCATCATAGAGACGATTTGACTTACTTAGAGATGCAAGAATTTGTAAGAAATCATGATGTAAGTATCAAATACAATAGAGGTCTGACATTAAGACAAAAGAATTCTATAAAAGTGGCATTACAACACAACACCAGATAAAGGGAGGAATGGTAGAAAGGGATTCTGGTGGACTAAGGAGTCCACAATAACTTCTCATTCACCTAAAGATCTAAGTTACCAACAGTGGCAGTCATATTAGATAACCGCAAACAGATGATGAACCAAGTAAGAATAATTGTGAAGACACGCTTACAAGTTATTGTGGAAACCTTGATAAACTCATTGACGACAGATGAATGCTAGGACTAGACTCAGAAGAGTATAGTGACCTCATAAGAGAGCAAGAGAAGTGCAGACTGTGGAAGAAACTAAAAGAGTATTAACAAAGAAACTAGAGGAGATAGATTTTCACCAAGTCTATCAAACTTCAAAAGAGACAGAAGAACAATAAGTCTGTGATCTTATGGAAGGTCAACTACATACCAGTCAGTAATAATTGAGACATAACACGTGCGGGTCAACTAGTGGTAACTGGTTATCAGATAAGGAGGATAACCATATAATGATGAAAGAATTTTATAGACGTCTAGAGGACCCTTCAAGAGATCAACAACAACAAATGTGAAGCTAAATCGATCCGCGTGCTAGTACCTTAATAATAACATGGAGTGAGTTCGAGCAAGGAACCCTAATTAAGAACTTAAGAAGAAAGACTAGACGGCCAGAAAGGACCCCCTTTATGTCATTGAAGACCAAGGGAAGCGTGTGAGGGATTTACTACCTACTGGCTAGGAAAAGGGTGCATATCACAATTAGTACAGATGGATTATAAAAGAAGAACTAGAGGAGTAAGGAGTATATGATTTTGATAAAGTTCTATGTCAATCAAGACAGAGTGTGTGTAGCATTCCCTACTAGATAAACCGCCAGTAGAGGGAAGTTAAGGTCATGAGAGTCGCGTAGACGTGCTTACAAACTATAGTAGAAGATCTAGAAAGGACCATTGATATCAGATGGATGACACAGTTGGACTTGAGAAATGGAGTTAGTTCACGGGGGAACTGGAAGTTTGTAATGTAGAATGAGCTAAAGGAGTATAAATTGATGAACTCGAGTAAGTAGTGCCCGCCAGGAAATTCAACGGCAAAAGAGGTATGAGAAAAGTAAGTCCCGGAAATGGAGATAAGTCAACTATTGACTGACCGACATCAACTGAAGACGTGCAAGAGTTGTTTGGGGATTGACGAGCTATGTACAGTTAAGAAGAGATATCTGTGATTGAGGATTATTGAATTAACTATACCGATACTTTGGAGGATTTCCTCAAGTAGGTAACGAAAATCTTCTTAGATAACTAAAGGTATAGAGAGGATCGTGTCTGAGGTTACTTCTTGGCTGGTTAAGATCAAACTCCGGTTGAGTCAGAGAGTCTGGATCCATGTTAGAAGAATTCCAAAAGTAAACGGAAGAGGTCGTCTTCCAACCGTTATCTTAGTCCCTTAAGGCAAGTAAGGAAGGTACTTGGTATTTCACCCGGATAGGACTTATGGTGTAATAGAGAGGGAGAGTTCTAGAGTCAATCATTGTGGACACATAGAAAATGTTCTTATAATTATCAAGTAGCGCAGCAAAAGCGTGATGAGTCCTAACCCACAGAACAAGAAACTTTGGAGTACTGAAAATGACGTGTCGAGTTTAAGACGATGATAATTTGTGAAATGCGTTTCGTTTAGAAGGAACGTGAAATAGGCTACGTGGAGTGACAAGAATTTTGTCGAGGAACTGTATCACCAACTAGATAGACGAGAAAGTATGTGCACGTAGAAGTATAGAAAGAGAGTGATACCCCATTATAGATCCAAGTGAAGCATGCCGACCTAGTCACATGTTGGAAGACCAATAAATTTGGAATTTAATACCTAGCATGGTACTTTAGAACGAGGTTCTTGATAAAATGAGAAAGGAAGTAACAAAGTAATAAAGGTGTTGTGTAGGGCTTGCACTAACAAGCTCAAGGTGAGTAACTATCAAGTTGAATCGAAAGACAGATATGAAAAGGAAGCTACGGGAGTGTACTTACAGACCAGTACTCGTACATATGGAAAACATAATCTCAAGAATGGAGTATAAGAAAATTTTTATCTCGGAACGGAGTCAAGTTGCGTTTTGAGTAAGAGGGATATTATAGGACACAATGCAATGTTAACAACTATTGAGTAGTGTGAGCAAATGACGGTGATGTGAGATCACCTTGTAACTAATACCATCATTCCAGACATATTGTATGTCACTCAAGACCTTTGGCCTGAGTGTGTAGTCAAGTAAACACAACGAAGGGAAGAAAGTTGACTAGGTTATTTTTCTGTACGGTCATCAAAGGACCTGGAGGCGAGTTGCAAAATGTGACCACTTGAGGCTGTAAAGTAGTTTATAAGTGATTGAGCGACTAGTAACCCTCACCCTATTGGAGGGTGTGACCCTAGTTTTATACGGATTCAGTTTGAGGGATACTTACCAGACAAAGGTTAGGACATCGGCTTAGAGAATCGGGCAATGAAGCCGGATGATACCGGTGAGATATCTAGTTACCACACTAGAACGTGTAGTAGGCACTTGTGAGGTCTGTACTTGAAAAGATTTCAGAGTGAGTGGTTTATAAAAAGCCGACGAGGCTACCAAGTCTACTATGGATAGTATGAGACATAACCTTTCAGAGACCTTTGTGGAAATAGCTGTAATCTAGGGAACGACGAGCTAGGACTTGACCCTATACCTGTGTTATGTTGTCTGACTGCTTGTTTAATTCATGCTTGAGTGCTTAGTCAGGATGTGTGTTATTGATGACCTTGATATGCGGGATACTTATATGTAGAAACGATGACTCTTCTGCGATAACAAGTTGATACATTAGATTTGTACCTTGAGAGTTGACCTTCTGACTGGCGTACTTTAAGTTTCGGGGCGAAACTTATTCTAAGGGGGGATTGATGTAATACCCGGAAATATTTCTTTAGGCTATTTCGGAAACAAATTAGAACTCGACAGTTGTGACCTCTTTCCGGCGCTCTAGTTCTTTTGCATGGACTCCGACATTACGAGTCTTCTTTTAAGTTTCGGGACGAAACTTATTTTAAGGGGGTACTGATGTAATATCCGGAATTTTTATTCCGTTTATTTCTGTAACAAACCCGATCTCGATCAGTTGACCCATATCCGTCTACTTAGTTGGACACATTATTATAAAATTTATCATTTTATGTAGCTTCCCTTCACATAAAATGATAGGATCTTTATAAAATTTTATCATTTTATGTAGCTTACCTTCACATAAAATGATAGGATTATTATAACCAATCCTAAACTATAACATGATCTGTATCCGTCTATTCCGTAGCCTACCAGTTCCGATCCCTTGACTTCACATAAAATAATAAGTTTAGCCCAAACCCTAATTTAGAGTATGACTCGTCGTTGACAAGTCTGTGACGAAGCTGTGACAAGGTCTGGACAAGTCTGTGACGAAGCTGTGACAAGGTCTGGACAAGTCTGTGACGAAGCTGTGACAAGGCCAGACAAGTCTGTGACGAGTCTGTGACGAGTCTGTGACAAGGCCAGACAAGTCTGTGACGAGTCTGTGACAAGCCCAGCCGGCCACTGCTTGCCTTGTACAGCCCAGTCCGTGATCTCCTTTCAGCTTGCCAGCTTCAGCCCTCTGCAGCCCAACTGCTGCAGCCCAGTAGCTTCCAACCTTGTCCAGCCCTTAGTGTTGTTCCTTGCTGACGGATTGTACCAGCCCAATAGAAGCCTTGCCTCACATCCAGCCCAGATTTGCCTGCTCAGTCCATGTAGCAGCCCGCAAGCAAACTAGCATCCACGTAAGATGAAGCAGAAGGAATCTGCAGCTGTAACCGCCCCTAAGATCACGCAGCAATCAACTCTACTTGCCTTGTGTAGCCACAGCCGTGTTTCCATCCAGATTCATGCGAGATCTTTCCCCCTTTCCCTTCTGCGTTGACGTACAGAGCCTCAGCAGATGACTCCATCGAAAGATCCCTCACACAGATCAATTAGGCGGCCGCCTTATGCATCTCGCACAAAGAACGCCTGTCGCCGCCTTCTGCATCTCACCCAGCAAGCCCTCCCTTGTTCTCTCGCAGCTGACGAAGGACGCACCACAAGCAGCAGGATGGCAAGCCTTCTGCACGTCCAGGCTGGCGCAGGTCTCGCAAGCAAACAGCAGCCACGCTGTCCATGAAAGCCCAGGCGCAGCAACCATGTCCGCCCTTCTGGCCTTACTTCCTGATACTTCTGTCGGTACTAGCGACTGCATAGAGAGGGAGAACTTCAGTCCAGTAAGCAGGTAAGCACATGTGACCGTTCCTCATGTGCAACAACAAACTCGACAAGGGCATGGCGCTATCTTCATCCTCTCACTCAGGCCATGAATTAGGGTAAGGGTGATACCCTTCTTTTCTTGCACTCCCTTCCACACAATTCATGTCTAATGAATGCCTATTATATCTCCTAAATCTACCCAGAACAGCCCTAGAGAAGCTGGTACAGATTCATGCTGTTTCTTCCGAGTTTCAAGAAGTGTTGAACAACCGACTTTGAGCCTAGATTTGGGTAAGTTAGACTCTTCCTTTGCTCCTGGTTTTTGGATATGTTGTTGTCGGTATTGCAGTGTAGAACATACTGAAATTTGAGCCTATCCTGAATTATAGTTTAAGAGATATGAGTTTATCAAGTTGGCTTCTCATGCAGTTTTCTAAATGTGCTGAGTTGAGAAAAACAGCATGGGATGCTGTTTTGTGAAATAGTTTTGAATAGGCTTTTGATCTCTGTTAGGCTTGAATTTTTGATATGATATAGTTGACATCTTGTTATAGATCATATTAAAATTTGGGAAGAATCGGAGTTACGGTTCGAGAGTTATTGTGTTTCAAAGTTGACGTTTTTATATATGTGCTGAGTGTTGGGGGAAAACAGCAAGTGATGCTTTTTTGTGAGATGATTTTGGATAAGCTCTTGATATCCTTTCCGGCTGAATTTTGGATATATTATAGGTAAGATTTTATAGTAGAACATATCAAAATTTGGGATAGATCCAGTGAGTGGTTTAGGAGTTATGATTTTTTCAAAGTCTACTCAGATTTGGGCTAAGTATAGAATTTGTAAAGGGAGTAGTCAACTTTAGGAATTTTTATAAAACTGTTGAATGAACAGTTTGGAGAAATTCTTTCTCCTAAAGTTAGATAGAACCTCATAGATGATCTAGAGATTTAATTCGGAATTATTATAAGCTGTTAAGAATTTTATATTTAGAACCGAAGTTAGACCTTTACAATTCTTCCGGAAAATAGAAACATAGAAAAAATGTCAGTTTGGAACCAAATAAAATTTTAGGAGTTAGAAAATAAATTTAGAACCTCAAATAGGAGATTAGACATGAATTCTAGATTTTTCGAGAATTTCGGGACCAAGGGTAAAATGGTCATTTTAACCTAAATTAACACTGTAACTAGTTATGTCTTAATACATCATTCGATCTTAGAAGTTTTAGACTTCTAACTACGTGAGAGTGTGCTAATACACTTATCGCCTTTGACAGGCAACTGAGTTGTTACAGTTTACAGAACGAGTGGTTTACAAAGAGTCGAGCTGTATATCAGGTAAGTCCTTTGGGCTTACTTAGCTTACTACTAAATATGAGTATAAATGATGATGGTGGTGTGTGATTGAAATGTTAGAGAGATAGGTTGTGATATATAATTACCGACCTATATTTTGGCCTAAGAGTAACGGGCGGTGGCATTCTGCTCAGTAGCTCGCGGGGCGCTGGGGGTTTCTTTCGGGACTAGTCCATACGTGGTTTGTAGTGATGCTACCAATGGAAGTCAGCTAGACCTACACCAGTTGGATAAGGAACGGAGGCGAGAACTAATAATAATTCTCATGCCACAACTTAAATTGAATAATGTGAATCACTTAAATAATAGATAATAAACGGTTGAGTGCCAGCATGATGTTTGTTTATTTTGTTTCTGCTTGTGTTTGTGCTGTTATCATTTTTGCTTATATTTGGATAGTTAGCTAACGGTTTATCCGTGTTGTAGACCTGTAGAGATAGACAGTTGCAAAGAGATCCGGAACGGATGGTCAGCCGGGTCCACGTACTCATTAGATGGGGACGGGGGAGTCTTCCATACGTCATGCATGTTATGTATCTTTATATATGTTTGTAAGGCTGTCACATGTGTACGTTTATACCATTAAAAATATTATGTTTTTAGAAACTGTTTTAAATACATTTGTGCCTTGTTGTAAGATCCAAGTAATGTTGTTGTTAAACCAAGGTCGGGACCCATTGTGAGGTCCTAACCAGTAGCTCCCCGAGTTCCGAGAATTTGGGGTGTTACACTCCCCATTCCTCCTCAACAGCTTGCAACGTCGGAGCATACCTTCGTTGTAGAACGGGATCGGCATCCCATCCTCCAACTCAGTCAAATCCATCACCTACTCCGCAATCAAAGTGATAAATCCGCCACCAACAATGTCCCTCGGCTCGTTGTTCCTAATCCGCTTCAAAGCGGTGAGGAAGAGGAAGATCCAATCCGGCACGCTGTCACATGCCGGAATGCAAGCGTACAAAAATAGAAGGTCCTTGAGAGTGACCTTTTTCTCCTCCTTATGTCCACAGAAGACACACATGATGATCTTCGAGAGGAGCCTCAAACAAGGGTGAGTGAGTTTGTTGTTGTACTCACCCTCAACATGAAACTCTGAGCCGGTAGCGGATTTCCAAAACTCCACAAGGTCCGGCTGGGGTGCGGACTCCCACCATCTGTCAGAAGGGTTAAGAGTAACCCCAAAGGCCTCATGCAGCTGAGCGAAGTTCACCGAGTACTTTGTTTCGTTGTACTTGAAGGTGAGGCCTACACACACTAGTCCTCCTTCTCCTTGTTGAAGGTGGCAATGAACTGTCTAGTGAGCTCGGGGTATGTGGGGGCGCTCTTCTGCAGGAAATCCCCAAGCCCGACGTTGTCTAGAAAGTACTGCATGCTCCCCAACATGCCAAGCTTCTCCAATGTCGGGACATGTAAGAAACGAGTCGCATAGACCACTCGATCTTGCAAAATCTCATAACAAGCGTTCTTATTTTCGGACATTTTGTATTTCCTTTGTGGTTCCATTCTTGCAACAAGTTCAAGCAGAGAAATCAAAAATCACAAAAACAAGGAAATGAGGTGAACCCTATGTTATGTTTTACGCAATGGGCGGTTGGAGGACCCGCAGGGACGTTAAGGCACATGGGCGGGAGCTTGCAGGTGTAGAGGCGGGCGAAGACTTGGAGGGCGATTTTGACAGTTGCGTCGGTGGTGGAGCTTGTGGCGCTTGTTGGCGTTGTTGGCGTTGCTAGCTGGTGGTGATGGCTTCTGGTGGCCAACAGTCGTGGTGGAGAATGGTTGTTGGTGGTTGAGATTGGTGGGTGGTGGTTAGGGTTGAGATTGGGGGAGAGAGGGGTTGAGGGATGGTATAGCAGGGTGATAGAGGGGGTGGTGCAGGGGCGTAGTGGTGGCGTAAGTTTGGCGTCGCAGTGGTGGGGCAGGGGCGTGGTGGTGGCGCGAGTGAGGGAGAGTTGGGAGCGCAGGGGTCGTTTTTGGGGGCTAGGGTATGAGAGTGTGATCGAGAGAGAGAGAGAGAGAGAGTGGTAGGCGAGGAGGAGAGAGAGGGGGTTGGTGGGGTAGGTGAATGGATTTTTTCTGACTTCTATTTTTTTTCTTTTTTGGGAAAACCCGCAAGGGCGAGGGGCGGTGATAGCATGACTTATTGTCTATATTTTGGGAACTTTTTAGACGTTTTATCTTCAATAATCTGCATGTTTGGATGTATATTATGTGATTATATTGTCGTTTCATCTACCTTTGCGGGAATCGAGGTCTACACCAAGTTTCATTGTAATCGTAGGTAAAATGACACGTTTTGCATCAAAATGAAGCTAAAGGAGCTAAGGAGTCATTGAAGCTACATTCAGGAGCTTAAGGAAGAATCCAGGAATCATGGAAATGGATTGAAGATTCACTTTGGACCAGATTTGAGAGATTTTACATTCAGTTTAGAGTCACCTCGGTCAGCTACAATACCATCTCGACCGAGGTGATCCAGAGGAGCTGCTCGACCGAGGCGAACACCTTGGACGCGGCGAGATATATTTTATTCTTGGCTGGGATATTTTATTTTTGGAAAGAGAATCTTATATTTTTAGGCTGGATTCCTGGAAGGAAGAAGATAATTCAGCTCATATATTTTACCTATTTTATGGGAAAATATCTTTCTAAGATCTTTTATCTTAAGGTTTTTGTGTTCAATTATTCACTTTCTTCCCTTATATTTGATTATTGCATTCATGATGATGAGTGGCTAATTTATTTTCGTGATTCTAGGGTGATTGGCTGAAGGTTGTGGGAAAAACAATGATAGAATAATCTTAATCCCAGTAGGACCCTGAAAGCTCGAGTCTTTATCCTTAACCCTAAAACATCTCGTTCAGTCGATGAACATCTCGGCCGGGATGGAATTCATCTGACCGAGGTGACCTTTCTGATCCGAAACTGAGAGTTAAGTGTTAGAGTTTGCCAAATCCTATTCTTATTACACCTTTCTTGGTTTAATGCAAGCCTAGGATGAGACTTACTCGGTAATTCCTTTTTTTGTTTACCCAAGATCATAAGTGTAGGTAATAAAGGTTTATCCTTTATTGGGGTTTGAGTGTGCCTTCATCCCATCTTTGTGATTTAGCCTAAGACTTACCCGGTAAAGGTTGATTCTATTCCCTTAGTTGGAGTGTTAGTTTGAGGTTATAGTTATTTTCTTAATTCCTTGAGACTTGCCCGGTAATAGGAGTTACGGTTTGGGATTGTGAGTAGTGAGACTTACCCGGTGATCAATTCTACTTTAGAAACACCTTCCCTTTGCAAAAATCTCAGCTTTGTCCGCTTATCTTGAGATCTTGAGTTGGAATCACAACTAGATGCTTTAATCCCTAGAATTGCATATTTCCTTAATTGACTTTTTATCATCTTTGATTGCCTTAATTGCTTTTGTGGTTAGTAATTACATAGACAACCTATACTTGCTTTGTTTCACCAAGTCCCTGTGATCGACCCCTGGAATTTCTTGCTTTTTACTACGATTGACCCGTACACTGCGGGTTCGCATCCTTGTTTTAAGCTTACATATAGGGTTATAAATTTAAAGCTTGCACACACCATTTGGAGCGAACAAGTTTTTGGCGCAGTTGCCGGGGATGGGGAAGCTACTAGAATCCTCGAGAAGCTATTTTCTCGATCCAGGAAAGGATGGGACGCAAGGATAGATTATGTCCCATTGAAGTGCAGGAAGGCTAGAAGGATTCTGGTGAGAATCAAACCGTACAAGCTTGTACGTGGGAGATCTTACCATTTACCGGTTAAATTAGGAACCAGAACCTTTTTCGAGGAGTTTTATGATGGATGTGATGAGCACTCCAAGATATTCGAGGTGCATTGAGTAAATCCATGAGGAAAGGTCCACCTAGCGACCTTAAACCAAGCGCTTCTTGGGAGGCAACCCAAGGTATTGCTTTCTTTTCCCTTTTCTAGTCTAGCGTAGATAGTTTGCTTTTGCTTTGCTTTGTTTTTGGTGCTCTAGACAGGAACCAGGTACTTTCTAAGGAAGGATTACAACTCAGGACTACACTGGAAGGACAGAAGTTCGAGAAATTGAGAGAACGGAGATTGACTGAGGCACATCTCGGGTGCAGTCACAGGACCTCGACCGAGATGTTCTTCGCCAACCGAGACGGTCTTATCTGAGAGATGTTTCTTATTTCTTTATGCAGTTCAGCTATGTCCAGTGAGTATTCTGTTCTTCTGACTTATATTTGACCCATTGGGACAATGTGTCCCAAGTATGGGGTATTTATATGACTTATGTGTATGCTTGGATGACTTTACCAGATATTATTGTTTTATCTTGCTCTAGTGTTTATCTGAGACTACATGCATGCAAACAGGTTATTTGATTGAGAAAAACGTCAAAAACTGGTTAAACAAAAAAAATTTTTAGACCTCGACCGAAGTGATTCTGACCAATCGAGGTGTAGCACCTTGGTTGACTTAGAACATCTCGACCGAGGTGGTTTAACTGAAACAGTTTTCGAAACGATTTTTGTGCTTCTTATGTGGATATGACATCAATGATGATTTTGTTTGCAGACTGGTTTTGAATTCTTTATATGTTTGAAAGGTTTTATGATATGTTTAAGTTGCTAAATGCTTTGTTTGGAATTTTGGCATGTTTAATACTTTGTTTTTATCAAAATTATTTTGAATTTGAAGGTTGACACCACATGATGAGTTCTCTTACTTTCTTCCTAGGATGATTAAGATAATTCATTCTCTTCTCTTCTTCTTCTTGATCATGCTTTAGCCCCTCATATACATATTTGCCTCCCTTTACCTATCCGGGAATTTGAAAGCAAGCAAATGAAAAGCAAGTGAAAGTAAAGTTGAGATGTTGGTTGGAAGTTAGAAAGAAACAAATAGGTATGTGGAAGTCAATCATGATGATGAATAACTCGGCACCATTCACATAGCCGGGTGTTTGTGTCTTGCCAAAGTCGGATTGAGCGATATTCCTAACGGGTCATGGTATGTGCATCAAGGGTTTGAGGCATCTCGAGAAATTGATGATTGCTGATTTCCTAGGCTTCGGTTATTGTGCACCTCTGTCCATGCATCCCAAAAAGTAAAAAGGTAAAATAAGCAAAGCTTATTGGTGGAAGATGTTGAAGTTCAAAGAAAGCAAGTGAAGTAAAGATCTTTTTCTCGGATTCTAGCACCACATTCCCTATATACATCCCACCCTCACACATTTCTTGACCTTCTCTCTTGGAAAGCCCTTGAGACCTCGAGCTTGTTGATTGATTTAGTGGTTTAAACTGGATTATACATTATTAATTTCGATAATTATGATTTATTATGCATTCTATGATTTTATGCAAAGATGAACAACTTTCTTATATTTATAAAATGGTTTGAACATGTTTTGAATTTAAATTCCATGAAGCATTCTCTTAGAGTGATCTGTGATTGTAGCACACCATTAAAATGTTTTGAAAGACTTTTTCATTGATCTTTATGACTTATAATCCATTCTATCTTGTATTTTAGATTTGGAACTTGCTTGGGGACAAGCGAGGGCTAAGTATGGGGTATTTTGATAGCATGAATTATTTTCTATATTTCGGGACCTATTTAGACGTTTTATCTTCAATAATCTACATGTTTGGATGTATATTATGTGATTATATTGTCGTTTCATCTACCTTTGCGGGAATCGAGGTCTACACCAAGTTTCATTGTAATCGTAGATAAAATGGCACGTTTTGCATCAAAATGGAGCTAAAGGAGCTAATGAGTCATTGGAGCTACATTCAGGAGCTTAAGGAAGAATCCAGGAATCATGGAAATGAATTGAAGATTCACTTTGGACCAGATTTGAGAGATTTTACATTCAGTTTAGAGTCACCTCGGTCAGCTACAATACCATCTCGACCGAGGTGATCCAGAGGAGCTGCTCGACCGAGGCGAACACCTTGGACGCGGCGAGATATATTTTATTCTTGGCTGCGATCTTTTATTTTTGGAAAGAGGATCTTATATTTTTAGGCTGGATTCCTGAAAGGAAGAAGATAATTCAGCTCATATATTTTACCTATTTTATGGGAAAACATCTTTCTAAGATCTTTTATCTTTGGGAGGTACCTTTCCTATAAAAAGGGTTGGATTTTCCACAAATTCAACCGTGCTTAGACAGCCGCTACACCCCGCTGCCATCATAACAGCTGGGAGATTTGAAGAACCTTTTTGAAGGTTGAAGGAAGATTTAAGGAAAAAAGTTGATAGCTTTTATAGCTTTTGTGAAGGGTTTTGTAAGATTCTCTTATATTCCCTTCTTGTTGATTGTCTTGTTGGATTGTGATCCAAGGAACGCTTGTTTGTTTGATAATTGATTCAGTTATTGAAGCCTTTCTCTTAAGTTTTTTGTGTTCAATTATTCACTTTCTTCCCTTATATTTGATTATTGCATTCATGATGATAAGTGGCTAATTTCTTTGTGTGATTCTAGGGTTATTGACTGAAGGTTATGGGAAAAACAATGATAGAATAATCTTAATCCCAGTAGGACCCTGAAAGCTCGAGTCTTTATCCTTAACCCTAGAATATCTCGTTCAGTCGATGAACATCTCGGCCGGGGTGGAATTCGTCTGACCGAGGTGACCTTTCTGATCCGAAACTGAGAGTTAAGTGTTAGAGTTTGCCAAATCCTATTCTTATTACACCTTTCATGGTTCAATGCAAGCCTAGGATGAGACTTACCCGGTAATTTCTTTGTTTGTTTACCCAAGATCATAAGTGTAGGTAATAAAGGTTTATCCTTTATTGGGGTTTGAGTGTGCCTTCATCCCATCTTTGTGAGTTAGCCTGAGACTTACCCGGTAAAGGTTGATTCTATTCCCTTAGTTGGAGTGTTAATTTGAGGTTATAGTTCTTTTCCTTAATTCCTTGAGACTTACCCGGTAATAGGAGTTACGGTTTGGGATTGTGAGTAGTGAGAATTACCCGGTGATCAATTTCACTTTAGAAACACCTTCCCTTTGCAAAAATCTCAGCTTTGTCCGCTTATCTTGAGATCTTGAGTTGGAACCACAACTAGATGATTTAATCCCTAGAATTGCATATTTCCTTAATTGACTTTTTATCATCTTTATTGCCTTAATCGCTTTTGTGGTTAGTAATTACATAGACAACCTATACTTGCTTTGTTTCACCAAGTCCCTGTGATCGACCCCTGGAATTTCTTGCTTTTTACTACGATTGACCTGTACACTGCGGGTTCGCATCCTTGTTTTAAGCTTACATCTAGGGTTATAAATTTAAAGTTTTCACACACCGTTTAGAGCGAACAGACGGTGACAAGGGGAGAGGAGACGCAGGCCTAGTGCCGGGGACGACACTGGAGCATTTGTCAAGGGAAAGACCCGCATGGGCGGGGGGTTATCACAACGGGGGCGGTGACAGTCTTGAGCTGGCGCAGGCCCAGCGCCGAGGGCGGGCTGGGAATGCAGTGTCACCGCAGGGGTGGTGACCTAGGGACGCATGGGCGGTTTACTTGACAGAGCCTCCTCTTCTTATTCTCTCGGGTTGCCTCCCGAGCAGCGCCTTTGTTTTACATCGTTGGCTCAACGTAAGGACCTTACTCTCCGCTTGGGCCTCCTCCAATAGCATCTCATCGATTGGATCATTCTTCACTCCCTTAAGGTATGACTTGAGCCTTTGTCCATTGACTTTGAATATCTTGTGTGTTTGTAGATCGTAAAGATCCACAACACCATGTGGATGGACTTCAGCTATAACATACGGACCTGTCCACCTCGAGCGTAGATTTCCTGCATAAAATTTTAACCGTGAATGAAATAGAAGGACTTTGTTACCTACTAGAAAGTCCTTTCAAAGGATATTCCGTTCATGTCATGCTTTTGTCTTTTCTTTGTATGTTGTGGCATGATCGTATGCATCGAGCCTTAACTCCTCCAGCTCTTGCAATTGAAGCTTCCGGAATTCTCCTACTTCATTCACGTTCATGTTGCAGTTCTTCACCGCCCACCAAGCTTTGTGTTCTAGCTCCACCGGTAGGTGGCACGCCTTTCCGAACACAAGACAGAATGGGGACATTCCAATGGGATTCTTGTACGCCGTGCGGTATGCCCATAAAGCGTCATTGAGCCTTAAGATCCAATCCTTCATTCCGGAAGAAACCTTCTTTTCAAGTAATGTCTTTATCTCCCGGTTTGACACTTCAACTAGTTCCTTTATCACTTATCAAAGCTTTAGGGATGCCAAACCTTGCAAAGATATTATCCTTAAGAAAAGCTGCCACAACCTTAGAATCATCAGTTTTAGTGGCCTTTGTTTCCACCCACTTGGAAACATAGTCCACCGCAAGCAATATATAGGTATTCCCAAAAGAGTTAAGAAAAGGACCCATGAAATCTATCCCCCAAATGTAAAAAATTTCAAAAATATATAAGTGATGATTGAGGCATTTCATTTCTCCTAGAAACATTACCTACTCTTTGACACCTATCACACACCTTACAAAACACAAAAGCGTCTCGAAAGATGTGTGGCCAAAAGAACCTCGCATCTAAGACTTTTCTAGCAGTTTTATTTCCACCAAAATGTCCCCCACATGCTTCAGAATGACAGAAGGAGAGAACATATTGTATCTCATTATCCGAGATGCAACGACGTATTACCTGGTCACTACAATGCTTCCAAAGATATGGATTGTCCCAAAAGTAATGCATTGCCTCGGCTTTTACCTTCTCTCTGTGTGCTTTGGTGAAGTCTGGAGGGTACTCACCTTGAAAAAGAAAGTTAACGATGTCAGCAAACCAAGGTTTACAAGAATGTAACTTAAACAAAACCTCTGTCGTATAATCCGCAGGGGCGTCCAGAGCATCACACAGGGGCGCAGACAAGGAAGACGCAAGGGCGCCGGCCTCAAGCCACATGGGCGGATGTGCGCGGGGGCGGGTCTCTAGATGCACATGGGCGGTTACACAACATAGAGTTGTGTAAAAAGTGTCATTTGGGAAACTTCCAAGTATGGCCTTTCCTCGTGCTGGACCTTCTTCCTCCTTCACCAGCCTGCTCAAGTGGTCTGCCACAAGGTTCTCCGCTCCCTTCTTGTCTCGGATTTCAAAATTGAACTCACTTAGAAGGAGCACCCATCGGATCAACCTTGGCTTTGCTTCCTTCTTGGTCATGAGGTAACGGAGGGTTGCATGGTTAGTAAACACGATTACCTTCACACCAAGGGGGTATTGTCGGAATTTCTCCAGCGCAAACACAACCGCTAACATCTCCTTCTCGGTGGTGGAGTAGTTCCTTTGAGCACCATTTAGCGTCATGGATGCGTAGTGGATGACATATGATGCTCTTCTGTCCTTTTGTAATAGGACGGCTCCTACAACATAGTCGATGGTGTCGCACGTGATCTCAAAGGGCTTCTCCCAATTGGGAGATCGGATGATGGGTGCACTAGTGAGGCAAGCTTTCAAGGTGTCAAACGCCTTCTTGCAATCTTCATCAACTATGAAAGTCGCATCTTTCTTCAGTAGCTCACACAAAGGTGCTGATATCTTCGAGAAATCCTTGATAAAGCGCCCATAGAAACCTGCATGACCTAAGAAAGAACGAATCTCGCGCACATTCTTAGGGTAAGGTAAACTTTGAATTACATCAATTTTAGCCTTATCCACTTCTATTCCCTTTGATGATATAACATGCCCTAACACAATTCCTTGTTCAACCATGAAATGGCATTTTTCAGAATTAAGAAGTAGATTGGTTTCTACTCATTTTTGAAGAAAAAGTTTTAAATGTCCTAAACATGCATCAAAACTGTCTCCATGGATGGTAAAATCGTCCATAAAAACTTCAATAAAGTTTTCTATATACTCCGAAAAATACTTATCATGCACCGTTGGAAGGTGTCGGGGGCATTGCAAAGTCCAAATGGCGTTCTGCGGTACGCAAAAGTGCCAAAAGGACAAGTGAAGGTCGTCTTCTCTTGATCCTCCGGGGCGATGGCTATTTGGAAGTAGCCCGAGTATCCATCCTAGAAACAGTAATAGGGGTGACCTGCAAGATTTTCGAGCATTTGGTCAATAAAAGGCAAAGGGAAATGGTCTTTCCGAGTTACCATGTTTAGTTTGCAGTAGTCGATTCAAACTCCTCATCCGGTTTGAGTCTTGCTTGGAACCATCTCACCGTATTGGTTTTTAACCATGGTGATACCTCCCTTTTCGGAACCACTTGGGTTGGACTAACCCACTTGCTATCTGAAATTGGGAATATCATGTCCTCTTGGAGGAGCTTCAATACTTCTTTCTTGACCACATCTATCATGAGCGGATATAATCTTCTTTGTGGTTGCCTTGATGGTTTTGCCTCTTCCTCAAGGAGGATCCTATGCATACATGTAGAGGGACTAATCCCCTTAATGTCCGTAATGGTCCACCCAAGATCCGTCTTGTGTTCCTTTAGGATCTTTACCAACTTTCCTTCTTGAATCGGGGGCAATTTGCTAGAGATGATCACCGGCAAAGTTTCATTTTCTCCTAGAAAAGCATATTTGAGATGTTGGGGAAATTCTTTCAATTCTATCATCCGAGCCTGCACTATAGAAGGAACAAGCTTTTTGCTTGGAGTTAGCAATGTGGACCAAATGACCAAAGATGAGATAGAGAGCCTTTTGTGCCCATCCAAGTGAGCTAGAACTTCCTAGATGTTAGATGTTAGTGCATAATCTGAATTATGAATGTCAATATCATTTTCAATTATACTTTTCAATTCATCAATGTCGGACATGTAAAAAAACATCTTGAATAATAGGATCAATCACATCAATAACACAAAGAGAGTGGTCATCAATGGGGTGTTTCATAGCATCATAAATATTAAACTCAACCACTTCCCCATCAAATTCCATATTCATCTACCACTCACATAATCAATCTTGGTTCTAGTGGTTTTTAGAAAAGGCCTTCCCAAAAAATAGGAGCAACATGTGAATCATTTTCAATATCCAAAATGAAGATATCAACAGGAAAAATAAGATTATCAACCATCACTAGCACATCCTTAATAATCCCTTTCGGGTAAACATTTGACCTATCAGCTAGTTGGACAACAATCCGAGTTTCAAGAAGTGGCCCAAGGCCAAGGGATTGGTATATGGAATAAGGAAGCATATTAATAGGTGCACCTAAATCAAGCATCGCTTTGTCAAAGCGGGTTTCACCAATAACACAAGGAATGCTTACCATGCCCAGATCACTACACTTCTTGGTCATTCGTCGTTGGAAGACAGCTAACACGTGCTCACTCACTTGAACTTTCTGCTTTCCTTCAGCTTTTGGTTCCTCTTGATCGTGCAAAGTTCCTTCAAAAACCGAGCATATTTAGGGATACTCTTCACAAGTTTTAAAAGTGGGATGTTTACCTCACATTTGGAAAAGGTCTAAAAGAGATCCTTATCCTCAATCACTCTTCGCTCCTTTAGTGCTTCTGGAAAGGGAGCCGGGGGTTTCTCAACATATAATGGGGGAAAACTGGGACGGATGTAAGAATCCTCTTCAGTAGAACCCTCTGCTGACTTTTCTGCAAGGGCGCCAACTTCAGGCACAGGGGCGGCTCAGGGGCTGTCACCGTGGGAGCGGTGACATCCAGCCGCGGGGGCGCGTCTGTATAGAGGGGGGCGCAGTTGCAGCTGCAGGGGCGGCTGTGGGGGCATCAAAACCGTCAAAGGGTTTTTCTTTGACTTCCATGGTTGGCTTTGGCTGGACTTGCCTCCCACTCCTCAATGTTAGAGCACTAACAATCTCCTTAAGATTTATGACCGTCTGGAAGGGCAAGTTCCCCGATGATCGAGATTCGATCCTTGTGATGGCCTCCACCATTTTGACCAACCTGTTTTTCAAGGTTCTTGATGCTAGACTCTGTGGTTTGGACATGGGTAGCAAAGTGTTTAGTTAAAGCATGCAATATATCTTCAGTGGATTGAGACTTACCTTGGCTGGGCTGTTGTTGCTGCTGCTGGTTTTGTTGATCCCTCCACCGGTAGTTTTGTTGATACGCCAATTAGGCATGTAGTTTTGCGCATATGGATCATTTTGTGGACGTTGCTGCTGTTTTTGACCATATCCTACAGTATTTACCTCAGCAGCATCGTCTTGGACTTGTGGACACAAGTCCGTGGAGTGGAAAGGGTCGGCACAAACTCCACAATACTTGAGTTGTTGTGGATTTCCCATCAAGGTTAACCTCTTAACCATCTCCTTCAGTTACGCTATTTCTTGTGCAATCTCTGGATAGCTGGGTTGATGGCATGAACTCCTCTCTTGGTAGAAGATCTTCCAAAGTTCCTTGTACCTTCCGCCATTTCCTGCATTTTTTCCGTAGCAATTTCGAGAGTTGAGTTTAGAATATTACCTCCACAAGCGGCGTCCACTATCCTTCTTTCATTGTCCAACAATCCGTTGTACAAATATAGCACTAAGTCCAACGTGGAATATACGTGAAAAGGGCATCTTGATCGTAATTTAGCAAAGCGCTCGAAGTACTCATAAAGAGTTTCGTCCGCCTCTTGCTCGATGTTGCTTATTGCCTTCTTCAAGCTTTTTGCCAACTTAACGAGGAAGTACTTCTCCAAGAAGGCCTTGTGGAGGTTCTCCCATGTGTCAATGCTCCCGGACGGAAGATGGAAATACCAATCGTCCGTCCCATCCTTGAGAGTGAAGCCAAACGCCCGCATTTTGATTTGTTCTTCGGTGACGTTGACCGGCTTCATGCTCATACACACGGTATGAAACTTCCCAAGATGTTTGATAGTGTCTTCTCTACTCAACCCATGGAAGGATGGGAGCAAGTGGATCAACCCTGGTTTGAGCTCAAAGTTGACTTCTTCCCCAATGGCCGGTATGGTAACCGCAAGTGGGTGTTGAGTCAAATCGGGATGCGTGAGTTGGCGGAGAGTTTGGTTGGCCATATCTTCACGGGTTCGTTGTTGCCTTCGTTGTCGATTATGCGTTCTTTCGATTTCTGGATCAAAAGGGGCAAAATCGGAGTTAGTAGCACAGGTTTGAACCATGAAAATGGTCCAAACAAATAATCAATAATCAAAATAAATCAAAACAAACACTAAGACTCCCCGAAAACGGCGCCAAATTAGACGAGGATAAAAGCATATGGTCGTTGTCTTTTAGGTTAGTCATAGTAGATTACACTAGGTTGTGTCTTAGCATACACACTACTTGGTTGGTTCTTTTTAGAAGTTATTCATCAATGTCTCATCTTGATCTTAGATATGTGCTGTGTCAACCGACATCAACACAACTTAACAAGATTATTGATCCGTAAACCTACAAGATCAAAGCACAAGTTAGCATTCTAGTAAAGATAAAGAGATATAAAGAATGAATAAACACCGTTAAACTTTCTTTATTGTTATATTCCTTTTCCTTTAAGTAATTACAACCAGCTTTTACCTAAAGGGTTACTACTAGATTAAGGACCTGAACCCGGAATCGGTTAATCCTAGTACTTTGTATGCATTAGACACATAAGGTGATCAATCTAAGTTGTAAGAAACATGCAAACATAAGTTAAAGCTCAAGGAATATAACACAACTTGACTGAATAAACTTATATTAATAAAGACATACAACCACGTAGGAATGTAGCTTCAAAACAACCCAATGTAGCAAAGGAATTTAGAAACTCATTACAAGTGGGAAATAAGGAAAATAAAGCTTTTTGTGGGAAAATGATGGATGATTCTAACAATCAGCCAATGCTCTATTTATACTACAAATGACAATAAATGGGAGTAAATGAGTTGTCTAAATAGCCACCTTAAATGCCATTAAGGTGGTGCAAACAGCCGGAGTAAAGTCCTCGGGCGCTAAACCACGGGGGCGGGCTTCAGGGCCGCGAGGGCGGTTTAGGCCAAAACGTTCGATCTTCTTCTTGGTCGCTGGGGCGGCCTGGAAATCCCGCAGGTGCGGGTCTTTAATTCTCCTTGAACGTCTAACTCTACAACTTCGTGTTGTTTCTGATGACGATCTGTAGGGGTGGTGACACTGGCTCTTCGGCTTCATAGGTCCGCAGGTAGAGGCACAGGGGCACCGGCTTCGCTTCTTCAGAGTGAGTCACCGCAGTGGTGGCCGCAAGGGCGGTAACAAGCTCGTTCCGGGCGCTGGCGAAGGCATATGTTGCGTTCCGGAGTGCAATGCCATCGCAGGGGCGGTGAAACTGCTCCGCGGGGGCGGTGTGGCACCAAAATCATTGCTTCTTGAACATTCTTCAACTCCCAAGTCTTGCTAATACCTTATTTTGCTTCATTTGGACTTCTTCAACTCCCAACGGATAGAGAGATGAGGCAGAGGATCTTGGAAGAGGCTCATTCTACACCTTACTCAGTGACCCGGGTGCGAGTAAGATATACTAGTACGTGAGATGATCTTTTTGGTGGAGCGGGCGGAAGCCCGATGTGGTTAGGTACGTAGCCTATTGTGTGACTTGTCAGCAAGTCAAGATTGAGCACCGAAGGTCTGTAGGAGAGCTCCACCAACTGCCAGTTCCGAAGTGGAAATGGGAGGACATCTCCATGGATTTTGTCACCGGCTTGAGACCGACCCGGAGTTAGGACACCATCTGGGTGATAGTTGACCGATTGACAAAGACCACACGTTGTGTCCCTATTAAGGAAACGTGGCCGGTGAGTCGGTTGGTGGAGGAGTTCACCCGACAGATAGTGAGACTCCACGGGGTACCGAGGACCATCATTTCAGACTAGAATGGAAAATTTACCTCGTGATTCTGGCCTCAGGTGCATGCCGCCTTTGGTACGAGTCTACATTTCACGACAACGTACCGTCCGCAGACGGACAGACATTCCGAGAGGACTATCCAGACTTTAGAGGATATGTTAACAACATGCGTGCTACATCGGGGACATGTATGGCCGTGGCCAGATCAACTTCCTCTTGTTAAGTTTTTGTATAACAGCAGTTGGCACGCATCGATTGGGATGTATCTGTGTGAGGCATTGTATGGGCGGAGTAGCCGTATAACACTATGCTGGGAGGAGCCGAGTAGCAATAGTAGAATCGCACCAAAGCAGGTACAAGATGATATGGATTGAGTAACCTTAATACGGTAGTGTATGTTGGCAGCGGAGAGTCGCTAGAATCCTACGCACACAAGAGACGCCAAACCCTGAGTTCAGAGTAGGGACTCAGGTTTGTCTGAGAGTATCACCGACGTGAGGCGTTAGACACTTCGGCATCAAGGGGAAATTGAGCACCCGGTATGTCGGACCGTTCGAGATCTTAGAGCGAGTCAAGGAGCTTGGATATTGACTAGCCTTACCGCCGAGACTAGAGGGTGTTCACCTAGTCTTTCAGGTGTCTCAGTTGAGGGAGTACATACCGTGTAAGAGTCTTAGTCTTCGAGAGATCCCGCACCTGCGCCTCGGCCGAGACGCAACTGCCTTCTACCTTTGGTGCTGCAATGGGCCGCCCTTGCGCCCTTGTCTGGCCGCCCCTGCGGGCCTGTGAGCCGCCCATGCGGCCAGGTCAGCCGCCCTTGCGGTTTGTTATGGGCTGCAGCCGTCTTCATTGACCCGACCCCTTGCTTTTTGACCCTCCTCTCTTTATATCTTCTTCTCCTCCAGATGAGGGTTACCTCATTCTCTCTCCTACTCCATCTCCCTCACGATCTTCTTCTCCTCTCTTCTTCCTTTGGATCTCTTTTTGATCCATGGTTGAGTTTGTGTGAGATTGGAAGCTTAGGAGCTTGGCTTTGCTTGTTGTTGTTGCTTGTTGTTGTTGAGCCTTATGAGCCAGCTTGATGTTGTGCTGGTGTGGTGCTGATCTTCTGGAGAGCTCAACTTGGTGAGTTTCATGGCTTCTTCTCTTTCTTTCTTTTGTCCTTCATCTTTTCCACTCTTTCCTTAGCCTAGCTTAGATTCATTAGGTTTGGATCTTGTTCCAGCCTTAATTGGCTTATGTTGATATATATATATATATATATATATATATATATATATATATATATATATATATGTATGTATGTATGTATGTTTTTGTATGTATGTGTGTTCGACGAAGAAGAAGTGAAGGAATCAAAGGAAGGAGTGAAGAAGGAGCTGGAGTGGTGTCTTCTGGACACCAGCCGCCCCTGCGCCTATCTTGAGCAGCCCCAACGGCCCCTGCGGACACCTGCATCAGCTTGGTGTTACACTTGGTTCTGCAGGTGTGTGTTGCTTCTAGACTTACTTTAGGATATCTTTGTTCCCTCTTTTCCTAGTGTGAGTGTATAGGATCATGCTAGATGTGTGAGGATGTGTATGGTTGAGGTTATGATCGGTTTATGCCTTGTACGGCTTTAAGGACTTAGGTTTATGTTGGTTAAGGTTTTGAGGTTGAGTATGATCCCAATGGATCCCTTTGGGTCTAGGTGTGACGCCTTTGATAAATAGAGGTTGATATCTTGCTATGCCTTGTTATTAGGCACTGCCCCTCTCTCAGGATTGGAGGTTGATCGTGTTTGGGTTGTGTACGAGATTAAGGTAAGTCCGTAGGACTTACTTAGCTACCATCCTTATATTGGGTGTTTGCATGAGTGGTGTGTGCTTTATATGTTTGCTATGATGGCATGAGATATCGTTATATTGACCTATGTTCTATTGACTGCCCCATTGCGTGGCTGTGATAACATTTCCCCACATCCTGCCATGGAGTCTGGGAGGTTCTCTGACGTCGGGCCGGAATGGTTTACAGGAAGGGCTCAATCCACTCCCATAGGGTACACGAATTGTGTGACCAATACTCGTACAACTGGACATTGCACTCAAAGGCGGGGATGATACGGTCCTCGTGTCACATACTTTCATCCATCTATATATACACGATTTGAGCGAATGACTATTATATAAAGATGATAAATGGGAAAATTTGTGATAGCATGCTGATGTGTTTATCTTTCATGATTGTGCTTGTGCTTATGCATTACCTCATATACGTATGGTTAGCTAACAGTTTCATACCGTGTTGTAAATGTTTGCAGGTTAGGCGCTGCTGGGTGATCTGGCAGGGTGACATACCGAGGACTCTCGTACATTAGGTGGTTGGTTTGGGTTGTTATATTTCCCTCCTGCGTGATGGTGCTCTTTTGTACCTCCTGTATAAGGATGTTGTTTTATATACTCGGCTATGATGTTGTTTACCTTTGGTCGTATAGTTTGTACAATTTTATGTATTTGTTTTATATCTGTCAGTGCCATGTTGTAAGGTCCAGTGAACTTGTTGTCAGGGTAGGGTCAGGATCCATTGTGAGATCCTAGCCCAATGTGACACTCCGAGTCCCACAGATTCGGGGTGTTACAAAGTTGGTATCAGAGCCTTAGGTTGATAACAATGACACTTGCTACCTACAATAAGGCTTGATAGGTAAAATAAACAGAACCTGAAAGGGGTTTGACGTTTTCAAAATGTTTTTGGTTTTAAGTGTGGTTTTGGGATAGAATGTACGAGAAATCGTCACCTCTGCCATCGATCTCTGCAGCGTAGATATGTATATATATATATATGTGTGTGTGTGTGTGTGTGTGTGTTATGGATTATGTGGATGTAGAGTATATATATATCGATACATATGGCATATATATAGCCTTGTAAATTTAGGTGCGTATATCCTACAGATGGCTCAGACTATAGCAGTATCTATAGTGGAACGACGTAGGGGTACACCCCCTCTTCCTCCAGTAACGCCAAGTGAGGGACCAATTTCCGCTGTTGTTTCGCTTATGGCAGAGAACGAGTTTGAAGAGGCTGATCATGTCTCCATGAGTGGATTCGAGTTTCAAGAATATATGCGTCAGGTATATGAGGCTGTAATAGCGGGTAGACCTACACCGGATCTACCAACATCTATGGGACCAACTGAAGCTTCTAGATCAAAGAAGAAACAACGAGTCGAACTAGCGAAAGATGAGGTAGGGCTTCCAGGTGGTAAACAGAGTCCAGCTTGTGGACGTTTGAGTAGTTCCCGTTCTACACGGACTTCTGGTGAAACGAGAACTTGTTACAATTGTGGGAAGCCTGGACACATAAGACCACACTGTCCAAAATCTCCGGTGACTTACTTCACCTGTGGTAGACTAGGTCATAAAGTTGCCTTTTGTAGGCAACGTGGAGTTGTATCACGATAGGGTTCTTCTTCTGCCAGTATGACGGGAGGTGGTCAGAGGACCCCTCAGCAACAGACACAGGGACAACAAAGAGTTCCAAATCGTCATTCTACTCAGGGATCCGTTCCCAGACCGAGTAGAGACAGAGGTCGTGGTGGGAGTGCCATAGACACCAGAAGAGCTCAGGGTAGAGCCTTGGAGCTAAGAAGTGCAGAAGAGTCATCCGTATCAGTTGCACTGATGAGACGTTTATGTCTCAACTGTGGCTATCAAGATCATTTGCGCTTTGAGTGCCCCTTGTCACCGATAGCTTGCTTCACCTCTAGTGAACTAGGCAATCTGGCCCCTTTCTGTCAACAGGGTAGTGTTTCTTCTCAACAAGACCTTCCTTTTTCTAGTGCAAAAAGAGTAGAAGTGGAGGTGTTCGCCCGAAAACGTGTGCGTGCAAATAAGTTTTAAATTTATAAAACTAGAATAAGAGCAAGTGAACCCGCAGTGTACGGATCGGCGTAGCTTAGCAAGTATTTCAGAGTATCGAACTCAGGGAATTGGTGAAACAAAACTAGTTTCAAGTAGTCGAGCAAGTAAAATGTAGAAGCTTTGCAAATAATTGGGGAAAACAGCAACCCTAAAGATCCAGTTATCAAATTGTGGCAATCGATTCAAGATATTCTATATATATAAGGACAGAGTTGAGAATTGCAAAGGTATACTAAAGTAAGTTAATGTACGGTGAAGTTCCAAAACCCTATATGTCTAACCAAAAGACTCTCTCTATAATGGTTGTTGAGGCTGCAGTATAGAAAGGATCTAACGGTAAGAATTAGTCTCAAATACCCAAGCCCATACCCAAGAAATCAAAAACAAGCCAAAACAGTTAAGGTTGTGACGCTCGAAACTGAAATAGAGGATGTTGAGTCTCACTACTACCTAGGAAAGGCAAGCCAAGGCTAGGTTAAAGCTAATCTTTAACTTTGATTTAAAGCAAAAGCAAAATTTGTGAACCAGGGAAAATCACAGCTAGATCTTGAAAACCATGGCCGTGGAACATCAAGAACAGACCGTGAATTAGGGTGTCGACGAGGTTTCTCACACTCTCAGGGTCCAATCAATTTACGATCGATCTATCATCATCTAAGCCACAACTATCAACCCTTCACCTTAGAAGCTAGTGTAGATCTCTATATCGACAAAGTGGGTGAACTAACTCATAATTGCTTCAAACACATATCTAAGAACACTATAAAGAGGGAAAAACAACTAAAACAAGTGCCTAAAATATTTTCATATTTCATGCTAACAAAATACCCCATACTTGCCACTTGCTTGTCCCCAAGCAAGGTTTTTAAAGCTTAGAACATAAGGTAGAATGAAATATGAATGCAAAACAAAACAAAACAATCTTTTTGGTTGGTGTGCTTCTAGTCAATAGATCATCCTCAAACCTTGCTTCATTCATCCTTGAAAACGCTTATATCCATAAACCAAAATATGCAAAACAAAGAAACTTCATAAATTGCAAATACTCCAAGACAAACATCATAGCCTTCAAGAATTGTCAAAATTAAGCATGTGAAACTTCAATTTAGATCACCAAGTCAAATAACACTCTTATGATCTCAAGGACTTTCAAATAAGGCCAAGAATGGGAAGAAGGTGGGAAACTTGTAAAGGAATGTGGTGTATGAATCCGGGAAGAAAGACAACACAAACTCTTTTCTTTTTACCATTTGAACTTCCACCAACTTAGAGCTTTGCTCTAGACTTTTGCACATAATTTTCGACTTTACTTTTGGAGTTATGGACAGCGGTGCACAATAACCGAAGCCTAGGAGATTGGCGTTTCTCAATTTCGAGATGCCTCAAACCTTTGATGCACATACCATAATCCGTTAGGAATATCGCTCAATCCGACTTTGGCAAGACACAAACACCCGGCTATGTGAATGTTGCCGAGTTACTCATCATCAAGATTGACTTCCCCAAACCTAGAATTTTCCTACACTTTGAAAATAATTGCTTTCATGGCCCTCCCTCATCAAATATGCCAAATTCAACTTCTTCCTAAATCCCGGATAGGTAAAGGAGGCAATTATTCCATTGAGGGGCTAAATGATCAAAGAAAGATGTAAGAAAATCGAGGTGCCTTAATCATTTCATAAAGAAGTATAAGAAGTTATATTGTGATTTCAACCTTTGTTTCTCAATATGATTTACATAAAACATTCACATTATGAAATTTGCAAGAAAGGATAAACAACATACTCAATTTTTTCACAATTTATAATTCAATTTAAGCATACAATTGTCATAAAAAACTCATTCCACAAGTAGTTTTCATCATAGAAATCATCTCTAATCTTAGAAGCACAAATATTTTCAAATTTTTATCAAATTTTTATGGGTTTTTCAAAGTCTTTTTCATGCAAATATGCAATGCAATAGTGAAACATGTGACTATGAAAGGAAAATGCAAGTGTTCATACAATCATCCAAGCAAAGTAAGTAGAGTTATTACAAACCATAGTCACACCTCACCCCATACTTGAAACAAACATTGTCCTCAATGTTCAAAAGAAATAAAGAAAAGAAAGGAAAACAAAGAAACTCACTAGACGGTGGTGGGGCGGCTCGAACCAACGGTCATCTCGTCATCACTATGGAGGAGACGGTGGAGGGAATGGACGGAACTCGGAGCTGAAATTCCGCCCAAACTGTTGCGGTATATGTCTCTCATCATCTGATCATGCTCCTCAGCTCGTACATCATGAGTGTCCTGGCGGATCTCCAAGTCTCCCACTCTCCTGGATAGATCGGTGGCCCACGCTGGTAGTTGCTCATACCAAGCTGGTGGCTGTCCGTACCTGATAGCATGTATTATAGTCTATATTTTGGAACTTGTTTAGACGTTTTATCTTCAATAATCTGCATGTTTGGATATATATATATTATGTGAATATATTTTCGTTTCATCTACCTTTATGGAAATCGAGGTCTACACCAAGTTTCGTTGTAATCGTAGGTAAAATGGCACATTTTGGATCGAAATGGAGCTAAGGAGCAAAGGAGTCATTGGAGCTACATTTAGGAGCTTAAAAGAGAACCCAGGAAGCATGGAATTAACAAAGAAAATTTACTTTGGACCAGATTTCAGAGATTTCACATTCAGCTGAGATTCACCTCGGTCAGCTACAGTGGCACCTCGACCGAGGTGATCTAGAGGAGCGCCCCGACCGAGGAGAATACCCTGACGCGGCAAGATATATTTTATTTGGCTGAGATCTTTTATTTTTGGAAGGAGAGATCTTATATTTTTGGGCTGGATTTCTGGAAGGAAGATCATATATTTTGGAGATCTATTTTAGAGATATGGATATATTTTATTAGGAAATTATCTTTTTAAGATATTATTATCTTTGGAACATAATTCTCCTATAAAAAGGGCTGAATTTTACATAATTCAACAACATCGCATACTTGGAGATTGAAGAAAATGCAGTTAGGAAGATTTTTTGGAAGTTTTGAAGGAAGATTGAAGGAAAGAAGTTCATAGTTTGTTATAGCTTTTGAGGGGGTTTGTAAGACTTTCTTAGATTTATTTTTGTTCGATTGTCTTGTTGGATTTGTGATTCTAAGGAACGCTGATTTGTTTGATATTTGATTCAGTTATTGAAGCCTTGTTCTTAAGGTTTTTGTGTTCAAATATTCATTCCCTTCCCAAATATTTGATTATTGCTTTTATGATGATGAGTGGCTAATTTCTTTGTGCGATTCTAGGGTGATTGGCTGAAAGCTGTGGGAAAGACGATGATAGAATAATCTTAATCCCAGTAGGACCCTGAAAGTTTGAGTCTTTTACCCTTAACCCTAGAACATCTCGTTCAGTCGATGAACATCTCGGCCGGGGTGGAACTTGACTGACCGAGCTGACCTTTTCTGATCCGTAACTGAGAGTTAAGTGTTAGAGTTTGCCAAATCCTATTCTTATTACACCTTTCCTGGTTCAATGCAAGCCTAGGATGAGACTTAGCCAGTGATTCCTTAGTTTGTTTATCCAAGATCATAAGTGTAGGTAATAAAGGTTTATCCTTTATTGGGGTTTGAGTGTGCCTTCATTCCATCTTTGCGAGTTAGCCTGAGACTTATCCGGTAAAGGTTGATTCTATTCCCTTAGTTGAAGTGTTGGTTTGAGATTATAATTCCTTTCCTTAGTACCTTGAGACTTACCCGGTTATAGGAGCTTTTGGTTTGGAATTACTGAGTAGTGAGACTTACCCGGTGATCTATTCGTACTTTAGTAACACCTTCCCTTGCAAAAATCTCAACTTTGTCCTCTTATCTTGAGATCTTGAGTTGGAACCACAACTAGATGCTTTATTCCCTAGAATTTGCATATATCCTTTAATTGACCTTATTATCATCTTTTGACTGCTTTAATCGCTTTTGTGGTTATTAGTTACATTGACTACCTATACTTGCTTAGGTTTCACCTAAGTCCCTGAGATCGACACCCCAGAATTCTTGCTTTTACTATAATTGATCCGTACACTGCGGGTCCGCATCCTTGTTTTAAGCATATTTCTTGGGATATAAATTTAAAGCTTGCACACACCGTTTGGAGCGAACAAGTTTTTGGCGCCGTTGCCGGGGACTTGGTCTAGACCGAGCCGGTTGCGGTTGTCTTTCGGGGCAATTGCCCTTGTTGCTACTAACCACTCTACTTGAGTGACTTTCACGTGTTCTTTTTCTTAGGTTTATGCGAAGAACCTGTGCTGGGAAGGAAATCGTTCCTTACGATCCTGAACCAGAAAAGACATACAAACGACGCTTGAAAGAAGCGAAAATGGACAATCGAGACGATCGCGATCTTGAGGCCGAGTTAAAGGAGGCGATGGAACAGCTGGGCCTCAATAGGGACGAACTACAGCGCAAAAAAGTGAAAAATCGCACAAGAGCTGCAGAGATTGAAGCAGATATGGCTAAGCTACGAGCTCAGATTCTGCATCGACCAGACCCTCGGCCGAGGCAGGACCCCGCTCCAGTTGTCGCGGCCGAGATACTTCCACCTCGGATGCCTGTCCGAGATGTTCTTTTTGCAGGTATTCCACAGACCCTAGGGCAGAGGATGGACCCAAACCAGCAAGTGAGGTGTCCAGGAGTCAACCTAGGAGATCCGGCGGAGCATGATTATGAACTTCGACCGCAAGTTATATCCATGATTTGTCAATGCCAGTTTGGAGGTTTAGAGAAGGAGTCTCCGCATCAACATTTGCAAAACTATGAGATTTTGATGGAGACCTTGAGACCTTCAAGGCTGGAATATAATAATTACAAGTTAAGGCCTTTTTACTTTTCTTTGAAAGACAGGGCGCTTACTTGGTATCAGTCTCTTCCTCCCGGAAAGATCAACTCTTGGGAGGAGATGACGACAGACTTCTTAACTAAATTCTTTCCCCCCTCCAAAACCGCTGAAATAAGAGGGAAGATCAATGCAGTCATCATGAAGGACAAGGAAAGTTTGTCCAAGTCATGGGTGAGATTTAAAGATGTTCTTTTGGATTGCCCACACCATGGAATTCCAAAGATAGAGTTGATGGAGATCTACTTCAAGGGATTGGATGAAGCTACCCAATTCAACCTTCAACTTCTATCCGCCGGCACATTCATGGACATGCCGATTGATGAAGCTTGAGAGTTCATCGAGAAACAAGCTTTGCACATGGAGAAGTACTCGCACCAAGGAGCTGAAAATGGAGTTAAGAGAGTTAATTTCAAGAAGGCTCCATCAAATGATAATCAACTCATTTCCCTCAAGAATGATGTGAAGCAATTGAAGGATCTTTTCGTTGCTCACACCAAGAAGGAAGAGGGAGGATATTAAGGCTCAAGAAACAACAACAATGGTTCCCGGAACAACAACTACAACAACAATAGAGGCTCCAACAGCAACAATTGGAGATCCAACAATCAAAATCCGGTACTCTAACTCCAATTCGAATAATTCTTCTAATCCTTTATCTTCTTCTTCTTCTACTCCATTGAAGAGCCAGGAGCCTGGATCAAGTTCGTCCCAGCCAGCGAAGAAAGATGTAGTGCTGGAGGCCAGGGAAGCTCCCAGAAAAAAGCCTTAGAGCAACAATTCTGTAATAAGGCAAATGAAGCGCCAAGAGATACAGGGAAGCTCCCAGAAAGGACAGAGAGCAACCCTAAAGGACAGATCATGGCAATAACGACGAGAACTGGATTGAAAACTGCAGATCCAGTGCCTCGGTCGATGCTAGTGCAGATGAAGAACACCTCGGTCCAGGTACAGACGAAGAACACTTTGGTCGAGGTACCATCCAAGGTGGAGTCTCAGAAAGCGACGGACAAAACTAAAGTTTATGTCCCACCTCCTGCACAAAAACCACCACTTCCATTCCCCCAGTTAAGGGCTAGAGCACATCTAGACAAGCATTTTGGTCAGTTCCTTGACTTGATGAATAAATCACATATTAACATCCCTTTCCTTGATGCTATTTTAGGGATGCCCGCCTATGGGAAGTTCTTAAAAGAGATTCTATCAAGGAAGAGGAAGGTGGAAGATTGTGGTGAAGTAAGGATGACATCTAAATCCTCGGATCTCATTCAAATCATGAAGGAGAAGATGCCACCCAAGTTAAGAGATCCCGGCTAATTTTGCATTCCCATTCAAGTTCGGGATGTTACTTGTGAGGCGTTGTGTGATCTAGGGGTCAGCGTGAGCATCATCCCGCTAGAGCTATGTGTGAAGATCGGACTTGGAGAGCCCAAGCCGGTGAAGATAAGATTATATATGGCGAATCGCTTCATTACACATCCCGTGGGCATTTTGGAAGACGTTCCGGTTAAGTTAGGTAACTTCTACATACCTATAGACTTTGTTGTGCTTGATATTCCCGCAGATTATACCGTCCCTATCATTCTCGAGAAACCATTTCTAGTAACTTCGGGTTGCAATGTGGATTGTAAGAACGCCAAGTTGCAATTTAACATTGGCGGAGATCAAGTGGAGTTTGCATTGCTTGCTACAATGAAAGGAGAGCCGCTTGAGGATGATATCTTCAACATCTATGATGAAGAAGAATCAAGAAAATTGGTGAGCTCTATCCTTATTAATGATCCACTTGAAAAAGTTATTAGTTTTAGCTTAATGGAGGAAGGTATAGATGCTTCTTGTAATGCAGATATACGGAGCTTAAAGGCACTGGAAGAAGATCCAGGAGCTAATATTGAAAAACTAATCTAGGAGAAGGGAATCTCCAGTTTCGGTCCCAGTTACAGTACCTCGACCGAGGCACTTTCTGGACCAAGCGAGGTGTTCTTGACTGAAGAACATCTCGGTCACCCACTCTGGATCTCGACCGAGATCGAAAGTGAGATGATGTCAACTGAGACTTTTGAAAGTCCAGTTCTTCGATCTAAGTCTACTCCACTGGAAGGAGGAAGCAAGGATCCCCCTCATAAAGCACCCCCAGTTGTGGAGCTTAAACCACTTCCAAGTCACTTGAGGTATGTTTTTCTCGGACTAGATTCTACTTATCCCGTTATTGTTAGTGCTTCCCTTTCCGAAACTGAATTGTCTAAACCGATGCATGTCCTGAGAAAACATCAAAAGGCTTTGGGTTATACTATTGATGATCTTATTGGTACTAAGCCTTCTTTTTGCATGCATAGAATACTAATGGAGGACGATCATAAGACTTCACGGGAACCTCAAAGACGGTTAAATCCGATCATGAAAGAGGTTGTGAAGAAAGAAATTCTTAAGTTGTTGGATGCAGGTATCATATTCCCTATCTTGGATAGCAAGTGGGTGAGCCTAGTGCATGTAGTTCCGAAGAAAGGAGGGATGACCGTTGTGACGAATAAGAACAACGAGTTGATCCCAACTAGGACCGTTACGGGCTGGAGGGTTTGCATCGATTATAGGAAGCTGAACGTGGCCACTCGGAAAGACCATTTCCCGCTCCCCTTCATTGATTAAATGCTCGAACGGTTAGCCCAACATTCACATTTTTGCTATCTAGATGGCTATAGTGGTTTCTTTCAGATTCCTATCCATCCTGATGATCAAGAGAAGACCACTTTTTCACTTTTCCATGGGGGACATTCGCTTACAGGAGGATGCCATTTGGATTATATAATGCACCCGCTACCTTCCAGCGATGCATGATGGCTATCTTTTCCGAATACATAGAGGAGATCATGGAGGTATTTATGGATGATTTTTCAGTTTATGTTTCCTCTTTTGATGATTGCCTATCTAACCTTTCTCTAGTGCTACAAAGATGTGAAGACAGTAATCTCGTTTTGAATCGGGAGGAGTGTCATTTTATGGTTAATGAAGGCATCGTGCTAGGACACCTCATTTCCAACCGAGGTATTGAGGTTGATCAAGCTAAGATCGAGACTATTGAGAAACTTCCTCCCCCTTGTTCTGTTAAGGGTGTGCGGAGTTTTCTCGGGCATGCAGGTTTCTATATGAGGTTCATCAAGGATTTCTCGAAGATTTCTAAACCGCTAACTAAACTCTTTAATAAGGATGTAGTTTTTTAGTTTTCGAAGGAATGTCTTGATGCATTTTACAGGATTAAGGAAGCATTGATTTACGCTCCCATTATTCAGCCTCCGGATTGGACCTTGCCCTTTTAGATCATGTGTGATGCGAGTGATGTGGCGGTAGGAGCGGTGCATGGACAAAAGAAGGATGGCCGGACCAACGCCATTTACTATGCTAGCAAGACGCTAGATGAATCCCAACTAAACTACGCCACCACCGAAAAAGAGCTTTTGGCGGTTGTATATGCTTTTGAGAAATTTTGCTCTTACTTAGTGGGAGCAAAATTTATTGTTTACACTGACCATGCAACTATTCGTTACTTGCTTGCTAAGAAGGATGCTAAGCCACGTCTTATTCGATGGATTCTCTTGCTTCAAGAGTTTGACCTAGAGATCCGCGATAAGAAGGGATATGAAAATTCTGTTGCGGATCACCTTAGCCGGCTACCTCCCTCTTCACGCGAAAAGGACGAACCACCCATAGATGATTCATTCCCCGATGAGCACTTGCATTTGCTGGAAAGTTTGATAAACTTCTTTATCTCACCCCATGAAGAAGGTGAAGTATGGGGTGAGGATACTTTCTAGTATGTCTAGGGATGTCGTACGGTCCAACTAGTGACCTTAAATCAAACGCTTCTTGGGAGGCAACCCAAGGTATTGCTTTCTTTCCCCTTTTCTAGTCTAGCTTTAGATAGTTTGCTTTTTCTTTGCTTTGTTTTGTTTTTGGCGTCCTAGACAGAAACCAGGTACTCTCTAAGGAAGGAATACAACCCAGGAGCAACACTAGAAGTACAGAAGTTCGAGAAGTTGAGAAGACGGAGTTTGAATGAAACACATCTCGGTTGCAGTCACAGCACCTCGACCAAGATGATTCTTGAGCAACCGAGGCGACTAGGGCTGACAACAATCCACCTTGGTCCAGACACCTCGGTCCAGTCGGGACCACCTCGACCAAGGTGACAGCAGAATCGGAGAGGGGTATAAAAGGGGAACAGTTTCTCTTTCTTTCCCTCCCAACTCTCCCTCGACCGCGGTGCATCCCAACCTCGTTTTCTTTGTTTCTCGATCGTTTTCTACGATTCTTGCTCTGACCTCGCAAGGAAAGGCTAGAGGATCAGTTTGCAAGCGAGAATCTGCAACAAAAACGCCTCAAATCGACGGAATCTGGGGTAAGCATTCGAAAACCCTAATTTTCCTCTTCTCGCTGGTTTCAGACCAATTTGACTTTGGTTGCCATTAATTTCTGTTGAAAAAGGCTTAAGTACCCCTTAGGAACAATCTGTAGTGATATTGGGGGAAAAGATCTGGAATTCAGAGAGTTGGAATCAAGCAGTTTATCGCCTCGGTCCAGTCGACCTGTGCCTCGGCCGAGGTGTTCTTGAGATGTGTCAAAGCAACCGAGGTGATCTGTCAGAAACAGAAAATGAGTTCCAGGTCCGATCGCCAGTTAGTTTTGAGGGATAGATCCTCACCTTCTTCTTCTTCTTCTTCCCGACCTTCTATACCGGTGATCCACGAGCATCACCAGGCTGACTATGACCGCATCTGCACGCGCCCTGTGATTGCGCTGCGGTTTTTAGATATTGCTGCTTTTGATTACCTTTATGTTGTTGAGGATCTAAGGAGGATGGTCTCGATGGTGGGGCTGGAGCAGTTCATGGAGATTAGAGCTCCAGCCTACCTCGAGCCCACATTGAAGTTTGTGAGTTCTGTGACTCACTTGCCTGAGGAGAGAGCCATCAAGTACCGGTTGCTGAACCGGAACTACTTAGTTCCCATGGATCAGTGGAGAGACATCTTCAGCTTCCCGACCCCCACAGTTCCCGACTTCCCTTCTCGAGCCGTAGCTCGACAGTTTTGGGGTTAGATAGCTCATGTTGTAGAGCATGTTGACAGGTGGAGACCTGGAGACTCCAAGGAGAGGATTCTCTTCCACCTTGCTTTCAGATTAGCCCACCAGATTTTCAGCGAGACACTTTTGGCGCGTACTGAGACGCCCTAGAAGATCAGACAGGGGGAGCTTCTAGCCTATTCTGTATGGTGACTGGGGGAGTTCCTGATTTCAGAGCGATGGTAGCTGAGGATCTGCACTGGATCAAGGCTAAGGGGAAGGGAGATATTTGTTGTGGCGGCTTAGTGACTCATATAGCGACAGTGATGGAGTTAGATCTGAGCGCTTGTACATTGGTGGCGGCTGCCAAGCCGCTAGGTTTACAAGAGATGATCACCAGGAGGATTCTAGTTCCTCGTGGACTCACTACGCCATATGTGGCGATGCCTTGGGAGCAGACTGCCCCTTAGGACATTAGGTGGTCAGCTCAGTTCTCAGTCTATGACCCTCAGTATTGGTCCACTGCATCGATACCTTACATTGAGGATGCTAGAGATGCAGCAGCTCGGGTACAGGAGGAGGATGAGGATGATGATGGCGGTGCTGCCATGGAGACAAGGACAGATACAGCCGGTCCTAGTGTGCTAGTCGTCGATTTGGACGACGAGGAGACAAAGGAGGAGGCAGCATCACTACCACCACCATCCCAACGCAGATCCCGCCGTCGCAGATTCAGAGATCTAGTAGCGCATCAGAGGATTGATGATCTCACCGACTATATGATCGACTCCTACGCTGCCCTGACAGTTGATATCAGTGAGCGTTTTGATGACCAACGCCGAGGGATGGAGGGCTAGACACATCAGATGCTGGAGAGCCAGCACAACCAGCGCAGGATGATGGAGATACAGTTCTAGCACACGATGGGATATCCTTTTGACCCATCCCAGCATCCGTACGTGTCATACCCACCACCACCACCAGCGGATCAGGATTAGAGCTTGCAGGGATTTCATTTTCTTTATTATTTATGCAGCTCAGCTTATGTCCGGTGAGTACTCTATTTTCAGACTTATTTTGACCCATTGGGACAATGTGTCCCAAGTATGGGGTATGGATGTATCTTATTTGACACTATGTATGACTATTTATGATTTCTCCTATGCTCTATGTGTTTATCTGAGACTACATGCATGGATAGAGGTTATTTGATTGAGAAAAACGTCAAAAATTGGTTAAGAAAAAAAATTTTATGACCTCGACCGAAGTGATTCTGACCAATCGAGGTGCAGCACCTCGGTTGACTTATAACATCTCGACCGAGGTGGTTTAACTAAAATTGTTTTCGAAACGATTTTGTGCTTCTTATCTGGATATGACCTCAATGAAGATTTTGTTTGCAGACTGGTTTTGAAATCTTTATATGTTTGAAAGGTTTTATGATATGTCTAAGTTGCTAAATGGTTTGTTTGAAATTTGTGGCATGTTTAATACTTTGTTTTTATCCAAATTATGTTGAATTTGAAGGTTGACACCACATAATGAGTTCTATCACTTTCTTCCTGGGATGATTAAGGCAATTCATTCTCTTCTCTTCTTCTTCTTGATCATGGATAGCCCCGTATATACATAATTGCCTCCCTTTACCTATCCGGGAATTTGGAAGCAAGCAAGTGAAAAGCAAGTGAAAGAAAAGTTGAGATGTTGGCTGGAAGTTAGAAAGAAACAAATAGGTTTGGGGAAGTCAATCATGATGATGAGTAACTTGGCACCATTCACATAGCCGGGTGTTTGTGTCTTGCCAAAGTCGGATTGAGCGATATTCTTGGTATGTGCATCAAGGGTTTGAGGCATCTCGAGAAATTGATTATTGTTGATCTCTTAGGCTTCGGTTATTGTGCATCTCTGTCCATGTATCCCAAAAAGTAAAGGTACATAAGCAAAGCTTATTAGTGGAAGATGTTGAAGTTCAAAGCAAGTAAAGTGAAGTGAAGATCCTTTTCCTGGATTCTAGCACCACATTTCATATATACATCCCACCCTCACACGTTTCTTGACCTTCTCTTGAAAAGCCCTTGAGACATCGAGCTTGTTAATTGACTTAGTGGTTTAAACTGGATTATACATGATTAATTTCGATAATTATGATTTATTATGCATTCTATGATTTTATGCAAAGATGAATAACTTTCTTATATTTATAAAATGTTTTGATCATATTTTGATTTTTAATACCATGAGCATTCTCTTAGAGTGATCTATGAGTGGAGTACACCATTAAAATGTTTTGAAATACTTTTCATTGATCTTTATGACTTATAATTCATTCTATCTTGTACTTAAGATTTGAAACTTGCTTGGGGACAAGCAAGGGACAAGTATGGGGTATTTTGATAGCATATATTATAGTCTATATTTTAGGACTTGTTTAGACGTTTTATCTTCAATAATCTGCATGTTTGGATGTATATTATGTGAATATATTGTCGTTTCATCTACCTTTACGGGAATCGAGGTCTACACCAAGTTTCGTTGTAATTGTAGGTAAAATGGCACATTTTGGATCGAAATGGAGCTAAGGAGCAAAGAAGTCATTGGAGCTACATTTAGGAGCTTAAAAGAAAACCCAGGAAGCATGGAATTAACAAAGAAGAATTACTTTGGACCAGATTTAAGAGATTTCACATTCAGCTGAGATTCACCTCGGTCAGCTACAATGGCACCTCGACCGAGGTGATCTAGAGGAGCGCCCCGACCGAGGCGAATACCCTGACGCGGCGAGATATATTTTATTTGGCTGAGATCTTTTATTTTTGGAAGGAGAGATCTTATATTTTTGGGCTGGATTTCTGGAAGGAAGATCATATATTTTGGAGATCTATTTTAGAGATATGGATATATTTTATTAGGAAATTATCTTTTTAAGATATTATTATCTTTGGAACATAATTCTCCTATAAAAAGGGCTGGATTTTCCATAATTCAACAACATCGCATACTTAGAGATTGAAGAAAATGCAGTTAGGAAGGATTTTTGGAAGTTTTGAAGGAAGATTGAAGGAAGGAAGTTCATAGTTTGTTATAGCTTTTGAGGGGGTTTGTAAAACTTTCTTAGATTCCTTTTTGTTCGATTGTCTTGTTGGATTTGTGATTCTAAGGAACGCTGATTTGTTTGATATTTGATTCAGTTATTGAAGCCTTGTTCTTAAGGTTTTTGTGTTCAAATATTAATTCCCTTCCCAAATATTTGATTATTGCTTTCATGATGATGAGTGGCTAATTTCTTTGTGCGATTCCAGGGTGATTGACTGAAAGTTGTGGGAAAGACGATGATAGAATAATCTTAATCCCAGTAGGACCCTGAAAGTTCGAGTCTTTTACCCTTAGCCCTAGAACATATCGTTCAGTCGACGAACATCTTGGCCGGGGTGGAACTTGACTGACCGAGGTGACCTATTCTGATCCGTAACTGAGAGTTAAGTGTTAGAGTTTACCAAATCCTATTCTTATTACACCTTTCTTGGTTCAATGCAAGCCTAGGATGAGACTTAGCCGGTGATTCCTTAGTTTGTTTATCCAAGATCATAAGTGTAGGTAATAAAGGTTTATCCTTTATTGAGGTTTGAGTGTGCCTTCATTCCATCTTTGCGAGTTAGCCTGAGACTTATCCGGTAAAGGTTGATTCTATTCCCTTAGTTGGAGTGTTAGTTTGAGATTATAATTCCTTTCCTTAGTACCTTGAGACTTACCCGGTAATAGGAGCTTTTGGTTTGAAAATACTGAGTAGTGAGACTTACCCGGTGATCTATTCCCACTTTAGTAACACCTTCCCTTGCAAAAATCTCAACTTTGTCCTCTTATCTTGAGATATTGAGTAGGAACCACAACTAGATGCTTTAATCCCTAGAATTTGCATATTTCTTTTAATTGACCTTATTATCATCTTTTGATTGCTTTAATCGCTTTTGTGGTTATTAGTTACATTGACTACCTATACTTGCTTAGGTTTCACCTAAGTCCCCGAGATTGACACCCCGGAATTCTTTCTTTTACTATAATTGATCCGTACACTGTGGGTTCGCATCCTTGTTTTAAGCATATTTCTTGGGATATAAATTTAAAGCTTGCACACACCGTTTGGAGCGAACAATACCATGCCGGTGCGTCTTGAGGAGTCGGTGCCGCTGGTGCTTGCTTGTACCATGGAGGAGGGGCTCCCATCCATGATGATTGCTCTCCATACCAAGTGGGCGGTGAATCCATCCAAGTCGGCCTCTCACTCACACTAGCACGGCGTGAAGAAGAGGAACTGGAAGGTCGGGGAGAACGTCTAGGAGGGTCGAGAAACTGTGCCGGCTGATCCGGAAACGTATCAAACTCATGCTCATCACCTCCTACCTCATAATCATCACCTCTCATCTCATCATCAACATCTGCAGCTGGGACCTCATCCGGGACATAAGGAGGAGTTACTAGTCTATTCGCATGCATAGTTACGAATGTCGCCTTCCAGTTATGGCGTCCGGCCATAATGGAGTACTTCGGTAGCCATGGGATACCTCTACCACCTCTATCCTCCCATGGCATGGCTGCGGTAGGTGGAGCTTGATGGTGGGGAAAGATAAGACCTCTAGTCATGAGACTATTGAGACCTAAAGGTCTCGCCTCTATCCTAGTGCAAGGGGATAGTCTATCCCTAGCTGCGTGGCTATGTGAGTAACCATGCCTCCATATCCTATATTCCCGACACTCTTATGTTTTTAGTTTACTTATGGTGGAGGCAAGGAGGGTAGCACAATCAGCGGGTCTACCATAGAGCATGCAATAGAGGAGAAAGAGCTCATCGGTCTTAATATTTGGGGGGGTCTCGGTCCTAGGGAAGAGACACTCGGAAAGGACCCTATGAGCTATCTTCAAGGCTAAGTGATAGATGAGCTTAGCCTTGGTGTCGGCCGGTTACCAAAGATCCTCACTAGCATAAATCATGGCAATCTCCTCCCAAAAGTCCTTAGGGTACACACCACTAGGAAATCTACCATTAAAACTCTCATGGAATCCAAAGAAGGCTCCAAACTGAACAATGGAGAACTCGTAGTCTTGCTCCATTAGCCTAAAAGATACGGTTCGGTTCATGTGGCTATGCTCAAAGGAGGTGACAAACTCCCTAGTGATCTCCTCATAAGCGTTCTCTCTAATGGCGGAGAAGACAAACGGTCCGGCTCTATCCAAGAGCCAAGTCAAGTCATTCACTATGTTTAGAGGCTCAAGCTCCTCTAAGGCTAGGTATCGAGGTCCTATGACCGACCTCTTCTCGATTCATTCTATTGCTCCTAAGTAATCCTCATGGATGGTTGGGATTTTTGGAGAGGGTCCTGATGATGGTTGGTTAGGAGGGGGTTGGGAAGAGGAAGAACCATCTCCCTTTTGCTTCTTATTTCTACTGGACTTTCTCCTAAACATTTTCTCAACGATAGAAAAAATCACGGCCAGTTCTTCCTTTTCCACGGCCGTGGAACTCCCAAAGACCGTGGTTTCTCTCTGTTTCACTTAAATCTCAACAAATCCACACCAAACTCAGCAATCACAGTCCTAGGCTAATTCTAATTCCAATTCTATGCAGTTCTTCTAAATTCTTGTGAAAAATAGAGCCAAATTGTCAAAGTAGAGAAAGTAGAGAAAAACCTAGGTTTTGGATCTTTAAAAACCAAATTCCTTCTGCTGAGTGGATTGTTCATATGATTCATTGTTTGGATCTTGTATAGGATTGAAAATGCTTCACTTTAGGCCAAAGAATCCCTTGAATGGGACTTCAAACAAAGAATTGCGAGTTGGGGAAGATATTCGGCCATAGGGACGTGGAAAGGGGCGTGGAATTTGGGTTTTGTGGTGTTTTTGTGAAGGAAGGTGGTTTATATAGTGGCCCATAATTTTTTTGAAAATCACGGTCACATGGGGGTTTCCAAGGCCGTGGAAATGTACGGAAGCCGTGGTTTTGATGAATTTTTGCCTAATTTGGAGAATTACGGTCACATGTTACTTCCACGACCGTGGTTTAGGGTGTGGAAGTCTCTATTGTGTGCCAACATCCAAGTTTCGTCAATTCCTTCCAACTTTTGCATCTTTCCTTTTGCCCAATCCTCATTCTACATCCAAAAACATAACATACCGGAGGTATCGAGGGAAAAACAAAGCAAAAACAACAAAACTAAACTACTCTAAGAAAGAAAAACAGAAACGTAAGTGCAATACCTTGGGTTGTCTCCCAAAAAGCTCATGTTTTGGGTCCGTAGCTAGAGCGTTCCTATGTTTATTTAAGGGTAATCGGTGCGATTTCCTCAACCGGCAGCTCCGGTGAATACTTCTTAAGGAATTGGCCACTAACCTTGAAACTTCCGCTCTTTTCACCCCATACTTCAACTGTGCCATGGGGAAAAACACGTTTGATTAGATAAGGTCCAGTCCAACGAGATTTAAGCTTACTTGGAAAGAGACGAAGTCTTGAATTGAATAGGAGAACTTGATCTCCTTCTTTGAGATCCTTTGGAATGATATGCTTATCATGCCAATGCTTCGCCCTTTCTTTGTAGATTTTGGCGTTTTCATAGGCGTTCAAGCGGAGTTCTTCAAGCTCATTGAGGTCTAAGAGGCGCTTCTCGCCTGCTTCCTTCATGCCGAAGTTCAACCACTTCGCATCTCAGTACGCCTTGTGTTCTAGCTCAACCGGGAGATGACAAGACTTCTCATACACAAGGTTGTATGGTGTTGTACCTATGTGAGTCTTGTATACAGTCCTATATGCCCATAATGCATCATCCAACTTTAAAGACCAATCCTTCCTGGTCTTTGAGACCGTCTTCTCAAGGATGCCTTTGATCTCTCTATTCGAAATCTCCACTTGTCCACTTGTTTGTGGATGGTAGGGGGTTGCGATCTTGACTCACCCCGTACTTAGTTAGTAGAGTTTCAAATCGTCGGGCAATGAAGTGAGAACCTCCGTCACTAATGATGGTCCGTGGTGTCCCGAACCTTGGGGAAATAGTTCTATTAAAGAACTTAACTACAACCATGGCATCATTAGTTGGAGAGGCAATAGCTTCAACCCATCTCGAAACATAATCTACACCTAGAAGTATGTATTGGTTTCCACAAGATGATGGGAAAGGTCCCATAAAGTCTACTCCCCAAACGTCAAAGATTTCCACCTCCTGAATGTTATTTAGAGGCATCTCGTTTCTCCTAGAGATGTTTCCTGTTCTTTGACAAGCATCACAACACGAAACAAAGGTTTGCACATCCTTAAACAAAGTAGGCCAAAAGAATCCAGATTGCAATACCTTAGCGCTAGTTTTATTGGAACTAGCGTGTCCTCCACAAGGTAGTGAATGACAATGACGAATGACACTTTGCATTTCGTCTTCCGGCACACATCTCCTAATGATGCCGTCAAGACCTCTCTTGAATAGTAGAGGTTCATTCCAAAAGTATTGCCGGATATCCCTAAATAACTTCTTCTTTTGTGCATAGGATAATCCGGGAGGTATTTCCTGACAAACCAAATAGTTAACAAAATCAGCAAACCATGGTTCATTACCTCTTGATATCTTGTTGATGCACTCCTCAATGATGTGTAAGTGTTTGTCCGGAAAGCAGTCATCTATAGGTAGATCGTCGTCTTCAATGTGGGGTAGACGAATCAAATGATCCGCAACAGAATTTTCCGAGCCTTTCTTGTCACGGATCTCTAGATCGAATACTTGTAGGAGAAGAATCCATCTAATCAGCCTCTCTTTCGCATCTTTCTTGGCAAGTAAATCCGGATTGTAGAATGATCCGTGTATACAATCACCTTTGCACCTACAAGATAAGAACGAAACTTTTCAAAGGCATATACAATAGCTAAAAATTCCTTTTCAGTTGTGGCGTAGTTGAGCTGCGCTTCATCTAGCGTCTTGTTAGCATAGTAGATAGCATGGGTTCGTCCTTCCTTCTTTTGCCCAAGCACAGCTCCTACAGCTACGTCACTCGCATCACACATAACCTTGAACGGGAGATTCCAGTCCGGAGGTTGGATAATCGAGGCTGAGATGAGAGCTTCCTGAATCTTATAGAATGCATCTAAACAATCCTACGAAAAATCAAAAACTGCATCCTCCATCAATAGATTAGTAAGCGGTTTTGATATCTTAGAAAAGTCTTTGATAAAACGTCTATAGAATCCGGCATGTCCTAGAATAACTTCTTATCCCCTTCACCGAAGATGGAGGAGGAAGTTTCTCTATGGTCTCTATCTTAGCCTTGTCTACCCCAATCCCTCTACTATAGATTAAGTGTTGTAACACCCCAAATTCTGAGAACTCGAGGAGCTACTGGTTAGGACCTCACAATGGGTCCCGACCATAGTATGACAACAATTTTACTTGGATCTTACAACAAGGCACAAAAGTATTTAAAACATTTGAAAACTGTAAACAATATATACATGGAGAATATGTATCAGCCTTACAAGAAAAGCTACTAAAATGATGCATATGAAGAACAGAAGACATCCCCGTCCCCAACTAAATGAGTACCTGGACCCGGCTGACCATTTCCTCCGGGTCTCTCTACAACTGTCTTAACCTGTAAGGCATCTACAAGCGGTATAAAACTGTTAGCTAACATTCTATGCATAAGGATAAATGTAAAAGCACATACACACGACATACACAATCAACATGCATCACTCAATCCTTTTATTATCTTTAATTAGTTGATAGGTCATTTCTAATGATACTTATTTTGTGACACGAGGGATTCCCAAACCTCGCCCCTGTCCCCGTTTACCAACGCGGAATGGTACTAATGCATCTGACCGTCTACCGGACTGGGCTGGTCGCAGGGAACCTCCTAGACTCTCGCAAGAGCTAGGCAGATGATGTCACGACCCGTTATCATACACTTGGGTCAATTACGTAAATAATAAAGTCGGTCTAATCCGGTTTCATTGTTTATCATAACTAACAAACACCACTCATACACATTACACTCATACAAGAAGCCAGCTAAGTAAGTCCGTGGACTTACCTGAATCACATTTCGATTCATTTAATCACAACTCAATCTGAAACTGTATAACTCGGTTGCCTGTCAAAGGAGGCAAGTGTGTCAGCACACTTTTTAGGTAATTAGAAGTCTAAGACTTCTAAGGTAGTAGATCATATTAGAACAAAATTTAATACAGTACCAATTTATGGTAAAATGACTATTTTACCCTTGGTCCCGGAATTTCCAAAAACTCGGAATATGTACTTAAATTATAATTTGAGGCTAACTAACCATATTCTACTATCTAGGATGATTTTAGGTAACAACTAGAAAAACTACTCATTTTCTATTTCCCGAAAAGTCACTAAAGTCCAACTACAGCTTCAAATATAAAATTCGAATCATCTTATAAAAATTCCAAAATAATTCCCTAGGTCATCTATGATATCCTATCTACTCGTAGGAGAAAGAATTTCTTAAAACTGTTAACGCATCGCTTCTACAAAAATTTCTAAAGTTGGGTACAACATTTAACAAGTAGCACATTGTCTTAACTTTGAAAAATCATAACTCCTAAACTACTCGCTGGATTTATCCCAAATTTTGACATGTTCTACCGTAAAATCTTATCTATAATATATCCAAAATTTAGCTGCAAAGGAGATCAAAATCCTATTTAAACTATCTCACAAAACCGAATTTCAGCACAACAGAAAAACTGCTTACGACTCAATCTTGGAAAAATCATAAATCCCAAACCACTTGCTGGATGCCTCTCAAATTTTAATATGTTCTACAACAATATGTCAACTATATCATATCCAAAATTCAGCCAAAAATAATGAGTTTAGCATACCTAAATCTGGTCACAAAGTTGGCTGCTCGCCAATATAGAAAACTGAGAAACTGCAACAGCTCAACTACTCTACTTTGGGACCTTATAACTTTTAATCCGACCGTTCATTTGTTCCTAAATTTTAACACGGTAAACTATGTATATCAATCTATGATCTATTAAAAATTCAACGGTGGATCTTCAACCAATCGTTTTAACATTGATTCACAACAGTTGGTAATCTTCCACTTCAAAACTGAAAGGAATAACTAAAATAAATCCTTTACAGCAGTCCCTTATTCTCTTCTATCCAGAACACTCACTCCAATCTATCCTAACGGGTCTTATAATAGAAGACATCACTGTCAAAAGGAAAGAACGGAAGTGCTTACTCACTACTTGCAAGTTGTTGAAGAAACCGTACACCAATGATCTCTCCTGACCTTGGCTTCGGAAACCTCTGACTACAGGGCTAAGACGAAGCTGGCTGCTATACGTTTGATCTAAGAAGACTCGAGTCTTCAGCATAAAGGGTACACGATCAGCAGCTAGTTTTGGGCGCACATAGGGTAAGAAAAATTTGGTTTAGAACTCACCTATGCAGAAAGAGGCTCCCAAACGTGGATGCACTGCTGGATGGCTCAGCCGCTGGACTGCTCTTGTTCGTCTTTCTGGGCACGCAACAGATGGTTGTTGTTGAGACTGGAACGTGACCCTCCCTTCCTTGGTTGTTGATTGCTACAGCGTTGAAGAGATTAGAGAGAGGCGATGCAAAACGTTGTTCTGAGCGTGACAGAAGATGGAAGCAAATCAAAAACGCTGCTGTAGAAGCAAGGGAGTGTCAATGCTGCGTTAAAACCGGCTGTTACAGAAGGGTCTTCAGCAGCCGTTACAAGGAGAAGAGAAGGAAGGAGAAGGCCGGCTGTTACCCTCCTGCTGAACGATTAATGAAGCAGTTGCAGATGCAAGGTATTGGGTTGGAGAGGAGCTGTACGTACTGGGCTGGAGGGGGCTGTTAATGGGCTCGTAACCAGCCTCTCCTGGACCGCTGCAGGCTGGGCTCGAAGTCACACTGCTGGGCTGTTGTGGGTAAGCAAACTGGCTGAGCTTAAGGTAGGAGTAGTGGGCTGAAACATGCTAGAAAAGTGGGCTGAATTACTTGTCAAAAATCTGTCAAAACTCGTCATGGCCTTGTCAGGCCCATGAATGAGTTTGTCACAGATTTGTCGGGTTTTGTCATGGCCTCGTCTCAGCTTAGTCATGGTCTCGTCACAGCTTGTCAAAACTCGTCTAAAGTCATCGGTAAGAATGAATTATAATAACTCGGGTTTGATATAAATCTATCATTTTATGTGAATAAAATTCTACATAAAATAATAGATAATTATAAGGATTAAAGCTTGATATAATGTTATCATTTTATGTGAATTAAATTCTACATAAAATAATGGATAATTATAAGGATTAGAGCTTGATATAATTTTATCATTTTATGTGAATTAAATTCTACATAAAATAATGAAATTTGTGAAGGAAGAGTACTAGATAGAAAAGGAAACCGTCAACGGCGGAATTAGACGGAATAAAAATTTCGGGTATCACATCAGTACCCCCTTAAAATAAGTTTCGTCCCGAAACTTAGGACAAGGTACTTAATTAAACGACTTCCATAAATAAACTTGTTTATCCTAGTTTCACTAATTTTTTTAATTTCGTTTTCTAAACCCCTCTAACCCTATTAAAGCGTAACGAAAAATCCGGTCGTTACATCAGATCCCCTTCAAAATAAGTTTCGTCCCGAAACTTAGGGTAAGAAAATCCTGATCGGCCTTTAAGGCACCAAAAGGGTGTGTTTGGTCACTACACAAAAGTCTTGTCGTTTCCACATCTAAGTATCCCGCACATCAAGGTTACCAAAAGAACACATCACTGACTAAACACTCAATCATGAAATAAACAAGCAGTCAAACAATATCACACAAACAAGGTCAAGTCCTAGCTCGTTACTCCCGAGGTTACAACTATCGCTACATAAGTCTTTGAAATGTTACGTCTCTTACTATCCCCAATATCTTAAGTAGCCTTATCGGATTTTCATAATAACACTAAATCTTAAAACTTTTCAGGTATTTAGATCACCAGCATATGTTACCACGTTCTAGAGTGGTTACCGGATATCTCACCGGTATCATCCGGCTCAACTGGCTAATCCTCTAATCTGATGACCTAACTTGTGTCTGGTAGGTATCTCTCCAACTGAAAATCCCAAACTCAGTTCCCAGACTTAGTCTCCGTGGAAAACTGAAGCTGCACTCTCCAATAGGGTGAGGAATATTAGTCCATCAGTCATTTTTAAACCGCTTTAAAACTTCCAATGGTTGCCTTACACAACTCACTTCCAGATCCTTTGATGACCCTACGAAAAATAATCTATACAACTTCCTTCCCTTCGTTATGACCACTTGCTTCCGGCCTTTTGAAAAGGTTCTGACTACCCACTCAGGCCAAAGGTCTTTGACATCCACCAACACTTACCAAGTGCCCAATGCTCTTCGTATCACGACCCACTTGGTCTTGTCTTTTAATATTACTCAGTCATCATGTTCCTCAGGTACGGAATCGTCACCGTTACCCTTTTCAGGTCTAACACTCGAGACAACTAAAAATCAAATCTAGTGGTCATCCTCTTTGTTCACCTGGCATTATTATATTATTTACAGATCTCTAATATATCGTTTGCTCAAACTTAGGTTTATCACGCATTTTCCAAGATCTTAAGTGACCTAGAATACGTCCGGAATGACGGTATTAGACACAAAGTGATCTCCTATCACCGTTATTTGATCATAACTACTCAATAATTGTTAACATACCATCAGCAGTGCACTCTTTTATCCACCATGGTTATCAGGCCAATAATATCCAGTTGACACAAAAGCAACTTGGATCCGTTCTGACATAACATTCCCCATAAAATCTACTCCGAGATTATGCTTTCTTTAAGCACGGTTAGTAGGTTGCAAGTATACTCCTGTCGCTTCTCTTTCTTATGTATCTTTGACTCAGAATGATAATTACACACTTTGAGCTTTCTCACGCAAACCATGCACAATACTTTTATTACATCGTTAATTCTTCTCTCAATTCATCAAGAAATCACTCTAACGTACTCCGTTAGGTATAAAATTCCAAAACTACTTGCCTGGCAACATGTAACAAAGCCATCACTCTTCACTCGGATCCATAATAGGGTACCAACCTCCTTCTTTTACCTCTACATGCACATAAGTTTCTGTACAATATTTTCAGTAACTTCACATAGCCTATCTCACGTTCCTTCCAACTAGAATACATTTCACCTACTATCCCCATCTTAAACTCGACAAGACATCCATCAACACCCTTGAGCTTCTTGCTCTGTGGGTTAGTACCCACCACGCTTCCACTGCGCTACTCTGGTTATTTTGTTGTCACCCCGTAATCATGAGGACGTGTTCTGTCAGTCCAAAATGATTAATCGGATGAAGTGCCAAGTACTTTCCTTAATTTTATTCTTGAAATAAAATCCTGATTGGAAAAAAAAAACCATCTTCCTTTTACCTCCTTATTTCTTTTAACACGGATCTAAACTACTAGACTCGACCGGAGTTTGATCTTAAACAACCAAGAAGTAACCTCTAACACGGTTCTCTTTACCTTTAGTTGTCTAAGAAGATTGTTGTTGCATACTTGAGGAAATCCGCCCAGGCGTCGGTAAAACTACCCCATAAATCCACAGTCATAATTATCTTTTCTTAACGGTATATAACTCGTCAATACCAAACAACACTTGCACGTCCTTGGTTGACATCGAACAATCTATATTTGACTTATCGCCATTTCATACCTCTACTGGTATTAAACTTTTGGTGCATACCACCTACTAGATTAATCCTTTTATCCTTCTTTAGTTCGTCTTATCTTTCCCTCTTTTGCTTCCTTGGGACACTATCTTTCTCAAGTCTCGTTGTGCCATTCTCCTGACGTCAAAAGTCGTTCCTAACACTCCACGATAGATGGTAAGCGTCTTGTAATTCCGATGATTTTTAATTACCTCCCAATTGTAGTCCCCTTACAAGGACCGTCTATGTTGATGACCTATGTTCTGTTATAAATGAGGTTACCCTGGGCTCTTGAGTCTACCACACGATTCTCACAAGCACAGGTTCCTTAATCGGCGTTGTTTGTAATACTTCCTCCCAAATCTCTGTTGACTATGTTACAGGGCTTCGATCCATTCGATACTGGCGTTGTGATTCCTCTTAAAATTCTTATCTCTAAAGAAGACAAAACGTCTCCAGGCTTGTGAAGTCTACCCTTCGCTCTTACATTAAGTTGTAAGTCTCCATTACGTGTTAATTGTGATCTGTCAAAATTTCCTTCGCTAGTAGGTAAATAGTTGCTCACCACAATCCTTTTATACTTCTTTAGTTCTTCTACCTTCCACCCTTCCGCTTCTTATGGGCTAACTCCATTTCTCTAGTCCGTAAGGATCATCCACTTGTAGTTCCTTTTGCATGGACCATCTGTGTTGATGGCTTAGGTCCCGTGATAATTCGGGTTACCCTGGACTCTCGAGTCTAGCAAGGCCGTTCTCCCATACAGATTTCTTCACTGGAGTTAGTGGTAATATCGCCTTCATGAAACTCCGTTGACCCTGCTACAGGCTTCCATTCTTTGGATATTGGTGTCGCGGTTTCTTTCAAACTACTTATAACTCTAAGGAGGGTCAAAACCTCCCCACGCTTGTAGGGTCTTCCTTTTCGCTTTTACACTCAATTGTGTACCTTAGATTCTCACACTCGGATTGACACTCTGTCTCTTCTGGTTTCTCATGCCCGTAATGGTCTATGGGGCATCCGCCTCGATTATAATGTCCTTGATTCTGCAATCTTGGTTGTACTCAATTCTACTTGTCTCGTTCCAATATTGTTATCTCTACTCCGCACTATTGTAGTCTCTTGCATGGTTCTTCTAATTCCGTCTCTCGGCCTCGTATGCCCGAGTTCCATGTACAACCTTCTATTCCTTCTAACTGAACTGGCCCAGCGATTTCTTCCTCATCTGATTGTGCTTGTGGTAAAAATTATCTTCATAACTTTACTTCCTTGCTCATTTGTTCTCTGGATGATTTGTACGGATCACCAAGCGGCCCACCCGAGTATATAATACTCAATTCAAGGTCTGATTCCATTGCCTCGTGTTGAAAACTCTTCAAGTTTGCTACCGATTTATAATGAGGCGATAATCGCTTCATGATATCACAACTAAAGGATATAATATATCCTTTAGGATACTAACATACTACACTTATACATATATATAACATACATTAATACTTATCATAGAAAGTCTATATGCTAACTCATATCGATCTAAGTTGTAGAGATCCACCGAGAGCGATGGTGGTCCAACGTACTACTAGCCCAACAACCCGACTATACGTGTGTGTAAAAACAGAAATCCGTTTTGAAAATTTTAGACCCCTTTCGGGTTCTAGTTATTTTATACATTTGGTCTTTCAGAAGATTTCAAGTGCCATTGTTGCCAACCCAGAGCTCTTATACCATATTGTAACACCCCAAACTCTGAGAACTCGAGGAGCTACTGGTTAGAACCTCACAATGGGTCCCGACCATAGTATGACAACAATTTTACTTGGATCTTACAACAAGGCACAAAAGTATTTAAAACATTTGAAAACTGTAAACAATATATACATGGAGAATATGTATCAGCCTTACAAGAAAAGCTACTAAAATGATGCATATGAAGAACAGAAGACATCCCCGTCCCCAACTAAATGAGTACGTGGACCCGGCTGACCATTTCCTCCGGGTCTCTCTACAACTGTCTTAACCTGTAAGGCATCTACAAGCGGTATAAAACCGTTAGCTAACATTCTATGCATAAGGATAAATGTAAAAGCACATACACACGACATACACAATCAACATGCATCACTCAATCCTTTTATTATCTTTAATTAGTTGATAGGTCATTTCTAATGATACTTATTTTGTGACACGAGGGATTCCCAAACCTCGCCCCTGTCCCCGTTTACCAACGCGGAATGGTACTAATGCATCTGACCGTCTACCCGACTGGGCTGGTCGCAGGGAACCTCCTAGACTCTCGCAAGAGCTAGGCAGATGATGTCACGACCCGTTATCATGCACTTGGGTCAATTACGTAAATAATAAAGTCGGTCTAATCCGGTTTCGTTGTTTATCATAACTAACAAACACCACTCATACACATTACACTCATACAAGAAGCCAGCTAAGTAAGTCCGTGGACTTACCTGAATCACATTTCGATTCATTTAATCACAACTCAATCTGAAATTGTATAACTCGGTTGCCTGTCAAAGGAAGCAAGTGTGTCAGCACACTTTTTAGGTAATTAGAAGTCTAAGACTTCTAAGGTAGTAGATCCTATTAGAACAAAATTTAATACAGTACCAATTTATGGTAAAATGACTATTTTACCCTTGGTCCCGGAATTTCCAAAAACTCGGAATATGTACTTAAATTATAATTTGAGGCTAACTAACCATATTCTACTATATAGGATGATTTTAGGTAACAACTAGAAAAACTACTCATTTTCTATTTCCCGAAAAGTCACTAAAGTCCAACTACAGCTTCAAATATAAAATTCGAATCATCTTATAAAAATTCCAAAATAATTCCCTAGGTCATCTATGATATCCTATCTACTCGTAGGAGAAAGAATTTCTTTAAACTGTTAACGCATCGCTTCTACAAAAATTTCTAAAGTTGGGTACAACACTTAACAAGTAGCACATTGTCTTAACTTTGAAAAATCATAACTCCTAAACTACTCGCTGGATTTATCCCAAATTTTGACATGTTCTACCGTAAAATCTTATCTATAAAAAAACCAAAATTTAGCCGCAAAGGAGATCAAAATCCTATTTAAACTATCTCACAAAACCGAATTTCAGCACAACAGAAAAACTGCTTACGACTCAATCTTGGAAAAATCATAAATCCCAAACCACTTGCTGGATGCCTCTCAAATTTTAATATGTTCTACAACAATATGTCAACTATATCATATCCAAAATTCAGCCAAAAATAATGAGTTTAGCATACCTAAATCTGGTCACAAAGTTGGCTGCTCGCCAATATAGAAAACTGAGAAACTGCAACAGCTCAACTACTCTACTTTGGGACCTTATAACTTTTAATCCGACCGTTCATTTGTTCCTAAATTTTAACACGGTAAACTATGTATATCAATCTATGATCTATTAAAAATTCAACGGTGGATCTTCAACCAATCGTTTTAACATTGATTCACAACAGTTGGTAATCTTCCACTTCAAAACTGAAAGGAATAACTAAAATAAATCCTTTACAGCAGTCCCTTATTCTCTTCTATCCAGAACACTCACTCCAATCTATCCTAACGGGTCTTATAATAGAAGACATCACTGTCAAAAGGAAAGAACGGAAGTGCTTACTCACTACTTGCAAGTTGTTGAAGAAACCGTACACCAATGATCTCTCCTGACCTTGGCTTCGGAAACCTCTGACTACAGGGCTAAGACGAAGCTGGCTGCTATACGTTTGATCTAAGAAGACTCGAGTCTTCAGCATAAAGGGTACACGATCAGCAGCTAGTTTTGGGCGCACATAGGGTAAGAAAAATTTGGTTTAGAACTCACCTATGCAGAAAGAGGCTCCCAAACGTGGATGCACTGCTGGATGGCTCAGCCGCTGGACTGCTCTTGTTCGTCTTTCTGGGCACGCAACAGATGGTTGCTGTTGAGACTGGAACGTGACCCTCCCTTCCTTGGTTGTTGATTGCTACAGCGTTGAAGAGATTAGAGAGAGGCGATGCAAAACGTTGTTCTGAGCGTGACAGAAGATGGAAGCAAATCAAAAACGCTGCTGTAGAAGCAAGGGAGTGTCAATGCTGCGTTAAAACCGGCTGTTACAGAAGGGTCTTCAGCAGCCGTTACAAGGAGAAGAGAAGGAAGGAGAAGGCCGGCTGTTACCCTCCTGCTGAACGATTAATGAAGCAGTTGCAGATGCAAGGTATTGGGTTGGAGAGGAGCTGTACGTACTGGGCTGGAGGGGGCTGTTAATGGGCTCGTAACCAGCCTCTCCTGGACCGCTGCAGGCTGGGCTCGAAGTCACACTGCTGGGCTGTTGTGGGTAAGCAAACTGGCTGAGCTTAAGGTAGGAGTAGTGGGCTGAAACATGCTAGAAAAGTGGGCTGAATTACTTGTCAAAAATCTGTCAAAACTCGTCATGGCCTTGTCAGGCCCATGAATGAGTTTGTCACAGATTTGTCGGGTTTTGTCATGGCCTCGTCTCAGCTTAGTCATGGTCTCGTCACAGCTTGTCAAAACTCGTCTAAAGTCATCGGTAAGAATGAATTATAATAACTCGGGTTTGATATAAATCTATCATTTTATGTGAATAAAATTCTACATAAAATAATAGATAATTATAAGGATTAAAGCTTGATATAATGTTATCATTTTATGTGAATTAAATTCTACATAAAATAATGGATAATTATAAGGATTAGAGCTTGATATAATTTTATCATTTTATGTGAATTAAATTCTACATAAAATAATGAAATTTGTGAAGGAAGAGTACTAGATAGAAAAGGAAACCGTCAACGGCGGAATTAGACGGAATAAAAATTTCGGGTATCACAAGTGTCCTCGCACAATACCTTCTTTTACCATGAATTGACACTTCTCCCAATTAAGAACTAGGTTAGTGTCTTCACATCTTTGCAACACAAGAGAGAGAGGTTAGATAGACAATTATCAAATGAAGAACCATAAACAGAAAAATCGTCTATAAAAACCTCCATTATCTCCTCAATTTACTCCGAGAAGATGGCCATCATGCACCTTTGAAAGGTGGATGGGGCATTGCAAAGCCCGAATGGCATCCGTCTATAGGCAAATATCCCCCATGGGCACGTGAATGTGGTCTTCTCTTGATCGTCCGGATGGATCGGTATCTAGAAGAAACCACTATAACCGTCAAGATGGCAAAAATAGGAATGTTGTGCTAACCTCTTAAGCATTTGATCAATGAATGGTAGCGAGAAGTGATCCTTCCTGTGAGAGATTGAATAAATTCCCCGTGGGGTTTCCATTGACTGATGGATATATTTATAACAAACGTATTTACAATATTTACGTAGGGCATCCTCTTATTTACATAATTACATATTCTATCATACCCCCGCAGTCGAAACTGGAGGAGGTAGTACAGTAAGACTGGATCTGAAGTCTAAAAACAATTGTCGAGGAAGTCCCTTTGTAAAAATATCTGCATACTGAAATGCCGATGGTACGTGAAGAACTCGAACGTGACCTCGGGCAACTTTATCTCGGACAAAATGAATATCAATCTCAATATGCTTAGTCCGTTGGTGTTGAACCGGATTGCTGGCAAGATATGTAGCAGATATGTTGTCGGTGTAGACAATGGAGGCCTTGGAAAGGGGGCAATGAAGCTCAAGTAAAAGATTACGAAGCCAAGAGCACTCGGAAACAGCGTTGGCAACTCCTCTGTATTCTGCCTCTGCACTGGAACGAGATACTACAGATTGTCGCTTGGCAGACCATGAGATTAATGTGTCGTTGAAAAAGACACAGTAACCTGAGGTGGATCGGCGGGTATCAGGGCAAACGGCCCAATCTGCATCTGTGTAAGCAATAAGGTCAGAGTTTGGAGAGGGAGAAATGGTAATACCCAACGAAGAAGAGCCTGCTATGTAGCGGATGATACGCTTAAGGGCAGCGAAGTGAGATTCCCTGGGATCATGCATGAACAGACATACTTGTTGGACGGCATAACTGATGTCAGGGCGAGTGAAAGTTAAGTACTGAAGAGCTCCAGCTAAACTCCTGTAGAGAGTCGGATCACTGATAGCCGGAGAAGAGGACGCACTTAACTTTACATTTGTCTCAGCAGGTGTTGCAGATGGTTTGCAGTTGGTCATTTTTGCTCTTTCAACAATTTCACGAGCATATTTGTCTTGAGAAAGGAATAGTCCGGACGAAGTTCGACGAACAGAGATGCCCAGAAAGTAGGATAGAGGACCTAGATCTTTAAGGGCAAATTCCTTGCTTAGGCGTCCTATCAGCTGCTTACGTAAGCTGTCTGAGGAGGCTGTAAGAATGATATCATCTACATAGAGAAGTAGATAAGCAATATCTGAACCTTGGCGGTAAATAAATAGAGAAGAGTCGCTCTTACTGCCAACAAAACCGATGCGACTGAGGAATCCAGCAAATCGTTGAAACCAAGCTCGGGGAGCCTGTTTGAGACCATAGAGTGATTTTTGCAGGAGACAAACATGGTTGGGAGTTGTCGGATCACGGAAACCTGGAGGTTGAAACATATAAACTGTTTCATTCAGTTGCCCGTGGAGGAAAGCGTTCTGGACATCGAGCTGATGAATAGACCAAGAGCGTGACACAACAATGTGTAAGACCATCCGAATAGTCGCCGGTTTGACAACTGGGCTAAAAGTTTCATCACAATCAATTCCAATTTGCTGAGAACATCCATTAGCCACTAATCGAGCTTTGTATCGCTCAAGGGAACCATCAGACCTGTATTTGTGCCTAAATATCCACATGCAACGCACAATGTTAACATCACTAGGACGAGGAACTAGAACCCAAGTCTTGTTCCGCATAAGGGCTCGATATTCGTCGAGCATGGCGGCGTTCCAATACGGATCCTGAAGAGCTACATTGTGGGATTTGGGAATTGGCGAGATGGATTGGGAAAGAGGTGCGGTGGTAACCGATAAATCAAATATCGGTTTGGGTTTGACGATGCCGGATTGACTCCGGGTTTGAGGTCTGGTCGGAGGGTGGGTTGCTGGATTTATAGGCAGGTGGGTGGGTAAATTGGTGGTCGGTGATGGATGTGGGATTGTGGACTGAGGTGGGCCGCTGGTGGGGACGGATGAAGTTGCTGCAGTGCGCGTGTTGGGCTGGAGGGATGGAGTTGAAAGAGGTGGGCCAGGAGAGGGTATTGGGCCTGGTGAATAAGGCGGATGGGTAGCAGGTGGTGGGCCAGGAGAAATGCTAACATGCGGTTGAGGCAAAGTGGGTAAAAGGTGTTGTGAGCCTGATGCATGCGGTGAGCTGGGAGAGAGCTGACGCATGTGTGCTTGAGTATAGGGGGATATGTCGTCGTCGGTTAGAGAGTCATAGTGATCCGGGGAGACGGTATTCCGGGAAGCAAACGGAAAATTAGACTCATCAAAAGTAACATGGCGAGACAGAATAATTTTATTTGTACCTAGCTCGAGACATTTGTATCCGCGATGATGGGATGGATATCCAAGGAATACACATGGAGAGGTACGATGTTGGAGTTTATTAGTTATGGTAGCGCTTTGGTTGGGATAACAAAGGCAACCGAAGACTCGAAGATGACTCAAGAGAGGTGTGGTGTTGTATAACACTTGGGTAGGGGACAATTTTTGAATAGTGGTGGAAGGAAGAATGTTGAGGAGATAGCAGGACGTTTCCAAGGCGTGAGGCCAATAGGAAACGGGAATGGATGCATGAAAAAGGAGGGAACGCATCATATTATTAATGGTGCGAATAATGCGTTCAGCTTTGCCATTTTGAGGAGAGGTGTGAGGACACGAAAATCGGAAATTTATGCCATGAGTAGCAAAAAATTTGTGAAAATTCGTGTTGTTAAACTCACGTCCCATGTCGCATTGAAAACTTTTGATGTTGATATGAAATTGTGTTTGAACATATTTATGAAATTGCACAAAGATATCGAAAACTTGAGACTTAAATTTAATAGGATAAATCCATAAAAAATGAGAAAAGTCATCAAGAAATAAAAGATAATATTTAAAACCTTCCCGACTAGGAAGTGGAGAGGTCCAAATATCACTATGAACAATGTCAAACGGTGCAAAAGTAGTAGAAGAAGAACGATCAAATGACAATCTATGATGTTTGCCTAGCTGACAGGCATGACAAAGGGAAGAAGAGGACTCCTTATTGCAATGAAGTAAAGAAGATGAACGCAAAAAATTAAGCACAGGCGCGCCGGGATGACCTAGACGTGCGTGCCAAACTGCGGAAGACTCGACAGAAAGAGCGTGATGTGTAGGGGGATTGGTGGTAACCGGATAGAGCTCCCCGGAGCTATTACATCTCATGCGAACTGTCCCCGTGTGTAGATCCTTCACAGAAAAACCAAAAGGGTCAAATTCAATAGAAGCAAGGTTATCCGTTGTAAAACGTCTAACGGAAACCAAGTTCTTGACAAGTTTAGGAGCAACAAGGATATTGGTCAATTTAAGAGGTCGGTTATTTGTGGGTAATGTAGCATCGCCAAGACCTGTAGAAGGAATACGCATACCATTCCCAACAATTATCGAATTTAATGAACCATTATGCGAAAAAGACGAAAGGTTACCGGAATCGTTCGTCATGTGTGATGTCGCTCCCGTGTCCATGTACCAAAGATTGTCTGCGGGATTGAGGGACATTGTTGCAAAAGCGTGATCAATGGCTGTGGGCTGCTGAGACATGTCCGAAATAAGTCCCAGATGGGCCTGTTGTTGATGCTGAAGTGGATTGGGCCCAAGCAGTCCGGCCTGATTCGCTTGATAGGGGCAAGGGGGAGTGTGCCGGCCCATTGCTGCATTCTGATACGGGCTGGTTGTCTGGGCCGGAAACCATGCGGGCTGGGAAGAAGAATTCGGCCCACCAGAAGAAGCAGCTACTGGATGCCAGCCCAGCTGAGGATGAAACGCAAACCTAACGCCGGTGGATGCTCGACCCTTGCCTTTCCGGTTTCGGTTACGGCCCCTGTTGGGTTGGTCCGGTGCGGTGGTCCGACTGGACTGCTGTCTGGAGGAAGCAGCGGTGTTGCCGGCTGCAGTTGTGTTCAAGGCGGTGTCTTGACCGGTTTTGGTTTGAGCGGCCATTCTCGTTTCTTCAAGTAATAATTGCGATCTGACTTTAGTGAAATTCGGAAGAGGATCCGATTGTTGAATAAAGCTGGCCGCAGCATTGTACTCAGCAGGTAAGCCTGAGAGAAGTTGAAGAACGAGACGATTGTCCGAAACGGCAGATCCGACACCCTTCAGTTGATCAGCGAGAGATTTAAGGTGTTGACAATAAGCAGAGATAGAAGCAAACCCTGACAGTTTACAGTTGGAGAATTCGTGTTCAAGATAAACAGCGCGGGTGTTCTTGTTATCTTGAAAAATGTTCTGAACTCGAATCCAAGCTTGAAGAGCGTTATCATCCGGATCTAATATTTGAAGGAGGATGTCCCGTGAGACCGTGCTGTATATCCATTGAAGAACGGTCGCGTCAACTTGTTGCCAGAGGGAATCATCAATGTCAACCGGTTTGGGAACCGTAGCATCGATGTGATCCAAAATGTTATGAGCCTTCGCGGTAACGCGAAATAAGGTGACCCATGATGCGTAAGGAGTTTCATGGTCAAGGACGAGGGCGATGTTGTTCTTGATGTTGGATATTCCGAGCGCAGAATGAAAAGATGATTTTTTATCGGCAGCCATGATAGGACTGTAGAACCGAGAGACTGGAGGGTATGGTGGCGGGAGGGCGCACAAAATAGCCTCGACAGAGTAACGGTATTAGGGCTAGGGTTTAGCCGGCGGGGAAAAGAATGTGCGGAAGAAAAGGAAAGAAGCCTGATACCATGTGAGAGATTGAATAAATTCCCCGTGGGGTTTCCATTGACTGATGGATATATTTATAACAAACGTATTTACAATATTTACGTAGGGCATCCTCTTATTTACATAATTACATATTCTATCACTTCCTAGTTGCATTGTTCAGCTTGCGGTAATCAATGCACATCCTCCATCCCGTGACGGTTCTTGTAGAAATGAGTTCAATGTTCTTGTTTGTTATAACCGTCATTCCTCCTTTCTTTGGAACAACTTGAACGGGGCTCACCCACTTGCTATCCGAGATAGGATAGATGATACCGGCGTCAAGTAACTTAAGAATCTCCTTCTTGACAACCTCCTTCATGATCGGGTTTAACCGTCGTTGAGGTTGTCGCGAAGGCTTGAAATCTTCCTCCATTAGCATCTTATGCATGCATAATGATGGTTTAATTCCTACAAGATCCTCTATGGTGTATCCTAAAGCCTTTTTATGCTTTTTTAAAACAGCCATTAGCTTATCATGCTCATCTTCACTTAAATCGGAACTAACAATTACGGGAAAAGTAGAATTAGTTCCAAGAAATGCACACCGAAGATGTGTGGGAAGTGGCATCAATTCCATTGCTATTGATGCTTTTGATGACTCTTGAGGAGTGTCCAATGCTTCCTTAGAAGTCTTTAAGGGTGTAGGAGTGGTTGAAGAAGATTCAAAAGCATTTGTGGAAAGAACGTAATCATCCTCAGAAATCCCTTGAATTACGGCGCCACTGTTACTTCCACGGCCGTGGTTTAGGGTGTGGAAGTCAATTACGGCATCACTAGTAGTTCCACGGCCGTGGTTTTGGCCGTGTAACTTACTGGAGCTCTCTGAATAGCTGATTACGGTCATGTTGGGGGAAACCACGGCCGTGGAATAGCACGACTGGCCTTGATTCCTCACGTTTTCTGACCCATCATAGAGTTTTTCAAATTCTTCCTCATGCACTTCTTTTAGCTCCTCCAAGGCTTCAATGTCCTCATTGCAATCCTCTTCTTCTCCTTTCTCCATGATGCTCATGGTGATAACCTTTTACAATAGATACTTGAATAGAATCGAGCTCACTTCTTCTCTAGATGCTTCCTCATCATAAACATTGAACATGTCCTCTCCGAGAGCTGGCTCTTTCACCAAAGTTGAGAGAACAAACTCAACCTTCTCTTCACCTATGTCAAACGCCAATCTAGCATTCTTGCAATCCACTATACAACCGGATGTTGCAAGAAACGGTCTTCCGAGTATGATCAGAACCAGACAATCTGCAGGAATGTCAAGCACTACAAAATCAATTGGAATGTAAAACTTACCGAGCTTGACTGGGACGTCCTCAATGACACCGACGGGACGAGTTATGGATCGATCAGCCATGTATAACGTCATCTTCACCGGTTTAGGTTCACCTAAACCGATCTTCCTACACAAAGCAAGTGGAATAATGCTCACACTTGCTCCCAAGTCACAAAGAGCATCACATTTGACTTCTCCTACTCTAATTGGAACGCAAAATGACCCCGGATCTCTCAGCTTTGGGGGCATCTTTTCAGTCACCGTTTTTTATGAGCTCCGAAGATTCCGAACTCATCTTGACTTCTCCAAAATCTTCTAGCTTCCTCTTGTTAGAGATGAGCTCTTTCAAGAACTTCCCACAAGCGGGCATACCTACAATTGCATCAATGAAAGGTATATTAATATGCAGTTTGCTCATGAGTTCAATAAACTTATCGAATTGCTTGTCTAGGCGCGCTCTTGCTCTAGACTGCGGGAATGGTAGGGGAGGTTTATAAGCTGAGGAGGAACGTAGACATCTTCCTTCTCCTTCCCCTTATCTTTCTCCTTCTCAACTAGGACTTCCACAAACTTGGGATGTGGATCGGTGGTTGTAACGCCACTCCTAGTGGTAATAGCCATCACCCTTCCCTTTGGGTTGTCCTCCATCTTCCCGGGAAACTTTCCTTGATTCCTAGGAACTTCTTCAGCCTTGCTGAACATATGGTTTTCTAAAGAACTTTGAGCTTTATCAACCTTAGTTATGTAGCACTCTAGCCCTTGAAGCTTTCCTAGAATTGTCTCCAACATAGGATCGGGCCTCTCCTTCTCCTTATCTTTCGAACCATTCGATGTTTGCCCCTGACTTTTCAAAGGGGTAGAAGAAGAGGGAGATGTTAGTGAATTTCCAGAATTTGAATAGAGATTACCGGAATTTTGTTGTTGTTGGTTGGAACGCCAATTGTTGTTGGAATTTATGTTGTTGTTGTTGTTATTCCACTTATTGTTGTTCCAATTGTTGTTTCGGTTGTTGTTTCGGTTCCCTTGGTGGTTGTTGTTGTTGCCCAAGTAGCCAACATCTTGCTCCTTCGGTTGTTGAAGGCCAACTCTAATGATTTCCTTCAACTCCTTGATTTCGGTATTGAGGGAAAAGATTTGAGTTTGTGCAGCTTGTGTTAGCTTCACTCCTGGCTCAATCTTCCGGTGAGAATACTTCTCAATCACTTGGGCTTGCTTCTCAATGAAGTCCCAAGCATCATCCTCTCTCATGTCCATGAATGTACCACAAGAGAGAGATTGGAGGTTGAATTGTGTGTCCACATCCAACCACTTGTAGTAAATCTCTAGCAACTCAAGCTTTCAAATGTCATGGTGTGGGCAATCCAATAAGAGGTCCTGAAATCTTTCCCATGATTGAAACAAACTTTCGTTAGTTTTCATAGAAAATGCATTAATCTTACCTCTCAACTCCGCCGTCTTGGATGGCGGAAAGAACTTGGTGAGGAACTCCGAAGATAGATCCTCCCATGTGGCCAGCTTTGCAGCTGGAAGAGCTTGATATCAAGCCAATGCTTTATCCTTCAAAGAAAACAAAAACGGCTTGATTTTATAGTTATTGTTAGTAGCCCTTTTCGGCTTCAATGTTTCCATTAGAATCTCAAAATTCTATAAATGTTGGCGTAGAGATTCAGCATTAGTTCCACCAAATTGACTTTGGCAAACCATGGTGATAACTTGCGGGCTAAAGCTGAATTCCTGGATATCCTCAGCTCCGAAATTCACACCTAGACAGCGTGGTTGCTGAATTGGATCCATCCTTTGCCCGAGAGTTCGTGGTTCATCCCCTCCATTAGCAACTCTCACGTCTCCAGCTGGAATGCAAGGAACAACCGGTGGTCTTGGGTTGTTACGAACAGGATGAATCACCGGATCGATTTCCTCAAGTTCCGGCATGTCCGGATCTTCATCATCGGATGAATCATCTCTAGTGGACTTAGTTGGTTTCTTGACCTTCTTCTTTTTCTTAGCATCATTCAGCTCAAACTTCATGTCCAACATCATAGCTTTGAGTTCATCAATTTTGAATCGATGACTCGTTGCCTCGTCCACACGAGCTTTCTCACTCAACCTAAGTTGAAGTTGAGCTTCATCCAACTCAGCTTGCATGTTTCTTTCGTTGTTTTCGGCCATCTTTTTCTCTTTCAACTTCCTTCTTAAAGTTCTCTCAAGTTCTGGATCGAAAGGAACTAGATCTTTGGTAGATCTAGTCTTTCGCATATACCTATAGAACCTGCAAAAAGCACTCACAAAAATATATCAAATAACAAGAGCAAAAGCTCCCAAGCTCGAAAACTGAAAACCGGAAATGGTCTTGACCAACTCCCCGGCAACGGCGCCAAAAACTTGTTCACCCAAAAACGTGTGCGTGCAAATAAGTTTTAAATTTATAAAACTAAAATAAGAGCAAACGAACCCGCAATGTACGGATCGGCGTAGATTAGCAAGTATTCCAGAGTATCGAACTCAGGGAATTGGTGAAACAAAACCAGTTTCAAGTAGTCGAGCAAGTAAAATGTAGAAGCTTTGCAAATAATTGGGGAAAACAGCAACCCTAAAGATCCAGGTATCAAATTGTGGCAATCGATTCAAGATATTCTATATATATAAGGACAGAGTTGAGAATTGCAAAGGTATACTAAAGTAAGGTAATGTACGGTGAAGTTCCAAAATCCTATATGTCTAACCAAAAGACTCTCTCTATAAAGGTTGTTGAGACTGCAGTAAAGAAAGGATCTAACGGTAAGAATTAGTCTCAAATACCCAAGCCCAAACCCAAGAAATCAAAGACAGGCCAAAACGGTTAAGGTCGTGACACTCGAAACCGAAATAGAGGATGTTGAGTCTCACTACTACCTAGGAAAGGCAAGCCAAGGCTAGGTTAAAGATAATCTTTAACTTTGGATTAAAGCAAAAGCAAAATTCGTGAACCAGGGAACATCACGGCTAGATCTTGAAAACCACGGCCGTGGAACATCAAGAACAGACCGTGATTTAGGGTGTCGACGAGGTTTCTCACACTCTAAGGGTCCAATCAATTTTCGATCGATCTATCATCATCTAAGCCACAACTATCAACCCTTCACCTTAGAATTGCTAAAGGGTTTTAGCCAACAATCATTGTCATGATATCAATATTCAAATTAAGAAGAATAAAAGATGAAAAACCCTCAAAAACTCAATTAAAACTCAAAGTCAATCTCGAAACCCAAATAACAAAGGAATATGTTCAATTGGATTCAGAATATGGAATAAGAATCCTCACTATAATCTCAGGCAAACAACAGAAAACGGTTGTCAATCGTTTTCGAAATCAAACCTAAGAAATCACCAACTTCCGTCACAAATAACCTTCAATCTTCAAGAACTATCGCCGTCGGCTTCGAAACCCTAAGCAAGGATAAGCACAGATCGCACCCTGTAAGCGGAAATACCGAAAACTCTTTTCTCTACTCCTTTTATAGATTGAAACGGGTTACGATAAAAGTCCATTTACTTTGATGATGTGGCAAATAAGATACGTCATAATATTTGCCAAGATCACGGTCATGTAGTACTTTCCACGGCCGTAATTTAGAGCGTGGAACCAAATTACGGTGCCATAGAAATTCCACGGCCGTGGTTTTGACCGTGTAACTCTTTGGAATGCTCCAAACTATCTTCCACGTTCATGATGCCAAATCCACGGCCGTGGATTAGGGCATGGACTTCAATATCCTTCTCCACGGCCGTAATTCAGGGTGTGGACTTGCTTTTCCTCTTTCTTTGTCTTTGTTTCGTGCAATCTTCCATCCATGCTCCTTCCTTAACCTTTCCAATGCATCTCCTTGCCATCAAACGTGATCAAACACTCCTTTACTTCCTTATTTTGCTCCAATCCAAGCTTTATTCACCTGAAAACATAAAGAAGCTAGTGTAGATCTCTATATCGACAAAGTGGGTGAACTAGCTCACAATTGCTTCAAACACATATCTAAGAACACTATAAAGAGGGAAAAACAACTAAAACAAGAGCCTAAAATATCGTCATATTTCATGCTAACAGGAGGCTATGACGATGACCTCGGTAACACCTGAAGAGCATAGGGTTGAGGTTGAGTGATGATATGCAGTGGAGCTTCTGGCGTTAGCTGTTACAAGTACCATTCTCTTTAATGGTTTACCTAGTGGATTTATGTTTGTTGTGAGTGCTATGTATTTCTTGTCTTTCGATGCACGCGTTAATAGTTGACTGTGGGCACAGTAGAAGATAGATTTTTCCTTTACATGATTACCAGTTAGGGGTCTAAGGTACCCGCGAGATATGTGATTGTCCCATTTATCCAGGGACTTGTGTATGGCTTGTAGACCTCTTTGTCATGCCTTAGGTACATGAGAAGGTTTTTATGTGTACGGTTTGGATGAATAGTTATCATGATGTGTTAGATATCAGTTGGAAGGTTGTTATAGTCTCTATTGAGATCGATTAGATAAAGGTCTTCCGAGGTTACGACCTTTGAAGAGGCGAGTTTTGTCATTAGTGCCACATGAGCAGTGAAGTTGATAGCACAGGGAGGCGACACTTTCTAGTGTTATGCCATGAAAGAGAAAGATAGTTCCACGTTGGAGGATATTCCAGTGGTTTATGAGCTTATAGACGTGTTACTGAACCGTCTGATTTGCCGCTTCAGCAGAGTGTGGACTTGGATATCGAGTTGAAGTATGTTTTGAGACTGATTGGGAAGGCCCATATCATATGGAGCCTATTGAGATGTTGTAACTAATGACTTGAAGAGTGGGCTGAGATGGGCTTCCTTCGCCCTAGTGTATTCAATGTCTCGTATTGGCGACCTGATGGGTCAACTTTGAGAAGCAATTGTGTTTTCCAGGATTCCCTTGCGCTCAAGATATTACCAATTGTGGGTGAGAGAGTAGGATGCATAGGAAAGCATTTCGTACCCGTTATGGACACTACGAGCTATAGTGATGCCATTTGGGCTGAAGAATGCCTTAACAATCTTTAGGGAAGTTAATGAATAGCATCTTCATCGACTTCCTTGATTTGTTTGTGGTGGTCTTCATTGATGACATTTCGATATACTCTGGTAGCAGAGAGGAGCAGACCGATCATCTAAGGACAGTTTTGCAGATTTCAAGAGATAGAGGGTTGTATGCTACGCTCTCTAAATGTGAGTTGAGATGCCAAAGGTAGCCTTCATAGGTGATAACACGATTTATGACTTAGTTTTAGGTAATCATTTAGATAGATTTCTCGCTCATTCATGCATGGTTTAGCACTAGTTCACGACGTTTTGCACTCGATTCATGTATTTTGCTGAGATAGACGTCTACACGGACTTGTGCGTGTTTTATAGGTATTTCGGGAGATTTAGGAGCTAAAACGATACGTTTGAGGATCTTTCATCTAGATGACACACCCTCGGACTCATTAGGACACAAGCTAAAGGCTAAGGAGGACTCATGGAGCCTTGCCAACACAAGCCATGCACCAAATCACAGCTTAACGATCCAAAGCGAAGTTTCTAGAGCAAATCACGGTTCTCTGACACTCCACGGCCGTGGAATCACCCGTGGATTTTGCCAGATTCTTGTGACAGCTGTGCCACGACTCTCATGGCCAGCTCATGGAAAATTTGTTATAAAAGTGGTCCTTCTTTGGTTGAGAAGAGCATCTTGGAGCAGCTCTCCATTATCCATTATCCTCTAACAAAAATATTCTCAACAAGAAGTCTTTCTAGGAAGGAAAGTGTCAAAGAGGAAGAAGAAGAGCTCCATTGAAGAGGAGAAGAAGAACACACACCAATACCACACTTGATAGTTTTGTATTGAAGAATTCCGGATTCTACTTCTAGAAGTTGTATGAATCATTTGAACCTTCTTTTGGAAGGATTGTGAGTTACTCTAATTCTATTTTCAGCTTGGTTTTGTTTTAGTTCACTTGTTCATCTCTTTTACTTCATCATCTTGCAAATGGATGTCATGATTTTATGTTTGTTTGTTTCGATTTCTATTATGAACGTTGTAGGCTAAATAGATGTGGTTCTAGGGTAAGGAAAGGATGGTTATGGCTAGGGCTATGATAGGACGGACTTAGATTTATCTTTGGATGACTTGTGTGTATGAACGTAGCTGCTGTTAGAAATCACGGGTAGTTCTTGCCTGACCACGGCCGTGGTTTAGGTAGAACAAACCGTGATTTTCCCTGGCTTGATGGATCTTGTCTTAGATTGTTAAGATGTTGAAATCCTAAGTGTTGTTGAGTTTAATCTACCCTAGGGTGACCTAGTGTTAGTAACTAAGTGTTAGGAGAGACTTACCCGGTAATCCTTACTCTTAGATTCCAAAGATAACAAACCTTAGGTAGTGGTGAGCCTAATAAGCCGCCATTGGATTAGGTGTGCTAGGATAGTTGTTTAGGACTTCCCTTTCTAAGACTTACCCGGTAAGGATAGGTTAGACCCCTAGTTAACAATCCGGTTTGTGTAGAATTCCCATCCTTAGGTTCTTAGGGACTTACCCGGTGATGAGACCTTAGGAATGGACTAGTTGGACCATGAGACCTACCCGGTAATTGATCCCAATTTAGAAACGCTTAATCCCAACACATCATAGTTAATTCAAGGAATGAATAGATAGCTTGAGTCCTATGCCATAACCGGAACTTCCAACCCCTAGAATCCGTCTTTTCTTTCTTTGATCATTATCTTGTTTAGTTTGTTTATTTGTGTTGATTCATAGTTTAGTTGATTGTTTACTTTGCATGAATTGTGATCTTTGATTGATCACCAAAAACCAACCAAAAACAATTGAGATTTTCATTTCTTTATTTCTTTCTTTTCTTTCAACCTAGGTCTTTACTAAACTCAATCACAAATCGAATCAATTTCACCTTAGTCTTTGTGTTCGACCTCGGAATACTATCCCTACTACAAACGTCCCGTACACTGCGGGTTTCGCTAGGTAGTTTAGGATTTAGTTTGAGTTATAAATTTAAAACCCATTTGCGCACCACGATCTTAGCGTAACAAGTTTTTGGCGCCGTTGCCGGGGACTAGGTCTAGATTGAGTCTATTTTGTGATTGATTATTAGTGTAGATCTTTCTTATTGCTTTTGATCTCTTTTTGGTTTGTGTCTTTGCTTTTCAGGACATCTCTTACTCTTTAGGTGTATGCGAAGATCTCGTGGCAAGGATTTAGCTCCATTCGATCCCGAACCGGAGAAAACCCTTAGATCTAGATCAAAGAGCATTCAAAAAGAGAAGGAGATGGCCGGTAGAAACCTCCAAGCTGAGTTGGATGAGGCCTTAGAGCAAATAAGGATAAGGGATGAAGCTTTGGAGAATGAAAGGAGACTTGCCAATGAGAGGCAAGAGGCAACTCGGAGGGAGATTGAGGAGATTAGACATGCTCTTGTGCAAAGAGAGCTTAACCGTCAACCTCCTCCACCTCCACCACAACCGCAGCCGGCGGTCAACATTAGGGTTGTGCCCATTGCTATGGATGAGCCACAAACGTTGGGGCAACGTATGGATCCGGCACAAAGAGCACACCGTCCGGGTGTGAACTTAGGAGATCCCGCAGCCCATGATTACGAGCTCCGCCCTCAAGTTCTACAAATGATCCGGCATAATCAATTTGGAGGGATGGAAGGAGAGTCTCTTCATCAACATTTGATGAATTATGAGATCTTGATGGAGACTCTTAGACCGCCAAGATTGGAGAGCAACAACCATAATCTAAGGGCTTTCTCCTTCTCTCTTAAGGATAAAGCCTTGGCTTGGTATCAATCTATTCCACAAGAGCGAGTTGGTACTTGGGAGGAGATGACGACCGAGTTTTTGACTAAGTTCTTCCCACCTTCCAAGACTACCGAGTTAAGAGGGAAGATCAATGCCTTCGTGATGAAGGATAGAGAGAGTTTATTCAAGTCTTGGGAGAGGTTCAAAGATCTTCTCCTTGATTGTCCACACCATGGCATACCGAAAATTGAGTTATTGGAGATCTACTTCAAAGGACTTGATGAAGATAGCCAGTTCAAGCTCCAATCTCTTTCCGGTGGAACTTTTATGGAGAAGCATGTAGATGAAGCTTGGGAGTTTGTGGAGAAGCAAGCTCTAGTGATTGAGAAGTACTCCCATAGGAAGAGTGAAGGAAGAAAGGCGGGAGCATATGAGGTGAGTGAAGTCACCATGAGCAATTTCAAGTTTGACGCCATCAACAACGAGTTGAAGTCCTTGAGGGAGTTGTGTGCTACAACTTTGAAGAACCAAGCAACTCCTCAAGTGCTTCCACAAGCCAATTTGTCCTCCAAGGAGGAGGATGTGAATTACATGGGAAGGGGCAACTTCAACAATTACCAAGGCCCAAGGAGTTTCAACAACAACCGGCAATTCAACAATTACCGGCTCAACCACAACCATCCCGGATTTTCTTACTCTAACCCGGATGGAGCCTTGAACCCTTCCTCCTCCACAAACACAACTCCACCACCAAGAGCTTCACAAGAACCTCCACCCGGATTTACTCAACCCTCAAAGGATAGAACCGAAATAATGTTTGAGCAATTGCTTGGAAGGTTGAGTGGTCTTGAGAGCACGGTGACTTCAATTTCTAAGGCTCAAAAGGTTTTGGAAGCACAAGTGTTCCAAAAAGCGGGTGAAGCCCATAGAGACCCGGGAAAGCTTCCCGGAAGAACCGAAGATAACCCAAAAGGCCAAGTGTTGGTTATCAGAACGAGGAGTGGGTTGAGTATGAAAGATCCTTTGCCCAAAGACAATGCTAAGGGAAAGCAAGTAGTGGTAGAAGAGGGAAAGTTGCAAGAAGATGGAGGCAAGAGCAAGGATGTAGAGCCAACCTATGTGGCACCGCCTCCATACAAGCCACCACTACCATTCCCACAATCAAGAGCAAGAGCTCGTTTGGACAATCACTTTGGTAAGTTCCTTGAACTAATGTCCAAATTACATATTAACATTCCGTTCATGGATGCCATTTTAGGAATGCCGGCATATGGCAAGTTTTTGAAAGAAATACTCTCCAACAAAAGGAAGTTGGAGGAGTATGGGGAGATAAGAATGACCAAGAGGTCCTCGGAATTGATCCAAACAATGAAGGAGGAGATGCCTCCCAAGCTAAGAGATCCGGGCTCTTTTTGTGTCCCAATAGGAGTGGGAGATGTGAAGTACGAGGCCCTTTGTGATCTTGGAGCGAGTGTAAGCATCATACCGCTTGCACTTTGCAACAAGGTTGGGCTAGGAGAGCCGAAACCGGTCAAGATGACCCTCTATATGGCGGATCGTTCTATCACTCATCCGGTTGGGATCCTAGAAGACATCCCGGTGCAACTAGGAGGATTCTATGTGCCAATCGATTTTGTAGTCTTGGACATTCTGGCGGACTATCCGGTTCCCATCATCTTGGGAAGACCTTTCCTAGCCACCTCCGGATGTCTAGTGGATTGCAAGAATGGAACTCTCTCCTTCAACATTGGAGAAGAGAACATCAAATTCAAATTATCCACAATGATGAAAGGGCCGACCCTTGATGAGGATGTCTTCAACATAGTCGAGCAAGAAGAATCTAGGGAAGTTGTGAGCTCGATCTTGATCAAGGATCCCTTGGAGAAGGTTCTTACCTTAAGTATGATGGAGGAAGGTATTGAGGAGGCTTGCAATGAAGAGATCAAGGCCTTGGAAGCATTGGAAGAGGAGCCAAGAGTTGGATTTGAAGGCCACGAAGAGGTGTTGAACAGCTGCAAGTTCCACGGTCGAGATTTATGTTCCACGGCCGTCACACTTTCTGGACAACTCCGGGAAGCAAGCTTAGCAAGAACCACGGCCATGGAAGTTGAGCAAACCGTGATTCTAGCCGTGGTTTTCCCTGGACCAGTCCTTGATGATGGTCAAGCTTTTAGGAGCCATGAGGAGTCTTCATTTGCTTTGGATTCATCTCATCCAACCTTGTTTGGATCATCTCCAACCGATAAAGGTCCTCCTAAACTTGAACTCAAAACCCTCCCTTCTCATTTACAATCTGCTTTCCTTGGTGTTGATTCTACATATCCGGTAATTGTGAATGCATGCTTGAGTGATGATGAACTTGCTAAGTTGTTGCATGAACTAAGATTGCATAGGAAAGCCATAGACTATACTATTGATGATTTGGTTGGCATTAAGCCTTCTTTGTGCATGCATAAGATAATGATGGAAGATAACCACAAACCCTCTATTGAACATGAAAGGAGATTGAATCCTATAATGAAAGAGGTAGTCAAAAAGGAAATCATTAAGTTGCTAGATGCGGGAATTATCTACCCTATCTCGGATAGTAAGTGGGTTAGTCCCGTTCATGTAGTTCCTAAGAAGGGTGGGATGACCGTAGTAACAAATGAGAACAATGAACTAATCCCGACTAGGACGGTTACGGGGTGGAGGATGTGCATTGATTATAGGAAATTGAACATGGCCTCTAGGAAAGATCACTTCCCTCTCCCCTTCATTGACCAAATGCTAGAAAGGTTGGCTCAACACTCTCATTTTTGCTATCTAGATGGCTATAGTGGATTCTTCCAAATCCCTATCCACCCCGATGACCAAGAGAAAACAACCTTTACATGTCCATGGGGTACTTTTGCATATAGGAGAATGCCATTTGGGTTGTGTAATGCACCCGCCACCTTCCAAAGGTGTATGATGGCTATCTTTTCAGAATACATAGAAAATATCATGGAAGTGTTTATGGATGATTTCTCTGTTTATGGTTCTTCCTTTGATAATTGCTTGGCTAACTTGTCATTAGTATTGCAAAGATGTGAGGAGACAAATCTTGTCTTGAATTAGGAAAAATGCCACTTCATGGTAAGTGAAGGCATTGTGTTTCTAAGTATGGGGTGGGGTTTGCATGATCCTTTGCATGATGAGCATCTAGGATAGTTTAAAATCTTCACATGTCTTGCATTGTACATACTTAAATCGAAAATATCATAAAAATCAGAAAATTTAAAAAAAAGTTTGTGCTTTCTAGGCTTGGATATGATCCTAATGATGAATCTTGTCTTGTGAATTGGCTATAGATAGCCTCATGTGTTAGGATTGATGAACGCATACGTAGACATGAAGTACTTCTCTTGAATTCTATGAATGATTTGTGATCATGATGGTTGCCTAGAAATAATTGAGTATTGAAAATCGAAATTACATGATAGTTCTTGCATACCATCTAGGAATGAATGAGGCAATTCATTTTTCTCTACTTCTCATCTTAATCATGATTGCTTGACCACCTCAATTGAGATAAATTTGACCTCTTTTTAACCCATCCGGGAATAGGAGCATGCTAGTGTGTTGATGTGTGTGAAAAGCAAGTGTGAGGTGAAGTTGTTGATGAAAAGAACATCGTGCATAAAATGCTGAATTTGTTGTGAAAGTGTAGCCAAAAATATAGGCTTGGGGACATTGGCTTAAATGACAAGTAACTCGGTACACTTCACATAATCGGGTGTTGGTGCCTTGCCAAAGTCAAATGAACCAATAGTCCTAACGAGCTTTGGTATGTGTGCCCAGTGTGGATGCACCTCGAAAACTAAGAAAAAGCCCGAGGACGGCTAATCACCAAGGTTTCGGCTTTTGTACACCAATGCCATTGTCTCAAAAATAAGTCAAAGAAAAAGAAAAGAAAGAAAAGATAGAGGAAAATATACACTTGAGGGAAGTTGATCGAGGACAAGATTGTGGAGTTAGTTCCGTTCCCGGATTAGCATCACATAACCTAGAAATCCCCAACCAATCACTACACTTCTTGGCCCTTTTATTTCACAAGACCTTATGACCTATTTGCATGTTTGTAAGACTTAGTGATTTAGATTGGATGTACTCTTGATCTTCTTGACTTCTTCATCTTTACATTTCATGCATACTTTTGAGTTAAGTACAATTGTCTTCCCATGTCTTCATTTGTTTGAATGCATGATTGCTTGTCCTTGCCATGAACATGACTTTGAAGGTGATCCAATAATAGAAGCACAAACCCAAAAAGATTTTGCCATTTTTCTGCATACATATATCATGTCATCTCTTAGTCTATAGTTGGAAATTTGCTCGGGGACGAGCAAACCTTAAGTATGGGGTATTTTGATAACACGATTTATGAATTAGTTTTAGGTAATCATTTAGATAGATTTCTCGCTCATTCATGCATGGTTTAGCACTAGTTCATGACGTTTTGCACTCAATTCATGTATTTTGCCGAGATAGACGTCTACACGGACTTGTGCGTGTTTTATAGGTATTTCAGGAGATTTAGGAGCTAAAACGATACGTTTGAGGATCGTTCATCTAGATGACACACCCTCGGACTCATTAGGACACAAGCTAAAGGCTAAGGAGGACTCATGGAGCCTTGCCAACACAAGCCATGCACCAAATCACAGCTTAACGATCCAAAGCGAAGTTTCTGGAGCAAATCACGGTTCTCTGACACTCCACAGCCGTGGAATCACCCGTGGATTTTGCCAGATTCTTGTGACAGCTATGCCACGACTCTCATGGCCAGCTCATGCAAAATTTGTTATAAAAGTGGTCCTTCTTTGGCTGAGAAGAGCATCTTGGAGCAGCTCTCCATTATCCATTATCCTCTAACAAAAATATTCTCAACAAGAAGTCTTTCTAGGAAGGAAAGTGTCAAAGAGGAAGAAGAAGAGCTCCATTGAAGAGGAGAAGAAGAACACACACCATTACCACACTTGATAGTTTTGTATTGAAGAATTCCAGATTCTATTTCTAGAAGTTGTATGAATCATTTGAACCTTCTTTTGGAAGGATTGTGAGTTACTCTAATTCTATTTTCAGCTTGGTTTTGTTTTAGTTCACTTGTTCATCTCTTTTCCTTCATCATCTTGCAAATGGATGTCATGATTTTATGTTTGTTTGTTTCGATTTCTATTATGAACGTTGTAGGCTAAATAGATGTGGTTCTAGGGTAAGGAAAGGATGGTTATGGCTAGGGCTATGATAGGACGGACTTAGATTTATCTTTGGATGACTTGTGTGTATGAACGTAGCTGCTGTTAGAAATCACGGGTAGTTCTTGCCTGACCACGGCCGTGGTTTAGGTAGAACAAACCGTGATTTTCCTTGGCTCGATGGATCTTGTCTTAGATTGTTAAGATGTTGAAATCCTAAGTGTTGTTGAGTTTAATCTACCCTAGGGTGACCTAGTGTTAGTAACTAAGTGTTAGGAGAGACTTACCCGGTAATCCATACTCTTAGATTCCAAAGATAACAAACCTTAGGTAGTGGTGAGCCTAATAAGCCGCCATTGGATTAGGTGTGCTAGGATAGTTGTTTAGGACTTCCCTTTCCAAGACTTACCCGGTAAGGATAGGTTAGACCCCTAGTTAACAATCCGGTTTGTGTAGAATTCCCATCCTTAGGTTCTTAGAGACTTACCCGGTGATGAGACCTTAGGAATGGACTAGTTGGACCATGAGACCTACCCGGTAATTGATCCCAATTTAGAAACGCTTAATCCCAACATATCATAGTTAATTCAAGGAATGAATAGATAGCTTGAGTCCTATGCCATAACCGGAACTTCCAACCCCTAGAATCCGTCTTTTCTTTCTTTGATCATTATCTTGTTTAGTTTGTTTATTTGTGTTGATTCATAGTTTAGTTGATTGTTTACTTTGCATGAATTGTGATCTTTGATTGATCACCAAAAACCAACCAAAAACAATTGAGATTTTCATTTCTTTATTTCTTTTTTTTCTTTCAACCTAGGTCTTTACTAAACTCAATCACAAATCGAATCAATTTCACCTTAGTCTTTGTGTTCGACCTCGGAATACTATCCCTACTACAAACGTCCCGTGCACTGAGGGTTTTGCTAGGTAGTTTAGGATTTAGTTCGAGTTATAAATTTAAAACCCATTTGCGCATCACGATCTTAGCGTAACAATAGGCCATGTTGTTCTTGCCAGTAGGATCACGATTGATCTGGCGAGGATTAAGTATGTTGCAGTATGGACGATACGGATGAACATTAACGAAATGCGTAGTTTCTCGACTCAGTTGATTACTACCAATGCTTTGAGGAAGGATTTTATGTGATTGTGTATCCATTTACGAGTCTTCAGAGAAAGACCACCAGAATTGCGTGGTCAAAGCAGTATGCTAGAGCTTTGAAGAATTGAAGAGGCACTTAACCTCTGCTTCTATTTTGTTCTAATCAGGAGGTTTTGAGGATCCCGTGATTTACGGTGATACATTCCAACTAAGTTGAGACGCACGTTACTACAGAGGAGTAGAGTTATTGATATGTGTGTCTACAGCTGAAGACGTATAAGAAGAACTACCCAATTCATGATCTAGAATTAGTAGTGGTACTTCCAGCCTTGAAGATTTGAAGGTAGTACATGTATGATATTTCATGTCAGGTTTCTACAGACCATAGGAGTCTGAAGTACATTTTTATGCCGTGGGAGTTGAATAACCGCCAGTGTTAAGGGCTCGAGTTGATCAAGACTTTAACCTGGAGATTCCATATCTTTCAGAGAAGTTGAACGTTGTCGCCGACAACTTGAACAAAAAGATGTCTCAAGAGAAGACTATTGCAAGACTGATTATTCAGCCTCAACTTCAGAAGAATCTAGCTTGGCTAGAGTTGGACATCCAGCCCCCTTATATGGATGCCTAGTTATACGCTTTAGAGGTTCTACCTGGTCCGTTGGATGAGATCCAACAGAAGCTGGGGACCTGCCCAACCTTGATGAGGCTTAGAGAGAAGATGTCTCATGGTGAGCCACCACAATTTCCCCAATGGAGTAGATGGGATGATGAGGCACCGCAACCGCGTCAATATAACCTCTCATGCAGAGTTGAGATATAGAATATTACAGTACACTCACTGTACACCTTTTTCAGTACATCTAGGTACAAGTAAGATGTACCACGAGTTGAGACGATTATATTGATGAAGAAGATTGAAATCGATGTAATCAGATTTGTGACACAATGCGTGATTAGTCAGTAGATCAAGATAGAGCAATACCGACCTGGAGATGAGCTCCATCCACTACCAGTGTAGTGGTGGATGTGGGAGGACATCTTTATGAACTTTGTAATGGGATTGAGGCCCAGTAGGAATTTTTTGATGCTATCTTGGTGACAGATTAATGAAGCCGGCACGTTTCATTCCTATCATAGAGACGTGGCCAGGGAGTAGATTGGTAAAGGAGTACACTAGATAGATAGTGAGACTCCATGGTGTACCGAGGACGATCGTCTCTAATTGAGATGGGTGATTTACCCCGAGGTTGACAACAGACTTAGACTGCTTTGGGGGCGAGTCTATACTTCACGACTGCACTTCACCCCAGACAGATGGTCAGCCAGAGAGGACTATCTAGACCTTTGAAGATATACTATGAGTTTGTAAGTTGAATTGGGAACATGAATGGTTAGATTACCTCCCATTAATGAGTTTATTATATGACAATGATTGACGTGCATCTTTTGGGATGGCCCCTATGAGGCATTATATAGACATAAATGCCGTATACCTTTATGCTAGAATTGACCTAGCAATATTAGTGGAATAAACCCCTGATCAGATTCGGGATTTTGTAGTTTAAGTAATACTGATTAGAGAAAGAATGATGGTTGTATAGAGTCGCCAGATATCATATACAGACAAGAGGCGTCGACCTCTAAAGTTCAAGTGAGAGTTCATGTCCGGCCGAGAGTATCTCCGCTGTGAGATGTCAGATGTGTTGGCATGGAGGGGAAACTAAGTTTTCAATACGTCGGTATAATTGAGATCTTGAACAGAATTGTGAAGGCAGCATAACGATTAGCTTTGACTCCGAGGTTGGAGGATGTTCACCCTGTGTTTCAAAGGTCTCAATTGAGGAAGTATATACCAGACCCGAGACATCTTGTGAGTTATGATGATCTGGTAGTTGAGCCGAACCACACCTTTGTTAAGCATTCGATTACATTCCTAGAATGAGTATGAGACGCTTGCATTCGAAATACATTCCCAAATTGAGGACATAGTGGTCGAGATGAGGACCTGAGGAGACCACGTGGGAGACTAAGGATAGTATCCTGGGGGACTATCCAGAGTTTATGTCGGGACATATCCATCTGTGGGAGCACGAGTAGACCTTAGTGCTAACGTGTTGAATGTTGTGTTTATGTGCTTATATGCCTTGATGTGTTTATTCCATGCTAGCTATGATGTGATTTATGATCTTAGTAGATCTTGATGTGCTAGCGTGATGTATGTCATAGCCGGAGATGATTATTCCCTCCACACTATCTGAGTGTGATTAGGATTCAGCTGGAGATGGTTTTTTTTCCTCCATGCTACTTCGATGGACATAGTCTCAATGGAGATGTTATTACTCCATGCGTTGTATACGATTATGTTTTGGCTAGAGATGTACTTCCTCTATGCCTTGTGATTCCTCTACGCCTTTGGGTAGCATTATGGCCCTGTTTTATGGAGTTGAAGATTCCTCCATGTTGATGTTGAGGTTATAGATTGTTATAGGTGATAATCTTCTGAGCGGAGATGTGATACCTCCGATAGAGAGAGTGAGAGTTATACCTAGGCGTATGGGCCCGAGAGACTTTGGGATTTTGTAAGTTTCGGGATGAAACTTGTTTTTAGGGGGGTGAGATGTAAGAGCCTTAGTCTTCAAAAGATCCCGCACCTGCGGCTCGGCCGAGACGCAGCTGCCTTCTACCTTTGGTGCTGTAGTGGGCCGCCTCTGCGCCCCTGCAGGCCAGGCCAGCCGCCCCTGCGGTTTGTGGTGGGTTGCGACCGTCTTCTTTGACCCGAGCCCTTGCTTTTTGACCCTCCTCTCTTTGTATCTTCTTCTTCTCCTCCATATCAGGTTACCTAATTCTCTCTCCTGCTCCATCTCCCTCACGATCTTCTTCTCCTCTCTTCTTCCTTTGGATCTCTTCTTGATCCATGTTTGAGTTTATGTGAGATTGGAAGCTTAGGAGCTTGGCTTTGCTTGTTGTTGTTATTGGTTGTTGTTGCTGAGCCTTATGAGCCAGCTTGAGGTTGTGTTGGTGTCGTGCTGATCTTCTGGAGAGCTCAGCTTGGTGAGTTTTATGGCTTCTTCTCTTTCTTTCTTCTTTCCTTCATCTTTTCCTCTCTTTCCTTAGCCTAGCTTAGATTCCTCAGGTTTGGATCTTGTTCCAGCCTTAATTGGCTTATACTGATGTATATATATGTATGTTTCTGTATGTATGTGTGTTAGACGAAGAAGAAGTGAAGGAATCAAAGGAAGGAGTGAAGAAGGAGCTGAAGTGGTGTCTTCTGCACACCATCCGCCCTTATGCCTGTCTTGAGCCGCCCCAGTGCCGGTAGTGAACCGCCCCTACGCCACCTCCAAGCTTCCCCTACGGCCACCTGCATCAGCTTGGTGTTTCACTTGGTTCTGCAGGTGTGTGTTGCTTCTAGACTTACTTTAGGATGTCTTTGTTCCCTCCTTTCCTAGTGTGAGTGTATAGGATCATGATAGATGTGTGAGGATGTGTTTGGTTGAGGTTATGAACGGTTTATGCCTTGTACGGCTTTAAGGACTTAGGTTTATGTTGGTTAAGGTTTTGAGGTTGAGTATGATCCCCATGGATCCCTTTGGGTCTAGGTGTGACCCCTTTGATGAATAGAGGTTGATATCTTTATATGCCTTGTTATTAGGCAATGCCCCTCTCTCAGGATTGGAGGTTGATCGTATTTGGGTTGTGTATGAGGTTGAGGTAAGATCGTAGGAATTACTTAGCTACCATACTTATATTGGGTGTTTGCATGAGTAGTGTGTGCTTTATATGTTTGCTATGATGGCATGAGATATCGTTATATTGACCTATGTTCTATTGACTACCCCATTGTGTGGTTGTGATAACCTTTCCCCTTCATCCTGCCATGGAGTTTGGGAGGTTCTCTGACTTCGGGCCAGACTAGTTTACAAGAAGGGCGCATTCCACTCCCATAGGGTACACGGATTGTGTGACCGATACTCATACAGCTGGACATTGTACTCAGAGGCGAGGATGATACGGTCCTCGTGTCACATACTTTTATCTATCTATATATACACGATTTGAGTGAATGACTATTATATAAAGATAATAAATGGGTAAATGTGTGATAGCATCCTGATGTGTTTATCTTTCATGATTGTGCTTGTGCTTATGCATTAGCTCATATATGTTTGGTTAGTTAACGGTTTCATACCGTGTTGTAGATGTTTGCAGGTTAGGCGCTGCTGGGTGATCTAGCAGGGTGAGAGGCCGAGGACTCTCGTACATTTGGTGGTTGGTTTGGGGTTGTTATGTTTCCCTCCTACGTGAGGATGATCTTTTGTACCTCATGTGTGAGGATGTTGTTTTATATACTTGGCTATGATGTTGTTTACCTTTGGTCGTACATTTTGTACAAGTTTATGTATTTGTTTTATATCTGGCAATGCCATGTTGTAAGGTCTAGTGAATTTGTTGTCAGGCTAGGGTCAGGATCCATTGTCAGATCCTAGCCCAATGTGACACTCCGAGTCCCGCGGATTCAGGGTATTACATACCGGACCCGAGACACGTCATCAGTTACGAGGACTTGGTGGTCCAACCAGACCACACCTTTGTAGAGCATCTAGTAGATGTCTTGGACAAGAGTACGAGGCGCTTACGATCCAAGGACATACCGATGATGCGAGTTTAGTGGTCGAGACGAAGAGCCGACGAGGCTACCTAGGAGACTATTGATAGTATCCGGAGGAACTATCCAGAGTTTTGGGTTGAGTTAGGTGCTGAGAGAGGATCATCGGATTAGTTCTCGGACCCTGGTTTACATATGTATTACGTGGTTTGTGCATGTTGCGTGTTTATATGATTTATGATCATGGCTTGTAGTAGGTGGATGAGTAGAGGAATAGAAGTTAGAAAGTTGAGGTTTTTCCATGGGTTATGGTTGTCACTCTGAGTCTACCGAGAGGACCTTTATTTACCTAAGTTTTGGGACGAAACTTGTTTTTAGGGGGAACTAATGTAACGACCGATATTAGAGACTCTTGATGAGTCGTTGGTGGAGAGCATTCGTCTCTACTACCTGCGGGGGCAGCCACCGTTGGCCGCGGTCGCGCCACCGCGGGTGCAGCTGATGTTCCTGCGGATGCAGGTAAACAGCAGCCGCGACCTTTCCGTTCTATAATTGTCGTATCTTGAGGTTTCCTTTTATAACCCAAACCCTTATCTTCCTCTTAACCTAATCACACGTCCCTACCGTTATTTTCTGAAACTCTTGACAGCCTTGAAAGCATAACGTAAGTCTTCCTCCCCTTCCCCTCTCTTCCATTCCTTTCTCCTTTTCTTCTTCTTTCCTTCATTCCATGTTTCTTGGTTTCGTAGCCAGCAAATATCGCGCCTTTCGTCTTCGTCGGACAGCAACAAGAACATACAGAAGAATCCACTAGTGGGGTATGAAGATGAAGCCTCTTGTCTTCATCGAATCAATTGAAGAGTAAGGGTAGTTTGTTCCTCCATTTTCCTTTCTTAAAGTACCGGATAGCTTACTTTAGTGCTTGACTTGGACTTCAAAAGAGTGCAGGAAGTGCTTAAGTCGGAGTTGAGAAGTTCTGCACGAAGAAAGAAACATCAGAGATCGCAGTCGCCGAGTCTCGCGACCGTGCCTGCAGCTTCCCGCGACCGCGTCTGGACGCGGTCACTGCCCTCACGCCCTTCATCATCCCCGGGTGCGCATCTTGGATCCTTCCACCCCCACACCTCTTTGCTTCCGCGGTCGCAGTTTCCCTCTAGTGAGAGTCTTAAGTCGTCCTTGTGAATTAAGAGTGGACTCTAGGTATTTGACCTTTCCTTCCTAGTACCCATACGCAATAGCATCATGATAGGTGTGATCTAACAGAACTAAAGCGAATCACATGTAGGGTTTTAGAGATAAGTTTGGTGATGAGTTAAGTATTGAGTTATGAGAAGGATACGAAAACTGATAGGATGCATTTTTCATGTTGATGTGGATTCGTTGTGACATATTTGCATTGACATATATCAGGCGATTGAGGATTCGAGTACATATCATATTTGTGTGTAGCTGAGCGTATACTTTTTCAGGTAAGTCCTTGCGACTTACTTAGCTGCTAGGATGTATTGGTAAATGCTTGAGTGGTGAGTGCTTATGTGTTGTAACATGTTGTTAGATTGTTTATAACCGACTTATTACTAGCCCATGGGTAACAGGCGGTGGTCACTTGCTCAGTTCTCCCGAGGGAGTGTGGGAGCTGCTTCGCGACTAGGTCAGACTTGGTACAAGGGAAGGTTACTAAACCACTCCATTGTGTATACATGGAGGTGCATTGAACCACTCCAGCTGGATAAATGACTGAAGGCAAGAGTTGAATACTTCTCATGCCACACTTGTAAATGAGTAATGTGAATGACGTTAATGAAGATAATAATAAAGGAATTTCGGTGATAGCATGATATGTGTTTAATTCTTGCTTTATATGTGATTGTGCTTAAGTGTTTTCCCCTATATTATAGTAGCTAACGGGTTTATCTGTGTTGTTAGATTTCTTCAAGGATAGGGTAGCTGCCGAGTGAGCAGGAGGATGTGGTCAGCCGGGGTTCCCGTACGTGATAGGATGGGTGTGGGTTTATGTGTTTCTGTTATAAATGACTTTTTAGAAGTTTTTTGTTGATTATGTTTATTATTATTGTACCTCGACTGAGAGTCTGTTTATTTGTTTGACATTGTATATCTCATTATTCGGTTTTAGCGTTTGTGCCTTGTTGTAAGATCCAATAATATTGTTGTCAAGCTAGGGTCGGGACCCATTGTGAGGTCCTAACCCGTAGCGCCCTGAGTATGAGATTTGGGGTGTTACACATACACATGCCCCGCCGAACGCACCCCAAGTGTTTCTTCGATTGATATTGAATATGACAACCCGGTGCTTATCAATTCGATCAACCATGTTTGGAAGGCTCCATGGGAGACATATATGATCATCTCTAATATCGTGTGTTTGATCTCGGGCTTTGGTGTCGTTGGCATGCATCATATTTTTAGGAAAATAAACTTGGTTGCCGACAGACTCGCCATGCATGGACACAATCAAGATACTGATATTGATGTTTTCCTCAGGATGTTGTTGACGCCATCCGCTTGGATGCTTTAGGGTGGTGTGTTTCTATACACTAACCTCCTCTCTCCTTACCTTTGTATCAAAAAATCCTTTCGTTTTCTTTTACATTTCCTTATAATAGTCATTTATCACACTTTACATGTATAATTTTCAACGTCCGAGACAGACAAACCGAGTTGAACGGGATCGTGTGCATACTAGCGTACATATATGTTACATCCAAGTCCGACATAAACCCGGTAAGGTTCCACCTAAAACCAATTGGCAATAGGAGTATCCAGCCGACCTTATATACTAGGCTCAAAATGTTCCCAACTTTCGATGTGAGAACTTATTATCTCCAACACGCAACTACAAGTGCAACTAGGGTATATAGACCGAGTTGACACTGATTACGGTCTAGAGTCAAATAGAGTCTCACCGCTCTGATACCATGTAAAAGTCCGATATAGACGGACCGTAGAGTAGAGTCGTGTGCTTACGAGCACACTTGCGTGTTAGGCATAAGCCCAACATATAAATCCAAAAGGGTTCCATCGTAAAACCAATTTGCAATCAGAGGAGTAGTTCGCGGAATTTATATATTACGCTCGAAATGTTGCAAACATTAGATATGGTACTTAATATCTACATCAACAATATATCAAATCTTTATTTTATGAGTAGGTATATAATAATATATAATCACTATATGACTAATTGGTCTATACATTTTTATATTAAATTTATTAATATTATAAATAATATTCTAAGATTATTAAAGGCGTGTTTTCAAAGAAATTATATTTTTTTTATCTACTTTTATATTTAAATTTAATTAAATTACATCAGTACGTAACACGAATATTATAGTTGTTTATAGAAAGAATTTGACCAAATATGCCCTTTTATATTTTCATTAAGTTTGTGTGTACCCTTTAATTTTGACCACTTTCATTAATTAAAGTTGGAAGGTAAAAGATTTGATTAGGTGCACATTTATTAAATATATTTATACTTGGCCTAATTACTACAAAAAAATATAAAAAAAAGGTTTATTTAACTAATTTAATCTAGATTATATCTAAGTTACGTCATGCAGGAGTGAAAGACTCCTTCGTAACCATCATCCCTAGTCTATCAATTTAAATTTTCAAAACACGGCGACCAAATCAATCAATCATAGCTTCTTAACAGTTAAGAAACCAAATCAATCATCTAATTATACACTCAAACGCTTTCTTTCTTTCACCCTACGGTACAGGCACTGAGGCACACAATTAGCTTCTCTTCTCTAAGTATATATACACATGTATTGTGCAAATCATGATGAGTATAACATTAAAGAAACCAAATCAATCCTAAAAATCTCTCTTTTGTACACACCACAAACCTAGCTTTCAAACACAATTGGCACATATGAACAAGCCTCAACTCACGTTTCTTCTTTGTTTATCGATTCTTGTCGGGTTTTTACACTTGTTGTTGTACGATGAGTATAACATTCTTGAGCTCTCTTCTAAGCCGCTTTTCTTCTTCTCGGTCATCAACACTATCATCTTTACGATAGCATTGCTATCGGATAATCATGATGACGAGTTGCTTGAAGTTACCCTTCCAATGACTCACTTTGTTGGAGCTGGCCGTGGTGAGGATGAGAATAACAATGTTAGCAGTGGAGAAGATCATTGTGGGTATGTTGAAGATGACGATGATAGTGTAGAAGATGATGTCCGGCTCGAATTTGGATGGCTAGAGGAGGAGGAGGATTACAACGATTCTGCTGAATTCCGAAGGAGGGCAGATGAATTTATTGCACAACATGTGCGTCAATGGAGGCAGGAGTTGTTTGAGGATATGGTTCAAAACAAACAACTGATCTTTGAACCGGATGATTATCATCCATAGTTGTCTATGGACGATAATCATCCGGTTATATTTGTTTAAAAAACACAACTATTTTGTGATGGTTGTATTCTTTGAACTAGATGATTATTATCGATATTAATTATTCACGAAACTCCAACTGTTTTGTGATGGTTGTACGTAGTTTCATCTAGCATCTAGATGAGAAGAGTTTGCATATTGTAATTTATAAATATTGTTTGTATATTTTGTAAATATTGTTTGATCTATGTATGAATGTAACGAGAAGATGGTTGAAAATTATTTCTATTCTGTTAATTATGTATCCACACTTAAATCGAAAACTTATAAATCGAGAGAATACGGTCACAAACAAGAGTAACAACACTTGCGCACATGCTTGTAAGACAAGCACAATAATATTATTAATATAGTAGTGTCATTATGGTAGAACACCTTTTGTTTGACCTTGGGCTCCAAGGTTCATTAAAAAAGAAAAATAATTGTTTTGTTACGAGGTATGAGTTTGAACTCCTATTCTCTCATAGGTTCCTTCGTTTGAGATTCGTTTATGATAATATTATAATAACTTATATAATTTTTCACAATTTCTATGCAAAAAGTGGGATTTATGAACATTTAAGTGGACAATATCTCAAGTTGCTTTGTGCCATCTAATCGGGATTTTGATATTACTTACCAAAATTCTTTTAACGTTGTAAATCATTTTCCTTTGATGGTGTTATGTGTTGCAATCCTCCCCCAAAGCGCCTAATAAAACCACACAAAATATATGAGAGCTTTAGGAGTTTTGTTTCGAATCTATGCAAGAGTGTTGTTGATTTGCTTGAAAAGCTTTCGTTGGGTCAGATGATCGCCTTCATAATAATGATGAAATGAACAAAAGAAAGTTCCGAAGCCTATCAAAACTAAATCTTATTATTCTCGGAAATTAGGTTTATCGGACTTTCTAATTTCCGATTTTAAAATTCATTTTGAATGATGATAAGCTTCTGGAACATTAGAGAGATGGGTCGGAGTACCTCTGAACAAACTTCGATGTAATTTGTAAAATCCACAAGATTAACATTATGACCTTAGTAGAAACAAAATTCTGAAAAGCCACTGGTTGAACGGTAATGGAAGTCGGTTGGCTTTGTCAACATTATTTACTGCCTTGCTAGCTATCACGAGAGCGGATGGATTGTATCTTTTAGGGAACGCTCACAAGCTAAGAAATCAATCAATTATTTTTAAATTCAAAAACGGCATATTCATTTGTATTGAATTTGCTTGGAACAATATGAATCATACGATGAACATCATCTTTGCATATGCACCTCCACAAGAAACCATGAAAATATAATTTTAGGATTGTTGTCCGAATTCATACAAGACTCTATTCTACTATGTATTATACTTGGAGACCCTAACGAAATTCAACAACATTCCGAAAAACAAGGAGGAGCTCCAATCAACACCAACATATTTAGTAGATTGATTAACTTTAACAACCTCTACAACCTTGAGGATGTGCAAACTTCAGGTAATCTCTTTACACGAAGGAAAAAACGTGATGGTCCGAATAACATTTTTTAGAAACTCGATCATGTGTTAATCCATAACCAAATTCTTCAGTGGTACCAAATTTAAAAAGTAAAAAACCACGCCTTTACTAAATCAAATCTGTAACACCCCGAATTCTCAGAACTCGGAGCGTTACTCGTTAGGACCTCACAATGGGTCCCGACCTCAGTTTGACAACAATATTACTAGGATCTTGCAACAAGACACAAATAAAGAAAACCGAAATTTATAAAATAGTATTTTTAAGGTAATAAATGCAACTCGGTCTAGCAGCCTAAAGAACTTAAACAAGGGGAAAAACAACAACTGTCTTAACAACAGAAACCACAACAACCAACAACCCCAACCCTAAGGAGTACGGAGACCCGGCTGACCACTACTTCCGGATCACTCAGCTGATGCTCTAACCTGCAGTAAATCTAAAAACATACCAAAACAACCATTAGCTAATTATCCGAACATTAGAAGAATAATAATAGCACACACACACATAAAATGATAAACACTCAACATGCTTTCAAACAATCCATTTATTATCTTCGTTTAAGTCATTCACTCTAATGATACTTATTTTGTGACACGAGGGATTCCCAAACCTCGCCTCCGCCCCCGTGTACCCATCAGGAGTGGATCTGATGCATCTCACCGTGTACCTGTATGGTCTGGGTATAGAGAACCTCCCAGTCTCCTGGCAGAGCTGGGCGGTGATGTCACGGCCCGTTATACATACACTTGGGCCTTAACACATAATAACAACGGTCGTCCTAACAAGTTGTTATTATAAACACACATCGCACACACCACCATTATCATTCAACTAACATCCAGAAACTGGCTAAGTAAGTCGCATGGACTTACCTGAATCAAACCACAACTCTCACAATCTCAACTCGGTCTGCAACCGTAGAAACTCATACGCCTGTCATACAAGGCACGTGGATCAAAATACATCCCATAATCTTAGAAGTCTATAACTTCTAAGATGCATAAACTCATCAAGAGAAAATTACTAAAATGCCCTCTTAGGGTAAAATGACTATTTTACCCCCGGTTCCGAAACTCCCGGATTTGTCTATATCTTAGTTTCAAACTCTCCTTTGGAACCCATTTCCACAATCTAGTTCTTACAGAAAAGTTTGGTAAAGATTTATAATAGTTACACAAAATTCTAGATTTTCACAAAAAGTCGTTAAGGTCCGACTTTGGGTTAAGATACGAGGCTCGAACAAAAATATAAAAATTCCGAAATAAAACTCCAGGTCATCTATGATATACATGCTATTCATAGGAGCAAAGATCTCTCAAAACTATCTAGCCATAACTCTTACCTAAATTCTTAAACTTGGTTAAAATATCCAAGAATTATATACTTAGCCAAATTTTCTTCTACTGTAAAAACAGCCCAACTGTCCTACTTTGAGCCCTCGTAAGTTCTAATCCGACAGTTAACTTTCTCCCAAATTTTAACACAGTAAACTTCATATTTCTATCTACAATATATCAAAAATTCAACGGTGGATGATCAAGCTAAGCTATCCAAAAACGGGTTCAAAGTCATTAGTTTCAGCACACAAAAACTGAAATTTCTGGGTTGCTTTTGGATCTTAAAAAGAATCTAATTTTTAGGACAGCACCCCTATCTTCCATACTATACCTTGCAGATCCTATTTAGAACAAGAACAAGAGACATAAGATACAAGTACACAACCTACCTACTCTCTACCCCCTCACCAAGCTACCAACAAAGGCAAGATACACTTCTCTACTAACCCAAATTCCTAACTCAGTCTATATTACATCCATTATGCTGCTGAAATTCTTAATCAATACTAAGGAGGAACAACAGTGTAGAAGACTCACCCCATACTCGCCTGCGGTTAGGAGTCGTAACGGCTTCCCTAACGGACTGGAGTGAGGCTTGCGTGCCGGACTAGACTCGAGGATGGCAGCAGTGGTTGGTACCTGATGGTGTAGTGAGGCTGGTCCCATTAATACGTGCAGGAAATAAAGGAGCAGAAGAACAGACGGCTTGCTCACCTATGCACTAATCCAGCGGTTGCAGCAGGGTTCCGGTGTTCGACTCCAGCGGTGACAGCGAGGCTGAAGGCTCGACTCCAGCGGTTGCAGCAAGGCTGAAGGCTCGACTTTAGCGGTGACAGCGAGGTTGAAGGGCTCGACTCCAGCGGTGACGGCGAGGCTGAAGGGCTCGGCTCCAGCGGTGACGGCGAGGCTGAAGGGCTCGACTCCAGCGGTGACGGCGATATTGTTGTCCGTCCGTCCGGCCGGTTGCAATCACGTGTGGGAAGCCCGGTGGTGGTTCTGAGCAGCCGGCCAACGATGAAGCTCTTCCTGGTGCGAGGCGGCTACGAAAGGTGGTGAGAGGTTGACGAGGCTGCTGCTACAGACGGGATGCGAGGCTGCTGTTACGGACAGAAATTAGGGTAACGTAATTAGATTAGGGGAAGGAATTAGGTTTAGGCTTAAGAATGATTAAGGAAGGTGATTAGGGTTTAGGTTAATTAGATTATGGGCTGGGCTGACATATATTTGGGCCTGCTCTTCTAATTAAAATGAGCTGATAATTAAATCGTTACCCGCACGGAACCGCTTTTCGGTTTTAAATTAAATGTACGGAATTATTTACGGTTACATAGCTTATCATTTTATGTGAATTAAGGTCACATAAAATGATAGAAATTAATATCGTTTTTATTTTATTTAAAAGAATAAAAGTATGCGGATCGGAATCCGGTTTGGTCCTGTATTAAACGGAGTTTAAAATTTTCAGTTATTACATCAGTGCCCTCTTAAAAGAAGTTTCGTCCCGAAACATAGAATAATATTCCTAATCACACGACTTTCTTGGTATATCTTGGTATCATTAAAATTTCGTTTTCTACCATGCAACTACTCAAACATGATGCTCGGCACACATGAAAAGAAACACGATCACTCAGTCTAAGGTAAAACATGAAAGTCAAACAACACAGCATCCGAGTGCTAACTCGCCGATATAGAAGTAATATCTATCCTCGCAAAGAACTCAGGGTAACTACGTCTAATACTCTCCTCTATCTCCCATGTAGCCTCATCCGCTCCACGTCTAGACCACTGGAACTCTACAAAAGCATCAACCGGCTAAATTTTCTGATCTTCATAGTTGATGACGTATCTCGAATTCGGTAGGTACTCTCTCAACGGTTTGGTTTTCTAAACTTACTTCCAGCTCTTTTGATGACTCTACCAAACCATAAAAAAAAACTTTTTCCTTCCACTGGCCCACTTGCTTTTTCCTTTCGAAAGTTCCCGACTATCGATTATGAAATAGTGATCTTAAACTTATGTCGGCACCTTACTAAGTGCCTAATGCTCTTTGTAATACAAACCGCTTGGCCGGGTTTCCTTAATGTGACCTTATCGGATCGTTCCTTAATTAATGGTTTTCACCTACCCGATTAATCCTTTCATGCTTCGCTAATTCGTTTTATCTTCCACACTTTTGTTTCTTTAGGCTAACTCTACTTCTCGAGCCCAACTGGGTCATTCATCCTGACATAAATAGTCATTCCAAGTCTTTAACGATGGCTGGTAAGTGTCTTTGTAGTTCTGGTGACTTTAATTATCATCAGCTTGCAGTTCCCCTTGCATGGGCCGTCGGTGTTGATGACTTAGGTCCCGTGATAATTGGGGTTACCTTGGATTTTCGAGTCCACCAAGGCCGTTATCATATATACATTCCTTCGCTGGTGTTACCGGCAATATCGCCTTCATACAACTCCGTTGTTTCCGCTACAAGGTTTCAACTCCTTGGTACCGGCATTGCGATTTCTTTCAAATTCATATATCTTTGAGGAGGTCAAAACCCCTTCACACTTGTATAGTTTACATCTTGCTTCTACACTCCTTTGTAGGTATCCATTCCATATACCTTAGATCCTCATATCCGGGTCGACATTTTATCTCTTTTGGTCTCTCAAGTTCGTCTTGTGAATTCTTTTACTAGGTAACTCATCTTATACGTTCTTCTTCTCTGCATTGGTCTCTAACTGTCTGTTGATCATTACTACCCATGATGTGTTGGAACTTCCGTTACTTTGTACTCTTGTATATATTTCCTAAGGACATCCTCATCTCAAGACTTGATTTAAATTTAGCATGACCCGCATTTTGATACATGACTTTCCTTCTCACCGGTTAAGTTATACGCTTGGTTTACACTTAATCCATCATAGTGTCCTCAGTCCGATAGTATAATTTTTATTAAACATCTAATGGTACCATTTGTATACGATACATCAGATGCATATGATTTTCTCACCAATCCAACTTTTCGCATTGCATTTATTATGTTTCCCTTATACTCATGTCGCTTTACCTTCTTTAAATCTTACCCCCGTAAGATAGTTAAATCCCTTTGAGTTCCTCGTATACTCCTTATGGACCATGTGGGTTAGTCTTATTATTTTCATCAACTCTTATGTCATCAGTCCAGCTTGAATTTTCATTGGAGTACCTCCATTAAAATTTTATATATACACTTTTTGGTAATCATCTTATTGGGGTAATACCGGATCCATATAACAGCCTTTAGTCGTTCAACTTTACTCCTTCTCATGTCTATTCTAGCCAACATGCAGATTCCATTTGCAATCACCTCACATCTCGATCATACATTTCACCAAGACTGTAAGTCATACTCTCTATGTTTGTGCCGCCTCTACCATTTCAATTATTCTGTGCCACAACTTTAATCACAAGGGCTTCCTCTGTCAATCTAGAAAGTTTGACCTCACTTTTTTTTTTTTCGGAGGCACCATCAGTCCTACTTGTGTGGAATGCTAAGACATAGGATATGTCCACAATCATCTGTTTCTTCTTACTCTTCTAGTTCTTCTTACAGGGATCCCTTCATACTAACTTTGATATGTATCTTTCCTTAATCAGTAGTAAGCAACTACTCACAACAATTCTCTTTACACCATTACTATCATCAACTGTCATTACCGACCGTCCAGAGCTTCTCTTTAAATTCGTTATTAGAGTTACCATATTGGACTCATTCAATGTTACCATCAGGGTTACTAGTACTTGTTATTGATTTAACTTTACCATTGTCGTCGTTGATCTCTGGAAAATTTTTTTTTTTATGTCGATAAAATTCCTTTATAACCTTGTGGTTATTCTTATCTGTCAACCAACCATCACTAGTTAGCCAACACGTGTAAATTCTCTGTTGTTACCAATTAGTCTGTAGTTGACCTTCTATAAGATCGTAGACTTACTTTTCTTCTATCCCTTGTGAGGTTTGATATACTAGGTGAAAATATATCTCTTCCCTTTATACTCCTTTAGCTCCTTCTATAACTATACTCCTATAAGAGCACTATACTCTTACTAGTCTAGCTGTATCTTCGTCTTCCGTCAACGGACTTATCGATTCTTCCACAATAAAGTGTAGGTATTCCTCCATGATTCTTTTAACCTGAGTTATTGTCCACTTGCGGTTCTCTTTTATGACCCGTTAGTGTTATTAACTTAAATCTCTTCGTGAATGAGAAGTTATTAGGGACCCTCGTGTTCACCAAGACCATTCTCCTACACTCTTCTTCCTTGAGTGTTGCTTGTAATGCTGCCTTTACAGAAACTGATTATTGTTGTATCACGGTCTAGGTCGAAATTCTCGTGTGTTCTACGAGATCACTCCACTTCCATGTTGGTGAGATCTACCTTTCCCTTTCTGGCAACGCGTAAGATTCCAAGTTGCAGCTCTTAAATTCTTCCTATTTGGATGGATAATGTATCTCGTGTTGACTTCCATACTTTTGACTGTCTCGGTTATCAATCTGGATTGTGGTCTCAAGTAAAATGTTGAGAGTGATCATATTCCGCCTTGCTTTTGGCATCAACTTTCACTTCCTAGCCTGTCAGTGAGCTTAAATTTTATGTCTCTTTTCTTGATTGCTACTATATCTTCCTTTTGACTTTCATGTCTATGGCAATTTTCGACGTCATCCTCTTTGTTTGTGAAGCCACTTTACACAACTTGGAAGAGTCTCTAAGTTGTCGTTCTCAAAATTCCCTAGTTAGCGATCATCCCTTGCTTCTCCGGAACTACTCTCTTGTATATCCTTCATTTGATCCCGTTGAGTTGACTCAGATTCCGCTTGCCATTTTCATGGGTATTATCTTGTAGTCTTCATTCTTCCATCTCCATGTTCCTCAACGAGTTCACTAGATTGATCGGATGTTCGCCTAACTTAATGCTCATAAGCTTAGCATACTTAGGTGTGTCAACTGAATGAGGATCTCATTCGGTTATCTCCATTAAGGGCATAATATAACTATAAATTTCTACTAATCTTCTGCATATATTTATTTATACTACATATCTTTATAATCAACCTAACAAGTCCAACTAAAATAAAACCTAAAGTCCATACTAAGCTTACTGAGATCCGCGGTAGTAGTGGTGGTCAGCCGTACTTTTCTATTCCCAACAGACTATGCATGCATTTGAAAACCAAAAATTCTCCTTTTAAAACTCAGACCCCTCTCGGGTTCTGCTTATGACTTATTCGGTCTTTCAAAAGATTTCAAGTGCCATTGTTGCCAACCTAGAGCTCTGATACCATGTTGTAACACCCCGAATTCTCAGAACTCGGAGCGTTACTGATTAGGACCTCACAATGGGTCCCGACCTCAGTTTGACAACAATATTACTAGGATCTTGCAACAAGACACAAATAAGGAAAACCGAAATTTATAAAATAGTATTTTTAAGGTAATGAATGCAACTCAGTCTAGCAGCCTAATGAACTTAAACAAGGGGAAAAACAACAACTGTCTTAACAACAGAAACCACAACAACCAACAACCCCAACCCTAAGGAGTACGGAGACCCGGCTGACCACTACTTCCGGATCACTCAGTTGATGCTCTAACCTGTAGTAAATCTAAAAACATAACAAAATAACCATTAGCTAATTATCCGAACATTAGAAGAATAATAACAGCACACACACACATAAAATGATAAACACTCAACATGCTTTCAAGCAATCCATTTATTATCTTCGTTTAAGTCATTCACTCTAATGATACTTATTTTGTGACACGAGGGATTCCCAAACCTCGCCTCCGCCCCCGTGTACCCATTAGGAGTGGATCCGATGCATCTCACCGTGTACCTGTATGGTCTGGGTATAGAGAACCTCCCAGTCTCCTGGCAGAGCTGGGCAGTGATGTCACGGCCCGTTATACATACACTTGGGCCTTAACAAATAATAACAACGGTCGTCCTAACAAGTTGTTATTATAAACACACATCGCACACACCACCATTATCATTCAACTAACATCCAGAAACTGGCTAAGTAAGTCGCATGGACTTACCTGAATCAAACCACAACTCTCGCAATCTCAACTCGGTCTGCAACCGTAGAAACTCATACGCCTGTCATACAAGGCACGTGGATCAAAATACATCCCATAATCTTAGAAGTCTATAACTTCTAAGATGCACAAACTCATCAAGAGAAAATTACTAAAATGCCCTCTTAGGGTAAAATGACTATTTTACCCCGGTTCCGAAACTCCCGGATTTGTCTATATCTTAGTTTCAAACTCTCCTTTGGAACCCATTTCCACAATCTAGTTCTTACAGAAAAGTTTGGTAAAGATTTATAATAGTTACACAAAATTCTAAATTTTCACAAAAAGTCGTTAAGGTCCGACTTTGGGTTAAGATAAGAGGCTCGAACAAAAATATAAAAATTCCGAAATAAAACTCCAGGTCATCTATGATATACATGCTATTCATAGGAGCAAAGATCTCTCAAAACTATCTAGCCATAACTCTTACCTAAATTCTTAAACTTGGTTAAAATATCCAAGAATTATATACTTAGCCAAATTTTCTTCTGTTGTAAAAACAGCCCAACTGTCCTACTTTGAGCCCTCGTAAGTTCTAATCCGACCGTTAACTTTCTCCCAAATTTTAACACAGTAAACGTCATATTTCTATCTACAATATATCAAAAATTCAACGGTGGATGATCAAGCTAAGCTATCCAAAAACGGGTTCAAAGTCATTAGTTTCAGCACACAAAAACTGAAATTTCTGGGTTGCTTTTGGATCTTAAAAAGAATCTAATTTTTAGGACAGCACTCCTATCTTCCATTCTATACCTTGCAGATCCTATTTAGAACAAGAACAAGAGACATAAGATACTAGTACACAACCTACCTACTCTCTACCCCTTCACCATGCTACCAACAAAGGCAAGATACACTTCTCTACTAACCCAAATTCCTAACTCAGTCTATATTACATCCATTATGCTGCTGAAATTCTTAATCAATACTAAGGAGGAACAACAGTGTAGAAGACTCACCCCATACTCGGCTGCAGTTAGGAGTCGTAACGGCCTCCCTAACGGACTGGGGTGAGGCTTGCGTGCCGGACTGGACTCGAGGATGGCAGCAGTGGTTGGTACCTGATGGTGCAGTGAGGCTGGTCCCATTAATACGTGCAGGAAATAAAGGAGCAGAAGAACAGACAGCTTGCTCACCTATGCACTAATCCAGCGGCTGCAGCAGGGTTCCGGTGTTCGACTCCAGCGGTGACAGCGAGGTTGAAGGCTCGACTCCAGCGGTTGCAGCAAGGCTGAAGGCTCGACTTCAGCAGTGACGGCGAGGCTGAAGGGCTCGACTCCAACGGTGACGGCGAGGCTGAAGGGCTCGACTCCAGCGGTGACGGCGAGGCTGAAGGGCTCGACTCCAGCGGTGACGGCGATACTGTTGTCCGTCTGTCTGGCCGGTTGTAATCACGTGTGGTGTTAGCATGAAATATTGTGATATTTTAGGCACGTTTTCTAAGTGTATTTGATTCATATTGATAGTCTTTGATTGAGCATCATTGCATATGTGAGCTAGTATTACCTATATTGTTGATATGGATGTCTACACTAGCTTTATGTTGAAATATAGGTGATTGAGAGTCATTTCCGAGCGGAATCGAGCAAAGAAGAGTTGATTGAATATGTCCATGGATTGAGGGCATTATTAGGAGCAAATTGGAGTTCAACTTGAGGAATGCACGAGGCTAGGGAAGAATCACGTTCTTGCCCTAAACCACGCTCTAAAATACGGCCGTACTACAAACCACGTTTAGTTCCACGGCCGTGGAACACTGCAAAGAGAGGCGTGATGCATTACAGTAACTATTACGGCCGTGGAACATATGGTTCAAACCGTGACATAATCCACGCTCTAAACTACGGTCGTGGAAACTTCCACGACCGTGATCTTGGCGATCTTTTTCGCCACATTTTGAAGCCACGATCTTTTGAAGATTGGGCCGGGCCGATATTTTATCTTGCCCTATAAAAAGACGGACGAAACAAGATTCCGTCATCGACGCATAGGACGTCTCCCAGATCTTCGCTATCGACGCATAGGACGTCTCCCAGATCTTCGCTATCGACGCCTACACCTCGTTAAGATTCGCTTAGAGAATTTCAACGCCGTTTGGCCCTCGCTTGGAAGCATTGATCATCACATTGGAGATCGAAGTTCGCATCTGGGAGTTGCCCTAATCTCGCACTTTTGGTGGAGATTGCTGTTGAGATCTCCGGATTGGCGGAAGATCGAAGCTTTTGGAAGATTGTTGCAAGAAGATCTCTCTTCTTGTTTAGGTTTGATTTGGAAAACGGATTGACATCCCGTTTTCCCTTCTTTCCTAAGATTGTGATTGTTCGCTTTATTCTGAATCCATTGACAATAATTGTTCTTGGTTGTGACTTTGAGATTGGTTTGAAGGTTATTGAAAGTTTTCGGAAGTTTTCATCTTTCTATCTTTTAATTCTTGAATTTGATATCAACATGACGGTTATTGGCTAAAAACCCTTAACAATTCTAAGGTGAAGGGTTGATAGTTGTGGCTTAGATGATGATAGATCGATCGTAAACAGATTAGACCTTGAGAGTTAGAGAGAATCATCGACGAACCCTAAATTACGAGCTGTTCTTGAGTTCCACGGCCGTGGAATCTCAAGATCCAACCGTAATTTCCCTTAGGTTTACGAACCTGCTTTTACTTTAATCCAAAGTTAAAGATTTGCTTTAATTTAGTTTAGACTTGTCTTTTCTAGGTGGTAGTGAAGCCTCAACAACCTCTACCTCGATTGTGAGTGTCATAACCGTAATCGGCTAAGTTAGTCTTGATCCTTGGATTACAAGTTTGGGTATTTGATACTAATTCTCACCTTTAGAACCTTTCTATATTGAGCCTCAACAACCTGTATAGGAAGTATCTTGTAGGTGAGTCATATAAGGTTTTTGGAACTTCACCGTACGATTACCTTACATTAGCATACCTTTGCATATCTCAACTCTGTCTTTATATCATTAGTATATCTTGAATCGATCGCCACAGCTTGATACTTGGATCTTTAGGGTTGTTGTTTTCCCAATATTTGCAAAACTCTCATATTTACTCGCTTGATAATCTGCAATTGAATTTGTTCCCACCCAAATCCCTGTGTTCGATACTCTGGAATTCTTGCTTAACTACGTCGATCCGTACACTGCGTGTTCACTTGCTTGATTCTAGTTTTATAAATTTAAAACTTATTTGCACACACCTCTAGGGGCGAACATGTGGGAAGCCCGGTGGTGGTTCTGAGCAGCCGGCCGACGATGAAGCTCTTCCTGGTGCGATGCGGCTGCGAAAGGTGGTGAGAGGTTGACGAGGCTGCTGCTACAGACGGGATGCGAGGTTGCTATTACGGACGGAACTTAGGGTAACGTAAATTAGATTAGGGGAAGGAATTAGGTTTAGGCTTAAGCATGATTAAGGAAGGTGATTAGGGTTTAGGTTAATTAGATTATGGGCTGGGCTGACATATATTTGGGCCTGCTCTTCTAATTAAAATGAGCTGATAATTAAATCGTTACCCGCACGGAACCGCTTTTCGGTTTTAAATTAAATGTACGGAATTATTTACGGTTACATAGCTTATCATTTTATGTGAATTAAGGTCACATAAAATGATAGAAATTATTATCGTTTTTATTTTATTTAAAAGAATAAAAGCATGCGGATCGGAATCCGGTTTGGTCCTGTATTAAACGGAGTTTAAAATTTTCAGTTATTACAAAATCATTGCAAAATTTCTCTGGAAATTTCGGCAATGGAAAAGTTTACTCCAACCATTTAAATTTGAAATGATGTAGACTAAACGAAAATCCTTGAAGAATATTGTAAAGCAAACACACCGTTCCAATTTCATTGGAAATGATAAGTATAACACCACCAAAAAAAACTCTATTGCTTAAGAAAAAGAGAAAAGAATGGAGCAAAGTTAATTTCGAAAACATTTCAAGCAACTTAAGGGTGTTGAATTACAACTTCGGGAAATTCTAGGTACAAATCCAGTAGTATGAACCAAAGAGATGATCATCCAAAAGAATCTCCTGATCAAGCAAAAGTGTTTACTCTCTTTTCACCAAAATATTGTAGACAAAGAACTAAAAATAAATACTTGAAAAACATAGACTCAAATTCTAAATATTTTCATTGCATTGCCGCCGGAAGAAGAAACCGCAAACACATAATGGAACTTATAACAAGAATGGAACTTCTACCTATTCGGATACCGAGATCCATTTGGAAGTTAAAACAAAATTTGTGAGAAAGTTCACTAAAACCCCACTAGATCAATCTCTTTTGGAAGATAAACCTCAACTTATTAAAAACAAAGTTTGCAACGACGAAAACATGATCCTAGCAAAGCCCAAAACAATGAAGAAATTAAAAATATCATTTTCAAATATAGGGTGTGATAAATCTCAGTGACCGGATGGTATGCCAGGTGGATTTTACCAGAAATATTGGCTTATTGTGGGAGTTGACGTTTTGAAAGCTGTCAAAACTTTTTTAGAAGCGGAAAAATGATTTAACAAATAAACCGTATCTGTATAACCTTAATCCCTAAAATAGATAATCCTACAACAATTAACCACTACAAACCTATTAGTTTGTGCTCAACTATATACAAAATCATCGCAAAAATAATCACGAACAGGATGGAAACTATAATGACTCGACTTATTCATCCTATATAAGGCACTTATGTGGCAAACATATCTATTCATGATAATATTCTCATTGCTCACGAAATATTCCACTCCTTTTGATTTAAAAAAGGTAAGGAAGGGTGGGTTGCTATACGTGATATAGAAAAAGCATATGACCAAGTTAACTAGGATTTCATCATAAGCATCATGGAAAATTTTGGCTTTAATGAAAATTTTAGAGGATGGATTAAGGAATGCATTATTACGGTCTCTTTCTTTGTTCTTGTAAACAACGAGCCAACATATCAATTATATCCTGAAAAAGGACATAGACAAGGAGATCATTTATCTCCTTATCTTTTCATTCTAAGGGCTGAAATCCTAACACAAATGCTACAAGAAGATTTCAACAACTACGATAACCATATTGGTTTCTCCGTTTGCAAACAAGGAACCTCACTTCCGTACGTTCTTATCTTTCGTTGATGATATGATAATATTTGCTAAAGCAAATGTAGACTCCTGTCAAAGAAATAAGTATATCATGGATATATATTGCTCCTTGCCAAGACAAAAAAGTAACTTCCAAAAATCTGCTTTTCAAACAATAATGAGAGCATCATTACCTGATTAAATAATACTCTTGTCATGAGTCTAAGCATGTCCACGGGTCATGGGTATGGGTAAGGGTCGAGGTGATCTTACCCGTGATCCGGCGGGTCGACCCGCCAACGGTCAATTTTGAAAAAAACAAAAATATAAAAAAAAAAATCGAACCCAACGGCTAAAATAGCCATTGGCGGGTCGACCCGGCGGGTCATCCCTTTTCTTTTTTTAAAAAAAAATCGGGTTTTAAAACAAAAGAGCCAACCCACCAACCTGTCGGGTCTGACCGGTGACCCGGCGGGTTGGCCTTTTACACGGGTCCGGCTCACCCTTCCCGGACCCTCGACCCGTGGACATGCTTACATGAGTCACACCACAACCTCCGACAAATATCTTGGTTGCCTAATCATTAATAGAAGAGTGACAAAGAGACCTTTAGTGACATTCACCTTAAAACAAAACAACAACTTTTGACACCGACCTTTTCTATGCAAAGTCTTATGCTCCCGATCCATAACTTGGATGAGTTAGATAAAACATATTAAAAAGTTCTTCTGGAACAAGGGGGCAACACAGGCGTATCGTTAGCTGGGATGAATTTGTAAATTAAAAAACAATGGCGGTATTGATTTGAGGAAATCTTTAACCTCGAACACAACATCACAAATGAGACTCTTATGGAAAATTTTGGTGGAATAAGACAATATATGAGTTAAAATCGTCAATGAAAAGTACATGAAAAACAATAATATTCTCGATAACAAAAAAAATGGTCAACATCTTGGCGATGGAACAACCTCATGAAGCTCAAACTGAGTGATAACACGATTTAGGAGTTAGGTTTAAGTAGTCATTTAGATAGATTTCTCACTCATCCATGCATGGTTTAGCATTAGTTCACGATGTTTTGCACTCAATTCATGTATTTTGTCGAGATAGACGTCTACACGGACTTGTGCGTGTTTTATAGGTATTTTGGGAGATTTAGGAGCTTAATTGACGCATTCGAGAATCAATCCTCGAGATGACGCACCTCCGGGCTTATTAGGATGCAAACTAGAGGCTAAGGAGGACTCATGGAGCCTTGCCAACACAAGCCATGCACCAAATCACAGCTTAATGATCCAAGGCGAAGTTTCTGGAGCAAACCACGGTTCACTGGCACATTCCACGCCCGTGACTCTACCCGTGGATTTTGCCAGATTCTTTTGACAGCTGTGCCACGACTCTCATGGCCAGCTCATGCAAAATTTGTTATAAAAGTGGTCCTTCATTGGCTGAGAGAAGCATCTTGGAGCAGCTCTCCATTATCAAAATCTTCCAATCAAAAATACTCTCTCAACAAGAAGTCTTTCTAGGAAGGAAAGTGCCAAAAAGGAAGAAGAAGAGCTCCATTGAAGAGGAGAAGAAGAACACACACCATTACCACACCTTGATAGTTTTTGTAGTGAAGAATTCCGGATTCTATTTCTAGAGTTGTATGAACCATTTGAACCTTCTTTAAGAAGGATTGTGAGTTACTCTAACTCTATTTTCAGCTTGGTTTTGTTTTAGTTCACTTGTTCATCTCTTTTCCTTCATCATCTTGCAAATGGATGTCATGATTTTATGTTTGCTTGTTTCGATTTCTATTATGAACGTTGTAGGCTAAATAGATGTGGTTCTAGGGTAAGGAAAGGATGGTATGGCTAGGGCTATGATAGGACGGACTTAGATTTACCTTTGGATGACTTGTGTGCATGAACGTAGCCTCTGTTAGGAATCACGGTTGGTTCTTGTCAAACCACGGCCGTGGTTTAGGTAGAACAAACCGTGATTTTCCCTGGTTCGGTGGATCTAGTCTTAGATTGTTAGAATGTTGAAATCCTAAGTGTTTGTTGAGTTAAATCTATCCTAGGGTGACCTAGTGTTAGCAACTAAGTGTTAGGAGAGACCTACCCGGTAATCCTTACTCTTTGATTCCAAAGATAATAAACCTTAGGTAGTGGTGAGTCTAATAAGCCGCAATTGGATTAAGTGTGTTGGATGGTAGCTTAGGACTAACCCTTCCGAGACTTACCCGGTGAGGATAGGTTGGATCTTTAGATAACAATCCGGTTTGAATAAAATTCCGTCCCTTAGGTTCTTAGAGACTTACCCGGTGATGAGACCTCGGGAATGGACTAGCGGACCATGAGACCTACCCGGTGATTGATCCTAATTTAGAAACACTTAACCCCAACATAGTTAATCCAAGGAACGAATAGATAGCTTGAGTCATATGCCATAACCGGAACTTCCAAACCCTAGAATCCGTCTTTTCTTTCTTTGATCTATATCTCGTTTTTAGCTTGTTTGTTCGAGTTGATTTGTTAGTATTAGTTGACTGTTTATTTTGTATGAATTATGATCTTTGATCGATCATCGAAAACCAACCCAAAAGAAAAACAATTGAGATTCTCATTTCTTTATTTCTTTCTCTTTCCTTAATCTAGATCTTCACTAGACTTAATCACAAATTGAATCAATCTCACCTTAGTCTTTGTGTTCGACCTCGGAATACTATCCCTACTACAAACGTCCCGTACACTGCGGGTTTCACTAGGTAGTTTAGGATTTAGTTCGAGTTATAAATGTAAAGCTTTTTTTTGTGCTACATCCTAGCGTGAACAAGTTTTTGGTGCCGTTGCCGGGGACTAGGTCTAGATTGAGTCTATTTTGTGATAGTTATTAGTGTAGATCTTTCTTGTTGCTTTTGATCTCTCTTTGGTGTATGTTTTTGCTTTTCAGGACATCTCTTACTCTTTAGGTGTATGCGAAGATCTCGTGGCAAGGATTTAGCTCCATTCGATCCCGAACCGGAGAAACCCCTTAGATCTAGATCCAAGAGTATTAAAAAGGGAAAAGAGATGGCCCGAAGAGATCTCCAAGCTGAATTGGATGAAGCCTTAGAGCAAATAAGGCTAAGAGATGAGCTCTTGGAGGAAGAAAGGAGACTTGCCAATGAGAGGCAAGAAGCAACTAGGAGGGAGATTGATGAGATTAGGCAAGCCCTTGTACAAGTGGAGCTTAATCGTCAACAACCTCCACCTCCTCCACCACCGGTGGTACAACCGCAACCGGCGGCTAATGTTAGGGTTATTCCCATTGCATTTGAGGAGCCACAAACCCTAGGGAGACGTATGGATCCGGCACAAAGAGCACACCGACCGGGTGTGAACTTAGGAGATCCCGCAACCCACAACTATGAGCTCCGCCCTCAAGTTCTACAAATGATCCGGCATAATCAATTTGGAGGGATGGAAGGAGAGTCTCCTCATCAACACTTGATGAATTATGAGATCTTGATGGAGACTCTTAGACCGCCAAGATTGGAGAGCAACAACCATAAGCTTAGGGCTTTCTCCTTCTCTCTTAAGGATAAAGCCTTGGCTTGGTATCAATCTATTCCACAAGGGCGAGTTGGTACTTGGGAGGAGATGACAACCGAGTTTTTGACTAAGTTCTTCCCACCTTCCAAGACTACCGAATTAAGAGGGAAGATCAATGCCTTCGTGATGAAGGATAGAGAGAATTTATTCAAGTCTTGGGAGAGGTTCAAAGATCTTCTCCTTGATTGTCCACACCATGGCATACCGAAAATTGAGCTATTGGAGATCTACTTCAAAGGACTTGATGAAGATAGCCAATTCAAGCTCCAATCTCTTTCCGGTGGAACTTTTATGGAGAAGCATGTAGATGAGGCTTGGGAGTTTGTGGAGAAGCAAGCTCTAGTGATTGAGAAATACTCCCATAGGATGAGTGAAGGGAGAAAGGCGGGAGCATATGAGGTGAGTGAGGTCACCATGAACAATTTCAAGCTTGACGCCATCAACAATGAATTGAAGTCCTTGAGGGAGTTGTGTGCTACAACTTTGAAGAACCAAGCAACTCCTCAAGTGCTTCCACAAGCCAACTTGTCTTCCAAGGAGGAGGATGTGAATTATATGGGAAGGGGCAACTTCAACAATTATCAAGGCCCAAGGAACTTCAACAACAACCGGCAATTCAACAATTACCGGCCCAACCACAACCATCCCGGATTTTCTTACTCTAACCTGGATGGAGCCTTGAACCCTCCCGCTTCCACAAGCACAACTCCACCACCAAGAGCTTCACAAGAACCTCCACCCGGACTTACTCAACCTCAAAAGGATAGAACCGAAATAATGTTTGAGCAATTGCTTGGAAGGTTGAGTGGTCTTGAGACCACCGTGACTTCAATCTCTAAAGCCCAAAAAGTCTTGGAAGCGCAAGTGTTTCAAAAAGCGGGTGAAACCCATAGAGATCCGGGAAAGCTTCCCGGAAGAACCGAAGACAACCCAAGAGGCCAAGTGTTGGCTATTACAATGAGGAGTGGGTTGAGTATGAAAGATCCTTTGCCCAAGGACAATGCTAAGGGAAAGCAAGTAGTGGTAGAAGAGGGAAAGTTGCAAGAAAATGGAGGCAAGAGCAAGGATGTAGAGCCAATCTATGTGGCACCGCCTCCATACAAGCCACCACTACCGTTCCCTCAATCACGAGCAAGAGCTCGCTTGGACAATCATTTTGGTAAGTTTCTTGAACTAATGTCTAAATTGCATATTAACATTCCGTTCATGGATGCTATCTTAGGAATGCCGGCATATGGCAAGTTCTTGAAAGAGATACTCTCCAACAAAAGGAAGTTGGAGGAGTATGGGGAGATAAGAATGACCAAGAGATCCTCGGAATTGATCCAAACAATGAAGGAGGAAATGCCTCCCAAGCTAAGAGATCCGCCATATAGAGGGTCATCTTGACCCTCATCAAGGTCTTCCTAAGATGATGGGAACCGGATAATCCGCCAGAATGTCCAAGACGACAAAGTCAATTGGCACATAGAATCCTCCTAGTTGCACCGGGATGTCTTCTAAAATCCCAACCGGATGAGTGATAGAACGGTCCGCCATATAGAGGGTCATCTTGACCGGTTTCGGCTCTCCTAGCCCAACCTTGTTGCAAAGTGCAAGCGGTATGATGCTTACACTCGCTCCAAGATCACAAAGGGCCTCGTACTTCACATCTCCAACTCCAATTGGGACACAAAAGGAGCCCGGATCTCTTAGCTTGGGAGGCATTCGATGCCTAGTGGATTCGATTGTTTGGATGATGGGAACAGAGTTCCATTCTTTTGTAATCCCGGATCTCTTAGCTTGAGAGGAGAACTTGACGTTCTCCTCTCCAAGATCACAGAGTTCCATTCTTGTAATCCACAAGAATGGAACTCTCTCCTTCAACATTGGAGAGGAGAACGTCAAGTTCAAATTGTCTACAATGATGAAAGGGCCAACCCTTGATGAGGATGTTTTCAACATAGTCGAGCAAGAGGAATCTAGAGAAGTTGTGAACTCAATCTTGATCAAAGATCCCTTGGAGAAGGTTCTTACCTTAAGTATGATGGAGGAAGGTGTTGAGGAGACTTGCAATGAAGAGATCAAGGCCTTGGAAGCATTAGAAGAGGAGCCAAGAGTTGGATTTGAAGGCCACGAAGAGGTGTTGAACAGCTGCAAGTTCCACGGTCGAGATTTATGTTCCACGGCCGTCAAACTCTCTGGACAACTCCGGGAAGCAGGCTTGGAAAGAACCACGGCCGTGGAAGTTGAGCAAACCGTGGTTCCAGCCGTGGTTTTCCCTGGACCAGTCCTTGATGATGGTCAAGCTTCTAGGAGCCATGGGGAGTCTTCAATTGCTTTGGATTCATCTAATCCAACATTATTTGGATTGTCTCCAACCGATAAAGGTCCTCCTAAACTTGAACTCAAACCCCTTCCCTCTCATTTAAAGTATGCTTTCCTTGGTGTTGATTCTACATATTCGGTAATTGTGAATGCATGCTTGAGTGGTGATGAACTTGCTAAGTTGTTGCATGAACTAAGATTGCATAGGAAAGCCATAGGCTATACTATTGATGATTTGGTTGGCATAAAACCTTCTTTGTGCATGCATAAGATAATGATGGAAGATAATCATAAACCCTCTATTGAACATCAAAGGAGATTGAATCCTATAATGAAAGAGGTAGTCAAAAAGGAAATCATTAAGTTGCTAGATGCGGGAATTATCTACCCTATCTCGGATAGTAAGTGGGTTAGTCCCGTTCATGTAGTTCCTAAGAAGGGTGGGATGACCGTAGTGACTAATGAGAACAATGAACTAATCCCGACTAGGACGGTTACGGGGTGGAGGATGTGCATTGATTATAGGAAATTAAACATGGCCTCTAGGAAAGATCACTTCCCTCTCCCCTTCATTGACCAAATGCTAGAAAGGTTAGCTCAACACTCTCATTTTTGCTATCTAGATGGCTATAGTGGATTCTTCCAAATCCCTATCCACCCCGATGACCAAGAGAAAACAACCTTTACATGTCCATGGGGTACTTTTGCATATAGGAGAATGCCATTTGGGTTGTGTAATGCACCCGCCACTTTCCAAAGGTGTATGATGGCTATCTTTTCGGAATAAATAGAAAATATCATGGAAGTGTTTATGGATGATTTCTCTGTTTATGGTTCTTCCTTTGATAATTGCTTGGCTAACTTGTCATTAGTATTGCAAAGATGTGAGGAGACAGATCTTGTCTTGAATTGGGAAAAATGCCACTTCATGGTAAGTGAAGGCATTGTGTTAGGACACTTGGTGTCTAACCGTGGCATTGAGGTTGATAGGGCCAAAATTGAAACGATAGAGAAGTTGCCACCACCTACCTCGGTGAAAGGGGTAAGGAATTTCTTAGGGCATGCCGGTTTTTACCGGAGGTTTATTCAAGATTTCTCTAAAATTTCTAAGCCTCTCACTAACCTATTAATGAAGGATGTTGATTTTGTCTTTTCCAAAGATTGTCTTGAGGCTTTTTGTAGGTTGAAAAACGCCTTGATCTCCGCACCTATCATGCAACCTCCGGATTGGAGTTTACCATTTGAGGTCATGTGCGATGCAAGCGATGTAGCCGTTGGGGCTGTTTTGGGGCAAAGGAAAGATGGGCGCACTCATGCCATTTATTATGCTAGCAAGATGCTAGATGATGCCCAACTCAATTATGCTACCACCGAGAAGGAGTTACTAGCGGTTGTGTATGCATTTGAGAAGTTCCGCTCATATCTTGTTGGAGCGAAGGTCATAGTGTATACGGATCATGTTGTGATCCGTTATCTACTCACCAAGAAGGATGCCAAGCCTAGGTTGATTCGGTGGATCCTTCTTCTACAAGAGTTTGATTTGGAAATCCGGGACAAGAAGGGATCCGAGAACTCGGTGGCGGATCACCTTAGTAGACTCCCACCATTGGAGCTTGAAAGAGATGACATCCCGATTGATGATTCATTCCGGGATGAGCAATTGCAAATGGTGGAGGAATGCTTGTTCCAAGTATCTAGAGGAAGTGAGCCATGGTTCGCCGACATTGTGAACTACTTAGTGTGTGAGGAAGTGCCTCCCGGTTTGACATATGCACAAAGAAAGAAGTTCTTCAACGATGTGAGGCACTACTATTGGAGTGAACCACTTCTATTCAAGAGAGGGCCGGATGGAATGTTTAGAAGATGCATACCGGAAGATGAAGTGGAGAGTGTGATCCGGCATTGTCACTCCTTACCATGTGGAGGCCATGCTAGCTCACACAAAACGTGTGCAAAGGTATTGCAATCCGGTTTTTATTGGCCTAACTTGTTTAAAGATGTGCAAGGTTTTGTAGCGGCATGTGATGCTTGCCAAAGGACGGGCAACATCTCAAGAAAGAATGAGATGCCCTTGAACAACATCCAAGAAGTCGAAATATTCGATGTGTGGGGTGTGGACTTCATGGGACCATTCCCTTCTTCATGTGGCAATCTCTATATCCTATTGGCGGTGGACTATGTGTCAAGATGGGTGGAGGCAATCGCCTCTCCTACAAATGATGCCAAAGTGGTGGTGCGGTTCTTCAACCGAGTGATCTTCCCTAGGTTTGGTACACCAAGGGTGATCATTAGTGATGGAGGGAAGCACTTCACAAATAGGAACTTTGGAGCGTTTTTGGCTAAGTATGGGGTGACTCATAAGGTGGCAACACCTTACCATCCCCAAACTAGTGGCCAAGTGGAGATCTCCAACCGGGAGATCAAGGCCATTCTTGAGAAGACGGTCTCTAGGACGAGAAAAGATTGGGCTATGAGGCTCAATGATGCCTTATGGGCATATAGAACCGCCTTCAAGACACCGATTGGCACCACTCCTTACAAGTTGGTCTATGGCAAGTCTTGCCACCTTCCGGTAGAGATGGAGCATAGAGCTTATTGGGCCATTAAGTGGCTAAATTTTGATCTAAAAGAGGCGGGAGAAAAGAGATTGCTTGAATTGAATGCCCTTGAGGAGATCCGGTTGGATGCTTATGAGAATGCCCGGATTTACAAGGAGAGAACCAAAAGATGGCATGACAAGAGGATCATCCCCAAGGAGTTGAGTGAAGGAGATCTTGTCCTTCTCTTCAACTCAAGGCTAAGGCTCTTTCCCGGAAAGCTCAAATCAAGATGGACCGGGCCATATGTGGTGAAGAAGATCTTTCCCCATGGAGCTATTGAGATAGGAGGGGAACATTGTGAAAACTTTAAGGTAAACGGGCACCGGTTGAAGAAGTATATCCCGGGAGCTCCGGTGGATATGATTGCCCCACTTTACCTTGAATAGACGCTCCCGAGTTTGGTCAAGCTAATGACCTTAAAGAAGCGCTTGGTGGGAGGCAACCCATTGGTAACATTTTCCCTTTCTTGTTTTGCTTTTGTTCTAGATTTTTCTATCTTTTTGTGTGTTTTGTCTACTTTGTGTGTGTGCTAGAGCATTAGTGGCATTGGAAGCCTTGCTTGACATAGGAATGATGATGATGAACCCCTCATCAATTATGGGTGGAGCGGACGCGGAACTTGGACGGCTAGCGGTGCCTAGCGCGGGTCCCGACGCTTTGATAAACACTTAGAGCTCTCTACCATGGTTGATAGGATCATCCAACATCGATTTACTTGAGAATCCCAAATACCGTAACAATCCACTTTTACATTGTGAGAACCCTCTTTCACTCTTCTCTACTTCATTTACACATTAGGGACAATGTGTTTCTAAGTATGGGGTGGGGTTTGCATAATCCTTTGCATGATGAGCATCTAGGATAGTTTAAAATCTTCACATGTCTTGCATTGTATATATTCATTTCGAAAATTCCAAAAATCAGAAATTTTAAATTTTTTTGTGCTTTCTAGGCTTGGATATGACCCTAATGATGAATCTTGTCTTGTGGATTGGCTATGGATGGCCTTATGTGTTAAATTGATGATAACATATGTGGACTTGAAGTACTTCTCTTGAAATTCTATGAATGATTTGTGATCATGATGTTTGCCTAGAAATGATTGAGTATTGAAGATCGAAATTACATGATAGTTCTTGCATACCATCTAGGAATGAATGAGGCAATTCATCTTTCTCTACTTCTCATCTTGATCATGATTGTTTGAGCACCCCAATTGAGATAAATTTGACCCCTTTTGACCCATCCGGGAATAGGAGCATGTTAGTGTGTTGATGTGTGTAAAAAGCAAGTGTGGGGTGAAGATGTTAATGAAAGAATATCATGCATAAAATGCTGAATTTGTTGTGAAAGTGTAGCCAAAAATATAGGCTTGGGGACATTGGCTTAAATGACAAGTAACTCGGTACACTTCACATAATCGGGTGTTGGTGCCTTGCCAAAGTCAAATAAACCAATAGTCCTAACGAGCTTTGGTATGTGTGCCCGGTGTGGATGCACCTCGAAAACTAAGAAAAAGCCCGAGGACGGCTAATCACCAAGGTTTCGGCTTTTGTACACCAATGCCATTGTCTCAAAAATAAGTCAAAGAAAAGAAAAGAAAAGAAGGAAAAGATAGAGAAAAATATACACTTGAGGAAAGTTGATCGAGGACAAGATTGTGGAGTTAGTTCCATTCCCGGATTAGCATCACATAACCTAGAAAAATCCCCACCTAATCACAACGTTTCTTAGCCTTTTATTTTACAAGACCTTATGACCTATTTGCATGTTTGTAAGACTTAGTAATCTAGATTGGATATGCTCTTGATCTTCTTGGTTTCTTTATTTTTACATCTCATGCATGCTTTTGAGCTAAGTACAATTGTCTTTTCATGCCTTCATTTATTTGATGCGTGATTGCTTATCCATTGCCATGAATCATGACTTTGAAGGTGATCCAATAGTAGAAGCACAAAACCAAAAAGATTTTGCCATTTTTCTGCATACATAAATCATGTTATCTCTTAGTCTATAGTTGGGAATTTGTTCGGGGACGAGCAAACCTTAAGTATGGGGTATTTTGATAACACGATTTATGAGTTAGGTTTAAGTAGTCATTTAGATAGATTTCTTACTCATCCATGCATGGTTTAGCATTAGTTCACGACGTTTTGCACTCAATTCATGTATTTTGTCGAGATAGACGTCTACACGGACTTGTGCGTGTTTTATAGGTATTTTGGGAGATTTAGGAGCTTAATTGACGCATTCGAGAATCAATCCTCGAGATGACGCACCTCCGGGCTCATTAGGATGCAAACTAGAGGCTAAGGAAGACTCATGGAGCCTTGCCAACACAAGCCATGCACCAAATCACAGCTTAATGATCCAAGGCGAAGTTTTTGGAGCAAACCACGGTTCACTGGCACATTCCACGCCCGTGATTCTACCCGTGGATTTTGCCAGATTCTTTTGACAGCTGTGCCACGACTCTCATGGCCAGCTCATGCAAAATTTGTTATAAAAGTGGTCCTTCATTGGCTGAGAGAAGCATCTTGGAGCAGCTCTCCATTATCAAAATCTTCCAATCAAAAATACTCTCTCAACAAGAAGTCTTTCTAGGAAGGAAAGTGCCAAAAAGGAAGAAGAAGAGCTCCATTGAAGAGGAGAAGAAGAACACACACCATTACCACACCTTGATAGTTTTTGTAGTGAAGAATACCGGATTCTATTTCTAGAGTTGTATGAACCATTTGAACCTTCTTTAAGAAGGATTGTGAGTTACTCTAACTCTATTTTCAGCTTGGTTTTGTTTTAGTTCACTTGTTCATCTCTTTTCCTTCATCATCTTGCAAATGGATGTCATGATTTTATGTTTTCTTGTTTCGATTTCTATTATGAACGTTGTAGGCTAAATAGATGTGGTTCTAGGGTAAGGAAAGGATGGTATGGCTAGGGCTATGATAGGACGGACTTAGATTTACCTTTGGATGACTTGTGTGCATGAACGTAGCCTCTGTTAGGAATCACGGTTGGTTCTTGTCAAACCACGGCCGTGGTTTAGGTAGAACAAACCGTGATTTTCCCTGGTTCGGTGGATCTAGTCTTAGATTGTTAGAATGTTGAAATCCTAAGTGTTTGTTGAGTTAAATCTATCCTAGGGTGACCTAGTGTTAGCAACTAAGTGTTAGGAGAGACCTACCCGGTAATCCTTACTCTTAGATTCCAAAGATAACAAACCTTAGGTAGTGGTGAGCCTAATAAGCCGCCATTGGATTAAGTGTGCTGGATGGTAGCTTAGGACTAACCCTTCCGAGACTTACCCGGTGAGGATAGGTTGGATCTTTAGATAACAATCCGGTTTGAGTAAAATTCCGTCCCTTAGGTTCTTAGAGACTTACCCGGTGATGAGACCTCGGGAATGGACTAGCGGACCATGAGACCTACCCGGTGATTGATCCCAATCTAGAAACACTTAACCCCAACATAGTTAATCCAAGGAACGAATAGATAGCTTGAGTCCTATGCCATAACCGGAACTTCCAAACCCTAGAATCCGTCTTTTCTTTCTTTGATCTATATCTCGTTTTTAGCTTGTTTGTTCGAGTTGATTTGTTAGTATTAGTTGACTGTTTATTTTGTATGAATTATGATCTTTGATCGATCATCGAAAACCAACCCAAAAGAAAAACAATTGAGATTCTCATTTCTTTATTTCTTTCTCTTTTCTTAATCTAAATCTTCACTAGACTTAATCACAAATTGAATCAATCTCACCTTAGTCTTTGTGTTCGACCTCGGAATACTATCCCTACTACAAACGTCCCGTACACTGCGGGTTTCGCTAGGTAGTTTAGGATTTAGTTCGAGTTATAAATGTAAAGCTTTTTTTTGTGCTACATCCTAGCGTGAACACTGAGTTCAAAAATGACATTATTAGGCAGATCGGAAATAGTAAAATCATAAACTTTTGGCATGATAATTGGATCACGGCGACATTGCCTATTAAATCGGTCGAGACAACTAACTAAATTGACACAATATCAAATTAAGTCACTTTACAAAAAATGACTCAAATTATTGGGACGTAACCAAAATTGATAATTAGCTTCAAAACATCGTTAACCCGGATATTAGGAAAAAATGAAGGAAACAATTATACTAACAAATTAAATCCAAGATAGATTATATTGGAGGTGAAGTATAAGTGGTTGGTTCACCACAAAATTTGGGTATCAAGTTTCTAAAGTAAATTTTGTGGTTGGTTCACCACAAAATTTACTTTAGAAACTTGATACCCAACCTAAGATTATAAATTTTCTTTGAAAAAGTTAAAAAAAAAAACGGAATTTCAACAAAAACAAAATTTAACAAAAGAAGAATTGTCGTAACAAGACACTATCAAATGTGCAGTCAGCATCTTGAGGACTTGGTCCAATTGCTATTTGAATGTCATTTAAGTAAACAAATGATTGCCAAAATCGATAGGTCAATCTTGATGGAACTTAACAATATCAACCTTGGTAATAAAAAAAAAGTGCATTACCTTCTATAGGAAATAAAAAAACAAAATTAAAATTAACAAGTTTGCATGTCTTGCAACCATTTGGTGGAGCATTTGGTTTTTCAGAAACAAAATCTTTTTTTATAATGAGCCTACTGGACCTATAAATAAGATAATCATATTCATTAAAAACCAAATTGACAATTGGAAGACTAACATATTGACGAGGACGATTACGATATAAACAGAAAAAATGGACATCAACTTACCAAAATGAAAAAACTCAATATTAAGTGAGATAAACAAAACCTAGTTTTCATAAACTTAAGTTTTATGGATCAAAACTCGATTCAGGAGTAATATCCATTGTTTTTCTGATTCAAAATCACAATGGAGAGGTTGTCAGCCTCTATGCTCAAAAAGATATTTTTAACTCTGTAATAAAAGAAGAAGCTTTTATACTTAAATTTGGCTTACAAGAGGCTATTAGAATGTAGATCAAAAAGATCAAAATCGAGGGTGATAATCTTTGTGTGATCAAGGCATGTCAAGGCTTGTGGAATTTCCCGTGGGAGGTCAATCGAGATGATTATATCCAACTCTAGACTGAATCTTCGTTTCTTTGACGAAGTCCATATCAAGCATGTTTTAGAGAAATCAAATGTGTTTTTGACCGATTGACCCATCGGGGAATTTCGACACCAACAACTTCAACATTCAAGTATTATCATTCTTCTTTTCCTCTTTCACTTCAATCCCATCCGCTAGTACCACATCCTGACTAATATCTTTAAAATTATCAAACTGAATTGGCAAAGAATTTAACAACATAATGGAAGAGTGTTATCATTACATCATTCCAGGTCTTGAGCAAATTTCAGAAAAATATCAAGATTATCATGCAAAGACATATTGGCATTCATGCGAAAATAAAACAATCTACGCAAAAGAGATACGACTGGGAAAAGGTTTTTCACATAAAGATCTACCAATTTTTTCGAAAGCAAAGCACGATTAGTGAGACTTACAACTTGATGAGCCACGTCGTCAACTAACCACATGAAGATCTCAGAGTGAGCTTGTTGCCGAAGATCTTGTTTCACCTTAAGGGATGTGTCTAAAGGGAACTTTCAACATACTCCAAAATTTTCCCTTAACGAGGATTTTCTTCAACTTTAGTGGCTAGATGGCAAAGTCTGTAGTCTCATCGATGGGCCGGATGCGCATTGTGCTTTCCGACATAGTCTCACGCCTATGAAGATGTGATCTCAGATGTCGTACTTATCTTTTTATATTTCAAGATAGGAATCGAGGTTTGAAAACACTGAAAGTTTTTCAACCTCTGCTTTTTTAGATCTAGGTTTCCTCAAGCCACCACCTTAAGAGGAAGCCCTCTTTCTGCATTTTTTTTAACAAAAACAAAAGATAACAATTTTGTTTCAAAGAACATTAGCGAAAGAAACATTGGAGATCGAGTTTTCTAGTGAGAATCTCTTAGGTCTATAAAAATTCGCCATGAAACTTATAAGATTGCAAACTTTTTGAATCTCTGGTCAATGGACATGTGATTAAAGCTGATCTACGTTAAAGCAAGCCATATCTCGTACAAACATTAAAGAAACCTAAAAAAATATATGCTTTGATAACAATTTGATAAAACTCAAAATATGTTTTGAAACAAAACCAAATGAATCTAGAGCAATCCAAGTTTGAAAACCTTCAAAGAAAACAAAGAACTTGGTGACGCAGTTCGGGTAAACCCTACTCTGCGGGACCTTAGAAGAGGAGAACCAACCCAATCCATTGAGTAGTATTATAGTTAGAACAAATCTTCGGAGAAGCGAAAGATACAAGAATAGTATAAGCACTCCACAAGTCTAAAAAAAACAAAAAATACAAGGAATAGAGATAAAACTATTGTCTATGAAGCCCTAGTAACCAAGTTTCAATAAAGTAAGGTTAGACGATGAAGAGAGCACCGGATACAGGTCTCGAGCGAAACTCTCGGCTAGGAACTCTCGCACTCTTTTTTCGCTCTTTGTGAAATCGCTCTCTCAAAAATGCTCTCAAAGACTTAGAGTAGGAGGAGGAGAAGCGTTAGCGGCATTAGGTTATAAAAGAGAGAGGTTTAGGCTTAAGTACCCGAGGACCAGAGAGTCAGAGACTACCACTTGCAACACATTGTTTCAACACACAAACGATGTGATTCAAAGTAAGTGATCATGTGATGATCTCGTACCGCTGGGTTTGAGTATCAATGGGTCTCGATCAACTAGGCTCATAAGCTTGCATTCTTCCCACCAACTAATAACCCAAGTAAGCATGTCCACGGGTCCCGGTCACCCGTGACCCGGCGGGAACCCGGCGGGTACGGGTTCCCCCGGGTCGCGGGTACGGGTAAGGGTCATGAGATCCTTACCCGTCGACCCGCCGGGTCGACCCGTAACGGTCACAAATTTAAAAAAATAAAATAAAAATTCCACCCAATTTATTTCATCTCACACCAATTCTCATTCAATCATCTATTCACTCTCTCAATCTCTCCATAATTTCCAACTCTTACATTCAATTACTCTCCTAATCCCATATTCTCATTCTCTTATTTTTCATTTTACTACTCTTACTACTACATTCTATTATTAAAAAAAAAATGTTTAGCCGAGGAAGACGTTCCGTTAGCGGTGCCGGTCCTTCATCCGGCGAAGGTGTTACCCGAGAACGTCATTCCGTTAGCGGTCCTCCAACCGGTTCGGATTTAAGGCGGGACTTATTAAGTGGAGATCACGAGATCTTCGAGGAGGAAATGAATTCACCTACTTTCCCCAACACCCAAGAATCCGAGACCCAATTCACGGAGGAGGCGGAAGAGTCGCCGTTGAACAACACTCAACTAACGGCGGCGGTCTTCCGATTTTGGTTCACAAAAGGTGCTCCCGATGCCAACGGGGTTTACTATGCCAAATGCAATTTTTGTGTGGCACAATACAAGCACAAAAAGGGAGAAGGCTACGGGAACTACAAGAGGCATATCCGGAACAAGCATCCCGAAAAAATGGGATTAGCACGAGGGCAAACACAACTTACCGGATACGCATCTACTTCTAACAAAACTCCTTCTTTATTTACATATGATCATTCTTCTTCTATGGATGCATTTTCGGAAATGTTAGCCGTAGATTCTTTAGCATATAGTTTTGCACAAAATGTTGGTTTTAATGATTGGATGCAAAATCATGCTCAACCCGCATATAAACCGATTTATCGCCAAACCGCTAAAAGAAAAATGATGCATAAATATAAAATTCGTAAGAAACATTGATTAAATATTTTATGGAAAACGGTGATATTCAAGTTTCTATTTGTAGTGATATTTGGACCGACGGTTTTCAAAAAAAATCATATATGGGTATTACTTGTCATTTTGTTGATAAATTATGGATTTTAAATAAAAGAGTTTTAGCATTACGAGTTTTCAACGAACAACGCACCGTCCAAAACAGTGCCCGTTTGATTGCAAATGTTTTGGAAGAATATAGATTAGTTTCACGAGTTTTTTCAATCGGTTTTGACAACACCTCCGCTAACACGGCTTCCATTAGAGATTTAACCAACTATTGTAAGCCGACGGTTGGAGGTAAATTTTTTCACATTAGGTGTGCCGATCATATTTTAAACTTGTGTGTTCAAGACGGTTTAGCATACGTTGGAGATTTAGTACAACCTATTCGAAATATTCTTAATGAACTTTGGTCTAAAAAAAGTGTACGTACTAAATAGTATGCATATTGTAAACAAAATGACATTTATCCTAAAAAATTTTCAAAAGATGTTCGTACAAGATGGAACTCTACTTACAAAATGATTTACGAATCATATGAATATCGATAACTTTTAAGTGCTTTTGCCGCACAACATATTGACGGTAATTTTGTTTTCGGTGAATCTTGGGTTTTAGCAAAAGATGTAATGGAGGTTTTTTAATATTTTTATGATGCTACTAACACTTTTAGTTATGTTTATACACCAACTTCAAACATATTTTGTTATGTAGCAATTAATATTGCATTTGCAATTCAACAAGGTCTTTTAATTGAAAATATTTCACAAGCTATTTTTTCAATGCGAACTAAATGGTTAGATTATTATACAACCATTCCCGATGTTTTTCTTGTTGCATTTGTGTTAGACCCTAGACGTAAAATGGATGGTTTAAAATAATTTTTAGAAAGTTATTATGAATTTTTAGGTTTAGATTAACATCCCGATTGTCATGTTTCTACCATAATTGCTAAAGTTAGAAAATTATTTAATGAATTATTGATTCAATATCGTGTTTTCGATCAAGGTCAATCTTCTCAACCCCCTCCTCGTCCTTCATCTTCAACTTCATCTAAATTTAAATCAATTGCTAGAGATTTGTTTGGCCTGAAAAGGGCAAAAACCACGTCGAGTTTCCATTCGGAACTCGAAGAATATCTAACCATTTCTTTTGAGTTTGTCAATGATGAAGAAGAAGAGAATTTCAACATATTAGGATGGTGGAGCCGACCGGAGAGAATGAGGTTCCCTACCCTCTCAAGGATCGCGGCACAAATTCTCGCAGTTCCCGCCTCAACGGTAGCGGTTGAGCAAACCTTTAGCCGGAGTGGAAAGGTGTTCGATCCGACGAGATCAAACATGTTGCCCGAGACGTTGGAGGCACAAGTCCTCCTAGCTGATTGGAGGAAAGCGGAAATGCGAACACAAAAAAACAACCTCTCGGCGGAGGAAGACGACGAAGATGACGACGAGCAACAACAAACGTCATCGGATGTATCGGCGGGAGAGTCCGACAACTAAGGTAAGGGCCAATCGGGGATATAAACAAAGGTAAGAGAACTACGTGGGCTTTGATTCCTCCTCCCCGAGAGGATACGTAGGCAACCGGGATTCCGGTTCAAGCCCAATTCTTCCTTCTTTTTTTTTTTAAAGTTTAGTCCAATTTTTTTAAGTTTAAGTTCTCTCATCATTTTCTTCTTTTTTAAGTTTAAGTCCAATTTTTCTCTTCTCTTTATTTTCTTCTTTTTATAAGTTTATTTCCATTATTATTATTTTATTTTTGTTAAATGAGGTGGCCGACCCGTCGACCCGCCGGGTCTGACCCGTGACCCGACGGGTCGGCCATTTATACTGGTCCGGGTCACCCTTCCTGGACCCTTGACCCGGCGGGTCGGACCCGTCGACCCGGCGGGTCCAACCCGTGAACATGCTTAAACCTAAGGACTTAGTCCGCCTCTTCTCAAACCTGATCTAACGTCTTCATCTTCCGGACCAATTTAGGGTAAACCAAACCGGATTTACATAGCATACCTAACACGGGAATATAATTGAAATTAAGATGGGAACCCCCATTCTTAATATAAAAATGTTTTGTACATTCCTGGGATAATCTTGGTATCGGCCTGACTCAAAGTATCATGCTTATGTAAGAATCGAAATCATTCATTTATAAGAATATTTCGATTCTCATTCCATGTTTGATTCCACTAATAAAACAGAAAAAAAAAAAAATGATATTTACGTTCTTCTATTTTATTTTATTACAACAATTTACAGATCCTGGAATAATCTTGGTATTGGCCTGACTCAAAGTATCATGCTTATGTAAGAATCGAAACCATTCATTTATAAGAATATTTCGATTCTCATTCCATGTTTGATTCCACTAATAAAACAGAAAAAAAAAAAAATCATATTTACGTTCTTCTATTTCATTTTCTTACAACAATTTACAGATCCGTGTTTTATTTAATATACAAAGAATGTAGGAGGATAAAATCTTGTCCCTCTCTACTTTTTCCCCTTTTACACTCAATTGCCATTTTTTTCAGAATTTTCTCAATTAAATTATAGGGAAAATACTAATCCTATACTTATGGACAAACAAGAGGCAAAGTTCCATCTCGGACAGTAAGTCACTGAATGGAGTTGGATCACGAAGAACAATGTATGCATCCTAAAATCTTCCATACCCTACGCATTCGCCTTGCGATTTTGGAGGTCTTTCGAGTTATGTAAGTAGGCAAAAACATCATCGGCGGCCATAATTTTGGGTACCCCGATTCAACAGCAGCAGCGTCCAATGCCTTCATTTGAGTTTCAAGGCTACTCTTTCCCTTTCGAAGATAGAAGTTTCTGCTTCCTACTTCACCAATTGAATCTGACCTATCCAAACCTATACACATCATATATCCCAAGCCCAAATGAGTATATGATTAACAAAATATTAATTGTCAACTATTAAAGAAAAGGTTGATTCGTCAACTCCGATGTTGACGGTCAACTTCTCGAAATTTACATGCCAATACAAGTTAACTTGAGGTTTAAGGTGTCACCGTAAACTTACGATATAATGTGTGGTTGTCCAAATTCTTAAGGGCTTCTCCGAATGATTAAAGATGTTACTATGGGCTTAACACTAAAGATGACATCTCAAATTAGATATGGCAGTGCACATTAGTGCCGTTTGCTTAGAGTGATGGAATAAAAAACATAATGGAAATGGTTAAAGAGAAGGAAATTAATTAGAAATGTTTATATTACTTTCATGTATTAAGAAACCTCTAAGAGCATCCCAACAGCTTCCCTAAACTCTTCCCAAAATAGAGAATTAAATGTAAAAATCTTCCCTTTATATTTTTATCAAATCCAACAGAAATTTTTATCTTTGAAAATTCTTCATTTATTTAGAGAATGTCTTCAAATTTAGGAAAAACTCCCCACTTTTTTCATTATTCTCCATTTTGGAGAATGAAATGGAGAATCTGTTGGACAAAAAATCTTTAAAATTCTCAAAATATTCTAAAATGGAAAAGCTATTGGGATGCTCTAACACTCTATTTTAGGCGCTAATATGTTTTTTGATTGATTCGAAATCATTTTATTTCCAGAATGATCCTTAGTGATTATAAACGAGCCTTTAAAGTACGGATATAACAAATTTAAGAGGTAAGGTGTCTCTACAAATTTAATGTGTAAGGTGTTATCACAACCTTAAAGTATCACCATAAGGTTAAATTGTTGTTGCAAACATATCCCTCATTTGGTTGTATAAAAAAGGCTTGTTCGTATCTATAATCTTACTCTTTTATGTATTGGAGTCATTCCACGTGACTTCAAGACAACGGAGTAGGATTTAATGATATCCTATATGTATACAAAATAGATTTAAAAAAATTACATTGAGAGTGAAAAAAATCCACCATAAGAATAAGTTTTTATGAATGAAATTACCCGTTAAATCGAAAGGTGTCGCCATCGTCTAAATAGTTACCACAAGTTTAAGATGTCATCATAAATATAAAGGTTAATGTGAAACCACAAACTTAAGATTTCACTAGAAACTTAAGATTTCACTAGAATCTTAAGATATCACATGTCACTACAAACTTATGGTGTCACACGAATCATAATAAGATGTCATATTTGACCACAAGCTTAAGGGATAAATTGTCAAACATAAGTTTAGAGTGTAAGGTGACACCGTAAGAATAAGGTCTCGCCCCAACTTAAAGTGTAAGGTGTCACCACAAGCATAAGGTCTCATCACAGGCTTAAGTTGTAACGTGTCATCACAATCTTAAGGTGTAGATGCCGTCACAAGTTTAAAATGTAAGGTGACATCACAACCTTTTAAGTGTGAGGTGTCACCTTAAGTTTAAGGTGTAATGTATCATCGCAAGCCTAAATATAGAGTGTCGCAACAAGTTTAAGGCGTGAGGTCTTAACAAAAGCCTACATGTATCACCTCACGCTTGAAATGTAACATCACCCTACGAATTAAAGGTAACGTCGTAAGCTTAAAATGTTAAGTGTTATCACAAGCTTAAAGTGTGAGGTGTTAACATAAGCCTAAGATGTAATGTATCACCACAACCTTCAAATATTATTATAAGTCCTCACTACAACTTTAAGGTATCATCGCAAGCTTTAAATGTTAGGTGTTATCACATGACTCAAATTTGAAGTATCACCACATGAAGGCAAAATTGAGTCACGTTATACATCAAGTTGTAACAACACTATGATTGTTATTAATAGTTGAATTTAATACTTTTTAAAAATATAATAATCTTTAACTAGATGGAATTAAATGGTTAAATAATACTTTAATGTTTATATCCATCCAATTTTAAAGTTTATAAAAAGTGATTAACCTGTCAAAATTTTCTCATCCACAGGATATAAGAGAATATTAATATTTAATAGGCGGATATATAGTATTAAATAAACCGTTAATAATTGCATAAAGCGGTGCTTCCAAGTTTTAATTTCCGCAACTACCAATCAACAACCACCAACTAACTATCAAGCTCTTATCCACACTCAATCCCTGTCTTACGCCTCTCATCCTATCAATGATCAAAATTACACAAAACATCCAAGTCAAATTTCCCCTAACAGATATATCCCAAATTATCATAATAAGGAAGTTGGAAATGGAAAACTTACTTTGAAGGCTGAAGCAGGAAAGATGCAATTCATAGAGAGAAGATGCATTTTTAGACTGTCGAGGAATGCGACCTTCCTTTTCAAACTTTTCGATCACAAGCTTGATTGTTTCCTCAACAGTTTCCCCCAATTTCACCATGATTCGAATCGGCCCTGGGCTGCCTTCCATTGTCACCGTAATCACCACTTTTGTATCCTTCTGATAAACCTAAATTCAAATTATACCATCACGGATTAATAAACCTGGACTGGAGTATAATCACACAATTCAAATTGATTGAACTCGACACCAATTTCTGCAATCGGTCACTCATCGACCATCGCAGAGTAAACAGATCGACGAGACTAGCATGGATATGGAAATTCAGCAGAACATTACAAAGAAATGATTTCCCTAAATTCGAAATAAGCACCAATTATTCCAAACAGTTAGTAGATTTTGTATACTGACAGCAATCGGTTGAATGTACATGGACTGTTGTATTCTTAAGTAAACTTGAGATCTAATCGATGAGCACGGCAGAGTAGAGTCAACAGATTGACGTAACTACCATGGACAAACGAAGTTCAGCAGAACATTTGAAAAAGTGAAAGCGTTAAATTGGAAATTAATTGACCTCTTTGGGGCTCTGTGGACGATCCGGCGAGAGCAAAGTAGGAGGAGAGATCACGTCAGTAAAAGTCATCTGGCGGGAAAACCAGTCATCGGAGATGAAGATCGGGGAACCATGACTGCCGCCGGGAAGTTGAGGCTCGGAGGAGCACTTGGGAAGAATATTGATCGGGGCTGAGAGAATAGGTCGTTTGCGAGGCGAGGAGGTAGGGCTTCCTCGGAGAGGGGAAGGAGAGGAAGGACGTGAGAGACGCCGACTGGATCTCCGAGAGGAGGAAGCTGGTGATCGGAGACGTAAGGATCTTTCCGACGACATCCAATGGGAAGATCGGAGAAGAGAAAAGAGGAGGGAATCCAACTAACTTGCTTGCGTCATTGAAATTAGAAATTCTCTCTTCCTCGGCCCACCCACCCCACGCCGGTCTGAATTTGTTGTAGTTTATATAGGGAAAAAAAATGTTTTCTATTCTTTATTTTTGAAAGAAATCTCAATAGTAATCATGGTGGTTATCCGACAACCGAACCTTACGAATGGCAAAAAAACCCGATACAATGAGGTTGAAATCCTTGTGATGGCTCGGTTGCAGTTTTGGGTGAAGATATTAAAAAACATCATCGACCCGGTGTTCACCAGACACCTTAATTAGAAAAACCGAAATTACTACTCTCCTTCTAATTTAAACCATGCATTCTTAAACTGAAATACTTTCAGACTTTAAACCGAAATATTCCTTCACTTTCTAAAGATCATAGGCTTGAGCATGTCTGTGTAAGAGCCTTAGTCTTCGAGAGATCCGCACCTGCGCTTCAGCCGAGACGCAGCTGCTTTACCTCTTTGGAGTTGCAGAGGGCTGCCCCTGCGCCCCTAGTTGGCCGCCCCTGCGGTTCTGTGAGCCGCCCCAGCGGCCAGGCCAGCCACCCCTACGGTTTGTGGTGTGTTGCAGCCGTCTTCTTTGACCCGAGCTTTGTTTTTTGACCCCTCTTTCCTTTATATTTCCTTCTTCCTTCAGATGAGAGTTTCCTCAATCTCTTTCCTGCTCCATCTCTCTCTCCTTACGCTCTTCTTTTTCTCATTTCTTCTCCTTTGGATCTCTTCTTGATCCATGTATGAGTTTTGTGAGTTTTGGTGAGCTTTGTGCTTAGCTTTGCTTGTGGTTTGTTGATGTTGATGTTGTTGTGCCTTGTGGAGCCAGCTTGAGGTTGTTTAGTGTGGTGATGATCCTCTAGAGAGCTCAGCTTGGTAAGTTCCATGGCTTCTCCTCTTCCTTCCTTCTTTTCTTCATCTTTTCCATCCTTTCCTTAGTTTAGTAGGGTTTCCTTAGGATTGGATCTTGTTCAGCCATGTTTTGGCTTGTGTTGATTTATATATATGTATGTGATATGTGTATGTTGCTGCTGGAGTGAAGAAGAGTGGAAAATCGAAGAAAGGAGTGAAGAAGGAGCTGAAGTGGTGTGTCTCTGCACACCAGCTGCCCCATGTGCCATCTCTGGACCGCCCCTGCGCCATTCTCTTGCCGCCCCTGCGGCCACCTGCACCAGCTTGGAGTTGCACTTGGTTCTGCAGGTGTGTGTTGTTTCTAGGACTTCCTTAGGATGCCTTTGTTCTCTCCTTTCCTAGTATGAGTGTATAGGATCATGCTAGATGTGTGAGGATGTGTTTGGTTGAGGTTATGATCGGTTTATGCCTTGCACGGCTTTAAGGACTTAGGTTGATGTTGATTGAGGGTGTGAGGTTGAGTATGATCCCTATGGATTCCTTTGGGTCTAGGTGTGACCCCTTTGATGAATAGAGGTTGATATATCTTTATGCCTTGTTATTAGGCAGTGCCCCTCTCTCAAGATTGGAGGTTGTTGTGGTTGAGTTGTGTACAAGGTTGAGGTAAGTCCGTAGGACTTACTTAGTTGTCATCCTTATATTTGGTGTTTGCATGAGTGGTGTGTGCTTATTGTGTTGCTATGATAGCATGAGATGTCGTTTATACCGACCTATGTTTTATATTGATTGCCCCGTATGCGTGGTTGTGATAACCTTTCCCTTTCATCCCGCCGTGAAGTCTGGGAGGTTCTCTGATGTCATGCCAGACCTGGTATACGGGGAGGGCACAACACCACTCCCATAGGGTACACAGGTTGTGTGACCAATTCCACTCCAGATGGCTATCAGGCTCTCATAGGCAAGGATGTATCGGTCCTCGTGTCACATATTTTCCTCTATGGATATATATACGATTTGAGTGAATGACCATTATATAAAGATGATAAAATGGGTAAATGTGTGATAGCATGCTGATGTGTTTATCTTTCTTTCTTGTGTATGTGCTTATGCATTACCTTATATATGTATGGTTAGCTAACGGTTTTATACCGTGTTGTAGATGTTTACAGGTTAGGCACTGCTGAGTGATCTGGTAGGGTGACAGGCCGAGGACTCTCGTACATTAGGTGGTTGGTTTGGGTTTGTTGTGTTTCCTCCTGTGTGAGGATGATCTTTAGTACCTCTTGTGTGAGGATGTCGTTTTATATACTCGGTTATGTTATTGTTTACTTTGGGTCGTATAGTTTATAATGTTTTATGTATTTGTTTTATAACTGTCAGTGTCATGTTGTAAGGTCCAGTGAACTTGTTGTCAGGCTAGGTCAGGATCCATTGTGAGATCCTAGCCCAATGTGGCATCCCGAGTCCCACAGATTCGGGGTGTTACAATCTGGAACACCACGACATTCCTAAAATACCAAAGGTAGTAGACCGTAGCAGAAAATGCATATATCTTCGATCTATTCGTCCAGTTATTGTCATGTATATTGTGAGTCAGTCAAGACAATATCTTTGATCTGGTGGTGATATCTCCAAGAAGCCCAAAATCTCCACCTACTTGCCTCCAAACCTCGCGTGCATATGTGCATCCAAAGATGAAGTGGTCATGAGACTCACTCTCACTCGTGCATCAACTACAAGTAGGATCATTACCAAGGAAATATAACATATCTCGGGTAGATAAGCGGTCAATGATCGTCATCCATAGGATGAAGCCGTGCTTGAGCGTATTGCCCGGATCTCATACTACTTTGAACCAGCTCACCTCCTAACCATGTGGTCTAAGCATCTCATAAGCCTCGTCTACTCGGAATCTCTCTCATGGTAGGAAGACTCAAGTATCTCCCTTAGTGATGTCATCTAGTCACTAAAGGCAATCATCTCATATCTGGCGTTGAGGATTGCCTTCATCAATGACGAGTGTCGTGGAGTGATCATCCACTGCTCCAACTCAGCCGTGTGCAGGTAATTGTGGTGAATCCATCTTAACCACAAACTATCACATTGAGCATAAATGTGCCAATAATACTTGCACATAAATACTACATGCAAAACCTGAGGTCCAGCAGCCCTAGACCTCCCTCGGCCTTCAGCAAACAAACTATAAACCATACACAATTTAGTTATAGTATCTAATTATAAAGAATATAAGATATTATTAAATTTTCTTTTTTCTCTCTCTTTCTATTCTACTTGCATTGATTAAAAACTCCGGTTATTTATAATGATGTAAAACATATAATAAAGTAGTAAGGTAATAAAAATAAAAAAAAATTATAAAAAAATTGTCCGAGTTAATTAATGCGATTATAAAGAAGCAACGGTTCGGAGAAGATTGAAATTGATTATAAATAATAATCACTTGAAAATTAACAAATATTTTTGCTAAAAGACATTGTTATATTATTTGTCCATCTATAACTTTTTATACATATGAAAAACACTGGAGTAAAAACTCTAAAGAAAATTAATAATTATAAAATTGCAAATGTTTTTATTTATTTTTTGGTTTTGATATTAAAATTTTTTTTCATGGACACTTTTTTTTTATACATATGAAAAACACTGGAGTAAAAACTCTAAAGAAAATTAATAATTATAAAATTGCAAATGTTTTTATTTATTTTTTGGTTTTGATATTAAAAAATTTTTTCATGGACACTTTTTTTGAAAAATATATTTGATATTAGATGGACAATTATAATAAAAATGTAGATAATATTAAATAAATTTAATTTTATAAGTTTTTATCACTTATTAATTATTATCATCCTTCTTATACCAATAATTTAAGTTTTGATACAAATTAATCATTTAAAAATTATCAAAAATAAGTTTCATCTCAAAATTATTGAATTAAATTCATAAATTGATATCTTAAAATAAAAGCTACTTGATAAAATAACACTTATTTACGATCCGATGAGTTGGTTAAGTAAGTACTTTACGTATATTTGTGGATAAAGTAGGTACCTTTTCTTTTCTATTAACAAAGTAGGCACCCTAATTTACGTAGAAAAAGATCAAATAGAAAATAATAAATTATATTACCATATAAGTGAATCTTCTCTCTCCTATAATAAATAACTAATTTTCCAAATTTTCCTAAGAGAAAATTGTCTAAATAGTACCCGTCTTTTAGACTGACTAAATTTTAGTATCCCGTCGTTTAAACTATCAGAACGGTACCTCATCTATTGAGCCCGACCAAAGATTAGTACTTGGATTAATGTTCACACGTTAAGTTAACAAATCAGTGTTAAATATATAAGGTAGGTGGACAATTTTGCCTAGGGTAGGTGAACACTTTTGCCCTTGATAATTAACACCGATTTGTTAACTTAACGTGTGAATAGTAATCTAGATATTAATCTTTGGTCAGACTCAATAGGTGAAGTACCGTTCTGATAGTTTAAACGATGAGGTAATAAAGTTTAGCCAGGCTAAAAGATGGGGTATTGTTTAGGTTATTTTCTCTTTTCCTAATTAAACAAGGAAATAGATACTAACAACTCCTAAACTATCTCTATAATTAATAAAGGCCATTTAACAATATCCATCTTTTTATTTTATTCTCCATTGTTGTGCGTAAAAGAACTCGGATCTTCAGTTCGAGAGCATCAATTGAGGGTTGTCGATAAAGATGCGTCCAACACAACTTAGCAAAATTATGTAGTAAATGTATTCCTTGTGGATCCGTTATTAATACATATTTTTGTGACTTTTTTTTACATAATTGTTACAATTATGTAGTAAACGTGTATTCCTTGAGGATGACATACCTCGGAGTGTAGAATATGTATGCCAAATGCATTTTATGTAGGTTATATTTGTGTTTTATGTATTAACATTGTGTAATTAAAATTGTGTACCGACATTGTGTAATTGAAATTGTGTACGGACATTGTGTAATTGAAATTATGTATTAAAATTGTGTATTATAATTGTGTATTAATATTGTGTATCATCAAATGAATACATAAAGTTTGATTAGTATAGCTGATATAAAAGCGGGAGGTGGGGCAACTAGTCTAGCGTTCGAATCCTAAAGCTTAAATTTTCATATTTTTAATTCTCTTTTACTTATTAATATTGGATTCAAATATCTCAAACAGCCTAAAACTGCCAATAATTGATTCTCTTTGTATATAAGATACAAAAAATATCTTATTTCACCAATATTTTCTTTACGATCGAATGGAGTATTATTCAAGTCAAATTTCTCAAAACTAATACCCAGGTCAATTCCTTACAAAATTTAAAACTTACACATTGATTTTCGAATAAAATTATTTCTCAAGGGTAACTTCTTACCCAACAAATTTCATTAAAATAAATACTTTGACAATTATATTAATCGTCAAGGTAACATTTTATTGTTCTGAATTTTTTCGCGACATAAATCGAATGGTTGACAAGGACCCAATTTGTCCCTTTCACTCATTATTTGCTGGCTAATATGATTAAAAATTATGTGTAGCAATAAATGATGACTCAAAGGTTCATATCATTTTTTAAACACTATATAATACAAGATAGTAGTGTTCATATATATAATGGAATAGAAAATAATATTTATATTCAATATAAATGACAACCCATCAACTGCCGAAAGGTTGAGATTATAGACTACATTATATTTGGATATGTAGTGCAGTGGCCTAAAAGCGAATACTTGATGTAAGAGTTGTTTTTAGTCGGATCGTAATTTAACTAATTTATTTAAATTATTAAATTAAAAAAACTAAATATTAATTTTTCAGTTTTAGTTTACTATTTAATTACAAAAGCATTTTTTTTGTTTTCAATATTTTCGCAATTTTTTATTTTGCAAAAAAAATTCCTAAATAAAACATTGAAATTTTTTTGGACTATCAACAAGCACTTGTTAACAATACGGAAAAAAAATCATTGTTTAGAAACCAAAATAAGAAAAGTTGGTGAGTTGGAGCAGTTGATTGCAGATGCATGCAGATTACTTAGATTTTTCTAGTTGAATTTGATGACGACAAACTAATATATTTTACGTTTGGCGTGTTTTTTTTTTAATCTTAGTCTACATGTATTAAGACCAAACCAATGAAGTTGAAGTGCATCAAACAAGATGCTGGTAAATTAATAGATGTGTTACAAGAATGCCTATCCTTCCAAAGAGGCATTCGGCATAAACAATCGTCCAAAGCAAACTAAAGAAAACACATGAGACGTGCACGGTCTTGAGACGTTGCACGTACAATACTAGCATAAAAACATAAACAAAACTCGAAAAAGAGGCTCCTAAGCCCATCCAGCCTCATTGATGTAAGCAGGAGCGCGTTGGCATTCATGCCCATCTGGGCCCATTAGTGACAACCTTGGGGTGTGCCCGCATTCATGCCCATCTGGGCCCATTACTGACAACCTTGAGATGTGCCGACATTCATGCCCAGCTGAGCCCATTAGTGACAACCTTGAGACGCGCTGGCATTCGCGCCCAACTGGGCCCATAAGTGACAACAGAGGCGCGCCGGCTTTGACAACCCTTTGGCCCATTAGTGGCAATCTGGAGCGCTGACATGCATGTCCATCTGAGCCCATTAATCTAAGCCATGACAACACAAGCCATGTCCATATCCGTCTAGCGTTGTAGCCCGCCATTGCCCATCTTTGCCCATCCATGGCCGTCATCGGCCATTATGATCTCCAATGTCCTCGCCCACAATACCAGGGAACGCCGAGTGAAGCAGGCGGAACACGTGCACCTTAACTAGGCTAATGATCACCTCCTCTGGCAACAAGTTGCCCTCGAAGACGATGTTATTCCGTGCATGCCATATGAAGTAAATAGTTGCTACAAAGGCGAACCTCATAGCAAGCGCCAGTGTGCCTAGTCCTGCCGGCAATCTGAAGCTCCGTCTTACCTCTCGCCACACATTCCTTGAGTACTTGCACCGGAAGAACAAGTGTTCATGTGATTCAACGCCTCGTCTACATAAGTGACATACCGGATCAACACCAAGGAACTCATCCGATCATGTGTAGATAGCCTTCCCAGGGTGGTCATCCAAGCAATAAAATCATGTCTAGGCGTGTGCCTAGAGTCCCATATGACTTTGTACCATGACACAACTTCTTCTCTTTTCCGGATAAGGTGGTAAGTCTTCATGACCTTATACTTGCCACTATGACAAAGCTCCTGAAGAGTGTCCTCAATAGAGCTTCCCTGAGCCTTCATACGATCCCTTCCGGCCAAGATAGCCTTGATGAGCGGCGAGTCCCGGCGATGAGGCTGCTAGTCACTCGGCTCCACCACTTGCAGATGCCTATGGTGTATCCATTTCACCCATAAACTCTCCCGTCCCTCATGTATGTGCCAATAATGCTTGCACATGAAGGCGTTGTTCCATAAGCGAAGCACCAACAACCCTAACCCACCTTCCTCCTTAGGCTTACATAATCTTTCCCATGCAACATTTGGCTTGGACCATAGAAACTGGTGGCATAGTTTGATGACTCTATCAATCACAAGCCCTGGAATTGGAAGAATTGAGAGCTAAAAGCTATCAATGCATTGGATGACCGAGGTAATAAGCTCAAGGCTTCCAACAAAAGACAAGTGCTTCTTGTTCCATGCATTAATATTCTTACCAATCTTGTCAAGTAATGGAGTATACTCCGCCGCTCTAAGCGTGTGAGGAGCGATGGGTATCCCCAATTAACAAAAAGGAAAGCTACCTATTGCAAATCCAGTGAGCGATTGCAACTCTACCCCTTCACTCTCCGGCACCGATGCTAGATACATAGAAGACTTAGGTAAGCTCACCAAAGCGATGAAGGCAGCTCATGAGGACCCAAACTGAGGCAACATCTCCTCGTGAGACTAGAACCACATCGTCGGCAAAACCAAGGTGGGTTAGTCTCAACTCTTCACAGTGTTGGTGGTACCTAAACCCGGCATTAGCCGTCTCAGCCTTGAGCATTCTTGAGAGAAACTCCATGCAACAAACAAAAATAAGTGGTGACATTGGATCATCCTGCCTCAGCCCCCTCTTGCCTTTGAAGAATCCATGTATATCCTTATTCACCTTGATGGAGTAAGTTGGTGTAGTAACACACTCCATGATCCATGCTATGAGACCGTGTCATAAGCCTTTTCTGGGTCAATATTGAGGAAGCATCGATGTGTGTCACGCTTGACATTATACCTCCGGAGCAACTCTTGGACCAAGAAGATGTTGTCACTCATCAAGAGACCGGGGACAAAAGCCGTCTGGGCTGGATCAATGAGGTAGGCCAAGCAATGTCCCATCCTTTTGGTCATTATCTTGGTGATGACTTTATACACCACATTACAACATGAGATCGGCCTATAATGCTCAACTCTACTAGGAGACTCCTTCTTAGGCACAAGTGACACCACCGTATGGTTCAATTGAGTGAGGAGCTTACCATTGCAAAGAACTCCTTGACGGCAGCACACAATTCACTCCCTACAATCTCCCATGCCTCCTTGAAGAAGCATGATGTATACCCATCTGGGCCCGGCGCCTTGTCAATGTCTATGTCCCAGAGGGCATCCTTGATCTCCTAGTTTGAAATAGGTCGAGTTAGCCCCTCCTTGTCACTCTCATGTACCTTAGGCCCAATGGCAAACTCATCAACCCTTGGCTCCTCAACCCTTTGCTCCGTCCCAAAGAGACCTTGGTAGAAGTCGAGAAACAAGCTAATAACCTCCTCATTTGATGTTGTCACGCCTCTAGTTTTGGTTGTCAACGAGGTGACGTGACTAGCAGCGCCTCGCGCCTTCATGATCCCATGGAAGAAGCTTATAGGCTGGTCACTAAGGAGCAAGAATTTGGTTTTGGCTTTTTGTGCTAGGAAGCTAAACTCAGCCATCCCCAAACGCTCCGCTTTGACCTTAACCTCCATCATGCTTGCTCTCTTTATGGCTGAGAGTGGATCCAATCAAAGCTCCTTCAACGCCTGAGTGTAGGCATCATTGGATCCCTTCACCCTATCGGAGATGTGTGAGAAGTGCACCCGGTTAAGTTCCTTCAACAACCTCTTCATGCTCCGGAGCAACATGCACAACCTAAATTGGTGCTTGCCTCTAACCTGAGTCCACCAATTCTCTTTGACAATGTCCTGAAATAAGTCATGCTTAGACCACATATTAAAGAACTTGAAAGAACGCTTACTAGCTCCCGATGGCCTATGAAGGTGAGCAATAGCCGGCTCATGATCCGAGTAATGTCAACGGTCTAAGAAGTGGCTCTATAATAGACTCTTTGCTCCAGCCATGCATCATTCACCATGACTCGGTCAATCTTGCTCCAGATGGTGCCATTTGTCCATGTGAATAGGCTCTCACTATTGAACGGCACATCTACCAACCCTTCCTCTTGACATAGAAACTCTCCTTGATTCCCAACCATGCTTCTCGCTTCTTGACCACATTATGCTCCCCTAGAATGAAGCACACTCCGAGTACCATGCTACTCATCTTACATGTTACCATGCACGTAATAAACTACACATGCATACGTAAAATATCCACATGAAAGTAGTCGTTATTCCATATAACAAGTATACGGCAACGCTCATCCAAGGAGAAATTGTGTGCATACTTCTAGCTAGTGAACTTTCTCCTCATGATCACACCAATGTCAGTAACTCGAGCATCAATTTATGTCTCTAATACACCACACAATCGTACCTTGAACTCATCAAGAAGAGCCCTCAAACCATTTTGTTTCCGGGGTTGGTTAAACCCCTGAATGTTCTAAGAAGCAACACTCATCGGAAACCTTTGCGGGCACCCTTCTTCTTCTCCATGGACTTGGCAATGCCAGCCCTCAATGTATCATCCTGTGAAGATGCTAGACGAGTAAGCCGGCGTGGCTCATCATCCATCACCTTATCATGTGCCCTTGATTGCTTCTTATCCTTCTCAATTGAGGCATTTAGCTTTTTGATGAGCCGGCGTTGACACTTGGATAGGATAGGGGTAAACTCCTCGTCTTTATCCTCATCACTTGACATGCCCTTGTCCTCATGATCATCAGTGGCTTGCCCCTCCTCCTCAGATTCAAGGTCAATGTCTTCCAAAACCCCATCCTCTCACTACTAGCGTCCAACTGCTCCTCTTCATCCTCAGCTTCGGACACTTCATCATCAGAGGACGTCAAGGGAGGAGCTTCTTCAATAACTTTAGCCTTGCCGTTGTCCCCAGGGGCAAGTTGCTTAGCTACCTTTAGTTGCGCCTGTTGATTACCCTCCCTAATGACAACACCTTGGCTTGGCTTCCTTGACTCATTTTGCACTACTTGTGGCTCAATAACCTCATCTACCACTGCCTTTGGAGATGCAGGCGTAGCGGGCTGGTGAAGAGGAGCCACCTCAGGCTGCTTCTCCTTCACTCCGCTAGTAGAAGCAACATTCACTTGCTTGGTCATAGTCTTAGGCCGGCCAACCCTTGGCTTTGGACCAATGTTCTTTCTTGTCGCATGGAACGTGCAATCTTCTTCTTTGTGGCCAAATTGCAAGTACCGGCGACAATAAGTCGGCTCATTCTCATACAAGAGAGTACAATCATGCGAGACTCCATCATTAAAATCAAGCAAAACTTCACGAAGAACTTCATTGGCAAAGTTTACTTCCACAAGCACACGAGCATACGAGCCTCGCTTCATATCCTCAGTCACATGATCCATAAATAAAGGCTTACCCATCAATGAGCCAAATCTCCCTAGAATCTCCGGGGTCCGGAACTCATTAGGTAGGCCGGTGATCCTTACCCACAACGACATCATAGCAACATCCTTTTGATTGAAATCAAAATTGTCCAGGACATGTTTGAGAAGCAATGGTCAATTATAGATGAAATAAGGGCCACCCTTAAGAACACTATCCCTATCATCGTCATTAATAAAGCTGAAGATCATCCAGCTGACTTCAACCCTAAATTTTGCCTTGACGCCCCATAACTTCATCATTTCATTTATAGCAAAGTAGCCCGGGTAGAAGCCAACATATTGGCCAAGCAAAGTGCTTCCCCAAACTTGGTGTTTAGGCATACCTTCCGAGCACTTGATGACAACTCTGGTAGACGTAGGCTTGGTATACTCAAGTTTACCTGCAAGCCTTGAGTTCATGAACACTTTTGGTGGCGCGCCAGTCCATGCTTTCTTTGGCCCTGGTGGTTGGTTAACCTTGCTCAAAGCAGGGTACTCTGATGGAGGCTTTCCCCCCCACAAGGACCTCCTTTTCAATGGCCGTACCATCTTTTCCATCATCGGAGAGAATGTCATGATTCTCATTCACCACTTCCAGATCACCTTCACCACCGGTCTCACTATTGTCGAATGCCAAAGTTTGAGATTTACCAAGTTTTTTGTGGGCGTTATCCCGTCCAGGTGGAGGCTTTGAGATCCCCAAAGGGACGGAACCAGGCGCTAAAGTGTCGGCCTTGGTGATCGTCATGTCCAGATTGGACAAAGCGGACGTCCCCTTTGTTCCTAAGTTTGTCTCGCCAGCGTCGGGATGAACAGTAGCATGCACCCCATCATAATTTTGCAAAGAGGATGCCCCGTATGCGCCGGCCCCAATTAAGGAAAAAGTGTATCCCCCTTTGCTTGCGATAGCGAATGCTGGGCGCCTCCGACAGGGTTATCGTTTGTCCCAGTTTTGTCGGCCCTGTCTCCGACACCATCAAACATGCCATCTCGCACCAGCAGCTTGTCGGTCTTATCAAAACTTGTCAATGGCGCTTGTAAAGTGTCATGCTTGGTGCCTCGCATACCAGACTTGTCCTTTGCCATAGTTTTCTTGTTCTCCACGTCCGGCGCCTATGCCCTTTCTTTCAACGTCGGTGACGCCGCCGCTTTACTATCAGCGTTCGCCACACCATCTCCGCCACCAACTTTGGATGGAGATTTCTTTTTGTTGCCCATGGCGACAAGCGCCGCCAAAAACCCTAGTTCTAAACCTTGAACTTACGAGCCTTCTTAACACAAATTTTCCTGTAGATTGAATGTGTGCACATCAACAGGCCAAGAGAAGAGGTAATCGGTGTGAATCGTGAAGATTCACAACGAGAAGGAGGGAACTTGCGTGAGAACGAAGGCGGAAGCCTCGCGTCGCCCATAAATCGCCTAGAGAGAGAGCGCTAGAGGGGAGTGATGATTATTGAGAGCTCACGAAATGTATCAAACACTTCTAGAAGAAGATGTCGCCTATGCCTATCTAAAAGATGTCAAATGATCAAGGAACAATACAAATATATGCTAGAGAATCTAAAGTTTGACGGTGTTAAAGAGTCGTTACAAGTTGAATCAATCAAATACGGAATCCCATGACAGATCACAATTTGATAGAATTTCTAAACTACAACGTTGTAAGACCCTCCACAATGGAGAGTTTTGGGGCTATTATGCATTTTCATTCATCAAAAATTGATGACACTTATTTCGCTTGTGAGTGTCTATGTTTGCTGATGGTTTTGCCGAATGTGGACGAGCATCATGAGTTGTATTGATTTTGGATGTATTTTCAAGACTATTGGTATCAAGTAGTCGGTATGTCCCAGAGGATTGCATGTCTATCTGGAGTACTATTTATGTTTTTTTTTTTTGCCGTAGACCACATGTTGTAGGCATGTACATAATGTAACACCCCAAGTTTTGGGAACTCGAAGCATTACGGGTTAGGACCTCATAATAGGCCCTGACCCTCAGAGTAGCAATGATAACATCGAATCTTACAACAAGGCACAAACAAATGAAAAACAAAACTTATAATAAAACCAAAGGTTATAACAAAGGGAAACGTAAAAGAATCGCAGCCGAGTTCAAAACAAAGGGAAGGACAACAACATAAATATAAATCCGATACCGTCCTATAATGTACAGGAACCCCGACTGATCACACCGTCCGGATCACTCAGCAATAAGCAACAACAGAATTCTGCATGTCTTTGAAAATAGAAGGCCAAAAGAATCCGGATTGCAATACCTTAGGGCTACTTTTGTGTGAACTAGCGTGTCCACCGCAAGGGAGTGAATGACGATGACGGACAACGCTCTCAACTTCATCCTCCGGAATGCATCTTTTAATCATTCCGTCTGGACCTTTCTTGAAAAGGAGAGGTTCGTTCCAATAGTAGTGCTTAACCTCCTTGAAGAACTTCTTCCGTTGAGCATATGACAGTCTTGGAGGTATCTCATTGCAAACTAAATAGTTAACAAAATTAGCAAACCATGGTTCGTTATCTCTAGAAATAAATGAAGGCTTTCCTCGATCTCATGGAGTTTCTCATCTAGGAAGGAGTCGTCTATAGGTAGATCCCCTTCCTTGCTTGTTAGATGCGGAAGTCGACTTAGATGTTCCGCCACCGAGTTCTCGGATCCTGTCTTGTCATGGATCTCTAGATCAAACTCTTGTAGAAGGAGAATCCATCTAAAAGCCTCTGTTTCACATCTTTCTTTGTTGGCAAGTAGCGGACTGCTGCGTGGTCGGTTTAAACGATCACTTTTGCTCCCACAAGGTAAGAACGAAACTTCTCGAAAGCATATAAACCACGGCCAATAGTTCCTTTTCTGTTGTAGCGTAGTTTAATCGAGCTTCATCTAGCGTTTTGCTAACATAATAGATGATATAAGTCCGTCCATCCTTCTGTTGTCCAAGAACCGCTCCTATGGATACATTACTAGCGTCGCACATGATCTCAAAGGGGAGATTCCAATCCGGTGGCTGAATTATAGGAGCTGAGATTAAAGCTTCCTTATCTTGTAAAAAGCATCTAGACAATTCTTTGAAAACTCAAAAACCACATCTTTCATTAGTAGGTTAGTCAACAGTTTAGAGATCTTAGAAAAGTCTTTAATAAAACGTCTATAAAAACCTGCGTGACCAAGGAAACTTCTTACTCCTTTCACCAATGTTGGTGGAGGTAGTCTTTCAATGGTCTCTATCTTCACCCTATCGACTTCAATGCCACGGATGGACACCATATGTCCTAAAACAATGCCTTCACTAACCATAAAGTGACACTTCCCCCAATTCAAGATGAGGTTAGTGTCTTCATATCTTTGCAAAACTAGAGAAAGGTTAGCAAGACAATCATCAAAGGATGAACTGTAAACAGAATAGTCATCCATAAAAACATCCATTATATTCTCAATGTATTCGGAGAATATGGCCATCATACACATTTAAAAGTGGATGGAGCGTTGCAAAGTGGATGGAGCGTAAACAGAATAGGGAAGTGATCCTTCCTCGTTGCAACGCTCAACTTTTGATAGTCAATGCACATCCTCCATCACGTTACTGTTCTTGTAGGAATAAGTTCGTTGTTTTCGTTAGTCACAACGGTCATCCCTCCTTTCTTCGGAACCACATGAACAGGCTAACCCACTTGCTATCGGAGGCAGGAAAGATAATTCCTGCATCAAGAAGCTTAAGAATTTCCTTCTTCACAACCTCTTTCATGATCGGATTTAACCGTCGTTGAGGTACTCGTGAAGGCTTGTGATTATCTTCCATCAATATCTTATGCATACATAAAGAAGGTTTAATGCCAACAAGATCATCAATATTATAACCAATAGCTTTCTTGTGTTTTCTTAGTTCATGCATTAATCTTTCAAGTTCATCTTCAGTCAATTTAAAACTCACAATAACCGGATATGTAGAATTTGGTCATAAGAAAGCATACCTTAGATGAGAAGGGAGGGGTTAGAGGAGCTTGTATAAGCCTCTAGAGTCAAAGAAGGTGCGTCGTTGCAAGCAAAAACGCTTTCAATCGATTTTGGAGAAGTCACATAAGCTACAGGAAAATCGGTTGATTTGGCTTCTGTGGTCCGATTTTTGATTTGATCTCTAGCTACGACTTTTGCAAAATCGACTGAATTAATTAATTTATCTTCGGAGATCGTCGATTTTCCTGTAAGGACCCGATTTCCTTTGTATTTTCCGTAGCTTCTTCTAGCTCTTCAAATTCCATGGTGAGATCTTCCTCCAAGGTTCTTAGTGCTCGAACCTCAATGTTGCATTCCTCCTCTTCACTTTCATCTACAATACATAAACTAATAACTTTCTCAAGAGGATCTTTGATTAGAATCGAACTTACCTCCTCTCTTGATGTTTCTTCCTCATCATCGTATGTATTGTATATGTCTTCTCCCATAGCCGGTTCTTTAATCATTTAGGCTAGCTGAAAACTCACATGCTCTTCTCCAAGGTTGAAGGAGAGTATTCTATTCTTGCAATCCATAACGCAACCCGAAGTTGCAAGAAAAAGCCGTCCAAGTATGATTGGAACGGGATGATCTGCAGGAATGTCTAAAATAACAAAATCAATAGGAATGTAGAATTTACCTAGCAAGACGGGTATGTCTTCTAGAATTCCCATGGGATGTGTGATGGACCTATCCGACATATAAAGAGTCATCTTAACGGGTTGTGGCGTTCCAAGTCCATCCTTCTCACACAATGCTAATGGAATAATGCTAACGCTTTTTCCAAGATCACATAGAGCTTCGTATGTCACCTTTCCAATGCCAATAGGAACGCAGAAAGATCCGGGATCTCTTAGCTTCTTTTGCATCTCTTCCTTCATGGTTTGAATAAGTTCGGAAGACCTTTTTGTCATCCTCACTTCTCCAACATCCTCTAGCTTCCTTTTATTATCTCTTTTTAAGAATTTTCATAAGCTGGCATCCCTACAATGGCATCCATAAAAGGGATATTAATATGTAGTTTGCTCATAAGATCGACGAACTTACCGAATTGCTTGTCAATCCTTTCTCTTACTCGAGATTTTGGAAAAGGTAGCGGTGGTTTGTATGCTTGAGGAGAGACATAGACTGGTTGTTTCTCTTTGTTGCTTGATTCCAGCTTCTCAACCATCGGTTGCTTCCCTTTATCCACATTATTTGGTAGCAGATCATTGGTTGTGATTCCGCTTCTTGTTGTGATAGTATTTACCTAGCCCTTGGCATTATTTTCAGTTCTTCCGGGAAGTTTCACTTGATCTCTTGGGACTTCTCCGGCTTTGATGAATACTTGATTTTCCAAGGCTTTTTGTGCCTTAGAAATAGAAGTAATCGAGTTTTCCAGCCCACTCATCTTTCCCGCCAAGGCTTCAATCATTCCTTCAAGCTTATCCTTGGGGGCTGAGCTTGAACAAGATTCCTGACTCTTCAAAGAAGTAGAAGTAGAAGAAGAAGGTTGGTTAAGAGCTTTTTCAGCGTGAGAATAAGGGTTACCGGAATTATTTTGGTTGGATCTTCAATTATTGTTGTAGTGCCGGTTGTTGTTGTAATTGTTGTTCATATTCCCTTGATAGTTCCCTTGATTATTTCCTCTTCTCACGTAGCTAGCATCTTGTTTCGATGCTTGCGTTTGAGTCTTCAAAAGCTCCTTCAAAGCTTTCATCTCTTTGTTAAGAGCGTCGATTTGATTTACACTTGCGGGAGTAAGATTCAACTCTTGAGTTCTTGAGCTTTGACTCCTGTTATCGGACCTTCGTTGGGAATATTACTCAGCGATTTGAGCTTTTATTTCAACAAACTCCCAAGCTCACCGACTCTCATGTCCATAAACGTTCTAGCTGAGAGTGATTGGAGTTTAAATTGGGTTTCCCCATCCAAACCCTTGACATAAATTTCCAACAACACTAATTTTGGAATCCTATGATGAAGGCAATCCAATAGAAAGTCATTGAGCCTTTCCCGCGATTTATATAAGCTCTCATTATCCTTCATGACGAAGGCATTAATTTTCCCCCTCAATTCCGCTAATCTCGATGGAGGAAAGAATTTGGTGTGAAATTCTGAAGACTTTTCCTCCCATGTATTCACTCTTCCGGATGGAAGAGATTGATACCAAGAAAGCACCCTATCCTTTAAAGAGAAATAAAAGGGATGCAGTTTATAATTATTATTCTCAACTCCGGCAGGCTTCAAATTTTCCATGAGAATTTCATAGTTTTGTAAATGTTGATATGGAGATTCCCTCTCCGATCCTCCAAATTGACTTTGACGGATCATAGTAATAACTAGGGGTCGAAACCCATAGTCATGTTCATCCGGATCAATAATAACGCTGGGACGGCGTGTTTGTTGAACGGGATTCATTCGTTGACCAAGTGTTTGTGGTATTCCCACAAGTGAATCAACTCTTCCAACACTTGGTAAAGGGTTAGGTGTAGGTGGTGGCACAATGAGAGGTGCCAGTGGGTTGTCCGCAGCCCTAGCGTTTCTTTCTTCATTTATTAGTCGAATCGATTCTCTCAATTCGTCCATGTCAGCTAGAAGTTTTTCCTCTCTAGCAATTCTTCTCTTCTTTCTCTTACGAGAGCTTCATCTCGTTCCCTTACTCGATCAAGAGCTTCATTCAATTCAACTTGGAGATCTCTTTCTCCTTCATTATTCGCAGCAGCCTTTGTTGCTTCTTTTAATCACATTTTGTATGTCTTTTCAGGTTCGGGATCGTATGGTACGATTTCTTTTCTAGCTCGATTTTTTCGCATAAACCTATGAAAAGATCCTGCAAGAACACTCAAGTGATCAATATCCATAGCAAGGAATTTCCAAGTTAGATAACCGAAACCGAATTTGGTCTAAGTCAAATCTCCGGCAACGGCGCCAAAATCTTGTTCGCTCCAAAGGGTGTATGTAAGCTCCAAGAACTTCCTTCAATTCTTCAATCCAAATGCTTTCCTACATGTAATGTGTGTATACTGGATGGGATGAGATACCTTTGAAGGTGGTGAGACGTCCTCCTTTTATAGGGTGAGAGGATCTATCTTATGGTTACAATCCTACAACCAATCTGATTATACAAGATAGAAATCGACCTATCTATAAGGGAGATCGACCGATTTATATATATATATATATATATATTGATCCGATTTTTGCTTTTGCTCTTGTTTTATCTTTTAGTTCCGTCTTCTATCTTCTGTTGTGATCTTTTCTCATATCTTCTCCTATCTTTTAGCTCCCTTCCTGATCCTTAATGATGTCACGCTCCATAATGATCCATTTCCACATCAAATCTCCACCTTTTACCTAAAATTTCACAAAAAATGTGTGTAGACCTCTATTTTCGAAATATATATATGAATATGGACTAAAAGTCATACAATCCTCATTAAATGTATGTAAAACTAAGGCGATAAACTCGTATAATGCATGAATGTGATGGTATATAATTCGTGTCATCAACAGGTCGCACACTGAGCTACATATCTTGCCACATCTGGCTTCAGACCTCCCCACCAGAAGGAGCGTCTGATATCCTGATACATCTTACTCACACCGGGATGCACTGAGTAAGGTACAACGTGAGCCTCCTGTAAGATCCTGTCTCGGGACATCCTGGCGTCTCAAAACGCCATCGGCACCGACAACAAACTAAGGTGCCTCTCCTCGGGACATATTGTCTCGGATCCGTGTCAAAGTTGGGCAACTCTCTTGCTTTTGTCGGATTTCAACCAATAGATCAAGTAACATAAGATAGAAGATCCATGTCGAAGCTGGGCAACTCTCCAGCCCATAAGATAGAAGATCGGATCTTCTATCTGTGGAAAGAAATAAAACGGAATAAAAATCAGATCGGTGCGATTTGGGGAAAAACTGTAGGGGCGGTTGACCCTGCCGCGGGGCGGCGGACCGCATGGGCGGCACTCTTCACCGCGGGGATGGTGTAGGCAAAAACTGGACATTGCACATAAATTACGTTATGTTAGTATAATTAGGTCTTAACGGTCTCGGTTATGTTGTTTCACTCTTTCTATGAATTTACTTTTACCCAAAAAATGGAATCCAGATACTCTTTTTATACAAGCTTCCTTATATTTTCCTAATGAACTGACTAATACCATTAGATAAGATTAAAGGTAGAGATCTATTTTACCAATATAAAACTTACTTAATATTACAATCTCATTTCTTCTCATGTAATCCTAGATTGATTAAGTGTATAATCCAACTAGTTAATCAATATATTTATTATTTAAACTATAAATTATTCTCATCTAAACTATAACTTTATGTAAATAACTAATTTATATATTATTTATAAGTAAATTAGGTGTATAACCCAACTATTTAGTCAATAATAATAAAAAAAATCATTCACACCGTCAAGTTTATATAACGTACGAACTCTTATTAAAAATTTCAATATAACTAATATTTAAGTTAATAAAAATATTAATTTATATTTTTTTATTAGAATTTAAAAACTTTAATAACCATTAATTTTTTTAATTAATTTTTTGGTATAATGACGGAGATGCCCTATGCCATCGCTGTCTTTATTTGAAAACGCAAGAAAAGGCTAATCATTAATTTTTTTATAATCAAGTTATATATGATGTTTATGAAAGTTTGTATTACAATGTATATTTATAAATTAAATAAGTTATAAATTATATAAATCTAAAATTGAGATTAATATTAACGTTTTCAAATAAAAATTTAATATAAATTCACAATTAATATTTTTCTAACTTACATTTTAAAATAATGGTTTTTATTAATAGCTTATATACTTTATATTAAATTGTATGTAAAAATATAATTAACGATTTTACAATTGATTAAATAGCTAAGTTATAAAATAATTTTACTTATAATTGTAATCAATATATAAATAACTATGTATACAAAATGCAAGAATGAGATGAGAAAGTGGTGAGAAATTTGGGTTTGATCATGTCCATTAATTATCCTCAAACCAACTTACCCACCCTTTTCTTACATTTGTGATTGTTTGTTGTACTACACAGCTGAAGCAGGCCAGCACCTCTCCTACCCAGTACTTTGGTGGTCAAATGGGTGCATTAGACACGCATTTCTCCTCCCCTTCGAGCTGAGCAGCAACACCCTTCTCTCCCTCTTTGAAGCAGCCAAGTAGTTGAACAAGCATCCTCATCCTTCTATAAAAACGCAGCAACAGCTGCCCTTCTTTCTTTTTTCTGTTCAAGCAGCACCTCCATTCGAGCTGGTAAGCCAACTCCTCCACCTCTTCCTTTTCAAATCTGAGCAGCGCGTAACTTCTTCTCCTGTCTTCCCTTACCTTTGCTCGATCGAACCAACGAGACAGATCCACCATTCCCAACATGAGCACATAAAAGCCGAGCATTAAACAATGTGTTCCTGCGGTCTTTACAGCCCTCTATCAACCATCTTCGGGATTAGATTTAGGTATATTCGGTTCATCTTTTACACTTGAAATTTTGATATGTTATAGTCAAGATACTTTTTGTTTATCATGTTCAAATTTGGGGAAAATCCAACGGATGGTTTAGAAGTTATAGTCTTATGAAGTTAGGACAAAAACTTGTTTGTATGAAAAAGTGCAGAAAATGGTAAGTATAGAATGCGTGTGTGGTAGCATCTTTAGGGCTAAATTTGAGTACATTGGACTCATCTTGCACGGTTGAAATTTTATATGTTATATTTTATACATTGTAGTTTACCATGTTTAGATTTGGAGAAGATCCAACATGGGATGATAAGTTGTGATCTTGAGAAGTTAGGCCAAAACTTTGTTTGGCTAAGTATAAAATTTGCTCTAATGGAGGCAACTTTAGGATTTTGTTTTGTGGATAGAAATTTCTGAGTTTTGCTTATTCTAAGTTAGATTAGGTATGGTATAGTATACTCAGAATTTATCGCGGAATTTTAGGAGTTATTTTAGGGTAGATATCTATAGGCCAAAGTAGGGTACTCGACTAGTTCGTGTAAAGTTTTCTTACGGTTTCCTAGTGAGTTCGGAAGTTCGGAAAACTTTCAAAACTCTTTATAAATCGCTTAGCATTTATAACATGTGAACGGACCTTACTTGAAGGCCTATGACCTTTTCAGACCCTTTTAGAGTTTAAGAAAAGTTAGCGGTAAAATCGTATTTTTCTCGAAAGAGGGATTACACTTGTAAATACTTTTCAAATTGTTCTCACTGGCTTGGAAATCTTTTAGAATCTTCTAAAAGATAGACAAGTGATGTTGAGACATGTTTCCTTTTCTCACCATGCAGTTGAGGTCATATATGAGGGATCGAGACTTAGCGGTAGTCTAGTGTTGGATCGGTGCAGGAAGTCTGATAGACTTGCTTAGCTAGTTTTCCTTGTATTGGTGTGTATTGTCATAGTGGTGTGTGTTGGATGGTTTATAATTACAACTTGAATAGGACGACATTATTTTATTACGAGACTCAAGTGTATGTATAATGAGTCGTGACATCACTGCCTAGCTTTAACATGAGTCTAGGAGGTTCTCCACGACTAGTCCATACATGGTATACGGAGAGATTCATCAAACCACTCATGTTGGTATACGGGGACGGAGGCGAGGGTCGGGAGACCCTCGTGCCACACAATAAGTTGAACATAGAGTGAATCACTTTATGAAAGATAATAACGAGGTTTTATGTGTAAGCATACTATGGTGTTGAATATCTACATTGATGTGTGTTTGTGTTATTATAGTACTATTTGATACATATGATTGCTAGCTAAAGGTTTTACCGTTATGTTGTTAAACACGTAGGGCATTTGTAGAGTGATCCGGAGTAGGGTGATCAGCCGGGTTCCAATACGTGGTGGTTCGGAAGGTTGGGGTTCCCTTTTCTTTTAACAAACTCTTATTCTAACTTTCTTTTGAACGTGTCTTATGTCGAGTATGGATGACTTTTATTCCCCTTTTTGACTATTTCATGCGTTTTAGACTTTAATCGGTTTTCATTATTTGTCTCTAGCTTGTGAAAGATTCAATGCAATTGTTGTCAAGCTAGGGTCGGGACCCATTGTGAGGTTCTACTCGTGATATCCCGAATTTCGATAACTTAGGATGTTACAGAGGTCATTTTATTTTGGTATCACTATTCAATTTTTTACATTATAAACAAAAAAATGTGTTATTTTTTTTAGGATAATAGTTCATTTTTAAAAAATTACAAAAATGAACTCAGTAATACCAAAAAAAGAACAAATTTTCTCTTCACATCCTCCCCAAACCAACCTCTCTCTCCCTCTCTTTATATATATATATATATATATATATATATATATATATATATATATATATATATATATATAATTTGGATCATATAAAAAGGACAATTAAGGACAACTCTTGAATCAAAATAATCAAGGGTATTCAAATTAAGTACCCGCGTCGCCCCCTTGGAGCCTCGCCTCGCCGCAACCGGAGCCTCGCCTCGCCGAAACCGGAGCCACCGATTCCCTTCAACCTCAAAAGCCCCGCCTACCGTAGAGGCTCTCTGCCGGCACCCTTGCATTGCCTCTCTCGCCGCCAACAGAAGAAGGTAAAAAAAAGAAGAAGTTGTGATTAGGTTTTTGAGAAGGCCTTCGCCGGTGAGCAACGAGGCATCGCTGATGACGCAGTCCTTCGCATAAGAACATCGCGATTGCTTCGTCTATGGGATTCGGTATGCACACGTAGTGTTCAGAATTGAGCTTTGATGGAAGGGTTTAGGGTTTTGTTGAATTTTCTTTTCTCAAAAAGACATACCCAGAAACTCTAGGGTCCGATCGCGATACGATGATTGCGCAGGCCTCATTAGCAAAACTGTGAGATCAACTCTTTAAAATCCTGGAGCAGGCAAAATTACAGTAGTGATGGAAGTGGAAAAGCAGTAAGGAACGGAAGCAAAGTGTATTTTTGGGATTTTGAGAACATGCCCACCAAGTGTTTGTTGTTATATCCTAAAGAAAATTTTCTTTGTTGAGCTGGATTTTTCTATGATGTCGGAGGGCAATGATTTCCTTCATTGTCCCCTTAGATCATTTCATGGGTGTGGTGATGGTCGGGAGGGAAGTAGGGGTTTTTCTTGCCTACTTAGTCATTTGAAAAGGCAACATCTCTTTGCGGTTGAACGCAAGAATGAGGTTCGGGGCTTACTTGAGTGTGATCTTGATGTTTTTACGGAGCTAGTGGAGGTGTTGGTTGCTCTCAGGATGTGGTTGTGTGGCCGGTGTATGAGTCTTCATGCTCTGAGCCGTGATTGTCGTCACTCAGATGACTCTGTTTCTTCCTTTGGTGATGAGGGTGGATACATTGTGGGCATCTCGAGGCCGGATGTGGGTATTTTGAGGCCAGTTGCGGGAGATCAAGTTGAGGTGGACGATGCGAGTATGGTTTTCGATGTAGATCTGTTGGAGAGGGTTATGCGAGTTTCTATTTCTACCGTGAAAAGCACCCCTCATAGTTGTCGTCTTAGGTTCTCTCAAGCATTGTTGAGTGCTCTCTTGAAGGTGGTAGCTGAGCCCGGGTGTGTAGCTGCTTGGGTTATGTTGTTTTTACTTTCTCGGTGCACTTTGTAGGTGTTCAGGCCTATGAGCAGGCGAGACAGAAGATCGGGAAGTAGAAAGTCGATACAACATCAGCGTATTTTACAAGCTTTGTCTATTTGGGGAGAGGCTGAGGGTGTTTCGAGTCTAGTGGAGGCCTTGTTAGACCCTTCGGAGCATAGGCCTTTTGAGATGGTTGATGGTGGGTGATAGCATGAATTATAGTCTATATTTTGGGGTTTTGTTTAGACGTTTTATCTTCAATAATCTGCATGTTTGTAAGTATATTATGTGATTATATTACCATTTCATCTACCTTTGCGGGAATCGAGGTCTACACCTAGTTTTGTTGTAATCGTAGGTAAAATGACACGTTTTGCATCAAAAAGGAGCAAAAGGAGCTATGGAGTCATTGGAGCTACATTAAGGAACATAAGGAACCATCCAGGAAGCATAGCCATGGATTAAAGATTCACTTTGGACCAGATTTGAGAGATTTCACATTCAGTTGTGACTCACCTCGGTTGACCACAGATTCATCTCGACCGAGGTGATCCAGAGAAGTCGACTCGACTGAGGCGAACACCTAGGACACGGCGAGAATATTTTATTCTTGGCTGAGATCTTTTATCTTTGGAAAGAGATCTTATATTTTTGGGCTTGGCTCCTGGAAGGAAGAAGATATGCTAGATCATATATTTTACCTATTTTTATGGGAAGAGATCTTTCTAAGATATCTTATCTTTGGAGAGTTATTTTCCTATAAAAAGGGTCGGATTTCCCACAAATCCGACATCCGCTATCACTCGGAATATCTTGCATAGAGTCGGAGATCCCGCCTACACCGCTGCAGCTATACTCTAGTTGGGAGATTTAAAGAACCTTTTTGAAGGTTGAAGGAAGATTGAAGATTGTAGCTTTTATAGCTTTTGAAGGTTTTCTTGTAAGATCACCTTAGATTCTCTTCCTTGTTGTCTTACTTGTTGGATTTATATCCAAGGAACGCTTTTGTTGTGATATTTGATTCAGTTATTGAAGTCTTTTCATTAAGTTCTTCTTGTTCAAATATTCACCTTCTTCCCATATATTTGATTAATACTTTCATGATGATGAGTGACTAATTTCCTTGTGTGATTCTAGGGTGATTGGCTGAAGGATGTGGGAAAAACAATGATAGAATGATCTTAATCACAGTAGGACCCTGAAAGTTCGAGTCTTTAACCTTAACCTTAAGCATCTCGTTCAGTCGATGAACATCTCGGCCGGGGTGGAATTTGGCTGACCGAGGTGACTTATCTGATCCGAAACTGAGAGTTCAGTGTTAGAGTTTGCCAAATCCTATCCTTATTACACCTTTCCTGATTCAATTCAAGCTTAGGATGAGACTTACCCGGTAATTCCTTTGTTTGTGTACCAACGATCATAAGTGTAGGTAATAAAGGTTTATCCTTTATTGGGGTTTGAGTGTGCTTTCATCCCATCTTTGTGAGTTAGCCTGAGACTTACCCGGTAAAGGTTGATTCTATTCCCTTAGATGGTGTGTTAGTTTGAGGATATAGTTCTTTATCTTAATTCCTTGAGACTTACCCGGTAATAGGAGTTACGGTTTGGGATTAGTGAGTAGTGAGACTTACCCGGTGATCTATTCCACTTTAGTAACACCTTCCCTACGCAAAAACCTCAGCTTTGTCCACTTATCTTTAGATCTTGATTTGGAACCACAACTAGATGCTTTAATCCCTAGAATTGCATATTTCCTTTATTGACTTCTATATCATCTTTGATTGTTTTAATTGTTTTTGTGGTTAGTAATTATTAAAGCATACCGTAATTGGACTTTGTTTCACTAAGTCCCTGTGATCGACCCCTGGAATTTCTTGCTTTTTACTACGATTGACCCGTACACTGCGGGTTCGCATCCTTGTTTTAAGCTTACATCTAGGGTTATAAATTTAAAGCTTGCACACACCGTTTGGAGCGAACAATGGCTCAGGCGATAGAGATGGTTTAGAGAGAAATCCTAACATCAAGAAATGTCTCCGCAAGGTTTTGGATGGGCATTTTACGGCTGCTGTTAAGGTTTTGTGTTCTTCTGGTGTTGCTTCTTACAATGAGGAGACTTTGAAGGTGTTAGAGGCTAAACATCCCCACAAACCTCCACCTTCTAAGTCTTGCACTACCTTTCATGAACCACCTCTCATTGTTGACATAGATTTGGTTTTTAAATGCATCAAGTCCTTTCCAAAAGGTACTTCTTGCGGTAGAGATGGCTTGAGGGCACAACACATCTTAGACGCTATGTGTGGCGAGGGTTCTTCTGTTGCCACGGGTCTTTTGAGAGCGATCACCTCAGTGGTTAACTTGTGGTTGGGTGGCAGGTGTCCCCTAAGTTTGGCCGAGTTTGTGGCTTCGGCTCCTCTCACGCCGCTGCTGAAGCCTGACAATGGGATTCGACCCATTGCAGTTGGTACTATATGGAGACGGTTGGTGTCTAAAGTTGCTATGAAGGGTGTGTGTAAGGATATGAGAGGATATTTGGGAGATCTCCAGTTTGGAGTTGGTGTTTCAGGTGGTGTAGAGGCTATTCTACATAGTGTTAATAGAGTTCTCAGTGATCGTTATGCCGATGGTTCTTTAGCTATGTTGACAGTGGATTTTTCCAATACCTTCAACTTGGTTGATAGGACTATTTTGCTTAGGGAGGTTAGAGAGAGATGCCCGTCTATCTCCTTATGGGTTGATTTCTTGTATGGTTAGGCCGCCCGGTTGTACATTGGAGATAGATTTATCTGGTCGGCTACTGGTGTGCAACAAGGAGACCCTTCGGGGCCCCTCCTCTTTTCTCTTGTCTTGCACCCACTTCTGAATAGGATCAGAGACAATTGCAAGCCTATTCTACATGCTTGGTATCTTGATGATGGCACCATTATTGGTCGTCTGAGGAGGTGGCTAGAGCTCTTGATATCATTCGTGAGTTTGGTCCGGATTTAGGCCTCATGCTGAATGTTCGTAAAACTGAGCTCTTTTGGCCTTCATGCGATGGGTCGAAAGTTAGAGATGGACTATTTCCACATGACATTGCAAGGCCGGCGTTGGGAGTTAAGTTGCTAGGTGGGGCCGTGAGTAGAGATGAGGAGTTTGATAGAGAGCTTGTCATGAAGAGAGCTGTTAAGGCGGTTGAGTTGATGCATCTTCTTCCACAGTTGAGAGATCCTCAGAGTGAGCTTCTTCTGCTTCGTTCTTGTATGGGTGTTGCTAAGATGTATTGGGAGAGTGCAACAGCTTATTTTGATGTTGGGCTCCGTAGATCAGTTGAGGATATTGTGGTTTGTGGGGGCCCGTTTTTTGGAGATCTTCAGTGGCGACTTGCATCTTTGCCTATTCGATTTGGGGGGCTTGGTTTATATTCTGCTATGGAGACGTCTTCCTTTGCTTTTGTTGCCTCTAGGGCCCAGTCTTGGGAGCTTCAAGACCACATTTTGCGGGACAGTGGAGTTGTAGAAATGGGCTCTGAGTTTTATGGAGCTTTAGGCAATCTTCAGACTTCTATTCCAGGTTTTGATCTTTCTGTCTTTACTGTCAAGAACACCGTCCCCCCTAAAGCCCAACATGCTTTGGCGAGTGCTTTTTCAGTAAGACCGTGCATGAGGTGGAAGTTACTTTTGATTTGACCCTTAGACAAAAAGCTGTTTTCAAGTGTCTTCAATCCACACATAGTCAAGATTTCCTTCTTGCCATACCCATTGATGGACTTGGGCAATGTATGTCCCCGATTGAGTATCGTTCGGTTTTTAAGTATCACCTTATGATTCCTCTATACCCGGTTGATAAGATTTGTCCTATGCCCAATTGTCGGAGGATTCTAGATTCTTTTGGGGAGCATGCAGTTCATTGTAAAGAGCTTCCTGGCTTCAAATATAGACATGATTTGGCCTGTGATGTGTTGTGTGATGTGTTTAGGAGGGCGGGGGTTTCGGTTAAGAAGGAGGCGCATGTGTCCTTCTTGACTGACCCACGTGAAGGAAGATCCACCTTGAGGCCGGCGGATGTCTTGGTGTTTGGATGGGCGGGTGGAAAGCATGCTTGCATCGATTTGACTGGAGTTTCCCCACTTGTTTGTTTGGGTAGTGGGCCTTTTGTGGTGGGTAAGGCGGCGCTTAGTGCGACTTCTGCTAAGGTGGCCAAACATGAGAAAGCTTGTATTGAAAATCAACATGTGTTTCTTCCGTTCGCTTTTGACACCTTTGGTTTCCTTGCGCCCGATGCTATTGAAGTTCTCAAGAGGGTGCAACGGGTTTTGCATGGAAACGTTATGTCTCCTAGGTCGTCTGGTGTTGTTTTTAGGAGGATCGGATTCGCTATTCAGAAAGGTTTGGCGGCACAACTTGTTGCCCGTCTTCCTTCTAGTTCGATGTAAATTTGGTGTCGTGATGGACCAATGAGAGAAAAGTGAACTTGTTTAATTAAGTATATAAATAAACATTTAAAATACTTATATATTTGAACAATTTCTAATACAATATATAGTCGAATAATTAATATATTCGAACAATTACCAATATAGGAACAATTTTTAATTGAATAAATATAATAATAATGTTTATTAAAATTTGTTCTTTGAAAGTGTTATATGTACAACTTTACGGCTAATCATTTGTACGACTTTGCAGTGGAAGATGCCATTTTCAAGCTGGTAAGATAATCTCTAGTCAAGGAAAAGCTTAGTAAGTTGAATTTTCAAAACACAGTGACGATGATAAATTCAACACACTTTTTAACATTAAAGAAACCAAATCAATGAATACATTACATTCTATATCCTCTTTAAATTAAGCTTAATAAGTTCCTTCCACTGTAACTGTCGCATAACATTCTCTATCTATTTCATATATATTGATAATTTCAACACACTTGTGAACTTTAAAAAACCAAATCAATTGATAGGCATACCCTCTTTCAATCGACTTTCCGCGAAATTTTGTCCTTGAACAATTCCTTCAACCCTACGGCAACTACCTTCTATATATACATCTCTCTTTTTTCTACAAATCACAAAGCTAGCTTTTAAACACAATCGACATATATGGAGAAGGCTCAGCTCACATTCCTTCTTTGTTTATCGATTCTTGTCGGATTTTTACACTTGTTGTTGTGTGATGAGTGTAACATTCTTGATCTCTCTTCCAGGCCGCTTTTCTTCTTCTCGGTGATCAACACCATCATCTTTGCAGTAATACTGTTATCAGCTGATAATGATGGCGAGTTGCTTGAACATACCCCTCCATTGACGCTTTTTGTTAGAGTTGATCCCGGTGAGGATGAGCACGAGGATAGCGATGATGTTAGCAGTGGAGAAGATCTTCAAGGGTATGATGGAGATGAAGATGACGATGACATCAGAGAAGATTGTGTCCGGCTCGATTTTGGATGGGTAGACGACAAGGATTACGAAATTCATGATGAATTGCGAAGGAGGGCCGATGATTTTATTAAAGAAAATGTCCGAAGATGGAAACATGAGTTGTTTGAGGATACAGTTCAAGACAAAATGGTGGCTTATTGAACATGATGATTATTACCCACGGCTGGATATGGATAATAATATGCAATCGCAATGCGCGTCAATATTGGATTTTCCTTTTTAAATTTCATATTTTTTAAATTTTTTTATTTTTTCTAATGTTGACGTCCATTGCATGTTAGCGTAGGGTCTCTTTGTAAATCCATGTTTTTTTCTAGTAAAACAAATATATATTTCTCATGATGACACGAGATTTTTTATTTTTATAATTTTAGTTTGAGTGTACATCATTTATGCGTTAGCATTCCGACACCGTGTATTTAACAATCCTCTTTGTAAATCCATGTAAATAATATTTTATATTGTTATAATTTGTAATATTTTATGTCAGGTCTATTTAAAACTATTTTAGGGATTATGTGTGTTTTTTTGACAAGTTTTTGCATCTAAAATTGAACATTGTAAAACATGATCTACACGTTGATAAAAAAAAAAAAAAAAAAAAAGATCACACAAAATGAATGTGTTCAAAAAAATGAACTAACTAATATTATTGTCGTTGTGTATTGTATATTAAAATTTCATTGGGACATTTCATCGAACACATATTGTGCATAAGTTAACGTAAGATAGTGACAACTTCGTATGCACTCTTAAGGAGTTATTAGGAGGATAACTAGCTAGTAAAGGGGGCAAGAAACTCATTGTTGTGAAAATCAAGACAAGAAACAAGATGAAATTGAGCGAAAAAATGAATTGAATGTGACTGTGCAGGATAAAATTGAACTATTACCATGTGAAAAATGAGCATACTTACAAAATATGAACAATACGTTTTACAAAAAATAAACCACGAAAAAAAGCAGCATTCATTGTACATGCCTATCTTACGACCGTTTTAGCAAAAAAAAAAATGGTTCTTCGGCAATTTTTAGAAAATGAATCTTGGAATGTATTGTCATTGATAATGAACATCGGTTGGGAATCCCTCTTGCTTTCCAAGTTTCTGCAAACGTGATGAATGATACTAAAAAAAATGAATGCACGGCAGTTTGGGAATCCCTCTCGCTAATGCAGGTTATTGCTATTCGTACCACGGAAACGTACTAGTCATAACCCGACTAAGGCTACGCAGTGCATAGTCCTTTTTTTTTTAACTTAGTACGGCTACGCAGTGCGTAGCCATAGTCATTTTTCCTTAATTTTTCAAACAAAATGTTTCTTATGGACTACTACGCAACCGTCATGCGTATTTTTCGAGCGAAATGAGCTTGTTGCGAATAGCAATCTCGCTATTCGCAACAAAATGTTGCTACGGCTACGCAAAATGCGTAGCCGTAGTCTGGTAGGAATAGCACGTTTCATGTGGTACGAATAGCAATGCGCTAATGCACGAAACCATTTCTATGATTTGTATATCCAGAACACAACTACCAAAATGGATCTACCATTTACAGATCATAACATTCTTAACTTAGAACTGAATCAGGAATTTTTTTTTAATAAAAAAAAGCATATTTACAGAATGCTCCAGCCTCCAGGCGAGCAGTCTGTAATAGACGAGTGTACACATTATAACTTCATCATCCATTTTATCACACTTGGCTTGTTTAATTAGGTCATATGTTCAATGAAACCAGAATGAAAAGGGTTTAACTGAAGCTCGGTCAAATTTACAGAACAAGGAGAAACGTGTTAAGGCATGAAACCGGGAACCGGCCACGATTAAGTTTCTCTGTAACAGTTAGGATAACAGGTAACAATTTTTATACACACAGGGCGGATTCCAAGTGATACAGCCATCATCTCGCACAATAATTCAGGTCACGAACTTGTGTTGTGTCTGCTGACAATCAAGAGACCAACTATTGAACAATCTTGTCGCACATTCCAAAATTCTGACACACAGGACTTTAAACAGAGGCATCTGTCTATATCTTGATATCATCAAGAGATATATCATCAACATCCAACATTGATAGCATCTTCAATTTCTACAAAATTAGATGAGTGATTGGTCACTGATTTGCATATTTGAATTTTAGAGAAGTGCAGTGATAACCATGTAACTTATATAAGCTTGGATCTGAAATAAAAAAGAAAAAGAAAAGCCGAACAAAGATGATTTAATGGTGTTACCGTAATGAAATGGGGAGGGTCGTCGATACTGGTAGATCCTAAGATTACTTCCCTCTTCAGTTTTGTTGTCAACTTGTGGCATGCTCGAAGCTGGGAATGGTCATCAAGTAAGTGTTAGGCAAGAAAAGAGACCGAAACTTTACGACTTGCTAAAAATGAATAATTTCAGGTCTCACTTCAGATCTAGTGGCTCCACCAACTATAAATACGAAAATACGCTGGCCCGTCCTTTTAATGTCACTACTTGATGCATGCCTCAGAAAAGAATCACTGTAGTAGTATCAAACCCCTCAAAATCTTATTAGTCTTGAACTTGACAGATCAAACTGAAGGCTAGGCTAATCAATTAGGGGAAATGATATATACCTTGAATAGCCATCGTCAGAGTTCCTAGGTCGAGCCCATGTTGGTCGTCTTGTCCTCACTGACTGCCCAGGAGAAGCTTCGAAATGTTGCAAGGATGCAGGACTGCTCCCATAGGAAGCAGGACTATTCATACATGGATACTCATTCTTTGGTAGCTCTCCTTTGCTGAGTTTTTCAATGAGATCCTGGAAGGCCAAAAGGGCTTTATAAAGTCATTCATTATTCCTAGGACAAATATCAAGATCAAAAGTCTGGTTGTCAAACAAATAAGCAGAACAAAACAGAAACAGGAGTTTCAGACGAGGCTCATTTTTTTGTTATTTTACATCTTCTGTAAGAGCCAGAGTATTATTATAATCTTATAACAGGGGCCCATCAATGCTTGAGATCTGAGAATGATTAGCAGCTAGGACAGTCTGAAGGCACAGTACATGCAGTGTAACAGGAGTGTCAGACCAGGCTTATTTTTTTCAATGAGCCAAAGGTTTTCAGACCATTCAGCCAGGTATATACTATTTTGAAGTTTCAATCCTAATCAGGTTTCCCAGAGATATCAATTTGAAACTTAAAGCAAAACAATAATCAGTGGCATGTAAACACACCTCGACAATTGGGTAAAAGCGCGACAATTGCCATTTTGTCTCTTCTCCATTACGCTCCTTTCTAGCTGCATGCTTCTTCTAATCTTGAAAAGAACATTGATGTTGGAGAAGGAAGCACTAAGACAATGAAGATAGCGATGCAGAAAAGATCAATTCCATATGAATCACAGTTACCTTGTGAATATCAAACTTCAGTGAAAAACCAGAGGAGCTCTTTTTTGTTTCTGGTATTCCTCTAAGCAATTTCATGTTTCTTATAGCAATCATATCATCTGATGACAACTTGGCCAACTATATAAAGGTGGGAAGAGTAGGTCAGTGCAGTTCAGAAGAAATATAGAAGTGCAAACACACAAGACAACCAAATAAAATAATGGAAAAACCATAAAAGATACAAAGCTTTCAGAATTAGATATATGCATGCAGTTTGCTACACAAGGCGTTCAAAGGTGACCGTATACTAGCAATTAAAACAGCGGAAGATATCATTACGTAAACGGTTTCATAAGGCAAAGCACATAAAACCAGACAATTAGAACTGTAAAAGAAATCAATAGGAAAGTGTGAGGAAACAGAAAAGAAAAAGAGAAGAAAAGAGTGTACCACATAACTCATATAGAAAACAATATACGATATATCCACCTATTTTGATAAACTGGAATCTCCTGTTTTCAAGAATTGCATATTGATGCTTCTAAAGTTAAAAAAATATTAAATTCAGCTTAGTCATCGAAGGAAGTAAGGAACTTCCTTCTTTTTTGTTGGAGTCATCAAAGTTGACATACCCATCTGAAGTTTTACACGATCAAGCATAAAATGCATAACGTATCATACAAGAACTCAACATGTATAGATTAATCATGCATTTCTTTGACTTTCAACTTCAAAATGTTAAGTTTATTACAGCACTGTAGGTATCTGGGAAAATATATCTCAATCAGCCATCTGTTCCACAAGGATCACTATGCATGGGGCAAATGTTGTCACATTGAAATTGAATATATCAGGTAACACTGCCATGATACTAAAAGCTAAGTAGTGCGTATTGCATGTACAGAAACAAAAATGTATGTCGAACCATTACCTGTATAAGTTTTGAGCCTTTTTCACCCTCAAATTTCTCAGGATAAGCAGCAGCGTATATCATCAATAAACGCAATTTATTCTCTCGAGATATATCCTACAAAATCATCAATAATCTACATCAAATATTTATATTGAATGCAACTGAAAGAGTTGAATTATATACATGGTCTCACCTCTTTCGTCTTCAAGAAATTTATTACTTCTTTGGTTCCAACATCACCAAAGACCAGATCCTGCTCCAGTTGACCCAGATCCTTTAGCCCATTCTCGCGTAGAATTTTGTTTACTTTTCCAGCAATCTGCACTATTATATATCGTTAGCATAAAGTCACACACATAATCTTTAGAACAAACAATGAAATAGACCCGTGAAGTGAAACAGCTTTGTGTCAAATCTAGAGACGAATATCCACTACTTCGCTAAAAGCTTAAAATGGAGTGTAATAAAACCCACTGTCAAAAAAAATATTAAAATAAGAAGCATATGCAATTCCTGTGTCGGGAAACTTGTCAGTTCTTCCGGCGAAATTTCATCTTGTGCCTCTCAACTTTCACCGACTCCACTTGACCCTCAACAATCTTTATAATTGCATGTAACAACCTCAACTTATTTCCGAGTTTAATTAGTTCTATTTTGAATCTTAACAGTTTTTGTATTTTAAGTGATCAGAAGTTCTCGTATTCATCTTTAATAATTTGGGTCAAATGAACAGAAATACCAAAATAACTTCAAAAATGCATCGACAATGTTTGTAGATTATACATAAAGATAAATCTCAAAATAAATGTTCAGTGGTCGCACTTGCATACCTTTAACAGAAACTTCGGACACCAAGCAGAATCAGTAAAAGTTAAGGGGTCTAAAATGGAATTTCCATTTTCATTTGTTCAAAAAAGTTATTTAGGGTAGAAATAATAGAGAACATATTAGCCTTACATAGTTGATAAGGAATCATGTATCCATGCATAGATAACTGACCTCAACATGCAACGAAATCTTGTCAATTTGTTCACTATATTGTGGCAATGCTTGGACCATTTTTTGCAAGTCACGAGTGGAGAGTGCGGCTCCATCCCTAAATATAAAGGTAAATATTACAAAGAAATATAACCGTAGCAACCCAAAACTTTACCTGACATGCAAATGCAGGATTCAGCAGGCAGTGCCAACAAAGGATTAACAGAAACACAAACAGCTAGATCATAAAGTGGCTGCATTTTTTTCTTTCACAAGTATCCATCTATCTTATTCAGACGATTTATTTCTATCCTCGTGCAAACCTACCCCTACCAAACAGTTATTAGATTTTATTAAACAAGCCCTAGATCTTACATCTTCATGGACTGCTTGAAGAACACAATGTCCTGACCCTCAAATAACTCGAGACCACAACAGGTCAAATTACTCAGCATAAAAGGCTCGTGGGAGCTTGTCAAAATATGTGTAGAAGCAAGTTTTTAAGGTTGTCATGGAAGTGTGTGATTAATCCCATTAAACCAGCCTGCAATTGATAACAGAGAAACGTGCCAGTATTTCAAACACATGACAGTGATGTCTCAGTTTGCTATTTAAGCAAACCAGCAACTACACAAATAAAAGCAAACAAGTCATACCCATGAAAACCTATATATAATATTGAATTTTTAAAACAAGCATCCATCAACCTTGAGCCATGTTGAATCTGTGCAGCTTTATTCTTGGATACAAAGTTGGTCATTTTCTCATGCAACCGTTCACTGGCCTGATCAGCAGTCAAAGATCAAACATTATAAATGAAAAATACGTAGGTATCAGCAAAAATCCGATTAGGAGGTAAACTTGAAGAAGCAACACACATCTGCTATATGTGCATGCCGTAGCTCGAGCCATATAGGATCATGTTCATCCAAAAGGACCTCCTTTTTTTCTGGGGGACCCCCTGTTTTGCTGGGAACCTGAAAGAAAATAAAACGAAACAGTAGATTTAGCACGCCACAAGCATGAAAAGACGAAGCGGAAGAACTAAGAAACAACCTACTTATTTACTAAGCTAGAAGAAAAACAAGCATAAAATAGAAAGACATACCTCATGCACATATTTACTTCCCTCGATATTTAGCAAATCATGGCACATAGCATCATAGGTCCACTCATGTATGATAGGAGCAATCTAGGAGCATGAACTAAAATAATCAGATAATGGGAAACACAAAAGCTGATTTGTCACAAACATTCAGTATGTGCATCTCTAACCTGATCAACTGAACGATCCAGAATGAGCAATTCACATGTTTCATTCTGTGGAAAGTTGGAGATGGCTGTCTTATATTTTGTTAAACAATTCCACACTCCAGCAGCTAACTTTGTAGGAATAAGATCATGATACGTTGTCATAGTATTTGCGTCGAGAGACTTGGCAGAACGATAACGTACAAAAGGAAGCTCCTACAGTTCAAGGGAAACTTTAGAAATCCTTGGAACCAAAATAACCAGATCTTCAGTCATGATATAGACGTCTTATGTAGTACCCGTAATGAAGCAAAAACTGTTCCAATTCTGGTGGCCATGGCATTCAAGCATGCATCAGCTTGCCGATAATTTTCCCCATCTCCAAAGAGTTGCTCAAACGCCCTCTCATTATCAGTGAGAAAACCCTGCCAAATAAAATTGTAATGGAGATTCCAATCAAGCCTTGAAGATAGAGAGAGAACAAAATTCTCAAGCTCAAATGAGATGAAAAGTAATGATTAAGCATTCCATCAACCCTTAGAAAAAGAGAAAATAAAATTTTTCCTCCTGCATTGACACATGGAGAGCTTGTCCATTCTTTTAAAATTTATCAAAGAACATTCCTTCCCATCAAAATGGGATGGATGAAATAATAATTTCCTCAAAAAATGTGTTACAACAATCTATATTAGAAAACACTATCTTCACTCGTCATCCTCATATCACGTTGCCAGACCAGCAAGATGCGTGTATTCCATCTTCATACAACCAATCAATCCCCTCACCATCGAAAATATTAGAGGTAGGGAAAAAGGGAAGAAGAAAAAAAATCATCCCCACAAAGAGAGAAACCCCACATATGCCAACAGAACAGATAGAAACAAAGAAACCAAAAATGAAGCCTTGTCTGCATCCTTCACAAGAAAGACCCAGAAGTTGGCAAAGAAATTGCAAACCTGGCTATCAAAAGCAAAATACTCCAGATTCATCTGCATATGATAAAGCAGAAGCAAGTCATAATCCAAATACAAAGAGCAATGAGATTTATGAAAATTTATTTACAATTTGTACAAAGAAATATAATCCTCATACAGAAACATGCAAGTGTTTGGATCATAACCTCTCTCAATGCACCAATGCGAGGCAAAACTGTACCATCCCTCTTGACATTGGCAACAAGTTCTTTGGAAATTGGTGAACTGAAGAAAACAAATGCTCTGCAGGATCCACCAAAGGAGATTAAATATGAAAAGATTTTAGAACTGAAGCTGTAATATCAACTACACCTAGGATCAAAATGGACATACTTCTTATACAAAGGCTTTTTCCCCGACATGTCTGACATAAACATCATGATGCTGCAAAATAACAACTAAAACATGAGTATGAGTACATCAAAGAGCAACACAAATAATGTGCACCAGTCAAGAAAAAGAATGAAGGCCCGAAGCTTCAAACAAACCCCATGTCAAAACCATCTTCAAAATTTTCTAAACTACTGAATTAGAAGCATTTAACTTCACTCAGATGCCATCATGCCAACAAACATAATGGTGAAAACAGAAGGGGAGGTTCATCTGAAAGTAAAAGCAGCACAGCTGGACTCCATTTTTTACTTTCCTCACAGATCCACTGTCATATTCATGAAAGGAAAATACAGCAGCAATAGCAACTGGCGCTGATATATGACACACATAAGGGTTTTGGTAGGGCTTCAGCAAATATTGAAAAGTGATTGTTCAAGGGTATGTTATCTCCAACTTAGGTCATAATGTTCTGCAACAAGCATACGACTGACTATGTCACAGGACAGCAGTTCCTATATTGTAAATCTAGCTACAAAGCATAACTTGATCAAAATCCAATCAATAAGTGTCATTCTATTAAAGCCACAGCCAAAAAAAATTTCTTTTCATATTCATCCCAAAGCGTCACATCAAGTCACTTATGAGTGTATCAACATTATAGGTAAATACTCGTGTTGATGTGGGAAACGGGCTCGGTAAGAATATTATTAGGGGCCATGAATCAGTTGGTTAAGGGCTGTGAGGGAGAGAGGCCAAAGTCACACTGCTGTGACAGTGGCAAAGGGTTTCAGGTATAAATACTGAAGGGTAGCATCCCATTTAGGTATTGAGAAATTTTGTAAAGGCAGAAGCCTCCTTGGCCAGATTGAGACTCTTCTCTTTCAGGTAACTCTATGAATTGTTGGCCAAGTATTCCCCTAGTTCTTTGGTATTCACTTAAGTAGGAGGAAAATGTAGATTATGTAGAGGATTATACCCCTAGCTCTGGTTTATCTCTGTTCTTCTTCTTCTTCTTTGTGCATTTACTTCATAGAGTTCTGACTGTTTTCTTTTTCTTCCATTAGTATCGAGACTCAAAACCATTGGTGTCTGCCAAAATGTCTCTCTAACTTTACAGAAACTAACTTTTTTTATGTTCAAACCTTGTAGCGATATCTATTGGCAACATGACCCGCATACTGCAGGTAATACTTCATCAGTACAAACAATTCTTCTCCTCTAACTCTTCTTATTTTCTACTAACGTGAATTTCTACCTTCTATTCATCTAATCCTCGTCCCCATAATACTATACCTTCCCTTTTCTTTTTTTTTTTACTAAGACCCTAATTTTATAGAGCAAATCCAAAAATTATGTACCGAAGCAAACTTCAACCTCCAAAAACTGCAGTCACTCAAACTCATGTCATAATCAAGGCTTCAACTCCAAAGTCCAAAAGCTATGATATTAAGAAAGCTCTTCACTTCAAGTGCTCAGCAAAAAAATTATATTATATCTCATCAGATGTGTGACAATTTCATTTCTAAGACTGAGATTATTAGGAGGCAATACATATTAATTTCTAAAAGACCTAAATGGCAAGCTTCATCATATTCAGGTCTGAATAATAATAATAATCTAGTAAGGGATCAAGTTTAAGGAAAAATATTTTTTAACAATAGAAAACTCTACAGGATGTGCTACTAGTGATACCAACTTTGTCTGATTATATGATCGACGCATAATAAATATGATGAGTAAACAACATACAACAATTAATTATGACCCCATTTTGACATATCATAATGGATAGCTGGAAATTGATGACTGTTAACAAGCAGACATTGCGTCAAACTCACAATGTGCTTATCCCATAAAGTTTGTTATTCTATTTCAAATTAATCTTATTATTATTGTGTCTATTACTTAAAGACCGATGGCTCTAGTTTAGTTTTAGATCACCACTTTTTTAGATCTGAACATAACACAAGCAATGGTCACTTCTTTTTTTATCATTGTTCATTTTGAAAATGGAGTGGTATATTCACACACCTTCCCTCTGTGCCCCTTTTTTTCTTCTACAAATCGTTTTTCTTACTTTTCTAAGTTTCCTCTTCTGTTTCATGAATTAATCATCCCCTAACTCCCACATGTATCTAATTGGCAGATCCCAAAATAAGCTTGACAGGTCTTTGTCCATTTCCACACGTGAATATTAAAGAAATTTTACCAAAAAAGAGAATTGTTTACTATAATTCACTGCTAACTAATTTTGGGAGGACGCGTATATCCTTACAAAATGGAAGATGTTATGAAAATTTCAGCCTTCGAAGAGAAGTCAGAAACAGTGGCCAGAAAGCCAAGAGTCATCATCAGAAAGCAACCACAATTTTTTATATTAGAATGGATGCTCTACACAGAATAACTAATTTAAGAAGGTAGATCAAACAAGGAAAACAGAAGAAGGTATTACAAGCAGTTAGCAAAACAATGCTGTTAAATATTGTACTAGAAAAATTTGTAAGGGAGAAAGACTGAACATTACTTCTCCTTGGATGGTTGCATAAAATATATAGCATCCATAGTGGGCAAAGGCTGCCTTCTCTTGTGTATGTCCTCCACCACTGAATTCATTAAGATACTTCCAATAAGTACAATAATTTGTGTCAATCAATGATCACATCTAAAATATCAGGCCTAAAGAATTCTAGACCTTTTTCAACTCGTCGAAATAGAAGCATTCATTTAATAATAATGAGAAATATAAGGGGGGGTGAGATAGAAAGAGAGACCTCACAACAATCATCATTATTTTTAGCATTCATATCACTCCTAATTCTATATGTTAATAAATAACTCCTAATACAAAATAAAAAAATTGAAAGCCAGAGATATGTAAAATGCTATATAATAATTGAATCCTACCTATAACACAGAAGCTTTCAAAATTTTCCTGAAACAAGACTAAGATCCCAATATCCATTATCCCTCAAATGCTTAAGAGAACATCTAGAGAAAATAGTTTTCTCAATTCAAACAACATTAAGTTTTTTTCTGTTTTTCAAACCTATTTCACACGTCAACTTTGCTCTAGCTACATGATTTATGCAGTTAAAGGAAAATTTAGAAGGAACACCGAAGGTGATTGCTGAAAAGTAAGCGGCTTCTCGACAGCCTCTAGACTTGGCCACTGTTCCAGAACCTTAAGTAGGGACAATCCAGTTTATACTAATAGAGAGTTGGTAATTATTGATTCTGCATAGAATTATAACGATCTAAAGTTGGAGCGGCTTTTGCAGACTTTTCAAATAAGCAACAGAAGGATCTAATTTTTTGTCAGAACAGAGGGTCCAATTAGCTCTTTTATCATTTAAAAAAATACAAGAAATGCATCCAGTTATCTGGACTTTATTCAAGAAACTACATTCGAATTTTATAGTAGGTACTTTTGAGATTATCAATAATCCACAGCAAAGATTAAACTATTAAAAAAGGAGATAGTTTACTATCCCATGCTAAGATTAGTTGATACCTGATACATCAGGTATGCAAAGCAACAGTAATAGTGGTTGACTTAGAACGGGAGATTTTTTATTTATTACAAAAATCAAGAGAACTGATTAGGCAGCTAGGAGGTGAAGACCATGGAGTGCCACAGAAGTTAGCATCTTCAATGAGCTGTAGATAGATACTAATAATACTATATAATATAGATTTGAATAAGCATGATACAAAACATTGAGGTTTCTATTCAAGTTAAAATAAGATGTATGGATTAACAAATTAGCAAGGGAATCGAACACCTATTGACAATGAAAAAGTAAACTTGAAAGCAATCAGATCTGAAAACAACAGTCTTATCAATGGACATTATGTTTATGGACAATACCAGTTCAGCTTCGCTAAAAAAAAAAAACTTTCAACTCTTACATGACACCCCTTCCTCGGTGATATCTGCCATTTTGCAAGCATAGGACATTATTTTGACGGTAAGTTTGTCCATGATGAGAACCTAAAGCCAGAGTCAAAACATATCAGGAAAAAAAATTCCATATCTGATATCTCGCATGGTAAAACAAAAATTTTCAATAAATATGCAGGTTTGTAGTACTTGTCCATCATTTCATTATGTATGTCATGTTATAAATTTCTGATATGTTACTTAAAACTATGTAGTTTCCCAAATTTGGGATCATCCCCATTCATTATGTGAGAGATTATGCACTTATAAGCATTGACTAGTAATATTAAGCCTAAAAGGCAACATAAAAATGCATCAGAAATAGTCCACATAAACACCCATTTGGAAGTTTCCATAGCAACATAGTAGGAAGTCGTTCAAACATATGAAAATCCACTTCTAAAAAAGAAAAGCTATATTTACCTTCCAACTTGATCTTGATCCCCCTGACTTTGTTGATCGGAGCATTTCATGCAGCAACCCTGAAAACAACGATAAATATGGAGAACAAATATCATCAGAATTATGCTGTTCAGGAGGATTTGCAACTATCAGCTAGTAACATCTAATACTTTCTTAAATATAGAAACATATAGCAAATAGTATACACGGTATAAAATTCATTGAACTTTCTATGTGTCGAAAGCAAAGAAACCTATGTGTTTTAGGAAAGAGTTCTATCAATACATGAAGTTACAATAATAACTCCAAATGTAGAAATATAGATCAGGTGATGAAAGAATAAACCCGAATCATTTTCACAATGTCAGAGACTCAGAGTTCTTACATTGCTAATGACTAGCATTCATATTCAATAAACAAAAAGCTATCACAAACTGTAGATACCCCCTATTAATTGAAATTCATAAGATATTCTAGTATCTTTTTTGTCTAACATCACAAATTTTACTTCACAAATATATGTAAGAAAATATATTTAAAGCCCTTCTTGAATCCCCAATGATGTAAACTTCCTTATTATTTCTGATTATTTTTGTTACAATCATCTCCTTTGCATGTTTTGGGGAGGAGTAACACTGAAGGATTGTAGTCAAAGATGACTGTATAACAAAACCACCATGTTTTGACCTGCACAAAAATTTCTTCAATAACTGGTACCTCAAGAACTAATTACTCATCCTTGACAGATACAAGGACACTACCTTCTTCTCAAACTAGGAAGGGCAATAGATTCAGCCAACCAACTCAAGCGGCCCTTACTGTCTCAACCACTAGTTTCCCCTATAAGATACACACTATAGCCTCGTGAACATTTGTGTCGCTTCAATGCATCCATCTTTAACAATTTAAAGCCTTTCGTGTACATTATTTTCTCATAAGTTGTTGTAAGAAAAACAATACTACTCATTCCACGCTAGAAGGCTCGTTCTTTACTATAAATGGGAGCATCCCTGATTCTATAATTTCATCAAAAATGTTAAACTCTGCAAGTCCAGTTAACACTACAATTTATGACATTGAATCACTTATTTATCTCTTGAAGGAACAAATTTTACCATTGATATCTTAAAAAATTTCAACAGGAGTTGACTTATAATCTTCAAAATGGGCATGGGCGTGCCTCACATAATCACATCAATGAGAAGCATAGGATCTCAACTGAATTGTAAAATACCCTACCTTCTATTCTCACATAAGCCATTGAATCATTGATTCATTTACAAGATAGCCGAGTGTCCATGTAACCTATATTCTAACTAAATTTCAGGTTTCAATCCTACAATAACCAGACTAGATTAGTTACAGGGGATAAAACAATAGCTGATACGAAATTCCACTACTTCAATTTCAACTTGATCACAGAGGAACGCCTAGTACTCGAAACAAACAAGAAGCAAAAAATCATAGCAGCATAAACCCTTCCATTTAAAATCAACAAAACCCATGCCGTGAAAAGAATCCCTTTAAAGCAAAGGTGTCAAGCAGAGTAGAGAGAAAGCTTACGATCTCGGGTAATTTGCCGGAAAGTCTTGCAGTCGCCGGATACGGAAGAAGAATCGGAGTCCGACATGGAGATGGTTGAAGTAAAAACCCTCTGATTAGTGCAAATGAGCGTGTGATTGTCGAATTGATCAAATATACAGGTCGATTGAAGTCGTTCGTTCAATGACTCGAATTCAATAGGAAGGACGGAGGAAAATTAAATAATGATGACGGGCGAAGAAATGGATTTGTGTTGGTTCTATCAGGGTGTTGAATTCGCTTTTTCTCGAGGGACTTTTAGTCTTCTAGAAGACGCGATCGTTCAACACCGCAGAGATCGGAATAGGGTGGAGTTCTGAATCCGCATTGTCTATCGGTTACCCGTTACCCTTCCGGTTTCCATCCCCACTTTCAAAGTCAGGTAACTATTATCCATCTACCGACGCTATGATTGTGAATCTCGCTTAATTTTCCTCATCTTCATCTTTTTCCTTCTTTTTTCTTTTAAAAACCATCATCTTTTACAAATCTCGCTTAATAATTATATTCGTCTTGTGGTTTGGACTTTGGAGTAGTGTTTCTAACATCTTCACAATAAAAAGAGAAACGTTTTTATTCAGTACTTTTTTCCGTTTTATGTTCAATAGTTTTTCAAATTCTGATTGATATCTTTAAGTGGTTTATATTTTTCTTTTTTATGTCCTTAAACTGGTTTAGAACCTAAACTTTTAATGAGAGATGAGTGAACACTCAAAACTGACATATTCCCGCAAGTGCATGTACGATCATTGTCAATGTAAGTATATCCATCAAGGTTGGATTCCACAAGGATTCTATATAGATTGATTGTGATCAAGTTCAAAACAAGTTCAAGTGTGTAAAAGAGAAGGAAAATGGGTGATCAAATGATTAAATCTTTGGGAGAAATGTGTAGCTGGAATCGATTAATACAAGAGTATCAAATGTACGAGAAAACACTAGGTTTAGCCGTTTGGGGCTAAATCTCCCAAACCATAACTAGTAGCATATTTGATAAGTAATATTCAATAAATGAAGGGATAAAGTGCATGTAATTAGGTGAGTTTTATCTAAGCATCTTAATCCTCTTTTGAATCTCATAGGATAGCTTCATGTCAATCAAGCATGCATCACATGGTGTTTGTTATTTGCATATTAATTGATTTAGTGTAGTCACAATCATGATTATACTAGACAATATAAGCATCACATGGTGTTTGCTATTTGCATACATTATATAATATAAACACAATTTGGATAAGACGTTCTACTCACTAGTAGGTTCAATCATTCTTTTGGCCCCAATAAATCCCACTCTAGCATGATAGGTATCTAAACATTGCATAATAATCCTCATTTTAACTTGTAAGTCTAAACTTGGATGATTAATCTAGACATCATATATTCATGCATCATGGAAGAATACAATGCTTTAAATAGATAGATATAAGCTATTGAAAGTCTAAACCACCAACATTGAGATAAAACCAACATGAATAATGATATATCCATATTTATTCTCTCCTATATGCTACCAATCATAATTGGGTTCCCTTCACATCATGAATAAGCAATACTAATCTAGCATAATTTGGGGATTTTCGTCCCAAAACCTAAAAAGGGAACTACTCACTCATCGAAAACATAAAAATATAAACAAATGTCATGGTAGGACAGTAGACAAGAAAATAGAGAATTATGAAGAATAATGGATGAATTTGGCCTTACCAATCGAAAGTTATGACCAAAACAAGTTGAAGGAACGAAGATTTAGCAAGAACATTGATGAACACTAAACTTTCCTCTTGATTGATCCAAATTTCCGTCCAAATCAGCTCCAAAACAAGTTTCTACATCTAAAAGAGTATCTAATACAATTACATTCAACAAATGTGCTTATAATATAGGACTCAAAAGACATGGCCCCCCTAGGAAGCAAGTGGGTCAAGTTGCAAGGTTAGTTAGGATGAACATCCTATAAGGAGTTGATGTAGAAACTCGGCAAAGACACTCTCAAGTGGAAAATACACCATACCTGTGTTTCTTCTCCTTGACCTCGAGTTCTTCCACCGACTTAGTGGACGTCTTCTTCTCTCGAGTGATTTGTCTTCTTCTCTTTGTTTGAGTGATTTGTTAGCTCGAGAGACGTTGATAAATTGCAGTCTTGTCTTTTTTGTTCGAGTGAAGAAGTCTTCTTTGCTTGAGTGTTGTGTCACTCGAGGTCAACTTGGGAGACGTTAAACTATTTTGCACACCAGAGTCTTCCTTGTTCGAGTAAAATGTCTTCTTCTCTCGAGTTTTCTTGACTTCCTTGCTCAAGTTTTGGGTTCACTCGAGAGTAGTTAACAGTTTCATCTATGAGGCTTCTTAATTAATCCGATTTTTTCATCCTCCTAGTCCGAGTTTGGGGTCAATCAATGCTCCTTCCTTGGAGTTTTCTTAGCTCCATTGGCTTCATACTTGTATCCTTGATTGTCTTTCCTCCTTGATTTTCTCGTGAGGTAGATGATGAGTTGATCTATGATGCTTGGATGACTTGAGTGACTAGATATCTTCATTTGAGCTCTACTTTTTGTCAAAGTACCTACAAAGACATGAAATAAGGGAAGTAGACATTCTTTTGGCAATTTAAGCTCTAGCTAAAATTTGAATGCCCAAATCATGCAAAATCAAGGTAAAAAACACATCTAAAAACATAGTATGAAAAACATGCTATCAACTTCTAAATTTAATAAACAAAAAACCGGTTCATCAACAAATTTTGCTCAATTGTTTAGTCCGGATACTTTTGGGTTCTTGTACATACATCGTCGTTGATGAACTTAAAAAACAATCACAAAAGGTTTGAATTTGGATGCTCAATGAAATCATCACTACCTAAAATAGCATCCAACAAATACTAAGGGTTTTGTACATTCTTTCAGTTAGAAGAAAAATGTTCACACGATGAAAATTAAAAAAAACCATCGTTTTACATAATCGAACTACACCTTCTACAAATAGATTATAGAATTTAATGTCATGGAAGAGAAACCCTACTTAATATCATAATAGTCCCTTCATTCAAACCGCGCGGCTTGATTTTAACCACCTTCTACTTCAATGAACAAGTACGTAACCCTAAAAGCAGCCAACATCTCCAAATTGATCACATAATCAAAACCCCAACTATAAGTTATGTCATCAAAATCGTACGAAGTCAAAAGGGGTGCAACTAATGAATCGTATAAGCAAATAGTTTTGGTACATGAGAAACCCTGTGTAGGATAGATCTAGTTCAACTAAATGAATTTTTAGATGGGATAAAGAACTTCAAAAATTGAAGATATTATAGCATATGCATTGCTAGCATTAATGTAGGTACGATATTTGTTTTGTCTTCCATCAAGGGGGAGATTGATAACTCCACCTTGGTTATATATTTGTATATGTGATGATGGAAGACTTAACATTATGAGCGGTTTATTCACTAACAAATATCGGTTATATTTCTAGATTGCATGGTTTGGTTTTTTGTTTGTTAAATATGTGCATGCCTTGATAAGCATTTCAAAGGATGAATGGAGGCCTTGAAACACGATACAAGGGACAAGCGCAGAGATTGAAAAATATTTCAAAGGCTAAACACAAAGGCCTTGAAAACCATTTCAAGGGATCAAAACAGAAGCCTTGAAACGCGATACAAATGATACATCGGCTGGAAGCATTTTCAAATCAAGATTCAATCTCAACAACCAAATCTACCAAGGAACAAGAGAAGATCTTCAAACAAAATCTCAAGATAAGATCTCGGCCAACTTAAGGAATATCTCCAACGGACCTTTTGAAGAGGAGATATTGGCCTAACTAAAAGATCTTGCAAAGATCTTAACCGATACAAGATTGGAAGATTTCCTCCAACGGATCTCACTAAGATCTCGAAGATTTCAACGGCTATCAAAGAGAGATATTCTTAACTGGAGATACTCAACAAACTTGGAGGATCTCGGAGCTTGAAACAAGGACTTCAATGACAAGACTTTCAACGGCTATTTCAAGAGAAAATCTCGAAGAAGAAGATTCTCAATGTGCGTCAAGGAGATGAAGAAGATAAGAAGATCCTACAACGGCTACTTTATCTCAACCTACACCGTTTTCTGTGGAGAAGGAAAAACAGCACAACGGTCATCTTCACAACGGCTAGAAGACTTCTCCATCGAAGACTATAAATGAAGATGGCGATTGAAGAAAACGATAACAAGCTTACACGAAAACATCTAAGTCTTCAAGCGGTCAAAAGAATCTTCATTCGTTCCAAAAGTTTTTCTTCCTCTTAGTTTACAAAAGCTTACATCCCTAGAGAGAGAAAAACACGAGAGCCTCATTGGAATATTTAGAGAGTGTTATACTCAAGTGTGTGTTACTCTGCGAAGTAACTAGCTTATTATTGCTAGATTAAGAGTTGGAACTAGATTTTAGCATTGGCTACAGTGAAAGAAGAAGGAGAATTCTTCTAGGTTGTATCTAGGACTCTTTGAAGCAGATAATAGATAGTTAGATCCTAGGGGTAAAGAAATCCTAGGACGGAGACGTTGGTTGTTAGAGCTGAACTTCGTAAACATATCACTGTGTCGATCTTTTTCTTCCGCACTTTATCTTGCTTAATTGTGACTAACATTGCTTTGTAGGTTTTCGAAGTCAAGGCCTTGAAATCATTTTCAAAGCCCTTGAAAACCAGTTGTGTCACAAAGAGCACAGATCGACATCAAGGCCTTGAAATCAATTTCAAAGCCTTGAGATAGGTTTTTGCGAAAAGTTCTCATACTCTATTCAACCCCCTTTTAGAGTATTTATATCCTTTATATTCACCTATACGGATCTTCAACAACACTTGAGTTGGAGATCGATTATGGATTGTGGTGGAGGGGAGAATATTAAGAAGGTAACAAGACATGTCTAAGGCATGAGACCAAAAAGAGACGGGTATGGAGGCATGAAAAAGGAGGGATCGCATCATGTTGTTAATGGTGCAAATGACACGTTCGGCCTTGCCATTTTGTGGAGAGGTATGAGGACATGAGAAGCAAAAATTGATGCCGTGAAGAGCGAAAAAGAATGAAATTGTTAATTATTAAATTCGCGACCCATGTCACATTGGAAGTTTTTGATAGGCAAATTAAATTGAGTTTTGATAAACTGGTGAAATTGCACAAAATGATCATAGACTTGAGATTTGAACTTTATGAGAAAGACCCAAAGAAAATGTGAGAAATCATCAAGAAATAATAAATAATATTTGAAACCTTCCCGACTTGGAACCGGAGAGGTCCAGAGATCACTATGTATAATATCAAAAGGTGCAACTGTAGTAGTAACAGAACGTTCAAAAGGGAGCCTATGATGTTTTCCTAATTGACAAGCATGACAAAGCGTGGAAACCCGCTCTTTATTAACTTTAAGAAAAGACAACTTCCTTAGACTATCTAGAATTGGCGTGCCTATATGAGCCAGACGAGCATGCCAGAGGCTCGAGGACTGAGCTAAAAGAGCATAGGCTGACGCAGAGTTGGTGGTAACTAGATAAAGATCTCCGGAGCTATTGCATCTCAGACGGGTTGCTCCCGTTTGTAAATCCTTCACAGAAAAACCAAAAGGGTCAAAGTCAACACTATCATGGTTATCTGTTGTGAAACGACAAACGGATACAAGGTTTTTAATTATTTGAGGAGCAATAAAGATGTTAGATAGGTTAAGCGGGTGGGAAGGGGTACTAAGTTTAGCTTCACCGAGACTTGTAGATGGTATCCGCATGTCATTTCCAACAATTATCGAATTTAAAGAACCATTATATGAGATGGACGAGAGGTTACTTGAAGAATTGGTCATGTGAGATATAACAACCGGTATCCATGTACCATAGAATGTCGGTAGGATTTAACGTCATCGAGGAGAAATCATTGTCAATGCTAATTGGCTGTTGAATATCCACATTATATATGGAAGTGGGCCTGAGGGATACGCGGTGGCCTAGGAAAAGAGCCCAAAAGACCTTGTTGTGGGCCGGATGGAGAGCTAGGAGCATAGAATTGTTGGGTTGGAGTCCATTGTGGAGTTGGGTGCTGCTGGGCTTGAGCCCAGTGGGGCTGATTGTTGTTGGGCCCAGAAGAAACAAGAACCCATCCATATGGCGGGCGAAACACAAACCTAGATGGCCACTGTTGCGGCGGTGCAGCGCCGTTCTACCGGTTTCGGCTTTTCCGGCCATGCCCATGTTGGTGAGGTGACGTGTCCGACTAGGTATTTCCGGTTGAGCTGTCGGACCTGGGCTGGGACGGTGATCCACTGGTGGATGTTTGAAAGGAAGCCGCATCCTTTCCGGCGTTGGTTTGGTTTGCTATTCGAGTTTTTCTAGAATTAGTTGCGAACGTGCTTTTGAAATGTCGGCAATGGATCTGATTGCTGAATATAACTAGTAGTAGCATTGTACTCAACTGGTAAACCAGACAAGAGTTGAAGAACTAACCGATTGTTTGTGATTGGAGACTCGACACCTTTGAGTTGATCGGATAACGCCTTCATGTGTTGACAATAGGCGGACATGGAAGCAAAGGACGCCAATTTGCAGTTGGAAAACTCATGTTCCAGATAGACTGCATGCGTATGCTTATTGTCTTGAAAAATATCCTGAATCCGACCCCAAGCTTTTAGAGCGTTGTCGTGGGATCAAGGATTTGAAGAAGGATGCAACTGTTCTCCAATGGATTTACAGTAGAATTTCAAAATACATCCTTCTTCAAATCCTTGATCCTGACGACCCATATGATCCAAGACGTTACAACTTAGTTTCAAAGAGCGTCATTCAATACGACTCATATGATCCAAGACGTTATGTGCCTTGACTGTGACGCGAAAAAAGAGTAACCCAGGAAGCATATGGCGTGTCATGATCAAGTACAAGAGCGATATTGTTCTTGATGTTGGAAATTCCTAGAGCGGAATGAAACGTTTGCTTCTTCTCCGTAGACATAGTTGATGGTGATGCAAAGAGGAAGGGGAAGGCACACAACAACGGTAGAAGGACGGCGGCGTCTAGGGAAAGAAAGAGGCGGAAGCGGAAAAATTATGGATCGGAAGAGTCTGATACCATGTAAGAGATTGAGAAATTCCCTTTACGGTTTCTATCTTCGGATGGGTCGTATTAATAGATGTAACGTATTTACATAATTACAATAGGCATACCTCTATTTTCAATAATTACATATTCTATCAACTACATCTTTTTTGCACCGTACCACTCTTCATTCTAAGAAGAATATATATTTTGTTCTTGTACTCGTGGCTTCGCATCACCAAATGTCTCTTGCACCAATTCCTTGTGTCGACAAAGTTGTAACCCATCATCACACCCAACAAGATGACGTTTACACTTGCTGATGATTGGTACTCCACATTGTGTAGAGTCCGATATGTATTGTTGTGAAACCTTGTCCTCACGCTTCCGGTACCTTTGACCTTCAACTTCTCAACATCAATTGAGCTGAACAATACTCTCCATCAATCTTGAAGGTGTCAAATAATGATTAATATGTATAAACACACGTCGAGGTGACACTATCCATCACCCATTATGTCTCGGCAACCTCCTAGCTTGCTTGTCGCGCCAAGTAAAAATCGCAATCATTAATCAACTTCACCGACCACATTTGTGGGCCATTCTTTTGTATCAAGGATTCTCTCAACTTCTTCAAGTTCTCCCTTGTTTGAGGCCCCCTCGATTGCATGTCTCTCTCAACATTATAAGCACTTCACCTCACTCAAATCTTACCACGGTCCCGAACTTGATCGATCTCCATCTCTAATGAATATGGCTCCTCATTTTATTCCTCCCTCACTCTCGCCCCTAACAACTAGTATGCGATATTCTCTTTGTCAATAACATGCTTCTTCATTATCCTCTCACTCCCACAAAACAACTTTCACCTCATCCAGTGTGACAGACTAGCTTCTATCTGTAAGAATATTATATATATATATATATATATATATATATATATATATATATATATATATATATATATATATATATATATATATATATATATTCATTCTATGTGGCAAATGTGTCTAGGTTTAATATATAAAGTTAAGTCCAATTTATAGTTTGTAGTTTTAACATAAAGTCGAAACCGTAATGGATCGGTATCGGTTAAAGACGATAAAATTACGGGATTAATATAATCCCTCCTTCCTTATCTAATATATAAAGTATACCTCTTCTCATCAGTATTATTTATATATATATATATATATATATATATATATATATATATATATATATATAAATGAAACATGCGGCAGTCAGTTGAAAGTGCAAAACAGTTTTCTCAATTAGACTAAACATCTTGCAGAGAAGTTAAAAAATGAAAAGTGTGGCACTGCACATGAAAAAAAGTCACGATACTGGACATTGAAAAAAGGATTAAAGAGAGAAGTTGGTTAATTAAAGATTAATCTCTTCCATTAGAGATTAACTAAAAGTGAAGGATTAAGGAAGGAGAAGATACACGCTTACGATCGATTCGGACTCGATTGATTTGCGATGAAGACTCCCACGGATAAAGGTTAGTCTTCGATTCATAGACGGATATATCGGTTGATTCATATATAAGTCTAGATCCATTATAGTGTTTTGATTTCGAAATGGAATCGCAAATTATCTAACAATTGGTATCAGAGCGAGGTTTAGATTTACACGATTCACTGATTTATTCGTATTCAAATCCAGATTGTATAAATGTATGTTTCGGCGCTTTGTCATATTAATGCATGAATATGTGATGTGGTTCTGTTGGGCATAATTTGTTTTCAAATGCTTTTACAGAGAAGTTTTAAACAGTTGAAAAGTAAATGCATGAATGGCCTAAAAGTTAACAAAAGCAATCGTTAGTTCCAATACGTGTTAGTTCCAGTATGTTACTATTGGAGTGCTTTGTTATTAATTATGATTAAAGTAATTAGTTTTCAATATTTACCATATTCATTGCTTTATGACAGTAAGTAGTTTTACTATAGATACACTCTACTTCGATTGTAAATTTGTACTGCTGCTTATACTAGTTTACAGTATCTATGAATGGTATAGTATAAAGTGTGGTCATACGGTAGAAGAGTTATACGTTTTAAAGTCTAAATTATGCATAACTTGTTAGTCACCAAAGTGGCCTTGTTATATCTTGATTAAGACATTTAAATCAATCAAGTTCAATTATTCATGATTATAGGATGCTTAATAAAAGTTTGATTGAATAATTGTTATTGTTGACTATATTTCTAGGAGATCACCCAAAGGCGAATCATTGAAAATAGTCACTAATATTAAAGAGATTAATCGTGGTACTTAGGTTGAATAGTGTGTATATCCAAAGATATCATGCTTATTTGATTTATGTATGTCATGATAATCTACTAAATGTATATTTTAGGATCAATGATAGTGTGTTTTAAGTATTGCCCAAAGGTTGCTTGAATACATGTTTTAAATTTTACATATATGTTTTGAATCTGTATTATAGTCAAAGCACTAAAAGGTAAGCATGTATAAATTATTGCAGCTTCATCAAATTTCTCTACATCTGCAAACTATGTTGTCAAGTTCAATGGGCAAAATTATGATGATTGGTCTGAACAAGTCCGATTTACTTTGGGCATTATGTCGTTGGATCTTGCTATACTCATGGATAATCAACCAGCAACCATTACAGAGGATAGCTCCGAAGCTGAAAAATCTCTTTATGAGGATTGGGAGCGTTCTAACAGGTTGAGTTTGAATCTCATGAGGATGAGTATGGCTGAAAATATTAAGCCATCAATGCCTAAGACAAAGAATGCAAAGGAATTCTTTTTGAAAGTGAAGGAGTATTCACAGTCGGATTTGGCGGACAAGTCAATTGTAGGAAGCCTCATGAGTGAGCTGACTACGAAGAAGTTTGACTGGTCTCAGCCTATCCATGATCATGTGACATATATGTCTAATTTGACAGCAAAGTTAAAGACCTTGGGAATGGACGTTAATGAAACATTCTTGGTCCAATTTATCATTAACTCTCTATCTCTTGAGTTTGGTCAGTTCCAGGTGAACTATAACACCATTAAAGACAAATGGAATTTTCAGGAATTAAAGGCCATGCTTGTTCAAGAGGAAGGGAGATTAAGGAAGATAAAGGATCAAGTTGTCCATTTTACAAGTCATGATGGTGCCAGCAGCAGTAAGGGTAAGTCAAGTAAAAAGGACAAGAGGAACAAGAACCCTTTGAAAGTCAATGAGGGCCATGTTAAGAAGGAAGTGAAGTGTTTCTTTTGCAAGAAAACGGGACACTTCAAGAAGGATTGTCCTAGAAGGAAGGCTTGGTTTGAGAAGAAAGGTATACATTATAGTTTTGTTTCCTTTGAATCAAATCTTATAGAAGTGCCTAATAATACTTGGTGGATAGATTCTGGTGCTACTACTCACGTGTCTCATATTAAACAGGGATTCAGTATGATCCGGCCCATAAGAGGAGCTGAACAATATTTGTTCATGGGAAACAGGATGAAGGCAAAGATAGAGGGCATTGGGACTTACATATTGATCTTGGACACTGGTTGTTATATAGATCTTGAAGGATGTCTTTATGTACCTGAATGTGCTAGAAATCTTGTTTCCATTAGTAGATTGGACAACTTAGGTTTTATTATTAAGTTTGGATATGGTAAATTTTCATAAACATAATATATTTTATGGTAGTGGTACATTGATTAATTCACTTTACATGTTTAATCTTGATATTAAATTTTCTTAATCTTTGCTTCATGTTGAAGCTAATGTGGGCATCAAGCGTAGTACATCTAATGAAAATTCAGCTTTCTTATGTCATCAAAGATTAGGTCACATATCTAAGGAAAGGTTAATGAGGTTGGTAAAAAATGATATCCTACCTCACTTGGATTTTAGTGACTTAGATGTGTGTATAGAATGCATTAAAGGAAAGCAAACTAAACACACTACAAAGAAAGCCGCCACAAGAAGCACTCAACTTCTTGAGTTAATTCACACCGACATTTGTGGTCCTTTTGACGTTCCTTCATGGAGCGGTGAAAAGTATTTCATCACTTTTATTGATGATTTCTCACGTTATGGATATATTTATCTATTGCATGAAAAGTCTCATTCTATAAATGCCTTAGAGGTATTTGTTACTGAGGTGGAAAGACAATTAGATAGAAAAATAAAAGTTGTGAGATCTGATAGAGGTGGAAAATTTTATGGGAAATATAATGAAAATGGACAGTGTCCAGATCCATTTGCAAAGTTCCTTGAAAATAGAGGCATTTGTGCACAGTATACAATGCCCGGTACACCTCAGCAAAATGGTGTAGCCGAGAGGCGGAACCGTACATTAATTAATATGTTTAGGAGCATGCTAAGTAATTGCTCTTTGCCCTTATCATTGTGGATACACGCATTAAAGACTACAACATATTTATTGAACCGGGTTCCTAGTAAGGCAGTTCCTAAGACCCCTTATGAGTTGTGGACGGGAAGGAAACCTAGTTTGAGACATCTCCGTGTTTGGGGTTGTCCTGCAGAAGTGAGGGTGTATAATCCACATGAAAAGAAGCTTGATCCAAGAACAGTTAGTGGATTTTTCATTGGCTACCCTGATAAGTCAAAGGGGTATAAATTTTATTGCCCTAACCATAGTACGAGAATCATAGAAACGGGCAATGCTAGGTTCATTGAGAATGGTCAAACTAGTGGGAGTGGTGATCCACGAAAAGTGGACATTCAAGAAATTCAGGTTGAAGATCTTTCACTTGTGGTTTCTTCTGAAGTTGTTGTACCAATTGTCATATCACAATTACATGACAACTTGGAACAACAAAATGATGTCCAAAATTCATTAGTTGAAAATGAAGTAAATGAACCGATCATAGTACAAGAAGAGACAAATGAACCACATGAATCATTAAGGTGGTCTACAAGAGAAAGAAGATCTGCCATTCCAGATGATTATGTGGTTTATTCTCTTGAAAATAAATGTGACTTAAGCATTGATGAAGATCCAGTTTCATTTAAGAAAGTCATGGGAAGTGACAATTCTGAAAATTGGTTAATTGCCATGAAAGAAGAAATGAAATCGATGAGTGATAACCAAGTATGGGATTTAGTTGAGTTGCCTAAAGGTTCCAAGACAGTTGGGTCCAAGTGGGTCTTTAAGACCAAACGGGACTTCAAGGGCAACATTGAAAGGTATAAGGCTAGATTGGTTGCTAAAGGATACACTCAAAAAGATGGCATTGACTACACGGAGACTTTCGCTCCGGTGTCAAAGAAAGACTCTTTGAGAATTGTTTTGGCTTCGGTGGCTCATTATGACCTTGAGCTTTACCAAATAGATGTAAAGACCGCTTTTTTAAATGGAGATTTAGAGGAGGAAGTATATATGGACCAACCTGAAGGGTTCTTGACCACAAACAAAGAACATATGGTGTGTAAGTTGAGAAAATCAATATATGGACTGAAACAAGCTTCCCGACAATGGTATCTTAAGTTTAATGATATCATCACGTCTTATGGTTTTGTAGAGATCACCGTTGATCGGTGTATCTACATAAAGGTCAGTGGGAGTAAATTTGCTATTTTAGTCCTATATGTTGATGATATCTTGCTTGCTGCAAATAACATAGGCATGCTACATGATATAAAGAAATATCTCTCTAAGCACTTTGAAATGAAAGATATGGGTGAGGCATCCTATGTGATTGGAATAGAAATATTTCGGGATAGATCACAAGGATTGTTAGGTTTGTCTCAAAAAGCTTATATCAATAAAGTCTTAGAGAAATATAGAATGGATAAATGCTCTGTAGGGTTAGTTCCAATTCAGAAGGGAGATAAGTTTAGTAAACTGCAAGGCCCTAAAAATGAATTGGAACGAAAGAAAATGGAAAATATTCCTTATGCATCAGTGGTTGGGAGTTTGAATTATCTTCAAACATGTACTCGACCTGACATTAGCTTCGCTGTAGGCATGTTGGGTAGGTATCAAAGTAATCCCGGAATGAACCATTGGAAAGCTGTTAAAAAGGTTCTCAGGTATTTGCAAGGCACCAAAGAGCACATGCTTACATATAGGAGATCCGATCATCTAGAGGTCATTGGATATTCAGATTCAGATTTTGCCGGATGTGTGGATAGTAGAAAATCTACGTTCGGATATGTGTTCCTATTAGTGGGAGGAGCTGTTTCCTGGAGGTGTGGGAAGCAGTCTATCATTGCTACTTCTACCATGGAGGCTGAGTTTGTGGCATGCTTTGAGGCCACTAACCATGCATTGTGGATGCGGAATTTTATCTCGGGGCTTGGAATTGTTGACAGTATAGCTAGGCCGCTGAGAATTTATTGCGATAACTCTGCAGCCGTGTTCTTTTCGAAGAACGACAAGTACTCTAAGGGTGCTAAGCACATGGAGTTAAAGTACTTGTCAGTTAAAGATGAAGTGAAGAAACATAGGGTGTTTTTTGAGCATATTAGAACGGACATGATGGTTGCAGATCCGTTAACTAAAGGTTTACCACCTAAGGCGTTCAATGGCCATGTAGATGTATGGGTGTTATAGATAAGACCTTGCTATTATAATTATATTTAGCTCATCATATTATAACACTTTGAATTCACTTATTGATATGTTTATGCTTTACAATACTTGCCATCATCATCGTACTTGTATACAATTATTGTTTTCTGATGACACATAATTTGAGACTTATAGTGCATCTCAAATTTAAAGCAATATTGATTTTGGATTGATTTGTGATACTTGGAAGGAATCATGTCGCTCAATGACATGTGACCGCCATGATCCAATCAATTTTGATTCAATTACGGAGTATTGATATTTTATGGACTTATATAAGTTTCCGCATTACAGATATTGAACTATTAAGCTAACACACATGCCAAGTGGGAGAATGTAAGAATATATATATATATATATTCTATGTGGCAAATGTGTCTAGGTTTAATATATAAAGTTAAGTCCAATTTATAGTTTGTAATTTTAACATAAAGTCGAAACCGTAATGGATCGGTATCGGTTAAAGACGATAAAATTACGGGATTAATATAATCCCTCTTTCCTTATCTAATATATAAAGTATACCTCTTCTCATCAGTATTATATATATATATATATATATATATATATATATATATATATATAAATGAAACATGCGGCAGTTAGTTGAAAGTGCAAAACAGTTTTCTCAATTAGACTAAACATCTTGCAGAGAAGTTAAAAAATGAAAAGTGTGGCACTGCGCATGAAAAAAAGTCACGATACTGGACATTGAAAAAAGGATTAAAGAGAGAAGTTGGTTAATTAAAGATTAATCTCCTCCATTAGAGATTAACTAAAAGTGAAGGATTAAAGAAGGAGAAGATACACGCTTACGATCGATTCGGACTCGTTTGATTTGCGATGAAAACTTCCACGGATAAAGGTTAGTCTTCGATTCATAGACGGATATATCGGTTGATTCATATATAAGTCTAGATCCATTATAGTGTTTTGATTTCGAAATGGAATCGGAAATTATCTAACACTATCCTACAAGTAACATATGTAATAAAGACTTGTAGGACTTCAATAATAACGCTAACAACAACGCCTAACTTTTTCCATATCATCTACATTCATTATTTGCCATTATAGTCAATTAAAAGAGTTAATATGATCATGAAAAATAAAAAAAATATCAATCCATCCACTTTCTAACCCGCTTTCTGAATAATATTTCTCAAATAACAACAATATATAATTCAAACTCATTAACTAAACAACAAAACAATTTAAAAGACTAAAAATTCAAGAATGAATCCTAAGAAGTTTTTGCTACATTGAAGCAATTCAATCCACTGTGGATTGATTTCTCCTTCTCTTTCCTCCAATTACTCTCTGCTTATCCCAAACACACTTCTGCACAACTTTCACTGAACCATTGTCGATATTGTACCAATACAATGACCCATACTTACAACATACAAACAACACAAATTTTCTACCATCCTCTAATTCACATATCGCTGTGGGTTCAATATCACATTCCATCGATACGAACCTCCTTCTAATCGTCTCCCGGCGTATCCTAAACAACAGCATCCAATGCTCTTCGTTCTTGTTTCCTTTCATCGCCCATATATCAAACGTCGATCTGCAACGCCAATAACACAGATATCCTCCTAATTCACTTAAATTTGCTATCAAACTATGAGAATCATCCGGCAATACTATTTCGCGGAATCTACAAGTATGCAAATCATAAGTACCCATGAACTTATCCGCTTCTCTAGAAACAATCCAATACAGCACGCCATTAAAACAGCAAGCTTGAGGACGATGCAGAAGCGAATCCCAAAACCGATGATATGAAGTATAAGGAAAGTCGTTGAATTTCTCCCAAACATCATTTCTTCGACTGTAAACCCAATATACGGCATCAGAAGCTACCAATATCTTATAATCGCCATAGCCATCGTATCCGAATCCATACCGTGAACCTATTTTTTCCAGTGACGGTTTTTTCACAGTGTGTGAAGCTCCGGTGAATAAGTTGAACAAATAAAAGTTGTTGCTTTGGTTTCGAACGCAGACAATGCCGTTAGGCGCCATCCCGGTTAACGTGAACCAAAACTCTCTTGTTGACTCGATTTCAATGCGGCGTACGATGCAGGGAGGATGATGAAATTTGTCGACGGTGATCTTTCTTCTGTGCGTTGCTATTACGCAGTATAAATTGTCGTGTTTTGCCAGCAAGACTAGAGGTTTGCCATGGTAATTATCCAGAAATTTGGGATCTTCAATGATGTTCTTCCATTGCTTTGCCGCGAGTCTGCATGATAATATGGATTCGAATGGGACTTTGAGGAGGATCTCCATCATTACTTCTGGAGGAATGTAGATCATGCTTAATTGATTAAACAGACAGAGAATATTAGAGCAGAATTTGCAGATTGTTTCAGTCTAGAAAATTAAAAACCCTAACGCGTCAATTATAAAAGAAGGTTAGGGCCGCCTGGGCCGGGATAGGATATATTTTTAAATTTTATCTTCAATTTATGATTTATTATTTGAAATTTTTATCAAAATTTATATGGATATTTTTTGGGAAAGAATTAAATATGATAATAAGTTTATTTAAATTATAATATTTCATATCATAAAGTTGTCTTCCATGGAAAATACACCTATTTGATCTTTGCGTAAGATGTGTTGCTGCAAAGGAAGGAGCTCGTGATTTCTGTGATTGAGTGTATACACTTGCCAAAATCGATTCATGGTATACATACTAGACCAGCCTTCATGGTAAGAGGATGAAGTGAACAAGGAAGGGAGGTAAGGCTGGCGGCCAGCAGCCCAAGGAAAGGTTTAGTCTCCACTAATTATTAATTGCTATGAAATATTTTCTAAACTAATTCGTTAGATCAATTTTTATTTTTTGAATCACAAATTAGTTTAGTCTCCGCACCTTATGCGAGTTTTTTTCTAAAATAAAAAATATATTAATTTTTATGTTAAAAAACTATAAAAATTAATAAAGTGAATGGTATATGTATTTTTTTAAAATTATTATAAATTAATTAGGTAAAATCTTATGTATCTATATTCTATATATCATACTAAAGCAGAACCCATTTCGTCCACATGTCACGTATTAAGGTTAGCCACATCAGCTTTTTTTTTCAATTTATTTACGATATTGCCACAAGATATTTACGGATTTGTCATAATATCTTTTATAATAAAAAAAAATCATTAAAACTAATAAACAATCACCATACCAAATCATCTTTAATCCAATAAATTATTATGCCACATCAATTTTTACTCAAATATTAATTAAAATAAAAACAAATTTATATAAAAAACATAATAAAAAAATATCTAGATTTTATTTTTATAATTTTCAAAAAAGATTGTAGGCAAATTTTAATTTTCGAAAATTAATTTTTTGAATTTATTTTATAATTTCGAATTATATATATATATATATATATATATATAATGTTTTTGTTTTTTTATTTTTAATTATTTATTTACGATATTGCCACAAGATATTTACGGATTTGCCATAATATCTTTTATAATAAAAAAATTATTAAAACTAATAAAAAATCACCATGCCAAACCATCTTTAATCTAATATATTATTACGCCACATCAATTTTACTAAAATATTAATTAAAATAAAAATATTTGTTTTCTAAAGAAAAAACATACTATTAATTGTGGGGATCACTCTCATTAAAAAGATTTTCTTCCTTAATTAAAGAGGATAAATAACTATTAAAAATTAAAAAGATAAACTCAATTAAAAAGATAAGTGAATATTAATTGTGGAGACCACTCTCATTAAAAAGATCTATCCCTTAATTAATATGGTTGTTTTTTAATTAAATAAGAAAAATGAGAGTGGTCCCCCACAAATTCTATACATAATTTTATGTACATAATTTCACACGCAAATTATGTACATAATTTCGCACGCAAATTATGTACATAATTTCGCACGCAAATTATGTACATAATTTTGCACGCAAATTATGTACATAAAATTATGTAATTAATTTTAATGCCAACAAATAAGCGACTCTTTGGAAAAAAAAATAAGCAATATTAATTAAGGGAGAGAATCTTTTTAATGTTAAAACTAATTTCTTAAATGTAGGGGACCACTCTCATTTTTCTTTTTTATTTTAAAAAATTTAGGGAGAGAATCTTTTTAATTTTGAATAATTGTAGCGGACCACTCTCATTTTTAATTTTGAAAGTATTTTAAATTATTTTAGATTTTATCTTTTTTTCAAAATTACAAGGGGCCTAGTTAATACAAATTAAAACATAAAAGCTATATTTATACAATAAAAGCCTACTTACCCCTTCTACTCTTTAAAAAACTAGTAAATCGTGATTGGTTTTCTTACAAGATAAATGTATGCTTTTTTAATCTTCAAGCCCTCCATTAAAACTATTACTCTTACTTGATAACCGATGTAGGACAACAAAAATTAAGGAAGAAAACTCTCTATTTATACAAGTTGTCAAGTTGTAAGTCTTATTTATAACATATTTGGGATAGCGAATGTAATACCTAAAAATTTAATTTCTATTATTTCCGAGTCATACTAGATTTGACCATCTCAATCTTGTTACACCATACCTAATTTCTTCAATTTCCAAATTCTATCATTTTATGTGAAGAGTTAATCACATAAAATACTATTTTATCAACTTCTATAATTTCTGTGAAGTCTTGACCATAGAAAATAGGATTTAAGGGCTCTTTTGACAAAGCCATGACAAGTTTTCACAAGGCCATGATGTCATTTTTACAAGCTCATGACAACCACCTTGACAAGCCCATGAGGCCCATTTGACAAGGCCAACCGAGACCATCTTCCTTAGGCTGCTGGCCGCCAGCCTTGCCTCTGCCAGCTGGGCCTGATGATGACCTGCCTTGTCTTACCAGCCCACCTCCCTTCCTTCTTCACTTCATCCTCTTACCATGAAGGCAGGTATGTATACCACTAATTGATTTTGGCTATTATATTGCCTCGCAAGCCTCACACAAAGATCACCTTATTTTTCCAACTTATGTAATTGTTGACCAAAACCCTACCCCTGCGTGCATCTACCCTGGAAGCAGTAGCCAGCCGCCACAGTCGACGACGCTAGAGCCGGCCTTCTTCCTTTGTCCCTGGCGTGGTTGCAGTCGCCTCGACTTACCTCTCCTGAACTTAGACGTTTGGAGAAGTCTTTTGACGTTGCCGTCAACTTGTTATCGGGATACCTGTAGTGAGTCCCATTATTTCCCCTCCTCCCTTCGCCAGATGTAACGACCTATATCTTTGGCGTGTTTACAATATAGATTTCTCTGTTTATTATCGATATTTTTATAGCCTAAATATTGTTTTTGCGAATTTTTGCACGTAGTAAATTAAATATTTAGAGTTTATATAACTTATATTTATATATATTCGGTATTTTATTTTACGGAAGAGTTCAGAAATTATTCCGTTCCAAAAATCCCGTTCCGAACGTTTTAATCGAGTTTAATCTTTTACAATGTTTCCTTGTTATTTTAATTATTTTTTTATTCTCTTTATTTTCTCTATCTTTTCTTCTTCTCCTTTCCTTGCGCCTCTTCCCAGTTCCCAGCAGTGACAATGGACAGCCGACCCCTCGTTCCTCCTGATAGACTCTGATCCCGCCCAAGCTAGCTGTGCCCTTCTGCAGCTACCTCTAACCGCAGCCCTGCGTTAGCCTAGTGACCTTTGACCCCTCGACCTCCACCCTCAACTCTCTGTGAACTCTCAAATTTCAGCCCCTTTCCCTCCATTGCAGCTTGTAGCAAGCCTCCACCTCTCCCTCACCTTTGCCTCTCTCTCTCACGAACTCTCCGGTAACCTAGGTCCATAGCCACCCTTCACCTCACCTCTCTGTTTTCCCCTTTCTTTTTCCAGCGTAGAAGACAACCTTCTCCCTCCCTTTGTTCTTACCAGTCACCTCCTCCGGCCTCTCTCCGCCGTTGTCGCTCCACCGCCGACCAAGACCCATAGGCGACACCGAAAGCACCGCCGCCTCGCCTTGCTGGAAGTCGAAGCCGGATCTTCAACCTGCCTCTGCGTTATTTCCGTTCTTCTCTCCCACCGCCTGTGGCTGTCTCCGACGATGCCGGACCCACTGCCGCCATAGAAGCTAGCCGGAGAAGCCCTGCCCGCCACCGCCTGCCCTGCCTCCGTCGCCGGGACCACCAGCTTTGCCATCGCCCCACACCAGCGGCACTGTGTTCACCCTCCTGCCGCAAGCTGCTGTTTTCAAAAGAAAGAAATAGGGTTTCTTTCTTTTTATATATTGGACCCCCTTCTTTTCGGTTATTTACAAATTTGGACCATCTTTTATTATTGCAGATTTGTGCTCAGGTTTTGAAATGTAGCAATTATACCCTCCTGCAGATTTTATTTACATCATATGGCCCAAATATTTGTTTGCGGTTTATAACCCATATTTACAAGATTGCATATTTTGCCCGGAGTATGGTTGAACGGTTTTGTTTATCCTTGGCTTTGAGAACGAGTTTTACCATTGGGTTTATGATGTTGTTTAGGTTGTCCGGAAAATATAATTACGGATTTTATATTCGGTTTATGGTTCAAGTTGTAATTTCGGGTTTACGACCAAGTGGTTTAATTTCATATTTTCGCCCGGAAGGGTTTAAAGAGTTTTAAGCTGGCTTTTGAAACGGCTTTTCCTTAGATTTATTCATATTATATATTCCGTTCAATTTTAGCGTATGAGCTAAACTTGTCTAGTTTTGGTGCTAGGTTCGGAAACGACCCCGTAAAGGCCAACCGAGTCGAAGTTCGACATCCGTCGACCGACTACCGTCTTTTGGACGTCATGTGAGTTACCTTCTTCCTCGATATAGTTATTATTAGTATTAGTATCATGGTAGGTTGGATCTAGCATAACTTAGAGTGAATGCCAAGTAGTGGCCTTGAACCTTAGGTTCGTGGATTGATTTATGAGCTTTTGTCGAGTTATATTCGGTACAATCTTAGGACGATCTTCGAGATTAGGAGTTGGACCTAGCATGCTAGGGTTTTGACCTCATATAGGTTTTGGGAGACTAGAAGCCCGAGGGCTTCTAGCTTATCGATTAGTTATTGATTGTGTGCCTTGTCTGATCAGGCATTGAGTTACATTTCTACGGGAAATTGAGTACGGGATTTAGCGGGTTTAGCTTTGGGACAGGTAAGTCTCCGGACTTACTTAGCTCGTATTCTCTGTATTAGTTTCAATGCGTGTTTGGTGGTGTGTGTTTATTGTTTATGTGTGTGTTTATTGCTTATGTTATAACATCTAAACCGGTAATAGGACCACCGACTTTATATGTTTATATTTGGCCCAAGTGTATGATAACGGGCGGTGACCGCTTGTCCTGTCCAAAATGGGGATGACTGGGAGGTGCCTTGCGACCAGCCCATCGGGTGATGCTGATCCGCATCAAGTACAAACCCGTATGGTGAAAGGGGACAAGGGCGAGATCTTTAACATTCTCGTGTCACAAAAGAAGTTGAATTAGAACGGGATATGACCTAATAATAAAAAGATAATAAACCGGATTGTGTATTTTGGAACATGTTGTGTGTTTATGATGCCTTATGTGTGTGTGTGCCAATACCATGATTCTAATGCCTTGAATGCTAGCTAACGGTTTTATACCGATATTGTTGTAGTTGCCTTGCAGGTTAGGGGCGCGGTCGAGAGATCCGGAAGAGTGGGCAGCCGGGGTCCGTACATTTTAGGATGGGTTTGGGGGTTGTTTTTATGTATTGTTTAGGGTTATGTATGTCGCATGTATGGCAGTTGCCTTTAGCGTTGTATCTCGGCTGAAGTCTTTCGTTGTTTTCTTTTGGGGTTCATATCATTGCATTAAAATGAATTTCGGTTTTGTCTGTATTTGTGTCTTGTTGTAAGATCCAGTGAAATTGTTGTCAGGCTAAGGGTCGGGACCATTGTGAGGTCTCCGCCCGTAGCATCCCGAGTCCCGCGGAATCGGGGTGTTACACCAGATATTGTGTATGAGAACTAAGCTATCAATGTGTAACAGACGGAATCCTCTCGTATCCTCAAACGCGTAGAAGTGATCCATTGAAGGGCTCCTCCTCGCTGGCTATCCTCGCCAACAATGGGTCGAGTATTGTCGGACCTAGTAGAAGTCTGGTGTGCATCCCCCGCATTGGCTCCATCCTAGCATCTATTAACCGTCGATAAGCCAAGCCTTGATCCTTTGTTGTCATGAATAGCAAGAAGGGTAGAGTAAATGTGTGTTGGTCATCTATAGGGCTTGAAGGGTGGATCAATTGATCACTTGGTTGTTGGACGAAGTAACGCTGTTGAGGAGTCTCGAACTCACGACGTGTGGTTGCCTTACAAATCTGAGACACCCGGGGTGAGAATCGAACCTTTGACCATTTACACCTCCTGAGTATAAATTCCAAAAAAATGTGTTATGCAATCATCTTTGAGCATATGTTTCTATACCTATAAAATATTATTCACCATTAATTTTTTAGTATGTTATGCATAGTTTGTTGTATCAAAAGTTGGGTTAATCCAACGGTTGGATATAGAGTTATGATGTCTAAAAGCAGACTAGTGATGTAGTTTGACTTAAATGCAGGTTTTGGCTAAGTATGAGATTTCTGTGTTGTGGAGTCAACTTGAGATTTTTGTGTAGGATTAATTATTGATCCTTTTTGGAATTTATTTTTTCTAGTGAGTAGAGTGCATAACATAGAAGGTTTAAATATTTTATTTGGAATTTTTGGATTTTAATATGAGTGTCTTATATACGTTGAGTCTAGAGAGTTTTTCATGAAAGTTAGAAGTTGTAAACATCTTCCAACCTATTTAAATTCTTCTCTTTAGTGTTAGATTGTGGTTTTGAGTTTCATAGGAGTTTTTGGGAATATTTTAGGAATATTTCTAGGGTTTTGAGACCTAGGGGTAAAATAGTCTTTTTACTCGTATAAGAGTAATTTGGTAATTTTCTTTAGAATAAACTTTAGTATCCTAGAAGTTGAGAACTTCTAAGAGATCTGGATGTAGTATTGATCAGCCTTCCTTTTATATCAGGAGGTTGAGTTCTTTCGTTTGCTAATTTGGTTATTGAGAAAACGAGAGTTGTGACTCGATTCAAGTATGTCCTTTGGGCTTACATAGCTACTTTCATATATGAGTTGATCATATGAGTGGTGTTTGCTATATGAATGATAGTATGTTATGAGATTAATTACCGACGTATTATTGGCCCATGTAAAATGGGCGGTGACATCATCTGCTCAGCTCTTGCGAGAGATTGGGAGGTTCTCCGCGACAAGGCTAGATGTGGTAGACGGGGAGGATATTGACCCACTCCATGTGGTATATAGGTCAGCTAGATAAAGGGACTGAGGCGAGAGTCATAGACTTCTCGTGCCACAAGCTTAAAGGGATTATGAGTGTATGACGTTAATAAAAATAATAAAACGGATTTTTTGTTAGCATGTTCTTTGTTTATATTCCTGCTCTATGTGTGTTTGTGCTTATGTGTTCTTATATACGAATTGTTAGCTAACAGATTATCCGTTGTGTTAGACGTTTTGCAGGATAGGATAGCTGCCGAGTGATTTGGATGGTGTGGTCAGTCGGGTTCTCGTACTTGTAGGTAGGGTGGTTTTTTAAGATTACATGGACAAAGTTCCACAAAACAGTACGTCAACGACTGTTCGCTCCAAACAGTGTGTGCAAGCTTTAAATTTATAACCCTAGATGTAAGCTTAAAATAAGGATGCGAACCCGCAATGTACGGGTCAATCGTAGTAAAAAGCAAGAAATTCCAGGGGTCGATCACAGGGACTTAGTGAAACAAAGTCGGAATAGGTAAGCTTTAGCAATTACTAACCACAAAAGCAATTAAAACAATCAAAGATGATAAAAGTCAATAAAGGAAATATGCAATTCTAGGGATTAAAGCATCTAGTTGTGGTTCCAACTCAAGATCTAAAGATAAGCGGACAAAGCTGAGATTTTTGCATAGGGAAGGTATTACTAAAGTGGAATAGATCATCGGGTAAGTCTCACTACTCACTAATCCCAAACCGTAACTCCTATTACCGGGTAAGTCTCAAGGAATTAAGATAAAGCATTATAACCTCAAACTAACACACCACCTAAGGAAATAGAATCAACCTTTACCGGGTAAGTCTCAGGCTAACTCACATAGATGGGATGAAAGCACACTCAAACCCCAATAAAGGATAAACCTCTATTACCTACACTTATGATCTTAGGTAAACAAACTAAGGAATTACCGGGTAAGTCTCATCCTAGGCTTGCATTGAACCAGTAAAGGTGTAATAAGAATAGGATTTGGCAAACTCTAACACTTAACTCTCAGTTTCGGATCAGATAAGTCACCTCGGTCAGCCAAATTCCACCCCGGCCGAGATCTTCATCGACTGAGCGAGATGCTTAGGGTTAAGGTAAAGACTCGAACTTTCAGGGTCCTAATGTAATTAAGATTATTCTATCATTGTTTTTCCCACAACCTTCAGCCAATCACCCTAGAATCACACAAAGAGATTAGCCACTCATCATCATGAAAGTATTAATCAAATATATGGGAATAAAGAGAATAATTGAACAAGAAAACCTTAAGAGAAAGGCTTCAATAACTGAATCAATTATCAAACAAGCGTTCCTTGGATAGCAATCCAACAAGACAACAACAAAGAAGGGAATCTAAGATGATCTTACAAAAACCCTTCAAAAGCTATAAAAGCTATAGACTTTCTTCCTTCAACCTTCAAAAAGGTTCTTCAAATCTCCCAACTGGAGTATGGCTGCAACGGTGTATAAAACACAATTGGTAATATAGCATGCAACGTGTATAGCATGATATGGATTTGTGAAAAATCCAACCCTTTTTATAGGAAAATTACCCTCCAAAGATAAGATATCTTAGAAAGATCTCTTCCCATAAAAATAGGTAAAATATATGGTGTAACTTATCTTCTTCCTTCCAGGAACCCAGCCCAAAAATATAAGATCCCCTTTCCAAAGATAAAAGATCTCAGCCAAGAATAAAATATTCTCGCCGCGTCCCAGGTGTTCGCCTCGGTCGAGTCGACTCCTCTGGATCACCTCGGTCGAGGTGACTTTGTAGTCAACCGAGGTGAATCACAACTGAATGTGAAATCTCTCAAATTTGGTCCAAAGTGAATCTTTAATCCATGGTTGTGCTTCCTGGATCGTTCCTTAAGCTCCTGAATGTAGCTCCAATGACTCCTTAGCTCCTTTTGCTCCTTTTTGATGCCAAAATGCGCCATTTTACCTACGATTACAACAAAACTAGGTGTAGACCTCGATTCCCACAAAGATAGATGAAACGGTAATATAATCACATAATATATATACAAACATGCAGATTATTGAAGATAAAACGTCTAAACAGGCCCCAAAATATAGACAATAATTCATGCTATCAACGACCAACATATCAGTAGATCAACGACAGAAATAATTGTTGATCAATGACCCACAAACATTAGGTCAACGATAACTGTAGATCAACGACCCACATAGTTGTAGGCCAACGTCCCAAATAATATTAAAACAACGACCCGTGAAACAAATATTAATCCGATGTGAATACTAATTATACTTGAACTTATCAAAAATCTTTATACTTGAACTTATCCAAAAGGTCTAGAAATATACGATTTGCTTTTGATTTATATACCACATGTTATCCCCATAGCTTGAATTCATACTTGTTCCGGTTGACACATTTCTTATGTTGATCCCAAATCTCCACAAGTACAAATACAAGAGCAGTAGACTTCAAAGAAGTAGGGATATATTTTTGTTCATTGTCCATGGCGTGTTTTTTGTCAACGCATATTGCTTCTTTGAATGAGGCTTTGCACTCATCCATTGATTTGTGATTTTGGTGAGACATGACGAATGGAGAGAGGAAACTCAGTTGCTGTTCAATGGGTTTGGATAGGGAAGAATAAGTTTTATGGTCTCTGTTATTTAGATGTTGTTTAGCATATTTAAATTCATGTTCTATGTTACTAGCATAACTTATCCAACTAAAGGATACAAACTTTGATTTTTCCATAGTTTTTCCATTAAATACGTTGATGTAGTTGCTATATGAGAGAAACACAAACATTTAGATAAGATTAGTCTACGAGGGGTTAGGGTGTTACCGTTTTTGTTAAGAGAATGGGACATAGCCAAAGCCCAAGTCAATTGAGGAGGAACCTTGGGCTTAGAGAGACTCGACAAGATGCTACCTGAGAACGTTTTACAATTCTCCATTTAGCCTTGTCGGACAGAGAAAGGCAGACAAAGAAGCCGAATCTTCGGCATCAATCCAGATATATTTTGCTTCTTCTTTCGTATTTTTGGAACCCTTGTAACAGAAGTCCTTCCACAATCGTCACCCTCGAGGTTTGTTGACCCTTGTTTTCTTCTGGGTTCCTCTGTCGTAGTTCCTTTTTCCTCCTCGAGTTTTGCTTCATTATTTAGGGAAGTTGCACTCCTTTTGCATAAGAAGATTTTCATTTAGTGATTTGGGTTGTTCAAGGTCATATTGGATCGAAAGAATTTGGGAGCTAGAATTTTCGGAAAAGTGGAAAGGAGAGACGACGCAACCTAGCGCGTGGAGGCGCGTTCTACCTTCTAGTTTATGTCTTAATATTTGAAGTCCTTTCTTTTTTATTTTTAGTTTCTACTTTTTATTTCTTAATGTATATGAAAAAATTATGGATGAACATATAATATGGAACGAAAAAAGTTCTATTTTTTCGAATTCTTCTTTTATTTTTACAAGCAAAATACATATCACAAATATAGCATGGAGTAATTATATACATTTGTACAACAATGTTAAATATGTTGTTATGTACAAAATTGTAAATGACATGATAAAAAGAAGTTAATTATGGAAAAATCCAATCCAGCTCAGGATTGATTTGTGCAATCAAGACACCAAATCTGTTTTTCAAAGTATATATCAGAAGTCAACTCCACTTTTAAAAATAAATAAATAAAATAGCAAGTCAACACGTTCTGATGACATGCTCCTCGCCGGAGCACTGGTCAACGTGCTTGACCCACCGCCTCCGGACGCTTTCTGTTCCATTAGCACCGCCACTAACAACACCAACGTGGGCGATATCAAGCCCATCCCCCACCGGAAGAAACGCCGTCCTCACTAACCTGTAACGCCGGGCGTCAATAACACCCCGCCACCTGAACCCCGACGTGAAAGCATTCTTACAGATCAAAACCGCCCCTCTCTGACTAATCTTAGCAGCCATCAAAACCCTAGAATAATCCCGGTGACGACAATCAACCACCAGAAAATCCACCTCATCCATCGACGCATCTCCGATGGACTCCTCTGCATCACCGACGACCATTTCCGGTGAAGCTCCCTCCGTAGCTTCTCCAACAAATCGGAGATATTCTAATCTGGAGGCCTCGTCCGGTACGATGCAGACGTGGCGGCCGCCGGTATGGCGGGTGGCGATTGCAAGGCCAATGCTAGTGGCGATCGATTCGCCTTGCTTCCATGTCTCCACGATGATCTTCGAGTTCCAACCTCCCGCCATGGATGAAATCAACTCTGCTACCCCAGATTCATGATTGATTTCGCACTGCATAATTCAACAACATTTCAATACTAACACGAAATCGAGGAATTTCAGTAGATTTTGAAATTGCAATATCACTTACCGCTCGAACGGTGTCGATGTAGGCTTTAGCAGCCGTTTCAGGAGACCAGACTAACTTCATTTCAGTACTTTATGATTTCTTCTTGTCGAGGAAGAAGATATTGAACTTGAACCCTTTTATATGCAAGACGAGACGATCCTTTCATATTGACAAAAAAAAAAAAAAAAAAAAAACCATTTGGCATGAATTGGCATGAGAAATTCATTTTCTATATGTGACCTGCAACAAAGGATTAAAAGCATGAATTTAAGTTATAAAATAATATTTGTCGGTTAAGGGTGAGTTTGTCACGTCATTTAAATATTATATTTATTTAAAAATACTTTATATATATATGCTTTTTATTTCTTTCTATTTATTACTGAGATTCGCATTCATAACGCTAAAAATACGTTGTTAAACACTTTCTAAATAATAAACATTTGAGTTGTAAACCATCATGAAATGACTAAAAGAATATATTAATATCAATGAGACAATCGGATGAAATTGCATCCAATGATAAATTTGCCCTTATTTATTAAGATAAATGTCATCGATTAATAAACGAAGGTAATAATGTAGAGTTGATATTTGGTTGGTAGTTTCTCCCTTGCACACTAATATCAATCGAAAAAGTTGGATTCCGCGATTTATATTTTTAAAAAATTATAAATATACATTAATTATGATACTTGCATTTTCTTGTACAAGAATTAGTGTAACTATTTTTTTTTATACACGATTATTGTATCGTATACAAGTAACTCAAAAATATCAAAAATATTATTAGATTATTTTTCTTGTACATTAATAATTTACTTATTTTTTATACTTGAATTCATATATAAAAATAAAATACAAAATCTTATAAGATAAAATAAATATATTAAATAAGGACACCCCATTCATCAATATAAAAATATATACTTATTTATTTATCGTTAAAAAAATATATAAGTTTAAAGTTACATAATAAATTTACCCGTCAAACAAAACCTTAATATATGAACTTGAACTTCCTGAATATTCGTTAAAAAGTCTAACATGTTTTATGACTACATAAAATAAATATTAATAGTGAATATTGAAATTGAATAGCAAGTATACATATACTTTGAGCGTTGCCACGTAGCAATGAGTGTTCCATTGGTAGGCAGATTAAGACGGAAAGGTCGACAAACACGTGGCTCAACTAGAATAGAATAAAAAGCGCGCATATATCCTCGATTGGTCTAAATGTATCTTACTTGGCATCAATTGATTATCGTATTTTATAGCAGTTTAACAACAGAAAATATTGTTTATGAAAGAAATATTCCATCCATGTATACAAATTGAAGTCGTCTAGAAATTGGTGATGTGTATAAGATAAGCATAAGATTACAATTTGCCGTACATCGTTCCCAGACATGTTAATGCAAATCACCAATTTTGAAGAAATCTACAAGCACGCCTCACACGTAACATCGCTTTCTTATGCTGTACGAATATACATATACTTAAGATCGAACTACCATTGGTGTACGTGGGGATGTGGATTTTAGGACCGATCGTAAAAAGCGGTTCGGGTCGGGTTTATATGAGTTAGTTCACGATCTTCGTTTTCCAAATTTTAAATTATGGTTAGAACGTGTTTGATTAATGCACGGATGTTTAAAATTCATTCTCTATATAAGGATACATTGATTTTTAAGTTATTACGGATAAGAACACTTCTCATCATAACCATTGAATTATTTAGATCGTGCGGTTCATAAACATTCTCATTTCTTACCGTAAATATTGTTTTTGCTTGATCTTATCCCTATATATATATAACATCTAGTATAACAAGGAGTGACAATATTTAAGAAGGCGTTGTATTTACGAAATGAATACAACGGTTAGTTTCATAATAGATAGGAGGATTTTCCAAATAAAGTGCACAAAGTCATGAGATCTTTGACAAATGTAAGTACAATATTAACAGGAGAAGATGCATAGTGAACTTAATGTAATACAAATGAGTAGCACTTTTTATGCGTTTATCAGAAGAGGGCAAGATATTCATTGTAACATCAACATTCTTTTTAAAGAAGAGGAAACGATCATAACCAAAACAAAGTTCTTACAACACTTAAGTTGGGCAGCTCCTAGTATTGACGACATTTAGGGCCTGTTTAGTTAAGGTTTTTGCTCATCATTTAGTTTCAGTTTCCAAAAAACAAAAACTTCACTTGCGTTTAGTAACAGTTTCTGCGTTGCAATGAAGATTTGTAGTTGTGGTTAGCAGGGGTTTTACATCTCCAATTTCAGAAACTACTCTACGAAGGTTTTGGGAGTTTTCTCGAGAGATTTCCCATTCATGCCCTTCTCATATCTCTCTCATTCACACATCCTCCACACTCTCAGCACTCCTCGCTTTTCTTCTTCAATTCTTCTCATTCTTCTCCAGCAACTTCTCAATTCATTTTAAAAAGTTCAGATTGCTTTCTCCAACATCTTTCTCCATATGATTCTTCCCTTCCATCTCTCAATTGACATCTCTGTAGGTTTATTTCCGTCCATATCTATTGCCCTTTTCCACACTCAGTTGCTTCCATATCTCAATTGGCATCTTTGTTAGTCATTCTCAAAGAAGGATAATTGTTTTTTTTGCTCAAATTAGAGAAGACGGGAATGAATGAAGTATATAAGAAAGGGAATGAATCTCAATGAATGTGAGAATATGCAATTGTCATCCATGGTTGAATGGACTTGTGGTTGTTGGATAAATTAGGGCAACAAAAGAATGAAGGAGAATCACCCGTCCTGAGCGAAGGCCAGAGAAGAACCGGAAAATGAAGTTCTTGCCCATTTCTCATCTCTTCTTATCGATACATCATCAACGAGACAAATTCAAATTCGTACATACACAAACACGGATGTTCTTGCCCATTTCTCATCTCCTCAGATGCTATCATCGGTTTCTAAATCGGTGAGAAATCGAGTAAATATTGGGGTTCGTTTGAGAAATCGAACAAATCAAGCAACCGGGAGCGAAGTTTCGATCTGATTTTGTTGTTTCTCTTTGCCATGGAAATGGGAAGTTTCGAACTATTGAACCCTAGAGAAAACTGAGGAACAAGGAAAAAAGACGACAGGGAATGGATGGAGTTGAGAAAGAAAGGGGATGAATTTGTTGCTGTACAAAAATGGCTGGGGTGTGCTGAGGGAGAAAGTAGAGGGGTTAGTGATAAGGGTAATTTGGTCTTTCATCCATATCGAAACTAATTCCGAACCATTTAACTAAACACGTTTTTATATAAACCACACAACCACAACCACTCGTTTATAACCACAACTACAACACTACCACAACCGCAAATCTGATTTTACTAAACACGCCATTAAGCTGGTTTTTATAAGAAAGTTTGGGGATCATGAACAAAGTGGTTTCGTTCAAGATAGGTTTATTTCTAATAACTACTTAATTATCTTGGAGTGTTTCCACAATATGAAGCACAGAAGAGCTGGTGAATCGGCTCTTAAGTTCGATATGACTAAGACTTTTGATCGTGTTGTTTGGAGGCCTTACACAGTTGGATTTCTCTTCTATTTGGATTCAATTAGTTCTGAATTGTATTACTACATTACATATTCTTTCAAGATTAATGGCCAAATTGATGAAACCAAACTGTTAAGAATCAACTAGAAACTAGACCTAATTTGTAGGGGTTTGTAATTAGTTAAACAAGATTGGAAATGGATGAAACCAATTTGTATTATCTTAATTAATAAAAACAAAATATCAAATAAACCTAATTTGTAGGGCGTTTTGATTAGTGAATAACGATTGAAAATGAATGGAATGAACTAATAAATTTATAATTACTTAACTAATAAAAAAATAAAATGTCAATTATACCTATGTAGTGACGAATCGTCGAATACCCCCAACACATTTCAATTACTCAAATAGATTCCACGTGAGTTCTAAAATACACAAACACGGTAGTGTCAACAATTACCGAATTAACTTTTTAAGAAGAGGCTTCATATATACACCCCTAATTATCTAATCAAACACTGAAATTGAGGTAAATATGAATCAAATCAACCATCACAGTGATTTGAATGATAATTTGACTAAACTTTATTTTACTTTACAATGTTTACATGTATACGTGTATATATTATAAATTTTCTTACCAACACTTGAGCTTTTCTAAGTGAGTTCACATATTATATATATATATATATATATATATATATATATATATATATATATATATATTGACTATAACACATTTTCTTTTCATAATTTAACTCGGATGTCTTTGATTAACCGGGTATAAAAACAAATCAAATATATAAATTTATTACAATAGGTCCAAATCGAACCGAAAAAAAAAGAAGATTTTTTGTGAAACCTTGGACTAAAAACCAAACCTATAAATATCGGTTTGATTTGGACCGAAAAGCCGAAAATTTAAAAATATTTTGACCGAAAATTGAACCTAATAGAGACAATTTCGATTTTGAAGCTAAACGAACCTAAAATTTAATACGCTATAAACATTAAAATAATAAAATATAAAGAACAATAAGAATCAAGTATAATCATTATTCATCCATCCTTGCAAAATATATAACATATATGAAATATTCAAATTGAATAATGAAATCGCAATGTAAAAAAACGAGAATAACCCTTGAAAATTCATAAATCCACACTCTTCTAAGACATAAAGATGTTACCCGCCAACAAAAAAAATTTCAAAAACCAGCCCTAACGAAGTTACGCGTTAGCAATTGTCTAAATGTTAACCCAATAAACTGCCGGTGATGTATATATATTCTTATTTTATGAGTGTAACATATGTTCTCACTTGTTTCATCACGATCTTAGCGGTTTTTCATCCAAAAAATATAAATTTCGTCTTACCCCACCAAAAATATCCGGGAAAAAATATTTCTAATTAATAAGAAGAATCATTAAGTGTTACTAAAACACAATGTTGAATATTTTTAATTACTCAAATCACTTATGAGATTAGTTAATAATAAGAATTAATAATCGTTCAATTTTATAAATTATTCTAACTATAAATAAGATTAATTAATGAATAAAATTATTGACCGTAAAAAAAGTATTGTACCCTTAATACATAATTATATGGATAAAATTAAAATTAATATTCAAAGTTAAAGTCAAGAAACGCATCAAATATCAATCAGCAAACAAAATCAAAATCTGAGTGGTTTGTGTCTGAAAGATCAAAATCAAATTAAGGATTTAAGGTTGTTATATAATCGATTAATCACTTTCATTGTTGGTGGGTATTTATAATTTTAGATTCGTCTCGTATGTGGTGGATTCAAGTTTTTGTGTGTTCCAAAACCAAGAAAAACGGGTTTAAGGGGAATTTATTAAATTTGTCGATCTAAACTATCGCACCACCACGTTCAGATGGTACGAATCAATGAATGGACCTAAACGGATTGTATCCCTGCACATAGATTATATAATTTATATCCTCATTTTTTAAAATATTATATATTATTCATGATAATTTACGAAAAATTTAAATTTAGTTTGTTTTTATTTACGTTTCATATACGTATATTTTTAATTTGAAAATTTATGTAGACTTATATTTTTAATTTGAAAGTTTATATCTTTAATTTATATTATATATTTATATATTATATTCATTGTATTATATATATATATATATATTATGTTGAATAAAAAATACAGTTACATTATTCATTGTATTAAATTTTTATATGTTCAATTTATATATATATATATATATATATATATAAATATACATGTTTCATATTATTATTATATATATATATAAAATATGTACAATCTTCAATTTAAATATGTTTTTTTATATCTTATATATATTGACATGGTCATTAAAAATAAGGGCAGTATTAAAAATAAAAATACAAATACAAATTCAAAAAGTAAAGTACTGAGGCAGCAGAGAGTGGACGTTTAGAGGGTAATCAAATCAGTCTAATCAAAATTTAGGGTGCATTATTTTGGGGTGTAATTAAGTTGGGGCTTTAAGAATTACCCAATCATTTACCGTATATTCAACACTAATAAATATGTTAGTTCTTAATTACACAAGCAATGATATATACCTAAACAATTATAACCACCCAAACATATTTCAGTTATCCAAACGTTAAAAATTACCAAATTATTTATTTTGAATTACCCATATATTTTCAAATACCCAACACTAATACACACGTTATTTGTGAACTACCCAAGTAATACTCAACATATTTCAATTATCCAAACAAATTCCGGGGCTAGTTCTGAAATACCCAAAGCATTGTAACGTTAACAATGACTGAATTAAAATTTTCTGAATTACCCAAACAATTACCAAATACCCAACACAAATTCTACAATTTTACGAGATACCCATAATAGTTTAGAATTACACAAGCAATTAAGAGTTATCCAAGCAATTATGCTTACCTAAACAAAATATCAATTATCCAATTTAAGCAATGTAACGTGAATCGAAATACCAAAACTAAAGATCTTTGGTTAACTTGAAGAAGACGAATGAATATGCAGAGAAGTAATATCGAAATTTTACGGATGGAGAATATCGATTGATACACAATGAATTTGCAAAGAAGAAATATCAACAATTTATTGTAGTAGACTATACACGATCCTTGTAAATTTCATTTAGGAGGTTACATATACTTACCCAATTTATTTATTTTTTATCATAAATATAAAAGGTCATTGATACTCATAGATACTTGGGTATCCCTTCATTAATGGTCGGGCAGATCAAAGAAATCTCTTTTCTTTGAGCTAGAAGACAAGATGAGGGGTAAACTCCAAGGTTGAAAGGTAAAATCTTATCCTAAGCAGGTTAGGAAAACCTCTTAAAATCTGTTATTCAAAGTTTGTTTGTTCATGTTATGAGCATCTATAAACTTCCAGTATTATCAGTTATATCCATTTTATAATGACTAGCTTTTGGTAGGATCTACGGAAGATAAAATGCATATTCATTGGTGTAATGGAGACTTCAGATCATCAATATCGGGGGTCTAGGGGTGAGTCTTGTAATTATTCTTAAATTTGGGTCCAGGATCCTAATTAAATGGGTCTTTAGAAGACCTCAATCTTGGTGTGGGGGGGGGGGGGGCAAGTGTCCCCCTTCATTGGCCGATTTTTAGTGGCTTTTGTTTAAAAAAAATTATAGTGTGTGCCATGTGTCGTGCGTTGATTGACGCAAGTCATGCAGCGACACGTGGCGCAATCTTATTTGCCCGGACAAATGGGTTTTTATTTATTAAAAACCCATTTTTTCGGCTTAGATATATATTAAAAAAAAAACCAAAATTTATAATTTCTTTTTATCTACCTATACCTATAGACACCCATTTTTAATATATTTAAAATAATCTTTTTAAAAAAAATTGTTTATGGTAAAGTTTTTATGCATAAAAATATCAAAATACAAAATAGATTAATAAATTTCGTTTTAAGGTATAAAAACTATAAATAATAAAAAAAGTATTCCTGATTTTTGAATATATGTGTTGGGTCATTTTTAATTGCAATAATATATCTCTTCATTGCTTATTGTATTGTTCATAGTGAAAAATAATAAAATTAACCTAAATTTCATTTTAAGGTATAAAAATATAATAAATTATAAAACTAACCCGTATTCTTGTCTATATATAGTGAAGGTGTTGAATCATTTTCAAACACTAAAACACATCTCTTATTTCTACATTTAACATGGATAATCATCCAAAATCTCAAAACTTTGTGTAATGTTTTTTTTATGCTTATTTTATTTAAGTTAAGTATTTCTCATTATTAAATATTATTTTAAGTTTAATTGAATAATTTTTAGTTAACAAAAAAATAATTAAATGATTATTAAATGTTACAATCACAGAAAGTTTGGTTAAAAATATAGTTTAAACAATCGTAATCTTAAAAAGTTAATAGGGGTATATTTGTAATATGTTATGAGGAAATAAATATGTGGGTGAGAAAAACGAGTTAAAACCTGAAATGAAGATCCATCGATAAACTGAAAAAGTTGGGTGATAAGATTTTGTTGAAAATTTTTTTACAAAAATGGCCCAAGACCTCACTTTGAAGACCCATTGATAAAGATAACCTTATATCTTCCTACAGATTTAGGTGATATAGGTTTTAGAGATCTTAATATTTTTAATAATGCCTTACTCGCTAAGCTAGGATGGGAATCCAATTTTGCCCACCCCCTAAAAAGGGGTGATATTACCTACCAATGAAAAATAAGTATCATTAACTATTGTTAGTTATTAATTGTTAACTTAAGAAAAAATAAAAATACAATTTCTATATTTCTCTTTCCTTCTCTAGACGGCGAATCTCTCGTTCTCTTTCCTTCTCTAAACGGCGACAGCAAAGCATTCTCTGTCTTCTCCTCTCTCGCAACCAAAACAGTTGGACATGGAATTGGTGGATCCAATCTTTCCTCCCTAATAATTTACGGTGCCGTCGCCGGAGATGAAGGGATTCGTGTGGCGAACTTTCTCAGTAGACTCTCTTTTCAACCTCTTAAGGAGAATCCCCTCTTTGGCCCCTCTTCTAACATGTAATCTCTCTTTTCTCTTTAGCTTTAATGTTTTTTGGGGGTTAATTTAGATTTTTGGTTGTTTGAAATTGAGATCAAGACTAAGGAGTGTAGTTTTTTGATTAATTTATGTAGTTTGTAGATGCTAGAAGCAATTGTTGAATCTGTTTGCTAAATTGGGACATTGGAGTGCTCAATTTGATGAATATTCAGTAGCTTGTATGAAATTGGCACTTACTTGGATCAGTAGGGAGAATTTATCATTTCATTCATTCAACTGAGACTTGTTTTTTTGTCTAGTTGCGTGGGGCTTCGTGACTTTGGATCTATATGTCTAATTAAATTGTTGTTTGAAAATTTCCTCTTGTCTAGTTGCATCATTGCTGATTCTTTGCTACAATTTTCACTTCCTTTTTTACAAATGCTTAAGGATACACTGGTGAATTTTATTAGGTGTGAGAGTTGAGCTCATGGACTTATCTCAGTTATGGTGTGATTGCTCATACTTCAGTCTTTCAGGCCATCTTTTTTAATGCTTTAAAGGTAATTTCTTGTGGAAATTATGAGGAACTGTTATCTTGTGCATAGAGACTGTCAACTACAATAGAGTTTGTCATCTTGTGCAGATTAAGGCTTATCTAAAAATATCAGGAAATGGTTTACTTTGTGTTGTGGTTCTCAACTGCAATAGAGTTCGTCATCTTGTGCATAGAGATTGTCATCTTGTGCAGATTAGGTCTTATTTAGAAATCAGGAAATGGTTGCTTTATGTTGTGGTTCTCAACTGAATGGCCTTGCAGGAGTTTGGTGGCTTCGGCTAACTATTATTTGCTCTTGGAGATGCTTACATTTTTTCTTCTTTGTTTTCTTTTATTTATTGAATCCTACATGGTAGAGTGGTGAGCGGGGTGTTAAAAATCAGTTGATAACATTTAAGTCTATTAGCTCAAATGGTAGAGCGGTGTGATAATATACACATTGATGTGGGTTCAAATCCTACATAGGCTACAATATGACTCAACAGTTTTCACCAAAGTATGTAATTAACAGCTGAGATATTTTTCAGAAACAAAAACACTTGCAACAGTAGTAGGAAAAATTGTTTTTAACAGGATTTAACAGTGACATTTAAATAGAACAGTTTTTAACAAGATTTATGAGTGTAAATAACAACTGCAATCCTGACAAACTAACAAAAACACCCAAAGATAATATCATTGACAACTGCAACATTGATAGGCTAACAAAAACAACTGCAGCCCGACTTCACCAGTTTTCAATAAAAAAAATCAGCTGCGATAGTTTTCACAAAAAAATCAGCTGCAACAGTAGTAGTGCTCATGATGATGAATGTGGAAGTTGTGGCTGGATTGATTCTCGAGGTCTTGGTTGGAGGATAGACTATCAAAAAATTTAGATTATATTAGACACCTAAGTGCTAAAAGACAAAAAAAATCAGAAGGTATCAATAGACTCTCCAAACCTGTGAATACATAAGCGGATAGTCCAATGTTGGTTGTAAAGATCCTTGACTCATTACTTGGGCATTGTAAGGATAATGAAGGAGGGTGCCTTGAGAGTAATGCGGAGGGATGCCGTGAGATTGAAATCCGTAAGGATACTGTAAGGGAATGCCTTGAGAACCCAAATTTGTTGGGATTTCATGATGAATGAAGGTCGTGTTTGATTGAACCTGATTAACCAATCCAATTGAAGTGCTGATCTTCTCATTTTCATGTCTGTTAGGTTCTTGAGAATCTACATTTGGATAATATAAAGAGCTTAAAATTTTGATAAACTATACAAAGAGTGTCAAAATTTAAAAGATGAACATACAATACAAGATAAGTAATACAAATGCATCAAAATTTGATACTAACCTTTTTTTTACGTGAAACTCTCTTTTTCTTTGGTACAAAATCACCTTTGTCAAACCTTTTACGCTTTTTTACTTGCGGATCACGTAAAACCAGATTTGCATTATTTTCATGCACTTCATTATTTGAATATAAGTCAGTCCCTTTATCATAATCTTGTCTGTTTCGTGCATTACCATCTAATTGTGCCTCCAACTCCAACAACTTAGTCTCCACCAAAGCTGATGACTTCTTATCTTTAGCACCTTTTGCTACAATTCTTTGTGCTAAATGAGACAAGTGGCTATATTGAAGTGCAAAAGATGTTGTTTGATCACTCAAAGCTTCTTCCCCATGAAATTCAGAATGAACTCCCTTTCTAGCATCTCGCCTCCATCTTTTTAAGAAGTATTGGGATGGTATAGATGACAAGCCTAACTCACGAAATAGTTTTAATGCATGTGCACAAAGAATGCCATCAAACTCAAATCTCCTACAACTACAACAAATAGACTTATTTGAAGATGAATAGATGACCGACCTTCTCAAGTTTAGATTCCCAGGTCTATGAACCACATATCTTTCTGTTATGCCGTCATCACTCTCTTTTTCTAATACCAAGTCTAAACACTTTCGGTACTCTCCTTGAAAACAGTTGAAGGTAGATTTGGTGTATACTGTAAGATCCTAGGTTTTTGCCTTCACCGCCCCTGCGGTGAAGAGGGCCGCCCCTGCGGCTGTGAGATCCGCCCCTACGGATCGTGCGACAAATCACGCCGATCTGTTTTTGTCGCTTTATCTTTCTTCCATAGATAGAATACCCGATATTCTATCTTATGGGCCGGTTTCCTTGTTTTCTTTCTAACCCTAGACGCCCTTTCCGTCTAGCGTTCCAACCCTCCCTATATATTCTCTTCCTTTTCTCCTTTCTCCCGTTCCTTGCTATTGTCTTCAAACCCTAGAGAGCTGCAGCCGTCCTTGCTTCCTACAATCCCGCTGAACGTGTAAGTGCATCTTTTCGGGTTCTTCCTCACGTTCCTTTAGCACTGCATGCCTTCCCTTCTGTTTTGGTTTCTTCCTTTCGTTCTTTTCTTCACTTCTTCTCCAAGGATCAAGCATGAGCCTTGATTCGTGTGGAGTGTTCCGTTGTTGACCCTTCGTTGTTCTCAGGCTCTATAGAGTGGAGTCTCGACGTGTTGGAACCAAAGGTTCGAGCTTTGGTTGCCCCTGCTGTGAGATCTGTCGAAGAGAAGCCCGACAGTAGCTTCTGATGAAGAGCCGCCCCTGCGCCTGCACAGAGACGCCCCTGCGCCTCTGTTCAGCCGCCTCTGCGCATCTGTCTAACTGCCCATGCGGTTTCTCTGCAGTAACTCCCGTCTTTGGTGAGTTGCTTCCTTCCTTCCTTTCCTCGTTCCTTCCTTGGTTCCTTATGGTTGTTCCTTGTTCCCCTGAGTTGTTGTAAGACTAAGGTTGAGCCCTTAGCATGTGTTGATCTCTTAGAGATCTTTGAGACTAGAAGTCATAGACTTCTAGCAACCGTTCCGTTCCTAATTCGTGTTGCTTGTTCGTACAGGCTTTCCTTGCTCCTTTCCTGAGGGAAACCGAGCTTCCTTGTGTGTTTCTGAGTTGTTCGCTGATCTCTTGTGTTACCTTCATGTGAAGTAAGTCCCTTGGACTTACTTAGCTTCATTCCGCGTATTAGTTGGATTGTATTGGCTTGTTTGTGTTGCTATCATGTTTATAACGAATAATTGGAAATAGGATTCACCCTTATAACCTTAATTGGCTCAAGTGTATTATAACCGGGCGGTGACCACTTGTCTAGTTCTACAGGAGGCTAGAATGTGCTCTTGCAACCCAGACCCGTAGGTAACGGATAGTACTGATCTATTCCTATTGGTAGACGAAAGTAGAGGCGAATTTCGGGAGATTCTCGTGTGACAAAAGAAGTTGAATTAGTAATGGATAACCTTAATGAAAGATAATAACCGGATGTGGTGTGAACATGCTATGTGTTTTCTTTACCTTATGTGTATTTGTGCCTATACACTCTTGCTTATGCCTAGAATGTTAGCTAACGGTTTATACCGTCGTTGTAGATGTTCCGCAGGTTCAGGATGCTGCTGAGTGATCCAGACGGTGTGGTCAGCCGGGTTTCCTGTACATTATAGGATGGGATTGGGTTTTTGTTTCGTTTGTTGTTTGCCTTTCGTTTTGACCCGGCTGTGGAACTTTTGTGTTTTCTTCTGTTTGAACCTTTGGTTTTATATTGAGTTTTCTTTTCATTCGTCTGTGCCTTGTTGTAAGATCCGTTTGCTGTTGTTACTCTGAGGGTTGGGACCCATTGTGCGGTCCTAGCCCGTAGCGCTTCAAGTTCCCAGAACTTGGGGTTTTACAATATGGTATCAGAGCAGGTTGGCAATAATGGCACTCAAAATCTTCTAAAGGTCGGATGGATAAATAAATAAAACCCGCAAGGGGTCTAACGTTTTCAAAAGGAAGTTTTGTTTTAACCTTTCGGTTTGGGATAGATGTACGGGCGACCATCACTACCTCCGCGGATCTCAGCAGTGTAGTTTCTTTCGTGTTGGCCTTTATATGTGCATTTTCTGGACTTTTTGCTTTAGCTGTAGCGTGGCCTTATGATAGCATGAATTATAGTCTATATTTTGGGGTTTGTTTGGACGTTTTATCTTCAATAATCTGCATGTTAGCATGTATAATATGTGATTATATTACCATTTCATCTACCTTTGCGGGAATCGAGGTCTACACCTAGTTTTGCTGTAATTGTAGGTAAAGTGGCACGTTTTGCATCAAAAAGGAACAAAAGGAGTCATGAGTCTTTTGGAGCTACATCCAGGGAGCATAGCCATGGATTAAAGATTCACTTTGGACCAGTTTTGAGAGATTTCACATTCAGTTATGACTCACCTCGGTTGACCAGAGATTCATCTCGACCGAGGTGATCCAGAGACGCCGACTCGACCGAGGCGAACACCTAGGACGCGGCGAGAATATTTTATTCTTGGCTGAGATCTTTTATCTTTGGAAGGTGATCTTATATTTTTGGGCTTGGCTCCTAGAAGGAAGAATCATATATTTTACCTATATTTATGAGAAAAGATCTTTCTAAGATATTTTATCTTTGGAGGGTTATTTTCCTATAAAAAGGGTTGAATTTCCCACAAATCCGGGATCCGCTATCACATCGCATACATCCCACTTACATCTATTACACCGCAGCAGCCATACTCCAGTTGGGAGTTTCGAAGAACCTTTTTGAAGGTTGAAGGAAGATTGAAGACCATAGCTTTTATAGCTTTTGAAGGGTTTTGTAAGATTGTCTTTGATTCCCTTCCTTGTTGTCTTGTCTTGTTGGATTTATATCCAAGGAACGCTTTGTTGTGATATTTGATTAAGTTATTGAAGTCTTTTCCATTAAATTCTTCTTGATTCAAATATTCACCTTCTTCCCTTATATTTAATACTTTCATAATGATGATGAGTGGCTAATTTCCTTGTGTGATTCTAGGGTGATTGGCTGAAGGTTGTGGGAAAAACAATGATAGAATAATCTTAGATTCCAGTAGGATCCTGAAAGTTCGAGTCTTTAACCTTAACCCTAAGCATCTCGTTCAGTCGATGAACATCTCGGCCGGGGTGGAATCTGGCTGACCGAGGTGACTTATCTGATCCCAAACTGAGAGTTAAGTGTTAGAGTTTGCTAAATCCTATTCTTATTACACCTTCCCTGGTTCAAAGCAAGCTTAGGATGAGACTTACCCGGTAATTCCTTAGTTTGTGTACCTAAGATCATAAGTGTAGGTAATAAAGGTTTATCCTTTATTGGGGTTTGAGTGTGCTTCCATCCCATCTTTGTGAGTTAGCCTGAGACTTACCCGGTAAAGGTTGATTATATTCCCTTAGATGGTGTGTTAGTTTGAGGTTATAGTTCTTTATCTTAATTCCTTGAGACTTACCTGGTAATAGGAGTAACGGTTTAGGATTAGTGAGTAGTGAGACTTACCCGGTGATCTACTCCACTTTAGTAACACCTTCCGCTTGCAAAAATCTCAGCTTTGTCCGCTTATCTTTAGATCTTGAGTTGGAACCACAACTAGACGCTTTAATCCCTAGAATTGCATGTTTGCTTTATTGACTTCTTATTCATCTTTGATTGTGTTAATTGCTCTTGTGGTTAGTATTCACGAAGCTTACCGTTATTGACTTTGTTTCACCGAGTCCCTGTGATCGACCCCTGGAATTTCTTGCTTTTTACTACAATTGACCCGTACACTGCGGGTTCGCATCCTTGTTTTAAGCTTAAGTCTAGGGTTATAAATTTAAAGCTTGCACACACCGTTTGGAGCGAACAAGTTTTTGGCGCCGTTGCCGGGGACTTGGTCTAGACCGAGCCGGTACGGTTTGCCCTTGGGACGCTTGCCCCCGTGTCATCTAACCACTCTACTTGAGTGACTTTTGCAGGTTCTTTCTTAGGTATATGCGAAGAACCCGCACTGGGAAGGAAATCGTTCCTTACGATCCCGAACCAGAAAAGACATACAAGCGACGCTTAAGAGAAGCGAAGATGGCCCAACAAGACAACCGCGATCTTGAGGCCGAATTAAAGGAGGCGTTAGAGCTGCTACGCCTCAGCCAGGAAGAACTACAGCGAGAGAAGGAAGAAACTCGCACCAAAACTGAAGCAATCGAAGCAGAAATGGCCGTCATACGAGACCAGATTCTACTTCGACCGAGGGACGACCCAGTTCCCGATGCTGGACCAAGGCAGGTTCCAGTTGCTGACCCTCGACCGAGGCAGGTCCCAGTACCAGACACCCCGGCCGAGATACATCCACCTCGGATGCCAGTCCGAGATGTTCTTCTTGCAGGAATCCCACAAACCCTAGGTCAAAGGATGGACCCTAATCAACAACTGAGGCGTCCAGGAGTCAACCTAGGAGATCCAGCGGACCATGACTACGAACTTCGACCGCAAGTTCTATCCATGATTCGCCAATGCCAATTCGGAGGGATGGAGAAGGAATCGCCACATCAACATCTTCAAAACTACGAGATTCTGATGGAAACCTTGCGACCTTCCAGAATTGAAAATAACAACTACAAGCTAAGACCTTTTTACTTTTCTTTAAAAGATAGAGCTCTTACTTGGTATCAATCTCTTCCTCCAGGAAAAATTTGCACATGGGAGGAGATGACTACGGAATTCTTGACTAAATTCTTTCCCCCCTCAAAGACCGCTGAAATGAGAGGGAAGATCAATGCTTTCATTATGAAGGACAAGGAGAGCTTGTCCAAGTCATGGGAGCGGTTCAAGGACATCCTTTTGGATTGCCCACATCATGGGATTCCAAAGATCGAGTTGTTGGAGATCTACTTCAAGGGACTGGACGGAAGCACCCAGTTCAATCTCCAACTACTCTCCGCCGGTACCTTCATGGACATGGCGATTGACGAGGCTTGGGACTTCATTGAGAAGCAAGCCTTGCATATGGAGAAGTACACCCACCAAGGAGCTGAAGGTGGAGTTAAAAGAGTCAACTTTTAAGAGACTCAATCCAACAACAATCAACTCACGTCTTTGAAGAATGACGTGAAACAATTGAAGGAACTCTTGGTTGCTCAAACCAAGAAGGAAGAGCAAGGACAAAGGAACAACAACAATGGATACCGTAACAACAACAACGGTTCCCGGAACAACAACTACAACAACAACAACAACAATAGAGGATACAATAGCAACAATTGGAGGACGAACAATCAAAACAACCAGAATCCTGGTAACAATTATTCTAACTCCAACTCTAATAATTCCTCTAACCCTTTCCTCTCTTCCCCTTCTTCTTCTTCTACTCCATTAAAGAGCCAAGGGCAAGGATCGAGTTCGTCTCAGCCGGAAAAGAAAGACGCAGTTCTGGAGGCTATCTTGATCAAGCTTAATGCTATGGAGAATTCTATGACTGCATTTTCGAGGGCCCAAAAGTCCTTCGAACAACAACTTGCAAGTAGGGCGAATGAAGCGCCAAGAGATCCAGAGAAGCTTCCAACAAAGACGGAAAGCAACCCTAAGGGCCAGTGCATGGCCATAACGACGAGGAGTGGACTTAAAACTGTAGATCTAGTACCTCGTTCGACGCAGACCACCTCGGTTCAGATCCAGTCGAAGAACACCTCGACCGAGATGCCAACCGAGGCGGAGCAACAGAAAGCGGAGGGGAAAACTGAAACTTATGTTCCACCTCCTGCATACAAACCACCACTTCCATTCCCCCAGTCAAGGGCCAGAGCACATCTAGACAAGCACTTTGGTAAGTTCCTTGACTTGATGAATAAGCTGCATATTAACATTCCTTTCCTTGATGCTATTCTAGGTATGCCCACCTATGGGAATTTTTTAAAGGAGATCCTATCAAGGAAAAGGAAATTGGAAGACTTTGGTGAAGTTAGGATGACATCTAAATCCTCGGAGCTTATTAAGATCATGAAGGAGAAGATGCCACCTAAGTTGAGAGATCCCGACTCATTTAGCATTCCCATTCAAGTTGGGGATGTCACTTGTGAAGCCCTTTGTGATCTAGGAGCCAGCGTGAGCATCATCCCGCTGGAGCTATGTACGAAGATCGGACTTGGAGAGCCCAAGCTGGTCAAGATTCGGCTTTATATGGCGGATCACTCCATCACCCATCCCGTGGGCATCTTGGAGGACGTTCTGGTCAAGTTAGGTAACTTCTATCTACCTATAGATTTTGTCGTACTTGACATTCCCGCAGATTATCCTGTTCCTATTATTCTCGGGAGGCCATTTCTAGCAACTTCGGGTTGCAATGTGGATTGCAAGAACGCCAAGTTGAAATTCAACATTGGTGGTGATGAGGTGGAGTTCGCACTACTTGCAGCCATGAAAGGGGAGCAGCTAACTGATGATATCTTCAACATCTACGATGAAGAAGAATCAAGAGAATTGGTGAGCTCTATCCTTATTAACGATCCACTCGAAAGAGTTATTAGTTTTAGTTTAATAGAGGAAGGTATAGATGCTTCTTGTGATGCAGATATACGGAGCTTAAAGGCACTGGAAGAAGATCCAGGAGCTAAAACTGAGACACTACTTCAGGAGACGAAGATCTCCAGTTTCGGTTCCAGTTGCTGTACCTCGACCGAGGCACTTCCTGGACTGAGCGAGGCGACTGAAGAACATCTCGGTCAACGCCTCTGCGCCTCGACCGAGGTCGATGGCGAGATGATGTCAACTGAGACTTCCGAAAGTCCAGTTTCTGAATCCACTCCACTAGAAGGAGGAAGCAAGGATCCCCCTCAGAAGACACCCCTAGTTGTGGAGCTTAAACAACTCCCTAGTCACTTGAGGTATGTATTTCTTGGGCCAGATTCCACTTATCCCGTTATTGTTAGTGCTTCCCTTTCCGAATCTGAATTGTCTAAGTTAATGCATGTCCTGAGAAAGTATCGAAAGGCTATAGGGTATACCACGGATGATCTTATTGGCATTAAGCCTTCTTTCTGCATGCATAGAATTCTAATGGAGGATAATCGTAAGACTTCATGGGAACCTCAAAGACGGTTAAATCGATCATGAAAGAGGTTGTGAAGAAGGAAGTTCTTAAGTTGTTGGATGCAGGTATTATTTATCCTATCTCGGACATCAAGTGGGTTAGCCCGGTGCATGTCGTTCCGAAGAAAGGAGGAATGACCGTTGTGACGAATAAGAACAACGAGTTGATCCCAACCAGGACCGTTACGGGCTGGAGGGTTTGCATCGATTACAGGAAGCTAAACACGGCCACACGGAAAGACCATTTTCCACTTCCCTTCATCGATCAGATGCTCGAGCGGTTGGCCCAGTATTCACACTTTTGCTACTTGGACGGCTATAGTGGATTCTTCCAGATTCCTATCCATCCGGATGATCAGGAGAAGACCACTTTCACTTGTCCATGGGGGACATTTGCCTATCGGAGGATGCCATTTGGATTGTGCAATGCACCCGCTACCTTCCAGCGATGCATGATGGCTATCTTTTCCGAGTACATAGAGAATATCATGGAGGTATTTATGGATGATTTTTCCGTATACGGATCCTCTTTTGATGATTGCCTATCTAACCTTTCGCTAGTGCTTAAAAGATGTGAAGACACTAACCTTGTTCTGAATTGGGAAAAGTGTCATTTTATGGTTAATGAAGGCATTGTACTAGGACACCTCGTTTCTAATCGAGGTATTGAGGTCGATCGAGCTAAGATCGAGACTATTGAGAAACTCCCTCCTCCTTGTTCTGTTAAAGGTGTGAGGAGTTTTCTCGGGCATGCAGGTTTCTACAGGAGATTCATCAAGGACTTCTCTAAGATTTCTAAACCTCTAACCAACCTCTTGAATAAAGATGTTGTTTTTGAGTTTTCGCAGGAGTGTCTTGATGCTTTTTACAGGATTAAAAAAGCGTTGATCTCCGCTCCCATTATCCAACCTCCTGATTGGACCTTACCCTTTAAGGTCATGTGTGACGCTAGTGATGTAGCTGTAGGAGCGGTGCTTGGACAGAAGAAGGATGGCCGGACCACCGCCATTTACTATGCTAGCAAGACGCTAGATGTAGCCCAGCGCAACTACGCTACCACTGAGAAGGAGTTGTTGGCGGTTGTATACGCTTTCGAGAAGTTTCGTTCCTACTTAGTTGGGACAAAGGTCATTGTCTACACCGACCATGCAGCCATTCGTTACTTGTTGGCTAAGAAAGATGCCAAGCCACGCCTTATTCGATGGATTCTCTTGCTTCAAGAGTTTGACCTAGAGATCCGCGATAAGAAAGGATCCGAGAACTCCGTTGCGGATCACCTCAGCCGGCTACCGGAATCTTCCCGCGAGACGGATGACCCACCCATAGACGATTCATTCCCCGATGAGCACTTACACTTGTTGGAGCGTTTGATGGATTTACTTACTTCACCCCACGATGAAGGTGAAGTATGGGGTGAGGGCACCTCCCAGTACGTTTGATGATGCATCATGGTCTAGCTAGCGACCTTAAACCAAGCGCTTCTTGGGAGGCAACCCAAGGTATTGCTTTCTTTTTCCCGTTTTCTAGTCTAGTTTAGATAGTTTGCTTTTGCTTTGTTTGTTTTTGGCATCCTAGACAGATAACAGGAGACATCTAAGGAAGGAGCATAACTGGAAGTTCAAAAGTTCGAGAATTCGAGAAGACGAAGTTTGACTGAGACACCTCGGTCCAGTCGAGGCCACCTCGACCGAGTTGATTCTTGAGGATTGTCAGCGACCGTGGTGCTCTGACAGTAGCTGAAAAAAAAATGAGTTCCGATCGTCGCCTTGCCCTAAGAGATAGATCCTCACCCTTCCCTCCTTCCTCTTCTTCCCGACCTTACCGCCCGGTGATCCACGAGAGATGCCGGGTAGATTATGAGCGTATAGCTAGCCGTCCAGTGATTGCACCACGTTTCCTGGACGTGTCGGCTTTTGATTTCCTAGGGGTAGATGGAGACCTTAGGCGGATGATCACCACAGTTGGGCTGGATCAGTTTACTGAGATCCGAGCCCCAGCTTACTTGGAGCCGACCCTAGAGTTCGTTAGCTCCTTTTCCTACCTTCCCACAAAGCAGTCTGTGAAGTACCTGTTGATGAACCGGAACTTCATAGTTCCCTTAGAGGTTTGGAGAGAGATTTTCGGCTTTCCTGAGCCCACCGCCACTGACTTCCCTTCCCGATCTGTAGCTAGGGAGTTCTGGGGGCAAATTGCCCATATTACTGATCATGCAAATAGATGGCGCCCTGGAGATTCCAAGGAGAAGGTCATCTTCTACCTTGCCTTCAGATTAGCCCATAGGATATTCAGCGAGACACTTCTGGCGCGTACTGAGACGCCCCAGAAGATCCGACAGGGCGAGCTTTTCAGTCTTTACTGTATGGTTACAGGGGGTTTCCCAGACTTTGGCTTGATCTTGGCAGAGGACCTGCACAAGATCAAGGCCAAAGCGAAGGGAGATATCTGTTGCGGAGGTCTAGTCACCCACATAGCTGCTTTTCATGGGATGGACCTCAGTGCTTGTACGATGGTGGCGGCTCCGAAGCCGCTTGGATTGCAGGAGATGATCACTCGGAGGATTCTAGTTCCCCGAGGTCTGACCACTCCATATGTTGCTATGCCGTGGGAGCGGACTGCACCACAGGGGATCCGCTGGTCTGCTCAGTTCACAGTTTTCGATCCGCATTATTGGCAGACAGCTTGGGCTCCACTGATAGAGGATCATAGGGAGGCAGCAGCTGCCCCAGCTGAGGATGAGGAGGAGGAGGCTGACGATGACGAGGACACCGTAGATGAGAGAGATGGTGGAGTCCCGATGGATACAGGGACGGATACAGCAGGGACAAGCGCGCCGCCGATCATAGACTTGGATGATGAGGAGGATACTAAGCCTGCACCTGCTGCACCACCTGCTAGATCTACTAGACGTCGGACACGCCGTCATAGAGATTCGGAGGCTCATCGTCGGATCGACGATCTGACAGACCAGATGATAGATTCTTATGCTGCCCTTACTGTGGACATGCATGAGAGATTTGCTGCCCAGCACCGACAGATTGATAGCTGGACTCATCAGATGTTAGAGGGGCAGCACTATCAGCGCAGGATGATGGAGCTACAGTTCCAGCAGACTATGGGCTATCAGTTCGACCCGACTCAGTATCCATACGTGCCATTACCACCACCACCGGATCAGGACTATTGAGGAGCTGCAGGATTTTCTTTATTATATTTTTATGCAGTTCTGCTATTTATCCGGTGAGTACTCTCATTTCTAGACTTATATTTACCCACTGGGACAGTGTGTCCCAAGTATGGGGTATTTGTATTTATGTGATGACTTTGATGTACTTATTTGACTACTTCGATGTACGACTTATTCGATCGGATATTTCATATTTATGCTTCAGTTGCCTTTATATGTTTATCTGATATTACATGCATACCTACAGGTTATTTGATTGAGAAAAACGTCAAAACTGAAAGAAAAAATGGTTTTTAAAAAGCAAGCTTTTGACCTCGACCGAGTCAGTCTTGGCCAAACGAGGCGTTTCACCTCGGTTGAACCAAGAACACCTCGACCGAGGTGGGTTAATTGAGAGTTTTTGAAAACGATTTTTGTGTTACTTATCTGGATATGATCTCAGTGAAGATCTTGTTTACTGACTGGTTTTAAATTCTTCATGTGTTTGAAAGGTTTTATAATATGTTTAAGTTGCTAAATGCTTTGTTTGAAATTATTGGCATGTTTAATACTTTGTTTTTATCCAAATTATGTTGAATTTGAAGGTTGACACCACAAGATAAGTTCTCTCACTTTCTTCCTGGAAAGACCAAGGCAATTCATTCTTCTCTCTTCTTCTTCTTGATCATGCTTAGCCCCTCATATACATTTTGCCTCCCTTTACCTATCCGGGAATTTGGAAGCAAGCGAAGTGGTGAAAGCAAGTGAAGTTAAAGTTGAGAAGTGGCTGGAAGTGAAAGTGTTAGAAAGCAATAATAGGTTTGGGGAAATCAATCATGAAGATGAGTAACTCGGCACCATTCACATAGCCGGGTGTTTGTGTCTTGCCAAAGTCGGATTGATGCGATATTCCTAACGGGTCATGGTATGTGCATCAAGGGTTTGATGCATCTCAAGAAATTGATGATTGCTGATTTCCTAGGCTTCGGTTATTGTGCACCTCTGTCCATGCATCCCAAAAAGTAAAGTAAAAAAGAAAAAAGTGTGAAATAAGCAAAGCTTATTGGTGGAAGATGTTGCAAGTCAAAGTGAAAGTGAAGTTCATCCTTTTCCCGGATTCTAGCACCACATTACCTTACATACATCCCTACCCTACACGTTTCTTGACCTTTTCTTTTGGGAAGCCCTTGAGACCTTGAGCTTGTTGATTGACTTAGTGGTTTAAACTGGATTATACATGATTAATTTTGATAATTATGACTTATTATGCATTCTATGATTTTATGCAAAGATGAACAACTTTCCTATATTTATAAAATGTTTTGAGCATATTGAGTTTTTAATTCCATGAAGTATTCTCTTAGAGTGATCTATGATTGTAACACACCATAAAAATGTTTTTGAAAGACTTTTCATTGATTTTTATGACTATTAATCCATTCTATCTTGTCTTCTATATGCGGAACTTGCTTGGGGACAAGCAAGGGCTAAGTATGCGGTATTTTGATAGCATGAATTATAGTCTATATTTTGGGGTTTGTTTGGACGTTTTATCTTCAATAATCTGCATGTTAGCATGTATAATATGTGATTATATTACCATTTCATCTACCTTTGCGGGAATCGAGGTCTACACCTAGTTTTGCTGTAATTGTAGGTAAAGTGGCACGTTTTGCATCAAAAAGGAACAAAAGGAGTCATGAGTCATTTGGAGCTACATCCAGGGAGCATAACCATGGATTAAAGATTCACTTTGGACCAGTTTTGAGAGATTTCACATTCAGTTATGACTCACCTCGGTTGACCAGAGATTCATCTCGACCGAGGTGATCCAGAGACGCCGACTCAACCGAGGCGAACACCTAGGACGCGGCGAGAATATTTTATTCTTGGCTGAGATCTTTTATCTTTGGAAGGTGATCTTATATTTTTGGGCTTGGCTCCTGGAAGGAAGAATCATATATTTTACCTATATTTATGGGAAACATGCAAGCTTTAAACAAGGATGCGAACCCGCAGTGTACGGGTCAATCGTAGTAAAAAGCAAGAAATTCCAAGGGTCGATCACAGGGACTCGGTGAAACAAAGTCAATAACGGTAAGCTTCGTGAATACTAACCACAAGAGCAATTAACACAATCAAAGATGAATAAGAAGTCAATAAAGCAAACATGCAATTCTAGGGATTAAAGCGTCTAGTTGTGGTTCCAACTCAAGATCTAAAGATAAGCGGACAAAGTTGAGATTTTTGCAAGGGGAAGGTGTTACTAAAGTGGAGTAGATCACCGGGTAAGTCTCACTACTCACTAATCCTAAACCGTAACTCCTGTTACCGGGTAAGTCTCATCCTAAGCTTGCTTTGAACCAGGAAAGGTGTAATAAGAATAGGATTTGGCAAACTCTAACACTTAACTCTCAGTTTAGGATCGGATAAGTCACCTCGGTCAGCCAAATTCCACCCCGGCCGAGATGTTCATCGACTGAACGAGATGCTTAGGGTTAAGGTTAAAGTCTCGAACTTTCAGGGTCCTACTGGAATCTAAGATTATTCTATCATTGTTTTCCCCACAACTTTCAGCCAATCACCCTAGAATCACACAAGGAAATTAGCCACTCATCATCATTATGAAAGTATTAAATATAAGGGAAGAAGGTGAATATTTGAACAAGAAGAATTTAATGGAAAAGACTTCAATAACTGAATCAAATATCACAACAAAGCGTTCCTTGGATATAAATCCAACAAGACAAGACAACAAGGAAGGGAATTGAAGACAATCTTACAAAACCCTCCAAAAAGCTATAAAAGCTATGATCTTCAATCTTCCTTCAACCTTCAAAAAGGTTCTTCGAAACTCCCAACTAGAGTATGGCTGCTGCGATGTATGCGAGATGTGATAGCGGATCTATCTCTATATCTATATATAGTCTTATATATCTATCCTTATAGCAGATGACGCGTACTAGAGCTACATCTGCTATGGGGCGACGAAGGGGTCGACCACCACTTCCACCTGCCATCCGTGGACGAGGACGTGCAGGAAGACCTCCACTAGCTAGAGGTCGGGGCCAAGCCCCAATTGCTGATTTACCTATCGCTGAGGCGTTCGCTAAAGAAGTTGCTGAGAGCATTGTTCCTGAGGCTGGAAATGAGACCGCTGCTAGGTCTGGAGCACAGAGAGCGCCATCAACAGAGTCCCCACGAGTGTCTATCGGAGCTTCTGCATTTCGCGACTATGTGCAAAGGGTTGAGGAGGCTATCAGGACTGGAGGACCAGCACCAGTGCCGCCAGTTCCTGCGAGATCAGCTGAGGTTTCGCAGAGAGTTACACAAGCTGTTGCCCCATCTACTGGAGTTGCTAAGGTTGTTAGAGCGCCGGCTGAGGGAAAAGAGCCAAAGCCTGACAGTTGGTTGAAGGCTTTCGACTAGCTGAAGGTTCCCGTCTTCGTGGGGAGAATTGGCTTAGAGGTGGAGCAGTGGCTAGGACATGTGGATTCTGCCATGGAGGCTATCGGTTGCCCCGAGGGACGTCGAGTCAACATAGCACAAACATTGCTGAAGGATCAGGCTCATTCTTGGTGGAGGACAATTCGTAGCAAGGTCACCAGTTATGAGTAGATGAAGACAGTGATCAGGGATCGCTATTGTCCTGCAGCCATGAGGAGAGACCGTTTTCAGGATTTCCTTGAGGTTGGATTCGATGATTTGCCTATTGTTGAGATCATCCTCAAGTTTCAGGACGAGTTGGCGTTGCTAGGTCCGTCCGTACCACCGGAGGATCAGCATGTTTACCTTTTCTCTCGGAGGTTGAGGGAACCCACACGCTCTTATCTTACTGGTTTCCGTTGTGAGTCTTTGGCAGACTATCAAGATAGAGCTTCTGCCTATGAGAGAGACCGACCGGGTCAGAGGAGAGCTTCTCAAACAGGAGGTCCTGAGAAGAGATAGAAGACTGGATCAGCCAGTGCTGGAGCTGGAGCAGCTGGTTTTGGGCGTAGTCAGACGCCTGGACGTTCTAGTTTCCAACTGAGTTCTGATAGAGGACGGTAGTGTCATAACTGCGGAGTACTTGGACACATCCGAGGTGACTACAAGAAGCCAGCAGTGACTTGCTTTTCTTATGGCAAGCCCGGACACAGAGCTACGTATTGCCGTCAGGGCAAGGCGCTATCTCAGTAGGGTTCTTCACCTGCCAGTTTTGCGGGAGGAGGACAAAAATCTCAGTACCAGCAGCAGCAGCAGAGAGTTTCAAGTTCTGCCGCTCCTCAGGGTTCCACTCTGGGACAGGGGAGAGGTAGAGGACGTGTTGGTGGATCTGCAGACACCAGAGATGCACCATCCAGAGTTTATGAGTTGAGGAGTGTTGTAGAGCCGACGGCGCCAACAGCTACAGGTACCATTCACATTAATGGTTTTCCTGTTAGAGTTCTTTTTGATACTGGTGCTACGCATTCTTTTATATCTTATGCATGTGTAGTTAGATTGACCTTAGTTACTGTAGAGGGTAAACCCTTCTTTATAGGATTACCCGATGGGGGTAAGATACGAGGTACGCGAGAGGTTCACGATTACCCTATTAGATTGGGAGGTCGCGATTGGCCAGCTAACTTTTTCGTCATGTACTTAGTACATGAAGAATTTATTCTGGGCATGGATTGGATGGATCGACATCGAGCACTTTTGGACATCGGCAAGAGGACAGTGACGGTAACTACAGATTCAGACCATGTGGAGATTTTCCGAGGATGGGATCTCGGGAAGACTGGTACAGTCATCAGTGCAGTTCGAGCTGCGAGACTTATCAATCAGGGATGTGAGGCTTTTTGGTGCTATGCCATAAAGGATAGTACTAGTCCAGCTTTGGAGGAGATTCCAGTAGCTTGCGAGTTTGCTGATGTCTTTGGAGAGCCATCAGGTTTGCCTCCACAACGAAGTGTAGACTTTAGCATTGATCTAGAGCCCGGTACGAGACCGATCTCTAAGACTCCCTACCGTATGACGCCTATCGAGATGCTTGAGTTGAAGAAGCAGCACAAGGAGTTAGCAGAGAAGGGCTTCATCCGCCCTAGTGTATCTCCTTGGGGTGCACCAGTTCTCTTCGTCAAGAAGAAAGATAGGTCAATGAGGTTATGTATCGACTACCGAGAACTGAACAAGGTGACAATTAAGAACAAGTACCCATTGCCCCGTATCGATGATCTTTTGGATCAGTTGCATGGAGATTCAGTATTTTCCAGGATTGATCTGAGATCTGGATATCACCAGCTAAGGGTGAGAGAGCAGGACGTAGCCAAGACAGCATTTTGGACTAGATATGGACACTACGAGTTTGTAGTGATGCCATTCGGGCTCACGAATGCGCCCGCAGTCTTCATGGAGTTGATGAACAACATCTTCATCGACTTTCTAGACCAGTTTGTAGTTGTCTTCATCGACGACATTCTGGTTTACTCCCGCAGTAGAGAGGAGCATGTTGGACAATTGAGGATCGTTCTTCAGGTCTTACAGGATAGAGAGCTCTACGCCAAGCTCTCTAAGTGCGAGTTTTGGATGTCCGAGGTAGCATTCCTTGGTCACATTGTTTCAACTGAAGGGATCAAGGTAGATCCGGCAAAGATTGAGTCAGTAACTTCTTGACGGCCACCTAAGAATGTTAAGGAGGTTCACAACTTCTTAGGATTGTCAGGCTACTATAGGTGTTTTGTTGAGGGCTTTTCAGTTATTGTCCGACCGCTCACTTCCTTGCTGCGGAAGTCTACGAGGTTCGTATGGTCCGAGTCGTGCCTACAGAGCTTCAAGGAGCTGAAGAAGAGATTGACCTCTGCTCTTATCCTAGCTCAGCTAGAGGACATTGATGATTTTGTGGTTTACAGCGACGCATCCAAGCTGGGTTTGGGATGTGTACTGATGAAGAGGGAAAGGTGATCGCTTATGCATCTCGACAGTTGAAAACATACGAGGAGAATTACCCTACCCATGATCTTGAGTTAGCTGCTATTGTTCATGCTTTGAAGATTAGGAGACACTATTTGTACGGATCCACGTGTCAGATTTTCACAGACCATAAGAGTCTGAAGTACATATTCACTCAGCGAGAGTTGAATAACCGCCAGCGCAGATGGTTAGAGTTGATCAAGGACTTTGATCTTGAGATCTTATACCACCCGGGAAAGGCTAATGTGGTAGCAGATGCCCTTAGTAGGAAGACTTCCCGGGAGATGGCGATCGCTAGGCTGACAGCTCAGCCACAGTTACAACAAGATTTGGCATGGCTAGAGATGGATATCTACTTCTCAGATTTTGACAGCTAGTTGTCCACCCTGGAGATAGTACCTGATCTGTTGGCCGAAATCCGACAGAAGCAGGATTGTTGCCCAGCTTTAACACAGATCCAAGACCGGATGTCTCGAGGAGAGGCATCAAAATTTGTAGTTGGTGCTGACGGAGTTTTGAGACACGAGGATCGTGTTTGTGTGCCGTCAGATCGGGATTTGAGACAGAGGATCCTTCAGGAGGCTCACTCTTCACCTTACTCAGTACACCCTGTGCGAGTAAGATGTATCAGGATGTCAGACACTCTTTCTAGTGGGGAGGTCTGAAGGCAGATGTGACGAGATATGTAGCTCAGTGTGCGACCTGTCAGCAGGTCAAGATCGAGCATCATAGACCAGGAGGCGAGCTACACCCACTACCCGTTCCTCAGTGGAAGTGGGAAGACATCTCTATGGATTTTGTGACCGGTTTGAGACCGAGTCGTGGTTTTGATACTATCCGGGTCATAGTAGATCGACTGACAAAGACCGCACATTTCAATCCGATCAAGGAAACGTGGCCGGTGAGTCGATTAGCAGAGGAGTTCACGAGATAGATAGTGAGACTTCATGGAGTACCTAGGACTCTAGTCTCTAACAGAGACGGATGGTTCACTTCGAGGTTCTGGCAGCAAGTTCATGCCGCTCTAGGCACGAGTCTACAGTTCACTACTATATATCATCCTCAGACCGATGGTCAGTCTGAGCGGACCATCCAAACTTTGGAGGACATGTTACGAGCCTGTGTGTTAGATTGGGGACAGGTGTGGCCAGATCACCTTCCCTTAGTGGAGTTTTCATATAATAACAGTTGGCACGCATCGATCAGGATGGCTCCTCATGAGGCTTTATATGGACAAAGATGTTGTACACTACTGTGTAGGGACGAGCCTAGTAGTGCCAGCGGAATAGCACCCAAGCAGATTCAGGATGACATGGCTCGAGTAGCAGTGATCCGAGAGCGGATGTTAGCAGCACAAAGCCGACAAAAGTCTTATGCAGATTAGAGGTGCAGACCTTTGGAGTTCAGAGTTGAGTCCCAGATATGTTGGACCGTTTGAGATTCTTGAGCGAGTTGGAGAGGCAGCTTACAGACTTGCGTTGCCACCGAGACTTGAGGGTGTTCACCCAGTTTTCCATGTGTCTCAGCTACGGGAGTACATACCTGACCCGAGACACATCGTCAGTCATGAGGATCTAGAGATCGAGCCAGACCAAACGTTTGTAGAGCACCCGGTGGCTGTCTTAGAGCGTAGTACGAGATGCTTGCGTTCGAAAGACATCCCGATGATGAAGATACAGTGGTCGATGCGAGGAGCTGATGAGGCGACTTGGGAGACGGAGGATAGTGTCCAGAGGAACTATCCGGAGTTTTACGCTGAGCTTGTTGCACCGTTAGCTTAGTATGTTGTTTGGTTTTTCCTTTGTTGCGTTGTGAACGCTTTTGTGTGACGTTTTGTGTTACGTGCCCCGAGCGGAAATATATGAGCTCAGTTCTGTTTCTATGTATTGTTGTGATCGTTTGGCTTTTGCAAGTTTCGGGACGAAACTTCTTTTTAGGGGGATCTGATGTAAGATCCTAGGTTTTTGCCTTCACCGCCCCTGCGGTGAAGAGGGCCGCCCCCGCGGCCAGCCGCCCCTGCGGCTGTGAGATCCTCCCCTTCAGATCGTGTGACAGATCGCGCCGATCTGTTTTGTCGTTTTATCTTTCTTCCATAGATAAAATACCCGATATTCTATCTTATGAGCCGGTTTCCTTGTTTTCTTTCTAACCCTAGACACCCTTTCCGTCTAGCGTTCCAACCCTCCCTATATATTCTCTTCCTTCTCTCCTTTTTCCCGTTCCTTGCTATTATCTTCAAACCCTAGAGAGCTGCAGCCGTCCTTGCTTTCTACAATCCCGCTGAACGTGTAAGTGCATCTTTTCGGGTTCTTCCTCACGTTCCTTTAGCGCTGCATGCCTTCCCTTCCGTTTTGGTTTCTTCCTTTCGTTCTTTTCTTTCCTTCTTCTCCAAGGATCAAGCATGAGCCTTGATTCTTGTGGAGTGTTCCGTTGTTGAACCTTCGTTGTTCTCAGGCTCTCTAGAGTGGAGTCTCGACGTGTTGGAACCAAAGGTTCGAGCTTTGGTTGCTTCTGCTGTGAGATCTGTCGAAGAGAAGCCCGACAGTAGCTTCTGACGAAGAGCTGCCCCTGCGCCGTCACAGAGACGCCCCTGCACCTCTGTTCAGCCACCCCTGCGCCTTCACAAAGACACCCCTGCACCTCTGTTCAGCCACCCCTGCGCATCTGTCTAACCGCCCCTACGGTTTCTCTACAGTAACTCCCGTCTTTGGTGAGTTGCTTCCTTCCTTCCTTTCCTCGTTCCTTCCTAGGTTCCTTATGGTTGTTCCTTCTTCCCCTGAGTTGTTGTAAGACTAAGGTTGAGCCCTTAACATGTGTTGATCTCTTAGAGATCTTTGAGACTAGAATTCATAGACTTCTAGCAACCGTTCCGTTCCTGATTCGTGTTGCTTGTTCGTACAAGCTTTCCTTGCTCCTTTCCTGAGGGAAACCAAGCTTCCTTGTGCGTTTTTGAGTTGTTTGCTGATCTCTTGTGTTACCTTCGTGTGAAGTAAGTCCCTTGGACTTACTTAGCTTCATTCCGCGTATTAGTTGGATTGTATTGGCTTGTTTGTGTTGCTATCATGTTTATAACGAATAATTGGAAATAGGATTCACCCTTATAACCTTAATTGGCCCAAGTGTATTATAACCGGGCGGTGACCACTTGTCTAGTTCTACAGGAGGCTAGAATGTGCTCTTGCAACCCAGACCCGTAGGTAACGGATAGTACTGATCTATTCCTATTGGTAGATGGAAGTGGAGGCGAGTTTCGGGAGATTCTCGTGTGACAAAAGAAGTTTAATTAGTAATGGATAACCTTAATGAAAGATAATAACCGGTTGAGGTGTGAGCATGCTATGTGTTTTCTTTACCTTATGTGTGTTTGTGCCTTTACACTCTTGCTTATACCTAGAATGTTAGCTAACGGTTTATACCATCGTTGTAGATGTTCCGCAGGTTCAGGATGCTGCTGAGTGATCCGGACGGTGTGGTCAGCCGGGGTTCCCGTACATTATAGGACGGGATTGGGTTTTTGTTTCGTTTGTTGTTTCCCTTTCGTTTTGACCCGGCTGTGAAACTTTTATGTTTTCTTTTGTTTGAACCTTTGGTTTTATATTGAGTTTTATTTTCATTCGTCTGTGCCTTGTTGTAAGATCCGTTTGCTGTTGCTACTCTGAAGGTCGGGACCCATTGTGCGGTCCTAGCCCATAGCGCTTCAAGTTCCCAGAACTTGGGGTGTTACATATACCTTAGCAGCTTCAGATTCCACCTTCCAATTAGACAAGAGCTTTCGCATCTTTTGTGTAGTTGCAACTTCTGCAAGCAACTCCTTTTCTTGCCGATCACTTAAGATACGCTCATAGTGTATAACCCACTCACACAATATAAGGTTCTTACAAAAGAACTTTTTTAGAGTCTTGTTTATACTTTCACTTCTCTGAGTTGTTGTCATACCTACAAAAGGAATGAAATATGACAAAGTTATAGAATGACTCCAACAATTATGCCATCCATATGAAATATAAAGTACATTATAAAATAAGGTAGAACTAATAAACATAATGTAATAGACAATGTATACCGCATCAAAGTTGTACCTGCACAAAAGTTTGAACGTCCATATATTTTTGCCCATTTCTCACGAAGAGCATACATGTCTTTTAGCCACTCATTTTCTTTCAAATCATAATTGTGGAGTAGATCTTTCCAACTTGATTCAAACTCTTCAACACTCTCTGGATCGTATATACACCTCTTCAAATCTTGTGAGAATGTTGAGAAATTTTGAAACACATGATTCAAAGGTTTGAAGCATTTTGATATATGTGCCACAAGCAAAGACAGTGATGTGAATCAGGTAGCACTTCCCTAATTTCATTAGCAATTGCCGTAGCTTGATTTGTAAATATAGTCTTTGGTTTCTTTCCTCCCATTGCCTCTAGAAAGACATCAAAAAACCATTTGCATGCATCTGCGGTTTCACCATTTAGCAAACCAGAACCAAATATGGTTGTTTGACCATGATGATTGACCCCAACAATTGGAGCACATACCATGCCATATTTGTTTGTTTTGAAGGTTGTATCAAAGACAACATCATCTCCAAATATAGCATAATCAGTCCTTGATTTTCCATCACAAAAAAATACGCCGCATATTTCATTCTCAACATTTGTTCGAATCGCATGAAAGAACAATGGATCCTCTGTTCGCTTTTTCTTAAAGTAATCGAGCAAACATTTAGCATCACCATTCTTCATAAATTTTGCCTGCCTTCGCTGAATAAAATTATTGCAATCACTTTGAAGGAAATTCAGAGTTCCTGCCCCCTTGCTTCAACGGACATGTATGAAAATATTTGTGATGGTGTGAGCCCGGAAAGGTGCATTTGTTTTATCATACTCCCTTGAGAATGCTCTATTTTTCTTTGTGACCTCATTGCATGTGAACTAGAACGAGGAACGAGTTCGTGGTTATGATCAGCTTCAAACTTTATGACCACGAACTTTCCATCTTCATTAAGTTTGATCTTAAACATTGCCTTACATCCAAATCTCGTTTCCTCCCTTTTCTTCTCAAGAGTGGTCTTTTTTTGGTAGAATCCTTCAGAAGAGCAACAAAATTCTCTACTACATATGACTTTACTATTCTTGAATGTGTTGCTCCTCTTCTTTCGTACACTAAACCCGACGACTCTAGCATATGAATTGTAATAGTCGTAAGCATCTTCATCGCTTTCAAAAGTCATACCAAGAATTGGGGTATTTGCAGCTCCAGCTTCGTCATTACCATTCAAACTATGCAAATTTTCCAAACCGGCATCCAAGAATTCATCATCACTAAGGTCTGCGGTATCATCACTAAGTTTGTCAGAATCGTATTTCGCTCCCTCATCATTCCCACCAGTTATCGCATCGCCTTGGTGTCCTCCATGCCCGTCTTCACATCCTCCATTGTCCTTATCATCCATAACCATAGCGTCTCAATACTGAGCTACTGTAAATTGTATTTTTCTCTCAATAAGAGAATAATAGTCAAATTAGTTTGAGAAAATAAAAAAAGAGGAGAGTACCAAATCAAGACATATTCGAATAAGCATCACTCACCGAATCCGTTTGAAGAGAAGAGAAGAGCTTGAAGAATCAGTCCCGTATCACTTCGGCGACACTTCGGTTATTTGGGGTTTGGCGGCACTTCTTCTCTGGCGTGAGAGGAGAAGAATATGGAGAGACGTACGTAGAGTCAGGGAAAAAGGGCTTCTTTATTTTTATTAGCTATAAAACATTATTTTTAATTAAAATGACCACTAATTAACCATGGTTAATGATGCTTATTTTTCATTGGTTGGTAATATCACCCCCTTTTTAGTGGGTGAGCAAAATTGGATCCCAAGGATGGAGGCTTGCACAATACCCATATCTTTTTATTAAGCAAGTTTATTGTTCGCCCCTAGAGGTATGTGCAAATAAGTTTTAAATTTATAAAACTAGAATCAAGCAAGCGAACCCGCAGTGTACGGATCGACGTAGTTATGCAAGAATTCCAGAGTATCGAACACAGGGAATTGGGTGGGAACAAATTCAATTGCAGATTATCAAGCGAGTAAATATGAGAGTTTTGCAAATATTGGGAAAACAACAACCCTAAAGATCCAAGTATCAAGCTGTGGCAATCGATTCAAGATATACTAATGATGTAAAGACAGAGTTGAGATATGCAAAGGTACGCTAATGTAAGGTAATCGTACGGTGAAGTTCCAAAAACCTTATATGACTCACCTACAAGATACTCCCTATACAGGTTGTTGAGGCTCAATATAGAAAGATTCTAAAGGTGAGAATTAGTGTCAAATACCCTTACTTGTAATCCAAGGATCAAGACTAACTTAGCCGATTATGGTTATGACACTCACAATCGAGGTAGAGGTTGTTGAGGCTTCACTACCACCTAGAAAAGACAAGTCTAAACTAAATTAAAGCAAATCTTTAACTTTGGATTAAAGTAAAAGCAAGTTCGTAAACTTAAGGGAAATCACGGTTAGTTCTTGAGGTTCCACGGCCGTGGACTCAAGAACAGGTCGTAATTTAGGGTTCGTCGGCGATTCTCTCTAACTCTCAGGGCCTAATCTGTTTACGATCAATCTATCATCATCTAAGCCACAACTATCAACCCTTCACCTTAGAATTGTTAAGGGTTTTTAGCCAATAACCGTCATGTTGATATCAATTCAAGGATTAAAAGATAGAAAGATGAAAACTTCCGAAAACTTGCAATAATCTTTAAACCAATCTCAAAGTCACAATCGAGAACAAATATTGTCAATGGATTCAAAATAAGGCAAACAATCACAATCTTAGGAAAGAAGGGAGAACGGGATGTCAATCCGTTTTCCAAATCAAACCTAAACAAGAAGAGAGATCTTCTTGCAACAATCTTCCAAAAGCTTCGATCTTCCGCTAATCCGGAGATCTCAACAACAATCTCCACCAAAAGTGCGAGATTAGGGCAAATCCCAGATGCGAACTTCGATCTCCAATGAGATGTCAATGATTCCAAGCAAGGGCTCAAACGGCGTTGAAATTCTCTAAGCGGAGATGAGGTGTGGATTGCCAAAATTCCCTAGGCGAAGATGATGGAATCTTGCTTCGTTCGTCTTTTTATAGGGCAAGATAAAATATCGGCCCGGCCCAATCTTCAAAAGATCGTGGCTTCAAAATGTGGCGAAAAAGATCGCCAAGATCACGGTCGTGGAAGATTCCACGACCATAATTTAGAGCGTGGATTGTGTCACGGTTCGGACCATATGTTCCACGACCGTAATAGTTACTGGAATGCATCACGCCTCTCTTTGCAGGGTTCCACGGCCGTGGAACTAAACGTGGTTTGTAGTACGGCCGTATTTTAGAGCGTGGTTTAGGGCAAGAACGTGATTCTTCCCTAGCCTCGTGCATTCCTCAAGTTGAACTCCAATTTGCTCCTAATAATGCCCTCAATCCATGGACATATTCAATCAACTCTTCTTTGCTCGATTCCGCTCGGAAATGACTCTCAATCACCTATAATCAACATAAAGCTAGTGTAGACATCCATATCGACAATATAGGTAATACTAGCTCACATATGCAATGATGCTCAATCAAAGACTATCAATATGAATCAAATACGCTTAGAAAACGTGCCTAAATTATCACAATATTTCATGCTAACAAATAACCCCATATTTAACACTTGCTTGTCCCTAAGCAAGGTCTTTCAAAAAGCTTTAAACAAGAGTTAGGATGAAATATGTGTACCTTCTTTTGGATGAACGTGCCTTCTAAAGAATAGATCATTCTCAAACCTTGCCTCAATCGTTTATCAAACTTTCACACACTCAATCAAAAAGTAAAAAGCAAAGAAAATTCATGAATCAATTCAACTTCTAAACAAGCATCATAACCTTTAAACATTATCAAAATTAATCATAAGAAACTACAATTTAGATCACCAAGTCATATAACATTCTTTTGATCTTAAGGACTTCCAAAGAAAAGGTCTAGAATATGGAAGGGAAGGGAAAACTTTAAGGGAAAGTGGTGCATGAATCCGGGAAAATGGACAACTATCTTCTTCTTCTTATGCGGTTCCCGCAACACTTCAACTTAGAGCTTCGCTCTCTTCTTTTCATTTTTCGACTTTACTTTTGGAGTTATGGACAGAGGTGCACAAAAACCGAAGCCTAGGAGATTGGCGTTTCTCAATTTTTATGAGATGCTTCAAACCCTTAGCGCACATACCATAATCCGCTAGGAATATCGCTCAATCCGACTTTGGCAAGACACAAACACCCGACTATGTGAATGGTGCCGAGTTACTCATCATCATGATTGACTTCCCCAAACCTAGAATTTCTTTCTATTCTTTTGATTGCAAAAATTTGCTCTCATGGCCCTCCCACATCAAACATGCCTTTTTCATTCACTTCTCCAAATTCCCGGATAGGTAAAGGAGGCTAATATTTCAATGAGGAGCTAAAATGGTCAAAAGAAAGAAGAAAGAAAATTCGAATTGCCTTAATCATCTCGACAAGAAGTATAAGAACTTATAGTATGATTTCAACATCAATTTCTCAACATGATTTAGGTAACATTTTTCACATTATAAAACTTGCAAAAGAGGTAAAATTCATTCATTCAAATTCTTTTCAATTCACAATTCTTTTAAGCATGCAATTGTCATCAAACTCAATTCACAAGTAGTGATTATCATAGAAATCATCTCAATTCATTAGAAGCACAAAATTTTTCAAAATTTTTCAATTTTTATGGGTTTTTCAAGTTCTTTTTCATGCAATGCGATAATGAAACGTGAAACACATAATGAACATGCAATGATAGTCTCAAATGAAAGCAAGCATAGTAAGTAGAGTTATTACAAACTTTTAGTACATCCCACCCCATACTTAGGACGAACATTGTCCCTAATGTTCAAAAGAAAGGATAGAAGAAAAAAAAGAAACTCACAAAGTGGTGGCGGGAATGTCTAAAACGAACGGTCATGCATCAAATCACTGCGGTGCTGGCGGCGGCGGGAATGGAGAGAAGCTCGGATCGTAGAACCGCCCAAACTGCTGGCGGTAGACGTCCCTCATCATGTGGTCAAGGTCGTCTAAACGTCCGTCTCTAGCATCCGCCCGGATCTCTAGCGCTCCTACTCTCTCTGAAAGTCCGGTAGCCCAATCCGGCATCTGCTCGTACCATCCCGGGGCCTGACTGTACCATGCTGGGGCGTCGGAGGGTGCTGGTGCTGGTGGAGGTACTGCTGGCTGCTCTGTAGACCAAGGAGGGGGAACGCCATATCATGCGGGAGGTGTGGTCATCCACGTGGGCCTCTCACTCACGCTAGCGCGGCGAGATGACGAGCCTGAGGCTCTAGCTGGACGTGGAGAGCGTCTAGGTACGTCTGGGGCCGCCTCCGGCTGGTCCGGAAACGTGCCAAACTCCTACTCGGCTCCTCCTCCACTCTCAAACTGATCTCCCATATCCTCCTCCTCGACAACCGGTGGTGGGACATAAGGGGGAGCTGCTATCCTGTTCGCATGCATCGCAGCGAACATCTCCTTCCAATTATGGCGTCCCGCCATAATGGAGTACTCTGGTAGCCACTCTATACCCCTACCCGTCCTACTCTCCCAAGGCATGCTCGCATAAGGCGGACCTCTATGTGTGGGGAAGATGAGACCCCTAACCATGAAAGCATGTAGCCCTAAAGGAACGGCCGGTACGCGGGTGCAAGCAGAAAAATCAACACCAAAACTCCGAGCAATGTGGGTAACTATCCCACCATATCCAATGTTCCCCTTCTTCTTGTTCTTGAGCTTGCTCATCGTAGCAGCCAAGAGAGTGGCACAATCAGCCCGGCATCCATAAAGCTTGCAGTAAAGCAAGAATAGCTCATCCGTCTTGATCTTTTGGGGCGTCTCCGTCCTAGGAAAGAGACACTCCGAAAGAACACGATGAGCTATCTTCAAGGCTAGATGGTACATCAATCTAGCCTTGGTGTCAGCGGGTTGCCAGCGATCCTCGCTAGCGTAAATCATAGCCACCTCTTCCCAAAAGTCCTTGGGGTAAACACCACTCGGAAATCGACCATTAAAGGTCTCATGGAATCCAAAAATGGTCCCAAACTCACGGATACTCAACTGATAGTCTCTCTCCATGAGGCGGAAAGAGACGGTCTTGTCTACGTGGCTGTGCTCAAAGGATGTCACAACCTCCCGTGTAATCTCCTCATATGCGTCTTCTCGGCTATCGTCTTCTCGGATAGCCGAGAAGACAACTAATCCGGCTCTATCCAAGAGCCAAGTAAGGTCATCAACAATGTTGAGAGGAACTAGATCCTCCAACAACAAATATCTAGGGCCAATCACTGGCCTCTCCTTGATCCTATCAAGTGCAGCAAGATGGTCGTCGTGTATGGTCGGGACTCTAGGGTGAGGGGGTGAAGATGGAGGTGAAGGTGAGGATGGAGGTGAAGGTGAAGAAGGTGGTGGTGCCCTAGAGGATGAGGAGGGATTACCCTTCCTCTTCTTATTCTGCTCATTCTTCTTCTCTTTTATCCTCCCTGAAACTCTTCTCACAAAATCCATTCTGCTCAAAATTACGGTCTGTTCTTCAGTAAACCACGGCCGTAATTTACCCAGAGACCGTGATTCGTCTCAGAAAATCACAAATCTCAGCAAATTCACAATCAATCTCCACAACAGGCTGTCCTAGTCTAATTTCCTCAAATCTCAATCAGTTCTTCCTAAAAATCTCTAACAAAAACAACCGAATCAGCAAGAATCAAGAAGGGAAAAGAAAACCTCTTTTTCGGATTGAAAAATCCGAAATGCGCGTTTGTTGGTGAATTTCCGTTCGATTCGTTGCTTGGATCTTGTTTGTGGTTGAATTTGCTGCAGTTTGGGAAGAAGAATCGTTGAAAACGATTAGGAAACGAAGATTTCAGAGGGGGTCGTGGGGTTTCGGCACTTAGGTCGTGGAAAGAGGGATTTTTGGGATGAATTTGTGAAGAATGTGGCTTATATAGTTGCAGGTAAAATTTTGAAAATTACGGTCTGTCGGGGTGTTCCACGGCCATGGAAGTGTACGGAACCGTGGTTTTGGTGATTTTTCAAAGGCTTTTGGAAATTACGGCCACTGTAGCTATGACGACCGTAATTTAGACCGTGGAACCCTCTGTAAAGCTCCAAAGTCCAAATTTCGTCACTCTTCTTCAACATCATCCTTCTCTTTTCCTTTTCCATTGGTCCTACATCCAAAAACACGAACATACCGGAAGAAATCGAGGCAAAAACAAAGCAAAAACGTCTATACTTAAACTAATCTATGAATCGAAAATAAAAACAAAAATGCAATACCTTGGGTTGCCTCCCAAGAAGCGCTTTGTTTAAGGTCTGTAGCTAGACCAATCTCGCACTTATTCGAGTGCGGTAGGCGCAAACTCCTCAGTTTGGAGTTCCGGCGTGTACTTCTTGAGTCGTTGGCCGTTCACCTTAAAACTTCCGCTCGCTTCACCCCATACTTCAACTGCACCATGGGGGAAAATACGCTTAATTAGAAAAGGTCCGGTCCAACGGGATTTAAGCTTACCTGGAAAGAGGCGAAGTCTTGAATTGAAGAGGAGAACTTGATCTCCTTCTTTGAAGTCCTTTGGAATGATATGCTTATCATGCCAACGCTTTGCTCTTTCCTTGTAGATCTTGGCGTTTTCATAGGCGTTCAAGCGGAGTTGATCCAGCTTATTGATGTCTTGGAGACGCTTCTCTCCCGCTTCTTTCATGCCGAAATTCAACCACTTGATAGCCCAAAACGCTTTGTGCTCCAACTCTACCGGCAAGTGACAAGACTTCCCATACACAAGGTTGTATGGTGTGCTTCCTATGGGAGTCTTGTATGCAGTCCGGTACGCCCATAATGCATCATCTAGTTTCAAGGACCAATCCTTCCTAGTCCTTGAAACCGTCTTCTCTAAGATTCCTTTGATCTCCCTATTTGAGATCTTAACTTGTCCACTTGTTTGTGGATGGTAAGGGGTAGCGATCTTGTGAGTAACCCCATACTTAGCTAGAAGAGCTTCAAAGCGACGGGCTATGAAGTGAGAACCTCCATCACTAATGATCGTCCTTGGCGTCCCAAATCGCGGGAAGATGGTCTTGTTGAAGAACTTAACCACCACAATGGCATCATTTGTGGGAGAGGCGATTGCTTCCACCCATCTAGAAACGTAGTCTACCGCCAATAGTATGTATTGGTTTCCACAGGAAGATGGGAATGGTCCCATGAAATCGACTCCCCAAACGTCGAAAATCTCCACCTCTTGGATGTTGTTGAGGGGCATCTCGTTCCTTCTAGAAATATTGCCTGTTCTTTGACAAGCATCGCAGCAAGAAACAAAGGATTGCACATCTCTAAACAATGTAGGCCAAAAGAATCCAGATTGCAATACCTTTGCGCTAGTCTTGTTCGAACTAGCGTGTCCTCCACAAGGTAGTGAATGACAATGACGGATGACACTTCGCATCTCATCGTCCGGCACACATCGCCGAATGATGCCATCCGGACCTCTCTTAAAGAGGAGAGGCTCGTTCCAATAGTATTCCCGGACGTCCTTGAAGAACTTCTTCCTTTGTGCGTAGGATAGTCCGGGTGGTATCTCCTGGCAAACCAAATAGTTAACAAAATCAGCAAACCATGGTTCGTTACCTTTGGAGATCACGTTGATGCACTCCTCTATGATATGTAGGTGTTCGTCCGGAAAGGAGTCATCAATAGGTAGATGGTCGTCCTCTAGATGTGTTAGACGACTCAAATGATCCGCAACAGAATTTTCTGAACCTTTCTTGTCGCGAATCTCAAGATCGAATTCTTGTAGGAGAAGAATCCATCTAATCAGCCTTGGTTTCGCATCTTTCTTCGCAAGGAGGTACCGGATCGCAGCATGATCCGTGTAGACAATCACCTTTGCACCTACAAGATAAGAGCGAAACTTGTCAATAACATAGACAATGGCTAAAAACTCTTTCTCGGTAGTGGCATAGTTGAGCTGCGCTTCATCTAGCGTCTTGCTAGCATAGTATATGGCATGGGTTCGCCCTTCCTTTCGTTGTCCAAGAACAGCTCCAATAGCTACATCACTAGCGTCGCACATAATCTCAAAGGGTAGAGTCCAATCCGGAAGTTGGATGATGGTTGCTGAAATTAGAGCTTGCCGAATGGTGTTAAACGCATCCAAACATTCCTGCGAAAACTCAAAAACCGCATCCTTCATCAATAGATTAGTGAGAGGTTTTGATATCTTAGAAAAGTCCTTGATGAAACGTCTATAAAATCCAGCATGTCCTAGGAAACTTCTTATCCCTTTCACCGAAATTGGGGGAGGAAGTTTCTCTATGGTCTCTATCTTAGCCTTGTCTACCTCTATCCCTCTACTAGAGACTAAGTGACCTAATACGATTCCTTCCTTAACCATGAATTGACACTTCTCCCAATTAAGAACTAGGTTAGTGTCTTCACACCTTTGTAAAACAAGAGAAAGGTTAGAAAGGCAATCGTTAAAAGAGGAACCGTATACGGAGAAGTCGTCCATGAAGACTTCCTTGATTTCCTCTACGTATTCGGAGAAGATGGCCATCATGCACCGTTGGAAGGTGGTTGGGGCGTTGCAAAGCCCGAATGGCATTCTCCTATAAGCAAACGTACCCCACGGGCACGTGAATGTGGTCTTCTCCTGATCGTCCGGATGTATCGGAATCTGAAAGAAACCACTATAGCCGTCAAGGTAGCAAAAATGTGAATGTTGCGCTAACCTTTCAAGCATTTGATCAATGAATGGCAATGGAAAATGATCCTTCCGCGTTGCATTGTTGAGCTTGCGGTAGTCTATGCACATCCGTCATCCAGTCACGGTTCGGGTAGGAATGAGTTCGTTGTTCTTGTTTGTGATGACCGTCATTCCTCCCTTCTTCGGAACTACTTGAACTGGACTCACCCACTTACTATCGGAGATAGGATAGATGATACCTACATCAAGAAGTTTAAGAATTTCCTTCTTGACAACCTCCTTCATGGTCGGATTCAACCGCCTTTGAGGTTGTCTCGAAGTTCTTAGATGAGTAGGAAGTGGTTTGAGTTCCATTGTTTTCGGAGCTTCCAACGATCCTTGAGAAGCATCCGATGTCTCCTTAGAAGTTTCTAAGGGTGATGAGTGTGTTGGAGAAGAATCAGAAGAAGTTGAAGAAATGTCTCGATCACTCTCTTCCACAGCCACAATTACGGGTGGATCTTGTCCTCCACGGCCGTGGTTTAGGGCGTGGAAGGGAAATACGGTTGTCACATCTTCTCCACAGCCGTATAATCCCCTAGAATGAGGCATGATTTTGGTTGTGGAATCCACGGTCGTGGAATACAGAGTATGACCGTGGATTCTGACATTCTCAGCCTCATCGTGGAGTTTCTCAAACTCCTCTTCATGCATCTCTTCTTGTGCTTCTAAGGCTTCAATTGCCTCATTGCACTCTTCATCTTCCCCTACATTGGTTAGACTCATAGTGATAACTTTTTGTAAAGGATCGTTAAAGAGAATCGCACTTACCTCCTCTCTAGACAACCCTTCTTCATCTTGGATATTGTAAATATCCTCATCAAAGATTGGCTCCTTCACTAGAGTGGAAAGAACGAACTCTACTTTCTCTTCTCCTATGTTAAAAGCGAGTCTACCATTCTTACAATCGACTATGCAGCCGGAAGTTGCAAGGAACGGTCTTCCGAGTATGATCGGGACCGGACTATCTGCAGGAATGTCAAGCACGACGAAATCAATGAGAACAAAGAATTTACCTAGCTTGACCGGGACGTCTTCTACAATACCGACGGGGCGAGTGATGGATCGATCCGCCATGTATAACGTCATCTTCACCGGTTTAGGGTCACCTAAACCGATCTTCCTACAAAATGCAAGTGGTATGATGCTCACACTTGCTCCTAAGTCACATAAAGCGTCATATGTGACATCTCCCACTCCAATGGGAATGCAAAATGACCCCGGATCCTTCAGCTTTGGGGGTATTTTCTCCTTCATGGTCTTGATGAGGTTCGAAGAATCCGAACTCATCTTGACCTCGCCGAAGTCTTCTAGCTTCCTCTTGTTGGAGAGGAGCTCCTTCAAGAACTTGCCATAAGCCGGCATACCTACAATAGCAGCAATAAATGGTATGTTAATATGCAGCTTACTCATGAGTTCTATGAACTTACCGAATTGTTTGTCTAGGTGCGCTTGCGCTCTAGATTGAGGGTATGGAAGGGGAGGTTTGTAAGCTGGAGGAGGAACGTAGACGTCTTCCTTCTCCTTCCCCTTCTCCTTGCCCTTCTCTACGGGGACTTCAACGAACGTAGGCTGCGGATCGGTGGTTGTCACTCCGCTCCTAGTTGTAATCGCCATCACCCTTCCCTTAGGGTTGTCCTCCGTCTTTCCTGGAAGCTTCCCTTGATTTCTAGGAACTTCCTCCGCGTGGCTGAACATTTGGTTTTCTAAAACCTTTTGAGCTTTGTCAACCTTAGAAACTTGATCATCAACCTTGATGAGGCGGTTCTCCAACCCTTGAAGCTTTCCCAAAATCGTTTCCAATATGGGATCGGGCTTCTCCTTCCCCGAAGTGTTTCCTCCATTAGATGATTTCCCCTGGCTTTTCAAAGGAGTAGAGGAAGAGGAAGGTGGAGTTAGTGAATTTGAGTTGGAAGGATAAGAGTTACCGGAATTTTGTTGATTGGAGCGCCAATTGTTGTTGTTTGAACCCCTATTGTTGTTCCAATCGTTGTTCCGGTTGTTGTTGTTTCCATTCCAATTGTTATTCCGGTTATTGTTCCGGTTATTGTTGTTGCCGCCATTGTTGTTGCCCAAATAACCAACATCCTTCCCTTGTTGCTTTGGGAAGTTGGTCTTGATAGCCTCCTTCAACTCTTTGATCTCATTGTTGAGGGAGAAAATCTGATTTTGAGCTTCGTGTGTAAGCTTTGCTCCTTGCTCCACACGATTTCCCTCCACTTTCCGGTGGGAATACTTCTCTATGACTCTTGCTTGCTTCTCAATGAAGTCCCAAGCGTCATATTCTCTCATGTCCATGAACGTTCCACATGAGAGGGATTGGAGGTTGAATTGCGTTCCCGCATCCAGCCCCTTGTAGTAAATCTCCAGCAAGGTAAGTTTGGATATGCCATGATGAGGGCAATCCAAGAGCAAATCCTGAAACCTTTCCCAAGATTGAAACAAACTTTCGTTAGGTCTCATGGAAAAACCATTAATCTTACCTCTAAGTTCTGCCGTTTTGGATGGCGGAAAGAATTTGGTGAGGAACTCTGCGGAAAGGTCTTCCCACGTATCTAGTTTCCCACTAGGAAGAGCTTGATACCAAGATAACGCTTTCCCCTTCAAGGAGAAGAAGAAAGGCTTGAGCTTATAGCTGTTGGTAGTAGCGCCCTTCGGTCTCATTGTCTCCATCATACACTCAAAGTTCTGCAAGTGTTGGTGTGGAGATTCAGCGCTTGTCCCGCCAAATTGGTTTTGGCGAACAAGATTAATGACTTGAGGGTTGAAGCTAAACCCTTGCACATCTTCAGCATCGAAATTCACGCCCAAGCGGCGTGGTTGTTGTGTTGGATCCATCCGCTGGCCAAGAGTTCTTGGCTCATTATCTACACGTTTGATCCTCACATTCCTAGGCGGAATGCGGCGATTAGCAGCTCCTTGTGGATGGAAAGGATTTACATTGATCGTGGGATCAATCTCCTCTAGCGGTGGCATGGAAGAGTCACTATCATCAGCGGATGAGTGACTTTTTCTTCTAGACCTTGATGCTTTCCTTGAGGATTTCCTCATCTGGAAGATCATGTCTTGTAGATTGTTAACTTGAGATTGATGACGATCCATCTCATCTTGGCGGAGAGTCTCATTCCATTGGAGTTGAGCTTCCTTCTCCGCTAACTCCGCCTGAAGATCACGTTCGTGTCCTTCAGCCATCTTCTTTTCCTTGCGCTTTTGCCTTAAAGTTTTCTCTAGCTCTTGATCAAGAGGCAAGAGATCTTCGGTGTTCCTAGATCTGCGCATGCACTCAAAGTAATATCAAATAACGAGAGCAAGCTCCCAAGCTTGACAACCGGCTACCGAATTCGGCCGAAACCAACTCCCCGGCAACGGCGCCAAAAACTTGTTCGCCCCTAGAGGTGTGTGCAAATAAGTTTTAAATTTATAAAACTAGAATCAAGCAAGAGAACCCGCAGTGTACGGATCGACGTAGTTAAGCAAGAATTCCAGAGTATCGAACACAAGAAATTGGGTGGGAATAAATTCAATTGCAGATTATCAAGCGAGTAAATATGAGAGTTTTGCAAATATTGGGAAAACAACAACCCTAAAGATCCAAGTATCAAGCTGTGGCAATCGATTCAAGATATACTAATGATGTAAAGACAGAGTTGAGATATGGAAAGGTACGCTAATGTAAGGTAATCGTACGGTGAAGTTCCAAAAACCTTATATGACTCACCTACAAGATACTCCCTATACAGGTTGTTGAGGCTCAATATAGAAAGATTCTAAAGGTGAGAATTAGTGTCAAATACCCTTACTTGTAATCCAAGGATCAAGACTAACTTAGCCGATTATGGTTATGACACTCACAATCGAGGTAGAGGTTATTGAGGCTTCACTACCACCTAGAAAAGACAAGTCTAAACTAAATTAAAGCAAATCTTTAACTTTGGATTAAAGTAAAAGCAAGTTCGTAAACTTAAGGGAAATCACGGTTAGTTCTTGAGGTTCCACGGCCGTGGACTCAAGAACAGGTCGTAATTTAGGGTTCGTCGGCGATTCTCTCTAACTCTCAGGGCCTAATCTGTTTACGATCAATCTATCATCATCTAAGCCACAACTATCAACCCTTCACCTTAGAATTGTTAAGGGTTTTTAGCCAATAACCGTCATGTTGATATCAATTCAAGGATTAAAAGATAGAAAGATGAAAACCTCCGAAAACTTGCAATAATCTTTAAACCAATCTCAAAGTCACAATCGAGAACAAATATTGTCAATGGATTCAGAATAAGGCAAACAATCACAATCTTAGGAAAGAAGGGAGAACGGGATGTCAATCCGTTTTCCAAATCAAACCTAAACAAGAAGAGAGATCTTCTTGCAACAATCTTCCAAAAGCTTTGATCTTCCGCTAATCCGGAGATCTCAACCACAATCTCCACCAAAAGTGCGAGATTAGGGCAAATCCCAGATGCGAACTTCGATCTCCAATGAGATGTCAATGATTCCAAGCAAGGGCTCAAACGACGTTGAAATTCTCTAAGCGGAGATGAGGCGTGGATTGCCAAAATTCCCTAGGCGAAGATGACGGAATCTTGCTTCGTCCGTCTTTTTATAGGGAAAGATAAAATATCGGCCCGACCCAATCTTCAAAAGATCGTGGCTTCAAAATGTGGCGAAAAAGATCGCCAAGATCACGGTCGTGGAAGATTCCACGACCGTAATTTAGAGCGTGGATTGTGTCACGGTTCGGACCATATGTTCCACGACCGTAATAGTTACTGGAATGCATCACGCCTCTCTTTGCAGGGTTCCACGGCCGTGGAACTAAACGTGGTTTGTAGTACGGCCGTATTTTAGAGCGTGGTTTAGGGCAAGAACGTGATTCTTCCCTAGCCTCGTGCATTCCTCAAGTTGAACTCCAATTTGCTCCTAATAATGCCCTCAATCCATGGACATATTCAATCAACTCTTCTTTGCTCGATTCCGCTCGGAAATGACTCTCAATCACCTATAATCAACATAAAGCTAGTGTAGACATTCATATCGACAATATAGGTAATACTAGCTCACATATGCAATGATGCTCAATCAAAGACTATCAATATGAATCAAATACGCTTAGAAAACGTGCTTAAATTATCACAATATTTCATGCTAACATTTATTAGAAGCATATAAGCTTTCTGGAATCTTCCCTTGTGATTATGAATCTTACTTTACTAATGTTGTGCCATCTAATAGCTCTACAAGGTTACGTCCTAGTTCGAAGCGTCTGACTCTTGGTTTTATTAAAATTAATTATAATGCGGTAAATGGTAGCTTGTGTCATGGATATGGGTTTGTTCCCAAAACTAGAGAGGGTGCTTTGCTTGATGTTGGTGCTTTGAGGTCAAAGGGTGTCATCGATCCATTGCTGGCTGAGTTATATACTACCACATCTATTGTTTTCTATGGTGGTAAGAGGGGATTTACATAAATTATGGTAGAATCCGATTGTAAAGTTGTTGTGGATTCTTTGCATACAAGGCTTCTTCTAGTCCATTCTTCCTTTGGCTTAGTTCTTGAAATCGGGTAATAAAGTTTGTACCTGAATGGATAACGGAATTGAGTAACTAAAATCGGGTAATTGTAATCAGGTAATTAATTAGAATCGGGTAACTCAATTGAAAAACTGAAATCGTGTAACTGAATTGGTTGATTAAAATTAGGTAACTGAATTGCGTCACAGAAGTTCGGTAGCTAAAGTTAGGTAATTGAATTTGTGTAATTGAAATTGAGTGATTGAAGTTTGATTAAATGAATTTGGGTTTACGAAATTGGGTAAGTAAAACCGGGTAAGTGAATAGGATAACACATTATGTATGAGGCTTGCATGTTAACATATTCGGTATTAACATATTGAGTATTACGTTGGATATTAACATATTAAGCATCAAACTTGAGTATTAACATATTGAGTATTCTGGTTGTGCATTACCAAAAAAAAACATATTGGTACCACACTTGGGTATTAATATACATGGATCTTAAACGAACCCACATATTTCCTTTAATCATCTCCCTAATTCTACACGTGAAATGCGGAATTAGTGTTCGGTCAATTCCGCACTTGCACTGCAAATGCGAAATTAGATTTAATTAATGAGTTTTTCCTCTTAAGGCTTTGCTTTTTTCTCTTGGTATCAAGAGTTTTCAAATTTCATCTTGATACCCTTATACTTTCAAACATTTCCTCACCGTGCCTTTTTTTAAAATTTTGGTTACTTTAACATGATTCCACTTATAAATATTTTTTAAAATAATATGAAAGAAATTTATAATTAATTTTTGAAGCAAACAAATTAAATAAATAAAACAAGACCTTATTTAACAATTAATTCTCTTCTCTCTCCGTTGTCTCTCACCTTTGTTTTTTTTAAATTTTATACAAAGGTAAGGAAAAAGGAGGATTAGTCTCTAGAGATTAAACGCCATACATCATCCAGACGGACGAGGACATCAACATCATGAGGAATGGGCCTGTAACACCCCGAATCCTAGAGGACTCGAAATGCTACGAGTTGGGACCTCACAATGGGTTCCGGCCCTTAGCCTGACAACAACTTCATCGGACCTTACAACACGACACAAATAAAAAAGGCAAAACATAGAGTTTTATATCATGAGCGAAATGAAAATCCAAATCTGAAAACAATACAGCCAAGTCTCAAAACCAAAATATCAACATCAATCTCAACAGTCATGAAATAAAATATAACAGTCCCGTCCTATAATGCACGGAACCCCGGCTGCCCACTACCGCCGGATCACTCGATCGCCTCCCTAACCTGCAAGGCATCTACAAGCGGTATAAAACCGTTAGCTAACATTCTATGCATAAGTCTAAAGGTAAAAGCAAAAACACATAACATACGCAATCAACATGCAACACTCATTCCTTTTTATTATCTTTAATTAAGTGATACGTCCTTACTAATGATACTTATTTTGTGACACAAGAGATTCCCAAACCTCGCCCCTGTCCCCGTTTACCAACGCGGAATGATATTAATGCATGTGACCGTCTACGGACTGGGCTGGTCGCAGGGAACCTCCTAGACTCTCGCAAGAGCTAGGCAGATGATGTCACGGCCCGTTATCATACACTTGGGTCAATTATACAATATACTACAGTCGGCCTATTCCGGTTTCATTATTTATCTTAACTATCACACACCACTCATACACATCACACACATGCAAGAAGCCAGCTAAGTAAGTCCGTGGACTTACCAAAATCAAATCTCGGCTCTCTCTTAACCACCACTAAATCCGTAACTGCAGAACTCAGTTGCCTGTCAGAGGAGGCACGTGGGTCAACACATTTCCCTGGATCCTTATAAGTCTAAAACTCTTAAGATGTACGATTCTATGTGCAGAAGTTATTACAATGTCTATTTAAGGTAAATTGACTATTTTACCCTTGGTCCCGGAACTTCCAAAACCCGGAATACGTACTTAAACTCTACTTTGAGGCTAACTAACCAAATACTACTCTCTAGGATGTTTTTAGGTATCAACTAGAAAAACTACCCATTTCCTATTTCCCGAAAAGTCGCTAAAGTCCAACTACAGTTTCAAATATGAAATTATAATAAACTTATAAAAATTCTAAAATAAAGTTTCTAAATTATCTATGTTATATAATCTACTCATAGGAGAAAGAATTTCTTAAATATGTTCAATCGTTAATCCTACAAAAATCTTTAAAGTTGGCTATAACACTAAAACGTTCCTATACTTAGTCAAAATTCAATGCTGGAAAAACACCTCAACTCCTCCACTTTGAGACCCTATAACTCTCAATCCGACCGTTCATTTCTTCTCAAATTTTACCACCGTAAACTACTTATATCTACCTATTATCTGTTAAAATTTCAACGGTGGATCTTCTACGAAACTCTTTAACATTGGTCTATAAAAATGGTAGTTTTCAACTTCAAAACTGGAAGAAAAATTAAACCAGATTCTTGTACAACAGTCCCTTATTCTCTCCTATCCAGAAAGACTCACTCCAATCTATCCTAACGGATCTTTATAATAGAAGACATCACTGTCAAAAGGAAAAGACGAAAGTGCTTACTCACGACTTGCAAGTTGTTGAAGAAACTGTACACCAACGATCTCCACCCGACCTTGGCTTCGGAATCCTCTGACGACAAGGCTAAGACAAAGTTGGTGGCTGTACGCTTGATCCAAGAAGACTCCAGTCTTCAGCACAAAGAAGACACGATTAGTAGCCAATCCTAGCGCACATAGGGTAAGGAGAATTTCGATTAGACTCACCTATGCAGAGAGAAGCTTTCAAATGGGACTGCACTACTTGAGGCTCAGCCGCTGGAGTGTTCTTGTTCGTCTTTCTGGGCACGCAACAGATAGCACTCCCCGCCTCTATTCCTGGCACAAATGATGGTTGCTGCTGAGGCGCTGGAAACGTGACCCTCCCTCCCTTGGTTGCTGATTGCTACAGCGTTGAAGAGGCTCTCGAAGGGGACAACTACAATTAGAGAGAGGCGATGCAAATGGGCTGTTCTGAGCGTAACAGAAGACAGAAGGCAATCAAGGAGTTGTATGTAGATCCAGCGCTGCTGTAGAAGCAAAGGAGTGTAAATGCTACGTTAAAACCGGCTGTTACAGAAGGGATCTTCAGCAGCCGTTACATGGAGATAGGAGAGAGAGAACCAGCCGATTCTGGCGCTGCCCATGCTCTCATCACATCCCTGGGCCAGTGCACAAGCAAGGGTAATTGGGCCAAGTACAAGTAGCTGCTGGTGGGCTGAGAAGAAAAGCAAGGGAAAATCCAAGAAAGGTGGGCTGAAAATTCAGCAGCAAAACGTAGGGAAAAAATGGCTGTCAATTGTTTGTCTGGGCCTTGTCACAAGGTTGTCGGGCTTCGTCATGTTCTCGTCACAGCTTTGTCATGATCCCGTCTCAGCCTTGTCATGATCTCGTTCGAGTCGTCGTTAAGAATGAATTATAAGAATTAGGGTTTGATATAATTCTATCATTTTATGTGAATTAAATTCTACATAAGATGATACATAATTATAAGAATCAGAGCTTGACATAATTTTATCATTTTATGTGAATTAAATTCTACATAAAATGATAAAATTTGTGAAGAAAGAAATACTAGATAGAATGGGAAACCGTCAACGGCTCGAAGTCCGATTTGATTCGGAATTAAAAGGAATAAAAATTCCAGATACTACAGGGCCCGTCACAAGACTCAAGAGAGAGCCCAATAAAAGCCGGTCGATCAACAATAACGTTGATTTCCCTGAAGATATGGTGGGAGCTTCAAGAAGAGAGACCAGAAAGTGAAGTAGAGATATCCAAGATAATCATGCCCACATCCCAAGGAGGCTTCCAAATGTGGTTGATCAAATTGATACGCGTCAAATTGTCACCCTCTACAAAAATGTTCGAAAACCCAAGGCGAGCCACCTTCAAAACGCCCTCACGGAGGGCAACAACTTCAACTTCAAGGACGGTGTTGGCCGCACATCTACCGAAGTCAAATGCAAGAGAAGAAGTAAGGCTATTTCTAATGACAAAACCAAATGTAAAATTGTCGTCCGCATTCTTGGCGGCATCGAAGTTGAGTTTAACGGAGGTCCCTAAAGGTCGCTGCATTTTAAAATTTTAAGTTTTTCGATGATTATTGGAAGTTTTCGTTGTTTCTTTTTATCTTGTTTAACTCTCTTATAACAAGTGCTAATTTGACTTGTCTACATAATTGTGGTATGAATTAAACCCTAATTAACCTTACACTTCAAAACATAACCAAACCAAAATATTCTAAAAAAAAACCCTTTGGAGAATGCTCTAAAACAAAAGCAAGGTTGGAATGGGAAGAAGCATCTTTTGTAGTTCAATTTTGATTTCCCCAACCAAGATTACAAATCGACCTTTGATTTTACGGCTCTGTTTGGGAAGTCCGCCGGTCTCCGGGGACGACTTTTGTTTCTGGGATGGGTATTGCAGTCTCGAAGTGTTTTGTCTACTTTGGCTTGCATCATTCGCTTGGTTTTGGGCTGAGATTTCGTTCATCATTTTCTTGAGGTGAAATTTGTTCATTTTCTTTGCTTATCCTACTGTTTTTTTATCCCATTAGAACATGAACTTTGTGGACTCCGTCGGTAGACGTTAAACGAACTCATCAGATTGATTATGGTAGTTATTGGTTTGATTACTCTAGTTGCAGTCTTCCGAAGAACCTTCCTGGGCCACAACCCGATTTTCCTATTCGCATAGTTTGGCTTTCTTTGAAGAATGCTTTTATATTGACTTCTTTATTTCTTACTTGTGTATGAGTTTATTGTCGTCTGTACTTTGTGGGCAATACGCTTTAGATCCGACTGTATATCGACACTCCTCTCACAAGGATTTTTGCTAGGGTTTGATCAACGCGGAATTTGGCTCACAACCTACTAAAACAAACAAAAGTTTGTATACTTTAGAAAACCTAACCCATCATTTTACCGATTACCAATCTGGATCTTCCTATGCGTGTTGGTGTCGTTTTTGGATTATGTCTGATGGTCTCAACATATGTACTCCTAACCTCCTGAAATGTAGTTTGATGGTTGCTTATCATCTAGTATACTTAGATTTTACCAATTTGTTGAGACTTGATCTCTTATGGACTAATACCAACCGAATCACATACAGATTGACAGGATTACACATCTATTTAATTGATTCAAATATCACCACAATGGCTCTTTGTTAAAAGGGGACGGAAGCTTTCGGGGTCCCCTCTAAATTCAAGTGTTATTGCGCTCTTTTCCAGGTTTGTTTTTCAAGAGCCCTTTCACTGTATATTGGGACAAAAGTAGTGATGTTTCCACTACTAATCACATCCTATTCAAATCGTCGGAGATATCTCACAGTGACGATCAATTTAATATGTTTAGTTTTGTAGGGAGCTACCAATTCCAAAAATCTCAGTTCGAGCTTATAAAAGCTTAGTGCCTTAATCAACTATTACCCATGTATACCAAAGCTCGACAACTAAATAAATTCCTTTCTAATTGACACAAGCCAATTATACAAAGAACCATCCAAATTAAGTGGCTTCTTACATTCATTTCTAAATGCAATTTGGATAATTGTTTTTGTCTCTACACAAGAAAGCATCGATCCTTCTGTTGGTTTATTACAAGAAACATCTCACAAGAACTAAGACGGAAACAATGCGATACCCGCATAATCAAACCAAAGCTCACTAAGTTGTCATGAAAATAAGTTTCTAAAACATTAGAGGGATGGGCCGGAACCTCTGGACAAACCTCGAAGCTGTTTGCAAAAATCACAACATTTCTATTATGGCTCTAGTTGAGATAAAAGCCGAAGACCCTCCAGATGACAAGCTTTGGAAATCTGTAGGTTTTGACAACATAATCTATTGTCCCGCTATTGGGAGGGCAGGAGGTCTTTGTTTGCTTTGGAAAGCATACCAACTGAAAAATCATTCCATTAGATTCATTTCCAAAAGTGAACGATTCATCTGTACTGAACTGGTTTGCAACAATCAAAATCACAAAATTAATATTATCCTTACCTACGCTCCACCTCAAGAAGGAGCAAAAAATACGTTTTGGGATTCAATTACCAATTTAAAAACATATCCCATAACCCTGGTATTGTTATGGGGGATATGAACGAAATACAAAACCATTCAGAAAAACAAGGGGGAACCATAATCAACTCCAACAGATTCGATAGACTTATCAATTTTAAAAATGTATGTAACTTAGACGAGATCCATACAACAGCAATCTATTCACATGGAGGAAAAAATGTGACGGACCAAATAACATTCTTGAAAAACTTGACAGAGTACTTGTCCATAACCAAATTCTACAATGGTATCCTTCGCTAAAAACAAAAAATCACCCTTTCACAATCTCGGACCATTGCCAAATCTCAATTGGTTTAACAGATTCAAATATGTATACGCTACAACCTTTTAAATTCGAAATGATGTGGACAAAGCGCAAAGCCTTTGAAAACATTGTCAAACAAACCTGGAGAGCAAACTACGAGGAGAATAACATGTTCAATCTCATCAGAAAAACACAACTACTTAAAACTAAAGAAAAACAATGGAGTAAGACTAACTTCGGAAATATCTTCAAGCAACGCAAAGAGGTTGAAACTCAACTTCAATATATCCAAAGCCTACCACTGTCTAACCAAAATCAAAGAACCGAAAACATACAAAGGAACTTACTCGCAAAACAAAACTGTCTAACAAACTTTCACCAAAGATACTGGAGACAAAGAACTAAGAATAAAAATCTTAAGAATATTGACATAAACTCCAAATACTTTCACCGGATTGCTACCGGCAGAAGAAATAGAAAACACCTAAAGGAATTAATAGATGCAAACGGAACTTCTATCTCCATTGAAAAGGAAATTGGAAAGGAAGTTTTTAATGAATTTAAAAGGAAATTCTCAATATCCCCTCTCAACACAAATCTACTCAATGAAAAGCTACATCTTATAAAAGACAAAATCACTAACGATGACAACGAAAGACTAACAAAAGCACCAACAAATGAGGAAATTAAAAAGGCCATCTTTGACATTGGAAGTGATAAATCTCTAGGACCCGACGGTATGCCTACCGGTTTTTATCAGAAATGTTGCACATTGTGGGTACATACGTGTCTAAAGGAGTAAAAAAATTTTAGAAGTGGAAAGCTTGTCAAGAAAATCAACCATACTTTCATAACATTCATCCCAAAAGTTGACAACCCCACAACAATCAACCAATTTAGACCAATCAGCCTTTGCTCAACGATTTATAAAATAACTGCAAAAATTATTACAAATAGAATGGAACCCATTATGTCAAAACTCATCCACCCTCTCCAAGGGGCATTTGTTACTAAAAGATTGATTCATGATAATATACTTATTGCCCACGAAATTTTCCACTCTTTCAGAAGCAAAAGTGGTAAGGAAGAATGGACGGCTATCAAAATCGACATGGAAAAGGCTTACGACCAAGCCAGCTGAGAATCTATTATCCGTATCTTACAAAAGTTTGGATTTAATAAAAAATTTGTGGGATGGATTGCGGAATGCATTATCACAATCTCAATCTCGGTTCTTGTTAATAATGGCCCAACTGATCAATTCTTTACTGAAAAAGGACTTAGACAAGGAGACCCCTTATCACTCCCTCTTTATATTGGGAGCTGAAATCTTGACACAAATGCTCCAAAATGACTACAATAATTACGATAACCATATTGGTTTTCCCATTTGTAGGAATGGAACCCAAATCCCTTTCCTGGCTTTTGCAGATGACATGATCATCTTTACAAAAGAAAATTCGAACTCTTGTAGCAGAACGAAAGATATTCTTGAAAATTATTGCTCCATTTCTGGACAAAAAATTAATTACCTCAAATCAGTCTTCCAAACCACCAAAAATACTCCCATAAATACTATCACCGAAATCAAGTATATCCTCAACATGGAACATTCAACATCCCTTGATTACTATCTAGAATGCCCTATTATTAATGGTAGAGTGAATAAAGAGACCTTCAGTCATATTAAAAATAGAACGAAACATCAACTACGCAAATGGAAAGCAAACTCCATCTCACAAGAAGGCCGGAATATACTTATAAAGCATAATCTTGCAACCATTCCATCCTCTGTTATGCAAGGATTTATGCTATCAAGGCACAATCTGAACGAATTTGACAAGAAATACAAAAACTTCTTTTAGAATAAAGGCGACAATCATAGACCTCTAACTCAATTTGCAAACCAAAGAAAAACGGTGGACTCGGCCTAAAAAAGGCTCTCACAACAAATAAAGCCCTTCAAATGAAACTCCTTTGGAAAATCCTAGCCGAACCAGATAACATATGGGTAAAAATTATTAACGAAAAATACTTGAGAAACACTAACATTCTACAATACCATCTCAAAGGATCAACTTCATGGAAATAAAAAAACCTTATGAAACTAAAACCCGAGTTCAAAAGCGGAATTATTTGGCAGGTAGGCAACGGAAAAACCATTAATTTTTAGCAAGATAATTGGGTAACAATGACTCCCCTAATCAAATTGGTTCATAACACAAATATCATCAATACTCATATAAAAGTAAGTCATTTCATTAATTCAAATGAATGAGATTACACCAAAATTGAAAATGAACTTCAAAACGTTCTAAGCCCAACAATTAGGAAGAAGATTTTGGAAACTATAATCCCAACAAATGACATACAAGACAGGCTATACTGAAGAAGTAGCCCGAATGGTTGATTCTCCACTAAATCAGCCTCAGAAATGATTGATAAAGAGACTGGATGGCTCCCGGACTATTCCTGTGACTGGATTTGAAAACTTGACACCCAACAAAAAATCAAAAATTTTATATAGAAAATCTCTAAAAACGGGATCCCAACTAAAGCTAAACTCATCGAAAGAAGAATGTCGGCTACTTCCAACTGTGAATTCTGTAATCACCAACTCGAAGACATTGTACACCTTCTTTTCGAGTGCCCTTACAACAAACACGTAATGGCAAAAAATGACAAGACTATCATGTCAAACCTCAATACCATCAACACAAATAATAAAAAACCACACGATCTTATTTTGGAAACTAAAAATAAGATTGGAACAACAAGTTTTTCACGGCTTGCCGCTATTTGGTGGAACATTTGGTTCTTTAGAAACAAAGCCATCTTCACTAGGGATGATGGCGGATCGGATCACAACATTATAAACTTCACAATCACACAAATCCAAAACTGGAAAAATAGAACCATTGATGATAACATTTGTGAAATTAACTAGACTTAATTAGGGAAATAGTACCCTTTAGATATTACTTTTGCAAAATGGGCTCCTAAGGAAAACAATAAAATTAGGCCTGCAACTATAAAAATAGGAGGTTAATTAAAATGATGGTGTTGTACAAAATTTAAATAGTGACATGATGTTTACTTTTGACTTTTTGATTTTTTAAATAAAGTGAGGAAAAACTCTCACTAAATCATTCATTTAAAACCCATTTCCCATCTCCTCCATTCTTCAAAAAAATGTTTGGGGTATGTATTTCTTATTGAAGATATGTTTTTTTGGGTATTTATTATTGAGTATATGTGTATTCAGTCTGGGTATGCATTTTTGAGTATATGTGTGTGAAGTTTTGGGTATTGCTTATTGAGTGATTGATATGCATTTTTTTGGGTATGCATTTTTGGTTATTGTTTATTGAGTGATTGGTATGCATTTTTAGGTATTGCTTATTAAGTATATGTGTGTGCAGTTTGGGTATGCATTTTTGTGTATATGTGTGTGCAGTTTTGAGTTGCTTATTAGTGATTGGTATGCATTTTTTTGGGTATACATTTTTGGGTATTGCTTATTGAGTGATTGATATGCTTTTTTTTGGGTATACATTTCTGGGAATTGCTTGTTGAGTTATTGATATGCATTTTTTGGGTATTGCTTATTGAGTATATGTGTGTGCAGTTTGGGTATGAATTTTTGAGTATATGTGTGTGCAGTTTTGAGTATTGCTTATTGAGTGATTGGTATGTATTTTTTTGGGTATGCATTTTTGGGTATTGCTTATTGAGTGATTGATATTGTAACATCCGGAAATAAAATTTCCGGAAGATGAGTTGATTCCGAATTTTCCGCGTCTGCGGCATATTTCCCGCAAGCACGTTTGCTGAATATGGGTTTTAACGCGGGATGGGGGCACATTTTTACTTTCCGACCTTGGGAAGAGGAGCGAGGGGACAAGGGGGCTGCAGACCCTTGGATATCCCCACCCCTTTGTGTCAGCCTCATTACTCTCTCCCCACTTTCCCATTTCTCCTCTTACGTTCATGTCACTTTCTTCCACTCCTCTCTTCCTTCTTGCTTGCTCTCATCTTCTTGGGCCTTGGAAGAGCTTGGTAGGAGATGCAGCTTGAGTTTTCCGGATCTGTTGTGGTAAGAGAACTCTCTCCCCTTCCTCTTGTTGAAAGTTTTCCCATCTTCCTCTTCTCTTCACCTCCATGGCTATAGAGGAAGCTTTTGAAGAGAAATCTAGTAAACCTTTGCATGCCTCTTTATTTAGCTCGTTTAGGTCGTGGTGAGGAAGCTAGGATCTGTGGTGAAGGTTTGGAGGAGGCCCAACAAGAGAAGGAGGCACTAGGAGCAAAGAACCAGTCGAAGAAACGAAGAAGATGGAGTTTCTTCTGTTCGACCGCGGGGGCGGATCACCAAAGGCGCGGGGGCGGATTGAGGCCACCGCAGGGGCGGCCACCAGGCGCAGGGGCGGCGCCAGAGATCCGCAGGGGCGGCGACAGGGTTTTGCCGGGAGTGTCAGCTTGCTTCCGTGGCTGCGTTTTCTTCACCAGTAGGTTCCTTCCTCCTTTCCTCTTCGCTCCTTCCTTAGACCTTATGTTGTTGCTTAGCTAGAAGCATGATTAGATTGGACCTAGGACTTGTGAGAATGCCATTTAGTGGCTTGAACCTAGGTGCCCTTGAATCTTTAGTGATCTTGTGTGTGTGAGGGCCTTGTGGTCTCTCTTCCATCTTACCCTCTTAGTCCAGCTTTGTTGTGTGCTTGATTTCTCTTGGGTTGTGGGTTGTTGTTCCCTCTTTTCCTTGCTTATCTTGTTCATGACCTCCTAAGGGTTCAAGAGAGCCTTCCTAGCTTCTAGTTGTTGAACCCCATGTTTGGTTTTGGCTTCGGAGAGTCTTAGAGTTGTTGTGAGTTTAAAGTTGACACACATATATATATATATATCTTGGTGATCAAGCTTTTGTTTTCCTTTCCGGAAAGTGAGATCGTTGGTTTGATTAGCTTGAGACGAGGTAGGTCCCCTGACTTACTTAGCTGCTTTTATGCCTTATTTGAGTATATTATGGTGGTGTGTGTTTACCGCTTTTGAACATGAAAACGGATTATGATCTACTTGACCTTATTTATTGGCCCATCATTACTATTATTATTATCGGGCGGTGACATCACTGCCCAGCCTCCCGAGGGAGACTGGGGGGATCTCTACGACCAGACAATACATGGTATACGGGCGGGCTTCTTCATCACTCCCTCAGGGTATACGGGTTGAGCGCCACCATACTCCTGTTGGTTACACGGGGACATAGGCGAGAGTTATAAGACTCTCGTGTCACACTTGAACGAATGGATTAGATATGGAACGACCTAAAAATATATTATGTAATGAATGTGTATGTTGTGTGTTTGTGCTCCTATGTGTGTTTGTGCAATATTATTCATATAATGCCTAGAATGTGAGATAACGGTTTTAAACCGTTTTGTGTAGATGCCTTGCAGGTTAGGGATGTCGCTGAGTGAGGTGGGGGAGTGGATAACCAAGTGGTCTCCGTACATTATAGGACGGGGGCGTTTTTGGGGTTTTTCCTTGTTTGTCGGATTATGGCTTGTTGTACTTTTGGATTACTTTACGTTTTATGTCGTTTTGAGGACTCGGCTGAGTTTCCACCTTGTATCCCTTCCTTTCTTTTCTTGCAAACATTATAAACCATTTTGAGTTTTATGCCTTTATTTGTGTGGTCTCGCCCGTAGCATTCTGATATCCAGCGGATTCGGGGTATTACTATTCGCCTCAAAGTGTGTGTCACTAGTTTTAAATTTATAAAACTGAAATTAAAAGTAAGCGAACCCGCAGTGTACGGATCGGCGTAGATAAGCAAGTATTCCAAAGTATCGAACTCAGGGATTTGGTGAGTCAAATTCAGTTTTCAAATAGTCGAGCAATCAAAATTATAAAAACTTTGCAAATATTGGGGAAAACAACAACCCTAAAGATCCGGATTTCAAATTGTGGCAATCGATTCAAGATATTCTATAAGTATAAGGACAGAGTCGAGAACTGCAAAGGTATAACTAAGGTAAGGTTGAGTACGGTGAAGTTCCAAAACCCTATATGTCTCACCCAAGGACACTCTCTATAAAGGTTGTTGAGGCTGCAATATAGAAAGGATCAAAAGGACAAGAATTAATCTCAAATACACAAGCTAAAACCCAAAGGATCAAAGACAAACTAAAACGGTTAAGGTTGTGACACTCGAAGCCGAAATAGAGGATGTTGAGTCTCACTACTCCTTAGGAAAGGCAAGCCAAGGCTAGGTTAAAGCAAATCTTTAACTTTGGATTAAAGCAAAAGCAAATGTCGTAAAACAGGGAAAATCACGGTTAGTTCTTGAGAAACCACAGCCGTGGAACTCAAAAACAGGCCGTGATTTAGGGCGTTGACGAGTTTTCTCACACTCTCAGGGTCCAATTTGTTTATGGTCGATCTATCATCATCTAAGCCACAATTATCAACCCTTCACCTTAGAATTGCTAAAGGGTTTTAGCCACTAATCATTGTCATAATATCAATATCAAATATGAAAGAGAGAAAGATGAAAACCCTCGAAAACTCAATAAACACTTAAAATCAATCTCAAATCCGAATAACAAAATAGTATGTTCAATGGATTCAAAATATGGAACAAGAATCCTCACAATAATCTCAAGCAACAATGAAGAATGGGTGTCAATCCGTCTCCGAAATCGAAACCTAAGAAAATCTCCAATATCGCGTCTTCACAAACCACACTTTGAAATCTTCCGTCTTGAGTCGCAAGCAAGCCCAATCCAAACCTTAAACAGCCGTCTCCAAAACTCTAAGCGAAAGTGTAAGCAAAGGTCCCCGAAACTCTCTTCTCAAGCCCTTTTATAGACGAAAATAGGGTTACCGGAAAGTCCAATAACGTTGCTGATGTGGCAAATATGACACGTCATAAAATCACCAAAATCACGGTCATGACCAACTTTCCACGGCCGTGGTTTAGACCGTGTAACTTTCTGTTATGATCCAAACTCTCTTCCACGATCATGTTGCCAAATCCACGGCAGTACTTTAGGGCGTAGTTCTTCAAATGTCTTCTCCACGACCGTATTTCAGGGTGTGGACTTCCAAACTCTTTGTTTTTGCCTTTGTTTCGTGACATTCTTCATTCATGCTCCTTCCTTAGCCTCTCTAATACATCTCCTTGCCCTCGAGCATGATCAAATACTCCTTTCCTTCCTCATTTTGCTCCAATCCAAGCCTTTATTCACCTCAAAACAAAACAAAACAAAGCTAGTGTAGATCTCTATATCAACAAAGTGGGTGAATAAGCTCATAATTGCTTCAAGCTCATATCCAAGAACACAATAAAGAGGGGAAAACAACTAAACCAAGTGCCTAAAATATAGTCATATTTCATGCTAACAATTACAAAGTGGTATCAAAGCCCTAGGTTGAAAACAATGGCACTCGCAACCTTCTAAAGGCCGAATGAGGAATAAACAGAACCCCTCGGGTTCTGACTTTTCGTTTTCAAAATTCATATACATAAGTCGGGATTGGGTTATAATGTACGGGACCTCTACTCCTCACGCAAACCTCGGCGACATAGATTTCTAGACTTGATGTATATATAATTGCATACTTATATATATATATATATATATATATATATATATATATATATATATATGTATATGGCCTTAGGATGTTTTTGGACTTGTATGTACTTAGATATGCATGTGACCTTAGGATGATTGGGCTTGTATGCCTTGGTAGTACCTTGGTTTTCGACTTTTCTTTTACGTACATGCCTTAATAAGTCTTCTTTTATAAATAATATAATAAGTACGGCATACATATCGAATTAATTTACACCTAAATAAACGCGAAACGATACTAGATGGCACGTACGAGAGTGACTGCTTATGTAGGACCCGCCCGGGGTAGAGCACCACTTCCTCCAACCGTCCCGAGACGGGGACGAGTAGGGAGACCTCCAGGCGCGAGAGGTCAGGGATGTATCCCCATTGCGGACCCACCAGCTGCGGATCCGCCAGCATCTAAGGTTCCCGTAGAAGACGTTGTGGAGAGTGTCATTCCCGAGGAAAGGGAAAGAACAGTTATAAGGTTTGGAGTGCGTAGTTCCTCATCTGCTAGGACCGGGAGAGCATCGATTGGGGATACCATATTTGAGGATTATGTACGTCGAGTCAAGGAGGCGTATAGGACTGGAGCACCATCTCCAGCACCACCGGTGCCGGTGCCTGCACCTGCACCTGCACTTGCGAGATCGGTTGAGGTCTCATAGAGGGTTACACAGACTAGGGTCGTACTAGAGATTGTTGCACCGGCAGTAGTTGCACCCACGCCGGTTGTGGAGATTGCTAGGGCTGGAGATGGGCGGAGGTCTCCTGGACCTGATTCATGGTTGAAGGCTTTCAACCAACAGCATGTACCTTACTTTGACGGGAAAGTAGGGTTAGATGTCGAGCATTGGATCGGGCACGTGGAGACAGCACTAGAGGCGATCCGTTGCCCAGAGGAGAGGGAGGTCAAGGTGGTTCAGACGTTATTTAGAGAGCAAGCCCACTACTGGCAAAGGTCGGTATGAGGAGGCGTGACTAGGATGGACCAGTTGCTGAGACTTGTTAGAGAGACTTTCTGCCCAGATTCATTGAGGAGAGACCGAGTCCAGGATTTCTTAGAGGCTGGTTTGAGGATGTCCTAGTTATCAAGGCAATCCGACGTTTCTGAGCGGAGTTGGCTTTGCTGAGGCCCGCCGCACCTCCGGCGGACCAGCATGTGTATCTCTTTTCTAGGAGATTGAGGAAGTCTACTCGTGCTTACCTTGCGGGATTCTGTTGTGATTCCCTGGCCGAGTACCAAGACCGAGCCTTGGCATACGAGAGAGACAGACCAGAAGCTAGGAGAGTGGCGAAGTCCGGAGGACTGGGCAAGCGTCAGAGGACGGGACCCACTAGTTTAGGGACAGGAGCCTCAAGAAAGGGCCATGGTCCGGCCCAGGGACGTACAAGACATCCGCCTGCTACTCAGGCGCCAGACAGAGGGAGGCAGTGTTTTAACTGCGGAGGACAGGATCATCTTAGGCCTGATTGTAGGAAGCCTCAGGTGACGTGTTTCTCTTACGGACATACGGGCCACAGGGCAACTTTTAGCAGGAGGGGCGGGGCACCGTCACAGCAGGGGTCTTCACCTGCTAGCGGGGCAAGTAGAGGACAAGGGCCACCTCAGGTTCAGGCTCAGGGTTTTCAGCATAGGGGACAGAGTCAAACACGTACACAAGGGTCAGCTCAGGGTCCGGGCCGTGGTAGAGGCCGTGGTGGAGGTACACAGGAGACCCATGACACACAGGCCAAGGTGTTTGAGTTGAGGAGCGCCGTGGATCCAGCAGCGCCGGTAGCTACTGGTATTGTTCGCTCTAAAAGGTTTGTGCAAGCTTAAATATTTATAATTCAAGAAGTATGCTTGAACAATATGCGAACCCGCACTATATGAATCAATCGAAATAAAAGCAAGAATTCCAGGGGTTGATCACAGGGACTATGGTGAAACAAAGTTCGGTAATTAAGGTTGTCAATCAACAAATCACACAACAAATCAAATATGATGTAAAAGTCAAGTAAAGGAAATGTGGATTCTAGGGATTAAAGTATCTAGTTGTGGTTCCGACTCAAGACCTTAAAAGATAGCGTGGACAAAGTTGAGGTTTGCAAAGGGAAGGTGTTTCTAAGGTGGGAATAGATCACCGGGTAAGTCTCACTACTCATTATCCCAAACCAAAAATCCTATTACCGGGTAAGTCTCAAGGTACTAAGGAAAGGAACTATAATCTCAAACCAACACACCACCCAAGGGAATAGAATCAACCTTTACCGGGTAAGTCTCAGGCTAACTCTCAAAGATGGGATGAAGGCACACTCAAACCCCAATAAAGGATAAACCTTTATTACCTACACTCATGATCTTGGATATACAAGCAAAGGAATTAACGGGTAAGTCTCATCCTACGCTTGCGTTGAACCAGGAAAGGCATAATAAGAATAGGATTTGGCAAACTGAAATCTTAACTCAGATACGGTTCAGGAAAGGTTCACCTCGTTCAGTTAAATTCCATACCGGCGAGATGTTCAATGACTGACCGAGGTGTTCTACGGTTAAGGTAAATACTCAAGCTTTTAGGGTCCGCTGGGGTTAAGATTAGTCTATCATCATCTTTCCCACAACTTTCAACCAATCACCCTAGAATTGCATAAAAAACTTTAGCCAACAATCATCATGATAACAATAATCAAATTTATAAAGAAAGGAATCAATATTCAAACAAGAAAACCTTAAGGCAAGGGTATCAATAACTCAATGAATCAAACAAACAAATAATCAGCGTTCCTCAATCACAACTAGAAAAGACAACAAACAAGCCAACTAAGAAACTCTTACAAACTCCTTCAAAGCCAACTTCAACTTGATTCCTTCCTCCTTGAACTTCAACCTTCAAAACTTCCTTCAACTCTTCCTTCAAACTCTTCAGAAAATCCTCCAGAAAATCCTTGATCCGAAGATGGTTGAATTGCAGAAAATCCAACCCTTTATATAGGAGAATTATCTTCCAAAGATAAAATATCTTAAAAAGATAATTTCCTTAAAATATATCTCCATATCTTCCAAAATAAATCAGCCAAATATAATATCTTCCTTCCAGAAATCCAGCCAAAAATATGTGATATTCTCTTTCCAAAAATAAAAGATCTCAACCAAAAATAAAGATCTTATGGCCGTTACGATATTCGCCTCAGTCGAGTCGCTCCTGAAGATCACCTCGGTCGAGGTGGTACTATAGCTGACCGAGGTGAGTCTCAGCTGAGAGTGCAACTCTCTAATCTGGTCTAAAATCAAATCTCCATTCCATTTCCATGCTTCTTGAGATATTTTTTATAGCTCCTCAATGCTCCAGAATGTAGCTCCAATGACTCCTTAGCTCCCTTGGCTCCATTTTAGTCCAAAACGTGCCATTTTCCCTACATATACAACGAAACTAGGTGTAGACCTCGATTCCCGCAAAGGTAGACAAAAAAAACAATATAATCAAAGAATATACATCCATACATGTTGATTTATGAAGATAAAACGTCTAAAGTAATTCCAAAATATAGACTATAATACATGTTATCAAAATACCCCATACTTGTCCCTTACTTGTCCCCAAGCAAGTTCCAAATCTTAGATACAAGATAGAATAGATTATAAGTCAGAAAGATCAATGAAAAACATTTCAAAACATTTTGGTGGTGTGCTCCACTCATAGATCACCCTAAGAGAATGCTTCATGGCAAATAAAATCAAGACACGATCAAAACATTTTATAAATATAAGAAAGCTGTTCATCTTTGCATAAAATCATAGAATGTATAATAAATCATATTTATCGAAATCAATCATGTATAATCCAGTTTAAACCATCAAGTCAATCAACAAGCTCGAGGTCTCAAGGGCTTCAAAAAGATGTCAAAAAACGTGTCATGGTGGGACGTATATAGGATATGTGGTGCTAGAATCCAGGAATAGGATCTTACTTCACCTTCTTTGAATAACAACATCTTCCACCAATAAGCTTTGCTTATTTTTGCTTTTTTTACTTTACTTTTTGTGATGCATGGACAGAGGTGTACAATAACCGAAACCTAGGAGATTAGCAATCATCAATTTCTCGAGATGCCTCAAACCCTTGATGCACATACCATGACCCGTTAGGAATATCGCTCAATCCGACTTTGGCAAGACACAAACATCCGGCTATGTGAATGGTGCCGAGTTACTCATCATCATGATTGACTTTCCCAAACCTAATTGTTTCTTTCTAAAACTTTCAGCCAACATCTCAACTTCTCTTTCACTTGCTATTCATTACTTGCTTCCAAATTTCCGGAAAAGGTAAAGGGAGGCAAATATGTATAGGAGGGGCTAAGCATGATCAAGAAGAAGGAGAAGAAAAGAATGAATTGCCTTAATCATCCTAGGAAGAATGTGATAGAACTCATCATGTGGTGTCAACCTTCAAATTCAACATAATTTTGATAAAACAAAGAATTAAACATGCTAGCATTTTAAAACAAAGCATTTAGCAACATAAACATAGCATAAAACCTTTCGACCATATAAAGATTTCAAAACCAATCTGCAAACAGTATCTTCATCGAGGTCATATCCAGAGAAGAAGCACAAAAATCGTTTCGAAAATCTCTCAGTTAAGCTATCTCGGTCGAGGTGTTGTGGCGTCATCCGAGGTGTTCATCCTCGATCGGCCAAGAACGTCCCGGTCGAGGTCATGAAATTTTTTTTTTCTAACCAGTTTTCGACGTTTTTCTCAACAAAAACCTTTAGGTATGCATGTAATGACAGATAAGCACATAAAGCCAAATAAACAATAATATCCGAAAGAGTCATACAAACCATAGAAGCAAGTAGTCAAGTAATTCATCCAAATACCCCATACTTGGGACACATTGTCCCAATGGGTCAAATATAAGTCTAAGGAAATAAAGTACTCACCGGACCTAGTTGAACTGCATAATAAATAAAAGAAATCCATGAAGCTCTAGTCCTCGTCAGCTGGCGGTGGTGGATGTGGAATGTAGGGATGTTGGGTTGGATCAAAGGGATAGCCGATAACCTGTTGATGCTGGATCTCCATCATGCGTCTGGTGTAGTGCTGGCTCTCCAACATCCGATGCGTCCAATCCTCAATGTCTCGGTACTGGTCAGCGAAGCGCTCAGTCATGTCGACTGTCAGGGTTGCATAAGCATCGATCATCTGGTTAGTGAGATCATCAATCCTCTAGTGTGCCTCGGAATCTCTGAATAGGCGGTGGGATCTACGCTGAGGAGGTGGTGGTGGTGCTGCTGTCTCCCCCTCCGTTGCCTCATCATCAAGATCGACAACAGGAATATTAGGGCCGCCGATATCAGTACCGGTCTCCATAGCAGCTCCTCCATCATACTCCTCCTCGTCATCATCATCATCAGCAGTTGCGTCTCTAGCATCCCGCATGTATGGAAACCAAGCGGCTGACCAGAATTGACGATCAAAGACAGAGAACTGGGATGACCACATAATCCCCTGTGGAGACGTCTTCTCCCACGGCATGGCAACGTAGGGTGTGCCAAGGCCACGAGGGACAAGAATACATCTCGTGATCATCTCTTGAAGCCCCAGCGGCTTTGCAACCGCTACAAGTGTACAACCAGATAAGTCCAAGCCCATAGAAGTGGCGATGTGGGTCACCAACCCACCACAGCAGATGATACGCCCCCGGATGGCGATGCCATCCGTGTTCCGGCTAGAAGGACCCGCACATTTTGGAAGACCGTTATTATTATTCGGCTATTTAATAATAAGCCTTTTGTATTCGGAACTTTAATTCCGGAACTTAATTCCGTGAATTAAACGACGGAATTAAATGACGGAATTAAATGGAGTTTGTCAGAATTATTATTCGGCTATTTAATAACAAGCCATCCTTATATAGTGGATGGAGGCCATACAAAGAGTTCAACATAAATGACGGAATTAAAAGTCGGAATTAAGTTCCGAATATGAAAAGCCTAAAATATGAAAGGTCGGAATTTAATTCACGGAATTAAGTTCCGGAATTAAAGTTCCGAATACAAAAGGCTTATTATTTAATAGCCGAATAATAATAAATGTCTTCCAAAATGTGCGGGTCCTTCTAGCCGGAACACGGATGGCATCGCCATCCGGGGGCGTATCAGCAGATATCTCATCTAAACTTCCCCTTGATCCTGTGTAAATCTTCTGCCAGCATGGCAGCAAAGTCCAGCACTCCTCCAGTCACCATACAAAATAAGCCGAGCAGCTCTCTTTGATGGATCTTCTGGGGCATCTCAATACGCGCGAGAAGAGTCTCACTAAAGATTCTGTGAGCAAGGCGGAAAGCAAGATGAATATAATACGCTCCCGGAAATCTCCGGGCCTCCACCTGTCACAATGGTCAGTCACATGGGCTATCTCGCCCCAGAAATTCCGAGTCACCGCTCAGGAAGGAAAATCAGAAACAGTCGGAGTAGGGAACAAAAAATCTCCATAAATTCGTCCATCGGAACTGCGTAGTTCCGGTTCAACAACCGGTACTTGATCCCATTGTGCTCCGGAACATACGTAACAGAACTGACAAACTCCATTGTCGGCTCCAGATAAGCCGGCGCCCTGATATCCATGAACTCTTCAAGGCCAACCATGGAGATCATCTTCTTCAAGTCCTCCACCACATGGAGGCACTCGAAGGTATCAACATGAAGAAATCGTGGGGCAATGATGATATTTTAGAACAGTTACAAGGAGCCTCCATGTTTTCACGTATTGATTTGAGGTCGGGCTATCACCAGCTGAGAGTGAGAGAGGACGACGTGCCAAAGACGGCATTCAGGACGAAATATGGCCATTATGAGTTTGTCGTGATGCCCTTCGGGCTCATGAATGCACCGCCGTCTTCATGGAGTTGATGAACGGCATCTTCATCGACTTCTTGGACCAGTTCGTGGTGGTGTTTATAGATGATACCTTAGTCTACTCCTAGAGTAGGGAGGAGCATGCGGGACACCTGAGGAAAGTTCTTCGAGTCCTTCGGGATAGAGAGATTTATGCAAAGCTCTCTAAGTGTGAGTTTTGGATGTCTGAGGTGGCATTCCTAGGTCACATAGTTTCCGCCAAGGGTGTCATGGTTGACCCGGCGAAGATAGAGTCCGTTTCTTAATGGCTGCCTCCTAGGACGGTCAAGGAGGTGCGCAATTTCTTGGGCTTAGCGGGGTATTACCGCCGATTTGTTGCGGGTTTCTCCGTGATTGCACGCCCGCTTACTTCCTTGCTGAGGAAGTCCACCAGGTTCGTCTGGTCCGAGCCTTGTCAGAGTAGCTTTAAGGAGCTGAAGAGGAGGTTGACCTCCGCTCCTATTTTGGCCCAGCCCGAGGGCGTAGAGGATTTCGTTGTATATAGTGACGCCCCCAAGCTCGGCTTGGGGTGCGTTTTGATGTAGAGAGGTAGGGTTATTGCGTACGCTTCTCGGCAGCTGAAGCCGTACGAGAAGAATTATCCCACCCATAATGTTGAGGTACGGCAGTTATTCATGCCCTAAAGATCTGGCGACACTACTTGTACGGGGCTGTTAGCATGAAATATTGCGATATTATAGGCACATATTTTGGTTGCTTTTCACTCATTATTATGTCCATGGATAGGATATAGAAGCAATTGTTAGCTTGTTCATCTATGTTTTCGATATGGAGGTCTACACTAGCTTTGTGTTAATTATAGGTGAATAAAAGCTGGAATCGGATCGTTTTGATGCAAATCAAGGAGGAATTGATCATGTTGGAAGCTGAGGATACACATTGATAACCTAAGGAAGGAGCAAGGATGAAGAATGACACGATCAAAGGCAACGAGAAGGACTAGGCACTTCCACGCCCCAATTCCACGGTCATGGAACCTCCATTATGAACGTGGACTTGATCTTTGAGCATTACAGTGAGTTACACGGTATAAATTACGGTCGTGGAAGGCTAAAGACACCACAATAATTTCCACGCCCTATTTCCACGGTCGTGGAACATCATGAGACCGTGATTTGGGCAATCTTTTGGCGAATCATTAATCGCCACGTCATCTACGTAATTGGACGAAAAGATACTTCTTTCTCACCTTATAAAAAGGCTGGAAGAAGGCTTTTTCGGGGTTCGCGCTTTGAGAGCATTTTTGCTTAGGGTTTTCGCGCGGGAGTTGTGAAAGCGCCGTCGGATTGGAGATTTCAAGATTGTTCGTGGCGGAAGTTGCGCCTTTTCTTAGGTTTTGATATTGAAGACGGCTTGACATCCTGTTCTTCGTGGTTACCTAAGGTTATGGTGAGGTTTTGTGTTCTATTTCTGAATCCATTATACATCATTCCTTGTGTTGGATTCGAGATCAGTTTTGAGTTATATTCGAGTTTTCGAGGGTTTTCATCTTTCATTATTCTTAAATTTGATTATTGATTTGATGACAATGGTTATTTGCTAAAACCCTTTAGGGATTCTAAGGTGAAGGGTTGATAGTTGTGGCTTAGATGATGATAGATCGATCGTAAACATATTGGACCTTGGGAGTTAGAGAAACTTCGTCGACAACCAAGATCACGGTCTGTTCTTGGACTTCCACGGTTGTGGAACTCAAGATCTGCCCGTGATTTACCTTAGTTTACGAACTTTGCTTTTACTTTAATCTAAAGTTAAAGATTAGCTTTAACCTAGCCTTGACTTGTCTTTTCTAGGTAGTAGTGAGACTCAACATCCTTTATTTCGGTTTCGAGTGTCACAACCTTAACCGTTTGAGCCTATTTTGATCCTTGGGTTACAAGTTTGGGTATTTGAGATCAATTCTAGTCTTTAGATCCTTTCTATACTGAAGCCTCAAGAACCTTTATAGAGAGTGTCTTTGGGTTAGACATATAGGGTTTTGGAACTTCGCCGTACATTACCTTACTTTAGTATACCTTTGTAATTCTTAATTTTGTCCTTAATTCTTTAGTATATCTTGAATCGATTGCCACAATTTGACATCTGGATCTTTAGGGTTGCTGTTTTTCCAATATTTGCAAAGCTTATTACATTTACTTGCTTGATAATTTACAAACTGAATTTGTTCCCCCCAAATCCTTGTGTTCGATACTTTGGAATTCTTGCTAATCTACGCCGATCCGTACACTGCGGGTTCGCTTGCTTAATTTTAGTTTTACAAATTTAAAGCTTATTTGCACGCACTCTAAGTGGCGAACAAGTTTTTGGCACCGTTGCCGGGGATTTGGTTTAGGCCGAATTCGGTTATCGGTTGTCAAGCTTGGGAGCTTTGCTCTCGTTATTTGATAGCTTTTGTGAGTGATATTTGCAGGTTGTCTTAGGTATATGCGCAGGTCTAACACCAACAAAGACGACCTCTTACCTCTTGATCAAGAACTTGAGAAGACTTTGAGAAAGAAGCTCAAAGAAAGAAAGATGACTGAAAATAAAGATAGAGATATCCAAGCGGAGTTGGACGATTCTAGGGCTGAGTATGAATGGAGCGAGAAGACTCGCAGAGAAGAATCGGAGCGTCATCGATCGGAAATTGATGGGCTCAAGGACATGATGTTACAATTGAGGTTGGAAATGAGTGGTTCCAAGAAGAAGAAGAAAAGAAGCAAACCGACAAGATTGGTTAGAACCGACTCATCCGATGAAGAGAGCGACTACTCCATGCCGTCGCTAGAGGACATTGATCAAACGATCAATGCGAACCGGAACGATCCAAGGCCAGCCGCCAATTCTCGTATCCTAGTTGGGGATGCAAGAGCCGCTCGTGTAGACGAAGAGCCGCGAACACTTGGTCAAAGACTGGATCTAACTCAACAACCGCGCCATCTAGGCGTGAACTATGAAGCTGAAGATGTTCAGGGATTCAGCTTTAATCCGCAAGTAATCACCATGGTTCACCAAAATCAATTTGGCGGAACAAGTGCTGAATCTCCACATCAAACTTGCAGAATTTTGAGATTCCCATGGAAACAATGAAGCCGAAGAAGACCACCACCAACAACTACAAGATTAAGCCGTTCTTCTTCTCTTTGAAAGGGAAAGCTCTAGCATGGTATCAAGCTCTCCCAAATGCAAAGCTTAATACTTGGGAGGATCTATCTTCGGAATTTCTAACTAAGTTCTTTCCGCCATCAAAAACTGCGGAGTTGAGAGGTAAGATTAATGCTTTTTCTATGAAACCTAACGAAAGTTTGTTTCAATCTTGGGAAAGGTTTCAGGAATTGCTATTGGATTGTCCACACCATGGCATTTCAAGACTCGGATTGTTAGAGATATACTATGAGGGGTTGGATGTGGAAACACAATTCAAGCTCCACTCCCTTTCATGTGGCACATTCATGGACATGAGGGAAGATGACGCTTGGGACTTCATTGAGAAGCAAGCCCAAATCATAGAGAGATACTCTCACCGGAAATTTGAATCCAACCGAGGAGATTTAGGAGCAAAGCTAACTCAAGCTGCGCAAACTCAAATCTTCTCCCTAAACACCGAAATCAAGGAATTGAAAGAGGTGATTAGAGCTAGCTTACCAAAGCCAAAGGATCAAGACGTTGGTTACCTAGGAAACAACAACTACCAAGGAAATGAAGGAACCAACTACAACAATAACCGGAACAACAACCGGAATAATTGGAATAATAATAACCGGAACAACAACAATTGGAACAACAACAACAACAACAGGAATCCAAACGGCAATTGGCATTCCAACCAACAGCAAAACTCCGGTAATTCTTATTCCAATTCAGAAAATTCACTAACACCACCTTCTTTTTCTTCCATTCCTTTGAAGAGCCAAGGGCAAGGGTCTAATAACATAAGCAGTTCGGGAAAGGAGAAACCCGATCCCATGTTGGAAACAATCTTGGGAAAGCTTCAAGGATTGGAGAGTCGCATTACGAAGGTTAATGATCACATCACTAAGGTTGATAAAGCTCAAAAGAGTGTAGAAACCCAACTATTCAGCAAGGCCGGGGAAGTTCATAGAGATCAAGGAAAACTTTCCGGAAAGTCGGAAGACAACCCGAAAGGAAGGGTAATGACTATCACTACTAGGAGCGGAGTAACTACAACTGACCGCAGCCTACATTTGTAGAGATTCCGGCTGAGAAAGAGAAAGAGAAGGGGAAGGAGAAGGAAGACGTCTACGTTCCTCCCCCAGCTTACAAACCGCCTCTACCATTCCCGCAATCTAGAGCGAGAGTGCGTCTAGACAAGCAATTTGGTAAGTTCATTGAACTAATGAGCAAACTGCATATTAACATACCTTTCATTGATACAATTGTAGGTATGCCCGCTTACGGGAAGTTCTTAAAGGAAATCCTCTCTAACAAGAGGAAACTAGAAGACTTTGGAGAAGTCAAGATGAGTTCGGAATCATCGGATCTCATCAAAACGATGAAGGAGATGATGCCCCCAAAGCTGAAGGATCCGGGATCATTTTGCATTCCAATCGGAATGGGAGATATCACATGTGACACATTATGTGATTTGGGAGCAAGCGTTAGCATCATCCCGCTTGCCTTATGCAGGAAGATCGGTCTAGGTGAGCCTAAACCGGTAAAGATGACGTTGTACATGGCGGATCGATCCATAACTCGTCCCGTCGGTATCATCGAAGACATCCCAGTCAAGCTTGGTAAGTTCTATGTTCCCATAGATTTTGTTGTGCTTGACATTCCTGTAGATTGTCCGGTCCCGATCATACTCGGAAGACCGTTTCTTGCAAAATCCGGCTGCATGGTTGATTGCAAGAATGCTAGGCTTGCCTTCGACATTGGAGAAGAGAAAGTTGAATTCGTGCTCTCAACATTGGTGAAAGAGCCAGCTCTTGGGGAAGACATGTACAACATCCATGACGAGGAAGCATCTAGAGAGAAAGTTAGCTCGATCCTAACCAAAGATCCGTTGCAAAAGGTGAATACCATGAGCATCACGGAGAAAGGAGAAGAAGAGGATTGCAATAAAGAGATTGAATCCCTAGGTGAGCTACAAAAAGTGCACGAAGAAGAGTTTAAAAAACTCTATGATGGGTCAGAAAACGTGAGGAATCACGGTCAGTCGTGCTATTCCACGGCCTTGGAAACCTCCATGATGACCGTAATTAGCTACTCAGAGCACTCCAGTAAGTTACACGGCCAAAACCACGGCCGTGGAACTACTAGTGGTGCCGTAATTGACTTCCACGAATGTAGAAGAAACAGGGGAGCCGTGATTTTAGGGAATTCTGAGAACAATTACGTTCTTTCTACCAATTCTCTTGAGCCTTCTTCAACAACTCTCACACCCTTAGAGACTTCTAAGGAAGCATTGGACACTCCTCAAGAGCCATTTGAGACTTCAATGACAATGGAATTGAAGCCACTTCCCGCACATCTTCGGTATGCATTCTTAGGAACTAATTCTACTTTTCCGGTAATTGTTAGTTCTTACTTAAGTGAAGATGAACATGTTAGACTAATGGCCGTATTGAAAGAACATAGAAAGGCCTTAGGTTACACCATAGAAGATCTTGTAGGAATTAAACCGTCACTATGCATGCACAAGATCCTAATGGAGGAAGATTTTAAGCCTTCACGACAACCTCAAAGGCGGTTGAATCCGACCATGAAGGAGGTTGTCAAGAAGGAGATTCTTAAACTACTTGATGTAGGTACTATCTACCCTATCTCTGATAGTAAGTGGGTGAGCCCGGTACAAGTTGTTCCAAAGAAAGGAGGAATGACAGTAATCAAAAACAAAAACAACGAGCTCATTCCTACAAGAACCGTGACGGGATGGAGGATGTGCATAGATTACCGCAAGCTAAACAACGCAACGAGGAAGGACCACTTTCCTTTGCCATTCATCGACCAAATGCTTGAGAGGTTAGCACAACACTCGCATTTCTGTTATCTTGACGGTTATAGTGGTTTCTTCCAGATTCCGATACATCCGGACGATCAAGAAGACCACATTTACGTGCTCGTGGATACGTTTGCCTATAGGAGAATGCCGTTCGGGCTTTGCAACGCCCCATCCACCTTCCAAAGATGCATGATGGCTATTTTCTCGGAGTACATAGAAGATATTATGGAGGTTTTCATGGATGATTTCTCTGTTTATGGTTCCTCTTTTGATCATTGCCTTTCTAACCTTTCTCTTGTGCTTCAAAGGTGTGAAGACACTAACATAGTTCTCAATTGGGAGAAGTGTCAATTTATGGTAAAAGAGGGCATTATCTTAGGACACTTGATCTCTAGTAGAGGGATTGAGGTAGATAAAGCTAAGATAGAGACCATAGAGAAGCTCCCTCCCCCATCTTCGGTGAAAGGGATAAAAAGATTTCTAGGACATGCCGGATTCTATAGACGTTTTATCAAAGACTTTTCTAAGATATCAAAACCGCTTACTAATCTATTGATGAAGGATGCAGTTTTTTATTTTTCGCATGATTGTTTAGATGCGTTTAACAGGATCCGAGAAGCTCTAATCTTAGCCCCAATCATACAACCTCCGGACTGGAATCTCCCGTTCGAGGTCATGTGTGATGCAAGTGATGTAGCCATTGGGGCTGTGCTAGGACAAAAGAATGATGGCCGCACACACGCCATCTATTACGCTAGCAAGACGCTAGATGAAGCGCAACTCAACTACGCCACTACAGAAAAATAATTTTTGGTCGTTGTATACGCATTTGAAAATTTTCGTTTTTATCTTGTAGGATCGAAGGTGATTGTCTACACGGACCACTTGGCGATTCGGTATTTGCTAGCCAAGAAGGATGCAAAACCGAGACTAGTTAGATGGATTCTTCTCCTACAAGAATTCGATCTTGAGATCCGCGACAAGAGAGGCTCGGAAAATTCTGTTGCGGATCACTTGAGTCGTCTACCACATCTAGAAGACGACGACTTACCTATAGATGACTCCTTTCCGGACGAACACTTACACATCATAGAGGAGTGCATCGACAAGATAACTAGAGGTAACGAACCATGGTTTGCTGATTTTGTTAACTATTTGGTTTGTCAGGAAATACCTCCCGGACTATCCTACGCACAAAGAAAGAAGTTCTTTAAGAACGTCCGGCAATACTTTTGGAACGAACCTCTACTCTTCAAGAGAGGTCCAGATGGCATCATTCGCAGATGTGTTCCGGAAGAGGAGATGCAAAGCGTCATCCGTCATTGTCATTCACTACCTTGTGGAGGACACGCTAGTTCCAACAAAACTAACGCTAAGGTATTGCAATCCGGTTTCTTTTGGCCTAGTTTTTTAAGGATGTGCAAACCTTTGTTTCCTGTTGCGATGCTTGTCAAAGAACAGGAAACATATCTAAGAGAAACGAGATACCTCTTAACAACATTCAAGAGGTGGAGATCTTCGACGTTTGGGGAGTCGACTTTATGGGACCTTTCCCATCATCTTGCGGGAATCAATACATCCTCCTAGTTGTGGATTATTTTTCACGATGGGTTGAAGTTATAGCGTCTCCTACTAATGATGTTGCGGTTGTCATAAAGGTCTTTAATAGAACTATTTTCCCAAGGTTTGGGACACCGCGGACCATTATTAGTGATCGAGGTTCACACTTCATTGTCCGGCGATTCGAAGCTCTCCTAGCCAAGTATGGGATGACTCACAAGATCGCCACTCCCTATCATCCACAAACGAGTGGACAAGTGGAGATTTCAAATAGAGAAATCAAGGGCATCTTAGAGAAAACAGTTTCAAAGACAAGGAAAGATCGGTCTTTGAAGCTAGACGATGCGTTATGGGCATACCGGACTGCGTATAAGACTCCCATAGGAACAACACCATACAACCTAGTGTATGGGAAGTCTTGTCACTTACCGGTGGAGCTAGAACACAAAGCGTATTGGGCGATAAAGTGGTTGAACTTCAACATGAAAGAAGCAGGCGAGAAGCGCCTCTTAGACCTTAACGAGCTTGAAGAACTCCGCTTGAACGCCTATGAGAACGCCAAGATATACAAGGAGAGAGCGAAACGTTGGCATGATAAGCATATCATTCTAAAAGGACCTCAAGGAAGGAGATCAAGTTCTCCTCTTCAATTCGAGACTTCGGCTCTCTCCAGGTAAGCTTAAATCTCGTTGGACCGGACCTTATCTAACCAAACATGTTTTTCCCCATGGTGCAGTTGAAGTATGGGGTGAAAAGAGCGGAAGTTTTAAGGTGAACGGTCAACGACTTAAGAAGTACTCACCGGAGCTCCAAGCTGAGGAGTTCGCGCCTACCGTATTAGAATAAATGCAAGTACGGTCTAGCTACGGACCTTAAACAAGCGCTACTTGGAAGGCAACCCAAGCTATTGCACTTTTGTTTTTCATTCTTAGTTTAGATTAGCTTAGACGTTTTTGCTTTGTTTTTGCCCTCGATATCTTCCAGTATGTTGTGTTTTTGGATGTAGGAGCAAGGAATAGGGATTGGAAGAAGGAAAAGTCGAAGGAATTGACGAAACATGAGCTTTAGCACAATGCAGAGAGTTCCACGGCCAGTTCCACGGTCGTAAAAGCTACAGTGACCGTAATTCTTTAAAAGCTGAGAAAAATCACAAAAACCACGGGTCCGTACATTTCCACGGCCGTGGAACACCCCAACAGACCGTAATTTTCAAAAATTTTTACGTCCACTATAAAAACCACCTTCCTTCACAAAAAACACCTCAATTCCCTAATCCACGGTTCTCTTCCATGACCCAAACCGCCGAAAGACCCCTACCCTCTCAAATCTTTATTTTGAGTTCAAATCGAACGATTCTTGGTGCTAAAGTGGAGAATTTTCATTCCTCTACAAGATCCAATCGACAAAACAAGTAAACAATCCCTCCACAAGGCAGAATTTGGATTCAAAGATCCAAAACCCTAGGTTTTTACTCTTCTTCTCTTCTTTATCAATTCGGGCTAAATTTTAGCAAGAACTTAGAGAATTTGCTTAGGATTGAGATTGGAACTAGTCTAGGACAGGTTCTGATGTGTTTACTGTTGATTTTGTTGAGATTTGAGCAATTCAGAGACGAATCACGGTCTTTGGAACTTCCACGGCCGTGGAATAAGAAGAACAGACCGTGGTTTTTAGTGGAATTGAGAAAATGTTCACGAGAAGTTCAGGAAAGAAAAAGAAGAGAAGGGATGATAGTTCTTCTTCTTCCCAAGCCCCTCCTAGTGAACCACCATCACCTCCACGCCCTAGAATCCCAACCATTCACCCAAATTATCTCGAGGCTTTAGAGAAGATCGAGAAGAGATCGGTCATAGGACCTAGATACCTCTTGCTTGAGGAGTTAGAGCCACTTAATGTGGTAAGTGATTTGACATGGCTCTTGGATAGAGCCGGACTGATTGTTTTCTCCGCTATTAGAGCGGATGCATATGAGGAAATCACGAGGGAGTTTGTCATCTCCTTCAAGCACAGCGCCGTCGATAGGACGGTATCTTTTAGGTTGATGGAGACGGATTACGAGTTCTCCATCCAGCAGTTTGGAGCCTTCTTTGGGTTCCATGAGACCTATAACGGTCGTTTTCCTAGCGGTGTGTACGCTAAGGATTTTTGGAGAGAGATTGCGATGGTGAATGCAAGTGAAGATCGTTGGCAACCGGCCGACACCAAGGCTAAGCTTATCTACCACTTAGCCTTGAAGATAGCTCATAGGGTCCTTTCCGAGTGCCTATTCCCTAGGACCGAGACCCCACAGAAGATAAAGACCGATAAGCTATTCCTTCTCTACTGCATGTTTTACGATAGACCAGCTGATTGTGCCACCCTCTTAGCCTCGACCATGAGTAAGCTTAAGAACAAGAGGGCATGAAACATTGGATATGGTGGGATGGTTACCCACATTGCTACACAGCTCGGGATTGATTGCTCCGCCTACACTAGGATAGCAGCGAGACCTTTGGGTCTCAACAGCCTTATGACTAGGGGCATTATCTTTCCACGACACCGAGCCCCACCTACTGTTGGTATGCCATGGGAGGATAGAGGAGGTAGGGGCATTGTTTGGCTTCCTGAGTATTCCATTATGGTTGGACGCCATAATTGGAAGGAGACATTCGTTGTCATGCATGCGAATAGGTTGGCACTGCCCCCGTATGTCCTAGAGGAGCCTCCAATTGAGGAGGAGATGGGAGGAGGAGGTGATGAGCAGGATTTTGGCACCTTTCCAGATCAGCCGGACATCTTCCCGGATTTACCTAGACAGTCTCCCCACCCTTCTAGACATACTGGTGCTTCTTCCTCTCGCCGAGCTAGTGTGAGCGAGAGGCCGACTTGGATGGATACCCCTCCAGATTGGTACGGGACGCAGCCGGAGTGGATGGGAGCTCCACCACCTTGGTATGCACAGCCACCATCAGCACCAGCTCCACAGGATGCTCCAGCTTGGTATGGCCAGCCGCCGGCATGGTACGAGCAGTTACCGGCATGGGCCAACGATCTATCTAGGAGAGTGGTGACTTGGAGATCCACCGGGACCAGTAGGAGACGCGGAGACAGGAGCATGACGAGATGATGAGTGATATCTACCGTTAGCAGTTTGGGCGGCACTATAGCCATGACTTCCGCCCGTTTCCACCACCACCGCCTCCGCAGTGACGAGTTTTACTACCGAGAGTTTCAGCCGCTCCACCGCCATCTAGTGAGTTCATTTTTCTTTTCTTTCTTTTCTTTATTTCTTTTTGAACATTGAGGTAAATGTTTGTCCTAAGTATGGGGTGGGGTGTGACTATGTGTTGTAATAACTCTACTACTTTGTTTGCTTCTATCCATGACACTATTGCATGTTTCATTCCATAGTCACACGTTTTATTATTGCATTGCATGAAAAAGGCTTTGAAAAACTCATAAAAATTTGAAAAATTTTTGAAAAAGTTTTGTGCTTCTAAGAATTGAGATGATTCCTATGATAGATCTTACTTACGGAATGAGTTTTTGATGACAATTACATGCTTAAACAAAATTATGAATTGGAAAGAATTTGAATGAGCTGTTTATCCTTTCTTGCGAATTTCATAATGTGAAGAGTTTTATCTAAATCATATTGAGAAATTGAGGTTGAAATCGCATGATGAGTTCTTATACTTCTTTATGAAATGATTAAGGCAATTCGATTTTCTTGCTTCTTTCTTTGATCATTTAGCCCCTCAATGAAATAATAGTCTCCCTTACCTATCCGGAAATTTGGAGGAGTTGATATTTGGCATGTTTGATGTGGGAGGGCCATGAAAGCAAAATTTTGCATTCAAAGAATAGAAAAAAAAACTTTTAGGTTTGGGGAAGTCAATCATGATGATGAGTAACTCGATCGGCACCATTCACATAGCCGGGTGTTTGTGTCTTACCAAAGTCGGATTAAGCGATATTCCTAACGGATTATGGTATATGCATCAAGGGTTTGAGGCATCTCGAAATTGAGAAACGTCAAACTCCTAGGCTTCGGTTTTTGTGCACCGTTGTCCATATTTCCAAAAGTAAAGTCGAAAAATAATGTGAAAAAGAAAAGAGCAAAGCTCTAAGTTGATGTTGTTGCGAAATCAAAAGAAAAGGTAAAAGAGTTGGGTTATTCCTTTTCCCGGATTCATGCACCACATCCCTTATAAGTTCCCCTCCTTTCCGCATTCTAGACCTTACTTGGAAGTCCTTAAGATCAAAAGAGTGTTATATGACTTGGTGATCTAAATTGAAGTTTCTTATTTTTGATTTTGACAATACTTGAAGGTTATGATATTTGTTTTGAAGTTTGAGCATCTTGTGGAGTCTCTTTTCTCTACATCCTTTGGTTTATGTATGTAAACGTTTTCAAGAACGAATGAAGCAAGGTTTGAGGTTGATCTATTGACTAGAAGCACATTTACCTAAAAGATGTTTTGTTTTAAGTATTGCATGCATATTTCATCCTAAGTATGTTCTGAGCTTTTGAAAACCTTGCTTGGGGACAAGCAAGTGACAAGTATGGGGTATTTTGTTAGCATGAAATATTGTGATATTATAGGCACATATTTTGGTTGTTTTTCACTAATTATTATGTCCATGGATAGGATATAGAAGCAATTGTTAGCTTGTTCATCTATGTTTTCGATATGGAGGTCTACACTAGCTTTGTGTTGATTATAGGTGAATAAAAGCTGGAATCGGATCGTTTTGATGCAAATCAAGGAGGAATTGATCATGTTGGAAGCTGAGGAAACATATTGAGAAGCTAAGGAAGGAGCAAGGATGAAGAATGGCACGAAACAAAGGCAACGAGAAGGACTAGGCACTTCCACGCCCCAATTCCACGGTCGTGGAACCTCCATTATGAACGTGGACTTGATCTTTGAGCATTACAGTGAGTTACACGGTATAAATTACGGTCGTGGAAGGCTAAAGACACCGCAATCATTTCCACGCCCTATTTCCACGGTCGTGGAACATCATGAGACCGTGATTTGGGCAATCTTTTGGCGAATCATTAATCGACATGTCATCTATGTAATTAGACGAAAAGATACTTCTTTCTCACCTTATAAAAAGGCTGGAAGAAGGCTTTTTCGGGATTCGCGCTTTGAGAGCATTTTTGCTTAGGGTTTTCTCGCGGGAGTTGCGAAAGTGTCGTCGGATTGGAGATTTCAAGATTGTTCGTGGCGGAAGTTGTGCCTTTTCTTAGGTTTTGATATTGAAGACGGATTGACATCCCGTTCTTCGTGGTTACCTAAGGTTATTGTGAGATTTTGTGTTCTATTTCTGAATCCATTATACATCATTCCTTGTGTGTTGGATTCGAGATCAGTTTTGAGTTATATTCGAGTTTTCGAGGGTTTTCATCTTTCATTCTTCTTAAATTTGATTATTGATTTGATGACAATGGTTATTGGCTAAAACCCTTTAGCGATTCTAAGGTGAAGGGTTGATAGTTGTGACTTAGATGATGATAGATCGATCGTAAACATATTGGACCCTGAGAGTTAGAGAAACTTCGTCGACAACCAAGATCACGGTATGTTCTTGGACTTCAACGGTCGTGGAACTCAAGATCTGCCCGTGATTTACCTTAGTTTACGAACTTTGCTTTTACTTTAATCCAAAGTTAAAGATTAGCATTAACCTAGCCTTGACTTGTCTTTTCTAGGTATTAGTGAGACTCAACATCCTCTATTTCGGTTTCGAGTGTCACAACCTTAACCGTTTGAGCCTATTTTGATCCTTGGGTTACAAGTTTGGGTATTTGAGATCAATTCTAGTCTTTAGATCCTTTCTATACTGAAGCCTCAACAACCTTTATAGAGAGTGTCTTTGGGTTAGACATATAGGCTTTTGGAACTTCGCCGTACATTACCTTACTTTAGTATACCTTTGCAATTCTTAACTCTGTCCTTAATTCTTTAGTATATCTTGAATCGATTGCCACAATTTGACATCCGGATCTTTAGGGTTGCTGTTTTCCCAATATTTGCAAAGCTTATTACATTTACTTGCTTGATAATTTACAAACTGAATTTGTTCCCCCCCAAATCCCTGTGTTCGATACTCTGGAATTCTTGCTAATCTACGCCGATCCGTACACTGCGGGTTCGCTTGCTTAATTTCAGTTTTATAAATTTAAAGCTTATTTGCACGCACGCTAAGTGGCGAACAGGGGCTATGTGCCAGATCTTCGCAGACCATAAGAGTTTGAAGAATATATTCAGTCAACGGGAGTTGAATAACCGCCAGAGGAGATGGTTAGAGCTGATTAAGGACTTTGATTTAGAGATTTTGTACCATCCGGGGAAGGCGAACTCAGTCGCCGATGCTTTGAGTAGGAGGAATCCTCGAGAGGAGGCTATAGGACGGCTTACGGTTCAGCCTCAACTGAGGAGGGATTTGATAGAGTTAGAGATGGATATCCGATTCCTGGATGTGGACGGTCGTATGTCCGAGTTGGAGGTACTCCCTGACCTATCCGGAGAAATCCGGCAGACGTAGGTGGGATGCCCGGTTTTGAGGAGGATCAGAGATAGGATGGATTACTGAGACGCTAGGGGCAATTTGTATACCGTCGGCCCCAGAGTTGAGAGAGCGGATTTTGTGTGAGCACATTCTACACCTTACTCTGTGCATCTAGGCACGAGTAAGATGTATCAGGACCTTAGGAGATCTTACTGGTGGGGCGGGCTCAAGCCCGATGTAGCGAGATATGTTGCCCGATGCGCGACCTGCCAGCAGGTCAAGATCGAGCACTAGAGACACGGAGGAGAGCTTCACCCACTGCCCGTGCTGTAGTGGAAGTGGGAGGATATATCGATGGACTTCGTTACCAGGTTGAGACCGAGTAGGAGCTTCGACGCGATTTGGGTAGTTGTAGATCGGTTGACGAAGACCGCACGTTTCATCCCCATCCGGGATACGTGGCCGGTGAGTTATCTAGCCGAGGAGTTTAACCGTCAGATTGTGAGATTGCACGGAGTACCGAGGACCATTGTCTCGGATATGGACGGGCGTTTTACCTCGAGGTTTTGGCAGCAGGTACATGCCGCCCTAAGTTCGAGTCTTCATTTCACCACCGCATACCATCCAAAGACCGACGGCCAGTCAGAGCGGACTATTCAGACCTTAGAGGACATGTTGCATGCATGTGTACTAGACTGGGGGCAGGTATGGTCAGACCACCTCCCATTTGTGGAGTTTTCGTATAATAATAGTTTGCATGCGTCGATTGGGATGGCACCGTATGAGGCATTGTATGGGAGGAGATGCCGCACTCCCTTATGTTGGGACGAGTCGGGGAGTTCTAGTGTTGTAGCTTCGGATCAGGTGTAGAATGACATGGCTAGGGTTGCTTTGATACGAGATAGGATGTTGACCGCCCAGAGTCGTCAAAGATCGTACGCGGATAGGAGGCGTAGACCTCTCGAGTTCCAAGTAGGAGCCAAGGTGTGGCTGAGGGTATCACCGACTCGGGGTGTCAAACAATTCGGCATTTAAGGGGAAGTTGAGCCCCCGATATGTCGGTCCATTTGTGATAGTAGAGAGAGTTGGTGAGGTGGCATACCGATTAGCATTGCCACCACAATTGGAGGGTATACATCCGGTATCCATGTGTCTCAACTGAGGGAGTACATCCATGACCCGAAGCACATCATTAGCCTTGTGGTCGAGCCGGACCATACTTTTACAGAGCACCCGATAGCGCTTTTAGAGCGGAGTACGAGACGTCTTCGATCGAAGAAGATCCCGATGTTGAGGGTGCAGTGGTCGAGGCGAGGAGCCGACGAGGCTACATGGGAGACGGAGGATAATATCCGGAGGAACTATCCCGAGTTTTACGTGAGTTTAGAGACACCGATAGGACAGTCGGGTTAGTCCCGAGCTTCTTCCTTGATCTTTACCTATGTGCTTGTGATGTGATATGTTTTTTATGCATGTGATTACCTCGTGAGACGTTATAATGAGTATGAGAGTGACGTTGGGCTTGAGATCGATAGTTAGCTTTGTGAGTTCCTTATGTTTCGAGTGTGCTTCGCGAGTACCTTTAGGAAGTTTTGGGACAAAACTAGTTTTTAGGGGGTTAGTTGTAACATCCGAAAATTTTATTTTTGGAAGATGAGTTGATTCCGACTTTTTCGTGTTTGTGGCTTATTTCCCGCAGGCACATTTGCTGAATAAGATTTCCGACCTTGGGAAGAGGAGTGAGGGGACAAGGGGGTTGTTGACCCTTGGATATCTTCACCTCTCTATGTTAGCCTCATTACTCTCTCCCCACTTTCCCATTTCTCCTCTTACATTCATTTCACTTTCTTCCACTCCTCTCTTCCTTCTTGCTTGCTCTCATCTTCTTGGGCCTTGGAAGAGCTTGGTAGGAGCTGCAGCTTGAGTTTTCCGGATCTGCTGTGGTAAGTGAACTCTCACCCCTTTCTCTTGCTGATAGTTTTCCCTTCTTCCACTTCTCTTCACCTCCATGACTATGGAGGAAGCTTTTGAAGATAAATCTAGTAAACCTTTGCATTCCCCTTTCTTTAGCTCGTTTAGGTCGTGGTGAGGAAGCTAGAACCTGTGGTGAAGGTTTGGAGGAGGCCCAGCAAGAGAAGGAGACCCTAGGAGCAAAGAACCAGTCGAAGAAACGAAGAAGACGAAGTTTCTATTGTTCGACCGCGGGGCGGATCATCAGAGGCGCCGGGTGGATTCAGACCACCTCAGGGGCGGCCAGAGCCACCGTAGGTGCGGCCACCAGGCGCAGGGGCGGCGCCAGAGATCCGCAGGGGCGACAACAGGGTTTTGCCGGGAGCGCCAGCTTTCTTCCACGGCTGCGTTTTCTTCACCAGTAGGTTCCTTCCTCCTTTCCTCTTCGTTCCTTTCTTAGACCTTATGTTGTTGCTTAGCTAGAACCATGATTAGGTTGGACCTAGGACTTGTGAGAATGTCATTGAGTGGCTTGAACCTAGGTGCCCTTGAATCTTTAGTGATCTTGTGTGTGTGAGGGCCGTGTGGTCTCTCTTTCATCTTACCCTCTTAGTCCAGGTTTGTTGTGTGCTTGATCTCTCTTGGGTTGTGGGTTGTTGTTCCCTCTTTTCCTTGCTTATCTTGTTCTTGACCTCCTAAGGTTTCAAGAGAGCCTTCCTAACTTCTAGTTGTTGAACCCTATGTTTGGTTTTGGCTTGGGAGAGTCTTAGAGTTGTTGTGAGTTTGAAGTTGACATATATATATGTTGGTGATCAGGCTTTGGTTTTTTTTTCAGAAAGTGAGATCGTTGGTTTGATTAGCTTGAGACGAGGTAAGTCCTCGGACTTACTTAGCCGCTTTTATACCTTATTTGAGTATATTATGGTGGTGTGTGTTTACCGCTTTTGAACATGAAAACGGATTAGGATCTACTTGACCATATTTATTGGCCCATCGTTACTATTATTATTATCGGGCGGTGACATCACTGCCCAGCCTCTTGAGGGAGACTGGGGGATCTCTGCTACTAGGCCATACATGGTATACGGGTGGGCTTCTTCATCACTCCCTCGGGGTATACGGGTTAAGCGCCGTCACACTCCTGTTGGTTACACGGGGATAGAGGCGAGAGATATAAGACTCTCGTGTCACACTTGAACGAATGGATTAGATATGGAATGACCTAAAAAGATATTATGTAATGAATGTGTTTGTTGTGTGTTTGTGCTCCTATGTGTGTTTGTGCCATATTATTCATATAATGCCTAGAATGTGAGCTAACGGTTTTAAACCGTTTTGTGTAGATGCCTTGCAGGTTAGGGATGCCGCCGAGTGAGGTGGAGGAGTGGAAAGCCGAGTGGCCTCCGTACATTATAGGACGGGGGCGTTTTTGGGGGTTTTCCTTGTTTGTCGGATTATGGCTTGTTGTACTTTTGTATTACTTTACGTTTTATGTTGTTTTGAGGACTCGGCTGAGTTTCCAACTTGTATCCCTTCCTTTCTTTTCTTGCATACATTATAAACCATTTTGAGTTTTATGCCTTTATTTGTGCCATGTTGGAAAGGTCCGATGAGATTGTTGTCAAGCGAAGGGTCGGGACCCATTGTGTGGTCTCGCCCATAGCATTCCGATATCCTACAGATTCGGGGTGTTATAGATATGCATTTTTTGGGTATTGCTTATTGAGTATATGTGTGTGTAGTTTGGGTATGCAGTTTTGGGGATTGCTTACCCAAAAACAAACGTTGTTGCTTACCCAAAAAAAGAACAGGGGGTTGTTTCCAAATTTCGGTGACGCAGAAGCTCAACAAGAGGACTTGCGTTTGAAGGGAGGAAGAAAGGACATGAGTATATAAATAGGGAAGAAAAAGGGGCTGCCGCCGAGTGAGGTGGAGGAGTGGACAGCCGAGTGGCCTCCGTACATTATAAGACGGGGGCATTTTTGGGTTTTTCCTTGTTTGTCGGATTATGGCTTGTTGTACTTTTGTATTACTTTACGTTTTATGTCGTTTTGAGGACTCGGCTGAGTTTCCAACTTGTATCCCTTCCTTTCTTTTCTTGCATACATTATAAACCATTTTGAGTTTTGTGCCTTTATTTGTGTCATGTTGGAAAGGTCCGGTGAGATTGTTGTCAAGCGAAGGGTCGGGACCCATTGTGTGGTCTCGCCCGTAGCATTCCGATATCCTATGGATTCGGGGTGTTACAGATATGCATTTTTTGGGTTTTGCTTATTGAGTATATGTGTGTACAGTTTGGGTATGCAGTTTTGGGAATTGCTTACCCAAAAATAAACGTTGTTGCTTACCCAAAAATAGAACAGGGGGCTGCTTCCAGATTCCAGTGACGCAGAAGCTCAACAAGAGGACTTGCGTTTGAAGGGAGGAAGAAGGGACATGAGTTTATAAATAGGGAAGAAAAAGGGGCTGCATTTATTGGGCACAAATTTCATGTAAAATGTTCATCAACATTGTCACCAATCAAATCAATGACTGTCATTTTTTGTATTTTTTCTGATTTCATCTACTATATAGGAGTCCATTATATAAATTACAAATTGGGAGGCCCTAATTCCAACTTCATGGTGTAAAAGGCCTACAATGCCAATTTAGCCAATTAACTATAACCAAAAAAAATAAGACACCTACCACTTGAAAAAAATAATATCAAATTGGAAAACCAAAACCTGGTTTCCACAAACTCAACTTTGACGGATCAAAACTTGATTCCGGAATAACATCCATTGGGTTTGTTATATGTGATCACAATGGCAAAGTAATAAGCTTGGCCACTAGGAAAAACAATTTTAACTCTATCATTAAAGTAGAAGCATACGCGCTGAAAACTGGCCTTAGTGAAGCAATAAGACTTAATATAAAAAAGATTGAAATTGACGTGATAACTTATGTGTTATCAAGGCACTCCAAGGACTTTGGAGTTGTCCCTGGGAGGTTGAGATGACACTATCCGACTCCCGACTAGATCTTCGCTTCTTTGAGGAAGTACAGGTCACGCATGTGTTCAGAGAAATCAACTGTGTTGCTGAACGATTGACTCATCTAGGAATCTCGAACCCCAACACACCCTTTTCTGACGATCCCGAACTTTGTGTTCTCATCCGCAAGGATGCTTTAGGATGAACTACCTCTAGAAGATATCTCGTCCTAACCGCTTTCCGTTTTCAAAAAAAATAAATAAAATAAATAAATAAAAATAATTGTGGTATGAATTGTAGCTGCACTTATCTAACTTTCGTTTTGATTAACAATTATTTATTCCTAGATCATTTCTGAAGTTTAATTTGAATTTTGAGTTTCTGTTGCAGTTGAAAGTGAAACTCGAACGAAAACTAATTGAGTTATAAACAATTAACGGAAAACAATCTATTGTCTATCAATTATCAAATTGCATATATTTTAGTTTAGCTTTATTGAAAGCTATTTAAAAGATCAGAGGTAACACGAGCACCTTTTTTAATGGAAACAGTCTGCTCTTTGTCAATTGTCAAAGGGCATATATTTCGGTTTGCTCTCCTCGGCTAGTATATATATTTAAGTTTTATACAAAACAGTGTGGATCTCTATAAAATAAGGTGATTACAAGTGGATTAGTATTTGAACTACATACTCCGTAATCTAACTATATTTTGATTGAGGACCCCAAAAGTTTTTGAAAACTCAAAAACATAATATATGAACTACTTTATACGCAATACTTGAGCTTATTTTAAATGACAATGTAACAAGAATTGAGTTAAGTAGACTTTTTCTTTTTTTTTAAAGAATTGGTGGTATAGGGTCTCAAATTGTTGATTTTTGTAAATGAGCCCTTATATAAAATAATATAAACTAGGCTTGCAAACTAGAAAATAGGGGCACTATTTTGGGTATGACAGTGACGTTTTTAGGTATTATATTTTTTGATATTTTAGTTTTTTGGGTATGTTTGGGTTTTGGGTATGTGTGTGTTTTTGAGTATGTTTGTGTAGTATGACAAAATTATTTTGGGTGTGACAATGACGTTTTTTGGGTAAACGAATTTTTTGGTAGAAGGTGGGAAAGTGTGCATGTTGAGAATTGTGCATTTGTGTAGTAGGTGGAGATAAATATCAAATGTCAAACATGTCAAATCAGATAGGATGCAAAAATTGATAGCTTTTGTACTAGTTAGTGACAATGATTATTTTTTGGGGCCTAAATTACAAAGATGAAAAAGGTGGGAGCCAAATTAGTAACTGCTATAGCATTTTGACTCATTTCATCAAAAACGCCTTTTTTTATATATATAGGTTTTTGTTTTGTAAATCCCTATAATTTTATCCTATATATAATTCTCTCTAGATGAAAGGAATTGAATTAAATATGGGTATATTTACTAAATGAATTTATGTCATGGGTACCCTTAATAAAGTAATAGTGGTAAAAAGTTTAGTTCGTCATTTTACCCGTCATTTTATGGTTTGAAAAGAGAAGTTGGCTCGCCTTTTATATATTATATATATATATATATATATATATATATATATATATATATATATATATATATATATATATATATATATATATAGAGAGAGAGAGAGAGAGAGAGAGAGAGAGAGAGAGAGATAGATAGATAGATAGATAGATAGATAGATAGATAGATAGATAGATAGATAGATAGATAGATAGATAGATAGATAGATAGATAGAGAGAGAGAGAGAGTAGAGATCATATGAGAACAGACTTTATCGTGTAATCTTGAGAGCATGCCTTATTGTTTAATATATTACTCGTAGTTTTTATTAGTTTTGTTATGAAGGTGTCATATCGTTTAATGCATTATTCGTAGTTATTGTTGGTTGAATGAATTATTCGTAGTTATTATTATTCATAATTATTATTAATTATAATATTTACCCTAAATCTCAAGGCAAAGGGACGACCCCAACCTCGAGATCAACAAGAAGAGAGCCCAGTTCATTTGAGCATTCTGCTACACGTGGTCCTGGGCGGCCGAAAGGGAAGAAAGCAAAAGATGTAGATTCTAAACCGGAGTTGACTCCTACGAGTAGGACGCGTCGTAAAGAAAACAGCCAGCGAAAGCTGGATTTTAATGCATTCCAATGCATTATGAACAGTGGCACAACGGTTACGGAACCCGTGACCGTGTGCCACTGTTCATCATCTTCGACAATCCGCCTTCAATGGCGGACTGTCGAAGGGTTTATACGATTTATTCCACAAATTCCACATCAATCAACCTGAAACAATTCAAATCAACAACAACCTAACCTATTACACTCAATTTCATACTAAATTACGAACCCGAAACTAAAAAACGAAAACCGAATAAAATCAAAACAAAAACCGAACAAAATCAAACATTTACCTTCTTGGGTCATGTTTTCGCTTTTGAAATGGTCTTCCTCCGTCACCATCTTTATCCATTGCTCGTTTTTGTGTAAAATGTGTTGGATTAAACCGATTTGCCCCTTTTCGTCTCTTCGTCTTCGTTGTCGTCCGCTTTGGTTTTGTGTTTTGATCAAAGAACAGCGCTTACGGATACGAGATCCGTAAGCGCTATTAGGGTTCAAAATTTCACGGTTACGGGATGCGTAACCGTGAACTTTTGGTCACAGTTACGAATCACGTAACCGTGACCTAATGACGGTTACGGGATCCGTATGCATCTTGCAATAATGAAATCTTGAACCATGCGAATACGACTTCCGTAACTAAAATATAGGGAGACGAAGGATCTCCTTGCCTTACCCCTTGAGTGGACGAGAAAGCTTCCAAAGAATCGGGCAACAAGACTCATCGAGAACCCCTTTTATTTTAAATTATTACGAGTAAATTTTCAATTTAGTTGCGGTTAGTTAAATTTTCTAAAAATAAGATGCAAAGAACTCTATATAAACAATCCTTAGATCTCAAGGTAGAAACTCAATAAACTTATCAGTTATCATCTTTTTCTAATATAACAAAAAATAAAAATACGATGATATGAAGGGATATTTTTTCTATGTTTTTGTTTTGAATTTATTAAAAATGAACTCTCCTTTCAACATAACCCTAATGAAGACCCAACGATTACATAATGGTGTGCTAAGCTAAAATCTTTCAATTGGTACAAGAATGCATGAAGATTATAGAGGGCGATCCATGAAAACCAAATATCAAATCTCCACATGACAAAATACCAATAATCCTATCCGGTGTATTTGAGAAGTATGTTGATGCTAGAAGATGTCATAAATTCCGGTGTCGATAGCAAGAGTGTAGGCCCACCAGAATACGTTGAGATGTGCACCCATTGTCGAGATGCGTACAGTAACATACAGTCAAATATCAATAAATATGTTTCTTATGCTCTCAAGATATCCGAATTGATCATGCCAAATATAACATAGTACGTAGCCAAATATAACTAAATCCAAGAAAACCAAATATCAAATTTTCCTCAAGAGGATTTGTCCTTAGCGTGCAAATCGAATAATTTAAGTCCCACTTTGAATGGCCTCATGGATCTGAAATCATTTCTGAAAGCTACCACATGTATTTGCATGATCAATTCGGATATCTTAAGGGCGTAAAAAATTTATCAATGATATCTTTACATAGCGGGTGGGGTTGTTAGCTGACCACAGACGAATGCAATGTATTCTCGGATGACGCCGGAGACATATGGATGATGAAGTGGTTGGGATACTTGAGCAGCCCATGCAAATTAGATTGATGTTGGAGGATATAGGGCCTCAATTGTTGAATAACACCAGGTTGATGGGCCGAAACAAGATTAAAGAGGTCGGAGTTATGCTTAACTTGGATTCTGCAAATCCAATAGAAGCAGGTGGAATTTGAAGATATGATAGTCAAATTTACGACGAGTCAAATATGAAGAGGATGAACATAATGAGAGGGGAAAAAAAGTTGCGAGAGTGAACATGCATATGCGGTCACAAAAGAGATACAATACTAAGTTCTAGACAATAAATCACATAGGTCAATACACTTATGAAAGAAATAGACACAAGTCCAAAGGATAAAGAAGCTCACAAGCCTAAATATCACATATTTAATCAACATCTCATAACATAAAAAAATCTATATCCATTGCTCCAAAAATATTGAAACATTGTATACAAATATTACATGATGATACAAGGATGTAAGTCCACTTTTTTCAAAGAATATAGACCATGAAATCTGCTCAAAAACTGTGTCTAGTTTATAGGATGCATGGAGAATGTCCACGTACAAAAATTCATTTATTTAAAAATTGAAAATTTTAAATTTGTTTAAAGTTATCACAAAATTCGGACAAAATATTTAAAATTTGAAAAAGTTAAATATGATGCCCTAAAAATTGTATAACTTTTCCTAAATTTGTTATTTCAATTCATGGAAATAAATTTGTTTTTTGAAATTGGTCAAAGCCTATATATAGTTTATAAAAAATAATGAATAATATTATGTAAGAATTAGGTGTTGTATTAATAACTTCTAGTGTGTGGGTACATGAAATTTATGCTATTAAACTTAAAGATAGGGTTACCTAAAAAATTTATGAAAAAAAAAAGAATTAATTAGGGAAATAGGACCCCTTGAAATTCTCTTTTGCAAACTAGGTCTCTATACAAAAGGAAGAAAAAATAGGTATGGAAACTAAAAAATAGGGGTAATAATTTCTCTAATTGAAATGATGGTGATTAGATGTTTACTTTTGATTTAAGTATCTTTTTTACATGGATTGGTTTTGTAGTATATTTCTTGGGTATGGTTTTGGGTATGATTGTGAAAATAGAGGCAATATATTTCTTGACAAATTTATTTTTGGGTATGCTTATGACATTATTTGGGTAAACGGGTTTTTGAGTATGCTTTTATATGTGTATTGGCTTTGTAGTATATTTCTTATTATGAAGTATATTTTTAAAGTGATATCGTGGGTATGTTTTATGGTTACCCAAACTGTGTTATAATGATCAAATTCAAGCGAATTTTTGGGTAATGATCAAATGTCATTTGATATTGATGTTTGTGTATAATATCGAGTTTTGAAAATTTTGGGTATGACAAATTTAAATTGGGTATGGTTTTTGTATTAAATGATGTTTAAATTGGGTATAAATATAAGATATTATCCAATTTATGGATATGATTTTATTTTGATATTTGATTTTTTGGGTATGTTGTTTTCGAGTATGTTTATGTATTTTGACAAATTTATTTTTGGGTATGATTGTGACATTATTTGGGTAAGCGGATTTTTGGGTAATAGGTGATAAAGTAATAATGATGGAAATTACTTTTTCTGATTGATGTGACATGTGAGATAATACAACATGTCACATCCGATGGGTTGTCAAACTTTGCCCTCTTTTATACTATATTTCCTCTATTCTATTTTATAGGGGGTTAAAATACCAATCTCAAATAGTATGAGTCTTCTTTTTCAATTGATTTGCTTAAAAAGACTAGTTTGCCAATTTTACCAAAAAAAAATTATTTGAATTTAAGCATACTATAAATTAGATTGAGTTGTTGGATTGTTTAATTATCTTACATACATAAATATAAAAGAAAAAATTTATTTTATATGTTCTTAACGTTCTTGAGTATGAGAATTGTTGTGATATTCCTAATTATGCTAGTTTCAAAAGAAAGGATTTAATTTTCTTCCTTTCAACACTAGCATGAGATTGCGCTTCTAAAAGCTTTCACTAGAACTCGCTATGTCTTAACGATGAGAAATGTAGGTTGTAAGTGAAAAAGAAGGCTTTGTGGATGGGAAGTGTGAAGGAATGTTCCCATGGGAATTTATGTGCTACAAACATTGCACCAACAACTAGTGCATGGTGTGTGTATATATATATAGATAATTAAATAAAGAAATAATTAGAGGATTAGGATTCTTGAAATTTCACTTTTGTGAAATGGCCCTCTATAGGTTCAAAAAAGAAAATAGGGCTGTAAACTAAAACTGTAGGGCACTATTTGGGTTATATGAAATGATGGTACTGCACCAAATATCAGACTGATTAGATGTTCCAAAAAGGAAAAAAAATGAATTTTAAGTTAATATCTAATTTGAAAGATTTACCCCCACTTCTTCTTCCTCCCTTGAAACCCTCGCCCTCTTCTTCCTTCCCTCTGAACAACCGTTGCCCTCTTCTTCCTTCCCTCTGACAAACGCTTGATTTGCACCGCCAATCGCCGCCTCCTCCGCTTGCGAAACCTCCATCACCATCCCGCTTTCGAGCCCGCAACCGTTGGAGTGAAGCAACATATTTTTCCGTCAGGAAATCACCGCCTCTTCCGCCACAACACTGCCAATCGCCACCTGCGAGGAGCCATTCTGGAGGAGCCGCCCTCGAGCCTAGATCTGCACCGACTACGAGTCTAGATCTACACCACATCAAGCCCTCTTTCCTTTGTCTTGAACCTGAATCGCAGGAGCCGACCCCAGATCCGGACGAAGCGCATCAACCGGCGCCTGAGAAGCTCCTAGAGCGTCTTCTCTATCTCGCTATTGCCTTTTGTCCCGAATGGAGTTGCACAGGATTGGAGCCACCAACCACCAAGATCCTCGGTCGTCTTCTCCATCGAGAGCCACCAACCACCATGGTCGCCTCGGTCGTCTTCTCCATCTTAGGATATATTTTGCAGGATAGGTGGGTAAGGTTGCACTGGGTAAGGTTGTTTTTTAGGGTAGAAACTTGTGTGAGAATGTTAATACATTTTTGGTTAACAAAACTGGGTTGTTATTTTTTGGGTATGTTAGGTGTGTCATCTTTTTTGTATGTTGTATGACGATTTATGTTTGATTATCCAAAATTTCGATCTCAATATTGGGATATGCACTTACCACGTTCGATGTACTACACTGGCAACCATACAAACAAACCACATACCCAAACATATCAATATCTTACAAAACATTTACCCATTCCGTTTGGGTAAGTGTTACGTACATACCCAAAAAAATTATAGGAAACCAATTTTGGGTAAGTGCTACGTGCATTTTCGGTAATAACTACGTACTACACTGACAATTCTTACAAAACACTTACCCAATCCGTTTGGGTAAGTGCTACGTACATACCCAAAAAAATTACAGGAAGCCAATTTTGGGCAAGTGCATATCCTTCCAAAATTTCCATCAAATCTGTCACCAGTCAAATCGGATGGGATATCCAATTTTTGCCCACTTTTGTACTATTTTTTATTTACCCACTTTTGTACCTTTTTCTGATTTCACCTCTTATATAGGAGCCCATTTTAAAAAAATTTCTTTGGGAGACCCTAATTTCCAACTTCATGGTGTAAAAGGCCTACAATGACAATTCTTCCTTAAATAAAAACACAAGCTAAGTTCTTGAGCTATGCGGGTATGCTTTTTCATTCCGTGTGTTGCTTAGTGTGAGGCGTGAGAACCTATGCGGGTATGCTTTTTCATTCCGTGTGTTGCTTAGTGTGAGGCGTGGGTTGTTAGTGGTTATGAGTTTTTGTAGGTGTCTACTTATATTACTCAATTTATCATTAAAGATAATCTTCTTAGTTTGTCCATCTTTCATTACTCATGCATAAATTAACCCTCACTCACCACGAGGTTTGCAAACTTCCACCCATGACACAAGATGCATGCGTCGATGATCTTCATCGCCGTTCCATAAAATTTTGCGTCCTTTTCTGTCGAGCTTCTCCCATACTTAAGTTCGATACTTGACTATATGCATAGTATAAAAAGGAATAGGCTTAAGACAAACCTTGTTAATGTGGTCCTTCCGACGAAACTCATATCCCTCCCTTCCATGCAGAATGTCTCTTGTCTCTTTTTTCGATGACACTAATCACATCAGATAAACCAATTTTTCCATTAAAAAAATGTTTATCCTTAGATATTTTTAAAAAACCTTTTCAAACTGGCATGTATGCTTTGCGTTGTAAACGTTTTTTTAACTTGTCATCAACATTCAGAGACACAAAATTTTTGGATTTTCTAAAAATCGCAAACACCTTGTAAACACCCCTTAATAACATCAACTTTGCCAGTAGAAGCTTCGGAGAACAAAATGATATCATCCGCGAAGAAAGTATGCAAAATCTTAGGACAACCTTTCTTTACTAGAACTGTTTTCCATGTGTTTCATCTACCAATTTGTGAATGTAGTGACTCTGAAGACAAAGAACTAAAATATAAGGAGAGAAGGATCCCCTTGCCTTGCCGCTTCTCTAGGCGAGAAAGCTTCTAAAATTTCGCTATTCCAAATAACTAGGACAAAAAGACTTATCGACAACCCCTTTTATATTAAAACAATATTAGTAATTTTCCAATTTAGTAGAGGTTTAGATAATGTTTCTAAAATAAGCTAAAAAGTTCTTACTACAAAAAAAATCCTTAGATCTCAAGGCAGAGAACTCAATAAACTTATCGGTTATCATCTTTTTTCTAGAATAAGAAAAAATAAAACACGATGAAAGTATTTTTTTTTTTTTTCTATGTTCTTGTTTTGAATTTAATTAACAATCAATTCTTTTTTCAATACAAGGAGCCCTAATGGCAACCTAACGATTACGGAATGGTGTGGTAAGGCTAAAACAATAAAAGTTTTGAACTTGTAAAAGGATGCAAGAAGATTGTGGACGGCGATCCAACAAAATCAAAAATCAAATCTCCACAAGATAAAATACCAATAATCCTCTTTGATGTGTTTGATAAGGACGTTGATGCTTCCATCAATATAAAAGAAAATGGCATAAAGCTTGAGGCCGATAGAAAGAGCATCATCCCACCGAAATACATTGAGATGTGCACTCATTGTTGACATAAGTACACTAACATATGTAGTCACATAAAAATTAAATAGTGATATGCTAAGGGACCTAATAACCGAGTTGTTTTTGTTGTTGATTGGGAATCAAGACTCAAGGGGAGTTGTCTTTTGCGTACAAGTCTAATAATTTAAGTCCTACTTTGAATGGCCTCATGGAACTGAACAAACTTCTAAAGCTACCATCGGTATATGCATGATTAGTTCGGATATCTTGAGGACATAAGAAATATATCAATGATTTCCTAATATAGCGGGTGAGGTTGTTAGAAGATTACGGACGATGTCGGGAATTCTCAAATGAGGTCGAAGACATATGGGTGATGAATTTGTTGGGGTACTTGAGCAACCCTTGCAGATTAGATTGATGTCGGCGGATATAGCGCCTCAATTGTTGAATAAGACCGAGTTAGTTGGCCAAAACTAGATTAAAGAAGTCGAATTTGTGCTTAACTTGGATTCTACAAAGCCAATAGAAGTAGTTGGGATGGGAAGATATGATAGTCAAATTTACGATGAGTCAAATATGAAGAGGATGGTGATGATCGGGAAAAAAAAAGTTACGAGATCAATAAGTGTGATAGATAAAAAGTGTTTTGTGTTAAAAATTTTATGGAGCAACAAATAAAGGGGTTAATCAAGCTTAAATGGGCTAATAATATGGATATTCATGATATGTATGAAGGAAAAACAGGTTCAACAAAGACATGACTCAATCATTTTTAGATTATATTAACACGAATAAATATGCATGTGGTCACAAAAGAGAGACAATAGTAGTAGTACACTTACGAAACAAATCGACACAAGTCCAAAAGATAAAGTAGCTCGCAAGCCGAAATACCACATATTTAATCAACATCTTATAAGTTTAAAAATGCTATATTCATTGCTCCACAATATTAAACATTGTATATAGATATTACATGATGATATAAGGATGTATCCCTAAAAAGTCCTCTTTTCTAGACAGCCATTTCAATTTTTCAAACGATATAAACCATGAAATCCGCTCAAAAACTTTAAAACGTCACATTCATTAGCCAACTTTCATAATCAATTTTTCATAAATAATGCATGTAATATCCATAAATTTCTATATTAGTTTCAGGTTCATTTGTTTAGATTTTATGTTGACCATTTTTAAAAAGTTGTGAAGCTTTTACATACACAAGTTTTATTTTTACTTAGTTGGTAAGGGATTAGGAATGATCACCATCTGTTGGTTACCCTTCCTATGGCATCCTTTCGGACGATGACTTTCATCATTGTCAAAATCGTTGAACCAGTTGCAGGGTTGTCATGACCAATTGGTGCCAGTTTATCGGCAGCGCCATTGATTTCCTTGAAAATATGCTTAATTTGTATCTGTATGAAATCTACAAGGATAAGAGAAATTTCACCGATGATAATATCCATATCTCCCTCCTTGATTTGTTTTCTAACATTATCGCCGGCCATATCAATCATATCCTCAAACATAGATGTCAAAGTGTCACTACTCGAGGTACCAATGAGCATATCCCTATCTATATGCAATCATAATATCTTCACGACATCGTGAAGCGTGATCTTGATCTCACCCAAAGGAAAATAAAAGTTGTTGGTCTCCGGATACCGACACTCCACAAATGTAGACGTTAAACTACCATCGACACTCTTGTAGTCGACCTCATGCAAATCGACGAGTCCACTACGACGAGCAAACCATAACCAAGTCCTTGACTCCCCCGGATGCAGTCTAACAACCTTGGTCCACTAAGCAACTATCGGGAGATGTCGATGAACACGTAAAACTCCCCTCCCAATAATCTCTCAAATGTCGTAGGTCAGGTGTGTGTTATAATGTTTATGGTATCAACAATCAAAGAGTCGGAGGCTCTGACCTCCTCCTATGGGACCACCTCTACCTCTAATAGGACCACCCCCTCCCCCCAAGACATCAATCTTCTGAATGTCCTCTTCTAAATCATCCTCATCTTGTGCAACTGGATCCCCGAGGACATCATCATCGTGTTCCTGAAGAACATCAATCATCTGTTGATATGCACCCGATACTTGTCAACATTAGCCCCTAACGTTGACATAAGAGCCATTAAGAGGAGACAAACCACTCTATCACTCCCCAATGTAGTCACGGGTCTACTAGAGATGTTCCTATCAATCTAAGTAAAACAAGATGCATGTTTCTATCAATCTAATTTAAGCAAACAAAAATGATGTATTAATCATTACTACAATGGTAAGAATAGAAAATTCAACAACACTTCAATTTTTCAATTCTAACAAACAACAAGAATGAGACATTAAACATGATCCAAAATAAGCAACGATAACAAAATTAAATAAAATCGATTCAAACTTACAACAACACCAAACTATCATGACTAACAACACCAAACTATCATGGCTAATTCAATTTCATTTTCAATACAAGCAACATTCTGAGTATCCATTTCAATTTCTATTCAATTTAATTCCATCAATTGTATCCAAATTTTGAGTATCCATTTCAATTTTCATTCTATTCAATTCAATTCAATCAATTGAATCCAAAATTGATTCAAACTTACAACAAAACCAAACTCCTATTCCGAGTATCAATTTCAATTTCTGAGTGTCCAAATTTATTTCAATTCAAACAAAATTCCGTGTTTTGGATTGTAGAGGGACTCACCTTTCCTTTTTCACCCGTTATTGCTTGATTTTCCGGATTCGGTTCCGATTTTATTATTCGTGCTTCACCTTCCAAAGCACCAACAACTTCAAGCACTGTTGGTTTTAGATTCTATCAATATGATTTTTGAAATTGAAACTGAAAATCGAGACTAACAGGGAAGATGATCAGAGAACGTTATTGGATGGTTGCTCACCGAATTAGGGTTTTTGACCTTGCTCACCTTCACACGTTGTTGGATGGGTTGTTGACATTGCTCACCGAGAAGAAGAACGCTACTGGAGGGAGGATTACAAGGACGAAATCCGATGATGCACGGACAAATTACAAGGAAGATGAACAAGTTACAGGGACGAAGAAGAGAGACCGAGAAGAAGACGATGAAAAGAGACTGAGAAGAGAGGAAGGGTTGCTCACCTTTCGACTTTCAAATGAAGAAAACGAAGATGACATCAGATCTGACAAAGAACATAAAAGCTTTGGAACGAAGAAGATGAAGAGGTACGTTGTTGGAGCTCGAATGTGAAGTTCTATTTTAACAACAAACTAGACTAATGGAGAGTGTAGGCATAGATAAGGTGTGAGACTCTAACTACGCTTCGGGGAAACATAGTTGGAGTTTTTTTTTTATTTTTTTTGTTCAGCTACGCTATTGAAGAGCGTAGTTCATCGGCTTGTGACGGCTTGACGTTGGCTCCAATTATCTACGCTCCTCATACGTGTAGTTGGAAACCCTTAGCCAAAAATCTTAACTACACACTTTGCGTGTGTAGTTTGGTAACAAATAAAGAAAATTACCGGTACATATAGAAACCACGTAATTTAAACTAGACAGACATACAAAAATATCTTATATGGGTGAAAATAATCCCAAAATATAATCTTGAATATTAATTTCTAATAATCACAAGATTAATCTAAATGGAAATTTCCATCTAATATCGAACAAGCCTTAATGATAGACTATGCTTGTATATAATATATATGGTTGTTGTAAATTGAGGCTTTATCGAGGGAGACGCGCATTTCCTTATTAAGGAGGGATCCAAGTCGCAATAGCTTGACTGGTAGAAGATTATAAATTGCAAATGAAGGTGACTTTACACAAAGTCTGCACAAGTAATTCAAATCTAGACAAGTTCATTATTCAAAATCTGTAAATCACTAATGGGTATAAGACCCGTCTAATAAGGGATGTCATTTGGCCCAACAACACCGGCCCCCAATTTTTGGGTGCCCATAATATTTACTTTTAGTTGGTTTAAAAAAGAAAAGTGTGTTTGCATAGTGGTTTTTTTTTGTACGAAATGTGTACTTGGTGCCATTGTTGGTCAAGAGTTCAAATCCTCCTTTTTACAATTGTTTTATTTTTCCATACATGTTTTGTAATATTTCTTTTTTCTTTTTGTTTAATTTTATTCGTTTATAACGGTCTTGTTTTACTTTTATCTTTTTATCGTCATTATTTTATGTATTTTGGTTCAAAAAAGTTAACATTTGAAATTCCTTTCTACAATGATCCTTTTTTTCATACATGTTTTATAATTTTTTTTCTCGGAAAAACTATTTAAAGTAAAAAAATTCTTGTTTTGTTTTTATTGTCATTCTTTCATGTATTTTTTTTATTAAAAGAAGTTTTTTTTTATTAAAAGAAATTTTTCTAGTCTTTTTTTTGTTTTTTTTTTCTAATAAAATATAATTTTTAAAATTGATACAAAAATTTTGTTGACACAAGGCCTCCGAAATTCATAGAAGGCTCTGATGGGTATGATTCATGATCTATAAGCTAAAGAAAAGGAAGACCAAGTATATTGGCTCAAATAAAGTATAGATTCAAAAGTTGATTTTCTTGGCTTAGTTTGTTGAGTTGCCTATGGATTCGCATAACCGGATGGACAAGAATAGAACTCAAAACTACACGTCCACCCATCGCTACATGAAGATTGATGTTTGTCTTAGCAAAGTACGTTGTTTCATCATAAATGGGGAGTAAGTCGGAAGATCATGTGTGTGTCATAAACTAAATGGGGAGTCGAGTAAAAGTACTTTCGTCCATACGATTTACAACGACATTTGCACAAAATGTATGGTTCACATCGACGAAAACCTTACAGAATTATGGTGACTTGATCCCACTTAAAATAAAAAAAATAAAAAAAAAATGGTCGGTTTGAGAACTGTGTGAATTGATTCCGTTGAAATGAATACGTAAACTCGTCAAGTTCGATCATACTGCAAAAAAAAAAGAGATATACCGCAAAAAAAAATGGTCGGTTTTACAAAGTTTTCGAAGTGGAACTAATGTTTAACAATGTAGCATATTTCGAAAATTGCGGTTGAAGAAATCAATGTATAGATCTAACCAGTAATACCGATGTCATGACATTTGTCTTGATTTTGTTATAATTATTTACTTGCTTTTCATCTCTTGAAGCTATTATAGATACGCAGCTAATGTTACATTAGGAAATACTTTCCTATTGTTATATCATAACCAACAAAGATGAACTGCAGCTTAACCTGCACAAGCTTTTACACCCATAAGCAAGATCCATTGATCAGCATCCGATTATCGACAAACGGTCTCAGCCTCTCGTGTTAAGCTCTCGAACCACCTCCTCCATAGCCGGTCGTTGGCTAGGATCCTCATTAGTGCAAGACATAGCCAGGTTTGCCAACTTAGAAGCCTCCGAGATGGAGAATTTCCCATTAAGATTCGGGTCAATAAGTTCATTTAAGCGGGCAGCTAGTGGCTGCTCGGTTACCATCCTCACCATTGTGTTGCTCGGGATCTTTTGTTTCCCGGAAAGTATTTGGAGGACTATAACACCAAACGAATACACGTCGCTTTTGTCGGTAAACCGGCCTGTTTTAATGTATTCTGGTGCAAGGTATCCCATTGCTGCACTCACCTTGAGGGCCGAAAACATCAGGTCATCTGCTAGTATCTTCTGCAAGCCAGAATCCGAGATCAACGGGTTGAACCGGTTGTCCATTAGGATCTTCTCGGCTGATAGGTTCCGGTGGATAAGTGCTGGTTTGGTAGCATTCTCATTGTGCAAATAATGAACACCTGCATGGAAATCAAGTCAAAAATGTCAAAGTCCGATACAGAGCGGGGTCGTGTGCATACGAGCCCAGGGCATAAAGCCCACCGACCTTATATACTAGGTTCAGAATGTCCCAACTTTCGATGTAAGAACTTATTATCTCCAACAAAAAGACCATCACATAAACCCGGACATGTTCTATTCTAAAATCAATTGGAAATAGAGTTTTAAGAGACTTGAACCTTGTGCAATGCCATGTATGATGGAAACTCTCGTGGGCCAATCGAGAATCTCGGCTGGTTTGCTTCCTCCATAGCTACTCGCATCAAGATACCTTGACAGGGTTCCATTTGGAGCGAACTCGTATATAAGAAAGCATTCGCCTCTGCCCCTTGAACAGCAAAAGCCTTTTAGAAAAACCAGATTTTCGTGTCTTAGAGAGAGTAGTAGTTTCATCCCCTTCACAAACTCGTCCTCCTCGGCTTTGCAGCTGCTCACGTTAATGCTTTTGATAGCCACCATCGATCCATCTCTTAAGATTCCTCTGTAAACAGTTGAGAAGCTTCCTCTACCGAGCACATTTCCCCCTGAGAAATACTGAGTAGCAGATTGAACATCTTCCATGTTAAACCTGAAGTTTTGGAGAACCTCCTGAGGAAACTCGTCGCTGTTAAGGCCATCTGCAAGTGGGTCCCAACCATTCGAGTACGCAAGGCTGACCAGTGGCGAAGCACTTTTACTGTGAGGATCAGCTGCAAGATCAGTACTAAGCCGACTGTCAGACGCATCAGCAGCATTTCCGATCTTTTGCTTCTGTCTCCTATAGCGGAAGTAGGTGAAGAAACCGGCAGCTGCAAGCATCAAAGTAGCCAAGACCAACCCAACAACAATGATGGTTTGAGACGAATGAGATGAATTCGAGCAAGCGGCTTTGTTGCAGTTCAGGTTGGAGTTTGTTACTTCTTCGGCATTGATTGGAGGAGTGTGGTTTTTCAGTGTGATTGGCCCAACCAACGGTTGCTGCGTTGAAGTAGCCATATCTCCAACGTCAAAGGCGGTGCAGCGCCTTAATGAAGGAAATAGATGGCTGCATAGGCCTGAGTTGTTCGCGTAAAGGAATCCTCCATTTAGCTTCTTCAGTGCTTCAGTTGTTGATGGAAACAAACATGGTAGCACAATGCAGTTAGTTTACTGTCATAGATTGAAATATGTATACAAAATCAAAACTGAAAGCTATTTAAGTCTAGTATGTAAGTTTGGTTCATATACTGATGTGGATACAAAACTGGACTGTTTGACCAGAAACGAAAAAGCTAAATACACCGGCTTTGAATTATTAACGTCTTTGACCATAATCCGGCAGCACTCAGTGGGCGCCGGCACCATCAGCCGGCCCCGGCGCCCAGATTAAAAAAAAAAAATTATTCAGCAAAAACGGATTCTTTTCTTCAAGGCTTCAAACATGGTAGCATAATGCAGTTAGTTTACTGTCATAAATGAAGAAAATTTACAAAAAAAAATACAAAATAACTGCATTGCTTTATATGCTCAAATGATTCATTAAAGCTCTCATGAAAATAGGAATACCAAATCAAAATTTAGAGCCATTTAAGTCTAGTATGTAAGTTTGGTTCATATACTGATGTAGATACCAAACTGGACCTCAGTCTTTGAAAAGAACATGGTTGCACAATGTAATTAGTTTACTGTCATAAATGAAGAAAATTTACTCACTTTAAGACTAAACAGCATATCTTGAAGACAGATTCAAAGGGGGTACAACTCACCAGGAGGAACGATTCCAGTAAGAGAATTGTTATGAATATCGAACATTTGAAGCTGAGGAATGTGGGAAATGCCGAGAGGGATTGGACCGGAGAGATTGTTGTGGCTTAGATAAAGAGCTCTTAGCATCATCAAGTTACTGAGATTTGGAGGAATAAAGCCAGACAAGTGATTATATGAAATTGCAAGAACACTGAGCTTCTTTAGGTATCCTATCTGTGCAGGAATGGTGCCTGTTAACTGGTTACAGGATAGTTGTACAACTGCAATCAATTGAAACACCACAAATCACAATGGATCCTTATCGTTTATTAGAAGTTCAATGATCATTTTTAATCTCATTATTTGAATGCTACTCAGTACCCAATTGAAATGGACTTCTGAAACATGAAATTTGGGTCCTACACATTATTTTATTCAGTGATTAAATGATCCAAAGACCGAAACATCATTGCTAGCTACTGGAGCATAAATTCATCCATCTAACTAGCAGTAAAGGGGGTCTTCATCTTGAATTCCCTCAAAATGAAGGCAATCTGATTGACTGGAAGTGAAACTTCTGAATTTACATTTGAAAGAGACGTACATTATTTTATTTTATTTTATTTAAAAAAATGTATATTATTACCTTGAAGACTCTGCATTCGGGAGATCTCCAAGGGAATCCCGCCGGTGAGATTGTTGACATCAAGATAGAGATCAGTAAGCTCCACAAGATTCGAAATCTCGTTGGGAATCTGCCCAGTTAGGGAATTGAAATGTAAATACAAACCGGTTAAACTGGTAAGATCACCGATCGCCGGGGAAATTTCTCCGGCGAGTCCTTTGCCTTGTAAGGAAATGTTGGCCACTTTTCCCAGCTCGTTGCAGGCGACACCGGCGAACTTGTCGGAAGCACAGGGGTCTCCGTCGACGGTCCAAGTCTCCAAGAGCCTATTAGCTGGGTCCAATGCTGCTTTCATATCCATTAGAGCTCTTATCTCTGTGTTTGCTGAAATGGGTGTTAGAGAAGAGACTGACAGAAGTATAAAAATGAGTATGAAATGAGAACTGAAGCTGAACATTTTTGGGTATGAATGGTTTCTAGGGTTCCTGGAGATTTTGAGGTACGATTGAATCCAGAGGGAAAAAATGGCGAGGCAAAAGGAGTGAATAATAAGTGTGAATATTTCAAACTAAAGTGGGTGCAAGAATGATAAAAATTAGAGGGACCCAAAGTGGTATTGTGCCCAAGATTGAGGATGACAGCTTCATTATTCAATGCTTACTACAGGACAAATATAATATGGCATCTATTTCAATCATAATATTGTTTTGTAAAATCATCAATTTTTCATTTTTATGAAGGTATTTCCATTGATGCATCAATGTTTTTCACTTGTAATTATCAAATGTTTTGTATTTTGAGTTTTGAGGTGACCTTGGATTTGTGATCCACTATTAAAAGTTTTTGAATCTAAATTTGATAAGTGCATAGTTCTTCTTCGTACTTTCTTTATGTGTCCTTTCTTCGACAATAAACGGTGTACTCTCGACTTTTCAATTACTTGTTCTCCTTTTTCTTATTAGTTTCTTTGTTTTAGGTCTTTTTGGTGTATTTTAGCTTTTTTTTTGTTCTGATTCGTGATGGTTTGTCCGTTTGTTGATTTTTTTCCATCCTCTCGATCCATTAGAGAATGTGTCGTTCAGTGCATTGAATTGCTTCTCTTTATCAAAAAAAATGTTTTGCACATCCAAGTTTAATTGGATTTTTTATTCTAAAATCAATTGATAATAGAAAAAAAATAACTTTAATATGTAAATAAAGTCACATTAGTAAACATTTGATTTATGAATTACATAATAATACTTTATTTATAGTGTATAAATTGATGTACTTTTGTTAATAGTTGTCACATTGATTAGTGATAACACAATAAATTTTAAAATTGTGAAACTTAATGACATTTTTAAATAATAAGGTAAAAACAAATAGTTATAACAAATGGTCTCCTATTTAAATCTCGGTTGTTTGTCATATATAGTGTTTATTATTTACCTATAATTAGTGTTTGTCCATTAATGTAGATGTTTAAAATTAGGTTTATGCTTCTTTGTCGTGATTTAATTTATGCTTATTATGTGTTTTGTGTCAGAAAACAAGCCAATACTTGTGCATTTTATCTTACAACAAAACAATGGAGAACATGTGCATATGCATAAAATGTTAATTTAAACTATACTAGTATTGGTTGTGTGATATCATCATAGACAAATATTGGATTCCTTCATTGATTAGCTTAATTACTTTAGTCTTTAGCTTTTTGGAACCATGATTACATTATTTGGATATGCCAATCAAATTTGGCTTTTTAGGATTTTTGAATAGAAAGTAAGAAAATAGGTAATAATTTTTTAACCAATATGAGTATTTCAAAAAAAAAAAAATTATAAATCAACTTGCTCACTTTGATAACTTAACGCAAAGCTCCGTTTGATTTAAACTCCAAAAATAAAAACGGAATGGAAATAATATAGTCAATATATGTATCTTTTCATGAATTATTTTTAAATCATTTCTTGTGATCTCATGAAAAACGTATTTGCTTCTCCTGTTTTATTTCCTATAGGAATTGAAAAGTAATCAAATTTTACTCCAATTAACTCAAACCACAAGGAATATTTCTAAAAAATTTCATGAAGTAGGATATACGTATGAATTATATTCGTTTTCATTCCTTTTCGTTTCCAGATTTTAAACTAAACGGACCCTAAATATTTAAATTTTGTTTTATAGCTTATAATCCATTTTTACTAAAAAGTGGTATTTTTATAGTATGATACTAATGTAGAGCATTACACATATTATCTATAAATTAAACACAATCCAAACAAGCCCTTATCGGGTTTAAAACTGAAATTCATAATTATTATAAAAAAAAAACAAATATTATAGAGACGAACTACTCTATTGTTGTTAGGAAGTCGATTGGAGGCAAAATTTGACCCCGTTCAAAAGATAAAAGTAATTATATGTATACTTTGTAAGAAATTGGAATGGTGACTTGACTTGGAAGAGACGTTGAAGGTGTTGAGTAGAGGTGTCCAAGTTGCTTCCTTGTCCATTTCCATTCTACATTCTACGTCAAGTCGCCCTTGCAGCTCCGAATGGCGTTTCCTTTGGGGAAGATAGAACAAAATTTCATAGAAAAAAACTTATTTGATTGGTGATGTAGATTTTTTTTATATCGTTTTCAATTTTTAAATAGTGATTTTATTTTATTTTTTAATAATGAAAAGCGGTTAGTTTGGTCTACCTCTTAGAGGTAGTACAACTTAAAACATCATTGCGGATAAACATACGAAGTTCGAGATCATCAAAAACATTGGTGTTAGGGGTCGAGATTCCCTGATGGGTTAATCGGTTAACAACACAGTTGATTTCTCTAAACACACGCATGATCTAGACTTCGTTAAAGAAACAAATATACAGTCTAGAGGTCGGATGAAATTATTGCGACCTCCCACGGACAACTTCACAAACTTTAGAGTGTCTTGATAACACACATAATATCACCCTCGATTTCAATATTTTTGATCTGTAATCTAATAGCCTCTTGTAAGCCAGATTTAAGAGCAAATATTTCATCTTTTATTACCGAGTTGAAGTTAATTTTTTGAGCATCAAGGTTAATAACCTCTCCATTGTGATTCTGAATCGCAAATCAATGGTTGTTATTCCCGAATCGGGTTTTTGTCCATCAAAGTTAAGTTTATAGAAACCAGGTTTTGGTTTATCCCACTTAAAATTGTGTTTTTTCCTTTTGTTGGAATTAATGTCCTTTTATTGTTGTTTTATATCGTAATTGTCATCATCAATGATGTTAGTTTTCCACTTATGGATTTGGTTTTTAATGAAAATTATTACCTTATTACCAAGATCAATATGTTCGTACTAAAAATGATTTTGTTCTTCAAAAATCAGATGATCCACCAGATAATTGCAAGGCATGCAAACTTGTTAAGTCAAATTTTGTTTCTATTTCTCGTAGGAGGTCATGAGCTTTTTTATATCAAGGCTAATGTTGTTAAGTTCGGTCAAGATTGACCTATCGATTTTGGCAATGATCTGTTTACTAAAAGGACATTCAATAAGCAAGTGGAACAAGTCGTCAAGATGGTGGTTGCGCAATTCATATTGTCTTGTTACGCAAATTCTTTTTTCGTCAAGCCTAGCTTGTTGGAATTCTGTTTTTTGAAAATTTTCAAAGGAAAATTTTAATTTTTGGTTGGGTATCATGTTTCCATATCCATTCACACGCATTGTTCGGGACAAGCTCAAATCCTCTTCAATCATCTCCGAAACAAATTTTGTAGTGAACCAACCCTTTTTACTACACATGCAATATAATATATCCTGAATTTTATTTTTTGGTATAATTGTTTCCTTGATTTTCTTTCCCTAATATCCGGTTTATGATGCTTTGTAGCTCGTTATCAATTTTGGTGACATCTCAATCTCTCGAATCGTTTATAAAGTGACTAACTTTGATATTTGTTTCAATTTGATTGGTGTTCTGGACCATTTTAATAAGAGAAGATTGGTGAAATAGAGCCCTTTTTGTTTAGTGTAGACTAACTAGACCCCTAACAAAATTAAATTAAAAAATAAAGATAAACTAGGGATTTAATACTATAATTAAGGATAGAAGATAAGTAGTTAATTGATATTTTGTTTTTAAAAACTGTCTAAAAGTTTGAAACTGCTTTAAAAAAATTAAAAACTATAAAACCAAGGATTCTCGAAATCTTTTTAAGTGACTAATTCATATAAATCACAATCAGTATCCCGTATCTCAAGCCAAATACTCTCTACTCTCTCTCCGACTCCATTGAAGGCGGTTGAAGGTATCTTCGTTGTGCATCGTCTTCTCCGTCTTGCAATTGTCTTTTTTGGTGTTCATCTTCATCGATTGTTATTTAATTATACCAGGTAAGTTTTTGTTCTATATTTTTTGGTCTATTCATGGTTAAATCCCTGACATTGAAAAATTCTCAACCTAGTTTGTCAGGAATCTTAACAACGGAGTACACAACATTCTGACTACAATCAATGACCTTTATTTTGTGTACAGAAAATGATAACAAATAATGTGTGCATAGATATAGTATGTTTTGATTATGTTCTATTCATACATACATATGTAGTTGCTAATAGTGTTTATATCATACATTATGTATCATACATATGTCGTTGCTAATAAATATTATGTAAATGCTGCTTTGATTATGTTCGTCAAAACTGATAACAATATGTACATATCATACATATGTAGTTACTGATAAATATTATGTTTTAATCACACATTTATGTAACATATTGACAACAATGTGTACAGAAGGAAGGACCAACAAGAATGAACGTTCAAATCAGAGTCCACAAATGAAGGATATTGTTAACATTTGTTTCCTATTTTAACGGATTTTGATAATTATTATCATTCTTAATTAGGTAAATAAATAAAGATAAATAGGAGAGAGAAAGATTATGATTTATTGAGTATCTTTATTTCTACTTTTAATAAAAAAATTATGAAAATATGGAGAGGCCTAGTTTGTCAACATATAAACAAAAAGGCTTAGTTTATACATCTTGATACATAAACTGCTTACTTAGCCAACTCATCCTTTTAATAAGAGGCGTGGTTGTGACCCAATTATCATGTTAGAAGTTGATGTTTTACAATTTCCGACCTGCCAAATAATACCATTTTTTAACTCAATTTTAAGCATCATAAAGTTGTTCCATTGCCAAGATGTTGGTCCTTTCATTTGGTAATGGAGAATATTATGTTTTTTCATATATTTTTCATTGATAATTTTAACCAAAATATTGTTTGGTTTTGTTAGAGTTGTCCCAAGAGCTTCATTTGTAAGGTTTTGTTTGTGATTAAAGTTTTTTTAACCCGAGATTACCATTCTTTTTTTATTTACATATTACATCCCAACTACTGATAGGTCTGTGTTGGTCCCCTTTGTTTCAAAAGAATTTTTTATATGTTTTAATTAACTCTTCCAAATTATGGATCGGTAGCATATAACTTTGCATAGCAAAGGTCCGTTTAGCAGTCATATTATGTTTTATGAGGGTGTTTTTGCCTTCTTGTGATAAGGAGTTAGCTGTGCATTTTAGAAGTTGTTTTGTTTTAAGGTTAATGTCATCAAAAGTCTCTTTTGTCCCTCTTCCATTAATGATTGAACATCCAATATATTTGTCGAGGGTTGTGGTATGACTCACGGCCAAAACATTTTTTAATTGGAAAATGCGGCTCTCACTAGTGTTTTTTTGGTTTGGAAAGCAAATTTTTGGAAGTTAGAGATTATCTAGGGTTTGTTAGTATCTTTGATATCTCGGTCTTAAGTACTCTTTCTAATCATCAGTAATAAACACACAATTCATATCTCTATATGGTAACAGTCTAAAGGTTCGGCTTGCACAAAACAACACCCATCCACTTGAATTTCTCACTTTGCATGGTTGAGTATATGGTTGAGTACACTTCATCCTTGCGAACCCATACGAGCCTACGAAGCCATTCACTATTGTGGTGCTCACAAACATAATAAAACTTGTCCCAACAAACTACTTCGATTGGAAGCAGGTTGTCCTCATAATCCTAGAATGGTTCGATTTGCAAGGCTATATTTTGGGCACGGCCATTGCACCAGAAAGAACCCTCCCAAACTCAATCAACCCAAATCTAACCTATAACACTCATGTCCGCCAAGACAAGTTGGTTTATGGTGTTATCTTGGGGACAATATCCTCGAAAGTGGCCAGTTTCATCGTTGCGGGTACAACATCTCACATAGTTTGGGAAACTCTACGCCTCACCTACGACAATCCTTCTTGAGACCATGTAAAACAAGTCAAGGATCGCCTTCGAACAATTTCAAGGGATCTGATTCCATTGTAGTTTATCTTCAGCACTAAGATCGCTTGCCAATCTCTTGGCTTCTCTGGATGCGCTTGTATTGTAGGAAGACCTAACTGATTATGCTCTTCCGGTCTTCATGACCTATACCTCCCAATGGTGCACACTATCAATTCTAGAGATACTGACATTAACTTTGAAGCTTTACATGAAAAGCTCATAAACCACGAGTTACTAGTGAAGAATAAAGACAAGAGCTTCGTTGCACCTATGACGACATTCAGTGCTAAGTCCAAGTCCAACCGAGACAAATGGTAAGTCTTCTTAATCTACTTGGTCACAATATATTCCACCTACCCAATCTCACCGTCCCAGTTACATGCCAAATAACTCAACCCCTAGTCAAGGACCCAGTAGCGACCCAAAACCCTTCAAAGGGTGATCCCAATGGTTCCGTTAGGTTGGTCATGTCCTCGATCAATGCCTATTATTACGGTCCTTATACCCCACAATTGAACCATCACCTTTTGTTTGCTTTTTCACAACACCCCAAACTAGCCTAACCACTGTTGCACAAAACCACAACTCTGGGCTAGTGGATAGTGGCGCAAGCCATCATGTTACCAACGATCTATAGAACTTGGCGTTACACTATCCGTACAATGGGCCTAACGAAATACATGTAGGAGATGTTAAGGGCCTAGTGTTCGCTCCAAACGGTGTGTGCAAGCTTTAAATTTATAACCTAGGAAATAAGCTTAAACAAGGATGCGAACCCGCAGTGTACGGGTCAATCGTAGTAAAAGCAAGAATTCCGGGGTGTCGATCTCAGGGACTTAGTGAAACAAAGCAGGTATAGGTACTCAATGCAACTAATAACCACAAAGGTGATTAAAGCAATCAAAGATGATAATAAAGTCAATTAAAGGAAATATGCAAATTCTAGGGATTAAAGCATCTAGTTGTGGTTCCAACTCAAGATCTAAAGATAAAGCGGACAAAGCTGAGATTTTGCAAAGGGAAGGTGTTTCTAAAGTGGAATAGATTACCGGGTAAGTCTCACTACTCACAATCCCAATCCGAAGCTCCTATTACCGGGTAAGTCTCAAGGCACTAAGGAAAGGAATTATAACCTCAAACCAACACACCACCTAAGGGAATAGAATCAACCTTTACCGGGTAAGTCTCAGGCTAACTCACAAAGATGGGATGAAGGCACACTCAAACCCCAATAAAGGATAAACCTTTATTACCTATACTTATGATCTTTGGTAAACAAACAAAGGAATTACCGAGTAAGTCTCATCCTAGGCTTGCATTGAACCATGAAAGGTGTAATAAGAATAGGGTTTGACAAACTCTAACACTTAACTCTCAGTTTCAGATCAGAATAGGTCACCTCGGTCAGACAAATCCCACCCCGGCCGAGATGTTCATCGACTGAGCGAGGTGTTCTAGGGTTAAGGAAAGACTCGAGCTTTCAGGGTCCTACTGTGATTAAGATTATTCTATCATCGTCTTTCCCACAACCTTCAGCCAATCACCCTAGAATCACACAAGAAAATTAGCCACTCATCATCATGAAAGCAATAATCAATTATATGGGAAGAGAATGAATATTTGAACACAAAAACCTTAAGAAAAAGACTTCAATAACTGAATCAAATATCAAACAAAACAGCGTTCCTTGGATCACAAATCTAACAAGACAATAAAACAAAAGGAATCTAAGAAAATCTTACAAACTCCTTCAAAAGCTATCATAAAGCTATGAACTTCCTTCCTTCAATCTTCAAACTTCCAAAAATCCTCCCTACTACAGCGTAGGATGTGGTGTAGCAGGCTGTTGCGTGGTGTAATGGTCGTCTCAGCCTCCAAGCCTGTTTTTTTTAATTTGTGAAAAATCCAACCCTTTTTATAGGAAAATTGCCTCCCAAAGATAAGAGATCTTCGAAAGATATTTTCTCATAAAATATATCTAATTAAATCAGCCGAATATATCTTCTTCCTTCCAGAAATCCAACCCAAAAATATAAAATCTTCTTACCATAATTAAAAGATCCCAGCCAAATAAAATATATCTCGCCGCGTAAGGATATTCGCCTCGGTCGCAATGCTCCTCAAAATCACCTCGGTCGAGGTGACACTGTGGCTGACCGAGGTGAATCTCAACTGAATGTGAAATCTCTCAAATTTGGTCCAAAGTAAATCTTTAATCCAACTCCATGTCTCCTGAGTCCTTCCTTAAGCTCCGGAATGTAGCTCATATGACTCCTTCGCTCTTTTAGCTCTATTTTGGTCCAAAATGTGCCGTTTTACCTATGATTACAATGAAACTAGGTGTAGACCTCGATTCTCGCAAAGGTAGATGAAATAGCAATATAATCACATAATATACATCCAAACATAAAGATTATTGAAAATAAAACGGCCTAACAAGTCCCAAAATATAGACTATAATACATGCTATCACCTAGCAATTACACTTTTGGATTCTCTTCTAAACTCCACTCCTAAGATGAACATTGAATTATCAAATGTTCTATGTATCCATTCTATGTCAAAGAACATAATCTCAGTATCTAAACTCACAGGAAACAATCCTTACATTGTAGTGTTCTTATTTGATTCTTTCTTTGTGTAGGACCTCAAGTCTAACACAACAACCCTTAAGGGTCCATGTATAGATGAAGTCTACTTATGGTCAAACACAAGTCCTCAAACCAACTCGGCTACTCGTGTCTCTACAAGATCCTTGCATCACACTCTAGGACATCCATCTTTTCGAGCATTTCAATTGCTAGCTTAAGAGTTTCAATTAGGAAAATTGTCTTTTCAACAATCGGAATGTACTTCGTGCAACATCAATAAAATTCATAAGTTATCTTTCAATGATTCTACAGTAACCTCCCATCACCCTCTTGATATAATATTCTCTCATGTGTGGAGTTCTACGGTAGCATCTTATGATAGTTATCATTCTATGTAGTTTTTGTGGATCATTTTACTTGCTACACATGGATGTGTCCGATTAAGTCAAAACCCAACACCAAGAACTATTTATAAGATTTCGTTCATTGATTGAAAATTTCTTAAATCATAGCATTAAAATCCTCTATTCCAACAATGATGGGGAATACATTTCCCTTCAAAAACTTTTAGGTGAAGTGGGCATCACACACCTAACACCCCTCCTCACACACTTGAGCATAACGGACTCTCGGAACGTAAACACCAACATGTTGTCAAAACAACCCTTTCATTGCTCACCTACGCCAGCATGCCTCTTGATCATTTTCCCCATGCGGTGATCACTGCCACGTATCTCATAAACAAGCTTCTCTCTATCACGCTCCACAATGAATCTCCCTACTCAAAACTCACACATGAGTCTCTCAATTACTCCAAGTTAAAGAGCTTTGGTTGCTTGTGCTTTCCATGATAAAGACCATACAACAATCATAAATTCTTACCTAAATCCATCTCATGTGTCTTTATTGGCTACTCTTCCACACAAAATCCCTATGAATGTATGGATCCGTCAGCTAAGAGAGTCTACACATCTCATCATCTTAAGTTTATTGAGAGTGAAATGACATACACTAAAATGGTTTCTACCTACAATAACCCTAAATTACCGAGATACGTCTGGTCCAAATTTGATCTTACTCTTCTTCAGAATTCATCTTCAAATTTCACCGATCCACTACTTTCATTACCTTAACTAGCTTACCCATACTCCTTGATAACAAGCCCAATCCAAGCCCACTAGTCCCTCAATTTCCTCAACTCAAGCTCATTATCAATCTTATGTTAACCAATTTTATCCCAAAAAAACTTCCATACCACAACCTGGAATGATCACCCGATCACGTAACAAGCTTACAAAACCCATTCAAAAGTTAAACTTAACTACTACCCTAGCCGACTCCACTTCTCAAGAACTTAGAACTATTACTCAAGCCCTTAGGTTACCAAAATGGAGAATGACTATGCAGAAAGAGTATATGATGCTCTTGTTTCAAATAAGACTTGGGAGCTTGCACTGTCAAGCACAATTGCCAATCTTTTGGCAACAAATGGTTGTTCAGAATCAAATACCTCGTTGATGGCTTGTTAGACAAGTTCAAGGCAAGTCTTGTAGCCAAGGGATTCCACCAATGGCCTGGTTGAGACTACAACGATACATTCAGCCCGATAGTGAAACTTGTTACCGTTCGTTGTACTTACCATTGTAGTTTCATGGGGATGGTCACTTTGCTAGTTAGACGTCAATAATGCCTTCTTACATGGCCCAATACAAGAAGACGTTTACATGGTCCAAACACTAGGATTGTTGATGTTGTACACACTACTCATGTTCGTAAACTTTGCAAGGCCATTTATGGCCTAAAACAAGCTCCACGGGCATGGTATAATGCCCTAAAGGTATTTCTTCTTAAACTTGGCTTTATAAAGTCGGTTGTTGATGCTTAATTATTTATCTTCTCAAAGAGCTTGAACCTCGTCTACCTTTTGGTATTATGTGAATGAAATCATTGTCACTAGTAACGACACATTATTGGTGTCTCAAATGGTCAACTCTCAACAAAAATACATTGAGGATCTCCTTCACAAAGCTGGCATGGCCGACACAAAGCTTGGATATACGCCTATGTCTCCAACTGAACCACTTTAGCGCCAAACGGGTATTGCGCTTCCATCTCCCAAGATTACAAGACATTAGTTAGTAGTCTTCAGTATCTCGGTTTAACGAGACTTGACGTTGGCTTCTCAATCAACAAGCTCTCTCAATATATGCAAGGTCCAACAATAGAACACATGATTGCTCTCAGGCGACTCCTTAGATATTTGTCTGGTTCAAAACACAATGGTATCTGCGTCTCTCTCCTTAACACTCCATGCACTTTCCGATGGTAATTGGGCTAGAGACAAAGATGATTCCATGTCCACAACTAGATACATTATCTATTATGATTGTAATGATATTTCCTGGCCTGGAGTTTCCAAAAACAGCGCTCTATTGCTCGAACATCCACAAAGGCCGAATACAAAGCCATAACCGACACAACAAATGGGCTCTTATGGTTACACATTTACTGGTTGAGCTCAAAGTTTCATACGAGAAGCTCATGTGGTCTACTATGATAACTTGGGTGCAACTAGTCTCACCGTTGATCCACTCTTTCATTCTCAAATGAAGCACATTGCTCTTGCTTAACACTTTGTTCGGGAGCATGTTCGAAAGGGAGCTTTGCGTGTTAGTTTTGTTTCTACAAATGATCGTTTGACCGACATCTTGACAAAATCACTCCTTCGTCCCCGATTTCAAGCATTGTTAAGCAAGTTACGACTTACAATTGTACGCAGAATATTAGTAATGACTTAGTCAGCTAGAGATTATCTAGAGTTTGTTAGTATATGTACGATATCTCTTTAATGTATCATCATGTATAAGTATTCTTTCTTATCATCGGTAATATAGAAACAATTCATATCTCCATAATTTATGTGTATTAAAAAATGAATTGCTAATAAAAAGGGGAAAATAGCATGAAAACCAGTAAGACAGGAACGTGGAAAAATGGGAAATTCGGCCGTGACATGTGGACGGTTGTTGACTTGGGTCCACCAAACCCATTTGTTAATTCATTACACCTAAATCATTGTAGACTTTACATAATACCAACCAACCTTTATGTTTGACCAATTTCCTCAAAACTACTTTATTTTACCCCCAAAATGTAATTTTATCATTTTACGAAAGAAAAAAATTCAAAAAAATTCTACTTTTTATTTTTAATATTACTAACTTTACATGCCCCGATCAATGGGAGAGTATTTGATTCCTTAACAATAAATGCCTATTTAATAATGATGTAATCATATCGGATCACAATATTTTAAATTTCATCAAAACACAATTTCATAAATGGAAAAATCACATTACCGAGAAAGACGACTACGAATTTAAACATATTCAAAAGAATAACATACCAATCCCAAAGAAGAAAAATAACATCAAGTAGGACAAACCAAAACATGGGTTTCACAAACTTAACTATAATGGATCAAAACTCGATTCGGGTTTAACATCTTTTGGTTTCGTTATACGGAATCATCACGGTGAAGTTATTAGCTTGTACGCTAGAAAAAATAACTTCAACTCGGTAATTAAAACATAAGTATTTGCGCTTGAAGCAAGACTAAAAGAAGCAATTAGACTTAATATTAAAAAAATTGAAATTGAGGGTGATAACTTATGCGTTATCATGACACTTCAAGGCCTTTGAAGTTGTCCTCGTGAGATCGAGATGATATTATCCGACTGACTAGACCTTCGCTTCTTTGAAAAAGTCCAAGTCAGACATTTGTTCAGAAAAATCAATTGTGTTGTTAACCGATTACCCATTTGAAAACTTCGAACCCCAACAAACCATTTTTTGAAGATCCCGAGCTTCATGTACTCATCCTTACGAATATTTTAAGATGAACTACCTCTAGAAGATAGTCGTTCCTAATAGCTTTCCATTTTTTTATAAAAATAAAAAATTGTATAATGTTATTTTACAAGAAAAGGAAAATTTAGATATACAAATAGCAATGGCCTAGTACAAGCCTAAAATCTGATTTTTTTTTTTCTATTTTATTTATTTATTTTTTTGGTGAGACGTTATTATACTCAAACTTGTTATGATAACTTGTTGTAAGCTTTGAAATTTGGCCTTTCAAATCGGTCACCCAACTAACTATAAATGAATTTAGTTCAATTGGTACAAAAAAAAAGCATATTTTAAAACTATATAAAATATAAACCTGTATAAGATTGTTATGATATTTTAAAAATGAGAGAATGACGACCTTTATAACCATTTCTTCGTACAATTTATTATAATATTTAAATTTTAAAAAATTGCTTTAATGAGTCTTGTGTTTTCCACTTCCTCCTTATTCTCCGTATTCCATGGACCATAATAGTCCGTACTTTTGTGTTGTTTAGAGCAGGTTTTAGAGTGTTTATCTTAGTTATTGGGCTTAATTAGGCCCATATTTTCACCTAACTAAATTAGACCCAAGATTCTCATTTTAATGACTTTACATTGCCTAATCTATGGTTTTGGGGGCCATCCGAGTCGAGTAAGTCTGCGATAATAGTTGTTGGAGAGGAGTAGCGGTGTAAATGGGGCAGGGATTCTCCGAAATTAGCAGGTATTACCTGTCATGGGACGGGATGGCGATTTTAGACGCGGACGGGGAAAATTTTGATTACCCGCTTGAGGGTGGGGACGGGGATGAATATAGGGGTATCCACCCCGCCCCCCCGATTCGAACCCGAACCCGAACCCGTTGGGGAACCCCGATGAGAATCCCCGACGGATAACCCGATGGAAATCCCCGACGGGTAACTCGATGGGAATCCCGACGGGAAACCCGATAGAGATCCCCGACGGATAACCCGATGGGATCTCCGACGAGGAATCTATCGGGATACATAAATAAACAAATTGTATTTATATCAGACTTTCATTGTGGTTTCATGTTTAATTTAACACTACTCGTTCTTACTTACACAAAATGTATTTTAACTTTAAATATTAAATTTCTAATAATATGTGTAAATTATGCTAATATTAACCTATATTAATTTGGTTTTCGATCATATGAGGATAACAACTCGTGAAATTTTTGAATACGTCCTTAACGTCAATCACGATGATCAAATGCAAATCGCACTACATGTTGTGTTTTTTAATGTGTCTTACTCTTTCACATACATGATTTGATGTGCAACCTTTATTCTAAACCGTAAAATTAAAATGATAAAATAATATAACACTTTATATTGAGATCATAATCTAAATGTTAGAAAGATATAATTATTATAATTTACACTAGTTTGTACTACGAGTCTCGATCGTACTTGAACGAATAATACTTAGTGCCCGTTTGGTTGGAGCGGTGGAATGAAAACGGAATGGAATCGGATAAGGGTAAGGAAAGGAAATGGAAATGGTGGAATTACTTTCATGTGTTAAAAGAACTCTAACCAAACATAATTTTTTATTGATTCGGAATCATTCCGTTATCGGGAATGATTCCTATCACTACCAGACGAGCCCTTAATATATAAACACAATATACCTATACTTTGACAAATTGAATAAGGTGATGCGTTAAACAACAAACTAAGCCGCATCAACATTTCAATTAACAATGTATATTAATATAACATAAATTGACTACCTCTAGAATAAAGGTTGCACATCAAATCGAATAAGGTGACGATCCCGAACTTCGTGTTCGCATCCGCAAGGATGCTTTAGGATGAACTACTGATAGCATGAATTATAGTCTATATTTTGGGACTTGTTTAGACGTTTTATTTTCAATAATCTGCATGTTTGGATGTATATTATGTGATTATATTGTCGTTTCATCTACCTTTGCGGAAATCAAGGTTTACACCAAGTTTCGTTGTAATCGTAGGTAAAATGGCACATTTTGGACTAAAATGGAGCTAAGTGATGACATGAATTATATACCATTATATTCATGCATATTGTAGATGATTACCTTAATTTACCTTGCATTTAGAGAGATTTTGTGTACCTTTTATGTTCTATTCAACAAAATGTCGGAAATAGAGGTCTATACGAGTTTTTGATGAATTATAGGTAAATGGAGTAGAATTGAAAGCAAAAGTGGAACAAGGAGCACCTAAGGTCATTAAGGAAGCTAAAGAAGTCTTAGAGGGATCACAAAGAGCTAAGGAGTTGCAAAGGAGAAGCATAAAAGAGAGAAAGAAGACGAGCCAAAAGAAGAGCACTTTCTGTTGAAGAAAATCGTGCCATTATACATATAAATCGGACGATTTTCTTCTTTAGAAATCGAACGGTTTTGTGTATAAATCGACTAGGTCGATTTCCCTTGTTTTTCGGCCAAATGATAAAGACGACACAAAGCCCAATTCTTTTGGGCTAGAGGAGGGTTTTGCCAAACGGCCCACTAGTAAGAAACTATAGTTGGGAACCCTGGGAACGAAATCAAGGAGGCCGCAACGGGAAATCTGTACACGTTTGAGAGAGATTGAAGACTCTTGGAGAAGGATTGAAGCACTTTAGCCGGAAAGTCAATCTTGATCATTGTTTGTGAGATTTCTTTGTTCCATTGAAGTAATTGTGGTTTTTGAACACGAATTTGAGTTACTTAAGAGATACATTGATCAGTTTCAAGAATTGTTTACAGATTTGAAGGTTATTGAGTTTTTATTCGAGATTCGGGTTTAATTGCATTGTTTCACTCAATCTTTGATTTGGTTTGATTTTGAAAATGGTTGGCTAAAACCATTGTGATTCTGGGGAGAATAGTTGATGATTAAGGCTTAGATGATGATAGATTGAACTCATTCAAACATTAGGACCCTGAGATTTAGATTTTAGTTTTGCGATAACAGGAAAATCGGGGTGTTCTTGAGTAAATCGGCCGATTTAATGATGAACAACACGATTTATTCTTCTGACGAATTTTAATTGAATTAATCTTTAACCAAAACTAATCCTTGCCTAAATTGCAACCTTGTTTAACCTTTTTAACCTCTAATTGAGTGTATGAAGAGACTTCAAACTTGATTCTACATTTAATAGATTAAGATTACAAGATTCGGGTAATAGAGAGACTCAACATCCTTTATTAAGATTTTAAATGTGCTTTCTATTCTTTATCTTGGAGAGTCATATCCTGAGGTTTTAGATAGTTAGTTTGAACATAATTCTTGTCTTTAAATCTTTCTATATTACAGCCTCAACAACCCTTATAGAGAAAATCTTTGGATTAGACAAATAGGTTTCGGAACTTCGCCGTACGATACCTGCCTTTGAACACATAATCTTGGCAATATAAACTCTGTCTTTATATCATTTAGAAGTATCTTGAATCGAGAGCCGAAATCGGATACTTGAATCCTTGGAATCATTTCCCCCTTTATTAATCACAAAAGCTTTTGCATTTTCGCTAGATAATTGAATTCGAATTTATTCTCACAAAATTCCTGAGTTCGACTCTGGAATTCTTACCTCACTACAACCGATCCGTACACTGCGGGTTCGCTTTGCTTTGAGTTCTAGATATAAATTTAAGACTTTGACGCACACACTTTTTGAGCGAACAAGTTTTTGGCGCCGTTGCCGGGGATTTGGTCTAGACCAAATTCGGTTTTCGGTTGTCTAGCTTGAGAGCTCCTTCTCTTGTGATTTGATTTGTCTACTTGAGTGATCTTTGCAGGTTCTTTAGGTATATGCGAAAGACTAGATCCACTAAAGATCTAGTTCCTTTCGATCCCGAATTGGAGAAAACTTTGAGAAGAAAGTTGAAGGAAAAGAAAATGGCTGAGAACAATGAGAGAAACCTCCAGGCTGAACTGAACGAAGCTCAACGCCAACTTCAGTTGAGTGAGAAAGCACGTCTAGATGCTGAAACGAGTCATCAATTCCAGATTGATGAACTAAGAGCTATGATGTTGGACATGAAGTTAGAATTGAACGAATCCAGGAAGAAGAAGAAAGTCAAGACACCAACTAAATCCATTAGGAATGACTCATCCGATGATGAAGAACTTGACCCGGACATGCCGGAACATGAGGAGATTGATCCACTACTTCATCCTGTTCGAAACACCCCAAAACCACGGGTTGTTCCTCGCCTCCCAACTAGGAATGTGAGAGTTGCTAATGAAGGTGATAGACCCCGAACTTTGGGGCAACGGATGGACCCAATTCAGCAATCACGCCGTCTAGGTGTGGATTTCGGAGCTGAAGACATTCAGGAGTTTAGCTTCTCACCACAAGTCATCACCATGGTTTGCCAAAGTCAATATGGCGGAACAAGTACTGAATCTCCACATCAACACTTGCAGAATTTCGAGATTCTCATGGAGACTATGAAGCCGAAGAAGGCTACTACAAGCAATTACAAGATCAAACCGTTCTTCTTTTCTTTGAAGGACAAGGCTCTAGCTTGGTACCAAACACTTCCAGCTGCAAAGCTGGCTACATGGGAGGAATTGTCTTCGGAATTTCTCACCAAGTTCTTCCCGCCATCCAAAATGGCAGAATTGAGAGGTAAGATAAACGCTTTTTCTATGAAAACTAACGAAAGTTTGTTTCAATCTTGGGAAAGGTTTCAGGATCTCTTGTTGGATTGCCCACACCATGGCATTTCAAAACTGGAATTATTGGAGATCTACTATAAAGGATTGGATGTGGAGACACAATTCAACCTCCAATCTCTCTCTTGTGGCACTTTCATGGACATGAGAGAGGATGATGCTTGGGACTTCATTGAGAAGCAAGCCCAAGTGATTGAGAAGTATTCCCACCGGAAGGTGGAACCAAATAGCCGGAATCAAGGTGATCCAAGAGTTAAATTGAACCATGCTTCTCAAACACAAATATTTTCCCTCAACAATGAAATCAAAGAGTTGAAGGAAGTAATCAAAACGAGTCTTCAAAGGACTAAGGAGCAGGAAGCCAACTATATGGGAAGGGATAACGATCAAAGGAATGACTACCGGCACAACAACCGGAACTCTAACTGGAACTGCAACAATAGGAACTCCAATAGCAACAATTGGAGGTCGAAGCAATAAAATCCAGGTAACCCTTACTCCCATGCTGAAAAAGCTCTAACACCTCCATCTTCCTCTACTCCTTTGAAAAGCCAGGAACAATCATCAAATAGATCGAACAAACCCGATCCCATGTTGGAAACGATCCTAGGGAAACTACAAGGATTGGAGAGCTATATAACTTCGGTTGATAAAGCTCACAAAGCTTTGGAAAGCCAAGTATTTAACAAGGCCGGAGAAGTTCCAAGAGACCAAGGGAAACTTCCCGGGAAGACGGAAGATAACCCAAAGGGAAGGGTTATGGCAATCACTACTAGGAGTGACATAACAACTACCGATCCTCAACCTAAAGTAGTTGAAACCACCACCAAAGAAGGAGAGGGAAAAGAGAAGGAAGATGTCTATGTTCCTCCTCACGCCTACAAACCACCTCTACCTTTTCCTCAATCTAGAGCGCGTGCACGCCTAGATAAACACTTTGGTAAGTTTGTTGAACTTATGAGTAAGCTGCATATTAATATACCTTTTATGGATGCAATTTTAGGTATGCCAGCTTATGGGAAATTCCTCAAGGAGATCCTCTCTAACAAGAGGAAATTAGAAGACATTGGAGAAGTCAAGATGAGTATGGAGTCATCCGAACTCATCAAGACTATGACGGAGAATATGCCACCTAAGCTCCGTGATCCAGGATCCTTTTGCATACCCATCACTTTGGGAGAGGCTACTTATGATGCACTTTGCGACCTTGGAGCGAGTGTGAGTATCATACCACTTGCTCTATGCAAAGCAGTTGGTCTAGGAGAGCCTAGACCGGTGAAGATCACACTCTACATGGCTGATCGTTCCACCACTAAGCCAGTTGGGATTCTAGAAGACATCCCTGTAAAACTTGGTAAGTTTTACATTCCTATAGATTTTGTCGTTCTTGACATCCCTGCAGATTATCCGGTTCCCATCATTCTTGGAAGACCATTCCTTGCAACATCCGGATGCATGGTAGATTACAAGAATGGCCAGCTATCTTTCAATATAGGTGAAGAGAAGGTGGAATTCATACTCTCTTCCTTAATCAAGAATGGCCAGCTATCTTTCAATATAGGTGAAGAGAAGGTGGAATTCATACTCTCTTCCTTAATCAAGGAGCCAGTCTTGAGAGACGATGTCTTTGATATCTTTGATGAAGAAGAGTCTAGAGAGGTAGTAAGTTCAATCTTAATGAAATACCCTCTTCAAAAGGTTCTTAGTTTGAGCATCATGGAGGAAGGAGTAGAACATGATTGCGACGATGATGTGAAAGCATTAGAAGATGGTGAGGAAGAATCTGGAATAGGATTTGAAGAGCTGAAATCGACCCAGAAAACTGTGGAAAAAATCGGCTGTCACAGGTTAAATCGTTCGATCTCAAAAGAGGTAAGTCGATTTTTGACAACAGAAAGAAAAATCGACCCTCAGATCCTCCGATTTTCTTCAGGGGAGGTCGATTTATCAAATAATTCTCCGGATCCCACAAACTTGACTGCAGTTGTTCTCAACTCTAACGATTCACCCTCCCCACCTTTAGAGGCTTCTCCTACAACATCCAAAGGTCATAAATCATCATCAATCAAGGCACCTCCATCATTGGAATTGAAGCCACTCCCCACGCACTTAAGGTACGCATTTCTTGGCACTAGTTCTACATATCCGGTCATAGTTAATGCGAAACTGAATTATGCTGAACTAGAAAAGCTTATGAATGTTCTAAAGCAACATAGGAGAGCGTTAGGTTATACTATTGATGATTTAGTAGGAATCCAACCTTCCATATGTATGCACAAAATTCTAATGGAAGAGGATTACAAACCTTCACGCCAACCTCAAAGACGGTTAAATCCGGTCATGAAAGAGGTAGTGAAGAAAGAAATCCTTAAGCTACTTGATCCAGGTATCATCTATCCTATTTCCAATAGCAAATGGGTGAGTCCAGTACAACTCGTACCAAATAAAGGAGGCATTACCGTTGTTGCCAACAAAAACAACAAACTTATCCCCACACGGACAATTACAGGGTGGCGAATGTGCATCGACTACCGCAAACTGAACGTGGCCACTAGGAAGGACCACTTCCCCCTTCCTTTTATTGATCAAATGTTGGAAAGGTTAGCCCAACATTCTTACTTTTTTTATCTAGATGGATATAGCGGTTTCTTTCAGATCCCCATTCACCCGGATGATCAAGAGAAGACGACTTTTACGTGCCCTTGGGGTACGTTTGCTTATAGAAGAATGCCATTCGGTCTATGCAACGCTCCAGCCACCTTCCAAAGGTGTATGATGGAAATCTTCTCCGAATACGTAGAGAATATCATGGAAGTCTTCATGGACGACTTTTCGTTATATGGTTCTTCCTTTGATAACTGTCTCTATAACCTTTCACTAGTTCTTAAGAGATGTGAGGACACTAACTTAGTCTTAAACTGGGAGAAGTGTCATTTCATGGTCACCGAAGGGATTGTGTTAGGTCATCTAGTATCACAAAGAGGAATAGAGGTTGATAGAGCTAAGATAGAAACTATCGAAAAGTTACCTCCTCCCTCTTCGGTAAAAGGAATAAGAAGTTTCTTAGGACATGTAGGCTTCTATAGGAGATTCATAAAGGATTTTTCTAAGATTTCAAAACCTTTGACTAATCTTTTGATGAAAGATGCAACTTTCGAATTTTCGAAGGATTGTTTAGATGCTTTTTGCAGGATCAAAGAAGCTTTGATTTCAGCGCCAATCATCCAACCACCCGATTGGAACCTTCCGTTCGAGGTTATGTGCGATGCAAGCGATGTCGCTATAGGAGCCGTTCTTGGACAGAAGAAAGATGGACGCACTCATGCCATCTACTATGCTAGCAAAACGCTAGACGAGGCTCAATACAACTATGCCACCACGGAAAAGGAACTCTTAGCTGTAGTTTACGCTTTTGAAAAATTTCGTTCCTATCTTGTAGGTGCAAAGGTGATTGTCTATATGGACCATTCCGCAATTCGCTACTTATTCACGAAGAAGGATGCGAGGCCAAGGCTTCTACGATGGATCTTACTCTTACAAGAGTTCGATTTGGAAATTCGTGATAAGAAGGGATCGGAAAACTCCGTTGCTGACAATCTTAGTTGTCTTTCGCAACTCACCGACGAGACGGATGAACTTCCTATAGACGACTCATTCCCTGACGAGCAATTACATGAGATCGAAGAGTGTCTTCAACACATATCAAAAGGTAATGATCCATGGTTCGCTGACATTGTGAATTACCTTGTTTGTCAGAAGATTCCACCCGGACTTTCATATGCTCAAAGGAAGAAGTTCTTTAGAGACATTCGGCATTTCTATTGGAACGAACCTCTTCTATTCAAACGAGGTCCCGATGGCATATACAGGAGATGTATCCCCGAAGATGAGGTGGATAGTGTCATTCGCCATTGCCATTCCCTACCATGTGGCGGACATGCTAGTTCCCACAAGACTTGTGCTAAGGTACTTCGTTCCGGCTTCTTTTGGCCTACACTATTCAAAGATGTGCAAAAGTTTGTTGTTTCTTGTGATGCTTGTCAAAGGACAGGTAATATATCAAGGAGGAATGAGATGCCTCTCAACAACATACAAGAAGTAGAGATCTTCGATGTATAGGGCGTAGATTTTATGGGACCTTTCCCATCTTCATGCGGAAACCAATATATACTTCTTGCCGTAGACTATGTCTCAAGATGGGTAGAGGCAATCGCTTCTCCTACTAATGATGCAATGGTAGTGGTGAAGTTCTTCAATAGAACGATCTTCCCAAGGTTCGGAACTCCCCGAACCATCATTAGTGGATGAGGAACGCATTTCACAGCCCGTCAATTTGAGACTCTATTGGCTAAGTATGGGGTGACCCATAAGATAGCTACACCATACCATCCGCAAACTAGCGGACAAGTTGAGATATCCAATAGAGAATCAAGGGAATTTTAGAGAAAACCGTCTCTCAAACGAGGAAGGATTGGTCAATGAAGCTTGACGATGCATTTTGGGCGTACAAGACAGCCTTCAAGACACCAATAGGTACGACTCCATATAATCTTGTCTATGGTAAATCTTGTCATCTTCCTGTAGAGCTAAAGCATAAAGCATATTGGGCTATCAAGTGGCTCAACTTTGACATGAAAGAAGCCGGAGAGAAGCGGCTCTTAGACATCAATGAGCTGGATGAGATCCGGCTAAATGCGTATGAGAATGTAAAGATCTACAAGGAACGGACAAAGCGTTGGCATGATAAGCATATCATTCCAAAAGATCTGAAAGAGGGAGATCAAGTCCTTCTATTCAACTCGAGGCTTCGTCTATTTCCAGGTAAGCTTAAATCCCGTTGGACAGGACCTTATGTAATTAAACGAATTTTCCCCCATGGTGTAGTTGAAGTATGGGGTGAACAAAGCGGAAGTTTCAAAGTTAATGGCCAACGGTTGAAGAAATACACACCGGAAGCTCCGGTCGAGGAGATAGCTCCTATCTTCCTCCATTGAACACAAACCATACACCGTCCAACTAAAGACGATAAATCAAGCGCTTCTTGGGAGGCAACCCATGATAGTATAGTTTTTCCCTCCTTTCATCACTTAGTTAGAATAGATTAGTTGCTTTGTTTCTTTTTTTTCGCTTTTTATTTGTTCCTCGATGCACTCTTGGTTTGTCGTGTCATTAATCGCAGGAAATTAGGTCCAAATTGAGAGATCCATGGAGAAAGGGAGCATAAATCAGTTCAATCTTCAATTTCCAAGAAGAACAGGGAAGGAAATCGAGTTACATTAAGTTAATCGTTCGATTCAGGAATAGAGCAAGTCGATTTTTGACAACAGAAAGATAAATCGACCCACCAGATCGACCTACAGAGAAAAATCGGTCGATTTTTCATGTGTTCAGAGAAAATGTAAGAAAATCGCCCCGACGATTAAATCGACCCAAAAAATCGTCCGATTTTCTTCACAATTTCTCGAGCCTATATAAAGACTTAAACAATCGATTCCCTCATTCCAAACACTTCCACTCTCGATTTCTCTCTCTCAAGAACTCCGAAAATCGCCCATACCCTACAGTCCTCATTCCTTAATCGTTTTGAACGATTCTTGGCTCCAAATTGAAGCATTTTCAACAAGGAACAAGGATCTAGCAACAACAAGCACGGCAATCGACTCTTCCATATGGAATTCAGGTTTTTCATTCCAAAACCTAAGTTTCTAATTCGAAATTGAATCTTGCTTAGAAAGTGTTTGTTTGTTGAGATTGATTGAGGGGTTTGCTTAGGAATCATTCTAGGAAACTGTGTGTGGTGATAGCTTAGTCAGAACTTTACAGAATTGTGAGAATCGTTGAAATCGAGAGAAAAATCGACCTTACCCAAAAAAATCGGACGATTTGTGTGAAGAACAGGTCGATTTTTTGCTGCAGAAATGGATATTGTGAAGAGAATAACTAGAAATACGGGGAAGAAGAAGGGATCTTCTTCCAGAGCCCCTCCCCCACCTCCATCACCCTCTCAAAACACTCCAAAGCTCCCCCCTCCTCTATCCAAACACAAGAAAAGATACGAACGTATCTTAGATCGCCCATTCACCCTTCCTCGATACATTGTGCTAGATGACCTAGATTCCTTGTTTGTTCGAGAGGATGTAGATATGATTCTTGATAGAGTTGGGTTGAGACAGTTTGTTATGATTAGGGAGGATGCATATACCGAGATCACCCTAGAGTTCCTAAGTACATTTGAGCATGACCCTAGAGAGAGGACGGTCATATTCCGCCTTATGAACCAAGATCATGCTATGTCTATTGCTACTTTTGGAGATTTGTTTGGCTTTTCACATTCTGATGCAGGCACTTTTGGGAGAGGTGTTAGTGCTAGTGCCTTTTGGGAGTCTATTTCGGTGGGCGAATATGGAGGAGATAAGTGGAGACCAGGGAATTCTAAGGAGACTAGTATGTACAACCTCTCCTTTAAGGTAGTACATAGGATCCTTAGTCAGAGCCTATTCGCACAGACATAGACTCCACAGAAGCTCAAGGCTGATGAGCTTTTTATCCTATATTGTATGACATCCACCACCATCCCCGACATCACCTCCATGCTTGCTGACTATCTAGGAAAGATAGCCAACAAAGCTAAGGGTGACATTTGTGCTGGAGGCCTTGTCACTCATGTGGCAAAGGCATTGGAGTTAGACTTCTCGGGATGCACTCTAGCTAAGAGTGCCCTACCTTTAGGTTCACAACGGTTGGTTGTTCGATAGGTTTTGATTCCTCGAGGGAGAGGAACCCTTCATGTGCCCATGCCATGGCACAAGGATCAAAAGAAGAAGCCATCCGAGATCATTTGGAAGTCCGAGTATACCATTCGGAGCAAGAGGAACTGGAAGGAGACATTCGAGTTGATGCTTGAGGAGTTATCTCCTCCTATTTACTATGATGATGATGCAGGTGACATTGAGGATGAGGAGGATGATGAGGATGGAGGCCAGGAGACCATGCTCGAGTTCGAGAGTGACACTCACAATGGTCACGCTACAGATGCCATGGACACCGACACTCATGGTGGAGGACCTAGCAGGACTTGTAGAGGTGACAAGGAGACAAAGGATGACATCCAGCCACCTCGCCACTCCTATGCACACGCCCCGAGCCATGGATGAGGACGTCGACTTCCCCGCCACTTTAGAGACTTAGTCTCTAGCTTCCAGAGCGTCCGCACCGACTATCGCGCTCTCCACACCGACTATGACACCTTGAACACTCAGTTCAGGGAGTACAGGCAGGAGACGAACACTAGGCACTCTTCCTACGACGGCCAGATGAGAGACTTATACTACCATCAGTTCGGCCACTTCTACGATCCTAGTGCACCGATGTATCCTCCACCACCACCACCGACCGAGGATTGAGCTTCCACTTCTTTTACATTGTAAGTATTTTTCTCTATCTTATGCTTGATTTTCACATTGGGGACAATGTGGATGTTAAGTATGGGGTGGGGGTACTTACAATACCTTTTGTTTCATCTTAGCACTTTATGCACTTTACACTACTCTTGATGATTTGGCTTGTAATAACTCTTGCACTACTTGCTTTCAACTTTGACAATTGCATTTGCATGATCTTTTTCAGAAATTATGACTCTTTTCAAAAAAAATTTGTGCTTCTTATGATGGAAATAACCTCTATGATGAGAATTGTGTATATGGATAGGCAAAAAGATGGCTTAGTTGTGTTGAGATGTTAATCATAGCATGAATGAGCTTACTTTTATTACTTGAACACATGAATAAGTTATTTGATTTAGATGTTTTGATAAGAGAATGAAATAATAGTCGAAGCTATATTGCAAGTTCTTTTACATCATATAAGGATGACTAAGGCAATTCACTTCTTTTCTCTTCTCATATCTTGATCATGCTAGCCCCTCAATGAAATATGTGACCCTCCTTTTACCATCCGGGAATTAGGATAAGTGATAGAAAAAAAGGCATGTTTGATGTGGGAGGGCCAAAGAAAATGTGTTAAATGAAAGTGTAGCAATTCATAAGTTTGGGGACGTTGAACATGAGGATGAGTAACTCGGCACCATTCACATAGCCGGGTGTTTGTGTCTTGCCAAAGTCCGATTGAACGACAAGTCCTAACGGGATATGGTATGTGCATCAAGGGTTTGAGGCATCTCGAAATTGAGAAACGCCGATCTCCTAGGCTTCGGTTTTTGTGCACCACTGTCCATACTCTCAAAAAGTAAAGTATAAAGAAAGCAAAGCTTTCTACATGCAAAGCATGTGCGGTGAAGTAAATTTTTGAAGGTATTATGTTGTTCCTCTTTCCCGGATTAGCACCACAATTGCCTAAAAGAATTCCTTCCCCTAATACGTTTCTTAGACCTTTCCTTTGATTAGAAGACCTTGAGACTTTTATGCATGTGTTTAAGGCTTCATGGCTTAGATTTGTTTGACTTTAATTACCTCTACATCTTTATCATGTCCTTTATTTGTGTTTTCAAGAAAGAAAAGAGAGTTAGTTCATCTTATAGTTATTATTGATACATACTTTGCCTTCCTATGCCTTGAAATATCACTTTGAGGGTGATCCAATAAGAAGAAGCACTATCAAAAGAAAAGTTTTTGAGTTTCATATATATATAATCCATGACATCTTGTATTCTAAATTTGAGTCTTGCTTAGGGACAAGCAAGGGGCAAGTATGGGGTATTTTGATGACATGAATTATATACCATTATATTCATGCATATTGTAGATGATTACATTAATTTACCTTGCATTTAGAGAGATTTTGTGTACCTTTTATGTTCTATTCAACAAAATGTCGGAAATAGAGGTCTACACGAGTTTTTGATGAATTATAGGTAAATGGAGTGGAATTGAAAGCAAAAGTGGAGCAAGGAGCACCTAAGGTCATTAAGGAAGCTAAAGAAGTCTTAGAGGGATCACAAAGAGCTGAGGAGTTGTAAAGGAGAAGCATAAAAGAGAGAAAGAAGACGAGCCAAAAGAAGAGCACTTTCTGTTGAAGAAAATCGTGCCATTATAGATATAAATCGGACGATTTTCTTCTTTAGAAATCGAACGGTTTTGTGTATAAATCGACTAGGTCGATTTCCCTTGTTTTTCGGCCAAATGATAAAGACGACACAAAGCCCAATTCTTTTGGGCTAGAGGAGGGTTTTGCCAAAAGGCCCACTAGCAAGAAACTATAGTTGGGAACCCTGGGAACGAAATCGAGGATGACGCAACGGGAAATCTTTACACGTTTGAGAGAGATTGAAGATTCTTGGAGAAGGATTTAAGCACTTTAGCCGGAAAGTCAATCTTGATCATTGTTTGTGAGATTTCTTTGTTCCATTGAAGTAATTTTGGTTTTTGAACACGAATTTGAGTTACTTTAGAGATACATTGATCAGTTTCAAGAATTGTTTACATATTTGAAGGTTATTGAGTTTTTATTCGAGATTCGGGTTTAATTGCATTATTTCACTCAATCTTTGATTTGATTTGATTTTGAAAATGGTTGGCTAAAACCATTGTGATTCTGGGGAGAATCGTTGATGATTAAGGCTTAGATGATGATAGACTGAACTCATTCAAACATTGGGACCCTGAGATTTAGATTTTAGTTTTGCGATAACAGGAAAATCGGGGTGTTCTTGAGTAAATCGGCCGATTTAATGATGAACAACACGATTTATTCTTCTGACGAATTTTAATTGAATTAATCTTTAACCAAAACTAATCCTTGCCTAAATCGCAACCTTGTTTAACCTTTTTAACCTCTAATTGAGTGTATGAAGAGACTTCAAACTTGATTCTACATTTAATAGATTAAGATTACAAGATTCGGGTAATAGAGAGACTCAACATCCTTTATTAAGATTTTAAATGTGCTTTCTATTCTTTATCTTGGAGAGTCATATCCTGAGGTTTTAGATAGTTAGTTTGAACATAATTCTTGTCTTTAAATCTTTCTATATTACAGCCTCAACAACCCTTATAGAGAGAATCTTTGGATTAGACAAATAGGTTTCGGAACTTCGCCGTACGATACCTGCCTTTGAACACATAATCTTGGAAATATAAACTCTATCCTTATATCATTTAGAAGTGTCTTGAATCGAGAGCCGAAATCGGATACTTGAATCCTTGGAATCATTTCCCCCTTTATTAATCACAAAAGCTTTTGCATTTTCGCTAGATAATTGAATTCGAATTTATTCTCACAAAATTCCTGAGTTCGACTCTGGAATTCTTACCTCACTACAACCGATCCGTACACTGCGGGTTCGCTTTGCTTTGAGTTCTAGATATAAATTTAAGACTTTGACGCACACACTTTTTGAGCGAACAAGTTTTTGGCGCCGTTGCCGGGGATATGGTCTAGACCAAATTCGGTTTTCGGTTGTCTAGCTTGAGAGCTCCTCCTCTTGTGATTTGATTTGTCTACTTGAGTGATCTTTGCAGGTTCTTTAGGTATATGCGAAAGACTAGATCCACTAAAGATCTAGTTCCTTTCGATCCCGAATTGGAGAAAACTTTGAGAAAAAAGTTGAAGGAAAAGAAAATGGCTGAGAACAATGAGAGAAACCTCCAGGCTGAACTGAACGAAGCTCTACGCCAACTTCAGTTGAGTGAGAAAGCACATCTAGATGCTGAAACGAGTCATCAATTCCAGATTGATGAAATAAGAGCTATGATGTTGGACATGAAGTTGGAATTGAACGAATCCAGGAAGAAGAAGAAAGTCAAGACACCAACTAAATCCATTAGGAATGACTCATCCGATGATGAAGAACTTGACCCGGACATGCCGGAACATGAGGAGATTGATCCACTACTTCATCCTGTTCGAAACACCCCAAAACCACGGGTTGTTCCTTTCCTCCCAACTAGGGATATGAGAGTTGCTAATGAAGGTGATAGACCCCGAACTTTGGGGCAACGGATGGACCCAATTCAGCAATCACGCCGTCTAGGTGTGGATTTCGGAGCTGAAGACATCCAGAAGTTTAGCTTCTCACCACAAGTCATCACCATGGTTCGCCAAAGTCAATATGGCGGAACAAGTACTGAATCTCCATATCAACACTTACAGAATTTTGAGATTCTCATGGAGACTATGAAGCCGAAGAAGGCTACTACAAGCAATTAAAAGATCAAACCGTTCTTCTTTTCTTTGAAGGACAAGGCTCTAGCTTGGTACCACACACTTCCAGCTGCAAAGCTGGCTATATGGGAGGAATTGTCTTCGGAATTCCTCACCAAGTTCTTCCTGCCATCCAAAACGGCGGTATTGAGAGGTAAGATAAACACTTTTTCTATGAAAACTAACGAAAGTTTGTTTCAATCTTGGGAAAGGTTTCAGGATCTCTTGTTGGATTGCCCACACCATGGCATTTCAAAACTGGAATTATTGGAGATCTACTATAAAGGATTGGATGTGGAGACACAATTTAACCTCCAATCTCTCTCTTGTGGCACATTCATGGACATGAGAGAGGATGATGCTTGAGACTTCATTGAGAAGCAAGCCCAAGTGATTGAGAAGTATTCCCACCGGAAGGTGGAACCAAATAGCCGGAATCAAGGTGATCCAGGAGTTAAATTGAACCATGCTTCTCAAACACAAATATTTTCCCTCAACAATGAAATCAAAGAGTTGAAGGAAGTAATCAAAACGAGTCTTCAAAGGACTAAGGAGCAGGAAGCCAACTATATGGGAAGGGATAACGATCAAAGGAATGACTACCGGCACAACAACCGGAACTCTAACTGGAACTACAACAATAGGAACTCCAATAGCAACAATTGTTGGTCGAAGCAATAAAATCCAGGTAAACCTTACTCCCATGCTGAAAAAGCTCTAACACCTCCATCTTCCTTTACTCCTTTGAAAAGCCAGGAACAATCATCAAATAGATCGAACAAACCCGATCCCATGTTGGAAACGATCCTAGGGAAACTACAAGGATTGGAGAGCTATATAACTTCGGTTGATAAAGCTCACAAAGCTTTGGAAAGCCAAGTATTTAACAAGGCCGGAGAAGTTCCAAGAGACCAAGGGAAACTTCCCGGGAAGACGGAAGATAACCCAAAGGGAAGGGTTATGGCAATCACTACTAGGAGTGACATAACAACTACCGATCTTCAACCTAAAGTAGTTGAAACCACCACCAAAGAAGGAGAGGGAAAAGAGAAGGAAGATGTCTATGTACCTCCTCCCGCCTACAAACCACCTCTACCTTTTCCTCAATCTAGAGCGCGTGCACGCCTAGATAAACACTTTGGTAAGTTTGTTGAACTTATGAGTAAGCTGCATATTAATATACCTTTAATAGATGCAATTTTAGGTATGCCAGCTTATGGGAAATTCCTCAAGGAGATCCTCTCTAACAAGAGGAAATTAGAAGACATTGGAGAAGTCAAGATGAGTATGGAGTCATCCGAACTCATCAAGACTATGACGGAGAATATGCCACCTAAGCTCCGTGATCCAGGATCCTTTTGCATACCCATCACTTTGGGAGAGGCTACTTATGATGCACTTTGCGACCTTGGAGCGAGTGTGAGTATCATACCACTTTCTCTATGCAAAGCAGTTGGTCTAGGAGAGCCTAGACCGGTGAAGATCACACTCTACATGGCTGATCGTTCCACCACTAAGCCAGTTGGGATTCTAGAAGACATCCCTGTAAAACTTGGTAAGTTTTACATTCCTATAGATTTTGTCGTTCTTGACATCCCTGCAGATTATCCGGTTCCCATCATTCTTGGAAGACCATTCCTTGCAACATCCGGATGCATGGTAGATTGCAAGAATGGCCAGCTATCTTTCAATATAGGTGAAGAGAAGGTGGAATTCATACTCTCTTCCTTAATCAAGGAGCCAGTCTTGAGAGACGATATCTTTGATATCTTTGATGAAGAAGAGTCTAGAGAGGTAGTAAGTTCAATCTTAATGAAAGACCCTCTTCAAAAGGTTCGTAGTATGAGCATCATGGAGGAAGGAGTAGAAAATGATTACGACGATGATGTGAAAGCATTAGAAGATGGTGAGGAAGAATCTGGAATAAGATTTGAAGAGCTAAAATCGACCCAGAAAACTGTGGAAAAAATCGGCTGTCACAGGTTAAATCGTTCGATCTCAAAAGAGGTAAGTCGATTTTTGACAACAGAAAGAAAAATCGACCCTCAGATCGTCCGATTTTCTTCAAGGGAGGTCGATTTATCGAAGAATTCTCCGGATCCCACAAACTTGACTGCAGTTGTTCTCAACTCTAACGATTCACCCTCCCCACCTTCAGAGGCTTCTCCTACAACATCCGAAGGTCATAAATCATCATCAATCAAGGCACCTCCATCATTGGAATTGAAGCCACTCCCCACACACTTAAGGTACGCATTTCTTGGCACTAGTTCTACATATCCGGTCATAGTTAATGCGAAACTGAATGATGCTGAACTAGAAAAGCTTATGAATGTTCTAAAGCAACATAGGAGAGCGTTAGGTTATACTATTGATGATTTAGTAGGAATCCAACCTTCCATATGTATGCACAAAATTCTAATGGAAGAGGATTACAAACCTTCACGCCAACCTCAAAGACGGTTAAATCCGGTCATGAAAGAGGTAGTGAAGAAAGAAATCCTTAAGCTACTTGATCCATGTATCATCTATCCTATTTCCGATAGCAAATGGGTGAGTCCAGTACAAGTCGTACCAAAGAAAGGAGGCATTACCGTTGTTGCCAACAAAAACAACGAACTTATTCCCACACGGACAATTACAAGGTGGCGAATGTGCATCGACTACCGCAACCTGAACGTGGTCACTAGGAAGGACCACTTCCCCCTTCCTTTTATTGATCAAATGTTGGAAAGGTTAGCCCAACATTCTTACTTTTGTTATCTAGATGGATATAGCGGTTTCTTTCAGATCCCCATTCACCCGGATGATCAAGAGAAGACGACTTTTACGTGCCCTTGGGGTACGTTTGCTTATAGAAGAATGCCATTCGGTCTATGCAACGCTCCAGCTACCTTCCAAAGGTGTATGATGGAAATCTTCTCCGAATACGTAGAGAATATCATGGAAGTCTTCATGGACGACTTTTCGGTATATGGTTCTTCCTTTGATAACTGTCTCTATAACCTTTCACTAGTTCTTAAGAGATGTGAGGACACTAACTTAGTCTTAAACTGGGAGAAGTGTCATTTCATGGTCACCGAAGGGATTGTGTTAGGTCATCTAGTATCACAAAGAGGAATAGAGGTTGATAGAGCTAAGATAGAAACTATCGAAAAGTTTCCTCCTCCCTCTTCGGTAAAAGGAATAAGAAGTTTCTTAGGACATGCGGGCTTCTATAGGAGATTCATAAAGGATTTTTCTAAGATTTCAAAACCTTTAACTAATCTTTTGATGAAAGATGCAACTTTCGAATTTTCGAAGGATTATTTAGATGCTTTTTGCAGGATCAAAGAAGCTTTGATTTCACCGCCAATCATCCAACCACCCGATTGGAACCTTCCGTTCGAGGTTATGTGCGATGCAAGCGATGTCGCTATAGGAGCCGTTCTTGGACAGAAGAAAGATGGTCGCACTCATGCCATTTACTATGCTAGCAAAACGCTAGACGAGGCTCAATACAACTATGCCACTACGGAAAAGGAACTCTTAGTTGTAGTTTACGCTTTTGAAAAATTTCGTTCCTATCTTGTAGGTGCAAAGGTGATTGTCTATACGGACCATTCCACAATTCGCTACTTATTCACGAGAAGGATGCGAAGCCAAAGCTTCTAAGATGGATCTTACTCTTACAAGAGTTCGATTTGAAAATTCGTGATAAGAAGGGATCGGAAAACTCCGTTGCTGACCATCTTAGTCGTCTTCCGCAACTCACCGACGAGACGGATGAACTTCCTATAGACTACTCATTCCCTGATGAGCAACTACATGAGATCGAAGAGTGTCTTCAACACATCTCAAAAGGTAATGATCCATGGTTCGTTGACATTGTGAATTACCTTGTTTGTCAGGAGATTCCACCCGGACTTTCATATGCTCAAAGGAAGAAGTTCTTTAGAGACGTTCGGCATTTCTATTGGAACAAACCTCTTCTATTCAAACAAGGTCCCGATGGCATATACAGGAGATGTATCCCCGAAGATGAGGTGGGTAGTGTCATCCGCCATTGCCATTCCCTACCATGTGGCGGACATGCTAGTTCCCACAAGACTTGTGCTAAGGTACTTCGTTCCGGCTTCTTTTGGCCTACACTATTCAAAGATGTGCAAAAGTTTGTTGTTGCTTGTGATGCTTGTCAAAGGACAGGTAATATATCAAGGAGGAATGAGATGCCTCTTAACAACATACAAGAAGTAGAGATCTTCGATGTATGGGGCGTAGATTTTATGGGACCTTTCCCATCTTCATGCGGAAACCAATATATACTTCTTGCCGTAGACTATGTCTCAAGATGGGTAGAGGCAATCGCTTCTCCTACTAATGATGCAATGGTAGTGGTGAAGTTCTTTAATAGAACAATCTTTCCCAAGGTTCGGAACTCCCCGAACCATCATTAGTGACGGAGGAACGCATTTCACAGCCCGTCGATTTGAGACTCTATTGGCTAAGTATGGGGTGACCCATAAGATAGCTACACCATACCATCCGCAAACTAGCGGACAAGTTGAGATATCCAATAGAGAAATCAAGGGAATTTTAGAGAAAACCGTCTCTAAAACGAGGAAGGATTGGTCAATGAAGCTTGACGATGCATTATGGGCGTACAAGACAGCCTTCAAGACACCAATAGGTACGACTCCATATAATCTTGTCTATGGTAAATCTTGTCATCTTTCTGTAGAGCTAGAGCATAAAGCATATTGGGCTATCAAGTGGCTCAACTTTGACATGAAAGAAGCCGGAGAGAAGTGTTCGCTCGAAAGGTGTGCGTCAAAGTCTTAAATTTATATCTAGAACTCAAAGCAAAGCGAACCCGCAGTGTACGGATCAACTGTAGTGAGGTAAGAATTCCAGAGTCGAACTCAGGGATTTGGTGAGAGTAAATTCAATTTCAATTATCTAGCGAGAATGCAAAAAGCTTTTGTGATCAAATAAGGGTAAAATGATTCCAAGGATTCAAGTATCCGATTTCGGCTCTCGATTCAAGACACTTCTATAGATATAAGGACAGAGTTTATATTGCCAAGATTATGTGTTCAAAGGTAGGTATCGTACGGTGAAGTTCCGAAACCTATATATCTAATCTAAAGGTTCTCTCTATAAGGGTTGTTGAGGCTGCAATATAGAAAGATTTAAAGACAAGAATTATGTTCAAAGTAACCATCTAAAACTCCAGGATATGACTCTCCAAAGTAAGAATAGAAAGCACACTTAAAATCTTAATAAAGGATGTTGAGTCTCTCTATTACCCTAATCTTGCAATTTTAATCTATTAAATGTAGAATCAAGTTTGAAGTCTCTTTACACACTTAAATAGATGTTAAAAAGGTTAAACAAGGTTGGGATTTAGGCAAGGATTAGTTTTGATTAAAGATTAATTCAATTAAAGTTCGTCAGAAGAATAAATCGTGCTGTTCATCATTAAATCGGCCGATTTACTCAAGAACAGTCCGATTTTCCTGTTATCGCAAAACTAAAATCTAAACTCTCAGGGTCCAAATGTTTGAATGAGTTCAGTCTATCATCATCTAAGCCTTAATAATCAACTATTCTCCCCAGAATCACAATGGTTTTAGCCAACCATTTTCAAAATCGAATCAAATTAAAGATTGAATGAAATATTGCAAATAAACCCGAATCTTGAATAAAAATTCAATAACCTTCAAATCTGTAAACAATTCTCGAAACTGATCAATGTATCTCTTAAGTAACTCAAATTCGTGTTCAAAAACCACAAAGATTCCAATAGAACAAAGAAATCTCACAAATAATGATCAAGTTTGACTCTCCGGCTAAAGTCCTTCAATCCTTCTCCAAGAATCCTCAATCTTTCTCAAACGTGTAAAGATTTTTCGCTGCGGCCTCCTCGATTTTGTTCCCAGGGTTCCCAACTATAGTTTCTTGCTAGTGGGCCGTTTGGCAAAACCCTCCTCTAGCCCAAAAGAATTGGGCTTTGTATCGTCTTTATCATTTAGCCGAAAAACAAGGAAAATCGACCTAGTCGATTTATACACAAAACCGTTCGATTTCTACAGAAGAAAATCGTCCGATTTATATGTATAATGGCACGATTTTCTTCAACAGAAAGTGCTCTTCTTTTGGCTCGTCTTCTTTCTCTCTTTTATGCTTCTCCTTTGCAACTCCTTAGCTCTTTGTGATCCCTCTAAGACTTCTTTAGCTTCCTTAATGACCTTAGGCGTTCCTTGCTCCACTTTTGCTTCCAATTCCACTCCATTTACCTATAATTCATCAAAAACTCGTGTAGACCTCTATTTCCGATATTTTGTTGAATAGAACATAAAAGGTACACAAAATCTCTCTAAATGCAAGGTAATTTAAGGTAATCATCTACAATATGCATGAATATAATGGTATATAATTCATGTCATCAAAACACCCCATACTTGCCCTTTGCTTGTCCCTAAGCAAGACTCAAATTTAGAATACAAGATGTCATGGATTATATATGTGTGAAAACTCAAAAACTTTTCTTTTGATAGTGCTTCTTCTTATTGGATCACCCTCAAAATGATATTTCAAGGCATAGGAAGACAAAGTATGTATCAATGATAACTATAAGATGAACTAACTCTCTTTTCTTTCTTGAAAACACAAATAAAGGACATGATAAAGGTGTAGAGGTAATTAAAGTCAAACAAATCTAAGCCATGAAGCCTTAAACACATGCATAAAAGTCTCAAGGTCTTCTAATCAAAGGAAAGGTCTAAGAAACGTATTAGGGGAAGGAATTCTTGTAGGAAATTGTGGTGCTAATCCGGGAAAGAGGAACAACATAATACCTTCAAAAATTTACTCCACCACACATGCTTTGCATGTAGAAAGCTTTGCTTTCTTTATACTTTACTTTTTGAGAGTATGGACATCGGTGCACAAAAACCGAAGCCTAGGAGATCGGCGTTTCTCAATTTCGAGATGCCTCAAACCCTTGATGCACATACCATATCCCGTTAGGACTTGTCGTTCAATTGGACTTTGGCAAGACACAAACACCCGGCTATGTGAATGGTGCCGAGTTACTCATCCTCATGTTCGATGTCCCCAAACTTATGAATTGCTACACTTTCATTTAACACATTTTCTTTGGCCCTCCCACATCAAACATGCCTTTTTTTCTATCACTTATCCTAATTCCCGGACGGTAAAAGGAAGGTCACATATTTCAATTGAGGGGCTAGCATGATTAAGATATGAGAAGAGAAAAGAAGTGAATTGCCTTAGTCATTCTTATATGATGTAAAAGAACTTGCAATATAGCTTCGACTATTATTTCATTCTCTTATCAAAACATCTAAATCATATAACTTATTCATGTGTTCAAGTAACAAAAGTAAGCTCATTCATGCTATGATTAAAATCTCAACACAACCAAGTCATCTTTTTGCTTATCCACATCACAATTCTCATCATAGAGGTCATTTCCATCATAAGAAGCACCAAAAATTTTGAAAATTCATAGAATTTGAAGAAGATCATGCAAATGCAAATGTCATAGTGGAAAGCAAGTAACGTAAGAGTTATTACATGCCAAATCATCAAGAGTAGTGTAAAGTGCATAGAGTGCTAAGATGAAATAAAAGGTATTGTAAGTACCCCCACCCCATACTTAACATCCACATTGTCCCCAATGTGAAAATCAAGCATAAGATGGAGAAAAATACTTACAATGTAAAAGAAGTGGGAGCTCAATCCTCGGTCGGTGGTGGTGGAGGATACATCGGTGCACTAGGATCGTAGAAGTGGCCGAACTGAGTGACAAGGCCTCCAGCACAAATGTCACCCTTAGCTTTGTTGGCTATCTTTCCTAGATAGTCAGCAAGCATGGAGGTGATGTCGGGGATGGTGGTGGATGTCATACAATATAGGATAAAAAACTCATCAGCCTTGAGCTTCTGTGGAGTCTCTGTCCGTGCGAATAGGCTCTCACTAAGGATCCTATGTACTACCTTAAAGGAGAGGTTGTACATGCTAGTCTCCTTAGAGTTCCCGGGTCTCCACTTATCTCCTCCATATTCACCCACTGAAATAGACTCCCAAAAGGCACTAGCACTAACACCTCTCGCAAAAGTGCCTGCATCAGAATATGAAAAGCCAAACAAATCTCCAAAAGTAGCAATAGACATGGCATGATCTTGGTTCATAAGGCGGAATGTGACCGTCCTCTCTCTAGGGTCATGCTCAAATGTACTAAGGAACTCTAGGGTGATCTCGGTATATGCATCCTCCCTAATCATAGCAAACTGTCGCAGCCCAACTCTATCAAGCATCATATCTACATCCTCTCGAACAAACAAGGCATCTAGGTCATCTAGTACAATGTATCGAGGAGGGGTGAATGGGCGATCTAAGATACGTTCGTATCTTTTCTTGTGTTTGGATAGAGGAGGGGGGAGCTTTGGAATGTTTTGAGAGGGTGGTGGAGGTGGGGGAGGGGCTCTGGAAGAAGATCCCTTCTTCTTCCCCGTATTTCTAGTTATTCTCTTCACAATGTCCATTTCTGCAGCAAAAAATCGACCTGTTCTTCACACAAATCGGCCGATTTTTCTGGGTAAGGTCGATTTTTCTCTCGATTTCAACGATTCTCACAATTTTGTAAAGTTCTGACTAAGCTATCACCACACACAGTTTCCTATAATGATTCCTAAGCAAACCCCTCAATCAATCTCAGCAGACAAACACTTTCTAAGCAAGATTCAATTTCGAATTAGAAACTTAGGTTTTGGAATGAAAAACCTGAATTCCTTATGGAGGAGTCGATTGCCGTGCTTGTTGTTGCTAGATCCTTGTTCCTTGTTGAAAATGCTTCAGTTTGGAGCCAAGAATCGTGCAAAATGATTAAGGAATGAGGATTGTAAGGTATGGGCGATTTTTGGAGTTCTTGAGAGAGGGAAATCGAGAGTGGAAGTGTTTGGAATGAGTGAATCGAGTGTTTAAGTCTTTATATAGGCTCGAGAAATTGTTAAGAAAATCGGGCGATTTTCTGGGTCGATTTAATTGTCGGGGCGATTTTTCTTACATTTTCTCTGAACACATGATAAATCGGACGATTTTTCTCTGTAGGTCAATCTAGGGGTCGATTTATCTTTCTGTTGTCAAAAATCGACCTGCTCTGTTCCTGAATCGTCCGATTAACTTAATGTAACTCGATTTCCTTCCTTGTTCTTCGTGGAATTTGAAGATTGATCCGATTTATGCTCCCTTTCTCCATGGATCTTTCAGTTTGGACCTAATTTCATGCGATTAATGACACGACGAACCAAGAGTGCATCGAGGAACAAATAAAAGCGAAAACAAAGAAACAAAGCAACTAATCTATTCTAACTAAGTGATGAAAGGAGGGAAAAACTATACTATCATGGGTTGCCTCCCAAGAAGCGCTTGATTTATCGTCTTTAGCTGGACGGTGTATGGCTTGTGTTCACTGGAGGAGGATAGGAGCTATCTCCTCGACCGGAGCTTCCGGTGTGTATTTCTTCAACCGTTGGCCATTAACTTTGAAACTTCCGCTTTGTTCACCCCATACTTCAACTGCACCATGGGGGAAAATTCGTTTAATTACATAAGGTCCTGTCCAACGGGATTTAAGCTTACCTGGAAATAGACGAAGCCTCGAGTTGATTAGAAGGACTTGATCTCCCTCCTTCAGATCTTTTGGAATGATATGCTTATCATGCCAACGCTTTGTCCGTTCCTTGTAGATCTTTGCGTTTTCATACGCATTTAACCGGATCTCATCCAGCTCATTGATGTCTAAGAGCCGCTTCTCTCCGGCTTCTTTCATGTCAAAGTTGAGCCACTTGATAGCCCAATATGCTTTATGCTCTATCTCTACAGGAAGATGACAAGATTTACCATAGACAAGATTATATGAAGTCGTACCTATTGGTGTCTTGAAGGCTGTCCTGTACGCCCATAATGCATCGTCAAGCTTCATTGACCAATCTTTCCTCGTTTTAGAGATAATTTTCTCTAAAATTCCCTTGATCTCTCTATTGGAGATCTCAACTTGTCCGCTAGTTTGCGGATGGTATGGTGTAGCTATCTTATGGGTCACCCCATACTTAGCCAATAGAGTCTCAAATCGACGGGCTGTGAAATGCGTTCCTCCGTCACTAATGATGGTTCGGGGAGTTCCGAACCTTGGGAAGATCGTTCTATTGAAGAACTTCACCACTACCATTGCATCATTAGTAGGAGAAGCGATTGCCTCTACCCATCTTGAGACATAGTCTACGGCAAGAAGTATATATTGGTTTCCGCATGAAGATGGGAAAGGTCCCATAAAATCTACGCCCCATACATCGAAGATCTCTACTTCTTGTATGTTGTTGAGAGGCATCTCATTCCTCCTTGATATATTACATGTCCTTTGAAGCATCACAAGCAACAACAAACTTTTGCACATCTTTGAATAGTGTAGGCCAAAAGAAGCCGGAACGAAGTACCTTAGCGCAAGTCTTGTGAGAACTAGCATGTCCTCCACATGGAAGAGAATGACAATGGCGGATGACACTATCCACCTCATCTTCTAGGATACATCTTCTGTATTCTCCTGACAAACAAGGTAATTCACAATGTCAGCAAACCATGGATCATTACCTTTTGAAATGTGTTGAAGACATTCTTCAATCTCATGTAGTTGCTCGTCAGGGAATGAGTCGTCTATAGGGAGTTCATCCGTCTCGTCGGTGAGGTGTGGAAGACAACTAAGGTGGTCGGCCACGGAGTTTTCCGACCCTTTCTTATCACGAATTTCCAAATCAAACTCTTGTAAGAGTAAGATCCATCTTAGAAGCCTTGGCTTCGCATCCTTCTTCGTGAATAAGTAGCGTATTGCCGAATGATCTGTATAGACAATCACTTTTGCACCTACAAGATAGGAACGAAACTTTTCAAAAGCGTAAACTACAGCTAAGAGTTCCTTTTCCGTGGTGGCATAGTTGTATTGAGCCTCGTCTAGCGTTTTGCTAGCATAGTAGATGGCATGAGTGCGACCATCTTTCTTTTGTCCAAGAACGGCTCCTATAGCGACATCGCTTGCATCACACATAACCTCGAAAGGAAGGTTCCAATCGGGCGGTTGGATGATTGGCGCTGAAATCAAAGCTTCTTTGATCCTGCAAAAAGCATCTAAACAATCCTTTGAAAATTCGAAAGTTGCATCTTTCATCAAAAGATTAGTCAAAGGTTTTGAAATCTTAGAAAAATCCTTTATGAATCTCCTATAGAAGCCTGCATGTCCTAAGAAACTTCTTATTCCTTTTACCGAAGAGGGAGGAGGTAATTTTTTGATAGTTTCTATCTTAGCTCTATCAACCTCTATTCCTCTTTGTGATATTAGATGACCTAACACAATTCTTTCGGTGACCATGAAATGGCACTTTTCCCAATTTAAGACTAAGTTAGTGTCCTCACATCTCTTAAGAACTAGTCAAAGGTTAGAGAGACAATTATCAAAGGAAGAACCATATACCGAAAAGTCATCCATGAAGACTTCCGTGATATTCTCTACGTATTCGGAGAAGATTGCCATCATACACCTTTGGAAAGTGGCTGGAGCGTTGCATAGACCGAATGACATTCTTCTATAAGCAAACGTACCCCAAGGGCACGTGAAAATCGTCTTCTCTTGATCATCCGGGTGAATGGGGATCTGAAAGAAACCGCTATATCCATCTAGATAACAAAAGTAAGAATGTTGGGCTAACCTTTCCAGCATTTGATCAATAAAAGGAAGGGGAAAGTGGTCCTTCCTAGTAGCCACGTTCAGTTTACGGTAGTCGATGCACATTCGCCACCCTGTAACTGTCCGTGTGGGAATAAGTTCGTTGTTTTTGTTGGCAAAAACGGTAATGCCTCCTTTCTTTGGTACTACTTGTACTGGACTCAACCATTTGCTATCGGAAATAGGAAAGATGATACCTGCATAAATTAGCTTAAGGATTTCTTTCTTCACAACCTCTTTCATTACCGGATTTAACCGTCTTTGAGGTTGGCGTGAAGGCTTGTAATCCTTTTCCATTAGAATTTTGTGCATACATAGGGAAGGGTTTATTCCTACTAAATCATCAATAGTATAACCTAGTGATCTCCTATGTTGTCTTAGAACATGCATATGTTTCTCTAATTCAGCATCATTCAGTTTTGCATTAACTATGACCGGATATGTAGAATTAATGCCAAGAAATGCGTACTTTAAATGCGTGGGGAGTGGTTTCAACTCCAAAGATGGAGGTGCCTTGATTGATGATGATTCATGACCTTCGGATGTCATGGGGGAAGCCTCTGAAGGTGGGGATGATGTATCATTAGGGTTGAGAACAGCTGCGGTGAAGTTTGGAGAATCCAGAAAATTTCCTACTGGATCGACCTCCCCTGAAGTAAATCGGACGATCTGAGGCACGATTTTTCTTTCTGTTGTCAAAAATCGGGTTGCCTTTTCCAAAATCGGACGATTTAATTTATGCAGGTCGATTTTTTTCACAGTTTCCGGAGTTAATTCTAGTTCTTCAAATCTCGTTCCTGGCTCTTCCTCCATATCATCTAATGCTTTCACATCCTCATTGCAATCATGTTCTACTCCTTCCTCCATGATGCTCATACTAAGAACCTTTTGAAGAGGGTCTTTCATTAAGATAGAACTTACTACCTCTCTAGACTCTTCTTCATCAAAGATATCAAAGATATCAAAGACATCGTCTCTCAAGGCTGGCTCCTTGATTAAGGAAGAGAGTATGAATTCCACCTTCTCTTCACCTATATTGAAAGATAGCTGGCCATTCTTGCAATCTACCATGCATCCGGATGTTGCAAGGAATGGTCTCCCAAGAATGATGGGAACCGGATAATCTGCAGGGATGTCAAGAACGAAAAAATCTATAGGGATATAAAACTTACCAAGTTTCACTGGAATGTCTTCTAGAATCCCTACTGGCTTAGTGGTGGAACGATCAGCCATGTAGAGTGTGATCTTCACCGGTCTAGGCTCTCTTAGACCAACTGCTTTGCATAGAGCAAGTGGTATGATACTCACACTTGCCCCAAGGCCGCAAAGTGCATCATAAGTAGCCTCTCCCAAAGTGATGGGTATGCAAAAGGATCCTGGATCACGGAGCTTAGGTGACATATTCTCCGTCATAGTCTTGATGAGTTCGGATGACTCCATACTCATCTTGACTTCTCCAATGTCTTCTAATTTCCTCTTGTTAGAGAGGATCTCCTTGAGGAATTTCCCATAAGCCGGCATACCTAAAATTGCATCCATAAACGGTATATTAATATGCAATTTACTCATTAGCTCAACAAACTTACCAAAGTGTTTATCTAAGCGCACTCGCGCTCTAGATTGAGGAAATGGTAGCGGTGGTTTGTAGGCGGGAGGAGGAATATAGACGTCTTCCTTCTCCTTTCCCTTTCCTTCTTTGGTGGTGGTTTCAACTACTTTAGGTTGAGGATCGGTAATTGTTACGCCACTCCTAGTAGTGATTGCCATAACCCTTCCCTTTGGGTTATCTTCCGTCTTCCCGGGAAGTTTCCCTTGGTCTCTTGGAACTTCTCCGGCCTTGTTAAATACTTGGCTTTCCAAAGTTTTGTGAGCTTTATCAACCGAAGTTATATAGCTTTCCAATCCTTGTAGTTTCCCTAGGATCGTTTCCAACATGGGATCGGGTTTGTTCGATCTGTTTGATGATTGTTCCTGGCCTTTCAAAGGAGTAGAGGAAGATGAAGGTGTTAGAGCTTTTTCAGCATGAGAATAAGGGTTACCTGGATTTTGTTGATTCGATCTCCAATTGTTGTTATTGGAGTTCCTATTGTTGTTGTTCCAGTTAGAGTTCCGGTTGTTGTGCCGGTAGTCATTCCTTTGATCGTTATCCCTTCCCATATAGTTGGCTTCCTGTTCCTTAGTCCTTTGAAGACTTGTTTTGATTACTTCCTTCAACTCTTTGATTTCATTGTTGAGGGAAAATATTTGAGTTTGAGAAGCTTGGTTTAATTTAACTCCCGGATCACCTTGATTCCGGCTATTTAGTTCCACCTTCCGGTGGAAATACTTCTCAATCACTTGGGCTTGCTTCTCAATGAAGTCCCAAACATCATCCTCTCTCATGTCCATGAATGTGCCACAAGAGAGAGATTGGAGGTTGAATTGTGTTTCCACATCCAATCCTTTGTAGTAGATCTCCAATAATTCCAGCTTTGAAATGCCATGGTGTGGGCAATCCAACAAGAGATCTTGAAACCTTTCCCAAGATTGAAACAAACTTTCGTTAGTTTTCATAGAAAAAGCGTTTATCTTACCTCTCAATTCAGCCGTTTTGGATGGCGGAAAGAACTTGGTGAGGAATTCCGAAGACAATTCCTCCCATGTAGCCAGCTTTGCAGCTGGAAGTGTTTGGTACCAAGCTAGAGTCTTGTCCTTCAAAGAAAAGAAGAACGGTTTGATCTTGTAATTGCTTGTAGTAGCCTTCTTTGGCTTCATAGTCTCCATGAGAATCTCGAAATTCTGCAAGTGTTGATGTGGAGATTCAGTACTTGCTCCGCCATATTTGACTTTGGCGAACCATGGTGATAACTTGTGGTGAGAAGCTAAACTCCTGGATGTCTTCAGCTCCGAAGTCCACACCTAGACGGCGTGGTTGCTGAATTGGGTCCATCCGTTGCCCCAAAGTTCGGGGTCTATCACCGTCATTAGCAACTCTCACATCCCTAGTTGGGAGGCGAGGAACAACCCGTGGTTTTGGGGTGTTCCGAACAGGACGAAGTAATGGATCGATCTCCGCAAGTTCCGGCATGTCCGGATTAATCTCTTCATCATCGGATGAGTCATTTCTAATGGATTTAGTTGGCGTCTTGACTTTCTTCTTCTTCCTGGATTCGTTCAATTCCAACTTCATGTCCAACATCATAGCTCTTAGTTCATCAATCTTAAATTGATGACTCGTTTCAGCATCTAGACGTGCTTTCTCACTCAACTGAAGTTGGCGTTGAGCTTCATTCAGTTCAGCCTGGAAGTTTCTCTCATTGTTCTCAACCATTTTCTTTTCCTTCAACTTTCTTCTCAAAGTTTTCTCCAATTCGGGATCGAAAGGAACTAGATCTTTAGTGGATCTAGTCTTTCGCATATACCTAAAGAACCTGCAAAGATCACTCAAGTAGACAAATCAAATCACAAGAGCAAGAGCTCTCAAGCTAGACAACCGAAAACCGAATTTGGTCTAGACCAAATCCCCGGCAACGGCGCTAAAAACTTGTTCGCTCGAAAGGTATGCGTCAAAGTCTTGAATTTATATCTAGAACTCAAAGCAAAGCGAACCCGCAGTGTACGGATCAGCTGTAGTGAGGTAAGAATTCCAGAGTCGAACTCAGGGATTTGGTGAGAGTAAATTCAATTTCAATTATCTAGCGAGAATGCAAAAAGCTTTTGTGATCAAATAAGGGTAAAATGATTCCAAGGATTCCAGTATCCGATTTCGGCTTTCGATTCAAGACACTTCTATAGATATAAGGATAGAGTTTATATTGCCAAGATTATGTGTTCAAAGGTAGGTATCGTACGGTGAAGTTCCGAAACCTATATATCTAATCTAAAGGTTCTCTCTATAAGGGTTGTTGAGGCTGCAATATAGAAATATCTAAAGACAAGAATTATGTTCAAAGTAACCATCTAAAACTCCAGGATATGACTCTCCAAAGTAAGAATAGAAAGCACACTTAAAATCTTAATAAAGGATGTTGAGTCTCTCTATTACCCTAATCTTGCAATTTTAATCTATTAAATGTAGAATCAAGTTTGAAGTCTCTTTACACACTTAAATAGATGTTAAAAAGGTTAAACAAGGTTGGGATTTAGGCAAGGATTAGTTTTGATTAAAGATTAATTCAATTAAAGTTCGTCAGAAGAATAAATCGTGCTGTTCATCATTAAATCGGCCGATTTACTCAAGAACAGTCCGATTTTCCTGTTATCGCAAAACTAAAATCTAAACTCTCAGGGTCCAAATGTTTGAATGAGTTCAGTCTATCATCATCTAAGCCTTAATCATCAACTATTCTCCCCAGAATCACAATGGTTTTAGCCAACCATTTTCAAAATCGAATGAAATTAAAGATTGAATGAAATATTGCAAATAAACCCGAATCTTGAATAAAAATTCAATAACCTTCAAATCTGTAAACAATTCTCGAAACTGATCAATGTATCTCTTAAGTAACTCAAATTCGTGTTCCAAAACCACAAAGATTCCAATAGAACAAAGAAATCTCACAAATAATGATCAAGATTGACTCTCCGGCTAAAGTCCTTCAATCCTTCTCCAAGAATCCTCAATCTTTCTCAAACGTGTAAAGATTTCCCGCTGTGGCCTCCTCGATTTCGTTCCCAGGGTTCCCAACTATACTTTCTTGTTAGTGGGCCGTTTGGCAAAACCCTCCTCTAGCCCAAAAGAATTGGGCTTTGTATCGTCTTTATCATTTAGCCGAAAAACAAGGAAAATCGACCTAGTCGATTTATACACAAAACCGTTCGATTTCTACAGAAGAAAATCGTCCGATTTATATGTATAATGGCACGATTTTCTTCAACAGAAAGTGCTCTTCTTTTGGCTCGTCTTCTTTCTCTCTTTTATGCTTCTCCTTTGCAACTCTTTAGCTCTTTGTGATCCCTCTAAGACTTCTTTAGCTTCCTTAATGACCTTAGGCGTTCCTTGCTCCACTTTTGCTTCCAATTCCACTCCATTTATCTATAATTCATCAAAAACTGGTGTAGACCTCTATTTCCGACATTTTGTCGTTTAGAACATAAAAGGTACACAAAATATCTCTAAATGCAAGGTAATTTAAGATAATCATCTACAATATGCATGAATATAATGGTATATAATTCATGTCATCAAGAAGCGGCTCTTAGACATCAATGAGCTGGATGAGATCCGGCTAAATGCGTATGAGAACGCAAAGATCTACAAGGAACGGACAAAGCGTTGACATGATAAGCATATCATTCCAAAAGATCTCAAAGAGGGAGATCAAGTCCTTCTATTCAACTTGAGGCTTCGTCTAAGCTTAAATCCCGTTGGACAGGACCTTATGTAATTAAACGAATTTTCCCCCATGGTGTAGTTGAAGTATGGGGTGAACAAAGCGGAATTTTCAAAGTTAATGGCCAACGGTTGAAGAAATACACACCGGAAGCTCCGGTCGAGGAGATAGCTCCTATCCTCCTCCATTGAATACAAACCATACACCGTCCAGCTAAAGACGATAAATCAAGCGCTTCTTGGGACGCAACCCATGATAGTATAGTTTTCCCCTCCTTTCATCACTTAGTTAGAATAGATTAGTTGCTTTGTTTCTTTGTTTTCTCTTTTTATTTGTTCCTCGATGTACTCTTGGTTTGTCGTGTCATTAATCGCAGGAAATTAGGTCCTTAATCAAGGAGCCAGTCTTGAGAGACGATGTCTTTGGTATCTTTGATGAAGAAGAGTCTAGAGAGGTAGTAAGTTCAATCTTAATGAAAGACCCTCTTCAAAAGGTTCTTAGTATGAGCATCATGGAGGAAGGAGTAGAACATGATTGCGACGATGATGTGAAAGCATTAGAAGATGGTGAGGAAGAATCTGGAATAGGATTTGAAGAGCTGAAATCGACCCAGAAAACTGTGGAAAAAATCAGCTGTCACAGGTTAAATCGTTCGATCTCAAAAGAGGTAAGTCGATTTTTGACAACAAGAAGAAAAATCGACCCTCAGATCGTCCGATTTTCTTCAGGGGAGGTCGATTTATCGAAGATTTCTCCGGATCCCACAAACTTGACTATAGTTGTTCTCAACTCTAACGATTCACCCTCCCCACCTTCAGAGGCTTCTCCTACAACATCCGAAGGTCATAAATCATCATCAATCAAGGCACCTCCATCAGTGGAATTGAAGTCACTCCCCACGCACTTAAGGTACGCATTTCTTGGCACTAGTTCTACATATCCGGTCATAGTTAATGCGAAACTGAATGATGCTGAACTAGAAAAGCTTATGAATGTTCTAAAGCAACATAGGAGAGCGTTAGGTTATACTATTGATGATTTAGTAGGAATCCAACCTTCCCTATGTATGCACAAAATTCTAATGGAAGAGGATTACAAACCTTCACGCCAACCTCAAAGACGGTTAAATCCGGTCATGAAAGAGGTAGTGAAGAAAGAAATCCTTAAGCTACTTGATCCAGGTATCATCTATCCTATTCCCGATAGCAAATGGGTGAGTCCAGTACAAGTCGTACCAAAGAAAGGAGGCATTACCGTTGTTGCCAACAAAAACAACGAACTTATCCCCACACGGACAGTTACAGGGTGGCGAATGTGCATCGACTACCGCAAACTGAACGTGGCCACTAGGAAGGACCACTTCCCCCTTCCTTTTATTGATCAAATGTTGGAAAGGTTAGCCCAACATTCTTACTTTTGTTATCTAGATGGATATAGCGGTTTCTTTCAGATCCCCATTCACCCAGATGATCAAGAGAAGACGACTTTTACGTGCCCTTGGGGTACGTTTGCTTATAGAAGAATTCCATTCGGTCTATGAAACGCTCCAGCCACCTTCCAAAGGTGTATGATGGCAATCTTCTCCGAATACGTAGAGAATATCATGGAAGTCTTCATGGACGATTTTTCGGTATATGGTTCTTCCTTTGATAATTGTCTCTATAACCTTTCACTAGTTCTTAAGAGATGTGAGGACACTAACTTAGTCTTAAACTGGGAGAAGTGTCATTTCATGGTCACCGAAGGGATTGTGTGAGGTCATCTAGTATCACAAAGAGGAATAGAGGTTGATAGAGCTAAGATAGAAACTATCGAAAAGTTACCTCCTCCCTCTTCGGTAAAAGGAATAAGAAGTTTCTTAGGACATGCAGGCTTCTATAGGAGATTCATAAAGGATTTTTCTAAGATTTCAAAACCTTTGACTAATCTTTTGATGAAAGATGCAACTTTCGAATTTTCGAAGGATTGTTTAGATGCTTTTTGCAGGATCAAAGAAGCTTTGATTTCAGCGCCAATCATCCAACCACCCGATTGGAACCTTCCGTTTGAGGTTATGTGCGATGCAAGCGATGTCGCTATAGGAGCCGTTCTTGGACAGAAGAAAGATGGTCGCACTCATGTCATCTACTATGCTAGCAAAACGCTAGACGAGGCTCAATACAACTATGCCACCACGGAAAAGGAACTCTTAGATGTAGTTTACGCTTTTGAAAAATTCCGTTCCTATCTTGTAGGTGCAAAGGTGATTGTCTATACGGACCATTCCGCAATTCGCTACTTATTCATGAAGAAGGATGCGAAGCCAAGGCTTCTAAGATGGATCTTACTCTTACAAGAGTTCGATTTGGAAATTCGTGATAAGAAGGGATCGGAAAACTCCGTTGCTGACCATCTTAGTCGTCTTCCGCAACTCACCGACGAGACGGATGAACTTCCTATAGACGACTCATTCCCTGACGAGCAACTACATGAGATCGAAGAGTGTCTTCAACACATCTCAAAAGGTAATGGTCCATGGTTCGTTGACATTGTGAATTACCTTGTTTGTCAGGAGATTCCACCCGGACTTTCATATGCTCAAAGGAAGAAGTTCTTTAGAGACGTTCGGCATTTCTATTGGAACGAACCTCTTCTATTCAAACGAAGTCCCGATGGCATATACAGGAGATGTATCCCCGAAGATGAGGTGGATAGTGTCATCCGCCATTGCCATTCCCTACCATGTGGCGGACATGCTAGTTCCCACAAGACTTGTGCTAAGGTACTTCGTTCCGGCTTCTTTTGGCCTACACTATTCAAAGATGTGCAAAAGTTTGTTGTTGCTTGTGATGCTTATCAAAGGACAGGTAATATATCAAGGAGGAATGAGATGCCTCTCAACAACATACAAGAAGTAGAGATCTTCGATGTATGGGGCGTAAATTTTATGGGACCTTTCCCATCTTCATGCGGAAACCAATATATACTTCTTGCCGTAGACTATGTCTCAAGATGGGTAGAGGCAATCGCTTCTCCTACTAATGATGCAATGGTAGTGGTGAAGTTCTTCAATAGAACGATCTTCCCAAGGTTCGGAACTCCCCGAACTATCATTAGTGACGGAGGAACGCATTTCACAGCCCATCGATTCGAGACTCTATTGGCTAAGTATGGGGTGACCCATAAGATAGCTACACCATACCATCCGCAAACTAGCGGACAAGTTGAGATATCCAATAGAGAAATCAAGGGAATTTTAGAGAAAACCGTCTCTAAAACGAGGAAGGATTGGTCAATGAAGCTTGACGATGCATTATGGGCGTACATGACAGCCTTCAAGACACCAATAGGTACGACTCCATATAATCTTGTCTATGGTAAATCTTGTCATCTTCCTGTAGAGCTAGAGCATAAAGTATATTGGGCTATCAAGTGGCTCAACTTTGACATGAAAGAAGCCGGAGAGAAGCGGCTCTTAGACATCAATGAGCTGGATGAGATCCGGCTAAATGCGTATGAGAACGCAAAGATCTACAAGGAACGGACAAAGCGTTGGCATGACAAGCATATCATTCCAAAAGATCTGAAAGAGGGAGATCAAGTCCTTCTATTCAACTCGAGGCTTCGTCTATTTCCAGGTAAGCTTAAATCCCGTTGGACAGGACCTTATGTAATTAAACGAATTTCCCCCCATGGTGCAGTTGAAGTATGGGGTGAACAAAGCGGAAGTTTCAAAGTTAATGGCCAACGGTTGAAGAAATACACACCGGAAGCTCCGGTCGAGGAGATAGCTCCTATCCTCCTCCATTGAACACAAACCATACACCGTCCAGCTAAAGACGATAAATCAAGCGCTTCTTGGGAGACAACCCATGATAGTATAGTTTTTCCCTCCTTTCATCACTTAGTTAGAATAGATTAGTTGCTTTGTTTCTTTGTTTTCGCTTTTTATTTGTTACTCGATGCACTCTTGGTTTGTCGTGTCATTAATCGCAGGAAATGTTCGCTTCAAACGGTGTGTGCAAGCTTTAAATTTATAACCCTAGACTTAAGCTTAAAACAAGGATGCGAAACCGCAGTGTACGGGTCAATCGTAGTAAAAGCAAGTAATTCCAGGGGTCGATCACAGGGACTTAGTGAAACAAAGTCCAGTTACGGTATGCTTATGCAACTACTAACCACAAAAGCAATTAACACAATCAAAGATGAATAAGAAGTCAATAAAGTAAACATGCAATTCTAGGGATTAAAGCATCTAGTTGTGGTTCCAACTCAAGATCTAAAGATAAGCGGACAAAGCTGAGGTTTTTGCATGGGGAAGGTGTTACTAAAGTGGAATAGATCACCGGGTAAGTCTCACTACTCATTAATCCCAAACCGTAACTCCTATTACCGGGTAAGTCTCAAGGAATTAAGATAAAGAATGATAACCTCGAACTAACACACCATCTAAGGGAATAGAATCAACCTTTACCGGGTAAGTCTCAGGCTAACTCACAAAGATGGGATGGAAGCACACTCAAACCCCAATAAAGGATAAACCTTTATTACCTACACTTATGATCGTTGGTACACAAACTAAGGAATTACCGGGTAAGTCTCATCCTAGGCTTGCATTGAACCAGGAAAGGTGTAATAAGGATAGGATTTGGCAAACTCTAACACTTAACTCTCAGTTTTGGATCAGATAAGTCACCTCGGTCAGCCAAGTTCCACCCCGGCCGAGATGTTCATCGACTGAGCGAGATGCTTAGGGTTAAGGTTAAAGACTCAAACTTTCAGGGTCCTACTGGAATCTAAGATTATTCTATCATTGTTTTTCCCACAACCTTCAGCGAGTCACCCTAGAATCACACAAGGAAATTAGCCACTCATCATCATGAAAGTATGAATCAAATATATGGGAAGAAGGTGAATATTTGAACAAAAAGAATTTAATGAAAACACTTCAATAACTGAATCAAATATCACAACAAAGCGTTCCTTCGATATAAAATCCAACAAGCAAGACAACAAGGAAGAGAATCTAAGGTAATCTTACAAGAAAACCTTCCAAAAGCTATAAAAGCTACAATCTTCAATCTTCCTTCAACCTTCAAAAAGGTTCTTCAAATCTCCCAACTGGAGAATGGCTGCTACGTGACTTTCGGTGTAAGCAGGCTGTATGCGAGATCTCCTCGTAAGCCAGATGTTGGATTTGTGGAAATCCAACCCTTTTTATAGGAAAATAACCCTCCAAAGATAATATATCGTAGAAAGATCTCTTCCCATAAAAATAGGTAAAATATAAGATCTATAATATCTTCTTCCTTCCAGGAGCCAAGCCCAAAAATATAAGATCACTTCCCAAAGATAAAAGATCTCAGCCAAGAATAAAATATTCTCGCCGCGTCCTAGGTATTCGCCTCGGTCGAGTCGGCTTCTCTGGATCACCTCGGTCGAGGTGAATCTGTGGTCAACCGAGGTGAGTCATAACTGAATGTGAAATCTCTCAAAACTGGTCCAAAGTGAATCTCAAATCCATGGCTATGCTTCTTGGATGATTCCTTATGTTCCTCAATGTAGCTCCAATGACTCCATAGCTCCTTTTGCTCCTTTTCGATGCAAAACGTGCCATTTTACCTACGATTACAACAAAACTAGGTGTAGACCTCGATTCCCGCAAAGGTAGATGAAATGGTAATATAATCACATAATATACATACAAACATGCAGATTATGAAAGATAAAACGTCTAAACAAACCCCAAAATATAGACTATAATTCATGCTATCAAAATACCCCATACTTAGCCCTTGCTTGTCCCCAAGCAAGTTCCGCATATAGAAGACAAGATAGAATGGATTATAAGTCAAGAAAATCAATGAAAAGTCTTTCAAAAACATTTTTATGGTGTGCAACTGTCATAGATCACTCTAAGAGAATACTTCATGGAATTTTAAAATCCAAATATGATCAAAACATTTTATAAATATAAGAAAGTTGTTCATCTTTGCATAAAATCATAGAATGCATAATAAGTCATAATTATCGAAATTAATCATGGATAATCCAGTTTAAACCACTAAGTCAATCAACAAGCTCAAGGTCTCAAGGGCTTCCCAAAAGAAAGGTCAAGAAACGTGTAGGGTAGGGATGTATGTAAGGTAATGTGGTGCTAGAATCCGGGAAAAGGACGATCTTCACTTCACTTTGACTTGCAACATCTTCCACCAATAAGCTTTGCTTATTTCACACTTTTTTTTCTTTTTACTTTACTTTTTGGGATGCATGGACAGAGGTGCACAATAACCGAAGCCTAGGAAATCAGCAATCATCAATTTCTTGAGATGCATCAAACCCTTGATGCACATACCATGACCCGTTAGGAATATCGCTCAATCCGACTTTGGCAAGACACAAACACCCGGCTATGTGAATGGTGCCGAGTTACTCATCTTCATGATTGACTTCCCCAAACCTATTATTACTTTCTAACACTTTCACTTCCAGCCAACTTCTCAACTTTAACTTCACTTGCTTTCACCACTTCGTTTGCTTCCAAATTCCCGGATAGGTAAAGGGAGGCAAAATGTATATGAGGGGCTAAGCATGATTAAGAAGAAGAAGAGAGAAGAATGAATTGGCTTGGTCTTTCCAGGAAGAAAGTGAGAGAACTCATTATGTGGTGTCAACCTTCAAATTCAACATAATTTGGATAAAAACAAAGTATTAAACATGCCAATAATTTCAAACAAAGCATTTAGCAACTTAAACATATTATAAAACCTTTCAAACACACAAAGAATTTAAAACCAGTCAGTAAGCAAGATCTTCACTGAGATCATCTCCAGATAAGAAGCACAAAAATCTTTTTCGAAAACTCTCAGTTAACCCACCTCGGTCGAGATGTTCTAAGTCAACCGAGGTGCTGCACCTCGATTGGTCAGAATCACTTCGGTCGAGGCATAAATTTTTTTTTTAAAAACCAGTTTTCTTTCAGTTTCGACGTTTTTCTCAATCAAATAACCTGTAAGTATGCATGCAATCTCAGATAAACATATAAATGCAGAAGTGAAGCATAAATATAAATATCCGGTCAATCTAGTCATACATCAAAGTCAAATAATACATCCAATACCCCATACTTGGGACACACTCTCCCAGTGGGTTAAAATAAGTCTAAAGATAAAAGTACTCACCGGATGATAAGCTGAACTACATAAAAATAAGAAAGAAAAATCCTGCAGCTCTCAATAGTCCTGGTCCGGTGGTGGTGGTGGTGGCATATACGGATACTGGGATGGGTCAAACGGATAACCCATAGCCTGCTGGAACTGTATCTCCATCATCCTGCGCTGATAGTGCTGCCCCTCTAACATCTGATGAGTCCAGCTGTCAATCTGTCGGTGCTGGGCAGTAAATCTCTCATGTATGTCCACAGTGAGGGCGGCGTAAGAATCTATCATCTGATCCGTCAGATCATCGATCCGACGATGAGCCTCTGAATCTCTATGACGGCGTGTCCTACGCCTAGCAGGTCTAGCAGGTGATGCAGCAGGTGCAGGCTCAGTATCCTCCTCATCCAGATCTATAATCGGTGGTGCGCTCGTCCCTGCAGTATCCGTCCCTGTATCCATCAGGACTCCACCCTCTCTCTCATCCACTGTCTCCTCGTCATCAGCCTCCTCCTCCTCAGCTAGGGCAGCAGCTGCCTCTCTGTAATCCTCCATCAGTGGAGCCCAAGCGGTCTGCCAATAGTGTGGGTCATAAATAGTGAACTGGGCAGACCACCTGATCCCCTGTGGCGCAGTCAGCTCCCACGGCATAGCTACGTACGGCGTCGTCAGACCTCGGGGAACTAGAATCCGCCGAGTGATCATCTCCTACAATCCAAGCGGCTTGGCAGCCGCCACCATCGTACAAGCACTGAGATCCATGTCCTGATAGCTAGCTATATGGGTGACAAGCCCTCCGCAGCAGATGTCTCCCTTCGCCTTGGCCTTGATCTTGTGCAGATCCTCTGCCAACATCAAGCCAAAGTCCGGGAAACCCCCAGTAACCATGCAGTATAAACTGAAAAGCTCCCCCTGTCGGATCTTCTGGGGCATCTCAGTACGCGCCAGAAGCATCTCACTGAAGATCCGGTGGGCTAACCTAAAGGCTAAGTGGTAGATGACCTTCTCCCTGGAATCTCCAGGGCGCCATCTATCTGCGTGCTCAACAATATGGGCAATCTGCCCCCAAAACTCCCTAGCTACTGATCCGGAAGGGAAGTCAACAGCTGTGGGCTCAGGAAAGCCAAAAATCTCTCGCCAGTACTCTAGTGGAACTATGAAGTTCCGGTTCATCAACCGGTACTTCACAGAACGCTCTGTGGGAAGGTAGGTGAAGGAGCTAACGAACTCTAGGGTCGGCTCCAAATAGGCTGGGGCTCATATTCTCGAACTTCTGTCCTTCCAGTTATGTTCCTTCCTTAGATGTCTCCTGTTATCTGTCTAGAACGCCAAAACAAAACAAAGCAAAGCAAAAGCAAAAACTATCTAATCTAGACTAGAAAACGGGAAAAGAAAGCAATACCTTGGGTTGCCTCCCAAGAAGCGCTTGGTTTAAGGTCGCTAGCTGGACCATAATGCATCTCTCAAACGAGGTATATTGGTGCAACCTCCTCAACCAGAGTTTCCGGTTGTTACTTCTTAAGCCTATGACCGTTGACCTTGAAGCTTCCGCTAGTTTCGCCCCATATCTCAACTGCACCATGAGGAAAAACATGTTTCACTATATAAGGTCCGGTCCATCTAGATTTTAACTTACCTGGAAAAAGGCGGAGGCGGGAGTTGAAGAGTAGAACTAAGTCTCCTTCGTTAAGCTCTTTTGGGACGATACGCTTGTCATGCCATCTCTTCGTCCTTTCTTTATAGATTTTGGCATTCTCATAAGCGTTCAAACGCAGCTCATCCAGCTCGTTGAGTTCCAATAGTCGCTTCTCGCCGGCCTCCTTAATGTCGAAGTTCAACCATTTGATTGCCCAATATGCTTTATGTTCCAATTCAACGGGCAAATGGCAAGACTTCCCATATACCAAATTGTAAGGGGTGGTACCTATGGGATTCTTAAATGCGGTCCTGTACGCCCAAAGAGCATCATCCAATTTCATGGACCAATCCTTCCTCGTCCTAGAGACGGTCTTCTCCAAAATTGCCTTGATTTCTCTATTCGAGATCTCGACCTGTCCACTAGTTTGAGGGTGATAAGGAGTTGATACCTTGTGGGTTACCCCATACTTCGATAGAAGTGCCTTGAACTTCCGGTTGATGAAATGCGTTCCTCCATCGCTGATGATGATGCGTGGAGTTCCAAACCGTGGAAAGATGGTTCTATTTAAGAACTTCACAACCACCTTGGCGTCGTTAGTGGGAGAAGCAATGGCTTCAACCCATCTAGAGACGTAATCAACTGCAAGAAGAATATAGAGGTTTCCTTCGGAGGATGGGAAAGGTCCCATGAAGTCAATCCCCCACACATCAAAGATTTCCACTTCTTGGATGTTGTTAAGTGGCATCTCGTTTCTTCTCGATAAATTTCCTGTTCTTTGGCATGCATCACAAGAGACAACAAAAGATTGTACATCTTTAAATAATGTAGGCCAAAAGAAACCGGAACGTAATACCTTAGCGCATGTTTTATCGGTGCTAGCATGTCCTCCACAAGGAAGTGAATGGCAATGCCGTATAACGCTATTAACTTCATCTTCCGGGATGCATCTTCGAAGCATCCCGTCCGGTCCGCGCTTGAATAGCAGCGGCTCGTCCCAGTAGTAGTGTCATACTTCTTTGAAGAATCTCTTCTTTTGAGAGTACGTCAATCCGGGCGGTGCTTCCTGGCAAACAAGATAGTTCACAATATCAGCATACCAAGGTCCGTTATTATCAAAGAGTTGGTGGATAAAATGTTCCACCAACTGATGGTGAATATCAGAGAAGGGAGTAAGAAGTTTATTATTCTCAGTAGTCCCAGTTGACATCATCTCGCCATCGACCTCGGTCGAGGCGTAGAGGCGTTGACCGAGATGTTCTTCAGTCGCCTCGCTCAGTCCAGGAAGTGCCTCGGTCGAGGTACTGCAACTGGAACCGAAACTCGAGATCCTCGTCTCCGGGGTCAGCTTTTCAGTTTTAGCTCCTGGATCTTCTTCCAGTGCCCTTAAGCTCCGTATATCTGCATCACAAGAAGCATCTATACCTTCCTCCATTAAACTGAAGCTAATAACTCTTTCGAGTGGATCGTTAATAAGGATAGAGCTCACCAATTCTCTCGATTCTTCTTCATCGTAGATGTTGAAGATATCATCAGTTAGCTGCTCCCCTTTCATGGCTGCAAGTAGTGCGAACTCCATCTCATCGCCACCAACGTTGAATTTGAACTTGGCGTTCTTGCAATCCACGTTGCAACCCGAAGTTGCTAGAAATGGCCTCCCGAGAATAATAGGAACAGGGTAATCTACGGGAATGTCAAGTACAACAAAATCTATAGGTAGATAGAAGTTACCTAACTTGACCGGAACGTCCTCCAAGATGCCCACGGGATGGGTAATGGAGCGATCCGCCATATAAAGTCGAATCTTGACCGGCTTGGGCTCTCCAAGTCCGATCTTCACACATAGCTCCAGCGGAATGATGCTCACACTGGCTCCTAGATCACAAAGGGCTTCACAAGTGACATCCCCAACTTGAATGGGAATGCAAAATGAGCCGGGATCTCTCAATTTAGGTGGCATCTTCTCCTTCATGATTTGTATGAGCTCCGAGGATTTAGATGTCATCCTAACCTCACCAAAGTCCTCCAGCTTCCTTTTCCTTGATAGGATCTCCTTCAAGAACTTCCCATAGGCGGGCATTCCTAGAATAGCATCAAGGAAAGGAATGTTAATATGCAGCTTATTCATCAAGTCAAGGAACTTACCAAAGTGTTTGTCTAGATGTGCTTTGGCCCTTGACTGAGGGAATGGAAGTGGTGGTTTGTATGCAGGAGGTGGAATATAAACTTCAGTTTTCCCCTCCGCTTTCTGTGGTTCCACCTCGGTTGGCATCTCTGTCGAAGTGTTCTTCGACTGCATCTGGACCGAGGTGGTCTTCGTCGGTACTGGCACCGACCGAGGCACTGGATCTCCAGTCTTCAGTCCACTCCTCGTAGTTATGGCCATGATCTGGCCCTTAGGGTTGCTTTCCGTCCTCGTTGGAAGCTTCCCTGGATCCCTTGGCGCTTCATTCGCCCTACTTGCAAGTTGTTGTTCAAAGGCCTTTTGGGCCTTCGAAAATGAAGTCATAGAAGTCTCCATAGCGTTGAGCTTGATCAAGATAGCCTCCAGAACTGCGTCTTTCTTTTCCGGCTGAGACGAACTTGATCCTTGCCCCTGGCTTTTTAATGGAGTAGAAGAAGAAGGGGAAGAGAGGAAAGGGTTAGAGGAATCGTTAGAGTTGGATTTTGAATGGTTGTTACCGTTATTTTGGTTGTTCGCCCTCCAATTATTGCTATTGGATCCTCTATTGTTGTTGTTGTTGTAATTGTTGTTACGGGGACCGTTGTTGTTGTTACGGTACCCGTTGTTGTTGTTCCTTTGCCCTTGCTCTTCCTTCTTGGTTTGAGCAACCAAGAGTTCCTTCAATTGCTTCACGTCATTCTTCAAAGACGTGAGTTGATTGTTGTTGGGCTGAGTTTCTTGGAAGTTAACTCTTTTAACTCCTCCTTCAGCTCCTTGGTGGGTGTACTTCTCCATATGCAAGGCTTGCTTCTCGATGAAGTCCCAAGCCTCGTCAATCGCCATGTCCATGAAGGTACCGGCGGAGAGTAGCTGGAGATTGAACTGGGTGCTTCCGTCAAGTCCTTTGAAGTATATCTCCAATAACTCTAACTTTGGAATCCCATGATATGGGCAATCCAAAAGAATGTCCTTGAACCGCTCTCATGATTTGGACAAGCTTTCCTTGTCCTTCATAATGAAAGCATTGATCTTCCCTCTCATTTCAGCAGTCTTTGAGGGGGGAAAGAATTTTGTCAAGAATTCCGTAGTCATCTCCTCCCATGTGCTGATTTTTCCTGGAGGAAGAGATTGATACCAAGTAAGAGCTCTATCTTTTAAAGAAAAGTAAAAAGGTCTTAGCTTGTAGTTGTTATTTTCAATCCTTGAGGGTCTCAAGGTCTCCATCAAGATCTCATAGTTTTGAAGATGTTGATGCGGTGATTCTTTCTCCATCCCTCCGAATTGTCATTGGCGAATCATGGATAGAACTTGCGGTCGAAGTTCATAGTCATGGTCCGCTGGATCTCCTAGGTTAACTCCTGGACGCCTCAGTTGTTGATTAGGGTCCATCCTTTGACCTAGGGTTTGTGGGATTCCTGCAAGAAGAACGTTTCGGACTGGCATCCGAGGTGGAAGTACATCGGTCGGGGCGTCAGGTACAAGAACCTGCCTCGGTCGAGGGTCAGCAACTGGGACCTGCATCGGTCGAGGATCAGCAACTGGATCTTCCCTCGGTCGAAGTAGAATCTGGTCTCGTATGGCTGCCATATCTGCTTCGATTGCTTCGGTCCTGGTGCGAGTTTCTTCCTTCTCTTGCCTTAGTTCTTCCCTGCTGAGGCGTAGCAGCTCTAGCGCCTCTTTCAACTCGGCCTCAAGATCACGGTTGTCTTGTTGGGCCATCTTCGCTTCTCTTAAGCGTCGCTTGTACGTCTTTTCTGGTTCGGGATCGTAAGGAACGATTTCCTTCCCAGTGCGGGTTCTTCGCATATACCTAAGAAAGAACCTGCAAAAGTCACTCAAGTAGAGTGGTCAGTAGACACGGGGGCAAGTGCCCCAAGAGCAAACCGTACCGGCTCGGTCTAGACCAAGTCCCCGGCAACGGCGCCAAAAACTTGTTCGCTCCAAACGGTGTGTGCAAGCTTTAAATTTATAACCCTAGACTTAAGCTTAAAACAAGGATGCGAACCCGCAGTGTACGGGTCAATCGTAGTAAAAGCAAGGAATTTCAGGGGTTGATCACATGGACTTAGTGAAACAAAGTCCAGTTACGGTATGCTTATGCAACTACTAACCACAAAAGCAATTAACACAATCAAAGATGAATAAGAAGTCAATAAGGTAAACATGCAATTCTAGGGATTAAAGCATCTACTTGTGGTTCCAACTCAAGATCTAAAGATAAGCGGACAAAGCTGAGGTTTTTGCATGGGGAAGGTGTTACTAAAGTGGAATAGATCACCGGGTAAGTCTCACTACTCATTAATCCCAAACCGTAACTCCTATTACCGGGTAAGTCTCAAGGAATTAAGATAAAGAATGATAACCTCGAACTAACACACCATCTAAGGGAATAGAATCAACCTTTACCGGGTAAGTCTCAGGCTAACTCACAAAGATGGGATGGAAGCACACTCAAACCCCAATAAAGGATAAACCTTTATTACCTACACTTATGATCGTTGGTACACAAACTAAGGAATTACCGGGTAAGTCTCATCCTAGGCTTGCATTGAACCAGGAAAGGTGTAATAAGGATAGGATCTGGCAAACTCTAACACTTAACTCTCAGTTTTGGATCAGATAAGTCACCTCGGTCAGCCAAGTTCCACCCCGGCCGAGATGTTCATCGACTGAGCGAGATGCTTAGGATTAAGGTTAAAGACTCGAACTTTCAGGGTCCTACTGGAATCTAAGATTATTCTATCATTGTTTTTGCCACAACCTTCAGCCAGTCACCCTAGAATCACACAAGGAAATTAGCCACTCATCATCATGAAAGTATGAATCAAATATATGGGAAGAAGGTGAATATTTGAACAAGAAGAATTTAATGAAAACACTTCAATAACTGAATCAAATATCACAACAAAGCGTTCCTTGGATATAAAATCCAACAAGCAAGACAACAAGGAAGAGAATCTAAGGTAATCTTACAAGAAAACCTTCCAAAAGCTATAAAAGCTACAATCTTCAATCTTCCTTCAACCTTCAAAAAGGTTCTTCAAATCTCCCAACTGGAGAATGGCTGCTACGTGACTTTCGGTGTAAGCGGGCTGTATGCGAGATCTCCTCGTAAGACAGATGTTGGATTTGTGGAAATCCAACCCTTTTTATAGGAAAATAACCCTCCAAAGATAATATATCTTAGAAAGATCTTTTCCCATAAAAATAGGTAAAATATAAGATCTATAATATCTTCTTCCTTCCAGGATCCAAGCCCAAAAATATAAGATCACTTCCCAAAGATAAAAGATCTCAGCCAAGAATAAAATATTCTCGCCGCGTCCTAGGTATTTGCCTCGGTCGAGTCGGCTTCTCTAGATCACCTCGGTCGAGGTGAATCTGTGGTCAACCGAGGTGAGTCATAACTGAATGTGAAATCTCTCAAAACTGGTCCAAAGTGAATCTCAAATCCATGGCTATGCTTCTTGGATGATTCCTTATGTTCTTCAATGTAGCTCCAATGACTCCATAGCTCCTTTTGCTCCTTTTCGATGCAAAACGTGCCATTTTACCTACGATTACAACAAAACTAGGTGTAGACCTCGATTCCCGCAAAGGTAGATGAAATGGTAATATAATCACATAATATACATACAAACATGCAGATTATGAAAGATAAAACGTCTAAACAAACCCCAAAATATAGACTATAATTCATGCTATCAGGAAATTAGGTCCAAATTGAGAGATCCATGGAGAAAGGGAGCATAAATCAGTTCAATCTTCAATTTCCAAGAAGAACAAGGAAGGAAATCGAGTTACATTAAGTTAATCGTTCGATTCAGGAACAGAGCAAGTCGATTTTTGACAACAGAAAGATAAATCGACCCACCAGATCGACCAACAGAGAAAAATCGGTCGATTTTTCATGTGTTCAGAGAAAATGTAAGAAAATCGCCCCGACGATTAAATCGACCCAGAAAATCGTCCGATTTTCTTCACAATTTCTTGAGCCTATATAAAGACTTAAACACTCGATTCCCTCATTCCAAACACTTCCACTCTCGATTTCTCTCCCTCAAGAACTCCGAAAATCGCCCATACCCTACAATCCTCATTCCTTAATCGTTTTCAACGATTCTTGGCTCTAAACTGAAGCATTTTCAACAAGGAACAAGGATCTAGCAACAACAAGCACGGTAATCGACTCTTCCATACAGAATTCAGGTTTTTCATTCCAAAACCTAAGTTTCTAATTCGAAATTGAATCTTGCTTAGAAAGTGTTTGTTTGCTGAGATTGATTGAGGGGCTTACTTAGGAATCATTCTAGGGAACTGTGTGTGGTGATAGCTTAGTCAGAGCTTTACAGAATTGTGAGAATCGTTGAAATCGAGAGAAAAATCGACCTTACCCAGAATAATCGGACAATTTGTGTGAAGAACAGGTCGATTTTTTGCTGCAGAAATGGATATTGTGAAGAGAATAACTAGAAATACGGGGAAGAAGAAGGGATCTTCTTCCCCGTATTTCTAGTTATTTGATTTAGATGTTTTGATAAGAGAATGAAATAATAGTCGAAGCTATATTGCAAGTTCTTTTACATCATATAAGGATGACTAAGGCAATTCACTTCTTTTCTCTTCTCATATCTTGATCATGCTAGCCCCTCAATGAAATATGTGACCCTCCTTTTACCATCCGGGAATTAGGATAAGTGGTAGAAAAAAAGGCATGTTTGATGTGGGAGGGCCAAAGAAAATGTGTTAAATGAAAGTGTAGCAATTCATAAGTTTGGGGACGTTGAACATGAGGATGAGTAACTCGGCACCATTCACATAGCCGGGTGTTTGTGTCTTGCCAAAGTCCGATTGAACGACAAGTCCTAACGGGATATGGTATGTGCATCAAGGGTTTGAGGCATCTCGAAATTGAGAAACGCCGATCTCCTAGGCTTCGGTTTTTGTGCACCTGTTCGCCACTTAGCGTGCGTGCAAATAAGCTTTAAATTTATAAAACTAGAATCAAGGAAGCGAACCCGCAGTGTACGGATCGATATAGTCGAGCAAGAATTCCAGAGTATCGAACACAGGGATTTGGGGGGTTAAATCCAATTATAGATTATCAAGCAAGTGAATATGTGAGCTTTTCAAATATTAGGAAAACAACAATCCTAAAGATCCAGGAATCCAGCTGTGGCACTCGATTCAAGATATACTAAAGATATAAGGACAGAGCTAAGATATGCAAAGGTATACGAATGTAAGGTAATCGTACGATGAAGTTCCAAAAACCTTATATGACCCACCTAAAAGACACTCTCTATAAAGGTTGTTGATGCTTCAATATAGAAAGGATCTAAAAGTAAGAATTAACGTCAAATACCCAAACTTGTAATCCAAGGATCAAATCTAACTAAACCGATTAAGGTTGTGACACTCACAATCGAGGTAGAGGTTGTTGAGGCTTCACTACCACCTAGAAAAGGCAAGCCAAGACTAAGTTAAAGCAAATCTTTAACTTTGGGTTAAAGTAAAAGCAAATTCGTAAACTAACACAAAATTACGGGTAGTTCTTGAGTTCCACGGTCGTGGAAGCTCAAGAACAGACCGTGGATTAGGATTCGTCGGCGATTCTCTCTAACTCTCAGGGTCCAATCTGTTTACGATCGATCTATCATCATCTAAGCCACAACTATCAACCCTTCACCTTAGAATTGCTCAAGGGTTTTAGCCAACAACAGTCATATTGATATCAAATTCAAGATTTAAAAGAATGAAAGATGAAAACTTCCGAAAACCTTGAATAACTCTCAAATCTCAAATCCACAAATAAAAAACAATAACGTCAATAGATTTGGAATAATGCAAACAATCACAATCTTAGATAAGAACGAAGAACGGGATGTCAATCCGTCTTCAAATCAAACCTAAATGAGAAGCGAAATCTTCTTGTGAACAATCTTCCGAATCTTCAACTCTTCCGTCAATCCGGAAATCTCAATAGCAAAACGCAAATCTCTCAATCACAATCTCCGCAAAGGCGCGAAATTAGGGCAAATCCAAGTGTAAGCGAAAGTGCGTCTAAGCGTAAGCGAAGGTGACGGAATCTCTCTTCGTCCGTCCTTTTATAGTGTAAGATAAAATATAAGCCCGGCCCAATTGCGTAGAAGATCGTGGCTTAAAGTATGGCGTAAAAGGTCGCCAAGATCACGGTCGTGGAAGGGTTCCACGACCGTAATTTAGAGCGTGGAAGTTGGTCACGGTTTGTTTCAATCCTTCCACGGCCGTAGAAGTTGCTGGAATGAACCACGCTTCCCTTGCCAATGTTCCACGGCCGTGGACTTGAACGTGGAATGTAGTACGGCCGTATTTTAGAGCGTGGTTTAGGGGTAAACGGTAACTCTTCCTTTCGTCGTGCTATTCTTCAAGTTAGCACCTTCCTTAGCTCCTAGAGATGCCCTCAATCCTTGGACATGCTCGATCAAACTCCATCCTTGCTCGATCCGTTCGGAAATTGCTCTTAATTGCCTATAATCAACATAAAGCTTGTGTAGACCTCTATATCGACAATATAGGCAAACTAACTCACAAATGCATCATTGCTTAATCAATGACTATCAATATGGATGAAATACACTTAGGAAACGTGCCTAAAATATCACAATATTTCATGCTAATAAATAACCCCATACTTGCCACTTGCTTGTCCCTAAGCAAGGTCTTTCAAAACTTTAAAACTCAAGTTAGGATGAAATATGTGTACCTTCTCAAAGCAAAACTTCTTTTTGGATGAATGTCCCTTCTAATCAATAGATCATTCTCAAATCTTGATTCATTCGTTTATAAGACTTTCATACACTTAATCAAAGAGTAAAGAGTAAAGAAAGCTCATGAATTAATCAAACTTCCATGTAAACATCATAACCTTCAAACATTATCAAAATCAATCATAAGAAACTTTAATTTAGATCACCAAGTCATATAACATTCTTTTGATCTTAAGGACTTTCAAACAAGGTCTAGAATGTGGAAAGGGAAGGAAAACTTTAAGGAATGTGGTGCATGAATCCGGGAAAGTGGACAACTACTCTTTTCTTCTTCTCTTGCGGTTTCCGCAGCACTTTCAACTTAGAGCTTCGCTCTCTTCTTTTCATTTTTCGACTTTACTTTTGGAGTTATGGATAGAGGTGCACAAAAACCGAAGCCTAGGAGATCGGCGTTTCTCAATTTTTATGAGATGCCTCAAACCCTTAGCGCACATACCATAATCCGCTAGGAATATCGCTCAATCCGACTTTGGCAAGACACAAACACCCGGCTATGTGAATGGTGCCGAGTTACTCATCTTCATGATTGACTTCCCCAAACCTATGATTTCTTTCTATTCCTTTGAATGCAAAATATTGCTTTCATGGCCCTCCCACATCAAACATGCCTTTTTCATTCAACTCCTCCAAGTTCCCGGATAGGTAAAGGAGGTCAATATTTCAATGAGGGGCTAAATGATCAAAGAAAGAAGAAAGAAAATCGAATTGCCTTAATCATCTCAAAAAGAAGCATAAGAACTTATTATGTGATTTCAACCTTATTTTCTCAACATGATTTAAGTAACATTCATCACATTATGAAACTTGCAAAAGAGGTATAATCAACTCATTCAATTTCTTTTCAATTCACTATTCGTTTAAGCATGCAATTGTCATTAAAACTCAATTCACAAGTGGTGATTATCATAGAAATCATCTCTATCCTTAGAAGCACAAAATTTTCAAAAATTTTCAATTTTTATGAGTTTTTCAAACTCTTTTTCATGCAATACAATAATGAAACGTGTAACAATATAATGAAACATGCAAGATAGTCTCAATAGAAGCAATCAAAATGAATAAGAGTTATTACAGACGATTAGTCACACCCCACCCCATACTTGGAACAAACATTGTCCCTAATGTTCAAAGAAAAGAAAAAAAAGAAGAAAAGGAAGAAAGAAAAAGAACTCACAAAATGGCGGTGGAGCGGCTAAAGCTGTCGGTCCTCAAGGTCGTCACTGCGGCGCCGGTGGAGGTGGGAATGGAGAGAAACTGGGATCGTAGTACCGCCCGAACTGCTGGCGATAAACATCCCTCATCATATGGTCAAGATCGTCCATAAGTGCGTCTCTAGCGTCAGCGCGGATCTCCAATGCTCCAACCCTATCAGAAAGATCGGTGGCCCACTCCGGCAACTGCTCATACCAGCCATGCGGCTGGCTGTACAACACCGGTGCATCTGAAGGTGCTGGTGCAGGTGGCGGCTGTGCTGACCATGGTGGTGGAGCTCCGTACCACGCAGGAGGGGCCTCCATCCAAGTGGGCCTCTCGCTGACACTAGCACGGCGAGAAGATGATCCTGAAGCTCTAGCTGGGCGGGGAGAACGTCTAGGCATGTCAGTAGCTGCGTCCGGCTGATCCGGGAAAGTGCCAAAATCCTGCTCAGCTCCTCCTCCTCCTCCCTCATACTCATCTCTCATCTCCTCCTCCTCAACTACAGGTGGTGGTGGGACATATGGAGGGGCTGCAATCTTGTTCGCATGCATAGTAGCGAACATCTCCTTCCAGTTATGGCGTCCAACCATAATAGAATACTTTGGGAGCCACTCAATGCCTCTCCCCATCCTGCTCTCCCATGGCATAGCAGCGTAAGGTGGACCTCTATGGGTAGGGAAGATGAGGCCTCTAGTCATAAGGGCCTGGAGTCCTAGGGGTATAGCAGGAATGCGTGTGCAGGCGGAGAAATCTACCCCTAATATCCTAGCAAGGTGGGTGACTATCCCACCATATCCAATGTTGCCAGCCCTCTTATTCTTTAGCTTGTTCATGGTAGCAGCTAAGAGGGTGGCGCAGTCAGTAGGTCGTCCATATAACATGGAGTAGAGGAGAAAGAGCTCGTCCGTCTTGATCTTCTGAGGTGTCTCCGTCCTAGGGAAGAGACACTCAGAAAGTACCCGGTGAGCAATCTTCAAGGCTAAGTGATACATCAACTTAGCCTTGGTGTCAGCTAGCTGCCAGCGGTCCTCGCTGGCATAGATCATAGCGACCTCTTCCCAGAAATCCTTGGCGTACACGCCGCCAGGGAAACGACCATTGAAGGTCTCATGGAACCCAAAGAAGGCTCCAAACTCCCGGATGGAGAAATCATAGTTTCTTTCCATCAGACGGAAAGAAACTGTCCTATCAATATGGCTGTGCTCAAAAGATGTCACAACCTCTCTAGTAATCTCCTCGTAAGCATCTTCTCGGATAGCCGAGAAGACGACTAATCCGGCTCTATCCAAGAGCCAAGTGATGTCATCTATCACATGTAGAGGCGCTAAGTCCTCTAACAGTAGGTACCTAGGTCCTATAACGGTCCTCTTATGGATCCTCTCTAAGGCGTCGAGATGATCCTCGTGGATGGTAGGGACCCTAGGGCTAGGAGGTGAAGGTGATGATGGAGGTGAAGAGGATGAAGGTGGTGGTGCTCTAGAGGAGGAAGAGGAAGAGGGGTTGCCCTTCCTCTTTTTATTCTTATCCTTCTCTTTGTTCTTGTCCTTATTTCTCCCGGACACTCTCCTCACAAAATCCATTTTCTGGCAGAAACCACGGTCTGTTCTTGGTGTTCCACGGCCGTGGAAGTTACAGAGACCGTGGTTCGTCTCGACTTTTCTCAAAACTCAGCAATCAATCACCAAACTCATCAATCAATCAGTCCTAGACTAATTTTTTCCAATTCCAATCAGTTCTCCTACAATTTCTATCAAAATTAAGGCCGAATCGACAAAGATAGAGAAAAGCAAAAAAACCTAGGTTTTCGGATTTTAAAATCCGAATTCTGCTTTCCTTGGTGCCGCTCGAATCGTTGCTTGGATCTCGTTTGTGGTTGGATTTGCTTCAGTTTAGGTCGAAGAATCGTTAAAAACGATTAACGAATGGAGAATTGAGGTGAAGGGCGTGGAATCGGCGTTTTTGGGCGTAATTTGGGTTTTGTGTGTTGTGTTTTTATGAAGAACGTGGTTTATATAGTGGCCGGCAAAATTTGTGAAAATCACGGTCTGTCGGGGGGTTCCACGGCCGTGCAAATGTACGGAACCGTGGTTTTGGTGATTTTTCAAAGGCTTTTGGAAATTACGGTCATTGTAGCTGTCACGGCCGTGGTTTAAGCCGTGGAACTCTCTGTAATGCTCCAAAGTCCAAGTTTCGTCACTTTTCTTCAAAATTACTCTTCCCCTTTTCTTTTTCATTGTCCCTACATCCAAAAACACGAACATACCGGAAGGAATCGAAGGCAAAACAAAGCAAAAACGTCTAAACTAAGCTAAACTATGAATCAAAAACAAAAACGTAAATGCAATACCTTGGGTTGCCTCCCAAGAAGCGCTTTGTTTAAGGTCCGTAGCTAGACCAAATTCGCACTTATTCGAGTGCGGTGGGCGCGAACTCTTCAGCTTGGAGTTCTGGAGTGTACTTCTTTAGTCGTTGACCGTTCACCTTAAAGCTTCCGCCCGCTTCACCCCATACTTCAACTGCACCATGGGGGAAAATACGTTTGATTAGAAACGGTCCGGCTAAAGTGCGGTGGGCGCGAACTCTTCAGCTTGGAGTTCTGGAGTGTACTTCTTTAGTCGTTGACCGTTCACCTTAAAGCTTTGAAGCTCTTCTAGCTAAGTATGGGGTGACTCACAAGCTGAAGAGTTCGCGCCCACCGCACTCAAATTCGTGTTCAAAAACCAAAATTACTTCAATGGAACAAAGAAATCTCACAAACAATGATCAAGATTGACTTTCCGGCTAAAGTGCTTAAATCCTTCTCCAAGAATCTTCAATCTCTCTCAAACGTGTAAAGATTTCCCGTTGCGTCATCCTCGATTTCGTTCCCAGGGTTCCCAACTATAGTTTCTTGCTAGTGGGCCGTTTGGCAAAACCCTCCTCTAGCCCAAAAGAATTGGGCTTTGTGTCGTCTTTATCATTTGGCCGAAAAACAAGGGAAATCGACCTAGTCGATTTATACACAAAACCGTTCGATTTCTAAAGAAGAAAATCGTCCGATTTATATCTATAATGGCACGATTTTCTTCAACAGAAAGTGCTCTTCTTTTGGCTCGTCTTCTTTCTCTCTTTTATGCTTCTCCTTTACAACTCCTCAGCTCTTTGTGATCCCTCTAAGACTTCTTTAGCTTCCTTAATGACCTTAGGTGCTCCTTGCTCCACTTTTGCTTTCAATTCCACTCCATTTACCTATAATTCATCAAAAACTCGTGTAGACCTCTATTTCCGACATTTTGTTGAATAGAACATAAAAGGTACACAAAATCTCTCTAAATGCAAGGTAAATTAATGTAATCATCTACAATATGCATGAATATAATGGTATATAATTCATGTCATCAAAATACCCCATACTTGCCCCTTGCTTGTCCCTAAGCAAGACTCAAATTTAGAATACAAGATGTCATGGATTATATATGTATGAAACTCAAAAACTTTTCTTTTGATAGTGCTTCTTCTTATTGGATCACCCTCAAAGTGATATTTCAAGGCATAGGAAGGCAAAGTATGTATCAATAATAACTATAAGATGAACTAACTCTCTTTTCTTTCTTGAAAACACAAATAAAGGACATGATAAAGATGTAGAGGTAATTAAAGTCAAACAAATCTAAGCCATGAAGCCTTAAACACATGCATAAAAGTCTCAAGGTCTTCTAATCAAAGGAAAGGTCTAAGAAACGTATTAGGGGAAGGAATTCTTTTAGGCAATTGTGGTGCTAATCCGGGAAAGAGGAACAACATAATACCTTCAAAAATTTACTTCACCGCACATGCTTTGCATGTAGAAAGCTTTGCTTTCTTTATACTTTACTTTTTGAGAGTATGGACAGTGGTGCACAAAAACCGAAGCCTAGGAGATCGGCGTTTCTCAATTTCGAGATGCCTCAAACCCTTGATGCACATACCATATCCCGTTAGGACTTGTCGTTCAATCGGACTTTGGCAAGACACAAACACCCGGCTATGTGAATGGTGCCGAGTTACTCATCCTCATGTTCAACGTCCCCAAACTTATGAATTGCTACACTTTCATTTAACACATTTTCTTTGGCCCTCCCACATCAAACATGCCTTTTTTTCTATCACTTATCCTAATTCCCGGATGGTAAAAGGAGGGTCACATATTTCATTGAGGGGCTAGCATGATCAAGATATGAGAAGAGAAAAGAAGTGAATTGCCTTAGTCATCCTTATATGATGTAAAAGAACTTGCAATATAGCTTCGACTATTATTTCATTCTCTTATCAAAACATCTAAATCAAATAACTTATTCATGTGTTCAAGTAATAAAAGTAAGCTCATTCATGCTATGATTAACATCTCAACACAACTAAGCCATCTTTTTGCCTATCCATATACACAATTCTCATCATAGAGGTTATTTCCATCATAAGAAGCACAAATTTTTTTTGAAAAGAGTCATAATTTCTGAAAAAGATCATGCAAATGCAATTGTCAAAGTTGAAAGCAAGTAGTGCAAGAGTTATTACAAGCCAAATCATCAAGAGTAGTGTAAAGTGCATAAAGTGCTAAGATGAAACAAAAGGTATTGTAAGTACCCCCACCCCATACTTAACATCCACATTGTCCCCAATGTGAAAATCAAGCATAAGATAGAGAAAAATACTTACAATGTAAAAGAAGTGGAAGCTCAATCCTCGGTCGGTGGTGGTGGTGGAGGATACATCGGTGCACTAGGATCGTAGAAGTGGCCGAACTGATGGTAGTATAAGTCTCTCATCTGGCCGTCGTAGGAAGAGTGCCTAGTGTTCGTCTCCTGCCTGTACTCCCTGAACTGAGTGTTCAAGGTGTCATAGTCGGTGTGGAGAGCGCGATAGTCGGTGCGGACGCTCTGGAAGCTAGAGACTAAGTCTCTAAAGTGGCGGGGAAGTCGACGTCCTCATCCATGGCTCGGGGCGTGTGCATAGGAGTGGCGAGGTGGCTGGATGTCATCCTTTGTCTCCTTGTCACCTCTACAAGTCCTGCTAGGTCCTCCACCATGAGTGTCGGTGTCCATGGCATCTGTAGCGTGACCATTGTGAGTGTCACTCTCGAACTCGAGCATGGTCTCCTGGCCTCCATCCTCATCATCCTCCTCATCCTCAATGTCACCTGCATCATCATCATAGTAAATAGGAGGAGATAACTCCTCAAGCATCAACTCGAATGTCTCCTTCCAGTTCCTCTTGCTCCGAATGGTATACTCGGACTTCCAAATGATCTCGGATGGCTTCTTCTTTTGATCCTTGTGCCATGGCATGGGCACATGAAGGGTTCCTCTCCCTCGAGGAATCAAAACCTATCGAACAACCAACCGTTGTGAACCTAAAGGTAGGGCACTCTTAGCTAGAGTGCATCCCGAGAAGTCTAACTCCAATGCCTTTGCCACATGAGTGACAAGGCCTCCAGCACAAATGTCACCCTTAGCTTTGTTGGCTATCTTTCCTAGATAGTCAGCAAGCATGGAGGTGATGTCGGGGATGGTGGTGGATGTCATACAATATAGGATAAAAAGCTCATCAGCCTTGAGCTTCTGTGGAGTCTATGTCTGTGCGAATAGGCTCTGACTAAGGATCCTATGTACTACCTTAAAGGAGAGGTTGTACATACTAGTCTCCTTAGAATTCCCTGGTCTCCACTTATCTCCTCCATATTCGCCCACCGAAATAGACTCCCAAAAGGCACTAGCACTAACACCTCTCCCAAAAGTGCCTGCATCAGAATGTGAAAAGCCAAACAAATCTCCAAAAGTAGCAATAGACATAGCATGATCTTGGTTCATAAGGCGGAATATGACCGTCCTCTCTCTAGGGTCATGCTCAAATGTACTTAGGAACTCTAGGGTGATCTCGGTATATGCATCCTCCCTAATCATAACAAACTGTCTCAACCCAACTCTATCAAGAATCATATCTACATCCTCTCGAACAAACAAGGAATCTAGGTCATCTAGCACAATGTATCGAGGAAGGGTGAATGGGCGATCTAAGATACGTTCGTATCTTTTCTTGTGTTTGGATAGAGGAGGGGGGAGCTTTGGAGTGTTTTGAGAGGGTGATGGAGGTGGGGGAGGGGCTCTGGAAGAAGATCCCTTCTTCTTCCCCGTATTTCTAGTTATTCTCTTCACAATATCCATTTCTGCAGCAAAAAATCGACCTGTTCTTCACACAAATCGTCCGATTTTTTTGGGTAAGGTCGATTTTTCTCTCGATTTCAACGATTCTCACAATTCTGTAAAGTTCTGACTAAGCTATCACCACACACAGTTTCCTAGAATGATTCCTAAGCAAACCCCTCAATCAATCTCAACAAACAAACACTTTCTAAGCAAGATTCAATTTCGAATTAGAAACTTAGGTTTTGGAATGAAAAACCTGAATTCCATATGGAAGAGTCGATTGCCGTGCTTGTTGTTGCTAGATCCTTGTTCCTTGTTGAAAATGCTTCAATTTGGAGCCAAGAATCGTTCAAAACGATTAAGGAATGAGGACTGTAGGGTATGGGCGATTTTCGGAGTTCTTGAGAGAGAGAAATCGAGAGTGGAAGTGTTTGGAATGAGGGAATCGATTGTTTAAGTCTTTATATAGGCTCGAGAAATTGTGAAGAAAATCGGACGATTTTTTGGGTCGATTTAATCGTCGGGGCGATTTTCTTACATTTTCTCTGAACACATGAAAAATCGACCGATTTTTCTCTGTAGGTCGATCTGGTGGGTCGATTTATCTTTCTGTTGTCAAAAATCGACTTGCTCTATTCCTGAATCGAACGATTAACTTAATGTAACTCGATTTCCTTCCCTGTTCTTCTTGGAAATTGAAGATTGAACTGATTTATGCTCCCTTTCTCCATGGATCTCTCAATTTGGACCTAATTTCCTGCGATTAATGACACGACAAACCAAGAGTGCATCGAGGAACAAATAAAAAGCGAAAAAAAAGAAACAAAGCAACTAATCTATTCTAACTAAGTGATGAAAGGAGGGAAAAACTATACTATCATGGGTTGCCTCCCAAGAAGCGCTTGATTTATCGTCTTTAGTTGGACGGTGTATGGTTTGTGTTCAATGGAGGAAGATAGGAGCTATCTCCTCGACCGGAGCTTCCGGTGTGTATTTCTTCAACCGTTGGCCATTAACTTTGAAACTTCCGCTTTGTTCACCCCATACTTCAACTACACCATGGGGGAAAATTCGTTTAATTACATAAGGTCCTGTCCAACGGGATTTAAGCTTACCTGGAAATAGACGAAGCCTCGAGTTGAATAGAAGGACTTGATCTCCCTCTTTCAGATCTTTTGGAATGATATGCTTATCATGCCAACGCTTTGTCCGTTCCTTGTAGATCTTTACATTCTCATACGCATTTAGCCGGATCTCATCCAGCTCATTGATGTCTAAGAGCCGCTTCTCTCCGGCTTCTTTCATGTCAAAGTTGAGCCACTTGATAGCCCAATATGCTTTATGCTTTAGCTCTACAGGAAGATGACAAGATTTACCATAGACAAGATTATATGGAGTCGTACCTATTGGTGTCTTGAAGGCTGTCTTGTACGCCCAAAATGCATCGTCAAGCTTCATTGACCAATCCTTCCTCGTTTTAGAGACGGTTTTCTCTAAAATTCCCTTGATTCTCTATTGGATATCTCAACTTGTCCGCTAGTTTGCGGATGGTATGGTGTAGCTATCTTATGGGTCACCCCATACTTAGCCAATAGAGTCTCAAATTGACGGGCTGTGAAATGCGTTCCTCCGTCACTAATGATGGTTCGGGGAGTTCCGAACCTTGGGAAGATCGTTCTATTGAAGAACTTCACCACTACCATTGCATCATTAGTAGGAGAAGCGATTGCCTCTACCCATCTTGAGACATAGTCTACGGCAAGAAGTATATATTGGTTTCCGCATGAAGATGGGAAAGGTCCCATAAAATCTACGCCCTATACATCGAAGATCTCTACTTCTTGTATGTTGTTGAGAGGCATCTCATTCCTCCTTGATATATTACCTGTCCTTTGACAAGCATCACAAGAAACAACAAACTTTTGCACATCTTTGAATAGTGTAGGCCAAAAGAAGCCGGAACGAAGTACCTTAGCACAAGTCTTGTGGGAACTAGCATGTCCGCCACATGGTAGGGAATGGCAATGGCGAATGACACTATCCACCTCATCTTCGGGGATACATCTCCTGTATATGCCATCGGGACCTCGTTTGAATAGAAGAGGTTCGTTCCAATAGAAATGCCGAATGTCTCTAAAGAACTTCTTCCTTTGAGCATATGAAAGTCCGGGTGGAATCTTCTGACAAACAAGGTAATTCACAATGTCAGCGAACCATGGATCATTACCTTTTGATATGTGTTGAAGACACTCTTCGATCTCATGTAGTTGCTCGTCAGGGAATGAGTCGTCTATAGGAAGTTCATCCGTCTCGTCGGTGAGTTGCGAAAGACAACTAAGATTGTCAGCAACGGAGTTTTCCGATCCCTTCTTATCACGAATTTCCAAATCGAACTCTTGTAAGAGTAAGATCCATCGTAGAAGCCTTGGCCTCGCATCCTTCTTCGTGAATAAGTAGCGAATTGCGGAATGGTCCATATAGACAATCACCTTTGCACCTACAAGATAGGAACGAAATTTTTCAAAAGCGTAAACTACAGCTAAGAGTTCCTTTTCCGTGGTGGCATAGTTGTATTGAGCCTCGTCTAGCGTTTTGCTAGCATAGTAGATGGCATGAGTGCGTCCATCTTTCTTCTGTCCAAGAACGGCTCCTATAGCGACATCGCTTGCATCGCACATAACCTCGAACGGAAGGTTCCAATCGGGTGGTTGGATGATTGGCGCTGAAATCAAAGCTTCTTTGATCCTGCAAAAAGCATCTAAACAATCCTTCGAAAATTCGAAAGTTGCATCTTTCATCAAAAGATTAGTCAAAGGTTTTGAAATCTTAGAAAAATCCTTTATGAATCTCCTATAGAAGGCTACATGTCCTAAGAAACTTCTTATTCCTTTTACCGAAGAGGGAGGAGGTAACTTTTCGATAGTTTCTATCTTAGCTCTATCAACCTCTATTCCTCTTTGTGATACTAGATGACCTAACACAATCCCTTCGGTGACCATGAAATGACACTTCTCCCAGTTTAAGACTAAGTTAGTGTCCTCACATCTCTTAAGAACTAGTGAAAGGTTATAGAGACAGTTATCAAAGGAAGAACCATATAACGAAAAGTCGTCCATGAAGACTTCCATGATATTCTCTACGTATTCGGAGAAGATTTCCATCATACACCTTTGGAAGGTGGCTGGAGCGTTGCATAGACCGAATGGCATTCTTCTATAAGCAAACGTACCCCAAGGGCACGTAAAAGTCGTCTTCTCTTGATCATCCGGGTGAATGGGGATCTGAAAGAAACCGCTATATCCATCTAGATAAAAAAAGTAAGAATGTTGGGCTAACCTTTCCAACATTTGATCAATAAAAGGAAGGGGGAAGTGGTCCTTCCTAGTGGCCACGTTCAGTTTGCGGTAGTCGATGCACATTCGCCACCCTGTAATTGTCCGTGTGGGGATAAGTTTGTTGTTTTTGTTGGCAACAACGGTAATGCCTCCTTTATTTGGTACGACTTGTACTGGACTCACCCATTTGCTATTGGAAATAGGATAGATGATACCTGGATCAAGTAGCTTAAGGATTTCTTTCTTCACTACCTCTTTCATGACCGGATTTAACCGTCTTTGAGGTTGGCGTGAAGGTTTGTAATCCTCTTCCATTAGAATTTTGTGCATACATATGGAAGGTTGGATTCCTACTAAATCATCAATAGTATAACCTAACGCTCTCCTATGTTGCTTTAGAACATTCATAAGCTTTTCTAGTTCAGCATAATTCAGTTTCGCATTAACTATGACCGGATATGTAGAACTAGTGCCAAGAAATGCGTACCTTAAGTGCGTGGGGAGTGGCTTCAATTCCAATGATGGAGGTGCCTTGATTGATGATGATTTATGACCTTTGGATGTTGTAGGAGAAGCCTCTAAAGGTGGGGAGGGTGAATCGTTAGAGTTGAGAACAACTGCAGTCAAGTTTGTGGGATCCGGAGAATTCTTTGATAAATCGACCTCCCCTGAAGAAAATCGGAGGATCTGAGGGTCGATTTTTCTTTCTGTTGTCAAAAATCGACTTACCTCTTTTGAGATCGAACGATTTAACCTGTGACAGCCGATTTTTTCCACAGTTTTCTGGGTCGATTTCAGCTCTTCAAATCCTATTCCAGATTCTTCCTCACCATCTTCTAATGCTTTCACATCATCGTCGCAATCATGTTCTACTCCTTCCTCCATGATGCTCAAACTAAGAACCTTTTGAAGAGGGTATTTCATTAAGATTGAACTTACTACCTCTCTAGACTCTTCTTCATCAAAGATATCAAAGACATCGTCTCTCAAGACTGGCTCCTTGATTAAGGAAGAGAGTATGAATTCCACCTTCTCTTCACCTATATTGAAAGATAGCTGGCCATTCTTGATTAAGGAAGAGAGTATGAATTCCACCTTCTCTTCACCTATATTGAAAGATAGCTGGCCATTCTTGTAATCTACCATGCATCCGGATGTTGCAAGGAATGGTCTTCCAAGAATGATGGGAACCGGATAATCTGCAGGGATGTCAAGAACGACAAAATCTATAGGAATGTAAAACTTACCAAGTTTTACAGGGATGTCTTCTAGAATCCCAACTGGCTTAGTGGTGGAACGATCAGCCATGTAGAGTGTGATCTTCACCGGTCTAGGCTCTCCTAGACCAACTGCTTTGCATAGAGCAAGTGGTATGATACTCACACTCGCTCCAAGGTCGCAAAGTGCATCATAAGTAGCCTCTCCCAAAGTGATGGGTATGCAAAAGGATCCTGGATCACGGAGCTTAGGTGGCATATTCTCCGTCATAGTCTTGATGAGTTCGGATGACTCCATACTCATCTTGACTTCTCCAATGTCTTCTAATTTCCTCTTGTTAGAGAGGATCTCCTTGAGGAATTTCCCATAAGCTGGCATACCTAAAATTGCATCCATAAAAGGTATATTAATATGCAGCTTACTCATAAGTTCAACAAACTTACCAAAGTGTTTATCTAGGCGTGCACGCGCTCTAGATTGAGGAAAAGGTAGAGGTGGTTTGTAGGCGTGAGGAGGAACATAGACATCTTCCTTCTCTTTTCCCTCTCCTTCTTTGGTGGTGGTTTCAACTACTTTAGGTTGAGGATCGGTAGTTGTTATGTCACTCCTAGTAGTGATTGCCATAACCCTTCCCTTTGGGTTATCTTCCGTCTTCCCGGGAAGTTTCCCTTGGTCTCTTGGAACTTCTCCGGCCTTGTTAAATACTTGGCTTTCCAAAGCTTTGTGAGCTTTATCAACCGAAGTTATATAGCTCTCCAATCCTTGTAGTTTCCCTAGGATCGTTTCCAACATGGGATCGGGTTTGTTCGATCTATTTGATGATTGTTCCTGGCTTTTCAAAGGAGTAGAGGAAGATGGAGGTGTTAGAGCTTTTTCAGCATGGGAGTAAGGGTTACCTGGATTTTATTGCTTCGACCTCCAATTGTTGCTATTGGAGTTCCTATTGTTGCAGTTCCAGTTAGAGTTCCGGTTGTTGTGCCGGTAGTCATTCCTTTGATCGTTATCCCTTCCCATATAGTTGGCTTCCTGCTCCTTAGTCCTTTGAAGACTCGTTTTGATTACTTCCTTCAACTCTTTGATTTCATTGTTGAGGGAAAATATTTGTGTTTGAGAAGCATGGTTCAATTTAACTCTTGGATCACCTTGATTCCGGCTATTTGGTTCCACCTTCCGGTGGGAATACTTCTCAATCACTTGGGCTTGCTTCTCAATGAAGTCCCAAGCATCATCCTCTCTCATGTCCATGAAAGTGCCACAAGAGAGAGATTGGAGGTTGAATTGTGTCTCCACATCCAATCCTTTATAGTAGATCTCCAATAATTCCAGTTTTGAAATGCCATGGTGTGGGCAATCCAACAAGAGATCCTGAAACCTTTCCCAAGATTGAAACAAACTTTCGTTAGTTTTCATAGAAAAAGCGTTTATCTTACCTCTCAATTCTGCCATTTTGGATGGCGGGAAGAACTTGGTGAGAAATTCCGAAGACAATTCCTCCCATGTAGCCAGCTTTGCAGCTGGAAGTGTTTGGTACCAAGCTAGAGCCTTGTCCTTCAAAGAAAAGAAGAACGGTTTGATCTTGTAATTGCTTGTAGTAGCCTTCTTCGGCTTCATAGTCTCCATGAGAATCTCGAAATTCTGCAAGTGTTGATGTGGAGATTCAGTACTTGTTCCGCCATATTGACTTTGGCAAACCATGGTGATGACTTGTGGTGAGAAGCTAAACTCCTGAATGTCTTCAGCTCCGAAATCCACACCTAGACGGCGTGATTGCTGAATTGGGTCCATCCGTTGCCCCAAAGTTCGGGGTCTATCACCTTCATTAGCAACTCTCACATTCCTAGTTGGGAGGCGAGGAACAACCCGTGGTTTTGGGGTGTTTCGAACAGGATGAAGTAGTGGATCAATCTCCTCATGTTCCGGCATGTCCGGGTCAAGTTCTTCATCATCGGATGAGTCATTCCTAATGGATTTAGTTGGTGTCTTGACTTTCTTCTTCTTCCTGGATTCGTTCAATTCTAACTTCATGTCCAACATCATAGCTCTTAGTTCATCAATCTGGAATTGATGACTCGTTTCAGCATCTAGACGTGCTTTCTCACTCAACTGAAGTTGGCGTTGAGCTTCGTTCAGTTCAGCCTGGAGGTTTCTCTCATTGTTCTCAGCCATTTTCTTTTCCTTCAACTTTCTTCTCAAAGTTTTCTCCAATTCGGGATCGAAAGGAACTAGATCTTTAGTGGATCTAGTCTTTCGCATATACCTAAAGAACCTGCAAAGATCACTCAAGTAGACAAATCAAATCACAAGAGAAGGAGCTCTCAAGCTAGACAACCGAAAACCGAATTTGGTCTAGACCAAATCCCCGGCAACGGCGCCAAAAACTTGTTCGCTCAAAAAGTGTGTGCGTCAAAGTCTTAAATTTATATCTAGAACTCAAAGCAAAGCGAACCCACAGTGTACGGATCGGTTGTAGTGAGGTAAGAATTCCAGAGTCGAACTCAGGAATTTTGTGAGAATAAATTCGAATTCAATTATCTAGCGAAAATGCAAAAGCTTTTGTGATTAATAAAGGGGGAAATGATTCCAAGGATTCAAGTATCCGATTTCGGCTCTCGATTCAAGATACTTCTAAATGATATAAAGACAGAGTTTATATTGCCAAGATTATGTGTTCAAAGGCAGGTATCGTACGGCGAAGTTCCGAAACCTATTTGTCTAATCCAAAGATTTTCTCTATAAGGGTTGTTGAGGCTGTAATATAGAAAGATTTAAAGACAAGAATTATGTTCAAACTAACTATCTAAAACCTCAGGATATGACTCTCCAAGATAAAGAATAGAAAGCACATTTAAAATCTTAATAAAGGATGTTGAGTCTCTCTATTACCCGAATCTTGTAATCTTAATCTATTAAATGTAGAATCAAGTTTGAAGTCTCTTCATACACTCAATTAGAGGTTAAAAAGGTTAAACAAGGTTGCAATTTAGGCAAGGATTAGTTTTGGTTAAAGATTAATTCAATTAAAATTCGTCAGAAGAATAAATCGTGTTGTTCATCATTAAATCGGCCGATTTACTCAAGAACACCCCGATTTTCCTGTTATCGCAAAACTAAAATCTAAATCTCAGGGTCCTAATGTTTGAATGAGTTCAATCTATCATCATCTAAGCCTTAATCATCAACTATTCTCCCCAGAATCACAATGGTTTTAGCCAACCATTTTCAAAATCAAACCAAATCAAAGATTGAGTGAAACAATGCAATTAAACCCGAATCTCGAATAAAAACTCAATAACCTTCAAATCTGTAAACAATTCTTGAAACTGATCAATGTATCTCTTAAGTAACTCAAATTCGTGTTCAAAAACCACAATTACTTCAATGGAACAAAGAAATCTCACAAACAATGATCAAGATTGACTTTCCGGCTAAAGTGCTTCAATCCTTCTCCAAGAGTCTTCAATCTCTCTCAAACGTGTACAGATTTCCCGTTGCGGCCTCCTTGATTTCGTTCCCAGGGTTCCCAACTATAGTTTCTTACTAGTGGGCCGTTTGGAAAAACCCTCCTCTAGCCCAAAAGAATTGGGCTTTGTGTCGTCTTTATCATTTGGCCGAAAAACAAGGGAAATCGACCTAGTCGATTTATACACAAAACCGTTCGATTTCTAAAGAAGAAAATCGTCCGATTTATATGTATAATGGCACGATTTTCTTCAACAGAAAGTGCTCTTCTTTTGGCTCGTCTTCTTTCTCTCTTTTATGCTTCTCCTTTGCAACTCCTTAGCTCTTTGTGATCCCTCTAAGACTTCTTTAGCTTCCTTAATGACCTTAGGTGCTCCTTGTTCCACTTTTGCTTTCAATTCTACTCCATTTACCTATAATTCATCAAAAACTCGTATAGACCTCTATTTCCGACATTTTGTTGAATAGAACATAAAAGGTACACAAAATCTCTCTAAATGCAAGGTAAATTAAGGTAATCATCTACAATATGCATGAATATAATGGTATATAATTCATGTCATCACTTAGCTCCATTTTAGTCCAAAATGTGCCATTTTACCTACGATTACAACGAAACTTGGTGTAAACCTTGATTTCCGCAAAGGTAGATGAAACGACAATATAATCACATAATATACATCCAAACATGCAGATTATTGAAAATAAAACGTCTAAACAAGTCCCAAAATATAGACTATAATTCATGCTATCAGTAGTTCATCCTAAAGCATCCTTGCGGATGCGAACACGAAGTTCGGGATCGTCACCTTATTCGATTTGATGTGCAACCTTTATTCTAGAGGTAGTCAATTTATGTTATATTAATATACATTGTTAATTGAAATGTTGATGCGGCTTAGTTTGTTGTTTAACGCATCACCTTATTCAATTTGTCAAAGTATAGGTATATTGTGTTTATATATTAAGGGCTCGTCTGGTAGTGATAGGAATCATTCCCGATAACGGAATGATTCCGAATCAATAAAAAATTATGTTTGGTTAGAGTTCTTTTAACACATGAAAGTAATTCCACCATTTCCATTTCCTTTCCTTACCCTTATCCGATTCCATTCCGTTTTCATTCCACCGCTCCAACCAAACGGGCACTAAGTATTATTCGTTCAAGTACGATCGAGACTCGTAGTACAAACTAGTGTAAATTATAATAATTATATCTTTCTAACATTTAGATTATGATCTCAATATAAAGTGTTATATTATTTTATCATTTTAATTTTACGGTTTAGAATAAAGGTTGCACATCAAATCATGTATGTGAAAGAGTAAGACACATTAAAAAACACAACATGTAGTGCGATTTGCATTTGATCATCGTGATTGACGTTAAGGACGTATTCAAAAATTTCACGAGTTGTTATCCTCATATGATCGAAAACCAAATTAATATAGGTTAATATTAGCATAATTTACACATATTATTAGAAATTTAATATTTAAAGTTAAAATACATTTTGTGTAAGTAAGAACGAGTAGTGTTAAATTAAACATGAAACCACAATGAAAGTCTGATATAAATACAATTTGTTTATTTATGTATCCCGATAGATTCCTCGTCGGAGATCCCATCGGGTTATCCGTCGGGGATCTCTATCGGGTTTCCCGTCGGGATTCCCATCGAGTTACCCGTCGGGGATTTCCATCGGGTTATCCGTCGGGGATTCTCATCGGGGTTCCCCAACGGGTTCGGGTTCGGGTTCGAATCGGGGGGGCGGGGTGGATACCCCTATATTCATCCCCGTCCCCACCCTCAAGCGGGTAATCAAAATTTTCCCCGTCCGCGTCTAAAATCGCCATCCCGTCCCATGACAGGTAATACCTGCTAATTTCGGAGAATCCCTGCCCCATTTACACCGCTACTCCTCTCCAACAACTATTATCGCAGACTTACTCGACTCGGATGGCCCCCAAAACCATAGATTAGGCAATGTAAAGTCATTAAAATGAGAATCTTGGGTCTAATTTAGTTAGGTGAAAATATGGGCCTAATTAAGCCCAATAACTAAGATAAACACTCTAAAACCTGCTCTAAACAACACAAAAGTACGGACTATTATGGTCCATGGAATACGGAGAATAAGGAGGAAGTGGAAAACACAAGACTCATTAAAGCAATTTTTTAAAATTTAAATATTATAATAAATTGTACGAAGAAATGGTTATAAAGGTCGTCATTCTCTCATTTTTAAAATATCATAACAATCTTATACAGGTTTATATTTTATATAGTTTTAAAATATGCTTTTTTTTTGTACCAATTGAACTAAATTCATTTATAGTTAGTTGGGTGACCGATTTGAAAGGCCAAATTTCAAAGCTTACAACAAGTTATCATAACAAGTTTGAGTATAATAACGTCTCACCAAAAAAATAAATAAATAAAATAGAAAAAAAAAAATCAGATTTTAGGCTTGTACTAGGCCATTGCTATTTGTATATCTAAATTTTCCTTTTCTTGTAAAATAACATTATACAATTTTTTATTTTTATAAAAAAATGGAAAGCTATTAGGAACGACTATCTTCTAGAGGTAGTTCATCTTAAAATATTCGTAAGGATGAGTACATGAAGCTCGGGATCTTCAAAAAATGGTTTGTTGGGGTTCGAAGTTTTCAAATGGGTAATCGGTTAACAACACAATTGATTTTTCTGAACAAATGTCTGACTTGGACTTTTTCAAAGAAGCGAAGGTCTAGTCAGTCGGATAATATCATCTCGATCTCACGAGGACAACTTCAAAGGCCTTGAAGTGTCATGATAACGCATAAGTTATCACCCTCAATTTCAATTTTTTTAATATTAAGTCTAATTGCTTCTTTTAGTCTTGCTTCAAGCGCAAATACTTATGTTTTAATTACCGAGTTGAAGTTATTTTTTCTAGCGTACAAGCTAATAACTTCACCGTGATGATTCCGTATAACGAAACCAAAAGATGTTAAACCCGAATCGAGTTTTGATCCATTATAGTTAAGTTTGTGAAACCCATGTTTTGGTTTGTCCTACTTGATGTTATTTTTCTTCTTTGGGATTGGTATGTTATTCTTTTGAATATGTTTAAATTCGTAGTCGTCTTTCTCGGTAATGTGATTTTTCCATTTATGAAATTGTGTTTTGATGAAATTTAAAATATTGTGATCCGATATGATTACATCATTATTAAATAGGCATTTATTGTTAAGGAATCAAATACTCTCCCATTGATCGGGGCATGTAAAGTTAGTAATATTAAAAATAAAAAGTAGAATTTTTTTGAATTTTTTTCTTTCGTAAAATGATAAAATTACATTTTGGGGGTAAAATAAAGTAGTTTTGAGGAAATTGGTCAAACATAAAGGTTGGTTGGTATTATGTAAAGTCTACAATGATTTAGGTGTAATGAATTAACAAATGGGTTTGGTGGACCCAAGTCAACAACCGTCCACATGTCACGGCCGAATTTCCCATTTTTCCACGTTCCTGTCTTACTGGTTTTCATGCTATTTTCCCCTTTTTATTAGCAATTCATTTTTTAATACACATAAATTATGGAGATATGAATTGTTTCTATATTACCGATGATAAGAAAGAATACTTATACATGATGATACATTAAAGAGATATCGTACATATACTAACAAACTCTAGATAATCTCTAGCTGACTAAGTCATTACTAATATTCTGCGTACAATTGTAAGTCGTAACTTGCTTAACAATGCTTGAAATCGGGGACGAAGGAGTGATTTTGTCAAGATGTCGGTCAAACGATCATTTGTAGAAACAAAACTAACACGCAAAGCTCCCTTTCGAACATGCTCCCGAACAAAGTGTTAAGCAAGAGCAATGTGCTTCATTTGAGAATGAAAGAGTGGATCAACGGTGAGACTAGTTGCACCCAAGTTATCATAGTAGACCACATGAGCTTCTCGTATGAAACTTTGAGCTCAACCAGTAAATGTGTAACCATAAGAGCCCATTTGTTGTGTCGGTTATGGCTTTGTATTCGGCCTTTGTGGATGTTCGAGCAATAGAGCGCTGTTTTTGGAAACTCCAGGCCAGGAAATATCATTACAATCATAATAGATAATGTATCTAGTTGTGGACATGGAATCATCTTTGTCTCTAGCCCAATTACCATCGGAAAGTGCATGGAGTGTTAAGGAGAGAGACGCAGATACCATTGTGTTTTGAACCAGACAAATATCTAAGGAGTCGCCTGAGAGCAATCATGTGTTCTATTGTTGGACCTTGCATATATTGAGAGAGCTTGTTGATTGAGAAGCCAACGTCAAGTCTCGTTAAACCGAGATACTGAAGACTACTAACTAATGTCTTGTAATCTTGGGAGATGGAAGCGCAATACCCGTTTGGCGCTAAAGTGGTTCAGTTGGAGACATAGGCGTATATCCAAGCTTTGTGTCGGCCATGCCAGCTTTGTGAAGGAGATCCTCAATGTATTTTTGTTGAGAGTTGACCATTTGAGACACCAATAATGTGTCGTTACTAGTGACAATGATTTCATTCACATAATACCAAAAGGTAGACGAGGTTCAAGCTCTTTGAGAAGATAAATAATTAAGCATCAACAACCGACTTTATAAAGCCAAGTTTAAGAAGAAATACCTTTAGGGCATTATACCATGCCCGTGGAGCTTGTTTTAGGCCATAAATGGCCTTGCAAAGTTTACGAACATGAGTAGTGTGTACAACATCAACAATCCTAGTGTTTGGACCATGTAAACGTCTTCTTGTATTGGGCCATGTAAGAAGGCATTATTGACGTCTAACTAGCAAAGTGACCATCCCCATGAAACTACAATGGTAAGTACAACGAACGGTAACAAGTTTCACTATCGGGCTGAATGTATCGTTGTAGTCTCAACCAGGCCATTGGTGGAATCCCTTGGCTACAAGACTTGCCTTGAACTTGTCTAACAAGCCATCAACGAGGTATTTGATTCTGAACAACCATTTGTTGCCAAAAGATTGGCAATTGTGCTTGACAGTGCAAGCTCCCAAGTCTTATTTGAAACAAGAGCATCATATACTCTTTCTGCATAGTCATTCTCCATTTTGGTAACCTAAGGGCTTGAGTAATAGTTCTAAGTTCTTGAGAAGTGGAGTCGGCTAGGGTAGTAGTTAAGTTTAACTTTTGAATGGGTTTTGTAAGCTTGTTACGTGATCGGGTGATCATTCCAGGTTGTGGTATGGAAGTTTTTTTGGGATAAAATTGGTTAACATAAGATTGATAATGAGCTTGAGTTGAGGAAATTGAGGGACTAGTGGGCTTGGATTGGGCTTGTTATCAAGGAGTATGGGTAAGCTAGTTAAGGTAATGAAAGTAGTGGATCGGTGAAATTTGAAGATGAATTCTGAAGAAGAGTAAGATCAAATTTGGACCAGACGTATCTCGGTAATTTAGGGTTATTGTAGGTAGAAACCATTTTAGTGTATGTCATTTCACTCTCAATAAACTTAAGATGATGAGATGTGTAGACTCTCTTAGCTGACGGATCCATACATTCATAGGGATTTTGTGTGGAAGAGTAGCCAATAAAGACACATGAGATGGATTTAGGTAAGAATTTATGATTGTTGTATGGTCTTTATCATGGAAAGCACAAGCAACCAAAGCTCTTTAACTTGGAGTAATTGAGAGACTCATGTGTGAGTTTTGAGTAGGGAGATTCATTGTGGAGCGTGATAGAGAGAAGCTTGTTTATGAGATACGTGGCAGTGATCACCGCATGGGGAAAATGATCAAGAGGCATGCTGGCGTAGGTGAGCAATGAAAGGGTTGTTTTGACAACATGTTGGTGTTTACGTTCCGAGAGTCCGTTATGCTCAAGTGTGTGAGGAGGGGTGTTAGGTGTGTGATGCCCACTTCACCTAAAAGTTTTTGAAGGGAAATGTATTCCCCATCATTGTTGGAATAGAGGATTTTAATGCTATGATTTAAGAAATTTTCAATCAATGAACGAAATCTTATAAATAGTTCTTGGTGTTGGGTTTTGACTTAATCGGACACATCCATGTGTAGCAAGTAAAATGATCCACAAAAACTACATAGAATGATAACTATCATAAGATGCTACCGTAGAACTCCACACATGAGAGAATATTATATCAAGAGGGTGATGGGAGGTTACTGTAGAATCATTGAAAGATAACTTATGAATTTTATTGATGTTGCACGAAGTACATTCCGATTGTTGAAAAGACAATTTTCCTAATTGAAACTCTTAAGCTAGCAATTGAAATGCTCGAAAAGATGGATGTCCTAGAGTGTGATGCAAGGATCTTGTAGAGACACGAGTAGCCGAGTTGGTTTGAGGACTTGTGTTTGACCATAAGTAGACTTCATCTATACATGGACCCTTAAGGGTTGTTGTGTTAGACTTGAGGTCCTACACAAAGAAAGAATCAAATAAGAACACTACAATGTAAGGATTGTTTCCTGTGAGTTTAGATACTGAGATTATGTTCTTTGACATAGAATGGATACATAGAACATTTGATAATTCAATGTTCATCTTAGGAGTGGAGTTTAGAAGAGAATCCTCGTCTTCACACTGCTACGTTCCTTGCATGACTTTCTATTTCTTCTATTTAAGTGGATTTGATATTCTTCCTCATTCGATTGTTCTTGTTCCTAAGGATCATCTCATAGTCTTCACCTTCTGTCCACTCATTCTTCGGAAAATTGCAGGAATCACCAAGGTACCCTCGAGAACGAAATGTTTAAATCCGGGTTTGTGTACACTATCTTTAGATAGATACTCTATAAGATCTACTAACGTTTTATCATGCGGCGGTACTCACATCATGATAACTCAACTAAAGGATGTCCTATCCTTTAGGTTATTAACATGCTACATATACATATATATATATATATATATATATATATATATATATATATATGCATATTTATACAACCTACATACACATACAATTATATAAATCCATATATACTATTTACTATCATACTAAGCTGCAGAGATCCACGGAGAGCGATGGTGGTCCAACGTACTGCTATACCAACAACCCGACTATGCACATGATTTTAAAAATAAAACTTCATTTTGAAAATTGTAGATCCCTTTCGGGTTCTGGTTATTTCTACATTCGGTCTTTCGGAAGATTCCAAGTGCCATTGTTGCCAACCTGCCTCTGATACCATGTTGTAACACCCCAAATTCTCGGAACTCGGGAGCTACTGGTTAGGACCTCACAATGGGTCCCGACCTTGGTTTAACAACAACATTACTTGGATCTTACAACAAGGCACAAATGTATTTAAAACAATTTCGAAACATAATATTTTTATTGTATGAATGTACACATGCGACAGCCTTACAAAACATAAACATATACATAACATACATGCTGTATGGGAGACTCCCCCGTCCCCATCTAATGAATACGTGGACCCGGCTGACCATCCGTTCCGGATCTCTCTGCAGCTGTCTATCTCTACAGATCTACAACACGGATAAAACGTTAGCTAACAATCCAAAAATAAGCAGAATAAGGATAGCACAAACACAAACAAGGTAACATAAACAATCATCATGCTGGCACACAAACCGGTTATTATCTAGTAGTTAAGTGATTCACCTTATTCCATTTTACAGTTGTGGCACGAGAATCTTAAGAGTTCTCGCCTCCGTTCCTTATCCAACTGGGTGTAGGTCTAGCTTACCTCCTCCGGTAGCATCACTACAAACCGAGTGTGGACTAGTCCCTAAAGAAACCCCCAGCGCCCTCAAGCTAACTGAGCAGAATGCCACCGCCCATTACTCTTAGGCCAAGATATAGGTCGGTATATATTTATTACTAAAATATAACTATAAACATCTCATTCACACACCACTACCATTATTCATACTCATATTTAGAAGTCAGTTAAGTAAGCCCAAAGGACTTACTTGAATTCAAACATAATCTCGTTATCTCGACTCGGTCTGTAACCGCAGGAACTCAACCGCTTGTTATAAAAGGCAAGTGGATCAATAATATATCCCACTTAATTAGAAGTCTCTGACTTCTAAGATATTTAACTCTATCATCAGCTAAATTACCAAAATACCCTTATACGGATAAATGACTGTTTTACCCCTGGTCCCGAAACTTCCAAATTTTCCGAAATTCATGTCTAAACTCTTATTTGAGACTATAAAGTCATATTTTAACTCCTACAGTTTAGTTTGGTTACAAACTGGCACTTTTCCTATTTTCCTATTTTCCGAAAGATCTTAAAGGTCCAACTTCGGTTTCAAATATAAAATTCGTAGAAGCTTATAAAATTCCGAAATAATTCTCTAGATCATCTATGATGTTCCATCTAACCTTAGGAGCAAGAATTTCTCAAAACTGTTCATCCATCATTTTTATAAAAATTCTCAAAGTTGGTTACAACACTTACATTTCTTATACTTAGCCAAAATTTCATGGTTTTCCAAAAACTGCTTATATACCCTACTTTGGAAGCTTATAACTTTTAATCCGACCGTTCATTTCTTCTCAAACTTTAACACAGGAAACTACATATTTCCATCTATAATCTATCAACATTTCAACGGTGGATCTTGATTGTAACTCCTTAACATTGGTCTACAAGATGGGCAGTTTTTTAACTTCAAAATTGAAAGAAAAGGTGGTTTATTTACAACAGTCTTGTTTCTATCATTCTGTTAATGTAACTCAGCAGCTACCCTATACCGACACAGTCCATGTATAAGGCCTAACTACAACAACGCCTCATTCCAGTCCTAAAGAATCGGTACACACGCATAAAATCATACATCAGCCTTTCAGTTACCTCTATAGGGAAGGCTTTCTAAGGCTGTTGTACTTGCTGTTTAAGCACGGTTTTCTCTCGTTCTGGCCGGACTGGGGTGCCTCGGGTATTAGCGTCTCCTCTTCAGTTCCCACGTGAAACGAACGACTCTTGGCTCCAACTGATGCGCGAGCCAATAGGCGTAAGGGAGAAATCGAGTTGATTAAGATTAGATCTTTTTCTGTATAAGATCAGAAGGGATTGAGATATTGCTTACTTGTGTTTACAGTTAGATCTGAATAGGAAGAGAGGTCCGACTAGACACACAAATCTCGTGGTAGGCTTGGTAGCGTTACGCAGAACTGTTTGTGTCCTTGGATAGCTTCGGGATGGATCTGTAGCGATCTCCTTCTCTCTCTGGATGGCCTGCTGACCCTGCAGCAATGAAATTACGTTGGATCTCCCTCACACACAGCAGACAAGGAAGAAGTTAATCAGGATTCTTACTCTCGATCTGATTCATCAGTTCCAACTCCGGGTGCTTCTTGCTGGCCTACTGACTCTGCAGAAATGAAGAATGGAATTACGTTGATCTCAATCTCGCTGAGTTAGTCTCTCGTCTTCTTCCTGGCGCTGAAAGCACTGAGGAGTAGTGATGCAGATGACGAGGAGAAGGAAGGCAAGAGTTGTGAGTGAGAGAATTCTGTAACCGTTTCTCTGGATGTACCTGGACGCGAGGGAAGAGCGGAGTGAGAATCTGCATTGCGTGATCCAAGGAGGCGTTTAAGGTAAGTGAATCTGCTCTCCACTTCTTCTGTACATGCGCTGAACAGTTGTTTCACAGTTGGGCTGGTTGCGCCCTTGGCTTCCGGATGGGCCTGAGCAATGGGCTGGCATTGCGAGGAAATGGTTGGGCTGCAAGGGATGCTGTGGAGTTTTGCTGGGAGGGCTGTGACTGGGCTGGTACAAGCAATCCGCTGCTCACTGATTATACGTCCTGGGCTGGCGCGAATAGCTCAACAATATAAGGTAGGGGTGTGGGCTGTCAACAGCTTGTGTGGGCTTTGTCACAGGGTTGTCGGGCCTCGTCTCAGCTTCGTCACAGCTTTATCATGATCTCGTCCAAAATTCGTCGTTAAGAACTAATTAAAGAACTAGGGTTTGGTATCATTCTATCATTTTATGTGAATTAAAACTCTACATAAAATGATAGAATTTGTGGGGAAAAGAAATATTTGATAGTGTCGGAATCAGTCAAAAGATCGAGATCCGATTTGATTTGAAATTTTCGGAATAAAATTACGGATATTACAAGGGTAGTTCCCGCCCCAAACCCGACCCATAGACATCCCTAGAGAGGAGCCTCAGACAATCTCCAGGTCACTTCTATGCCAAAGTGAAAGGGAACTTTATCACTATTTTATACTAACATTTATTTACATTTGAACAATTTTAAATTATAATTAAATAATTTATATTAAATAAATACATGTTATATTTGATCAATTGATAGTTTCTATCATAAGAAAAACTTTCTATGGGTACTTGAACTTGACCATATATATATATATGCTTAATTAAGATAAATGTGATTGTGTAAGTATGTACAAAGTTGTAAACATATAAACATTATCAATTCATTACTTTGTTTGAATCAAATATTTTTATCACCTAAGTTATCCGAATATCCGCAAATCACTTGGTATCCATGGATCACCGGATGTTTAGCAATCCGCAATTATCCGGATATCCTTTTTTTTTAAATCCGTTGATATACGGATGCCTAAACCCTTATCCGTATCCGATCTGGTAATCTGATAAAATAATAGGGGGTATTCGCCCGTGTAGTTTACCCGCGGTCAAAAATCGAAAATGGCATAAACGGGAATTTTAAGTTATTAAACGGGTTTAATGAAAATAAACCCTAAAGAAATATAAAATAATTGGAAACGAGCGAAATTTTCGAAAGTGAAGCAATGAAAAATTGTTATTGTATGTTATGAAGGATTCTCGAAAGTTTCGCAAAAAAATATATCGACTTTGGTATGTCGGTGTAATTATTATAAAAAACTTTGGGCAAAAAGTGTAAAGATGAAAATAAGAGGGTAAAGATGGAAATAAGAGGGTAGAATGTGTAAACTTTGTACAAGATAAGCTTAAATTCTGCAAGCTTTATTGGTGGGAGAGAAGAGTTAAATTTCAAGCTGATTCTTCCATATTCATCATGGTTTCCTTGAGTGGTAAGCAAACAACATATATATACTACACAAAAGACTTATTTGCCTTTCGGTTGAGTTTGAGAGATCGCTAGGAGTTGAGAAATCAAGTTAACAAAAACACCATCACCACCACCCTGTAACCACCAGTACACCACCGTAGCAGGGTCGGAGTTTGCCGGAGAATCGGTGGAAAAGCTGCAGAAAACGGGAAATAAAAGAAGGTAGACATAAAGATAGGCTAAAGGAGAAGAGGCATTTGGAGAATCAAATCTCGTCCAAACCTCACCAAATTTTAACAGGAGATACCTCTCGAGGTAAGGAACGCAACCATACTTTTGGATTTTTGTTTCAACGTCGGAGTAAAAGGTTATGGCCTGCACAAGACAGCGGTTTTCGGAGTTTTTGATATACGTTGTTAACTTAAGACGTAATTTTAAGTATCTTCCCATGGTCCGATCTTGCTGAATTTTGTATATGTTATAAAACTAACCTGCTCCTAGATGATATTAAAATTTGTGGTCGATCCAACGGTGGGGTCAAAAGTTAAGGAGGTTATATTAAAACGAATTTGAGGTTACTTGCCCTGAAATTGTTGGGTAAATTATATTGTGGAATTAGTAGGGACTTTAAGGCATGTTTGGATGAAGTTCTTATAAGGCTTGTTGGTATATTAATGTACGATAAATGAGGAATAGTCCGGAATGAGAAGACTGACTTAGGATTCAATCGAGAGGGATTGATGTTATCTTGCTTGTAAGGTAAGTGTATATGAATTACACTTGCTTAATATATGTTACGTATTTAATATGACATGATTTTATGCATGCTTGTACGCATGTATAATGTTTGTTATGATTGTATGCATGCTTATATATGATTGAGATGATGATGACGACTTGATATTGTTTATGAAAGCATGCATGATGTACATGATACGATGATGATGTTGGTGATATAACGTTGATAAATGATAAAGAAAAGCATGTAATGAAAGCAAGCATGAAAATGAACGTTATGAGATGGAAGTGATAATATAGGTATATGATTAATTAACTAAGTCCAAGTGGATCCCAAACCATTTGGGTACAAGAAACATATATAGAGGCAGTGCTCGATCTACAAGGGGCCTCAAAGATTAGATATGAGACAACGCTCGATCTACGAGGGCTCAAGATTAGATAACCGATGTCAGCCCTTGATCTACAAGGGGCATACGACGATATCGGGTTGGCCAACCTAAAGATAAAGAAAGAAAGAAAGAAATGAAACACGGAAGCATATGAGAAAGGGAAAGGAAAATCGTACGATCAGTTGGACTAGTTAGTTAATTATTATATATGTATCGATGTGATCAAGTCTAGCATATTATATGTTATGATTATTCATATGTGATGTGTGATAACATGCTTGAATGTCTATGTGATATGAATGGTTGTGGAATTTAATGTGAATGTGGATATGTATGTATATACTTTGTAATGTGAGAAAGGGTATAGATTGTTCTTTGGAGATGGGATATTAGATACTTATATATCTTGGGAAGTGTGATTTCTATATCTTTAATGAGCTTGTAGCTCATTGTTGTTATATCCATATTTTTCAGCTACTCAAACTCAGCCTAATCAAGGTAAGGACGTCGGACCCAACACCTAGATTTGAGATCATACCAGGTGGGTTGTTATGGGATGCTGTCACCTAGGATGTTTGTGTGGTTTTAAAAAGTTATGTGTTGTTAAACAAATTCTCATGGCATATATCAATATGTATATATGTTGTAAGATAAAGTTTTAAAATTTTACATTTTCCGCTTTTTCGCTTATTGCTTTAAATAGGGTTAATTAACTGGTAATTAACTAGAAATTAAATAGGTGTCACATGAACTCGATGGAAAAGGAAAACAAAAGTGACATAAATAAAACAAAGGGAAAGATAGATCAAAGTTGAACCCTAAAAAACAACTTGGAGGCATGCTACGACGCGATGACATGTAACACACAGCGGCCCTATAGAACTTCTCCCGCTACTCCATGCACAAAAGGGTTACAAAAACCTTAGAGCACCTGGAGGTTTGCTTGCAGCTAGTTGAAGCATCGTGCTTACGCCGTTGGCAAGTAGAAAATACTCAAACAAGTTCAACCAAGGCAAGTAAGACGTCTCTTACTCAAGTTTGCTCTTCACTCCATGAAGACGACGGTACACACCGCAGGGGGTGACACAATATGATTATCAATAATTGTATATAGTTTAGGATGAAAAATAACGAGGCACGATCACCCTAGATATTTTAGTAGGGTACGTCGAACATAACCCTAAGGAGTCTAGGGTTGGCCAAAAATTGTCTCCTAATTATCCAAAATAGGACAAGATATATCTCTAAGGAAATTAATAAAATAAGATCAACCTTCTAGGAAGGTTATATATTCTTAAACCAACAAAAATAAAATATATCTTCTAATTAGATTAGATCTATTTTTAAGAAAATAAAATAAGATCAATCTTCTAAAACGATTAGATCTTCTTAACGAAATAAGATTTATCTTCTAATAAGATAAAATCTTTAATCTTCCCTATTAGAACACTTAATTTTATTCTAACAAAAATAAAAATTGGTGTGGGCTGAAAATATAATTAAAGCCCAACAACATATGACCCACAATTAAAAAAGTCTTTTATGGATTGGAAATAAAATACATGTGGGCCAAAATTCTCTCTCCTCCACACGAAGTTATGGAATGGACATGGCCTTCGTGGGCCATGATTCGTGATGGTGTTGTTGATGTGGAAGACATGTGTAGCTGGTCCACTCTTTAATGGAAGATTCTGGTGGTCGGGTCCAGAAAGTATATCCTTCAAGATTGTGGATCTCACATGGTGATCCTACATGGATAGCTTGAAAAGGTGTAGCATGAATAGTTGAACCCTCTATAGACATGTCCTGGCTTGCATGGCTCATATGACTTGCATGACTCGTGTCATTTCCCACTTTCATGTATGCATGGCCTACGTGGATGAAAGATAATCTTGCATGGTCTCCCTTCACACACATTAATATGTCTCTTCCTATCAAGATGGATCCTCAAAGTCTCCTTAAGTATTCTCCTAGCTTGAACTCTTAGAACATGATCGATCATGTTTATATGTACCTTGACCTCATAGCTTGGAAAGACTTGATCCGTCTGCTTCTTTTGGCAATGTTCCTTCTCCTTTTCTTATGTCTTAGATTCCAAAACTGTCATTGCTTCCATTCGTAGCCTTTATCTTCCTCTTCTTAGTAGGAGGCTCTGGATGTGATCTTGCATCCAGGTGCATCCTGTTGTTGAGTGTGATCATGTAGATACTCTTGGAAGAGATCCTATGTCTTGTGGCATCTTGGAGATGAGTGTAATTCTAGAGTTGCTCCCGCACCAGAAAATCTCCCGGATCGGATTCAGACCGGATCAAAAAGCTATCAAATATTTGATTTTTTGGATCGGATCAATGGCTTTTTGGAGCGGATCGTATTGGTTTTTCCCACCCCTAATGAAAATGTATGCGATCATCATTTGAGCATAATTAGAAGAACTTCTACAGTTGGATAAAGCTCTTTATGAGGCCGAGAAGGTCCATGTCAAGACTAAATTGATTGAGAACTAAGAGCTTGAGAAATGAAGAAGTGTCCTCACTACTATGATCGGTCGAGTTGACTAGAGCAAGAGATCGATTCTTCCAAGTACATTTACAAAGACTTCATCTCTATTGGATCAAAGAAGAATATATGAACCCAATCGGAGTAATTTCCCACCTTAGTCGAATCTGTCACCAACAATGTTGAGGTCGACTTAAACCATTTGAGAAGCACTTGACCAACTCATCCTTGACATTGGATTATAAACATAATCAAGCCGATCCACTGTGTTGATCTTGTCGACCACTTGAAGATATGCGTCAATGGATGAAGATTTATCTTATATTTTCTTTTCCTTATCTCTTTTATTCTGAGGTATCTTTTACCTCATTTCATTTGATTTTTTTTTTTTGTTTTGTTTTGTATAGTAGATTTGGGACTAGCATCCCTCTATATATTGATCCATATTTGTCTATTTATATATGCTTTTATTTTACAATTCAACAATACATTGTAGAAGAGTACACTTGATTTACGCAGCCACTTTGTTTTGGCAATTCAATTGAATAGTAATTGTGTAAGTTATGTCTTGCTAAATTTCTTATTCTAGGATTTGGAGTAGCCGAGTTGAGTGATGAGTATCTGGTCTCTATGAACTAAATATGTCTTTTTGACTGTCAAATATTTGTATATGACATCATAGTTCTTATGATTGTCTATAACAATAACAAGATGTAAAAGTTGCATTTAGATGATTACTAGGTTCTAAGTGCTTATAAGTTGTTTGTAAGATATGCATGAATGTATGTCTTAATTTCTTGCAAGATGCGAGAATTTAGTAGTAATGTCTTTAGATAACTTGATTGTCATGATGATGGATATACTTGACTTGTAATTTGAGATTCGTTATTATGCATGTTGAGGTGAACTCTGAAATATCTTCTCTCTATTGATATCCCACTACTATTCCCTTGATATTTTATTGATCGGATGCAACCTAAAACTCCCCCCTAATATTTTTCCTTTATTGCTACTATATAAATCTTTGTGTTTTCCTCCTTGATCGAATTGATTCCAACGATTACATTGATCGACTCGACTGTGTGTTTGCTTCTCTGTTTCTATTTTTTCTTCTGTATTGTTTCAACTCTTATGCTTCTAACTTGATCAAGTTTATCTCTACTACTAATCGTCTTATTGTTGCTTTTTTTTGTCTTTCTTCCCATTTTGGATTTTCAATTAATTGCACAAATTGATAACTCTTACTCATTGTGTTCGATCTTGACCATATATTATGATTAAGTCTTGTAAGTTTTGAGTTATTGCCTCCATCATAGACTAGTTTTTCATGAGAGTGTCCTAGTGGAATTTTCCGTGTGCTTGTGATTTCAACTCAGTTGCATGAATGTTTCATCCTAATAATGATATTTCCAAGTTCTCACCTCCATCATTTGTAGTTTTTTTTACTCTTTTGTGCGTATATGTCGAAAAGCGGTATTTTCGGTAGGAATAGAAATAGACTAGTTTTATATGAGAGTGAGTTGCTAGTTCTATTAGACAATTAGGATTAAACCTAATTTAAGGTATGAGAACAACCTTTATCTTGAGGGTCCCGAGCTATAATAGCTTTTTAGGATTTATATATGTTGTCTTGCTTTTTTTCTTTTTTTGCGAGAGTGTGGCCATTTTAGTTTACTATTTGAGTTTGAAGTTGTTTGACCTATGTTTACAACAACTACGAGAGCGTCTATAGGTGCTTCTAAGCCAATATTTATGTGCATCGAGGGATGATAGAAGTAATATTAGACAACTTATCTGCACTTTATGTCGATTGAATTCGTAATGTTTGGATGCATGATCACTTATTGATATATTGTTGTGGTGATACCTATTTCTTATATTCCTTCTCGTACATTTTTTTGCATGAAGTAAATTGGTCAATTGGCTATTAATAACATCCATTTTAACGTGTTTTTCACCTTCATTCTTATCCAAATCTTAAGCATTTAGAGTATTTGCATGCTATAGTAGATTTTCTTTGTTTTGCCATTTTGGAGATCGATCTACTCACACTTTTGTGTACATGTAGGCATTATATCCCATTTTGAAGCATCAATTGTGCATATTTGGAAGAGTGTCTACTACTAGTTAAAGTTCTCTTTGGCGTCGAGGAAGTCTGCGGCAAGACTAGATTGATTTAGAGATTAAGAAATGTATTACTCGAAAGAATACAAGGAATTGGGTTGACCGAGTTGATTGATGCACACTATTGAGCAACAACAACTACATACGTGACCATTCATCCCATACGATGATTTTTGCGGCTTGTCAAATCGACCCACTGCATTGGTGGAGTTAATCGTTGAGGTTCTACACTAGCTTTTAGAAGATCTATTTTTTCTCTCATTTTCTTATCTGCCCTTTACATTGATTTTTGTTTAATATTTGATTTGAGTTTTTAGATAAGCTCTCAAACATAACCTTAAGATTACAGATAAGGCATGACGATCATTAGGTTAATGATCCAATTTGTACATTAATTCAATTGAGATTTTGGGAACCTTCATAAACGTTAAATTGCTAGACTGACGATCAACTTAATCGCTCACAAGGATCGATTAGATCGGTAGATACAATTTCGTTTCAATAAAGGAGAATTTGTAAGTCATGTTTTACTAAATTCTTACTTTTTTAGGTTTTGGAGAACCCATCACTGCATGAATCTATAATATTTAAGTTTAAAAATGTCATTTGGATTGTCTATTTTAAGATATATGTTATTGTAAACTTATGCTTTTATTTCCTTCAAGATGCGAGAGTTGCGTAAATTTATACCTTAATTCCCTGGAAGATGTGAGAACTGCGTAAAAATATTATCTTGGTAACATGATTGATATGAGATATGTTTAACTATAGATTGAGAATGCAATTATACATTGTCGTGGTGACTTGGATTTTGAAAATCCTTATTGATATATTATTGTTGACGTAGTTTCTTTTCTTTTTTTTTAATTGTTCATAATACAAAAATCCAGTCTTTCTTCCCTTATTGCTACTAGATCGAGTTGACTAACAATGTCGATCGACTCAATTGTGTGTGGTTCACTTCTATTTCCCTAATTTGTTACATCGATATGTATCGCGTGATATGTCATTGTCTGTCTTCATCGAATTGATTTCGTTGCATGATCGACTTTGCCTTTGCCTTTTTTTTTAATTTTCTTTTTGGTTTATTGATTAATCACTCAAAATATTACCTCGTTTTCCCATACTTGATTTTGACCCTTATACTACAATTGGATCAAACTAAACACTGATGGGTCGGTCCGGAGTGATATTGGAGCGGGAACGGCAGGAGGGTTGTTCAGGGACAATAATGGGCAGTGGTTATGTGGATTTGTGATGAATATCGGTCCATGTTCGGTTCCCACGGCGGAACTGTGGGGTCTTTGCATGGGACTTTACCAAGCTTGGGAAAAAGGATTTCGGAAGATCATTGTGGAAATCGACTCTGGGATGGTAGTCAAGCTAGTTAATCGGTCTATCCCTTGCTGTCATCCGTTATATAGTCTGGTATCACGTTGCCAAGGCTTCATCCGTAGGAACTGGCAAGTCCAGTTCCGTCATATCTATCGTGAGGCGAATGCCGCTGCTGATCATTTGGCATCCATTGCTTCATCCTATCCTTTAGATTATTTTTACATTCAATCTCCACCGTCTTTGTTAATTGAGTTTTTGAAAGAATGATGCTCGCGGAGTAGCGACCCGTCGACATGTTATGTGTTAGCTTTTGTTTTTGATAAATAAAAGGTACGGAACCGAAAGTGGTCTCCGTAGTCATTACCAAAAGAAAAACATAATCTCTAACCTCTTTCTTATTTATCGACTTGAGCCAAATTTATTTGAAAATGCAATTTATACAATCAAAGTCTTTGTTGCTAAACTGATCCTGTCACACTTGCGGATGTAGATTTTTGCCTATCAACTTATAAAGATTAAAGAGTATCCTTATGTTTTTATGTTGTTAGAAATATGATTAAGATCTCTAAACGAGAGCTTGTTTGAGTTCAAAATTTATATTGTATTTTTTTAATATTAGTTGAAACCGAAGATAGAACTCAAAATTCGTTGTAGCGACGACTTTTTGACATATCTCTCACAGAATCTTTATATACATATTAAAGTAGAGTACACTCTACCGAAGTGGCGCTTTAAAATTGAGTATTAAGACCAAATATTCGTATATTACTAAATTGTCATTACTTAAAATTATTTTAAAAAATTAAAGCTAAATTGTTACAAAATTTGTGCAGCATATTTTTTTTAATTCCTTTTGTTTACTAATCATTTAAGATTATTTACTTTAAAATAATTTTAGATTTTGAATAATTATTTCTTTTTTTCATAATTAATCTTAATTCAAAAAGTTTTGGATATTATTATTTTGTTAATAAAATTGGAATAATTACGGATGTATACCTAATAATTTAGTTGATTTTTATGTTAAAAAATCTTGGTGTATAAGATTCAATATATAAATAAAATCGGTGTCTGCTAATCTATATACATATTAAAGTAGAGGACAAATTGTTGATATATATATATATATATATATATATATATATATATATATATATATATATATATATATATATATATATATATATATATATATATATATATATATATATATATATATATATATATAGGGATAGGATCAAGTAAAAACATGTTTTGCCGTAAGAAATGAGAACAAATTTTGGCCACATGATTAAACTAAATCGACGTTGATGATTGAATATTATTTTTGTAAAGTAGTTAGATACTTTGTATTTTAAGACTATTATATACCGTTACCTTTTTAAACTATAAAAGTATTTACTACCATAATAATGACATAATTAATCTACCTAGGTTATTTTACTCGTGTAGGCGTCCTCATAAACTAAAACTGCTATGGATGATGGTGATGGTAGTATTTGAAGTCTTGCGTGATTTTTTTCTATTTTAGTCGCTCAATAGTTTTGAATAGTCGTGCATATGAAAAGTGGATTCGATATCCATCTTGATATAAGTAGACTAGTTGTGCAACAATTATTCGTAGGTGGTAGTCATTAAATGTAGTCGTGCTATCCATCTTAATTCACATTTAGTCGTGCAATCAATTTGTACGTAGTCGCGCATGCACATAAAATATATGAGTAACGTAGTCGTGCATGTACATAAAATATATGAGTAACGTAGTCGTGCATGCTTAACCTTAACCGTAGTCGTGCATGTACATAAAATATATGAGTAACGTAGTCGTGCATGCTTAACCTTAATAGTTAGTCGTGCAAACATATACCTAGATGAGTAACATAATCGTGAATCTAGTCTTTTATAATTAGTCGTGCAAGCAAAGTAAATGCACAAATCCAGAATAAACCAGCTAGTGCTAGCTACACATCATGAACCACCCGCACAACTCTAAATATATATACATGCATGAACCAACCACATATCATGAACTAACTAGTGCTAGCACACATCACGAGCACATGCACGACTCTAGTAAAGAAATATATACTCATGCATGAAGCAACTAGTGCTACATCATGAACCAACCAACTAGTGCTAGCTACATATCATGAACCACCTACACGACTATAGTAAATATATATATACATGCACGACCCATGTAACTGCATGCAATACCAAAATATAGATCTACTAAGTAAGTAAAATAAATTATGCACGAACCAAAATCATAATTCAACACGACTCAACTTACAACCCTGATAAATTTATGCACGATTTCAAGTAGTAAACATGCACTAATTAGTACACTACAAGAACGACTACATAAACTAAGCACATTTTTAAACATTAAACACGCATTGGTAAACTATAAACAGATGTGTGAAAAAAAATATTTGTATTTGCGAAGCTTGAATGAAAATGTTGCCGATAGTGTGAAGTAATAATTAACCTCCGATTACAAGATACAATTTATAATTCGTACACCTTTTAATTAGATCATTAAAATTTTCTTTCCATAAAATATATTTAATTACCTTATGCACGCAAATGTAATAAATTAGAATATAATCCTTCCTTATTTAGACGTCAAATCTTAGTCATCCGTGCATTGATCCAACGATTCGCAGCTGTTCTTATTTCTTATCGTAAAACACGTTCTTACCGGATCCCGACCCTATATATATATATATATACACACACTAAAGTAGCCTACAAATTATTGACATGGCACGCTCAGAATTCGGTATTTAAGTCAAATAACCATATATTACTAAATTGTTACTATTCTAAAATTATTTATTCTTAATAACAATATCAACCAATTCACCAAAACCATAAGATTTTGTGTTTTATAATTTATAATTTTTACTTCTAAAATTATTTATTTTTAAGGATTCTATAAAATTATTATTTTTAAGATGATTTATTTATCAAATTGTTTTGTCTGTTTATTTCATTAGCAACGGTAATTATATTGTTATGATGTAGTGATTATTTTTTAAAACTAACTTTTTCAATTTTGAAATATTATGTAACTTGATTAGTAATGCGAATTCGTTTTCCTTATATGTATTAAGAATATCCGTGTACGACACGGGTATTATTATCGTGAACGAGATGAGTCTAGCGGAATGAAGAAGTTAAGTTTCATTCTGTCCCAAAATTTATTAGCGGGATGGAATTGCTATTTTTTATGAAACTCCGAAAAGGGGTCAAAATAAGGACAATATCGGGATTTGTTCTCACTCCTATATATATATATATATATTAAAAAATACCCGTACACGGCATGAGTCCTAAACTAGTTACGTATTACTTACCATAACTCATCTTGCTTTGATTGGATTGGGTAGACAATGAGATCAAATATTTTTTTGAGTTATAATTAGGGTTAATCGTGCGTTAAATGATTTAGATTGATTGTTAATTGGATAATTCCCTTTTCATTAATTAATAGTTGTGTTTCCAAAAAAATTAAAAAAAATCCTAATGTCTTATTTTAAAACTCTTTGATAAGATAAAATGTTATTGCACAATTCATGACTTTTCTAATATTTCAGTATGTAGTATAATAATTTAAGTAATCTTCACGTTATAAAATCTTGACTTAATTAGGGAAATAAGACTCTTAAGATATTACTTTTGCAAAATAGGTTTTTAGGAAAAATAATAAAAATTAGGCCTGCGGCTATAAAAATAGGGGGTCAATTGAAATGATGGTGTACAAAATTTAAATAGTGATATGATGCTTACTTTTGACTTTTTGATTTTTTAAATAAAGCGAGAAAAACTCTCACTATATCATTCATTTAGAAACCCATTTCCCATCTCCTCCATTCTTCCAAAAAAATCTGGCTGGGAAAACAAGAACAGACCGAAGGGCGAGCGAGAGATCTAGAGTTTCCTTCGAGTGGGAGAGATCTAGGGTTTCCGTCGAAGGGCGAGCGAGAGATCTAGGGTTTCCCCGTCAAGGTTGATACGAGGAGGGGCTATGCCACTGGTTTCCGGCGCCGTTGTCTGATCGTCGTTCCGTCACCAACCCACCTCTCTCTCACTGTTGTATGCTCCGTCGTTGCCGGGAACCAGATCTGTATTTTTGGGTAAGCTATTTCTACTAGATTTTTGGTATGCATTTGATTCGTTTTAGTAAGTAGTAGTGGGTATGTGTTTGATTCTGTGTGTGCAGTTTGGGTATGTATTATGAAAGAGCTTGATTACTTAACGTTTTCATTTTTTTGGTATTGTTTTAAATTGAGTATATGTGTGCGCATTTTGGGTATGCACTATTGAATATAGGATTTTGTTGTTTGGGGTATGAATTTGTTATTGAAGATAGTTTTTTTTTTGGTATTGATTATTGAGTATATGTGTGTGCAGTTTTTGGTTACTTATTCACAAACCTCGTGTGGGGCTAATGTGATTGATATGCATTTTTTTTAGTTACGTATTTTTGGGTATTGTTTATTGAGTGATTGATATGCATTTTTTTGGTTATTGCTTATTAAGTATATGTGTGCAATTTGGGTATGCATTTTTGAGTATATGTGTGTGCAGTTTTAAATATTGTTTATTGAGTGATTGAAATGCATTTTTTTGGGTATGCATTTTTTGGATATGCATTTTTGGGTATTGCTTATTGAGTGATTGATATGCATTTTTTTTTAATGCTTATTGAGTATATGCGTGTGCAGTTTGGGTATGCAGCTTTGGGTATTGCTTACCCAAAAACAAATGTTGCTGCTTACCCAGAAATAGAACAGGGGCTGCTTCCAAATTCCAATGAAGGGAAGAAGAAAGGACATGCGTTTGGAAGAATTTGAGCTGTGGAAGAAGAAAGGACTTGCGTTTGAAGGGATGAAGAAGGAGGGACATGAGTTTATAAATAGTGAAAAACGGGGTGCATTTATTGGGCACAAATTCCATGTAAAATGTCCATCAACATTGTCACCAATCAAATTAATGGCTGCCACTTTTTGTACTTTTTCTGATTTGATCTACTATATAGGAGCCCATTATATAAATTACAAATTGGGAGGCCCTAATTTCCAACTTCATTATGTAAAAGGCCTACAATGTCAATTTTTCCTAAAATCTTAGATCGTATGAGAATAGATAAGGGTAAAATGGTTAAGTAAGCACTTTTTGCATCATTGTGTACAAAGTAGGTAGTTTTGTGTTTTAATTAACAAACTAGGCCCTTTGAATATGTAAAGAAAATATTTAATAACTAACAAAATAGAGATTCCATGATCTTTCTATCTCCAATTAAAAAATATTTATTTCTAAAATTAATTATACTAATTAAAGATAATAACTGTTTAGCAAGCATTATCAGTCACGATCTTCCCACATTATTTTCTGTTTTTTACGATATAAGGTCCACCATTCTCAACGAAAACAGAAGACAGAGTTTTCTGGGTTTTTATGCGTTCAGGTTTGGGCAATTGTCTGCGTTCACATTTTGGCGATTGGAGAAGTACACTGCATCGATTGTTTGGTTTTAGTAGCATCATCTATCATAAATCGGTAAGGTGAAAGTCAAATTTATGGTGTTTCGAAGTTTTTTGATGCTTTAATGGAGGACGAAATTTATGTTGTTATTTTGTGTTTCTTTTGACTTATTAGTGTACATATATGATGAAAATAGTAATTCTGTTGTTGAAATTGTGTAACTATGTTATTGTAATCTTGAATCATGATGTATGCCATTTTTTGGAGAAATGACGATTGTCCAGATTGACGATATTATGTTGACGAAGATAACTTGTGTACACATTTTAGGTACAGTAATGTATGTACGTATGTGTTTTGAACCCTATGTATGATATATACATATCTGTTACATATTATGTGTGCGTAATTGTGTACATATTAAGTGCATTAATGTACATTTTCGTTGTGAGTAATAGTACATATTGTGTATGTACGATCAATGTGTAATTGTGTACATAATGTTTACATAAATGTATGTATGTCTTTTATGTCATGTGTATCTAAATTCTATGTATGATATATACATATGTGTTACAGGTATGTTTACAGTAGTGAAAATGACAGACGAAGGTATTGCGAAGCTTGGAATGGACGACAATGGCGATTAGGCAACTCTGGGTTGACAGAATAGGAAAGGACGAAATCTACTTCTAATTTTTCGGGGACGAAGTTGCAATTGATACGATATGGCGAAGATTTGCAAAATCTTCTTACTTTACGGTTTCCATTTTTTAATAACCAGTATTTTAATTAAAGGAAACTTTTAATAAATGAAATTATTGTAACTGCTCAAACCACCTCCTATAATTATGCCTGCTCTCTTTTATTTATCTCTTTTTTTTAGTGATAATTTACTAGGGACCTAGTTAATATCTAATAAACCAAAACTGCCCTAATAACTAAATTTTTTCAATAGATAATACGGATATTGTAAACTTTTTGACGATAGTATCCTAATATTATTTATATTTAAAATAAAATTATATATGTATGTATATTCAAATTATACTAATTATTTTATAACTATTAGATATGATTAAATAAAAATTATAATATATTATTTTGACTAAAAATAATATCATTCCCCGACACGTGCTAACCCAAAAACAAGTGCACACCTCGTGTCTCGTCAAGAAAAATTGTGTATTGAGTGAGCAAATCAAAATCTCTCATTCTCATTAATTAATGTATTACCGTAAATGAATAATTAGTGAATATAATGAAACAGAAGACGATATTAGAAAGTGTGTGTTTTCAAAAAAGACTAATTATAGAAATATTGAAGCTACAAATTCAAAGGTTATGTATTTATATTAGCTAAATTCATCATATTATTTGGACACGACTTTATGTGCAAAAAGTAACGTACCCAATTACTTATTACATTTTGACTTTGCTAGTTCAAAAAATATATATATATATAGAGGTTCCCATGAGAACAACCTCTAACGTGGGAACATGAGAATAATCGTAGATCGTCGGATGTGTATTATTAAGGGTCGAGATTTAGGGTAATTATCGTAATTATTAAGAATATTTTAACAACACACGCGCTTCCCATATATCAGAATTTCGAATTCCTAATTTCACTCAATACACACTGCACATTAGGAAAGACGATTTTTGGGTTGCGGCGGTCGAAGAGAAATTTTGAAGCCGAAGCAGGGAACTCCGGCGTTGGTGGCGTAGCATAGACGGCGAGGAGCACTCCGGCGACTCCTTTGCGGTTGTGGCGCTCCCGGTTCGGTGTGGATCTGGATCTCCCGGAGACTCCTTTGCCTCACGAAGGTGTACGGTGCAGAAGGTGTTCGACGGTCAGCTTCTGAAGCGGAAGAAGGTTTCAGTCGTCTAACTAGGTGGTTGTGGATATCCCGGCGACAATTCTCGGCCTATTCCGTTTGCCGCTGCCTTGGCAAACCGATTACTTAAGGTAACCGTCATCGTAAACCCTAATTTCTTCTGAAACTTTGGAGGTTTAATTATAAACCCCTGGAGTATGTTGTTGGAGACGTACCTCAGTCGGATCTTCGGTTATTCGTAATTAAAAACGTTTTTTAATTGAGATATAACAATGTATACAAGCATTAAGTTTGTAATTATAAACGTTTTTTTAGTGAGACATAACAATATATAGAAGCATTAAATTCGTAATTACAAACGTTTTTTTAGAGAGACATAACAATGTATAGCAGCATTATTGTTTCGTGTCAGCAGAGCTCTCTTGTGAAATTCGCTTGATTGGAAGAAGACAGTTTCGGGATTAATGGCAGATTCTTCTGTAGGTATGGCTTGCTTGTCTTGCTTGGTTGAAGATTGTTGGTGGGTTTGTGATTGGTGTGTTAATATTGTTGTTTTTGATTAATTATGAATAATTTTTGTTACCTTAAAGTAATGTTGTTGGAATATGTTGAGAAAATATATTCTATAATTACGAATGATATTGATGCTATAGTTTTTGTTATCAACATGATAGTTTGTAACTATTATTCATAGTTATTAATTTGTTTTTATGGGTTTTCAGTTCATGAAAGCTTTAAGTACTAATGTTGGATACTAACAGCACACCTCTCGCTGAGTACTAGTCCGCCTCTTCTCCTTTTGCATTGTGCAGTCGATTATTTCATTTATGTTATACTTAGTAAGTTGGTAGCATGAATTATGAGAGCCTTCAACTTGTTCAATATTTCGGGCTTTTATCTGCACGAAAAAGAATTATTTATGTTTGGACAGGCTTGTTAAACTCATATAGGTTTCTTCGATATTAATAATTCAGATTGGTTTCCAATTGATTGCTATACAAAAACTCATAGGCATGGAATTAATTAGTCAACATGTTGTCATAATTATGTGTTGGAAAAATTTGGATTGACATGAAAACTAGTAGTTAATTATGAATAAATTGTGAATACATCCTTCAAATAATATGATAATGCATTATTAATTACGAATAATGACGATGCTATAATATTTTGTTTTGTTGTTATGTGTAAAATCGAAACGAATGTAGTTCACATATAATATATATAGAGGAGCAATGAAAATGTTGTTCTTGCAGTTGTGAAGAATGTCACCAAGCCTAAGGACATTAAAGGAAAGGGAAAAGAGAAGCTGACTAGTGATGAAGAGGAACGAGAGCTTGACGTTAGTTCTGATGGGGATAAAGTTGTTACCAAAATACCAATAATACATTAGTTTTGTTATATATGTAATATCCGGAATTTTTATTCCGTCTATTTCCGTAGCTTACCGGATTCCGATCCCTTGACTTCACATAAAATGATAAGTTTAGCCCAAACCCTAATTTAGAACATGACTTGTCGTTGACAAGTCATGACATCCTAGTGACGAGGTCGAGACGAGCCCAAGACAAGGTCAAGACGAGACCATGACGAGTTAAGACGAGACCAAGATAAACTCGTGACAAGTACATGCATGGGCTGGACAAGTTTTGACAAGATGTGACAAGCCCGATCAACAAGCCTTTCTCCTTGGCCATTGTAGTTCAGTCCATTCCGTGCACTCTTTAGCTGGTGATCTCGTTTCCGGATTGCAGCTTACACAGGATTGCTTCTCCCTTGCGCCAGTTCCCAGCCCAGCGTGTCCAACAACTCAGTAGCCGGCCCAGTTCGTGACCATCAGCCCAGCGTGTCCAGCAGCTCAGCAACCGGCCCAGTTCGTGACCATCAGCTCCGCGTGTCCAGCCCAGCAAGAGAGAAGAGAAGCTGGCCATCGCTATTGCAGCCCATGAAGACCCCACGCCGCTGAAGCACGTTACACAGAAGGTAACTGCCCGGATTTCACGCAGGCAATCAAGCATATCCCGATCTCTTTCCTTATGCGCTGCGAGTTCTATTCCCGTCCAGATTCACAAGCAACCGTTCCATCTCCCTTCCTTCGCTGGCAATAGATCGAGCAGTTCCTTCTCTCCCGACTCCCTTTTGCACACGTACAGCCCTCCAGCGAAGCAGGGACAGACGCTGATCCCTTGGAGCCGTAGCAGTGCACCCTACCTCTCTTCTGCACAGCAGGTACACGGAACTGGTAGAGCCTTAACCTCCTTATTCTGCTAATATGTGCTACGTGGTTCTGCATCTCTGACCCGAAGCTTTTCAGGGCAGCAAGGCTCTTCCGAGTAGAAGGCACAGCATCTTCGATTGGATTCCGTCTGTGGATAGGCAACGATCTTACTGCTGACGGGTGAACCTCTTTCCCTTCTTCTTCTACTGTTTCCCCATCGAACTGCACTCAACCTTGTTCTGTACAGCCGGGTAAAGATCTATCTACCTCTCCATCCCTTCTGTCACCTCTTAGTTAAATTTTGCATCTTACACCTTCCTTCTTGTGCTGGACTGTTTCCCCATCGATGCAGTAGTGAGATAGGCTGCAGCTTTCCCTTGGATCATCGATAAAACGAGATAAGAATCACACCAGTCCGGTAAGAGATCCACTGCATCTTGCTCCTGTTTATGACATAGGTGCAACTTATGTATATATACTTTGTGATCTCCATAAGTTTAGAACCTAGAATGTGTGTATTAGAATATATAGATTAGTGTGTTAGGTGAAAGTCGAACTAGAGACCTATAGGAAGGTTGGACTGCTATAAATATGAACAATAGAAATAAGAGTGAAGAACCCTTGTTGTAATCTCAGTTTGTAAATGGGAAATGGGTACTTTTGTAGATCAATGTTTGAGAGTTAGGTTGGAAATCCACCGTTGAAATTTTAATAGGTAATAGGTGGATGTATGTAGTTTACTGTATTAAAATTTGAGAAGAAATGAACGGTCGGATTAGAAGTTATAAGCTTCCAAAGTGGGGTAGTTAAGCAGTTTTTGTAACAATGAAATTTTGGTTAAGTATAGGAAATGTAAGTGTTGTAACCAACTTTGGGAATTTTTATAGAAATGATGGATGAACAGTTTTGAGAAATTCTTGCTCCTAAGGATAGATAGAATATCATAGATGATCTAGATAATTAATTCGGAATTTTTATAAGTTTGTACGAATTTCATATTTGAAGCCGAAGTTGGACCTTTACGATCTTTCGGAAAATAGATAAAGTGCCAGTTGTAACCAAACTAAGCTTTAGGAGTTAGAATATGACTTTGTAGTCTCAAATAAGAGTTTAGACATGAATTTCGAAAATTTTGGAAGTTTCGGGACCAAGGGTAAAATAGTCATTTAACCATAAATTAGTACTATAATCAGTTATGTTCTGATAAGATCTTCTTTCTTAGAAGTCTTAGACTTCTAATCACCTAGGAAGTGTGCTGACACACTTGCCTCATTTGACAGGCAACGGAATTCCTACTGTTACAGATTGAATTGCACATTCGAGAATCGAGATCTATTTAAGGTAAGTCCTTTGGGCTTACTTAGCTGACTTCTGAATATGAGCATGAATAATGATAGTGGTGTGTGATTGAGATGTTTAGAGTTATAGGTTGTGATAAATATTTACCGACCTATACTTGGCCTAAGAGTAACGGGCGGTGGCATTCTGCTCAATTAGCTTGAGGGCGCTAGGGGTTTCTTTAGGGACTAGTCCACACTCAGTTTGTAGTGATGCTACCGGCGGAGGTAAGCTAGACCTACACCTAGTAGGATAAGGAACAGAGGCAAGAACTGTTAAGAGTTCTCGTGCCACAACTGTAAAAATTGAATAAGATGAATCACCTAAATAATAGATAATAAACGGTTGTGTGCCAGCATGATGTTTGTTTATGTTATTCTGCGTGTGTTTGTGTTGTTATTATTTCTGCTTATATTTGGATAGTTAGCTAACAGTTGTTATGTTGTGTAGACGTACCACAGGTTAGAGGAGATGCCGAGTGATCCGGATGGTAGTGGTCAGCCGGGGTGTCGTACTTTTTAGGACTTGTTGCAGTTTCTTTGTTTGTGGGATTTCCAGTTGGACCTTGGTTCCTTTTTGATCCGTTGTCGTTTTCTTATGTTTTCCGGCTGTTAGTTGTTCTGGTCACATTCATAACGTTGTTAAAACTTAATTTATGATTTCCGATTTTTCCTTATCTGTGCCTTGTTGTAAGATCTTATTAAGTTGTTGTCAAACTAAGGTCGGGACCCACTGTGAGGCCTAACCAGTAACTCCCCGAGCTCCGAAAACTTGGGGTGTTACAATATAGTTGTCATATCGATTAATATAATAATCATAGTTATTATAAGTGATTGTAATTTGGTCAATGAAAATTATAACGTTTGTATAATTTTTACTATTAAGTTTCAAAACCAAAATACCAATAATATATTATGTACTTGTGTTTGACATAATAGGGATTATTCGTAATTACAAACGTTTTTTAAGTGAGATATAATACAATCGGTTATTCGTAATTAAAAACGTTATTTAAGTGAGATATAATAATGTATACAAGCATTAAGTTTGTAATTATAAACGTTTTTTAGTGAGACATAACAATATATAGAAGCATTAAATTCGTAATTACAAATGTTTTTTTAGAGAGACATAACAATGTATAGAAGCATTAAGTTCGTAATTACAAACGGTCAATGCTATGATCGTTTAGATATACTTCCTTTAGTTAATGTCCTCTACCACTAACAACTTGAAATCTTCAATCTTAGCCGAAAGGTTTGTGATTATTTACTTGTGTTTGACATAATAGTGATTATTCGTAATTATAAACGTGTTTAAAGTGAGATTTAACAATGCAGCAGTAAGTTCTAATTACAGACTTTTTAAGTGAAATAATACATTGTTGATAAGCATTTGTTTTTAAAGATAAAACAACAGTTATTAATCAACTTGAAATCTTCATCGTTTCATCCGTATCCTCACGAGAAGCTCCCCTTCTAACATCAAACCCGACTGTAGATGCATAGCTCTTATAAAAAGCTTCTCCATCCTCAATTGTTTTGAACCTCTTTCCAATTGTCGGTATCAACATTTCATCGCATGTTGGTATCCAACACACTGATCCATCTGACGTTTTTGTATTGGCAAAACCAACCAGAATATCCTCATCACATTCTAAATTTTGAAAAATGAAATCCATATATTCGCCTTCTTGAACTGCATTAGACTTATGAACCTCCCATTGTTTGGTTGTGCCTGAAAAAACAAATACTCTATTAGACGTCAATTTATTTATTCGTAATTATAATGATCTATTCAACTGAAACTAAAATGATACAAATGTGTTATTCGTAGTTACTCTGTTTATTATATTTATTATCAACCTGGAATTTGTTTATTCATAATTATAATGATCTTTTCAACTGAAACTAAAATGATACAAGTGTGTTATTCGTAGTTAATCTGTTTATTAGATTTATTATCAACATCGGAATTTTTTTAGTCTATCGGTTCTTCGCACGAGTTTCAACAATGCAACTCTACAATTCTATCGGTTATTCACACGAGTTATGTCAAACCGATTTAATTTACAAATAGTAAATTTGAATACATACACTTACTCAGATTTGCATATGGAGAAACAGACTGCTTTCTTGACGAGATATGATTTTCTTCACTGGATACGACAACTTGTTGAATTCTGTTGTTATGATCGACTTGAACAGATGTTGTAGAGAGACCGAACTGAATAAATCTGAGTTTTCCATTGTTTCGTTATTTTCTTTGACGGAAATTGGGAAGAACTGTTAATGGAGTTGAACGTATAATAGAGAGGAGGAAGGAGATATCTGGTGAATCTTTTTTAACTAACGGTTTCCTATAACATATTTTTGAGTATATTGAAGCCTCCATTTATCCCTAACCTTGTCGGTATCACTCTCCTTCTTTCCACTTTCTTTGTTATCACCCAACGGCAACCCAAGACAAATATGAACATCTTCAGTTGTTATGTAAAGGCTTCGTCCATCCTCAAATTCTAAGCTGCACTTGTTAGGATCAAAGTGATCAAGTAACCAAGAACAAAGGGACAATGGCGCTTTTCTTAATTCCAATTCCAAGAAACTACCAAATCCAATGTCCCTAATTGCATTTATCTGCGCAACATGCTTTTCTCCATCCGACAAAAGTTCTTTAATGCCATTCACAAAAGATTTCGGAGAGCACCTGGTAAGCAAGTTGTTGTACCCTTCAAGCTTCCCCCTGCTTTGCCTTGGACCTTTAGCAACTCTCTTCCGTTTGGTAACAACCTTATCCCCATCAGAACTATCGTCAAGATCTTGTTCCTCTTCATCACTAGTCAACTTCCCTTTACCCTTTCCTTTAATGTCCTTAGGCTTGGTGACATTCTTCACAACTGCATAAACAACATTTTCATTACTCGTCATTATTCGTAATTAATAATGCATTATCATATTAGTAAATCGATGTAATCACAATTTATTCATAATTAACTCGTCATTATTAGCAAGGACCAATTGACCAAATTGATTATGATATTACCCGGAACCATTGTTAACAATCAATCGGATTCAGAAGAGAATATAATTATCAAGCGATACAAGTGCTAATCAACGATTAGTTTCATCAATATTGTAAAAAAGAAATTAAGCATTCTTAAACACTGTCTAAATTGAGTCGTTGTCATTCTTGTAAATCATAAAAGTGTAGAGAAGTCTACAAACGAAATGGATCTAATAACAAGGAGAGAGGAGAGGATACCTTTCAGCGGCGACAAAAAAAACCAAGATCGATTGGAAGATGGAGATTTGATTTGTAAAGGGGTCGATTTAGGGTAAGCAATATACCGAACAGCCAGGCGAATTACAACGAGAGAAAAATCGCTGCTTGTGCGGCCACAATCCAGTCGTCGGATGCAGTACTGGGCAAACGAGCCGCCTGGAGGTCGCCGGACGTAGAACAGGGCAAACGAGCCGCCGGTTGATCTAGATCCATGACGACCGGTAACGCCAAACCGCAACTGAGTTACCGGACTGCTCCTCGTCGTCTTTGTTGCGCCACCAACACCGGGAGGTTCCCTGATTCGGCTTCAAAACACCCTATTTCGACCGACACAACCCTAAAACCTTCTTTCTGAATGTGCAGCCTGTATGGAGTAAAATTAGGGATTCCAAATTGTGCTATATTTGGAAGCGCGTGTGTGTTGAAATTTTATTAATAATTACGATACTAACCCTAAATCTCGACCCTTAATAATAAACAATCCTACGGTTTGTGATTGTTCTCATGTTCTCATGTTAGAGGTTGTTCTCATGGGAACCACACCCTATATATATATATATATATAGGAGGAAAAAATGATAAATATAAATAAATTATTTACTAAATAATCTATTCAAAAACATAATTTCTAAAATAGCAAATTGATGCCAGGAAATTAGAAATGATTTAGTTGTAAAAATAAAATGAATGGCTTTAGATAGTTCAAAAATCTTATAAAAACTACTAGTGGTTTTATTTTTATTTTTTTTCATTTCTTTATAATAAAAAAATAGAGAAGAAAAAAATGTATTATCATAAAACTATTTTGATAATTTTCTTATTAAATATACTATAAACTATATCACGATTATATGACATTATTTATAAAGTGTAATATCATATAATATTTTTATTAAATTTGAAATAATAATAATGATAAAAAAAAATTGTAAATTGTTGTTTATAGAGAAAACAAATATTTTAATTTTTTTATATATAAACATTAAAACATTACTTAGAAAAGAATTCAACTTTTCAAAGTGGTTGGAGCGATGTCGTATGTCAAACCACCCATGTTCAATTCCTACTAGCAACCCGTTTCAATATTTTTCCTTCATTGAAAAATATTTAACGATCTAAATCTGAATTCTAAACAAAAGAACGGATGTTAAACTAGGTCTTTCTATTGGAAAAAAGTTAATCTTACTAGAAAAGGATAAAGATGTTCAAGTGGACAGGTTAAAAGATAACTCAAATATAAAAAATAAAAGAAAAGAAATATGAGATAAGATCGGATCCGTTGACGAAGATTTGATCATGGTCGATCAATTGGCACGGTCGGACTTTGGAAAACTTTTTGACACTTTGGTAAAACTGAATTTCGTGTGGTTGGGGTTGGAACCATAAAATTTACGAGTATTAATTTTCAAGCTATTTCGAAGCTATACAACTTTGTCGTTCACATGAAAGTAACCAATGAAAAGACTCACAAAAATTGAGATTTCTACAACCTTGAAGAGATTCTTGACTTGATTCCTTACCTAATGGTTTCAATCAATCTGGTCTTTTGGAAACTTCATCAATCACAAAGATAACTTATCTTGATCTAGGCATTTCTCCCAATCAGCTCCTAAAAGTGCTCTATATAGCCTTGAGGACCTATAATTTAATAAAGCACGAGTAAAAACCAACAAATTATATCATAATATCATGCAAATCTACACCATATACAATAATAAGGATACAGATGATGATGAAAAACACGTTAAAATAGATGTCATCGCTATTATAAACATTAAGCGCCCAACCACGTCAAAACTAAATAAAAAAAAATAGATGTTATCGCTACTATAAACATTAATCTATTTTTTTAAAAAATTTATTATTTTTATTCACTCACAACACAAGTTGGTCATGTGATGCGATAAACATTACATATGGACTTACGAATGTTCGACAATACAAGCATGATTACACATTGTTTTGTACTTGTTAGTTGCACATATATTTTATATATTGTTCATCCATTCTTATTATTCGATTGTTCGTGTTCACCTACAATGCAAAGTGTTCATGTGATTAACTTTAATTGCGAAGGAACAATCGGACGATGATAAACGACCATGTTCAACATACTAGTTTTTCATGAAAATTTGTTTGATCATGTACAATTGTTCATGTTTAAAAAAAAATATTTATTTTGAAACATTGTTGTTCATTTGATGGATAATAGATGTTCATTGTTCATTACATGAGTTCCTCTTCATAGTTACATTAGTTGTTAATCGTAACCATATGGCTATTCCGTATGTATCAGATTTTGACATGATATCAGAGCGGTTAGCCTCTATTCGGCTCGCGATTCTAACATGTGTACAAGTGCAACTCGCTCTATATCCTCTAGTTGCACTTGCGGGGTGGAGATGATGGGGTCGGTCCATGGAGCGCCTTCGCCCCGACTACGGCTAGAGAGCAAGATGCTTCTATCTTGTTTATGGGCGATCAAAGTCTAGTAATCAAAAAAGGCTTCAGGCGTGTCGGAGATAATAAGTTCCCACAACGAAAGTTGGGATATTCTGAGGTCAGTATGCACACCACCCCACTCTACGGTTCGCCCCCACATCAAAAGTGAGAACATTCCGAAGTTATGTGTTGTGCTTATACCTAATGCGCATTTGCGTTCATATACAGACCACACTGCTCTAGCTACGATCCATCTGTATCGAACTTTGGCAGAAACAATGAGTTGATATAAAGAGCTACATTATTTGACAGATAAGATTTTAGATAAAATAAAGACCTAAGAATAGAATTTGACTTTAAGATCTTGCTTTAATGATATTTTGATTGGTATAATTAAATTGACCGAGTATTAAGCATGGAGCCTATTTCTTAGTTTTCTATTTTAGATGACGATAGAGATAAAGGAGTTAGGTTAGAGAGGCTATAATTTTGATAAGCTAGTTTGCTTTCAAAATATTATACTATTCTTTTTCAATAAAGTGATACTAGTAATATATTTGTATAAGCCATGGGCCTCAACTAGTTGTTATAATAGAATGTCACCCAATAAATGTTAAGAAAAATCCATCCGATTCCCGTGTTTTAAATTCTACTAATACATGAAAATGAAACTATAATAAGTATTTATGACGAGTCTAACAAAAAAATGATTTAATCTGGAATGACCCAAAGCAGATTACACTCAATAGTCGACCCAATAACTCATAGTAACTCTGCCTAGACCCAAGACAATTCGATCGAAAGGACTCAAGAACCTAAATACTCCTACCGAAATGAGTTTGACAATATATTTTTTTGTTGTAACTTAATACGCGATAGTTAACGTTCACATTTTATTGGAAAAAACACAGATAAATTGTCAACAAGGCCGAAAAACTAATTGACAAAAGAACAAGAACAAAAAAGCCGACCCAAAACCAAACTTTTTCCGAACAAGAAAATGGCCGAACTTGAGCATATTAGAAGAACATGACAAAAAATACACCAGCCGATCCAAAGTAGACCAATGTGAAATTGACTTTATAACCCAAATATCAAAGAAATCGAAAATGACCCGAACATGAAAATGACCGAACTCGAGTAAACTAGGATAATATGACACAATTATTTTCGACCTTCACCAACCGAAGTGAATCTAATTGGTCATTAAATTCACTTTATGTCCGATCTCATATGACCCAAACTGAAATAACTTGACTCAAAACCGATCAATCGGTAGATTTTACTCTAATATATTGGTTTTTGGATTTTTTTATAGTATGAACCTGAATCTTTTTAATTAAGTGTTGTGCGGAATTATGAGAAAGAACAAATTTTAACAAACAATAATGAAAGAAACACGGATTTATAGTGGTTCACCTAATAATGACTATATCCATTTTATAGTGGTTTTATTGAGGAGTTCATATTATAAATGAATAGATTAAAACTAGACTAATTGGAGGCAATATATAAAGTAATGAAACCCTATGTTATACTTGGTCGTCAAGTATAAGACTATGTCAGACAGTAAAGACCCAAACAGACGACAAACCCATTCAAGGCATATCACAAATCTCTACATTGACTTGAATCCTCACATAGAAATACCAGATGCATTAGTCAATGCCTAAACTAGCTCATCTTTATATCCAGATGTTTCTGTTGGGCACTCAACAACTTCTGACATTTAGCAAGTTCAAACAATGTTTGAACTTGTTGTTGGGTATCGACTTGGTGAACATATCAACAAGATTATCAGAAGTGCCTACTTTCTTCACCCTAATCCTCTTCTCACTTCTCAATAAATGATATCCGATGTCAATATGCTTAGTCCTCTCACGATGAACTTGATTCTTGGCAAAAAAAAAAAAAGACTACACGTACTCAAATTGTCACAATATACAACAGCTTGATTGTGATGTATACCTAGATCACTAACCAATTCCTTCAACCAAATTCCCTCTTTAGTTGTTTTTGTCAATGTCATGAACTCGGCCTATGTGGTAGACAAAGTAATTGTGGGTTGTAAGGTTGTCTTCCAACTCACAACAAAACCATCAAGAGTGAAAACATAACCGGTCATAGATCTTCTAGTATCAACATCTCTTGCATAATTATAATCAAAGTACATTGTGACCAAACAATGTATATCATTCCCAAAAAACAAGCCCAATGTCAGATGTACCTCTAAGGTACTGAAATATCCTCTTCATACCTCGCTAGTGTTCTTTTCTTGGTTGCCCCATGAACCTCCTCACGACACTAACAAATTGTGCAAATTTTGGTATGTGTAGACCATATCATACATCAAGCTCCCTATTACGCTAACATCCACTTCAACGAACAAGAATGAAAGAAACACGGAGTTATAATATTTCACCCAATAACGACTACATCCACTTCAAAAAGAATTTATTAAAAAAATTTCATATTACAGATGAACAAATTAAAACTAGATTAATTGGAGGTAAAGAAAACGCTACAATATATTAGCTAATAAAATCATATATTATACTTAATTGTTAAGATATTGGGTCGAACAATAAAGATTTAAACAAACTACAAATTCATCCAAAACATACCATATCAACATTGAGAAATCAAATAATAACACATGAATTCATTATGATTACTGCATACGTATAGGGGTTGTAATGACGGTGTCAGTGAGATAGTAACCTCAAATTGTGCTAACCAAAATTCACAGTTTCACACCTTACAAAGAAACGTACAAACAATTTCAAATGAAAAATATTTTCCTACCTAGTTTTTCAAATTAAATTCTACCCTCACCGGAAAGTTAAAAACGAATTGCTAGCTACAAACTCGATTGAATAATGGATACGAAATATCGATGTCAGCACTCATGTTATTTTCATAAACTTAAATAATACAATCCGAATTTAGATGAATTTTGTAAGATAAATCGACAGTAGAAGGAGCAAGTTATTTACCGTATATGCTAAGTTTTTTATTCGTTCGATGTGATATCCTATATCGAAAATTTGAGAAAGCTTAGTTTGTAAACTACATTGTAAGAATTGGGCCCTAAGATGATGCAGGTAGATTAGCGTCATACGGTAGATTTTGAATTGGGCCCTAGGATGTCGATAGATTAGCGTGTTAGGGTTGTTTTTGGGCTCTAGGACGCAATTAGCGTCTAGGGTAAGTTTTGGGCCCTAGGACGCAAGTTAATTAGTGTCCTTGAGTAGTTTGTAGGCCGAGGATGCGTGTTGATTATTGTCTTAGGGTAGGTTTTGGGCCCTAGGATGCATGTGATTATCCTCTTATGGTAGGTTTTGAGCCCTAGAAGATAGGTTGATTAGCGTCCTAGGGTAGATTTTGGCTCTTAGGACAAGGTAGGTTTTGGGCATTAGGACGCAAATACATTAGCGTTTTTTATAAAAAGTTTAACAAAATGAATTTTGTTTGAAACCAAACACGGAAATCAAGGCGAGTGATTTGAAACCGACTTATAATTTTGTAAAAAAAGATATCATATCAAACGGATTTGAAAATTGTATTGAATTTTATTGTGTTCGTCTCTAATGTCCTTAATAATCAAATATATGCTTTTAATCGATGATAATATATTTTTACCAACTTTATTTAAGTTATACTATTATAAAATGAGGAAGTTGATATGAAGGGATGAAATGAGGACTTGATGTACTCTTCCTTATTTGGTCTTTGTTTTGTTAGGTTGGTGATAACAACATTCCGATATAGTTGGTTTTAGAGCACCTATAGGTTGACATGATAGCGAGTCGGCTTTAGGGTGCCTATAGGGTGGTAATACAATAAGAATTTGTATTTTAGGGTTTGTTTAGGCGGAAACTTGTTTAGGGATCGTATCGTCTTATACCATGAAGAGATTTGTGAACCAAAAACTTATTTATTTCGTTGATTATGTATATATTTAAATAAACAAATATAAAGAAGAAAACAAAAAACTAATAAATAAGGGGTAAACCTAAATATACAACCCAATACACGGCTCAATACTCTAATACAGGTCGATAACACATGTATTTATTCATATTGTATAAGTTTTAGGTTTACGGTCACTTTACCTATTGTTAATTCATTTTATTGTTGATTGAATTTAGATTAAAATATGAAATGATTTTTTTATATTAGCATAAAGTACGTATCGTGATTAAATTTAGTACATCGGTGTGGTGTGCAGCCCATGTCGATTATTATTTCATACAAAAATATTATCAAATAGTGTGATATATATAACATGCATGCAACATTTTAATTAAGTGTAAATAATCTATTTTACATTGTTTTTGTTAAGTTCATCAAATGGGGGCTAATCTTTCTACTATTACATCACTGCCTAAGACTACTCATATGATCCATCCCTTATTTTAAACATCATTTTGATTAATTATTGTTATTAAAAGCTAATGTTGAAAGTCCACGGCCGCCAAAACAAGGCGTGCGATGGCTACATTTTAAAAGGGCGTGGCGTACGTTACCAATTTATTCTTGATAGTCAACCACAAACCCTATATATATACATGCATATCCACCATGCAATATCGATAATAAGAGTATTACACAAACTCATCGTAAACCTTCCAAAGAGATTCAATCAACAATAAGTATCGACCTCTGCGTTGTTGCTTTGAATGCCCGCGGTTTAGAGCTCATTTTAAACACGGTAAGTAAGGGCGTGTTTAGTAAACAAACCCTAATGCATACGTACGTAGATTAGTTCATAAGTACGCGTAGAACTTCCATGAAAGCTAGTTGAAGAAATGCATGGAGAAGATCTAATAGCAAGATCTATAGAACAAATTGCATTCATAATTATATAAATCTTATTTTAAAAATTAATACTAATGAACTAAAAATTGACAACTAACTACTCTTTGTCCTTTTCTTTGATAGGTCACTAATTTGTTCGTGTGAAACAAAATAGAAATGGAGTATATGAAGGCTCCATTTAGAGGAATCGCAAGCGACGTGGGAGGAAGAGTTTCGTGCTACAAGCAAGATTGGTTGGCCGGTCTACATTCAGGATTAAGGTAACAACCTTACGTCAAATATATTGATAAATTCCGGTAGATTAAAACCAACTGGTAATAGAAGACTTACGACGAATACTTTTATTTTTTGTGTATGTGTAGGATATTTAGTCCAAGTACTTACATGTTCTTCGCGTCGGCTTTGCCGGCCATTGCATTCGGAGAGCAATTAAGCCATGAGACTTGTACGTAATGGATCTTCGTATCTGTTGTAATTGTACATTATGAATGCTAATGTTTTTTTCATTATATATAGATGGAAGTTTAAGTGCTGTGGAGACGTTAGTTTCTACGGCCATGTGTGGAATGATACAATCCTTGGTGGGAGGTCAACCTCTAGTGATAGTAGGAGTCGCAGAGCCAACTGTGATGATGTACAAGCTCTTGTACAAGTTTGCTAAGCAAAGACAACACCTTGGAACCCCTCTCTTCTTGCCTTGGCTTGCATGGTATGTATATATCTATTACACGTACCACTTTCCGATTATTAGGGTTTGTTGAGTGTGGAAATGCCCCACGTCGACAATATCATAATAAGTGAACCTAACTTATAGGTCCTATGGCTACTCCTTCTATTGTCAATTGGTTTTAGGATGGAACCCGTTCAATATCGTTAAAGTTGGTGAACAACTTAACTATTCGTCTAATGTGCAGGGTTAATGTGTGGACGGCTTTGATGTTGATGATTATGGCCGTGTTTAATGCTTGTGAGATCATCGATAGAATTACTCGAATAGCCGAGGAGCTTCTAGGCATGCTTATTGCCGTGCTTTTCCTTCAAGAGGCTATCAAAGTAAGACTTGATCAATACCTATTAGTTAGTTGCTATGTTAGATCTTATCACACACAAGCTACTCCTCGATCCTATTGTCAACTTGTTTTAGATGCAACCCTGCTAGAATTTATGTGTTGCGCTCGTATGCACTTAATTCCATTCTCCGGTTCGTCCGTATCGAACTTTAATATACATGTACATTGAATGACAGGGAATCAAGAGCGAGTTTAAAGTTCCGAAATCAGAAGACCCAACACATGAGTCGTACCAATACGAGTGGCTATATGCGAATGGTTTGCTTGCACTTATATTCGCTCTTGGCCTTCTCTACACTTGTTTGAAAAGTAGAAGAGCAAGATCATGGCGTTATGGCACAAGTTCGTATAGATTATGAACTTTTGTTTTCCCTATTTATAATGCATATATATGTTGATCGACTTAAGGTTGTTTTTGTATGTTAATTTGCAGGTGCTTTGAGAAACTTCTTGGCAGATTTTGGCGTTCCTCTATCATTGTTCATGTGGACTGCTTTATCATTTTGTGTTCCTACCAAAGCTCCAAATGGAGTTCCTAGAAGGTTGTTTAGCCCTCATCAACCATGGGAGCAATTGTATCATTGGACTGTGGTTAAGGTAATTATGTTTTATGATAAGCATTTCTTTCGTGTTGAGATGTGAGAAATATCCCAAATCGACAATATGATACTGTGCGAACCTAACATATAAGTCTTAGGGCTACTCCTCTTATTGTCAATTAGTTTTAGGATGGAACCTAACACATCGACAATATACTCTCACGATTGTTTTAAGTACCCTATTTAAGGTGAAGATAACATTAGAAGTTGGTGTTCAAGCTTAGAATTGCACACATACCTCACCGGGTTTATGTGTACGTATATGGATAGGATATGGGGAAGGTGCCACCGGAGTACATAGTAGGGGCGATAATTCCGGCCATAATGGTGGCGGGACTTTTCTTCTTTGAGCACAACGTAGCTTCTAAGATGGCTCAACAGAAGGAGTTCAACCTCAAGAACCCTTCTGCTTATCACTTGGACATCTTCTTACTTGCTTGCATGGTAGGTTATTTGATTTCATAGTTGACCTACAGTTTACTTTAGAAGATAATTATAAGTATGCTTATGGTTAATGATTTTGTTTAATGGTGATTTGAAGACATTGGTTTGTGGATTGCTTGGACTTCCACCATCATATGGCCTACTTCCTCACTCACCTATGCACACCAAGAGCCTTGCAGCTCTCAAAAGACATACCATTCGCACAAAGATGGTAGAGAGTGTTAGAAGAAGTATGAAGGAAAACGCTTCCAATTCCGAGATCTACAACAACATGCAACAAGTCTTTATTGACATAGACAAAACAACAATAGTAAGGATTTCGATGAATATATTGTTTTCCGGTTCACCATAATTTATCATATGTTTTCACGCGTGAATGCAGAAGAGTAAGGGAGGTGAGGTAAAGGAACTAGAAGGCCTAAAACAATGTGTTATGAAAGGAGACGACGAGAAGGAAAGAATGGGGTTCATGGGCGAAAACAAGAGAAGTGCGAGCAAGTGCATGAATAGTAGTTTTGATCCGGAGACTCACATTGATCCATATTTGCCTGTTCGGGTTAACGAACAAAGATTGAGCAACCTTTTGCAGTCGATTCTTGTAGCATTGTTGGTGTTTGCCGTACCGATTGTCAAGCTTATTCCATCTTCTCTTCTTTGGGGTTATTTCGCTTACATGGCTATCGACAGCCTCTCCGGCAACCAATTTTGGGAGAGGCTTCAGCTTCTCCTCGTTCCTCCTACTAGACTTTACAAGTAAGTGCATACATATATCCAATCCATCCATCTCATCTAGGGTATGAAGAAATGGAACTTGATAAACTTTTATGTGGATGACGTCAGGGTGATGGAGAAAGACCACGTGTCATTCCTGGATTCGGTGCCATTGAGACACATCGTGGGGTTCACGATCTTCCAGCTGGGATACTTGATGTTGTGTTTTGGGGTGACTTGGATCCCGACTGCCGGGATTATGTTCCCTTTGTTTTTCTTCCTATTAATAGTGATACGACACCGTTTTATGCCCATGTTCTTCCAACACTACCACCTAACCCAACTCGACGCCGTCGAGTATGAGGAAGTTGCTGTGGTCGGCCTCTCCTCTCGCCGCTCTATTGGCATCTCATTTAGGGTATGTCATTTTGCATGTAACAAATGGCAAAGACATCCCTTGTAGTTTTATTAAACTAATAATGGCATTTCATGCATAACCAGAAAACGGGAGATGAAGAAAGTAGAGAAATAGAAGAGGAAATGGAAATTTCTGATGGGGAGATACTTGATGAAATCACAACAAGTAGAGGCGAGTTTAAGGTTAGAACACTCAAGGCTCGTTCGGTTAGCTTTCGTGAGGACCGGACATTCAGTTTTCGCCTCCAAGGTAGTGGACCCTCCTCTAGCAAAGATCACCTCAGTGTTCGATCAGTTAGCTTCCGTGACGACAAACATCTTCAGTCAGGTAAACTAACAAATTGATCGATCTGTACCTAGCTAGCTAGTCCACGGAACAGACAAATTACCATTGTGTTGACGGCTTCAAATTTTCAGGTTCATCTTGAGAATGATGGTGAGCAAACCGGTGAATGAAGAGGGGCGAATAACAAATTATACGATTGATGATAATAATGAAGATGGTGCAATAAGGAGCTAAGCTAGCAGCACAATATACATACATTCAATACTAAGATATTCTTTTATGTAAGAAAAAAAAAAGGTGTAGAACAATACATTTATTACATATAAATATTAAATATAACAGTGATAATGTGCATACAAAATGATCATAAATTTTATTCAACTGCATAATCTCCGATTCTCTCAACTATTTTGTCCCTGACAACAAATCTCAGTCTCTCTCCTAACTAATCCCTTAATTATCTCCCCCAAACTTTCTGTTTAGTTTCCCAATCAAATCTCTCTCTAAGATCAAATCTTCAAATTAATATAAGGATGACGAGAGTATCTTAATCCAGATGGCCTCCAAACTAACACAAGGATGCACAATAGGACTGCTCTTCATTTGATCATTGCCTATCAACATATGTAATCATCAATTATAGGTTCATATTCACAATCAATCAGCAATTGTCAATTTGACAGGCTAACAATCTAACATGTGTATTACTTGTCAGCAATCCGGGACAAAAAACCTAAGATCTGTAAAAACAACAAACCTAAGACACATTCAGACACTCCTACATCAGCTCAATAACTAGTACTCTCTAGACTCTTGGTCATTAAGGAAATGAATGTCAAACTTAGAAATAGGTGAGCTATGCAAGAGAAGATGATAAGAATGAGATGAATCAAAGCTAGAAAATGATGTATGTCTACAAAATGCACAGGAAAAAGTCTTTGGCTGTCAAAATGATAAAACAAAGAACATAATCATAATTTCAACAAGATTCAGGCATGAATGAACCAATACTTATCATCAAAATTACCTGGTCCATAATCAGCAAAAGTTTTTCAAAAGTTTCCCAGTCATAGACTGTACAATTCACGACCCCTGTCCACCACAAAACCTAGTGCTAAAAGAACAAAGCAATATATGTAGAAAACAATAAACGAACCATCTCAGTTCTCTGGTTAACAAACGTGAGTTGATAGAGGACAACATACTGAAATCAACTTCATTGCCGTATGCCGGACCAAGATTCCGAGATTCACAGACGAGAGATGTTCATCTTCTTTGAACCCGAGTAGTAATTCAGATACCAGCGAACAAACTTCTTCAATCCTCTCTGCAAATCAGTACTAGGATTATACCCGAGCTGCGTCTGAGCCAATGTAATATTAGCATGGGTATACAGCACATCTCCGTTCCGAGGCATCTGTGAAACCTTCTTGTTAGCCTTCACCTTCAACAGCTTCTCCAAGATATTCACCAACTCATTAACACTCACAGGAGAGGTATTCCCCAAATTATAGATTCTATACTGAGCAGGACCTTTCTTCTTCCCACCGGTACCTGTACTCTTCTTAGCCGTGTCCAACGCAGCCAAACAACCCTTGACAATATCATCAATGTAAGTGAAATCCCTAGCAACAGTCCCATGATCAGGCCCTTCAAATACTGTTATCTGCTTTCCCCTCAATATATCCTTTGTGAAGAAGAAATATGCCATATCCGGCCTTCCCCAAGGACCATAAACAGTGAAAAACCTCAATCCAGTGATAGACAAACCGTATATATGATTGTAAGTATGAGTTATCTCCTCCCCAGCCTTTTTAGTAGCTGCATACAAGCTAGCAGGCTGATCAGTCCTATCTTTCTCAGAAAATGGAACCTTTGAATTCAATCCATAAACCGAACTACTAGACGCCCATACAATCGAGGGCTGGGGATTAGCGGATTTGCACACCTCGAGAAGATTCACAAGACCAGCAACATTACTATGAATGTAAGAGTCAGGGTTTTTCATAGCATACCTAACACCAGCCTGTGCAGCAAGGTGCATCACATGCGTGAAAGACACCACATCGAAAAGCTTCTTGAGCAGCGCCGAATCGTTAATGTCGCCCTCAACGACGAACACTCCGGCTCGCTCCAGCAAACTCTGTCGAGCGCGCTTCAGAGATTGATCGTAGTAATCATTGAAGTTATCCAGCCCTAAAACCCCATCGCCTCTTCTCTTCAGCGCCATCGACACGTGTGTCCCGACGAATCCTCCCGCTCCGGTGACCAGAACGCAGAGACCATTTCCGGTGCCGGATTTCGCTCGCACGCGAGAGGATAATCGAACTCGTCGCTCCCATTCGGGGCCTCCCCAGGTGCCTGTGTGGAGAGAGAAATGAAGGAAATCGTGGGAGGAAGAGGAAGTGGAAGGAGAAGGATGTTTTGGAGCAGATGAAGGAGAAGAAGCGAGGAAGAAGACGAAGAGGACGAAAAGGAAGATGAAAGACCAGACGGTGAGCTTAGAGAGAGGAGAGTACCAACGGAAGAAACGGTGGTGGTGGAGGAACGGAGATTTCTCCGATTTGAACTTCCCCGGAGTCGACGGGATATCATCGGCGGGGGAGAGGTGAGGATTTGCCTTCAACTGCGACATTATCAACCGATGATCGGTGAATTTCTTGAAATGTCAAAGGAGAGATGATTATGATGATCAAGATTAGGGTTCCTGATTTCTGGATATGAGAAATCGTCCAAAGAGGGAAGACGCAGATAAATCAGTTGGAACCGACTTAATTGGGTCACGAATCGAGAGTGGTGGCGGCTATGGCGGACTTGGTGGTAGTAAGGCGGCGCTGTAGATTGATTGGGGCCAGCTGAAGGCGAGAGGAAGATTCTGTTCTTTGGAGATGTGGAAAGAGAGAGAGAGTTATGAGTATTTTTCTGTTGACAGAAACAATCGCGTAGGTCGTGGGGTTTTCGGTTACTTAAAATAATTTGTACTCCATTTTATATTAATTTATTAATAAATTTCTTATTGTGTAATTATTTTTTTCGGCTATATTGGGAGATTAGTCGATATTTATATTAATTTTGAATCAGATTAGGAAGTGTGTAATTAGTAATTACTAACAATGAAAGATTGATGGTATATCATTTCAGAAATTGCTGTAATGATGAATGTACACATATTATTTTAGGTTAGTGTTAATTATAAAATTGTTTTTCAGTTAAAATTCAATTGTTCAACTTTAGATTATTTCAGATCAAATAATATTGATTTTAGCTAAATAATTCTCTTCTCAAATATTTATATCTTATGAGTATATTTTATAGAATTACCTTTTTGTGACTTTAATGTCTCGTATTAAATATGGTGTATAATTTGTAATTATTATAATATGAATTATTGTATTTTGTTAGAATTACATTATAAATTATTTGAACCATTATATATATATATATATATATATATATGGGTAGAGTGATGTTCAAGTAAGACACATTATTCTGGTAGGAGCGTGCGGCTGAACGTAGAGCTGACACGTGTCCCAAAATTTTTTATTTTTTTCAGAAACGAGTGAAAGTAATAGTTCAAAACTTATTAAGGAATAATTCATAACTTTTATAAAGGATAGTTCTTGAATTATAATAGCTCATAATGCAAAATTTATAAAGGAGCGAAAGTAATAGTTCAAAACTTATTAAGGAATAGTTCATAACTTATAAAAGGATAGTACATGAATTGTAATAAAATATTTCATAGTGCAAAATTTATAAAGGACAGGGCATAACTTATAAAATGATAGTTCATGAATTACAATTGAATAGTTCATAACATATAAACGATTAATTTATAAATAATTTGATATAATATATTAAAAAGTAATAGTTCATGAATTATATGGGAATAATTGAAAGTTTATAAGAGAATAGTGCAGAAATTATAATATGGTAGTTCAAAAAAAAATTCATTCGATTCTGGAAAAAAAATAAAAATTCGGGACACGCGTCAGCTCTAACATTCAGCCGCACGCCCCTACCCTAATAAATGAACCGTACCTGAACATTTACCCATATATATATAGTATTATAATTGTTAATTATTCATAAAAATCATTCATGTCATAATAATTAATTGAAAACTTGGAAAATAATTTAGCATGTTCTTGGAATATTCCATTGTTTTACTAATATTAATAGAAACTTTTTTTATTCAAATAAGATAAATGTCTTGTTAAAGTTTCCAATTAAGAGAAGATTCTGTAGACTTTATACTTGTTATGATTGTTTTGATCTTGATTCCAAGAATCAATAATCTGCATTGAAAAGATGTTAAAATAAAGAAAACAAGGTCTCTATTTGAATATTTTATTCCTTAGAGTAACAAATTTTATTAAAAATTAAAAGTATATTGTTCAGTAATAATGTAGAGAAAATAGTCATAATCTTTAAGTTATAAATTTGATTAACGAATGCCAAAAATATGAACTATTAAAAAACAGTTTATTCTTTCACCTTTGATTGTTCGTATCTACAAAATTACTTTCTTATGGGTTTAGTAAAAATTAACCTAATTTAGGTTTGTTGTTAGTGGCTAGTCCGGTCCAGTAGGTACGATTTTCATATATTTTCATTATATGTTTACATTTGGTTTGATGATATTAATGATTGCCAAATTTATTGCTCAAGAAATCGGGAGGCAATAGTTTTATATATATATATATACAAAGTTTGGTGAAGTAGGTTTTTTTTATAATTTTATGTTTTATAAATTCTTCTAATTTTTATATTCTAGTTGACTCGTTACTATTATTTTAAATCTAAAATAAATTAATTAAAGGGGCATTAAAATGTAAAATATTATTCCTATAAAATCTCCCTAATTATCAGATCTCACGTCCTAGGGTTTTATAGTAGGCTATCTTCTTTAACCTTCATCCCCTGACAATTTTCTTCAACCTTCATCCGGGCGGTTTGTTGGGTCATCTCCTGTAGTTGGCAGCGTTTGTTACGTCCTCTCCGGCGGTTGGTTTGTTGTGTCATATTCATTTCCATTTTTCTAATCTTTATTATTGTTTTTGTTCGAGTTCGTTTCTCTTCTTCTCCGTTCTTGTTCAACATATTTCATTTCTCCGATCTGATTTCCGGGGATCGAAACAACCAGCCGTCGTCCAGTATGCCCCCTCAAACTGGAACACCTTCGATCTGTTAGTGTAGATATGTGAGGTACAATTTTCTAGTTTTTTTCCCTGTCGCCTCAAAACTCGGAACCGCCTTCCATATCGTCGCAAATCTCGCAACGGACTTCCATATCGCTGCAGATCTCGCATCGGACTTCCATGTCGCTGTAGATCTCGCACCGGCCTCCCCGTAAATCTCGCACCGGCCTTCCATGCCGCCGCCCTCACTATCGCCATATAACTCGGCACCGGCCTTGTCACCTTATGCATCTATCGTTTTGGTTTGCAGTTATGCATCTATCGTAGTTATACATCTATCTACAAATATACATGGCGGATTTGGTGGAATGTACCTATTCCAATAATACACTATACAAACTAACTCTCTGTTTAAATATTTGGCAAAATATACCCTATTACATCATATCACACTTACTGTAAACTCCATTTTTCTACGATTGTTGCATAAATATAAAAACAAAGGAAAGGTTATAAAAAGAAGAAGAAAGTACATTGTTGTCAGTTCACCCGGTGATGTGACATGGCTGCAGAAAGCAAGTATCCCGCAAACACCCTTTTTGTTTCCCTCCAAAACTCCATCTTCCTGCAATATTACACGAAAACAGCACCCATTTCATTCATTTTGAAATCATCATTTCCAGAAAATTTGGGCTTTATTGCTTTTGTACATTACAAAACAAAGTCTTCCTAGTTCATTCAAATAGTTGAATTCGAAGCTAACGCCAGTCATCCAGTACTATTGGGTAAGGTCATTGTTTATCCTGTTTTAACTAAGTATTCAGCTTTATTCTTATGTCCGTGTGGATGAATGTTGAAATGGTTTTACGCAACATTAACAACACTGATTGGGTACGTTGTACATCTACGGCGACTTAGTTTTGGATATTGATTCAGAACAATTTTTTGGGTATTAATGTGTTTGGGTTTGTACAAGCTTTTGGGTATCTACACGTCAGTTAATACATGTACTTACACATTTAACATGTTTGTTTCAGGTATGGGTACTGTACAATTAACATGTTACTACGGGGGAGATTGAGTTACTTTGGATGGGATTTGGAATTATGTTGGGACAATTCAAAGCAAGCACATAATTATAAGCCAATGGACATCGTTATAAACGTTAAAAGGGTTAATCTCTTCAAGATTTAAGTTGCGAATAGAAAACCATAATCTTGTATTAAAATACAAGAATAGTATGAATCAATGTTTACAACCTTTCACTATTGATAGTTGTGAGGATTTTGAAGCATATCTGACGGCAAACAAGGTAAACAGTGTGTGTTGGAGTATCCCATTGTGTGTTACAATGGAAGAAAAAAAAAAGATTTAGGGGTATCAATACCCCATAGTGATAATGGGGTAGTTTCCAGCATATTGGTTTATGATGAGAGGGCTGCAAGATCAAGATTTGAAGAAGACGCAACAAGGTATGAATGTGCACAACCTACTTTTAATAGTGACTCGTTGGACGGGCTCAGTCAAAGGTGGGCACTTGAGATTGGTCAAACGTATAAAAGTAAGAAGGATTTGAAGGTTTCTTTGTGTATGAATGCCATGTACTAGTGTTTTGAGTACAAAATAACAAAATCACGTAACAATGTTGTGGTTGCTAAATGTGGCAAAAGTACTTGTAATTGGAAAGTTCGTTTCTCTATTTGGGTAAGTCACACCATTTCACCATCACACGTTACACAAATGAACACACTTGTTCTTTTGAAAGCAGAAGGCGCAATCGTAGGACACCGTCTGTAAACGTAATTGCGCATCTACTTCGTGATCTGTAAGTAAATTTGTGTTTTTAACTTTTTTTTGTGGTTTGTGTATGCATTATTTAAATTAGGGTTTTGGGTACCTAATTTGCGTAAACATTTTGGAAATTAGGGTTTAATAGGGTTACATCACAAAATTTGGGTAACCTATGCAGGTACGCAAATGTGAAGAATCTACTTGAACCGTTAACTGTTCAATCAGTGCTGAAAAACGATTTGAAGATTAATGTGTAGTATTGGGTATGTTGGAAATCCTTGGAAGCATTTAAGAAATTACTTAGAGGGACATGTGAAGAGAATTATAGTGAAGTTCCGGTGTATATGCACAAACTGCGTGAAACTAACCTCTGTAGCGTTGTTGCTCTTGATGTCGATGACGACTCCAAATTTCATTATGTATTCTTCGCATTTGGGCAATCACTGAGGGGATACAGTGCTATACGCAAGGTTGGTTCTTCAATACTTAAAAACTGTGAGTATGGTACAATACTAAATAAGTTATCATACTGTTTATAGGTGATTTCAGTTGATGACACGTTTCTTAAAGGCAAATATGGAGGTGTTCTTTTGATAGCAACCGCTCAAGACGCAAAACCAACAGATTTATCCTCTAGCATTTGCAATAGTTGATAGAGAAAATGATGAATCATGGAATTTCTTCATAAAAAACTTGAGAAAGTGTGTTGAAGATGCGCATGAACAGGTATTTGTATCTGACAGGCACATGTCCATTAAGAAAGTTATTGGTACAAACTTCCCACAATCACACCACGGGGTTTGCATGTACCACTTGAAATAAAATATAAAGAAAAGATCAAGAATGAAAAGGATTCAAGATATGTTTTAAGACGCCGCACAAAGTTACAAGAAAGAAGATTGCATGAAGTTGTTTGTAGTTATTGAGCGGGTGAGATTTAATCATGCCGTTGCTGTTATTTTACAATTATGTTGCTGTATTACTACCATTGATATTTGAGTATTGGTACCTAAAAAAGATATTGCATTTTGTAGGAGAACCAGCGGTTGGGCAACTGTTGAGAGATGTCGATTTCGAGTGTTGGTTACATGCTTATTCCCCAGTAACAAGATACAACATCATGACAAGAAACAATGCAGAGACTTTTAACAGAGTGATGTTTGATGCAAGAGAATATCCGGTCCTTGCCTTAGTTGATGAGATACGTCAAGTTATGAGTCGGTGGTTTGCTATGAGGAGGGAAAAGTCAGAAAGATGAGAGGATTTCGCAACCCCAAACATTGAACAAAACATCCAACTAAAGTATGTTGATGCTAGTAAGTACAGTTGCTACATACTTGATACCGGACGGTTGCTATATGAAATAAAATGGGGGGAAGAAAGCGAGGTCGTGAGTCTGATAGAACACACGTGTACATGCATGACATTTGATCTCGAACAGATACCTTGTGTGCATGCCATAACTGCAGAGAAGCAGGCTAAAATAAACCCCGCTACGTTAGTAAGTTTGTACTACAGTGTTGCAGCTTGAAGGAAGACGTATGAAGACATTATATACCCAGTGCTTGAAAGTGGCGAAAACAGCATACCCAACATTGAAGGTATTGTATGCAATCCTCTTATAAAGAAAAAAAGGAGTGGTAGATTACCCAAAGCTAGGATACGTGGGCATGGTGAGGAGAAGAAAAGAAAATGCACGTGATGTGGAGTAATCGGATATAACAAGAAAACGTGTAGGAACCAACCAATTGTGAAACTGTAGGAATAATTTTGTATAGTCTTGTTGGGTATGATCTTGGTGACGCAAAATGAAGGTGGGTGTTTATTTTGAGTAACAATATTGTAAGTGTTGTTCTTTTGGGCAAGTGTATGAACGATTGAATTTTGTAAGTGTGATATTTTTGTGTGGCTGTGAAAAATGGGATGAAGATGGCAATTGTGGTTGTCAAGTGAGTTTTTTTGGGTATTGAATATTGAAATGACGTATGGGATTAAGATGGCAATTGTGGCTGTGAAATATGGGATGAAGATGACAATTGTGGTTGTAAAATATGACATGAAGATGGAATCTTGGATAAAGTTTGCAGTTGTGTGTAACATGTGAGATGAACTTTCGTACATATACACACACAATAAACCTATTACATAACATTCTTAAAAATCAAGGGTACATACACACAAATGTCAACCAAAATTCCAAATTAACATGAAAGTAGTAAACGCACAATTTTGCAATGTATTATTTGAAACAACACTATATCTATACAATATCAAACGGCTTCTTCCAAATGCCATGAAACAGAACATATGACAAATGTTCCCTTATAGCAGCTACATTGCTCTCATATATTGTCGAAAAATTGGTTGAACCTGCTCAACATATAGTGAATCAGTTGGTTGGACAAAATCATCTTCTGACCCATGGCAACAATGTGTTTAAAGGGACCTTGCTCAAACTTTTCTCTATCATCTGCATTCAAACCCTGTATTAATATTGGTATCAACTTCATCCTAGAGTTGTTATTTATCCTTGCGTTCTCAAATGATAGATCTTGTCCGTATCTGTACTTAAATTGTTACAAAGAAGAAACAACAACATGAGGAATAGCCTTCGAAATTCGTGGCTTATGTGTAACAGGAATTGGGTAAGAATTTACCAAAATTTTATGTGTAAGTGGTGAATTGTATGCTTGGGATACTCTGTCAATTACGTCATCCTGACATTTGGGTGGTGTGATAGGGAAATGATTGACACGTACTTCACATTAGTTTACATACAAAGTGGGTAACAAAATATATATACTGCTTATTCAACACACAAGATATCAATACTCAAAACAGAAACACTGGACTGCAAAACATATGCATACTCAACCTACTATAGACCCATACTTTAGCACTTAAAATACACACAATTGGATCCAACATTCATATGCATACTTTACACATCCAATTTTTATACTCATTATCCATACTCAAAGAAAATACATTCGAACATATATTCATAGGCATACACAATAAAAATGTCAATTACCGATTTCTTCATCCCTAAACAACAATTTCCATTTTAAAAGAGCAATTTCAATACAAATTAATACTTAAAACAAGGATTCAGAAGCATAAGCAATTATAAATGCTCAATTAATTTATACTCAAAGTAATTTGATACTCAACCATCGAATTTAGTGTCTTCTTCATAAAAAACAGAATTTCGCACTTAAAATACACACATTTGGATCCAAAATCCATAGGCATACTTAACAGAAGCGATTTTTCAATACTCACTTATCGATTTCTAAAACTCTTAAAAAACAAAATCCATACTCAATTGATACACATTGACTGGTTATTCTACAACATAACCACATACCAATATCATCAAAATCTGAAAACCAAACATTGCATACAAGATTCGTAAGCATAGACAACACACGCAACTCCCAAACGCAGTTATCTATTTCTCAATCTCAAACAATCCAAAATATAAACACAACTTATACACAAAGGTCAATGCTTTTTCGACACCCTAATCACATTAGAACAGTAATAACCAATAAAATACTAAACATTCATCAAATACCCTAAAAAAACGTATCAATTCGTCTTTGTCTTTTCCTGAAACATCCTCCTGCGTTTCAGAAATCAACCAGAACGAAGGCGGTGGGATTTCTCTAGCCGACGACTTTTTTTTGCCAAGTTTTGTATCGTCATCTTCACTTTTGTTTGGTTGATTGTTGTTTGGAGTCACCATGCAAACGGTTAAGAAAGTGTTTGAAGAATTGAGGGCGATAAGATTTTGGTACAAAGTTATTTAGGAGTGAAAATTAAAGACTTTTGTTCCTGGATCTTTTTCCTCTAGAGAGACGGTGAGAGATGAGAAGTGGTGGTGTTGAAATGACATTGACGTGATTGACGCCTCTTTTGGCTTCTTTAATAAGTCTTGTAAGAAATTTATGACATGGAAACGATTTCCAATAACTAAATAGCCTCTACAAACCGTCAAATCCTACAATTGACTATCTTTTTTTTTTTTAGTTAATAAGGCGTTATTGGCCATTACTCAACGCTACATTGTTTTATATAGATTGTACATACCCAATATTGTACAAGTTACAAACCTATAACAGGTGCGTACGCATACTCAAAACAAGCGATTTAAACATACTGAATATATTATATAACTCATACAAAACAAAATTTAGTCATTCCCAAGCAATCAACCGCGTAAACATACTCAACACAATATTTCAAGCATAACCAAACAAGTGCGTAAACATATTCAACACAGTATTTCAAGCTTAACCAAACAAGCGCGTAAACATACTCAACACAGTATTTCAAGCTTAACCAAACAAGCGTGTAAACATACTCATAACATTATAACAATAAAACCAAACAAAATTTTGTCATACCACGAACCGTAAGTGATACCTAAACGTTTACTTCCGCAACTTCCTACAAACAATACCACCTAAAATTGATCCAATAAAAGCTACCACAAGTAGTCGAATCTCTAGGGACAAGTCATTACACAAATGGGCATTCTGGTTATCCAACTTCTCATTCTGCATATTCTCAACTTGCCTCCTTAAGATATAAATTTCTTCGTCTTTGGCTCTAATTGTAGACTGCAATTGCGAAATCTCATCATCCAAACTTCTATTCTCGTCCTTCAACTCTTTGAAGAAATCATTAATCATCAACGTCGTTACGGGGCTAATATCCGCAACTATTAGAGCAAGTCTTTCTTCATCAACTTCATCCCTTGTTAAGGCAAATTGTTGACTAAAATGTCAATCGTAATATTTTGGATCATTGTTGTCCAGTCTTGATTCATCACCACTCTACTCAGCCATCTGCATAGTACCACACTCAATAAGAAAAAATATTGACACAACACTAAAAATTAAAAAATGTTATGCGCCCGAATATATTCATACCCAGTAACTTTCAAACAATAATATATATACCCAATCGCATGACAATACTATATCATCATATCCATGTCTACATACGAAAAAATGATAAGTCAATGTCTCCGAAATGACAACATATATACCCAATAAACATGACGTCAATAAAAAACATACCCAATTACTACGAAATCACAAATGATATTCCACAGAATTTATTGACACCAAGAAACAATCATATAACAATATACATATCCTCTTATCTTTTAAAAAAAATACTCATCATATCAATTAATCCATTTACTACATCATCAGTTACCTAGGGAGAACCAGTAACATACACAATAATCGATCATCCATATTTATTAGAAAAATAAAAGGTACCATGTTGAAAAACCAATTTTCAAACGATTTTGAACAATAATATACTGAAGTTTAATGAATACATAAATAACAACTTACAAATTTTTCCTTTTGAGTCGATAGTTAAATGATTATAGGAGATATAATGAGGAATGAAGCAAACATCTGCATAAATGAGAGAAGAAATTTTCGTAATAAAAGGGAGGAGAAATTTTGTACATAAATGAGAGGACAATAAATGGAAATGCATGTATATATTGGCCAACCTTCAAAATTTGAATCGTCCGCTCAGTATTTCTTCATACCAACTATTCCTCTGATTTGAGTATGGATGTGACAGCTCTACAATGGTAGTTTCAGCGCCACAGTTGCACATCGAAAAAGTGGATATGTTTTATTTACCTTTTTCATTTCTGTATTATAGTTGAGTGGTGGAAACCATGGGGGCCAAAAAACAAAGATGAAGCCTTCCGGGGCCAATGTCACCAATTCTTTCAATATACATATATATTAGTTATGATGTTATGATGTTATGCATCTATCGTAGTTATGATGTTATGCATCTATCTACAAATATGCATCTATCGCCATATAACTCGGCACCGGACTTTCCACTATTATAATTATGCATCTATCTCAGGGAACAAGAACTTTCAAATTGTGGCTCATTTAAGCTTGCTGCGCTTATGCTTATTTGCATGTATCTTAGGAACCCTAGTGGGTGAAATTGAAATTTGGGTTAATTACAAATGACTACCCATATTTCATATTTATGTTTATGAGTCCAATTTTTAGAAATCTACAAATATGCCACTGCAAAGCTAATTACAGATTTTAGCCCAAGTTATATAATCCAGGAAAGGTCCACAGTTTTTAAAGTTCACAAATTGCCCTAATTTGATTAATTATAGGATTTGAACCAACTTTATACATACGGAATATGGTCTGTATAACTCGATAGGCTCGACCTTGTGTAACTCGATAGGCTCAACCTTGTGTAACTCGACCTTGTGTAACTCGACCTTGTGTAACTCGTCCTTGTGTAACTCGTCCTTGTGTAACTCGATCTAATGACGGACTTGTGTAAATGAAAGACTTGTGTAAATGAAGGACTTGTGTAATTGACGGACTTGTGTAATTGACGGACTTGTGTAAATGGCGGACTTGTGTAAATGAAATTATGTATTAACATTGTGTAAATGAAATTGTGTATTAATAACATGTATGAACAAGAGTATACACGAAATTCAATTAATCCAAATGGTTTAAGGGTGGGAGGGAGACTCTGTCGTCCAGAGTTCGATACTCACTAGCTACAAATTGGGATTAATAAAATCGGTTGGGCTTGGACTCAATTAAAATTACCAATTAACCCTTTCAAAAATTGCAACACATAATGAACTAATAGAACAAATTAGGGTGGACATGGGACGAGAATGGCGTCATTCCATTCCTGTTACGGCTATTTTAAATGAATCGGGAACGAGACGAGCTTTGGGCCCTTGAGTATTTTAGATTCAATCCTACCGGGTTCTATTCCGGTTGGGATTGGGACGGGACGAGATGAGACGAGTCCAATCCCGCTTGTTCATTAATTTATTAATTCATTTAATTGTGCTTAGCTTTTATCTTTATTCACAAAAATATTCGTATATATCGTACTTACAACGCAAAAACATTAAAGTTTTCAAATATCCATAATAATATTTTACAATTAAATTAAATTCCAAATATCCACGATAGAACACATATAAATGAATTAGGGGTTTTATTTATATTTATTATTTTAAATTAAAAACTTTATTATATATGGGATGAGACGAGTCTAGCGGGATATAGAAGTAATGACCCATATCCCGTCTCGGATGATTTTTGATGGGATGAGTTCAAAACGGGATTTCTAATTTTGAATGAAATTCCGCCGGGATCGGGACGGAACCGGGATTGACGGGATTTGTTCTCATCCGTGGAAAACAATTGAATTTAAGAACAATAGTTTTACGTGTGTTACATTGGTATGTGCACGGTCCCCGTGACTGAGTCATGAAGAGTGTTGCACGGTCTAATGTTTGTTTGGGAGTGTGGTTATTGTTGGGTGGAACTGAAACATATTCATTTTGGGGTTTCTACTCTTCTTGAAAGTGACATTAATTCACCGGAGTCATTCGCTCGCCAGTTTGATACTCAGGTGCCAATACTTCTTGAAAAGGAGTGATTTTTGAATAGTTAAGCTAGTTTAGCGTTTTGTTATTGTGCATTGATTGACCATCCAAAAAATATTATAAACTCGATTGATCATAATATTAGGAGTCGGACTACCTCGCATGCTGACTACGTAGCCGTTGTCACACTAAGCCACTAGCCATGATTAACTTCCATAACCTAGTCTTCGAACAGACCCATCACTTTCTATCCGAAAGGATAGCTTATGAAAGAAAAATCTACCTTGTGGGTCGCTTTATACATTGTCCTATTTTATGGGTGGTTTTGTGAAAAGAACCCGATAATTGAGGGTGTTTTGTGTAAATTATCCCTGACCTGAAAGGCTAGTATAATAATAATTCCTTTCTCCGCTGCTTTGTTTTTCAGAGTTTCAACCCAGTTTCGCAGTCTAGAGAGAGATGGAGTCGACGGGAGAATGGCTGGAGAAAGCGTTGAATGATCTGTGTAGAACAATGGAAACTGGTTTAGCTTTGGACGCCGATATGATCTCCGGTCTCGTTTCATATTGCGAGTGTGCACCTCCTGAAGACGCCAAGGAATACCTTGATGTACTATTCTATGCCTCTCTTACTCGATTGGATTTACGGTCCGGATTCCAATCATCTCATACGACGATTAGTATTTCCAAAAATTTGTTCTGTTCTCTTCAATTTTCCATCGTCAATTTCGTGTTTGCATCTTGAGATTCTATTGATTTTTTTGTTAATTATCCTAGCAAGTGCGATGCTGTTTGGTTCTAATTGGCTGGTTGGTTTTGGAATTGGGTTTGGCTTAGTTCAAATTTTGATTCCGGATAAGAATGATTCTTTGCCAAAATGTGGCAGTGAAATTGGTGTTTTAGGTATGTATATGAATTTGGGGGAAACCTAACATGTGAATAATTATTGCTGTTGGTTGGAACTTTGAATCCGGGTTGTATGATCCTCAATCCTTAAACCATGATCAAAAAGAAAATTCAGTGACAGTGTAGGGTATGGCTACCTTACTGGTTTAACATGGTTGAACCGGGTGTGAACTTAGGAGTGTTTAATTTCTTTCAATGGAAGATATTTTTTGATTAGTACTTGAAGGAAAAAGCTAGTTTCTGCTGAAATTTGGAGAAGAAACATAACTATGAGATATGCCACCTATTACTAAATACTTTAAGTTCCAGATGAGCTTTTGATATCAACAAATATACTCTATAAATCGAAGAATTTAAAAAGCTTGAAGGCAGGGATTAAAAATCTTGAACCTCAAATTCAGTGTAGGGGATCAGAGGACTACTGTTCACAACCAAATTCCCCTGGTCCAAAGAAAATCATAACAAAGAGAAGTTTGTTGTTGAAAAAAAGGTTTGGTAGAACTTTTCATTCAAAACATCCTTTTATGACACAATTTCCTTCTATTCACCTATCTCTTATAAATGGAGCTTCAAATGCCTGGTAGGCTTGTAGGTGGTGTTCGTTTGTACATATCATCATGTTATGATTGATGGCAATTTTATTGTCCAACAGATCGATTAAATGTAAGCTTTTGGTGGGTGCTGTGAACATATGATAGTTGCAGTGTCAATCCCCATTTAAATTCATTAGCTTTTATGGAAATTTTTATGTCTGCGTTTATTGTAGTACAAGCTATTATCTTGTGTCAGTTATAGCAAAGTTTTTAGTTTTTAAAATTTTGTTGTCATGATCAACAGAATATTATTGGCGAGGAAACTGCTGGAAGTGTGATTCAGGAATACTTGCAACGGAGAGGTTATACAAAACCATTCAACTCTCAGGGGACATCCAGTTCTAAACTACAAACCTATGTCAAACCACCCTCTGATGAAGTATTTATTGGTGGGACCAAGAAGCCCCTAAGTGTTCATAATGAGGCTTCGGGTTCTTCAACTTCTCACAACAGGAACAACAATAATAACAACAGAGCTGCAATAGAGCTAAAAGATTCAAGAAATGGGCAGGCCAAGAACCAAGGCTCTAAAAAGAAAAAGACAGGGAAAGTTGTTAATCTTGCAGATGCTGCCAAAGGGTCAATTGTGTTTCAACAGGGAAAACCATGCACGTGCCAAGCACGTCGACATAGGCTAGTGAGCAATTGTTTGTCTTGTGGAAAGATAGTGTGTGAACAAGAAGGAGAGGGGCCTTGTAATTTCTGTGGATCCCTTGTGCTAAAGGAAGGGAGCACATATGCTGGTTTAGAAGGTTCATTTGCAACTCCCATGTCAGAAGCCGAGGTCACTGCTGAAGCATATGCAAAGAGGCTTGTTGACTATGATAGAAATTCTGCAGCTCGTACTACAGTTATTGATGATCAAAGTGACTATTACGATGAGGGCAACAGCTGGTTGTCAATGGAGGTGCTAATCTTTGTTTTATAAATAAGGCTTTTAGCTTATGTGGTTCTACCTGAATCGGGTTAATAATTTTTTTGTTTGCAGGAGAAGGAACTTCTTAGGAAAAAACAGGAGGAACTTAAAGAAGCCGAGGAGGCCCAAAGAAAGAAAGTGGTTGTGGCTTTTGACTTAGTTGGCCGAAAGGTATCAAATCTACCCTTTTTGTAATTTTACATAATCCTCATTTGATTAGATGTAGAAATTAGAATTTCTAGGAAATAAGTTCCTACGGAAGAATAATACCTTGGTGCAAACTAAGTTCCTAGAAAGTTCTTTTGCTACTGTCATAAAAATAATGGCAATTAGTATTTAGTAAATGTATCATTAAGAAACCCATGAAGAACATCCACCCTATCATGATAAATTCACCCCTATGGTTACAGCAAGTCAAACTTCCTAAGAACTTAACTTTATATCATTTTTTATTTAAAAAATGAACCAAACACAGTAGTAGCTAGAGCTTCTTCCAGGGGACAGCATGAGCCAACAAGGCCTATGTATTTCGGGTCATTCACATAATTAATGAGCTTTGCGTGGGAAGTTGAACTGATAAAAATGAAACAACATGAATTTAAAAAATGAACCAAACACAGTAGTTAGAGCTTCTTCCAGGGGACAGCATGAGCCAGCAAGGCCTATGTATTTCGGGTCAGTCACATAATTAATGAGCTTTGCGTGGGAAGTTGAACTGATAAAAATGAAACAACATGAATTTGAAAAATGAACCAAACACAGTAGTTAGAGCTTCTTCCAGGGGACAGCATGAGCCAACAAGGCCTATGTATTTCGGGTCAGTCACATAATTAATGAGCTTTGCGTGGGAAGTTGAACTGATAAAAATGAAACAACATGAATTTTACAGCAAGTAAGAATGCAAATCTGTAAAGAATCAGCAAGGCGAGTGGTATGGATAGATGCTGTTATATTCTGGTTTAGATCAATACTTTGACTTATTTGTTCTTTTTGGTGCAACGCATGGATAATGATGCGAGTGCAGCACATAGATAATCCCACCCGTCTTTGTTACTAGTCAATTTATTGCCTAATTGGAGATGATAAATCTGCTAGTACCTGAGTTAGTATAATAATATTTTTCTTCTTAAAAGGTGATGTTCAATGAGGATGACATTGCCAAACTGGACTCAGAGAACAGCATCCTACGTCCTACCGATGAAAGAGAAGCACAACGGGTGAAACCAAATCCAACTGTAAAGGTACAACCGATATTCATCAACCCAGGGCCTATAGAGAAATCTGAGAAAAAAGGAAAGCCACCATTGAACAAAGGAGTGAGAAAAGGCTTATGCTTGGAGATAAGTGGGAGAGTGCAGCATGACACATCTTCGACTCGGGTTTCGTAAATGGTAGATGATGCTGCATGCTTTGGTTCCGAAACTTCGATACATCTTCGATTTGGGTTTCGTAATTGGTAGATGATGCTGAATGATTTGGTTCCTAAATTTTTCCCATGATGATGTTGATTGATTTTGTCAAACTGCCACCTTAAGGCTGATTGTGACTGCTAGCAAAGCTTCAGCCTGCAACCAACTTGGTTCTGTACTACTGAGTACTGATCACCTCATCTCTTGCATATGTATTATGTGATATGTAACGACCACAAGCTCCTCTAATGTTAAAGAACAAATTTTGAACAATTGAGTGTTGAAACTTGGACTCCACGACCCGATATAATTGTTGTTGTTCTTTTCCAAAGTGTGTAAAGGCAATTATGTTTTTCACTTCCATTCAGGTTTCACACAACTCCATCAGAAGAAGTAAAGAGGAGAAAGTCTGTGGTGTTTTTAGTCCTGTACAAATCCGGGCGGCCCGTCCAGCCCGCCTGTCCGCCCGGGAAAAAACATGGGTATGAGCAGCGAGTTTGACCCGTTCGGTCCTAGTCCGGCCCGTATTTTGGTGGGACGGGTACGTGTAAACATTTCTGCCCGTGGGCCAACCCGGTCCGACCCGCATATAGTTTTTATACATATACGTTTTTTTTTATATATGTGTATATAATTTATATTATTTTTTAGTGTAACATACTCTAATTTTTCATTTAGTTTGTTTGGAGTATTTCGGTTAACTTGAGTGTAATGATACTTGTTATTTTTTAGGTATTTGGATTATTCATTTTTGTGTTGATTGTTGTTGAATTTGTTGATAGTGCACTATGCAAGTATAATTAGATTGAAAGTGTGTGCTAAATATATTATATTACTTGTTTTGAACGATAAATTCCGGAGAAAAAAACGCACAATCCAGTATATACGGGTCATCCGGGCCGCGCCGTTGTTTACATAGGTGGACATGGGCAGTGTTTGTGGTCCGGCCCGCACCTTACGGATAGAATTTTTAGGTATGGCCCGGCCCGGCCCGAATCCGGTTCGAGCCCGCTTTTATACAGATCAAAGTTGAATATGAACCCTAAATACATAAATCTTGCGCCAGGAAAGACAAATGAACCAAACATATATGAAATATATCAAATGAAACGAAATTAAAATAATCAGAAGCTTGTGAACTAAACTAGGTTACACAATGCATCGATTCGAACAAAAATATTTGTAGCCCTAAAAATTGAAAGATAGATGCATCCATTACCATGGAAAAGCTTCCATACCAATTCAGATTGCACAAGCTATGTAACGAACACAACAAAAGGAAACTCAACCCTAGAAAAGCTGAAAGACAATTGAATCACAAAAGAGAGCTTCAACGAACATACGAAACCCCAGAAAAGATGAAAGATAGTTAAGTAACAAAAGAGAGCTTCAATGAACACACGGAAAGGATTCCAAGCCATGCAAGGAGAATTTATAAGAACGAGATCGTGATAATATCGAATTCATATAATCATATATTTTGTTATTTACTTTTCTAGTTATTATTCTCTTGTAAGTCCCAAGGTCAAGGCCGTCCAATGGTTAACGGAGGCCCTGTTCTATATGTAAATTAAATATATTTATTTAATAAATAAATTAAAAAATAATAATAAAGTATTATTTTAGATTTTTATTTTAGATTTTTATTTTAGAGATTAAATTCATTTGTAGATAAATAAAATTTAAGTTATTTTCTTACAAAAATGTACAATTTCATCTATAATACTAACTAGAAGATAGTATATATTATATATTTTCATGAAGAAACAAAATGATTACTAATTAAATTACATATAAATACATTTACAATATAAAAGTTATAATCTCCTTTAATTAATAAACATGATTATAAACTTTTACAGTTAAGATCTTCAAAAATATAATTTTATTTATACATTTAACAGTAGGGTGGATGCGGGGCCCACAAAAAAATATCAAATGAAAAAAAAAAGCTAGAAAGAAGGATCGTACGGGCCCCACAAAAATATATTAGATGAGAACATAAAAGGAGTAAGAAAGAATGATCCCAAAACCATTGTGCTATATCCTAGTTACAATCCACTTTATCACTAAAAACTTTATAACCTGAACATCGATATGGGCCCTAATATTTTGGGGGTCTTGTGCCAGCAAGCCAAATGGAACCCCTTGTTGGACAGGTCTAGTAAGCCTATCTAAAGATTATCATAATGGAAGCAAGAGGAAGATGCACACTGTCAATTGGAGAGTTCTATGTACTTTTAAAGATAATGGAGGCCTTGGAATTAAAGCTATGGAGGAGTTAAAATTGGCTCTTGTGGGAAAAGTTGGGTGGAGATTCCTTATGGACGACTCGAGTTTGTGGGCTAGAGTCCTCAAGAGCAAGTACATCAGATCTTCGGGAATAAACCACTTAGCACCTTCGTACGTCTGGACGAGCATACAAAGAGGTGTTAGCGAGGTTGTACGTCCTAGACAACGATGGCTCGTAGGCAATGGCGAGGACACTAATTTTTGGGAGGATAACTGGCTGTCGGAGTGTCCGCTTATCGAGCATGCCACTGTTGAGGTAGATGCGCAACATCGCTCCAGTAAAGTTGTAGATTACTGGACTGAGGGTGTGGGTTGGAGGTGAGATCTCATCGGTTCTTCACTCCCTAACTCTACCATCTTGGCTCTAGCTGCTACGGGCCTCCTTCCTAGCTCTAAGTCCTCTAGGGGTGACGAGTTTGGCAGTTGCAGAGACGAGCTGTCTTTGCAGTGGAGCAGCAATGACAATTTCTCTGTGGCCTCAGTTTACCGAATGCTCAGGAAGGAGAGTGCGCTCTGTTGCATGGAGAGGGCGGTTTTCCAAAGAGTGTGAAAGTTAGGTATGTAGGAGAGAGTTAGGATTTTTTTCTTGGAAACTTCTACAAGGAGGAGTCCTATCTAATGAGGAGAGATTGAGGAGGCATGTAAGCATGAGTGCCGATTGCCCTTTCTGTCAAGGAGAACCGGAGTCATACGAGCATTTGTTTAGCAATTTCCGTACAAGTAGAAGGATGTGGATGAAGCTTAACGCGAGATACAATGACCCACAATTTTTTGACCTACCATTTACATAATGGAGAAGAGGTAATATCCTATCGAATTGTAAGTTTAATAATTATTGCGTTTGGAGTGTTATTTTTGTTGTAAGGTTGTGGTGGTTATGGAGATGGAGAAATGAGAGAGTTTTTGAGAATAAGAGGAAAAGACCGGATGAGCATGTCTTTGTTGTGGAGAAGGCTTTGGAGTACACCATATCTTGAAAGAAGTTATCTAAGACTAGGACGAGCAACGCACGGGTGGTGATTCAAGTGAAATGGAACCCCTAACTAGAGGATACCCTAAAGATCAATATTGATGGAGCTGTTAGAAGCGATGGAAAAGCTACTGCGGTAGGTGTTATTAGGCACAACGCGGGAGAGTGGCAACTTGGTTTCGTTGCAAATATGGTTATATGTACTGTTCCAATGGCGAAAATGTGGGGCATATAATGCGGGTTGAAGTTTGCATGCTAGAGTGGGAGCCGTGCTATGATTCTGGCATCGGACTCACAGTTGGCCATCACTTTCCTAGGCAAAAACGTCCCAAGATGTCACCCTCTTATCAGTCTGGTTAGTAAATGCCAAGACTATCTTAGAGGGGATTGGGTTATCTAGTTCCGTCATGCCTTCCGCGATGCCAACAATGTCACGGACTTCTTAGCTACTCTTGCTTTTGAGTTACCTCTTGGTGTTAATGTCTTGTCTGACCCTCCCGAGGGTGTAGTGGATCTTTTACATTGTGATGTAAGGGGTCGGGTATCCCCGCTTGCATACTACTTAGCTCTTTCTTTCATATATAATAAGTACGACTAGATGCGCCGGATACCACTGACTCTCATTCCCACAAAAAAAAGATTATCATAATATCAATCATTCTACCAACGACCTCTTTTTAGCGACTGATTGCTTCAAATTGAATAAAATATATTCAAATACCCAAACTGTAAAACCAAAAATAGACAACCATAAGACCAATGACCGAACCCTAAAAACGGATCCGATCAAGTTTTAAAACACACGTCCCTACAACTATTTTAAAAATATGGTGTGATATATTTAACCCTTTTTTAAGGGAGAAATTATCTTCACCACCCCAAGTTAAAATTAATGCACCCAAGTTTCGTTTAAATTATTTATGTATAAATTTGTGTTATTATCGCAACAATAATACTTTGATTTTTTAAAAAGTATTATCGCACCAAAGGTACGATTAGAATATATATATATATATATATATATATATATATATATATATATATATTTCCAAACTACATTCTATTATTAGTAGTTTTAGGAGGTTCGTAATTAGTTTCAGTTCTCGTGTTTATGAGTTTCACGATGTTAAAGTATTATCGCACCATTGGTGGGCGAATCTCCACTGGAGAAACCACCCTCGCCGCCGACGAAGACAAAATCGCTGGAGACGGCAACAGTAACGGGAACCGAGGGAAAGGCGAGCAGGTGGAAGGTAGCATTAGGAAGCTCGGTGGGGGCGGCGCTTGGGGCATTTTTATTAGGTTTGCAGCTGATTGCAATGGTGGTGAGAGCGAAATAGAGGACGAAGGTGGAGGAAGATAGGGTGAGAAGAGCGTACGAGGAGGCGGCGTTGCATGTGTCGATGGTGGGCCATATAAGAGCGCCGGTGGCGGCCGGGAGTAGGACTGCTCCCGCAATTGAACATCATTATAGACCGTCACCACAAGACCCACGATCATGAGTAACTTGTGCAGCCAATCTAGCCATTTTTGGTTTCGTTATTTATATTTATGCATCTACATCATAACAATGATCGAGAGTTAATTACTTATTCATAACTTTACTTAACTATTGTTGACAATACTAGTATAATAATAATGATTTTTTTGTCAAACTGAAAGTCCGTCATTTACAAAATTTTGCCAACATTTTTTTTTACAGTTATAATGAGCTTCTGTGACTCGATTGACTTTGAATTGTATAAAATAAACCTTGTGTAAATGACGGACTTTGTGTAAATGACGGTCTTTGTGTAAATGACGGACTTGTGTAAATGACGGACTTTGTGTAAATGACGGACGAACTTTATGTAAATGGCGGACTTGTGTAAATGACGGACTTGTGTAATTGAGAAATGACGAACTTGTGTAATTGAATTTATGTATTAACATTATATAATAGAAATTGTGTATTAATATTGTGTATCTACAAGAGAATACACAAAGTTCAATTAGTCCATCTGATATAAGGGTGAGAGGGAGGCCTATTACCAGAGTTCGAAACTCACTAGCTGCAAGATTTGTAGGCACTTAGCCAACTCACCCATTAAAATTAGTCCAAAAAAAAAAAAAAGTATAAGATGAAAAATACATAATACTCCTAACTAAGTTCAAATAAGGTTATAGAATATTAATATCAAAATATTATTAACTACCTTCAACTAAGGCTAATATGACTAATATTATAAAATTAGTCTAAAATAAAAAAATAAGATCATGCTAAGTAGAAGATGAAAAATACAAAAATGGGAGAAATCTAACTAAGCAAACTAAAATAGAAAAAATATAGGATGAATTGACATTTAGGGTCTTTTACATTATAGAGTTGAAATTTAGGCCCTACCAATTACAAATTGAGAAATAGGGCTCCTACTTTACTAGATTAATTTATAAATAGGACAAAAAGTTCAAAAGTGATGATGGCTGATGTGAGTGCTGATTGTGACACTTTTGATTGACATTTGGAGGGAATTTGGGGCAAAAAAAACGCAACCCTCCGCTTACCCAAAAATCCGCTTACCCAAAAATTCGCTTACCCAAATAATGTCACAATCATACCCAAAAATAAATTTGTCAAAGTACATAAACATACTCGAAAACAACATACCCAATAAATCAAATATCAAAATAAAACAATATCCATAAATTGGATAATATTTTATATTTATACCCAATTTAAACATCACTTAATACAAAATCCATACCCAATTTAAATTTGTCGTACCCAAAATTTTCAAAACTCGATATTGTACACAAACACAATATCAAATGACATTTGGTCATTACCCAAAAATTCGCTTGACATTTGATCATTATAACACATTTTGGGTAACCATAAAACATGCCCACGATATCACTTTAAATATACTTAATAATAAGAAATATACTACAAAGCCAATACACGTATAAAAACATACCCAATTTGAATTTGTCATAACTAAAATTTACACAAATCGATATTGTACACAAACATCAATACCAAATGACATTTGGTTCTTGTAACACGGTTTGGATAACCATAAAACATACCCAAAAATATCATTTTAAACATACTCAACAATAAGAAACATCCCACAAAAACAATAAACATATACCCAATAACGAGAAAAATACTACAATTCATATTTGGGTAACGAAAACAATGTCACCCAAAAAAATTAAACATTCATGGACTTGAAAATTTCATCAAACTAACTACATTAACCAAAAATAAAAGGTAAAAGGTAAACATGTAAAAAAATATACTTAAACTAAAAGTAAACATCTAATCACCATCATTCAATTAAAGCAATTATTACCCCTATTTTCTAGTTTTCATACCTACTTTTTCTTTCTTTTATGTAGAAGCCTACTTTACAAAATATAATTTTAAGAGGTCCTAATTTCCTAATTAATTCAAAAATATATTCCAAGCAAATTAAAATTAGTCTAATATAAAAAAAAATATCATACTAAGTATAAGCCGAAAAATACAGAAATGGGAGAAATCTAACTAAGCAAACTAAAATAGGAGAAATATTTTCCAAGCAAATTAAAAATAGTTTAAAATAAAAAAATAGAATAAAAATAACATACCGGATTTTGACTCGAATTTGTTTTCTCGGAACAACTTGTACTCCCCTTTTTCCCGACAAGTGAACGTAACCACGACATTTATCAATAATACGACTTGAACGACCTTTGTATGGATAATCTCAACTCAGAGAATTTTTAGAATATTTTGTTGAAAAAATGAATCGCAAACTTAACGATATATAGAGACACGCTCCGGGATCGATCGAACGTCCGGTGCAAAGGAATCAACGACCAGAGTTTTCGCACAAGATCAACGGTCGATGTCAACTGCGGTGACATCAACTTTTGAAAGAGGCAGAGTTTTCCGTATTTTGAATTCCCGTATTTTGAATTCCCTAACAATAATAAAAGATAAAATTGTTTTTGTAAAAATAGTAATAAATGATTAGTTTGATTGATTAGGATGACAGTTCGTTGATCAATTTGATTGAAAGGATTTGTGCGTTAATGGGTGATATAAATAGGTGGATATATAGAGATTGCTAAACACGCTAACCCTCAACTCTCCAGCCAAACAAATTTGATTTCAATGAATTTCAATTCACTGCAAACCACCCACGTCAAGCTCCTCGCGTTCGATTTCCTCAATCTCACTCCAACTCCATCTATTTCATCCAACCCGATTTCCTTCTCTCGCAAGGGGATCCGTATTTCCCGGGTCGAAATAGTCGGGTTAGTCGTCACCCGTGACAGTAAACCCGGCAAATTCCTCAGATTCTCGGTAGATGATGGCACCGGCTGTATCCCCTGCATCATCTGGCTCAATCAGCTCACTTCTCCCTACTTCTCCAGACGACGCCCGCTAGATGTTCGACTAATTGCCCAAATGGCAACTACATTCTCATCCCGAGTCCAGCTTGGGGTTCTTCTTCGTGTTCGTGGGCGAGTTTCTGGATTTAGGGGTTTGATTCAGATTACTGTGGAGGATGTCGTGATCGAAAGAGACCCCAATGCCCAGATTTTACATTGGCTGCAATGTGTTAAGCTCGCTCGCAATCACTATGATGTTCGCCCAATTTCATCTGCAACTCTGTAAGGTAATTTGAATTTGGTTTTGTGGAATATCTTGGCTTTGGTTTTTCTATTATAATAGATTCAACTTAGTTTGATATTGCAAATGATGGTTTTCAAATCTAATGAATGCAAATGATGATTTTCATGTTGAAATTTAGTTATAAAGCTATTACAACGAGCTGAAAGGGCCAAAACCCAAAAAAGAAAAAATAATCAGCAAAATCAAGAGAAAAACAGTTGGAACTTCTAAAGGATCACTAACACTAGACTAGTTATCCATGAGATTGAGAACTTGAGCTTCCGTCGGAAGGGCCGGGATGGCGCCCCTCTGCGTGGTTGTAAGGGCGCCACAAGCGTTGGCAAATCTCAGTGTCTCTCTCAATCTTGCCTCATCCTGCATTGGTTTATGTTTTAGAATACAATGGAATCATACTATTTGTATAAAATAATAGGTAGAAAAGTTCACCTCAAGGATTGCCATGTCATCGACGATCTTCCACAGCAATGCACCAACGAAAGAGTCACCGGCGCCTGTTGCGTCGATTGCGTCAACACGGAAAGGATCCACGAGCCCGTAGAAGGTCTAAACAAACAAACTCGTTAAGTACAAAATGATCGGTTCAGTTTTGCTACAGCTCGTTTAAAAAAAATACCTGGGTGTAGTATTTGCAACCATGTTCACCGAGGGTGACCAAGAGAAGCTTCAAGTTAGGATGGATCAAGGACCTAGCCGTGTCATCGTCGTCTCGTCCCTTAAGGAACTTAAGCTCATCGTCGCTGACCTTGATGACGTCAGCCTCGTTCCAGATGCTGAGGATCTGCTGACGTGCTTCCTCCTCCGAGGACCAAAGAGGTAGCCGGAGGTTAGGATCATACGAGAGCAAAGCTCCGGCATTCTTCGCTTCCTCCATCGCCTTGATATGAGCCGATCTACACGGCTCCGTGATCAAGCTAATCGATCCGTAATGGAACACTTTCGCCTGTTAATTTCATATCAATGAATTCAGGATTAGTAAAGAAAAAAGATTGAATCTTTATGTTCTTATTATATATGAAAACGTACGGATCGGATGAGGTTGAGATCGAGTTCAAGAGGAGTGAGGAGCATATCGGCGCTAGGGTTCCGGTAGAACATGAACTCCCTCTCGCCGTCATTCCGGAGAGTGACGAAGGCCAACGCCGTCCTAGCGCCGGTGTCGAACACCACTCCATTGGCGTTGACGCCGTTCTGTTCCAGTATAGCCTTGAGCATTATCCCGAACTCATCCTCTCCTAGCTTCCCGACGAAGGCGGATTTCCCGCCAAGCCTAGAGATGGCGATGGCGACGTTCGCCGGAGCTCCGCCCGGTGCTTTCACGAACCCTGGTGCCTCTGCTAAGGATACGCCGTTGACTGTGGGGACAAAGTCGATCAACATCTCCCCGAAACAGACGATCAATGATTGCTCTCCTGCCATGACGACGACTTGAGATGAAGAGGGTAAGGATATTGTAGATTTAGATGAATGTGGGATGATCTTGGAGAAAGAGGTTTTGGATATTTATAGGGGAATAATCAAGGACGAATTAGTGATGTGCTTCACATTATCTTGATGATTTCTTATCTTAAGCAATATGATAGAAAAAGTCGATAAGATCATGTTTATTATAATAACATATAGGGAATATACTATAATAATAATTAGAGAATCACAAAAATATTTTGGATAAGATAAAAAATCTAAATTTAAATTTCATTAAAATAATAAGATTATAACCTAATTGGTTCAATCAAATATATCCGATTCTTTGAATAATCTTGTTAAGAATTATCTATCAACACCAAATAGCCTAACAATATATCTATAACTTACGTATGAGATGTATCGACAACTTTCAAAGTAAATTGGCCTATGACCTATATAAAATAAATGATTCTCAATATATCGGGTGGTATGTTGAACATATCTTTTATTTGTTAGTTTATCGTTTTATATCATTATATTTGTCTATATAAACAATATTTCATCAATTAAAATAAATAAGCTTTTTCGGTTTATAAATCTTTACGTGGTAAAAGATCATTTTTCTTAACCTACGCGTCCGCACACAATAAAGCCCTAAACCTCATTTGAAACCCTGTAGCCGTCGTTCATCCTGATATTATGACCGATGAAAAACAAACACCGTCAACAATTTCTCATACTTCGATCTATTACTTGCATATCAGATCATCCTGGTTTGCAAATATGTCCTATTCAACTATCCACCAATAGTTACGGTAATTGGTCTATTGTCATAACTCATTCCCTAGCCGTAAAACGAAAACTTACCTTCGTCAACGACAAAACTACTGAACCAAACCCCTCGTCGGACGAATATTCCGAATGAGTTTGTGTTAACTCTATGATTCAGAGTTGGATTTTTAAATCCATGGATCCATCCCTACGAAAATTGGTGCGATATTGTGCTAGTGCTCATCTTCTTTGGGAAGACCTCAAGGAACGTTTTGATACTGGCAACGGCCCACATATACTTCAACTACGCGCAAATCTTGGCCGTTGTACCCAAAATGGTCAAACAATTGGTGCATACTTTAGCCGCTGTAAGAGGATATGAGATGAGATAGAATCTCAACATACCAATATGTGCAAATGTGATAATAAAATCAAAGTCAAAGAAGAGGAAAAAATTCATCAATTCCTTTTTGGGCTAGATGACAATGTTTATGATACTCACTCGAACACCATTCTATCTGCCTTGAACTACTACCACTCTCATTCATCCCAAAATACTACTTCAAGTATTATTTCACTACCTTGGATACTTGATTCCGGAGCCTCTTTTCATATAAAAGGGGATCGGTTCTATTCTCAGTCGCACACGCAGGGAGTCTGCACATCAATGTCTCCCTTCACTTACCCCGAGTATTATTTGTTTCATGGCTTGATTGTCATCTTCTCTCCCTAAATCAGGGAACTACGGATTTAAATTGTGTTTTTATGATAACTATATCGTACTTCGAGGACAGTGATTGGAGTAGATGAAGCCTGTGATGAAATCTACTGGCTTCGCTAGATGACAAACACATCTCCATCACTTTCATGCCTCACCACTATCGACACCACCACCCTTCACAACCGCCTTGATTATCCTTCCAACGCCAAAGCTGCCTCTCCATGTGACATTTGTCTCCGGGTCAAACTACTTGATTATCTTTTACTATTAGCACTTCTCGTGCTTCCTCTTATTTGCTTTAGTTCATTTGGATATTTGGGGTCTTACCACACCCTTTTCACTTCTGGGTGTTCTTACTTTCTTACAAGTTTAGATGATTAATCTTGTTGTACATGAGTTTATCTATTAAAAAGCAAAGTCGAAGCAATTCTTTAATCCAACATTTTTGTGCTATGATTGAAACTTAATACAATTCTTGTGTCAAAAACTTTCGCAACAATAATGCTAAGGAATTTATTTCATTTTTAACCTTTTATTCAGGACAAGGTATCCATATAAAACCCTTTTGCACATACACATCACAACAAAATGAGAGGGTAGAACGCAAACGCCGTCATATCCTTAATGTCACTAGATCCTTGACGTTTCAAGGAAAAATTCCCATTTCTCTTTAGGAAGAATGTGTTTTTACGGCGTGCTACCTTATTAATCGCACCACTACACCCATCCTCCATCACAAAACTCCTTACGAGCCACTTTAGAGCTCCCTACCTAATCTTGACCATCTTCGGGTATTGGGTTATCTTGCTTATTGTTCCCTTATACCTCGGTCTTTGGACAAATTTCGACACTAGGGTTGAAAATGTAACTTTAAATGATATCCATCTTCTCAAAAGGGTTGGAAAATATTGGATCTTGATACTCGAAAAATTTCTACAAAGCGAGATGTGCGTTTTTACGAGAACATTTTTCCGTTCTCCCCATCGACAAATCACCCCAAACCTGCTGACCCCACCCTTACAAAAATGACTGGCGCAACCGATTTTTCCTACCCCTTGAAATTCCCCTACAAATCCCCCTTCCGCACTCCTCCACCAAACCTTTCCTGCGGCCCCCTACCACACTACCCCCATAACGCCACCCCCTAAAAACCCTATTGCATCCGCAAATGCATGCCCCCCATAAATCCCCCTAATTAATTCCCCTAATGTCGCAGGCTCCTTGTCCTAGAAACCTCCCAATTTCCCTGACGACACGGGCCCTTGCCCTAGAAATCCCCTCCAAACAACCTTCCATGCACCCCCACCCATCTGTTGCTGCGGCCCTCACCGACCTCACTTTGTCCCCTAACAGTCCCCCATATTTAATCACCACCTTCACTACTCCAATTTCACCACCTCGCGCAGGTCATGTACCTCCAAACTCTCTACCCTTTTTATGCGATTATGTTTGTTTAAAGGTAAGTCATTTTGGTTTTCCATCGTGTCAACCTTTTCCCTCACTGAACTTAGGTACCCGATATTCCATAGTGAATTCTTTATCATATGAACACTTTTCTCCTGCCTATGATATTGTTAATTAACTTTGTATATCAAGAACAAGAACAACCTCTTTTTAAGAAGTAGTTGCTAACCCAAAATGGCAAAAGCTACGAAAGATGAAATGTCTGCTATACACCGCAACAACACTTGAGAATATGTTGATCTTTTTGTGGATCGTAAAATTATTGGCTCTAAATGGATTTTTCGCGTCAAATACAACTCCTACGGACTAGTTGAGCGCTATAAGATGTGTTTGGTTGTACTCGACAACCGTCAACAAGAAGACATAGATTATACCGAAACATTCGCTCATGTTATTAAATTATTCATAGTCAAAATACTCCTCGCAATTACCTCTATTCATAATTGAGAACTTCATCAGATGGAAGTTCACAATGATTTTCTTCATGGGATCTACATGAAGAAATCTATATGCTACCACTTCCCGGCTTTCGTACCTCTTCCCAAGTCTGTCGTAACAAGAAATTCTTGTATGGTCTTCGTCAATATCCTCGAAATCGATTTCACAAATTCACTTATGCTCTTCTGAACTATTGGTTTTTCCATTCCTTTGTCGATCACTCCCTTTTCACTTTCAAACGGTCTGATCACTCTTCAAATTCTCATTTAGGTGGATGATCTAGTTATTACTGGCAACAATCCTCCTATGATTCACAAGCTTAAAGATTACCTTCATACTTGCTTTCATATGAATGATCTTGGACCCCTTCGGTTCTTCTTAAGCATTGAAATTGTTCGTACCCGGTTTGGTTTATGGCTTAACCAACAAAAATACACTATTGATATTTTGGTTGATTTTGGTCTTCTTGGATGCAAACCTGCATCTTTTCCGATGTCTGTTGATCACGGTCTTCAATCAAACTCTTCCGCCCTACTTGATGATCTTGAGAAATATCATCGCTTGGTTGGACGTCTTATCTACTTGTCCATCACTTTGAACTTGCATACTCGGTTCATTACCTTTCCTAATTTATGGCTGCTCCGCACCGTGGACGATAGGATTCTACCTTAAAAATCGTTCGTTACTTAAAGTCAAAACCTGCTCAGGGTATTTTCTTATCTCGTTCTAATGATATGTGCAATCGTGCTTTTTGTGACTCCGATTATGAAACCTTCCCTATCACTAGACACCCTACCACATGCTACTTCATTTTACTCGATACTTCACCCATTTCTTGGAAAACCAAGAAGCAGACTACATTTTCTAGATCTTTTGCCGAGGCTTAATATAGAGCAATGACATCTACTACATGTGAGCTCCTCTGGCTTCGCTCTATCCTTGAGCCACTTAGTTTTTCTCACAAGGCTCTCATGCACCTCGTTCGCGATAATCAGTCCGTTATATTGTCAACAATCCAGCCTTCCATGAGCATACCAAGCTCATTGAGATTGATTGTCATACCATCAAAGAACATATTCAGCGAGATATGATTCAGACACAACATGTTCCTAAGTCCTAACACCCATCAACTTGTTGACATCATGACTAAGACACTTGACTCCACCTGATTCAACTTCTTGAATCGCAAGGTAGGAGTTTTTTTTTTCTTTTTCACCTCCAACTTGAGGGATGTTAGAGATTCAACCTAGTATTTTCCCTATGTTGGACTTTGTTAGTTTACCATTTTACTCCTTTATATTTGTCTATATAAATAATATTTGAGTAATGAAATAAAAAACTTTCCGTTTATAAATCTCTACATCTCTATAATTTTTATTTAATGGATTTTAAATATAATTAAAAGTGTTACTTACCGATACGTAAAACATACACGTTTAATGTGTTACCACTTGACACACTTAACGTGTCACCCTCCACTTAATTTGTCATTGACTTTGTCCACTAAATGTTACATCATTTAGCATAAATCGATTAGTCGAATAAAGAATTTTTGTTTTTATAAAAGAAAAGTATGTGGCATGTGTGTAAATTAACAATCAAGAATCCATAGATCAATAAGGTTCCACGAAAAAACTGAGCAAAGCCTTAAAATAGATTCAGTTGATAACCCACGAGTGGTAGACGTTAGCCTAAAATCAAAGCTTATTAGGAAATTTGGACAGTGAACTTACCTTAATAACACTTATTAATTTTGGGTAAAATGGGAAGTAGGTAGGTTATGTAATCATGAACCTAAATAGGGCTTCAAGTTAAAAATCAGTCCAAATCTTCTGTCCCCATTACTGTCTCATCTCCTGTCCCATGCTTCCTATTGGACCAAAAAATAGTAAATATTAAATACATAAAACCCAAAAAGCCAAACCCAAAGACCAACCCATTGAATTACAATTTTTTAAAGAAAATCTGCTGCCACGTGGTCCAATAAGAAGCATGAGACAGGAGATGGGACAGTAATGGGGACAGAAGATTTGGACTGGTTAAAAATGGGTATAACTAGGTCCCTCATATTTTTATAAAAAAAATATATTAAAAAAAGAGAGAAGATTATGGATTTAAAAGATATTTCTCTCCATTTAATTATCATTTATAAGATCTTTTTCTCTCCATTTATAAGATCTTTCTCTTTTCATAATAAACGACTGTTCATCACCCTTGCGTTCATCCATGATGACGAAATTGAATCAAGTTTGGTAAGATTATGTTGACATATTTAATGAGATAGAGAATATGTGGTAAATTATAAGATAAATTGTTCTAATGTACATATGTTACTCGTAAACAAGACATATGTACACACGTAGATGTCTGTGTTATATCACACCCTATTTACCAAATGTACACATCATGCAGATTTGATATATATGTACACAAATAAAATTTGCATTTCATAACATCCCAAATACCAAATGTACAAAAACTACAGATTTGATCCCAAATGCCAAATGTACAGATACTACAGATTTGACACATATAGAGTAAACCTGTTACATTTTTCTAGTGACATATACACATAATCAACAATAGCTACTTACGAATGTACATAGAGTAAATCTGTTACATTTTTTGTCGTCTTCTTCGAAGATTTGTGTGAAATCGACAAAGAGATCATACCTGGATATGGGGATTAATGAGAGACGAACCGAAATTTTGAAGAAGTCAACAGTTGCAATTGGTAACTAAATGTACCCGTTAAAGACGAATGTTAAAGGCTCGTTTGAAGTCGGATGTTGAAGATGAAGAATAAGATGCAGAAGATACTTTCAGCAGAATGACGATGAAGATGGTTTCTCCTACTTTTGAATGACGTCTTTGATTTAACTGTAATGTTTTGTTTCCGAAAAAAGAGGGATATGACGCGATAAATAGATTCTCAAATCTCAAATCTACAGTTACCAAAAACAAGATAACCAATTTCTTTTTTTTTTAGCATAATTAATATATTCAAAATATTAATTATCTTTAACTATTATGATAACTACTTAATTAAGATCCTCTTAACACCTAATTTATATTTTTTTTAACTATTGAATATTAGGGACCTAATTAGTTTTTTAGGAAAAAAAACATACCTTACTAGCTTAATCTTCTCATTAATTTCATGCCAGCAAATTGAGTAAATCTTACACAAGTTTTAGAATTATGATAACAGTAGAGTTCAATAGAAAGAGAAAAAAAGCCAGTACTAATATTTCGTTTGGGCAAACTATTTTGGTAAGTTCACATAAAAATCAACGGTCTCTCAATAAACTATAATTCTAGACCTGAAAAAAAACCCCGGTTGATGGCACCGAGTCTAAATTGTTAAAAAAAATGTTTATTAAAAAGTTAAATATACCGACTTTGATTTACTAACGCATAGATGAGTCATAATCTGTCAATACCTAGTGGGCACCGGCGTCTAAATTGATAAAAAAAACAACTTTTGTTTATTTATAAATAGTTCTAGTCAATCTATTAAAAATGATTATTCGTTAGATTTTGAGTACAAGTTTTGTTAGCGTAATCTATCTCATTGCATTTGAATTTATTTTTATAAATTTCATCCTCAAGAGTGTCTTCATTTCCATAAACTAACTCTATCAAACAAGTCATAATTCGCGTGTATTATTTTGTACGGGGAAAAAATCCTTAATTAAAGTGTTTTTGTAAGGCCTTCAGAAAGGGCCCCAAGCTAGACACCGGCGCCTTGCAAATTTTATTGGAACTTGTGAATTTAAGCCCTGCGTATAAAATTAATTTTCTAAAGTGATTATCCAAGTTCCAAAAAGGCCCCCACATTTTTAAAAGTTTGAAAAGCCGATTAATAAAATTATTTTTTGTTCTGAAATATGACAAAAACCGTTCAATAATTCCTGAATTATTTGAGATACAAAATTAAAATTAAAATCAAGAGTCAATCTCATGTAATTTATGAGAAAAAGAAATCAACATATGCAAAGAGAATAAACAAAAAAATGGCTAGAGAAAAGAGAGAAAAATATCGCAGTTCGTCCGATTGGGGATGAATCAGAAGAGTGTTGAATTAACTTCGTACATAAAAAATAGAATTTGGTTGAAGAACCGGAACATATACACATTATCCCTCATCAATCCAATTCCTTTGTGAGATTTACTTAATTGTCTCAATCTCATCTCTTCTAGTTGGTTAAATTTTATTTAAAAAATAATAAAGTTCTAATTAAAACCATTACTTGATAATTTGTAATAGAAGTTAATCAATAAGGAGAATGACACAAAAGATTAAGACATGTGACTACAACAGAAAATTTGTACTATTTCCTCGTCCCCCACCCATTACTTCTTGACGTAGTTTCCATAGAGACCACATATCGTTACACAATGCAATCATATTCAAGGTTAGCAACGATCCGGATCCAATTGTAATCATATGGATCAGATCGTTCACTGTTTGTAAGAAACGGTCCATGAACCGGACTAGACACTAACAACCACGTCTGGACCGTATTGATTTTGTAAATACTTTTTCTAGAAATACTATATATTGTGTGGATTAAATGCGGTCCACTTAAAACAAGGATTGTGATTCACACAGTTGATGAATATATATATTTTCAATGCCCATAATATTAGTCCAAACGCGCTTAAGAGGGTTGTTTTCTTTTTTTTTTCCTTCTCAACAAAATGCTAAAAATACATATTAAATACCCTAAATTACAATCCATGTGTTTCAAAACCTTAAATTGCCAAAGTTTCAAGTCACTTTGTGATTTTTAAAACAATGGGGGGCAACAATATAATATCTACAAATATCAATAAGTAGCAGCAGCATTATCTACTACATCAATTCGACGCTCCAAATTGGCTGGATAAGTATGACGTGTGGCAGCTAAGGTAGTCGACTCACCGCTACCCCAACTAGACGAAGAACCCATCCCGATCTTAAAGTCGTCGGCCTGTAGGTAAGCAAACGGATTCGGCGGCGTCGGAATCGGCACTGAGCCCTCAAGCATCCTCACCACATCGCTCATGTTAGGCCTAACAGACGGCAAATACTGCACGCACCACAACGCCACCATCGCCACCCTCTCCGCCTGACCGGCAACCTCAATCCCCAGCTCCGTCACCATCTCGGCGACCTCCTTCTTCTCCACCTTATCGTAAACCCACCGCGGGAGCCACTCTCTACTTGTCCCACTCAAATCCCCTTCGACGTGATTCCTCCTCCGCCCCAAAATCTCAAACAACAACATCCCGAAACTATACACATCACACTTGTGCGTCACCGGATACGGCATCCACACCTCCGGTGCCGCGTACCCGGGCGTGCCCTTTATACCCGAAAGCTCCACATGGGTGTTGTCTCGGTTGCACAACTTAGCTAGCCCGAAGTCGGCAACCTTAGGGTTTAGGTCGGAGTCTAGAAGAACATTTCCGGGCTTGATATCATAATGTATGATCCTTTGCTGACACTCCTCGTGCAAGTAAGCAATCCCCTTCGCCGTCCCTAAAGCAATCCCTTGCAGCTTCTCCCAATTCAAGTTTAGCTTATTATCCTGAAATAGTACTTTATCAAGTGACCCGTTCTCCATGTACTCGTACACCAACGCTTGTAGGCTGGAGTCGAAGCAAAACCCGTAAAGCCGGACCAAGTTGATATGATAAGTCCGACCCATGGTCGCCACCTCCGCCATGAACTGCTCCTCTACCCTCTTTCCAAGATTGCTGTTCAACACCTTGACGGCGATAGGGACGCCGTTAGGGAAATCACCTTTGTAGACCACCCCGAACCCTCCCGAGCCAAGGCGGTTCAAGAAGTTCCCCGTGAAGTCTTTGAGCTGTTGCGAGGAGAAGCGGAGAGGCTTCTCCTTTGCCATGTTGCTCAGGAATTTCTCCATTGTTACTGCTTTAAGGAAGGTTGGGTGGTTTGTGTTGTAGGCAGCGTTGGTTTCATAATGCTTGTTGGATTGGGCTGCCTTGACTATGTAGTTGATGATTGCTATTAGTATACAGATTCCGAAGATGGAACCTATCACACCCGAAACTGCAAATCACAAACAAAAAAAAAAAAACAAATTAACTCAACAAGACATATATTTTATGATGAATATACTATACAGAATAAACACATGATTCCATAATAGTATACTGCATACCTATAGCAGTTGTGCTGAATGAACCTGAAGTGCTCATCTTTAAATTCCTCTCTTTAGGACCTTGTGTCTGTGTTTGGTCGTAGTTGTTCTCTTTTTGTTTTAGACTTTATAATATTTGTAGTAATGGCGAAGAGGCAACGCGGGTTTGAATCTTCTTATCACAAGCTATGTCGATTTAGACATCTACGATGGAGAATGAAGAGTGATATGATGCTAAGATCATTTAAGGGATGGAAGCACGGCATTGACTTCTTTTTAATACTCTAATAAATCAATTCTACAGATAACGTTATTCAAAATTTTGTAGGAATTATTAAATTTGATGTACTTATGTTGTTTGATATAATCTCTACACGTGGAACAATCAAGTTTCAAGGACCATATTTTCCAACTTTGACTTAATCGGCAGGATATTTTTAAGGTAGGAGGGTTTTTTTTTAATATAAAGGTAAGTGAAACAACGAGGATTACTTAGTAGTTGATCGTCCTTGGGTATTTTTGGGGACGAGGTATTTAACATCTCGTAGTAGGATTTCATATTCTCGGCCTGTTTTATGGTCAAGATAAGTGAGTTTGTCTGCGATTACGTTGGTTTTCCTAAATACATGTTGTACTCAAACTTGTGTATATTTTGAAAGTGAGGCGGAGATGTCAGAAATTATCATATTTGATTCTCATGGGGGTTTCTAAATCTGATTGATTGAGTTTATAAGGACGAGATTATTCGCCCTAAATTTCAATGATGTCAAAACCTAGACTTATGGTCTTTTGTAGGCCCTTTATAGAGCATAGGATTCCGCTTGAAGGATAGTTTCTGCTTCACATCGTCCCATTCCAGTAGCGAGTGTTTTAGCGTTATGGTCACAAATGATATAGTCAAAGACACAATGATCATCCAATTTTTTTTAGAGGTATCAAAGTTTAATTTGACGGCATTCAAACTTGATTTCTGCCATTTATTCTTTATTTTGTTTTTCATCTTTGTTTTGGGGGGCTAGCAATGTATCTTTGGTTTTTCGTTGTATTGTCGTCCCAATCGTTGGTTTTTTTTTTAGATCAGATGGTTTAGGTCATTTGGGATTTTTATCCTTTTAAAAGTTATTTTATTTCTAGTTAACCAAATGTTCCATCATGCAACCACTATTTGCCTTAATTCTTGTGGATTGCATCTTTCCTTTATTTTACTGATTATATATGTTATTTTATTACCAATTGGGTCGTAGTTGTAGAGGAAGTTTTGGACTTTATCAGTTTTTGATGGGTGTGTTTGGTGGTTATAGATTATGGAGATGAAATGAAGATTATAAGATTATGAGAATGAAATTGAGGTATTTTCTTCATTATTATGTACATAGATTATGAGAATTATGGAAATTATGGGGATGAAATTAACATCTTACCTTAATCCATTGTGTGCCCAAACGGGGCCGTTGTATAGTGTATACGGACATTTTAGAATCAGGTGTTTAACACTCTCTATTGGGTGTTGACAAAATTTACATTGCATTAAAATTGATACCTTTTATTTTTGTAGGTTTTTCTTTGTTGGGATACCACCTAGAGACAATTCTATAGGGAAATTTTAACTTTTGGCATTATGTTGATATCTCATATCTATGTTTTGTCACAATTCGATCCTCCCTTCCTTTTATGGATAAACTAGTTTAGGACCCGTGCCTTGCACGGGTATTTAAAAATATATATTAATTTTAAGTACATTGATAATATACGTCAACATACGTCGAGTATTAATTACCATATAATTATTTAATGTATAATATAAAGACAATAATTAAGTGGTTGAGTCGTATCCAATTATATAATCAACGTTCATAATCACCCGGAGAGATTTGAGAAGATTAAAATTAATTTGATTACATTCTTATCTTCTACCGATACGGTTTCGAAAAAAAATTTACCAATTTAATTTTCATAAAAATAGTAGTCATCAGTTTTTAATCCCTTTTATTATTTTCCATAAGAAAAAAAAAAAGAATGTACGGACCTTATAAGAAATATATATAGAGAGAAAGAGATTTATTTTTAACCAATTTTAAATTTTAAAAATAAACAAAATTCATTCAGCAATTGATAAAAATTGAAACCGTTAGTTAAAATAGAAAGGATATATTGGAAAAATTATGATCGGGTTGATTTCAAAAGACACACGGAACCTAATTTAATAAATAAAAATTATACTTCAACTTAGCCAAAAGACTAAAAAAATGTATGATTTGTTTAATTTTTAAACCCTCTATTTATATAAGTTATCAAACTATCATTCATACTTGATAATCGATGTGAATTGAAAATATTTAGCAACCCAAAACCATTAGGTCAATAACCCACAAAGCAGTAGTCAACGACCCACAAAGCAGAAAAAAAAAAACAGTTATGAACAAAATTATACTTCAACTTAGTCACAAGACCAATAAATGTTGAATTAATTAATCTTCAAACCCTCTATTTATACAAGTTATCAAACTATCAGTCTTACTTGATAATCGATGTGGATTGAAAATAAGGCCAAAAAATGTATTTTTTGTTCAATCTTCAAACCATCTATTTTTACAATTTATCAAACTATCAATCTTACTTGATAATCGATGTGGGATTGAAAATATTTAACAACCCACAAAACATTAAGTCAACAACCAATAAACTCACACTACATTGTGAAAAACTATACTTCAACTTAACCAAAAGAGCAAGAAATGTTATCAAACTATCAGCTTTACTTGATAATCGTTGTCAGATTGAAAATATATAACAACCCACAAAATATTAGGTCAACGACCCACAAAGCTGATATTAATCCGTTATGAATAAAAATTATACTTCAATTTAGCGAGAAGGCTAAAAAATATTTGATTTGTTTAATCTTCAAACCCTCTATTTATACAAGTTATTACACTATCAGTCTTACTTGATAGTCGATGTGGTATTGAAAATATTTAACAACCTTCAAAACATTAGGTCAACGACCAACGACCCACAAAGTAGTAGGACAACGACCCACAAAGTTGATATTAATTCGTTATGAGTAAAAATTGTACTTCAACTTACCTAGAAGGTCAAGAAATGTTTGATTTGTTTAATATTTATCAACCCACAAAATATTAGGTCAACGGCTCACAAAGTTGTAAGTCAACAACCCACAAATACTTATTATAAATAAAAGTTATACTTCAAGTTAGCCAAAAGGCCAAAAAATGTATGGTTTGTTTAATCTTCAAACCCTCTATTTATACAAGTTATCAAACTATCAACCTTACTTGATAATCGATGTGGTGTTGAAAATATTTAGCAACCCACAAAACATTAGGTCAACGGCCCACAAAACATATATTAATCCGTTATAAATAAAAATTATACTTCAACTTAGTCGAAAGGTCAAAAAATGTATGATTTATATAATCTTCAAACCCTTTATTTATACAAATTATCAAACTATTAACATTACTTGATAATCGATGTGAGATTGAAAATATTTAGCAATCCACAAAACATTAGGTTAACGACCCACAAAACAGTAGGTCAACGATCAACAAAGTAGATATTAATCCGTTATGAATAAAATTTTTACTTCAACTTAGCTATAAGGTCAGAAATTTTTGATTTTTTAATCTTCAAACCTTATATTTATACAAGTTATAAAACTATCAGCCTTACTTGATAATCAATGTGGGATTGAAAATATTTAGAAACCCACAAGGTCAAAGATCTACAAAACAGTTGATCAGCGACCCATAAAACAGTTGGTCAACGACCCACAAAGCATATATTAATCTGAAATTATACTTGAACTTAGCGAGAAGGTCAAAAATGTTTGATTTGTTTAATCTTCAAACCCTATATTTGTATAAGTTATCAAACTATCAGTCTTTCTTGATAATCAATGTGGGATTGAAAATATTTAGCAACCCACAAGGTCAAAGATCTACAAAACAGTTGATCAGCGATCCATAAAACAGTTGGTCAACGACCCACAAAGCATATATTAATCCGAAATTATACTTGAACTTAGCGAGAAGGTCAAAAATGTTTGATTTGTTTAATCTTCAAACCCTATATTTGTACAAGTTATCAAACTATCAGTCTTGATAATCGACGTGAGATTAAAAATATTAACAACCACAAAACATTAGGTTAACGACCAACAAAGTGGTAGGTCAACGATCAACAAAGTAGATTTTAATTCATTATGACTAAAAATTATACTTCAACTTAGCCAAAAAGGCCAAGAAATGTGTGATTTGTTTAATCTTCAAATTCTATATTTATATAAGTTATTAAACTATCAATCTTACTTGATAATCGATGTAGGATAGCAAAATTTTGAAAATATTTAACGTAAATAGATTGAGCTTATAATCCTTCAAAAATAAATTAAGAAAAAAATAAAAAAAAACTTTCTAAAAAAATACTTTGATTTGTTATACTTGTAAAAGAAAAAAAAGGATGAATTTGGTTTAAATTCGGTTGAGATTATTATAGTTGTTATAAATAATCGGAATAAGTTAAAAAAAATTATAAGGGTGAAATAGTATAAAATATGATATATTATAATGATTATTTTTTATACAATACATAATCGAAATAAGATAAAAAAAAAGTTCACAATTTTAAAATCAAAATTCCTATAAAATTTATATTCGAAATATGAAAATATAATGCAAATAAAATATATAAAAAAAACGTAAAAAATAAAATATGATATATTAAGATGATTAAATTTATAAAATAAATAAATAAAATAAGATAAGTAATTACATTTTTAATATCAAAATAAGTTACAAAATTTTTATTCGAAATAGGAAACTTATATAATGCAAATAAATATATAAAAAATTACTTTAAAAAAGTTAATTGTAATGTAAAATAGTTAAAAAAAAGTTGTGAAAATAGTTATAATTTATTTCCAGATATTTTTTTAATTTTTTATTTAATTGAAAATAATTATAATTTTATTTTGATTTAATATTTATGTATTTTTTTTTCTATATTTTGTTTTTTAAATTGAAAATATTTATAATTTTATTCGAAATACATTGAATAAATAAAAATTATAGATACTTAAAAAAGAAAAAGAAGAGATTTGTTAAAGAGATATTGTAGGTGATTAGTTTTAAAAAATTTATATAGGTAATTTAAAAAAGGTTTTTGTGGCTTTTAATGAGAGAGTTCGATATTAAAATATTCACACCAGGGAACGCCACGTCAGCAGGTTAGAACTCTACTTTAGTAGTATATATTGATTCCACTGCGGATTTAGCGGAGAACCATTATTTTTCACTCGGTGTCGAATACACTCTATCTCGAATTTCATTTTGAGGTAGATTGTGCTTCTCCTAATGATGGTTAAGGTAGGAGTTATTCGTTTATGGAAAAATATCACTTACATTTTATAAAATAACAGTTTATAAAATTCATTCAGGTTTTAATAGAACTAAGAAAATACATTTGCTTAGTTATGCATATAATGTGGGACCATCTCCAACACCAGGTCCAGTTACACGCTCAAAAGCTAAGGCAATGAAGATAAGCCAACAACACCTTCACCTTCTTCAGATTCAATGGATGGGGCAATCACAAGGTCAAGAGCGAAGACGATTCAAGATGAAGTTATGAACATACCCATGACTTGTAGACTCAAGGAAACTCTCATCACTCTCAAGAGTTTTTTGGTGACGTTATTGACTGTTATAGAAGAGCCAAACCACGACCAAGAAGATCCACCAAGTAAGGAAGAAGGATAAGAGCAAAGAAGAGTATCAGAGGAAGAAAATCGACCGGTTTTTATATAAATCGACCGATTTTTATATAAATCGACCGATTTTCCTGTACGAAATATCGATCGATTTTATGTTGCCGATTTTCTTCACTGGAACGAGTTTGCAAAAGATCCGGCCATGATCTTCTATCTTTTGACAATTCTATCTAGTTATAATTCCTTAAAGCTCTCAAATTATCTTAAGGGATTTAGTTTTACCTTGTTATATTTTATATCTTATATATTTTATAGATATCTTTGTAAGATTATGTTTAAATATATATTTTCCTAGTTTTAGTAGGATTAGTCTCCCTTATAAATAGCCCTAGTGGAGGAGATTATTTTGTAGATTAGATTTGACACGTTTCCACAAACTGTGAGACTTGCAACTTCACTTACGAAGTTTATGTTTTATTCACTAAATCATTCAATCAATAAAAAAGCTTTTGATTGAATTGTTTGTGAAATCCTTGCTAGATTGTACTTGTGTGTGCTAATATTATTGAAGGTTGATGCTCCTAGTCAAGACTAGTCCCTCCTTGTGCTTGTCTTAATTAGAAGACTTGTGTAAGGTTAAAGAAGTGCGGGTTAAGGTAATCTTCTCGTTTAAGGGTTTTGACACATCATTGGTCATGTTTCTTTTGCGGAACTATCTTAGTTCATATCTTTCTATATTTCATTCATTAATCATTCTATAATCATCTTCTTTTTTTTTCATTTCATTCACTAATCCGTGTTCGGAGTTTCACGAAGAATCGCCCTGTTCTTGAAGAATATCGGGCGATTTATTCCTTAGAACAACCCGATTTTTATCCCAGTTAAGGACTTTCAATCTAGATCGGGAACTGCGGCTTATCCCCGCATCAAAGTAGTATCAGAGCTAAGAGATTGAAGTCCGAGCGTTCATTAAATTTTTTTTTTTTGAGTCTTTAAAAGTTGAGCCTTTTCTTGTTCTCCATCTTTGCGAGAATATTTGAGTTTAACGTGCATTGATTTGTGTAAGTTTCGGAAAGGAGAAACACCATCAACCAAACACAAGCCAACCGTTGACCTTGAGACCTCGCTAATACAAAAAAAAAGTAAAGGAAAGAAAGTTCTTGAATGACGAATCCGAGAGTCGATTTTTAACATAGAAAATCGACTTGTTCTTTTGGAAAATCGTCCGATTTTTGCTACTGTTGCCAATTTTCGAGAAATATTTGAGGCACACTTTGCAGAATACAAGTGCACCATGTGCAAGAGTATTACAAAAGAAGAATAATAGTACATACCTTGATCTTGTTATAGAGTTCTAGCCATATCTAAATCCAAACGCAGATAACTCTCTTTTCCTAAACTTTGCAACTCAAGGTACGTTCTTCTCTCTTCTTAATCTCTTGTGTGCTTTTCTTTAGCCTTTTCTACTCTAAACAGTGAGTCTTTCTTTGAGTGTGTTAGTTAGTATATATACTTCTAACACACTAGTTGTCTATCCGCAATATTTTCTTTCTACCTTATCGTGTGTGAAGTAAACTTCTTACATGGATTCCTTAACCATCGCACCCCACAAGAACCTTTAACCGAACCAAGTTGACTACTTGATTCAGTCAAGAAGTTCTAGTGAGACCAAGACTTTGATTGGTAAAGAAGCATTAATCCATACAAGTCAATTCCGCCAACCAACTTGCGACAACACAACACGAGCGTGAGAGCGAGAGAAAACAAGTAATGCCTTTTTACGATTTTCTCTAACCATACGAGTTTGTTGTCACTGCGCGTGTTGGTATAGATGTCAAGAAGAGATAGTCCACACAGATCCCAAAAGGACATCACTCCGGATATAGCGGACATGTTCAAGCAAATCATGACCAAGATGTCTAACATGGATAAACGGCTTGAACAAGTGGAAGCAAGACCCAATGCGGATTACCGATCTGAATCTCGCCTAAGATTCTATCCGAAGGTTGTTTATGAAGTAGCCGAGAGTTCTGCTAATCCACCACCCCACCACCTCAAGTTTCAGCTATAAATCATCCACCGATGCCCGGTAACACTCACCGTAATCAATTCTTTAATGGTAACCACAATCCAAATTTTGGTGATGAATTTCAGGACATAAGTGATGAAGAGGATGAGGGTATGTGGAGAGATCACCCACGACATCATCAACGTAGGGGACGCTATAATGAACACCCTAGACCCCAACAGGATAATGACGGACTTGGAAAGGTCAAGGTCAAAATCCCAAGTTTTCAAGGTAGATGCGATCCGGATGCTTACATGGAATGGGAAACCAAAATTGAACAACTTTGGTCTTGCCATAACTTTAGTGAATAACGGAAGATCCAACTTGTTGCGTTGGAATTCCAAGGATAAGCTCTCATTTGGTGGGATCATCTCATCAATGAACGGAGAAGAGCGGGAGAACCGGACATCACCACTTGGGAACATATGAAAGTTTTGATGAAAGCTAGGTTTGTGCCACCACACTATGGTCGGGAGTTGAGGCAGCAATAGAGAACCTCAAACAAGGTTCTATGTCCGTTGAAGAAGTCTACACCGCCATGCAAATGACAATGGTGAAAGCCAACATACAAGAGGATGAGGAGTCCATTATGGCCTCGATTCTTACGAATTTTACTTTCCTCTTTAGCTAATGAAATTGATCTTTATCCCTTTGTTTTTATGACTAACTTACTACATTTGGCTATCAAGGTGGAGAAAAAGATCAAAGGACGGAATCAAGGAACAACTTCTTGGACTCCAGAGAAGAAAAATCGAGCCACTAACAGGAAAATCGACCGATTTCTTCTCCAAACGACGATGGAAAACGTTCTTTGCCCAATCCAGCAGCTCTCAAACCTTATACGCAATCTCGTCCTTTGAATGCGCCTTCAAAGGAACATAAAGGGAGTACTTATAACTCTACCTCACGATCTAGAGATATTGTTTGCTTTAAATGTCAAGGTAGAGGTCATTATATGCGCGATTGTCCTAATAAACGAGTTTTATTTATTAATCAACATGGACAATATGAAAGTGAGGAAGAAACTGAGCATGATCATACCCACATCAATGCATTACATGAGCATAAGCATGATAACCATAGTTATAGTGATTGTGAATATGAACATGGTGATTCTTTGATTGCTAGACACACTTTGCATGCTAAAATTGATTTATGTGAGGATAATCAACGTGAAAAACTTTTTCATACTCGATATCTTGTTCAAGAAAAGGTTTGTAACATGATTATTGATGGGGGCAGCTGTTGCAACATTACTAGTGAAGAATTTGATCACTAAGTTGCAAATCACTACCTTCTACCATCCTCGACCTTATAAATTGCATTAGATGAATGATTGTGGAGATATAAAAGTTAATAAACAGGCTCACATTGCATTTACTTTGGGCAAATATGAGGATATTGTTGTTTGTGATGTTGTGCCTATGTAAGCATATCATATTTTGTTAGGCAGCCCTTGGCAATTCGATAGAAAGGTTATGCATGTTGGTTTTTTTAACAAACACTCGTTTGAGTTTAAAGGGAAAGCCATTAAGCTTAAACCCATGCCTCCTTTGTAGATTGCTGAGCATTACGACAATAAGAAGGAGAAACGCAAGCAGAAGGACAAAGCATCAACTCTCAGAGAAGAAAAATCGGGCAGTTCTTCGACAAATCGACCGATTTCTGAAGTAAATCGGTTTGTTCAAGGGAAAATCGACCGATTTTCCTGTAACTCATCCGATTTTTTCTCTCTGGGACAACAACGAGCCCTTCTTTCTTCTAAAAGGGAGTTTCTCGATAATTATATCCCTTTAGATCTTTCCTTACTGAGTCTATATAGGAGCCTACTGACTTAAAGTGATGATGTGAAGGCCGCTTTGCCTTCAAATATTTTACAGGCTCTAGACGAATATAAAGACGTATTTCCGGATGAGATTCCTGCCGGACTTACACCATTCCGAGGCTTTGAGAATCGGATTGACTTCATTCCAGGTTCGTCACTTCCTAACCGTCTTGCTTATAGAATGAGTCCGCAGGAAAGCCACAAATACAAGACCAAGTACACGACCTTTTGAACAAAAGCTATGTACGTGAAAGCTTAAGTCCTTGTGCGGTTCTGGTTCCATTGGTGCCCAAGAAGAACAATACTTGGAGGATGTGTGTAGATTGACGAGCAATCATCAAATCCGAATGAGGGAAGAAGACTAATGGAAGACAACATTCAAGACCAAGTTTGGACTTTACGAGTGGTTGGTAATGCCTTTCGGTTTGACTAACACTCCTAATACATTTATGCGGTTAATGAATCATGTCTTACACCATTTTATTGGAAAGTTTGTGGTTGTTTACTTTGATAACATCCTCATTTATAGAAAATCCATTGAGGATCATGAAGCACTTAAGGGAAGTACTCGCAACTCTTAGATTTGAATCTTTATATACCAATATTAAGAAATGCGAGTTTAGTACTAATCAAGTGGTTTTTATTAGATTTGTGGTCAACACAAGAGGTCTTGAGGTGGATAAACAGAAGATCAAAACTATTCAAGAATGTCCTACACCTAGCACCATTGGACATGTGCGATCTTTCCATGGATTGGCAATCTTTTATAGGTGCTTTGTGAAGGATTTCAGCACCATAGCAGCCCTTCTCACGCAGCTCACGGGGAAGCAAGTACCGTTCGAGTGGCGAGAAGCGAAAGAGAAAATATTTTCGGAACTAAAGAGGTGACTATCAAATGCACCTTTACTTGCACTTCCAGATTTCACCAAACCATTTGAGGTGGAGTGTGATGCTTCAGGTATTGATATAGGAGGAGTACTCATGCAAGAAGGTAAACCTCTAGCCTACTTTAGTGAGAAATTAAAAGGCCCATGTTTGAGTTACTCCACCTATGATAAGCAACTATATGCTTCATTTCAAAGTTTTCAAAACATGGCAGCACTATCTTTGGCCTAATGAATTCATCCTTAGAACTGATCATGAGCTTTGAAGCATTTTCGAAGTCAATAAGTTGGTTAGGAGACATGGGCGATGAATGGAATTCATTGAGACATTTCCTTATATTATCAAATATAAGAAAGAGAAGGATAATGTCGTAGCGGATGCCCTTTCTTGGGGGTATACTTTGATCACAACAATGGATTCTAAGGTCATAGGATTCCATTATATCAAAGTTCTATACGAGGATGATGAAGACTTTGGCGACAACTACACTAGATGCAAAAATCGACCCAGTGTTAGGAAAATTGGCTGATTTTCTTACCGATTTTTGCCCTAGTCGAGAGATAAGTATTATATTTTTGAAGGTTTTTTGCTCTATGAAGATAAAGTTTGTATTCCTAGATGTTCTCTGAGATTATTATTATTATTAGTTGAGGAGGCTCATATGGGAGGATTAATGGGACACTTTGGAAGAGATACGACTTATCACATGTTTCATTCTCACTTTTATTGGCCTCACATGCTTAAAGATGTTGAGCATTTGATTAAGAGGTGTCTTGTTTGTCTAAAAGTGAAATAAAGACTGAAAACACGGTTTGTATACTCCTTTAACTATTCCTACATCACCTTGTCTTGACATTAGTATGGATTTTGTTGTTGGATCGCTTTTCTAAAAAGGCCGTTTTGGGTTGTTCTCCGTCCTTCCTGGGAGTTTACCCGGATCTCTAGGTGCTTCATTAGCCTTGTTGAAAACTTGATGTTCTAGGGCTTTTTGTGCCTTTGAAATTATGTTCATAGAACTTTCCATAGCATTGAGCTTAGTCATGATTGCTTCTAACACAACATCCGTCTTTTCCTTATGCTGTTGGGATGAGCTTGAAGATGGCTCTTGACTCTTCAAAGGAATAGAAGAAGAAGATGGGGGGAGTTAGAGCATTTTCAGCATGAGAATAAGGGTTATCGGAATTTTATTGATTCGATCTCCAATTGTTGTTGAAATTTCTGTTGTTGTTGTTGTTATAATTGTTATTCCTTGGCCCTTGATAGTTTCCTCTCCCCAAGTATCCAACATCTTGCTCTTTGGATGCTCCTTTAGCTTGAGATAATAGAAGCTCTTTCAAAGCCTTGACTTCATTGTTGAGGGTAGTAAGTTGAGCGACGCTTGAAGTGGTAAGATTCAGTTCCGGAGGTCCGACTCGCTTTGCTCCATCTTCAACCCTTCGATTCGAGTACTTTTCCATGTGTAAATCTTGCTTCTTAACAAACTCCCAAGCTTCATCAACCGGTGTATCCATGAAAGTTGACAACATGTATTATAGTCTATATTTTGGGACTTGTTTGGACGTTTTATCTTCATTAATCTGCATGTATGAATGTATATTATGTGATTATATTATTGTTTCATCTACCTTTACGAAAATCGAGGTCTACACCAAGTTTCGTTGTAATCGTAAGTAAAATTGCACATTTTGGATCGAAATGGAGCTAAGGAGCTAAGGAGTCATAGGAGCTGCATTCTGGAGCTTCAAAGAAGAACTCAGGAAGCATGGAATTAATGAAGAAAATTTACTTTGGACCAGATTTGAGAGATTTCACATTCAGTTGAGATTCACCTCGGTCAGCTACAGTGTCACCTCGACCAAGGTGATCTTGAGGAGCGTCCCGACCGAGGCGAACACCCGAGCGCCGGCGAGATCATATCTTTTGGATGAGATCTTTTATTTTTGGAAAGCAGATATCTTATATTTTTGGGCTGGATTTCTGGAAGGAATATCTTATATTTGGGAGATCTATTTTAGAGATATAATATATTTTATAGGAAATTATATTTTTAAGATATTATTATCTTTGGAAGATAATTCTCCTATATAAAGGGTTGAATTTTCCACAATTCAGCCATCTTTGGATCATCGGATTTTCTGGATCAACGCAGCAGTTAGGAGATTTTCTGGAAATTTGAAGGAAGCTTTGAAGATTGAAGGAAGGAAGATTGATAGTTTTGGGATAGCTTTTGAGGGAGTTTGTAAGATTTTCTTAGACTCCCTTTGGTTTATTGTCTTGTTTGATTTGTGATTTAAGGAATGCTGATTTGTGAATTATTTGATTCAGTTATTGAAGCCTTGTTCTTAAGGTTTTTGTGTTCAAATATTCATTCCTTTCTCTTATATTCGATTATTGTTATCATGATGATGAGTGGCTAAATTTCTTGTGCGATTCTAGGGTGATTGGCTGAAAGTTGTGGGAAAGACGATGATAGAATGATCCTAATCCCAGTAGGACCCTGAAAGCTCGAGTCTTTAACCTTAACCTGAAAGTACCTCGCTCAGTCGATGAACATCTCGGCCGGGGTGGAACTTGACTGACCGAGGTGACCTTTTCTGATCCGAAACTGAGAGTTAAGAGTTCTAGTTTGCCAAATCCTATTCTTATTACACCTTTCCTGGTTCAAAGCAAGCCTAGGATGAGACTTACCCGGTGATTCCTTAGTTTGTTTACCAAAGATCATAAGTGTAGGTAATAAAGGTTTATCCTTTATTGGGGTTTGAGTGTGCCTTCATCCCATCTTTGTGAGTTAGCCTGAGACTTACCCGGTAAAGGTTGATTCTATTCCCCTAGTTGGTGTGTTGGTTTGAGATTATAGTTCATTTCCTTAGTACCTTGAGACTTACCCGGTAATAGGAGCTTTGGTTTGGGATAGTGAGTAGTGAGACTTACCCAGTAATCTATTCCCACTTTAGAAACACCTTCCCTTTGCAAAATCTCAGCTTTGTCTACGTTATCTTTAGGTCTTGAGTTGAAACCACAACTAGATGCTTTAATCCCTAGAATCTGCATTTCCCCTTATTTGACCTTATTATCATCTTTTGATTGCTTTAATCGCTTTTGTGTTTATTAGTTGCATTGACAACCTATACTTGCGTAGTTTCACCTAAGTCCCTTAGATCGACACCCCGGAATTCTTGCTTTTTACTATAATTGATCCGTACACTGTGGGTTCGCATCCTTGTTTTAAGCATATTTCTTGGGATATAAATTTAAAGCTTGCACACACCGTTTGGAGCGAATAAGTTTTTGGCGCCGTTGCCGGGGACTTGGTCTAGACCAAGCCGGTTGCGGTTGTCTTTCGGGGCAATTGCCCTTGTTGCTACTAACCACTCTACTTGAGTGATTTCGCAGGATCTTTTTCTTAGGTTTATACAAAGAACCCGTGCTGGGAAGGAAATCGTTCCTTACGATCCCGAACCAGAAAAGACATACAAACGATGCTTGAAAGAAGCTAAAATGGCCAACCAAGACAATCGCGATCTTGAAGCCGAATTGAAGGAGGCGCTAGAGCAGCTGCGCCTCAATAAAGAAGAATTGCAGCGAGAAAGAGAGTAGACTCGCACCAGAAATGCAGAGATTGAAGCAAATATGGCCGATCTACGAGCCTAGATTCTACATCGACCAGATCTTCGACCGAGGCAGGACCCAGTCCCAGTTGCTGCTGCCGAGATACATCCACATCGGATGCCTATCCGAGATTGTCTTTTTGTAGGAATTCCTCAAACCCTAGGACAGAGGATGGACCCTAACTAGCAAGTGAGGCGTCCAAGAGTCAACCTAGGTGATCCAGCGGAGCATGATTACGAACTTCGACCGCAAGTTCTATCCATAATCCGCCAATGCCAGTTTGGAGGTTTAGAGAGGGAGTCTCCGCATCAGCATTTAGAAAACTATGAGATCCTGATGGAGACCTTGAGACCTTCAAGGCTGGAAAATAACAATTACAAGCTAAGGCCTTTTTACTTTTCTTTGAAGGACAGGGCGCTTACTTGGTATCAATCTCTTCCACGTGGAAAGATTAACACTTGGGAAGAGATGACGACGGAGTTTTTAACAAAGTTCTTTCCCCCCTCCAAGACCGCTGAAATGAGAGGGAAGATTAATGCATTCATCATGAAGGACAAGAAAAGTTTGTCCAAGTCATGGGAAAGATTTAAAGATGTTCTATTGGATTGCCCACACCATGGGATTCCAAAGATAGAGTTGTTGGAAATATATACTTCAAGGGATTGGATGGAGCTACTCAATTCAATCTTCAACTACTCTTCGCCGGCACATTCATGGACATGCGATAGACGAAGCTTGGGAGTTCATTGAGAAGCAAGCTTTGCACATGGAGAAGTATTCCCACCAAGGAGCCGAAAATGGAGTTAAGAGAGTTAATTTCCAGGATGCTCCATCAAATGATAATCAACTCATCTCCCTCAAGAATGATGTGAAGCAATTGAAGGACCTTTTGGTTGCTCACACAAAGAAGGAAGAAGGAGGATATCAAGGGAGAAACAGCAATCAAGGGTCCAGGAACAACAATTACAACAATAATAGAGGCTCCAACAATAACAATTGGAGATCTAATCAACAAAATTCGGGTAACCCTTATTCTAATTCAAATTCTAATAATTCTGTTAACCCCTCTTCTTCTTCTTCTACTCCATTGAAGAGCCAGGAGCCTGATCAAGTTTGTCCCAGCCAGAGAAGAAAGATGCAGTGCTGGAGGCCATCTTGATCAAGCTCAACACTATGGAGACGTCTATGACTTCATTTTCGAAGGCACAAAAAGCCTTAGAGCAACAATTCTTTGATAAGGAGAATGAAGCGCCAAGAGATCCAGGGAAGCTCCCAGCAAGGACAGAGAGAAACCCTAAAGGACAAATCATGGCAATAACGACGAGAAGTGGACTGAAAACTGCAGATCCAGTACCTCGGTCGATGCTAGTGCAGACGAAGAACACCTCGGTCCAGGTACAGACGAGGAACACTTCGGTCGAGGTGCCACCCGAGGTGGAGTCCCAGAAAGCGACGGACAAATCTGAAGTTCATGTCCTACCTTCTGCGTATAAACCACCACTCCCATTCCCTCAGTCAAGGGCCAGAGCACATCTAGACAAGCACTTTGGTAAGTTCCATTAACATCCCTTTCCTTGATGATATTCTAAGGATGCCCGCCTATGAGAAGTTCTTAAAAGAGATTCTATCAAGGAAGAGGAAACTGGAAGAATTTGGAGAATTAAGGATGCAATCTAAATCCTCGGATCTCATTCAATGAAGGAGAAGATGCCACCCAAGTTGAGAGATCCCGGCTCATTTTGCATTCCCATTCAAGTTGGGGATGTAACTTGTGAGGCATTATGTGATCTTAGAGCCAGCATGAGCATCATCCCGCTGGAGCTATGTGTGAAGATCGGACTTGGAGAGCCCAAGCCGGTGAAGATAAGGTTGTACATGGCGGATCGCTCCATTACCCATCCCGTGGGCATCTTGGAAGACGTTCCGGTTAAGTTAGGTAACTTCTATTTACCTATAGACTTTGTTGTACTTGATATACCCGCAGATTATCCCGTTCCTATCATTCTCGGGAGACCATTTCTAGAAACTTCGGGTTGCAATGTAGATTGTAAGACTATCTTTGGCCTAATGAATTCATCCTTAGAATGGATCATGAGTCTTTGAAGCATTTTCGAAGTCAATAAGTTGGATAGGAGACATGGGCGATAAATGGAATTCATTGAGACATTTCCTTATATTATAAGAAAGGGAAGGATAATGTCGTAGCGGATGCCCTTTCCAAGAGGTATACTTTGATCACAACAATGGATTCTAAGGACCTAGGATTCCATTATATCAAAGTTCTATACGTGGATGATGAAGACTTTGACGACATCTACACTGGATGGAAAAATCGACCCATTGTCAGGAAAATCGGCCGATTTTCTGACCGATTTTTGCCCCAGTCGAGAGATAAGTATTATATTTTTGAAGGTTTTTTGTTCCATGAAAATAAAGTTTGTATTCCTAGATGTTTTTTGAGATTATTATTAGTTGAGGAGGCTCATATGGGAGGATTAATGGGACACTTTGGAAGAGATAAGACTTATCACATGCTTCATTCTCACTTTTATTGGCCTCACGTGCTTAAAGATGTTAAGCATTTGATTAAGAGGTGTCTTGTTTGTCTAAAAGCGAAATCAAGACTGAAACCACACGGTTTGTATACTCCTTTACCTATTCCTACATCACCTTGGCTTGACATTAGTATGAATTTTGTTGTTGGATTGCTAAGGACTAAGAAGGGGAGAGACTCTATATTTGTGATTGTTGATCACTTTTCTAAAATGGCTCACTTGATTGCTTGCCATAAAACTGATGATGCATATGATGTAGCTAACTTGTTTTTCAAGGAAGTTGTTAGATTGCATGTAGTGCCAATAACTATTGTAAGCGATAGAGATGTTAAGTTCCTTAGTTTCTTTTGGAAGACACTTTGGGGAAATATAGGTACAAAGTTGTTGTTTTCAACTTCTAGTCATCCTCAAACGAATGGTCAAACGGAGGTAACTAATCGACCTTTAACCACTATTTTATGAGCTCTTTTGAAGGATAATTTGAATGCATGGGAAGATGCATTACCACGTGCTGAATTTTCTTATAATCGGGCCTTGCATTCATCTACTAACCTAACGCTATTTGAGTGTGTTTATGGACTGAATCCTTTGACTCCCTTTGACCTTATATTGTTGTCCTTAGAGGAGCGGGTAGATTTTGTTGCAGGACAGCAGGTTGAGTTCATAAGGGAATTAGATGAGAAGACACGCTTACGGCTGGAGCAAAAGGGAATTTCCGTTGCTTCCAAAGCAAACCGGAATCGCAAAGAGATGTTGTTCAAACCGGGAGATCTAGTATGGTTGCATCTACGAGATGAGCGATTTCCGGACTAGCGGAAGTCTAAGTAATCTCCAAGAGGAGATTGACCTTTATGAGTGAAAAGGAAAGTTGGTGACAATGCTTATGTCTTGGACCTTCCAGGTGATTATGGTGTGAGTCCCACTTTCAACATTGGTGACTTAAGCCCTTACGAGTTTAGAGATGAGCATGCCGATGATTCGAGGACAAATCCTTCTCAAGAAGGGGAGTCTATTGTGGGACCATCTCTAACACCAGGTTCAGTTACACGCTCAAAGGCTAAGGCATTGAAGGATAAACCAACAACACCTTCACCTTCTTCGGATTCAATGGATGGAGCAATCACAAGGTCAACAATACCTTCACTTTCAACGTTATTGACTGTTATAGAAGAGCAAAATCACGACCAAGAAGATCCGCCAAGCAAGGAAGAAGGATAAGAGCAAGGAACAGTTTCAGAGGAAGAAAATCGACCGATTTTTATATAAATCGACTGATTTTCTAGTAGGAAATATCGATAGATTTTCTATTGCCAATTTTCTTCATTGGAAGGAGTTCGCAAAAGATCCGGCCATGATCTTCTATCTTTTGGCAATTCTATCTTGTTTTATGATGACATGAATTAGATACCATCATATTCATGCATATTACCAGTATATCACCTCAGTATTACATACATTTGATGAGATTGTATGCCTTTAAGTCCATATTCATATATATTTCGAGAATAGAGTTCTACACACGTTATTTGTGAAATTGTAGGAAAAAAGGTGGAAATTTGGTGCGGAATGGAGCAATATGGAGCATGACATCATAAAGGATCAAGAAGGGAGCTTAAAGATATGAGAAGATATGAGAAAAGATCACAATAGAAGATAGAAGACGAGACTAAAAGATAAACATATGCAAAAGACAAAAATCGGTTCATTGCTTATTGAGATCGACCGATTTGCTTCATAATCGAGTCGATTTCTATCTTTAGTCGTCCGATTGGTTGTAGGATCATAAACATAAGATCACACCTCAAACCCTATAAATAGGGGACATCTCACCACTATCCAAATCATCTAATACACACACCATCCAGTGTTATCAAGGAGCATTCGGTTACAAGCATTAAAGGAAGTTTGAAGTCCAAGATCGAAGTTCTTGGAGTTTGTGAGTTTTAATTTGTATTGTCATTGTGAACGCGAGTTTTAGTTTGTTTTGAGTTTTTATTTGAGTTTTGAAGGATTGAATCATTGTTCAAACGTTTTTGGATTGATTTAATTCAAGATTCATAGTTCTCTCACTTTCTTTATTTTTTTTGATTTAATATCTTCTTTGATTTTGATAATGTGTATTCTTGGCTAAAACCCTTGTGATTTTAAGGTGATTGGTTGAAGATTGTGGTTGAGATTAGACATGGGTCCCAAACCTAAACCGACGGTTTAGGTTTGGGAACTGGCGGTTTAGGTTAATTTGGCCGAAGGCCAAACCTAAACCTAATCCGTTTGGAGCCAAACCGCCGGTTTAGGTTAAATCTAAACCAGCGGTTTGGCACAATATTTTAAAAAAAAAGTGTTATATTTTATAAGTAAAACTTAATATTAATTTTATTAAAATTTTTTTACTTAGTTTACATTTTTAATTTATTTTACATTACTAAATTTTTGTACATTGGAATTTTTTCTATTACATTAGCATTTCAATAAAACTACTAAGTAAATAAAATTACTAACTAAAATAAAAGAGAGCAAACTCAGTTTTTTTTAGATGAATTAAATCACTAACTAAACAAATTACTAAGTACTAACTAAGTAAATTTTTGTACATTGGAATTTTTTTTATTACATTAACCTTTTAAATTTTAATAAAATTACTAAGTAAATAAAATTACTAACTAAAAAAAAGGGACCAAACTCGGTTTATTTTAATAAATTAAATTATTAACTTAAAAAAACGAGAACAAACTCGTTTTTTTAAATTAAGAATTTTATTTATTTAAAATAAACCGAGTTTGGTCTCGGTTTTTTGTAACTTAATTAAACTAGTAATTGAATAAAAAAAAGGAAAGGGCTTGAACCGGTTTCCCGGTTGCCTACCTATCCTCTTGGGGTTTAAGAGGAATCAAAGCCTACGTAGTTCTCTTACCTTTGCTTACCTTTTTTCAGACTTCCGAGTTGTTTTCGTTACCCCCTTACCTTTCCACCTCGGACTCGAAGTGGTGCCCGGTCATCGGAGTTGGAATTCGATCTTGAGTCATAAACGGGGGCATTCCGTTGTTTCCGCTTCTCCGCCCTTATCCAATCTTGAACACATACTTGAGCCTCCAATTTTTTATTTTTCGGGATTCAATTGACTTCTCTTGTAACTTAGCATGTTCCCTCTTTGACTGAAAGCTTGTTCCACGGCCACCGTTGATGCAGGCACGACCATAATTTGTTGCACAATCTTGGTCAATGTTGGATACTTCGGGACTAACTTCTTCCACCAATCTAAAACTTGAAAACTATCACTTTCACGATCAAAACTAAAACAAGTTGTTAGATAATCTTGAAATTCCGCATTTGCGGATGAATGCCTTGGTGTGTTTGTTCTTTTAGCTAAAATTTGTTTAGCTTTTGAAAGAAGAAGAAGAAGAAGAAGAAGAAGAAGAAGAAGAAGAGGGTGGAGGAGTCGATTCGGAGGAAGCACATATTTCAAATTGATCAAGAAATTTACCAATTTCGACTATCAAGAATAATCCTATTAATGTTCATGGAATAAGTTAAACTTAAACATTAATAATAGACATTTAACAATTCAGTAACACCATCAATTTTAAGTCTAGGATCAAAAACGGCGGAAATAAGATAAACTAAGGGAATATCGGCATAATATTTAAGCCATTTTAATTTCATATCGGTTATAGCCTCAACAATTAATGGATAATTAAAACCGGTTTGTAAAGTCTTGACAACATTTACGGCTATTTCTAAAAAAACTACAAGAAGTGGGAGTGTAAACATAACTCATCATATTAGTTGAATCAGTAAAAACCTTTAAAACGTTACAAACATCAACACAAGTTTGTCAAATAGATTCATCATCTAAAATTGACCAAGGAATGAATTGTACAGAAAAAAATTGTAAAATTTGTTTGTAACGAATAGCTTGACTAAGAAGTTTGTAGGTTGAGTTCCAACGAGTTGCAATATCTTTTGAAAAAGCAATAGGATGAACATTATTTTCTAAACATATTGATCTCCATTTTTTTTTAAGTCGGATGAATGCCAAATATGTTCAATTACATTGGTGATAGGCGTTAAGGTAGCACATAAAACTTTAAGACCATCTTGAACACATAAGTTGAAAATATGACATGCACATCTTTGGTGAGTAAAAGGAGTTTTTATTAGTTGTCCCGCATTCCCACCAAATCGTTTACGACACGGGTGTTAGCGGATGCATTATTAAAAGAGTATGAAAAAACTCGGTTTTGTAAATTAAATTCTTGTAAAACCGTTTTTATTAAATTTGCAATGTTGGTGGCACTATGTCTTTCATAAAAATGGAGAAATGGAATAACATATTTATGCAAAAACATATCATTATCAATAAAATGTAAAGTAATGCCCATGTAAAAATGTTTGTGATAAAGTACTCCATATATCACTACAAATTGAAACTTGATGCGAAAATGATTGTAAAATCGTAAGAATTTTTGTTTCTTTTGTTCATAAGATTTAGAAACTAATTATGAAATTTTTTTGCGAGAAGTTGGTTGAAAAGATGGTTGAAGATAAGTAGTGTTATATTCTCTTACACTTTCATATTCCGCATAAGAAAATGGAAAAGCTTGAGATGCAATAAGTTGGCTAATCCTAAACTTTCATCAACATGATTATACATAAATAAAGAACATTGAGAGGAAGAGGATGCAAACCCGTGGGACAATTGAGATTGTCCCCGTGATATTCCGAGCTTCTCGGGATGGTTCTTTTGCATGTTGGTTTGCAAAGTCCCGTATCCGCCCTTCGCCCTCCACTAGTACACCTTCGGACAATAGTTGCACGTCACTTGACAATAATCATCCACCACCGGACCCTTCTTGTAATGCTTCGTGAATATGTCGGATGTAAGCATTTTCGGTGGAGGGGCTTGTCGGAAAGGCCCTTCACCTTGACCTTGTGGTCGTTGTGGCATTTTCGTGTCGGGCATTTGAGTCTCGATTTCTTGGGTGCTAGAAAAGAAAGCGGGAACGAAGTCGTAGTCGCTTGGGTAACTCGGGTTTGCCATTTCACTTGATTGAGAAATCGAGAATACAAGAATTCGAGATCGAGATTGAGAGTGAGAGTAGTAGTAGATATATAAGAATGTTGGTGTGAGATAAATGGAAGAATGGTAGGGTATTTATAGGAATTGTGGGTAGATTGTTTTTTTATAAATTAATTAATAATTAAAAAAACAAAAAAAAATAAAAAAAATAAATTCATACCCCAACGGCTCTAAGAACCGTTGGAAGTGTGGGCCCACCGGCTTATAGCCGTTGTGGGCCAAAGAGTCGTTGGCAAAGGCCAACGGCTCTTTTTTTGCCAAACCGGCAGTTTGGGCAGGTTTGGGAACCGCCGGTTTGGCGGTTTACCCAAACCAGACCCATGTCTAGTTGAGATGTTGATAGAATGAACGTCACGTTAAGATTGGACCCTGAGAGTTGAGTTTAACCATCACAAAGGAGGATGATTCAGTCAATGGGAAGCGACATACAGAAACATTCTCCATCAAAGGAAGGACACATGCAAAAAGCCTGATAAACAATTGTAGACACCTCAGATTTGTATAATTTTGACGTTAAACAAACAACTCGAAACACCACCAAAACAAACATATATCTACCACAGAAGATGACACTACAAAACACGGTTATCTTGACATGAAAAAATTTGTATAATTTTGACGTTAAAATTGTATAACTTTTTCTTTTAGTTTTTCTTACTCTATTATTTATACAATTTTGAGAAAACTTTACTTGATCCGTACATATTTTACCTTCCCTTAAAAAACTGCTCAAAGAAACTCATTAAGAAAAAGTATAAAAGCCGAAAATATCTCTAGCTTAAAAACGCTATTCAACTATCCATGTTTATATCCTTAATAATTAATGAATTATATATGAAAGAATTGGTCAAATGAGGCCCTTAAAAATATACTTTTGCAAAGTGGGTTCCTAGTGATATTAGGGTTATTTTAGGCATGCAAAGGAAATTAGTAGGTGGGGGCAAAAAGGGATACTATTCAAGTACGGTTCACTATTCCGGTACGGTTGTGCGGCTGCACACGAGGAAATTTTTTTTTTCCAGAAACAAATAAAAATGATAACTCAAAACTTATAAAGGGATAGTTCATAACTTATAAAAGTATAGTTCATGAATTATAATAGAATAGTTCATAATGCAAAACTTATAAAGGATAGTGCATAACTTATAAAATGATAGTTCATGAATTATAATTGAATAGTTCATAACATATAAACGATTAATTTATAAATTATTTGATATAATATATTAAAGTAATAGTTCATGAATTATATGAGAATAGTTCAAAGTTTATAAGAGAATAGTGCAGAATTTATAACGTGATAGTTCAAAAAAATTTTCATTCGTTTCTGGAAAAAAAAATAAATCAATCGTTTCTGAAAAAAAAAAATTTAACACGTGTCACCGCACAATCGTACCGGAAAAAGTAAAACGTACTTGAACATTAACCGGGCAAAAAGTGGGCAGCCCATCTGATTTGACTGATGATAGTTTTGATGGAAATTTTGGAGGGAATTTTTGCTCCAAAAGACGTAGCACATTCGAATCTACTTCTCGCTTCCCTCTTTTTGTACTATTTATAAACCCATTTCTTTGTTCCATTACAAAAACTCCATGGATACATTGTTGGGCAATTTGAAAGAAACTCTCAAGCTATTGAAGTTACTACTTCTATTTCTGGGTAAGCAACAGTGTTTGTCATCATTGTCCTGCCTTGGATTAGATTTCTCCTATTTCTTTCAATGTCGTTACCCACTCCTCCTCCGTTAATGTTATTTCTTCTATTTCCGGGTAACATTGTCTGATTTTGTAAGTTTGCTTCCATAAGGGTTGCTGGGTATGCTTGGTAACCTGTTGGTGGGTAAAGTATTGTGGGTATGACACTATTATTTTTGAAACCAACGAGAAAGAGGAGTCCGGTGATGCTTGGTTTCCAACCGCCGAAGTTTCGAGACAAAGATTCCGACGAAGATGAGGCTATTATTGCGGAGGCCGACGAGAAAAAGGAGTCCGACGAAGATTCCGACTAGGCTTGGTAAGTTGGAACCAAATCTGTTTTTTTTAGTAGGCTATTTCTACTAGATTTTGGGTATGCTTTTGATTTGTTTTGTTAAGTGGTATTGGGTATGTGTTTGATGAATTGAGTATACTATGGGTATGATTATTTTATGTTATAAAATGTTACACAAATCATTGGTACGGTTGGGCATGTGGATTTAATCTTAGAGCATTATATAAGTTTGGTAAAGTGTTACCCAATTTATGGGTATGATTATATTATGTTATAAAATGTTACCCAATTTATGGGTACGGTTGGACATATGGATTTAATCTTAGAGCATTAATACATTGGGTATGAATATTTTATAAAATAAAATATTACCCAATGTATGGGTATGATTATATTATGTTATAAAATGTTACCTAATTTATGGGTACGAATATTTTATGTTATAAAATGTTACCCAATTTATGGGTACGGTTGGACACATGGATTTAATCTTAGAGCATTAATACATTGGGTATGAATATTTTATAAAATAAAATATTACTCAATGTATGGGTATGATGTTTTTTGATATTTTAGTTTTTTGGGTTTGTTTGGGTTTTGGATATGTGTATTATGGAGTATCTTTGTGTAGTTTGACAAAATTATTTTGGGTATGACAGTAACGTTTGTGGGTAAATGAATTTTTTGGGTAGAAGAGATTGTTTAATTACCTTGTCCACCAAAAAAGCGGTTAAAGTGATCTGTTTCCAAAAAAAAAAAAAAAAAAAAAAAAAGGGGTTTGAGTGATATGAGTGCATGGTGAATTATATATAGAACATGTGAAAGTAATTTTCTAAAACTGGGTGTGATATTTTATAAAATATTATAAATAAAGGGTTAGCTTGTGAAATTAGCTAAATTTATTGTTTGAATGGATGAAGTCAAGGTCAAGGTTACAGAAAATTCAAATACACTGTATTAAAGAAAGCGTTCGGCCAGCTAGCTTCTTCGTTTTGTGGAAGACTGCCTGATGTTGATATGGCTGACATATAAGACCAAGTATTTGCATTGAAAAAAAAGTTTGGTTTGAAATCCTTTTATTTTGAAGATATCGTCTCATTGTTGATAAGACATGACAAATAATGAGACGAAAGGTAATGTAGAATATTGATAGATTATCACACCATAGTTGAATGTAGAATATTGGGCGAAAAACCAAATAAAAAGGTAAACAATTATATGAATTACTGTGCAATATATAATTCATTACTTATTAATGATATAACCATGAATAGTTGAATAACATCTAAGTTACATTTATTTTTGGATTTTATATTTTTACTTAAATGAATTCCTTTGAGCGGTTTTATAATGAACAAGGGTTAATTTTAGGGATCTCAAAGGTGTGAGAATCCCGAATACTCGATGGGATCACCGTCATGGAGAATACTGGTAAATATCGATGGGGATCACCAACATGGGGATGAGGAAAATCTATGGGTATGCGTAAGGCTCTCCAAACGGTCCGGTCCGGACCGTTTTATATTATTTTTAATTTTTCTTAAATATTTTTTTTGTATGGATTAAATTCAATCTGGTTCTGGTTTGGACCGGACCAAAAGCTCTTCCATTTAAACAATATTTAAAGTATAAAAACTTTGGTCCGCACCGGAACGTTACAGTCCAGGACCGGACCGAACCGTAATATCTTGGACCGGACCGGACCGTAATATCTTGGACCGGATCGGACCGGATTTTACATTTACGGTCCGGGACCGGACCATACCGTAATTTTCGGTCCGGTCTAATTGTGTGCAGCCCTAGGTATGAGAACGGGGATGGGGATAAATCCCTGCATGGAGCTAGACGGAGATGAGGTTAGAGGTATGTCCCGATCTCCATATCGGTCCTGTTGGGATTTCCATGAGATTAATTAGCCAAAAAGTATTATATGAGAAAATTAATCATAATTTATAGTTTTTAAACATATTTTACAAATATGTTTAATGCTTTTATGATTGTATTTTATTAAATTGTGTTAATATTTATTTTATTTTATAATATCTTATTTATACAAATCAATTTTTATACTTAATTCATGTAAATGGTAATACCGTATAAATTTTGTCTCAAAAAATTTACTATTAAAAAAAAAAAATTGGTATGGGAATGAATATCTCACTCCCTAAACTAAACCCGCAGTTAGAGTGATATCTTTCCACACAAAAAAAGGTAATAGTGATATGAGTGCATGGTGAATTATATATGTATAGAACATGCGAAAGTAATCTTCAGAGATTGATTATAAAATGTTATAAATAAAGGGTTAGCTTGTGAAGTTAGCTTGATTTATTGTTGGAAGGATGAAGTCAAGGTCAATTTTACAGAAAATTCAAATACACTATATGAAAGCGTTTGGCCAGCTAGCTTCTTCGTTTTATGGATGACTATCTGATGTTATATGGCTGACATATGAGACCAAGTACTTGCGTTGGAAAAAAATTTGGTTTGAATCCTTTTACTTGAGGATGGATTCGAGCGCCTTTGTGAAGATATCGTCTCGTTGTTGAGAAGAACGGACATGACGAGTAATGATATGGTCGGCATGACGATGTGATAATCTATTTCGATATGATTTTTTAGTTCTTGGAGCACCGAATTAGAGGTAATATAGAGTATTGATCAATTATTACACCATATTAGAATGTGCGAGGAAAAATGACACCAAGGGAGTGAAAAGGAAAACAAAGCCAAATTAAGTTAATGTAGTCCACGCAATTGCCCTATATTCAGATTCGGTGGAAGCTAGAGAAAAGTTTGTGTTGCTTTTTTGTCTTCCAACATTAAGTATATATATATATACACGTTTTCACGACGATTACAAAATGTCATGAAAACCTTTTAACAGTGATTTTGGTTGTTGTCTTTATGTTAAGGTCGTCTTTGTGTCACATAATCTGTGGCGCTTGCCAAACACCATGGAATTGGATATTCATGGCATTTTTCGGTCGTCGTGAAAACGGACATCCACAGTATTTGTAAAACAACATGAAAGAGACTATCGATGACACTTTTAGACGTCATAAAAGAACTATCCGTGACGTTTTTAAACGTTATGTTAGAGACTATCCATGATGTTTTTCAAACATCATGAAATAAACTATCCATATGAAAGAAACTATTCATAACGTTTTTCAAGCATCGTGAAAGAGATTATCCATGGTGTTTTCCAAACGCCACAAATCCTAAAGTTATAACTTCATGATATTAATATTTCATGAAATTTTAACACAAAATCACAAGTGTACAATCTTTCACAAATAACTTTTTTTCGTTATTATATAGTTTTGGTGCATTGACAACCAACCAAGAGCAACTGAAGTTAGCGGATGCGGAGAAGGAAGAAACATCCCTCGAAGCAAGTTGTGACAAGGAGATAGCAACGAAGTTGGACCATTGTATCTTCGGGAAAGTGATGGTTACAAAAAACATCATTCTGCACGGGATCGGTTCAGCAAGATGTTCCCTTCCTGTGGTTGCAACCGCCAGAAGACACAACGTCAATTTCATAGCGATGGGCGATAGCAGCCCTAGTCCGTGGCCGCGCTTCCCACAACCGCGGTCGCACCACCTTCTCCTGGGCCGCGGGTGCACTGGGAGGATGGCCGCAGGTGCACCAGACCTTGGTCACAGGTGCGCCTAGAAGTTGGCCGCGGATGTGACCCGTTGACAAGAGCCACAATACCTTCTTCTTCCTCGTGCACACAAGCATGTCGAGTCTTGCTAGTCGGGTAAGGACCTCACCCTCTTCATTGCATTTCCCTCCATGTATATACTCTGATGGGAGCATCCAATTGTGTCTTAAACCTTTCCATAGCGGCCTTGAAGATAGCTAGAGGAGTTGTTTCATTTCTGAGTTTCAAGAAGTGTTTAGTAGTCCACTTCGGGTCCAGATTTGGTAAGCTAGACTCTTCTTTTGTGGCTAAATTTTGGATATTTTATAGTGAGGATTGCATAGTAGAACATATCCAAACTTGAGAGGAATCCGGAGAGTTATTTAGGAGTTATTGTTTTCCAAAGTAGGGACCTCATATAGTTTTCTAGTTTTGTGCTGAAAATTTTAAGTGTTGGAAAAAAAACTTGTTGATGTAGTTTTGGGATCCACTTATGATGTGTTAGAAACCTCTTACGGACTTGAATATTTGATATGTTTCATATAGGTATGCATAGTATTATGTATCAAGTTTGGAGAGCGATCCAACGGTTAGATTTGGATTTGTGATGTTCCAAAGTTAGGGATAAGCATAGGTAGTCTATAGAAGGGTTTTTGGCTAGGTTTAGAATTGTGTGTTCTTGGAGATGGCCTTGAGAATTATGTGACTTTATGGATTAGTATTATAGGAGTAGACATGGTATTGCACGTGAGCATGTAATATTATTGGAGTAGACATGGCATTACACGTGAGCATATATTCTTGGAATCTTTGAGATTTAGTAGTAACGTGTTAGTTGGACCTTAGTTAGTTTAGATAACGAGTTTCAAAGTTGGACACCTTTCAAACTCAGTAGATCCTTTTATCTTAGAGTTGAACATCGTGTGTGTGGTTTCTAGTAGAAGTTCATGAGGCTTCATAGAGCTTTTAGAGTTTCCCAGATCCAAGGGGTAAAGTCGGATTTTCTTAGAAAAGGGTCGGTTTAGTACGTCTCTCAGAAAATTCGTTGTTAATCTAGAAGTTGGAACTTATAGATGTCGGATAAGTTATATTCATCCAAGTTTTCCTATTATGTTCATGCAGTCGAGTTCATACTCAAACGGGATCGAGTGATATTGTTGACCGAACTTGACTTGGTATAGGTAAGTTCTTTGGACTTACTTAGTTGGCGTTTTGTGTATTGGTTGAGTTATGATGGGTGTGTGTGTTTTAAGTTATTATAACTAAAACCGGACTAGGACGACTAATATTGTTAATTGGCCCAAGTGTATGTATAACAGGTGATGTCATCACTGCCCAACTCTGACATGAGACTAGGAGGCTCTCTGCGACTAGCCCAGACAGGTACACGGTGAGGTGCATTAGATCCAGTCCTATTGGTACACGGTGACAGAAGAGAGGTTTGGGAGATCCTCGTGCCACAACAAAAGTTGAATTACTAATGCATAACTTAATACAAGATAATATATGAGTTTTTGTGTATCCATGCTATGTGTTTCATTTCTACAATGATGTGTGTGTGTGCTATTAAAATTCTTATGATATGTAGGTTCTTAGCTAACGGTTTTATCCGTCATTGTAGATGCCTTGTAGTTGTAGGAAATTGCAAGGAGATCCGGAGCGGATGGTCAGCTGGGCCCACGTACTCATATAGATGGGAAAGGGAGAGTCTTTCAGTTCCTATATGCACATTATAGTGATATTTTTATCTTGTAAGGTTGTCACATGTTATACATTCATGTCATTGAATTTTATTTTTTCAAATTATTTTACTTACATTTGTGCCTTGTTGTAAGATCTAGTGAAATTGTTGTCAAACTGTGGTCGGAACCCATTGTGAGGTCCTAACCAGTTGAGTATTAAGAAATTGGGGTGTTACAGTCGAGCTCCTTGTAACAACTAGAATTTTTATTTTGGAAGCCGGTCCGAAGTCGTGAACTTCGGATCTCCATCTGGGTCTGAGTATCCTTTTCTCTTGTTGACTCGTTTGAAGGCAACGGGAGACGGTCAGAAGTAGTCACCGCCCCCGCGGCCTGCGGTCACGGAGGGTTCTAGCCACGGGTGCGGTATGCTAACAAATCGCGTCCTTATCTTTTATAACCGTTTTGATCTCCTTCCTTTTCCATAACCACGCATATCCCCTTAAGAAAACACAATTATGCATCTCTACCCTTTTGCAAATCCTAGCAGTCCTCTTCTGTCACGTAAATTCTTTCATCTCTTCACTTCCTTCCTCCCTTTTCTTCTCCTTCTTTCATACTTGTGTTGCGTTCAATAGTGGTCTTTTGTCATCCTTACTAGCCGATCGTCTAAGATTTGGAAGAAGTTAGTAGTGCCCCACCGTTACTCACACGAAGAGGAGACATGAACCCTTCTTTCTTGAAGAACGTTGGAAGTAAGGGTAAGATCCGATTTAATCTCTACCCTTTAATCTATGTGTATAGTTATGATGCTTTCAATCAATCCTGACCCCTTCATATGATGACTAAGGCCAACAACGGAGTGTGAAGGAGTTGTGTGTCGTGATGAACGTCGAAGAATGAAGGGTGACAATTGTTCTGCACTTATTCCGAGGTTGCACCTTTCCAAACCGCGGTCGCGTATGTACCTTGTCACTGCGGTCGCGGATACTTGTCACCTCAATCGCGGCGTCTTGGATCCTGTCACAATGGTCTCGCCGACATTGCTTCTCCGCGGTCGCTCCTTCATTCCTCTTCGGTCGTGGAATCCCTCCAGTAGATTTCTAAGCTCGAGCTTTCGGCTTAAGGAATTACTATAGGTATATGATCTAATTCTTCTAGTTACCCTATTAGTATACTATGAGAATGTGGGGGTGTGGATTATAGTTTGTGATGGATACATGATCTTGTTATGATCATTGAGACTTGAAGTTAGAAACTTCTAGCAGTCGGATGGTTTATGATATGTGTGTCTTTCATGATCAAGCGTAGTGTTTTTCTACGGGAACTGAGCGTTGATTGATAGCTGAGATTACCTAGATGCAGGTAAGTCCCTTGGGCTTACTTAGCTGACCTTCCGTGTGTTAGCATGATATTAAGGTGGTGTGTGGTGTGTGTTATAATGATAACTTGATACGAAGACCTTTATTCTTCTATGACTCAATTAGTAGCGGACGGTGACATCATTGCCCAACTCTGACATGAGATTGGAAGGTTCTCTACGACTAGCCCAGACAGGTACAATGTGAGGTGCATCGGATCCAGTCCTGTTGGTATAGGGGGATAGAGTCAAGGTTTAGGAGATCCTTTTGTCACAAAAGAAGTTGAATTAGAAAGTGAATCACATTTATAAGATAATAACCGGATTGTTGTGTAAAGTATGTTATGTGTTTGATTCCAACTTTATGTGTGTATGTGCTATTACCGTTATCCTAATATGTAGAATGTTAGCTAACGGTATTATCCATTGTTGTAGATGTCTTGTAGGATAGGGATGCTGCCGAGTGATCGGGTCGGAGTGGTCAGCCGGGGTTCCCATACATTATAGGACGGGATTGTTGGGTTTCTTACTTGTTGCATTTCAGTTTGATGTTATAGATTGTAGTACTCGGATGAGAGTATGGTCCTTTATTTTGGATGTTTGACATTTGACAAATTTATCTATTTTGTTTTATGTTTATTTGTGCCTTGTTGGAAGATCCGGTGAACTTCTTGTCAAGATAGGGTCAGGACCCATTATGAGGTCCTAACCCATAGCATCCCGAGTTCTGACACTTTCGGGTGTTACACTCCTCCGTAAGAGCCATCCATCATCCTTCACCCGAAAAACCCTAATCGGGAAGGTGAGTAATTAGGGTAAATTGCAGAAAAGTTCCTAAGCATTCATTTGCGATAAATGACCCATACTTTTGAACTTTACAAATCTACCCTACAAGAATAATTGCAAAAAGCGCCCTTTGTAATTACAAGAATCAACCAAACTTTGGATTTTCAAACATCTGCCCTAAATGGATAATTAGACGAAATGACCCAGTTTTATATTTGCAGAAAGGCCCAAACTTCTAGAAGTTCACCTATTCCCCCGATTCGATAAGCTATAGAATTTGACCTAAGTTTATAAATACAAGTAGTGACCTATATTTATATAATTATAATTATTGGCCTAAGTTTTAGTAAATGGAACTAAAACTTGTCTAGTTGGCTTGTTTAGGTACCATACAAGGCAACTTGGATATGAAGAGAGAGACTTCATTTGACTCCGAATGCATGACAATTGACTTTCTTTAAATGTTTGATACGTAAGGTTTCTAACACCTTACTCGGAATCCATTATCTAGAGGACTTGTTTGTAGATTGTTTACTTTGTTGATGTAACAACCGGAGTTTTTGAGGCTCAAGAAGAATCACCACGGTCGCGGATCGCGACCTGTTACTTACCCGCGGGGCGGCCCACTGTCTCACCGACGCGGGTGCAATTGCTGTTTCCTGCGGGTGCGGGTAAACAACAAATCGGGATCTTATATTTTGCAATCTTCGTCTTATCTTTTCCTTTTTGGGTTGGAGACCCGATCCGTTGTGTTGTGTTCTTCTTATTCCTAAACCTAGAAGCAGTCTCCTCTTTTGCCTCTTACGTAACTTCCATTCCTCTATTCCTCTTCCTCTCTTCTCCCACAATCACCTTCCTCCTCCTTTCTATTTATAGTTGTCTTCTAACTGTGAACTTGTGGCAAGAAGTGGAATGTAGTGTATCCTCAGGGTAGAAAATAAGTCATCTTCCTTTCTCTTCTTCTTCTTCAACGTCTTCCCTTGTATCTTTGAGTCAATAATTGTTCTTTATTTGCCTTCCTTTCGTGTATTGTATGTCGATGGCAGAATCATAGAGTGAGAGGACCAACAGTCTGGTAAGGAATAACAGGAGCGGAGTACCGTCACCCAAAGAGACACCGGAGCATCGCGGCACATCGTAGGAACCCTTGACGATCGTTTCTGGAGTTCTCTCACGATCGCGCCCGCACTTTGTTGCGGTCGTGTCCTTCAAGTGTCACCGCACCCGCGCCTTTAACCACCGTGGTCGTGGCGTCTTGGAGCATGTCACCGCGGCCGCACCCTTCCTCTCTCGCGGTCGCGTTATACCTCCAATGAGTAAAAACTTTTGGTACGTTGTCTTCTCCTCTTGTCTTAGTTAGTTTAGTAGTAGTATCATGCTAGGTTGGGACCTAGCATAACTAGATAGAATGCCAGTTAGTGGTGCTTGAGAGTTATTTCGTGTTATGAACTCGTTAAGTGGTCTTAAGGACGTATTGGGAAAGCGTAGTGTATAGTTGTGTTGTTATATGATCTTGTAAAGATCATTGAGACTAGAAGTAGGAGTATTCTAGCATGTTGTCTATATGATCTTATGAAGATCATTGAGACTAGAAGTTGGGAACTTCTAGCATGTCAGATAGTTGTTGACATGTGTGCCTTGTTTGATCAAGCGTAGAGTACTAGCTTTCTTGTGGGAAACTGAGCGTTGACTGATAGCTGGAATTTACTAGATACATGTAAGTCTCTTGGTCGTACATAGCTCACTTTTGTGTGTTAGCTTAACTATAGTAGTGGTGTGTGCTTGTGTGTATAATAACATCTTGCTAGGACAACCTTTATTGTTGTTTGACCCAATTAGTAACGGGCGGTGACAACTTGTCCAGTTCTACAGGAGACTGGGAGGTTCTGTGCGACTATTCCATACAGGTACACGGTGAGATGTATCGGATCTAATTCTGTTGGTATAAGGGGACAAAGGCGAGGTTCGGGAGATCCTCGTGCCACAAAAGAAGTTGAATTAGTAAAGTAAATCACCTAATAAGATAATAACGGGTTGATATGTGAGCATGTTATGTGGTATTCTTACTTATGTATGTGTATGTGCTATTACTGTTATTCTGATATAAAGAATGTTATCTAACAATTTTATCCTTTGTTGTATATGTCTTGTAGGATAGGGACGTTGTCGAGTGATTCGGTCGGAGTGGTTAGTCGAGGTTCCCGTACATTAGGACAGGATAAGGGTTTTCCTTTCTTGTTGCGTTGATATTATAGTTGTATAACTCGGCCGAGAGTTTACATTTGTTTCTAAGTTATGGCCTTCTGGATATTTTATCTATTTCAATTTTATATTTGTTTGTGTCTTGCTGCAAGATCCGGTGAACTTGTTGTCAAACTAGGGTCAGGACCCATTGCGAGGTCCTAACGTGTAGCATCCCGAGTTCCGAGAATTTGGAGTGTTATAGTTGAGTTGATTGATGCATGGTAGGTATTTATGTTATGTATTGACATTAGGGACTTGAATGTTGATGACTTATTTTGGATAATTATCACGATGATTCCTAAATCCGTCTTTTCAAGGTAAGTCATTTTGACTTACTTAGTTGATGTCCTATTTCAGATTTGTGGTTGATTAAGGGTAGAGCATAATTTGGGGATATTACCAATATTTTATGTCTTAAGTGATTTTCATCGAATTGTGATTATTGTTGTAATTTGAGTGTTTGGAGAGGTTGGTTTTATGATGGCAATGGTTGATATAATTGTTATAGATTAATGAGAAGTGTTTAGGGAAAGTGTTACCAATAGCAATAAGAGTGTGAAGTGTGCTTGTTGTGAATCTAGATATGATCGCATAGGTGATAGTATAGAAGATGACACATGAATGTACGTATGAATGATAGGATATGATGACGGTTATGGAGGAAATTATACGTTGTTGTATGTCAAGAAAGATATATGATATGATGAGTATTGTGATAAGCTAGGTGAGAGAATAGTGGTCCTGTTAGTGAAGAGGATTGAATGAATTAATATATGTATGATATGTTCTCAATTGCTAGATAGGGTTGAGAGTTGTGTCATCCTAGGTAGGTATTTGTTGTAGATAGTTTATTAAGGAGATTCGAGTAATTAAAGAGTTTAGTTTGCTTTTGAGTTGTGTTTTGTATTTTATCATAAGAGACCTTGCGTAGATATATGAGCAGATGACGAAAATGATATGGTGTGTTATGATTTCGGAGATGAGTAGTTAAGTAGATGATTGTGTTGTGTGATGTGAATATAATGGTTGACTATAAAGACAAAATAAGGATGTGAAGGAATCAGATATCTCGATGATTGATATTCAAAAATCCGTCTAACAAGTTGGGGCGTGTTGCCTGTGAGTATAGTTGGACTTTCTTGTTTTATAGACTTATAAGCTTATGCACCTATGTACATAATATATAGTTGTGATTTTAAAGTATTTTATAACTAGTAACCATTAGTACAGTCATAGACATGGTGACCTCGATGAGGGAGTGACCTAACATGTATAACCATGCGACGTGGTGGGAAGCCCTTCCATATATAAAACTTGCTTACATGTTTTGGACTGTGCTCTAGTAGAGATCGAGCCGAGGAAAGAAGATGGATCTATAAATGGGATATGTGATTACAGATCTTCGTAACCATTAGTACGCCGGAGGGGCACATGTGGACTTGAGAGAGTGTTGTGTTGCCAGGAGTTGAGAGATGATACATTCATTATATTGCATTGCATTATCTACAGATCATCATAATCTTCATCATCATAAGCATTCTCATCGATTTCGAGTACTATAGTATTTATTTTGATATTTTACTACCTCTATATAGTTAACGTGTTTATAGGTTCACTTTTAGTCTACGTATTCTTTCTTATTGTTTATTATACTTAGACTATATGTTAGTGTTTTCAACAGTTATGCCATAGTATGCTACTGTTAGGAAGTTATATAGTTTGACTTGATGAGTCACGTCTTATACTTTCTTTGTTTGGTTTAGGTTTAACTGTGAGATTTATGTGAGGTTAATTGGACCGTATACTACTAGTATTTTTGTTTTGGCGTTTCTTGTAACACCCCGAATTCTCAAGACTCGGGACATTACTGGTTAGGACCTCACAATAGGTCCCGACCTCAGTTTGACAACAATATTACTAGGATCTTGCAACTAGACACAAATAAGAAAAACCGAAATTTATAAAATAGTATTTTTAAAAGATGAATGCAACAACGTCTAACAGCCTATAGTACTTAAACCACAAAAAGACTAACTGTCTTTTACCAGAAGAAAGAAACCACAAGGTAAACACCCAACCCCACTCTAAAGAGTACAGAGACCCGGCTGACCACTAATTCCACATCACTCAGCTGTTGCTCTAACCTGCGGTAAATCTAAAAACACAACAAAACAACCATTAGCTAGTTATCTAAACATTAGGAGAACAATAATAGCGCACACACACATAAAAATAATAAACACTCATCATACTTTCAAACAATCCATTTATTATCTTTATTTAAGTCATTCACTCTAATGATACTTTTGTGACACGAGGGATTCCCAAACCTCGCCTCCGCCCCCGTGTACCCATCAGGAGTGGATCCGAAGCATCTCACCGTGTACCTGTATGGTCTGGGTATAGAGAACCTCCCAGTCTCCGGTCAGAGCTGAGCAGTGATGTCACGGCCCGTTATACATACACTTGGGCCTTAACACATAATAACCACGGTCGTCCTAACAAGTTGTTATTTTTATTATAACACACATTGCACACACACAACCATTATCACCCAACTAATATCCAGAAACCAGCTAAGTAAGTCGCAAGGACTTACATGAGTCAAAACACTCTCTAACACGTCTCAAAACAGTCCGTACTCGTGGTAACTCAAACGCCTGTCAAAGAAGGCATGTGGATCAAAATCACATCTCGATGTCCAACCTCATGCGAAGGAATTACGGAAAAAGCTCTCTTACGGTAAAAGACCATTTTACCCTTAGTGCCGAAAATTCTCAAAGTTTATTTTTAAATTCTACTAATTTCTTTTAGTACTGTTTTCCATAAATTGTTTCTCTCTGACAGTTCTTATAAGTTATGAGTTAAAACTCGAAACCACTCCTCAAAGAACAACCCTCCTCCTCTTTCCCGCTTACCACTCTACTCTTCTACATGTATAAATATGTATGTACATACTCTAGCTTTTCCTTCAACTCGTATAGTTCCGTAACTACTCGGTATTTATATATAGCTACATAATTTCATAACTCCCAACTCGTACTTATATCCGTAACCCATATATCTATATACACTATACTTATCTCTCTCTATATATAAATATACTTATCTACAGAATATAAAATTACTTATGTGTACTACTCTTGTACTTATGTATAAACCTACACTTAATTCTTCTTATATCTCTATATACACATACACGCCCCCTACACCTATTCATAATTATATGTACTCATATCCTCCCACTCGTAAAATCTATATATATACGTATACCTGTACATTGTACCTATTCATATATATATATATGCACCCCACTCTTCCAACTCAAATTTTATATAAGAGTATATACATACATTGCTACATATATATATTTATGTATATCTTACAACTCCTACAGCTATATCAACAATACATATGTGCACTGTACTCCTATATAACATATACTTCATTCTTCCGATCCATACATCTACGTAACATAAACACATACCCTGTACTGAGAAGGAGTAACCCGCCGTCCAGCGCACTCGTCGCACACCTGGAGGGGAAACAACAGCTTGGTTCGAGTTTTACGGGTGGCCGTTGCAGAGGGTTCGAACCGGCTTGCTTGCACTCCCAACGTTGCACCGCTCGTCCTAATTGGCGACTGCAGGACCCGGAGAAATACCCGACTTCTAGTTAACACAGGAAGAGCCGAAGGGAAGCAGAGGGGAAAGAGGGACGACTCACCTACTGCAACGATTGGAGGTCCTCGTGATGGGTCGATCGGCACCACTGCAGCACCCACCGGTGTTTTACAACCGCTGGTGGTCGACAGAGCCGGCAGACGGAACTCTCGGTGGCTGTTGTCTTGCTGTTGCTGCAGAAGAGAGGCGGCGCGGCGCTGGTTAACGAAAACTGAAGCCGAGAAGAGGAGTGACGAGGAAGGAGAAGACGGCGAGCTTACCAGGCACTGGCGGCAGTTGGGCGGTCGACAGCGGCGGCACAAGGGCTCGGTGGCGGCTCAGTCTTGTGTTCGTACAGAGAGGGAGGAGGATGAGCAGCGGCAGTCGATGAGGGATAAAAGATTAGGTTTAGGTTAAGTTTAAACGTAATTAAGTTAGGGTTAAGATTAGTTAAAGGGTATGGGCTGGTGGGCTTGTAAATAGGCCTATTCTACCTTTAAGAAACAAGCTGAAACGAAACCCGTTACTCGTACGGATCGGTAGGTAATTTTCGGGAAATAATTACGGAATTAAATTCCGTATTATGAAATTTCTTATTTTATTTTAGAGGTACGTAAGTTATTTCCGGTTAAATAGTTTCATCATTTTATGTGAATCAAGGTCACATAAAATGATAGAATTTAAACTCGTTTTATTTAATTTCAGATTGACGTATCGGAATTCGGTTAGATTCAGGTTTAACGGACATTAAAATTTTCGGTTATTACATCAGTGCCCCCTTAAAATAAGTCCCGAAACTTAGAATCATTTCTTTAATCACACGTTTCCTTTTATTTTAGTTTTTCTAAACAGTTTCGTTTTATACCATGCAACTACTAAACCATCAAAACAGACAAGTATCACATAAAGCAGAATCACCAAATCCAATATAAAAACATGAATGGTCAAACAACACAACATCCGAGTACTAACTCGTCGATACAGGAGTAACCTCTAACCCCGCAAAGAATTCGGGATAGTTACGTCTAATACTCTCCTTAGTCTCCCAAGTGGCCTCATCAGCTCCTCTCCTAGACCACTGGATCCGCAACATAGGTATCTCCTTGGACCGCAGACGTCTAGTACTACGCTCCAAGACAGCTACTGGGTACTCTACAAAGTTGTGATCGGGCTCAACTATCAGATCCTCATGGCTGATGACGTGTCTCGGATCCGGAATGTACTCTCTCAACTGAGATACATGGAAGACCGGATGGACACCCTCTAGTCTCGGCGGTAATGCTAATCTGTAGGCCACCTCTCCAACCCTCTCCAAGATCTCAAAAGGTCCGACATATCGGGGACTTAGCTTCCCTTTAATGCCGAAACGCCTGACTCCTCTCGTAGGTGACACTCTCAGCCACACCTGAGTACCCACTCTAAACTCCAAAGGTCGACGCCTTTTGTCGGCGTAGGATTTCTGACGACTCTGAGCTGCTAACATCCGCTCTCAGACTAGGACAATCCGAGCGATGTCATCCTGTATCTGATCTGGAGCTACTCCATTAGCCTGCTAGGCTCATCCCAGCAAAATGGCGTGCGACATCTCCACCCGTACAAAGCCTCATAAGGGGCCGTCCCAATATACGCGTGTCAACTGTTATTATACGAAAACTCTACAAGTGGAAAATGATTTGGTCATACCTGTCCCCAATCTAGTGCACAAGCCCGCAACATGTCCTCTAATGTCTGGACGGTCCTCTCAGATTGACCGTCAGTTTGTGGGTGGTAAGCAGTAGTAAAGTGGAGACTCGTCCCCAAAGCAGTATGTACCTGCTGCCAAAATCTCGAGGTGAAACGTCCATCTCTGTCGGAGATGAGAGTCCTCGGTAATCCATGGAGTCTCATACTATGTCTGGTGAACTACTTATCTAGACGACTTACCGGCCACGTTTCTTTAATCGGAGTGAAACGTGCGGTCTTCGTCAAACAGTTTATCACTACCCAAATAGCGTCAAAACTGCTGGTGAGCCTCAATCCAGTGACAAAATCGATAGATATATCCTCTCACTTCCGATGTTGTACTGGCAGTAGGTGGAGCTCTCCTCCGGACCTACGATGCTCAATCTTGGTCTGCTGACAGATCGCATACTGAGCTATCTACCGAGTCACGTCAGGCTTCAGACCACCCCACTAGAAGGAATGTCTCACATCCTTGTACATCTTGTTCGCTCCGGGATGTACTGAGTATGGAGTAGCATGAGCCTCACTTAATATCCTCTGTTTCAACTCACTGTCTGATGGTACACAAATGCGGTCCTGACGTCTCATCACTCCATCAGCCCCAATAGTGAATTGAGGTGCCTCATCTCGAGACATCCTGTCTCCAATCTTGGTCAAAGTCCGGCAAGTCTCCTGCTTCTGTCGGATCTCACCCAACATCTCATGTAGTAACCCCGAGGTAGAAAACTGACGGACTGTATCTAGAAACCGACTCTCTACCTCTAATTACGCCAAATATCTCTACAACTGCGGTTGTACTGCCAACCGGGCTATCACCTTCTTCCGAGGCGCCTTTTGGCTCAAAGCGTCAGCTACTAAATTCACCTTTCCGGGGTGGTAGAGAATCTCAAGGTCGAAATCCTTGATCAACTCTAACCACCGCCTCTGGCGGTTATTCAACTCCTATTGAGTGAATATGTATTTCCGACTCTTATGGTTTGTGAAGATCTGACATGTCGCCCCATAGAGATAGTGACGCCAGATCTTAAGAGCATAATCCACTACAGCTAACTCTAGGTCGTGTGTGGGGTAGTTCTCCTCATATGTCTTCAACTGTCGAGACGCATAGGCTATGACCTTATCCCTCTGCATCAAAACACACACCCCAAACCCAACTTGGATGCGTCACTGTATGCAACAAATTCATCTGTATCCTTTGTATACTAAATATCAGATGCATATGATTTTCTCAAAAATAAATTTCCCCGCATCGCATTCATTATATTTTCCTCATACTCATGTCGTTTTACCTTCTTTAAATCGTTACTACTAGTGGGATACTTAAATCTCTTTGAGTTTCCTTGTATACTCCTTACGGACCGCATTGGTTGGTCTTATTACTTTCATTATCATTCGAGCTTGAATTTTCATTGGATCTATATAACAACCTTTAGTCATTCAACTTTACTCCTTCCCATATCTGTTTTAGCTAACATGTAGATCTCATCTGCAATCACCTCACAACTCGATCAGACATTTCACCAAGGCTTTAACTCATACTCTCTATGTTTGTGCCGCCTCTATATTTCCAATTATCCTGTGTCACATCTTTAATCACAAGGGCTTTCTCTGTCAATTTAGACTGTTTGATCCCACCATCTCTCGGAGGAGCACCCTCAGTCCTAATTGTGTGGAATGCTAAACATAGGACATGTTCACAATCATCTATTTCTTCTTAATCTTTTAGTTCTTCTTACAGAGATCCTTCCATACTAACTTTGATATGTATCTTTCCTTAATCAGTAAAAAGCAACTACTCACAACAATTCTCTTTAACTTCTTTATTAGAGTTATCATATTGGATTCATTTAACGTTACCATCCAGGCTACTAGTACTTGTATTGATTTAACTTCACCATTTTCCTCGTGGATCTCTGAAAGAAATTCACCAGATGTCGATAAAATTCCTTTATAACCTTATGGTTATTCTTCTTATCGGTTAACTAACCATCACTAGTTAACCCGCTCATGTAACTTCTAAGTTGTCACCAAGTAGGATGTAGTTGACCTTCTACAACATCATAGACTTACTTTTCTTCCATCTCTTTTGAGGCTTGATATACTTGGTGAAATATATCTCCTCTAGTCTCTTTGTTTATACTTCTTTAGCTCCTCCTACAATCTATACTTTTGTAAGATCGTTATACTCTTACGATTCCAGTTGTACCATTCTTCTTCCATCAACAAACTTTTCAATCCTTCTAGGGTAGCTTGTAGGTACATCTCCGTGATTCTTTTACCTGAGTTATCGACTATTTGTGGTTCTCTATTATGAACTTGTAGTGTTGTTAGCTTAAATCCCTTTTGAATGAGAAGTTATTGGGGTCCCTCGAGTTCACCAATACTCTTCTCACACACTCTTCTTCCTTGGGTGTTGCTTCTAATGCTGCCTTTACAGAAGCTGATTATTGTTGTATCACGGTCTATGTCGAAATTCTCGTGTATTCTACGAGATCACTCCACTTCCATGTTGGTGAAATCCACCTTTCCCTTTCTGGCAACGCGTAAGCTTCCAAGTTGCAGCTCTTTAATTCTTCCTATTTGGATGGATAATGTATCTCGTGTTGACTTCCATACTTTTGACTGTCTCGGTTGTCAATCTGGATTGTGGTGGCAAGTAGCTTGTTGAGAGTGATCATATTTTGCCTTACTTTTGACATCACTTTCACTTCCTAGTCTGTCAGTGAGCTTAAATTTTATGTCTATTTTCTTGATCGCTACTATATCTCCCTTTTGACTTTCATGTCTATGGCAATTTTCGACATTATCCTCTTTGTTTGTGAAGTCACTTTACACAACTTGGAAGAGCCTCTAAGTTGTCGTTCTTAAATTTCCTAGTTGGCGATCATCCCTTGCTTCTCCGGAACTACTCTCTTGTATATCCTTCATTTGATCCCGTTGAGTTGACTCAGGTTCCCCTTGCCATTTTCGTGGGTATTATCTTGTAGTCTTCACTCTTCCGTCTCCACGTTCCTCAACAAGCTCGAAGGAGTGGTCCTTCGTTAGTCTACCTTAATGCTCGTAAGCTGAGCGTACTTATCCTTACGTTGAAACCCTTTAATTATACTTAGGTGCGTCAACTGAACGAGGATCTCATATTATTATCTCCGTGAAGGGCATACTATAACTATAAATTCTACTAATCTTCGGCATATGCTTATCTACATCACCTATCATTATAATCAAGCTAATGAGTCCAAAGAGAGTAACAACCTAAAGTCCATACTAAGCATACTGAGATCCACGGTAGTAGTGGTGGTCAGCCGTACTTTCTATCCCCAACCAGACTATGCATGCATTTGAAAATCAAAAGTCCTTTTTAAAACTCAGATCCCTTTTCGGGTTCTGCTTAAGTACTTATTCGGTCTTTCAAAAGATTTCAAGTGCCATTGTTGCCAACCTAGAGCTCTGATACCATGTTGTAACACCCCGAATTCTCAAGACTCGGGACATTACTGGTTAGGACCTCACAATGGGTCCCGACCTCATTTTGACAACAATATTACTAGGATCTTGCAACAAGACACAAATAAGAAAAACCGAAATTTATAAAATAGTATTTTTAAGAGATGAATGCAACAACGTCTAACAACCTATAGTACTTAAACCACAAAAAGACTAACTGTCTTTTACCAGAAGAAAGAAACCACAAGGTAAACACCCAACCCCACTCTAAAGAGTACGGAGACCCGGCTGACCACTACTTCCAGATCACTCAGCTGCTGCTCTAATCTGCGGTAAATCTAAAAACACAACAAAACAACCATTAGCTAGTTATCTAAACATCAGGAGAACAATAATAGCACACACACACATAAAAATAATAAACACTCATCATGCTTTCAAACAATCCATTTATTATCTTCATTTAAGTCATTCATTCTAATGATACTTATTTTGTGACACGAGGGATTCCCAAACCTCGCCTCCGCCCCCGTGTACCCATCAGAAGTGGATCCGATGCATCTCACCGTGTACCTGTATGGTCTGGGTATAGAGAACTTCCCAGTCTCCTGTCAGAGCTGGGCAGTGATGTCACGGCCCGTTATACATACACTTGGGCCTTAACACATAATAACCACGGTCGTCCTAACAAGTTGTTATTTTTATTATAACACACATTGCACACACACAAACATTATCACCCAACTAATATCCAGAAACCAGCTAAGTAAGTCGCAAGGACTTACCTGAGTCAAAACACTCTCTAACACGTCTCAAAACAGTCCGTACTCGTGGTAACTCAAACGCCTGTCAAAGAAGGCATGTGGATCAAAATCACATCTCGATGTCCAACCTCATGCGAAGGAATTACGGAAAAAGCTCTCTTACGGTAAAAGACCATTTTACCCTTAGTGCCGAAAATTCTCAAAGTTTATTTTTAAATTCTACTAATTTCTTTTAGTATTGTTTTCCATAAATTGTTTCTCTTTGACAGTTCTTATAAGTTATGAGTTAAAACTCGAAACCACTCCTCAAAGAACAACCCTCCTCCTCTTTCCCGCTTACCACTCTACTCTTCTACATGTATAAATATGTATGTACATACTCTAGCTTTTCCTTCAACTCGTATAGTTTCGTAACTACTCGGTATTTATATATAGCTACATAATTTCATAACTCCCAACTCGTACTTATATCCGTAACCCATATATCTATATACACTATACTTATCTCTATATATATATATATATAAATATACTTATCTACAGAATATAAACTTACTTATCTGTACTACTCTTGTACTTATGTATAAACCTACACTTAATTCTTCTTATATCTCTATATACACATACACGTCCCCTACACCTATTCATAATTATATGTACTCATATCCTCCCACTCGTAAAATCTATATATATACGTATACCTGTACATTGTACCTATTCATATATATATATATATGTGTGTGTGTGTGTGTGTGTGTGTGTGTGTGTGTGTGTACCCCACTCTTCCAACTCCAATTTTATATAAGAGTATATACGTACACTGCTACATATATATATATATTTATGTATATCTTACAACTCCTACAACTATATCTACAATACATATGTACACTGTACTCCTATATAAACATATACTTCATTCTTCCGATCCATACATCTACGTAACATAAACACATACCCTGCACTGAGAAGGAGTAACCCGCCGTCCAGCGCACTCGTCGCACACCTGGAGGGGAAACAACAGCTTGGGTCGAGTTTTACGGGTGGCCGTTGTAGAGGGTTCGAACCGGCTTGCTTGCACTCCCAACGTTGCACCGCTCGTCCTAATTGGCGACTGCAGGACCCGGAAAAATACCCGACTTCTAGTTAACACAGGAAGAGCCAAAGGGAAGCAGAGGGGAAAGAGGGACGACTCACCTACTGCAACGACTGGAGGTTGTTAGCATGAAATATTGTGATATTTTAGGCACGTTTTCTAAACGTATTTGATTCATATTGATAGTCTTTGATTGAACTTTATGCATATATGAGCTAGTATTACCTATATTGTCAATATGGATGTCTACACTAGTTCTATGTTGATTATAGGTGATTTGGAGCTATTTCCGAACGGAAACGAGCAAAGGAGAGTTGAGTTGATATGTCCATAGATTGAGGACATTCTTTGGAAGCAATTTGGAGTCTTAGTTTGAGGAATGCACGAGTTTAGGGAAGAATAACGTTCTTGCCCTAAATTACGCCCTAAAATACGGCCGTATCACAAACCACGTTCAGAATTACGGCCGTGGATTTGGAGTCAGAAATCCATGTTCATTCCAGGGGATTACACGGCCGTGGAACATATGTTGCAAACCGTATTTGTTTCCACGCTCTAAATTACGGTCGTGGAACACTTCCACGACCGTGATCTTGGCGAATCTTTTCGCCACACTTTGAAGCCACGATCTTTTAAAGATTGGGCCGGACCGACATTTTGCCCTACACTATAAAAAGACGGACGAAGCAAGATTCCGTCACCTTCGCTACCCCGTTTACCCTCATTGATCGCCGCTTAGACACAAAGACGTTTTGCTTAGCTTGCTTGGAAGCATTTGACATCTCTTTGAAGAGATCGAAGTTCGTGTTTGGAATTCCTCTAATCTCGCACTTTTGGTGGAGATTGCTGTGGAGATCTCCGGATTTGCGGAAGATCGAAGTTCTTGGAAGATTTTGCAAGAAGATCTCTCTTCTTGATTAGGTTCGGTTTGGAAAACGGATTGACATCCCGTTTTCTTTTCTTTCCTAGGATTACGATTGTTTGTTCTATTGTGAATCTTTTGACATTGCTTATTCTCTTTGTGACTTTGAGATTGAATTGAAGATTATTGAAAGTTCTTGAAAGTTTTCATCTTTTTATCTTTTAATTCTTGAATTGATATCAATATGACTGTTATTGGCTAAAAACCCTTAACAATTCTAAGGTGAAGGGTTGATAGTTGTGGCTTAGATGATGATAGATCGATCGCAAACAGATTAGACCCTGAGAGTTAGAGAATTGTCGCCGACAACCCTAAATTACGAGCTGTTCTTGAGTCTACGGCCGTGGAACCTCAAGAACTAACCATGATTTCCCTTAAGTCTACGAATCTGCTTTTACTTTAATCTAAAGTTAAAGATTTGCTTTAGCTTAGTTTAGACTTGTCTTTTCTAGGTGGTAGTGAAGTCTCAACAACCTCTACCTCGATTGTGAGTGTCACAACCTCAATCGGTTAAGTTAGTCTTGATCCTTGGGTTATAAGTTTGGGTATTTGACACTAATTCTCGTCTTTAGAATCTTTCTATATTGAGCCTCAACAACCTGTATAGAGAGTGCCTTGTAGGTGAGTTATATAAGGTTTTTGGAACTTCACCGTACGATTACCTTACATTAGTATACCTTTGCATATCTCAACTCTGTCTTTACATCATTAAGTATATCTTGAATCGATTGCCACATCTGGATACCTGGATCTTTAGGATTGTTATTTTCCCAATAATTTGCAAAGCTCTTATATTTACTTGCTTGATAACCTGCAATCGAGTTCGTTCCCCCCAAATCCCTGTGTTCGATACTCTGGAATTCTTGCTTAACTATATCGATCCGTACACTGCGGGTTCGCTGCTTGATTTCAGTTTTATAAATTTAAAGCTTATTTGCACACACCTCTAGGGGCGAACAAGTTTTTGGCGCCGTTGCCGGGGATTTGGTCTAGGCCGAATCCGGTAGCCGGTTGTCAAGCTTGGGAGCTTGCTCTCGTTATTTGACATCTCTTTGAGTGCATGCGCAGGTCTAGGAACACCGCCGATCTCTTACCTCTTGATCAAGAGCTAGAGAAAACCTTGAGGCAAAAGCGCAAGGAAAAGAAGATGGCCGAAGAACACGAACGTGATCTTCAAATGGAGTTGGCGGAGAAGGAAGCTCAACTCCGATGGAATGAGACTCTCCGCCAGGATGAGATGGATCGTCATCAATCTCAAGTCAACGGTCTACAAGACATGATCTTCCAAATGAGGATAAAGATGAGCGACCTTGAGAATAAGGTAGTCAAGAAGCCCTCAAGAAGGAGATCAAGGTCTAGAAGAAAGAGCCACTCATCCGCTGATGATAGTGACTCTTCCATGCCACCGTTGGAAGAGATTGATCCCACGATCAATATGAATCCTTTCCATCCACAAGGAGCTACTAATCGCCGCATTCCGCCTAGGAATGCAAGAGTCGAACGTGTGGATAATGAGCCAAGAACTCTTGGCCAGCGGATGGATCCAACACAACAACCACGCCGCTTGGGTGTGAATTTTGATGCTGAAGATATGCAAGGGTTTAGCTTTAACCCTCAAGTTATCACTCTTGTTCGCCAAAGCCAATTTGGCGGTACAAGTGCCGAATCTCCACACCAACACTTGCAAAACTTTGAGTGTATGATGGAGACGATGAGGCCGAAGAACGCCACTACCAACAGCTATAAGCTCAAACCTTTCTTTTTCTCTTTGAAAGGGAAAGCGTTGTCATGGTATCAAGCTCTCCCCAATGGGAAGCTAGACACGTGGGAAGATCTTTCCGCAGAGTTTCTCACCAAATTCTTTCCGCCTTCCAAAACGGCGGAACTTAGAGGTAAGAGGCTGAGAATGTAAGAATCCACGGTCATACCCTGTATTCCACGACCGTGGATTTCACAACCAAAATCGACCTCCATTCCAGGGGATTACACGGCCGTGGAACACATGGGGAGGCCGTAATTCTGACCGTGGAAGAGGGTGATCGGCTTACTTCTTCAACTTCTTTTGATTCTTCTCCAAACCACTCAACCACCTTAGAAACTTCTAAGGAAACGTCGGATGCCCCTCAAGGACCATTGGAAGCTCCGAAAGTGATGGAACTCAAACCACTTCCTACTCATCTAAGGTACGCTTTTCTTGGATCTAATTCTACCTTTCCGGTCATTGTTAGCTCCGAACTAAGCATAGATGAACATGAACAGCTCATGACAGTCCTTAGGAAACATAGAAAGGCCATAGGCTACACTATCGAGGACTTAGTAGGAATCAAACCCTCCCTATGTATGCATAAGATACTAATGGAGGAGGATTTTAGAACTTCAAGACAACCTCAAAGGCGGTTGAATCCGACCATGAAGGAGGTTGTCAAGAAGGAAATTCTTAAACTTCTTGATGCAGGTATCATCTATCCTATCTCCGATAGCAAATGGGTGAGTCCAGATCAAGTAGTTCCGAAGAAAGGAGGAATGACGGTCATCACCAACAAGAACAACGAACTCATTCCTACCCGAACCGTGACTGGATGGCGAATGTGCATAGACTACCGCAAGCTCAACAACGCAACACGGAAGGATCACTTTCCATTGCCGTTCATCGATCAAATGCTTGAAAGGTTAGCACAACATACACATTTTTGCTACCTTGACGGTTATAGTGGCTTCTTTCAGATCTCAATACATCTGGACGATCAGGAGAAGACCACATTCACGTGCCCTTGGGGTACGTTCGCTTATAGGAGAATGCCGTTCGGGCTTTGCAACGCCCCAGCCACCTTTCAACGGTGCATGATGGCCATCTTCTCCGAGTACGTAGAGGAAATCATGGAAGTCTTCATGGACGACTTCTCCGTATACGGTTCCTCTTTTAACGATTGCCTTTCTAACCTTTCTCTTGTTTTACAACGTTGTGAAGACACTAACCTAGTTCTTAATTGGGAAAAGTGTCAATTCATGGTTAAGGAAGGAATCGTATTAGGTCATTTAGTCTCTAGTAGAGGGATAGAAGTAGACAAAGCTAAGATAGAGACCATAGAGAAACTTCCTCCTCCAATTTCGGTGAAAGGGATAAGAAGTTTCCTAGGACATGCTGGATTTTATAGACGCTTTATTAAGGACTTTTCTAAGATATCAAAACCTCTCACTAATCTATTGATGAAGGATGCGGTTTTTGAGTTTTCGCAGGAATGTTTAGATGCGTTTAACACCATTCGGCAAGCTCTAATTTCAGCACCTATTATCCAACCCCCGGATTGGACTCTCCCCTTCGAGATTATGTGCGATGCTAGTGACGTAGCTATTGGAGCTGTTCTTGGACAACGAAAGGAAGGGCGAACCCATGCCATATACTACGCTAGCAAGACGCTAGACGAAGCTCAGCTCAACTACGCCACTACAGAAAAAGAGTTTCTAGCCATTGTCTACGCTATTGACAAGTTTCGCTCTTATCTTGTAGGTGCAAAGGTGATTGTCTACACGGATCATGCTGCGATCCGGTACCTCCTTGCGAAGAAAGACGCGAAGCCAAGGCTAATTAGATGGATTCTTCTCCTACAAGAATTCGATCTTGAAATCCGCGACAAGAAAGGTTTCAGAAAATTCTGTTGCGGATCATTTGAGTCGCCTCACACATCTAGAGGACGACCATCTACCCATTGATGACTCCTTTCCGGACGAACACTTACACATCATAGAAGAGTGCATCAACGAGATCTCCAAAGGTAACGAACCATGGTTTGCTGATTTTGTTAACTATTTGGTTTGCCAGGAGATACCACCCGGACTATCCTACTCACAAAGGAAGAAGTTCTTTAAGGACGTCCGGGAATACTATTGGAACGAGCCTCTCCTCTTCAAGAGAGGTCCGGATGGCATCATTCGCCGATGTGTGCCGGAAGATGAAATGCAAAGTGTCATCCGCCATTGTCATTCACTACCTTGTGGAGGACACGCTAGTTCGAACAAGACTAGCACAAAGGTATTGCAATCTGGATTCTATTGGCCTACCTTATTTAGAGATGTGCAATCCTTTGTCTCTTGCTGCGATGCTTGTCAAAGAACAGGCAATATTTCTAGAAGGAACGAGATGCCCCTCAACAACATCCAAGAGGTGGAGATTTTCGACGTTTGGGGAGTCGATTTCATGGGACCATTCCCATCTTCTTGTGGAAACCAATACATACTATTGGCGGTAGACTACGTTTCTAGATGGGTAGAAGCAATTGCCTCTCCCACAAATGATGCCATGGTGGTGGTTAAGTTCTTCAACAAGACCATCTTTCCGCGATTTGGAACACCAAGGACAATCATTAGTGATGGAGGTTCTCACTTCATAGCCCGTCGCTTTGAAGCTCTTCTAGCTAAGTATGGGGTTACTCACAAGATCGCTACCCCTTACCATCCACAAACGAGTGGACAAGTTGAGATCTCAAATAGGGAGATCAAGGGAATTCTAGAGACGACGGTTTCAAGGACTAGGAAGGATTGGTCCTTGAAGCTAGATGATGCATTATGGGCGTACCGGACTGCATACAAGACTCCCATAGGAACCACACCATACAACCTTGTGTATGGGAAGTCTTGTCATTTGCCGGTAGAGCTGGAGCACAAAGCGTTTTGGGCTATCAAGTGGCTGAATTTCGGCATGAAAGAAGCGGGAGAGAAGCGTCTCCTAGACATCAACAAGCTGGATGAACTTCGCTTGAACGCCTATGAAAACGCTAAGATCTACAAGGAAAGAGCAAAGCGTTGGCATGATAAGCATATCATTCCAAAGGACTTCAAAGAAGGAGATCAAGTTCTCCTCTTCAATTCAAGACTTCGCCTCTTTCCAGGTAAGCTTAAATCCCGTTGGACCGGACCTTTTCTAATCAAACGCATTTTCTCCCATGGTGCAGTTGAAGTATGGGGTGAAGCTAGCGGAAGTTTCAAGGTGAACGGTCAACGACTCAAGAAGTACACACCGGAACTCCAAGCTGAGGAGTTTGCGCCTACCGTACTCGAATAAGTGCGAGTTTGGTCTAGCTACGGACCTTAAACAAAGCGCTTCTTGGGAGGCAACCCAAGGTATTGCATTCTTGTTTTTGTTTTCGATTCATAGTTTAGCTTAGAATAGACGTTTTCGCTTTATTTTTTTTCCTCGATTTCTTCCGGTATGTTCGTGTTTTTGGTTGTAGGATCGATGGAAAAGGAGAAAGGGAGAATAATGTCGAAGAAAAATGACGAAATTTGGACTTTGAAGCTTTACAGAAGGTTCCACGGTCTAAATTACGGTCGTCATAGCTACAGTGGCCGTAATTCTCAAAAGTCTTTGAAAAATCACCAAAACCACGGGTCCGTACACTTCCACGGCCGTGGAACACCCCGACAGACCGTGATTTTATAAATTTTGCCTGCGAGTATATAAGCTACATTCTTCACAAAACTACCCACAATTCTACCCCTTTCCACGACCTAAAACGCCGAAAATCCCACGACCCTCTCAAATTCTTCGTTTTCTAATCGTTTTCAACGATTCTTCATCCTAAACTGCAGCAAATCCAACCACGAACAAAATCCAAGCGACAAACCGAGCGGAAATCCATCAACAAACGTGCATTTCGGATTTTTCAATCCGAAAAAGAGGTTTATTCTTTCTTCTTCAATTTCGTGGATTTGGTTCGTTTTTGCTATAGATTTTTAGGAAGAACTGACAAAGACTGGAAGGAATTAGATTAGGGCTGCTTGTTGTGGTGATTGTTGGTGAATTTGCTGAGATTCACAAAATTCTGAGACGAATCACGGTCTCTGGGTAAACCACGGCCGTGGAATCCAAGAACAGACCGTAATTTTTGGCGAAAAATGGATTTCGTAAGGAGAGTGTCAGGAAGGATAAAGGAGAAAAAGGGAGAGCAGAATAAGAAAAGAAAGGGCAATCCTTCCACCTCTAGGGCACCACCACCCTCATCTCCCTCACTACCATCCTCACCTTCACCTCCATCTTCACCTCCTCACCCTAGCATCCCAACCATACATGAGAACCACCTTGTAGCACTTGACCGGATCAAGGAGAGGACAGTGATAGGTCCTAGGTATTTGTTGTTGGAGGATCTACATCCTCTCAACATTGTGGATGATCTTACATGGCTCTTGGATAGAACCGGATTGCTTGTCTTCACGAACATTCGTGAAGACGCCTATGAGGAGATTACCCGGGAGGTTGTGACGTCCTTCGAGCACAGCCACGTAGATAGGACCGTCTCCTTCCGTCTCATGGAACGAGACTATCATTTGAGCATTGTTGAGTTTGGGACCATTTTCGGGTTCCATGAGACCTATAACGGTCGATTTCCGAGCGGAGTTTACCCCAAGGATTTTTGGGAGGAAGTAGCCATGATTTACGCCGATGAGGACCGTTGGCAACCCGCCGATACCAAGGCTAGATTGATGTACCATCTAGCCTTGAAGATAGCACACCGCGTTCTTTCGGAGTGTCTCTTTCCTAGGACGGAGACGCCTCAAAAGATCAAGACGGATGAGCTGTTCTTGCTCTATAGTATGCTATACGGTCGCCGTGCAGATTGTGCCACTCTTTTGGCGGCTACGATGAGTAAACTTAAGAACAAGAAGAAGGGTAACATCGGATATGGTGGGATAGTGACCCACATTGCTAGGACGTTTGGTGTAGATTTCTCCGCTTGCACCCGTATACCGGCGGTCCCTTTAGGACTACATGCTTTTATGGTTAGGGGACTCATCTTCCCCACACATGGAGGTCCGCCTTATGCGGGCATGCCTTGGGAGACTCGGACGGGTAGAGGGATTGAGTGGCTACCGGAGTATTCCATTGTGGCGGGACGCCACAATTGGAAGGAGACGTTCGCTGCGATGCATGCGAACAGGCTAGTAGCTCCCCCCTACGTTCCACCACCGGTTGTGGAGGAGGAGGACATGGGAGGTCAGTACGAGAGTGGTGGAGGAGCGGAGCACGAGTTCGGCACGTTTCCGGATCAGCCGGAGGCGGCCCCGGATGTACCTAGACGCTCTCCACGTCCAGCTAGAGCTTCAGGCTCGTCATCTCGCCGCGCTAGCGTGAGTGAGAGGCCCACGTGGATGACTACACCTCCCACTTGGTATGACACACCCCCTCATGGTCCACGGCGCAGCCAGCAGCACCACCACCGCCACCAGCACCAGCACCATCCGATGCTCCATCATGGTACAGTCACGCCCCGGGATGGTACGAGCAGATGCCGGATTGGGCTACCGGACTTTCAGAGAGAGTTGGAGCGCTAGAGATCCGGGCGGATGCTAGAGACGGACGCTTAGACGACCTTGACCACATGATGAGGGACGTCTACCGCCAGCAGTTTGGGCGGTACTATGATCCGAGTTTCTCTCCATTCCCACCTCCACCGGCGCCGCAGTGATTGATGCATGATCGTTGTTTTAGACATTCCCGCCACCACTTGTGAGTTTCTTTTTCTTTTCTTTCTTTTGTTCTTTCTTTTGAACATTAGGGACAATGTTCGTCCTAAGTATGGGGTGGGATGTACTAAAAGTTTGTAATAACTCTACTCTCTATGTTTGCTTTCATTCGAGACTATCTTTGCATCTTCATTATGTGTTACACATTTCCTTATTGCATTGCATGAAAAATGACTTGAAAAACCCATAAAAATTGAAAAATTTTGAAAATTTTGTGCTTCTAATGAATTGAGATGATTTCCATGATAATCACTACTTGTGAATTAAGTTTGATGACAATTGCATGCTTAAAAGGATTGTGAATTGAAAAGAGTTTGAATGAATGAATTTTACCTCTTTTGCAAGTTTTATAATGTGAGAATGTTACCTAAATCATGCTAGAAAATTGAAGTTGAAATCATGTTATAAGTTCCTATACTTCCTTTTGAAATGATTAAGGCAATTCAATACTTTCTTTCTTCTTTCTTTGATCATCTAGCCCCTCATTGAAATATTAGCCTCCTTTACCTATCCGGGAATTTGGAGAAGTGAATGAGAAAAAGGCATGTTTGATGTGGGAGGGCCATGAGAGCAATTATTTGCAATCAATTGAATAGAAAGAAATTATAGGTTTGGGGAAGTCAATCATGACGATGAGTAACTCGGCACCATTCACATAGCCGGGTGTTTGTGTCTTGCCAAAGTCGGATTGAGCGATATTCCTAGCGGATTATGGTATGTGCGCTAAGGGTTTGAGGCATCTCTTGAAAAATTTGAGAAACGCCGATCTCCTAGGCTTCGGTTTTTGTGCACCTCTATCCATAACTCCAAAAGTAAAGTCGAAAAATGAAAAGAAGAGAGCGAAGCTCTAAGTTGAAGTGTTGCGGAAACCGCATAAGAAGAAGAAGGTAGTTGTCCACTTTCCCGGATTTATGCACCACTTTCCCTTAAAGTTTTCCCTTCCCTTCCATGTTCTAGACCTTTTCTTTGGAAGTCCTTAAGATCAAAAGAATGTTATATGGCTTGGTGATCTAAATTGAAGTTTCTTGAGATTGATTTTGTTAATGTTTGAAGGTTATAATGCTTGTTTAGAAGTTGAGTTGATTCATGAATTTTCTTTACCTTTTACTATTTGATTAAGTATGTGAAAGTTTGATAAACGATTGAAGCAAGGTTTGAGAATGATCTATTCTTTAGAAGTCACATTCATCCAAAAGAAGGTACACATATTTCATCCTAACTCTTGTTTAAAGCTTTTTGAGAGACCTTGCTTAGGGACAAGCAAGTGTTAAGTATGGGGTTATTTGTTAGCATGAAATATTGTGATATTTTAGGCACGTTTTCTAAACGTATTTGATTCATATTGATAGTCTTTGATTGAACTTTATGCATATGTGAGCTAGTATTACCTATATTGTCAATATGGATGTCTACACTAGTTCTATGTTGATTATAGGTGATTTGGAGCTATTTCCGAACGGAACGAGCAAAGGAGAGTTGAGTTGATATGTCCATAGATTGAGGACATTCTTTGGAAGCAATTTGGAGTCTTAGTTTGAGGAATGCACGAGTTTAGGGAAGAATCACGTTCTTGCCCTAAATTACGCCCTAAAATACGGCCGTATCACAAACCACGTTCAGAATTACGGCTGTGGATTTGGAGTCAGAAATCCATGTTCATTCCAGGGGATTACACGGCCGTGGAACATATGTTGCAAACCGTATTTGTTTCCACGCTCTAAATTACGGTCGTGGAACACTTCTACGACCGTGATCTTGGCGAATCTTTTCGCCACACTTTGAAGCCACGATCTTTTAAAGATTGGGCCGGGCCGACATTTTGCCCTACACTATAAAAAGACGGACGAAGCAAGATTCCGTCACCTTCGCTACCCCGTTTACCCTCATTGATCTCCGCTTAGACACGAAGACGTTTTGTTTAGCTTGCTTGGAAGCATTTGACATCTCTTTGAAGAGATCGAAGTTCGTGTTTGAAATTCCTCTAATCTCGCACTTTTGGTGGAGATTGCTGTGGAGATCTCCGGATTTGCGGAAGATCGAAGTTCTTGGAAGATTTTGCAAGAAGATCTCTCTTCTTGATTAGGTTCGGTTTGGAAAACGGATTGACATCCCGTTTTCTTTTCTTTCCTAGGATTACGATTTTTTGTTCTATTGTGAATCTTTTGACATTGCTTATTCTCTTTGTGACTTTGAGATTGAATTGAAGATTATTGAAAGTTCTTGAAAGTTTTCATCTTTTTATCTTTTAATTCTTGAATTGATATCAATATGATTGTTATTGGCTAAAAACCCTTAACAATTCTAAGGTGAAGGGTTGATAGTTGTGGCTTAGATGATGATAGATCGATCGCAAACAGATTAGACCCTGAGAGTTAGAGAATTGTCGCCGACAACCCTAAATTACGGGCTGTTCTTGAGTCCACGGCCGTGGAACCTCAAGAACTAACCGTGATTTCCCTTAAGTCTACGAATCTGCTTTTACTTTAATCTAAAGTTAAAGATTTGCTTTAGCTTAGTTTAGACTTGTCTTTTCTAGGTGGTAGTGAAGTCTCAACAACCTCTACCTCGATTGTGAGTGTCACAACCTCAATCGGTTAAGTTAGTCTTGATCCTTGAGTTATAAGTTTGGGTATTTGACACTAATTCTCGTCTTTAGAATCTTTCTATATTGAGCCTCAACAACCTGTATAGAGAGTGCCTTGTAGGTGAGTTATATAAGGTTTTTGGAACTTCACCGTACGATTACCTTACATTAGTATACCTTTGCATATCTCAACTCTGTCTTTACATCATTAAGTATATCTTGAATCGATTGCCACAGCTGGATACCTGGATCTTTAGGATTGTTGTTTTCCCAATAATTTGCAAAGCTCTTATATTTACTTGCTTGATAACCTGCAATCAAGTTCGTTCCCCCCAAATCCCTGTGTTCGATACTCTGGAATTCTTGCTTAACTATATCGATCCGTACACTGCGGGTTCGCTGCTTGATTTCAGTTTTATAAATTTAAAGCTTATTTGCACACACCTCTAGGGGCGAACAGAGGTCCTCGTGATGGGTCGATCGGCACCACTGCAGCACCCACCGGTGTTTTACAACCGCTGGTGGTCGACAGAGCCGGCGGACGGAACTCTCGGTGGTTGTTGTCTTGCTGCTACTGCGGAAGAGAGGCGGTGCGGCGCTGGTTAACGAAAACTGAAGCCGAGAAGAGGAGTGACGAGGAAGGAGAAGGCGACGGGCTTACCAGGCTCCGGCGGCGGTTGGGCGGTCGACAGCGGCGGCACAAGGGCTCGGTGGCGGCTCAGTCTTGTGTTGTGTGTGCTGCGGCGATCGTTCGTACAGAGAGGGAGGAGGAAGAGCAGCGGCAGTCGATGAGGGATAAAAGATTAGGTTTAGGTTAAGTTTAAACGTAATTAAGTTAGGGTTAAGATTAGTTAAAGGGTATGGGCTGGTGGGCTTGTAAATGGGCCTATTCTTCCTTTAAGAAACAAGCTGAAACGAAACCCGTTACTCGTACGGATCGGTAGGTAATTTGCGGGAAATAATTACGGAATTAAATTCCGTATTATGAAATTTCTTATTTTATTTTAGAGGTACGTAAATTATTTCCGGTTACATAGTTTCATCATTTTATGTGAATCAAGGTCACATAAAATGATAGAAGTTAAACTCGTTTTATTTAATTTCAGATTGACGTATCGGAATTCGGTTAGATTCAGGTTTAACGGACATTAAAATTTTCGGTTATTACATTTCTCATAAGATGCGTACAAGTTTGATCTGATTCTTGAGCTTTGGCTTGACTTTGGGACGTTAGCTAATGGTTGTATATCTTGTTGAATTTTAGGATAACTTCAGATGATAGGTATGTCTCGGAGAAACTTCTCGGAGTTGGTGATCAACTGGACCCACGTGTGCCTTAGGATTTGGGAAGGGGGTTGTACTCTTGGTCTAGGAATTAAGTATGTAAGGTTGTACTGGTCTTTTTCTTATTTGTTTACATGATTTAAAAGTGCATGTTATTACAACTATTTGCAAATTAAAAGTTGATTGTGTTTTATTGTTTTATGCTTTATTGTATTGGTCGTACTCTTGTTGAAAGGTCCGATAGTGAAGTTATTGTCAGGCTAAATCTAATGAACCCACTTTGTGGTTCATATCCTACTGAAACTCCGGTTTTCCAATCTGGGCGTTACATCTTAAACAAAGGTGTAGTGTTAGCTATAACTAAAAGGCCTAATTTATGCTCAATCATATAATCTGAACTCACTCACTTATTTTACTCAAAAATCTATCCGATTTAAATTGTAAAATACGCTAGAGGAATATACTTTTGTCAAAAGTAAATCTTAAAAAAATAAAAAATTTTAATTAAATTACTATTTTTAAAAAATCCATCAAAATATTAAACCCAAAACTATTCGATCACAAGCTTGATGGCACAATTCATATTTGATTTTAACATGTTGGCATCATTCATGTCTAAAAGAAATTTGATCAATTCAATCAATCAATCTTATAGACAGCAGTGAGGCTTACTTTCATCCTTGTAACTTACATATAGTTTTCTATTACCTATCCTCAAACTTCAACATTTTTGTATAACTTCACCTCAGTTAGGTGTACTTCCATGTTGATGAAAACCTATAGAACCATCTAAAACCTTTTAAATGAGAATATGGAATATTAAAGGATATGTCGATTTGACACAAACACCTATTAATATCTCAACTTAAGCCATTGCTTCGAGCCCTATCATCAAAGGATATGGCAACTACTAAATTTCTTCTCATTTTTGCTCTATCCATTGCCTTCGCGTTGTTCACGGGGAACGCCGGTGATCCCAACATGCTCCAAGACTTTTGTGTCGGCACTAAAGATCCCAACAATAATTGTAAGTAGCTAAATTAACTTAATTCGATGTGATTCATCAATCATATGTTAATATACTTTTTTTATAGTGTTTATTAAGTTCATTGGTTGTTAGAGTTTTCATACCCTTGGGGTTTATTACCTTATAAAATGTTAGAAAAAATAAAGAAAGAATTAAGTTAAAGGCTCTTTTTTTTATAAACTTTTGTTTTGTATATCCCTTTCAGTTTACCTTATATAATTTTTTCTACGTGAAAGAATTGGGTTAAATAGGTATATATTTAGTACATGAGTTTATGTTATGGGTATTTTTAATATAGTAAAGTGGAAAAAGTTAGTTATTTTATCCAAAAATAAATAAATTTTTGATAAGAATGTACAATAAAAAAAAAGTCCAATAGCATTAGTTATGGATGTTCCATCAAAAGTGATTCTAATGTAAATTAATTACTTTATGTTCTCTAACTTATTCTTTGTTGTCTTACAGTGTTTGTGAATGGATATTTTTGCAAAAACCCTATGGAAGTCACATCCGACGACTTTCACTTTAAGAATATAGATGTATCAGTAAGCTTTAACAACAAAATGGGTTGTAATGGAACCCTAGTGACGGCACAAATCTTCCAGGGGCTAAACACTATGGGGATTGCAGTTGGTCGAGCTGAATATGCTCCCAAAGGGCTTTTGACATTGCATTTTCACCCACGAGCTTCCGAGATCCTAACAGTTATTAAAGGAACTTTCTATGTTGGGTTTGTGGACGGGAAAAACAAGCTCTTCTCGAAGATTCTAAATCCGGGAGACGTTTTTGTCTTCCCTCAGGGGCTTGTCCATTTCAGTCACAATATCGCGGACACGCATGGTGTTGCAATATTAGCATACAACCATCAACGTCCAGACTTCTACCCCCTTGCACCGATGCTTTTTAAATCTGATCCGCCTATCTTCGTTGATCTTCTTTCTAAAGCCTTCCAGCTCGATGCGAAGATCATTGAGGGTATCCAATCCGAGTTTCGTAATTGATCGATTGGTATACAAAATAATGCCGTGTTTGGTTGCCATAAAACTATATTACATTTTTTTAGTGGATCAAAACTTTTCTGACGATGATCTTCTTCGAAATCATAACGGCAAAGTTATCAGTTTGGATGGATCAAAACTCGATTCGGGCATTACATCTATTGGTTATCTTATTCGAAATCATAACGGCAAAGTTATCAGTTTGGATGCTGGGAAAAACAACTTTAACTCGGTAATAAAAGTAGAAGTTTTTGCGCTAAAATCTGGACTAAAAGAACCGATAAAGCTAAATATCTAAAAAAATCGAAATTGAGGGTGATAACCTATGTGTTATCAAGACACTTCAAGCACTTTGGTGATGTCCCTGGGAGATCGAAATGATCGTATGCGAGTCCAAACTGGATCTTCGCTTCTTTGAGGAAGTCCAGGTCAGGCATGTGTTCAGAGAAATTAACTGTGTTGGTGACCTATTGACCCATTTGGGAATTTCGAACCCCAACACACCCTTTTCTGACGATCTCGAACTTCGTGTTCTCATCTGCAAGGATGCTTTAGGATGGACTACCTCTAGAAGATTGTCATTCCTAATCGCTTTCCGTTTTCAAATATATATATATATATATATATATATATATATAGGGTCCAGTTCCGGTGAGGAGGACCCTTGCAGATAGGAATGAGGAGAGCCGGGGTGGTGACATGTGGCATGCCATGTCACCTTCTTTTTTTTCAGCTTTTCTTTTTGTAAATAAAAATTGGTGTTCATATTTTTATAAGTATGTGTTCATTTTTAAAAGAGTCATTGTTCATATTTTTATCAATAAATGTTCATTTTTCCCAACACTAACTATTCGTTTTTTAACATTAATTGTTCATTTTTGTAAAAAAAATTTTTTTTGATTTTTAAAAAAAATTATACTATTCTTGCGAATCGTGTTAATAAAATATGATGGTCATTTTTTTGCAAGTATGTATTCATTTTTTTTACAGTTATGGTGTTTATAATATGATGTTCATTTTTTTTTGAAAATTATACTTTTCTTTAAAATCGTGTTTATAATAATCAAAGATCGATTACATAAAAAATTGTGAAATCAAAGAGAATACAAGACGATTCAGGTTTTGTTTCTTCAAATTTCTACTCTCACTGTTTAGATTTCCATTCTTAAAGTTTAGGTTTCATTATAATTGATGTTTGTGTTCGAAATCAAATTTGTTTGAATCATTTTGTGTTTGATAAGTTTGATTGAGAAAATACATGTATATACATATGTTGAGTTGGTCTAATAGCTCCAATTGAATAATCTATATGCTCCTTTTAGTGTGCACGCAAACTGTTCGGTAAAATGCCTTATAGAAAAATAGTTTATAATATTCACAAGAACAATGACATAAAAAGTATGAACACTGACAAATAAAAACATGAACAATGACGTATAAAAGTATGAACACCAATTACTTATCTATAACTTTGACACATACATAACATATTATGATAATCTTTTAACGTTTTGTGATGAGTTTTTTTTATTTTTTGTGGTTATATACAGTAAATGAACATCTATGCATTATCAAATGAACAAAAAAAAATAAATGGACATGACACTTTGATGAATAAAAATACTATGAACACCGATGTATAAAAACATGAACAATGACATATAAAAGTATGAACACCGATGACTATTTTGAACGTAAGGGTATTTTTTCAGATGTTTAGTCAATTTACAAAAATGTCATTAATGATAAGCGTGTGAGAGCCCTTGATTTAAATACATCCAATGGCTTACAACCCTCCTAATTCCTATCTACAAGCTCTCTCCTCACTTGAACTAAAATCTATATATATATATATATCACATATTTAACTAATATTTACAATTAAAATTTTCAAATCAGAATAGGTGTATTGTATCGGCTGACTCAACATTGAAAAGTTATTATATATATATATATATATATATATATAGTAATAACCAATTTTACGGAGATGAATAAGAACCTATAAAAGATGTTGGATTATAATAGATTAATGTTTAAGATAAAAATCTGAAAATTTAATAATTCTTTTTAGTAATTTTCATACTAAGAGGATATTATACTCTTTTATGTATGATAATAAATTAGACATTCGCCTCCCAAAATAGGAGTGATGTTATTGGGACGGACATCCCGCTAACAAAGGCAGAGTCCGCCCCCGCGCCAAGCCTGACGCAAGCGTAGTCCGCCTCCGTGCCAAGCTAGGCGCATGCGGATTGTGTGTGCTCCGGGCGCATAGCAAATCCGCCCCAATGGGGCGCATTGAAAATGCGCCCGCACGTAGTCTACCATGTTTCTCCACCCTTCTTCACTCCCAAGGTTGTTCCTTTGTAGTCCAGCGGCCAGTAAATTTGCCTTTATAATAAAAAAAATTTCCATTGCCATGAATTGAACCCAGGTCTCCACGGTAAATGGTTGATATACTTACCACTGGACTACACCAACATTAGTAACAGATAACGTCGTTGATTTATTGTTATAATAAAATGGGGCGCATGCGCAGTCCGCATGCGCCCCACCTGTGAGCTTTGGGGCGGACTCGGAGTCTGTAAGATCCCAGTTTTTACCTTCACCGCCCCAGAGGCAAGTTGTACTTGTCACCGCCCCCGCGGTGACAAGGGACCACCCTTGTGGCTAGCCGCCCCTGTGGCACGAGCGATCCGTCCCTGCAGATTCACTGCATATCACGCCCGATCTGTTTTTGTTCGTTTATCTTGTTTCCATATATAGAAGATCCGATCTTCTATCTTATGGGCCGACTTTCCTATCTTCTTCCTAACCCTAGAATGTCCTTCCTTATATCTTTCCACCTCTCCCCTATATAATCCCACCTTCTTCCCTTTTTTCTGGTCGTTTGCATACTTGTTCTCCACCCTTGAGAGTTACAGCCGTCATCTAGCTTCATGTGTTCTTGTTGAACGTGTAAGCTCTTCCTCTCTTATTCTTCATCACATTCATGTGTTGCTGCACCTTGCTTCCCTTGTGTTTCGTTTCTCCCTTCGTTTCCTCTTTTTTTCTTCTCCAAGAATCAAGTTTGATTCTTGATTCTTGTGGAGCGTTCCGTTGTTGATCCTTTGATGTTCACAGGCTCCCTTGGTTGAGTTTTGAAACGTAAGAGTGTTGGAAGAACAAGCTTTGGCCTTGTTGTGGTTCTGCTGTCGTCGACAAGCCGACAGTGCTTTTGCACCGAAATCCGCCCCCGCGCCTGCATAACCCCGCCCCCGCGGCAAGCCGCCCCTACGCCTTGCTCTTCCGCCCCTGTGGTTTCTTCTACAATAACTCCTGTTCATGTGATTTGCTTCCCTCCTTGATTTCCTCGTTCCTTTTCTGGTTCCTTGATGTTCTTTCGGTTCCTTTGCTCATTTCTTGAGGACATCTGAGTGTTTGTTGAGCGTTAGGTTTATTTTCGAGTGAGGTAAGTCCCTTGAACTTACTTAGCTTCATTCCGCGTATTGGTTTGATTGTGTTGGCTTGTTTGTGTTGTTATTATTGCTATAGCTGATAACCGGAATAGGATTGACCTTGTTATACTGTAATTGTCCCAAGTGTATTATAACCGGGCGGTTACCGCTTGTCCAGTTCAGAATGGGGAAACTAGGAGGTGATCTCACGACCAGTCTAGCAGGTGACAGAAGGATGCATAATTTCTATTCCTATTGGTGAAAGGGGACGGAGGCGAGATCGTAGCGACTCTTGTGTAACAACAATAAGTTGCATTAGTAATTGGATAACTTGATAAAAGATAATAACCGGTTGAGTGTGAGCTTGGTATCTGTTTACTTTACCTTATGTGTGTTTGTGTCTTCACTGTCATTTTGATATCTAGAATGTTAGCTAACGGTTTATACCGACGTTGTAGATGCCTTGCAAGATATACGTGCTGCTGAATGATCTAGACGGTGCGGTCAGCCGGGGTTCCTGTACATTATAGAACGGGATCGGGTTTATATTTCAGTAGTTGTTTCCCTTTTGTTTTGAACTCGGTAGTGAGTCTTTTATGCTTTTCTTTGTTTAAACATTTAGTTTTAGATTGAGTTTTGGTTTTCATTTGTTTGGTGTCTTGTTGTAAGATCCATTGTGTCGTTGCTACTCTGAGGGTCGGGTTCCATTGTGAGGTCCTAGCCTATAACGCTCCGTTTTTCCAAAACTTGGGGTGTTACAATATGGTATCAGAGCTCTAGGTTGGCAATAATGGCACTCGAAATCTTCTAAAGGTCAGATAGATAAATATACAAAACCCGCAAGGGGTCTACGTTTTCTAAGCGGGGTTTTTGTTTTTAAACTTGTCGGTCTGAGATAGATGTACGGGCGACCACCACTACCTCCGCGGATCTCAACAGTTAGTGTTTCTTTGTGTTGACCTTTATATGCTTTTTCTGAATTTCTGCTTTAGCTGTAGGGTGGCCTTATATATATTATTAGATATTTATCCTTATAGCAGATGGCGCGTACTAGAGCTACATCTGCTATGGGGCGAGGAAGTGGTCGACCACCACTTCAACCTGCCGTCCGTGGACGAGGACGTGTAGGGAGACCTCCACTAGCTAGAGGTTGGGGTCAAGCCCCAGTTCTTGATCCGCCTATCGCTGAGGCATTTGCTGATGAAGTTGCCGAGAGCGTTGTTCCTGAGGCTGGGAACGGGACCGCTGCTAGGTTCGGAGCACATAGAGCACGGTCGATTGAGTCCGGCTGAGTGTCCATCGGAGTTTCTGCATATCACGAGTATGTGCAGAGAGTTGAGGAAGCTATCCGGACTTGAGGACATGCACCAGCACCGCCAGTACCAGCGAGATCAGCTGAGGTTTCACAGAGAGGTACACAGGTCGTTGCCCCACCTACTAGAGTTGTTGAGGTCGTTAGAGTGCCGGCTAAGGCAAGAGAGCTGAAGCCCGACAGTTGGTTGAAGGCTTTCGACCAGCTAAAGGTTCCCACTTTCATGGGGAAGACTGGATTGGAGGTGTAGCAGTGGCTAGGACAGCTGGATTTTGTTGTGGAGGCTATCAATTGCCCTGAGAGACGCCGAGTCAACATAGCACAAACGTTGCTGAAGGATCAGGCTCATTCCTGGTTGAGGACCATGTGCAGTAAGGTCACCAGCAATGAGCAGATGAAGAGGGTGATCAGGGATCGCTATTGCCCTACAACTATGAGGAGAGATCGTCTTCAGGATTTCCTCAAGGCAGGATTCGAGGATTTGCCTATTGCTGAGATCATCTGCAAGTTTCAGGAGGAGCTATCTTTGTTGGGCCCGTCTGCACCACCTGAGGATCAGAATGTTTACCTGTTCTCTCGGACGTTGAGAGAGTCGACACGCTCTTATCTTGCTGGTTTCTATTGTGAGTCTTTGACGGACTATCAGGATATAGCTTCTGCTTATGAGAGAGACCGACCAGAGGACTAGACTAGCAAGTACTAGAGCTAGAGCTTCTGGGTTTGGGCGTAGTCAGACGCCAGGACGTTTTGGTTTTCAGCAATCAGTATAGAGTTCCGACAAAGGACGGAAGTGCTTTAACTGCGGAGGTGTCGGACACAAGAGAGTAGATTATAAGAAGACTGTTCTGACTTGCTTTTCTTGTGGCAAGAAAGGACACAGAACAACGTTTTGCCGACAGGGCAAGGCACTATCTCAGCAGGGATCTTCACCGGCTAGCATTGAATAGAGACCTTAGCACCAGCAACAGTAACAGAGAGTTCTTGGTTCTACCACTCCTCAGGGTTCCACCCCGGGTCAGGGCAGAGGACGAGGAGGTGGTACTTTTGACACCAGAGGTGCTTCAGCTAGAGTCTATGAGTTGAGGAGTGTAGTGGAGCCGACCGCTCCGGCGACCACAGGTACCATTCATATTAATGATTTTCCTTTTAGAGTTCTTTTCAATACCGGTGCTACGCATTCTCTTATATTTGATGCTTGCATAGATAGATTGGCCTTAGTTAATGTTCGCCCTGAAACGTGCGTGCAATCAAGTCTTAAATTTATAAAACTATAATAAAAGCAAGCGAACCCGCAGTGTACGGATCGGCATAGATTAGCAAGTATTCCAGAGTATCGATCACAGGGAGATGGTGAAACAAAAATCAGTTTTAAGTAATCGAGCAAGTAATGTATAAAGCTTTGCAAATATTGGGGAAAACAACAACCCTAAAGATCCCGGTATCCAATTGTGGCAATCGATTCAAGACATACTATAGATATAAGGACAGAGTTGAGAAATGCAAAGGTATGCTAAGGTAAGATAATGTACGGTGAAGTTCCAAAACCTTATATGTCTAACCAAAAGAGCTCTCTATAAAGGTTATTGAGGCTGTAGTATAGAAAGGATCTAAGGACTAGAATTGATCTCAAATACCCAAACTTGTAACCCAAGGGTCAAGATAAATTCAAACGGTTAAGGTTGTGACACTCGAAACCGAAATAGAGGATGTTGAGTGTCACTACTACCTAGGAAAGGCAAGCCAAGGCTAGGTTAAAGCTAATCTTTAACTTTGGATTTAAGTAAAAGCAAGGTTCGTAAACTGAGGTAAATTACGGGTAGATCTTGAGAACCACGGCCGTGGAAGCCCTAGAACAGGCCGTGATTTAGGGTGTCGACGAAGTTTCTCTAACTCTCAGGGTCCAATCAAATTACGATCGATCTATCATTATCTAAGCCACAACTATCAACCCTTCACCTTAGAATTGCTAAAGGGTTTTAGCCAATAACATTGTCATGATATCAATATTCAATTTAAGAAGAATGAAAGATGAAAACCCTCGAATACTTAATAAAACTTCAAAACCAATCTCAAAATCCGAAAACACAAGAAGTAATGTTTAATGGATTCAGAATATATAACACAAAACCTCACAATGATCTAAGGCAAGTATGAAGAACGGGATTTTAATCCGTCTTCTATATTAAAACCTAAGAAAAAGGCTAAACCTTCGATGTGAGCAATCTCCAATGTTCAACAATCCGGCGTTTCCGCGATTCTCGGCGATCTCTAATCAACCCTAAACAAGAGTGCTGAAAGCAAGCGTAAGCGGCCGTCCTCGAAACTCTCTTTTCCAGCCTTTTTATAAGACGGGGAAAAGTTACCGTCAAGGCCCAATATGTAAATGGCGTGGCCAATAATGACACGTCAAAAGATCACCTAAATCACGGTCTCATAGCTTTCCACGACCGTGGTTTAGAGCGTGGAAACGGATTACGGTGCCTTGTGATTTCCACAACCGTAATTTAGACCGTGTAACTTACTAGAGTGCTCGAAACTCAAGTCCACGTTCATGATGCCAAGTCCACGGCCGTGGTTTAGAGCCTGGACTTCTCTACGACCGTAATTCAGGGCGTGGAAGTGTATATTGCTTGTTGTTGCTTTTTTTTGTGTCATTCTTCATCCTAGCTCCTTCCTTAGCTTCCTTGATGTATCTCCTAATCCTCGAACATGATCGATTACTTCCTTTTCTCTCTCAAATGCTCCGATTTCAGCTCCTATTCACCTATAATCAACATAAAGCTAGTGTAGGCTTCCATATCGACAATATAGATGAACAAGCTAACATTTGCTTCAAAACCTTATCCATGTATACAATAATAAGGGAAAAAAACCAAAATAAGTGCCTAGAATATCGCCATATTTCATGCTAACAGTCACAGTAGAAGGTAGACCCTTCTTTATAGGATTACTCGATGGGGGTAAGATTAGAGGTACACAAGACGTTCATGATTGCCCTTTTAGATTGGGAAGTCGCGATTGGTCAGCTGACTTCTTCGTCATGTACTTAGTACATGAAGAAATTATTTTGGGCATGGATTGGATGGATCGACATCGAGCAGTTATGAACATCGGCAAGAGGACAGTGATGGTAACTATGGAGGAGGCCATGTGGAGATCTTCAGAGAATAGGATCTCGGGAAGATGGTACAGTCATCAGCACAGGCCGAGCTGTGAGACTTATCGTACAAGGTTGCGAGGCTTTTTGGTGTTATGCCATGAAGGATAGTACGAGTCCAGCGTTGGAGGAGATTCCGGTAGCTTGCGAGTTTACCGACGTTTTTGGAGAGCCATGAAGTTTACCTCCACAGAGGAGTGTAGACTTTGGCATTGATCTAGGGCCCCGTACGAGACCGATCTCAAAGGCTCCGTACCGTATGGCGCCTATCGAGATGCTTGAGCTTAATAAGCAGCTCGAGGAGTTAGTTGAGTAGGCTTCGCCTGCCCTAGTGTATCCCCTTGGGGCGCACTAGTACTCTTCGTCAGGAAGAAAGACGGGTCACTGAGGTTATGTATCGATTACTGAGAGCTTAACAAGGTGACGATCAAGAATAAGTACCCATTGCCCCGTATCGACGATCTTTTGGACCAGCTGCATGGAGCTTCAGTGTTTTCGCGGATCGATCAGACATCCGGATATCACCAGCTGAGGGTGAGAGAGCAGGACATAGCCAAGACGGCATTTCGGACCAGGTATGTTCACTACGAGTTTGTAGTAATGCCATTCAGGCTTACATATGTGATAGCATGTATTATAGTCTATATTTTGGGATTGGTTTGAACGTTTTATCTTCATAAATCTACATGTATGGATGTATATTCTTCGATTATATTCTTGTTTTGTCTACCTTTCAGGGAATCGAGGTCTATACCTAGTTTTGTTGTAATTGTAGGGAAAATGGCACGTTTTGAACCAAAATGGAGCTAAGGAAGCTAAGGAGTCATTGGAGCTACATTCTGGAGCATTGAGGATTTATCAGAAGAGCTCAGGAAGCATGGAAATGATTTCGAAGATTGATTTTGGACCAGATTAGAGAGTTTCACTCTCAGTTGAGACTCACCTCGGTCAGCTACAGTACCACCTTGACCGAGGTGATCTTGAGGAGCGTCTGGACCGAGGCGAAGTGATTACCGGACACGAGATCTTTATTTTTGGTTGAGATCTTCTATTTTTGGAAAGTGAATATCACATATTTTTTGTTGATTATTGTTATCATGATGATTGTTGGCTAAGTTCTTTATGCGATTCTAGGGTGATTGGCTGAAAGTTGTGGGAAAGACAATGACTGAATGATCTCAACCCCAGTGGACCCTGAAAGCTCGAGTCTTTACCTTAATCGACGAACACCTCGGTCAGTAATTGAACGTCTCGGCCGAGATGGAATATAACTGAATGAAGTGAGTCTTTTCCTGAACCTTATCTGAGTTAAGAGTTTTAGTTTGCCAAATCCTATCCTTGTTATACCTTTCCTGGTTCAACGCAAGCGTAGGATGAGGCTTACCCGGTGATTCCTTTGTTTGTTTACCCAAGATCATGAGTGTAGGTAATAAAGGTTTATCCTTTATTGGGGTTTGAGTGTGCCTTCATCTCATCTTTGTGAGTTAGCCTGAGACTTACCCGGTAAAGGATGATTCTATCCCCTTGGGTGGTGTGTTGGTTTGAGATTATAGTTCTTTTCCTTAGTACCTTGAGACTTACCCGGTGAAAGGATCTTTGGTTTGGGATAGTGAGTAGTGAGACTTACCCGGTGATCTATTCCCACCTTAGAAACACCTTCCCTTTGCAAACCTCAGCTTTGTCCACGTTATCCTTTGAGATCTTGAGTAGGAACCACAACTAGATGCTTTAATCCCTAGAATCCACATTTTCTTTATCTGACTTTTATATCATCTTTGATAGCTTTGCTTGTTGCGTATTTGTTAATTGACAACCTGAATTACCGATATTTGTTTCACCATAGTCCTTGTGTTCAACCCTGGAATTCTTGCTTTTATTAAAATCGATCCGTACACTGCGGGTTCACTTTTGCAATTATTCTTGGTATAAATATTAAAGCTTGCACACACCTTTTGGAGCGAACAAGTTTTTGGCGCCGTTGCAGGTGACTTGGTCAAGACCAAGTTCGGTTTTGGTTGTCTTTCGGGGATATTGCCCTTGTTGCTATTGAATACTTTACTTGAGTGTTTTCGTAGGATCTTTCCTTAGTTTTATGCGAAGAACTCGTGTTGGAAAGGAAATCGTTCCTTACGATCCCGAACCTGAAAAGACTTACAAGTGAAGATTGAAAGAAGCTAAGATGGCCGATCAAGACAATCGCAATCTTGAAGCCGAATTGAATGAGGCATTGGAACAGCTACGCCTCAGTAAGGAAGAACTGCAGCGAGAGTGAGAGACGAGACTCGTGCAAGAACAGAAGGAATTAAAGCTGATATGGCCGCTCTAAGGGCTCAATTTCTACCTCGACCGATCCCAGATCTTCGACCGAGGCAAGACCCAGTCCTAGTTGCCCCGGCCGGGATACACCCACCACCTCGGATGCCAGTCCGATATGTTCTTTTTGCTGGAGTTCCACGAACCCTAGGTCAGAGAATGGACCCCAATCAGCAAGTCAGGCGTCCAGGAGTCAACCTAGGGGATCCAGCTGAACATGATTATGAAATTCGACCGCAAGTTCTAACCATAATTCGACAATGTCAATTTGGAGGTTTGGAGAGAGAGTCTCCGCATCAGCATTTGCAAAATTATGAGATTCTGATGGAGAATTTGAGACCTTCAAGAGTGGAGAACAACAATTACAAGTTGAGGTCTTTCTACTTCTCTTTGAAAGACAAGGCGATTGCTTGGTATCAATCTCTTCCAGCTGGAAAACTCAACACTTGGGAAGAGATGAAGACGGAGTTTTTAACTAAGTTCTTTCCCCCTTCTAAGACCACTGGATTGAGGGGCAAGATCAATGCTTTTATTAAGAAGGACAAGGAAAGCTTGTCTAAGTCATGAGAGAGATTCAAAGACCTTTTGTTGGATTGCTCACATCATGGGATTCCAAAGATCGAGTTGCTGGAGATATACTTCAAAGGTTTGGATGAAGATACTCAATTCAAGCTCCAATTACTTTCCGCCGGCACTTTCATGGATATGTCGGTAGATGAAGCTTGGGGTTTCATTGAAAAGTAAGCTTTACTCATGGAGAAGTACTCTCATCAAAGAGTTGAAGATGGAGCAAGGAGAGTTAGCTTCCAAGACACATCATCAAATGGAGCTCAACTCTCCTCGCTTAGCAATGAAGTGAAAGCATTAAAGGAGCTTTTAGTAGCTCAAACGAAGAAGGAGCAAGACGGTGGATACCAAGGAAGATTCAACTATCAAGGGCCGCGGAACAACAATTACAACAACAACAACAGAAACTCCAACAACAACAATTGAAGATCAAATCAACAAAATTCCGGTAACCCTTATTCTCATGCTGAAAATGCTCTTAATGTCCCCTCTTCTTCTTCTACTCCATTGAGAAGCCAGGAACCTGTATCAATTTCGTCCCAGCCACCAAAGAAACCAGATATTGTTCAAGAGGCAATTTTGATCAAGCTCAACGCTATGGAAACATCGATGAATTCATTTTCGAAGGCACAAAAAGCCTTGGAACAACAATTTTTCAACAAAGCGAATAAATCGCCAAGAGATCCTGGGAAGCTCCCAACAAGGACAGAGAGCAACCCTAAAGGACAAATCTTGACTATTACAACACGCAGTGGATTGAGGAATGCAGATCTAGTACATCGGTCGAGCCCCCTCTTCTTCTTCTACTCCATTGAGAAGCCAGAAGTCTGCATCAAGTTCGTCTCAGTCACCAAAGAAACCAGATGTTGTGCTGGAGGCAATTTTGATCAAGCTCAACGCTATGTAAACATCGATGAGTTCATTTTCGAAGGCACAAAAAGCCGTGGAACAACAATTTTTAAACAAGGCGAAAGAAGCGCCAAGAGATCCTGGGAAGCTCCCAGCAAGGACAGAGAGCAACCCTAAAGGACAGATCATGGCTATTACAACACGCAGTGGATTGAAGACTGCAGATCCAGTACCTCGGTCGAGCCCCGACAAGATGAGGAACACCTCGGACCTGCACTAGTATAAAAACCCCCTCCAGACCTCGCTTATGTTGGAGCGGTTTGAAAGAACCGTGATAAAAGGTATTTTCGGACCACGGTTATATGTATAACCGAGGTCAATTGGTTTTTATTTTATTTTTTTTTAAATTTAGACCCCGGTTATTTTAAATAATTGGGGTATTAAAGGCTCGGACCCCGGTTTGTATATCAACCGTGTTGAAATTATGAAGTCGGACCCCGGTTATTATTTTTACCGTGCTAAAAAAACGAACCGGACCCCGGTTATTAAATAACCGTGGTATAATAACCTAAATGAACGATGCCGTTTTGACCTTAATCAGGAAAAGAACACTCTTTATTTCCCTAGCTATCGATGCCGTAAGTCTTCCTTCGTGTTCAGCCATCCGGCGACTGCACCTCGAACCCGACTCTCCAACAAAGGACTAGCGACGAGCTGCTATGAATTGAAGCACACTAAACACGTAAGGTATGAATTCTTTGTGAGATTTCCCTTCTAGTTTGATTCCATTGTTTTTGGTTTGACTGAACATGTAAGGTATGAATTGAAGCACACTGATCCCCTACGTCCTCTTTCTTGTTTAATGGTTTGGTTCCATTGTTTTTGGTAGTCCGATATGTAGCTCTCCTTCTCAACCCTTGTCTCAAACGTCACTATTTGTCGAAGTGAATTTGGGGTTTAGGGTTTTTTTGTGTATTTCACACTAACTGGTAGACATTGGCTGTTTATGTACTCAAATTTATGGTTTATGCTGAATTTTCATTCATAATTAACTTCTACACCACTCACTAGTCATTTCATAATACATTCACAAGAATAAATTAAGAGGACTAGGGTAATTAAGTTTTACACCACTGTAACTTGAGCAAAGTCATAGGGACATTGGAAAATTGGTGATAACAGTTTATTTTAGGAACTTCACTGGACTAGGGTAATTAGTTTTTGGTAATCCGATATGTAGCTCTCCTACAGCCTTGGCAATGTTTTGCCAACGGTCTGGGGTGTCTTTGTCATACAAGGCAAGAGTGTTATCAAATTTCTTGTTTTGTTTTTGGGTCCAAGGAGAAATAGAAGCCATGAAGCTTTTTAACAAGTGAATAAAGAGGTAAAGCTGAAAAGTAATTAGAAAACAAATTTTCTTAGTGTCTGAAGAGATGAGAGTGAAGTTGAGTTGTGTGAACAAGAGGCTGCATGGGCTGCTCCTTATAAGTAGGGGAATGGTGGTGTGGTGGAGCAAGTTGAGGAATATCTTTCTCCCAAGAGAATGCAACTGGAGGAGGTTCTCATTCTCTTACTCGCCCCACATCTTCAAGTTGAATCTTTTGATAATTTTACTAGCTTAGTAAATATGATCACAAACTATCTAGCCGATATCATGATAACTTCGCCTGGAATTTTTTTTTTCTTGCATTATTACTACCATGGTCATGACTTGTCATTGTTAATTTCATTTTTTGATACAGTTGCTACTTTTGGCTTTGAAAATTCATTGTTTGATGGCTTTATATATTCTGTCTTGTGTGGGAGACTCATGCTTGGAAGTTATGCAAGCCTTCAGTATAAAGCATTCAGTTATTTCACTGGACTCTTATGATATTAAGTTTTCTAAATCCTATTTTTGTTATACTCAGGTTGGTCTTTCTTCATCTTGTGGAAGTTGTTGTTGCTGTTGTCTGGTTTGTTGGCTCTGGCTTTGTTGCTCTCACCGGCCTTGTCTTCAAAGAAGGTATTTTATATTTTTCTTATTCAACAGATTAAGAGGGTTGTTTTGCATTAATTGACAAATCACATGCCTTAATGCCTCATGTCATAAAGCATCCCAAAAATATGAAGGTTTGTGAATTCTATAAATGATGCATATTTTTCTTATTCAACAGATTAAGAGGGTTGTTTCTGTTCATTCATTTTTCATTTTGAGATGAATTCCTTGCTTTAGAGAAATTGAGACACTAGCAATCTTAGAATTTAATTGAGAATAATTCAAAGTTGTTTCTCAGCCGGATACTGAACTTCCTTGATTCTCCCATTCCATCAAGATTTTCAGCTTGACTTATTTTATCACTGATTGTAGTGATTTGTCCATCACAATCAGCCAATTTCTCTTTTATCTCCTCTCTCTTTATTTGATCATTAAGCATGAACCTTTCTTCAGACAACTTTTGTTCCTCTTCAAGGAACAACCTTAGTTCCTTGTGAGCAGACGAAGTATCCGACAAAGCTATTAATGCTTTACAATCTTCTTGCAAAATATCATCCTCATCCATTCTTGATCTTTTCCTTGCATCGCACTCGGGTCTAATCTGCTTCTCAAGATCTTCTTTCTGTTAGAACTTCATGTGGAGGTCTTTCTCAGCTGAGTCACAGATTGCCTTCCACGCTTTGAGTCTTGCCATCAAAGCACTTGCTGCAGCTTGGTTTTGTCTCGCTTGTTCCTTGTAAACAACAATCCTTCAAAAAGCCAATCAAGCAACTTCAATAAAAATTACAATGACAAATAATTTAAAATAGAACTCAATTACTTACTGATGCAATGCGTCTCTAATCATTTTCTCAAGCGTAGCTCTATAAGAAGATTGCGTTTCAGCCAGACGACGACATTTCTTGTAACACCCCAAGTTTCGAAACTCGGGGAGCTACTGGAGGACCTCACAATGGGTCCCGACCTTGGTTTAACAACAACATTACTTGGATCTTACAACAAGGCACAAATGTAATTACAACAATTTCAAAACATAATATTTTTACTGTATGAATGTACACATGTGACAGCCTTACAAAACATATACATATACATAACATGCAAGCTGTAAGGGAGACTCCCCCGTCCCCATCTAATGAGTACGTGGATCCGGCTGACCATCCGTTCCGGATCACTCTGCAACTGTCTATCTCTACAAATCTACAACACGGATAAACCGTTAGCTAACAATCCAAATATAAGTAGAATAAGGATAGCACAAACACACTCAAGATAACATAAAACAATCATCATGCTGGCACACAAACCGGTTATTATCTGTTCATTAAGTGAGTCACCTTATTCCATTCTACAGTTGTAGCACGAGAAATCTTAAGAGTTCTCGCCTCCGTTCCTTATCCAACTGGGTGTAGGTCTAGCTTACCTCCGCCGGTAGCATCACTACAAACCGAGTGTGGACTAGTCCCTAAAGAAACCCCAGCGCCCTCAAGCTAACTGAGCCAGAACGCCACCGTCCGTTACTCTTAGGCCAAGGTATAGGTCGGTATATAAATATTACTAAAATATAACTATAAGCATCTCATTCACACACCACTACCATTATTCATACTCATATCTAGAAGTCAGCTAAGTAAGCCCAAAGGACTTACCTGAATCGAAACTCGATTCCCATTATATCAACTCGGCCCGCAACTGTTGGGACTCAACTGCCTGTCATAAGGGCAAGTGGATCAAAAATGTATTCCTCCTTCTTGGAAGTCTCTGCCTTCTAAGGTATCTAAATCGATCAAGAGAAAATTACTAAAATACTCTCCTAAGGTAAAATGTTTTACCCCTGGTCTCAAAAGTTTCAAAAATTCCGTAACATAGTTTTCAAACTCTCTTCTAGAACTTAAAACCACAATCTAACTCTCAAGAGGAAGTTTGTTTAAGATTTCGAAGAGTCATTCAAATTCTTGGCTTTCTCCAAAAAGTCCTTATGATCCAACTTTAATTTGATGTATAACCCTTATACAAAAATCTAAAAATTCTAAAGACAAATAAACTTCATATGGTGTGTACTCTACTCCTAAGATCAAGAAAATCTTAAAATAGTCAACTACAACTCTTAACATAATTCCCAACTTAGGTTAACATACCTTTACACCTTAAAATCCGCCTTAGACATCTTCCAACTAATTTCTTTGTCAAAGTATAATTTCTATCCCCTTTGTGAACTCAAGAACTCTTATAGTACAAAGGTTTCCCATCCTTAAATTAAACCCATAACGCTAGTTAGTCTCTAACACCAACTAAACTAATAGTTCAATCTCTTACAACTACGATCATACTCTAAATTTAAAAGTTGAGTACTATTGTTCAACTTATCCTTGTAGGTCAAAGCTCAACTTTCTAACAATATTAGGGTTACTAGAATAAATATGAAACTTGGGCCATTTCTTGAATATTTTTTTTTTTTTTCAAAGTAGGGTCAAGACTGAAAATATCATAAATATGGGCCAAATAACGAAATTGAAAAGATGGGTTAAAATCTGTAATTTACTCCTTTATAAACAGGACTCTAGGGCTGAAGGTATTTGTGTGCGGCGGTTTTCCTTCCCAGTCCAGGCGACGACGGCGCTCGCTCGTTGGAGAAGACGGTCGACAATGGTGGCGACGGCGAGGCAAGGGCTCGCATCTCCGGCGTCTTGCCAATAGTCCCGGCGAGGACTCTCAAGGCGGAACAGCCAGATGTTGCGGGTGGTGGTGGCAGGGGTCGATCTAGCGGTAAGGCAAAGGGCGTGGCTCTCCAACGTCAGGCGAGGCGGGGCTCTCTCACCGGCGACGGTAGTGGCGAGCAAAGGTTGGTCGAGTCTCAAATTACCCCTAATTATTGTTATTCGGTCGACTGTGAAGTTCTCAGGATATCGTAAATGCTGTGGGGAGGGGTGCGAACGGCGCTGGCGGTCCAGGGGGTTCTTTGGGTGTGTGTTGCTATTGTGTAGAGGAGGAAAGGGTGGTCGTCACAGCAGAGGGAATGGTTACAATAGGCTAATCCGGTTGCTGCATCGTACAGGTACGAGGAGGCTTTTCCGTGTGAAGTCACAAAGGGGAGCTCGTTGGTTCGGTGTGGCTATCAACAGAGTAGGAAGAAGCAAGAGCCTGGGATAAGACTTGAGAAATGTTGAGATAGGAGGGAGACGGTGGAGGAGGGGGCTGACCAAGGTGGTTGAGGCGTCATTGTCCTCTGTTATAACGTGGTAAGGGATGTTTTTGACATTCACTTGCTGTTGTGTAAGGCAGGGAGGAGGGAAGCTTGGGGTAGATGATGTGCGAGCGCACAGAGGCCTCTTGTCTCACGAGTATACACAGCAAAGAGGGTTATCAAGAAGGCTATCTGTTATAGGTTGGAGCTGCATATACATCGCAACGAGGGAAATTAATAAGTCTATATGCTATAGACAGGAGCTGATGGAACGGTTACAATGGTTGATAATCTGAAGAGGTTCGTTCGGTCAACGGTTGAGTGAACCAAGGCAAACAATCAGCCTAGTATGGCCAAGAGAATCAAAGTAATTAATGAAGGAATTAAAGGCTAAAATATGTTTATGTAACCATAACCCAACATCTCCTATAATAGGTCTGAAGGTGACAACTCTTTTATATAAATATATATGTATTTATATAGGTATGGTAGGGGACCAAACTAGATAGAATATAAGTGATATCATTCTAAAAGACGGATGTATAAGTAGTAAAGTTTTTTACTAAAATAATTGGTTATGAAGTTGTGCATTTGGGTTATGAAATCTTTACGTAAAAAAAATGATAGCTTAAAGTATGTGATATATAACTACATCCACATGAAATGATAACACCAATATGACTTACGATTCTAAATATCACCTAACATCATGAGAATGATCTAAGTATTGAGGGATTCGTCCAACAATACCGCTCGACTCGGAGTTTATTGAAAAAGAATTTATCGGGTATTACATTAGTACCCCCTTAAAATAAGTTTCGTCCCGAAACTTAGAAATAACATCGCTTTGATAATATTTTAGAAATAGAAACAGAGTATGTACTCTTTTCTTACCTAATCTTTGTCCTATCTTTCTAACTCAGAAAAAGAAAAAAATCACTCAATTATCATAGAATTGTAGCACAAAAGATTAAGCACTCAAACACGGAAGTAATCCCATAGTCAAATAAATCATACATCTCCGTGTCCGAGTACTAACTAGTCGGTACCAGGGTTGCGGCTGGCTCCGCAAAGAACTTAGGATAACTACTCCGAAATTTATCATCCGTCTCTTAGGTAGCCTCATCAGCTCTTCAACTAAACCACTAGATACCCTACAAAAGTATGATCTGGCTCAACTATCTGATCCTCATAACTGATGACATATCCCAGATCTGGTAGGTATTCCCCTAACTATTACACGTGAACATTGGGTGTACCCCTCCAATATGGGTAAGAGTGTTAGTCGATAATTAACTTTCCAGTCTGCTTAAAATCTCAACCGTTACTTTCTAACTCACTTCAGCTGTATTGGTGACTCTACCGAAAATGACTATAAAACGTAATTATTTCCGCTATAAACGCTGCACTAATGATCTTAGATACCTCCCGGCACTTACTAGGTGACTATTGCTCTTGTAAGATCACTCACTAGATCTTGTCTCCTTACGATGACTCCGTCAGACCGTCTCTTCATTTCTGAAATATCACCTGTCTCGGGTCCGGCTTTTAACTTGCTATAACTCAAAAATCACACTCCATACGGATTTTTCATATTAATCTATAATTCCTTAACTTGAGGTCATAGTTGACATAACATTGAGTTCCATGTACTCTGGGTTATGGTCCACTATGATTTCGTTGCGCCACTCTAATCAATCTATTGTCACTAACCATTAATCATAATGGCATCTTCCATTAATCAGGATGACCTACCAAACTCGTGCTTGTAATATCCTTTCTAATAACGTAAAGGTCCTCACAACCCAACTGTCATTCTAGGGATGGTTCACTAAAGTACATGGAAAGCTCGTACTCTCAGCCGCGTGTATTGGTTGTCCAAACCTTGAGATAGACTGTCCGTATGTGTCGAGATTATGGTCCTCGACCCCCATGGAGGTTCACATTTGATCTAGACAACTCTTCAGCAAAATAACTCGCAGGTGTTAGCATGAAATATTGTGATATTTTAGGCACGTTTTCTAAACGTATTTGATTCATATTGATAGTCTTTGATTGAACTTTATGCATATGTGAGCTAGTATTACCTATATTGTCAATATGGATGTCTACACTAGTTCTATGTTGATTATAGGTGATTTGGAGCTATTTCCGAACGGAAACGAGCAAAGGAGAGTTGAGTTGATATGTCCATAGATTGAGGACATTCTTTGGAAGCAATTTGGAGTCTTAGTTTGAGGAATGCACGAGTTTAGGGAAGAATCACGTTCTTGCCCTAAATTACGCCCTAAAATACGGCCGTATCACAAACCACGTTCAGAATTACGGCCGTGGATTTGGAGTCAGAAATCCATGTTCATTCCAGGGGATTACACGGCCGTGGAACATATGTTGCAAACCGTATTTGTTTCCACGCTCTAAATTACGGTCGTGGAACACTTCCACGACCGTGATCTTGGCGAATCTTTTCGCCACACTTTGAAGCCACGATCTTTTAAAGATTGGGCCGGGCCGACATTTTGCCCTACACTATGAAAAGACGGACGAAGCAAGATTCCGTCACCTTCGCTACCCCGTTTACCCTCATTGATCGCCGCTTAGACACGAAGACGTTTTGCTTAGCTTTCTTGGAAGCATTTGACATCTCTTTGAAGAGATCGAAGTTCGTGTTTGGAATTCCTCTAATCTCGCACTTTTGGTGGAGATTGCTGTGGAGATCTCCGGATTTGCGGAAGATCGAAGTTCTTGGAAGATTTTGCAAGAAGATCTCTCTTCTTGATTAGGTTCGGTTTGGAAAACGGATTGACATCCCGTTTTCTTTTCTTTCCTAGGATTACGATTGTTTGTTCTATTGTGAATCTTTTGACATTGCTTATTCTCTTTGTGACTTTGAGATTGAATTGAAGATTATTGAAAGTTCTTGAAAGTTTTCATCTTTTTATCTTTTAATTCTTGAATTGATATCAATATGACTGTTATTGGCTAAAAACCCTTAACAATTCTAAGGTGAAGGGTTGATAGTTGTGGCTTAGATGATGATAGATCGATCGCAAACAGATTAGACCCTGAGAGTTAGAGAATTGTCGCCGACAACCCTAAATTACGGGCTGTTCTTGAGTCCACGGCCGTGGAACCTCAAGAACTAACCGTGATTTCCCTTAAGTCTACGAATCTGCTTTTACTTTAATCTAAAGTTAAAGATTTGCTTTAGCTTAGTTTAGACTTGTCTTTTCTAGGTGGTAGTGAAGCCTCAACAACCTCTACCTCGATTGTGAGTGTCACAACCTCAATCGGTTAAGTTAGTCTTGATCCTTGGGTTATAAGTTTGGGTATTTGACACTAATTCTCGTCTTTAGAATCTTTCTATATTGAGCCTCAACAACCTGTATAGAGAGTGCCTTGTAGGTGAGTTATATAAGGTTTTTGGAACTTCACCGTACGATTACCTTACATTAGTATACCTTTGCATATCTCAACTCTGTCTTTACATCATTAAGTATATCTTGAATCGATTGCCACAGCTGGATACCTGGATCTTTAGGATTGTTGTTTTCCCAATAATTTGCAAAGCTCTTATATTTACTTGCTTGATAACCTGCAATCGAGTTCGTTCCCCCCAAATCCCTGTGTTCGATACTCTGGAATTCTTGCTTAACTATATCGATCCGTACACTGCGGGTTCGCTGCTTGATTTCAGTTTTATAAATTTAAAGCTTATTTGCACACACCTCTAGGGGCGAACAAGTTTTTGGCGCCGTTGCCGGGGATTTGGTCTAGGCCGAATCCGGTAGCCGGTTGTCAAGCTTGGTAGCTTGCTCTCGTTATTTGACATCTCTTTGAGTGCATGCGCAGGTCTAGGAACACCGCCGATCTCTTACCTCTTGATCAAGAGCTAGAGAAAACCTTGAGGCAAAAGCGCAAGGAAAAGAAGATGGCCGAAGAACACGAACGTGATCTTCAAACGGAGTTGGCGGAGAAGGAAGCTCAACTCCGATGGAATGAGACTCTCCGCCAGGATGAGATGGATCGTCATCAATCTCAAGTCAACGGTCTACAAGACATGATCTTCCAAATGAGGATAAAGATGAGCGACCTTGAGAATAAGGTAGTCAAGAAGCCCTCAAGAAGGAGATCAAGGTCTAGAAGAAAGAGCCACTCATCCGCTGATGATAGTGACTCTTCCATGCCACCGTTGGAAGAGATTGATCCCACGATCAATATGAATCCTTTCCATCCACAAGGAGCTACTAATCGCCGCATTCCGCCTAGGAATGCAAGAGTCGAACGTGTGGATAATGAGCCAAGAACTCTTGGTCAGCGGATGGATCCAACACAACAACCACGCCGCTTGGGTGTGAATTTTGATGCTGAAGATATGCAAGGGTTTAGCTTTAACCCTCAAGTTATCACTCTTGTTCGCCAAAGCCAATTTGGCGGTACAAGTGCCGAATCTCCACACCAACACTTGCAAAACTTTGAGTGTATGATGGAGACGATGAGGCCGAAGAACGCCACTACCAACAGCTATAAGCTCAAACCTTTCTTTTTCTCTTTGAAAGGGAAAGCGTTGTCATGGTATCAAGCTCTCCCCAATGGGAAGCTAGACACGTGGGAAGATCTTTTCGCAGAGTTTCTCACCAAATTTTTTCCGCCTTCCAAAACGGCGGAACTTAGAGGTAAGATTAATGTTTTTTCCATGAGACCTAACGAAAGTTTGTTTCAATCGTGGGAAAGGTTTCAGGATTTGCTCTTGGATTGCCCTCATCATGGCATATCCAAGCTTGCCTTGCTGGAAATCTACTATAAGGGGCTGAATGCGGGAACGCAATTCAACCTCCAATCCCTCTCATGCGGAACATTCATGGACTTGAGAGAAGATGACGCTTGGGACTTCATTGAGAAGCAAGCAAGGGTCATAGAGAAGTACTCCCACCGGAAAACGGAGGGAAATCGTGTAGAGCAAGGAGCGAAGCTCACACATGAAGCTCAAAATCAGATTTTCTCCCTCAACAATGAGATCAAAGAGTTGAAGGAGACTATCAAGACCAACTTCCCAAAGCAACAAGAGAAGGATGTTGGCTATTTGGGCAACAACAATGGCGGTGACAACACCAACCGCAACAACAATAACCGGAACAATAACCGGAACAATAATTGGAATGGAAACAACAACAACCGGAACAACAACAATTGGAACAACAATCGGGGTTCAAACAACAACAATTGGCGCTCCAATCAACAAAATTCCGGTAACTCCTATCCTTCCAATTCTAATTCGCTATCTCCACCTTCCTCTTCCTTTACTCCTTTGAAAAGCCAGGGGCAATCATCTAATGGAGGAAACAATACGGGAAAGGAGAAGTCCGATCCCATGTTGGAGACAATCTTGGGAAAGCTTCAAGGGTTGGAGAACCGCCTCATCAAGGTTGATGATCAAGTCTCTAAGGTTGACAAAGCTCAAAAAGTTTTGGAGAACCAATTGTTCAACCACGCGGAGGAAGTTCCTAGAAATCAAGGAAAACTTCCAGGAAAGACGGAGGACAACCCTAAGGGAAGGGTAATGGCGATTACAACTAGGAGCGGATTGACTACCACCGATCCGCAGCCTACGTTTGTTGAAGTTCCCGTAGAGAAGGACAAAGGAAAGGGGAAAGAGAAGGAAGATGTCTATGTTCCTCCTCCAGCCTACAAACCTCCCCTACCGTTTCCTCAATCTAGAGCGCGAGCGCGCCTAGATAAACAATTCGGTAAGTTCATAGAACTCATGAGCAAGCTGCATATTAATATACCCTTCATAGATGCTATTGTAGGTATGCCGGCTTATGGCAAGTTCTTGAAGGAGCTTCTCTCTAACAAGAGGAAGCTAGAAGATTTCGGTGAGGTCAAGATGAGTTCGGATTCTTCGGATCTCATCAAGACTATGAAGGAGAAAATGCCCCCAAAGTTGAAGGATCCGGGGTCATTTTGCATTCCAATTGGAGTGGGAGATGTCACATACGACGCTTTATGTGACTTGGGAGCAAGTGTGAGCATCATACCACTTGCATTATGTAGGAAGATCGGTTTAGGTGACCCTAAACCGGTCAAGATGACGTTATACATGGCGGATCGATCCATCACTCGCCCCGTCGGTATTGTAGAAGACGTCCCGGTCAAGCTAGGTAAGTTCTTTGTCCCCATTGATTTTGTCGTGCTTGACATTCCTGCAGATAGTCCGGTCCCGATTATACTCGGAAGACCGTTTCTTGCAACTTCCGGCTGCATGGTCGATTGCAAGAATGGGAGACTCGCTTTTGATATTGGAGAAGAGAAAGTAGAGTTCGTTCTTTCCACTCTAGTAAAGGAGTCAATCTTTGATGAGGATATTTACGATATCCAAGATGAAGAAGGTTTGTCTAGGGAGGAGGTAAGTGCGATTCTCTTTAACGATCCTTTACAAAAGGTTATCACTATGAGTCTAACCAATGTAGGGGAAGAAGAAGAGTGCAAAGAGGAAATTGAAGCCTTAGAAGCACAAGAAGAAGTGCATGGAGTGGAGTTTGAAAAACTCCACGATGAGGCTGAGAATGTAAGAATCCACGGTCATACCCTGTATTCCACGACCGTAGATTTCACAACCAAAATCGACCTCCATTCCAGGGGATTACACGGCCGTGGAACACATGGGGAGGCCGTAATTCTGACCGTGGAAGAGGGTGATCGGCTTACTTCTTCAACTTCTTTTGATTCTTCTCCAAACCACTCAACCACCTTAGAAACTTCTAAGGAAACGTCGGATGCCCCTCAAGGACCATTGGAAGCTCCGAAAGTGATGGAACTCAAACCACTTCCTACTCATCTAAGGTACGCTTTTCTTGGATCTAATTCTACCTTTCCGGTCATTGTTAGCTCCGAACTAAGCATAGATGAACATGAACAGCTCATGACAGTCCTTAGGAAACATAGAAAGGCCATAGGCTACACTATCGAGGACTTAGTAGGAATCAAACCCTCCCTATGTATGCATAAGATACTAATGGAGGAGGATTTTAGAACTTCAAGACAACCTCAAAGGCGGTTGAATCCGACCATGAAGGAGGTTGTCAAGAAGGAAATTCTTAAACTTCTTGATGCAGGTATCATCTATCCTATCTCCGATAGCAAATGGGTGAGTCCAGTTCAAGTAGTTCCGAAGAAAGGAGGAATGACGGTCATCACCAACAAGAACAACGAACTCATTCCTACCTGAACCGTGACTGGATGGCGAATGTGCATAGACTACCGCAAGCTCAACAACGCAACACGGAAGGATCACTTTCCATTGCCGTTCATCGATCAAATGCTTGAAAGGTTAGCACAACATACACATTTTTGCTACCTTGACGGTTATAGTGGCTTCTTTCAGATCCCAATACATCCGGACGATCAGGAGAAGACCACATTCACATGCCCTTGGGGTACGTTCGCTTATAGGAGAATGCCGTTCGGGCTTTGCAACGCCCCAGCCACCTTTCAACGGTGCATGATGGCCATCTTCTCCGAGTACGTAGAGGAAATCATGGAAGTCTTCATGGACGACTTCTCCGTATACGGTTCCTCTTTTAACGATTGCCTTTCTAACCTTTCTCTTGTTTTACAACGTTGTGAAGACACTAACCTAGTTCTTAATTGGGAAAAGTGTCAATTCATGGTTAAGGAAGGAATCGTATTAGGTCATTTAGTCTCTAGTAGAGGGATAGAAGTAGACAAAGCTAAGATAGAGACCATAGAGAAACTTCCTCCTCCAATTTCGGTGAAAGGGATAAGAAGTTTCCTAGGACATGCTGGATTTTATAGACGCTTCATTAAGGACTTTTCTAAGATATCAAAACCTCTCACTAATCTATTGATGAAGGATGCGGTTTTTGAGTTTTCGCAGGAATGTTTAGATGCGTTTAACACCATTCGGCAAGCTCTAATTTCAGCACCTATTATCCAACCCCCGGATTGGACTCTCCCCTTCGAGATTATGTGCGATGCTAGTGACGTAGCTATTGGAGCTGTTCTTGGACAACGAAAGGAAGGGCGAACCCATGCCATATACTACGCTAGCAAGACGCTAGACGAAGCTCAGCTCAACTACGCCACTACAGAAAAAGAGTTTCTAGCCATTGTCTACGCTATTGACAAGTTTCGCTCTTATCTTGTAGGTGCAAAGGTGATTGTCTACACGGATCATGCTGCGATCCGGTACCTCCTTGCGAAGAAAGACGCGAAGCCAAGGCTAATTAGATGGATTCTTCTCCTACAAGAATTCGATCTTGAAATCCGCGACAAGAAAGGTTCAGAAAATTCTGTTGCGGATCATTTGAGTCGCCTCACACATCTAGAGGACGACCATCTACCCATTGATGACTCCTTTCCGGACGAACACTTACACATCATAGAAGAGTGCATCAACGAGATCTCCAAAGGTAACGAACCATGGTTTGCTGATTTTGTTAACTATTTGGTTTGCCATGAGATACCACCCGGACTATCCTACTCACAAAGGAAGAAGTTCTTTAAGGACGTCCGGGAATACTATTGGAACGAGCCTCTCCTCTTCAAGAGAGGTCCGGATGGCATCATTCGGCGATGTGTGTCGGAAGATGAAATGCAAAGTGTCATCCGCCATTGTCATTCACTACCTTGTGGAGGACACGCTAGTTCGAACAAGACTAGCACAAAGGTATTGCAATCTGGATTCTATTGGCCTACCTTATTTAGAGATGTGCAATCCTTTGTCTCTTGCTGTGATGCTTGTCAAAGAACAGGCAATATTTCTAGAAGGAACGAGATGCCCCTCAACAACATCCAAGAGGTGGAGATTTTCGACGTTTGGGGAGTCGATTTCATGGGACCATTCCCATCTTCTTGTGGAAACCAATACATACTATTGGCGGTAGACTACGTTTCTAGATGGGTGGAAGCAATTGCCTCTCCCACAAATGATGCCATGGTGGTGGTTAAGTTCTTCAACAAGACCATCTTTCCGCGATTTGGAACACCAAGGACAATCATTAGTGATGGAGGTTCTCACTTCATAGCCCGTCGCTTTGAAGCTCTTCTAGCTAAGTATGGGGTTACTCACAAGATCGCTACCCCTTACCATCCACAAACGAGTGGACAAGTTGAGATCTCAAATAGGGAGATCAAGGGAATTCTAGAGAAGACGGTTTCAAGGACTAGGAAGGATTGGTCCTTGAAGCTAGATGATGCATTATGGGCGTACCGGACTGCATACAAGACTCCCATAGGAACCACACCATACAACCTTGTGTATGGGAAGTCTTGTCATTTGCCGGTAGAGCTGGAGCACAAAGCGTTTTGGGCTATCAAGTGGCTGAATTTCGGCATGAAAGAAGCGGGAGAGAAGCGTCTCCTAGACATCAACAAGCTGGATGAACTTCGCTTGAACGCCTATGAAAACGCTAAGATCTACAAGGAAAGAGCAAAGCGTTGGCATGATAAGCATATCATTCCAAAGGACTTCAAAGAAGGAGATCAAGTTCTCCTCTTCAATTCAAGACTTCGCCTCTTTCCAGGTAAGCTTAAATCCCGTTGGACCGGACCTTTTCTAATCAAACGCATCTTCTCCCATGGTGCAGTTGAAGTATGGGGTGAAGCTAGCGGAAGTTTCAAGGTGAACGGTCAACGACTCAAGAAGTACACACCGGAACTCCAAGCTGAGGAGTTTGCGCCTACCGCACTCGAATAAGTGCGAGTTTGGTCTAGCTACGGACCTTAAACAAAGCGCTTTTTGGGAGGCAACCCAAGGTATTGCATTCTTGTTTTTGTTTTCGATTCATAGTTTAGCTTAGAATAGACGTTTTCGCTTTATTTTTTTTCCTCGATTTCTTCCGGTATGTTCGTGTTTTTGGTTGTAGGATCGATGGAAAAGGAGAAAGGGAGAATAATGTCGAAGAAAAATGACGAAATTTGGACTTTGAAGCTTTACAGAAGGTTCCACGGTCTAAATTACGGTCGTCATAGCTACAGTGGCCGTAATTCTCAAAAGTCTTTGAAAAATCACCAAAACCACGGGTCCGTACACTTCCACGGCCATGGAACACCCCGACAGACCGTGATTTTCAAAATTTTGCCTGCGAGTATATAAGCTACATTCTTCACAAAACTACCCACAATTCTACCCCTTTCCACGACCTAAAACGCCGAAAATCCCACGACCCTCTCAAATTCTTCGTTTTCTAATCGTTTTCAACGATTCTTCATCCTAAACTACAGCAAATCCAACCACGAACAAGATCCAAGCGACAAACCGAGCGGAAATCCATCAACAAACGTGCATTTCGGATTTTTCAATCCGAAAAAGAGGTTTATTCTTTCTTCTTCAATTTCGCGGATTTGGTTCGTTTTTGCTATAGATTTTTAGGAAGAACTGACAAAGACTGGAAGGAATTAGATTAGGGCTGCTTGTTGTGGTGATTGTTGGTGAATTTGCTGAGATTCACAAAATTCTGAGACGAATCACGGTCTCTGGGTAAACCACGGCCGTGGAATCCAAGAACAGACCGTAATTTTTGGCGAAAAATGGATTTCGTAAGGAGAGTGTCAGGAAGGATAAAGGAGAAAAAGGGAGAGCAGAATAAGAAAAGAAAGGGCAATCCTTCCACCTCTAGGGCACCACCACCCTCATCTCCCTCACTACCATCCTCACCTTCACCTCCATCTTCACCTCCTCACCCTAGCATCCCAACCATACATGAGAACCACCTTGTAGCACTTGACCGGATCAAGGAGAGGACAGTGATAGGTCCTAGGTATTTGTTGTTGGAGGATCTACATCCTCTCAACATTGTGGATGATCTTACATGGCTCTTGGATAGAGCCGGATTGCTTGTCTTCACGAACATTCGTGAAGACGCCTATGAGGAGATTACCCGGGAGGTTGTGACGTCCTTCGAGCACAGCCACGTAGATAGGACCGTCTCCTTCCGTCTCATGGAACGAGACTATCATTTGAGCATTGTTGAGTTTGGGACCATTTTCGGGTTCCATGAGACCTATAACGGTCGATTTCCGAGCGGAGTTTACCCCAAGGATTTTTGGGAGGAAGTAGCCATGATTTACGCCGATGAGGACCGTTGGCAACCCGCCGATACCAAGGCTAGATTGATGTACCATCTAGCCTTGAAGATAGCACACCGCGTTCTTTCGGAGTGTCTCTTTCCTAGGACGGAGACGCCCCAAAAGATCAAGACGGATGAGCTGTTCTTGCTCTATAGTATGCTATACGGTCGCCGTGCAGATTGTGCCACTCTTTTGGCGGCTACGATGAGTAAACTTAAGAACAAGAAGAAGGGTAACATCGGATATGGTGGGATAGTGACCCACATTGCTAGGACGTTTGGTGTAGATTTCTCCGCTTGCACCCGTATACCGGCGGTCCCTTTAGGACTACATGCTTTTATGGTTAGGGGACTCATCTTCCCCACACATGGAGGTCCGCCTTATGCGGGCATGCCTTGGGAGACTCGGACGGGTAGAGGGATTGAGTGGCTACCGGAGTATTCCATTGTGGCGGGACGCCACAATTGGAAGGAGACGTTCGCTGCGATGCATGCGAACAGGCTAGTAGCTCCCCCCTACGTTCCACCACCGGTTGTGGAGGAGGAGGACATGGGAGGTCAGTACGAGAGTGGTGGAGGAGCGGAGCACGAGTTCGGCACGTTTCCGGATCAGCCGGAGGCGGCCCCGGATGTACCTAGACGCTCTCCACGTCCAGCTAGAGCTTCAGGCTCGTCATCTCGCCGCGCTAGCGTGAGTGAGAGGCCCACGTGGATGACTACACCTCCCACTTGGTATGACACACCCCCTCATGGTCCACGGCGCAGCCAGCAGCACCACCACCGCCACCAGCACCAGCACCATCCGATGCTCCATCATGGTACAGTCACGCCCCGGGATGGTACGAGCAGATGCCGGATTGGGCTACCGGACTTTCAGAGAGAGTTGGAGCGCTAGAGATCCGGGCGGATGCTAGAGACGGACGCTTAGACGACCTTGACCACATGATGAGGGACGTCTACCGCCAGCAGTTTGGGCGGTACTATGATCCGAGTTTCTCTCCATTCCCACCTCCACCGGCGCCGCAGTGATTGATGCATGATCGTTGTTTTAGACATTCCCGCCACCACTTGTGAGTTTCTTTTTCTTTTCTTTCTTTTGTTCTTTCTTTTGAACATTAGGGACAATGTTCGTCCTAAGTATGGGGTGGGATGTACTAAAAGTTTGTAATAACTCTACTCTCTATGTTTGCTTTCATTCGAGACTATCGTTGCATCTTCATTATGTGTTACACGTTTCCTTATTGCATTGCATGAAAAATGACTTGAAAAACCCATAAAAATTGAAAAATTTTGAAAATTTTGTGCTTCTAATGAATTGAGATGATTTCCATGATAATCACTACTTGTGAATTAAGTTTGATGACAATTGCATGCTTAAAAGGATTGTGAATTGAAAAGAGTTTGAATGAATGAATTTTACCTCTTTTGCAAGTTTTATAATGTGAGAATGTTACCTAAATCATGCTAGAAAATTGAAGTTGAAATCATGTTATAAGTTCCTATACTTCCTTTTGAAATGATTAAGGCAATTCAATACTTTCTTTCTTCTTTCTTTGATCATCTAGCCCCTCATTGAAATATTAGCCTCCTTTACCTATCCGGGAATTTGGAGAAGTGAATGAGAAAAAGGCATGTTTGATGTGGGAGGGCCATGAGAGCAATTATTTGCAATCAATTGAATAGAAAGAAATTATAGGTTTGGGGAAGTCAATCATGACGATGAGTAACTCGGCACCATTCACATAGCCGGGTGTTTGTGTCTTGCCAAAGTCGGATTGAGCGATATTCCTAGCGGATTATGGTATGTGCGCTAAGGGTTTGAGGCATCTCTTGAAAAATTTGAGAAACGCCGATCTCCTAGGCTTCGGTTTTTGTGCACCTCTATCCATAACTCCAAAAGTAAAGTCGAAAAATGAAAAGAAGAGAGCGAAGCTCTAAGTTGAAGTGTTGCGGAAACCGCATAAGAAGAAGAAGGTAGTTGTCCACTTTCCCGGATTTATGCACCACTTTCCCTTAAAGTTTTCCCTTCCCTTCCATGTTCTAGACCTTTTCTTTGGAAGTCCTTAAGATCAAAAGAATGTTATATGGCTTGGTGATCTAAATTGAAGTTTCTTGAGATTGATTTTGTTAATGTTTGAAGGTTATAATGCTTGTTTAGAAGTTGAGTTGATTCATGAATTTTCTTTACCTTTTACTATTTGATTAAGTATGTGAATGTTTGATAAACGATTGAAGCAAGGTTTGAGAATGATCTATTCTTTAGAAGTCACATTCATCCAAAAGAAGGTACACATATTTCATCCTAACTCTTGTTTAAAGCTTTTTGAGAGACCTTGCTTAGGGACAAGCAAGTGTTAAGTATGGGGTTATTTGTTAGCATGAAATATTGTGATATTTTAGGCACGTTTTCTAAACGTATTTGATTCATATTGATAGTCTTTGATTGAACTTTATGCATATGTGAGCTAGTATTACCTATATTGTCAATATGGATGTCTACACTAGTTCTATGTTGATTATAGGTGATTCGGAGCTATTTCCGAACGGAAACGAGCAAAGGAGAGTTGAGTTGATATGTCCATAGATTGAGGACATTCTTTGGAAGCAATTTGGAGTCTTAGTTTGAGGAATGCACGAGTTTAGGGAAGAATCACGTTCTTGCCCTAAATTACGCCCTAAAATACGGCCGTATCACAAACCACGTTCAGAATTACGGCCGTGGATTTGGAGTCAGAAATCCATGTTCATTCCAGGGGATTACACGGCCGTGGAACATATGTTGCAAACCGTATTTGTTTCCACGCTCTAAATTACGGTCGTGGAACACTTCCACGACCGTGATCTTGGCGAATCTTTTCGCCACACTTTGAAGCCACGATCTTTTAAAGATTGGGCCGGGCCGACATTTTTCCCTACACTATAAAAAGACGGACGAAGCAAGATTCTGTCACCTTCGCTACCCCGTTTACCCTCATTGATCGCCGCTTAGACACGAAGACGTTTTGCTTAGCTTGCTTGGAAGCATTTGACATCTCTTTGAAGAGATCGAAGTTCGTGTTTGGAATTCCTCTAATCTCGCACTTTTGGTGGAGATTGCTGTGGAGATCTCCGGATTTGCGGAAGATCGAAGTTCTTGGAAGATTTTGCAAGAAGATCTCTCTTCTTGATTAGGTTCGGTTTGGAAAACGGATTGACATCCCGTTTTCTTTTCTTTCCTAGGATTACGATTGTTTGTTCTATTGTGAATCTTTTGACATTGCTTATTCTCTTTGTGACTTTGAGATTGAATTGAAGATTATTGAAAGTTTTTGAAAGTTTTCATCTTTTTATCTTTTAATTCTTGAATTGATATCAATATGACTGTTATTGGCTAAAAACCCTTAACAATTCTAAGGTGAAGGGTTGATAGTTGTGGCTTAGATGATGATAGATCGATCGCAAACAGATTAGACCCTGAGAGTTAGAGAATTGTCGCCGACAACCCTAAATTACGGGCTGTTCTTGAGTCCACGGCCGTGGAACCTCAAGAACTAACCGTGATTTCCCTTAAGTCTACGAATCTGCTTTTACTTTAATCTAAAGTTAAAGATTTGCTTTAGCTTAGTTTAGACTTGTCTTTTCTAGGTGGTAGTGAAGCCTCAACAACCTCTACCTCGATTGTGAGTGTCACAACCTCAATCGGTTAAGTTAGTCTTGATCCTTGGGTTATAAGTTTGGGTATTTGACACTAATTCTCGTCTTTAGAATCTTTCTATATTGAGCCTCAACAACCTGTATAGAGAGTGCCTTGTAGGTGAGTTATATAAGGTTTTTGGAACTTCACCGTACGATTACCTTACATTAGTATACCTTTGCATATCTCAACTCTGTCTTTACATCATTAAGTATATCTTGAATCGATTGCCACAGCTGGATACCTGGATCTTTAGGATTGTTGTTTTCCCAATAATTTGCAAAGCTCTTATATTTACTTGCTTGATAACCTGCAATCGAGTTCGTTCCCCCCAAATCCCTGTGTTCGATACTCTGGAATTCTTGCTTAACTATATCGATCCGTACACTGCGGGTTCGCTGCTTGATTTCAGTTTTATAAATTTAAAGCTTATTTGCACACACCTCTAGGGGCGAACAGCAGGTCACGTCTTCTTGGAATGATTGAAACTGCGACTTAGAAGCTCCAGGAATTCACTTTTGTCTTATCAAAACTCGGCTTACTACTCGACAAGACTATTCAATGTGGTTATCCCGCTACCATCCTTTTGACCTCCAACTTAGGGTACATCACATTGACTTACAAGTCCTTACCCTAATCAATTACCATCTTGACATGGAACTTTCTAGTTAACTCCCAATTCTCAAGGTGCGGTAATAAGTCTACCCGAGATAATAATACCAACCACATGATGGTTTCTCATGCTTGTCTTGTGAACTCTTCTACTAGGTGGCTCATCTCATAACATTTTCCTTCTCCAAATCGGTCTCTAACTATCAGTTGATCCTTACTACCCGTCCCGTGTTGGAACATCAGTTACGTTGTACTCTTGTATAGATTCCGTAGAGGCATCCTCATCTCAACACTTATTTAAAACTAGCAAGACCAGCCTTTTGATACATGATTTTCCTTCTCATTGGTTAAGTTATTTGCTAGGTTTACACTTTATCAGTCATAGTGTTATCGGTCCGATAGCATGGCTTTCCTTAAACGTCTACCGGTACCATTTGTATAAGACACATCAGATGCATATGATTTTCTTAAAAATCGTACTTCTCGCATCACACTTATTATGTTCTTCCTATACTTATTCCTCTTTGCCTTCTTTAAATCCTTACACGTAGTAGAATAATTAAATCTCTTTGAGTTTCCTCGTATACGCTTTATGGACCATGTTAATTGGTCTTATTACTTTCATAAATTCTTTTGTCGTGAGTCGAGAATGGACTTCTAGCACAACCTTTGTATGCAGTCTCCCTACTACTCATTCATCTACATATCATTGGTTATCCAAGCTAACTTGACTTTTCATTGGAGTATCCCCATTTCTCCTAAAACTCTTAAATACGCACTTTTCGGTATTCATTCTATTGGGTGGTATAGGATCCGTATACCCACCTTCAATCATTCAACTTTACTCTTTCTCATGTTTGTTCCCACAACGATGTGGATTCTATTTACAATCTACTCTCACTCGATAAGACATTTCACCCAGGCATCAACTCATACTTCCTATGTTCGTGCCGCCTCTATAACCCCAATTACTATGGTTTACATCTTTAGTCACACGGTCCCCCTCGGTCATTCTAGAAATTGATCCTGACTTTTGTTCAGAAGAGCACCATCAACCTTATTGGTGTGGAATGCTAAGTACCCTCGGTCTAGATTAATATAGGGTCTGATCAAAATCATCTTCTTCTTCTTATTCCTCTAGTTCTCCTTATACCAATCCATTTGTACTACGGTGATCTGTAAAGTTTTCCTTAGCTAGCAGGTAAGCAACTGCTCACAACAGTTCTCTGTATATCATTAAGGATTAGGGGGGGTCAGTTTGACCGTCAAAGTCTTCTCTTTAATTTTTGAGTTACTTACTTGAACTTATTTAGTGTTACTAGCACTCGTATTGATGTGACTTCACATTTGTCACAGTTGATCTCCTTAAGGATTTCTCCACACGTCGATAAAATCTATTTATAACTCTGTGGTTATTCTTCTTATTTGACAACCAGTCACCCCTCGTTAACTCGCACGTATAAAAACTCAGTTGTTATCAAAGAGTCTGTAGTCGATCTTCTATAAAACCCCAAACTTACCTTTCTTAGATCTCCTTTAATGTGGATGTACTTGGTAAAAAGCTATCCCCTCTAGGTTATCGGTTTATACCCTTTGGCTCCTCCTACAGTTTTCACCGTAAGCTCACTTATACCCTTCCAAATCCGGTTGTATCATTCTTCTATCGTCGATGAACTTATCAATTCTCCCATAATATCATGTAAGTGCGCCTTCACGATTCCTCTTACATTAGTCACCATCGGTTTGCGGTTCTCTGGTATGAAACGTTAATGTTGGTAGCTTCAATCTCTCTCTGAATGAGAAGTTATTGTGGACCCTCGAGTCCACCAATATCATTCTCTCTCATTCTTCCTCCTTGGTTGGTGTAGTTCTATAATGCCACCTTTATAGAAAGCCGTTGTCTTAATTTTAGATTGCTATTGTATTTCATACTTGCGTCCTGATTTCCCTAAAAAAAATTCTTGCATCTTTGAGGAAGTCAAACCGTCTCTATGATGATTTATTTCTCGTCTTTAAAATCATTGGTCAATGTCTGTCTTTGTACTCCTTTAAGTCTTCACCCGGGGTCAACACCATATCTCCACGGTACTCTCCTGCTCATACTTGCCTATTGCGGCATCCACCTTAGTTGCAGTGTCATTTTATTTGCCAAGTGTAGGTGTATTCTACTTTGTTTGATTTGTGTTTCGATGTTTGTCTTTAATCCGCACTCTTATCAGGCCTTACATGCATCCTTGAGTTTCATCTATCGTCTTCATAACGTTGAGTTCCTTTTACGGCCTCCTATTACCTCTATTTGCGTCGTTTTGAGATTTCCTTCTTGTCCGATTGTTCTTGTTTTACAACCATCTTGTAGTCTTCATCTTCTTCTCCATTCCTTCCTCGGAAAATTTTAGGGATTGCCCGGTTGTCTACCAGAACACATTAATCTCTTCCGAGTCTGATTCCATTATCTTCATATACAGATACTCTTTAAGATCTACTAACCTTGTATTATGATGTAATGATCGCATCATGATAGCTCAACTAAAGGACATTTCATAGTCTATAAGGTACTAAAATGTTACATCTATATAGATATACATATAACACACCTAAACATCCAATACTATAAGTCCACATACTAATTCCTACCATACTAAGTTGCAGAGATCCTCGGGGAGCGATGGTGGTCCGACGTACTACTATCCCAACAACCCGACTATGCACGTGTGTAAAAACAGAAAACTAATCTGAAAATCTTAGACCCCTTTCGGGTTCCAGTTATTTTATACATTCGGTCTTTTAGAAGATTTCAAGTGCCATTGTTGCCAATCCAGAGCTCTGATACCATGTTGTAACACCCCAAGTTTCGAAACTCGGGGAGCTACTAGTTAGGACCTCACAATGGGTCCCGACCTTGGTTTAACAACAACATTACTTGGATCTTACAACAAGGCACAAATGTAATTAAAACAATTTCAAAACATAATATTTTTACTGTATGAATGTACACATGTGACAGCCTTACAAAACATATACATATACATAACATGCAAGCTGTAAGGGAGACTCCCCCGTCCCCATCTAATGAGTACGTGGACCCGGCTGACCATCCGTTCCGGATCACTCTGCAACTGTCTATCTCTACAAATCTACAACACGGATAAACCGTTAGCTAACAATCCAAATATAAGTAGAATAAGGATAGCACAAACACACTCAAGATAACATAAAACAATCATCATGCTGGCACACAAACCGGTTATTATCTGTTCATTAAGTGAGTCACCTTATTCCATTTTACAGTTGTGGCACGAGAAATCTTAAGAGTTCTCGCCTCCCTTCCTTATCCAACTGGGTGTAGGTCTAGCTTACCTCCGCCGGTAGCATCACTACAAACCGAGTGTGGACTAGTCCCTAAAGAAACCCCCAGCGCCCTCAAGCTAACTGAGCAGAATGCCACCACCCGTTACTCTTAGGCCAAGGTATAGATCGGTATATAAATATTACTAAAATATAACTATAAGCATCTCATTCACACACCAATACCATTATTCATCCTCATATCTAGAAGTCAGCTAAGTAAGCCCAAAGGACTTACCTGAATCGAAACTCGATTCCCATTATATCAACTCGGCCCGCAACTGTTGGGACTCAACTGCCTGTCATAGGGGCAAGTGGATCAAAAATGTATTCCTCCTTCTTGGAAGTCTCTTCCTTCTAAGGTATCTAAATCGATCAAGAGAAAATTACTAAAATACTCTCCTAAGGTAAAATGTTTTACCCCTGGTCTCAAAAGTTTCAAAAATTCCGTAACATAGTTTTCAAACTCTCTTCTAGAACTTAAAACCACAATCTAACTCTCAAGAAGAAGTTTGTTTAAGATTTCGAAGAGTCATTCAAATTCTTGGCTTTCTCCAAAAAGTCCTTATGATCCAACTTTAATTTGATGTATAACCCTTATACAAAAATCTAAAAATTCTAAAGACAAATAAACTTCATATGGTGTGTACTCTACTCCTAAGATCAAGAAAATCTTAAAATAGTCAACTACAACTCTTAACATAATTCCCAACTTAGGTTAACATACCTTTACACCTTAAAATCCGCCTTAGACATCTTCCAACTAATTTCTTTGTCAAAGTATAATTTCTATCCCCTTTGTGAACTCAAGAACTCTTATAGTACAAAGGTTTCCCATCCTTAAATTAAACCCATAACGCTAGTTAGTCTCTAACACCAACTAAACTAATAGTTCAATCTCTTACAACTACGATCATACTCTAAATTTAAAAGTTTTACTATTGGGCAACTTATCCTTGTAGGTCAAAGCTCAACTTTCTAACAATATTAGGGTTACTAGAATGAATATGAAACTTGGGCCATTTCCTGAATATTTTTTTTTTTTCAAAGTAGGGTCAAGACTGAAAATATCATAAATATGGGCCAAATAACGAAATTGAAAAGATGGGTTAAAATCTGTAATTTACCCCTTTATAAACAGGACTCTAGGGCTGAAGGTATTTGTATGCGGCGGTTCTCCTTCCCAGTCCAGGCGACGACGGCGCTCGCTCGTTGGAGAAGACGGTCGACAATGGTGGCGACGGCGAGGCAAGGGCTCGCATCTCCGGCGTCTTGCCAATAGTCCCGGCGAGGACTCTCAAGGCGGAACAGCCAGATGTTGCGGGTGGTGGTGGCAGGGGTCGATCTAGCGGTAAGGCGAAGGGCGTGGCTCTCCAACGTCAGGCGAGGCGGGGCTCTCTCACCGGCGACGGTAGTGGCGAGCAAAGGTTGGTCGAGTCTCAAATTACCCCTAATTATTGTTATTCGGTCGATTGTGAAGTTCTCAGGATATCGTAAATGTTGTGGGGAGGGGTGCGAACGGCGCTGGCGGTCCAGGGGGTTCTTTGGGTGTGTGTTGCTATTGTGTAGAGGAGGAAAAGGTGGTCGTCACTGCAGAGGGAATGGTTACAATAGGCTAATCCGGTTGCTGCATTGTACAGGTACGAGGAGGCTTTTCCGTGTGAAGTCACAAAGGGGAGCTCGTTGGTTCGGTGTGGCTATCAACAGAGTAGGAAGAAGCAAGAGCCTGGGATAAGACTTGAGAAATGTTGAGATAGGAGGGAGACGGTGGAGGAGGGGGCTGACCAAGGTGGTTGAGGCGTCATTGTCCTCTGTTATAACGTGGTAAGGGATGATTTTGACATTCACTTGCTGTTGTGTAAGGCAGGGAGGAGGGAAGCTTGGGGTAGATGATGTGCGAGCGCACAGAGGCCTCTTGTCTCACGAGTATACACAGCAAAGAGGGTTTCAAGAAGGCTATCTGTTATAGGTTGGAGCTGCATATACATCGCAACGAGGGAAATCAATAAGTCTATATGCTATAGACAGGAGCTGATGGAACGGTTACAATGGTTGATAATCTGAAGAGGTTCGTTCGGTCAACGGTTGAGTGAACCAAGGCAAACAATCAGCCTAGTATGGCCAAGAGAATCAAAGTAATTAATGAAGGAATTAAAGGCTAAAATATGTTTATGTAACCATAACCCAACATCTCCTATAATAGGTCTGAAGGTGACAACTCTTTTATATAAATATATATGTATTTATATAGGTATGGTAGGGTACCAAACTAGATAGAATATAAGTGATATCATTCTAAAAGACGGATGTATAAGTAGTAAAGTTTTTGACTAAAATAATTGGTTATAAAGTTGTGCATTTGGGTTATGAAATCTTTACGTAAAAAAAATGATAGCTTAAAGTATGTGATATATAGCTACATCCACATGAAATGATAACACCAATATGACTTACGATTCTAAATATCACCTAACATCATGAGAATGATCTAAGTATTGAGGGATTCGTCCAACAATACCGCTCGACTCGGAGTTTATTGAAAAAGAATTTATCGGGTATTACATTTCTCAACTCTTCGCTTACGCTTCATCAGCTCCATCTCCAAGTCCTGAATAGTTACCTTCTCCTCTTCATTCTTGTGTTTCATATCATACATTTCATCATCCATTCTCAGCATTTCTGCCTTCATTTTTAAAGTTTTCTCTCTTTGCTTCAAGGAATTCCTTGCCAACACAATGGCCTGATATGGATTTGTCACCATATCCAAACTCTCATTTTTTTTCAGCACAACACCATGCTTGGATTTTGTTGCAGCTGTCAAAAAATTAAGTTGCAATTTAGAATCAATATTGATAAGCCCATAAAGAAACTCCAATATCATTTCTCTAATGCTTACCTATGATAGGTGTGTTAACCCTCGGTTTCTTAGAATCATAAGGATCCTTTCGTGTGACAACAACAGCAGCAGGTGTCAAGCCAATTCTCTCTTTTGATTCAAAAAAAGGTTGAGGAAAGTTGTGTGAGTTAACAGATTGTGATTTGTTTAGATCTTCATTTGCTCCTTCTTTGAACAGTAGTGAGAATGCTCGGTTCCTGCACGGTATGCACTCACCAAATTAGCAACTCAGTGGGTAAACTACTAGTGATCGTTTTGTATTGACATATACCTGAAATCAGAGTTGGAAGCGGCGAAGAATGAAAAGAACTGGTTTATAGAAATACCAAGCTGAAAATCCCACCATGGAACTAAGATTTCGAGCTTATTGTTCTTTCTTTAATAGACTTGCCGTTGAAGAATTCTAAGATTGCTAGGGACGTTCAAATTTGGAAACTACTAGTGATGGCTTCGATCGAGAAAGGCTACAAGCCAGTTGAGGTTGTATTTAAAGTGTTGAGTTGGTTGTGTTTGTGGATATTAAAATGTATGTCCGAGGGAAGAATGAACAAACGAAATGAGTCTTTGTCTTTTCTATATCTTATGTTGATTTAACTATGTGATTCTGGACATGAATGTTGAGAGTTAGTGTTTGTTTTTTCACTTTAGTTTAGCAATCAAGAGTATTTCTCTTTTGTTCTGATATGTGTACTTCTGATTGATTATTTACACATCCAAGGTCATGTTTCATCAAGCTTACTATTTGACTTGCCTTCTTAACAATTTGCATAACGTACAGGTTTACAAAGACTGAACTCAAAACCAGCCCAGACTTGTTTGCTTGATAATCTCCACCGAAACTGACTGTTAAAAGAGCAATGACAGTGTCATATCCAAGGTGACAAGGTATAGATAAATAGAGATATTCATCTTGAATTTCCTGGCTTGTTTAGCTGTGTTGGACACTATTGGGAGGGGAGGCCCGTTACTAATCGCCAATGCATATTTACTTCTAATTAAGGTCTTTTTTCTTATTAATATATTAAAATTATAATTTTTGTAACTAATTTTTTTTATAAAGTGTTACAATTTTTTTGTAAAAATATTTTTTGAAAAAAAAAGAAGAAAAAACTTGTAAATATACATATCTTTAAAAAGAAATCATTTTCTTGTGAAAATAATTTGGGGAAATTTGAAATATTGTAAATATTTAAAATTTGTAAAATATATAGTTTTGTGTGTTTTGCTGAATTAAATATTGTACTTAATTGTTCAGTGCATTTGGTTTGTGACATAAATAGAGTCAGGTCCCTATTATTTCTGAAGCATGGATGAAAGTTTGCTATCTTGTAGGGTTTATATGTTTTTACATGCTATTTGAGTTCTGATACAGTCGTGGTGTGGTATATCACGCAGTAGGACTTTATTTTTTGAAGGATATATATTCCATATATTTACATGGAATTTCTTATTTATTTTATAAAATATTTATATCTAAGTTCCTAAGATATAATATTTAGATGTATTTATATAAATTTCCAAGCGTTGGTAATTGTTGCTGATTTAATTGGATTCTGGGCATGAATGCTGAGAGTTAGTGTTTATTTAATTGTTTAGTACTTAAAAGGCTCACCGAAGACGTATGACAAAGACCATCTTCATGAACTGCACAAGGAGTGGCTCGAGTTTGTGGAGTCTCTCATTCAAGAATACATGACATTGACTGACTTTCCTAACTTAGTTTTCCATGTAGAGACCATCGGTAAAAAGTGTTTGTTAACTTTTGTTAAGATATATAATCTACTTTCAGAACGAAGAACGGTAGAAACTTGGTTTGTTTTTTGATGTTACTTTCGGATTATATGATTGAAATATTAATTACATGATAAGTTTGCTTATGTATTTTAGCTTAATATTATTTATTTACTGATTAATAATTTCGGTTAAGTACAATACGTATTGTGTAATTTAAGCAGGTGCCAAATTAGCTATTTTTCATATTAAATATAATAAATTACAGTTAAAAAATTACCACGGTTTTATGTAGAAACCGGGGAATAAAATTTTAAAAACTGGTAAAAAATAACCCGGTTATTATACTAAAACCGAGGTCCGCAAATTACCAATTTTTTCCGACTTTTACCCCGGTTTTTTAAAATAACCGGGGTAAAAGTCGGACCCCGGTTATTTAAAATAACCGGGATAAAAGTCGGACCCCAGTTATTTTAAAATAACCGGGGTCCGAAAATATTAACTCAGTGACATTTACCGGGGTGCGAACTGTCGGACCTCGCTCCCGTTAACCACGCTTCCTTAACCGGGTTCCCATGTACAAAATAACCGGGGTCTAGGGGGTATTTATACTAGTGCAAGATCAGACGAGGAACACCTCGGTTGAGGTGCCAACCGAGATGGAGCCCCAGAAAGCAAAAGAAAAATCTGAAGTTTATGTTCCACCTCCTGCTTATAAACCACCACTCTCGTTCCCTCGGTCAAGGGTGCGGGCACATCTAGACAAGCACTTTGGTAAGTTTCTAGAACTTATGAATAAACTACATATTAACATTCCTTTCATTGATGCCATTCTAGGGATGCCCGCCTATGGAAAGTTTCTGAAAGAGATCTTATCAAGGAAAAGAAATCTAGAGGATTTTTGTGAAGTAAGGATGACATCTAGATCTTCGGAGCTCATTCAAATCATGAAGGAGAAGATGCCACCTAAATTGAGAGATCCCGGTTCATTTTGCATTTCCATCCAAGTTGGGGGTGTAACTTATGATGCATTATGTGATCTAGGAGCTAGTGTCAGCATCATCCCGCTGGAGCTATGTGAGAAATTCGGACTTGAAGAGCCCAAGCCCGTGAAGATGACGTTATACATGGCGGATCACTCTATTACCCGTCCCGCTGGTATTTTGGAGGATGTTCCCATCAAGTTAGGTAACTTCTACATACATATAGACTTTGTTGTCCTTGAAATTCCCGCAGATTATCCCATCCCTATCATTCTTGGGAGACCATTCCTAGCAACTTCGGGTTGCAACGTTGATTGTAAAAATGCCAAGTTGAAATTCAATATTGGTGGAGATCATGTTGAGTTTTCATTGCTTGCTGAAATAAAGGGAGAGCCGCTGGAAGATGACATCTTCAACATCTATGATGAAGAAGAATCTAGAGAATTGGTGGGCTCTATCCTTATTAAAGATCCTCTTGAAAAAGTTCTTAGTTCTAGTTTAATGGAGGAAGGTACAGATGTCTCTTGTGATGCAGAAGTGCGAAGCTTGAAGGCATTGGAAGAAGATCCAGGAGCCAGATTTGATAAACTAATTCAGGAGAATAAAAGCACGTTAGGTTTCGGTTCCAGTTCCAGTACCTCGACCGAGGCACTTTCTGGAGCAAGCGAGGTGTTCTTATCTGAAGAACATCTCGGTCACCCACCTCGGATCCCGACCGAGATAGCAAGCGAGATGATGTCAACTGAGACTTCTGAAGGTCCAGTTCTTCGATCTAAGTCCACTTCACTAGAAGGAGAAGGTACTTATCCACCTCAGAAAGCACCCCTAGTCTTGGACCTTAAACCACTTCCGAGTCACTTGAGGATAAAGGAAGCGTTGATTACCGCTCCCATAGTTCAACCTCCCGATAGGACCTTTCCCTTTGAGATCATGTATGATGCTAGTGATGTGACCCTAGGAGCTGTACTTGGACAAAAGAAGGATGGTCAGACCAATGTCATTTACTATACTAGCAAGACGCTAGATGAAGCTCAACTGAACTACGCCACCACCGAAAAGGAGCTTTTTGGCAATTGTTTATGCTTTTGAGAAGTTTTGCTCTTACTTAGTGGGATCGAAAGTTATTGTTTACACTGACCATGCATCCATTCGTTACTTGCTTGCTAAGAAAGATGCAAAGTTGCGCCTTATTCGTTGGATTCTCTTGCTTCAAGAGTTAGACCTAGAGATTCGCGATAAGAAGGGATCCAAGAATTCTATTGCGGGTCACCTTAGCCGGCTACCTCCCACCTCGCTCGAGAAGGATGACCTACCCATTGATGATTCGTTTCCCGATGAGCACTTGCATTTGTTGGAACATTGGATGGAATCCTTTCTTTCACCCCATGATAAAGATGAAGTATGGGGTGAGGACACCGTCCAACATGTTTGAGGATGACGTACGGTCCAGCTAGTGACCTTAAACCAAGCGCTTCTTGGGAGGCAACCCAAGGTATTCCTTTCTTTTCCCTTTTCTAGCTTAGTTTAGATAGTTTGCTTCGTTTTATTTTTGCGTCCTCTAGACAGGAGTCAGATACTCTCAAAGAAAGGATTACGGCTCAGGAGCTACACTAGAAGGACAGAAGTTCGAGAAGTTGAGAAAATGGAGCTTGACTTAGATACATCTCGGGTGTTGTCAAAACGCCTCGACCAAGATGTTCTTCGCCAACCGAGATGGTCTTATTTGGGAGTTGTTTCTTATTTCTCTATGTAGTTCAGCTATGTCTAGTGAGTACTTATTTCTTATGACTTATATTTGATCCATTGGGACAATGTGTCCAAGTATGGGGTATTTGGATGTATTTATGTGATCTTATGTGCTACTATGTTTGTATGACTCTGGGATATTATTGTCTTATTTTGCTCTATATGCTTATATATCATTACATGCATACATACAGGTTTCTGTTTGAGAAAAACGTCGAAAACTAGTTTGAAAAAAAAATTTATGCCTCGGCGAGACGTTCATGGCTGATCGGGGATGAACACCTCGGATGACGTCAAAATACCTCGACCGAGATGGATTTTAACTGAAATATTTTCGAAACGTTTTGTGCTTCTTCTCTGGATATGACCTCGATGATGATTTTGTTTGCATATTGGTTTTGAAATCTTTATATGCTCGAAAGGTTTTATGATATGTTTAAGTTGCAAAATGTTTTGTTTGAAATTTTAGCATGTTTAATACTTTGTTTTTATCATAATTATGTTAGATTTGAAGGTTGACACCACATGATAAGTTCTATCACATTTTTCCTGGGATGACTAAGGCATTTCATTTTCTTCTTCTTCTTCTTCTTGACCATGATTTAGCCCCTAATATACATATTTGCGTCCCTTTACCTATCCGGAAATTTGGAAGCAAGTGACAAAAAGCAAGTGAAGTGAAGTTGAGATGTTGGCTGAAAGTGTTAGAAAGAAACAAAATAGGTTTGGGGAAGTTGATCTTGATAATGAGTAACTCGGCACCATTCACATAGCCAGGTGTTTGTGTCTTGCCAAAGTCGGATTGATCGATAGTCCTAACGGCTCATGGTATGTGCATCAAGAGTTGAGGCATCTCGAGAAATTGATGATTGCTGATCTCCTAGGTTTCGGTTATTGTGCACCTTTGTCCATGCATCCCAAAAAGTAAAGTAAAAAGTGAAAATAAGCAAAGCTTATTGGTGGAAGATGTTGTGATTCAAAGAAAGTGAAGAAAGATCCTATTCCCGGATACTAGCACCACATATCCTATATACATCCCACCCTTACACGTTTCTTGACCTCTTTTGGAAGCCCTTGAGACCTCGAGCTTGTTAATTGACTTGGTGGTTTAAACTTGATTATACATGATTGATTTTGATAAATATGATTTATTATGCATTCTATGATTTTATGCAAAGATGAACAACTTTCTTATATTTATAAAATATTTTGATCATGTCTTGATTTTATTTGCCATGAAGCATTCTCTTAGGATGATCTATGAGTGGAGCACACCACCAAAAATGTTTTGAATGTTTTTCATTGATCTTTTTGATGACTTATAATCCATTCTATCTTGTATCTAAGATTTGGAACCTACTTGGGGACAAGCAAGGGACAAGTATGGGCTATTTTGATAGCATGTATTATAGTCTATATTTTGAGATTGGTTTGGACGTTTTATCTTCATAAATCTGCATGTATGGATGTATATTCTTCGATTATATTGTTATTTTGCCTACCTTTGCGGGAATCAAGGTCTACACCTAGTTTCGTTGTAATTGTAGGGAAAATGGCACGTTTTGACCCGAAATGGAGCTAAGGAAGCTAAGGAGTCATTGGAGCTACATTCTGGAGCATTGATGAGTTATAAAAAGAGCTCGGGAAGCATGGAAATGATTTAGAAGATTGATTTTGGTCCAGATTAGAGAGTTTCACTCTCAGCTGAGACTCACCTTGGTCAGCTACAGTACCACCTCGACCGAGGTGATCTTGAGGAGTGTCTGGTCCGAGGCGAAGTGATGACCGGACACGAGATCTTTATTTTTGGCTGAGATCTTCTATTTTTGGAAAGTGAGTATCATATATTTTTTGCTGGATTTTTGGAAGGAAGATATCTTTTTGGCTGATATATTTTGGAAGATATGGAGATATATTTTAGGAAATTATCTTTTTAAGATATTTTATCTTTGGAAGATAATTCTCCTATATAAAGGGTTGGATTTTCTGCAATTCAGCCATCCTTGGAGCATCTCCGGATCACCCATTCTCTAAAAGAAGTTTGAAGAAAGTTTGAAGGAAGTTTTGAAGGTTGAAGTTCAAGGAAGGAAGGAATCAAGTTTGAAGTTGGCTTTGAAGGAGTTTTGTAAGATTTTCTTAGTTGGCTTGGTTTTGTTGTCTTTTCTGATTTGTGATTGAGGAACACTGATTGTTGTTTGTTTGATTTATTTAGTTATTGAGACCTTTTTGTTAAGGTTTTCTTGTTTGAATATTGAATCCTTTCTTATAAATTTGATTATTGTTATCATGATAATTGTTGGCTAAGTTCTTTATGCGATTCTAGGGTGATTGGCTGAAAGTTGTGGGAAAGACGATGATAGAATGATCTTAACCCCAGTGGAACCTGAAAGCTCGAGCCTTTACCTTAATCGACGAACACCTCAGTCAGACATTGAATATCTCGGCCGGGATGGAATATAACTGAACGAGGTGAGCCTTTTCCTGAACCTTATTTGAGTTAAGAATTTCAATTTGTCAAATCCTATCCTTGTTATACATTTCCTGGTTCAACGCAAGCCTAGATGAGACTTACCCGGTGATTCCTTTGTTTGTTTACCCAAGATCATGAGTGTAGGTAATAAAGGTTTATCCTTTATTGGGGTTTGAGTGTGCCTTCATCCCATCTTTGTGAGTTAGCCTGAGACTTACCCGGTAAAGGTTGATTTTATCCCATTGGGTGGTGTGTTGGTTTGAGATTATAGTTCCTTTCCTTAGTACCATGAGACTTACCCAGTGAAAGGATCTTTGGTTTGGGATAGTGAGTAGTGAGACTTACCCGGTGATCTATTCTCACCTTAGAAACACCTTTCCTTTGCAAACCTCATCTTTGTCCACGTTATCCTTTGAGATCTTGAGTCAGAACCACAATTGGATGTTTTAATCCCTAGAATCCGCATTTTCTTTATCTGACTTTTATTTCATCTTTGATAGCTTTGCTTGTTGCGTCTTGTTAATTGACAACCTGAATTACCGATCTTTGTTTCACCATAGTCCGTGTGTTCGACCCTAGAATTCTTGCTTTTATTACAATCGATTCGTACACTGCGGGTTCGCTATTTGCAATTATTCTTGGTATAAATATTAAAGCTTGCACACACCTTTTAGAGCGAACAAAATGCGCCCGCGGTTTTCATGGAGTTGATGAACAGCATCTTCATCGACTTCCTAGACCAGTTTGTAGTTGTCTTCATAGATGACATTCTAGTGTACTCTCGCAGTAGAGAGGAGCATGCAGGACACTTAAGGATTGTTCTCCAAGTTCTGCAGGATAGAGAGCTTTAGCTCTCTAAGTGTGAGTTTTGGATGTCCGAGGTAGCATACCTTGGTCACGTCGTTTCAACTGAAGGGATCAAAGTAGATCCTGCGAAGATCGAGTTACTAGCATCTTGGTCGCCCCCTAAGAACGTCAAGGAGGTACGCAACTTCTTAGGATTGGCGGGCTACTATCGGCGTTTTGTCAATGGCTTTTCCGTTATCGTCCGACCACTTACTTCCTTGCTGAGGATGTCTACGAGGTTCGTATGGTCTTAGCCGTGCCTATAGAGTTTTGAGGAGTTGAAGAAGAGGTTGACCTCTGCTCCTATATTAGCTCAGCCAGAGGGCATTGAGGATTTTATGATTTACCGCGATTCATCCAAGTTGGACTTTGGATGTGTTCTTATGTTGAGGGGTAAGGTGATTGCTTACGCGTCTAAACAACTGAAGACGTACGAGGAGAATTACCCTACCCATGATCTAGAGTTGGCTGTTCTGGTTCACGCTTTGAAGACTTGGCGGCATTATCTATACGGAGCTACGTGTTAGATATTCACAGACCATAAGAGTCTGAAGTACATATTCACTCAGCGAGAGTTGAATAACCGCCAGCGCAGATGGTTGGAGTTGATCAAGGACTTTGATCTTGAGATCTTATACCACCTGGGGAAGGCAAATATGGTAGTTGATTCCCTTAGTAGGAAGACTCCTGGGGACATGACGATCGCTAGGCTGACAGCTCAGCCATAGTTATAGCGAGATCTAGCATGGCTAGAGATGGATATCCACTTTACAGATTCCGATAGCCATTTATCCACCTTGGAGGTGTTACCTGATCTTTTGGTAGAGATCATACAGAAGCAAGAGAGCTGCCCAACACAAATCCGAGACCGGATGTCTCGAGGAGAGGCGTCACAATTTGCAGTTGGTGCTGATGGAGTTTTGAGATGTAGGAGCGTGCTTGTGTACCCTCAGATCGAGAGTTGAGACAGCGGATCCATCAGGAGGCTTACTCAACCTTACTTAGTGCATCTTGGTGCGAGTAAGATGTACCTGGACATTAGATGCTCCTACTGGTGGGGAGGTCTGAAGCCAGATGTCGCGAGATATGTAGCTCAGTGTGCGACCTGACAACAGGTCAAGATCGAGCATCATCAACCAGGAGGCGAGCTACACACACTTCCCGTTCCTTAGTGGAAAAGGGACGACATCTCGATGGATTTTGTGACCGGTTTGAGACCGAGTCGAGGTTTTGATGCTATCTGGGTAATAGTAGATCTATTGACGAAGACCGCACGTTTTATTCCGATCAAAGAAATGTGGCTGGTAAGTCAATTGGCAGAGAAGTTCACTAGGCATATAGTGAGACTCCATGGAGTACCTAGGACTATAGTCTCCGATAGAGACGGACGGTTCACTTCGAGGTTCAGCAGGTGCATGCCGCCCTAGGTACGAGTCTGCAGTTCACGACTGCTTATCATCCTCAGACTGATGGTCAGTCCGAGCGGACCATCCAGACACTGGAGGACATGTTGAGAGCCTGCGTGTTAGACTGGGGACAGGTGTGGCTAGATCGCCTTCCCTTAGTGGAATTTTCGTATAACAATAGTTGGCACACATTGATCAAGATGACTTCTTATGAGGCTTTATACGGACAGAGATGTCGTACACCGCTGTGTTGAGACGAGCCTAGTAGTGCTAGCGGAGTATCACCTGAGTAGATTCATGATGATATAGCTCGAGTGGCAGTGATCTGAGAGCGGATGTTAGCAACACAGAGTCGACAGAAGTCTTATGCAAATAAGAGGCGCAGACCTCTAGAGTTCAGAGTGTGAGCTCAGGTTTGGTTGAGAGTATCCCCGACACGAGGCGTCAGACGTTTCGGTGTCAAGGGGAAGCTGAGTCCCAGATATGTCAGGCCGTTTGAGATTCTCGAGCAAGTTGGGGAGGCAGCATACAGACTTGTGTTGCCACCGAGACTTGAGGGTGTTTACCCAGTCTTCCATGTGTCTCAGCTACGGGAGTACGTACCAGACCCGAGACACATTGTCAGTTACGAAGACCTAGTGGTTGAGCCAGATCACACGTTTGTTGAGCACCCGGTAGTTGTCTTAGAGCTTAGTACGAGACGCTTGCATTCAAAGGACATACCGATGATGAAGATACAGTGGTCGATGCGAGGAGCAGATGAGGTGACTTGGGAGACAAAGGATAGCATTTAGAGGAACTATCTGGAGTTTTACGCTGAGCTTGATGCACCTTTAACATAGTTGTTATGTTTTTTTTATGAGTTTTACGTACGCTTGGCGACGTTTTGAGTTATGTGCCCCGAGTGGGAATATATGAGTTGTGTTCAACATTCCTGTGTTGTTGTCGTGTGATCTTTTGGGTCGTTGCAAGTTTTGGGACGAAACTTCTTTTAAGGGGGATATGATGTAAGATTCTAGGTATTACCTTCACCGCCCCCGCGGTGAAGAAGGCCGCCCCAGCGGCAAGCTGTGCCTGTCACCGCCCTCGCGGTGACAAGGGGTCGCTCCTGCGGCACGAGCGATCCGCCCCTGCGGATTCACTACAGATCACATCCGATCTGTTTTTGTCCGTTTATCTTCTTTCCAAAGATAGAAGATCCGATCTTCTATTTTATGGGCCGGCTTTCCTATCTTTTTCCTAACCCTATAATGTCCTTCCTTCTATCTTTCCACCCCTCCCCTATATAATCCCGCTTTCTTCCCGTTTTTCCGGCCGTTTGCATACGTTTTCTCCACCCTTGAGAGTTGCAGCCGTCATCTTACTTCATGTGATCTTGCTGAACGTGTAAGCTCTTCCTCTCTTATGCTTCATCACGTTCATGTGTGGTTGTACCTTACTTCCCTTCTGTTTCGTTTCTCCCTTCGTTTCCTCTTTTCTTCTATTCCAAGAATCAAGTTTGATTCTTGATTCTTGTGGAGCATTCCGTTATTGATCCTTTGATGTTCACATGCTCCCTTGGTTGAGTTGTGAAGTGTGAGAGTGTTGGAAGAGCAAGTTTTGACCTTGTTGTGGTTCTGCTGTCGTCGAGTAGCCGACAGTGCTTTTGCACCGAAATCCGCCCCCGCACCTGCACAACCCCGCCCCGCGGAAAGCCGCCCGTGCATCTTGCTCTGCCGCCCCTGCGGTTTCTTCTACAATAACTCCCATTCTTGTGAGTTGCTTCAACTCCTTGTTTTCCTCGTTCCTTTCCTGGTTCCTTGATGTTATTGTCGACCCTTGGTGTTTTGTAAGACTAGGGTTTGTGACCCTAGCTTGTGTAGATCTCTTAGAGATCATGGAGACTAGAAGTTATAGACTTCTAGCAATCGTTTCGGTTCCTTATTCGTGATGCCTTGTTGAACAGGCTTCCCTTTGCTCCTTTCCTGAGGATATTTGAGTGTTTGTTGAGCGTTAAGTTTACCTTCGAGTGAGGTAAGTCCCTTGAACATACTTAGCTTCATTCCGCGTATTGGTTTGATTGGGTTGACTTGTTTGTGTTGTTATTATTGCTATAACTGATAACCGGAATAGGGTTGACCTTGTTATAATGTAATTGGCACAAGTGTATTATAACCGGGCGGTTACCGCTTGTCCAGTTCAGGATGGGGAAACTGGGAGGTGCTCTCGCGACCAGTCCAACAGGTGACATAAGGATGCATACGTTGTATTCTTGTTGGTGAAAGGGGACGGAGGCAAGAATCGCAGCGGCTCTCGTGTAACAACCATAAGTTGCGTTAGTAATTGGATAACATAATAAAAGATAATAACCGGCTGAGTGTAAGCATGTTATGTGTTTACTTTACCTTATGTGTGTTTGTGCCTTTATTGTCTTTCTGACATCTAGGATGTTAGCTAACGGTTTATACCGACGTTGTAGATGCCTTGCAGGATATAGATGCTGCTGAGTGATCTGGACGGTGTGGTCAGTCGGAGTTCCCTTACATTATAGGAAGGGATCGGGTTTATATTTCAGTGGTTGTTTCCCTTTTGTTTTGAACTCGGTTGGGAGCTTTACGCTTTCCTTTGTTTAAACCTTTGGTTTTACATTGAGTTTTGATTTTCATTTGTATGTGCCTTATTGTAAGATCCGTTGTGTCGTTGCTACTCTGAGGGTCGGGACCCATAGTGAGGTCCTAGCCCGTAACACTTCGAGTTCCCAGAACTTGGGGTGTTACAGAGTCCGCTTGCGCCCCAAGCCTTGGCGCATGCGGACTCCGCCTTGGTGAGGCGTTTTGTCTGTCCCAATAGTAAGCCTGCAAAATAATTGCACATAAATAAGCACAATCAAAACCTATTGAGATAAATACATGTGCACGGACTTGCTTTTATTAAGAGCTAGTGCAAAGCCCGCACCTTGTGTGGGTTTGTTAACAAAATAGCTTATCATATTACAACATTTTACTATATTATACATTGTTGACTTTGTTCGTTATATGTCATGAATCGGTACATATGATGTGTCACGTTATAGTAAATTATACCACCATGTGTTGATCATTAATTAGTTTTTATGAAACTTTTAAAAATATAATTCTTTTATTTAATAAACAATAATTTAATTTTAAAAAAAATTAATCGTATAATTTGAAATACCAAAATTTGATACGAAATTTCTTAACTAAAATCGGTAAACAAATCTAAAGTAATCAAAATTATATAATAATTGGTATGTTTTGTTTACCGAGATTTAAAACAAAATTAATTAATAATTTGGAAACCTTTGATTTGAAATCTAAAATACTGTTTTTGTAAATAAAAAAAAACATTTCAAAGATGTCGATCAAACAATCGGTACAAAAAAATAAAATTTGATACGAAATTGTATTAAAGATGACGATCAAAGTAGGCGAATATGAAAATATAAATTGAAAGAATTTGGCGAAATAGGCCCTTTTCTATTTCCATTAGGTTTGTGTACCCCTTCAATTTTTACCACTTTCACTAAATTGAAGTTGAAAGGTAAGGGGTTTGATTAGGGGTACATTTACTAAACATATTTATACCATGGGCCTAGTTACTAGAGAGAAATCTCAAAAAGGCTTACTTAGTTAATTTGATCAATATAATTTTATAAAAAAATAATAATAATTTGATACGAAATCACTCTAAAAAATCGGTACAAAAAAAAATCAAAATCATATAATGATTGCTACACGATCAAACAATTGGTTTAAAAATATTTTTAAAAAATTGATTTAAATAAACAGTAAGAAATCGCTTAATTAAAATCGGTACAAAAAACTAAAATAATCAAAATCGTATAATAACTAAACTTTCATGCTTATAATTGTCTCTCAAGATACCCACCTTGCTTCTAATGTCACTTTACCCTTCAAGAGTGATCGTACTCCACTCTGCTTTATTTGTGTCATAAGATTGTTAACATGACACTTGAAAGAATTCCTGAGTTGTTGTCCCCTATTTGCAAGAGTGTCGGTCATTCATTATTTTTCTGGAACCACTCCCATGTATTCATACCACTAAGTTTCTTGTACGGCTTTTATTTGATTATGTTGAGTTGGCTCGGGATTCCCTCCCTATTTGATTGCCATTGTCATTAGTGTCTTCTTGTAGTTTTTACCTTCATGCCTCGACATTCTTTAGTATATTCACATGATATAACAGGGTGTTTGCCAGAACATAAAACTCAAATCAATAATCTAAGCATACTATCCTTGTAATGATATTCTTCTAATATATTTGGGTGCTATCCATGGAGTGATGATCACATCATGCTATCTTAACTAAAGGACATAACATAACTACTACGATACTAACATATTATATATATATATATAGGGTGTTGTTCACGTAAGGCACATTATTTCGGTAGGGCCGTGCGGCTGAACGTAGAGCTGACACGTGTTAAAAAAAGATAAAAAAATATTTCCAGAAACGAGTGAAAGTAATAGTTCAAAACATATTAAGGAATAGTTCATAACTTATAAAAGGATAGTTCATGAATTATAATAGAATAGTTCATAGTGCAAAATTTATAAAGGAGTGAAAGTAATAGTTCAAAACTTATTAAGGGATAGTTCATAACTTATAAAAGGATAGTTCATGAATTATAATAGAATAGTTCATAGTGCATAATTTATAAAGGATAGTGCATAACTTATAAAATGATAGTTCATGAATTACAATTGAATAGTTCATGACATATAAACGATTAATTTATAAATAATTTGATATAATATATTAAAAAGTAATAGTTCATGAATTACATGGGAATAGTTCAAAGTTTATAAGAGATTAGTGCAGAAATTATAACATGGTAGTTCAAAAAAAAATTCATTCGTTTCTGAAAAAAAAAAATTTGGGACACGTGTCAGCTCTACGTTCAGTCGCACGTCCCTACCCAAAATTATGAACCGCACCTGAACACTTCTCTCTCTCTCTCTCTCTATATATATATATATATATATCATGTCCAAATGAACAATATATTATAAGTCCATAAAATATCTTCTATAATACTAATTTTTAGAGATCTGCGGAGGTAGTGATGGTCCCTCATACTTTCTATCTCATCCCGACTATGCACATGATTTGAAAACGAAATTCATTTAGAAAACTCAGACCCCTTTTGGGTTCTGATTAATTATTTTTATTCGGCCCTTTAGAAGATTGCAAGTGTCATTATTGTCAACCTAGAACTCTGATATCATTTTGTAATACCCCAAATTCTCAAAACTCGGGATGCTACGGGTTATGATCTCACAATTGGTCTTGATCCTAGAGTGATCACAATCTCACCGGATCTTACAACAAGGCATAAAAAGATAATAATGTCATGTACTCAACTGAAGGCCGCAACCAAAAAGGAAACACAAAATAATAATAACAAAATCCAAACCCTGTCCTACTAAGTACGGGAACCCGGTTGACCACTACCTTCCAGATCACTCGGCAACTTCTCTATCTTGTATCAAATCAAAACAACATACAATAAAAGCGTTAGCTAACAATCCAAAAGTCAACAGAATAATAATACCAAAAACACACACATAAATTGAATTTAAACACACAACATGCTTGCACATAAATCCGGTTATTATCTTATATATGTGATTCACTTCTAATTCAACTTATGCTTGTGACACGAGAAGCCCCTTGACTCTCGCCTTCGTCCCCGTATACCAACAGGAGTGGTTCGATGCATCTCTCCGTATATCATGTTTGGGCTAGTTGCGGAGAACCTCCCAGTCTCATTTTAGAGTTGGACAATGATGTCACGACCCGTTATACATATACTTGGGTCTTAAATAAATAAAAAAATGTCGTCCTATTCAAGTTATAGTTATGAGACATAGCAACACACAACACTATCATAATTCACACCAACATTTAGAAGCTAGCTAAGTAATTCCAAAAGACTTACTTGAATCGAGTCAAAATCCCGCTAACTCTATTACTCGATTTCGCAAGAGTAAGATCTCACACACCTGGTTATAAAAGGAACCTTGGATCAATATCATATATAAAATCTTAAAAGTTTTCAACTTCTAAGTTAACAAGGATAATCTAAAAGAAAGAAAACCAATAAGCCTCAATAGTATAAAAAGACCATTTTACCCCTAGATCCGGAATACCTTTAAAATCCAAAAAGTCGCAGAAACTTTCACTAAAATTCTCAAGACATAAAGTACAACTCTAAAAGGAAAGATCTAGCGAGTTTGAAATATTTTCAACTTTTAAAATTCTTAAGAAAAAGACTAAGGTCAAACTTTGACCTAAACTAGAACGCTTCGACTAAACTTCAAAATTTCCAAAAAAAAAGCATATCTACCCATACTATGCTATATGGACTCTTAAATAGGACAATAAAGATCCAAAAATATCAAACCGCAATTTCTTAAGAAAAACCCAAAGTTGTCTTTAAAACACTAAAGTCCTCATACTTAGTCAAAAACACTCTCTTCTTACAAAACTGCATAAGTACTTTACTTTGGGACGTCATAACTCCAGTTGAATGGTTCTCAACTTTTGATACCTTAAACTATTCATGTCTACCTGCAACATAGCAAAATTTCAACTATGGAAAATAATTCTAAAGAATCTAAACCTATCCCTAAAGAGCCCTTCTCCAACGTCTCAGGCTCGAAACTCGCAGAAGTAAAGTCGAATTAAGTCTGGGTACGTGGATGGTCTAAGGTTCGATTCTTGTGAGTTCCATTGATACACGTATTATCCTACTCATGAATCTACATCGTAAAAAAGTGGAAGGCTAAAGAGATTGTCTACCCGATGGCATCGCAAACTTCGATCCCCTTCAAGCAGCTAGGTTTAGGTTTGGATGGGTCCGCGTGAAAGAAGGTGAAAGTTTGAATAGGATAGGAATATAGGATAGATCGATTGTTAGGAAAGAAAAAGAATCGAGAGATCGTAGCAGGAAACCATATCAAGGCATGTGAAGAGCGAGTTGTAGAAGGAAAAAGTTCCACACAAGGCACGCTGAAGAAGATCCGTTGATGGACCCAGGTTGACATGGGGTTAGATCCCCTGATGGGACCGTCTGGCATGAAGGAGCAGGGAATTTACTTGTCTTGATGGGCTACTGTGACACCTATTTCATTTCTAGTTGATTATCAGTTAATTAACCATGTTTAAAGCAATAAGCGGAAAAGCGGAAAACGGAAATTTTTAAAACTTTATCTTACAACCATATTCACAACATATACACATACTAACATACGTCATAAAACTCCGTTTAACCAAAACACAACTGCTTTAAAACCATACAAAACATCCTAGGCGGTAGCATCCCATAACAACCCACCTGATATGATCTCAAATCCAAGTGTTGGGTCCAACGTCCTTGCCTTGATCAGGCCGAGTCTGAGTAGCTGAAAAAAATGTGGATATAACAACAATGAGCCACACGCTCAGTAAGGGTATACAAATCACACTCTCCCAATATATATAAGTATCTAATATCCTGTCCCCAAAGGACACTCTATACCTTTCCTCACATTTCAAAGCACACATACATATCCACATTCACATATAATTCCACAACCATTCATATCACAATTCACATAAAAAATTCAAGCATGTTATCACACATCACATATAAACATATCATCTCATCACATAAAAAAAATCATAACATAACATATAACATGCTAGACTCGATCGCATCGATGCATAGGTGATAATTAACTAACTAGCCCCAACTGATCGTACGATATATTTTCTCATTGCTTTCGTATTTCTTTTCTTTCTTTCTTTCTTTTTTTTCTTTCGGTTGGCCAACCCGATAGCGTCCTAGGCCCCCTGTAGATCAGGTAGCGACCTCGGCCATCTTGTCCTAAGACCCCCTGTAGATCAGGTTGCGATCTTGGACTATTTTTCGTATCTTGAGGCCCCTTGTAGATCAGGTAGCGACCTCTGGCTGTTTTTCTTATCTTGAGGCCCCCTGTAGATCAGGTAGCGACCTCTGAGGCCCCTTGTAGATCAGGTAGCGACCTCGTCCCCCGAAAACCCGTGCGGGACCCAGTTGGGCTAATTAATCAATTATCATCCTATATTATCACTTCCATATCATAACTCAATTTCATGCTTTCATCATATTCTTCCATCATATTCTTTCCATTATCATCTCATGTACCTCATGCATGCTTTCATAAGGAATATCAAGTCATCATCATCGTCTCACTCATATACATATAAGCATGCATACAATCATAACAAACATATATATACACTCAAGCATGCATAAAATCATAGCATATTAAATACATAACATATATTAAGCAAGTGTAATTCATATACACTTACCTCGCAGGTAAGAACAATAAAACCTCACAAACCAACTATTGGCCATTTCCCACTCGGACTATCCTCTTTTTTCGTGCTTGGATACGCTCACAAAGAACTAAGCTATAGTTAAACAAAACCTTCAACAACACCTGCGGAGAATATCATATTCCTCCTATTAAACTTCTCGCTTCAAACACCAGTTAAATTCATTCCTTTGAATTTAATTAGCTTATAGCATTTTCTAGAATCCCAATTTAATTAATTAACCTTTAATTAATTAATTAAATTTCGCCAGAACAACGTTTTGCCCGCTGGCAATTTCTGAACCCATCTGTCATCAAATCTCATCAAACAAACAGCCCATAATCACCAGAATAAAGTAACGAGCATAATGGAATTTCCAATTATCCATTTTGACAAGCCTATGGTCAATTTAGGCCAAATCGCAATACGGAAAACGAATAAATTCATAACTTATTCGTTACTAACCCGATTGACGATCCGAAAGAAGATTCGGAATCACAACGACGCAGGCTACGCTCGGACACCATCAAATTCTCCGGAATCTGAGCGATGGAACCTCCCTAGTATCATATATGATCGACCAGGCCTTCCCTTGCTCGGAAATGTAGAAACTCGGTACCAAAATGAAGAGAATGAAGAGAGGAATCCAAAAACTCAAACGGATTTGAAATCGGATTAGAAACGGAGAGTATATCTGAGTTTGAAGATTGAGAGAAATCAGAGCTTTTACGAGGAAACGTGAAAGAAAATGAATTAATAAACGTTATTTCTGCTATTTATAGCGAAGACGATAATTATCCTTTAGCGGGGTCGATAATTATCCTTTCACCGATCCGAAAGCGGTTTAAGCCCCCTTCTCCAAACTTCTCGAGATTAGAATAATAAATCTAAAATATTGTATGGATAATTATTCCGCAATTGTCTCGAAAAACGCGTATTCCTAAGCCGTCTTTCTTAGCCGCCAAGAAACAAAATAGCGACTCTTTTGGCCGTTTTGTCTTTCTATGTTTTTTCATATCTAGGACATGTCCGATATCCCGATCATTTCTCTCAACTGCATTTTTATTAATTGAAGCTCCCCAAATGCTCCAAATAACACCGGGTTGTAATATCATCTAGGAGCAAGTTACCTCGAGAGGTATCTCGTGTTAAAACGGATTTAATTTCTTAAAATTCTCGATTAGGTCATCTTCAATTTTTGACTGTTACAAATATCTCCCACTTTAAGAAATTTCGTCCCGAAATTTAAGAAAGGACGTAGAATCAAACTCGTAGATATATCAAAAGGATACACAACCGGATCACAATTTCTCGAGGTTCTTATTCAAAAAGATAGGGGTATTTCGCTATCATATCCCGCTCGGTCTCCCATGTAGCCTCTCGAGCTAAATGATGTCCCCATCTGACCTTCACCATCGGAATCTCCTTGTTTCTCAATCTTCGAACCTGCTTGCCTAAAACCTCAACTGGTTCTTCGGGGTAGGACAAGTTATCAGATACTTCTATCTCAGGTTCGGGAATGATATGACTAGGATCTGACCTATACCTCCGTAGCACCGATACATGAAACACGTCATGCAATCTTGATAACTCTGGTGGTAACGCCAACCTATACGCAAGTGGTCCGATCTTCTCTAAGATCTCATATGGACCAATGTATCTCGGTGCTAACTTCCCATACCTACCAAATCTCATAACTCCCCTCCAAGGAGATACCTTCAAAAACACTCTATCGCCTATCTCATATGTCATCTCTCGTCTATGGCGATCAAAGTAGCTCTTTTGACGATCTTGTGTTGCCTTCAAGCACTGCTTTACTACTTGTACTTTCTCTATTGTCTGTTGTACAAGTTCAGAACCCTCTATCTGTCGCATGCCCTCAAAATCCCAACATATAGGTGTGCGTCACTTCCTTCCATACAAGGCCTCGTAAGGGGCCATACCAATACTCGAATGGAAACTGTTATTATACGCAAATTCAAGCAATGGCAGGTTAGAATCCAGTTACCTTTAAGCTCCAAAACACAAGATCTCAACATCTCCTCCAAGGTCTGAATCATTCTCTCTGATTTTCCGTCTGTCTGAGGATGAAATGCCGTACTGAAATGCAATCTTGTACCTAGGGTATTTTGCAGACTTCCCCAGAAATGCGAGGTAAACCTCGGATCTCTATCGGATACAATCGATACAGGGACTCCGTGCAGTCGAACAATCTCTCTCACATACAACTCTGCCAGCTCATCTAAGGAGTTATCTTGTCTCATCGGTAGAAAGTGAGCAGATTTTGTCAATCTGTCTACAATCACCCATACCGTGTCATTCTTTTTGAAAGTCCTAGGAAGTCCAACCACAAAATCCATTGTAATCCTCTCCCACTTCCACTCAGGAACTGATAAAGATTGTAACTTTCCTGCTGGTGCTTGGTGTTCAGCCTTCACTTGTTGACACACTAGACATCGAGCCACAAAATCAGCTACCTCTCGTCTCATCCTGGGCCACCAATAGATCTTCCTCAGGTCATTAAACATCTTCGTACTCCCAGGATGTATGGAATACCTCGAGGAATGTGCCTCTTCAAGTAGCTTCTTCTTTAACTCCTCAATATTAGGCACGCATATCCGTGCACCTCTGTATAACACTCCCTGATTAGACAAATGGAAGTGTGTAGTGGTAGCATCTCCCACTTTAGCTTTCAACTTCTTCAGTGTAGCATCCTCATTTTGTCTAGTTAAAATCTCATCAAGAATCAACGGTCTAACCTGAATGTTCGCTATCAACTCGGATCCTCTTACATCCATCTCTACTCTCATAACTCTAAGAGCTAATAGATGCTCAACTTTGTAGTTGACCTTACTACTTTGGTCACTGCTCTTTCTGCTAAGAGCGTCGGCTACCACATTCGCCTTTCCTGGATGGTACTCTATAGTGCAATCATAATCCTCGAGTAACTCCATCCATCTTCTTTGCCTCAGATTCAAATCCCTCTGAGTGGGAATATACTTCAGGCTTTTATGGTCGGTAAACACCGGAAATGCCATAAAGATAGTGCCTCCAGGTCTTAAGAGCATGAACTATAGCAGCAAGCTCTAGGTCGTGTGTAGGATAGTTCTGCTCATGAGGTCTCAAATGTCTAGATGTATATGCTATTACCTTCCTTTCTTGCATCCTCCTAAGCCACTCCCAGATGCATCGGTGTAAACCACAAAATTACCCTTATCTGAGGGTACAACCAGAATAGGGAACGTAGTCAATCTTTTCTTAAGTTCTTCAAAGCTCTCTTGACAACTGTTGTCTCATACAAACTGTTGATTCTTCTTTAGCAAGTTAGTCAATGGGCGCGCGATAATCGAGAAGTTCTTTACAAACCTCCGATAATAACCCGCAAGTCCTAAGAAGCTGTGAATCTCCGTAATGCTCTTCGGAATTTCCCATTCTGTAATAGCCTTGATCTTGGATGGATCAGGTTGTATACCATCTCGTGATATCACATGCCCTAGAAAGGCAATCTGATCCGTCCAAAACTCGCACTTGTTGAAGTTCACATACAACTGTCTCTCCCTCAGAATCCCTAAGATACGTCTCAAATGTTCTCTATGAGTATCTGCATCTCAGGAATATATCAAGATATCATCAATGAAGACCACGACGAACTGATCTAAATAAGGTTGGAAGATCGAGTTCATCAACGCTATGAATGTTGCAGGTGCATTCGTCAACCCAAAAGGCATAACTGTAAACTCGTAGTGTACATACCGAGTACGAAAAGTTGTCTTCGGTATTGAATTCTCTGCTATCCTCAACTGTCAGTATCCCGATCGAAGGTCAATCTTTGAAAATATTGTAGCACCTCTTAACTGATCAAGCAAGTCCTCTATCCTCGGTAAGGGATACTTGTTCTTGATTGTCATATTGTTCACCTAGCGGTAGTCTATGCATAATCGTAAACTACCATCCTTCTTCGTTACAAAAAAACACTGGTGCACTCCAAGGAGAAAACTCAAGCGTATAAAACCCTTCTCGAGTAACTCCTCTAATTGTTTCTTTAACTCCTTCATCTCTTACGGAGCCATCCTGTAAGTAGCAATTGATATCGGTGTTGCACCTGGTAATTTCTCAATCTCGAAGTCTACCTCTCTACTCGGAGGTAAACCAGGTAAATCATCAAGGAAAACGTCAGAAAATTCTCTGACAACGTCCACCTCAGATACTCCAGGGAAAACAATAGCAGAAGCTGACACACTAGTCAGATAAGCCTGACACTCTTCCCGAAGTAATCCAAAAGTTGTTACTACATATATGAGGCAAGTAGGAATAACATTCCTCTCACCAGTGAAAATCACCTCTCTTAACCCATATATCTTTGTGGTGACTTCCTTTGTATAACAATTAATCAAAGCTATATGAGTGGATGATCAATCCATTAATAACATCACATCAAACTCTCTCAAGAAATCATCTCATGTCAGCACAGGTGGAATACTATGGCCATTAGGGACCGTGTTCCACCATATCCAATATGTAGGAATCAATAGAAAAGGCAAATTCCGTCTCTAGTTGCTCCCTCAAGCAAGGATATATCCTATTGTACGCGCCTCTCATGAGCGTAGATAAATCCATCTAGAATGGATGCAAAGTTCCTCAACCACTCCTCCACTACTAATGGGTTAGTGGTCCTCTCTAACAGCTTCGCCCTTTGGTGGCAAATCTTCTCGAAATTCTTGTTCATCTTTCTTGGAATAATACCCGCTTGAGGCACTAGTTGTGTCTGTGGTAGTGTAGCCTCTCTCAAAAATTGCACTAACTCACGTATACCATCCATATCCAATGGTGGTAGTGGTAATGCATAAACTGGCACCTTCGGGTGCTCCTGATCATCCCCTACAGACTCTGTGGACCCTTCATGGCTATGCTCCGCCATCTAAAAGAAAAAGAAACTTTCAAAAGCTTTTTAGAAAACTTCCCACAACCCAAGCCAAGGAATCATATCCCTACTCTGATACCAACCAAATGTGACACCTATTTCATTTCTAGTTGATTATCATTTAATTAACCCTGTTTAAAGCAATAAGCGGAAAAACGGAAATTTTTAAAACTTTATCTTACAACCATATTCACAACATATACACATACTAACATACGTCATAAAACTCCGTTTAACCAAAACACAACTGTTTTAAAACCATACAAAACATCCTAGGTGATAGCATCCCATAACAACCCACCTGATATGATCTCAAATCCAGGAGTTGGGTCCAACATCCTTGCCTTGATCAGGCCGAATCTGAGTAACTGAAAAAAATGTGGATATAACAACAATGAGCCACACGCTCAGTAAGGGTATACAAATCGCACTCTCCCAATATATATAAGTATCTAATATCCCGTCCCCAAAGGACACTCTATACCTTTCCTCACATTTCAAAGCACACATACATATCCACATTCACATATAATTCCACAACCATTCATATCACATTTCACATAAACATTCAAGCATGTTATCACACATCACATATAAACATATCATCTCATCACATAAAAAAATCATAACATAACATATAACATGCTAGACTCGATCGCATCGATGCATATGTGATAATTAACTAACTAGCCACAATTGATCGTACGATATATTTTCTCATTGCTTTCGTATTTCTTTTCTTTCTTTCTTTCTTTTTTTTCTTTCGGTTGGCCAACCCGATAGCGTCCTAGGCCCCCTGCAGATCAGGTAGCGACCTCGGCCATCTTGTCATAAGACCCCCTGTAGATCAGGTTGCGATCTTGGACTATTTTTCGTATCTTGAGGCCCCTTGTAGATCAGGTAGCGACCTTTGGCTGTTTTTCTTATCTTGAGGCCCCCTGTAGATCAGGTAGCGACCTCTGAGGCCCCCTGTAGATCAGGTAGCGACCTCGTCCCCCGGAAACCCGTGCGGGACCCAGTTGGGCTAATTAATCAATTACCATCCTATATTATCACTTCCATATCATAACTCAGTTTCATGCTTTCATCATATTCTTCCATCATATTCTTTCCATTATCATCTCATGTACCTCATGCATGCTTTCATAAGGAATATCAAGTCATCATCATCGTCTCACTCATATACATATAAGCATGCATACAATCATAACAAACATATATATACACTCAAGCATGCATAAAATCATAGCATATTAAATACATAACATATATTAAGCAAGTGTAATTCATATACACTTACCTCGCAGGTAAGAACAATAAAATCTCGCAAACCAACTATTGGCCTTTTCCCACTCGGACTATCCTCTTTTTTCGTGCTTGGATACGCTCACAAAGAACTAAGCTATAGTTAAACAAAACCTTCAACAACACCTGCGGAGAATATCATATTCCTCGTATTAAACTTCTCGCTTCAAACACCAGTTAAATTCATTCCTTTGAATTTAATTAGCTTATAGCATTTTCTAGAATCCCAATTTAATTAATTAACCTTTAATTAATTAATTAAATTTCACCAGAACAACGTTTTGCCCGCAGGCAATTTCTGAACCCACTTGTCATCAAATCTCATCAAACAAACAGCCCATAATCACCAGAATAAAGTAACGAGCATAATGGAATTTCCAATTATCCATTTTGACAAGCGTAAGGTCAATTTAGGCCTAATCGCAATACGGAAAACGAATAAATTCATAACTTATTCGTTACTAACCCGATTGACAATCCGAAAGAAGATTCGGAATCACAACGACGCAGGCTACGCTCGGACACCATCAAATTCTCCGGAATTTGAGCAACGGAACCTCCCTAGTATCATATATGCTCGACCAAGCCTTCTCTTGCTCGGAAATGTAGAAACTCGGTACCAAAATGAAGAGAATGAAGAGAGGAATCCAAAAACTCAAACGGATTTGAAATCGGATTAGAAACGGAGAGTAGATCTGAGTTTGAAGATTGAGAGAAATCAGAGCTTTTACGAGGAAACGTGAAAGAAAATGAATTAATAAACGTTATTTCCGCTATTTATAGCGAAGACGATAATTATCCTTTAGCGAGGTCGATAATTATCCTTTCACCGATCCAAAAGCGGTTTAAGCCCCTTCTCCAAATTTCTCGAGATTGGAATAATAAATCTGAAATATTGTATGGATAATTATTCCGCAATTGTCTCGAAAAACGCGTATTCATAAGCCGTCTTTCTTAGCCGCTAAGAAACGAAATAGCGACTCTTTTGGCCGTTTTGTCTTTCTATGTTTTTTCATATCTAGGACATGTCCGATATCCTGATCATTTTTCTCAACTGCATTTTTATTAATTGAAGCTCCCAAATGCTCCAAATAACACCGGGTTGTAATATCATCTTTGAGCAAGTTACCTCGAGAGGTATCTCGTGTTAAAACGGATTTAATTTTTTAAAATTCTCGATTAGGTCATCTTCGATTTTTTACTGTTACAGCTACAGGGGCCCAACTGATGTATAGGCGCAAGGAGCTGCTTATGTAGGAGGCTGACGGGCCTTGTCTTGGCCTTGTCTTGATGGAGCATCTACGTACTTTAGTGTTTGCAAGAAGTAAAGGAATTTGTGATAAGTGTATTTTATTTGAGTAGTAATCTCACGTAAAATGATAAAACTTACGTGACTCATGATATTAAGTATCATTTAAAAAGATCAAGTTTTTTCGAAATCCGGTTCCACTCGGGAATAAACGGAAATAAATTTCCAAGACAATCTGAAATGCTAAAATGCAAAAGAAAGACAAAAATAAAGAAACCCACAACACGTCATATAATGTACGGGAACCCAACTGACCACTCCGTCCAGATCACTCGGAAGCGACCCTATCCTGCAAGACATCTACAGCAAAGGATAAAACCATTAGCTAACAACCTACATATCAAAAGAACTATAATAGCACACACACATCATTGCGGAAATGAAACGCGCATCATGCTTACACAGAAGTTCGTTTATTATCTTGTATTAGGTTATACACTTTCTAATTCAACTTATGTTATGACACGAGGATCTCCCAAACCTCGCATTTGTCCCCGTGTACCAACAGGATTGGATCCGATGCACCTCACCGTGTACTTGTCTGGGCTAGTCACAAAGAACCTCCCAGTCTCATGTCAGAGTTATGTAGTGATGTCACCTCCGTTATACATACACATGGACCACATTATAACAAGGTTGTCCTACTCAGGTTATAGTTATTAAACACCCAAATCACACACCACTATCACATTTCATGCCAACACGTAGAAAGCCATCTAAGTAAGCCCAAGGGACTTACTTTTATCAAGATAAGTCCAGGTACAATAATCACTCTCGATCCCGCAAGAATAAACTCCACTGTCTAACAACAAGGACACGTGGATCAATAATCTACCCATCATCTAGAAGCTTCTAACTTCTAGGTCAATCATGACTACCATAAGCCTATTCCAACAACTCATCAACATTCCAAGTCTATCAGTCATCTACCCTTCATAACAAGATCCGAAAACTACCTCATAGCAGTTTTCTTACCCTTAATGTATCTCATCCACATCCTTAAAACACCCTAAGCCCTTAACTGCGAAAGATTAACACCTCTACACCGCTAACTGGTATTAACTCTAGTTTTGATAGGTTTCACCATAACATGATACTAACAACTATCAATCTTAGACAACAAGAAAGGATCAACGTAACAGTACTTGGTACTTTCTAGAGGGATGACGCAACCGCATGAACAAAGAGGCGTGACCGCAATTTAGGGAAGCGCGACCGCAACCAAAAGGGGGTGTGGCCGCGGAATGAAGGCACAGGCGCGACCGCGGAAGAAGTCCAAAACCGCTTTTGCTTCACTTGTCGTTGTGTAGAACGAACTTGGCACACTCTTGGTTGTCGGCTACTCGATTGGAGATACCAAACGGATCTCCTTGGTCTATCAACCAACATGTATCGCGAAAAGGGAAGGATGAAGAATCAAGAATGACCCTTGTTTAATGAAGAAGAAGAAGAAGAAGAAAGAGTTGCTTACTATTTTGTCTGGAAGAGGCACCAAGAAGACGGTCTCCTGGTCTGATAGACTGTTGGCGTTTACAGAGAAGAGTAGTAATCTCTCAATTGTTTCAAATGAAGTAGAAGTGGAGAAGGGAGAAGAACAACGTGCGTGAAAAGGGAGAAAAGGAACAAACGACGTCTAGGGTTAAAGAGGAGGAGGCAAGTTGTTATAACCCTAGGAAAGAAAAGATCGTTCTAAACCCGAAAAGGAAAGAAGACCGAGATGGTTACAAAAGATATGGTCGATCTGTCATCTTACCGAGACCACGGTGAAAATGACCCGCGCTCACGCCCACGGGTAATATGAGGCGCGACCGTGGCTGCTTGTGCGATTGCGTTGACAGTCCGCGACGGCTTCTTCCCGCCAAGTGATGTGTTTCCCCTCTTCCCGTGACGGATCTCCGGAATGAAAATTCCTTTTGTTATAGTGTGTTTTCTGTATGCTCATTTATGGTATGTATACGTGCTTTGTTTTTTGTATTCCACATTATCTTTGAATAATCATGATTCAGGTTTTTTTTGGTATGCATTCGCGTTATATTTTTGGTATTGTTTATGTGGTGTGTTTATGGTATGCTCATTTCTAGTATGAGTCGTGCTCTGTTTCTAGTATTGTGCATTATCTTTAAATAATCATTTTTCTAGTATTATGTTTTTCTGGTGTTTGCAATACTTGTTAGGCATTACTCCTATCTAAATCAGAAAGTAACACACAATATGTATCAAATCCATACTAACCATGTCTATTTTTTTGCTTGGGAGACCAAGGACAATGATTTGCATGTCTTTCTCCTTATCATACATTAGAGGTACTTGGTCATCAGTTCTAACCGCCTCTTCAACCGGTGATGGTTAATTTGGGGTTAATAGTTGGAAGTTCGGTGGATCAGACAACAAGAATCGTTGAACATTAACCTTGGATCGACCCATTGTGATGGTTGAGTTAGGGTTTATAGAGTTTGTGAGGAAAAAAAGAAATTAGGAGATCCTTTGGTGAAATTGATGAGTCCAAGCGTGATGCTGATGAGAACTATCGCCGACAGAGACAATCGAGATGGGAGAGAGAGAGAGAGATTGGTCGTCGTAGAGTATCAAATGGGCAGGAGAGAGAAACCGTAGAGAGAAGCGAGAAGTGCGAGAGAGAAATTGAGTATTTGAAAGGTCGTTTGATTTGAAACAGAAAGGGAGCTAGTAGAGGCCTGCTATAGAGTGAGTTAAAATCCGCCCAATTATTTTAACCAAAAATCAATTAGGGTGGGTAATAATTAGAGGAGTATACAAAACAAAAGGCTATAGAAAAGAGCTTATTCCTTTTGTTTTGTATACTCCTCTAATTATTGTAGTTGTTTTGTATTGTCACAATCTTTTTTATTTATATTTAATTATATGTATCGAACACCTTGTGATGAATGTAAAGATTATAAACTTATGGGTCCACCTAGTGTCTTTTTAATTTATTCTTCGACTTAAATATGTGTATGACTGATTTAATTGAATTGTCGTCGTAGATGTTGATGAATGGGAAAAGTAGGTGATTGAAGGTGGTTATTTTTTAATGTTTGTTTGGACTATGCACATATTGTCGTGGTGGTGCTGATAGAGATCAATGGTATACTATTTGATGTAATATAAATAAATATTTTTTTATTTAATTTTAATATTTTTTATGCATTTTTAGTTGAATTAAAAGAGAGCAATGACTAATGACGGTGTGCTTCACCTAAGCCCTGAAAAATATTCAATCTTCTACTCTGTCAAAATTGATCCAACCGTCTAATCTGTTGGATAACAACCAAACACCTGACTGTCGTAACCACCCACAATTTAATCCGTTGGTTGACCCAACCGTCTAATCCGGATTTAAGTCCAACAATCAACCGTTGGAATCATGAAATCCGTCGAACAAAGGCAACCGTTTAGGCCATCGGAAACAACTATGCATGGGCAATTGAGAGTATGTACATATATAGATCATACCTTTGATTCAACAACACTCTTTAAGCAAAACCAGTCACAGGGCAACTCTCCTTTGGCGCGTAATCCGGTTCAGCTTGGTGTCCGGATCTCGAGTATCCGTAGCTTCCGATCACATGCCAACAGGAGAGCTGCCCTACAACCAATTTGCTTAGCCATAACTTTCCTATATATGAACATCTACGTACATGCCCTAATCTTGATCATCTACTCCTCGCCGCTGCCTTTTATATAACTCTTAACTCTAATCCCTTCCTTAGATTTAGATGCACGACACGAAGATTGGCATATGCTCTAAGGTTATACCATGGATATCCCTTATAATGTAGTGCCATCGATCCTCTCCTAATTGTTCTTGCCCCTCTATCTCAAGATTCTACTTTGCGTGTCTATATCATATCATATGACCTTTCTATTCAACCTAAACATGGCTTCAAGGGCCTTCAAAGAGTAAAGTAAGGAAAGCAAGGAAAATCTTGATTCCAATCTCTATGTTAGAGGGTATATCCAATGTCATATTCTTTTCTCCCATTCTTTACTTTGTCCTATGAAGCTCGCCGCAGCTCGGAAAAAACAATTTCAACTCGTTTAACTAGTAAACAAGCGGAGTATGAGCATATTCGTTTATCTTGAATAACAACCTTAATGATGACTAAACTTTTTTTATTTTTGAAAACGGAAAGGAGTTCGAAACGATTAGATGGCGTGCCATCTAATGGAATGAAAAAAAGATCGGCAGAAGGGCACACAAAAAATGAGAAAATAAATACACAAAAATACACTAAAAGGAACCCGAAAGCAAAAAGTTTTCAAGGGAAAGAAGCATAATCTAACCAAAAGGAGGCAACGAGTATAAACGTTCGTCTTTGAATGAAGTACACATGTAGGAAGCATGGGGACAATTGTGACACCTTAGATTTCAACTGCGGTAGAGGTGTCATATTATTTGACTATTAGAGCTCAAGCTAAATTTACTTATTAATTAAGTTGAGTATGAACACTTTTATAAGTTCAACTCGATTTTAAACAAATTGAAACGAACTTGAATACATTAGTATACTAAAGCTTGGCTCGTTCAAAGGATTTTCGTGTGTTTTTTAAACATTGGAGATACATAAAATAGTACACAAAATAAGAACTGAAACCATTAATGTGGTAAGAAGGAGCTGAATGAATGTGCTAGCAATCTCATTAAGGAAATATAACCAATGTAGGTGTACAAATGCACTTGTATATCAACTTAAACGACGCGTTTTAGTATATCAGTAATAACCAAAAATATTTGCGAGCTTTAAGCAAAGATTGTTCTATCCATTGGAAGATGAAGAGATTTATTGCAATGGGAGTGGAGATCTCATTCACTTGTTGGATCCTTCACTTGCCCATCTCTCTCTTAGCATCTTCACCCCCATGTACCTGCACAATGTCGCATACGAACGTACATGCGTGTTAGGTCATGTCCAACACATAAGAGTTGTTAAGTTAACTAAAAACCATACCTCCCTAGCATCATGAGAGTTGCTTGAGGGTTAGTCCCGGGGGTGTAAGAAAGCGTCGAGCCATCGATAACTCTAAGGTTATCAACTCCAAGAACCCGGTAATCCCAATCGACAACCTGGCCAACTCGGCAACCTCCATGGTAATGCCAAATGGTCATCACAGTGTCCTTGCAGAATTGCTCTTTGGAAGAGGATGAGTTGGAGTGCACAGGCAACAGATTCACCGGAAAGCTTGCGGTTGCATTGAGCAAAGACTCGGGTGTGGTGCCATTGTAGCGAAACTTAGAGAAGGCCTTTGAGTTAATCACTCTTTCTATGGTTTCAATTCCTTGAACACATATTTGTAGGTCTTCTGGCTCCTTGAAGTAGTTGAAGGTGACTGATGGGTTTATGCTTGGATCTAAGCTTCTTAGCTCTAAATGGCCCGACGAGATTGGGCCCGCGATTTTAGCTAGGATGAAACCTCCTTGGAAGGCTATAGGCTCAAGGTTAGACATTGCTTCTGTGGCTTTGGATAAGGCCTCTTGTGTTCTTTGCTTTGGTGGAACTGTTGAAAGCTGACCAATCTGTGCATTATAACATAGATTAATCAGATTGTGTATAAATCATTGATTTTAGAGATTAAGGCAAAAATATGACCTTTGGGGAGAACATGCCAAAGTCCTTAACAGAAGCACCACCAACAAAGTTCTCACCACTTGCAGCCTCAATGTAAGCACCAAAGGAGGTGATCCCTACAACTTGGATGAGTGATACCTCGACCGGGATAGGAGAAGGTATGTAAACCGCGTTCATTGGATTATCCGACATCCCTCTTCCGACATGTGGCCTATCCAACACAACTTCAATGTTGAAGGCTCTAAGATGCTCGGCTGGGCCAATCCCACTCAGCATAAGAAGCTGAGGGCTTCCAAGAGCGCCTGCTGAGACTATGATCTCGTTCATTGATCCTTGATTCAGGTAAGCCTCATGGATTATCCCGTTCGTGTCTCTAAATTCTACACCTCTTGCCTTAGGACTTGTATTCTCTGAATCAAAATATGAAAAGTAAAATGACTAACTAAGACTTTTACCATAGCATAAACTCGTTTAAAAAATATATCTCTATTTAACCCAATTCTTTCAAATTATGAATAAGTGAGATTCATCTTAAAACCAATTGACAGTCGGAGAAGTATTGTATACCTTGTGTGGTCGCGAACAAGATCTTATAGACGGTTGCATGAAGATAGATGGTAAGTCTGTCAAAATTAGCTCTCTTCAAAAGATCAGCTGCAGTGTGTCTTTGGCCTTGTTGATCAAAAATAGTGCCTCCAACTTTGGTGCCATTGATATGATCAAAGGTGTAGCCATTAGAAGGCAAAACTCCGGCTTCCAATAGGCCATCCCTCACCCCTGACTGCCATTGCTTCAATGGTGGCTCAAACACCATCTCTTCCTCCACCCATTGGTATGACTGGTTCACTAACCTTCCCTCCCATCGCGCCGCCTTCACATAGCTCCTTGCTGCCCTGGTGTAGAAGCCAGCATTGAGGCAGGTGCCACCACCGAGGACACGAGCCCTGGCACTGATGACACCATCCTCAGAAACAAATCTCTGAGAAGGAGACGAGTCAGAGAGGTCGGAAAGTGTAGCTCCAAAGGCTGAAAGAGATGTAACATTCGGGTTTCCATAGGGAGAGCCGCCTCGTTCAAGCATAAGGACTTTATAGTGCCTTGACAAGGTGGCAGCCAAGGGACATCCCGCGGTTCCTCCTCCTATAATGATGTAATCATAGTATGACTCTTCTGGGGCTGCTGTCGCCTCCTTCAAGAACCTTGTGAATCCTACTTGATCTACATAGCCAACAAAATTAGTTCAAAATATTACATCAAAGTCTGCATAGATTTTAAAGGGATTTACCTGTTTGGGAAGAGCAAAACCCGTGGAAGACGAATGTGATGGCTAATGTAGCAAGTAACTTGCAGCACCCCATTTGGTAATTAATGGTTAGTGAAAGAAGTTTTGTTCTGTGGTGTATTTTGGTTTTGTTTTGTGTTGGGTTTTTATATTGACAAGATTGGGATATTTAGACGGCTAAAAACTCTTTACTTCCTCTACAGCTAAAGATATGGTCACTCAGGTTGTGTTGCAAATTTATCTGCATATTCTAAGTTAAGCTAGAAAAAATGCAGCCGAAAGTTCTGAAATTAAAATGCTATATGATTTGGATTTTATTATATTCCTGTAAAAATGCAGGAGATTCTTGCTGAATAAACCAATAAGACATATTTTTTACTTATAACTGTATTTAGGGAAATTCCGGATGTGATTTGGGGTTTTCCAAATTTCCCCCAGAGGTTTTTTAAATCGGATGGTGCCCTTGTGTTTTAGCGTTTTTCAGAAAATGTCCAATTTCGTAAAAATTGTAAGGGATGTCAACTTAAGATAAATTTTTAAAAGACATGTGTGTAAAATGTTTAACCTCTTTTATCATTTTTTTTTAAAGAAGTTTTTTCATTTAAAAAAATTTATTTTAGCTGACATCACGGTACAATTTAAAGGTCCGAACTAGAAAAACCTCTGGGCAAAATCCGGAAAATCCCAAACTAAAGGGTATCATCCGAAATTTTCCCATGTATTTATGACACAAATTTGTGACAAATAGGTGAGAAATTGGAAGTTTCTGGTTGAAGTAAACATGAAGCCAAGATTTGAGGTCATGCATTTTTTGCTGCTAATGTTGTGGAACTTCTTTTTCTCTTTTCGACATTATGACACTGATGTTTTGGAACTGATCATGAATTCAGCATTCTCAGAAAGTCCAGCCAAGATTATAGCTCACTCCATTGACATGCGAAAAAGAATTTCGCTATCAAGTTAGTTTGCTGAATCACATAGCCAAGAACTTAGCCTATGTGAGAATCTGTTTTTGCGCAAGACTGTTCAAAACATAGATTCAAAACGCGTGTGTATACGCCTCACAAGTTACATTAGTCTAAACGAGATTACAAAAAGAATGGTTCCTCTTGGACAGTTTATTATCATCCAAATGGACAAAAACTTGACCATTTAAGCTAGTATGTATCAGAATAGGGAGTTGTAGGTCCAGCAAGTTGCAGCAATGGAGGATAAGCAAATGAAGAGAGACGGTATCAACGAATAGTTCAACAGCTTGCCCTGTCCTGAGTATCCTATCAGGGTTATGGTAGTGTCTGCAACAACCCGAGCGAATGTCCCAGCTTCAGTGGAGAGTAAGCCACCGTTGTATGTCCCACGTGACAGCCTAAATGACATAACCCGAGAGAGGAGTAACAGATTCACCCCTGTCAAGAGATTTATCATTCGTGTTAGTTCACCAACCTTATATACAAACTGAGACAGATACTGAATGCTACTTAGTACTTACCTTCAAGGACTTCAGCAGATACAAACATGATGAGTCCGGATATGACATATTGTGGCACAGAGTATGGAATTATTACATTGAAGCTTAGGAGAATTCCAACTAAAACAACAATTTCAGATGCAAGTAAAATTTGCCTGAAAGATCATCAAACAGTTTGTGTCATACAATCTTCAAAGATAGTAAAATTGAAAACGCGAAAAAGAAGTACACCTCTCTTCAAACATGTTACTGATGTAGCTGCCAACAATTATGTTAACTGGAAGCACTGTGAGGCCTAAACATGCAAGAAAAATGGCCACTGAACTTGTTGACCAGCCAAAATAGAATGTTGTGATCACACTAGATTCCGCTAGTAGAATTTCCATCGCGTACTTCAGCATAAAATATATCAACAATTGAACCTGGATTCAAAACAGAATGTATATAAATATCCATAAGAAAGATTAATATATACAGACATGGTTTTACCTTGACAGAAGGAGTAAGCAATTGATAAGCTGAACCAAATGAAGTCACCGGTGCATGATTTTCCTCAAGAGGCTCTGCAATGGCTTCAATGTCACCATTTTCGTCATCATCATCCTCCTCATCATCCTGTTGCTTCTCTTCTGATTTTGTAAGCAATGGTTTTTTAAGACCTTTTTCAAGCTCATCACTTTGCCTTGTTTCTGTTACAGGGAAAAACATATTATATTAAGAGTTCCCATAGCATAAACTCATTTAGTAAATATACCTCTACAAAACAAAAGCCTATAATAAAGAGCTTATTTATCCCAATTCTTTCTTGTTGATTTTTGCACATCGGGTTCTTAGCAATTAAATCCATACCTGAAGAGGAGGGTTTATTTTCGACAGGATCCTCCACAGGTGGAGGTTCTTCGAAAGCAAATACTAGCCAAACTAAATACAATAGCCAAGCAACAGCCATCACCCATCCAGGCAAAGTAACCTTATTGATAGTGAACATGTAAATCTTGGAGTCAATTTGTAATAATCCAGCAAGTGCAGGACCACACGCCATTCCAAGAGCACTGGCGCTAACGAAAGCAGCTGATGATTGCATTCTGATTCTCATTGGAACACAGTCACTAATGTAGCGACGGTTAACAGCTCTTGCAGATCCTAACCTATTACATTGAAATAAGATTAATAAACATATGCATACAAAAAACATGACTGTACAATGAAATTCAAGTACATACCCGCAACATAGACGGCCAATCAGTAGAAGTGATATGGAATTGAAATCATAAGCTGTAGCATACAAGAGGTTTCCCAGAAAAAGGACAATGCTGCTAAATATAAGGGGCTGGAGGTATGACTTATTAGACCAGGCACTCAAGTATACAGACGAAAATATCTGTGCAACCGCCATTGCTCCAATAACAACACCGCAAACGGTTGCTGCAGCTCCAAGGCTAAGGGAATAATCATCAGCTGTTGGAACAACAATGTATGTGTTGACCATATACAGAAAGGTATTGACCAAATTCAAAACAAGGGAGTTAAAATGATATCTTCTATCATCAGTTTGTAACAGTTGCTCCTCAGTTGGTGATGGCAACTCTTCTTGCATAATCAGTGCATGTTGTGCCAAAAAGTGAAGGAAGCTTGTTGAGTGAGTTAGCTTTTCTATGGCTGCATTAATGGCATCAATCACCGGATCCTGGGTTTTTGGTACAAGACACAAATATCATTGATGAACAAACCAACTAAAACATACACGTAGGGCCCGTTTGGTTTAATCCAGAAAATGCAAACGGAATGGAAACGAATATGGCCCATACGTATATCCTTATTCATGAAATTTTTGGAATCATTCCTTGTGGTTTGAGGTAATGTAGTAGAATTTGATTTAGTTTTGATATTCTATAGGGAAATAAATGCATTTTGCATGAAACCACAAGAAATGATTCCAAAAACATTCATGAACAAGGTACATATGGACTACATTCATTTCCATTCTGTTTCCGTTTCCGGAGTTATAACCAAATGGGGCTTAATGCTTATTAATTACTAGTATGCACCTGAGGGGGTAGAGTGGTGGGCTGATCATAGATTGAGTGATAGCTTCCCTGACGCTCTTGAAGCTCACCAAGATTAAGAGTCAAGGATCCAACCACAGCTCCTAACCCCTGTAAGTTTTAGATGAAAATGAGCAATATCAGTGATGAATGCATTCCAAACTGAGTTTAAACAAGTAGAAGGCTTGAATGTATTACCACATGCTTGAACACTTGCTTCAGCTGAGAATAAGGGTGATCAGACCGAGACTTGACATAGTAATCAGTGAATCGATACCCTAACCGTTTATCAAACTTCTTGAGGATCTTACGAATGCCCGTAGCATTGATGTCAATAAAAAAGAGAAGCCTTAAAAGATCCTGCCCAACTTCTCTATAAGCATCCCTTAGCTGACAAATCTTAGCTATATCAGGCCTTTGATCTTGCTGTTTATGCTCCTCACCGAGTCTGGACAATCTTGCAGCAAGATCTCCTTGTTGTTCAAGTAGAAAAAGTACAATCTTTTCAATCTGATACAAAGAGTAACAAAATTAGCTCAATAACAACTGCATTTTTCTATTTTGCAAGACTTTTTGAAATGTACGGATGAACCTGGTGATCCAACATTTTTGAGAAGTCCTTAAGAACTTGTTGTCGCTCTAATGTTCCATTTTGAACTTGTTGACCATAATGTTTCACTTTCTTTTTCATCAACTTATAGTTGATATAATACCTACAACACACCAACCGCAGTATAAGCTTCTGTTGTCAAACAAACGAAAACGTGAAGGTAAAATTAATTAAAATACCCCAAATTTATAGGGGTTGTAACTTTATACCACAAAGTTTTAACGAAAACACGAAGCTTTTGCCATAAAATTTTATGGCAACCAAAATTTCCGGCAGAGAGGGTGACGTGGTATCTTAATGTCCAGATTTTTAGTATCTCTTGCCGGAATTTTGGCTGGAGTAAATTTTTATGGCAGCGTATTACTATGTATAATGATGATTGGGTATTTTTATTCAACTCCCGTTGTGGTAAAAGTTACCATCCATATAAATTTGGGATATTTTAATTAATTTTACCAAACATGAACTAAGACTAATGCAGTTCTTGTCATGAACTGTTAAAAACAGCTCATAATGAATGGCTACCAGAATGAAGTGCAGTTAAGGTTAACATTCACCATTTTCAGCAGATGAAATCACAGATACATACCCTGACCATTCCTCGATCTGCCTTTCCTTCAACTGCTTCCCGAAAACAACCATCTTAAAACGATCTGAAGAGGATTCTGAATATAAAGAACCAAATGAGAAGCTTATCACAAAATTCAGAAACCAAAGATAACAGATAACAATATCAAAATTAGCTGTCCATCAGGAAGTTTAGAGCTAGTTGCAAAGCATATAATGAAATGGATAGGTTATCCATACGTTTCTAATTGCGCATATAATGACATGCCAAATTCACCCTGTATGCTATCATTGCATGCAATCAAATGAAAATATAAACATATATATATATATATATATATATATATATATATGCGACGAACAAATGCACAATCCAAAGCATGCAACACTACACTCTAACAAAACCGCAATGAATGAAAATCGAAAAGTAAAGAACAAAAGAAGAGGGAAAATGCGTTTATTGAGACAATAATTGAAGAAACTCGCAAAACCTGTAAGTGGAATGATTCGTCGTTTAAACCTTTAACGAGCCGAAACCCAATTGAAATATTCAGACCATAATGGAATCTATGAACAGCTGATAAGTGAATTGAATTCAATTGTGTTTCAATGCCATTGATTTTGGAAATTAGGGTTTCGGGGAAGATGAGTTTGCAGTTATAGCGGAAGAACAATTCTGCGCCAGAGATTCGGAATTTGGTACCAATAGTCAGCCATGATTCCGTATATCAATTTATTTTCCTATTTTTACAGCTGAAGAAATTGGTTGATATCTAATCAAATCTTCATTTCGTGATCTTACGATCTTCTTTAACTTAGGGCGTTATAGGGACTGGCTTATCAGCAACGTCTTAAATTGGATTTGCTACCTAATTGGAATGCATTAATTTAATTTTAATGTAAGTTAATCACTAATCATGAACATTTATTTTCACATTCTACGTGCATGCATGACCCCACGTGCATTTGCATGGGAACCGTTACATGAACTTCTTTAGCCAAACATCTCTTAAACCCTTAGTTAAACCTAATATGTTTGTTATCTCCCAGATAATCCTAACATTGTGACCATTTCACAAGAGTTTCGAAGAGATTATTGAAAATTTTATCATAAGTTTAAAAAGAGAAAATTTGGGTTACAAGTCGTTAGTAAACTATTAAGGAAATTGTTTTGAAATTTTTATTCTTATTATTGGGAGGAGTCGAGTAAGTAATCTATATACTCTATTAGAGCAAGGCGACATTATTCTCTAAATTATATTTTATATTAAATTACAAATTAAGCCAAAAAGTCTTTTTTTACTAAAATATTCTCTAAATTATAAATATTTAATTTCTATTGATATAATAAATTGATTGTTAAACTTATCCGGTGCGTTATGATGTTAATAACTTACACGGGAAGCAATATCTTGATTTACTTAACGAAAATTTTTCAAGTACACTTCTCACATTATTTACACTATATACATGGAACACACATTATCATAAGTCAATAGACTTTTCTTATTTTCCATGTTAATCTACAAATTTCTTAATCTTCCAATTCCAATTCTACTTTTTATTGATTGATCATGTTTCCTCGTCTTTTTCTAAAGATATGATAGATTATGTTTTGTCGTATTTTTTCCATGTAAAAATCTCACACCGTCTAATAAGCAAAAGTTCGTATATGTATATGGTTTCTATAATATTCCATGTTTTGTCGTATTTTTCATGTTCCATCCAAAAAACTTCGTCGTATTTTCCATGTTTTGTCGTTTTTTTTATTTTGATCAGATTTAGATCGGTCTAAACACCATCTCAAAAGCAACGTACTGTGTTTTAAATTTTGATTGGATTCTTTTTTGAAATATTTATATTTTGTTTTTTATTTTTAAAAACATTTTTCACAAAAATTAATTCCTCTTTTTTATTTTTATTCACAAAAATTTTGTTAGTGATAAATTAAAAGATTTGTAAATTATTATTTTTTTAATAAAAGAGATTCGTTTTTATTTTTAATATTTGTTTTTTTTTTCAACAAATCTTTTTTCAACAAAATTTTAATCAAATTTTGATTTTTTTTTTTTAAATTTCAATTTTAAAAAAAATTTAATCAAATTTTGATCGGACTAAACACCATTTCATAAGCAACAAACTGTTTTTAAAAATTTTGATCTTATTCATTTTATAAAATATTTATATTTTGGTTTTGGTTTCTTACAAACATTTTTAACAATGTCAACAGATTTAAAGGTAAGATCTTGTAAGTTAAAAATTATATTCTCTTTTTTAATTTTTTTTCTTTACAAAATTTTTGCTAGTGATAAATTTAAAAAAATATTTTATTTGATTTTTTTTAATAAATATATCATTAATTCCCATATACACAAGTTGATGACATTTTATTCAAAAAACATCAAATATATAGATATACTCGCACAAGCTGCGGGATATGAACTAGTTTGTTTAAAAAAATGTATCTCTAATAAATTAGAACTCCAATCTTACCCCTCAAATTGCAATGTATTTCCCGTGTTATTTAAGTCTCTGGTATGCGAGTTCGGGTATATAAATAATAAATTATGTCGGTAAGGAGTTTTGAACTCTTGTTGATTGGCACATAACCCTCCCACCCACCTTTTTATCAATTAGACAAGTTGTACTTAACATTTTGTAACATCCGGAATTTTTATTCCAGTTGTTGAGCGGTTTATCGACCTCCCCGCAGGTACGGCTCAGTTTTCCAACAGGCACGATGTGCTGAGTGACGGATTTTTACCTCGTTTTCGTTCCGACCTTTCGTTGGGTGAGTGACCTTTCGTTTTAGGGATACCGACCCCTCGTTGCCCTCTCCTTTGTTTACCCATCAGCTGAATTTCCTCTCTCCTCCCATTTCACTCTCACGTGAAAGTGTTCTTCTTTTCTCTCTCTCTTTTAGCTTGGGAGCTCTTGATGGCTTCTCCATGGGAATCACCCTTCCTCATCCTCTTGTGTTTGATGTCCAGCAAGTGAGGGGCTACAGATCCGAGCTAGGGTAAGCTCCTTTCCTTCTTCTTCATCTTCTCCCTTCTTCTTCCTTCTTCTTCCCTGAGCTTCAATGGTGGAAGCCGTGGATTTCACTCAACTAAGGAGCTTGTGTCTTGGTCATATAACGTGAAGAGGTTAAAGCAAGTAACCATAACCAACCTTCCAGGGAGGGATTGTAACAACCTTACATGGCTTTTTGCGGTCATGGGATTGACATGTGAGGGAACGTCGTGGATGTAGACCTTTAAGGTTTGAGCATGATTAAGAGGAAGGTGAGGTTTTCCTTTGTTGCCTTACGCAAATGAGAATGTATAGCAAGAAGATGCATGCTACTTTCTTTCTTACGAAACGGATGAAACGTTATCACGAATAAGAGATGAGTCAAAGTTTCTTGACTCACCCGAAGGATCCTTGTGGCTATGGTGTGGAATTGAGGACCGAGACTATAGTAACGTTGTAAGCTTTAAGCTTAAGATGGTCACACTTGAGAATTTACGAGTGGGAAGTTTCGGAGGTTTTGAAAGGGGAATTTCTTCGGGCTTTCCCCACAAGGCATTCTGGTACAGTTTTTGAGGAAAGGTACGAGGCGGAAAAGTGGTGCTTCGATTATCAAGAGATGTGTATGGTGAACGACAAGTAGAGGTATCTTCTCCGTAGTAGGAGGTTCGTTAAGACTAGTTGCGTATGATTGCTATGTTTTATAAGATCGACTTGAAGTCGAGATACCACCAGATTTGGGTGGAATAAAGAAAGGACCATCGAAAGACGGCGTTTCGGGGCGGTTGGTCACTATAGGTTGTAGTGAAGCCTTTTTGGACTCACAAATGCGATTGGTGAGTTTGAGTTGTTAATGATGTGCATTTGTCGAGTTTCTAAGCAGATTGCAGTAGCGACGTTCGTGAAGTCGAGATACCACCAGATTTGGGTGGAATAAAGAAAGGACCATCGAAAGACGGCGTTTCGGGGCGGTTTGGTCACTACAGGTTGTAGTGAAGCCTTTTTGGACTCACAAATGCGATTGGTGAGTTTGAGTTGTTAATGATGTGCATTTGTCGAGTTTCTAAGCAGATTGCAGTAGCGACGTTCGTGAAGTCGAGATACCACCAGATTTGGGTGGAATAAAGAAAGGACCATCGAAAGACGGCGTTTCGGGGCGGTTTGGTCACTACAGGTTGTAGTGAAGCCTTTTTGGACTCACAAATGCGATTGGTGAGTTTGAGTTGTTAATGATGTGCATTTGTCGAGTTTATATAAGCAGATTGCATTAGCGACGTTCGTTTTGTGGTTTCGAGTGGTTCCAATGTGAACCCTAAGCTTATGCTAGTGTTGCCGACTAGTAAGAGTTGTGGTATGAGGTGGACCGTAACCTAATGTTTTATGACAGCTATTGATGTGCGAGTCGTACGAGTGGTTCTTCGAGTTCTCATTTGTTGAGAACGGCTTGTTATACGGTTGGGATTGAGAGGAATAAGTGTGACACGAGAAGACGGTGATACGGGTTATGCAGGATAAGAGGATAAGCAGAGTTGTCTAAGCAAGGTAGGACGTCTGAGGTGACTTCCTAAGGGACGCACCGATTTTGATAGTATCAAGTTGAGCCAATGAGGGTGAGGTGATAGTTTAAGTCATACCTCCAAGGTACGTAGAAGATCTATGCAACCTATAAGTTGGTGGACCATAACCGCTGAGTCGCGGGATGATTTTGACACTTCCTCCTTTCTAAGGAAGTGGATTAGATTGTGGGGACCGAGACGTGCCATGGAGCTTCATTAGAAGCAGCAGAGGTGAGTGACCTCAATTCCAATTTGTTTGACACGACCATTGAGTCATGGGGACTATATGTCATGATGAATAGATCCAAGTGGGGCTTGGGATACGTGTCAAGCAACGAGAAAGGTTTCGCATGTGTGTGTTAGACGATTGTGGGCATATAAGGAGGATGACCGAGGAAGGGTCATGAGTTAGGTGCTTTAATGCGCGCACTTAAGATGATGACGATATTTGTGTAATGAGCGATATGTTAGTTGTGTACGGACGATAAGAGTATGATATGTGTATATATTGCTCTGCAAGGGTTGAATACCCACCAGAGGTGATGGTTAAAGATGTTTCAGGACGGCAACCTTATGATTTTGATATCATCTGGGGTAAGTGTATATGATTACCAAAGACCTTAGTAAGTGGACGCTTTGAGAGGAAGCAATAACTTAGCGGTTCAACCTCAGTTTGTTAACGAAGATGATTTGTGAAGAGACTAAACAAAGGCGCAAGATTTGAAAAGGCTTTGAGAAAGATCCGGGATTGAAGGTCCCAAGAAGAGACCCCATAGTTACCTTTATGGGATGAAGGTTTTGGTAAGGCGCCATGAACGTTTACGTGTGCTTATAGCGGAGAGCTGAGATAGAGCCTCCAAGATGCTCGCACTATCCTTACTAATTCACCCTGGTGCTGGTAAGAAGTATCCGGATTGGCGATGTTCATATTGGCGAGACGGCCTTAGGACCAAGGTGGCTAAGTACATAGCCATTATGTGACCCGTCATCAAGTCAAGCTTGACCACCATAAGACGGGGAGAGGACTTCATCCATCACAAGTTATGTGGGAGTGGGAGTATACCTCCATAGAGGTTATTACTGTGTGGAGACTACGTGACGGTGGTGAGGTGTTTGGGTCATTATGAACTGACTGATGGAGATAACGTGTCTTCCACCCTATTGGGAAACAGGGCCGACGAGTCGGCTAGTTGTGGGATAAGATAAGTCATAGTGAGATTACATGGGGTACCAAGTACCATCATTCGGATTGAGATGAACGATTCATCTCGAGATCGTTGGGCAGCGGAATAGTGTCGCTTAGGGGCCCAATTGTCTTCATGACAGTTTTTGTTCTCAGACATATGGTTGGTTAGAAAGGGTTTTTCAAGCCTTAAAGGATGTGTTGGGAGCCTCTATGCTAAAGTGAGGACAAGTGTAATCCGAACACTTACCTTTGATCGAACTTTCGTATTATGATAGTTGGGATGAGTTGTTTGTGGTGGCCCTTTGGGAGACATTTTGTGGACGGGAGTATAGTACACCGTGGTGGCGGAATTTGGATAATGTATATAGGGATAGCTCTGAACAGATTCGGGATGACCTCGCTCGAGTAGCGGTGGCCCAAAGGCGGATGCTAGACGGGGTGAGTCGCCGCAAGGCGTGTATATTGATGAGAGGCGCAGACCTTTAGAGTTTGGCTATGGAGTAGGTCCGGTCGAGTCGAGAATTTTACGTGTGCGAGGCGCCAAATGTTTGGCTTTTGAGGAAGTTGAGTTTCCGTTTTTCGGACCCTTTTGAGAAATGAGGACTAGTAGTATGTGAATCACAGATTGGTGTTGCCACCAAGAGTGGATGGTATTTACCCGATGTATCTTATGACAATCAAAGGAGTACATGGATAACTTGAGTTATGATATTCGTCGTGTTGATCTAGTGCTAGTCGAGGAGCCGATGAGGCTACCGGGAGGACATGGGATAATATCTTTGGTTGAGTTTACGACGAGCTAGTTGCATGGATATGGCCGATGGGTTAGATTTTATGTGCATGTGCGAGTTTATGTGTTTTGTGCCCCGAGTGGGAATGTGTTGTGTGATTGGTTAGATTGTGACTTGGTATGCCTTATGCGGTTCATGTGAGTATGTATATCGGCCTTGCAAGGTCTTGACGTGGTTATACGAGTGTGTTGTGGTTATTGAGTAGAGAGTTGACACGTTTACGGCTTTTGAGTGGTTACCGAGGTAGTTGTTCCCGAGAGTTCTTTGTTATCAAAGTTTTGGGTCGAAACTTCTTTTAGGGGGATTAGTTCATTTAGTTGTAACATCCGGAATTTTTATTCCGGTGTGGAGCGGTTTATTGACCTCCCCGCAGGCACGGCTCAGTTTTTCCGCAGGCACGATGTGCTGAGTGACGGGTTTTTACCTCGTTTCTGTTCCGACCTTTCGTTGGGTGAGTGACCTTTTGTTTTAGGGATACCGACCCCTCGTAGCCTTCTCCTTTTCTTACCCATCAGCTAAGTTTCCTCTCTCCTCCTATTTCACTCTCACGTGAAAGTGTTCTTCTCTTCTCTCTCTCTCTTTTGGCTTGGGAGCTCTTGATGGCTTCTCCATGGGAATCACCCTTCCTCATCCTCTTGTGTTTGATGTCCAGCAAGTTAGGGGCTGCAGATCCGAGCTTGGGTAAGCTCCTTTCCTTCTTCTTCGTCTTCTCCTTTCTTCTTACTTCTTCTTCCTTGAGCTTCAATGGTGGAAGCGATGGATTTCACTCAAGATCTTCCGTTTGGCTTGCATGTGAATGTATCGTGTTTGAGACGATTGTTGGCGTATGGATCCAAGTGTTGGATGTTCTGGATCCAAGCAAGGGGGCTAGTAGACCTTGGGACATCAAAGAACTAGTCGAAGAATCGCGCGAAGATTGCCTTTTTGGAGTTCGTCCGCACCCGCGGCTGGACAGCGTCGTGGGGGTGGTCATTGCACCTAATCTGCAGGGGCGGCCACTGGCTCAGCCAGCCACCCCATGCGGTCTTCTTCTCCTCTTCGCGGTTGTGCTTCCTTCCTTCCGTTCCACGCCTTTTTCCTAGTGAGTATCCTCCCTTGAGCATGTGTTCTTAGCTTCTCCTAGAGTGTACACATGTTAGAAGCATGCTAGGATGACTTAGATAACCTTGTGGAATGCCATGTAGTGACCTTGGATCTTAGATGAGTGTTTGACGTTATCGATGTTCTTAGACTTGTTGAGTGTTGGGGCTTGAGTTGTTTATCATGTGGTGAGTGTATGGCTGTCCTTATGAGACTCATGAGGCTTGTGAGGATTTGATGATTAGGGTTACACATCGGTTGAGGTGGTGGAGATTAGGACGAGCTTCGGTTTTTTATCTTGCGAGAGCGTTAGGACTAGAAGTCTAAGGACTTCTAGCTTGTGAGTAATTGTTGACTATCGTGCCTTGTCTTGCACAGGCTTGATTATATTCCTACGGAAAATGTGATTCGGTTGATTTTTGGGACGAAGTAAGGACTTACTTAGCTCGCTTTTATGCATTACTTGGATATGTGATGGTGGTGTGTGCTTTGCTTTTGGTTATAATCATGAAACCGGAGTAAAAAAAAAAAAAAAAAAAAGAATTACGAGGAGGACTTTATGGTGAAAACTCATATAGTAGAACTACATGTGGTGAAGTCAATCATTTTCCGTCAATGTGACGAGGCTGAGCAACGCTAGGGAGGAGGAAGTGTGTGTAGATGATGATCTTCAGAAGATGAAAGATGAAACAAGGAGTTTGGATTGAAAGACTAAAGTTACCAACCAAGAGAAGAGAGAGTGGTTACTAACGATAGAGGTGTGGAGAATATGCACTTACAAGATATTATGAAGAATGGATAAGCCTTTGAAGTTGGGTCAAATGACACGAAAGAGTTGGGGAGGTATAGTTATCTTACAGAAGCGGAAAGAAGAGGGGAGCTTAATAGGAGCTAACAGAGTTTGTGAAGAGTGATATGAGCAAGTGAAGTTTAAGGTAGAGTACCCCGAGAGGGTAGCCCTTAAGAGTATGGTAACATGGAGGGTAGGAAGAATAGTGAGCCGTTGAACTTGGAGAAGGTCAGCTATAAGCTACTCGCCGACAACCAAGAACGCGTTTGTGCGGGTTGTATACTAGTGAATGTAGGAGGGAAGAGTAACCCATGATGTGAGATCATGAAGAAGGGTAACGAGAACTCAGAATATTCGTGGTGGTTGAATGTCGGCAATGAAGAGGTATATCAAGGAAAGTGCAAATATCTTAATCAAGTAACAATTTACCGATACCAACTAGTGATGGTAATATACCTTGTTGAGTGGGATTGTAACAATCTGGTGTGACCTTCTTAGGTCATGGGATTGTCATTTGGAGGAATGACACGGATCAGGGTAAAGGGAAGTAGAAGCACAGAGAGGAAGGTGAGTCTTCTATGGTTATTGTGGGTAAAGGGGGAGTATATAAGAGGATGCGTGATATGTTTGTTCTAAGGTTATGGATGCCATGTTTTCACGAGCCAAGCTAAGTCAAGGTTTTTGTGACTCGTGTGACGAAGCCATAGTGGCTATGACGGAAACGAGGAATCTGGATTGGGGCAACGCTGCAAGCTTAGGGTTATGATGTTAGTGCTGGTGGAATCATGAGTGGATCTTCTAGAGTTGTGGTTGGGAAATTCTGCCTAAAGGCACACTGTCACAGATGTGAAGTTGCTCATAGAATATCAAGAAGTGCATAGGGTAACCAACAAGAGTAAGAGAAAACTGAGTTTCAAAGTTTGAAGTCGATATGAGACGTACAAGAAGTACATGAAAGATTGAGGTTAGAGCCTCTATGATCGTTATAAAGCTTGATGTTATCTTGTGAGGATTGTAGGGTGTTGAGTGTTTGGGTTGATCTTGTGAGATTATGAGGATTGAGATTATGGTTATATGTTTGTTGAGATTATGGTGACTCGGACGATAGTATCCTAGCATGTGTTGTGATGCTTATGACCTTGTGAGATAGTGAGGATTAGGAGGTTGTTACCCTATCATGGTTATGGCTTATGATCTTGCGAGATCATTGGGACTAGAAGTCTTAGGACTTCTAGCATGTGAGAGAGATGTTGATCGTGTGCCTTTTGACAGGCGTTGAGTGTCTTCCCACGGGAAGCTGAGAGCGGGATATAGCGGGATTATCTTTGGGACGAGGTAAGTCTCCGGACTTACTTAGCTCGTATTCTATGTATTAGATTCGATGCGTGTTTGGTGGTGTGTGTTTTATCGCTTTCATTATAACTTATAAAACCGGAATTAGGATTACCGACCTTTATATATTATTTGGCCCAAGTGTATGATAACGGGCGGTGACAACTTGTCTAGCTCTTGCGTAGAGTTAGGAGGTTCTTGGCGACTAGCCCGTGTGGTTAGACGGTCGGAGGCATCCACCGTTCCATGCGGTAAGTGGGGACCGAGGCGAGTTTCGGGAGATTCTCGTGTCACAAAAGAAGTTGAATTAGAACGGGATACGACTTAATAATAAAAAGATAATAAACCGGACTTGTGTGATTTGGTGTACATTGTGTGTTATGTTGATTTACTTGTGTTTGTGCCTTTCACCTTGATTCTAATGCTTCGAATATTAGCTAACGGTTTTATACCGATTGTTGTAGATTGCCTTGCAGGTTAGGATTGCGGCCGAGAGATCCGGAAGAGTGGGCAGCCGGGGTTCCGTACATTTTAGGAGTGGGTTTTGGTTGGAGTCGGGTTGTGTTTTATTATTCGTTTATTATGTTTGTATGTCGCGTGTTGGCGTTTAGTCTTGGAGTCGTATTTTCGGCTGAAGTCATTTGTTGTATTCTTTCGGGTTTTCTTTTCATTACATTGCATAAAAATGTATTTTGTTTTTGGCCTTTATTTGTGCCTTGTTGCAAGATCCGGTGAAATTGTTGTCAGGCTAAGGGTCGGGACCCATTGTGAGGTCCCAACTCGTAGCGCCCCGAGTCCCGCGGATTCGGGGTGTTACAAAAGTGGTATCAGAGCCCTAGGTTGACAACAATGGCACTCGCAATCTTCTAAAGGCCGAATAAGGAATAAACAGAACCCCGCGGGTTCTGAGTTTTCGTTTTCATAATCACATGCATGAGTCGGGGTAGAATGTACGGACCACCACTCCTTCCGCAGATCTCGGCAGCTTAGCTTATTAGAGTGTTATATGTATAGATATGATAGATATGGATATGAGGTTTGTAGTTATGCATGATATAATTGATTTGTACCCTTGTGATTGTATGTTGCATGATGAACTATATATATATATGTGTATAGTTATATATGTGGACAATTATATGTTTTGAGACCTTATATTGTGAATGAAATGTTGGATGTGTTATATTGGTAGTGCTATGGACTTAGGATTTATATAGTTATGTATACGTATTCTTATTATATATAGTTGGAGCATATGGAGATGTAAGACCTTATAGAAAAGATGATAGTAAGATATTATCACCTTTAGGACGATATTTTTGGCATGAGATAACATTCATACGAGGAGGAATAAGCTCAAGTATCGAGTTTGAGCATTACATTCGGACAAATACCTTGGAGTTTCTCGGATTCCTTTAATAGGATGTCGAAGCGGAGGATAGAGATGATGTAAACAAAGATCAACCAAGTAAAAGAAAACTCGAGACGACTTAAGGGGGATCAAAATGGGAGCAATACAAGAAAAGGGAGCAACATTAAAAGTGTAGAAGCGGTTCTAAAGAGGCCATGATCGAACGACGACGAGACCAAGGGAGAGAACGAACTTAAGTTCTTCGAGAAGAAGCGTGGACAACTAAAGATGTAAATCGAGGAGGAGATGAGTACGTTCTAGCAAGGTTAAGGTCGTGTTCCATTAAGATGCAAAGCTTTCCTTAAACGTTCCTAAGCCTTGGAGTTAAGATGAGAGAAGTGAACGAAACATGTGGGAAGAATTTAAAATACCGTAAGTTAAACTTGCAAGGTACCAAGAAGTGAAGAGTAAAAAAAAAAAAAAAAAAAGAATTACGAGGAGGACTTTATGGTGAAAACTCATATAGTAGAACTACATGTGGTGAAGTCAATCATTTTCCGTCAATGTGACGAGGCTGAGCAACGCTAGGGAGGAGGAAGTGTGTGTAGATGATGATCTTCAGAAGATGAAAGATGAAACAAGGAGTTTGGATTGAAAGACTAAAGTTACCAACCAAGAGAAGAGAGAGTGGTTACTAACGATAGAGGTGTGGAGAATATGCACTTACAAGATATTATGAAGAATGGATAAGCCTTTGAAGTTGGGTCAAATGACACGAAAGAGTTGGGGAGGTATAGTTATCTTACAGAAGCGGAAAGAAGAGGGGAGCTTAATAGGAGCTAACAGAGTTTGTGAAGAGTGATATGAGCAAGTGAAGTTTAAGGTAGAGTACCCCGAGAGGGTAGCCCTTAAGAGTATGGTAACATGGAGGGTAGGAAGAATAGTGAGCCGTTGAACTTGGAGAAGGTCAGCTATAAGCTACTCGCCGACAACCAAGAACGCGTTTGTGCGGGTTGTATACTAGTGAATGTAGGAGGGAAGAGTAACCCATGATGTGAGATCATGAAGAAGGGTAACGAGAACTCAGAATATTCGTGGTGGTTGAATGTCGGCAATGAAGAGGTATATCAAGGAAAGTGCAAATATCTTAATCAAGTAACAATTTACCGATACCAACTAGTGATGGTAATATACCTTGTTGAGTGGGATTGTAACAATCTGGTGTGACCTTCTTAGGTCATGGGATTGTCATTTGGAGGAATGACACGGATCAGGGTAAAGGGAAGTAGAAGCACAGAGAGGAAGGTGAGTCTTCTATGGTTATTGTGGGTAAAGGGGGAGTATATAAGAGGATGCGTGATATGTTTGTTCTAAGGTTATGGATGCCATGTTTTCACGAGCCAAGCTAAGTCAAGGTTTTTGTGACTCGTGTGACGAAGCCATAGTGGCTATGACGGAAACGAGGAATCTGGATTGGGGCAACGCTGCAAGCTTAGGGTTATGATGTTAGTGCTGGTGGAATCATGAGTGGATCTTCTAGAGTTGTGGTTGGGAAATTCTGCCTAAAGGCACACTGTCACAGATGTGAAGTTGCTCATAGAATATCAAGAAGTGCATAGGGTAACCAACAAGAGTAAGAGAAAACTGAGTTTCAAAGTTTGAAGTCGATATGAGACGTACAAGAAGTACATGAAAGATTGAGGTTAGAGCCTCTATGATCGTTATAAAGCTTGATGTTATCTTGTGAGGATTGTAGGGTGTTGAGTGTTTGGGTTGATCTTGTGAGATTATGAGGATTGAGATTATGGTTATATGTTTGTTGAGATTATGGTGACTCGGACGATAGTATCCTAGCATGTGTTGTGATGCTTATGACCTTGTGAGATAGTGAGGATTAGGAGGTTGTTACCCTATCATGGTTATGGCTTATGATCTTGCGAGATCATTGGGACTAGAAGTCTTAGGACTTCTAGCATGTGAGAGAGATGTTGATCGTGTGCCTTTTGACAGGCGTTGAGTGTCTTCCCACGGGAAGCTGAGAGCGGGATATAGCGGGATTATCTTTGGGACGAGGTAAGTCTCCGGACTTACTTAGCTCGTATTCTATGTATTAGATTCGATGCGTGTTTGGTGGTGTGTGTTTTATCGCTTTCATTATAACTTATAAAACCGGAATTAGGATTACCGACCTTTATATATTATTTGGCCCAAGTGTATGATAACGGGCGGTGACAACTTGTCTAGCTCTTGCGTAGAGTTAGGAGGTTCTTGGCGACTAGCCCGTGTGGTTAGACGGTCGGAGGCATCCACCGTTCCATGCGGTAAGTGGGGACCGAGGCGAGTTTCGGGAGATTCTCGTGTCACAAAAGAAGTTGAATTAGAACGGGATACGACTTAATAATAAAAAGATAATAAACCGGACTTGTGTGATTTGGTGTACATTGTGTGTTATGTTGATTTACTTGTGTTTGTGCCTTTCACCTTGATTCTAATGCTTCGAATATTAGCTAACGGTTTTATACCGATTGTTGTAGATTGCCTTGCAGGTTAGGATTGCGGCCGAGAGATCCGGAAGAGTGGGCAGCCGGGGTTCCGTACATTTTAGGAGTGGGTTTTGGTTGGAGTCGGGTTGTGTTTTATTATTCGTTTATTATGTTTGTATGTCGCGTGTTGGCGTTTAGTCTTGGAGTCGTATTTTCGGCTGAAGTCATTTGTTGTATTCTTTCGGGTTTTCTTTTCATTACATTGCATAAAAATGTATTTTGTTTTTGGCCTTTATTTGTGCCTTGTTGCAAGATCCGGTGAAATTGTTGTCAGGCTAAGGGTCGGGACCCATTGTGAGGTCCCAACTCGTAGCGCCCCGAGTCCCGCGGATTCGGGGTGTTACAACCGGATTAGGACAACATGGTTATATATATTGTTTGCCCGTTGTTTTTATTATCGGGCGGTGACATCACTGCCCAGCTCCCGAGGGAGACTGGGAGGTTCTCTACGACCAGGCCATACATGGTATACGGGCGGGCTTCTTGGCCACTCTACATGGTATACGGGTTGAGCTCCACATCACTCATGTTGGCTACATGGGGACAGAGGCGAGAGTTATAAGACTCTCGTGTCACACTTTAAACGAATGGAACTAGTAACGGAATAACTTAAAAAGAGGATAAGAACCGGATATGTATGTATATGAGCATGATGTGTGTTATGTGTTCTTACGTGTGTGTTTGTGCCCTTGTTATCTTTATAATGCCTAGAATGTGAGCTAACGGTTTTATACCGATCGTTGTAGTTGATGTGCAGGTTAGGTGTGGCCGAGTGATCCAGAGGAGTGGGCAGTCAGGGTTCCGTACATCATAGGTCGAGTTTGGGGGTTTGAGTCCGTGTATTGTTGTTGTATATTGTGTATTGTTGGCGTTGTTGTATAGACGGTTGATGTCTTTCCTTTCTTGATGTTTTCGGGATTCATATCATTGCATTAAATTGATTTTGTTTTGGCCTTTATTTGTGTCTTGTTGGAAAGGTCCGGTGAAATTGTTGTCAGGCTAAGGTTCGGGACTCATTGTGAGGTCTCGCCCGTAGCATTCCGATATCCCGCGGATTCGGGGTGTTACACATTTTTTACCGGAAAATATATTGAAAATAAACGGGCAATATACCAGAAAATATGCCAAAAGTATATAGGAAATTGATCTACATCTTCAATTAGTAGAAAGATACCGAAAACCCTACACCTCTGATTACTAAAATATACCAAAAATATACCATAAATATATCAAAAATCATACCCCTTCAATCGAAAAAATAAAAGTAAATTCACCTCCAATTACTTAAAGTATTCCGGAAATATGCCGGAACCCCTACACCTCCATTGTTCAAATCTACCGAAACCCTACACCTTCATTCAAAAATATAATGTAAAATCACCTTCAATTACCACAAATATTTTAAAAATATTCCAAAATATGCGGAAAACATACCGACTACGCATTCAATCATAAATATCTGGGACCCCTACACCTCCATTTTTGAAAATATACAAAACAAAATATACCGAATATATACCAGAAAGTATAACATTGAAAATATATTACCATAAACATTATGTTCGGGTTATAATACTTCGGTCCTTGACTCATCGTATCAGTCTACCTAGATTTTTTTATGTGGTTACAACAAAACTCTCCCAAACACAAAAAATCATGGATGTCAAAAACATGATTTTAATGTGCATTTTAGTACTCTAGGATAAATTGACCCCGTTACAAAAATCTCTTCATATATGGTTAAAATTGGGACTTAATACAGATACACACTATGTTTAAATTTTATGGTCTCTTATATAATTCAGTTCATTATTATAATCTCCCGAATAATCCGGTGTTCTACAAATGCACCCAAGATCTCTATGCACCGTTATTACAATACCTTATCATATACCAGTATTCCAACACCGTCATAAAAACTCTATACCAACCGAAACCATAATATATGCAACATGGGCTTAGCTATCACAAACGTTAATCCAACAAAACATAATTTAAGAAGCAGGAAAAGAAAAAGGAAACTGTTTACATCACAACAAAGTAGTAGAGGATTGCGGTAGAGTTACAAGGAGAGAAACATGGAAATTGTTTTCCCAGCTTCTCGTTGCTGCTTCCACTAAGATCTCATCTGCACCTTCAATTAGGCAGAAAAGATGAAGTGGAAGCAGCAAAAAGAAGCTATAAGAAATGGGATTTTCCCTCTTAAAACAGACTCCAAACACAAAGGCTATATATAATAAGTACATGGTCTTAAAAACAGTATTTAAGTTCATTCTTCTTCTCCAACTACCAGCAAGCAACTGCTGGTTCAGTCCCAAACCCAGTATTGTTCGGTGTCTCGTCTTTCTTCAGCCACCTAGACTTGTAGCTCTTCGCCATTTTAGGGGCGAACATCTCCAGAGCGCCGTGGACACACTTATGGTATGAAAAGTCTTCCACTGTTCCATCCTTTCTTTCTAGTAGAAAGCAGCGGGCCTCTTGGTGTATCGGGTGACGACCAACCTGAAAAGGAAGAGTTAAAGACTTAGTTTAACATGAATTCGGGGTTTTTTTTCCTTTCTGTTTATGTTTTTACTTGCCTTAAGATTCACGACACCAGGTCCGATCTTCTCTTTGCTACGAGGATGAAAATGTAAGGCCGTCTTCAACATCTTCTTGTCCACATCATCCAACTCTTCGTCAATGTTGTACCTGAAGCAAATCGTTCAGACGTGTCATGGGGTTTTCATCGTTAGAGAACTAAATCATACTCCATAGGATTTGATTATTGTGATTAGTTTTCGAGGATGTGCAACCCTATTTTTCAACACCCACGAGTGTCTGTTACAACTTACCATGTTGGTTCCATTTAAACCAAATAGATGCATACAGCATCTGTCTTTTTTCTAACATGATACGGTCCTTAAAAATAAGAAGTGGATTTATACTTCATGCCGGACAAACATGATCCGGTAAACAAATTTCAGAGGTGGACCGTAAATATCACAGATACACTACTAAAAAAAACAGGTAAAGAATATAATGTAGAAAATATTGGCTTACTTGTTTAGCATGCTTCTCAGCGTCTGAGATAGCTTCTTTATATCATTCAAGGTGATGTGTGCTTCCAACAATGCTTTACTTATTCCCAGGTTTCTGAACCTTTCCTTACTAGGCAACTCTTTCAGACGCATAGCACCACATTTATCTGTTATGATCTCATAACCATCCGGAACCTTGGTCTTTGTATTTCGCATATGGAAACTCTTATTGCAAGTCAAAAGGTTGTAGATATCCGTTGGTTTCTCTATTTCATGCTCCTGTACAGGAATTTAGATTAGTTTGCTTCCCTTGGCTACAATTCAACGTAAAGCAGGCTGACAGAATAGGAATGTGAAAGCAAGATCCATCGTACCTTTGAAGAATAAACAATATCGAACTTTGCGCCTGTTCCTAAAGGAGGAACTTTTCCCCAGGCTAATGATTCAAGACTTCCTTGAAGCTGATCAACAGCTCCAGCTTTAGCAGCCTTGATGAATGACACACCGGGACTCTGCAACAAATTGAAGATATATAATATGTAACCAAATAGAAGTTCAGCAAGTGATAATATAAACGTTTTTGTCTAACCTATGCCCTAAAGGCGTAGTTTAAGAACTTGATTTGGAAGGATAACACTGCCAATAAATGGATAAACACTATAGGGAAAAAAAACATAAATGGATATAAATCATATAAGTAGGAATTATTCCGAAATCAAGATTCTTATGTTGTGCCCTAAGGGCACAGGTTAGAAAAATTTTAATATAAGAATCTACAGAAGAGCTATCCTGATGAAAAGTGTACATATAATAGAAATCCGAAGAATACAAAGAGATACTACATATACCAATCTGATAAATGTTGAGACTGTGTACCAATACAGGAAATTCAGATATTCAAAAGTGTTCGGTAAAATTGAGGTACTCACTGAAAAACATGCTTGCATAAACGGGGATGACACGGCCATGTTTATCTTTTGCCGTGACATACCCTTTGAACTTAATCCAACAAATTCTCCCGTCACAGATAGACAATCTGCTACTAGCATCAAGTGCTGGGGAAGAACAGACTTGCCCACATCATTTACTGCAGACTTCAAGTTCTGTGTAAAGAAGCTCAAAGTTAGAATCATGTTTATCACACACAGATGAAAACAAATACTAACACAATGGGGGTAAGTTGATGTATTTACCCCAAGAAAGTATCTCCAAGAAACATCAATGCCATATTGAGTAAACATATCATGCATATCGTCAGGATGGCTGCGGCTCCAGTCGATCAAATCCATGATTGGGAGACAGCTGTCCAACAACAGATTCCACAGTCTGGTTGCCCTACAGTGCGTCGAAAGGAAGACCTTCAAATAGAGCTCACCTGAGATGCTTCTGCTTCTCGGATCCTTTGATTCATCATCATTCCATAAGATTTCAACCTTCTTGACCTCCATTCGTCCTACAGAGTGTTCCATTAAGTAATATACAAGTCATTCCGTATTGACCAAGGCAATACAGTAACTCTGTAAAAGTCGTTTTTCAACTAGGAATTATGAAACACGAACCAAGGACTGTATTGTGATATAAAAGAAATAAAGCAGCAAGATTAAGTAAGATTATATTACTAAGTAAAACATTAGTGGTGATCTTGTTATAATAAATCCTGAATAGCTTTCCTTTAATATCATGGTATCGCTTGCAACTTCTAGCATGATGCATGCACAAATAGATCAACAAATATGGGGATATAAGTACATGTGGTCAAAATATCTTACAAATCACATGGCATTTCCGTTTATGACTCGTCATGAACCACTAATGAATAGTATCAGGCACTAAAGACATTTTAATTGAGCATTTATGATAAAAAAAAAATTCTAAAAATATCATCTTCAATAAAGCTTATGCTAGTTTTCACAACCTACCACATAGTTGGTGTTGTTTTCATCAATTTGAAAGTTGAAGCTATTTTTCACAGCTATCCAAAGTTTGGCTTTTTCTTGAAATTCATTTTACAACGTTTACCATCAAATAGTATAGCAAGAACTAGTAAGGAAGGTTGAGAAATATGAACCTTTGATGACAGATTGAAGAAGGTCCGGAATCAGCACATCTCTAACTGCATCAAGTTTGATGATAATATTGGAACTTTCAATAAAAGAAGCAGTTATGCAGAAAGTGGCTTCCTTTTCATTTCCCATATCATCCATCGTACAGTTCCTGTCATCAAATTGACTGATTTAGATTACCAAATTTACTTCATGGCAATATGTAGCTACATAGTAATTCACAGTCCAATCCAAATTCTAGTCAGTTTATTACAAAAGAAGCTTACTTTACTGATATCTGCAACTTGGGAAGAGAAGCAGATAAACACTTTTTGTGAAGGGCATCGATTATGGAATGCACTTTGAGTCTTCTCCGCTTGACAGTATCCTGAAAGGTGTTTCATGCATACAAGTCCAGATTAACATGTTGAAAAGATAAACTGGTTTGACCACCTTTAAAGATTCATTAGTTAAGTGAAAAAAAAGATCAATAGGCTTTTATAATGAAATGGTGTTGACTGTTGATAACGCTGCTAGACCAGGAGACATTGCTTGTTGAACTATAATGTCATTTGTATGATGTCAAACACAACTAGAGTTCATATTCATAGAAATAAATAAAATAAAAGGAATCATCAATGACCGAGAAAGTTACCTTGCAAATATGAAAATGGCAAACCCAAGGGCACAAACCTTGACTAGAAGGCTCTGGAGCGTGCCTAGAATCACATGAATTTTCCACAAAATATTAGGATCGTTGTCATATAAATGAAATATATCCGACAAGAATGAAAACCATTAAGAAAAGGTTGAAACAAGAAACTTACACTATCATGAATGTTGAGACAATATCTCTAAAAACAAGTCCTTCCAAGTGATTCTTAACTTCCAAGGCAGCATACTCGAAACCATGTCTTAGTCTTCTCAGTTTCTTAGACAGATACAAAGTAACAGTCTTACTAGTATTGCTTCTTTTAAGACCACTTTCCAGCACTTTCTACACAGCATAGAAATATATGAATAAATATGGAAGCTTTGCACTCAACAAAGGTGTAGCAATATAGTGAAGATTAAGGACTAACCTTTAGATTAAACAAAGGCGAAGATTCAAGCACACTAGTAGGTTGATCTAAAGCACTATATGCAGCTTCCGAAATGGCACAAGCGGCCAATGAACCTACAGGTTGACCACCAACTGCATTACAAGCATCCATGTCGCTAGAAAGCGAATCTGTGCCATCACTTAAAGAATTTCCTTTGCTACTATAAGAAAACTGAAAGAGTTGATTCCCATAGGCACTTCTGACAGTTCCATCATATGCAGAATGCAGATCCCGCATGAAAAACATAAGCCTTCTATTCAAAGTACCAGGAACATCAGCATTTTCTCTAAAAGAACTATCACGGCTTGTCGCTGAATGAACAAAACATTCTAGAGGATTCAACCCCACAAGGAAAGAATTTTCGACCACAGCATATGGGATGTAAGATTTGCTACAATCAAGGACATCTTGACTGTTAAAGCTTGAGCCTTGCTTCCTTGAATCGTTCCATGCTTCACATGAGAGCTTATGGGGGAGTTTAAAAGACAATGGAACCATTGAATGCTGTAAACCAAGAGACATGGCCTGCTGAACTATCTTGGCAAGGCTACTTCTACTTCCGGACTTCACTATAGAAAGCAAAGAGTTACCTTTACCAGCATATTGGTACAACAGATTCTGAATATCCCGGAATACTTGCTTAAAAGCACTGACCGAAGCTCGACAGAGTGCAGCAGACTTTTGCTTTTCATAACACATTTTTTCCACTTCAAGAAGCATATTTTCATCGACTGATTGATTTTCATATGCTGCGAGTGTCAGATAATCTACTAAAGACTCGACCATCAGTTGTTTCACCTGACAAGTCTTGTCAGCTTCTTGCAGGCCACAATGAACTTCATCAATCATATTCTTGTGGGAGTACTCATCGGAACAAAGATAAAGGTCAAAAAGGGAAACACTTAATCCTCTTAGAGACAACCACTCACACAGGACTTGCTGAGCAGAAAATAGGTAGTCAAGTGCTTTACTATTGCAGTGTTTGATGAGAGCTTCAAACAGGTTCCCATCAGTGTCTCCACGTAACCAGGATGATCCTGAAGAAGACGACACTATCTCCCCTTTACTAATTACAACACCGTTTGAGTGAGAGGAAAATTCAAAGTCTGTAGGCAAAAACATGCCAAATACTTGTTTGCCAGTGCAAAGTTGAGATTTGACTAACGGGGCTTTTAGAATTGCCGGCAACTCGGTTTTCCTTAGAGACAATATCTCCAACTGCTGCACTTGAAATGAGTCCAAAAATGTCCCGTCTTCCACAAGCAAATGAGCAGCAGTTAAGCTATCATGAGTCAGAGAGAGAAGATTTTTACCACTCTGTCCATTCGTCAATTGCTTATCCAAGCCCACTAACTCTTTAAGCTCTACTCTGCTTTCAACTGATTGTGGAATAAATCCATGAAGACAGTCTCCATCAAAGTCCCCATATAAGGGAGCACAGCAAAGTGGGTTTATGGTAACAACAAAGTCCACCGAAACATCAGACTTAGTAGAAACTTTCTGTTTTGGATCATCTACAGACATGATCTTTGCATTTAGCCCAAGCAAGGAGTGTTGATGAATAGATGGAGGCCTATTTATCAGTACAATATCACCATCAACCAAAGGCCTACGTATGACGTCTCCAATCTGGAGTTGCTCCAGCTCCGAAATACGAACAAGTTCTCCTTTCCTACGAATATAGATTTGTCCCTTCTCGAAAATTAGAGAACCACAAACCTCAGACAACTTCTCCCAATTCCAAACGTTCAAATTATCAGATATCTGCATCCTCTCCGCAATATAAGAGGGAATACCAACTTCGTTAAGTTTCAGATTTGGATCACCAGTTATCACAGTACGAAAAATGTGATCGCTTCTTTTTGTAAGAATGACTTCCTTCATCCATTTTGAACAAGAGGCACTGAAGACAACATCCTTGTTTGCTTGTAAAGTAAATTCGTTGGGCTGCTTCCCTAGATGTAACTGCAGTAACAAATACTATCTTAAGCACAGAAATCTAAAAGAACATGATATCAGAAGTAAAGGAGTAGAGGTTCTGACTTTGGACAATTTTAAGTAGTCCATGAACCGGAAGACAAGTTCACTGGATGCTCCTTTGAACCCAACAACCTTCTTTGCAGCCCTTGTGCGGTCATCCTACATTGTATAGAAGGAAAGCTTTACTAGAATAAGCCAAAGACCAAGTATGGTGGAAAGATTAAAAAGACAGCTAGAAGAGAAATCACTCACAAAAACCAACTTCTGTCCATTAGACATTGGATGAATGAATTCCGTCACACGGTGAAAATTTGGCGTAACAAGAAAGTTGCGGAGAAATAATGTCTCAGTGCTAGATATAGAACCTTTTAACATCTTAGGGTTAATCTTCTTCAATATACCATGAATCTGCAAAACATGCCAGAAAAGAATTAAATTTGACCGCTTAAAGCCAAAAGCTACAGCTGTGACCGGAAAAGACCAAATCCTAAACTTATCAATTTTCATCACCAACATCTGTAACGGAAAAAATAACTAACAATAGCAGAAAAATGGATAAAACACAATTTAAACCCATAAAAGAACAAATACTGATGTCAGGCATACCTGATTAGGTGTAAGCACTCTTCTTGTCATTTTAGTACCAACCTCTAACTGGCTCATATCCTTGGGTATAAAATCCCAATAATCCTCGGGTAAAATAGGCTCAAAGTTTCTGTTTGTTGACTTGTCAACCACCTCCACCATAATTTCTGCATTCTTCAATAAATCATTAGAAGAAACCCTGAATCTCACTGATGGATAGCTTCTTCCCTGCAAATTTAACAACCAAATTCTATGGAAAAGGAACAAGAAACTGGAACTCAAAACGGTAAGATAGGCCCATTGGTACATGGAAATAAGTATCCACTTACATTACAGTATTTACAAGCATTTAGCATCTCCAAAAGACTGGCAACCTAGCACACGAAGAAAAAAAACACATTAAGCACTTTTTCCCATTTTGGGTTGGCCACACCGAACATACATCCAAAACTAGCAAATAAAGAACCGACTCCTACAAAGAACAATATGAATAGCCTCTTTTGCCTATGCAAACAATAACCAGTATGAAACATAATTTCCTCATATAAACATGGCAAGGCACATCTGCCAAGCCTCTCCTTTTCAAAGGCTATGAACAAAGGTGTAATATAATTATAACCAGGTAAATAGATAGCAATCTCAACATCGGAGTTTTAAACACCAAACCTTCCGTCTTCCATGCAGACTGGATTTACACCACGGACATATTTTGTTCAAAAGATTAACAGCTTCGGCAATAAAGTAGGGGTGAAGTACACGATTATGAAGCTTGACATAGCCAAAGTGACCTGGAACATAGATGGCAAAGGCATGTATGAGATGAAAATAGAATCCGTATGCAACATATTTAATAGTTTCCTTCTATTTGATACTTCATTTTCACCTTCACATTCTTTATTTGCTTTGGCGCCACAGGTGAGGCACTCGGAAGTAGGATTAGGCAGCCCAAGCCTAGGATCAGTTACATCATTTGATCCTTCTATTGATAGTACAGCAAGTTTCTCCTGAAAAACAGCCATTAGAGAAATCAGAACGACAGAAGCACATAACAGTATAACACAATACAGCAAAATTCCAAAAAAATAAATAAATAAAGGAATGAAAGAACAATAGATAGTAGGAAATATGCAAATACTGTAAACATCATATAGGATACTCACAACTTCTGCTTCTCTTAAAATGCCAAATGTGATACCAGTCAGAACACCAGAAGGAACATGCGTCTCCTGGATAGCTTCGTTGTCAACGGGTTTATCCATAATACGCAATCACTATAACACTAGGGTCATACCTATCAAGTAATCCAGAAAGAAAGGCATTAGATAGAAATAATAAATTTGATTTTGGATAAACAAATGCAAGATCAAACAAAGCAATAAACTTTGCATGTTATACAAAGCTCTGTACAAACAAATTCAAGCCATATCAAATTCGTATTTCATAGAGATTCAAACTGGATTGTGTATGCTGAATGCTATATTGCATGGAAAGGAAACCGGAATCAGAATCGAAACGTTGACGAAACGTCAACATTATATACATTATTTTAAAAGGTATAAATAAGATAAACATGTATGTGATCAAGATCAAAACACACATTAAAAGGGCTGCATTTTAAGGAAAAAAGTCGATCACAATAGTACGTGAAATAAACTGACGAACAAAATAGCTTAAAACTAAAGTTACAGAAAAAAATTATCAAGTTCAATACAAAGAAAATAAAGTTCTAACACACAATAGGTAATGGGAACCTTTTGATGAAAAATAGAGCAGCGGATTTCGAACAGATTCCAAAAAATTTCCAAAGCAACTGATTTTGAGAGGGGAGACCGAGACGGAAAAGAAGAACCAGAGATAGAGAAGAACGAGCGAAATCAGAGATCAAAGAGGAGAAAACTTACGAAGAAGATGAGGACTGGGCTGCAAAGGCGGCGAGAAAAAATCGTTGCCGGCGGTGGCGGCGGCGGCGACGACGACAGGTGAGATCGAGAAAAACAGAGAGACTGGGAATTTGGGAGGAGGTGGGAGGTGATGACTGATGAGGCCAACGAGCGAAGCAGAGGGGAGAGGAGGTTAGGTCTGTGGGGGCTGGGCCGACGTGCTTTCTTTTTCTAATGTATAAAAGTTCCTCCCTTTGTTTCTTTTTGAAGGGGCAAAATCGTTAATATATGGTATCAAGAACGTAATAAGTTTTTGATAGAGGACTCTCTGCGCATAGGAGACATATTTAGGGCGTGTTTGGTTGAAGTCGTATTCGCACGGTTCAAGATTTCGTTATTGCACTACGCATACGGATCTCGTAATCGTGACCTTTTGGTCACGGTTACAGAACCCGTAACCGTCATGATTACGGGTTCCGAATCCGTAAGCGTCGTGCATTAACGAAATCTTAAACCGTGTCCGTAACACCCCATAAAAAATTATCGAGTATTTTTGTAAAATATAAAAAATTAAATATTGTGAATAAAATATGAAAACCTAAAAATTGATCCTTTAGTGGAGATTTATGAACAGATTTTTATGATGAATTTAACAAAAGTACATTTGTTAATAATAATAAGTAAATGGATTTGAGGATAAACTAATTCCACTAAACCGAACTACGATTTTTTAATAAAAACCTTATAACATTTTAGTTTGTATTTGTCATAATTATTTTGATAAATAGTATAATATTTTTGAATTTTAAAGATATAGCCGTGCATTATTGATTTTTAAACGAAAGACGTCGTTTTATTTTTTTAATTTCCAAACATTTGATAAAAATATTTAATTATAATTCAAGAGACATTCTACAAAATATTTATAGAATATTAATTTCCAAACATTTGATAAAAAAAATATTTTTGAATTTCCAAACATAGTAAAAGAAAGGTTTTTAGTCGATTTTTCATATATTTATAAAAACACTTCATATTTACTTTAATATTAGAGGAAACAAATTATCTCTTCAAAATAAAACAAATGTGTGATTTTGTATAATTTTTGTTTATTTATTTCTTAAAAACATCCGACTTTTATGGATTTATGGTAATATTTTTTAAATAAATGTTGTACTGCATCATTATATTTTTACACAAATAGTAGTAAACTTCTTAACACGTAATATATATCGTAATTTTTAGTATGTATATTTGTGCTGAGTCTTCACAATTATTTGAATTAATTTCTAAGTAAATATATATATAATTAAATAAAAGTTATAAATGTTATTTATATATTTGATTTTGATAAAAAAAAAAAAAAAAAAGAGAGAGAGAAAGAAAAAATTGACTAAACAGTACTTCATCTTTTAGGCTGACTAAACTTTAGTACCCGTCGTTTAAACTATCAGAACGGTACCTCGTCTATTGAGCCCGAGCAAAGATTAGTAGCTGGATTAGTGTTCACACGTTAAGTTAACAGATCAATGATAAATATCAAGGGGAACATTGTCCACCTACCTTAAGCGACAGTGCAAAATTGTTCACCTACCTTAACACCGATCTATTAACTTAACGTTTGAATAGTAATTTAGGTACTAATATTTGTTCGGACTCAATAAGGTGAGATACCGTTCTGATAGTTTTTAAAGGACGAGGTACTAAAGTTTAGTTAGCCTAAAAGATGGGGTAGTGTTTAGGCAATTTTCTAAAAAAAAAAAATTGGTTACTTGACTTTGCTTAAAAAAACTTATAATAACTCATTAATAATAATTGTTTTATTTTGTTTTTTTGAAAAAGATATTGGCTTATTTAAATGAGAGAAAATTAACTAAACAATATCTTATCTTTTAGGCCGACTAAACTTTAGTACCCCGTCGTTTAAATTATCAGAACAGTACCTCATCTATTAAGCCCGACCAAATATTAGTATCTAGATTACTCTTTACACGTTAAATTAACCGATCGGTGTTAAATATCAGGGGCAAAATTGTCCACCTACCTTAGGCAAAATTGTCCACCTACCTTAGATATTTAGCACCGATATGTAAACTTAACGTATGAACAGTAATCTGAATACTAATCTTTTGTCGGACTCAATAGATGAGGTATCGTTCTAATAGTTTAAACGGCGGGGTACTAAAATTTAGTCATTCTAAAAAAATGGGTATTGTTTAGACAATTTTCTCAATGAATGATGTTGGATGATTATAATTGAGTGGCTTAATCTCAAAATATTTCTAGACATTATACTATAGATTAATGAAAGATCAATTTACACAAGAATCTAAGGTTATACACAAATTCTATTAGGTCTCCATCAATATACCCTTTCTTTTACTATGCTAAAAAGTACAAGACACACGAATTCCACCATCAGACAATAAAAGGAGAACTTTTTTGGGAGCATAAAAACATGACAACTTTCTATACATTTGTTAAATAATAATAATAATAATAATAATAATAATAATAATAATAATAATAATAATAATAATAATAATAATAATAATAATAATAATAATAATAATAATAATAATAATAATAATAATAATAAATCACTTTATTTTTTGAAATGAGTAATAACAAACACTCAGTTGATTGTTCCCTTAAAAACATATTAATCATCAATTTCATTTTCTTTTAATGGAGGGTATATATCCCACAAAAAAATCAATTATTTTGAGTTGACAGAAAAACCGAAAAAGATGTAAATGCAAATGACATGAAATGATGCTAAAAGAATATAATTTATTTTCATATAATCGAATAAAGTGGGTTGAATGTTAGTTGCAATAATATTATATACATATATTATATATATATATGGTGGGTATAAATCTCGATTAATCTCGTCACGTTCCTATTTTGGCGGGATCTGAAAAAATATGTATTCCCTTCGGTGAAAAATTTCTGGGGCGGAACCTTCTCATCCCGGTTAATCCGTCTTGTCCCGCATATATATATGTGTGTGTATGAATAATATTTTTATATTTTAAAAATATAATATAGATAAATAATATATATAAATTATAATTTTATATTAATAAGAATTATAAAAAGTAATAAAAAAAAAAAGAAAAAAAAGAGTAGTATACATTAACTGTCTTATACGGTTATTTGCACTTATACCACTGATGAACAATAATATTAAAAGAAGAATAAGATAATAAGGTAATTTATTTTTCTAGAATATAAATAAGGTGTAAAGTCCCATTTTTAGCCTTCACCGCCCCCGCGGTGAAGGGGAGCCGCATGTGCGGCTCAGCATCCCTGTCGCGGTCTCGACACGGTAGCCGCCCAGCCCGTCTACGGGTTGTTTTATCTTCGTCTTCTCCTATCTCATTCTGTCAATGGGCTTTTGGCCCGTCTTCCTTCTATCTTCTAAACCCTAATATAACCTTTCGTCGTTCTTTCCCAACCGTCACCTTTATATTCCCGTCTTCTTTTCTTTTTCCCGTTTCATGCGACGTCTTCTTTCAATCTCAAGAGCTGCAGCCTTCCTTCCTCGTGATATTGTTGAACGTGTAAGTTCATTCTTCTCTAATTCTTCCTCACGTTCATGAGTTGATGCATGTCTTCCCTTTTGTTTCGTTTTCCTCTTTCGTTTCTTCCTTTCTTCTTCTCCAAGGATCAAGATCGAGTCTTGATTCTTGTTAGTAGTTCCGTAGTTGATGTGTTGTTGTGAGTTGCTGTCGAAAGGAGGCCCGACGTAGTTTTTGTCACGAAAACCGCCCCCACGGTTTGGTTTCCCGCCCCTACGGCTGCACCTGGTTGCCGCCTCTGTGCTTCCATCTGCCGCCCCGCGGTTTTTATGCAATAACTCCCGTCTTTGGTGAGTTGCTTCCTTCCTTGCTTCCTTTGCCCTTTCCTTATGTTAGATCATACTAGGCTGAACCTAGATGATTAGTGGAATGCTAGTTAGTGGCTTGTTGATTCATTTGAGTGGTTTACGCCTTTGAGCTATGTTGTTGATGATGTTCCTTTCGAACCTTGAGACTAGGAATCCTTCTCCTAACATGTTAAGATCTTTAGCGATCATCGAGACTAGAAGTAGGGAACTTCTATCACGCTGCAGTAGATATAATAGAGATCATTGAGACTAGAAGCATGTAGGCTTCTAGTATTCGTTCAGTTCTGATTCCCGATGCCTTGTATGAGGAGGCATCTATCCTTTCATTTGAGAAGTTGAGCAATTAGCGGATTCTTGAGTTACCTTTGAGTGAGGTAAGTCCCTTGGACTTACTTAGCTTCATTACGTATATTAGTTTGATTGTTCTGGTTTGCTGTGTTGTTGTTTATCGTTATAAATGATAACCGGATAAGATTGACCTTGTTATACCTTAATTGGCTCAAGTGTATTATAACAGGGCGGTGACCGCTTGTCCAGTTCAAAAAGGGGAAACTAGGAGGTGCTCTTGCGACCAATCTAGCAGGTGACAGAGTGACGCATTCGCTCTATTCATGTTGGTGAAAGGGGATAGAGGCGAGACCCTAGTGATTCTCGTGTGACAACATAAGTGAATTAGCAAAGGGATTAACTTAATGAAAGATAATAACGGGCTGAGTGTGAGCATGCTATGTGTTTACTTTACCTTATGTGTGTGTGTGCCTTTGCAGTCTTTGTGATATCTAGAATGCTAGCTAACAGTTTATACCGATGTTGTAGATGTCTTGTAGGATATAGGTGCTACTGAGTGATCCGGTCGGTGTGTTTAGTCGGGGTTCGGACGGGATCGGGTTTATGTTTATGTTGTTGCTTTTCCTTTTGTTTTGAACTCGGCTGTGAGTCTTTTACGCTTCCCTTTGTTTAAACCTTTGGTTTTTATATTGAGTTTTGGTTTTCAGTTGTTTGTGTCTTGTTGTAATATCCGTTGTGTCGTTGCTACTCTGAGGGTCGGGACCCATTGTGAGGGCCTAACCCGTAATGCTTCGAGTTCCCAGAACTTGTGGTGTTACACAAGACCCCAAGTATTTACCATTTTTTAGGAAAAAAAATAGTATGTTAAGGATATATTTATTAGGCAGTTATTACCTTAATGGAAGTTATTTTTTATGGTAAATATACTTATTAAGCACAAAAATAGGGTACCGGTTAAAGAAGGTTAACGTGAGAAGATTCCCCATATTAAATATCCCCATTTTTGTCATTCAAGTCATTTTTCATCCTTAACATTCAATCAAGAACCCTAATCACCATCGTCCTCAATCAAAAACCAAGTTCGATTTGTAAATTGCCCAAACAATTGTTGCAACAGTGGCGATAGATCGAGCGTGTACAAGGGCGTGCTCGATACGCTCCCAATGATGACGTACACACTTAATTCATCATCTTCAACCCCGCGCTTCGAGATTGAAATTTGCGCAATCTGTTTGGGGGAGTACGAGGAAGACGACACAATCAGGTTTATGTCGAGGTACAATCATTATCTACACTTGATGAGTGACTTTTGAGGTCGTTTGTGTCCGATTTGTAGGGCTTTGTGATGGAATTGAGGATTGATCGGCAAGATTCAATTGAGAATGATGAAGTTCAATAGAGTATTTAATGGTCGTCTTCAACAGGTATGAGTTAAAGACTGATTATGTACATATGTTGTTGATTATGTACATATGTTGTTGTAAAAATTTTACTGACTAACTATATATATGTACCAAATATGTAGTTTGTGTACATTTGGATAGGAGTTTGATGATACACAAACATATTTTGTGTGTACATATAACATGATGTCGATTAGAATATGTACATTAGAACAAATATGTTGTAATATAGACTTCTGTTTGTGTTTGCATGTACATATGTTTGCAGTATTTGGTGATTATGTACATATTTTGTTGCGAAAATGTTACTGACTAACTATATATGTACATATGTTTGCAATCTCTGGCGATAATGTACATATGTTGCTGGGAAAATCTTACCAGGTTTGATTCAATATCGTCGCCATGGATGAACACAAGTTGGATTAACAACCGTTTATTATGGAAATTCCGAAAAGGACGAACAGAAGGAAGATATTCTAATTTCCTTAATTAATGAAGAGAGAAAAATATTTACTTTCTCGTTTTGTAACAATTAGTTGCTTAATAAATCAAAAGAGAAAAATATTCTGATTTTCTTAATATCCTCTTTTTATTTTAATAAATCTTTTTATATAATATGAAGGGGCCTATTTTGTACACATTTTTAACTTGGAACCCTTTTTATGCTCATGGTTACAAAACTTACTAACTGTCCCATTTAACTCTAATATTAGTTAGAACATTTTTAATTAATATTCTAATTTTTCATATTGACGGTACTTGATAATATATGTTATTTCATAGGAGTCACATAGGTCATGTATAATTGAAGGATGACAACATGTAAAAGAATGTTATCTTTTGTAAACTATCATTAGTGTAGTGCAACGGTAGGTTTTTAAATGTGAATCGGTAAAATACATTTTGGTGTAAACTTGTATTTCTTTTGAATGTACTAACTACTAATGGAGGCTTCTTGAATCGGTAATTCGGTATCGGATTTTTTTTATCAATTGTGTTTTTAAACATGAAAGAAAACAAGTACAAATGATGAATATAATCAGTGAGTATTCTTCCTGGATTAGGCCCGTCCCGTGTAGGACAGGGCCTGCGGGACGAAGAAAAAAGTTATAAATCTTGTCCCATCCTGCATATAATTTGCGAGACGGGGTGCATGACGACCTCAATTCATCCCGGCCTGTCCCATCTCATCTCATGCCCAACAATATATATATATATACACACACAAATGAACAACTACTTTTGTTGTTATAAAAACCCTAAAATCCCGAAACTTATATGTTAAAAAAAAAGTATAGGAGACCATCTACTATTAAGATAGAAATTTAGATTAATACTAATTAAATTTAGGGAAATTCCGGATGGTACCCTCATGGTTTGGGGTTTTTCGAATTTTGCCCAACAATTTTTTCGAATTCGGATGGTATCCTTAAGTTTACGTTATTTTCCGGAATTTACCCAAATTCATTAAAAATTTTCAATTCCATTAAAAAATATAAAAGAAAATAAAGTAAAATTAAAAAATAAATAAAATATAAAGACTGATTTATTTATTTTAATAATAAATTAAAACAATGATTAAATTTTTTTTAAAAAGAATCCTTATTTTATTTATATTTTAAATATAATAAAACACTTATGTTTTTAGATTTTGTTAAAAAAATGCTAATCCAGTTTATTTAATTTTAAAATAAAATAATTATTTTTTAATTTTGTAAAAATTATCTGATTTATTTATTTTTATTTTAATATAAAATACTGAAATTTTTTAATGAATTTGGGCAAAATACGGAAAACAACGAAAATTTAAGGATACCATTCGAACTCGAAAAAACTGTGGAAAAAATCCAAAAAATCCCAAACCACGATGATATCATCCAGAATTTCCCTTAAATTTATATTAAAAGACATAGTTTATAAATATTTATCTTAAAGAAGAAAGAAAGAAAAGAATGATGTAGAAATAGTAGTGGTTGTCTCTATTATAGAGAAAAGAAATTCCTTCCTTTTGATTGAACAAAAGTGGAGAATACATCTTTGCAGGGATACATAGCAGGACCAACCATCCAAATTTTGCAAGATTCTCTTTTTGATAAATTCTATATTTTTCTTATATGATTGAAATTAGAATCCCAAAAGTATGGTATTTACTAATTTTATTAAAAAAAATTGTCAAATTAACTAAATAATTCTTTTTTTTTTTTTTGAGATTTCTCTTAGTAACTAGGTTCATGGTATAATTATTTGTAGTAAATCTATTTCTAATGAAACCCCTTATCTTTTAATTTTAATTTAATAAAAGTGGTAAAGATTAAAGGGATACACAAACCTAAGAAAAATAAAAAAGGGCCTATTTGACCAATTTCTTTCAAAAAATTTAGTATCCGTTTAGTTGAAGCGGTGGAATAGAAAACGGAACGAAATCAGTTAAGAGTAAAAAAAATAAATATAAATGATGGAATTACTTTAATGTATTAAAGAGCACTAACTAATGTAGTTTTTAATTGATTCAGAATTATTTCGTTATTGAGAAAAAATAAATTACAAAAAGATATTGTTGGTTTATTTGTGGAGGAGTAGGACCTACTTTAGTTTGCACTTTTGGAGTATGACGTCTATATTTAAACGGAGTAAATTTTTATTTAATTATTCAACGAAGAAAATACATGAGATGTAGGAATTCGTTTTAGATAGGACTGTAAAATTTAACCTTTTTCACTAGGGATGTAGATTACCCAACTATCATAATATTAAGGGTCAGTTTGGTTCCAACTTCAGAAACGAAAACGGAATGAAACGAATTTAGTTCATATGTATATCCTTATTCATGAAATTTTATGGAATCATTCCTTGTGGTCTCATGCAAGATGCACTTGTTTCTCCACATTTTGTTTCCCTATAGGGTATCAAAAGTAATCAAATTCTATTCCAATTATTCCAAACCACAAGAAATGGTTCCAAAAACTTTCATGAATAAGGTTATATGTATGAACTAGATTCGTTTCCATTCCATTTCCGATTTCGGAGTAAAAATCAAACGGGCCCTAAGTCTCGAATGCCCATGATAGAAAGAGAAAAACAAGTAATGACCCTATCTATGTTAATTAGTCAAAGTTAATTTAGTAGGAGTATTTGGTTGACACGAGGAAAGTTGCATGAAAACATATATCATACATACAATTATGCCGCACGAGATTTGCTATGGAATTGGTGTAAGGCACATTGGAATCTGCCTTCTTTATTATACACCTTTTGCATTGGGATGTTACACTGTCTTTTACTACACCAATTTCCCAATTCCCGATTGATGCACCCCAACACTTAGATACGCCAAATATAATCCCATTCCAATACTTTTATCAAATTCCCAACCCTCAAAAGTCATTTATACCCCTACAACATACAATAATAACGTTAAATACCAACATAAAATATTGACATTGAAAAACAAACGGGTTTAGAAAAACCACAAACTCATAAAAGCTTAATTTATCGGCTTATTTTTGAGTGATTTTTAGATCCAAATAACCCGTTGATCTTTTATATATATAGATTCTGACTCATACGTAAACAACTCTTACCATGTGAACATGTGAACACCGGATATATGTGACTATACCGCTGAATATATGTGACTATACCGCCGAGTATTTCTTCCACGATTTCCCCATTTAATATCGCTTAATCTCAGTCATCTATTTAAAGATCAAACGTATACAATTTATTCTCATTTTACATGTTAAAAGTTGTTTACGTGAGAGTCAAACCCCTCGATATATATATATTGTTCAGATTGGTTTGGTTACATATGTATCCGGCCGCCGAAAGAGGGAAGCGGAGAGAATATATATAAGGGGGCCATGCATCGCAATTGGAGCCTTTGAATATATTCCTTGCCCCATTTTGACCATCTTTTCTATTTTATTTTCATCATTTCACCTCAACTTTCCCTCTGTGTTTACCACTTAAATTAGGGGCTGTGTATATACACAACTTCTAATTTATTTGGTACCAAATATCGCTTTTATGTTGACGCTTTCTTCTTTATTTTTTTTAAAATTTTTATTTACTTTTTTTTTTCTTTTAACTTAGGCACCGACCCATGATGTTCGAGCCCAAAACCCATTTTTATTTTATTTTTGATTGAGCGCAATCGAAATGTGTTTATTTTTTTTGTGTTAGTAAAACAAACCTCGTGTCTTTAGTTTTCATAATTTGAAGCCTACGGCTATATATTATCGGTAAAGTGTTTGACTATCCAAGTATAAAAGAAGTAAATAATTTTGATACAATACCGTAAACTATGATTAGACTTAAAAGTTGGGTACAAAGAAACAATATGTATATATAGCTTAAGTCAATGAAACAAAACACACCTTAAGTCTTATATTCTCTGAGGAGGAGAGTTATAACATTACCAAAATGCTACAGTACGCAGTAAGTGTACATACTTTATGGGGATTAGGAAATTGTATGTTTCAGTAATCCAAAAGAGATCTATGATGAAAGAGAGGAAAGAAAATTATGAGTCCGTGTGTGTCAGCCTCTTTTACCTTGCGTAAAGTTGTCAAAAAGTGATCGCACAAAGAGAAACACAAGGCAGGTAAAAGTAAAAAGTATTACTTACCCACAACATGTGAAAATACAACTTCACCTACATGTCTACTTAGCTAGTTAGCTCCGACGCCAGCTGCATCTCTACTTCCAACCACAATTTTCTACCTATAATAATACCTAAAATTACTCTCAAAATTAATATGCTTTTTAGATATTCATCTGTAAATTATCATATTTTACAAACTTATCTTCAAAAATCGTTTTATTAGAAAAATGATGTTCCTAATTAGATTTATTTACAAATCCAATCTACTTATTTACGTAACTTTTTTTAATCTACTTAACACTATTGTATAGACGTGCAATACATTTTTATATTATATTTCTAACAATTATAATTAATTATAAAAAATTAATGTAAAAACATTTTTATATAGCATGCAGATAGCCGTACGTCGGACTTATTTGTGGGCCTGCAATCTTCTGATATGACCAATCAGGCCATGTGGGGACCACTTCCCATCACCTTTGCAAGTTTGCTTTGCAATAATGATATAGTGCAGGTTACAGTTACAGTTACAGACCATCAGCATTCAAGATTATAGCATTAGGATCAATTTTCTTCAAAATATATCTATTTTTAAAACTTGTAAATTTTACCAATAACTTGTTTTAATATTTTGTGTCTTCTAAATAATGACCTGAAATAACTCAATATAATACTTCACCTTTATTACATTCAAATTTCATGATATAATCAGACCGGCTCACCTTCAAAAACACAAGTTAAATGAATTCATTCCTCTTCTTCATCCTCATGTCCCAGTGCTCTTAAAAATCATGACAGATAGCGATATCTACCGCTTCCTATTCATATTGATAGGATGACAGAGTTCATCATCACAGCAAATAAATGGACTCATAACAATGTAAACAAAATTCTTGTTATAAGCGTTATGGAAACGCATGCTTCAGTTCAACACACATTTCAGGCCTCAAGGAAGAACTACCACCAGACAATCATGCAAAAGGATCATAATCATAACTTAATCTCAGTGAGCACAAGATTTTGTCCATTATCTTTTACTTATCAAGAGACTGTATCTTAAAAAAGATGTACTTGTACCTACATTCTTTCTAAACTGTATCCATCTAATCTTATGTCTTTCAAAGTTGTTCTTATATCTTATTAATTTAGATCCTTAAGCAAAACTACCTGGAACAGAGGCAATTTTGATTTTAGCAATGAGAAACTATAAAAAGCCTATACAAGGAGAAAAGAGAGGAGTTATAAGCAACAAGACTTACAAATTCAACACTTGCCACATTTACAATCTGTTCTATACCATCAGCAAAGTTGTTGGCAGAACATTATACAACATCCACTTCCAAGCAAAGTAGATATATCTTGCAAGAGTATCTCTCAATGCAAATCTCTTTGATGATACTGAACCCATTGAACATACCGGATCCACACTAAGAGTATCTGGATCAGAATGAATCCAACATCAGTTATAGAAACCTTGAAATAATTATCAAGGAAAAATTGGTCAATTTCCTATTGATATGTATATGCAAACTGGACATCACTTGACAATTATTGGATGGTTTAGTATGTAATTTCAATTTAAAGTATTTCAAGTATGCAGCTTCTTAACAGGGAAGTATGACAGTTACATAATTAAGCAAGGAAACAAAGAGGTCACCTCTCCCAAAGTGAAGATTGCTTCAGCTGTTAGCTCACTTTGCACACCAGTAGCGAGAAGAACAAGACAATAACCTTATCGAAATAAGTAGCCGGAGTAGTGAAGTTGATTATCAATACCATAACAATAGTCATCTTTTCCTCACAAATTTTATTCCTACCCTTGCAGAAGGTAATCTTGCACTATGGCAAAAACTAGTATAGATGATAATGGAAATACACAATGTTACAACACAATGAGTAGCAACTGCTTCATATAGGTCTTCAAATAAGTTCAGAAATAGAGGATGCAATGTTTATATGCTATCAAGAACTCCTGTGCAGTTAGGACTGAGGAAGCATTGACACAATGATCCCCAAATTAAATATGCCAGAGATAGCAAGAAAGCCATAGCTAAGTTCACACACCCAATTTGAGACTTCCTCCAAGTTGCGATCCACCTCAAAGCTCATTATAAAGCTCACGATCATTTTCCCACTAACCAAAAATTCCAACAGAAAAAGAACCAACAGTGGGTTAAATGCAAACATTCAAGGCAGACCATAAATTCTAACAAATAAGATGCAACTGATCATGACACTACATATTCAAACTTAAAGATGAGTATATATTAACATATCCAATATAAAGGGCTTACCGGCAAAGGGGTAAACTTATAATCGTTGATAGTGAGTATGGTATGTCTTTGTTTTATTTCCTTAACTTTTTCAACGAATTGATTTGGCATGGCAGTTAGGGTCAGCTCCTCCAAAGTATCTTGAGCCAGCAAACGAATGGGAAGCTGCTCGAGTTTAGAGCAATACCTGACCTTCAGTTCTTTAAGGTTAGGCATACCATCTTCTTCCACTGTCCATTTTTCTAGTTCCTTGAGCATCCAAAGTTTCAACACCCGTAGATTGTTAAACCCATTTCTTGGGCAATTCATGTTTTTTCCTAGATAGGAGTCTGCTAGGAGCCCGAGCTCGGAGAGGTTTGGCAGCTTTGACAGAACAGTCATTGGGTCATCATTCAACCGTGAGACTGACAGTGCAAGAACTTTTAGATTTGGTGGGAATTCGTTTAAAGTAGGAAGTCGCGACAAGTTTCCAAGTAACTTCACATGGGAAAGCTGCGATAACTCTGAGAGGGGCTTTAAATCGATCTTGGAAGGCCGACCCATTTTATCTTTGGATTTCAACCAGAGGAACCTAAGGTTGGTAAGTTTCAGGATCCACTTTATCAAATCTTCGGTGGAGCTCAATTGACAAGTTATTCCTAATGCCCGTAGTTCATAAAGTTGATCAAGTTTTTCCTTTGCATCAGTCTCATCATCTACAATCACACCAACCAGTGTCCTTAGCTCAGTTAAAGAACTGTAGCCTTTCTTTTGCTTGTAGTCAAGACGAATATCAGGTAAATTGAGATACCTCAAGTGCCCCAATTTCCAAATGAAACTTGGAAGACTGTTGATATATGTTCGCTTCAAATCAAGTGTCTCAAGGAAGGGTAGGTCTCCAATGGATTTGGGAAGGTTGTCTATGAAAGTCCACCTAAGCCCCAGGTACCTTAAATGGAACAACTGCTTGAGTGCCTCGGGTAAAGTAGGCTTGTAAACACCTTCCAGATCAAGCACTCGGAGCACTCCAAACCCCTTGTTCCCGATAAGCTTAGATATGAAGTTCCCCACTTCTGTGGCTGGTGTGTCGTTCCTCTGAAAGTTAAATGATAAATAGGATCTCAGGTTCGCATAGAAAGGTGGTAAAGCAGAAGTAGAAGCAAAAGTGTTATTCTTGATGCCCATATACTCAATGACTCTTCGTACGCCCAACTTAGGAGGAACATATACAATATCCTGATGTTCCTGGTTAATATAGAAGAGGCTTATCTGACGAGCTTTAGGAGACAAATACTCACGTAATGCACGGGGCAGACGACACTTTTGTGGAATTCCATTTGACCTGAACTTGGTTATCTTAACTAAATTCCTCTGTACTAGATCATCAAAACACTCGTCTACACTATCCTCCTCGGACATTCCAGGAGATCGCCTAACAAATCCTTCTGCAAGCCATAGCCTGTGTAACCTTCTTACGGAAATGTCTACTTCATTTGGAAAAAGAGCCATGTAAAGCAGGCAGAGCTTCGAGTGGGCAGGTAGATCATTGTAACTCAAAGACAAAATATCCATTCCATGCCAATTGGCTTGACTGAGGTACCACTTCCACTCATCACAGTTCGGTCCCTTAGTTGATAACAAGCCTCCGAGTAAGACAATGTCAAGGGGACAACCATTACATTTTTTTAAAATCTCATGTATGAAGTCATACTCAGGGCATCTACTTTCCTGATCAATGCAAGATTTCTTGATCAATAACTCCCAACTATGATCATTACACAGTTCTTTAAGATCATGAGGCAAACAGCTTTCCTGTTCGGATATCAAGGTAGCTACACTATGATCACGAGTGATGATGATCACCTTATTATCCCCAGCACCTAAATTTGGGAATGCAGATTTCAGGTCTTCCCATAATTCGACCTTGCTTACATGGTCCAAGACAACCAGGTAGCTCTTGTCCTTGAGAGAGTCATAGACTCGGGTTATGAGCTGCTCAGCAGTCAGGGATACACTTTCCTGGGACTTAAGCACCTGTTGCAGAAGGTTTGCTAGGAGTTGAGATATCGTGATGAATTCACCAGGAACATGAACCCATGCACGGCAATCGAAATGCGTCTTGATTTCCCTTAGATTGTAAATTGTCTGAACAAGAGTAGTCTTACCAGAGCCAATGGGGCCTACTAGTGGAATGACCCCTCCTCCTCCCTGTATTCCTTTTTCCTTCAATCTATCAACAAGAAGTGCCCGATCCCGAGTGAAGCCGATGAGAGTGGGTCCTTCTTGGTCAGGATAAATTAAATGAGGACTATTACAGTTACGAGGACTCCTATTGGTACCAGGACTCGGGCTCCCAAATCGGAAATTGGATCGACGATTCGAAGGAAAGCTTTTGGTAGATATTAATTTTGAACCAGGAATTTCTATAACTGGCGAAAGATTACAGTGTCGCAGCTTATCAGAAAACGATCTTCCAAAAATAGAAGATGCCAGCTTCTCTTGTCGAGTCTCTAGTTCATCGGAATTAGGGTTTCCGGCACGCAAGCTGGAATCCTTCACCTGGTCAGGTCTTTTGAGCTTGAGACCTTCGATCTCAACAGTAATGAGGTCGAGTTCGTAGCGGAGCCGCTTCCCCGGCCCATAGCAGTCGTAGATAGAGGCGAAGACGGTGAGGCCACGGCGTTGAAAGAAGCCGATGTTGCGCCTTCCACGAGCAGCGAGGGAGAGAACGTAGTTCTCGATCTTATCTTCGACTGAAAAGAGAACGCGAAGGAAATCGGTGGCCCAAGCGAGGGAATCGCGGTCGTGGTTGAGCTCGGCGTCGAGGAGGAAGCCGCGCATATGGCGGAGTTGAATACGGATGTCCTCGATTTGGTCAATAACATTGTCGAAGGCTATGGAATCTTGGATAAGAAGATCGGTGAGCTTCTCTAGGACCACAGCCACCACAGCTTCGACCGCCATTGAAATCGAAGATCGGATGGAAAGGCAAGCAAAATCAAAATTAAGCTGATCCGTTCTGCAAAGGTAGCAGAATTACAAGATATTCCCATTGACTTTTCGCAGGATTAGCTATGAATTCTGGAAGGGCGCGACCAAGTAAGTAACGTAATGGACACGACACGAAGAAGTAATATGATCAAACGAGAAGACTGAAATCGCACACGTAACGCGGTAAGTTAAATATACATAATCCACCCAAAGTCTCCAATATCTACCGGTGTTTTGAAGCCCAATGATTCGTTTGATCATATGATTATAAATGGTTCTCCTATTCGTACCCACGTATTTATGCTATTTGTACACAATACACGACTACGCATCACGTAGTCGTAGTGAAAGCACAAATTCATTCCACAAAATACAAGAGAACTTACTACGCTTATGGAATGCGTAAGCGTAGTAGTCCACATAACAAAATGGTGTAAGGGACTGCTACTACTACGCATCCCGTAGGCGTAGTTCTCGGATCAAGTAACCGTTGTGAACACTACGCCTACGCTTCTCGTAGGCGTAGTGTTGAGAACTAGCCGTTACCCAACGGTAATGTAACCCAAACATTAGTATAAATATCATGCATTCGACCGAAGTCGTACATAATCATTTCATAAAACCTCATTGTCAAACGTTGTTTCGCAAAAAAAGTCCTTCGAAAAAGAATTCCGACGATGGAGAAGCGAGATATCATTCCGGCGATGGAGAAGAGGATGACGGTGTTGATTTCGGCGGTGGTGAAGATGATGTGGAGGGTGACGAGGGCTTGTTCAATCCCACGATGCTCAGTAGTTACGCTCCGTATTCGGGTGTTGAGGTTAGTTTTTTCAATTCGTTTGTTTTGACGTAGTTTAGTGTTATATGTTTTAGTTAGTTTTATGTTATATGCTTGAGTCGTTAATTAATGAATTAGTAGACAATTAGTCAATAAGTAATGTTATTTGTCGTTAAATGAAGAATTTACGCGTTAATTAGGTGTCAATTAGTCGTTAATTGAAGAAAATAGTCGTTAATTAATTTGAGCAATGTTAGAACATATGATATAGTCGTAGTGAATGAAATTTTCGAAATAATTATTTTAGGCTGCCGATATTCCCGATGATTATGACTATACTAGTTTGTTCGTGGACCGTCGGATATGGACGGATATGGACTCGTTAGTTGCGTGGGTTCTTGAGAGAGCAGGAAGTAGAAATATGGTTCTCATCAAACTAAAGTCCTACAAGTCGGATGATCGTCGTTTTGGAAAGGTGATATTTGCGTGTGAGCATCACGGAGTCCGCAAGAGTAAGCATGTCCACGGGTCGGACCTGCCGGGTCGACGGGTCCGACCCGCCGGGTCAGGGGTCTGGGGAGGGTGACCCAGACCCGTATATGTGGCCGACCCGCCGGGTCACGGGTCAGACCCACCGGGTCGACGGGTCAGACCCACCGGGTCGACGGGTCGGCCACCTCACCATTAAAAAAAAATAAAAAAAAATAAAGGAAGTAAACTTAAAAAAATAAGAAAATAAATAGAAGAGAAAAATTAGACTTAAACTTAGGGGGGTGTATTCAATCGAGATTTTTAAAGATTTTGACGGATTCTTAATAATCATAGGATTTGCAAATTATGTGGGAAATTTTAATTCTATATAGAGTCAATACAGATTATGTGGAAATCTCATGTGTTGGGGGAAGATTTCTATGGATTTTAGATAGTTATAAAAGTAATGAAGAATCCTACAAAATCAGTGAAATAATAGATTCTTTTAAAATCCACAAACTTTTAAATACCATAGGAATTTTATGGAAAATTTTAAATCCTAATTGAATACCTACAGATTTATATGGACTTTTAAAAATCTATATTCAATACCCATAGACTTTTAAACTCCAAAAAATTCCTATAGACTCTTAATTGAATACACCCCCCTTAAAAAAGAAGAAGAAAATAAACTAATAAAAAATTGGACTTAAACTTAAAAAAGAACAAAATAAACTAATAAAAAGAGGACTTAATCTTAAAAAAAATTGGACTTAAAGTTTAAGTCCAATTTTTTTAAGTTTAACTCCTTTTTTTTATTAGTTTATTTTGTTCTTTTTTAAGTTTAAGTCTTAACTTAAAAAATAAAAAAAAAATAAAAAAAAGGGAAGAATTGGGCTTGAACCGGAATCCCGGTTGCCTACGTATCCTCTCGGGGAGGAGGAATCAAAGCCCACGTAGTTCTCTTACCTTTGTTTATATCCCCGATTGACCCTTACCTTAGTCGGGCTCTCCCGCCGATACATCCGATGGCGTTTGTTGTCGCCCGTCTTCATCTTCGTCGCCTTCCTCCGCCGAGAGGTTGTTTTTCGTGTTCGCACGCTTTCCTCCAATCGGCTAGCAGGACTTGTGCCTCCAACATCTCGGGCAACATGTTTGATCTCGTCGGATCGAGCACCTTTCCACTCCGGCTAAAGGTTTGCTCAACCGATACCGTTGAGGCGGGGAACGACGAGAGTTTGTGCCGCGATCCTTGAGATGGTAGGGAACCTCATTCTCTCCGGTCGGCTCCACCATTCTAATATGTTGAAATCCTCTTCTTCTTCATCATTGGCAAACTCAAAAGAAATGGTTAGATATTCGTCGAGTTCCGAGTTGGAACTCGACGTGGTTTTTGCCCTTTTCGGGCCAAACAAATCTCTAGCAATTGATTTAAATTTAGATGAACTTGAAGATGAAGGACGAGGAGGGGGTTGAGAAGATTGACCTCGATCGAAAACACGATATTGAACCAATAATTCATCAAATAAATTTCTAACTTTAGTAATTATGGTAGAAACATGACAATCGGGATGTTGTTCTAAACCTAAAAATTCATAATAACTTTCTAAAAATTGTTTTAAACCATCCATTTTACGTCTAGGGTCTAACACAAATGCAACAAGAAAAACATCGTGAATGGTTGTATAATAATCTAACCATTTAGTTCGCATTGAAAGTATAGCTTGTGAAGTATTTTCAATTAAAAGACCTTGTTGAATTGCAAATGCAATATTAATTACTACATAACAAAATATGTTTGAAGTTGGTGTATAAACATAACTAAAAGTGTTAGTAGCATCATAAAATTATTTAAAAACCTCCATTACATCTTTTGCTAAAATCCAAGATCACCGAAAACAAAATTACCGTCAATATGTTGTGCGGCAAAACCACTTAAAAGTTATCGATATTCATATGATTCGTAAATCATTTTGTAAGTAGAGTTCCATCTTGTACAAACATCTTTTGGAAATTTTTTAGGATAAACGTTATTTTGTTTACAATATGCATACCATTTAGTATGTACACTTTTTTTAGACCAAAGTTCATTAAGAATATTTCGAATAGGTTATACTAAATGTCCAACGTATGCTAAACCGTCTTGAACACACAAGTTTAAAATATGAGCGGCACACCTAATGTGAAAAAATTTACCTCCAATCGTCGGCTTACAATAGTTGGTTAAATCTCTAATGGAAGCCGTGTTAGCGGAGGCGTTGTCAAAACTGATTGAAAAAACTCGTGAAACTAATCTATATTCTTCCAAAACATTTGCAATCAAACGGACAATGTTTTGGGCGGTGTGTTGTTCGTTGAAAACTCGTAATGCTAAAACTCTTTTGTTTAAAATCCAAAATTTATCAACAAAATGACAAGTAATACCCATATATGATTTTTTTTGAAAACCGTCGGTCCAAATATCACTACAAATAGAAACTTGAATATCACCGTTGTCCATAAAATATTTAATCAATTCTTCTTTACGAATTTTATATTTATGCATCATTTTTCTTTTAGCGGTTTGGCGAGAAATCGGTTTATATGCGGGTTGAGCATGATTTTGCATCCAATCATTAAAACCAACATTTTGTCCAAAACTAAATGCTAAAGAATCTACGTCCAACATTTCCAAAAATGCATCCATAGAAGAAGAATGATTATATGTAAATAGAGAAGGAGGTTGGTTAGAAGTAGATGCGTACCCGGTAAGTTGTGTTTGCCCTCGTGCTAATCCATTTTTTCGGGATGCTTGTTCCGGATATGCCTCTTGTAGTTCCGTAGCCTTCTCCTTTTTTGTGCTTGTATTGTGCCGTACAAAAATTACATTTGGCATAGTAAACTCCGTTGGCATCGGGAGCACCTTTTGTAAACCAAAATCGGAAGACCGCCACCGTTAGTTGATTGTTGTTCAACGGCGGCTCCTCCTCCGGCTCCTCCGTGAATTCGGTCTCGCATCCTTGGGTGTTGGGGAAAGTAGGTGATTCCGTGATATCCTCCTCCTCGAAGATCTCGTGATCTCCACTTAATAAGTCTCGCCTTAAATCCGAACTGGTTGGAGGACCGCTAACGAAATGCCGTCCTCGGGTAAAACCTTCGCCGGATGAAGGACCGACACCGCTAACGGAACGTCTTCCTCGGCTAGACATTTTTTTTTTGAATAATAGAATGTAGTAGTAAGTAAGAGTAGTAAAATGAAAAATAAGAGAATGAGAATATGAGATTAGGAGAGTAATTGAATGTAAGAGTTGGAAATTATGGAGAGATTGAGAGAGTGAATAGATGATTGAATGATGAGAATTGTTGTGAGATGAAATGAATTGGGTTTGGGGTATTTATAGAATTGTTTTTGGGTTAGATTTTTTAAATTATATTGTTTTTTTTTTGAATTTTTGTGACCGTTACGGGTCGACCCGGCGGGTCACGGGTAAGGATCTTACGACCCTTACCCGTGATCCGGGGGAACCCGGACCCGCCGGGTCACGGGTGACCCGTGACCCGTGGACATGCTTACGCAAGAGTGAGACGAAGGGCTTGAGGGTATGCAAAACGAAGAAGTTTGATTGTAATTTTCGCTTACACGTTGATGAGGTGCAAAGGGGTTTTTGGGGTGTGAGGAATGTTCACGGAATTCACAATCATCCTCTTCCGAAGAAGTTGGTAGGTCATGCTTTTGCTGGACGGTTGAAGAAGGCACAAATAAAACGAGTCCAAATCTACACCGAAGCGGGAATGCCTCCGAGAGAAATTGTTCGTTTGTTAAAGAGTGATTTTGAAGATCTTGAAAAGATGGTCACTTCTAGGAAGCAAGTTTCAAACGCTCGGAATAAAATTAGGTTGGAAGCGATGGGAGATCGAACGGTAATTCAAGAAGCGTTGAAATTCTTGAAAGAGAAGGATTATATGTGGGATATTAGGATGGAAACCACTGAAGGAGGAGAGGTAGTGAGCGACTTATTCCTAGCCCATCCCGAGTCGAAGCATTGGGTTGCCATGTTTCCATACGTCATCATCATGGATGCTACATATAAGACGAACAGGTTAGTATGTAATTCATTCAGTTTGTTTATATTAAACTTTTTTTTAATTACAAAGTTTCATTCATTATATTTTGCAAATATGACATGCCGTTGTTGGAGATCGTCGGATTGACTAACACACAACAGACTTTTCCCGTTGCGTTTGTGTTAATGAAACGGGAGACGACGGGTCATTATGAGTGGGCTTTGAAACGCATTGTCTTGTTATTCAGTGGAAAGAAGCCGGAAGTGATAGTGACGGACAGAGAATTAGGTCTCATTAAAGCAATGTCTAGTCTTCGCAGATGCCAAACATATTTTGTGTGAGTGGCACGTGTATCGAAACATCGAATCAAATAGTTGGTGGAAGTCACATTCGCCATCCATCCAAGCAAAATTCATGAGAGATTGTCATGAGTTGTTTGAATCGACTACTATTGCGGCTTATGAGGCGAGGCTCTTGCATATGAGGGATAGTTGGATGTACAAGTATCATTTGATGGAGTACCTCGAGAAGACATGGTTGAACAAGTACAAAGAAGCTATTGTTCGTTGCTGGACCGATCACTATCTCCATCTCGGATCAAGGACGACAGGAAGGTTAGATAAATACTCATTGCCACTAGTACAAATATACATTTCCATGACGTGTGAAAAATGTCATGCAAACTGTTTAATGGCGTTTTCCAACGCCATTAAAAAACGCCGTCTTTATAGACGTCATGCTTTTGTCCACAATTGGAGGGCGTTTTGTTAACGCCGTCTTTAATAACGTTGGTTAACGCCGTAGATTGCATTGTAATGGCGTTTGACAAACATCACAGCCTGCAATATTCATGACGTTTTCCAACTGACGACCCTTTGCTTACGACATGTTTTAAACGCCATGGATTGTTTTACCACGGAGTGCTTAATATGTCATGGAATAGTATTTTATGGCATTGACGAGTCGCCTTAAGTTGTATCTCTATGTCATTTAATAACCCTAATATTTATTACCCTTTTTTATTTACAAATCCAAATAAACTACTTTCATGCACACAAAATAAATCCAACATTCCAATATCACAAAATCTGAGTGATAGAATCTATATTGCATAATAAAAGATGACAATTCTTACACAATTTTTTACCATTACAAAAGTTGTTTCATAAATCTCAAAATCAAAACATAGTGTACGCAAATGTTTAATTCCATGCTCTAGCTAGCTAGTTTGACCACCAAGCGTGGTACTTCATTTATCACCTGTGACATTGTGAAAATGTAATCCTTAGAATATAAAAAGATGCTAATTAGCCAACATTTCAAATCAATACCTAGCTCGTAAATGTGATGGTTACCTGTAGATATATCGTCAAGGACAATATACTTGATTGGCCAAGCAATTATGCTACCAAGTGCATCTCCTATGTTTCCAAATTCAGGCTCATAGCGATATAATTCAGTTTCTTCAATCAATACCTCTTCAACAACACTATAACAATCAGGTCCAATTCAGCATAACACTCAAAAAGATATCAAGAATCATTTTGAAATTCAAGAACATACCTTAGAGGTGGCATTTTCTACAAATATTTCGACCTGCCAAGAAGAATCATGCCAATAGAAATATTCATGAAGAATCATACAAATGCTGGGGAATTTAACCCACCTTTTGTAGAGCAACTTTATTAGTGAGAAGACCCTGTAACACAAAAAGCCATTGTATTAGCAAAAATACAGTCCAGCTTAGCATGATATGTTGGTATATCATCTCAAGTTACAAGTTATCTCAAAACTCAAAAACTGATATTGTATGGTGAAATATACAAGTCTAAAGTCAAACAAGGTTATGAGCTAGTCCCACATACGTTGAAACACTGGAAGGAAGGAGCCATGTTGAGCAGTACTAGTGAAACACCATCAACAAATCCATCACCAACTTTAAGTGCTCGGACGACATTTGAAAAGGCTCTAGCAAATTTGTCATAAATTCCTGCACTTACAAAAAGGTAAGTGATCATCGGGACACATATTTGGATATCTGATAGTGACTTCCATCAAAGAGCTTTATAGTGCGAGGATAGACAAACCAAAGGTCTAGTGCAAAAACAAATGAAACTCAGGAAAAAAGGAATTTTGTCTAGTCATGAAGTGTATGAAGGGATAATTGTTAAACATAACTTAAACGACAAAGATGTGGGCATTTGAGTCTACAAACTGAATGCACAATCTATAGTGTAAAATAAGCAGTAGTGAAACAAATTCTAATAAAGAATAATCTTGTCATGTAAAAGAGGAACACTCAAACAGGGCATCTTAAACATACACATATGTATACACAGTTCAATATCCAAGCACAAAGACCCCAAATCCCAAAATTAGGTCATAATAGATCCGGAATCTTACCCAAACAACCAAACGGTAAGAGGGACAAAAGGCTGTGAAGCCCTTCCCGAGTCGGCTGCAGCAGGCGGCGGAACTGGTGGTAGTAGTGGTGGAAGAAGACTGCGACAGGCGGCGAAAACCGACGGTGACAGAGCAGCAGCGACGCATCAACGGACTCCCAACGACAATTGTCGAGCCCTTCCCGAGTCACTGTTGATGGCGCCGGGTGTGGAACAACGACGATGTTCCTGGTGGTGCAGAGATCCTCGCTTGGTGGTCGACAACTCCTGGATTCCGGCGGTTGGTTGTAGGAGAAGACCCAAGAAGTGATGGTTTCGAGTGAGGGAAGGATGTGCGATGGTCTGCGCGGCAGTGGCGGCGGCGACGGCGTGAGAGGAGTGCGAGAAAGAGAGAACACCGGTGAGAGAGGTGAAGGGTGAAGAGCGGCGGGAGCAGCTCGGTGAGAGAGAAGGATTGGGGGGAGAGAAAGTGTAGGTTAGGTTAGGAAATTAGGGTTAAATAGTTCAAAACGGACCCGGTTTTGATGTAAAACGTGACTTTAAAGAATAAATGTGGATGATAGTTTTTTTTTTTTTTATCAAAACTTGACTTTTAAAATTTGGCTTAAATTTGTTTTGTAAACAAAGTCCGCAAAAAATTTAATTACTCAATGTTTACAATAATTTGGTGGGAAAAAACCCGCAATATTATATAACGTTTCACAAACGTTGTACATTATATAGTGTTTATACCCTGACGTTTCTAAATGCAAAAAAAAAAAAATTGGGGGGAAAAGGTCCGCAAAATTTCATGGCGTTTAGTAAATGTCATAAATTTCAGGTCGTTTAGAAAATGCAATAAAAACATTTATGACGTTGAAAAAACGTCATATAATTTTATGGCGATTCATAAACGTCATCTACAATTTGGAAAAAACATATTAAATGACAAAACTTTAATAAAACGTCATTGTAAAGAATTTTGATGACATCTATAGTAAAAACGTCATCTTTTAAATGTCATTGTAATGTCAGTTTGTAGTAGTGTGCATCTTTTATTGTTTAGTTTACTTGTGATGATTTATTTTATAATTATAAATTATGTTCTAATCTTAGGGCCGAGGGTGCTCATTCGGTGTTGAAGAGAACTCTTAAGTCTACTCGTTGTGGATTTGATACTCTCATCAAGGCCATCCATAGAATGATTGGAGATCAGATTGATGAGATTCAGGGTAGCATAGAAAAGTCGCGTACTCATACTATCGTAGGCATCCAAGAAGACCCTATGTTTACATTTCTTCTCCGAAAGGTGTCGAACAACTGCATGAAGTACTTGATCGAGAATTACAAATTGGCGCGGCAAGGGACATTTGATGCTACATGTGACGATTAGTATTGGAGGCAATCGTACGGGATCCCGTATATTCATGAGTTTGCGGTTGCCCCCCGGGAAAACAGACATATGTTTTTGACTGCAATAAATCCTTTCTGGAGACAGGTTACGTGACATGAAGTCACCGAAAAAGTGGAAGAACCCGATGCTATTCCTCTGTCGATGGGGGATATTACTTTGACATTTTTTATGGCCATGCACAGGGAGGGTAGGTTGCCCCAAGACGTTGTGAATAAGTTTGGGCTTATATTGCAACCATGTTGAACCCGACGGAGTCAGTAGCCCGGGAGCCGAGAATTTCACATCCTTCAGACAAGGGAAGCAAGTAAGGACGAGTGCTATTTGGATTTGAGCATGGTCGAGCTGATAAGGAGTCACAAATGAGGAAGTCTTCACAAAGTTCTAGAGGAAGAGTTCGAGGACGAGGCCGAGGACGTGGTCGAGGGCAAGCAGACACCACAGGCGAGGCTAGTACCATCCCGGAGTCTCAGTCGTCTAAAGTTGTGGTCCGAGTATTCAACTGGGGTTATCGGAATATCCCATCCTTTATGCTATCCTACGTTGATTGTGTGATAGATGTTCATGGCGATGGACATTGTGGATATAGATCACTTGGTGCGTTATTGGGTTACCATCAAGATTAGTACATTCGTGTCCGGAGAGAGCTTGCTTGGGATTTGAGTAGACACATGCATGTATAATCTGGAATACATGGTGATGATGAGATTGAAGAACTGATTGACAACGTCAACTACCTTAACCCCGCACCTTGCGCATCACAGTTCTGGATGGAGGTTCATACTTGTGCTCTTGCATACACTACTTTATTTCGGGTGTCCCTTGTCGTCTTCTCTAGATTGGACTCCTACACCTGCTTGCCATTGATTGCCGATTTTGAAGAAGAACAAGAACCTCCAACGGAAGTGCAAGCAATCGCAGTACTCAATGATCATCACTACGTTCCGGTAAGTCCATTTAATCCTCTTGATCTGTGAAACAAGTTTGGTTGTATCAAAACATGTTTGACTAACATGTCCTTGATTTGTGAAACAAGTTTGGTTGCATCAAAATGCTCCATTGCCCCCGATATGTCTTGATTGGATGCGAGGTCACGACGCTTCAGTTGATGGTTTTACCCACATACATAACCGAAGAATAGCGAGATACGGAAGACTGCTTAAGAGAGAAGAAGATGCGAGTTCTTAGTTTGAGACTGTATTTGAATTGTGATTTCAAATTGTGGTGTTGAATTGTGATTTCGAATAGTAGTGTTGAATTGAGTTTTTGATTTGTGATATCGACTAATCGGTTTTGATTTGTGATTTCAAATTGAGGTTTTGATTTGTTGTTTTCAAACACAAATCACAAGTCAAAATAATAAAATGAAACAAGTCAAAGTAATAAAATGAAACAAATCAAAGTAATAAAACATGTTCATACATAATAATTAAATTTAAAACCAAAATCATCAAGTTCAAGTCAAACACAAGTCAAAGTAATAACAGAAGTGTCTAGTCCTGTTGCTGTGATGCCCTAACAGGAGGTTGCGCCTCTGGTGCCTCGTCTCCTCCTAGAACATCTAAGAGACGGCGAAGAAAATCAGCCTCAGACGGAGGACAACGAGTCAACTGATCTCGAACCATACCTATAGTTATATGCACGCGTTGCAGAATAAGAAAAACTTTAATTACTCAACTAATTTTTAAATAAAATGAACTTTAAAGTAACAATTCATATCCGTACCCGCTCTGAAAGTACAACAGGTGCAACTGGAGGTGCAGGCGGTGGTGGTGCACCATCTGGAGGTGGCTGCAGATGTGAGTAAGTACGTGGTAAGAATCAGTCCAAAAAGTACTCATCCATCTGCCATGGGTCGACAACTGCTGGGACGCTCTGTATGTCGTACAAATGCTGGTCTCGCGTCGCTCACAGATGCCACGCGTCAGGAGAAAACAACAGCTCATACTTCCCTATCCTCGCCGGCCTCTTCATCACGAAGGGGCGAATGATACATCCAGGAGGAACTGTATGAAGCTCTGGGGGGACTACCTGCACACGTCCGAACTGACGTAGCATAAACTGTGGCTGATATAGCTCCTCCAACCAATAGAAGCGTATCACCCCAAAATAGGCTGATACGTGCATCTGTCCAGTCTGAAAGCTGTCTAGCGAACCTCACGGCATCCATGTCACCTACGACAAACATATAACGTCATTTCAGAAGGTCAAATCAAGATACGTAAGAAACTTGACTTTATTAGTACCTCGTCCATCCTACACCTCGACAACTGGGCCCTAAACCCTAACAGGGCCGATCTCTTCATTTGTCCTATAGGAGCCCTCTCCGACCTCTGTGCATGTCTCGCATCTCTCAATCTAGGAGGGTTAGTATGTCCTCTAGGTCGGAAGTGAGGGAAATAAGCGTGAATCCATGACTGCCAAAAACATATCATTTTCATATTAAACTAATTATCAATTAAAAGATTGTAAACTATGAAATTATAGGTTATTGCATACCTCTAATAGAAGAGAACAACCGGCTAATGTATGAACCTCCCTCCTAGAGGATTCGCCGAGCTGTCTGTTTAGATATGTAGTGTGGCAGTCCCAAAGCACGGGACACCATGGGATGGGGTCTCGACATACGCTCAATAGATGAGACTTCACCCTGTTCGTGGTCTTGTCAATAAACAGGGTGGAGCCAATGAGAAGAGCAAGAAACCCGCTAGCGATGTCCTCCTGTCTAGCATCTAGGGACTCGGCCATAGTCTTAAAAGTAGAGAGGAGATAAGAAGACGGCCACCCACCCGCCTTCACGGCGTCCTTCACCTCCAACGGCAGGAAGCCGAACATGGAGGTGAAGAGTGTGTCTTCTCTGGCGCCCATAACCTCGTCTCCGTCAATGCGAAGTCCTAAGAGGTGATATACGTCGTGGAGGGTGATAGAGATATGTTCCCATGGGAAGTGAAATCCGGAAGTCTCTGGATACCACCTCTCAGCAAAGGCAGATGCAAGCGCATGGTCGATGCCGCCCCACTGCATCTTTAGGAGGCCATGTAGTCCACTCCCCCTAACCAGTGTCATCCACTCTGACTCTGGAAATCGATCAGCAAGGCTACGTAAGCCACTGACCGTGACACCTAGCCGATAGACTCGTAAAATACCTCTATCCTGTTATGAAAATATCATTTAAATGTAAATAACACGTTTGAATTTAAGGAAATATAAAAAGCTAATCGAAATTTAAATCCATACCTGACCGACCCATATGTCGCGAGCGACGTGAGTCTCATAACTGTAAAGTAGGTCCCGTATAGCGGGACCTCTTGGACACCCAGCAGCGTCATCTGTAACCACAGGCGGAGGTGGTGGTGGTGAACCCTCCTGACCGAGTCTCCTACTTCCGGCGACAGAGCTCTCTGAATGAGCGGGTGCAGGTGATCGGCGGTCCAATGTGTCATGCAAGTCCAATACAGAAGCATCAACGTCTGCCTCGGGTAACATCTGGCCGCCAGAAACGTCGGAGGAACCGAACAGCATGTCCATCCCACTAGTACAAAAAGGGGTTGTAGACCCCGGTTTTTTGTACATGAGACCCAGGTTTTCAAAGCGTGGTTAACGGGAGCGAGGTAAATCTATTCGGACCTCGCTATTTGTCACCGAGGTAAAAAAAATTCGGACCACGGTTATTTAAAATAACCGTGGTTCCAGTTCTATTTTTTTTAAAAAAAAAACAACTTGGACCACGGTTATTTAAAATAACCGTGGTCCCAGTTTTAATTTTTTTTTAAAAAAACACCACGGTTCTTTAAAGAACCGTGGTTGTAACAATAATCTTCAATACAAGCCAATGTGTTTTTCTAAAAAAAAAATACGTCGGACCACGGTTATTTTAAATAACAGGAAGTAGCTGACTGACAATGTATCGTTTGAGTAATGAATGATCAACATGAAATGAGAAATTCAGGAACTCGGGATTCATTCATTGCATCTGTTGCATTTTTCATCAGAGCCTATAAGGAACGAAGCTCTAGAGAATTAGTTCCAGCATGAATTAACACTAATGATCCAAACCAGTTAAAGGGTAACCAACCGATTTTATACTCTCTAGGTTAATGGTTCCATTTTTGCTAGGCTCCAATAGTGAGAACTACTCCCTCAAATAGAAGAGCTTGTCAACATCCAACGTCTTTGACCACGCCTAATGTAGATATGTCCACATAAATAAATGGTCAAAAGGAACACAAACTAGTAGAAATTTAGATAACATGCATTACACACCCTTAAAGCAGCTTTACGCAGAGATGAAGATCGCATGTAACCCTTCATTAGTCCGTATCCAAGGGTGGCCTGAAAACAAATGAAGCTACAATCAAATAGATGCCTTAAGAATCCCAATGATTCTACTAAGCAAGCAGAGGACTTACTTAGAGCCTGAGCAGCAGTCATTCTCTTCCTGTGTGATTGATTAATGAAAAGGTGGGAGCTCCAGCTGAGGTTGCATAAAGACTATTGGCTGTCTGACAGGAGTTTGAAACCAAGTAAAGATCTTCTGTAGCTCCCAAACATGCTGAACTTGATCAATTGATGGATATTTTCAATTTAGTATACGGATATAATTTGTGTGTACGTATTAAAATACAAACCTTCAAACCCTCAGATATACCCATTTCCTTGTCTATACTGTACTCACTAGAAAAAATCTTGATAGGCAGAAAGAGCAATTTACATTAAACAAATTCTACCTAGGACTGCTGAAGCATACCATGAACTGATTTCATCAAGTTTAGAACTGGAGATGTCAAGTTAAAAGCTAGGATGAAAAACTATATACATAGGCTTTGGAGAATTTGCAATAACTCTTCAAATTTTTCAAAAAAAAAGCTTTTTCTAAGTTTCATTGTTCTATATGTAGCTAGTAGAAACTTTCAATCCTAAATGAACTCAATGTACTGCTTGCTTTTTCTTTCTTTTTCTCTTTTTTTTTCTTGTCTGTAAAGTGTGTCCACCGATGTACATGCAGAAGTCCTATTTTTTATAGTCAAAAAAATTATTCAAAAAAAAAGCATTAACATTTAACACAAAGATTTAAAAGCCTTTATACCAAAGAATGATTAAGGTGAGACAAAATCAAGGAAAACAAAAAATAGAACATCATTGGTACACTTCTACATATCAAAAAACTTGCCTAGTGACAAAAGATACTACTATGAATCACAAGTATCCAAAAGAGACAAGAAAATCCAAACTTAATGCATGCATTGTGATCATTAAACAGAAATAGATCCATCAACAACTTATAGAAGAAGAGGTTATAGTTTGAGAGTCCGTAACACTTCCCAAGTTGGCAAGTTGCCTTGTTTCATTAAAAAATTCTTTGGGAAAGAAGATGATTTATTGCCATTCTGCATGAAAGTAGAAAACAGGAGTAGATTACTTGGTACTCATTACGACAAGAGAAGTTAAGGGAATTAGGTGGAAACATGAAAATAAGGTTTCATACAACATCACAAAAATAGTGCTAAGGGAATTATTGAGGAAATGAAGGGGATTATTATGTGTAAAATTACGGAAATGGGCGTAGAATAAAAAAATAATAAATGGTAGATAATAAGGTTTCGTACAACATCACAAAAAAAAAGGTTTCATACATTCGAAGCTTCAAAGGATTTTCATTTGTTTTATCAGTCATAGTAAGGTTTCATACATCACAAAAATAGTGCTAATTTGCACAACAATTCGAACCATAACAATAATGTTTTATTGACCTAGTGTTTGGAAAACAGTGACACAACATTTATATATCAACTTTAGGTCATCCTCTAGGGAATCACCTTTATTGGAAGGTACAAGCTCTTTATTGTTTACTTTGCTCACTTTGCTCGTGACATTTTTCACTCAAGCAATGCAATAATCTTAGTTTCATACTTCTAGTTTAACTTGATTCTTGATTCAGATGCATAATAACAATCAACTTAATTCTTCCTGCTAACAGTGAGAGAATTCACTAATTAAGTGAATACTACATATTGCTTGCTGCAACCATACAAACAATGAAGTAGATTTATAAGTTATTTGGGCTCATTACTCAATTATCACTTAACATGTTATTTCACACTAATCAAATATAAGCATAATCTAATCTCATCTTAAACCTAATTAGCAAATTAACACACTCTCTTCTCTAGCTTTCTCTTATGTTTCGGTGTTATAAATTGAAACAGAGCAAGCCATGACAAGGTGAGAGAAGCACAATCAAGAATAAAAAACTTTGTAGACTTGAGTTGAAGATGGTGACTAAGAGCTACAGTTACCACTTGTTGATCTTCCTCTTTAACTCCTCCATTGGATTGTCTACTGATACGTATGAGCTCTCTATTTCACTATCGATCAAATCCGGCATGGTTGACCCGCTTTGCCATCTCAAAGATTTGAAACATACCAACTCTTTAGCTTGTTGTATCTGGATGAGGATCTCTTATAACTCACAAGGATTTGTTAAAAAGCTTAACTTTCTAACTTCAACCTAAGTAGCAAACACTTAGAAGACCTACAAATACTCAACAACTTATCTACTCTCAACTTATCTAGCAATGATCTCTCCTCTTTCCTACCTAAGTCGGTTTAAAATCTCACAAATTTGATCATCTTCGACACTAGCCAGAACTCAAAAAAACCATGAATTCCAATATCAAGTCAGTCAATATCACAAACACATGGCATGCAGCGTAAATGTATTCAACTAGAAACCAATTACAAGCATCAATTGTACAAAAATATCAACACACCACGAAAGGAATGTTTACAATGTAAATGTATTCAACCGGATAATGATATGTGTTCATGAGGCATTATATACATATTCAACATATCAAGTTAGAAATGTTTACAGGTATAGGAAATGAATATTATAGTGTAAACGTATTTAGTAAAATTTATACAAATTTGACGAATGCTTCTTAAATCCAATAAAAAACATAAACTTGTGCTAAGAATCGATAGGAGATGAGAAGAAAAAATAAAGAGGATAAAATTGGGAAGACAAATTACTTCATTCTCATAATCTGCTATGGGGAGGTTGAAGAAAACCCCTTTCCTTCATTCCCTTCAATTGGCTCTTCATTCCCGTCATTCATTCAGCCAAACACCAAACTCAGGGCAAATATGAAAAAACCCTCGTCATTCGCATCTTCATTCGATTGAACTAGGCTACCGAACGGGCCCTAAAGAGGAGATGGAAGAAGGTGGTGGTGAGTAGAACCTATAGCACAAATCCAGGGTTTTCGGTCCTCCGAGAGCTGGTCAATCTGACCTCCGAGGAACCTGATGAGGTCGATCGATCGATTTGAGATTTTTATTTCTTTTCAACGATCATAAGGGGTACCACGGTTATTTAATAACCGGGGTCCGAGAATATTCTTTCACCCCGGTTCTTCATGGTAACCATAGTTTGAGCAAAAAAATCAATATTATAGCCCGGTTATTCAAGATAACCAGGGTCCGAATTTTTTTAAAAAAAAATAAAAATCAATTTTCCGCGGTTTTTACGTATAACCGTGGTCCAAAAATATATTTAATCACGGTTTTTTAAACCGCTCCAACATAAGTGAGGTCTAGAGAGATCTTTGTACTAGTGTCCGCTCGTTTATATGCTCCTCCCCAACTCTCTCCTCCTCCTGAGGATCCTCAGGGACGTCATTAGGATGCGCTACTCCCATCTCAATCATACGCCGCTTACAGTTCGAAACCGTAGCGGCCCATGGACGAGTACTAGTCCCGGCAACCTAATTAACAATTAATTTCAATAGTTAACAACTAATTATCGAGTAATAAACAAGTAATCTACTATTTCACTAATCGGTAACTAATTGTCTACTAATTACGGAATTTACAACTAATTTCAATATTTATTAAACTAATTATCGACTAATTATCTATTAATTTCAATAATTAACAACTAATTATCGAGTAATTAACTAATTATCGACTAATTTCAATATTTATTAAACTAATTATCGACTAAATGTCTACAATTTCACTAATCGGTAACTAACTGTCTACTAATTACGGAATTTATAACTAATTTCAATATTTATTAAACTAATTATCGACTAATTTTAATAATTGACAACTAATTATCGAGTAATTAACTAATTATCGACTAATTTCAATATTTATTAAACTAATTATCGACTAATTGTCTATAATTTCACTAATCGATAACTAATTGTCTACTAATTATGGAATTTACAACTAATTTCAATATTTATTAAACTAATTATCGACTAATTTCAATAATTAACAACTAATTATCGAGTAATTAACTAATTATCGACTAATTTCAATATTTATTAAACTAATTATCGACTAATTGTCTACAATTTCACTAATCGGTAACTAATTGTCTACTAATTACAGAATTTACAACTAATTTCAATATTTATTAAACTAATTATCGACTAATTTCAATAATTAACAACTAATTATCTAGTAATTAACTAATTATCGACTAATTTCTATATTTATTAAACTAATTATCGACTAATTGTTTACTATTTCACTAATCAGTAACTAATTGTCTACTAATTAACTAATTATCGATTAATTTCAATTTTTATTAAAACGACTATTTATGAGGTTTTCCTTCAGGTACGGCCCTATTTATCTGGTACGGCCGTACGGCTGTACCGCAGGGCGACACGTGTCCCGAAAATTTTTTTTTTTTTTTTTTTTTTTTTTTTTTTTTTTTCTCTTTTCTGAAACGATTTTTTTTTTTTTTTTACGGAAACTAATGAAAATTTATTTGAACTACCATGTTATTATTTATGCACTATTATCCTATAAACTTTGAACTATTCCTATATAATCCATGAACTATTACTTTTTAATATAATCCATGAACTATTCTATTATAATTCATGAACTATCCCATAATAAGTTTTGAACTATTACTTTCACTCCTTTATAAATTTTTGCACTTTAAACTATTCTATTATAATTCATGAACTATTCTATTATAATTCATGAACTATCCCATAATAAGTTTTGAACTATTACTTTCACTCCTTTATAAATTTTGCACTATGAACTATTCTATTATAATTCATGAACTATCCTTTTAGAAGTTATGAACTATTACTTAATAAGTTTTAAACTATTACTTTCAATCCTTTATAAATTTTACACTATGAACTATTCTATTATAATTCATGAACTATCCTTTTATAAGTTATGAACTATTCCATAATAAGTTTTGAACTATTACTTTTACTCGTTTTTAAAAAAAAAAAAAAAAAAAAAAAATTTTTTTTTTTTTTTTTTTTCCGGGACACGTGTCGCCCTGCGGTACGGCCGCACGGCCGTACCGCAATAATGGGCCTTACTTGAATGATACCCTATTTATGAAACTAATTATCGACTAATCCGTAACTAATTATCTACTAATTACCTAATTAACAATTAATTTAAATATATATTAAACTAATGAGGGCAAATTAGGTTAATAGGCTATTTTGAGATTATGCATTAGTAATTAGGCTTTTTTTATTTTTGATTAAGTAAATGTACCCCAAACTCATTTTTTAATGTGGAAACCCTAACTCACCTACTCTCGCTTCTCCTTTTCCTTCTTCAAACACCGTCCCTCTCCTTCTCTCCTTCAACCACCATTCCCATCGTCTCTCGCTTTCCTACTCTCTACTACACTCACCGTCCACTGTATTCTCGTCTCCGTTGCAAAACATCTTATCCCAATTCCGACTGCTACCGCCTGTACCACCACAGCTTGGAGCTCTTCGCCTTTTTCCAGATCCCGCTTTACTTGGCTCGATTTGGTCCAGATATGCTACTCAGTGTTGCTTGTTTAGTTTCTTTGTTGACTCTTCATCTCGTGCAAGATGGAGAAGAGGGAGAAGCTGGAAACAGAGGCTAGAAAGTTCTTTGTTGTGTTTGTTGAGGAGAAGCGGAAGGTTCGGAGGAGTCAGGTTGATCTCATGGGTTACTACGACTCCGAACACACCAAGCAGTGTTGCAGTTATGGCATCTCAAGGATGGCAGCATTTCATGACTTCTTTTTCTGGTATGAAATTTTCATACCAGAAAATTCCCCTTTTTTATACTGATTATGTGCCTAATTTCTAGGGTATGTTTGCTTGATACTTCTGTTGCTTCTTTGGAAGATTAGAGTAATAGTTAAGATGTTATGGTATGATTAGTTGGTATACTTGCTGAAATAGGTATGGATTGTTATCTTATTTGATTGTTTGACTGATGTGATTATTGAATCATGGATTGTGATTTTGCTATGTGTGATGTTAAATGTAGTCAGTTAGCTCTGATGTATGCTTTTAATTGTAATTTTGAGCAAATGAGATAGAAATGTGATTGATTACTATGGCTTTGCAGGGATAGAAATGTTCAAAAGAAAATAGGCTTGATTATTGTGGTTTTGCAGAGATAGAAAATGTTCAGACTTCTCTTTGACATTGCATAAAGATATGTGACTAATGTATACAATTGCTTTAGAATTGAGGCATGATTTGTAGTGGAATGACACATGTTTATTAGTATTTTGGATCTGCGTTGTATATAGGCTTGGTAGTAAAAATGACACCTAGCTTTGCCTCCACGTTTAAGTACTTGCAAAACTGTGACTTAAGATGTGCCTCATACTCTAGGCCACACACCAGGTGACGATGTTGCTGCTTTTTATAGGCCCCCTCCTGTTTCACAAGCACCACATTGATTTGGACCTTCACTAGTTCAGATGGCATCAACCACTCTAGTCTCCAACTTACAAGGTTAGGGCACTGACTCTCTGAGTGCCATATGTAAAGCATAACTTGAGTGTGCTATAAAGATAGACAAATAGAAAACATTGATGAGAAAAGATATAGCTTCGAAGACTTGTAAACTTACGATCATGTTTCTTATTATTATAATGATGATTCTTTTACAAGCTCACCCTTCTATTCATCTCTATTTTATATTTTTTTTAAATTCTGGTATGTGAATCCGGTACGTGAATCCGGTATGTAAATTATAAAAAATAAAAAAAACAGACAAGAGAAAAAAAAAATTCTGGTATGAGTTTCTGGTATGAATTTCATATCAAAAACTCATACCAAAAAATTATAAAAAAAAAAGACAAAAAAAAACTTATGGTATGAAAAAAATTTTGGTATGATAAAATTTCTGGTATGATAAATTTCTGGTATGATAAAATTTCTGGTATGATAAAAATTCTAGTATGATAAAAATTCTGGTATGAAAAAATTTTTGGTATGATAAAATTCTGGTATGATAAAATTTCTGGTATGATAAAATTTCTGGTATGAAAAATTTCTGGTATGATAAATTTATTCCGGAAAATATAAAAAATAATAAAGAAAATAAAAAGACAAAAAAATTAAATAAAAAACAAATTCAGTAATTAAAAATTTAAACTTACACTTAAATAACAAATAACAAATCTTCTTTTTTTAAATAGAAGGGTTAATAATTTTTACCTACTATTAAATGAAAGTGGTAAAAAATTTGGGGTACACTTTCTTAAACAAAAACTCAAAAAGGCCTAGTATGTCAAATTCTCCCAACTAATTATCGACTAATTGTCTACTATTTCACTAATCGGTAACTAATTGTCTACTAATTAACTAATTATCGATTAATTTTAATTTTTATTAAAACGACTATTTATTAAACTAATTATTGACTAATCCGTAAGTAATTATCTACTAACTGCCTAATTAACAATTAATTTCAATATATATTAAACTAATTATCGACTATTTCACTAATCGGTAACTAATTGTCTACTAATTACCGAATTTACAGCTAATTGCAATAGTTAACAACTAATTATCGAGTAAATAACTAGTAATCGATTAATCGGTAACTAATTGTCCACTAATTAACTAATTATTCACTAGTTTCAATTTTTATTAAACTAATTATCGACTATTTATTAAACAAATCATCGACTATTTCACTAATCGGTAACTAATTGTCTACTAATTACGGAATTTACAACTAATTTCATTATTTAACAACTAATTATCGAGTAAATAACTAGTAATCGACTAATCGGTAACTAATTAACTAATTATCGACTAATTTCAATTTTCATTAAACTAATTATCGACTATTTATTAAACTAATCATCGACTATTTCACTAATCGGTAACTAATTGTCTACTAATTACAGAATTTACAACTAATTTCATTATTTAACAACTAATTATCGAGTAATTAACTATTAGTTTCAATAATTAACAACTAATTATCAACTAATTAACTAATTATCGACTAATTTCAATTTTTATTAAACTAATTATCGACTATTTATTAAACTAATTATCGACTAATTAACGACTAATTCATTAATTCATTAACGACAAATGTAATAAAAATAAATTAAAACGTACCCCAACCTCGCTAGAAACGCGAGATGTCGCGCAACCTCGGACTACTCCCCCTAAGCGCCCTCCACGTGAGCCCCGTCCTCGCCCAACGTCGGCGTCGGAAACCGTTCGTCCGCGACCCTCGCCGGAAAAACTGCCGGAGGAGTCACCCCGCCGTTGCCGGAACGGCTACCCCGGACCACACCTCCGTCTCTTCCCCGGGTTCGGACCATGGCTGGTGGTGATGTGTGTAAACGTCGTCGGAGTGGTGGTGGTCGTTTTCGCCTTCGTCTTCGTCGTCTCCTTCGTCGTCATCGCCGGTAGAGAAGAGAAAGAGAGTTGCGAAATGAGAAAGACGACCTTCCGGCTTCGCGATATGGATCCAAAAATACCCAGGCGTTGTTACTTTCCAAACGGCAGAAAGTTACTACACCTACGTAACGCGTAGGCGTAGTGACTTTCTGAATTTTGAATTGAGAAAGTCACTACGTCTACGCGTTACGTAGGCGTAGTGACTTTCATATCAGAAAATGATCCCCATCTACGCAACGCGTAGGCGTGTACTGGGTATATTTAGCATGAAATGGTGGGTACGAATAGCAATCTCGTTATAAATTCTGGTATTTGAATATAGTTTAGCTAGATCGAATAATTATTCGCGAACATTCAAATATACGTTTGATTCGAATAACTCTAGCCTGATCGGCATTGTCTAAAAATAATTTAGTTTGATCGGACTCATATGACTGATTCGCCTTATATGTTTCTTGAATATTATCTAAATATAAAATTCTTCAAAGTTACATAACATAATACAAGTAAAATTGACAAACACATACATGATCTAAGCCCTAAAACTATCAAAGTAATCATCCAAGGTCTCCTTACAAGATGACTAGAGAACTTCACTTAAATACTTCTCTTGTACCCTAGAAATGTGTTATTCAAGAACATATATACAACAACACATGCATATATGAAAGGATCAAGCATAACAAACATCAAACGGTTGATAAGTCATAAAATATGAGGGTTATTTTTCTCCTTCCTCTAAAGATCCTCCTCAACTCATGAAATTCTAACTTAGGTCCTCAACATGTATCTTATAATCATCCCTAAAACAATATCTATCTACAAGACTACAAGAGGTATCTCAACATGCAAATATCATAAAAACCTGCTAAGATAGAGAATAAATCATCTGATAAAAAATTAACATAATCAAATAAATCCCAAACATGAGATTTTTTATCAACTTGAACCATACTTATATGTCTCTTCCTAGGTTCAATAAAATGGGATAGGGGTTGTATGCTCTATGTTACTTTGGAGAATCGAATACAAGAGAGAGAGAAGGAAGAATGAGAGAGACTAAAACTCAAGGAATGAATTGGAACTCATGCATTAAGTGTGTGCTTAGCTTGTATTTATACACGTGTATTTGGTTGTAAAGAAAGACTCTCAATGTCACCAAAGGTGATCAAATTATTACAACTTTGGGAGGTAGAAGGCGAAGTAATGGAGGTGTTGTTGTCGATTACATATATCCCTCTATAAGCTCGACCAATGACTAATGGATTCTTCATCAAACGGTCCTGAAAAATACAAGCATGAGGTGTGAATAAAACGTGAGATAACAAGTCATTGGATAATTTGTGAATGGAAATGAGATTAAATTGAAAATCTGGTACATGAAGGACATGAGATAAGGTAATCTAGTTACTTATGATCACAATGCCTTGATGAGCAACTGGAACACGCCTACCATTTGGCATAGTAATGAATGAAGGTGTGGTTATAGGAAAGTAGGAGGTAAAGAGGTCAAGTTTTGGTGTTATGTGATCGGTTGCTCCGCTATCCAAGATCCATTTTTAATTAAGACTAGAAGCTAAGAAACAAGCATGCTTACCAGCAAGAAGAGGAGCTTGATTGCTTAGTGGATCAGGGTCGTGCTTCTTATCCTAAAGAGCTAGTATTTTTTTCATCTGCTCAGGAGTAAATGAAGGAGCAATGGAAGGTGCAACTAGTTTGTGTCTTGGTGGATAGCCGAAAATCTTCCAACATTTATGAGCATCATGACCTGCAATCTTGCAGTTTCTACACCAAGGAAAGCCTGAAACTAGTGAGGTTGGATATCCAATAATCTTCCAACATCGATCGGCATTGTGTCCTTTAGTCCTGCAATGATCACAAAAAGAACGAGCTCCATGACTGGAACTAGGTTTAGAGTCGTTGTAAAGAACGAGCTGCTTGCTTGGGAGGATTTTGATGTTAAGAGTATAATGCCGATGTGGTCTCATCAATAGATGAAGTGTTAGAAATCGACCGTTGGCTCTCTTCTTGTAATACAAGTTTGTAGACTTCATTTGACGAAGGACTAGGGTGCATCATTAGTATATGAGCTTGAACAAGTAAAAAAGATTTATTTAGGCCGATGAAAAACTGTATGATTTATTGATCATGCATCAATGCCATAACGACTATATTAGATCCACATGTGCATACTTGATTTACCACAACCAAGGTATATTCATCCCAGATCTTCTTCATACTAGTGAAATATGAAGTAACAGATTGGTTACCTCGAGCCATTAGATTCAATTCCTTCTGAATCTGGTAAAGGTTGGTGTGAGTGGATCATCCAAAGCGAATATCCAATTCGCTCCAAACTTGAGCAGCGGTGATACAAAACAACACTGATTCTCCGATGCCTCTTTCCAGGGAATACAACAGCCAAGAAATCAGCATGTTGTTGCACTTGTCCCATTTAGAAATCAGATTGGGATCGGTAGGTCGTTTGCAGGCGCAAGTGATGAAGGTGACCTTGTTCTTGGTCGACAAAGAGACCTCTACAGATTTACTCTAGCGAGAATAATTGGAAGTAGTGAGTATAGTTGTAGATAGCTTAGGGGAAGGAGCATTTGAATGATGCAATTTGATTTGTTGAAGAAACTCATTATCGGCATATGAAGGATCATCATCATTGGTTTGATTGTTTGCCATGGAAGGGATTAGATTCCCTCTGATACCATGTTACTTTAGAGAATCAAATACAGGAGAGAGAAGGAAGAATGAGAGAGAATGAAACTCAGGGAATAAATTGGAAACTCATGCATTAAGTGTGTGTTTAGCTTGTATTTATACACGTGTACTTGGTTGTAACCAAATATGTTAAGCATGTATACTACTCTCTACACTCTAGCCTCTATAAAAAGACACCAGTAACTCTCTCTTATGGGTTTCCTCAAACAACAAAAGCCTAAGGGAACAAGGGACACTAAAAGCCTTAACAACTTGATCAAACTTGAGAACCTTATCATTAAACAAGCAATAATCACCAAAGGAATCCTTAAGAATATCATGCTTAAAACAAAGAGTAAATTATACAAACCCGCCTCCTATTTCTTCCCCTTTTCACTTAACCATCTCTTATATTTTTCCCAGTTAACCACCTCATATTATACTTTTATTAACAATTAACCACCACACTCATTTTCATTCAAATATTCTGTTAGTGGGTCCTACAAAAATTTAATATTCCGTCAATGAGACTCACATCCACCTCCATTTGCTCAATTTCAATGTTTTTAACTCACTGTTCATACTCCATCAATGAGAATATGAGACTCATCCACCTCCATTGCTGAATTTCAAAATTTTCAACCCATTGTATATGCATTTAACAATCCTTTACTTTATGATCATCTCTCATCATCGATTTACCTTAATCTTCTCCATTGTTCCTCTCATCTTTGATTATTTCTATTTTTAAGTGATGACGAAGGTGTTTCCTGCAATCTTACCGTCGTCTGTAATGGAAAAGACTATTAAAGCTTCAAAAGGCAACAAGTTCTCCTCTAAGGCCAAGATTGAAACAAAAGCTAATGAAGTTGGGGTGTTGACGGTGTGAAGAAGTCAATACTGATCAATTGTAGTGGTTTCACATGTTTGATGGCAAAGATAACCTTACTTACCGTATCAATAACTATGTCGCCGATAATAGAGGCGATATCGTTCTTATGTACGTTAATGGAAAGACGGTTCTCCCCATGGGATGCAAGGTAAAAACGTATTTCAGTTCTATTGATTGAATCTAGTGAAAGAGATATGAAGAGATTGGTGAACTAAATACTTGTTTATTTCCTTGACCAAGTATTGTCTATGCCGACAAATATACCGGGATAAAATGGTAAACTAATAGATAAAGGGATAAACCCAAGTATATGACCCAATACTCTAACACTCCCCCTCAAGTTGGAATTGGGGAAGAAACAACTCCAAGCTTGCAAATCAAGAAGTTGAATCTAGTTGGACAAAGAGCTTTAGTCATGATGTCAACTAGCTGAAGGGTGCTAAGGACATGTTGTGTCTGAATGATGCCTCGTTGAATATGTTCTCTTATAGTATGACAATATCAATAGGCTTGGTACGCTCATTGAAAACCATGGGAGCCATGTGTAACACCCCGGATTCTCGGAACCCGGAATATTACTAGTTAGGACCTCACAATGGGTCCCGACCTCAGTTTGACAACAATATTACTAGGATCTTGCAACAAGACACAAATAAGAAAAAACCGAATTCATAAAAAGTATTCATAAAAGGGTGAATGCAACAAGGTCTAACAGCCTATCGTACTTAAACAACGGAAAAGACCAACTGTCTCCACAAAAGGGAAAGACAACAAAGCAACAACCCAAACCCCCACTCTAAGGAGTACGGAGACCCGGCTGACCACTACTTCCGGATCACTCAGCTGCTGTTCTAACCTGCGGTAAATCTAGAAACACAACAAAACAACCATTAGCTAGTTATCTAAACATTAGGAGAATAATAATAGCACACACACATAAAATAATAAACGCTCATCATGCTTTCAAACAACCCATTTATTATCTTCATTTAAGTCATTCACTCTAATGATACTTATTTTGTGACACGAGGGATTCCCAAACCTCGCCTCCGCCCCCGTGTACCCATCAGGAGTGGATCCGATGCATCTCACCGTGTACCTGGATGGTCTGGGTATAGAGAACCTCCCAGTCTCCTGGCAGAGCTGGGCAGTGATGTCACGGCCCGTTATACATACACTTGGGCCTTAACACATAATAACGACGGTCGTCCTAACAAGTTGTTATTATAACACACATGGTACACACATCACTATTATCACTCAACTAATATCCAAAAACCAGCTAAGTAAGTCGCAAGAACTTACCTGAGTAAAATCACCCTCTAACAAGTCTCAAAACGATCCGTACTTGCGGTAACTCAAATGCCTGTCAAATACGGCATGTGGATCAGAATCTCATCCAGACGTCCAACCTCATATGCAGGAATTACGGAAGAAACTCTCTTACGGTAAAAGACCATTTTACCCTTAGTACCGAAATTTCTCAAGATTTTATACTTAAATCCTACTAATTCATTTTAGCTTGCTTTCTATAATTAGTGTCTCTCGGATAGTTTCTAGAGGTTATAAGATTAATCTCAAACACTTGTCAAAGAGAACTACATTATCCCTTTTCCGGTTACTCTACTCTTATACATATATGTGTGTACGTATATTATACGTTACTCTTACCCATCTATATATATATATATACTTATGTATATACACTCTACCTATACATATATCTACACTTATATATCTTATACTTATACCTATACATATATATACTTATATATATATATACTATACTTATACCTATAGATATATATTTATATATATACTTTCATAAGCATACTAATATTACCTGTATATGAAAACTTACACATATCCAAACTTATCTATCTATGTATATATATACATGTCCACTTATATTAATCATATCTAAAATTTCATCTCTCTCAACTCTTAATACAAACACTTATACTGCTGCAAAATCTTATTTTGTTTTAACTGAAGGAAGGCGCAGGAGAAGGTAGTACAAAAGATTCACCAACCGTCTGTTTCGATCCGGATCAATGACAGCCCTCCTGACGAGACGAGAGATGCACTAAACGAGGGACGGGCTCAGCGTCTAGCTCTTGTCTGCAGCAGTGAGAGGATGGTCACTACAGAAATCGGGACTAGACTCGGTTGTACTCGGTCTCCCTGTTCGCATCCAGTGGATCGAGATGAGGTTTGTCCGGCACAAGAGAGAAGGGTCAGTTACTGTAATAATTCAGCTAGTAGAAAAGTAAGGATGAAGAGTACTGACCCTATCCGTGGCTATAGAAGGGGATTTGCGGTTCGATCGATCGACGAGAGGGAAGTAGGTCTCGGTGCTGAGGATGAAGATCCGGACAAGGCTGCACTCGCACAGTTCTAACGTCCTTGCCGGTGATGGAAGCTTACTCGTCCTGCTGTCGGTAGAAGACGGCGGTAGGGTGGCGGTAGGCTGTACAGTGGAACGTCTGTTAAACTGCGGCCAAGGTAACGGAAAGGGAAGGAGAAGAACGAGAAGGTTACTCGCCGGACTGGAGATGCTGCTGCCGTCGTTCGGCTGTCATCGTCACCCTTCCCTGCGTGCAGACCCGGTGGAGGTGGCGGCTAAGCAGAACCAGATGGGCTTGCGTCGACTGCGTAGAAGTTGCGGCGATAGAGAGGGAGTGGAAACACGGCTGTTGGCTGCTGCTCCCTTAGGTTAGATTTAATTACAAATTAGGTTAATTAGGTGATTAGCTTAAGATTTGGGCCGGCTGAAGGCTTTTGGGCCTAAAAAAATTGGGCCTAATCACTCCTTAACCGAAGGCTAAAACACAATATAAAAATTCGTACGGAATTTTAAATGTACGGAAATAGTTACGGTTTACAAGATTTATCATTTTATGTGAATCGAGGTCACATAAAATGCTAGAAATCAATTATCGTTTTATTTTATTTATAAGAATGAAAGTTAGCGGTTCGGAAACCGGTTGAATTCTGTATTAAACAGAGTTTAAAAACTTCGGGTATTACACCATGTGCGGGAGAATCTAAGTGACTCAAGGAGAGAATGAAGCCAAAGAAGCTCACAAGTAGTATGACATTGCTCTACATTCAACCTCGGTAGAAGATCTAGAGACTGTAGTCTACTTCTTGGTTTTCCAAGAAATGGGTGAGGTACCAAGTAAAATAAAGTAGCTTGTAGTAGAGTGTCTAGTGATAGGGTATGCTGCATATCCGAGTCACAGAAAACACGAATGTAGAGATCACTTGAACAAGATAAGAAAATACCCTAAGTAGGCGCTAACTTTAGGTAACGAAGAATCTTCAAGGCAACATCCCTTTGTCCACGACATAAGGCATCCATGAATTGAGAACGTATATGAACTGAGTATGCAAATTCTGGGCAAGTTATGGACAGTTAGATTAGACGTCCAACCAAACGACGATATTTCTCAAGATCATCAAGCAGGGTGGATGAATCTAATTGAAGATCATGATCAACAAACATCGGAAAAGATGCAGACTTGCATCCAAGAAGACTAGAATCAACCAGAACGTCGAGGGTATATTTATGTTGGTTAAGTCAAAAACCAGACGGGGTACAAACGATTCCAATGCCTACGAAGAACCAAAGGGGTTCAAGTTACTTCATATGAAAACAAGTATGAAGATAGTCTTTAAATTTACAAGTGGTAGCAAGATTTTTGCCAGCAATGACTAGATCATGCACATAAAGGGTGATACCTAATTGCCTAAAGGTGAAAAGGGAGTAATTAGTAAGGGACTAATAAAACCCGACTTTCAAAAGGGCATATATGAACTTGTGAAACCAATTAAAGGAGCCCGAAGAAGACCATATAGAGGTTTCTTAAGACGACATACTTGAGAAGAGGTTTAAAAATTGGGAGGTGGGAACATATAGACTTCCTCATGTAGATCCCCATGAAGAAAGGCATTTTAGACATCCATCTGTTGAAGTTCCCAATTATGAATAGAGGCGGTTGCGAGGAGTAGTTTCACTGTGACCAAATTTAGTATCAGGAGCAAACATGTCCGTATAATCAATGCCTTCTTGTTGACGGTTTCCGAGTACAGTCAAACGCACCTTATAGTACTCAACTTGACCATCTGAGTTGTATTTGATGTGTAAAACCCATTTAGAGTCAATATCTTGACGATCTATCGGAAGATCAACATATTCCCAAGTGTTGTTGCGTTGTAGGGCATACATTTCATCTTGTATAGCCTTCTGCCATTTCGGGTTCGCAACAACTTCCTTGAAAGAGGTCGGTTCTTAGTCCTGATAGACAAAGTTAATAGTAGTAACACAAGTAGGAGAAAGGTGTTCATATGAATAAAGAATCGACTATGGAATACCGGGTACCCGAGTTCAATGAGAGAGAAGGTTGACCCAATCGGAGATCAAAATGACTTGCCTTTTGACAAACATAATCTCGTAAACGGGTAGAGGGTTTAAAGGTGCGGAAGTTGGGGAAAGGTGGGTCAAAGGCCGGAGTAAGGGTGATTGGCGTTGGAATCTGTATAGTGGAGAAAAGGGTTGAATCCGTAATTAAAGATAATGAAGAGTTCAAATAAATTTCCTTGGGGGATGTGGGAAAGTGGGGGGACTAGTGTCGGGTGGAACTGGGTAGTAGGGAGGTAGGACAGAAGTGTGTAGGGTAGGTATTAAATGGGGGGACATATGTGTCAGTGTGTGTGTCGGGTAGCGTGGAAATGGAAGAGGGGGAAATGGGAGCAAGTGATGGAGACATGGGCCACATGGCTAAGTGGGTAGTAAAGAGGAGGCGTCTACTATATGGGATGTATCGGGGAGGGGGAGATTTGTGAGGGTGTGGATTTCCGATGAGTCCGTTGGGGGAGTGGTGAAGGGAACAATGGAAAAGGGGTGAATAGTGGGATATGTTGCGTAGGTAATTTTGGCGGGGTCCGTTGAGTCCACTAGGGGAGGGTGGTAAGGGGATCAGTGGACGGGGTCGTGAGGGTGGGATCCATAAGGTCGTGATGAGGTGGTTGCATAGAGAATGAAAAGATGTTCATAAAGAAACACGCATCATGCGTTGTAAAAATTTCCCCAATATCGAGATTTAAAATTTTCTTATCTTTTTGAGAAGGTGGATATCCTATGAAGAAACATTTTCTACCCCGAGGTCAAAATTTCTCTAAAGTTTGAGGAAAAAGGGAACAGTACGACAACCCAACACCCTAAGGTGGTCAAGGCAAGATAGAGAGCCACGAAGAAGCTCATAGGGAGTTTTGGGTGGAGTATGGGTGTAGGGGTGCGATTGTTAAGATAGCAAGCAATGACAACACATTCTCCTCATACCGAGATAGGTAGTTGCCATTGGAACTAGTGGCGGAGTTAGAATATAATTTAGGGGGGACTGGTCGCTTAGGATATTTAATTCAATTACAAAAGAAATTGATTTTGAAAACCTAAAATACCCAAATTAACAAATTATAATCACAATCTAACAATCTAACATGCTTAAAACAAATACCAATCAAACTTGAGCACTCAACAATCAGAGAACAATCAAACATTAGCACACAACAGAAACACAGATACTCAATCAAAGTTGAAGAAAATTGAAGATAAATCCAACACTCAACAGCCCGCAGGAACACAATCTAACACGCTTAAACAAATACTTAATAAAAAATGAAGAGGATTGAACATGAAAATTGAAGATGAGAAAAAGAACCAACAACAATCAGCAACAATCAACAACACTCAGCAATTAGCAACAACACTCAGTAATTCAGCATCACTCGGCAGTGTGAACACTGAGCAAAGTGAACAACAATTCAACAACAACAACAATCGGCAATTCAGACATTCAACACTTAGTAACAACAACATCAATCAACAATTTCAATTCAACAACACCAACTATCAACAACAATTAACAACAATCAACATGTTGAGAAGAAGAAAACCTGAAGAGTGAAGGGCCGAAGGCTGCAGCGAAAGGGTGGAGCAGGCTGAGCAGCGACGAGGACAGGGAAGGAAAGGTTGTAGCGGAAGGGGCCGAAGGGCGGAGCAACGACAGCGACGGGAAGGAAAGGCGACGAGCCAACGAGGAAGAGCGGAGCAAGCTGAGCAGCAACGAGGACGGGGAAAGAAAGGCTGCAGCGGAAGGGGCCGAAGGGCGGAGCAGCAATGGCGACGGGGAAGGAAAGGCAACGAGCCGACGAGGAAGGGTGGAGCAGGTGAGCAGCGAGGAGGAACAACGGAGTAGCGGTGAGGAAGGGTGGGCCGATCACCTCACGGTCCTCAGTCCTCACTTGCGTGGCTGTGTGTCGGGAGAGTTCGCTGAAGCCAAGGCTGAAGCGTAACTGTGTTAGTTTTTTTTTAAAAATTCAAAACGATGTCGTTTTAGGGTTTTGTTTACACTAAACGACGTCGTTTTGGAGGAGCACGGTCCCCCCACCCCCCTTAGCTCCGCCCCTGATTGAACATAAGGACTCTAGCGACATTAAGGATGTGGCGGTGTTTGTGTTCTACCCTCCCATTTTGTTGTGGTGTGTATGTGCAAGAGGTTTCTAAATGAATACACTTTCCTTGAAGAAAAGGTCAAAGGGAAAGAAATTCACAAAAAGAGGTGACTTCGGTGTTGGATAGATGGCCAAGAAGGTTGTGGAGGATATTGGTGTCGACGGTGGTAAGGCATGAAAGCGGTGGAGAAATATGTGTCATTCAGCAAAGCTAGTAGCCTCCATCATGAGTTTCACCCACTCCAATCATCATCCTCGACGTACGGTCCTATATAACAAAATTTTTATTATTTAACATAAAAACACAATTCAAGTCCGTAGTTAGATGATTTAGGAAATGAAGATGATAATCAAGTCTAGAACAAATAATACTCGAGGCAAGTGAAGGGAGGTATTGATGCACAAACTCCCAGCATGTCCGTCTAAGGCTAGAACTCCATTAGGGAGCTTGATGTAACACCCGATAAAATTATCATCTCATATCATCTAATGGGGATTTAGGATTAACTTATATGGATGGGTTGTTACCCATGCCAATTAGAATTCTTCTTTTCCAGTGGCCGAGTAAGTACAAAGAACTCTAGTCTTAAGTGTGTTCGTGTGGGAACAATTTTAGGATGGGTGACCTCCTGAGAAGTTTATGCGTGTGCATAAACTTTACGGAAAAGTTTACGAGTATGTTACGTTGTAACGTTCCAAATTTTAGGCGCGTTTTTGATATTTATATTTCCGGGTATGTTACGTTATAAATTAAATTTTACGAGTTCATATATATATTATATCTACATATTATCCGGATTTAAATTATTATATCAATATCGAAAATATTTTATGGGAATAATTTCTATATGGAAAACTATATTTTTACGAGTATATACTTTGTAGATATTTTTTCCGTATATTATTTTACGGAAAAATTTTTCGTTCCGAAAATCCCGTTCCAATTAATTCCGATCAAGTTTATTATCCCCATTTTTTTCTCTCCTCTTCTTTTCTTTCTTTTCTTCCTTCCCTTTTATTCTTTTTTTTTTCAAGGCGCCACAGACATGTGCCTTGTTGCTCAGCCAAGCACTCATATGCCTCCTGGTTACCCATAACCGCCCACCTAGCTATGTTTTCCTTGCTCCTCCCATCCCTAGCACCTGCACCTAAGTCCGACCCTTGACCCACCTGCATTGGCCTCCTCCTCGTTAATCACCCTAGGAAAACATCTCTTAACCTGCAACCACCTCTATATCTCCCATCTCTCTCTCCGTCGGAGCTCTTTGTTACCTCGCCTCATTTGTTTCCTCTCAAACGTGCAACACATCAACTCTCCCTCCCTCATCACGCTACAAGCCTGCAACCTCTATCCTCATCCCTTCTGTCACTCACCACAACCCTTCTAACTCTCGTCCTCACCACCACCTCTGTTTTCCTCTACGCTTGGAAGCCACCTCGAGCTCGTCCCTCTCCGTTTCTCCCACCACCGAAGCACCGACGAGCCTTTCCATCCTTCTTTGTCGAGCTTCGCTGGAAACCTGGGGAGCCTCCTCCCCTGCCGCCTAAAGACCATCGCTGCAACCATCCCTCTCGTCTCCTCGTCGTCGAGCCATTCTAGAAAAACAGAGGGGAGCTCTACCCTCACCACCTGCCGGAAGAAGCCGTCGGAGCCGTCGCCGTGCTGCGCTGCCAGATCCCAGCGCTCGCTCTCGCTATGCCGTGCCTGCACGAGCCCTGCCGGAGCCCTGTCGAATCCTCGCCACCAAAGGTCCTCGCCGCCCCGATCGATCCTCCAAAGTTGCCTACAAAAAGGGGTTTTGAAAACCTTTTCCAGTATTTGTAATCCCGCCCTCCTAAAATTATGTGTAATTATAATTTGTATCCCATGTTTTGTATTTACAATTTATGACCCAACTTTCATGAATTTGAAAAATTGCCCAGAAAATATTTTTATGTTTTTAAATTTAAAATTTATTACGAGTTTTATTCTGATATTATATATACTATATATTATGCCCAAATTTAGCATATAAAAGCTAAATTTGTTTAGTTTTGGTGTTAGGTTCGGAATCGACCCCGATAAAGGCCTAACGAGTCCAAGTTCGACATCCGTCGATCGACTTTCGTCTTTTGATGTTATGTGAGTACCCTCTCCCTTGATCTAGTGATGTTTAGTAGTAGTATCATGCTAGGTTAGATCTATCATAACTTAGTGAGAGTGTCAAGTAGTGGTTGTGGACTCTTAGGTGAGTTTTGAGGATTTGATATTATTTTGATACCTTGTGAGGTTGTTATAAGGGTTTAAGTGGTATGGTTTGATCTTGTGAGAATCCTGAGGCTTGAGGTTTGGAGTTATGTGATCTTATGAGATCATTGAGACTAAGACGAGATTATCCTAGCATAGTGTATAAAATCGTTGAGATCATCGAGACTAGGATGAGAGTATCCTAGCATATGGTTTTATGATCTTGTAGAGATCATTGAGACTAGAAGTCTAAGGACTTTTAGAACTTTGGTTAGATGTTGATCGTGTGCCTTGTTTGGCCAGGCTTAAAGTATCTTTCTGCGGGAAGCGGAGTGCGGTTCATATCGGGTTGATCATTTGAGAAAGGTAAGTCCCCCAGGCTTACTTAGCTAGCTTTTATCTATTAGTTTGATGTGTGATGGTGGTGCGTGTTTACGTTTACGTGTCCGTTATAACATTTAAACCGGACTAGGAAGACCTTATATATTATTAGCCCAAGTGTATCATAACGGGGCGGTGACATCACTGTCCAGCTCTTGAGGGAGACTGAGAGGTTCTTTGTGACCAGGCCATACACGTTATATGGGGAGGGCACCAAACCACTCCACATGGTATACGGGTATGTGCATCGAACCACTCTTGAGAGTTATAGACTTCTCATGTCACAAGCGTAAAAATTGAATTCATGTGATTAACGTAAAGAAAGATAGTAACCGGTTTGTATGCAAGCATGTTATGTGTTTATGTTAACTTATGTGTGTATGTTCCTTTATCGTCTTTCTAATGCTTAGAATGTTAGCTAACGGTTTTATACCAATGTTGTAGATGCCGTGCAGGTTAGGGATGCTACCGAGTGATCCGGAAAAGTGGGCAGCCAGATATCCCGTACATTATAGGACGAGTTTGGGTTTCGTATTATTATTGTTGTCGCGTTTGGTCTTTGTAGTTTGAGAACTCCGCTGAAGTCTTTCTTTTGTTTGTATTCAGGAACATGACATTTGCATTGAACTATTTTGGTTTTTCCTTTTATTTGTGCCTTGTTGTAAGATCCGGTGAAATTATTGTCAGGCTAAGGGTCGGGCCCATTGTGAGGTCCTAGCCCGTAGCATCTTGATTCCCGCGGATTTGGGGTGTTACAGTTGACATGTGGACATCGTTCTTAAGACCTCGGGTCTTACAGATCAAATATCATCCACATCATTTGAATGAGGATTTATGATTAACTTATAAGGATGAGTTGATACCCTTGTCAACAAGAATTCTTCTTTTCTAGTGGTCGAGTGAGGACAAAGAACTCTGGAGTTAAGCATGCTCGTGTTGGAGCAATTTAAGGATTTGTGACCTTTTTGGAAGTTTCAGCGCTAGCATGGTTGACATGATAACAACGTCCCTAAGACTTTGGGTCAATGTCTTACAAATGGTATTAAAGTTAACCTTGAGTTTCAAGTGGAGGAGATTGTAACACCTCATAAAATTATCATCCCATATCATTTGCATGGGATTTATGATTAACTTTTTAGGATGGGTTGCTACCCATATCAACAAAAATTCTTCTTTTTCAGTGGTCGAGTGAGGACAAAAAACTCTAGAGTTAAGCGTGCTCGTGCGGGAACAATTTCAGGATGGGTGACCTCTTGGGAAGTTTCCGCACTACCATGATTGACATAAGGAAAATGTCCCTAAAACCAATGGTCAATGTCTTACACTTGATCTGGCAAGAGGTTACTAGTGTGAGTAAGGAAATTAGAGAGAGATCCCCTATCATATGAAAAGAGGTCACGAAATCAAGAATCCAAGGTAGAAAAATAATATCTGAAGTGGTATCCTAGGTTGAATGAGAGTGGTAGGAGTTCAAAGCAGAGAGAATCATGTTCAAGTGAGTATCATCAATTGTAGGGACAATGTCTTTACGATCTTGATATGTTAAGGGACCAAGGGAGGCGGAGTTGGCCTGCCCTTCTGGTCTGGAGACAATTGCTGCCGCAATAAGAGAGGGTTGTCTCAACGGTTGAGGGATCAATGCCGACGAACGAAAACCACCGTCGGTGGTGGTTGAGACAACAAAGTGGGAGGAGGATCATTGCAAACGATCCACCAATTTGGATAGCCATGGAGTTTGTAGCAAGTTTTCGTGGTATGACCCATTCTTGTGCAATGATCGCAAAAAAGTTGGTCTTTTTGTGGTGGAGGTGAACAAGAATTGCGTTGAGAAGATGCCGAAAAAGCCGCTTCTTCAAGGCAGCTATCCCGTTCTTGTGCAATAGTTTTGATACATTCTTCTTGATTTGCTAGAGAGTATACCTTATTGAGTTTGGATAGGGGGTTTTGAGCAACAATGTAGCAAAATAATATATGAAAAGAGGTCACGAAATCAAGAATCCAAGGTAGCAAAATAATATCTGAAGTGGTATCCTAGGTTGAATGAGAGCGGTAGGAGTTCAAAGCAGAGAGAATCATGTTCAAGTGAGTATCATCAATTGGTGGGCCAATGTCTTTACGATCCTGAGATGTTAAGCGACCACGGGAGGCGGAGTTGGCCTGCCCTTCTGGTCTGGAGACGATTGCTGCCGCAATAAGAGAGGGTTTTCTCAACGGTTGGGGGATCAATGCCGACGAACGAGAACCACCGCCGGTGGTGGTTGAGACAACAAAGTGGGAGGAGGATCGTTGCAAACGATCCACCAATTTGGATAGCCATGGAGTTTGTAGCAAGTTTTCGTGGTATGACCCATTCTTGTGCAATGATCGCAAAAAAGTTGGTCTTTTTGTGGTGGAGGTGAACAAGAATTGCGTTGAGAAGATGCCGAAAAAGCCGCTTCTTCAAGGCAGCTATCCCGTTCTTGTGCAATAGTTTTGATACATTCTTCTTGATTTGCTAGAGAGTATACCTTGTTGAGTTTGGATAGGGGGTTTTGAGCAACAATATTTGACATGAGGGATGCATAAACAATGTCATCTAGACCAAGGAGGAATTGATGAACCTCTTCTTCCTCTTTGTCTTTGGTTTTGTTGACCATTCTGAGTACAACAAGCAAGGTCTACGTGTAGTTGAAGTAGACGAGGGAACCAATTTGTTGACCATTCGCAGGGATGAATCCATAGATTTGAGAATCCAACTCTGAATCATAGAGTTAACACAAACTCAATTGTAGATTTGTAATAGTCCTCCGATGAGGCAGTTGGTTCAGAGTTTTGATGTTGGCGAAGGTAATATTTTGTTTTGAGGCTAGTGAATGAGTCATAACAATATACCAATCACCATTGTTATCGGTGGATAGTTGAATAGGGAATATTTGCAAACCAGGATGATCTGAGGGATGCAAGTAATAGATTGAAGTATAAGAAAGGGTTGGGGGTTGCTTGTCATCAACCATGGCTTTAGGATGAATGACGGTCGTAGGGTTTGTTTTGTGCTAAAGTGTAGGTTGGAGGAAAGTGCTACCATGAAGAGATTTGTGAACTGAAGGCTTGTTTATTTCATTGATCAAATATTGTTTATATAGACAAATATAAAGGTACAAAATGGTAATCTAATAGATAAAGAGATAAGCCCCAGTATATGACCCAATACTCTGACAAAATACTAAATTCGAGTTCGGATCTGAAAAGTGGAAGTAGTGAGTGAACAAGCAAAAATTGGGGTTTGAGTGAATCAAATATTTCAGCATGTTTTTTCACTTGATTGGTCAAATTGCTAACTAGAAAATACGTGTGAACAAACAAAGATTGAACTTGGAAGAGAGTTGGATGGTGTACGACGGCGAGAATACTTCAAATTTGAGATTCTCCATTTGCGGTAGGTCAATGGAAAACACACGTGGCGGTAAATTGTTAATAGAAGTATAATGTGAGGTGGTTAGTTGAATATTTTTTATACGAGGTGGTTAAGTGAAAAAGGTAAGAAATAAGAGGTGGTTTTATGTAACTTACTCTAAAACAAAACAGTTCAATTTTCATCATTACAAATATGATCAAGATCATCATCTAGCACATGCTCATCTTCGCACATAAGTTCATCAACAACAATTGAAATAGGAGGAATATCCAAAACTTTTTTAACAACTATATTATCGACATATTCATCCATAAGCTTATCATGATTCGCATGATTATTAGGATCAACAAATTCAGCAAGCTCATTAACTAACATCCTAGATTTAAATTCAAGGCACAAGAATCCAAAAAGTCAACAATAGTTCCAATATATCCAGCGTGTAAAACAAGAAGTTTAACATCATCGATACGTTCCTCATCATCAAAGTTATCCATAAAATGTCCATTAATTAAAAAAAAAGTCTAAAATATGCTCTATAGGTTCAACATTCATTGCAATAGGCTTAACAAAAGTAACATACCCATCAATATGTGCAACGGAATCGGTGTGCTCTGTAAGAAGCGCATTTTCAACATTAACCTCTACAAAATCAACATGTATAATAAAAGGTTTACCATCACCAATGTGTTTATCAATAGGGAGAATAAACTCATCATGAGTAACAAGATCAACATAAGCAACATCCTCCCTGAAAGGCTTAACAAATTCGACATTAGTTACTACATGATCACAAGATGCTTTAACAATTTCCTTAGTAATTAAATCATCATGCATGAATCATATGCTCATAATTCAAATCAGCCTTAAGCTCAAAAGATTTATGACCAACGTAACTCATTATTATCATATACATGCTCATTTACTCTAGACATAGAAGATATATAATTACTCCTTGAAGGTCCCTCTATGCTTTCTTTCGATTCCTGATGGCAAGGTGGAGTAGGGGTTGGTGTGCTCCCTTACTCTGTTTGTGTCCTAATACGTTCCAGTCGGAGACTAATTTGATCCAATCTCTTCGTGATGTTGCTTCCGTCAAAACGTGTAGCAAATGACTCCATTTTCTTCGCGAAGGCTTGGAGCATCGCTGAGTTACGAGATGCCTCGGCTTTCTTCTCAGCGGTCTTCCCTGAGTTAGGCATGATCAAAACAAACAAACATATTAAGTTAGTGAACTAAAACGTCCTCACAAGTGTATTACTCTTGTGTTTACGCTCGTCCGCATTGCCTTTTAGTTCCTCTTAGCCGGTTTGGGAAGATCACCCACAACCTTCAAGTGGAATTTTCAAACAAGACACAAAAGTAAGGTGTTTAGAAACTACAATCGATAAAGAGAACAACCGTGAGAGCACAAAAGAACAATAGGGGCCGGTCCTTGAAATTTTTGTGCCTTGGACAATTTAATTTCCAGGTGCCCTTTAACAATTTAAATTAATATCAATCTCCAATTCTTTTGAGATACAAATACATAAAATAACAAGTGAGTTAAAATCAAATCCGATGTTATCCCAACTCAACTCAATATATATAAAATCAAAATGAACAAAACTAGCAACTATAACACAAACGACTTTTTTAACTATTTTTTTATTTGTGGATTTTTATACATGAATCAACAACTAAATATTAGCCGAGTTATTCGGCTCGAGCTCCTTCACTTTTTAAATGAGCCGAATATATATATCTCGAAATTCAACGATGCAATGAGAACGATGGGAGACGACGACTACCAATTGCATCATTGATTTCACGAAGTTGTTAGGCTTGCTGCAAACCCCAAAAAGAAATCGAATAAATGGGCCGAAATGGGTAGCCCAATGTAAATGGGCTTCAACTTAATTAGAATGAAAGGAATTGGCCAATAATGATACAAATGGATATCACTCTCGTTGCCTTACCTAGTTCGTATATTTATATAATAACCGAATTCTTAAAATTTATGTACTTTATATTACTTCTATTTCTTTTTTGACGTGTTCATAACTTTTAAGAAAAACTCTTTTTTTTTTTTTTTTTTGTAAACATATACTTTTTAAATAGGTGAGGAAAGAAGTCCATAACTTACTGAAAATTAGTCATTGATGACGGCGGTAGGCTGGCAGCCGGTAAGTAGACCCGTACAAAAGTGGATTTAGGTCGGTTTCGGCCGGGTTATATATATGAAGGTTGGGCAGGGCCGGACTGCCTTGTTCAGGACACAAACACTGTCCATATCCAACAATGTAAAAAGCGAGTTGGTTGTTGGCCCGACCCAGATGACCTATACGTACTTGAATGTGCCTTTTTCCAGGATTTATATCTTAAAAGAAGTAATAGAATGTATTTAATACAAATTTTTTCAATCCAATTATACCTTCATAATGCACTACCAACGAATTCAATAACAATCAACACACAATAATGAATAAATCTAAATACGTGAAAAACAACAAGTAGTCAAGTACAATTGTAGTAAATTATCCCTGCAATCTTATATTATAAATAAGTATAACTCTGGTCAAAATACACAACATAAACTAAATAAAAAAAATTAGAATAGAGCCATTCAAAACAAACTAAATCATATATACACTATATAAATAAATTAAAATATATATACCTATATACGGGTCGGGTCGGGTTGACCCACGAACCAAAACTTTTACCCGGCCCATACCCGTCTTATCAATGAACCGGATTGGATCTAAACGGGCCAAACTAATTATCCATGTATAAATAAATTAAATGGTTGTAGTTGAATTCATCAAACTATTACATTAAATAAAATATTAAACATAATATATGGTTACCATATGCCTATTGTAATGACTGATGTTTATTGTAACTTATATATATGGAATATTACAATAAGCCATTTATTTAGTCGTGTTAGACTGGCCACAAAACAAAGTAGGATTACAGAGTCTCATGTTTTTACACCATTGTGCTAAATTCTTTCAGTAATCCATTTTGTCGTTGGCCGGGGATTGAAGGCTTCAATCTGCCTAATATTTTTAGGCTTATATGTTAGGCGAATTAGGGTCGTCGTTCTTCTATAAATAACATATTTTATTACTGTAATTGTTATCATAAATATAGTAAAAAAAACCCGGGCTTGACAATGACCCTAAAAGTAACAACAATTTCGTGGTGAACTCGATTACTATTTTTCGTTTTATTTTCTTTTTGGACAATTTTGGTAACCAGGCCTTCTTGAAAAACTATAGTATTAACTAGACTTTTTACTGTTTCAATTAAATATACCCCAACCTTTTGTATTTATTTTCAAACTCTACACAATCTTCTATCAAGGGGTACATATACTAAACACAAAAAAAAAAAAAAAAGCCTAATAAACCAAATTGTTTCTTTCTTTCTTCTTTCCTTTCTCTCCTCTTTTAGAATGAGTTTTAATTCTAATAAATAATACATAAAGTTGAAAAATATTACATAAAATTCAAACTGTTTGGCTCATGGACAAACCATATAGCAACAACAAAAAAAAACAACGTAAAATTATGTGTTTTCAGAAAAAAAAACACCTTCTAAATTCTCGTTCTTAAACAAACTACTTAAGTTTTTTTAAATAAATAATAACAGCATATAACATCTTTCACAAATATTAGATGGCCAAAATGTCCTTTGTTAGTTAATTATTTATTTATAAAAATGTTAATTTTTTATTAAAACAATTTTCAAACGATTGTACTATTTTACAAAAAAAATTAGTCAAAAATATATTTGATAATTTTTACAATATAAGTATATTATATTTATTTAAAATATCTAACAAATAGTTTATTCATAAACAAACAAAAAAAGCTAATTACATTGATAAAACTCTATCGAAGATTCAATTCAAATAGGACCGGATCTAGAGCGATCCAATCATCCAAAAACATATGAACACAAATCATTTTCGTGACGCAGTTCGAGATAAGCTCTACTCTGCGGGATCTCAGGAAGGGAGAGTCAGCCCAATCCACTAAGCAGAAGTACAGTATAGAACGATTACAAGATAGGCAAAAAGACAACCAAAAACCATAATAGACCAAAGTAAAAGACAAGAAAACAAGGGATAGATGAGAGGTCTGTAAACCACCAAGGCAACGATCTGTGCTTTAAGGCAAAGCAAGATCAAGACAATAAAGAACACTTCGATCAATCTTGAGCGAAGCACTCGGCTCATATCTCTCTCTCAGGACTTCTCTCTAGTTTTTCTCTCTTCTCACTTTCTCAGATTTAGGGTTCTAAGCTAAAGTGTTTCAATGCTAGGGTTGAAGAAGGAAAATAAGCTTAAGTACTATGTGCCCAGAAGTGAACCTTAGCAACATAGCGTTTCATCACTCAACGCATCGTCCAACAACTCAAGATAACACACATTCCGTTTCAATCAGATGAGATGGACTGGAGCTCTTGTAGTTGGACCTCGATCAACCAGGCCCAACTTGCTCTGCATTCAGCCCATCACCAACTTAACACAAGTATCTTGTCCAACTCTTCCTCAAACCAAACCGGCCAGGTCTCAGACCCAACTAAAACGGGGTTAGACTCGAATCGGGTTTAACTCTAAATCCTAACAAATGCCCTCCTAAATCTGGTTCTACATCTGCATACTACCAGTAGTGGATTAGGGGTGATCCTGTCCGTCCTCAATCCAATGTTGTTGTCTCCATTAGCCATTCTCAATGTGCAAAGAGTGTCTGCAATAGGAGAACTTGTTTGTTGTGACAATTTTGGTTCCAAAGTCAGCTAGGTTGAGATCTCCTTTGATATTCTGTAAGAACAGCTGCTTGTGCTTGATCTTCTTCCTTATGTAGTGGTACCTGATACCAATATGCTTCGTCCTTTCATTATACATTGGATCTTTACTCAAGTACAATGCACTTTGACTATCAGTATAAATAACAGGAATATAAATCTTATTCTCTATTTCTTCTAATAATCCTTTGAGCCAAGTAGCTTCTTTGGCAGCTTCAGTAGTAGTCATGTACTCAGCTTCGGTCGAGGACAATGCTGCCACAAATTGTTGTTGAGACTTCCAAGAAATACAGTTCCCTTCCCATGTGAAGTAAATAGCAGTGGTGAACTTCTGGTTATCTTTTTTACTAGCATAATCAGAGTCTATAAAACCAATCAAGTTAGTACAAGAGATATGTTCTTTATACACAAGACATTTTTCTTTTGTACCACACAAATATCTGAGTAAGTATTTCATGGCATCCTAGTGAGGCATCCCAGGATTAGACATATATCTACTTAAAACAGATATACCAAAGGCAAGATCAGGTCTGGTACACACCCTAGTATACATAACAGAACCAACAACAACATCATAGGGTATCTTTGATATATTATTTTTGCTTTCATCAGAGGTAGGACAATATTTTTTAGACAATTCTAGGTTCCCTCCTAAGGGTATAGGTGCAGGTTTACAATTAAGTATATTAAACATCTGTAGAACTTTATGCACATAGTTAGTTTGGGATAACAACATGGTTTTCTTAGATCTATCCCTATTAATAGAAATACCTAAAATTTTTTTAGCATGGCCAAGGTCTTTCATGTCAAAATGATTTTTAAGATCACGTTTTATACTAGCTATAAGAACTTTAAAAGAAGATATCAGCAGAATGTCATCAACATAGAGTAACACATACAAAGGATCATGCTTCTTCACATTCTTAAAATACAAACAAGTATCATATTCACTTCTGACAAAGCCCAATTTGATCATACAAGAGTCAAATATTAGATTTCACTGCCTAGGGGATTGTTTTAATCCATAGATAGATTTTTTAAGCATACTGTTTGCCACTTAGCGTGCGTGCAAATAAGCTTTAAATTTATAAAACTAGAATCAAGCAAGCGAACCCGCAGTGTACGGATCGATATAGTTGAGCAAGAATTCCAGAGTATCGCACACAGGGATTTGGGGGGTTAAATCCAATTATAGAATCGTCAAGCAAGTAAATGTGTGAGCTTTGTAAATTATTGGGAAAACAACAATCCACACGTTCGACCCTCGCACCCCTAGAATCGTCAAGCAAGTAAATCTTCGGCTTCATTGTCTCCATCATAATCTCAAAGTTTTGTAGATGTTGATGTGGAGATTCAGCGCTTGTTCCACCAAATTGGTTTTGGCGGACAATGGTAATAACTTGAGGGTTGAAGCTAAACCCTTGTGCATCGTCAGCATCAAAGTTCACACCTAAACGGCGTGGTTGCTGCGTTGGATCCATCCTTTGGCCAAGAGTTCTTGGCTCCTCATCCACACGTTCGACCCTCGCACCCCTAGGTGGAACACGGCGATTTGCAGCTGACCGTGGGAAGAATGGATTCACATTGATCGTTGGATCAATTTCCTCTAGTGGTGGCATGGAGGAGTCGCTATCCTCATTGGATGAGTTGGCTCTAACCGATCTTCCCGGTCTCCTTCTTTTCTTTTTCTCTTTGAGGTTGTTTATTTCCAGCCTCATTTGGAACATCATGTCCGATAGATCATCAACCTTCATTTGATGACGATCCATCTCTTCCCTACGAGTCTTCTCACTCCATTGGAGTTGAGCTTCTTTCTCCGCTAACTCCGTTTGGTAATCACGTTCTCTTTCTTCAGCCATTTTTCTTTCCTTAAGCTTTCTCCTAAAAGTCCTCTCAAGCTCTTGATCAAGAGGTAAGAGGTCTTCGTTATTCCTAGACCTGCGCATACACTCGAAGAGATATCAAATAACAAGGGAAAAGCTCCCAAGCTTGACAACCGATAACCGAATTCGGCCTAGACCAAATCCCCGGCAACGGCGCCAAAAACTTGTTCGCCACTTAGCGTGCGTGCAAATAAGCTTTAAATGTATAAAACTAGAATCAAGCAAGCGAACCCGCAGTGTACGGATCGATATAGTTGAGCAAGAATTCCAGAGTATCGAACACAGGGATTTGGGGGGTTAAATCCAATTATAGAATTGTCAAGCAAGTAAATGTGTGAGCTTTGTAAATTATTGGGAAAACAACAATCCTAAAGATCCAAGAATCCAACTGTGACAATCGATTCAAGATATACTAAAGGTATAAGGACAGAGTTGAGGTATGCAAAGATATACGAATGTAAGGTAATGTACGGTGAAGTTCCAAGACCTTATATAATTCACCCAAAGGCACTCTCTATAAAGGTTGTTGAGGCTTCAGTATAGAAAGATTCTAAAGGTAAATATTAACGTCAAATACCCAAACTTATAATCCAAGGATCAAGACTAACTAAACCGATTAAGGTTTTGACACTCGAAATCGAGGTAGAGGTTGTTTAGGCTTCACTACCACCTAGAAAAGGCAAGCCAAGACTAAGTTAAAGAAAATCTTTAACTTTGGATTGAAGTAAAAGCAAGGTTCGTAACTGACACAAAATTACGGGTAGTTCTTGAGTTCCACAGCCGTGGAAGCTCAAGAATAGACCGTGGATTAGGTTCGTCGGCGATTCTCTCTAACTCTCAGGATCCAATCTGTTTACGATCGATCTATCATTATCTAAGCCACAACTATCAACCCTTCACCTTAGAATTACTAAAGGGTTTTAGCCAACAACAGTCATTATGATATCAAATTCAAGATTTAAAAGAATGAAAGATGAAAACCTTCGAAAACCTTGAATAAATCTCAAATCAATCTCAAATCCACAAACAAAGAACAATGATGTAAGTAGATTCAGAATAACACAAACAATCACAATCCTTGATAAGAACGAAGAACGGGATGTCAATCCGTCTTCTAATCAAACCTAAGGACAAAGATGCAATCTCCGTACGAACAATCTTCCAAATCTTCACTCTTTCCGTAAGCTTTTCCGTCAATTCGGAAATCTCAATAGGGCTAAGCGCAGTCTCTCAACGGATGTGTAAGCGAAGGTGATGGAATCTCTCTCTTCCCGTCCTTTTATAGGGTAAGATAAAATATGAGCCCAACCTATTGCGTAAAAGATTGTGGCTTAAAATATTGCGTAAAAGATCGTCAAGATCACGGTCGTGGAAGGGTTTCACGCCCGTAATTTAGAGCGTGGAGTTGGATCACGGTTCCTCAAATCCTCCACGGCCGTGTAAGTTGCTGGAATGCTCCACGCTTGTCTTGCCAAGGTTCCACGGCCGTGGATTAGAGCGTGGACTCTAATACGGCCGTATTTTAGAGTGTGGAACGTTAAGTGCTCGTAAATCTCCTTTGTCTTGTGCCATTCTTCATCCTAGCATCTTCCTTAGCTCCTAGTGATGTCCTCAATCCTTGGACATGCTCAATCTATCTCCATTCTCCCTTGATTCGTCCGGTTTTAGCTCTTAATTGCCTACAATCAACACAAAGCTTATGTAGACCTCTATATCGACAATATAGATAAACTAACTCACAATTGCTTCAATGCTTTATCAATGAATACCAATATAGATGAAATACACTTAGAAAACGTTCCTAAAATATCACAATATTTCATGCTAACAAATAACCCCATACTTGCCACTTGCTTGTCCCTAAGCAAGGTCTTTCAAAAGCTTAAAAACTTCAAGTTAGGATGAAATATGGATATACTCTCAAAGCAAAACTTCTTTTAGATGAATGTGCTTCCTAATCAATAGATCATTCTCAAATCTTGCTTTGTTCGTTTATAAGACTTTCGTACACATAATCAAAGAGTAAAGAGTAAAGAAAGCTCATGAATTAATCAAACTTCCATGTAAACATCATAACCTTCAAACATTATCAAAATCAATCATAAGAAACTTCAATTTAGATCACCAAGTCATATATCATTCTCTTGATCTTAAGGACTTTCAAACAAGGTCTAGAATGTGGAAAGGGAAGGAAAACTTTAAGGAATGTGGTGCACGAATCCGGGAAAGTGGATAACTACTCTTTTCTTCTTCTCTTGCGGTTTCCGCAGCACTTTCAACTTAGAGCTTCGCTCTCTTCTTTTCAATTCATTTTTCGACTTTACTTTTGGAGTTATGGATAGAGGTGCACAAAAACCGAAGCCTAGGAGATTGGCGTTTCTCATTTTTACGAGATGCCTCAAACCCTTGATGCACATACCATAATCCGCTAGGAATATCGCTCAATCCGACTTTGGCAAGACACAAACACCCGGCTATGTGAATGGTGCCGAGTTACTCATCATCATGATTGACTTCCCCAAACCTACAATTTCTTTCTATTCTTTTGAATGCAAGGTATTGCTTTCATGGCCCTCCCACATCAAACATGCCAATTATCGACTCCTCCAAATTCCCGGATAGGTAAAAGAGGCCATTATTTCAATGAGGGGCTAAATGAACAAAGGAAGAAGAAAGAAAATCGAATTGCCTTAATCATCTCAATAAGAAGTATAAGAACTTATCATGTGATTTCAACCTTGATTTCTCAATATGATTTAAGTAACATTCATCACATTATGAAACTTGCAAAAGAGGGATAATCAACTCATTCAAATCCTTTTCAATTCACTATTTGTTTATGCATGCGATTGTCATCAAAACTCAATTCACAAGTAGTGATTATCATAGAAATCATCTCTATTTTTAGAAGCACAAAATTTTCAAAATTTTTCAATTTTTATGGGTTTTTCAAAAGCTTTTTCATGCAATGCAATAATGAAACGTGTAACAATAGAATGAACATGCAAGATAGTCTCGATAGAAGCATACAAAAGTGAGTAAGAGTTATTACAACTATTAGTCACACCCCACCCCATACTTGGAACAAACATTGTCCCTAATGTTCAAAAAGAAAAAGAAGAAAAGAAAGAAAGAAAAAGAACTCACAAAATGGTGGTGGAGCGGCTAAAACGGTCGATCATCAAACATCATCACTGAGGTGGAGGCGGTGGTGGAAACGGGGAGAAGCTGGGATCATAGTACTGCCTGAACTGCTGGCGGTAAACATCTCTCATCATATGGTCAAGATCGTCGGCTCGTGCATCCCTAGCATCAGCACGAATCTCCAAAGCTCCAACCCTATTGGAAAGGTCGGTAGCCCACTGTGGCAGCTGCTCGTACCAACCAAGCGGCTGGCTGTACCACGCCGGTGCATCTCAAGGTGCTGGTGCAGGTGGCGGCTGTGCATGCCAAGGCGGTGGAGCTCCCATCCAATCCGGCTGCGTCCTATACCAAGCAGGAGGATCTGCCATCCAAGTCGGCCTCTCGCTCACACTAGCACGGAGAGAGGAAGATCCAGAAGCTCTAGTGGGGCGGGGAGAGTGTCTAGGAAGGTCAGGAACTGCATCCAGCTGATCCGGGAATGTACCAAAGTCATGATCAACTCCTCCTCCCTCAAACTCGTCATCCCCTCTCATCTCCTCCTCTACAACTAGTGGTGGTGGAACATAGGGAGGGGCTACTAATCTGTTCGCGTGCATGGCAGCGAACGTCGCCTTCTAGTTATAGCGTCCAGCCATAATGGAATACTCGGGGAGCCACTCTATCCCTCTCCCTGTTCTACTCTCCCAAGGCATAGCAGCATATGGTGGACCTCTATGGGTGGGGAAAATGATGCCTCTAGTCATGAGGCTATGTAGTCCTAGGGGTGTAGCAACAATACGTGTACAAGCAGAGAAATCAACCCCTAACTGTCTAGCAAGGTGGGTCACCATCCCACCGTATCCAATGTTACCAGCCCTCTTATTCTTCAGCTTGCTCATAGTAGCAGCTAAGAGGGTGGCACAATCTGCTGGTCTACCGTATAACATACAATAGAGAAGAAACAACTCGTCAGTCTCAATCTTCTGAGGCGTCTCCGTCCTAGGGAAGAGGCACTCAGAAAGTACCCTATGAGCAATCTTCAAGGCTAGGTGACACATCAACCTAGCCTTGGTGTCAACTGGCTGCCAGCGGTCCTCGCTGGCGTAGATCATGGCGATCTCCTCCCAGAAATCCTTGGCGTACACGCCACTGGGGAAACGACCATTGAAGGTCTCGTGGAACCCAAAGAAGGCTCCAAACTCCCTGATGGAGAACTCATAATCTCTTTCCATCAGCCGGAAAGAAACAGTCCTATCTACATGACTGTGTTGGAAGGAAACCACAAACTCCCTCGTGATCTCCTCATAAGCATCTTCCCGAATAGCGGAGAAGATGACTAGACCGGCTCTATCTAAAAGCCAAGTAAGGTCTCCTATCACATGTAGAGGCTCTAACTCCTCCAGCAGTAGGTATCTAGGTCCTATGATCGCTCTCTTGTGGATCCTCTCTAAAGCATCGAGATGATCGTCATGGATAGTAGGGATCCTAAGGCGAGGTGAAGATGGTGATGAAGGAGGTGATGGAGGGTCGGTGGGTGGTGCTCTAGAGGAAGAAGCATCGTTGCCTTTTCTCTTTTTGTTCTTATCCTTGTTCTTATCCTTGTTCCTACCGGACACTCTTCTCACAAAATCCATACTTTGTCAAATTCCACGGTCTATTCTAGGGGTTCCACGGCCGTGGAATATCCAGGAACCGTGGTTCGGCACGTAATTTCGCGAATCTCAACAGAATCACACCAAACTCAGCAGCAAACAGTCCTAGACTAATTTTCTTCCAATTCCAATTAGTTCTCCTAAAAATTCTATAAAAAACAAAGCCGAATCGACAAAGAGAGAGAAAGAACCAAAAACCTAGGTTTTCGGATTTTGGAATCCGAATTCCGCCTTCTCCGGTGATTTGCCGCTCGAATCGTTGCTTGGATCTCGTTGGTGATTGGATTTGCTTCAGTTTTGGCCAAAGAATCGTCAAAAACGATTAACGAATGAGGAATTTAGAGAAGGGGCGTGGATTCGGCGAAATAGGGCGTGATTTGGTATTTTGGTTTGTGTTTTGTGAAGAAACGTGGTTTATATAGTGGCCGTAAAAATTTTTGAAAATCACGGTCTGTCGGGGGGTTCCACGGCCGTGGAAATGTACGGAACCGTGGTTTTGGTGATTTTTCTCAAGCTTTTGAAAATTACGGTCACTGTAGCTGTCACGACCGTGGTTTAGGCCGTGGAACTCTCTGTAATGCTCCAAAGTCCAAGTTTCGTCAATTTTCTTCAAGTTTTTCCTTCCCCTTTTCTTTTCCACTATTCCTACATCCAAAAACACGAACATACCGGAAGGTATCGAAGGCAAAACAAAGCAGAACGTCTATACTAAACTAATCTATGAATCAAAGACAAAAACGTAAGTGCAATACCTTGGGTTGCCTCCCAAGAAGTGCTTTGTTTAAGGTCCGTAGCTAGACCAAATTCGCACTTATTCGAGTGCGGTGGGCGCGAACTCTTCAGGTTGGAGTTCCGGTGTGTACTTCTTGAGTCGTTGACCGTTCACCTTAAAGCTTCCGCCCGTTTCACCCCATACTTCAACTGCACCATGGGGGAAAATACGTTTGATTAGGAAAGGTCCGGTCCAACGAGATTTAAGCTTACCTGGAAAGAAACGAAGCCTTGAATTGAAGAGGAGAACTTGATCTCCCTCTTTGAAGTCCTTTGGAATGATATGCTTATCATGCCAACGCTTTGCTCTTTCTTTGTAGATCTTGGCGTTTTCGTAAGCGTTCAAGCGAAGTTCTTCAAGTTCATTTAGGTCCAAGAGACGCTTCTCTCCCGCTTCCTTCATGCTGAAGTTCAACCACTTGATTGCCCAAAACGCCTTGTCCTCCAACTCTACCAGTAAGTGACAAGACTTTCCATACACAAGGTTGTATGGTGTGGTTCCGATGGGAGTCTTATATGCAGTCCGGTATGCCCACAATGCGTCATCTAGCTTCAAGGACCAATCCTTCCTTGTCCTTAAAACCGTCTTCTCTAGGATTCCTTTGATCTCCCGATTTGAGATCTCCACTTGTCCACTAGTTTGTGGATGATAAGGGGTGGCGATCTTGTGAGTCACCCCATACTTAGCTAGAAGAGCTTCAAAACGCCGGGCAATGAAATGAGAGCCTCCATCACTAATGATGGTCCGTGGTGTCCCAAATCGTGGGAAGATGGTCTTGTTAAAGAACTTAACCACTACCATGGCATCATTGATGGGAGAGGCAATCGCTTCAACCCATCTTGAAACATAATCAACCGCTAAAAGTATGTATTGGTTACCACAAGATGATGGGAATGGTTCCATGAAGTCTACTCCCCAAACGTCAAAGATCTCCACCTCTTGGATGTTGTTGAGAGGCATCTCATTCCTCCTAGATATATTTCCTGCTCTTTGACAAGCATCGCAGCAGGAAACAAAGGTTTGCACATCTTTAAATAGAGTAGGCCAAAAGAATCCAGATTGCAATACCTTAGCGCTAGTCTTGTTCGAACTAGCGTGTCCTCCACAAGGTAGTGAATGACAATGGCGGATGACACTTTGCATCTCATCTTCCGGCACACACCGCCGAATAATGCCATCCGGACCTCTCTTAAAGAGGAGAGGTTCATTCCAAAAGTATTCCCGAACATCCTTAAAGAACTTCTTTCTTTGTGCGTAGGATAATCCGGGCGGTAATTCCTGACAAACCAAATAGTTAACGAAATCAGCAAACCATGGTTCGTTACCTTTGGCGATCACATTGATGCACTCCTCTATGATGTGTAAATGTTCGTCCGGAAAGGAGTCATCTATAGGTAGGTGGTCGTCTTCTAGATGTGTTAGACGACTCAAATGATCCGCAACAAAATTTTCCGAACCCTTCTTGTCGCGGATCTCTAGATCGAATTCTTGTAGGAGAAGAATCCATCTAATTAGCCTTGGCTTCGCATCCTTCTTTGCAAGGAGATACCAGTTCGCAACATGATCCGTGTATATAATCACCTTTGCACCTACAAGATAAGAGCGAAATTTGTCAATTGCATATACAATAGCTAAGAACTCTTTTTTGGTAGTGGCGTAGTTGAGCTGCGCCTCATCTAGCGTCTTGCTAGCGTAGTAGATAGCGTGGGTTCGCCCTTCCTTTCTTTGTCCAAGGACAGCTCCTATAGCTACGTCACTTGCGTCACACATAACCTCAAAGGGAAGATTCCAATCCGGAGGTTGGATAATCGGGGCTGAAATTAGAGCTTCCCGAATCATATTAAACGCATCTAAGCATTCCTGCGAAAACTCAAAAACTGCATCCTTCATCAATAGATTAGTAAGCGGTTTTGATATTTTAGAGAAGTCTTTTATGAAGCGCCTATAAAATCCAGCATGTCCTAGAAAACTTCTTATCCCTTTCACCGAAGTTGGGGGAGGAAGCTTTTCTATAGTCTCTATTTTAGCTTTATCCACCTCAATCCCTCTACTAGAGATTAAGTGTCCTAATACAATGCCTTCTTTCACCATGAATTGACACTTATCTCAATTAAGAACTAGGTTAGTGTCTTCACACCTTTGTAACACAAGAGCAAGGTTAGAAAGACAATTGTCAAAAGAGGAACCATAAACGGAGAAGTCATCCATAAAAACCTCCATGATTTCCTCTATGTATTCCGAGAAGATGGCCATCATGCACCTTTGAAAGGTGGTTGAGGCGTTGCAAAGCCCAAACGGCATCCTCCTGTACCCCACGGGCACGTGAACATGGTCTTCTCTTGATCATCCGGGTGTATCGGAATCTGAAAGAAACCACTATAACCGTCAAGATAGCAAAAGTGCGAATGTTGTGCTAACCTTTCAAGCATTTGATCGATGAAGGGTAGTGGGAAGTGGTCCTTCCTCATCGCGTTGTTTAGCTTGCGGTAGTCTATGCACATCTGCCATCCTGTTACGGTTCGAGTAGGAATGAGTTCGTTATTCTTGTTGGTGATGACTGTCATTCCTCCCTTCTTTGGAACCACTTGTATGGGGCTCACCCACTTGCTATCGGAGATAGGGTAGATGATACCTGCATCAAGAAGTTTAAGAATTTCCTTCTTGACAACCTCCTTCATGGTCGGATTCAACCGCCTTTGAGGTTGTCGCGAAGTCCTAAAGTCCTCTTCCATTAAGATCTTATGCATGCATAGGGTAGGTTTGATTCCAACTAAGTCCTCTATAGTATATCCTGAGGCTTTCCTATGTTTCTTAAGGACAACCATAAGCTTACTATGTTCTTCTATGCTTAAATCGGAACTAATAATTACCGGAAAGGTAGAATTAGGTCCAAGAAATGCGTACCTTAGATGTGTAGGGAGTGGCTTTAGTTCCATCACTATCGGAGTCTCCAATGGCTCTTGAGGAATATCCGATGGTTCCTTAGAAGCGTCTAAGGAAGTAGAAGGTGTTGGAGAAGAATCAAGAGAAGTTGAGGAAGAGACACAATTGCTTTCGGAATCACCCAAAATTACGGCCTCTCTGCATCCTCCACGGCCGTGATTTTAGGCGTGGAAAATATTTACGGTTGCTCTGTTCTCTCCACGACCGTGTAAGCTTCTGGAGTGCTCCACACTTTTGTTGGTGAAATCCACGGCCGTGGAATAGAGTGTATGACCGTGGATCCGTACGTTTTCTGCCTCGTCGTGGAGTTTCTCAAACTCTTCTTCACATACTTCTTCTTGTGCTTCTAAGGCTTCAATTGCCTCATTGCACTCCTCTTCTTCCCCTATATCCATTAGGCTCATAGAAATAACCTTTTGCAAAGGATCTTTGAAGAGAATAGCACTTACCTCTTCTCTAGAGAGCCCTTCTTCATCTTGGATATTGAATATATCCTCATCAAAGATTGGTTCCTTCACTAGAGTGGAAAGAACGAACTCTACCTTCTCTTCTCCTATGTCAAAGGCGAGTCTAGCATTCTTGCAATCGACTATGCAGCCGGATGTTGAAAGAAACGGTCTTCCGAGAATGATCGGGACCGGACTATCTACAGGAATGTCAAGCACAACAAAATCTATAGGAACATAGAATTTACCTAGCTTGACCGGGACGTCTTCAACTATACCGACGGGACGAGTTATGGAACGGTCCGCCATGTACAACGTCATCTTCACCGGTTTAGGGTCGCCTAAACCGATCTTCCTACATAATGCAAGTGGGATGATGCTCACACTTGCTCCCAAGTCACATAATGCATCATATGTGACATCTCCCACTCCTATGAGAATACAAAATGACCCCGGATCCTTTAGCTTTGGGGGCATCTTCTCTTTCATGGTTTTGATGAGATCCAAAGAATCCGAACTCATCTTAACCTCTCCAAAATCCTCTAGCTTTCTTTTGTTAGAGAGGATCTCCTTTAAGAACTTACCATAAGCCGGCATACCTACAATAGCATCGATGAAAGGTATATTAATATGCAGTTTGCTCATGAGTTCAATAAACTTACCGAATTGTTTGTCTAGACGCGCTCTTGCTCTAGATTGCGGGAACGGTAGGGGGGTTTGAAAGCTGGAGGAGGAACGTAGACATCTTCCTTCTCCTTCCCCTTTTCTTTCTCTTTCTCAACGGGAACTTCTACAAACTTAGGCTGCGGGTCGGTAGTTGTTACCCCGCTCCTAGTTGTGATTGCCATCACCCTTCCTTTTGGGTTGTCCTCCGTCTTTCCTGGAAGTTTCCCTTGATTCCTAGGAACTTCCTCCGCATGGCTGAACATTTGGTTTTCTAAAACCTTTTGGGCTTTATCAACCTTAGTAATGTGATCATCAACCTTGATGATGCGAGTCTCCAACCCTTGAAGCTTGCCCAAAATTGTTTCCAACATGGGATCGGGCTTCTCTTTCCCCAAAGTACTTCCACCATTAGATGTTTGCCCCTGGCTTTTCAAAGGAGTGGAAGAAGAGGAAGGTGGAGTTAGTGAATTTCCTGAATTGGAAGGATAAGAATTACCAGAATTTTGTTGATTGGAACGCCAATTGTTGTTGTTTGAACCCCTATTGTTGTTCCAATTGTTGTTCCGGTTGTTATTGTTGTTGTTCCAATTATTCCGGTTGTTGTTCCGGTTGTTGCGGTTAGTATTCTCATTACCGTTGTGGTTATTGTTGTTGCCTAAATAACCCACATCTTGTTCCTTGTGCTTCGGAAAGTTGGTTTTGATGGCTTCTTTCAATTCCTTAATCTCCGTATTGAGAGAAAATATTTGAGTTTGAGCTGCTTGTGATAGCTTTGCTCCTTGATCCACATGATTCGCCTCCACTTTCCGATGAGAATACTTCTCTATAACTCGCGCTTGCTTCTCAATGAAGTCCCAAGCGTCATCTTCCCTCATGTCCATGAAGGTACCACATGAGAGGGATTGGAGCTTGAATTGTGTCTCCACATCCAGCCCCTTATAATATATCTCCAATAGTGCAAGCTTGGATATGCCATGATGAGGGCAATCCAATAGCAAGTCTTGAAATCTTTCCCAAGATTGAAACAAACTTTCGTTAGATCTCATAAAAAAAATACATTAATCTTACCTCTTAACTCCGCCGTTTTGGATGGCGGAAAGAACTTAGTGAGGAATTCTGAAGAAAGATCCTCCCATGTTTCAAGCTTCCCACTTGGAAGAGCTTGATACCAAGACAATGCTTTCCCCTTCAAGGAGAAGAAGAAAGGCTTGAGTTTGTAGTTGTTGGTAGTTGCGTTCTTCGGCTTCATTGTCTCCATCATAATCTCAAAGTTTTGTAGATGTTGATGTGGAGATTCAGCGCTTGTTCCACCAAATTGGTTTTGGCGGACAATGGTAATAACTTGAGGGTTGAAGCTAAACCCTTGTGCATCGTCAGCATCAAAGTTCACACCTAAACGGCGTGGTTGCTGCGTTGGATCCATCCTTTGGCCAAGAGTTCTTGGCTCCTCATCCACACGTTCGACCCTCGCACCCCTAGGTGGAACACGGCGATTTGCAGCTGGCCGTGGGAAGAATGGATTCACATTGATCGTTGGATCAATTTCCTCTAGTGGTGGCATGGAGGAGTCGCTATCCTCATTGGATGAGTTGGCTCTAACCGATCTTCCCGGTCTCCTTCTTTTCTTTTTCTCTTTGAGGTTGTTTATTTCCAGCCTCATTTGGAACATCATGTCCGATAGATCATCAACCTTCATTTGATGACGATCCATCTCTTCCCTACGAGTCTTCTCACTCCATTGGAGTTGAGCTTCTTTCTCCGCTAACTCCGTTTGGTAATCACGTTCTCTTTCTTCAGCCATTTTTCTTTCCTTAAGCTTTCTCCTCAAAGTCCTCTCAAGCTCTTGATCAAGAGGTAAGAGGTCTTCGTTATTCCTAGACCTGCGCATACACTCGAAGAGATATCAAATAACAAGGGAAAAGCTCCCAAGCTTGACAACCGATAACCGAATTCGGCCTAGACCAAATCCCCGGCAACGGCGCCAAAAACTTGTTCGCCACTTAGCGTGCGTGCAAATAAGCTTTAAATGTATAAAACTAGAATCAAGCAAGCGAACCCGCAGTGTACGGATCGATATAGTTGAGCAAGAATTCCAGAGTATCGAACACAGGGATTTGGGGGGTTAAATCCAATTATAGAATTGTCAAGCAAGTAAATGTGTGAGCTTTGTAAATTATTGGGAAAACAACAATCCTAAAGATCCAGGAATCCAACTGTGACAATCGATTCAAGATATACTAAAGGTATAAGGACAGAGTTGAGGTATGCAAAGATATACGAATGTAAGGTAATGTACGGTGAAGTTCCAAGACCTTATATAATTCACCCAAAGGCACTCTCTATAAAGGTTGTTGAGGCTTCAGTATAGAAAGATTCTAAAGGTAAATATTAACGTCAAATACCCAAACTTATAATCCAAGGATCAAGACTAACTAAAACGATTAAGGTTGTGACACTCGAAATTGAGGTAGAGGTTGTTGAGGCTTCACTACTACCTAGAAAAGGCAAGCCAAGACTAAGTTAAAGCAAATCTTTAACTTTGGATTAAAGTAAAAGCAAGGTTCGTAACTGACACAAAATTACGGGTAGTTCTTGAGTTCCACGGCCGTGGAAGCTCAAGAACAGACCGTGGATTAGGTTCGTCGGCGATTCTCTCTAACTCTCAGGATCCAATCTGTTTACGATCGATCTATCATCATCTAAGCCACAACTATCAACCCTTCACCTTAGAATTGCTAAAGGGTTTTAGCCAACAATAGTCATTATGATATCAAATTCAAGATTTAAAAGAATGAAAGATGAAAACTTTCGAAAACCTTGAATAAATCTCAAATCAATCTCAAATCCACAAACAAAGAACAATGATGTAAGTAGATTCAGAATAACACAAACAATCAAAATCCTTGATAAGAACGAAGAACGGGATGTCAATCCGTCTTCTAATCAAACCTAAGGACAAAGATGCAATCTCCGTACGAACAATCTTCCAAATCTTCACTCTTTCCGTAAGCTTTTCCGTCAATTCGGAAATCTCAATAGGGCTAAGCGCATTCTCTCAACGGAGGTGTAAGCGAAGGTGACGGAATCTCTCTCTTCCCGTCCTTTTATAGGGTAAGATAAAATATGAGCCCATCCCATTGCGTAAAAGACTGTGGCTTAAAATATTGCGTAAAAGATCGTCAAGATCACGGTTGTGGAAGGGTTCCACGCCCGTAATTTAGAACGTGGAGTTGGATCACGGTTCCTCAAATCCTCCACGGCCGTGTAAGTTGCTGGAATGCTCCACGCTTGTCTTGCTAAGGTTCCACGGCCGTGGATTAGAGCGTGGACTCTAATACGGCCGTATTTTAGAGCGTGGAACGTTAAGTGCTCGTAAATCTTCTTTGTCTTGTGCCATTCTTCATCCTAGCATCTTCCTTAGCTCCTAGTGATGTCCTCAATCCTTGGACATGCTCATTCTATCTCCATTCTCCCTTGATTCGTCCGGTTTTAGCTCTTAATTGCCTACAATCAATACAAAGCTTATGTAGACCTCTATATCGACAATATAGATAAACTAACTCACAATTGCTTCAATGCTTTATCAATGAATACCAATATAGATAAAATACACTTAGAAAACGTGCCTAAAATATCACAATATTTCATGCTAACACATACAACATGCATTGGGGTTTTTAGAATCAATAAAGCCTATAGGTTGTGACATGTATATGATTTCAATCAAGTCACCATGCAAGAAGGCAGTCTTAACATCCATTTGTTCTAGTTCCTAGTCAAACACAACAGTCATGGAAATCATAAGTCTTAGAGTTTTATACTTAACTACTGGAGCAAAAATGTCATTATAGTCTTTTCCTTCTCTTTATGTAAACCCTTTAGCTTCAAGTATACTTGTCAGGTTCATTTGGAGATACACCTTCTTTGATTTTATAAATCCATATACACTGGACTAGCTTAGAATTATTAGGTTTGTTAACTAAGGTCCAAGTATCATTAGCATGCATAGAGTCAATTTCATCTTTCATAGCAGCTATCCAGAGTTTTAAATCTTTACAATTAACAACTTGTTCATAAGTTTCAGGAGTGTAGGGATTTTTCACAACCGAAGCAATAATTAGAGCATATTCAACAATATTAGCATATTTCTTATTTGGGATTATGGTTCTAGGAGCCATGTCCCTAGTTAGCTGGTACAGATCATGAAAATCAAAACGACCGGAGTCGATGTGATCATGTCTTGCACCAAAGGGACTCATGTCGTTGAGATTTTCATGACCAGTTCCATCATTGGATGACAAGGAAGGAATACTAGGGTCTTGAGAAATACTAGGATCATCTACCCCCCTTAATTAATGAGTATGTGAATTACTGTTGTTATTAGGTTGTGCAGGAAGACTACTACTTTCATTAGTAGTAGTATCATCATTAGGTACAATACTACCTTCAGAATAATCTCCAATGTCGAATTCTTCTTCAACATTGTTGTGACTAGCACTGGGCATGTAAAAGGAGTTTCCAACACTGGAATTCTCCTCAGACTCACCAGCAGTGCTGCTTGTCTCACTGGAATGTTTGTTTTTAAAGTGAAAGTTTGTTTCATTAAAGGTAACATTCCTAGACACTACTACCTTATACCCACCAGGTTGTATAAGGAGTAACTTATAACCTTTGACACCCTCAAGATAACCTAACATAATACCCTTTTTAGCTCTTGGTTGCAGCTTGCCTTCACTCACATGAGTCTAGACCGTGCATCCAAAGGGTCTAAGGTAGTTTAGGTTAGGTTTCCTGTTAGACCATAACTCAGAAGGAGATTTGAAACCTATGGCTGAGGAAAGGGATCTATTGATGAGGTAAGAAGTAGTAGTAACAGCTTCTCCCCATAGGGAAGGTTTGAGGCCAACACTGACTAACATACATCTTGCTTTCTCAAGCAAGGTTCTATTCATTTTTCAGCAGTTCCATTCTGCTAGGGTGTTCTAGGGATGGTTAAATGTCTTTTAATACCTTTTTCTTTACAAAATTCATCAAAAATATTTGTTACAGAACTCAAGGCCATTATCGGTTTTTAGACATTTAATCTTTTTATTAGTTTTTGTTTCAACTAGAGTTTTCCAGTTCTTAAATGTTTCAAAAGATTCATCTTTAGTTTTAAGAAGATAGACCCAAACTTTTCTAGAGAAGTGATCTATGAAGGAGATAAAATATCTCCTTCCTCCTATGGTGTCAACCTGTGCAGGTCCCCAAAGGTCAAAATGCATGTTCTCTAGGGGTTGGTTGGCTACATAACTAGAAGGGGTGAAACTATACTTAGATTTCTTTCCTAGGATGCAGGTTTCACATATGTCTAGAGTAGCAGGTTTCTTATCTATGAGACTTTGTTGATACAAGCTAAGCATACCCTTAATACCCATGTGTCCCACTCTACTGTGAAGAAGAGTAGTTTGAGATAGAGTCATGTGATCAGATGATTTAGACAGATTAATTTCAGGTGCGGTAACTACATGATATAATCCTCCTTTATTAATGCTTCTAATTAATACAACATTGTTTCTAATCACATCTCTAACACCATTTTTGGTGACAATGATACAATTCAGATTATCAAAAACTGATTCTGACAATAAGTTTCTTCTATGTTTGGGAACCCATCTAACATTTTGTAAAGTTCTAGTAGCACCATCATGCATACATAAGGGGACATTTTCAATTCCTTTTATAGCTAAGCTAGTATTATCTCCTAGCATAACTTCTCCAACATTGTACAACTTAATACTACTAAATATTGATTTATTTGAAGTAGCATGCATAGTACATCCAGAGTCAAGAATCCAGTCATTTATGGTATTAGAATTGGAAGCATACACAAGCAGTTCATGATGATATACACGTGCAGACATAGGCATACTATACTTAGAACAATCATGTTTAGATGAGCACACAAGTAGTTCATTAGGAAATTCAGGTTCACAAATAGATGCAAAATGAGTAGATTTGTCTTTATTAGATTCATCTTTCTTTTTCTTTCTACATTCTTCCTGGTAATGTCCTAGCTTACTACAATAGAAGCATTTTTTATTCTTTTTACCAGGATCATTTGAATATTTGTTCTTATCCTTTTCTAGCTCATATTTTTGCTTATCTTTTGTTTTATTCCTTTTATTTCCTCTCATCATAAGGGCCTCAGATTTATCATCAGTTTTATGACCATTTTTAAAGACTTTCATACTTTTATTTTTCTATATGCTTTGTTCTAGAATTTTATCTTTAGAAATTTCATCATGACTAAACTGGATAACATCTTTAAAGTTGTCAAACTGGCTAGGCAAGACATTCAATAAAAAGTATTGCAGAATGATCATCAGAGATCTTATCAGTACATCTTTCTAACTCTTGTGTCAATTTAAGAAAAATGTCCAGATTATCATGCAAAGACAAGTTGACATTCATCCGAAAATTGAACAATCTACACAATAAAGATATACGACTAGGCAAATATTTTTTAAGATATAGATCTTCCAATTTTTTTCAGAGCATAGAAGGATTAGTGATACTTACAACCTGACGAGCCACGTCGTCAGCTAACCGTATAAAAATCTCAAAATGAGCTTGGTCCTCAAGCTCTTCTTTCCTATCAGGAGAGGTGTCCGGTGGAAACTTTCCTTGCATAGTGGTCCAACACTTCTCCTTGATCAGGATCGCTTTTAGCTTCAATTGCCATATGGCAAAGTCCGAGGTGCCATCAAAGGGCTTAATCCTCACTGTGTTTTCTGACATAGTCCCGTGTCTAAGAAGACACGATACCTGATGTCGTACTTAAGGTTGATGTGAGACAGGTTTTATTCCAATGAACCTATCGGTCTGTAGGAGGAATCAAAGAGCCTTAAAACACTACAAGTTTTATGGTCTTTTGATTTTCCTTGATTTAGGATTCCTTAAGCAAAGGTGCTTGAAGGAGTTATCCTCTTTTCTGGGATTTTCAAAGAACCTGAAGGTAAAAAATAAGAGTTTTTGAAAGATTTTGAGAAAAGAGATCAAAACGATAGAGGTCAGCGCAAACAAGTGAAAAAACAGAGAAGAATTTTTGAAGAGGTTAAAGATCGATAGTGAAGAAAACAAGATCTACAACACCAGATCGAGAAAAACCATGCTTTGATACCATTTTGACAAAAATCTATCGAATATTCAATTCAAATAGGAACGGATCTAGAGCGATCCAATTATCCAAAAACATATGAACACAAATCAGTTTGGTGACGCAGTTCGAGATAAGCTCTACTTTGTGGGATCTCAGGAAGGGAGAGCTAACCCAATCCACTAAACAGATGTACAGTATAAAACGATTATAGGATAGGCAAAACGACAACCAAAAACCATAACAGATCAAAGTAAAAGACAAGAAAACAAGGGATAGATGAGAGGTTTGTAAACCACCAAGGTAACGATCTGTGCTTTGAGGCAAAACAAGATCAAGACAACAGAAAACACTTCAAGACCAATCTTGAGCGAAGCACTCGGCTCGTATCTCTCTCTTAGGACGTCTCTCTGGTGTTTCTCTCTTCTCACTTTCTCATATCTAGGGTTCTAAACTGAAATGTTTCGGCGCTAGGGTTGAAGAAGGAAAGGAAGCTTAAGTACTCTGTGCCCAGAAGTGAACCTTAGCAACGCAACGCTTCATCACTCAACGCTTCGTCCAACAACTCAAGATAACACACATTCCATTTCATCACTCAACGCTTCATCACTTAACGTAAATGTGTTCTCGTATATATACGGATCCTGCACTATGGTCCGTCCACATTAAACTTTAACATGGTATCATAGAGATTAACTTGTAATCCGTCCACATTACCATTGTACATGTGAGAACGTTTTAAAGATAATACCTTTCACATTTAAAAATGATGAACCATTCATATACATACGATCTCACTCAACAATCCGTGAGTCTCACATGAACGTGATATACTTATTTCATAGAAAGCTTAAGAAAAGGTGATGAATGGAGTGCATGCATGGCAAAGAGACTGCAAAGTAGTAACTCCCGAGTAGGAGTAATTCCACACAGTAAAAAGTAAGAGTAAAAAAAGTGACGTAGGCAATACGTGTGCAGTAGAGTCCAAGTAGTGAGATGTCGGCCATCCTGTGGGACCCACTTTCCTCTTTTTCCAAATGAGAATTTTGGGTCAAACTTTTGGTCTCTTATATTTGTCATTCCGATCATTCAAGCGACAATAATAGTTTATTTGATTGTAATAATCACGTCAAATCTTCACTAGATCCCAATTTTAACTTTTTTTATTAATTTCTTTTTTTATATATAATAATCGCATAAATTGATTAGTACTTTTAAAATCACGGCTTCAAGTTAGAGTAAAGAGACTATACTTTCCTTCTGTCTTTTTTTATTTTATTTATATGCATGTATTTAATTTGGAGGAACGGATGATCAATCATTAACAAATTCTGCAAAAGCCACAAAAGCAGAATATATATATTTATCTTTTCATAAAGAATATATTTATGTATGATGCAGAGCATTTGATTTTTCATGATAAGAGGCTAGGATTCGATAAAATCATATCTATTAATGGACATGATTTTATGAAATAATAATTCAGAAAACGACTAAGAATTGATTTTTATTTATTTTAAAAACAATTTGAATTTTGATTTCAAAACTTAAGAAAAGTGTTTTAACTTTAAAGAAGAAAGAAAAACAAGAAAACAGAAGAGTATGCAAACGAATATTGGGAAGATTACGTTGACAGAGAGGAAGTTGCTTTCGCATTCTGGATTCTTGTCTAAGGCCATTCCTTTTTCACTTTTCAGGTCGGTAATTTCTTTCTGTTTCACATGCATTTTCTTTTCCTTTTTTTTTTTTTTCCCCAAAAGATAATATAATGTTATATTATTTAGTTTTGTAGTAGTGGTCGATCCACTATACTAGGCTAGGGTACCAATTTAATGTCGATCATAAAGTTACTAGTTGTATACTTCTATCTAACCTATATTATATTACCAAAAAAAAATCTAACCTATATTATCAAATTCATTAACATGTATTACAATTAAAAGAAATTGCGAATTAAAATATACTTTAGATTATTTCAGCTTTCGAATACCGACTCCAAAATTTATATTAATGAAAATATACATTTTCCATAAGTTAATATGATAAATTATAACGAAAAACAACCAACAAATTAAATAAAACAAATTTGTCAACTAGGCTATTTTCTATTTATATTAGGTTTGTATATCCCATTATTTTTTTACCACTTTTATTTAATGGTATATAAAAGTAATTAATTTCTCTATTTTAATTGAAAAAACAAACATTAAAATTACAAATCAACGGTTACGCACAAATTTTTTCTTCTTGAATTTATTTTTTTATTTTATTTTCTTTTATTTTGCCTTTTATTTTTATTTTTTCCTGGTATGAATTTTATATCAGAATCTCAAACCAAAATTCATACCCGAATATATTTCATACCAAAAATATATTTCATACCAAAAAATATTTTTTTCCTGATATTAATTACTCTTTCTAACAATTTCTTCAATCTTTCGGAAGATTTCAAGCTCTTGAGAGTTTGATGGTATAAATCACTTATTTTCCTGTGACTAACTCTCTTAGCCAATGTGGCCATGGTACTTTGCTATCGCCTAATTTCTTCATTCTTTCTAACAACTTCCTTAGCAAGTGGCCTAAACGAGGAAGAAGGCTAGCAACACGAGTTTTCTAGCTGAACCAATTTCAGAACACAGTATGAAAGCAAACGAGGGAGAAGGGAGAAGGCCTACAACACGAGGTTTCAGAGCTTCTGGTATGGACGCAAACGAGGGAGAAGGGAGAAGGCGAGCAACACGAGATTGCTAGATCTAGATCTCTCTAACTCTAAGGCGATCTCTCGAGCTCTATGAGCAGAGAGGTGGGCAGGCGGTGCTTGTGACGGGTAGCCGAAAGGCAGCTGAAACTGGTGATTGTGCCTCATCAATGGTGATGATGGTGGATTTCGGAAATAAGTGGCGGAAAAGGTAGCCGAAAGGCAAGAGCAAAGAGAGAGTTGGTTGCACAGAAGAGAAGATAGATGACCTCCATGACTATTGTCAAAGATTGAGAAGGACGGTAGCGTTGTTTTAAGGTTTCAAAGCATTGAACAGTAAAAAAAAAATAAACGGGGTACATTTACTTAATAGCATGAACCTAACCTACTCTATAACAACTGAAAATAGCCTATTTGTCAAATTCACTCTAAATAAATAAATATTTATGTGATTTATTAAGAATTTCTAATGTTTATATTATCGAAGAGTGTTTTATATTACTAAATATGAAGATACAACTCTGATCTATAAAGAGTAATTATATAAAAACCGAATGTTACTAGAACTTCTAAGAATTGTCTTGGTATACTAGTAACAAATTGAACCCAAAAATATTAACAAAACTAGTTTAATGCCCGCACCTTGTGCGGGATTGTCTAAGTAAATATTATATTTTCACTTTCATGCATCGTATATTTGATATCAATTTATAGTAAAAATTATTTTTATTAATTAATATGACTAACATATGAGAATTAATTTTTTTTAAATAAATAAAAGAATATAATTAAAATTCTATTACAAAGATTATTATTCGAGTATTATATTTATACCTTAATATATTATCACTTTTACTTAGATTTAGATAGAGGAGCAAAATTTGATTTAGTTTTAAATTAAAAAATGTGTCAAATCTTGGTAGATATGTAGATTTATTTTTTCTAATTATTTATTTAAATAAAATTGACGTGGCATGATGACTGTTTACAAATTCTAATAAAAAATTTTTTCATAAAATAATTAATGGCAAATCTGTAAATACTTTGTGACAAATCTGTAAATTAATTGAAAAAAAGTTTACGTGAACGGCCTTAGAGGTTGACACGTGGACAAAATGGGTGCTGCTTTAGTAATATATATAAATAAGCCATTGAATTTTCAAATTAATCAATTTATATGTTTTTTAATAAATTCTCTCTAATGGGAGAGTAGACAATATATACTGTGTGAATCATTTATTATAAATATGTATCGTTTTATTTTTTATTTGTTAAACTTATCGTTCTTTCTCATATTTCACACAACGATAACTTATGATATGAGAAAAATACCTTAGGACTTGTGTCTACACATACTACACTAATAAAGTAGGGGTGTTCATTGTGGTAAGAACCGATCCGGAATCCGGCCAAATCCTGAATCCCAACTTGAAAATCTCCGGAAAAAGGTTGACCCTCACATCCGTACTAAGAACAGTCTAGGGTTGAATCGGACGATCGAGGATCAAACCGAACGGTTTAAACCGAGTTTTGAACAATCCCATCGATAACCATTTGGATTCAATAGCGCTAACCATGCGAGTAATCGCATCCTCTGACGCCCATTAGAGTGAACGGACTGCACCAGCAAAGTGTCCTTACATTAGTTGAAAATATTCTAATATCTAAAGTCGAAAGCATATATGAAAACCCTAAAATGACGAATTAAAAGAAGATAGTTGTCTTGTAATTAAGCAGTGTACATGTATATCTTTATATTTGAATCCTTCAGTGACTGTATGGGAATAGTATAAAACGGTTGGCATCGCGAAAGAGGGAAAAAGAAAGGAGAAAAGCAATGTCATTGTCAGCTATGGCCAGCCATGCCCTTCTTCTGGTTTACGTTTCATCTGTGTATCCATTCAGTAACGGTCATCCCACTATTATTTTGACCTACTTTACACTTATTACCACTTATTTTATCTTCATTCAAACTATATTGCTCATTTGTCTATTGCTTACTAATACAATCATTGACTTGGCATATGCAACTCTATTAAGTCTTTGCTCTAATAGATCTTGGCGGAATGATTTATCCGATCACCGTACTCGAAAGACATGAAAATACTTACAAGTTATTGTAATCTTTTTTTTGAAAAATTAATTTGTATTGAGAAAAGGATGTACTGAGATTACAGAAGCAAGATCATAAACATAGGATTAACATAGACATTGACAGTAGAGAAGCAGATCAAGCAAAATTCAGATGGAGCATGCTGGCCGAGAGGATGGAGGACGAGGATCGATCTTTCCAGTTGATTTGGAAGTGGGTCTTAGTGGTCTTGATGATCATGTTAGCACAATCCACAGCTCTGGTAAAACAATTGTTGAAGAGCAGGTCATTTCGTGCCTTCCACACATGGTAGATGAATGAAAGTAAGGAAGCAATACGAACACTATCCATAAGCTTAGGTTTGGGGTCAGTACGGGAGCAGAGCCATGTCCAAATACATCCCAGATAGGGCGCCGGATAGGGGGTATGAGTCCACCTCGAAACGATATCAAGTACAAGGGATCCATAGCTGCATTGGTTCCAAAGGTGCTCACCACTCTCAATAGCGCAATTACATAGTTTACAGGTATCATTGACAGTGGGATTCCAGTTCTTGATCCTGGTAAGGGTGGGCAGTCTATGGAGCGAGGCAATCCAGGAAATGTAGCAGCATTTCGGAATATTAGACTTAAGCCAAATAGCCTTGAACGGATTAGGCATGCGAGGGGAAGAAAGTGGTTTGAAGATGGCATATACTTTAGTGCGAGAGAAAGCGCCATTAGGGTTCGAAAGGGCGTCACCACGTCTCCCCATCGGGTTTGTTGGGATAGCATCCCTGATCCTTAGAAGGTTCTTCCAAGCAGGACTGTGGTGAGGCTTGGGGCAACAATTCCAGATACACGATCCATGCTTAATCAGATGCTTGGACAGCCATGTCGACCAAATGTTACTATCCCCCTGATCAAGGTCATAAATCAATTTAGCAAGGGAGACCTTGTTCTTCGTGTGCAAATCCGGAAATCCAAGCCCCCCATTAGCCTTCGGAGAGCAGACCTCATGCCAAGCCACAAGGGAACGCCGGCTATTTGTACTGCCAGCCCAAAAGTAGGACCGAATTAAGTTATTGATCATACTAATGATCTTGGCCGGGAGTAAAAATAAGGAGCACCAGTGCTGGCTTATGGAGAAGAGCACGGACTTCACAAGTTGGGCCCTGCCCGCATAGGAGAGCGTCTTAGCACTCCAAGAGTGGATGCATTTAGTGACGCGGTGGATCAGTGGGAGGTAGTCATGAACCACCAGCCTACTGCTGCCGATGGGAACCCCCAGATAGAGAAACGGTAAGGTACCAATTGACATGCCGGTTATGTTAATAGCACTAGCAATCTCGCCTTCCCTCATGCCCCCAGTGAAAAGAAGGGACTTAGCCGCATTAATCGACAGGCCAGATGCATGGCCAAAGTCATCCAAAGTGTCTTTCAGAATCTTAATTGAAGTACTGTCCCCTCTACACATTAATAGGAGGTCATCAGCAAAAATAAGATGGGTAATGGTGGGATTCGAGCACTTTGGGTGATGATTGAAATCTGGATTACTCGTGTTCATCTGAATCATACTAGTAAGGTACTCCATAGCAATGGCAAAGAGAGGGGAGATAGAGGACATCCTTGGCGAAGCCCCCTAGTCCCAGCAAAGTGCCCACAAAGCGACCCATTAATATTGACAGAGAAGGTAGCAGTAGAGATGCATTCTCTAATCAGATCCACAAAACTATCAGGGAATCCCATTCTTTGGAGGCACTGCAGTAAGAACTTGTGGTTCACAAAATCAAAAGCTTTCGATATATCCACCTTCATTGCAGCCCTAGGTGATATGTGTTTTCTTCCGTATTTATTCAGCATTTCTTGACAGATAAGTATGTTATGCTTGATTGATCTCTTGGAGACAAAAGCACTTTGGTTAGGGCTTATGATATTTGGCAGAATAGAGTTGATTCTAGCCGAAAGAATCTTGGAAATAGTCTTGTAAATTGTGTTGCAGCAAGATATGGGCCTGAACTCTGATGGGGCAGTAGGGCAATCAAGTTTAGGAATGAGGGATATAGCGGAGTGATTGACCTGTTTCAATAGTTTCCCATGTGAAAAGAAGTCCTGAATGGCATTGGTGAAGTCAGTACTGACAGTGTCCCAAGCAGCCTTGAAGAAAAGCGAGCCATAGCCGTCCGGTCCGGGTGCTTTATTGTCCCCAATACTAAATAAGGCGTTCTTGATCTCCTCCGGTGTCACCCTCAGGCAGAGAGAGGCAGCATCCTCAGGGGTAATTTTTGGCAATGGAATATCCTGAATGGAGCATTGAGTCTGCTGCAGTGGTTGCTTCAGCGTTCGCCTAAAGTGAGAAACAAATGTATCATTAATAATGCCAAGGTCATTAGTGATATCACCATTACTAGTGCGGATACATTTGATGTGGTTTGCACATCTTCTCGTGCTGATGCCCCTAAAAAAGAACGAGGAGCATTGGTCTCCGTGTGCAATCCAGGATGCCTTAGAGAGTTGAGCCATCATTGTGTGAAGAGAGTTGTAATTCTCAATCAAGTCGAGTGACTGGCGCTTCTCGTCCTCCTGAAATGTGGTGTTGTGAAGGTCAGCCTGCAGTTTCTGTTGAGTATCCTGGAGGGCTCTTTGCTGATCATGGATTCGAGTGTGTATATCCTCAATCTTGGAACTGGGGAACCGCTTGAGTAGCGGTTTGAGCATCTTAAGCTTCCTTGTAAGCACAAACATGGGGTTGCCTTCAATCTCAATCGCCCAGGAGCTCTTCACACAATCCTGAAAAGACTCATGGTGGCTCCATGCATTGTTAAACCTGAAGGGAGTATTACGTTTTGCATCATCCATCCTAGTAAATAGCAGGGCCGGCGAATGGTCCGACACCCCAGCGAGGTCAAAGTGGGCCTGAGATTGGGGGAAATAAGTGTGCCAGACATCATTAGTGATAATGCGATCCAATTTTCTCCAAATTCTTGAACCTGTTTGCTTATTGCTCCATGTAAACTTACACCCCGAGAATGCATGATCCATAAGGTGATGCTGCTCAAAACATCTAGCCATTTCATCAGATGATTGCGAGATGGAGGGAGTATTGTAATCTTCAATAGGAGATTACTACCAACTTACTATTTGTTGTAATCTTCAATAAGAGTAAAAAAAACAACTTAATTAGGCAAAGGCGTCGTACGTAATCAATCTCAGAGGTGAGTAGACAAGTGACTTACAAGTTTTCGTAATCTTTAATAAGGAGTAGACTAACAACCTAGTGTTGTAATCTCCCAAGTGAGTAGGCAAGAACCTTAAATTAGTAAACCAGAGTTATATACATTCTTTAAGTCAATATCCAAAATTAAAGTCAAGGAGTTGTAGTCTCCAAAAGGAGTAGACGAACATCCTAATATAGTAGATTCAATTGCATGCAAAAACCGGTTATTAGGATGTTGTTTGTACTTGACTTGGATAATGTTGAAATCACTCAAATCTCGATTTTTTCTTCTTATTATATTTCCCCTATACCGGGATACAAATACCTTAGTGAGATAAGACCAACACGTCACAATGACTAAAGTATAGAAACATACTTTGTCCTACATTTGTAAAAAGAGTTCCTCCAAATCTTGTTGAAACTTGATCCTTATAGAATGAATGCCTCTCTTTCTTCGGTAGTAATGAAGCATTTTGGTCTTCCAACTTGCACAAATAAGTCAAAGAGAGAGTTCCTATACCTTGTCAAAACTTGGAAACTAATTACTTAACTTTTGTTGAGCAAAACGGATGATTTCTCAAGTGCAAGTGACTCTCCCTTTTATAGGCAAAGGGGGCACGTTTTAGGAGAATAACCGCCACCAAAGCGGTTGAGAGCGATTACAAGCGGTTGTTGGAGGTTGAGAGAAGTTAGGGTTTCATAACCACTTCTTGGCCCATGCCGAAAGCCTAAGTCCAACTCAATCGAGCTAACAAGAAGCCCAAAAATAAGCTAGCTTTTTTGGCCCGACTTTTCCCCCCCTATCAATGAGGTTTAATTGAATCAATATAGCTAGGAGAAGCTCAAAGGTCCATAAATACTCATGAGCTCAGCTAAAATTAGCTTAGCTCACCAAATAGCTAGCTCACTAGCTAACTTCTTACAACTCAATGGACATTTGTGTTTGGATTCCTCTCAAAATTTGTAACAACATTCTTGAGCTAATATAATAAGGAATGCCAGAAAGAATGCTCATAAATGTGTCCTAAAAACACAAAGCGTTGGGCTCTCAATTTTTGTCGCAAAATGGTCTAGGCATTAGCAAGGCCAACGCCGCTCTTGTCAAGTCATGACAAAGTCAAGCCAATGCCCCATGACACTCATGAGACTAAACTAAACCAATTTCAAACAAAGGCGTGATAGTCATGTCTCTTGGTTTAGTTCAGTTTAATTAGCTTCCATACTTTTACCCCCTCATCACTAATTACTCTAAGTGCCGGTCACTTGGCTTGCATCTCGCAACCCATACCATCGTGACACACTCATTGCACATTGTCCCGACAACAAGCTCAATGATTCCGTTGAGACTTAACACAAATCTGCAACATTCCTCCCCCATTTGACCAAAGTCGTGATACTAAATTTAGGCAAATTAACAAAAAAGACTCTATACATAATCACAAATATCATCCGATTGAATTTATTGATTCAGTAAAAATACACATTCAAAAGAATCATGGTGTCCTAAAGTATTGAACCACTCAACTTGTCTAAGTACACGAAGGCAAAAAAAACTCTATACGTAATCACAAATATCATTTGATTAAATTTATTGATTTAGTAAAAATACACATTCAAAAGAATCATGGTGTCCTAAAGGATTGAACCACTCAACTTGTTTAAGTACATGAAAACAAAGTCACGTGAGTTTGTGTTCCTTACAAACAATTGACACATTTAAATGATATTGTGTCCTAACCCTCTAATGAACGCGTAGGCGAGTCGACCACATACTCCTTGAAGAAGCCTTGACACTTCACGTTCATGTAGCCAACTATCTTTTAGTCTTGCACCTACATATGCAATTTTTCAAATGAGTCATTAAGAAATATTCATTTCATGCTATACAAATAATATGGGAACCGAGTATCACCTTAGATGGAACATTTTATGCTCGTAACCTTCTCGGAATGGGCTTGTCCCATTGAATTCGGCTAAGACAATGAGCCTTAGGAAAATTGGGTGTACCATGACTAGAGGTTTCTTTTAGGTCGTTAACTCCATCCTCTTGGCTGACTTTTGTACCAAGTCCCTAGCCAAGTTCCTGGTCAAGTGATCGGCTATATTGTCGCGAGTTCTCACAAGATCGACCGACACTATGCCATGAGTGTTTAGCTCTCTAACCGAACTATGTCTCACACCAAGATGTCTAGATTTTCCATTGTATGTTTGGATATATGCCATAGATAATGGATCAACTCTATCACAATGTATAGATATAGGGGAAACCGGCTTAAACCATAACATAATCTCTATGACCAAGTTCCGAAGTTATTCTGCCTCCTAGCTAGTTGCAACAAGTGCCACAAACTTAAAAGCCATAGTCGAGGTTGTGATGCATATTTGCTTCTTTGAATCCCACACAATGGCACCACCTCCTAGTAAGAAAACTCATTTTAGTTGTGGAAGAATGATCCTCTAGGTTAGTGATCCATGACGCATCCGAATTACCTTCTATAACCGAAGTGTACTTGGTGTAACGCTAAATTCCATGGTTCCTTTTAGTACCTTAGGACACGCCTTAGAGCCTCCCAGTGGTTGGAGCTCAAACAACTAGTATACCGACTAAGCTTGCCTATGTAAAATGTTATGTCTAGTCTTGTACTAGTCATGACATTCATGCAACATCCTATTACTTGTGCATATTCAAGTTGAAAAACAACCGCACCTTGATTTGACATCAACTTCTCACTTGAGTCCATAAAAGTAGTGACCGTCATACTCTTCATACATTGAAAGCATTTGATGACGTTTTCATTGTTGTTATTGTGTGAGGCTTAATCCATGAGCGTCACGCTTGATTATTATGCCAAAAATCACATCTGACTCACCTAAGCCTTTCATTGAAAAATTACTAGACAAGAAGTCCTTATTGAGGTCTACTTGTCTTTGATTTGTGCCAAATATCAACATGACATCGACATATAGGAATAGGATCACACCTTGCCCGGTGTGATCAAATTTTTGTATAGAAACACTTGTCAGTTTGGTTTAGTTTAAACTCATTAGCCAACACACATTGTCAAAATTTTGATGCGATTGTTTTGGAGCTTGTTTGAGCCCGTATAGAGACTTTACCAAACGACACACCTTGTGTTCTTGCCCCTTCAAGACGAACCCTTCGGTTGTCTCATGTATACCTCTTCATCTAGATCAACATTAAAGAATGATATGTTCACATCCATTTGGTGAATCACTAGATTATGTATAGCCGACATGACAATCAACAATCTAGTGGTTGTTAAGCGAGCAACCGACGCATATGTGTCGAAGTAATCGATGCATTCCCTTTGTCTAAAGCCTTGGATGACCAAACAAGCTTTACAATTTCTATAGTCCCGTTAACCTTCATTTTCTTCTTGAAAATCCAATTGCAACCAAAAGGAAAGTCGGACAATTCTGTACACCCCAAGTTTTGGGAACTCGAAGCGTTACGGGCTAGGAACTCACAATAGGTCCCGACCCTCAGAGTAGCAACGCCAACACCGGATCTTACAACAAGGCACACATAAATGAAAACCAGAACTCATAATAAAACCAAAGGTTATAACAAAGGGAAGCATAAAAGACTTGCAACCGAATTCAAAACAAACTGAAAGAACAACAACTGAAATATAAACCCAATCTTGTCCTATAATGTACGGAAACCCCGACTGACCACACCATCCGGATCACTCAGCAATACCTATATCCTGCAAGGCATTTACAACATCTGTATAAACCGTTAGCTAACATTCTAGATATCAGAAAGACAGTAAATGCACAAACACACATAAGGTAATATAGACATATAACATGCTCATACTCAACCGGTTATCATCTTTCATTAAGATTAATCTCTTAACTAATTCAACTTATGTTATCACACGAGAATCGCTACGATCTCGCCTCTGTCCCCTTTCACCAACAGTAAATAGAACGTATGCATCCTTCCGTCACCTGTTGGACTGGTCGCAAGAGCACCTCCCAGTTTCCCCATTCTGAACTAGACAAGCGATCACCGCCTGGTTATAATACATTTGGGCCAATTATGGTTATAAAGGTCAATCCTAGTCCGGTTATCAACTATAACAATAAACAACAACACAACAAGCCAATACAATCAAACTAATATACGGACCTCTAAGTGTTTATTAGCCACATCAACATGCAAAATGGTAAGAATGAAATATATTACAAGAAATAAAACCCTTTGAGCTCTCTTCTCTCTCCTATCCTCGCCACCTGAGTTTGGCTCCCGCCTGCTCCCCCTGCGTGGCCCTTGGCCTCGCCCCCCCCCCCAACTCCCTCCAGTCCCCCATGGCCGGTTCTAGGAGGTCCAAGCGCCTCTCCGTCAAACTCTCAGACCTGCAAACTAAAAACACCACCCCTTCTAAACCCCGCCCAACCCCATCTCCACCATCCCCAAGCAGCAGCCCCTTTGAATCAATCCCTGAGGATCTTATCATATCTAACAATCGGAGATTGATAGCTAATCCTCAGAAGCCACTGAACGCTGCAGCCCTCTCCTCAGAGGCCCTCTTCCCCCGCTTATACCAACCTCCCCCAACGTTTCAGCTCCAACCAATACCAAGACCTCTATTCCATGCAGCAATGCAAGAGATGGTACTATTTCCCCACCATCACCGGCCCATACCACCTCTACTTCTCCATCTCTTTCGAAGCCTGACTGTTCGCTCCCCGCCATAACTACCCTCCCAACTCTGCTGATGGACGACGGTTTACCTCCCGACACTTCACTTACCCCAAAAACAGTTGCCATTTCCCTTTCCCCAGATCCCATCGCACAACATTCCCTGACAACCTCTTCATCTACCCCCCTCCATAAAGACAACAACATTGGGAACACCCCTCTAGCCGTCTCCTCGATATCGTACAAAGATATCGTCTTGAGCAACGCGAAGTGGAACCATGTTCCCCTGCCCTTTGTGCCTGGGCTTGATTTTGGGCTCATCACCTTCACCGAAGATGATATAGCCAAAACTACCCAGAAATGGAACCTCTCTCTCGTTGGGTTTCCACTTGGGAGCCCCATCAACTTCCAACGTATGACTTCCTTCGTCAAAGAGCACTGGAACTCAATCTCTTCTCCCAAAATACTACGTAACGACAAGGGAGTGTTCGTCTTCCAGTTCATGAACGAAGACGACCTTAACTCTATACTGCTCGGGAGTCCATGGGTCAGAAACGGTGCTACAACGCTCCTCCTGAAGAGATGGTCCAAGGACCTACGACTTGATTACTCCAGCATGAACTCCGTGCCTATTTGGGTCACTCTCCACGACCTACACTATAAGTTTTGGTCCCGGAACATGCTGGCAAAAATCGGTTCGGCTCTTGGCAGCCCCATCCTCACTGACTCGTGCTCAGCAAACCAAGAACGGTTGGGATACGCTCGCATCCTCGTTGACATCCAGGCGGCCAGACCCCTGCTCCGGGAAGTCATCCTATCTGGCCCTGATGGTTCATCTTACAACCAAAAGGTGTCGTATGATTGGATCCCCCCCACTACTCAAAATGCAAAATCTTCGGTCACTGTTGCCTTCCACGGACTCAGACTGGCATAACAGGATCTTCAAAAGGCCCCCCAAAAACCATCAATCCACTCCCCCCTCACCTCCCAAACCCTAAACCGCGTAAAAACCCTATTACTAACCCTAATACCAATCTTGGGCCCATACTCCCCACACCGGATATCTCTCTCAGGATCTCGCAGGATCCTCCCTCCCCCCCAAAAAATTCTGATCCAAAACAATCTGCCCCCTCCAGCCCCACTGAACTATCTGATCCCAACTCGGATTCTAGGAAGAATCCAAATCCCTCACCTCACCCCCCCATCCAGTTACAAAACCCTGAATGCATACCCCCCCATCATTATCTGACTCACCATATGTCGTCCTACTCACGACATCCACTACTCCTCAAAACTCCTCAACTACTCAGATCGAGACTCCCTTACTCCAAAATCCTTCTGATGCGGTTAACTCGCCAACACCCCCTTCCCTCTTGTCAACAAGTGTCGGCAAGGAAATTCTAGCATGTTTTAATGATCATTAAAGCCTGCTCTTGGAATATTAGGGGCCTGAATGACCCTAATAAGCAAAAATCTATTCAGAACTTGGTTAAGAAGAATGATCTTGACCTTCTCTGCATCCTTGAAACTAGACTCAGATCTAATAATGAGTCTCGTCTTGCCAAACACATGTTTCCTACTTGGAGTCATGTGTACAACTCATCCATTGCTCACAATTGCCGAATTTGGCTCTGGTGGAACCCTTCCAAACTCCATCTCACCACAACAATCAAAACAGACCAGCTTATTCATTGCAAAATCTCAAATCCCAAGTCCCAGCACGCCCAACCTACAAACTTTGAGATTTCCTTTGTTTACGCCCTTAATTCCCCCGAAGGCAGGCTGAGCCTTTGGGATACCATCTCCACCATAGGGCAGCTCAACACATCAACCCCTTGGGCGCTTATGGGTGACTTCAATGTCACTCTTTCTCCCGATGAGAAAACGTCCAACAATACCCCTTGCATCTCGAAAAATTTGTCGGAGCTTGCTTCCTGTTACGAGTCAAACAACATCACTGATATTCCATACTCGGGGAGCAAATTCACATGGAATAATAAGCAGATCGGCTCCCGTATATGGTGCAACCTTGATCGTATCATAACCAATCCTTCTTGGCTTGTCAAATTCCCTCACTCTCAAGCCCATTTCGACCTGCCTGACGTGTCGGATCACTCTCCGGCCATGCTCATGACAGCCCCACCCGATGACATGACGAATAAGCCTTTCAGATTCAACAATGTCTGGGCCGATCATGAGCATTTTAACCCCTGTGTTACTAGTGCTTGGGATGTTGCTGTCAACGGTAACCCCATGTTCACGCTCACTAAGAAGCTGAAACTACTCAAGCCCAAGCTCAAGAGGTTTAAGAGTCAGAAAATTGAGGACCTTCACTCTGCTATACGGGATACTCGAAAGAACCTCCACGCTGCTCAGACGGAGATCATGGGTAACTTGCACGATCCTGCCCTCCACCTGGATGAGAGAACACTAACTGCCTCCCTGAATGATCGCCTTCGCGCGCTCCATACCATTCAGGCCCAACTCTCTAAAGCGAGTTGGATTCGTTATGGAGACCAGTGTTCGTCTTTCTTCTTCCGGAGCATTCAAACCAGAAGATGCCATAACCGCATTCACTCTATCCAAGCCCACGATGGCATCACAACCTATGACCCCAAACAAATTGCCACAATCTTTATTAACCACTTCCAAAAGACCCTAAACAAACCCATCCAGACCCCTAACCGACCCTTCCCGGACATAAACCTGCCCAGCCTCAGCCCCGCTAACATTGCTTCACTCTCTTTGCAGGTTACGGCGGATGAAATAAAATCTTCTCTCTTTAGCATTGGGGACAATAAAGCTCCGGGTCTTGACGGCTACAATGCTCGATTCTTTAAAGCTTCCTTGGACATCACAGGTCAGGACTTCACCGAAGCAATTCTGGATTTCTTCACTCATGGGAGACTCCTAAAACAAGTCAATCACTCGTCCATCACTCTCATCACCAAATCCGATAGCCAATTACACCCTCTGACTACAGACCTATCTTTTGCTGCACCACCATCTATAAAACCATTGCTAAGATCCTATCCAATCGAATAAGCACAATCTTGCCCCACATCATTGGTCCGTATCAGAGTGCCTTTGTTAAAAACCGTTCCATCAAGCATAATGTCCTCATCTGTCAGGAACTGCTCCTCAAATACAATCGTAAGAACATCTCCCCTAGAGCTACTATGAAAGTTGATATATCTAAAGCTTTTGACACCATCGACCATGGTTTCATCATCCATTGCTTAACTAAGATTGACTTTCCTGATCACTTCATCCGGCTGATTAGGGAGTGCATTACTACGGTCTCTTACTCAGTCAACATAAATGGCGCTCTCAGAGGGCACTTCTACGGTAATAGGGGACTCAGACAAGGTTGCCCGCTATCCCCGCCCCTATTCACTATTGCTATGGAGTATCTCTCCTGTATGATACACCATAATACCTCTAAACCTGACTTCAACCACCATCCAAAATGCCTTTCCCCTCTCATCACTCACCTCTCCTTCGCAGATGATTTGCTGTTGCTCTGCAGGGGCGATATCCCTTCCATAAAAATCCTTACGGACACCCTGACTTCCTTTGGACTTCTATCGGGACTCAAGATCAATCCCGCCAAGTCCTCCATCTACATGGGTGGCATGTCCCAGGTGGATCAGAGTCAGGCTACCCTGCTTACTGGCATCAATAGAGGAACATTACCTTTTCGCTACCTTGGCGTTCCCCTTGGGTGTCGGAGACTTGCCCTTGCGGATTACCTCCCTCTTATTCACCGGATCACAAATCAAATTCAATCCTGGAGCGCAAAGCTTCTTACATATGCTGGGCGTGCTCAGCTCATCACGTCCATCCTGCTGCCCATCAACCAATACTGGAGCTCTCTTTTCCTTCTGCCTGTCGCTGTACTCGATAAAATTCAGGGCTTACTCCGCTCCTTCCTATGGTCCGGCAAGGAATGTAGTCGTAGAGCCCTTGTTGCCTGGTCGACTGTGTGCACCCCCAAAGTTGTTGGTGGTCTCGGCTTACCCGACCTTAGCACTAGAAACAAGGTCCAACTCACCCGACTTATATATGACATTGACCGCAAAGATGATAACCTATGGTGCTGCTTGATCGATCGGCATGTTCTCAAGGGTCATACCTTCTGGGATTGCCAGGCCAAAACCCACAACAACCCTCTTTGGAAGAGCCTGCTCAAACTCAGAGAGGAGCTGCCCAATCCCACTGGCATCTACATTACCACTACCTTCAAAAACAGCAACAACTCTTTTTCTCCCAAGATGACCTACGCTCTGTTCAGGCCCAACCCTCAACCACACTTCCACCCACCTAGTAGAGCGATCTGGATTAAAACTAACATCCTGAAGTGCAGTCACATTGCTTGGCTTGCTAGCCATCGGCGACTTCCTACACTTACCAAGATCAAAAGCTGGAACCTTACGGACAATGATACTTGCAAGCTTTGCACCACCTCGGCTGAAGACGATGACCATCTCTGGAGTGCCTGTAGCTACTCTTCGCTTGTCCTCGACATTATCTCGAGATGGTCCAAAGTACCATACCCCGCCCCCTACATCCGCAACCTTTGGACGTGGCTCAGCTCCAGGCCCACCTCAAAGCCTTCATGCATAAACACTTAAAAGGTAATGCTATATAATGCAAATCGGATTTCTCCTCAAAATCAAAATGTATGTGCTAACATGAATTATTGTCTATATTTCGGACATGATTTTGTTGTTTTCTCATCATAATTTTGCATGCATGTATATGTATTTATAGTGTTTATGTCATTATTCGGTTACTTTGCAAGAATCGAGGTTTACACCACGTTTTGTTGTAATTGTAGGAAATATGGCACGTTTTGGGTGGAACTGGAGCATAAAGAGTTAAGGAAGCTATGGAGCTACATTTAGGAAAATTAGGAAGGACAAGAACCATGCTGGAAGGAAGGAAGAAAGATCCAGATGAAAATACGATTTCATGCACGTAGATCGGTGCTCATCTCGGATGGACACAATGATACATCTCGACCGAGATGACCCACTGGGCTTGGATCGAGGTCGACGGCACAACCCAAAGAGACAAGATATATTTTTGACCTAAATTTATTCTATAAAAGGATAAGGTGAACATTGAGTTAGACACTCTCAACGACTAAGAAGTCAAAGGCTATCTTGGACGGCTGATTTGAAGGATTGAAGGAAAGAAGATTTAAAGGAGGGATTGCTTAGGGTTGAAGGAACCCTAGATTGTGAGGATTTCTTTGGGAATTGCTAGTGAGTTATTATCATCCCTTTTTGGAACACATTATTGATACTTTTGTTGGTTTTTTTTTTTGATAATTGAGACATCTTTGTTGATTGCTTTATTTCCTTTTCTTGATATTCTTGATATTCTTAATATATTTGATATTGCCTTGATTATGATGATTGTTGGCTAAACACCCTTGCGATTCTAGGGTGATTAGTTGAAGGTTGTGGTATAGACGATGAAAGAATAGATCTTTATCTGAGTGGACCCTGAAAGCTTGATTTAACCCTAATCCGAAACCCGTCTCGGGCTGTTCGTTGAGCATCTCGACCAAGATCGATATAGAACAGAACGAGATCGCCCACTGTAGTGCCTATCTCGAGTTTAGGTTATAGTTTGTCAAATCCTATCATTGTTGCACCTTTCCTGGTTTGTACGCAAGCCTATGATGAGACCTACCCGGTGATTCCTTTACTTGTATACCGATGATAATAAGTGTTAGGTAATAAAGGTTTATCCTTTATTAGGGTTTGAGTGTGCCTTTATCCTACCTTTGAGAGTTAACCTGAGACTTACCTGGTGATGGTTAATTCTGTACCCTTAGGTGAGTGATGTTGGTTTGAGTGTTTTTACCTTTCCTTAGTTCCTTAAGACTTACCTTGTGATAGGAGTTTTGGTTTGGAAAAGTGGATAGTGAGACTTACCTGGTGATCTATCCTATAGTAGTGACACCTTCCCTCAGCAAGCCTCAGCTTTGTCCACGTTACCTGCAGAAATCTTGAGTCAAAACCACAACGGGATACTATGATCTTTAGAATCTACATTTCCCCATCTTGATACATATACTTGCTTTTGCTTTTGATTAATATTATTGCATGTTTCTAAAGTTAGATTGCTTTTGCTGTGATTATTCTCACCGTTTCCCTGAGATCGACTCCGGAATATAAGCCCTTACTACGATTGAGCCGTACACTGCGAGTTTGCTTATCGTTAGGTTAATATTCGGATTATAACTTAAAAGCTTTGTATGCACACACCTTTTAGAGTGAACAGGTTTTTGGCGCCGTTGTTGGGGAATTGGTCAAGACTAATCCAGTGTATGCTTGTCCAACTTGGAAGCTTATTGCTTTACTATTGATCTTTTTGCCTGAGTGTTCTTGCAGGACCTTTCCTTAGGTTTATGCGAAGAACTAGAACTAGTAAAGAAATCGTTCCTTACGATCCTGAACCAGAAAAGACTTACAAGAAAAGGTTGAAAGAAGCTAAGAAAATGGCCCCTGCCAATGATAAAGAAGTAGAGGATCTTAGAGCTGAATTAGCTATAGCTCGAGATCAAATAAGGCTACAAGAAGAAGCTCTAAGGAAAGAGAAAGCTGACCAACTTATTCAACAGGAGCAAATCCAAGCCGACATGGACGCAATGAGAGAATAGATGCGACTAGTGCATCTAGAAGCGGAGAGAGGTGCTAGAGTTGTGATTAACCCACCTCCACCAACACCCGCTTATCCACCACCACCACCTCCACCAAGGGTGGAGCCAGTTGATCCATTTGTGGGCATTCCACAAACACTTGGTCAACGTATGGATCCCGTTCAGCAAACACCCTGTCCCGGCATCAACCTAGGTGATATAACTAACAAGGATTATGAATTCAGACCTCAAGTCATCACAATGATTCAGTAGAATCGTTTTGGAGGAATGGAGAGAGAATTGCCACACCAACACTTGCAAAACTATGACATTTTAATGGAAACTTTGAGACCTTCTAGATATGATAATAATGACTATAAACTGCATGTTTTCTTTTTCTATTTGAAGTATTAAGCACTTGCATGGTACCGTTCGCTTCCAACCGGAAGTGTAAACACATGGGAGGAGATGACCGCAGAGTTTCTCACCAAATTCTTCCTGTCATCAAAGAGGGCGGAGTATAGGGCCAAAATAAATTCTTTTGTGATGAGGAATGATGAAAGCCTCTTCAAATCATGGAAAGGTTTAAAGACCTTTTGTTGGATTGCCCACATCATGGGATTCCAAAGATTGATTTGCTAGTGATCTATTTCAAGGGTTTGGATGTTGAAGCGCAGTTCAAACTACAATCACTCTTAGTTGGGACGTTCATGGATAAGCCAGTTGATGAAGCGTGGTATTTTGTTGAGAAGCAAACTCTCACTATGGAGGAATACTCTCACCGGAGTACGGAGACGGGAGGTCAAAATTCTAGACCTCATGAGCTGAATCTCACCTCTTCTAGTGTATAACAAATTGATAGCATGCATTATAGTCTATATTTTGTGATTGGTTTGGACGTTTTATCATCATAAAATCTGCATGCAAGGCTATATATTATTGATGATTATGTCATTTTGTTTACTTTGCAAGAAACGAGGTCTACACCTAATTTTGTTGTAATTATAGAGAATATGGTACATTATGGATCGATATGGAGCCAAGCGATCTAAGGAGTCATGAGAGCTGCATTATGGAGCATCAAGGAGCTATAAGGAAGGCATAGAAACCCTTGAAGATGGATAGAAACGAGATGTAGGACCAGTTATGGATATTTGCACGTAACAGCTCGACCATCTCGGATCACCACAATTTGTATCTCGGTCGAGATGACTAACTGGGCCTAGATTGAGACGGCCGGCCCATAATCTAATGAGCTACTTATTTTTGGCCTATAATTCTCCTATAAGATGGAAGGTAGTTTTTGGATGGAAGTACGGCTGATTATCTTTGGAACGGAGTATATTCCCAAGAGAAGAAGGAAATCAAAGGAAGATTGCTGAAGGCGAAGGTTTGAAAGTTTTGAAGAAAAGTTGTAAGGTTTTCTTAGGGAACGTTAATTGTTGTCTTTTGATACGATTCTTGAGGAACACAGTTTGCTGTTTGTTTGGATTGTTTGTTTGATTATTGTGACCTTTTTGTTAAGGTTTTCTTGTTCCCTTATTGCTTCCTTAATTATTTATTTGATTGTTATAATTATGATGGTTCTTGGCTAAACACCTTGCGATTCTAGGGTGATTGGCTGAAGGTTGTGGTATAGATGATGAAAGAGTAAACATTTATTCAAGTGGACCCTGAAAGCTTAAGTTTTTACCAAATCGAACCTCGTCTCAGTCAATTCGTGGAGCATCTCGGCCGAGATCGATAAGAACTGGGCGAGACGTGAACCTGATTTGACCTATCTTGAGTTTAGGTTATAGTTTGCCAAATCCTACCATTGTTGCAGCTTTCCTGGTTTATACGCAAGCCTAGGATGAGACTTACCCGGTGGTTCTTTTGCTTGTATACCTATGATGATGAGTGTTAGGTACTAAAGGTTAATCCTTTATTAGGGTTTGAGTGTACTTCATCCTATCTTTGAGAGTTAACCTGAGACTTATCCGGTAAAGGTTAGTTCTATCCCCTTGGGTAGTGTGTTGGTTTGAGATTATAGTTACTTCCCTTAGTTCCTTGAGACTTACCCGGTGATAGGATCGTTGGTTTGGGATAGTGCGTAGTGAGACTTACCCGATGATCTATTCCCATCTTAGAAATATCTTCCCTTGCAAACCTCAGCTTTGTCCACATTATTCTTAGAAATCTTGAGTCGAAACCACAACTGGATGCTTTGACCTCTAGAATCTGCATTCCTTTATCTGGAGTATTTGTCGTACTACGATTGATCCGTACACTGCGGGTTCGCATATCGTTCAGGCTTTTATTTTAGGTTATAAATTTAAGGCTTATTTCGTTCATTATTCATACACGTCTGAGAGCGAACAAGTTTTTGGCGCCGTTGCCGGGGACTTGGCCAAGACCAAGTTCGGTATTTGGTTGTCCTTCAGAGCTGCTACCCTTGTTGCTACTGATCACTTTACTTGAGTGATTTCGCAGGATCCTTCTTTAGGTTTATAAAAAGAACTCGTGTCGGGAAAGAAATTGTTCCCTACGATCCCGAACCAGAAAAGACCTACAAAATAAGATTGAAAGAAGCTAAGAAGGCAACACAAAACAATAAGATCTTGAAGCTGAATTGAAAGACGCAATAGAACAACTTCAGCTTAGTAATAAAGCTTTACAAAGGGAAAGAGAGGATGCTCGTGTAAGAACAGAGGAGATCCGAGCTAATATGGCTGAATTACAAGCCCATATACGACCTCATCCCGATATGGTTGTTGAGCCAAGGGTTAACCTAAACCCACCTGCATCGATCGATGTGCAACCTCCAGCACCTCGATTTCCAGCTAGGGTTGACCGAGTCAGCCCATTTGTAGGTGAACCACAAATTCTAGGTCAAAGCATGGACCTGAATCAACAAGTGCGGCGTCCGGGCGTTAACTTAGGTGATCCGGCTGAGCATGACTACGAGTTTCGATCTCAAGTCATCTCAATGATCCAACAATGTCAGTTTGGAGGATTAGAAAGAGAATATCCACATCAACACTTGAAAAACTACGAGATTCTTATGGAGACTTTAAGACCTACAAGGGTGGAGAACAACAACTACAAGTTAAGGCCTTTCTACTTCTCTTTAAAAGATAAAGCACTTGCTTGGTATCAATCTCTCCCGTCCGGATGAGTTAACACATGAGAAGAAATGAATACAGAATTTCTTACTAAATTCTTCCCACCATCCAAGACTGCGGAGTTGCAAGGTAAGATTAATGCTTTTGTCATGAAAGATAGAGAAAGCTTGTTCAAGTCATGAGAAAGATTCAAGGGCATGTTATTAGATTTCCCTCACCATGGGATTCCAAAGATTGAGTTGCTAGAGATTTACTTCAAGGGTTTGGATGAAGAAACTCAATTCAAACTCCAGTCACTTTCTACGGGCACTTTCATGGATACACCAGTTGATGAAGCTTGGGAGTTTGCTGAGAAGCAAGCTCTACATATGGAGAACTACTCCCATCGAAGGGTTGAAGATGGAGGAAAACGAACTGGACCTCCACAACTGAATCTCACCACTTCGAGCGTTGCTCAACTTACTACCCTCAACAATAAAGTTAAGGCTTTGAAACAACTTTTATTATCTTAAGCTAAAGGAGCACCCAAGGAGCAAGATGTTGGGTACTTAGGGCGAGGAAACTATCAAGGGCAAAGGAATAACAATTTCAACAATAACAACAGGAACTATAACAATTGGAGATCAAATCAAAACAATTCCGGTAACCCTTATTCTCATGCTGAAAATGCTATAACTCCTTCTTCTTCTTCTTCTTCTTCTTCTTCTTCTTCTTCTTCTTCTTCTTCTTCTTCTTCTTCTTCTGTTCCATTGAAGAGTCAAGAGCCATGCTCGAGTTTGTCCCATCAGCCTAAGGAAAAAAATGAATGCTGTATTAGAAGCAATAATGAACAATCTCAACGCCATGGAAAGCTCTATGAATACATTCTCAAAGGCACAAAAAGCTTTGGAACATCAAGTTTTCAACAAGGCTAATGAAGCACCTAGAGATCTAGGTAAACTCCCAGGAAGAACGGAGAACAACCCAAAAGGGCAAGTCATGGCAATCAGCACACGAAGTGGAGTGAGGATGTTCGCTCCAAATGGTGTGTGCAAGCTTTAAATTTATAACCCAAGATATATGCTTAAAACAAGGATGCGGACCCGCAGTGTACGGGTCAATCGTAGTAAAAGCAAGAATTCCGGGGTGTCAATCTCAGGGACTTAAGTGAAACAAGCAAGTATAGGTAGTCAATACAACTAATAACCACAAAAAGCGATTAAAGCAATCAAAGATTATATAAAAGTCAATTAAAGCAAATATGCAAATTCTAGGGATTAAAGCATCTAATTGTGGTTTCAACCCAAGATCTCAAGATAAGTGGACAAAGCTGAGATTTTGCAAAGGGAAGGTGTTTCTAAAGTGGAATAGATCATCGGGTAAGTCTCACTACTCACTAATCCCAAACCAAAAGCTCCTATTACCGGGTAAGTCTCAAGGTACTAAGGAAAGGAGTTATAATCTCAAACCAATAAACCAACTAAGGGAATAGAATCAACCTTTACCGGGTAAGTCTCAGGCTAACTCATAAAGATGGAATGAAAGCACACTCAAACCCCAATACAGGATAAACCTTTATTACCTGCACTTATGATCTTGGGTAAACAAACAAAGGAATTACCGGGTAAGTTTCATCCTAGGCTTGCATTGAACCAGGAAAGGTGTAATAAGAATAGGATTTGGCAAACTCTAACACTTAACTCTCAGTTACGAATTAGAAAGGCCACCTCAGTCAGCCAAATTCCACCCCGGCCGAGATGTTCATCGACTGAACGAGATGTTATAGGGTTAAGGATAAAGACTCGAGCTTTCAGGGTTCTATTGGAATTTAAGATTATTCTATCATTGTTTTCCCCACAACCTTCAGCCAATCATCCTAGAATCGCACAAAGAAACTAGCCACTCATCATCATGAAAGCAATAATCAAATATATGGGAAGAGAATGAATATTTGAACATAAAAACCTTAAGAACAAGGCTTCAATAACTGAATCAAATATCAAACAAATCAGCGTTCCTTGGATAATAAATCCAACAAGACAATCAACAAGAAGGGAATCCAAGAAGGTCTTACAAAAACCCTTCACAAAAGCTATAACAAGCTATCAATCCTTCCTAGATTGATCTTCAATCTTCCTTCCTTCCTTACTGTTGGATGCTATCAGCCTTCTAAGCATGTATAAGCCTTGTTCAACTTGTGAAAAATCCAACCCTTTATATAGGAGAATTATCTTCCAAAGATAAAATATCTTAAAAAGATAATTTCCTCTAAAATATATCCATATCTTCTAAAATAAATATCTAAAATATATGATCTTCCTTCCAGAAATCCAGGCCAAAAATATAAGATCTCTCCTTCCAAAAATAAAAGATCTCAGCCAAATAAAATATATCTCGCCGCGTCAGGGTATTCACCTCGGTCGAGACGCTCCTCTAGATCACCTCGGTCGAGGTGACTCTGTAGGCAAACGTGGTGACTCTAAACTGAATGTAAAATCACTCAAATCTGGTCCAAAGTAAATCTCTAATTCAATTCCATGCTTCGTGGATTCTTCCTTAAACTCCTGAATGTAGCTCCAATGACTCCTTAGCTCCTTTAGCTCTATTTTAGTCCAAAACGTGCCATTTTACCTACGATTACAACGAAATTTGGTGTAGACCTCAATTCCCGCAAAGATAGATGAAACGACAATATAATCACATAATATACATCCAAACATGCAGATTATTGAAGATAAAACGTCTAAACAAGTCCCAAAATATAGACTATAATTCATGCTATCAGAGGACAACTGAACCAGTACCTCGGTCGGACGACGCTCTATCGAAGAACACTTGGCTCGAGATGCCGGTCGAGACGGAAGCTGAAAAGGAGAAAGAGACATCTGATGTCTATGTCCCACCACCTACTTACAAGCCTCGACTTCCGTTCCCCCAGTCTAGGGGGCGTGCACTTCTAGACAAATACTTTGGTAAGTTTCTAGACCTTTTGAATAAGCTACATTACTACCTTTCATTGATGCAATCTTACATATGCCCGCCTATGGGAAGTTTCTGAAAGAAATCTTATCAAAGAAAAGAAAGCTAAGAAGACTTTGGTGAAGTACGGATGACCTCTAGATCTTCGGAGCTCATTTAAATCATGAAAGAAAATATGCCACCAAAGCTACGAGATCCCGGTTCATATTTTATTCCCATCGAAGTTGGGGACGTGACTTACGATGCACTTTGTGATCTAGGAGCAAGCGTGAGCATAATTCCTCTACACTTTGTGAGAAGATTGGTCTTGGGGATCCTAAGCCCGTGAAGATGACTCTATACATGGAGGATGGTTCTATTACTCGTCCCGTTGGAATCTTGGAGGACATTCCCGTCAAGCTAGGTAAGTTTTACATACCTATAGACTTTGTGGTGTTGGACATTCCTGTAGATTATCCTATTCCCATCATTCTTGGAAGACCATTCCTTGCAACTTCGGGATGCATGGTTGATTGTAAGACGCCACATTGTCATTCAGTATTGGGGAGGATCATGTGGAGTTTACACTCTCAGCCACAATGAAGGGACAACCCTTAGAAGATGACATCTTCAACATCTATGATAAGGAAGATTCTCGAGAATTGGTGAGCTCTATCCTAATTAAAGACCCTCTTGAGAAAGTTTTGAGTTTTAGTATGATGGAGGAAGGTATAGATGTTTCATGTGATGCAGATATACGAAGCTTGGAAGCTTCAAAAGAGGATCCAAGAGCTGGATTTGAAAAACTCGTCGAGGATCCAAAAAACACATTAGGTTTCGGTCCATCTCCCAACATCTCGACCGAGATGACTTTTACAGCAAACGAGATAAGAATAACATGAGCTCATCTAGGTCCATCATCTGGGGTGCTACCAGAACACCTCGACCGAGACCAACTTGAGGCAAATGACATGTCTACTTCTTCAAAGGACATTCTCTTATTAGTCGAAGAAGTTGCAAATAATTCTTCCATCTCTTTTGAAGTTTCCAAATCCTTTTCAACAGAGGAATGAGGTACAAATTCAACAATTAAGACTCCTCCTATCTTAGAGTTTAAACCTCTCCACATCACTTAAGGTACACTTTCCTTGGTCCGGATTCTACATATCCCGTCATTGTTAGTACTACTCTTAGTGAAGATAAACTGTCTAGGTTGATGCATGAGTTAAGAACACATAGAAAGGCTTTAGGTTATACTATTGATGATCTTGTTGGTGTTAAGACTTCTCTTTGCATGCATAAGATACTAATGGATGATGATCATAAGCCTTCACAGGAACCTCAAAGACGGTTAAATCCGATCATGAAAGAGGCGTGAAGAAAGAAATCCTTAATTTGGTTGATGCAGGAATATTATTTCCCATATCGGATAGCAAATGGGTGAGTCCGATGCATGTAGTTCCAAAGAAGGGTGGGATGACCGTTGTAACCAATAAGAACAACGAGTTGATCCCCACAAGGACCGTTACACGCTAGAGAATGTGCATTGACTATCGAAGATTGAATTTGGCAACGAGAAAGGACCATTTTCCTCTTCCATTTATTGATCAAATGCTTGAATGGTTAGCACAACACTCCCATTTTTTCTACTTAGATGGTTATAGTGGTTTCTTTTAGATTCCTATCCATCCGGATGATCAAGAGAAGACCACTTTTACTTGTCCATGGGGAACATTTGCTTATCGGAGGATGCCATTCGGATTGTGTAACGCACCCGCCACTTTTCAGCGTTGTATGATGGCTATCTTTTCCGAGTATATCGAGGAGATCATGGAAGTATTCATGGATGATTTTTCTGTATATGGATCTTCTTTTGATAACTGTTTGGCTAACCTTTCTCTAGTGTTACAACGTTGTGAAGACACTAATCTCATTTTGCATTGGGAGAAGTGTCACTTCATGGTTAGTGAAGGAATTGTTCTAGGGCACCTCGTTTCAAACCGAGGTATAGAAGTCGATCGAGAAAAGATCGAGACTGTAGAATAACTTCCCCCACCTTGTTCTACTAAAGGTGTACATAGTTTACTTGGGCATGCATGTTTCTACAGGAGGTTCATCAAGGATTTCTCTAAAATCTCTAAACCGCTTACTAATCTATTGAATAAGGATGTTGTTTTTGAGTTTTTTTACAAGAATGCCTTGATGCTTTTTACAGGGTAAAGGAAGCATTGATTTCCGGTCCCATCATTCAACCTCCTGATTGAACTTTGCCCTATGAGATCATGTGTGACGCTAGTGATGTGGCTGTAGGAGCAGTTCTTGGACAGAAGAAAGATGGCCGGACCCACACCATTTACTATGCTACCAAAACGCTAGATGAGGTTCAGCTGAACTACGCCACCACCGAGAAAGAGCTCTTGGCAGTTGTCTTCGCATTTGAGAAGTTTCGTTCTTACTTAGTGGGATCGAAAGTTATTGTCTATATTGACCATGCAGCTATTCGATACTTGCTAGTTAAGAAGGAAGCAAAGCCGCGTCTTATTCGTTAGATTCTCTTGCTTCAAGAATTTGACTTGGAGATTCGCGATAAGAAGGGATCCGAGATTTCTGTAGTGGATCACCTCAGCCGGCTACCACCTATCTCGTTCAAAAGGGACGATCTTCCCATTGATGATTCTTTTCCTGACGAGCAATTGCATCTGGTGGAGCATTGGCTTCACCAAATTTCTAACGGTAATGAGCCTTGGAATGCTGATATTGTTAATTATATTGTTTGTCAAGAAATACCTCAAGGATTGACATACGCCCAAAGGAAGAAGTTCTTCAAAGATGTACGTCACTACTATTATAACGAGCCTCTACTTTTCAAGAGAGGACCGGATTGGATGCTTAGACGCTGCGTTCCGGAGGATGAAACTACAAGTGTCATACGACATTGCCATTCACTTCCTTGTGGAGGACATGCTAGCGCTCACAAAACATGCGCTAAGGTATTACGTTCTGGTTTCTTTTGGCCTTCATTATTTTAGGATGTGCAAACGTTTGTTGCTTCTTGTAATGCATGCCAAAGAACAAGAAATATATCTAGACGAAACGAGATGCCTCTTAACAATATTGAGGAAGTCGAGATCTTCGATGTATGGGGCGTTGATTTTATGGGACCATTCCCATCATCTACAGGAAACCTCTACATTCTCTTGGCAGTTGATTACCTCTTTAGGTGGGTAGAAGTCATTGCTTCTCCCACTAATGACGCCATGGTGGTTGTGAAGTTCTTTAATAGGACCATCTTTCCACGCTTTGGAACACCTCGAATCATCATTAGTGATAGAGGAACACATTTTTCAGCCCGGAAGTTTGAGGCACTTCTATCGAAGTATGGGATAACCCACATGGTAGCAAACCCTTATCATCCTCAAACTAGTGGACATGTGGAGATCTCTAATAGAGAAATCAAGGCAATTTTGGAGAAGACCGTCTCAAGGACGAGGAAAGATTGGTCTATGAAATTGGACAATGCTCTTTGGGAGTACAAGACCGCGTTCAAGATCCCCATAGGTACCACCCCTTACAATTTAGTATATGGAAAGTCTTGTCATCTTCCCGTTGAGTTGGAACATAAGGCGTATTGGGCTATCAAATGGCGAAATTTTGACCTCAAGGAAGCTGGAGAGAAGAGGCTTTTGGATATCAATCAGTTGGAGGAGTTACGCTTGAATGCCTATGAGAATGCCAATATCTATAAAGAGAGAACCAAGAAATGGCATGACAAGCATATCATCCCTAAGGAGCTCAAAGAAGGGTATCTCGTTCTACTCTTCAACTCCCGCCTTCGTCTCTTTCCAGGTAAGTTAAAATCTAGATGGACATGACCTTACATTGTGAAAAATATTTTTCCCCATGGTGCAGTTGAAGTATAGGGTGAAACTAGTGGAAGATTTAAAGTCAACGGCCATAGGTTGAAGAAATATCAACCGGAAGTTCCAGCTAAGGAGATTGCACCCTTGCATCTTGCTTAGAGTGACGTATGGTCCAGCTAGCGACCTTAAACCAAGTGCTTCTTGGGAGGCAACCCAAGGTATTGATTTTTTCCCCCTTCCTAGACTAGTTAAGATAGTTTGCTTCGTGTTTGTATGTCCTCTTAGACAGGAATTAGCTACTACCCAAGAAAAACAACTCAAGAAATACATGGATGGATTGCTGTTTGAGATTTTGAGAAAACGTATTTCGACTGACACACATCTCGGATGCTGTCAAAGCATCTCGGCCGAGATGAAGTTTGGTCAACCAAAATGAGCAAAACAGGCGCTCACCCCGGTCCAGCATCTCGGTCAGGCGACTATCTCAACCGAGATGAAATCGAAATTATCGATGGGTATAAAAAGGGCAAGATCTTCTCTCTCTCTTCATCCTTACCCTACTATCTTTCCTCACCTCGACCGCAGCGGCACCCATTCTCTCCAAATCCTCAAATCTCCATCGTTTGCTCGATTATTGGCCCTAAATCGTCAGGGGAAGCATGACATATATATATCCAGCATCAAATCTTACTAAAAACCGTCTCAAGTTGCAGGAAATCCGGGTATTTCGTTCGAAACCCTTCTCATTAGGTTTCGGTTTGATTTGTTCAGATTCGAGAACGATTGTTGTTGTTTGTTGTTGGAAAGTGTTTAAGTACCCCTTCGGAAGCCTGTGGTAGTGAGATTAGGGGGGAAAGTTGCATATTTTGAACTTTGATCGACGAAGTACTTCGCCTCGGTCTACTAGGTTCATCTCGGCCGAGATACAGCAAGAACAACCCGAGATCACTGCCTGCAATGGAACCCTTGCGTCGTTCGTATCGACAGTTGGCTCTCCAAGACCGTCCTACTGCTCAACAACCTTCTCCATCACCTCCCCCACAACCACATGTGCTAGTTATACACGAGATGTTCCAAGCGGATTATGATCATATTTGTTGCCGCACCGCCAGCGTTCCACGGTATGTGGATATTTGTGATTTTGATTGTTTGCATGTTGTTGAGGATTTGCAGTGAATGGTATCGATGGTCGGGTTGGAGTCTGTCCTAGCCATTCGCACGCCGGCTTATATGGAGTCGACGTACGAGTTTTTGAGCTCCGTTACTTACGTGCCGGAGAAGAAGGGAATCAAGTTCCGTCTTCTCAACAAAAACTACGCCATCCCCATCGACAATTTTGGGGAGATATTCGGGGTTTCCACTCCTACTATTACAAATTTTCCTTCCCGCCGGGATGCTCGTATTTTCTGGGAGAGCATTGCACACATCACCTCCCGTCGAGATAACTGCAGCCAGGGGACTCCAAGGAGCGCAAAATTTACCATGTCGCCTTCCGTATCACCCACAGGATCAAAGTAAGATGCTTCTGGCGCATACGGAGACACCTCAAAAGGTCCGCCAAGGTGAGTTGTTTACCTTGTTCTGTATGGTTACAGGTGGCATTCCAGATTTATCTGCCATGCTTGCTGAGGAGCTTCACCGGGTGAAGGGCAAGAAGAAGGGCGACATTTGCTTTGGAGTATTGGTGACCCATCTTGCCACTGTCATGGATTTGGATCTGTCAGCTTGCACCTTGGTCGCTACAGCAAAGCCGCTTGGACTTCAGGAGTTTATCACACGGAGAGTTCTCATTTCCCGAGGTCGTGACCTCCCTTATGTGGCCATGCCTTAGGAAATAAAATCTCCTAGAGGCGTTCCATGGTCACCCTAGTTCACCATCTTTGATCCTCAAAACTGGTTGACAATTTGGAACCCTATGGTGCAAGAGGCTGTTGTGGATGAAGAAATTGGATCTGATAATAATGACGGTGTTGATGGAGCCGCAGCGATGTATAATGGTACAGACACAGTTGGTCCTACTGCTCCCACCATCGACATTGACGACGAGGCAAATGAGGATGAGAGAGAGACACTAGCTGTTCTGGTGGAGGTTCCTAGACAGCACAACAACAGCGAGCTCACCTCCGTTGTGATCCTGAGGCGCATAGAAGGATAGATGACCTCACTCATTAGATAACGGCATCTTTCCGCACTCTACGGACTAACATGACCTCGCGTTTCGACGATCAGGCTCATTCTATTAGGACTTGGGTGCGGGACATGCAGGAGAGCCAACATCATCAACGTCAGATGGTGATGATGATGTTTGAGCAACAGATGGGTATCTCTTTGACCTTGCTCAATACCCGTACATTCCACCTCGTGCTGACGATTGAGCTTCATCGGACCATGTACTAGTTTTTATTATGTTGTTCAGCTTTTTCACTGGTGAGTACCTTTGTTCTGACTTACTCTTGACCCATTTGGACAATGTGTCTTAAGTATGGGGTATTTGAATTACTTGGGTTTGTAATAACTGTTAACTTGGCTTTATGCTTTGCCTATGATCTTATTTGCCTACATGTTCTTATATGTTTCTCTACATGCATTGCATAAGGATTTTTGATTGACAAAAACGTCAAAACGGCATTGAAAATTTTTTTTGACCTCGAGCGAAATGACTTGACCAACCGAGATAGAAATAACAGGCGCTCACCTCGGTCAACCATCTCGGGTGCTGTCAAAGTATCTCGACCGAAATGAATTTGAAACTGAAGAAATTTTCGAAACATTTTGTGCTTCTAATCCGGATATGACCTCGATGATGATATTTGCTTGCAGATTAGCTTTGAAATCTTTATGTGTTCAAAAGATTTTATGATATTGTTTGCTCCAAACGGTAAGTGCAAGCTTTAAATTTATAACCCTAGATGTAAGCTTAAAACAAGGATGCGAACCCGCAATGTACGGGTCAATCGTAGTAAAAAGCAAGGAATTCCAGGGGTCGATCACAGGGACTTAGTGAAACAAAGTCGGAATAGGTAAGCTTTGTAATTACTAACCACAAAAGCAATTAAAACAATCAAAGATGATAAAAAGTCAATTAAAAAAAAATGCAATTCTAGGGATTAAAGCATCTAGTTGTGGTTCCAACTCAAGATCTAAAGATAAGCGGACAAAGCTGAGATTTTTGCATAGGGAAGGTGTTTCTAAAGTGGAATAGATCACCGGGTAAGTCTCACTACTCACTAATCCCAAACCGTAACTCCTATTACCGGGTAAGTCTCAAGGAATTAAGGTAAAGAACTATAGCCTCAAACTAACACACCACATAAGGGAATAGAATCAACCTTTACCGGGTAAGTCTCGGGCTAACTCACAAAGATAGGATGAAAGCACACTCAAACCCCAATAAAGGATAAACCTTTATTACCTATACTTATGATCTTAGGTAAACAAACTAAGGAATTACCGGGTAAGTCTCATCCTAGGCTTGCATTGAACCAGGAAAGGTGTAATAAGAATAGGATTTGGCAAACTCTAACACTTAACTCTCAGTTTCGGATTAGATAAGTCACCTCGGTCAGCCAAATTCCACCCCGGCCGAGATGTTCATCGACTGAGCGAGATGCCTTAGGGTTAAAGCAAAGACTCGAACTTTCAGGGTCCTACTGTGATTAAGATTATTCTATCATTGTTTTTCCCACAACCTTCAGCCAATCACCCTAGAATCACACAAAGAAATTAGCCACTCATCATCATGAAAGTATTAATCAAATATATGGGAAGAAAGAGAATAATTGAACAAGAAAACCTTAAGAGAAAGGCTTCAATAACTGAATCAATTATCAAACCAACAAGCGTTCCTTGGATTAAAATCCAACAAAACAATCAACAAAGAAGGGAATATAAGATGATCTTACAAAAACCCTTCAAAAAGCTATAAAAGCTATAGACTTTCTTCCTTCAACCTTCAAAAAGGTTCTTCAAATCTCCCAACTGGAGTATGGCTGCAGCGGATGTCTAAACACAATCGGTCGTATAGCATGATATGGATTTGTGGAAAATCCAACCCTTTTTATAGGAAAATTACCCTCCAAAGATAAGATATCTTAGAAAGATCTCTTCCCATAAAAATAGGTAAAATATATGGTCTAACTTATCTTCTTCCTTCCAGAAATCCAGCCCAAAAATATAAGATCCTCTTTCCAAAGATAAAAGTGAATCTTTTTGATGCAAAACGTGCCATTTTACCTACGATTACAACAAAACTAGGTGTAGACCTCGATTCCCGTAAAGGTAGATGAAACGACAATATAATCACAAAATATACATACAAACATGCAGATTATTGAAGATAAAACGTCTAAATAGGCCCCAAAATATAGACAATAATTCATGCTATCAAAATACCCCATACTTAGCCCTTGCTTGTCCCCAAGCAAGTTCTGCCTATAAAATACAAGATAGAATGGATTATTAGTCATAAAGATCAATGAAAAAGTCTTTCAAAAACATTTTAATGATGTACTACAATCATAGATCACTCTAAGAGAATACTTCATGGAATTTAAAATCAAAATATGCTTAAAACATTTTATAAATATAAGAAAGTTGTTCATCTTTGCATAAAATTATAGAATGCATAATAAATCATAATCATCGAAATTAATCATGTATAATCCAGTTTAAACCACTAAGTCAATCAACAAGCTCGAGGTCTCAAGGGCTTCCCAAAAGAAAGGTTAAGAAACGTGTATGGTAGGGATGTATAGAAGGTAATGTGGTGCAAGAATCCGGGAAAAGAATATCACTTCACTTTCACTTGACTTTCAACATCATCCACCAATAAGCTTTGCTTATTTCACACTTTTTCTTTTTTTTTTACTTTACTTTTTGGGATGCATGGACAGAGGTGCACAATAACCGAAGCCTAGGAGATCAGCAATCATCAATTTCTTGAGATGCATCAAACCCTTGATGCTCATACCATGACCCGTTAGGAATATCGCTCAATCCGACTTTGGCAAGACACAAACACCAGGCTATGTGAATGGTGCCGAGTTACTCATCATCATGATTGACTTCCCCAAACCTATTTATAACTTCCTAACACTTTCACTTCCAACCAACTTCTCAACTTTTACTTCACTTGCTTTCACCACTTTGCTTGCTTCAAAATTCCCGGATAGGTAAAGGGAGGCAAATCTGTATATGAGGGGCTAAGCATGATCAAGAAGAAGAAGAGAGAAGAATGAATTGACTTGGTCTTTCTAGGAAGAAAGTGAGAGAACTCATAATGTGGTGTCAACCTTCAAATTCAACATAATTTGGATAAAAACAAAGTATTAAACATGCCAAAATTTCAAACAAAGCATTTAGCAACTTAAACATATTATAAAACCTTTCAAGCATATAAAGATTTCAAAACCAGTCAGCAAACAAAATCTTCACTGAGATCATATCCAAATAAGAAGCACAAAATCGTTTTCGAAAACTTTCAGTTAAACCACCTCGGTCGAGGTGGTCTAAGTCAACCGAGGTGAAGTACCTCGTTTGGCCAGAACCATCCCGGTCGAGGTCAAAATTTTTTTTTTTCTGTCCAGTTTTCGACGTTTTTCTCAATCAAATAACCTGTATGCATGCATGTAATCTCAGATAAGCACATAAAGCAAAATAAAGCATAAATATCCGATAAAGTCGAGTCATACATCCATAAGAGTCGAATAATACATAAACACCCCATACTTGGGACACACTGTCCCAGTGGGTCAAAATAAGTCTAAAGAAAATAAAGTACTCACCGGACATAGCTGAGATGCATAATAAATAAAGAAAGAAAATCTTGCAAGCTCTCAATAATCCCGATCCGGTGGTGGTGGTGGTGGTGGCACGTACGAATACTGAGATGGGTCGAAAGGATAGCCCATGATATGCTGAAACTGAATCTCAGCCATCACGTGCTGGTAATGTTGTCTCTCCTGCATCTCACGGATATCCTGGGATAGGGCAGCATAAGAATCAATCATCTGATCCGTCAGATCATCAATCCGACGGTGAGCATCTGGATCTCTCTGTCGGCGTACCCTACGCCTAGCAGGGCGTACTGGTGATGCAGCCGGCTCGGCCACAGTCTTGTCATCATCCAAATCGATGACCGACACACTCGTCCCAGCAGTATCAGTCCTCGTATCCATAGGAACTCCACCATCCCTATCATCATCATCATCATCATTAGCAGCCTCCTCAACCTCATCCTCCTCAGCTGGTGCAGCTACTGCCTCTCTAGCATCCTCCATAAATGGGATCCAAGTAGTCTGCCAGTAGTGTGGATCATATACTGAGGACTGGGGTGACTATCTGATCCCCTGTGGTGTAGTAGGCTCCCATGGCATCGCCACATATGGCGTAGTAAGTCCTCGGGGAACCAGTATCCTCCGAGTGATCATCTCCTGAAGTCCAAGCGGCTTGGCAGTCGCCACCATGGTGCAAGGTTGAGGTCCATATCCTGGTAACTCGTTATGTGAGTCACAATGCCTCCACAATAGATGTCGCCCTTCGCCTTGGCCTTGATCTTGTGCAGATCCTCTGCCAGCATCAAACCAAAGTCTGGGAACCCTCCAGTCACCATGCAGTATAGGCTAAACAGCTCCCCTTATCTGACCTTTTGGGGCGTCTCAGTACGCGCCAGAAGAGTCTCACTGAATATCTTGTGAGCTAACCTAAAAGCTAGGTGAAATATAATACGCTCCCTGGAGTCTCCAAGGCGCCATCTATCTGCATGCTCAACTACGTGAGCAATCTGTCCCCAGAACTCCCTAGCTACAGCTCGGGAGGGAAAATCAGCAATAGTCGGGGCCGGGAAACCAAAGATGTCCCGCCAGTAGTCTAGAGGAACTAAATAATTCCGGTTCATCAACCGGTACTTCACGGCTCGCTATGTGGGAAGGTAAGTGAAGGAGCTGACAAACTCCAAAGTCGGCTCTAGGTAAGCCGGTGCTCGGATCTCAGTGAACTGCTCAAGGCCCACCATAGAGATCATCCATCTCAAATCTCCATCCACATGGAGACAATTAAATGCAGAAATGTCCAGGAAGCGAGGTGCAATCACTGGACGGGCCGCTATGCGGTCATAATCAACCTAGTGTCTCTCGTGGATCACCGGTCTCGTGCGGCGGGAGGAGGAAGAAGAAGGGGAAGGAGAGGATTTGTCCCTCAGGACCAGCTGTCTATCTGAATTCATCTTTCTGTAACCTGTCAGACCACCTCGGTCGACCTGACAACTCTGTAGAACACCTCGGCCGAGGCACAGGCCGACTGGACCGAGGCGAAAATCTGTGCGACTGATTTCTTCAAAAATCCAGTTCTTTTCCCCCAAATTCACTACAACAGGTTCCTATGGGGTACTTAATCTGTTTCTCAACAAATGCAGGGGCAACCAAAGCCCAAATCGAAGGAAAACAGTGGAGAAAGTCGAGGTTAGGGTTTTTTCGATATTTACCCCGATTCGGTCGATTGGCTCGTTTTTCTTGTAGATTAGCACTTGCACTGTGATCCTTTACCCTTTCTTAGCGGTTTGGAAGCGAGAATCGTCGAAAACGAGCGAAGATTGGTGAAGCGAGGGGAAGGGCGTGCCGCGGTCGAGGAGAAGGTAAAGGAGGAGAGAGAAATCTCAGCCCCCTTTTATACCCTTTTCTGGAACTGCTGTCACCTCGGTCGAGGTGGTCTCGACTGGACCGAGGTGGTACAGACCGAGGTGGATCTTCAGAAACCCTAGTCGCCTCGGTTGCTCAAGAATCATCTCGGTCGAGGTGCTGTGATAGCAACCGAGATGTATCTCAGTCAAACTCCGTCTTCTCAAATTCTCGAACTTCCGTCCTTTCAATTGTGTTCCTGGTTTGTATTCCTTCCTTAGATGTCACATGTTGTCTGTCTAGGACGCCAAAAACAAAACAAAGCAAAGCAAAAGCAAACTATCTAAGCTAGACTAGAAAAAGGGAAAAGAAAGCAATACCTTGGGTTGCCTCCCAAGAAGCGCTTGATTTAAGGTCGCTAGCTGTACCGTGTTGCGTCTCTATATGTGATGGGAGGTGTCCTCACCCCATACTTCACCTTCACCATGGGGTGAGATAAGTAAGTCTATCAAACGCTCCAACAAGTGCAAGTGCTCATCGGGGAATGAATCGTCTATGGGTGGGTTGTCCTTCTCGCGTGAAGATGGAGGTAGCCGGCTGAGGTGATCCGCAACAGAATTTTTGGATCCCTTCTTATCGCGGATATCTAGGTCAAACTCTTGAAGTAAGAGAATTCATCGAATAAGGCGTGGCTTGGCATCTTTCTTAGCAAGCAAGTAACGAATGGTTGCGTGGTCGGTGTAGACAATGACTTTCACTCCTACTAAGTAAGAACAAAACTTCTCGAAAGCATATACAACCGTCAATAGCTCCTTCTCGGTGGTGGCGTAATTATGCTGGGCTTCATCTAGCATCTTGCTAGCATAGTAAATGGCGGTGGTCCGGCCATCCTTCTTTTGTCCAAGCACCGCTCCTACGGCCACATCACTAGCATCACACATGATCTCAAAGGGCAAGGTCCAATCTGGAGGTTGGATAATGGGAGCGGAGATCAAAGCTTCCTTAATCCTGTAAAATGCATCAAGACACTCCTGCAAAAACTCAAAAACAACATCTTTATTCAAGAGGTTAGTTAGAGGTTTAGAAATCTTAGAGAAGTCCTTGATGAATCTCCTGTAGAAACCTGCATGCCCGAGAAAATTCCTCACACCTTTTACATAACAAGGGGGAGGGAGTTTCTCAATAGTCTCGATCTTAGTGCGATCGACCTCAATACCTCGATTAGAAACGAGGTGTCCTAGCACAATGCCTTCATTAACCATAAAATGACACTTTTCCTAATTCAAAACAAGATTAGTGTCCTCACATCTTTGTAGCACTAGAGAAAGGTTAGATAGGCAATTATCAAAAGAGGAACCATATACTGAAAAATTATCCATAAATACCTCCATGATCTCCTCTATATACTCGGAAAAGATAGTCATCATGCATCGCTGGAAGGTAGCGGGTGCATTGCACAATCCAAATGGCATCCTCCTATAAGCGAATGTTCCCCACGGAAAAGTGAAAGTGGTCTTCTCCTAATCATCCGGATGGATAGGAATCTGGAAGAATCCACTATAGCCGTCTAAATAGCAGAAGTGTGAATGTTGGGTCAACCGTTCGAGCATTTGATCAATGAAGGGAAGTGGAAAATGGTCCTTCCGAGTGGCCGTGTTCAGCTTCCTATGATCAATGCAAACTCTCCATCCCGTGACGGTCCTGGTTGGGATTAACTCGTTGTTCTTATTCGTCACAACGGTCATCCCTCCTTTCTTCGAAACTACATGCACCGGGCTAACCCATTTGCTGTCCGAGATAGGATATATGATACATGCATCCAACATCTTAAGAATTTCCTTCTTCATAACCTCTTTCAAGATTGGATTTAACCGTCTTTGAGGTTCCCGTGAAGTCTTATGATCATCCTCCATTAGAATTCTATGCATGCAGAAAGAAGGCTTAATGCCAATAAGATCATCTATAGTATAACCCAAAGCCTTTTGATGCTTTCTCAGGACATACATTAGTTTAGACAATTCAAATTCGGAGAGGGAAGCACTAACAATAACGGGATATGTGGAATCCGATCCAAGAAAGACATACCTCAAGTGATTTGGGAGTTGTTTAAGCTCCACAACTGGGGGTGCTTTCTGAGGGGGATCCTTGCTTCTTCCTTCCAATGGAGTAGATCCAGAAACTGGACTTTCGGAAGTCTCAGTTGAAATCATCTCGCTCTCGACCTCGGTCGAGGCGCAGAGGCGTTGACCGAGATGTTCTTCAGTCGCCTCGCTTGGTCCAGAAAGTGCCTCGGTTGAGGTACTGTAACTGGAACCGAAACTGGAGATCTTCGTCTCCTGGATTAATTTCTCAGTTTTAGCTCCTGGATCTTCTTCTAGTGCCTTTAGGCTCCGTATATCTACATCACAAGAGGCATCTATACCTTCCTCCATTAAACTAAAACTAATAATTTTCTCAAGTGGATCTTTAGTAAGGATAGAGCTCACCAATTCTCTTGATTCTTCCTCATCATAGATGTTGAAGATATCATCTCCTAGCTGCTCTCCCTTCATGGCCGCAAGTAATGCGAATTCCACCTCATCTCTGCCAATATTGAATTTCAACTTGGCGTCCTTACAATCCACATTGCAACCCGAAGTTGCTAGAAATGGCCTCCCGAGAATGATAGGAACAGGATAATGTGCAGGAATATCAAGTACAACAAAGTCTATAGGTAAATAGAAGTTACCTAACTTAACCGGAACGTCTTCCAAAATGCCCACGGGATGGGTAATGGAGCGGTCCGCCATGTATAACCTTATCTTAACCGGTTTGGGCTCTCCAAGTCCGATCTTCACACATAGCTCCAGCGGAATGATGCTCACGCTGACTCCTAGATCACATAAGGCTTCACAAGTGACATCCCCAACTTGAATGGGAATACAAAATGAGCCGGGATCTCTCAACTTGGGTGTCATCTTCTCCTTCATGATTTGAATAAGCTCCGAGGATTTATATGTCATCCTTACTTCACCAAAGTCTTCCAGCTTCCTCTTCCTTGATAGGATCTCTTTCAAGAACTTCCCATAGGTGGGCATCCCTAGAATAGCATCAAGGAAAGGAATGTTAATGTGTAGTTTATTCATCAAGTCAAGGAACTTACCAAAGTGCTTGTCTAGATGTGCTCTGGCCCTTGACTGGGGGAATGGAAGGTTTATATGCAGGAGGTGGAATATAAACTTCAGTTTTCTCCTCCGCTTTCTGTGGCTCCACCTCGGTTGGCATCTCGGCCGACGTGTTCTTCGACTGCACCTGGACCGAGGTGGTCTTCGTCGGTACTGGCACCGACCGAGGCACTGGATCTGCAGTCTTCAGTCCACTCCTCGTCGTTATGGTCATAATTTGGCCCTTAGGGTTGCTTTCCGTCCTTGCTGGAAGCTTCCCTGGATCTCTTGGCGCTTCATTCGCCCTACTAGCAAGTTATTGTTCAAAGGCTTATTGTGCCTTCGAAAATGAAGTCATGGATGTCTCCATAGCACTAAGCTTGATCAAGATAGTCTCCAGCACCGCATCTTTCTTTCCTGGCTGGGACGAACTTGATCCTTGCTCCTGGCTCTTTAATGGAGTAGAAGAAGAAGGGGAAGAGAGGAAAGGATTAGAGGAATCGTTAGGATTGGAGTTAGAATGATTGTTACCCGAATTTTGGTTGTTCGCCCTCCAATTATTGTTGTTGGATCCTCTATTGTTGTTGTAGTTGTTGTTCCGGGAACCGTTGTTGTTGTTATTACAGTATCCATTGTTGAAGTTCCTTGATCCTTGATCTTCCTTCTTAGTTTGAGCAACTAAGAGTTCCTTCAATTGTTTCACATCATTCTTCAAAGAGATGAGTTGATTATTTGAGGAATCCTCTTGAAAGTTGACTCTTTTAACTCCACCTTCAGCTCCTTGGTGGGAATATTTCTCCATATGCAAAGCTTGCTTCTCTATAAAGTCCCAAGCTTCGTCAATTGCCATGTCCATAAATGTACCGGCGGATAGTAGTTGGAGGTTGAATTGGGTGCTTCCGTCCAGTCCGTTGAAGTATATCTCCAACAACTCTATCTTTGGAATCCCATGATGTGGGCAATCCAAAAGAATGTCTTTAAACCTCTCCCATGACTTGGACAAGCTCTCCTTGTCCTTCATAATGAATGCATTAATCTTCCCTCTCATTTCAACGGTTTTAGAGGGGGGAAAGAATTTAGTCAAGAATTCCGTAGTCATTTCCTCCCAAGTACTAATTTTTCTTGGAGGAAGAGATTGATACCAAGTAAGAGCTCTATCTTTTAAAGAAAAGTAAAAAGGTCTTAGCTTGTAATTGTTGTTTTCTATTCTTGTGGGTCTCAAGGTCTCATCAAGATCTCATAGTTTTGCAGATGTTGATGCGGAGATTCTTTCTCTAGCCCTCCAAACTGGCATTGGCGAATCATGGAAAGAACTTGCGGTCGAAGTTCGTAGTCATGGTCCGCCGGATCTCCTAGGTTAACACCAGGACGCCTCAGTTGTTGATTGGGGTCCATCCTTTGTCCTAGGGTTTGCGGGATTCCTGCAAAAAGAGCGCCTTGGACTGGTATCCGAGGTGGAAGTACATCGGCCGGGGCAACAGGTGCTGGGACCTGCCTCGGTCGAGGGTCTGGAACTGGATCCTGCATCGGTTTAGGATTGGGAGCAGGGTCTTCCCTCGGTCGAAGTAGATACTGGTCTCGTAAGGCTGCCATATCTGCTTCGATCGCTTCAGTCCTGGTGCGAGTTTCTTCTTTCTCCTGCCTTAGTTCTTCCCTGCTGAGGCGTAGCTGTTCTAACGCATCCTTCAATTCGGCCTCAAGATCGCGATCGTCTTGGTTGGCCATCTTCGCTTCTCTCAAGCGTAAGGAACGATTTCCTTCCCATCGCGGGTTCTTCGCATAAACCTAAGAAAAGAACCTGCGAAAGTCACTCAAGTAGAGTGGTTAGTAGACACGGGGGCAAGTGCCCCAAAAGTGTACCGCAGCCGGCTCGGTCTAGACCAAGTCCCCGGCAATGGCGCCAAAAACTTGTTCGCTCCAAACGGTGTGTGCAAGCTTTAAATTTATAACCCTAGATGTAAGCTTAAAACAAGGATGCAAACCCGCAGTGTACGGGTCAATCGTAGTAAAAAGCAAGGAATTCCAGGGGTCGATCACAGGGACTTAGTGAAACAAAGTCGGAATAGGTAAACTTTATAATTACTAACCACAAAAGCAATTAAAACAATCAAAGATAATAAAAAGTCAATTAAAGAAATATGCAATTCTAGGGATTAAAGCATCTAGTTGTGGTTCCAACTCAAGATCTAAAGATAAGCGGACAAAGCTGAGATTTTTGCATAGGGAAGGTGTTTTTAAAGTGGAATAGATCACCGGGTAAGTCTCACTACTCACTAATCCCAAACCGTAACTCCTATTACCGGGTAAGTCTCAAGGAATTAAGGTAAAGAACTATAGCCTCAAACTAACACACCACCTAAGGGAATAGAATCAACCTTTACCAGGTAAGTCTCAGGCTAACTCACAAAGATGGGATGAAAGCACACTCAAACCCCAATAAAGGATAAACCTTTATTACCTATACTTATGATCTTAGGTAAACAAACTAAGGAATTACTGGGTAAGTCTCATCCTAGGCTTGCATTGAACCAGGAAAGGTGTAATAAGAATAAAATTTGGCAAACTCTAACACTTAACTCTCAGTTTCGGATCAGATAAGTCACCTCGGTCAGCCAAATTCCACCCCGGCCGAGATGTTCATCGACTGAGCGAGATGCCTTAGGGTTAAGGTAAAGACTCGAACTTTCAGGGTCCTACTGTGATTAAGATTATTCTATCATTGTTTTTTCCACAACCTTCAGCCAAGCACCCTAGAATCACACAAAGAAATTAGCCACTCATCATCATGAAAGTATTAATCAAATATATGGGAAGAAAGAGAATAATTGAACAAGAAAACCTTAAGAGAAAGGCTTCAATAACTGAATCAATTATCAAACCAACAAGCGTTCCTTGGATTAAAATCCAACAAAACAATCAACAAAGAAGGGAATCTAAGATGATCTTACAAAAACCCTTCAAAAAGCTATAAAAGCTATAGACTTTCTTCCTTCAACCTTCAAAAAGGTTCTTCAAATCTTCCAACTAGAGTATGGCTGCAGCGGATGTTTAAACACAATCGGTCGTATAGCATGATATGGATTTGTGGAAAATTCAACCCTTTTTATAGGAAAATTACCCTCCAAAGATAAGATATCTTAGAAAGATCTCTTCCCATAAAAATAGGTAAAATATATGGTCTAACTTATCTTCTTCCTTCCAGGAATCCAGCCCAAAAATATAAGATCCTCTTTCCAAAGATAAAAGATCTCAGCCAAGAATAAAATATCCTTGCCGCGTCCAAGGTGTTCGCCTCGGTCGAGTCGGCTCCTCTGGATCACCTCGGTCGAGGTGACTCTGTAGTCAACCGAGGTGAATCACAACTGAATGTGAAATCTCTCAAATCTGGTCCAAAGTGAATCTTTAATCCAATTTCATGATTCCTGGATCCTTCCTTAAGCTCCTGAATGTAGCTCCAATGACTCCTTTGCTCCTTTTGCTCCTTTTTGATGCAAAACGTGTCATTTTACCTACGATTACAACAAAACTAGGTGTAGAACTCGATTCCCGCAAAGGTAGATGAAACGACAATATAATCACATAATATACATACAAACATGCAGATTATTGAAGATAAAACGTCTAAACAGGCCCCAAAATATAGACAATAATTCATATTATCAGATATGTTTAAGTTGTTGAATGTTTTGTTTGAAATTCTAGCATGTTTAGTATTTTGTTTTATCAAAATCATGTTAAATTTGAAGGTTGAAACCACCTTATAAGTTCTCTCACGTCTTCATGGGATGATTAAGGCACTTTGCTTACTTTTATTCTTCTTCTTGACCATGCCTTTAGCCCTTCATATATATTTGTCTCCCTTGATCTATCCGGGAATATGGATGCAGTTGATGAAAGGCGTGTGAAGTGAAGTTGGGATTATGGTTGAAAGTGTTAGAAAATTAGGTTTAGGGACGTTGATATTGATGATGAGTAACTCGGCTTTCAGCACCACATTACCCTATATACATCCCACCCTAACTCGGCTTACTCTTATTCTTCTTATTGACCATGCCTTTAGCCCTTCATAATTGACACATGTCCAATTAAAGAGCGTTGATTATTTTGCATTGAACACTTATGAGAGGTTTTTACTTCCGTAAACAAGACTATCATCGGATCATATATATATATATATATATATATATATATATATATATATATATATATATATATATATATACTAAAACATCAAAAATGTATTGCCTTAATTCTAAGGGGCATTAATTAATGATCTATTATGGGATATATACACTTACACAATCTTCATCTAAGGAAATAATTTAAATTTATTGGGCAAGAAAATATTATTCAATCGTGTTCATTCATTATTTATCATTTTTGAACTTGTTTCTTATCTAAGTCATTACACCGTCATGAACGTATTGGTTCTCTTGTTCGGTTTTACATTTATTTTTTGTTTTTTCTCATCTAGATTGTGCAGGAACATACATGTTCATGAAAATAAATGTCTGATCAATCAAGTATATGTCTTTAACTACTTATGTGTTTGAATGCTCGTGTTTGAGTTTATATTAAAAAAATTTTTCTCGTCCACACTATCCATGAACGCTCATGTTCATGAAATTAAACGGCTAATAAATTGTGTACATGTTCATAACTGCTTATGTGATTGAGCATTCGTGTACATAAACATTTGTGTTCATTAAATTTAACTAAAACAAATCTATATACATCTATTTCTTGAAACTTTTAATTAAACATGATAAATTTAATGTTCGTGTGCATGGTTGTGGTATTAATTAAGTAATAAATCATTTACGAAAAATTAATATTGTCATTCAACATTTAAAGAAAAACACATTAATGTGGTTTTTGTTTAATTAAAATTGATATACATCTTTTTCTTATTTTGTTCATGTAACGCCTGATGTATGTTCTTAATCTTTATTGTAAGAATGATTTTCGCCTTGACCAACTCACACACGCACGCACACATATTAGAATTGGTTCACACAAGAACATGTTTTATGTGAACCGAGTAGAACTAAATCAATATCAAAAACTGATAAAAAGAATGAAAAAGAAAAAGAAATTTATGTTGAAAACCAAAAAACCTACCACCTAACTATTAGTTTGTAAATAAACAATGAAATGAAAGTAATCAATATTCAGTTGGTCTAGTGGAATGTGGTGCTAGACTTCTTAAGTGGTTAGTTTAGAGATTTGAGTTTGAATGCTCCTAGCAGCATGTATGAAAAAACAATGAAATGAAAGTAAGATATATTTGATTTGTTTTTTGTTTTTCATAATTACAACCAAACGACTAATTATGTACCTCCCGGTAGGTAGGGATGTAACATGAGATAAGCTATTCGGGTTCGGCTCGCGTTTGACCCGTTAAAAGTTTAGGTCGAGCTCGTTCATTGTCTAAACGAGCCGAATATGAACAAATTTTAATGCTCGTATAAAATTATAAAATTTAGGTTCGGCTCGTTTATAAACGAGCCGAGTTTGAGCATGTCGATGCTCGGCTCGTTTGGCTAAATCTCGGTTTGTTCGGCTAAAATAACATTATAAGAGCATTATTTTAGCCAAGCTACTCAGGCTCGGCTCTACTCGTTCACTTTCCGAAAAGAGCCGAATATGAACACATTTTAAAACTCGTATAAAGTTTAGACTCGACTCGTTTATAACAAGCCGAGTTTGAACATACCAATGTTCAGTTCGTTCGGCTCATATTACCCCTTACCTCCCGACACTCGGAGATGGATATATCATATAAGCTTTGGAATGTTTGTTATAGAAGCCAGATTGAGTGCATCTTTCCCTAAAAGAACAGGAAGAGATCTTCATCATAAGTGACGCTGAAGAGCTTGGTGATTTAACGTACATTAGATGCATGATAGTTGAATTTGCATCAAAGATCTAAATTTGTTTGATATAAGACTCCGATTGTTACTTCATTCTCTATATATATAGTTAGATATATGTCGTCATTAGTTTTCCATTTTCTCATCAAGGACAACACAATGTGGGTTTCTAGTTTGCGTCCAAATCTTGCCATATAGTGCGTAGTTTAGTAAACCATACCAAATTTGTGTTGCACTGTGTAATACATATGTACAACTAACTTACTCAAATAAAAACATGAAATTCAGTACACGTAGGGCATTACTAGCTAAGGTCCATGACTTAAATGTCTAGTGACCTAGTGGGGGACACTTAATTCATCTCAAACATTTGACATGACAATGAGCCTTTTTCCTTAAACAACATCTCATCCCCACCACCGAGTTCACTCGCTCCCTCGCTACTCATATACACACTCGACAATCTCCATATTTTTAAAACAACGTTATTCACTTTGCTAATCTTGATCTCCTAGTCTTCTTCTAACAAAGTCTTAACACCTACTTACAGACTCAAGGCTCATGATCGCGAGCTGTAACACACATCACATTAGTTGCTTACCCAGAAGAGTCACTATAATGAATCTATTTCCGGAATCACGTGCCTACAATCATTAATGTCATACACATTTTTTTTGTTCGAATGAGCGACGACATTCTTCACAGTTTTAAAAACAACGTCATTTACTTCACTAATTTGGATCTCAAAGTCCTCTTCTAAGGAAGTCTTGACACCTATCAGGCTCACGTGCCGTAACAAACACCACATTAGTTGCTTACTCAGAAGAGTCATTGTAAGTTATGAATCTAGGAATCACGTGTATGCAACCATTAGTACCATACACATTTTAAAAAAAAATATTTGTCCTTATGAGTGACCATAATCTCCATACTTTTAAAAACAACGTGATTCACTTCACTATTCTGGATCTCCTAATCTTACACCTACCTATCAGGCTCACGAGTTATAACACACATCTCATTATATTAGTTGCTTACCTAGAAGAGTCACTGTAAGTTATGAATTTATTTCCAAAATCACGTGCATGCAACCATTGGTACCATACACATTTCCAACTTGGCGACATAACCGCGCGTCCACCGCCTATCTATCTATCTATATATTTTTATTGAAAAGTTTACACTCTTGAAAGGGAAATGTGGTGCAATATAACCTAACTCTATAGGTGATTTTTGTTGAATTTACCCTTGGAAAAAGAAGAGGCTTGAAAGGGAAAGGGGGGTAGGGTGGACCAAATGCATTGTCTCCTATCTTGACGATGCTAACATGTGAAAAGATCAGAAACTTAAACCAAACCCATCTCTTTCATTTCTTTCTCACTAGCTTTTGCCATTATTGGGACTTCATGTATTGTATTTATGTTGATACCTATGGGGCGGCCTTCCCACATGACTGACGCAGGAAGGCCGGCTTTAACGCTACACTATTTTGGTGGTTTTAATGTTTACATTTGTACGTGTGTGTATCAATTGGCCTTGCCTAATACATTGGGTCACGTTTTGTTAACACATAATTGTACTACATGAAACCATCTAAACTTGTTACTTAACCTCGATTCAATCTACTAATTTGATCTTAGTACACATAGTGTTTTATAGCTAGGGTTTGGATTCATTAGAGATATGTGTAATTTGTGTTTCGTACGTATACGGAACCTCGGGATGAGAGGCTCATCTCATTCCACTAGACAATCGAAACATATTATTCGCATATGAGCACACAACTTATATTGCTACGAAAGACCGATCTATAAGCTAAAGATGAGATTAGAAGGAATTAGTCGAGATAACATCGTTGAAAGGCTGAGGGAAGACTTTGATCAAGGCTTCGCTAATACTCTTGGACTTTGTCGCTAGGGTCATATGATTTAGAGATAAAACCCTTTCAGATTAGATCTTCAATTTTATTCTTCTTCCGAATACTTCTTGTAACATAATAGATTTGAATTATCCGAATCTTTCTTTGTCGTTTGTTTAGAAGAGGAGTAAAATCTCTAGATCCGTGACTCCGTAGCTACAGACTCGAATTAGGATTACGGAAGCTTGTTAACATAACCTGAATTATTTCAAACATGCAACTCATACATAACTAAACTGTAGCTTCGTGAGTGGTAATATTGACTAGTATATTAACGAAGATCATGTCATCTAAGTTAATTCTTAGATCCAAATGTTGCACTTTTAGTATGTCATACAAATCTACATATATTTGTAATTACAACATGTACAAGAATGACAAAACTATAACACTTAGTTTCACCAAAAATAGGAGAAGTAATCACAATCTCTTTTTTCATTAACACTTATACTATGTTAATATTTTATATCTAACTAGTCTAATATGTGAAGGAGTGCGTCTTGTGAGACCACACACAAACCCATAAAATTTCATCCCAAACCAAATGTCCGTAAATAATAACAAACCAAAATTATATGCTAGATTCACCTAGTAAGTGTTATCGATGTGGAACAATTTCTACCACCTCAATGATTCTCGAAAAAGTAGAGAATATCATAAATTATGTCTTTATTGCCCTAGTAATTTTTGTATCCTCTAACTAGATGTGTAATACGAGCCGAACGAGCCATGTGTTGGCATGATCAAGCTCGATTCGTTTATAAACGAGTCAAACCTAAATTTTATACGAGTTTTAATATATGTTCATATTTAACTCATCTAAAAGCTCAATGACTACTTTGGTGTAACTCTAGCCACGGAACCTCGGGATGAGAGGCTCATCTCATTCCACTAGACAATCGAAACATATTATTCGCATATGAGCACACAACTGACACGGAGGGCACACGGGACCTAAATTTGTGTTTCGTACGTATATGGAACCTCGGGATGAGAGGCTCATCTCATTCCACTAGACAATCGAAACATATTATTCGCATATATCGAACTAGGTTAGTCTGTCTGTTACTTTTTTTCTTATCCGTCCCGGGACCAAATGACGCGGAGGGCGCACGTCTAGCGAACCACACATACAAGTACATGAGGTTTCATATAGGAGGAGTAGCCTGGATGCTTATATGGTAGGTTCACTTGATTGCGTGTCCTTACATCTCAACACCATCGGTTAAAATATTATTTATACATGTGTTTTTTCTTCAGGAAGTCAAACGGATCAGCCCGATCGAATTTGATGTCTAATATTCTCATAACTTAAGTACGAGACTTCTAATTAAAGATGAAAAGTATTATAACTTTTTTACAATATATCAGGAGTTATAATATGGATGATGATACTTCTATAATATGTTTTTAAAACTAATATTCAACCAAAGTTAAAACAAAGTGCAAACTTACGGGCTAACATTTAAATAAATCATTTAATATGTCATCTACCGTGGTCTGAAATATAACTTAAAATTTAAAATAGTTTACTTAGTTCCAAACATATAAAAGTACAGAGATTTATAATTATTAAACCAAGTAAAATTACACAAACTTGTTTTCGACTTATAAAAAGACCGATTTTTTAAAAGAAAATAACAAGCTTCTCAAAAGCCTGACTAAAAATGAAAAACTCGGGCATTCGTACGTAAAATTGAGATTGAGGGGACAACTTAAGTGTGACCATTTGTGTTCTGAAAATTTGAGAACTCGGCCCTCAACATTGTGGTTGATGCTCTCGCTTGTTTTTATGTGTTAGTTGCTCCACCTCCATTCCATGTTGATATCCCGTAAAGTGTCGAAGAACTCATTAGGAATCCTTCGCTCGGTCAACATGTACATAGGGTTTTGACGCCCTGATAAGTCTCCGTTCACCGTCCTTACAACCACTTAGCCTAAATCGATTTCCTCTTACTAAACACAAAAAATAAACTTCCATCGAAATCTTGAAGTTGACAAACTCGTATTCGTCCCGTCCTATCACCTATCTCACCCACATACTACCTATATATTTACGATTATGACCCATATTTTAGACGAGTTAACGAGCAGCGGTCGGATGCGGATATATAACTAGGGTCCCTACTCTTGTGAATGCGACCTAACTCATCAGTATGACTTAACTATGTATAACTAATAATAAGGACAAGATGTCATTTCTACTAGAGGGTGCGACCGGTGAAATAGATAGTTCGTTAGGTACGTATATTTATTTATTCTTACTTAGAGTATAAATCTTATGGACCCCTTTATTATCACTGCTCCATTTTTCTGCTCCAATGTTAATGACATACATTAATACTCCCATTTATATAACTTTAATTTTCATTTTATGTTATGTTGTAATTAACGGCCCTAGACTCTTAGAGTCCTCCTAATCGAATTCGGATTAGGGATTACATTGTTATGTACGTGTATATATATATATTTTTTAAATATATATATATATATATATATATTAAATAAATAATTTATCCACGAAAAGAAAACCATTTTAGTCATTAACAAATAAATGTTGGTAATTTAGTTGAATGTTGTGACATGCTTAACGTTATTTGTTTATGCATTTCATATTTTTATTGTTATTAATTGAGATGTGGTAATTCTAGTAACAAATGTGTTTTTACTAATGTAATATCCAACACATCTGTATATTTGATACTGTAGTAAAAAATGTTTTTTTTCTTTCATAGAAAATATGTATTAATTATAGCTGTTTAATTATTTATATTTTTATAAAATTTATATAATAATGTAGGTATTTTTGTTATCAAAATTCTTAGCTTATGTCAGACATATGTTAAAGAGACAGAAGAAAGTGCAGATTTTTCTACCTGTATATGTCTGGTTTTTATTTGTACATTTTCCCGTTGGTAAAAATAATTTTTTTGTTTAATAAAACAAAGCATTTAAAAAAATATACAATGGAAACTTTACAATTTCTAACAACTCTACAATGATAGATATAAGTTAATTTAAATTTATATAAATTAAAGCAAAATTTTAACTTATAATTCAAAATATTATAAACTTTACAATTTCATACACATAAATTTTACAAGATTCATACTCTTTAAATTATACAAAAATCAACCAAAGTTTATCAAGTTTTACACAAAATACCCATCATTTTATAAATATCACAAAACTCATCATTAATTGACAATCTATATGTATTAAATAACCACCTATTATATATCCACATCTTGTCAAATTGCATAGCATTATAGGACATAACTTGATGAGAGCTCCAGTTCACTTGTTGAAAACTATAAAAAGCAATTATAGATAATTATAAACTTAGGGTATTTTTAGAAGTTTGAAAATAGTAGGTGGTTTGATATATTCAAGCATTACGCGGTGTTTTTTTTTTTTAAATTTTGATAAAGTATGGGTCGTTTCTGAAATTTCAGGAATAAAAGTGAGTATGTGAATATATTTGTTTGTTCTTCTTCAAATTCTGATGTTTGAATTGTTTCGAGTTATAACATAATAATTTGAATTATTTTTGGTGTTTTTTTTAACTTCGTAATAGTGGTTTATAAGTACGTTAATAAATTACGGGAATTTTAGACGTACCGGCGAAAAACGCTATTTGTAGCCATAACTACGCATTTCGCGTGCGTAGTTTTGTTTTTCAGCTCCGGAGTCCAACTACGCTTGTGGCGTGCGTAGTTGGAGCCGATAGAAGTCGAAAGAACTACGCTTATGGTAAGCGTAGTTAAAGTTATATTTTTTTTAAAAAAAAAAACTCCAACTCCGCGTCCCATTTCCGAAGTAGCTGGAGTTGAATTTTTTTAAAAAAAAAAAACTCCAACTACTCTTATGGCAAGCGTAGTTGGAGTTGAATTAAAAAAAAAAACTCCAACTTTGGATCCCATTACCAAAGTTGAATTAAAAAAACAAAACATTCAAATTACGCTTATGACAAGCGTAGTTGGAGTTTGTCTTTTAAAAAAAAGCCCCAACTACGCACTCCATTCCCAAAGTTCAAAATGCTACAAAAAAAAAAAAATCATCGGCTCCAACCAGCTTAGACGGCTCTCCAACTACGCACGTCATTTCTGTAATTCGAACTCAGATGCGAAAAGCGAAACTACGCACTTCGTGTGCATAATTATGACTACAAATAGCATTTTTCGCCGTACATCTAACATCCCTCATAAATTATATAAATGATGAGTTTGTATATATTACAAATGTGATTACTTTTAGATTGCACACATAACTGCTAAACTAAAAGGCAAATCCATCTCACAAATAAAGAAAACAAAATTTAATATATGTCAGCGGCATTTGGTTTCAAAAATGAGGAAAATTAAAATTCATTTATTGATTTCTTTCTACCTTTCGGTTATCGATTATAAAATTACTTATTAGCATGCTGATAAGTTTAAATATAATATTTTGTTTAATATTAGTGGTCTAATTCACTTCGCAAGATACACATGTAGGGCCCGTTTGGTTCCAACTTCGAAAACGGAAACGGAATGGAAACGAATTTAGTCCATATGTATATCCATATTCATGAAATTTTATGGAATCATTCCCCATTGTTTAATGAAAAATGCACTTGCTTCCTCACATTTTGTTATCCTATAGGGTATCAAAAGTAATCAAACTCTTATCTAATTACTACAAACCACAAGGAATGATTCCAAAAAATTTAATGAACAAGGGTATACATATTGACTATATTCGTTTCCATTCCGTTTCCGATTCCGGAGTTAAAACCAAACGGGCCCGTAGTTTTGGATGTCATTATGGTATAATTAGAAACAGAATGTTGGATTTGATGTCCACAAGGGATACTAATTAGAGTCGATGTAAGAGCATAGTCCGAAGCTATTCTGTTATTGATCTGCGAACTGAGCTTAGAGATTTTTTTAATTAAAGGCTTGTCTTATTCCATTGGTTAAACAATGTTTATATAGAAAAATATAAAGGGATAACAATAATAAACTAATTCTAAAAGATAAGATCAAAAAATTAAACAAATAAAAGATAAACTAACAAATAAAGGATAAGCTGAACATATAATCCAATATAAGCTTAAACGAGTTCGAGCTAAACATTTTTTAAAGTCGGGTTATAAACGGACATGATCAGTGAAAATTACTATATGATTATTTGAGAAATATTGTGAAAATATTAAATTGAGGATTTAAAGTTTCATCCTCTTGAACTTGGATAATGGGATTAGTGTCGTCCCTCAAACAATCTCGGACGGTCTACCAAAGAGAGCCTGTTCTACAATGCTATTATATCCAAACAAACCATATTTCGACATATTTAAACTCGGCTTGTTCACCCAATGAGTTGAGTCTTAGTCGAAGCTAAACTTTAACTTAACATTAAAAATGTTTTCATATTCGATTCATTTACCTCTGATTTTAACTCAACTTTAAAACGCGTTCATATTCAACTTGATTATAAAGTAAACGAGTTCAAACCAAACTTTTTCGATTCAAGCCCGAATAGTTTGACTCGTATAACAACCCTAATTAAATATTTTTTAAAATGATTTCTAGCTACCAAAAACAAAGGTAATAAATTTGTATTAATGATGAGCAATCAATGATGACCAAATTAATCCTCCCTAAGTTTAATTAAAAAAAGCCGTTGATAAAGGAAATGTGTCTTTCCTCTTTTTGTTCGTCTTCAACCCGAAACCCTAATTGATAATTCAGCTACTCATCATTACATACATTCTCATTCTTACCCTAACGCCTCCCAATTAGATTTTCAAACTGGATCTCATCTTCGAGGAAAAAAAAAAGTTTGAAGATTTGCTCAATCTTGCTCATCTTCATGGCCATTATTTTATGATAATTGATCTAGCTAGCTAGGGACCCCATCAAACTAGCTCTTGAATGCCAATCTTCAAGTTAATCTTTCATCAAGAATTGAATCATTTAATGCTGAACAGAACGGATTTCAATGATAATCTTGAATTCGCAATTCTGCGCAGCTTAATAATTAGGTTAAATTGGGGGAAAATTTGCAGAAGCTCTAACTTTATGCAGAAAAAGTCGGCAGAATTTTTACTTTCCTGAAATAATCTGTAACAAGTGAGTGAAAAACAAAACCCAGAAAATGAAGGGCAAAATACAAGTAAATATAAAATAAAAATGAACTAGTTATTGTATATGGAAATGGAGATGAGTAATTGAAAATCATATATATAATCCTAATTAATAGGGGAGACAAAATAAGAATTGTCGAATTTAAGTCGACTGTGAAAAAAATGAAGGGAAATTTACTCAAGTGTCGTAGCTCCAGAGGCTATCGCCGACGAGATTATCCGGCGAGTGGTCATCGTCGTGTTCAATGGCAGTGAGGGGTGTTAATCTAGGAGGACTAACCATCATTCCTTCAGCCATGTCGACTAGAAGATTCGGCATGTCGAAAAACGCATCCAAGTCTATGAACTCATCTTCTTCCTCAGCGAGCTCGGTTTTGATGATCTCCTCCGGTTTAGGGTTAACGGCGGCGACAGCCTTGGAGGCCGCTGCGGAGGAGGCAGCGCTGCGGATATCAGCTGGGGAGGTGGAGGCAGGACGTGGGTAAGTGCCGACGGAGTTGGGGAAGTTGAGAACGACGTCGTTTCCACGGAGAGCGAGTGCAGCGACGTCGTACGCTGCAGCAGCCATTTCAGCGGTGGGGAATGTCCCTAACCATATCCGGGTCGTTTTCTTGGGTTCTCGGATCTCGGATACCCATTTCCCTCCGCGGGTTCGGATTCCTCGGTAAACCGGGTGTTTACTAGTCGGTGAAGGAGGAGCGGGAGTCGAGGTTCCGGGTAGAGGCGGCTGAGGAGCGGCGGCGGGTGTCTGAGGGTGGTTAGGAGTGAGGTGTTGGGTTGAGTTAGGAGGACGTCGAGGGTCAGACATCTATGAGTTTGAAAAATGTTGACTTTTATTGAGAATATGTAAAGATTTGGATGATTGAAGGTTAGTGTTGATGGCCAAGTGGGATGTTTGATAGAGATTTATAGTTTGGAAATACGTGGGCAAATCGTGGGACAATCTATACTGCCAAATGAAAATAACGCTTTAACTTTAAAGTTCATATATATATATATATATATAAATATATATATATATATATATATATATATATATATATACATACACATATATATAAAAGCTGTTCATTTCTAATCTTGTTTGATTAAGACAGCAGAGGTATGACTACGAGTCATTTTCCTCAGAAGTACGTTGATTAGTTTTGTGGCTAAAGTTGTATACACATAATATATACATCACGTGTGGGCCCACACATTCGTTACGTTGTTTATACAATCGTCTGATTTGATTGACACTTGACAGCATATTTTAAGGCCGTATAATGGACTTGGATGGAAGACCCAGTCTCAAGGTTTGCAATCGTTGTGTGATGTGTGTTACGATCATATCATTGTATTTAGGCCGAACGAGCCTAATAAGTCAAGATCAAGATTGAACCGTTTTGATATGTATACCGTGGAGGATGAAAATTCTATCATCTATTATAAAAGGATAATGAGACTAGCATATAAGGTTGGTGGAATATTCTTATTATTCAAATTGGTTTTAGGATGCAACCTCGTTGTATTTATGTGTTGGTCTAGGGTTTAATGCACATGTGCACCTGTACTTTTGACTTCTCCGAACTATATCCGATGATTTTTATTTTCCGGATGGTGCCATTGAGTTTTATATTTTTTAGATTATGCCCTTATATCATCCATAAATTAATGTTTTGACAAAAAAATAAATAATATTGTTTTCTAGTTATTATTTATAGTCATTCTAAAGGTAAGAATAGTTTCTTATATGAATAAATAATCTTTTTTATTCCCTTAAAATGCTTGTAGATGCTCGTTTACTAATGACAGAAGGGTATAATCCAAAAAAATCTAAAATTCAAGGCACCAACCGAAAACTATTTTTTTAAAAAAATATTCCAAAAATGTCAAAATTACATGAACAACACCCGAAGTTTCATTTTTGTAATATCAATCGACAATAAAGAAAACTAAATAGTCTACTAACTTATATATTTGAATCATTTACACGTTTACATTCAAAGTGTGATAAAAGAAGAAGTGAATGTATAAGTGGTGCATGACAGCAATATAATGGAGTGTATGATCGAACACGGATTATACAGGGTGATTATCATGTGCATTTTTGGGTGACTTGCAAACTTGCTTTTGCTTTTCTCCAATTAATGTTTGTTTCTGTGTCAACTTAGGTTTTTGCCTTGCCTTTAAATGGACATTTTTATTTATCACTTCTTGTTAAATACGTCCGCTATCATATACTATTTTTCATTTATTTCCTAATCTTATCTTATATCAATTAAAGCAGAAGCCTTTTTGCCACGTGTTAACGTCGTGTTTCTCCAAACCTAAAAAATTATTTTAAAAAGTGATTTTTAAATGCTAATATAAATTGAAAATTGATTTCTAAATTTTTTAAAAAATATTTGCATAAATATTTTTACAAAAAAGTTTTTACACCTTTACGGATTTTTTTACCAACAAGCATATATTAACAAATCCTTTTATTGTTATGTTTACTGTGTAATTTATTTTATTTTTCTTAAATAAATTTTATTATTTTTATCTTAATTCATTTTCCTATTTTTTTGTTTTTATTTTTGATCAAAATCTAACTAAAATTATTTTACCAAACCTTTTTTTAATCAAACTTTTATTAAAACCAAAAAAATCTCTTCATGAATCAACAAAATACACGCTTAAAAAAAAGTAGATTCATTTTTAAAAATATATAACAATCTTATTAATTGAGAACTCCCTTTAAAAAAAGGAAAAAAAAAAAAGATAACCAATAATATTTATGTAAATAATTAAAAGTTGTTAGCTATTTCAATTTTTTTTAAAATAATAATGGCTATAATAGAAAAATTACATACATAATCAATGTTGTAATCTATTTGGGTATATGTTAATTTAATAAACATAAACAAAATTTCATTAGGATTGCTTAACCAAATTCTAAACAATTTGGTTATATGACTACTGTAATTTATTACCTTTTATTTTTTTTGCTATTTTTAATCAAATTTTAAAAATATTTATTTTTATTCAAAGCTAATATATAAAATATTTAATTTAAATATGATTTAATTTAAATATGATTAATTAGAAGAGATAAATACTTTAAAAAATAAAATATCATAATAAATAATTATAATTTCACCCTCCGAATTTTTATTTTACAAAAATATTCATATAAGATTTTAAGTATTAAGTATTTATTAAACACAACCCGCACAAAGTGCGGGTAATACACTAGAATATTCTTATTAGAATTCAAGCTTCTCCATCAATATGCATCATCTTAACATAAAAGTGCTAAGTCTTATTGAGAGGGACATCAATCACCACTCCTTCCGATTATAATTATTTGGTTATCCCTTCACACAATTTTTAAGAAAATATTAAATAACGTAAATTTTATAAAATTTTTCTAAATCTTATCACTAATTTAATATTCAACACTCTTTTGAACTAATAAAAAAGATTGTTGACCTAAAAGCATCAATCACCACAACTTTCAACAACTTATAAAACTACTATTCATTTATAGGCATAAAAAACTTAAAACGACAAATAATTGTGATCAAATTTCTATTTAAAAAGGTAGGTAAATGTTCAGGTACGGCCCTTTTATTGCGGTACGGTCGTACGGTCGTACGACAGGGCGACACGTGTCCCGAATTTTTTTTTTTCTCTTTTCTGAAACGATTTTTTTTTTTTCCGGAAACTAATGAAAATTTATTTGAACTACCATGTTATAATTTATGCACTATTATCCTATAAACTTTGAACTATTCCCATATAATCCATGAACTATTACTTTTTAATATAATCCATGAACTATTCTATTATAATTCATGAACTATCCCATAATAAGTTTTGAACTATTACTTTCACTCCTTTATAAATTTTTTAAACTATTCTATTATAATTCATGAACTATTTTATTATAATTCATGAACTATCCCATAATAAGTTTTGAACTATTACTTTCACTCCTTTATAAATTTTGCACTATGAACTATTCTATTATAATTCATGAACTATCCTTTTAGAAGTTATGAACTATTTCTTAATAAGTTTTGAACTATTACTTTCAATCCTTTATAAATTTTACACTATGAACTATTCTATTATAATTCATGAACTATCCTTTTATAAGTTATGAACTATTTCATAATAAGTTTTGAACTATTACTTTTAACTCGTTTTAAAAAAAAAAAAAAAAAAAAAAAAAACACGTGTCGGCCGTACAGACGGCCGCACGGCCTTACCGGAATAATGGGCCTTACTTGAACACTTCCCTAAAAAGGTAAGTCATATACTTTAATTAAGATTTTTTTTTCAAATTTTACTAAAAAAAATTTTTGGAATCTTTTTTGTTAGATTTTTTTCATTATAATATTCTTATATACTTTTTTAGAATATAAATTATTTTTAAAACTAATCATTATTATTTTTAGAATACAAATTTTTAGAGTGGTGTCTGGATCCAGCCTATCGGACCTAATAGACCGGGCTTTTTGGCCCGGTCGAACTTCCTGTTATGTTCATACCCTCCTGTTTGTCGGGTTGGGTGGTCTACCGGATATAACATGTCTAATACTTAGTCTACATAATAAAATTTGAGAGCATACTTACATAATAAAAAAAAAAAGCATTATTAGCTCATTAATTTCTTGAAATTTCTTATTTATGGCTAAAACTTGAAAAGAGAGAATAATAAAAAAAAATATTGAGGTTAAACTTGAATTATTGAACAAATAATGCTCCTTTTTAATTATGTAGACTAAGTATACTCTCAAATTTTATTATGTAGACTAAGTATGCACTTTTGATATTTAAAAATATATATATAATTTTATGGGTCTTATTATCTTAGAAAGAAGGAAAAAAATAATTAAAATTATCTCATAAAGAGTGAAAAAAGAAAAGAGATAATCTTAGGATAGAGATAATCCTAGGAAGAAGGAAAAAAGGAAAAATAAAGTTAGGTAACGGAATTGGGTAATTGAAAATCGGTAATTGAAATTGGATAACTCTATTGGGTAACTAGATCGGGTAACTGAATTGAGTGATTGAAAATGGGTAACTGAGTAGCATAACAAAAGTTGGATAACTAAAATTGGGTAACTGAATTTGCGTAACTGAAATTGGGTAAATGAAATGGGTAATTGAAGTTGGGTAAATGAATTTGGGTTTGGGTAATTAAAAATGGGTAACTGAAATTGGGTAAGTAAAATTTGGTAACATATTAGGTAAGACTTGCGTATTAACATATTGGGTATTATGTTGATTATTAACATATTGAGTATCAAACTTGGGTATTGACATATTGGGTATTACGGTTGAATATTAACATATTGAATATCAAACTTGGGCATTAAGATATAAGGTAACAAAATAAAATATTGTTTTTCTAACAATCCTACAAAGAAGGGGGAAATTGACATGCTCAAGTTCATGCACCCAACTTACTCACGTGTCCAACTTTACGTATACAACTTCACATGCCCAACTCCACTCACATACCCAACATCACGTGCCCAACTTCACTCACGTACTCAATTTTACATATCCAACCTCATGTATCCAACTTCACATACCCAACTTCACTCATGTACCAAACTTTACATACCCAAATTCACTCACTTAACCATTGTTAGTTACCCGATTATACAAACTTAATTTATCCTTTTGGGGCAAATTATGGAATTTTAGAAATTTGGGTCATAACCTGCAATTATAACGTTGGGTAATTGTCTGTAATTATCTTTTTGGGGGCAAAATCTGCAAATTTAGAAAGTTGGGTGATGTGGGACCACCCTTGATAACATCTACACCTACATTTCATTGACCATTAACTAATCCACGAGCAAGAGAAACTCAAGGAAAGGACGCTTACAAGCTACAAACATGGGAGGAATCGAAAGAATGGAGGATTGCATGGAAGATGCAAAATCTTGTCCAACACTCAAGAATCTCAGCTGAGATTCCATCCGATATTTCGCATGTGGCGCGAGCTAGAAAATTCGGCCAAAGATCTTTTAATTTTGACAACTATCTTTTATATTTCATTTCTTTAAAGCTCTCAAACTATCTTAAAGAAGATATTTTGGATCCTATCTTTTAGGATTATTTTTAGATTATCTTTTAAAGATATCTTTCCTAGATTATCTTTTTAAAGATATTTTTTCTAGTTTTCATAGTTGATCTTCCTTATAAATAGTCTTAGTCTTAGTAGGGAAGTTTGTTAGACATATTAGATTTGTTATATTTCCACATTGTTTGAACTTGAAGCTTCATTTATGAAGTTTGTATTTTACTCATTCCTATTCAATCAAAGAGAGATACCTTGATTGAATCGTTGTGAAGTCCTTACCAGATTGTTCTTGTGTGTGTTAATCTTTTTGAAGGTTGGTGCTCCTGGTCAAATACTAGTCCCTCCTTGTGCTTGTCTTACTTATAAGACTTTTGTAAGGTTAAAGAAGTGAGGGTAAAGGTAAGCTCTTCGTTAAGGGATTTTGACACATCATTGGTCAATGTTCTTTGTGGGAATATCTTGGTTCATATCTTCCTATCCTTATCATTTATCATTCCATAATCATCTTCTTTTCTTTCCATATCATCCACTAATCCATTTTTGGAGTTTTATAAAATCTCGGATTGTTCTGCACGAAATCTTGCCCGAGATTTCTCCTATCCATCCGAGATTTGCGTATGTCGAAGGACTTTCAATCTAGATCGGGAATTGTGGCTTAACCCCGCATCATTGGGCCATTAACGCAATTACACAATATAGGAGCATTTTTGTAATTTAACTAAATATCAATTTTTTCTAATCGGTCTAGGTTATATGGTGAACCCAATCGACGGCGGTGACAAACTCTGATTGGCAGCAAGGAGGTTGCGACAACGGCATGCAACAACCGATATTTCTTCAGCGACGACAACGGAAATTGAGGGGTGGTGGGAGGAGATGCGGGCTCGGAAGTGGTGCATTGTTGGAGACTCGGCCTTGCACGAGAAAAGATATGATTTGCGACGAGGTATTTCTACTGGTGGTGTGGCTTCTCGATCCAATGATGCCCGATTCCGGCCAAGGAGAAGGTGAGCGGCGTAGATCCGAGTTCGCCGACGGTGTTTTGTTGGAGGGCAGATTTTAGTCGCCCGATTCCGGCCAAGGTCCATTGTTGTTGTTGATTGTTTTTTAATAAAAGTGCATAGTTTGTCAACAAAATTGTTAAAAAAAATTACATACTTAGTATCCTCAATAAAAAAACATTATTAGCTAAATAATTTTGTAACACCCCAAATTCTTGGAACTCAAGATGCTACGGGTTAGGATCTCACAATGGGTCCTCACCCTAGCCTGACAACAAGTTCACTGGATCTTGCAACAAGACACAAATAAATATAAATCCGAAGTAGATAAAATATCTAAAATGTAATAAAGCATAAATAACGACAAGACTTCAACCGAGTACTAGAACAATAATGTCAAAGCAACAAGAAAGTAAAACCCATATCCCGTCCTAATGTACGGGAATCCCGGCGGACCATTCCGACCGGATCACTCGACAACGTCCTATCCTGCAAGACTTCTATAATAACGGATAAAACCATTAACTAACATTCTACATATCAAAATAATAGTAATAACACATACACACATAAGCAAGAATACCACAATATGCCCACACATCAACCTGTTATTATCTTATTAGGTGATTCACTTTATTAATTCAACTTCTTTTGTGGCACAAGGATCTCCCGAACCCCGCCTTTGTCCCCTTATACAAAGAAGACTGGGTCCGATGCATCTCATCGTGTATTTGTTTGAACTAGTCGTAGATAACCTATCAGTCTCCTGTAGAACTTAACAAGTTGTCACTGCTCGTTACTAATCTAGCCAAACAACAATAAAGGTCGTCCTAGCAAGTTATTATTAAATCACACAAGCATACACGACTATCACAGTCACACTAACACACAAAATTCAGCTAAGTAAGCCCAAGAGGCTTATCTGAATCTAGGTAGTCCCAGCTATAAATCCTCGTTGAGTTTCCCACAAGAAAATACTCTATACCTAATCAAACAAGGCACACATAAATCAACAACTATCGAACATACTAGAAGTTTTCAACTTCTAGTCTCAATGATCTTCACAAGATAATATAACAACACAACCAGATTTTAAACCTCCACGTGCTCAACATACCCATAGGATAACTAGCAGGTTTAGATCATACACTTATACCAATGATTCCACCTATCTCAACATCTCAAAACTGATTTACGCGTTTATATCATGAGATAACTCTCAATCATCACTAACTGGCATTCCAACTAGTTATGCTAGGTTCCAACCTAACATGATACTACTACTAAACAAACTAAGACAAGAGGAAAAACAACATACCAATAGGTTGGTCCTCACTCGAGATATAACGCGACTGCGGGAGAGGGAAGACGCGACCGTGGTGACAAAGTCCGAGATGCCGCGACCGTGGTAGTCTTTGGCGCGGGTGCGGTGACACTGATGAAGACACGACCGCAGTGGGATACAGGCGCGTTCGCAAGGGAACTCCAAAAGCGAACGTCCGAGTCGTTATTCGATGTGCAACGATGCTCTAGTGTCCCTTGGATGGTTCTGCTCGAAGTTGTCTTTACTTACACGACCAGAGATACTACCCTGGATACTCACAAAGGCATCCAACACAAGGATGTAATGGAACCAAGAATGAGTCTTGATTCAAGGCCCCTACACAAGAAGGAGAGGAAGAAGCAAGGGAGGTGAAGAAGCTTTCTTACTAGTCGTCCAGAGAATAAAAAAGACAATTCCTTGCTCTTCGAGGTGCATTCACGTGGAGAATATCAAAAGAAAGGATTACTCACTGGAGGAACGAATGAAGGAAGGGATCGATGAAGGAAAAGAATCAAAAGATGATGAGGAGAAGCTAAATGTGGAATGTGAAAGAGGGCGAGGGAAATGGCTGCTAGGGCTAAGAAGAAGTTTTTCTTCACAAAAGTTCGGCCAAGATAGGAAATGGAGAAATAACGACGGTTATAAAAATTAAAAGATCACGAGAAGAGTCTCAAAAACCCGATTGTTACAAATTTTATCTTTTTTGGTCAATATCTTTTCATATTTTAACCATAACTTTTTAACCATATATCAATTTTTAACTTCATATGAATTGGTTCGGGTGAGAACCATTTTTACGGAGAGAAATTAGAACCTCTAATATTCGTTGGAATATAAAATATCAACTGCTAAGATTAAATATGTTTCTTTGAATTATTCCGTCAAATTCCTTTTCTACATCGGATTATTACATTCCTTGTATGTGTCTGCATAATGTGTCGTCCAATTACCAAAAATAGTGCATCATTAAATTGAATATACTAAAACCTAACAATTCATAAGTAGTTGTTATCATCGGCGACGAAGACGATTGAAGAGAAAAAGATGGATGGTTGTTCTAACAATGTAGGTAATTCCATAAAACACGTTAATTTTCTTAATTGTGATATGTCTATTTATTGATTTTGATTCCTTTTGGTCGTGTTATTACATAAGGGTTTCTATTGTAGTTACTTTATAGATGTTGTTCGTGTTAGGTAATATGTAAGTTGATCTAATTCATTGTTTAGTTCGTGCTCATTCATTGTTTTGTATTGTAATTACTTTAATATTTCCATGTTCTTTAGTTCGTGTCTTTGATATTGGTTTCTATTACTCGTGTCAATGAATATAGCATTACTTGATGGCAATGGTTCTTCGTCTTGTCATTCTATTTGTTAGTCGTGTCACTTGTTTGTATGCACACTATGATCATGAACACATGTTTTAGGAAAGCCGATATTTTAACGATTACGATATATATATAATTTTGTCTTGATCATCACGTTTGTGAAATTTATTCAGTCGTATTTTAAAATTATTTACTGTAAGAAAACAAGAAATGGGGCATGAACAATATGCACATGATACATACATCGTAAAAAAAACCTCAATTAATATATGATTCGATCCTGAATAATACGTGCATGATACATGCACTAAAACAAGCAAGTGTAGAGATCAAGAATGCACCCTTGAACATGAACCTCTAAGGTAAAATGATACATGCAACAAAACAAGTAATAGCTTAGTGTATGAACGATGTAAGACCCCAGTCTTTCGCCTTCACCGTCCCCGTGGTGAAGTGTGCCGCCCCTGCGGTAGGCCGCACCCGCGGCAAGGTTTTTGAAACAAAGATAGATAAAAAAAAATGTGCCAATATGATTTTTTTTTTTGATAATAGAAAGCGGTTCGATACACTAGACGACACGCCGTCTAATGAATTGGAAGGCCGACTAAGTCGGCAGACGGACAAACCGTCAACAAAGGACAAGAACAAAGGAGAACAGAAACACACAAAAATATACCTAAAACCCGAAAGCAAGGAGAACTTTAAGGAAAAACAAATGATCCGGCCAACAAGAAGCAACGAGCAAAAAATTCATCTTCGAAGGAAGTACACAGGGTGAAAATGTGGGGAACAACTGTGGACACCTCAGATTTGGATTACTACAGAGCCGTCAGGAGTCGATCACAAATCCACGCATCCTTTTCGATATAACGCTCGAAACGCCACCCAAAGAAAACACCAAAAAAAAGAAGATGAATTTGCACAAAACGGGTATCATGATATATAAAAAGTGTATAACTGATGATTTGAAGGATAATGATTTATGGAGAGAAACTTGTTCAAAAAGAGTTGGTTAAAAATAGGTTTAAAACACGGGAACTTGTAACGGGTCGGTCCGGACCATATTTATTTATTTTTCCTTGGTTTAACATTAAATTAGTTAATAACATAATGGGCCAAGAGGCCCAGTTGAAAGAAAGAATCTTGGTGTGGAAAGCTCGTAGCAAAAGCAAAGAACCCTTGCAAAAGCCACCACCGGCCGCCCACAAAAGGAAGGAGCACATGGATGACCTCGCTCGAGCCTTCACCTTCCTCCTGGACTGCCCCTCTACACAAGGAAGCTTCATTATAACCAACCACCATGGCCAAAGCATGGCCATTCCGACAAAGTTGTCACCCGTTTACCATTTATTTTCTTCTTTCAATTTGTTTCAACCCTTACTTGTGGCAGTCCGATAAATTGGCTTCATCAAGAAACTCAAGGAGGACGATAGCTGATTTTCAACTCACTTACACGAGGAGAAAGATTGCGTGAAAAAATAAAAGGGGGGGGGGTTTAGGCCTTATTATTTGTGGAGACATGAACTCAGTCCAAATACTGACACGGAGAAGCGATGGTTTCGGGGACCAAAACCGTCGGAGGTATTCCAAAGAAGAGGAAGCTCCAAACAAATATTGTTTTGTTCAGATTAGAAAAACCTCAAGCGCGAGGGGTTTCCTCTACTAGATCTAGCAAACAAAGGGAGTAAATGTAAGATCCGAATTTTTGCCTTCATCGCCCCCGCGGTGAAAAAGGCCGCCCCCTGCGGCTGAGGTGATCCGCCCCTCCGGATTTGCGACAGATCGCGCCCGATCTGTTTCGTTCGTTTTATCTTCCTTCCATAGATAGAATATCCGATATTCTATTTTATGAGCCGGATTCCTTATCCTCTTTCTAACCCAAGATGTCATTCCTTCTATCTTTCCAGCCCGTCACTATATATTCCCATCTTTTCCTCTTTTCCCCGTTTCTTGCTTACGTCTTTTTCAACCCTAGAGTGTTGCAGCCTTGCCCTTGTGTCCTTGCTGAACGTGTAAGTTCTTCCTTCCTTGTTCTTCTTCACGTTCATGTGCTGCTGCACCTTGCTTTCCTTCTGTTTCGTTCTCTTCTTCGTTCTTCCCTTTCCTTCTTCTTCAAGAATCAAGTTTGATCCTTGATTCTTGTGGAGCGTTCCATTATTGATCCTTTGATGTTCTCAGGCTCTGTACAGTTGAGTCTTGACGTGTTGGAATCACAGGTGTGAGCTTTGGTTGCCATTGTTGTGAGTGCTGTCAAAGAGAAGCCCGACGGTAGCTTTTGTCGAAGATCCGCCCCCGTGCCTGCACAGAGCCGCCCTTGCGCCTCTTTCAAGTGCCGCCCTGCGCCTCTATCCAACCGCCCCTGCGGTTTTCTCTGCAGTAACTCCCATCTTTGGTGAGTTGCATTCTTCCTTCATTTCCTCGTTCCTTTCTTGGTTCCTTGTAGTTGTTCCTTGTCCCCTGAGTTGCTGTTAGACTAAGGTTGGGCCCTTGGCTTGTGTAGATTTCTTAGAGATCTTTGAGACTAGAAGTTATAGACTTCTAGCAACCGTTCGTTCCTGATCCGTACTGCTTGTTCGTACAGGCTTTCCTTGCTCCTTTCCTGAGGCAAACTGAGCTTTCGTGAGTGTTCTCTAAGTTGTTGCTGAGCATTTATGTTATCTTCGAGTGAGGTAAGTCCCTTGGACTTACTTAGCTTCATCCCGCGTATTAGTTTGAGTGTTTTGGCTTGTTTGTGTTGTTTATTATGTTTATAATGGATAACCGGAATTGGATTCACCCTTTATAACCTTAACTGGCCCAAGTGTATGATAACCGGGCGGTGACCACTTGTCTAGTTCTACAGGAGACTAGAATGTTCTCTTGCAACCCAGACCCGTAGGTAACGGATAGTACTGATGTGATCCTATTGGTAGACGGAAGCGGAGGCGAGTTTCGGGAGATTCTCGTGTGACAAAAGAAGTTGGATTAGTATTGGATAACCTTAATAAAAGATAATAATCGGTTGTGTGCGAGCATGCTATGTGTTTTCTTTACCTTATGTGTGTTTGTGCCTTTACGCTCTTCCTAGTATCTAGAATGTTAGCTAGCGGTTTATACCGTCGTTGTAGATGTTCCGCAGGTTCAGGATGCTGCTAAGTGATTCGGATGGTGTGGTCAGCCAGGGTTCCCGTACATTATAGGACGGAATCGGGTTTTTGTTTCTTTTGTAGTTTCCTTTTTGTTTTGAACTCGGTTGCGAGTCTTTTACATTTTCCTTTGTTTGAACCTTTGATTTTACGTTGAGTTTTGGTTTTCATTCGTTTGTGCCTTATTGTAAGATCCGTTTGCTGTTGCTACTCTGAGGGTCGGGATCCTTTGTGCGGTCCTAACCCGTAGCGTTTCGAGTTCCCAAAACTTAGGGTGTTACAATAAAGTCAGGAACGGTATCCTCAAATTGGATATAAAAGTCAAGAGGGGTATCCTCTAGGGGTGGATCAAGATTCATCCTTGCAAACGATTCGCCAAGGAGGGATGGATTGAGAATCGTCAATCTCATGTTGCAATCACATGCACCGACAAAATCAAGCCAACATGTTCGGATTTAAATTCGTGAATACAAAGAGAGGGGTGGTGAGTGGAAGCTTGGGTGGTGTACTGGAGGCAAAGAGTACACTTTGGTGGTGAACCGGTGACTTAAGATAATGTTGGTAGTGGGGTTTACCCGCGGCGGTCAACCAAAGCTCTTCACTTTATTACAGAGTTGTTGTATTGCTACAGTAGAGAGCTTTTGCTCGGAGATTTTTTGTAGATAACTGTGTTAAAATGTGTCAATATAAATTGATATGTACGTAAGTGAAAAAAACTAAAACTCCTTAAACAACTAAAGGTTAGAAACTGTTGACGTAGCAAGGCACAAAAGACTAACTCTATATTGGTAAGTGTAGGGACGGATTCAGGATTAAAATTTTGGCTACGCTAGGTCAATGTGTATATATAATTTCATTTTTTTGCTGTATATTTTGAGTTGAAAAAGTCATGTTAAAATTATCTATAAAATAATATGTCACTTAAATATCAAAACAAATTCAAATGAAATATATATTGATTATCATTACTTAATTTTAGAAAGTTATATAAAGGATGAAATTAGTTAAGAAATTAATTGAAATAATGTTGTCTTTAACACAAATTATAACATATTTTTGACAAAACTAAATTTGTATTTGATTTATCAATAAATTGCTTTCAAGTAGAAAACATAAGAAGAAGAAAAATAAGTAAATAACTTTTACATTAATTATTAAGAGTTGGGACAAATAAAAATAAAATATTCTATAAAGTTATAATATAAACCCGGATTCATAAGGTCTTTCAAAAGAAAGATAAAAAAAAATAAAATAAAAACATAACAAGAAGAAGAAAATAAGTGAAAAACAAACTCCATGGTCAGTGGGACGGTTCAAACTCAAGATTTAAGACCAATTGAAACTTCCATTTCTCACTCAAATTCTAACACCACTATGCCACCATATTTTTTGTGTAGTTTTTCTTCTTCTTTTTTTTTTTATTTAAATGGGGTGAGATGCAACAACCCTCAACCCACCTCTAATTACGTGTATGGGTAAGTGACATAAAAATATCTATAAAGGCATAAAGATATATGCAATTAGCTTGAAATTAAGAATGAATAGCTCTATTTTTAGTATTTGTTAAAATAATAAGGTATTAAATAACTTAAATTCTATGTTTATATAAAAGTTATCTGAAATCGGTTTTCACTAAAACATCTTTTCTCTAAGTAAGTCCAAATAGCTTGACTCATACAACAATTTTGTTTAAGATCGACTCATATAATCGATCGTCATTGGAGATGTTATTAGAGTTGAACTTTAACATGCTAATGTTTGAGCTCATTTAAAGTTAAGGCTAAATTCTAATCTTATCGTAAAATTTTGCTCCTTCATGTTTTAGTAGGTGACCGAACTCAAATTAAACTTCTTTCGACCAGGGCCGTCTCAATACTTTAGGAGGCCCTGTACAGAAGTTACAATTAGGCCTTACTAATTACCAATATCTTATAACCATGTAGGGTTTTTATAATGCATTGTCAGTTGGTTATAGACAATTTTCATTTGATTAAGAAACCCTTATAAACAAATGATCTATTTAAATTATAATTTGACAAGGAAAACTAATTTATTAATTCAGAATTAAAAAGCATTCATAGAGTAATTTAGAAACCCTTATAAACAAATGACCTATTTGAATTATAATTTGACAAGGAAAAACTAATTTATTAATTCAGAATTAAAAAGTAGTAAACTGAGGCACAATTGTGAATTTGAGGTCTCGAACATGAGACCATTAGGTAAAATTGCAAAGGGTATTACCAACTGGACCAACATGCTTTATTAACTCTTTTTACAAGTTTTAATATTTTAGAGGCCCTTGAATTTTGGGGGCCCGGTGCCAAAGAACAACATGAACATGCTAATAAGCCGGGCTTGCTTTCGACTTAGACAAGCCTAGTATCCCGAGAGGCTGCTAAAGTAGTAACGTCAAGTTTGCCAAAGTGCATACATCTTATGGACCGATTAACGAAGAGCATCATTACTCCTAATGAGATCTTCTACACTATGGGCTATCATTATCATCATCAACACAAGCGACGAGAGACAGATGGCCATGGGAAGCAAGGATAGCAACCAAGAAGTTGACTTTCCGGAAAACATTGTTTATGTAGACTTCTTCAAATGACCGGACAAGGAAAATTATGCCCAAATCATAATCTTAGCTTGTCAAAGGGGTTTTCAAATCCTTAAGTTACAATCGATCACATTAAGATTATCCATTTGATTTTCATATTCTTTCACTACATTTTTTTGCTCTAGAATAACATATAATGTACTCAAAAGCAGATGATCATAATTCAACTTAGAAACATCAAAGTTTAGTTTAACAAAATTAGTCGTAAGTCTTACCAATGATAGGCCTTTCCATTTATGTCACTTCGTTGAGCTTGATTGTACGAGTTTTCTCTATCCAATCTTTCTTTTGATCCAACCCAACAATCAATTTTATACATAACGAAATTATTGATTCCGTTATCTTTGTAATAATTTTGGTGATTGAAGATAGTTTAGTTTCTAAAATACCGTTATATCACAACATAAGAAAGAAAGTTTTTGGATAATATGATCCAATTTTGTCCTTGATAACACTTATGTCGTTCATAATAATTTCTTAATTTGCATATTTCGAGAAGGGTATTGTAGTAAAATCAACCCGTTCCATTGTCATTCCTAACGTCAAACTACAAAACCCTCGACGTGTCGCAAAACGAGAAGGGTATTATTGATTTTGTTAGGCTTGTACCTAACGGCCCATGAACAAGAAAGAGATAGCAAGCCCGATCTGCGACATAATGGGCTGAACCAAGCCCAATATAGATGAGGTGTCAGCCCACTGATGTGAATGTAATCTGTGATGAAAACTATATATATCTAATCATTAGTCATTATTAACTAAATATAATGAGCTTTTTGATGTTAGTTATTATTGAATAAATATAAATGACAATCAAATTCATATTCAAACTGCATGACATTAACGATGATTTGATAGTTGCTCTTAAGGACTCGACATTAGACTAAATTTAGTCAATTACATAAGAAGAATATACTCATGATGATATTGAGTAAGTTTGAATAATGAAGATTTAAAATATACATTATATAAGTTGTACCTTTAAAATAAATTTTACAATTGGATATTGATAAATTACAATTGATTAAATATTGTAAGTTAAGAAAATACACATTTGTTTAGGTAAGGAAATAATCTCCACAAGGTGTTATTTACAACCATTTGAACAACGTGAACAAACCGGGAAGTCAATAATGTGTTTGTAACACAAGCTGTTATTTACAGCCATGAAAGATGAGCACAAGAATTAACCAAAGGTAAGAACTTCTGGTTGTAGGCGTTGCTTCCAAAGATGAGTACAAGAACCAACCAGTATGCAGACCGACAAGTAAGATCACTCGTTTTAGATCTCTTCGCAAACTAGAAGCACTCGTTTTAGATTTCTTCGCAAATTAGAAGCAACGAACTAGTGGTGAATCCACTTTGAGATCTCTTTCGTTTCTAACGAGTTGTGGAAGATCAGAACAACATCTCGATCTCTCTTTCTCACTTTCTCCCTTCTTTCGAACAAACCCTAGCGGAGGAGGAGAGAGTTGCACACCAGCTTACGACTTACGGTTTTAACCCTCTGACACAACGAGACTTTATACCCCGTCCAAACACACGCCGACAAGCCAGATCTCCAAAATTCACGGGATCCGAAGTACTGGACTTGGGCCTTAAGGAGTTGGATCAAATAACCAGCCCAACATCCTTAATCGGATACACACACATAACAAATACACAAATCAACCCAACCTTATACTTTCATCTGTTAACATTATAACATGTACACATATTCACCTTATACTTAATTATCTTAGTTGTTATCTAAGCTACCAAACTTAATTTATTAAACTAAGTAGCAACATTGAGTTAACATCACATGATAACCAAGTATGACAAATATGGTAACACATTATAACCTCCTAATCTCTACCAAGGCTATGAGTGCTACAATTGCAAGTTACAACTTTCATAGTCAATATTACAAATATAAGAATGAGTAATACAACAAATGCCCTCCTAATTCTTGTATATTGTATTGAAGATTGCTTGTCCCCTCATAGTGGTCGTTGGAGCCTTCACAATTGTTTGTCATCGGTCCAAGGTTTGTACCTCTCTTAAGGAACATAAAAATTTGCAGAAAATTTCTGCAATAAGCAAACTTATCTAGAATTACAATCTTAGTTTCAAAATCTGCAGGATTAAGATCACCCTTTATCTTATTAACCAAGAAATTCTTTTTCTTAACCCTATCTCTTATGAAATGATTCCTAACATATATGTGCTTAGATCTTTCACGATAAACAGGGTCTTTACACAAGTATAAAGCACTTTGACTATCCATATGAATTACAAGTATACAATGTTTATGTTGTATTTCACTAACAATAGCCTTGAGCCAAATAACTTCCTTAGAAGCTTCAACAACTGCTATGTACTCAACTTCAGTAGATGATAATGCAACTACAGATTGTTGTTGAGATTTTCAAGACACACAATTTCCAGTCCAAGTATAAAAATAAGTTGTAGTAGATCTCCTATTATCTTTATTACTAGCATAATCAGAATCTAGATAGCCAAAAACTTCTTCTTTGGGATCATGCTCAAAAAATATTAAACACAGATTCTTAGTTCCGCTGATATATCTAAGAATGTATTTCATAAAAGTCCAATGCAATTCACCATGATTAGACATGAATCTACCCAGTACACTAATACCAAAAGTAAGATCAGGTCGAGTGCATAGCATAACATACATTACATATCCAATAGCCACATCATAAGGAATATTAGACATCTTTTTTATTTCATCTTGATTACTAGGACAATGTTGCTTAGTTAAATCTAGGTGCCCTTCTAAGGGTATAGAGGTGGGTCTAGCATTATTCATATTGAACTTATTCAAAACCTTTTCAATGTAGTCTACTTGAGACAACCATATTTTTTTTCTTTCTATCCCTTATAATTTTCACACCTAGAATTTTTTGTGCAAGGCCCATATCCTTTATATCAAAATTAGAACTCAGACCCCTTTTAGCACCAGCTATTAAAACAACAAATTTACTAATAAGAAGAATATCATCCATATATAGTAAGACAAACAAGGGAGTCATGGAGGTTATACCTTTGAAGTACAAACAATAATCATAAGTGCTTAAAAATCCTAAGTTTTTCATGCAATCATCAAACTTTAGGTTCCATTGTCTAGGTGACTATTTTAAGCCATAAGTGGATTTTTTAAGCAAACAAGCATGATCAGGTTTAGAATTATCTACAAAACCCTTAGGTTGCTTCATACACATAGTTTCATTCAAATCACCATGCAAAAAGGCAGTTTTTACATCCATTTGTTCTATGTCCCAATTATGCACAATAACAATAGCAAGTAACAATCTCATAGTATTTTATTTAACAACAAGAGCAAATATATCATTATAATCAATTTCTTCTCTTTGAGTAAACCCTTTGGCTACAAGCCTTGCTTTATCTAGGTGGTTCACTAAGTTTAGTTGCTTCCCTTATTATAACTCCACCTTTGATATTAATTGTTTTATTTAAATGATGGAAGACTTAACATAAAATGCGATTATTATAAACTAACAAAATTCGATTATATGTCTAAATTGCTTGTCTTGGTTTGTTTGTTAAAAATGTGTGTAGGTCTTGGATGACATTACAAAGGAAGACTTAGTTGAAGACTTACTACAACAACCAACAAAAAAAGACAAGATCTAGGAGAGAAGATCTTAAACTGGCCAACCGACTACAAAGATCTTGTTGGAGAAGATAGACATTTGAAGAGAGGATCTTGGAGAAGATCTCGGCTAAAGATCTCAAACGGATATGAAAAAGGTTGTTGAGGATCTTGAATAAAAGTTGTTGAAACGGTTGGCGAGAAGATCGTGGAGAAGATCAAATGGCTATCAAAGGGAACGCTTGAAGAGAAGATCTTGTTCAAAGGATCTACTCAAACGGTTAGTACACAAACAACACATACGAAGATCACGCTCAACAAGCATAGGATTTTGTGGAAGGAAAACATTGCAACGGCTAAGAAAAAATGGCTAGAAGAAGTTCCTCTATAGAAGTCTATAAAACAAACATCGATTGAAGATGAAGACACCAAGCCTACTAGTGATGATATAAGATATCTTCATCGATCCAAAAGTTTATCTTCCTCTTTGAGCATACTTAAGTTCATTTGTTAGAGTGAGATAAACACAAGAGCTACATTGACATCTCATCTTAGTTTTATACTCGAGCGTGTTACTCTGTGAAGTAACTAGACTATTATTGCCAGAATAGAGTTGACTAGAACGTAGCATTGAGGCTACATTGAGAGAAGAAGGGAAGTTCTTCTAGGTTGTATCTAGGACTTACAACAAGAAGATAATAGATAGTTAGAATCCTACGATCGGAAATCCTAGGCGGAGAGTAGGCTGTTAGGGCCGAACTTCGTAAATATATCGTGTGTCGATCTTTTTAATTCCGCACCTTATATCGCGTTTTATTGTGACTAACAACTTTATGTAGGTTTCAAAGTCAAGTCCTTGAGATTCACTTCAAAGCCTTGAGAAACAATTTTGTCACTAGCGCAGAGATCGACTTCAAGGCCTTGAGATTCATTTCAAAGCCTTGATATCCGTATAGCGAATAGTTCCCATACTCTATTCAACCCCCTTTCAAGAGTATATATATTCTTATTAATCACCTGCTCGGTTCTTCACCTTAGTTTATAAATCTATTTACATGGTACTAGCTTAACATTTGCAGGTTTAGCTACTATCACCCAAGTCTTGCTTGCTATCATGGAGTCTATTTCATCTTGCATAGCAATTTTCCAATTTTTAGATTACGGACAATTAACAACATGTTTATAAGTGTCAAAAGTATATGGATTATAAAGAATATCACCAGTCAGGAAAGCATATTCAACAACATTAAAATCATAAGTAGAAAATACATATTCAGAGTCATTGTATTTCCTATTAGGTATTCTAACCCTAGGATTTCTATCTCTTGTTAAATGATAATCATTTTCATTGTATTCATGCAAGTAATCATCATTATCATGCTCAGAATGCTCAAAAAAATCATTATCAAATTGAGATGTAGGTATAGTAGACAATGCAAGACTATTTTCTACCCCCTTGATTCTGAACTACTATTATCACTGCCTATAGTAGTGTGTATGTTGATATCTACATCATTATTATTAGGTAGAGTATCATTCTCATAAGTTTCTTCACTAGTACTAGGGGTTTGATAGTAGCCTATGTCAAACTCTTCATCTATGATCTGATTGTCTCTATTATAGTCATTAGTGTAGAAGTGAAAAGATCTAGTAACTTGTTCGCTCCAAACGGTGTGTGCAAGCTTTAAATTTATAACCGAGGAAATAAGCTTAAACAAGGATGCGAACCCGCAGTGTACGGGTCAATCGTAGTAAAAGCAAGAAATTCCAGGGGTCGATCACAGGGACTTAGTGAAACAAAGCAGATATAGGTTGTCTATATTGCAACTAACCACAAAATCAATTAAAGCAAATCAAAGATGATAAAAAGTCAATTAAAGGAATATGCAATTCTAGGGATTAAAGCATATAGTTGTGGTTCCAACTCAAGATCTAAAGATAAGCGGACAAAGATGAGATTTTTGCAAAAGGAAGGTGTTTCTAAAGTGGAATAGATCACCGGGTAAGTCTCACTACTCACTAATCCCAAACCGTAACTCCTATTACCGGGTAAGTCTCAAGGAATTAAAGAAAAGAACTATAACCTCAAACTAACACACCACCTAAGGGAATAGAATCAACCTTTACCGGGTAAGTCTCAAGCTAACTCACAAAGATGGAATGAAAGTACACTCAAACCCCAATAAAGGATAAACCTTTATTACCTACACTTATGATCTTGGGTAAACAAACAAAGGAATTACCGGGTAAGTCTCATCCTAGGCTTGCATTGAACCAGGAAAGGTGTAATAAGAATAGGATTTGGCAAACTCTAACACTTAACTCTCAGTTTCGGATCAGATAGGTCACCTCGGTCAGACGAATTCCACCTCGGCCGGGGTGTTCATCGGCTGAGCGAGATGTTCTAGGGTTAAGGATAAAGACTCGAGCTTTCAGGGTCCTACTGTGATTAAGATTATTCTATCATTGTTTTTCCCACAACCTTCAGCCAATCACCCTAGAATCACACAAAGAAATTAGCCACTCATCATCATGAATGCAATAATCAAATATATGGGAAGAAAGTGAATAATTGAACACAAAAACCTTAAGAGAAAGGCTTCAATAACTGAATCAATTATTAAACAAACAAGCGTTCCTTGGATCACAATCCAACAAGACAATCAACAAAGAAGGGAATCTAAGAAAATCTTACAAAACCCTTCACAAAAGCTATAAAAGCTATCAACTTTCTTCCTTCAATCTTCCTTCAACCTTCAAAAAGGTTCTTCAAATCTCCCAGCTGTAGTGGGGTGTTTTTCAGCCGTAAGCGGATGCCGAATTTGTGGAAAATCCGACCCTTTTTATAGGAAAATTGCCTCCCAAAGATAAAAGATCTTAGAAAGATATTTTCCCATAAAATAGGTAAAATATATGAGCTGAATTATCTTCTTCCTTCCAGGAATCCAACCTAAAAATATAAGATCCTCTTTCAAAAAATAAAAGATCTCAGCCAAGAATAAAATATATCTCGCCGCGTCCAAGGTGTTCGCCTCGGTCGAGATGATACTGTAGCTGACCGAGGTGACTCTAAACTGAATGTGAAATCTCTCAAATCTGGTCCAAAGTGAATCTTTAATCCATTTCCATGATTTCTGGATTCTTCCTTAAGCTCCTGAATGTAGCTCCAATGACTCCTTAGCTCCTTTAGCTCTATTTTGATGCAAAGCGCGCCATTTTACCTACGATTACAACGAAACTTGGTGTAGACCTCGATTCCCGCAAAGGTAGATGAAACGACAATATAATCACATAATATACATCCAAACATGCAGATTATTGAAGATAAAACGTCTAAACAGGCCCCAAAATATAGACAATAATTCATGCTATCATAACTTCATGTTCATTTTCAGAGTTACTATTGGTCTCAACAATATTGGTTTTACCAGTTTTAAACTAGAACTCTTTTTCATTAAAGGTCACATTTAAGGATGTAATAACTTTGTAGCCATGAGGTTGAATAGGCAACAATTTATAACCTTTAACACCTTCAGGATAGCCTAACATTACACACTTTTGTGCCCTTGAGTCCAACTTTTCTTGTAATATATGGGAATATGCAGTACACCCAAAAGGCCTTAGGTGGGTGATATTAGGTTTCCTTCCAGTCCATAGTTCTTGGGGTGTCCTAAACTCAATTACAGAGGAAGGAGACCTATTAATGAGGTAAGCTGTTATAGTGACAACTTCATCCCATAGACTATGTTTCATACCAGCACTTATAAGCATACATCTAGTCTTTTCTAACAGAGTTCTATTCATTCTTTCAGCTGTACCATTTTGTTGAGGAGTTCTAGGAACAGTTAAATGTCTTTTAATACTATTTGTTTTACAAAAGTCATTAAAAGATGAGTTACAAAATTCAAGACCATTATTAGTTTTTAGGCATTTTATCTTACATCCATCTCATTTTCAACTGAGGTTTTCCAATTTTGAAGATATCAAAAGCTTCATCTTTAGTTCTTAAGAGATATATCCAAACTTTTCTAGAATAATGATCTATAAAGGAGATGAAGTATCTTTTACCACCTACTGTTTCTACTTGTACATATCCTCATAAATCAGAATGTATATACTCTAGGGGTTTACTAGCTTTGTATGTTGATTTGTTAAAGCTATTTTTGCTAGATTTACCAAACACACAGTTTTCACAAAAACTTAAGTTTGTAGGTTGCCTATTTAAAATGCCTTGTTTATGTAAGTGTAACAATCTAGTTTTTCCTATATGACCCAATTTGTAAAGCCACAAGATAGATTGTTCTGAGTTGTTTATATTAATATCAGTATTGGAGACATTTAGTTTAGGTGACTTTCTACAAAGTACAAGCCACCATTCTTAGAGCTCCTAATAAGAGGAAGACCATTTTTGACAACTTCTCTATACCATTACAAGTATTAATATGACAACCTAAATAATCAAACATGGATTCAGATAACAAATTTCTTCTAAGGTCAAGGACTCATCTAATATTTTGTATAACCCTAACTTTCCCATCAAACATGCACATAGGTATACTATCTATCCCTTCTATTTCTAAAGTAGTGTTATCTCCTAGTATGACATCACCACCATTAAAAATTTCTAAGGAATAGAATAAAGACATATCAGGGCAAGCATGCATAGTACATCCAGAGTCTAATATTCAATCATCAGATTTACATTTGAAAGGAATAGCACACATAAGCAATTCACATGAATATTGAGCATGCATATTTTCAAACAAGGACACATTATTTCCAATTCCTTTTTTAGACTCATCTTTCTGTTTCTTTCTACATTCACTTATGTAGTGACCGATCTTCTAACATTAGAAACACTTCTTATTTTTCTTATCAGATTCATAACTAGTGGTTTTATCATTGTTGTCATCCCCTTTATCCTTCTTATTTTGCTTGTTATTTTTCTTAAATTTCCTTTTTGTCATTAAGACTTCAACCTTAACTTCTGATTTCTTTTTAGTAGGTTTGGTCTTAAAGACTTTCATGGACTCATTCTTGTGAGTAATGGATTCAATTACTTTAGCTTTGGTTAAGGTTTCACTACTATATTGAATCACGTCCTTAAAAGTGTCAAATTGGGGAGGCAAAGAACCAAGTAAATCACAACAAGATGAGTGTCTTTTATAGTGTCATCACATCTTTATAAGTCCATTTCCATTTTCAGAAACTTATCTAGATTGTCATTTAAGGTCATATTCATATCCATCTTAAAAGTAAACAATCTGTGTAGAGTAGCTATGCGAGAAGGTAAGGATTTCTTATTTTATTGTTTATCTAAAGTGTCCAAAAGAGGTTTAGAAGTAGATATGTTTACCATCTGACGAGCCACGTCGTCTGGTTAATCTTATCATAATTTATACATGAGCTTGTTCCTCCATTTCCATTTTTCTAGCTAAAGTTGTCTCAGCCAGGTAGTCCCCAAAAATGGCCCTCCAACACTTCTCTTTGGTGAGGATTGCCTTCATCTTGACCTGCCACATGACGAAGTCAAATACAACATCAAAGGGTTTGAGTCTTATGTTATTTTTTGCCATTTTTCTGTAGAAAAACACAAGACAAATATTAGTAACCATTTTAGCTATTCACGAGGATAGAAAAGAAAACAAGAAATACTAATAGATACAAATACGATGATCAAGGAAACTTAACAATATGTCACAAGAATACAACACAAACACTGAATTAACCACACAAGGTAATCACAGGAGGCGGAAGCGAAGAGCAGTGATTTAAGAGGAAAGACTTCTTAAAGCACTAAAGATCCAAAACTTTTTTGGCTTGTTTCAAAAACACCAGAAAAAGGTCTGAGAGATCAACAAGAAAGGAAACCAGACAAGGAAGAAAATGAATTTACAAAAGATAAAGCTCTGAAACCACTTTGCAAAAGTTTATCCTAGGGTTTCAAGATACTTAGCCGTAAAATCAACTAAAGCACACACAAGAGGCTTGTTTACACAGTTCGGAGTTTCCTCCTACGTCTGCGGGACGTCAAGAGGCGAGATCTGGTCCCAGATTCCACTAAGTTTCCAAACAATCTTTATAACACAAGAACGGGCACAAAACTTGCAAGATCACTCAAGCTAGCAAAGATTACAGAGAAAAGATAGACATGAGAGAAGTAGAGAAGATAGAAAAGCCCCCTCAAAGACACCTAACAAAAGATTTGAGATAGATATTCAATATCTATGATGAATAAGATTCAAGGGAATATAGTAAGCTCAATTTTGCTCAAGGATCTACTTGAAAAGGTCATAAGTATGAGCATTATGGAAGAAGGGATGAGGAGGACTGTAATACTGAAGCCTGAGCTTTAGCACCCTTGGAAGAAGACCCCAAGGCTGAATTTGAAGTGCTCAAAGAAGGGACGAACTTTGTTAAAAATCTCGGTCAAGAGGCAAAAACCTCGGCCGAGGTTTTAATTACAAAAAATAATTCAACCGAGATTTTCCATGTCGATAACAATATCAACCAAAATCTTGGCCGAGATTTTTCCATGGAGGTCGAGATTTTTGAATCTCCGGAATCTTTTCCGAAGTTGCTTGGAGTGTTCCAAGATGCAATACTACTTCTTCCACAACTATGGATGCATCCCAAGATGCTTCGGAAGGTCATGATTCTTCATCTAAAGATCCTCTTTCATTGGAGTTGAAGCCTCTTCCTTCCCATCTAAGGTACGATTTTCTCGGACCTAACTCTACATATCTTGTTATTGTGAGTGCCAATCTTATTGATGATGAACTCGGCAAGTTGATGCATGAGTTGAGATTACATAAGAAACCTCTTGGTTATACTATTGATAATTTAGTTGGAATTAAGCCTTCTTTATGTATGCATAAGATTCTTATGGAAGATGACCATAAGCTTTCACGTGAACCTCAAAGACCGTTAAATCCGATCATGAAAGAGGCGGTGAAGAAGAAAGTTCTGAAGTTACTTAATGCAGGTATCATCTTTCCTATTTCTGATAGTAAGTGGATGAGTCCCTTCGACGTTCTTCCTAAGAAAGGAGGAACGACCGTTGTCACCAACGAGAACAACGATTTGATACCTACAAGAACGGTCACAGGATGGAGGATGTCCATAAATTACAGGAACTGAACATAGCTACTAGGAAAGATCACTTCTCACTCCCTTTCAATGATAAAATGCTAGAGAGATTTGCGCAACACTCCCACTTTTTCTATTTAGATGGGTATAGCGGATTCTTCCAAATCCCCATCCGCCCTTATTACCGGGAAAATACTACTTTCACGTGCCCTTGGGGTAGGTTTGGTTACAGGAGAATGCCTTTTGGATTTTGCAATGCACCAACTACGGCTCTGTTTAGTTAAATTGTTGCGGTTTCTTGGGGTTGCGGTTGCGGTTATGGTTTTCGTAAGAGTTGTTTTGAGATTTACGGTTGACGAAAAAACCCGTATACATGTTTGATTAGATGGTTCGGAATTAGTTCCAATTTAATATAAAGACCAAAATACCCCATTTCTTTACCTTCCTCATTTAATTTCTCTTTCTTCTTCATTCCTTCTCCCCAATTTAGAACCCAGAGAACCTAGAAAAACCAGTACCCCATGTTCGTTCTCTGAGCTTCTCCTTCTTTTGTTAGACTTCTTCATTCTTCTCCCTATATACATAATTTTCGTTACCATATAGTTCTTCTCTCAGCCTTCACTCAGAAACTCTTCATGTGAACAAGAAGAAGAAAATCGGGTATGGAGCTTCTCATGGCCTTCAATTCATAGCCTGAGATGGCATGTGGTTCTTCTCCCAACCTTCACTCATGAACTATCCCATATGAACCAGAAGAAGAAAATCAGGTTTGGAGCTTGTCAATTGCAAATTTCAAAAGGCCTGAGAATGGGATTTTGTGTCGATTTTCCCCTTATTGTTTCTTTAAACTAGCATGCTTCATCCTAGGGCAGAAATGGAAGGCACTCCGTCGAACGATTTTGGGTGTGCTTTTGGAGGTCGTCGTAGGAGATTTTCTGGGCCGGGGTTGTCGCCATATTCACACAAAACTCTATCAGTCGTCTGGTCTATCGATGAATGAGGAGAGTGAAGAGGAGAGACTTGAGGGGCATAGATGGTATAGAATTTCAGAACCCTTGAAAAATCTCCAAAATTCTTGCTTCAGAAGGTTTTCAAAATTCAGATTTCACAGCTCAAAAACCATCTCACAAAAAACTGGTAGAAACCACAACCCTTCAAGTAAACACCACATAACTCAAACCCCTTATAACCCTAAACTAAAAAAAACCCACAAACAACACAACTAAATAGACCCTACTTTTCAATGGTGCATGATGACTATATTCTTAGAGTATATTGAGAACATCATGAAGGTTTTTATGGATGATTTTTTTTGTCTAGGGTTCTTCATTTGATGATTGCTTAGATAACCTTTCTCTAGTTTTACAAAGATGTGAAGACACTAACCTTGTCCTGAATTGGGAGAAGTGTCACTATATGGTTAGTGAAGGTATTGTTCTAGGTCACTTGATCTCCGACCGCGGAATTGAAGTTGATAAAGCAAAGATAGAGACCATTGAGAAGTTACCTCCACCTTCATTAGTAAAGGGGGTAAGAAACTTTCTGGGTCATATAGGTTTTTATAGAAGATTCATTAAAGATTTTTCAAAGTTTTATAAACCATTGACTAACCTACTAATGAATGATGTGACTTTTGAGTTTTTCAAGAAATGTCTAGATGCTTTTTACAGGTTGACGGAAGTATTTATATCCGCACCTATCATTCAACCTCCGGATTGGAACCTACCCTTTGAGGTTATGTGTGATGCTAGTGACATAGCCGTAAGAGCCGTGCTTGGTCAGAAGAAAGATGGGCGTACTCATGCCATCTATTATGCTAGTAAGACGCTAGATGAAGCTCAACTGAACTACTTCACAACTGAAAAGGAGTTACTAGCGGTGGTCTATGCTTTTGAGAAATTTCGTTCCTACCGTGCGGGTGTTACATCAAATCCCTTAAAAATAAGTTTGATTCAGTTTTGTATCTTTCGAGCATTAGGTTCTAAACTTTTGAGTAATCCCAAAAGTTTGAGTCCTATCTTACAAGGTAGTCGGTCCATACAATTAACCAAACAAATTTAGGTCATTATATATATATATGGCTTGGTCGATACAGATTTGGCCAACCAACAATCTCCATGGATATGACATCATCATTTATTTTAAATTTATGGCCAAAAATAGTATTAAAATGATGTACAAGATATATTCACAATTACAATTAATATACATGTGCTTGAATAAAATAAATTTTATTACCAATAAAATGAATGTTATTACTAGAGTAATTTTAATTTGGCAAGCAATATATAATTAAAAAACGTACTTAGTCCATTAACCCTATAAATTTAGAACATATATATCATATTCGTTTTTCAAATATTCAATATATCGTCGTTTGTACATATGATATCATTTACTTTGATATATGGAAAATAATTAAAATATGATATCATTATTTATTTTGATGATGTCATATACAAAAAATCATTTGAAAAATATATATCAAATTATGGATATGATATCATCATTTATTTTGATATATGGCCGAAAATAGGATTAACTTATTACAAGATATACCCACCATTAAATTATAATTAATATATATATGTGGTTTAATGGTATAGATTTCATTACCAAAACTAATTGGTGTTATTACGAAAATAGCTTTAATTTAAAAAGTAATATATAATTAGAAAACGTATTTACTCTTTTATATTTAGGTTATTTTCATTAAGGTTATAAATACCCTAACTCGTAGATCAATCCTAAACACAATCAGCATATCACTTTCAACATACAAAAATGGCGAGAGTAGCCGCAATTTTCTTCATTGCAATGTTGTTTCTTGGTAAATAAATTGTTCTTTTATGCGCTTGTTTATATTTTTACCTTCATCTAATTTTCAATAAAAGGAAAATATGTGTGTCTTTGATGTCTATATCTAAGATATGTCATATTATTGTTTTTTTAAAAAATGCTACAACATACTAGTGTGTAATATTCGAAATTGACACATGCAGGATTTTTTGGAGTAGAGAGAGTCGATGCACAATGTTGTACAGATAATCACCGACCGAATTGTAAGGACAACGATTGTAACAATTATTGTTTACAATCTCCGTGTAGTAAGGGTGGAGTATGCAAAATTCGCAACAACTTGCATGTTTGTCATTGCTATTGCTAGATACAATACTTATACACAACTCTATTAACTATTTTATTACTTAATAATCTAATTTCCTCGTGAAATTATTTCTACAATTTCAGTTTACAATTCAGTGATGTAATAAAAATATTATTGTTATTTATAACCGTATAATTGTCCTTTTTATGTACATTGTAATGGGATAGCCAGCCAGCATGTCCTACATATTAATTTGCCTAATGAGTACTGAAATAATTCGGTTCGACACCTTAATTCATTCCAAAGTTCCAACTTTGATTTTAGTATGAGTTTTACGGTGATATTGGCGTTGTGTTTATTGAGTAACATTATGTGTACAAATGTCTTGTGCCGGCCGGAATTTCACATTATGAGTTTGCCTCAAACAAACTGGCCGAAGTCCAACTCTAGTATATCTTCTTTGAATTTTTGATTTAGTTTGTTATCTTTTAAGCATGAGGTTCTAAGCATTGATGAGTGCAACTCATTAATCCAATAAATTAACCTTAGAAGCTTGGAAAATACAAGAGCTGAAACAATAAAACTACAAGATGGAGTGAACATGAAAACTGAGTTGTTTAAAAAAAAAAAGACTCCGGTTGACTCCAACAATATAAGTGTCAAAGGGACGTGATTATTAATCTTGAAAATTAAAGGATATAAAACTATCCATAACTTTACAAATTCATAATGGAGAGTCTAAAGTTGCTTTCTAGAAACCTATATCTGAGCAAACAAAACATTTTTTAGAAACCTAGGTATTGAATCCCACGTAGTAACTATACTAATCCAAAAGTTCGATCTGGAGCAAAAGATGGTGCCTTTGTTCTAACTCATGACCATTATCCCTATTTGTACGAAGCGGAATAAGAGATCGATCAACACATAGAAATATGAATCGACAAGATAATGACAAACAAGCATACGGTCCCTAAATTATCATTAGTACACTTGATCGGTAATCTTCAGATGGAATTCATCATTGATTATACAGCAATATATACAGTAGATAAGAACATGTGGTTTTATTTGGTAAGAAAAAAGACTCAAATTTACCTCTTGGGTTAGATGCCTCTTTTGCACAAGTCGATTGTGTGGCTACACATCATCCTTGTCAAGTGTACATGCATCATTGTAAACATCAAACCTACAAGGAAATTTCTAATTTCCTTCTCAGTTCTCAACCCTACTAATGTAATATTCCATGATTATGCAACAACACATACAATAGATAAGAACATGCGGTTATATTTGGTAAGAAGAAAGACTCGATTTACCTCCCGGGTTAGATGCCTCTTTTGGACAAGTTGATCGGATTTACCTCTCAGGTTTGTAGGATTGTGTTTTTCGTTGTCAAGGCTTCTAAACTTTTTCCTTCTTTTATGAATTTTATATTGGAAACATGGTTGGTGTCTTGTACTCTTATTATTTCCTTGTTATATTTGAAACCAGTGGTATACACCCAATTAGAGCACATTTCCTCCATTAAAGTTTTACAGTCTTAGTTGTTCTGTGATACTGTCAGAAAAACAATATGATAAGCTTGTTTTCTCCTCTATGTAGCGACAGTTCTAGAGGGGCGTAGACAGGGGGAGCTTTGTATTTAGTAGACGGAGTATAGACGAGAACTTTGTAATCTAGAGAAGGAAAAGTGTATGATAACATGAATTGTGTCCTTCGTATAGCCTTACATATAGGTAGTTTTTCCCTTTCTTTTGCATGCATAGACATGATTCGATGACATTTGAGCTCATATTTGCATATTATGTTAGAATAGATGTCTACACGGATTCTTGTTGCATTTATAGGTAATTTGGCGGATTTAGAGCAAAATGGAACATATGAGGACTAAGTCTCAAGGTGGATCATATTGGAGCATGATGGAGTATAAATGAAGGGATGGATAATCATCAAAGGAAGGAAGGAAAGAGCCAAGGAAGACATATAAGATTCAAGTTTTGACCTTCACCGCCCCCGCGGTGACAAGGGGCCGCCCTTGTGGCTGAGACAATCCGCTCTGCGGATTTGTTGCAGATCGTGCCCGATCTATTTTCGTTCGTTTTATCTTCCTTCTATAGATAGAATATCCGATCTTCTATCTATGGGCCGGCTTCCTTATCTTTTTCCTAACCCTAGACGTCCATCCTTTTATCTATTCTTCCTCTCTCTTTTATAATCCCGTCTTTTATTCTTTTTCCCGTTTCTTGCTTACGTCTTCTTCAACCCTAGAGCGCTGCAGCCTTGCTTCCTGAGATCTTGCTGAACGTGTAAGTTCTCCCTCCCTTGTTCTTCATCACGTTCATGTGATGCTGCACCTTGTTTCGCTTCTGCTTCGTTTCTCTCTTCGTTTCCTCTTTTGTTCTTCTCCAAGAATCAAGTTTGATCCTTGATTATTGTGGAGTGTTTCTTTAGTGATCCTTTGATATTCACAGGCTTCCTTGACGTGTGAGAGTGTTGGAAGAGCAAGATTTGGCCTTATCGTCGTTCTATTGTCATCGAGAAGCCGACAATAGCGTATGTCGAAGATCCGCCCACGCGCCTGCACAGAGCCTCCCCTGCACCTCTGTCATGTGCCGCCCCTATGCCTCTGTCCAGCCGCCCCCGCGGTTTCCATTACAGTAACTCCCGTTCTTGTGAGTTACTTCCTTCCTTCCTTTCCTCGTTCCTTCCCTTGTTCCTTTTGGTTGTTCCTGGACCCTTGAGTTTTCTGTAAGACTAAGGTTGAGACCTTATCTTTGTGTAGATCTCTGAGAGATAATGGAGACTAGAAGTTATAGACTTCTAGCATTCATTTTGGTTCTTGATTTGTGATGCTTGTGTGAACAGGCTTCTTTGTGTCCCTTTCCGAGGCTTTCCTGAGTGTTTGCTGAGTGTTGAGATTACCTTTGAGTGAGGTAAGCCCCTTGGACTTACTTAGATTTATTCTGTATATCAGTTTGATTTTTATGGCTTGTTTGTGTTGCTTATCATGTTATAATTGATAACCGGAATATGATTCACCTTGTTATACCTTAATTGGCCCAAGAGTATTATAACCGGGCGGTTACCACTTGTCCAGTTCAGAATGAGGAAACTGGGAGGTGCTCTCGTGACCATTACAACAGGTGACAGAAGGATGAATACGTTCTATTCCTGTTGGTGAAATGGGACGGAGGCGAGGTCGTGTAGCGACTCCGTGTAACAACCATAAGTTGAATTATTAATTGGATAACATAATGAAAGATAATAACCAACTGTTGTGTGAGCATGCTATGTGTTTACTTTACCTTATATGTGTTTGTGCCTTTATTGTCTTTCTGATATGTAGAATGTTAGCTAACAGTTTATACCGATGTTGTAGATGTTCCTCAGGTTCAGGATGCCGCTGAGTGATCCGGATGGTGTGGTCAGCCGGAGTTCCCGTACATTATAGGACGGGATCGGGTTTATGTTGTGTTGTTGTTTTTCCTTTGTTTTGAACTCGGTTGCGAGTCTTTTACGCTTCCTTTTGTTTAAACCTTTGGTTTTATTATAAGTTTTGGCTTTCGTTCGCATGTGCCTTGTTGTAAGGTCCGTTGTGGCATTGCTATTTTGAGGGTCATGATCCATTGTGAGGTCCTAGCCCGTGACGGTTCGAGTTCCCAGAACTTGGGGTGTTACAAGACACGTTCAGAACAGAAGTCTCGGCCCAACTGTAATGCCCATAATTTTGGTTCCATTTACGAGAGGCGTTAGAAGCCATTAGAGGAGGCTACCACCCTTGCGGCTTATGAGACCCGCCTTTGCGGCCGTCCGGGATCGTGGCTTGGACATTCCGCGGGGGCGGTGACTCGTCAGAGCGGGATTCGAGCCTGTTTTCTTCCGACCTTTCGTTTTTTCATTTATTAGACTCCGACCACCTTATTATGTGGGTGATCTTTGGGTTGCTTGACCCTTGGCCTTCCCCCATTTGATGCAACCTTATCTCCTCCCACCTCTCATTTCACGTTACTTCCTTTCCTTCTCCTTCTCCTTCTTCTTCTTCCTCTCCTTCTCCTCCATTTTCTACCTTATCATTCTTCTCCTCTTGAAGTTGTCAAGAAAAGGTGTGGACTCCAAAGGCGTGATACAGAGTAAGTCATCTCCTTCTCCTTCTTCTCCACTCCTTTCTTCTTCCTTCTAGCAACCTTGAAGAGTGAGATCCATGGATTCACTCAAGAGACACTTCTCTTGTGCTTTCTTGTATTCTTGCGTGCTTAGACCGTGGAGGAGGGATAGGATCTTGTAGAGGAAGCTAAGAGACGTTCATAGCATCAAAGGAGGCAATAGGAGGGCTGCTACACATCGAAGAATCAAAGAATCGGCATTTCTGGGCTTCAGCCGCAGGGGCGGATATTGTACACCGCGGGGGCGGCGACTGCAAACTGCAGGGGCAACGTCTTGACACCGCAGGGGCGACAACTACACCGTAGGGGCAACATCTGTACACCGCAGAGGCAGATTCTGCACCAGTAGGTATCCGATCTCTTGTTTTCTCTTTTCCTTTCCACATCTTAGAGCTTGATCCATCTTAGTATCATATTAGGTTGGCTTAGCATAGCTTGATATGGAATGCCAAGTAGTGGCTTTGGACCTTAGAGTGATCTTGTGAGAATTGTGGGTTTGTTGGTTGTGTTGTGGCAAGATCACTTGGATCTTCGAGGTTAGCGGTTTGTATGCTAGTATGATCATGATGGGAGCCTATAGGGAAGTGGTCTGAGGGTTTTGACCTAGCTGATGTGTTGGATGATCTTGTGAGGATCATTAGAACTAGAAGTCCTTAGACTTCTAGCTTGTTAGAGAGATGTTGATCTTTGTGCCTTGTCTTGACCAAGCGTTGTGTACCTTCCCACGGGAAGTTGAGAGGGATTCGTTCGGGTTTATCTTTGAGTCAGGTAAGTCCACAGACTTAATTAGCTAGATTTTTCGTATTAGTTTGTTGTGTATTGGTGGTGTGTGTTATGTTATGTTGAAACAACGAAACCGGAATAGGAGGACCTATATATTGTGTAATTGGCCCAAGTGTATGATAATGGGTGGTGACATCACTTCCTAGCTCTTGCGAGAGCTAGGAGGTTCTCTGCGACTAGCCCAGACAGGTAGACGGTTGGATGCATCAATACCATTCATTGCTGGTAAACGGGGATATAGGTGAGTCTCAGGGATTCTCGTGTCACAAACCAAAGTTTAATTAGTGAAGGGATAACGTAATTAAAGATAATAAACGGATTTGAGTGTATGCATGTTGTGTGCGTTTATCTTCATTATATGTGTATGCGCCTTTACCTTTGTTCTAATGCTTAGAATGTTAGCTAACCGTTTTTTACCGCTTTGTAGATGCCTTACAGGTAAGGGAGGCGGTCAAGTGATCCGGTGGTAGTGAGCAGCCGGGGTTCCCTACATTATAGGACGGGATCGGATTTGTGTATTTTGTTGTCTTAAGGCCTTCGTTATGATGTTGGTGGTTTTAAGAACTCGGTTGGAGTTTATGTTTTAAGTTGTATTTCGGATTATCATCATGTATTAAAAACTCTTTCATTTGCCTTTTATTTGTGCCATGTTGTAAGGTCCGGTGAAATTGTTGTCAGGCTAAGGGCGGGACCCGTTGTGAGGTCCTAGCCCGTAGCATCCCGAGCTCCCCGGATTTGGGGTGTTACACCGACAATGAAGAATCTCGGCCGAGATCAATAAGAAGATTACCCGAGATTTCGCTAAACAAAGGCCCATGGCCCAAGATTTCAAACCCTAGTTTTTCTTATAAGACAAGGAGGTTTGCAGCACAAGAGAGAGACACACGGAAACATACACGACGGCTTTTACACAACGATTGCACATCAACATTGATTTAGCAACAACACTTGTGATTTAGAGAGATTTGAAGATTTCTTAAAAAGAAAGATAGTTCTAGATTTCATTGCTTTGGATTGAAGATTGGATCTTTGTTATTAGATTGCTTTTGGATATTGAAGACATATTACTAAGTATTTGTTACTTTTCTTTTAGTTTTATTGGTTTATGTTTTTTTCAATTCTTCTTTTATCTTTCTGAATTTGAGTATGTGTGTTGGTGGCAAAACCCTTGTGATTCTAGGGTGATTGGTTGATGGTTGTGGTTTAGATGATATACTAAGCCTTTAAGTTTAGATTGTACCTTGAGAGTTGGTTTAACCTTCGATCATACGAATCTCGTCCTGATCTTCAGGAATCTGGGCAGAGGTTTTCCTTAGAACAACCCGAGGTTTCTTCTATTGATCCGTATATGTTATATCTTTATGCTTGGGTTATAGATGTTCCAAGTCCTAGTCTTTGTTGAGCCTTTCTTACCCTTTGTTCTCTCTAAGGCTTACATCTAATCTTGGGTAGAGACTTACCCGGTGATTGCCTTTTTTGGTTACCTTCGATGATGAATCTAGGTAATAAAAGATTCAAACCCTTTATTAGGATTTAGTGTGCCTTCTTCTCGACTGAGTGAGCTTAACCTGAGACTTACCCGGTAAAGGTTAGTTCTTGACCCTTAGGTTGAGTAGTTGGTTTGAGTTTATGTTCCTTTCCTTAGATCCTTGAGACTTACCTAGTGATATGAGCTTTGGTTTGGGATAGTTGGTTTGTGACACCTCCCCCATGATCATTCCCACCTTCTAAACACCTTTCCTTAGCGATCCCAACCTTGTCATAGTTTTTAGAATTCTTGAATCGAAAACCACAACTGGATACTTTGATCTCTAGAATCTGCATTGTTGAATTATCATATTATTCATCTTCATTGCTTTTTGTCTTTTTCATTCTTTAGTTCAGCATTAGTCTATTCTATTATTGATCTATCACCTATATTGATTTCACCTCAGTCCTTGATATCGACCTTGGAATATTTGCTTTTACTGCAATTTCGATCTATCACCTATACTCGTTGATTATTTACACACGTCTGAGAGCGAACAAGTTTTTGACACCGTTTCCGGGGACTAGGTCTAGATCTATTGGTGATTTTGGTCAAAGATAGGCTAGACTCCGCTTTTACTTTTAATATTTTTCTTTGAGTCTTTGTACTTGTAGGTTCCCATTTCATTTAGGTTTAATGCGAAGAACTCGTTCCGTTAAAAAAACTCGTTCCATACGATCCTGAACGGGAGAAAGCTTACAAGAGAAATTTAAGGGATAAGAAAGAGAAGATGGGTGAAAGAGACATTCAAGCCGAATTACAAGATGCTCTAGAACTAATAAGGCTTAGAGATGAAGCCTTGGAAGAAGAAAGAACAAGAGCACATGAGAGAGAAGAGGAAATTAGAGCAGAGATTGCTGAAATGAGAGTTGATATAAGGCAAGCATTCCTAGAAAGTGGAGGTAATGTCCGAGTAGAAATACCTCCACTAGTTTCAGCAGCGCCAACACCTCACCCACCGGTGAGGAATGTTAGAGTTGACCCGTTTGTGAGAGAGCCACAAACTCTTGGATAAAGAATGGATCCAGCTCAATGCGTACACCGTCCATGTGTAGATCTTTGAGATCCTACTGCACATGTTTATGAGCTCTGTCCTCAAGTCCTTCAAATGATCTGTCATAAATAATTTGGAGGATTAGAGGGGGAGTGTCCACACCAACATTTGCTGAATTATGAGATACTCATGGAAATATTGAGACCCCCAAGACTAGATGATCTGGGACCATCCCTGATAGCATCTTCGTCCATGAACCATTCACCAATCCAAGAGCAAGAGAAACTTAAGGAAAGGTCGCTTACAAGCTGCAAACATGAGAGGAATTGATGGAATGGAAGATTGCATGGCAAATGCAAAATCTCGGCCAACACTCAGGAAAATCGCCCGAGTTTTCGTTCCTGGCACGTGTTAGAAGATCCGACCGAAGATCTTTTAAATTTGGCAAATATATTTTTATTTTTTATTTCCCTAAATCTCTCAGACTATCTTAAGAAATTGTTAGTTTTGTCCTATTTTTGGGATTATTATTAATATATCTTTTAAAGATATATTTCCTAGGTTATCTTTAAAAACATATCTTTCTTAGTTTTGATAGATTGAACTTCCGTATAAATAGCCTTAGAGGTGGATATTGTTAGATGGATAAGATTTGATATATTTCCACAAATTGTGTGAAATTGCAGCTTTACTTATGAAGTTTGTATTTTATTCATTCCTATTCAATCAAAAAGAGAGCATTTGGTTGAATCGTTGTGAAGTCCTTGCTACATTGAGCTTGTGTGTGTTAATCTTTTTGAAGGTTGGTGCTCCTGGTCAATTCTAGTCCCTCCTTGTGCTTGTCTTACTTAAAAGACTTCTGTAAGGTTAAATAAGTGAGGGTTAAGATAAGCTCTTCGTTAAGGGGTTTTGACACATCATTGGTCAATGTTCTTTGCGGGAATATATTGGGTCGTATCTTCCTATACTTATCAATTTATCATTCAATAGTCCTCTTCTTATCTTTATATATCATCCACTAATCCGTTTTCTGAGTTTCTTAAAATTTTGGACTGTTCTTTACAAAATCTCGTATGAGATTTCTTCTATCCATCGAAGATTTGTGTCTATCGAAGGACTTTCAATCTTGATCTGGAACTGCAGTTAACCCCTCATCAGTTGAGAACAACAATCACAAGTTGAGGGCATTTTCCTTTGCTTTGAAGAATAAGGCTCTTGCTTCGTATCAATCTTTGTCACATGGACGAGTCAACACTTGGGAGGAGATGACTGCCGAATTCTTCACCAAATTATTTCTACCATCAAAGACAACCGAGCTTAGAGGTAAAATTAATTCTTTTGTGATGAAGGACAAGGAAAGCTTGTTCAATTCATGGGAAAGGTTCAAGGACCTTCTACTAAATTGTCCTCATCATGGTATTCCGAAGATCGAGATGCTTGAGATCTACTTCAAGGGCTTGGATGAGGATATTCAATTCAAGTTGCAATCCCTTTCTGGAGGGACTTTTATGGAGAAGCCCGTTGATGAAGCATGAGAATTTGTTGAGAAGCAAGCTCTAGTGATTGAGAAGTATTCCCATAGAAAGGTTGATGAGAGACTCCGGAGATCCGGAGTCTATGAGGTTAGTCCCACCACTAATAATAATGCTCAATTTGATAATATTAACAATGAGATTAAGGCTTTAAAGTAGATTTTTGGAGCTCAAACTCAAGCACCATCACAAGCTAGGTTGTCACCTAAGGAGCAAGATGTGAACTATATGGGTAGAGGAAATTACCAAGGACCAAGGAATTACAACATCAACAATAACAACAACAAGAATTTCCATGGAGGAAATACTTATCGTCCTAACCATAACCATCAAGGTTTCTCTTACTCAAACACGGATGGTGCTGAATCCTCCAACTTCCTCGATCTAAGCACCACCTAAAGCTACCGCACAGACTTTGTAATACCCCAAATCCACGGGACTCGGGATGCCACATTGGTATAGGATCTCACAATGGATCTTGACCCTAGCCTGACAATAAGTTCACTGGACCTTACAACATGGCAGTGACAGATATAAAACAAATACATAAAACTGTACATCAAAAGGTATAAAAGATCATAGCCGAGTATAAAACATCGTCCTTAAATAGGAGGTATACAAAACATCATCCTCACGCATGAGGTATATAAAATATCCCAAAACCATAACCACCTAATGTACGAGAGTCCTCGGCTTGTCACACTGCCAGATCACTCAGCATCTCGCCTATCCTGCAAGGCATCTACAACATGGTATGAAACCATTAGCTAACCATACGTATATGAGGTAATGCATAAGCACAAACACAAGTCATTGAAGATACACATCATCATGCTATAACACATTTACCCGTTTAATTATCTTTATATAATAGTCATTCACTCAAATCGTATATATAGATAGATGAAACTATGTGACAAGAGGACCATATCATCCCCGCCTCTATGCCGACATCCATCTGGAAGTAGTGTCGGTCACATAACTCGTGTACCCTATGGGAGTGGATTGCGCCCTTCTTGTATACCAGATGGCATGAGAACAGAGAACCCCCCAGCTCCTTACAGGATGAAGGGAAGGGTTATCACTTCCACACAATGAGGCTATCAATAAAACATAGGTCGGTAATCATCGACATCGCATGCTATCAAATCAAGCATATGACCAACACACCACTCATGCAAACAACCAATATAAGGATGGTATCTAAGTAAGTCCTACGGGCTTACCTCAACCTCGTACAACCTCAACCACGATCAACCTCCAATCTTGAGAGGGACACTGTCTAATAACAAGGTATAAAGAGATATCAATACTCCTATCAATCAAAAAGGTCGCACCTAGACCGAAGGGATCCATAAGGATCATAATCAGTTTATAAGCCTCACAACCAACTAAACCTCAATATCTCAACATAACTCACAATTCCTCAAATCTCAAGGTAGTATCTAATCAACATTCCCCCGTCTCAATTCTAATCCTAATTTAATTAATTAACCATTAATTAACTAATTAAATTTTGCTAGAATAACGTTTTGCCCGCTGGCGATTTCTAAACCCACATGTCATCAGATTTCATCAAATAAACAACCCAGAATCACCAGAATAATATAGCGACCATAATGAAATTTCTAATTATCCATTTTGACAAGCCTAAAGTCAATTTAGGCCAAATCCTAGTACGGAAAACGAATAAACTCATAACTTATTCGTTACTAACCTGATTGACGATCTAAAAGAAGTTTTGGAATCACAACGACGTAGGCTACGCATGGACAACATCAAATTCACCGGAATCTGAGCGACGGAACCGTCCTGGTGACATATGCTCGACTAGATCTCTATATACTCAAAAATGCAAAAACTTGGTACTGATATGAAGAGAATGAAAAGAGGAATCCAGAAACTCAAACGGAATTGAAATCGGATTAAAAACGGAGAGTAGATCTGAGTTTGAAGGTTGAGAGAAAACATAGCTTTTACGAGGAAACGGGAAAGGAAATGAATTAATAAAGGATTTTCCGCTATTTATAGTGAAGACGATAATTATCCTTTAGCGAAGTCGATAATTATCCTTTAACCGATCCAAAGGTGGGTCGAATCGCCTCCAAACTTCTTGAGATCGGAATAATAAGTATGGAATATTGTAGAGATAATTATTCCACAACTACCTTGGAAAACGTGTATTCCTAAGCCAAATTTATCAGCCGTTAAGAAACGAAATAGCGACTCTTTTGGCCGTTTTGCCTCTCCACGTTATTTCATATCTAGGACATATCTGATGTCGTGATCATTTTTCTCAATTGCATTTTTATAATTTGGAGCTCCCAAATGCTCCAAATAACACCGGAGGATAAAAATAATTATCCGGGGGAAAAAGTGAAAATTTCTCCATACGTCCAAAATTACGCTAGGAACATAACGGAGGGACTCATACTCATCACTTGCACAATCTTCGTGAGTTATATGTCAAGTACTATAATTGATTAAGTTATTTAACATTAACTAGAATTCGGAAATCCTAGCTATTACATCACACACCCCTTAAAAAAAGTTTCTTCCCGAAACTTGAACAATTCCCAAATGCTCTCGCACCCATACGCCGAGGTATAACACTGTCTCTATCAGAGGTATCACATCTCCGTTCAGAGGTATCAACCTATAACACTCTATAACCTCAAAACATACCATGGAGGAATCACCAACTCCAGCAACAAGATCATGACGTTATCCGAAGGCATAGAGGAAGACCATCTCTAGCCAACCTGTAATCTCATCACAAGGCATAGAGGAAATACATCTCTTGCCATTATCATATCACAGGGCCTAGATGAAGCACATCCCTACCCAGATCATACTCTTCCATAAAGCATGGAGGAAGAACATCTTCAACGAAACTATGTCCATCAAGGTAGCGTGGAGGAAAGAACCATCTACAACTAAATCATAATCACACTCATATAGCATGGAGGAAAGAACCATCTCCAGCTATAATTATAAACCGCTCTAGCACATCAAGATCCAATAAGATCATATATCACATCATAGCTAGCACAAAAATAAACACATCAAAGCACATAAGCACATAATCACAACACTCACCAAGATAGCACTAAAATCTACTCGATGATCCTACAGGTGCATCTATCTCAGCATAAAACTCTGGATAGTTCCTTTAGATACTATTTTCAGTCTCCCATGTAGTCTCCTCAAGTCCTCGTCTCGACCACTGTATCCTCAACATAGGAATGTCCTTCGAACGCAGGCGTCTCATAGCCCGCTATAGGACTACAATCGGACACTCAACAAATGTGTGGTCCGGCTCAACCATCAAATCATCAAAACTCACAATATGTCTCGGATATAGTATATACTCCCTCAGCTGAAACACGTGAAACACAGGATGAACACCCTTTAACCTCGAAGGCATTGCTAATCTGTAGGCTTTGTCAAGTATCTCAAAAGGACCGACATATCGGGGACTCAACTTCCCCTTTATGCCAAAACGTCCGACGCCTCGCGTCGGTGATACTCTCAGTCAGACATGAGCTCCCACTTTGAACTCTAGAGGTCTATTTCTCCTGTTTGCATATGACTTCTAGCGACTCTCTGCAGCCAGCATCCTCTCTCTGATCAGCGCTACTCGAGCCATATAATCTTGAATCTGCTTTGGCGCTATACCACTGATACTGCTAGACTCATCCCAACATAAGGGTGTACGACATCTTCGTCCATACAGTGCCTCATATGGGTCCATCCCAATAGATGCATGCCAGTTGTTGTATGGGAACTCAACCTATGGAAGGTAATTTGAACATCCTTGTCCCCAATTCAACACACAAGCTCGCAGCATGTCCTCAAGGTTCTGGATGGTCCTTTCTGACTAACCAACTGTCTGGGGGTGAAACACACTCTTGAAGTGTAGACTCGTCCCCAAAGCAGTCTAAATCTTGCTGCCAAAACCTCAAGGTAAATCGTCCATCTCGATTAGAGACGATCGTCCTCAGTACACCATGGAGTCTCACTATCTGCCTAGTGTACTCCTCACCTAATCTGCTTACCGGCCACGTCTCTCTGATAGGGATGAAACGTGCCGTCTTTGTTAACAACAACCTAGATAGCATCAAAACTCCTACTGGGCCTCAATCCGGTCACAAAGTCCATGGAGACGTCATCCCATTTCCACAGCGGCACTGGAAGTGGATGGAGCTCACCTTCAGATCTACATTGCTCTATCTTGACCTGTTGACAAGTCACACACTGTGCCACAAATCTGGCTACATCGGGCTTCAGCCCTCCCCACCAATATGATCGTCTCACATCATGTTACATCTTATTCGTACCTAGATGTACTGAGTAAGGTGTACAGTGAGCCTCTTGTAAAATCCTTTGTCTCAACTCTACATCAGCAGGTACACAGACGCGGTTGCGGCGTCTCATCACTCCATCTGCTCCTATGGAGAACTGTGGTGCCTCACCACGAGACATCCTCTCTCTAATCCTCATCAGGGTCGGGCAGGTCGCCTGCTTTTGTTGGATCTCACCCAACAGACCAATAAAACCTCTAAGGTGTACAACTAGGCATCCTCATCAGGAAACTGGATGTCCATCTCTGTCCAAGCTAGACCCCTCTGCAGCTGAGGCTGAACTGTCAGTCTTGCAATCGCCTTCTCTTAAGGCGTCTTCCTACTAATGGCGTCGGCGACAACGTTCGCCTTCCTTGGATGATACAAAATCTCAAGGTCAAAATCCTTGATCAACTCGAGTCATCGACGCTGACGGTTATTCAACTCCTGCTGCGTGAAAATATACTTCAGACTCTAATGTTAGTGAAGATCTGACATGTAGCACCATATATGTAATGTCTCCATATCTTCAAAGCATGAACTACCGATGCTAACTCCAGATCATGAGTCGGGTAGTTCTCCTCATACGTCTTCAGTGGTCTAGACGCATAAGCAATCACTCTGCCCCTCTGCATCAACATACATTCCAAGCCTAGCTTGGATGCATCACTGGAAACCACAAAATCCTCAAAACCCTCAGGTTGTGCCAAGATAGGAGCAGAAGTCAAATGCCGCTTCAACTCCTCAAAAATCTAGGCACACTACTCAGACTACACAAATCTGGTAGTCATCCTCAATAGGCCCGTTAGTGGACGGGCAATCACAGAAAATCCCTCCACAAAGCGTCGGCAATAGCCGGCTAGGCCAAGAAAGCTACGCACTTCCTTGACATTCGTTGGTGTCGTCCATGATGCAACATACTCGATCTTCGCCGGATCAATCATGATCCCATCGGTGGAGACAATATGACCTAGGAAAGGTACTTCTGACATCCAGAACTCACACTTAGAGAGCTTGACATACATGTCTCTATCTCGCAGTATTTGTAAAACCGTCCTCAGATGACGGACATGCTCCTCTCTGCTGCGAGAGTACACAAGGATATCGTCTATGAAGACCACTACAAACTAATCAAGGAATTCGATGAAAATACTGTTCATCAACTCCATGAAAACCACTGGGGAATTCATAAGCCCAAATGACATCGTTACAAACTCGTAGTGTCCATATCGGGTCCGAAATGCCGTCCTATGCACATCTTGCTCCCTCATCCTCAACTGGTGATATCTTGAACGTAAGTCGATCCGGAAGAACACTGTCTCTCTTTAAAGTTGATCAATTAGATCATCAATACGAGGCAATGGATACTTGTTCTTGATGGTTACCTTATTCAGCTCTCTGTAGTCAAGGCACAGTCTCAACAATCCGTCCTTCTTCCACACGAATAGGACAGGTGCTCCCCATGGGGATACGCTAGGGCGGATGAATCCCTTCTCAGCCAACTCCTCGAGTTGCTTCTTCAGCTCCAACATCTCGACGGGCGCCATGCGATAAAGGGCCTTCGAGATCGGTCTCGTACCAGGCTCCAACTCGATGCGGAAGTCCACACTCCTCTGAGGCGGCAAACTAGACGGCTCAGCAAACACATCGGTAAACTCACAGACAACTGGCATATCCTCCAATGATGAGATTGTTCGCTCCAAACGGTGTGTGCAAGCTTTAAATTTATAACCCTAGACTTAAGCTTAAAACAAGGATGCAAACCCGCAGTGTACGGGTCAATCGTAGTAAAAGCAAGAAAATTCCAGGGGTCGATCACAGGGACTCGGTGAAACAAAGTCAATACGGTGTGCTATGTCGATTCTAACCACAAGAGCAATTAACACAATCAAAGATGAATAAGAAGTCAATAAAGCAAATATGCAATTCTAGGGATTAAAGCATCTAGTTGTGGTTCCAACTCAAGATCTATAGATAAGCGGACAAAGCTGAGATTTTTGCGTGGGGAAGGTGTTTCTAAAGTGGAGTAGATCACCGGGTAAGTCTCACTACTCACTAATCCAAAACCGTAACTTCTATTACCGGGTAAGTCTCAAGGAATCATGATAAAGAACTATAACCTCAAACTAACACACCATCTAAGGGAATAGAATCAACCTTTACCGGGTAAGTCTCAGGCTAACTCACAAAGATGGGATGGAAGCACACTCAAACCCCAATAAAGGACAAACCTTTATTACCTATACTTATGATCGTTAATACACAAACTAAGGAATCACCGGGTAAGTCTCATCCTAAGCTTGCTTTGAACCAGGAAAGGTGTAATAAGAATAGGATTTGGCAAACTCTAACACTTAACTCTCAGTTATGGATCAGATAAGTCACCTCGGTCAGCCAGTTTCCACCCCGGCCGAGGTGTTCATCGACTGAACGAGATGCTTAGGGTTAAGGTAAAAGACTCGAACTTTCAGGATCCTACTGGAATCTAAGATTATTCTATCATTGTTTTTCCCACAACCTTCAGCCAATCACCCTAGAATCACACAAGGAAATTAGCCACTCATCATCATAATGAAGGTATTAAAATATATGGGAAGAAGGTGAATATTTGAACAAAGAAGAATTTAATGAAAAGACTTCAATAACTGAATCAAATATCACAACAAAGCTTTCCTTGGATAACAATCCAAAAAGACAAGACAACAATTGAGGGATTTGAAGATAATCTTACAAAACCCTTCAATAAAGCTATAAAAGCTATGGACTTCAATCTTCCTTCAACCTTCAAAAAGGTTCTTCAATTCTCCCAACTTGGAGTAGGCTGCTGCTGCGTATTTTTCGGTGTAGGCGGGATGTATGCGAGATCTAAGCACTCCCCGATTTGTGGAAAATCCAACCCTTTTTATAGGAAAATAACCCTCCAAAGATAATAAATCTTAGAAAGATATTCTCCCATAAATATAGGTAAAATATATGATTCTGCATATCTCCTTCCTTCCAGGAGCCAAGCCCAAAAATATAAGATCACTTTCCAATTTTAAAAGATCTCAGCCAAGAATAAAATATTCTCGCCGCGTCCTAGGTGTTCGCCTCGGTCGAGTCGGCGTCTCTGGATCACCTCGGTCGAGATGAATCTCTTGGTCAACCGAGGTGAGTCTCAACTGAATGTGAAATCTCTCAAAACTGGTCCAAAGTAAATCTTTAATCCATGGCTATGCTTCCTGGATGTAGCTCCAAATGACTCAAGACTCCTTTTGCTCCTTTTTGATGCAAAACGTACCATATTACCTGCAATTACAACAAAACTAGGTGTAGACCTCGATTCTCGCAAAGGTAGGTGAAATGGTAGTAAAATCACACAATGTACATACAAACATGCAGATTATGAAAGATAAAACGTCCAAACAAACCCCAAAATATAGACTATAATTCATGCTATCAAAATACCCCATACTTAGCCCTTGCTTGTCCCCAAGCAAGTTCCGCATATAGAAGACAAGATATAATGGATTATAAGTCAAAAAAGTCTTTCAAAAACATTTTATGGTGTGCAACTATCATAGATCACTCTAAGAGAGTACTTCCTGAAATTAAAAACTCAATATGATCAAAACATTTTATAAATATAGGAAAGTTGTTCATCTTTGCATAAAATCATAGAATGCATAATAAATCATAATTATCAAAATTAATCATGTATAATCCAGTTTAAACCGCTAAGTCAATCAACAAGCTCAAGGTCTCAAGGGCTTCCCAAAAGAAAAGGTCAAGAAACGTGTAGGGCAGGGATGTACGTAAGGTAATGTGGTGCTAGAATCCGGGAAAAGGATGAACTTCACTTTCACTTTGACTTGCAACATCTTCCACCAATAAGCTTCGCTTATCTCACACTTTTTCTTTTTTACTTTACTTTTTGGGATGCATGGACAGAGGTGCACAATAACCGAAGCCTAGGAAATCTCCAATCATCAATTTCTTGAGATGCATCAAACCCTTGATGCACATACCATGACCCGTTAGGAATATCGCTCAATCCGACTTTGGCAAGACACAAACACCCGGCTATGTGAATGGTGCCGAGTTACTCATCTTCATGATTGACTTCCCCAAACCTATTATTGCTTTCTAACACTTTCACTTCCAGCCACTTCTCAACTTTAACTTCACTTGCTTTCACCACTTCGCTTGCTTCCAAATTCCCGGATAGGTAAAGGGAGGCAAAATGTATATGAGGGGCTAAGCATGATCAAGAAGAAGAAGAAGAAGAGAATGAATTGCCTTGGTCTTTCCAAGAAGAAAGTGAGAGAACTTAACCTGCGGTGTCAACCTTCAAATTCAACATAATTTGGATAAAAACAAAGTGTTAAACATGCCAATAATTTCAAACAAAGCATTTAGCAACTTAAACATATTATAAAACCTTTCAAACACATAAAGAATTTAAAACCAGTAAGTAAACAAGATCTTCACTGAGGTCATATCCAGATAAGTAACAAAAATTCGTTTTCGAAAACTCTCAGTTAACACACCTCGGTCGAGGTGTTCTTGGTTCAACCGAGGTGAAACGCCTCGTTTGGCCAATACTGACTCGGTCGAGGTCGAAAAAATTTTTTAAAACCAAATTTTTTTCAGTTTCAACGTTTTTCTCAATCAAATAACCTGTAGGTATGCATGTAATATCAGATAATCATATAAAGGCAATGAAGCATAAATACGAAAATATCCGATAAATATAATACATCAAAGGTGTCAAATACATCAAAGGTAGTCAAATAATACAAACACCCCATACTTGAGACACACTGTCCCAGTGGGTATAATAAAAGGTCTAATCATGAGAGTACTCACCGGATAAAAGCCGAACTGCATAAAAATATAATAATAAAGTCCTGCAGCTCCTCAGTAGTCTCGATCCGGTGGTGGTGGTGGTATGTAGGGATACTGAGTCGGATCATAAGGATGGCCCATGATACGCTCGAACTGCAGCTGAGCCATGATGTGCTGATGATGCTGCCGCTCCTGCATCTCGCGGATATCCAGCGATAATGCAACATATGAGTCGATAACCTGATCCGTCAGGTCATCGATCCGTCGGTGAGCAGCTCTATCCCTCACTCCACGCCTCTTGCGTCTAGTAGGTCTGACTGGAGAAGTCTCAGCTGGTGCCGGCTCTGTATCCTCCTCGTCATCCAAATCTATTATAGGTGGCGCGCTCGTCCCAGCTGTATCTGTCCCTGTGTCCATCGGGACGCCACCTCCTCTCTCATCGACTGTATCCTCATCGTCGTCGTCGTCCTCAGCCTCCTCCTCCTCCTCAGCTGCAGCAGGGGCAGCTGCTGCCTCTCTGTAATCTTCCATCAGTGGAGCCCATGCTGTCTGCCAGTAGTGTGGATCAAAGACTGAGAACTGTGCAGACCACCTGATGCCCTGAGGTGCAGTCAGCTCCCATGGCATAGCGACGAAAGGTGTAGTCAGTCCACGGGGAACTAGAATCCTCCGTGTAATCATCTCCTGTAGTCCGAGCGGCTTGGCAGCCGCCACCATAGTACACCTACTCAGATCCATATCCTGATACCTAGCGATATGGGTCACTATCCCACCACATCATATATCTCCCTTCCCTTTGGCCTTGATCCTGTGCAGATCCTCTGCCAGCATCAATCCAAAGTCGGGGTATCCACCTGTGACCATGCAGTATAAAGCAAAGAGCTCCCCCTGTTGGACCTTCTGGGGCGTCTCAGTACGCGCCAGAAGCGTCTCGCTGAAAATCCTGTGGGCTAATCGAAAAGCAAGATGGAAGATAAGCTTCTCCCTGGAATCACCAGGGCGCCACCTATCTGCATGCTTTGTAATGTGGGCAATCTGACCCCAGAACTCTCTAGCTACGGCTCGGGTCGGGAAGTCTACAGCAGTGGGGGCAGGGAAGCCAAAAATATCTCTCCAGTGGTCTAGAGGTACTAAATAGTTCCGGTTCATCAACCGGTACTTCACAGCCCTCTCTGTGGGGAGGTAAGTGAAGGAGCTGACAAACTCAAGGGTCGGCTCTAAGTAGGTTGGGGCTCGGATCTCAGTAAACTGATCCAGCCCTACGGTGGTGATCATCCTCCTAAGCTCTCCATCAACGTGGAGACAGTCAAAAGCAGAAATGTCCAGAAATCTAGGTGCGATCACTGGACGGCTAGCAATGCGCTCATAATCTACCTAGTGTCTCTCATGGATCACCGGGATAGAAGGTCGGGATGAGGAAGAAGAAGGGGAAGGGGAGGATCTATCTCTAAGGGCTAACAACCTGTCAGAACTCATCTTCAATCAATACTGTCAGACTACCTCGGTCGACTGACAAACTCCAAGAATCACCTCGACCGAGGTGCAGGTCGACTGGACCGAGGCGAAGACAGTCGCGATTCCACTCTCAGAAATTCAGTTCTTTTCCCCCTAAAATCACTACAAATGCTTCCTAAGGGGTACTTAAGCTTTTCCTCAGCAGATTCAAGGGCAACCAAAGCCCAAATCGAAGTAAACGAACGAGTTAGGGTTTTGATCGTTTTTACCTCGTTCCGGCCGATTCACTCGAATTTCTTGCAGATTTGTTGTTGCAATCGACTCCTCTACCCTTCAATCTCGGTTTGGAAGCAGAAAACGTCGAAAATAAGCAAGATCTGAGATGAGCGAGGTGTGTCTGTTTGCCGCGGTCGAGGAGGATAAAAAAGTGAAAAGTAATTTTTTTTTTCGCCTTTTAACTGTTACTGGATCTGCTGTCACCTCGGTCGAGATGGTCTCGACTGGACCGAGGTGGTGTGGACCGAGGCAGTTCTGCAGAAACCCTAGTCGCCTCGGTTGCTCAAGAATCAACTCGGTCGAGGTGCTCTGACAGTAACCGAGGTGCTTCTGTCTTCTCAGAATCTCGAACTTCTGTCCTTCCAGTTGTGCTCCTTCCTTAGATATTCCCTGTTATTTGTCCAGAACGCCAAAAACAAAGCAAAGCAAAGCAAAAACAAAAACTATCTAATCTAGACTAGAAAACGGGAAAAGAAAGCAATACCTTGGGTTGCCTCCCAAGAAGCGCTTGATTTAAGGTCGCTAGCTGGACCATGATGCGTCTCAAACGAGGTGAGAGGTGCCCTCACCCCATACTTCACCTCCATCGTGGGGTGAAGTAAGTAGATCCATCAAACGTTCCAACAAGTGTAAGTGCTCATCGGGGAATGAATCGTCTATGGGTGGGTTATCCGCCTCGCGGGAGGATTCCGGTAGCCGGCTGAGGTGATCCGCAACGGAGTTCTCGGATCCCTTCTTATCGCGGATCTCTAGGTCAAACTCTTGGAGCAAGAGAATCCATCGAATAAGGCGCGGCTTGGCATCTTTCTTAGCCAACAAGTAACGAATGGCTGCGTGGTCGGTGTAGACAATGACTTTCGCCCCTACTAGATAGGAACGAAACTTCTCGAAAGCATATACAACCGCCAATAACTCCTTCTCGGTGGTAGCGTAGTTGCGTTGTGCTTCATCTAGCGTCTTGCTAGCATAGTAAATGGCGGTGGTCCGTCCATCCTTCTTCTGTCCAAGCACCGCTCCTACGGCTACATCACTAGCGTCACACATGACCTCAAAGGGCAAGGTCCAATCAGGAGGCTGGATAATGGGAGCGGAGATCAACGCTTCCTTAATCCTGTAAAAAGCATCATGACACTCCTGCGAAAACTCAAAAACAACATCTTTATTCAAGAGGTTAGTTAGAGGTTTAGAAATCTTAGAGAAGTCCTTGATGAATCTCCTGTAAAAACCTGCATGCCCGAGAAAACTCCTCACACCTTTAACAGAACAAGGAGGAGGGAGTTTCTCAATAGTCTCGATCTTAGCTCGATCGACCTCAATACCTCGATTGGAAACGAGGTGTCCTAGCACAATGCCTTCATTAACCATAAAATGACACTTCTCCCAATTTAAAACGAGGTTAGTGTCTTCACATCTTTTAAGAACTAGAGAAAGGTTAGATAGGCAATCATCAAAAGAGGAACCATATACAGAAAAATCATCCATGAATACCTCCATGATCTCCTCTATGTACTCGGAAAAGATAGCCATCATGCATCGCTGGAAGGTAGCGGGTGCATTGCACAATCCAAATGGCATCCTCCGATAGGCAAACGTCCCCCAAGGACAAGTGAAAGTGGTCTTCTCCTGATCATCCGGATGGATAGGAATCTGGAAGAATCCACTATAGCCGTCCAAGTAGCAAAAGTGTGAATGCTGGGCTAACCGTTCGAGCATTTGATCAATGAAGGGAAGCGGAAAATGATCCTTCCGAGTCGCCGTGTTCAGCTTCCTATAATCGATGCAAACTCTCCAGCCCGTAACGGTCCTTGTTGGGATCAACTCGTTGTTCTTATTCGTCACAACGGTCATCCCTCCTTTCTTCGGAACGACATGCACCGGGCTAACCCACTTGCTGTCCGAGATAGGATAAATAATACCTGCATCCAACAACTTAAGAACTTCCTTCTTCACAACCTCTTTCATGATCGGATTTAACCGTCTTTGAGGTTCCCGTGAAGTCTTATGATTATCTTCCATTAGAATTCTATGCATGCAGAAAGAAGGTTTAATGCCAATAAGATCATCCGTAGTGTAACCTATAGCCCTTCGATGCTTTCTCAGGACATGCATCAACTTAGACAATTCAGATTCGGAAAGGGAAGCACTAACAATAACGGGATAAGTAGAATTCGGTCCAAGAAAGATATACCTCAAGTGATTTGGGAGTTGTTTAAGTTCCACGACTGGGGGTGCTTTCTGGGGGGAATCCATGCTTCCTCTTTCCAGTGGAGTGGTATCAGAAACTGGACTCGATGAAGTCTCAGTTGACATCGTCTCGCCTTCGACCTCGGTCGAGGCGCATAGGCGTTGACCGAGATGTTCTTCGGTCGCCTCGCTCAGTCCAGAAAGTGCCTCGGTCGAGGTACTGCTACTGGATCCGAGACTGAAGATCTTCGTCTCCTGGATTAGCTTCTCAGTTTTAGCTCCTGGATCCTCTTCCAGTGCCTTCAAGCTCCGTATATCTGCATCACAAGAAGCATCTATACCTTCCTCCATTAAACTGAAGCTAATAACTCTTTCGAGTGGATCGTTAATAAGGATAGAACTCACCAATTCTCTTGATTCTTCTTCATCGTAGATGTTGAAGATATCATCAGTTAGTTGCTCCCCTTTCATGGCTGCAAGTAGTGCGAACTCCACCTCATCGTCTCCAACGTTGAATTTCAACTTGGCGTTCTTGCAATCCACGTTGCAACCCGAAGTTGCTAGAAATGGCCTCCCGAGAATAATAGGAACAGGATAATCTGCGGGAATGTCAAGTACGACAAAATCTATGGGTAGATAGAAGTTACCTAACTTGACCGGAACGTCCTCCAAGATGCCCACGGGATGGGTAATGGAGCGATCCGCCATATAGAGTCGAATCTTGACCGGCTTGGGCTCTCCAAGACCGATCTTCGTGCATAGCTCCAGCGGGATGATGCTCACGCTGGCTCCTAGATCACAAAGGGCTTCACAAGTTACATCCCCAACTTGAATGGGAATGCAAAATGAGCCGGGATCTCTCAACTTAGGTGGCATCTTTTCCTTCATGATCTTGATAAGCTCCGAAGATTTAGATGTCATCCTAACTTCACCAACATCCTCCAGCTTCCTCTTCCTTGATAAGATTTCTTTTAAGAACTTCCCATAGGCGGGCATACCTAAAATAGCATCAAGGAAAGGAATATTAATATGTAGCTTATTCATCAAGTCAAGGAACTTACCAAAGTGCTTGTCAAGATGTGCTTTGGCTCTTGACTGAGGGAATGGAAGTGGTGGCTTATATGCAGGGGGTGGAACATAAGTTTCTGTCGTTCCTCCTGCTTTCTGTTGCTCCGCCTCGGTTGGCATCTCGGTCGAGGTGTTCTTCGACTGGATCTGGACCGAGGTGGTCTGCGTCGAGCGAGGTACTGGATCTGCAGTTTTGAGTCCACTCCTCGTCGTTATGGCCATGCACTGGCCCTTAGGGTTAGTTTCCGTCTTTGCTGGAAGCTTCCCTGGATCTCTTGGCGCTTCATTCGCCCTATTAGCAAGTTGTTGTTCGAAGGACTTTTGGGCCCTCAAAAATGAAGTCATAGAATTCTCCATAGCGTTAAGCTTGATCAAGATTGCCTCCAAGAGCTCCTTCAATTGCTTCACGTCGTTCTTAGTTTGAGTTGTTGTTGTTGTTGTTGTTGTTGTTGTTCCTTTGCCCTTGCTCTTCCTTCTTAGTTTGAGCCATCAAGAGCTCCTTCAATTGCTTCACGTCGTTCTTCAATGACGTGAGTTGATTGTTGTTGGGTTGAGTCTCTTGAAAGTTGACTCTTTTAATTCCACCTTCAGCTCCTTGGTGGGTATACTTCTCCATGTGCAAGGCTTGCTTCTCAATGAAGTCCCAAGCCTCATCAATCGCCATGTCCATGAAGGTACCGGCGGAGAGTAGTTGGAGATTGAACTGGGTGCTTCCGTCCAGCCCTTTGAAGTAGATCTCCAACAACTCGATCTTTGGAATCCCATGATGTGGGCAACCCAAAATGATATCCTTGAACCGCTCCCAAGATTTGGACAAGCTCTCCTTGTCTTTCATAATGAAAGCATTGATCTTCCCTCTCATTTCGGCGGTCTTTGAGGGGGGAAAGAATTTGGTCAAGAATTCCGTGGTCATCTCCTCCCATGTGCTGATTTTTCCTGGAGGAAGAGATTGATACCAAGTAAGAGCTCTATCTTTTAAAGAAAAGTAAAAAGGTCTTAGCTTGTAGTTGTTATTTTCAATTCTGGACGGTCGCAAGGTTTCCATCAAGATCTCGTAGTTTTGAAGATGTTGATGCGGCGACTCCTTCTCTAGCCCTCCGAATTGGCATTGGCGAATCATGGCTAGAACTTGTGGTCGAAGTTCGTAGTCATGATCTGCTGGATCTCCTAGGTTCACTCCTGGACGCCTCAGCTGTTGATTAGGGTCCATCCTTTGACCTAGGGTTTGTGGAATTCCTGCAAGAAGAACATCTCGGACTGGCATCCGAGGTGGAAGTACATCGGCCGGGGCGTCAGGTACTGGAATCTGCCTCGGTCGAGGATCAGCTACTGGATTCTGCCTCGGTCGAGGATCAACAGGAGGATCTTCCCTCGGTCGAAGTAGAATCTGGTCTCGTATGACTGCAATCTCAGCTTCAATTGCTGCAGTCCTGGCGCGATTCTCCTCTTTCTCTTGCATTAGTTCTTCCTTACTGAGACGCAGCAGCTCTTGCGTCTCCTTTAATTCGGCCGCAAGATCGCGATCGTCTTGTTGGGCCATCTTCGCTTCTCTTAAGCGTCGCTTGTATGTCTTTTCTGGTTCGGGATCGTAAGGAACGATTTCCTTCCCAGCGCGGGTTCTTCGCATATACCTAAGAAAGAACCTGCAAAAGTCGTCACTCAAGTAGAGTGGTTAGATGAAACGGGGCAAGCGCCCCAAGAGCAAACCGTACCGGCTCGGTCTAGACCAAGTCCCCGGCAACGGCGCCAAAAACTTGTTCGCTCCAAACGGTGTGTGCAAGCTTTAAATTTATAACCCTAGACTTAAGCTTAAAACAAGGATGCAAACCCGCAGTGTACGGGTCAATCGTAGTAAAAGCAAGAAAATTCCAGGGGTCGATCACAGGGACTCGGTGAAACAAAGTCAATACGGTGTGCTATGTCGATTCTAACCACAAGAGCAATTAACACAATCAAAGATGAATAAGAAGTCAATAAAGCAAATATGCAATTCTAGGGATTAAAGCATCTAGTTGTGGTTCCAACTCAAGATCTATAGATAAGCGGACAAAGCTGAGATTTTTGCGTGGGGAAGGTGTTTCTAAAGTGGAGTAGATCACCGGGTAAGTCTCACTACTCACTAATCCAAAACCGTAACTTCTATTACCGGGTAAGTCTCAAGGAATCATGATAAAGAACTATAACCTCAAACTAACACACCATCTAAGGGAATAGAATCAACCTTTACCGGGTAAGTCTCAGGCTAACTCACAAAGATGGGATGGAAGCACACTCAAACCCCAATAAAGGACAAACCTTTATTACCTATACTTATGATCGTTAATACACAAACTAAGGAATCACCGGGTAAGTCTCATCCTAAGCTTGCTTTGAACCAGGAAAGGTGTAATAAGAATAGGATTTGGCAAACTCTAACACTTAACTCTCAGTTATGGATCAGATAAGTCACCTCGGTCAGCCAGTTTCCACCCCGGCCGAGGTGTTCATCGACTGAACGAGATGCTTAGGGTTAAGGTAAAAGACTCGAACTTTCAGGATCCTACTGGAATCTAAGATTATTCTATCATTGTTTTTCCCACAACCTTCAGCCAATCACCCTAGAATCACACAAGGAAATTAGCCACTCATCATCATAATGAAGGTATTAAAATATATGGGAAGAAGGTGAATATTTGAACAAAGAAGAATTTAATGAAAAGACTTCAATAACTGAATCAAATATCACAACAAAGCGTTCCTTGGATAACAATCCAAAAAGACAAGACAACAATTGAGGGATTTGAAGATAATCTTACAAAACCCTTCAATAAAGCTATAAAAGCTATGGACTTTAATCTTCCTTCAACCTTCGAAAAGGTTCTTCAATTCTCCCAACTTGGAGTAGTCTGCTGCTGCGTATTTTTCGGTGTAGGCGGGATGTATGCGAGATCTAAGCACTCCCCGATTTGTGGAAAATCCAACCCTTTTTACAGGAAAATAACCCTCCAAAGATAATAAATCTTAGAAAGATATTCTCCCATAAATATAGGTAAAATATATGATTCTGCATATCTCCTTCCTTCCAGGAGCCAAGCCCAAAAATATAAGATCACTTTCCAATTTTAAAAGATCTCAGCCAAGAATAAAATATTCTCGCCGCGTCCTAGGTGTTCGCCTCGGTCGAGTCGGCGTCTCTGGATCACCTCGGTCGAGATGAATCTCTTGGTCAACCGAGGTGAGTCTCAACTGAATGTGAAATCTCTCAAAACTGGTCCAAAGTAAATCTTTAATCCATGGCTATGCTTCCTGGATGTAGCTCCAAATGACTCAAGACTCCTTTTGCTCCTTTTTGATGCAAAACGTACCATATTACTTGCAATTACAACAAAACTAGATGTAGACCTCGATTCTCGCAAAGGTAGGTGAAATGGTAGTAAAATCACACAATGTACATACAAACATGCAAATTATGAAAGATAAAACGTCCAAACAAACCCCAAAATATAGACTATAATTCATGCTATCAGAGATCTCTCCATCCTTCATGGCATAACACCACGAGGCATCACATCCTTGAGCTATCAACTTCGCTGCTCGTACAACACTAATGACAAAACCTGTCTTTCCAAGGTCCCAACTTCGGAAGGTTTCTATCTGACCTATCTTGGTACAGACTGTCACAATCCTCCTACCTACATTTAATACCACACGATGTCTACGCATCCAATCCATACCTAAAATTACATTATCATGCACCAATGGCATGACAAAGGATTCTACAAGCAACCCACAAGTCCCTAAACAAATGGGACAATCATGTATCTCACGGGTAATTTTAACCCTACTATCATCAGGTAACCCCATCAAAGAAGGTCTACTCTCTATTGTATCTAAGCTCAATCTATCAACGCATGCATCAGAAAGCAAAGAGTGCGAAGCACCCATATCAAAAAGAACTCCACTAGGTAAACAATTAACAAAATTGGTATCTATAACAGCTAACGTCATCAGCTCCACTACATATCATCACTCAAAACTCGGGCCTATGCTCCTCAAGTATCACTGAGGTCATCGCCATTGTCTCTGCCTCTACTCCTTCTACACCGAAAAGAGGAGAGCCTCGCTGGGAAGGAATACTGCCTTGTTGACAAAAGGGAGCCAAATGACCTAGTTCACCACATGTGAAGCAAACTATCGGTGCTAAGGAACACTCAGAGCGCAAATGGCCTGGATCACCACAGTTAAAACAAGGTCGCCCTTCCTCATAACCTGTGTGGCTGAAGGGTAACTCGATCTTCTTCGTTCGCCTTTAGTAACCTTAGCATGGGAAGAAACTTGCTGATGCGGCATCTTATTTTATCGATAGAAAATCGCTCGATGTCCTAACTTACCACAGGTAAAGCACGTCAATAAAGATCTCTTACATTCCAGTCGTAGGTGTCCAGGATTCCCACAGTTGAAACATGATCTCTTTCCACCAGGAGTCCGTGTGGATAGGGGATCACTCGAACGCGCATGTGCCAGAGTCTGTCTAACATATGAAGGATCTGCTTCATCACTCGCTAGTTCGGTCCGTTGTTTCTTCTTTGATATGGAAGCTTCAATAGGTCCCACTGATGTTGGTAAACTCAGGGTAGGTCTAGCAGCTCTTGCAGCTTCCTCCTGTAGGCGCATATATTCTCAAAACTCGGATGTACTAAACATGAGATAGTTTGTCTCCTCTGGTCCAATCTCCGCTGTAGACAGATCGACGGTGGAAACTTGTCCATGACCTATCACTACTGAACGGAGAGGGGGTGTACCCCTACCTCTTCCCACTTTACATGTCACTCTAGTCTGAGTCATCTGTAGGGTATACATACCTAAACTTATAAGGCTATATATATGCCATATATATATATATAACACATACACCAAATCCATAATACATATATATATATACATATCTATACTGATGAGATCCGCGTTAGATGTGACGACTTCTCGTCCATTCTATCCCAAAACAACAACTTTTAAAACAAAAAAACCTTTGAAAACGTCAGACCCCTTTCAGATTCTGTTTATTTTATCCATCTAACCTCATTCCAGGTAGCAAGTGCCATTATTGTCAACCTAAGGCTCTGATACCAACTCTGTAACACCCCGAATCCACGAGAATCGGGATGCCACATTGGGATATGATCTCACAGTGGATCTTGACCCTAGCCTGATAACAAGTTCACTGAACCTTACAACATGCACTAACAGATATAAAACAAATACATAAAACTGCACATCAAAAGGTATAGAAGATTATAGCCGAGTGTAAAACATTGTCCTCACACAGGAGGTATACAAAACATCATCCTCACGCAGGAGGTATATAAAATATCAACAAAACCATAATCACCTAATGTACGAGAGTCCTCGGCTTGTTACCCTGCCAGATCACTCAGCAGCTCGCCTATCCTACAAGGCATCTACAACATGATATGAAACCATTAGCTAACCATACGTATTTGAGGTAATTTATAAGAACAAACACAAGTCATGGAAGATACACATCGTATATATAGATAGATGAAACTATGTGACACGAGCACCGTATCATCCCCGCCTCTGTTCCTGACGTCCATCTGGAAGTAGTGTCGGTCACACAACACGTGTACCCTATGGGAGTGGATTGCGCCCTTCCTGTATACCAGATGGCATGAGCACAGAGAACGCCCCAGCTCCTTACAAGGTGAAGGGAAGGGTTATCACTGCCACATGATGGGGCTATCAATAAAACATAGGCCGGTAATCATCGACATCGCATGCTATCATATCAAGCATATAACGCACACACCACTCATGCAAACACCCAATATAAGGATGGTAGCTAAGTAAATCCTACGGACTTACCTCAACCTCGTACAACCTCAACCACGATCAACCTCCAATCCTGAGAGGGACACTGCCGAATAACAAGGCATAAAGAGATGTCAATACTCCTATCAATCAAAAAGTTCACACCTAGACCCAAGGGATCCATAAGGATCATAATCAGTGAATAAGCCTCACAACCAACTAAACCTCATCATCTCAACATAACTCACAATTCCTCAAATCTCAAGGTAGTATCTAATCAACATTCCTACATTTCAATTCTAATCCAAATTTAATTAATTAACCTTTAATTAATTATTTAAAATTTTTCAAAATAACGTTTTGCCCGCAGGCAACTTCTAAACCCACTTGTCATCAGATTTCATCAAACAAACAACCCATAATCACCGGAATAATATAACGACCGTAATAGAATTTCTAATTATCCTTTTTGACAAGCCTAAAGTCAATTTAGGCCAAATCGTAGTACGGAAAACGAATAAATTCATAACTTATTCGTTACTAACCCGATTGACGGTCTAAAAGAAGATTCGGAATCACAACGACGCAGGCTATGCATGGACAACATCAAATTCACCGGAATCTGAGCGACGGAACCATCCTGGTGACATATATGCTCAACCAGATCTCTATATACTCGGAAATGGAAAAACTAGGTACTGATATGAAGAGAATCAAGAGAGGAATCTAGAAACTCAAACGGAATTGAAATCGGTTAGAAACGGAGAGTAGATATGAGTTTGAAGGTTGAGAGAGATCAGAGCTTTTATGAGGAAACTTGAAAGGAAATTAATTATTAAAGGATTTTCCGCTATTTATATTGAAGACGATAATTTATCCTTTAGCGAAGTCGATAACTATCCTTTAACTTATCCAAAGGCGGGTCGAACGCCCTTCTCCAAACTTCTTGAGATTGGAATAATAAATGTGGAATATTGTAGGGATAATTATTCCACAACTTCCTCGAAAAACGTGTATTCCTAAGCCGTCTTTCTTAGCCGCTAAGAAACAAAATAGCGACTCTTTTGACCGTTTTGCCTCTCCATGTTATTTCATATCTAGGACATATCCGATGTCCCGATCATTTCTCTCAACTGGATTTTTATTAATTGGAGCTCCCAAATGCTCCAAATAACACCGGAGGGTGGGGAAAAGGTGAAAATTTCCCCATACATCCAAAATTACACCAGGAACATAACGGTGGACTCATACTCATCACTTGCGCAATCTTCGCGAGTTATATGTCAATTACTATCAATAATTAAGTTAATCAACATTAATTAGAATTCGGAAATCCTAGCTATTACAAACTTCACAAGGGTCTCGACCAGGATTCACTAAACCTCCCAAGAACCGAATTGAAATGATGTTTGAGCAGTTGATGGGGAGACTGAGCGAGTAGAGAGCACAGTTACTTCTAATTCTAAGGCTCAAAATGCTTTAGAAAATCAAGTGTTGCACAAGGCGGGAGAAGCTCAAAGAGATCCGGGAAAGCTAACCGGAACAACTGAAGATAATCCTAGAGGGCAAGTAATGGTTGTAACTACTAGAAGCGGATTGAAAACTAATGAGCCAATGCCCAAGGTAATTCATAAGGGAAAGCAAGTGGTGGTTAAGGAAGATCCGAAGCCAGTTGAGGAGGACAAAGGAAAAGAGAAAGAACTAGTTTGTGTGCCTCCACCACCATACAAGCCACCACTTCCATTCCACAACCTCGAGCTCGAGCGCGCTTGGACTTGCATTTTGGTAAGCTCCTTGAACTAATTTGAATCTACATATTAATATGTGTGTTGTTGGCTAAAACCCTTGTGATTCTAGGTGATTGGTTGATGGTTGTGGTTGATGATAGAATGAGCCTTTAAGTTTAGAATGGACCCTATAGTTGGTTTAACATTCGTAGAGACGAATCTCGGTCTGTTCTTCAGGAATCTCGGCCGAGATTTTCCCTGGAACAACCCATGGTTTCTAATAGGTGATGGAATCACGGTTTTAGGTAGTTTTAGAGCCATTTTAGAGTCTTTTAGTTTTGTCTCATCGCTAATGTTTGGATCCAAATGAAGAACCTCAAAATGAAGTAAAAGAAGGATCTAGCAACCCTTGGGAGAAGAAGAAGATCAACGAAGATGAGCTTCTGGTGCCAAACTGCCCCCGCGGATGAGACCATCGCCCCAACCGAGGCCAACGTCCTTGACGTTGCAGTCTGCGCCTCGCCAACGCTCCGAGAACAGGTGTCTCTGCCCCCGCGGCGTCACCTACCCGCCCATGCGGTGACACCCCTGAAGGCCATTGTTTGGCGCCGCAGCTAGCGCCTTCGCCTGCGCCCTGACAATCCGTGTCACCGCCCCCGCGACACACTCTAGCCGCCGATGCGGTGACTCAGCCTGAAGAAGGGAAGCCGGCGCCTGGCTCCTATGCCTGCGGACCTGCGAAACTGAAGAGACTGTGTCACCGCCCCCGCGGTGACACTTGGCCGCCCCTATGGATTGACACTAGAAATGTCACGAAGATAAATAGTAAGATGTTCCTAAGCATTAAAGACCCCGCCCCGTGGGCCTACCATGCTGCCCCCGCGGCTCAGTTGAAGATGGAGCTTTTTGGCCTAAACAGCCCCTACGGCACCCTTGCCCGCGCCTGCGGTTTAGAGCCAGAAGACTTAACTTCGGCTGTTTAGCCCATCTTTATGACATTTAAGGTGGCTGTTTACACAACCCATTTACTCCCTTTTGCTGTATTTTCTAGTATAAATAGAGCCCTTGGCTGATTGATAGAATCATCCTCATTTTCCCCTAAAAAGCTCTATTTTGTCTAAGTTCCCTTTGTATGGAGTTCTATGATTCCTTGCTACATTGGGTTGATTAAAGCTGTATGCAATTTGGTTGTAAGTCTTTTTAATAGAAGTTATTATTCAGTATCCACTTCTGTTATGTTCTTTGTTCTTTAACTTATGTTTTCATGTTCATTCTCACTTAGTTTGATCATCTAAGTTGTACAATTTCATGGAAAAAGCTAGGGTTAATCGAATCCTGGTTTGGGTCCTTAATCTAGTAGCAAACTCCTAGGTAAATACGGGTTGTAATTATCTAAGGGAAAAGAACATAACTACATAATAAGATTAACGGTTTGTTTATCTTTTATGTATCTCTTTATCTTTGTTTGAATGCTAACTTGTTGTTTGATCTTGTAGGTTTACAGATCGATAAACTAGTTAAGTTGTGTTAATGTCGGTTGGCTTAAGACATAAATAAGATCAAGATGAGGACAAGTGGTGAATACTTCTAAAAAGAACCAACCAAGTTTTATGCATGTGGAAATCCAACCTAGTGTAGTTTCATAATCAATCATTTTATCACCATCTTTGCTTGCTTTTTAATCGCTTTTGTCTTGTTCAACATTACAATCCAAAATCCCCCCTGGTTACCAAATTGATAATTAAATCTAAATAATACTTTGACCATAACTCCCTTGGGTTCGACCCCTACTTACACACTATACAATCAGTTAAGTGTTAAGTTCGGAATTGTACTATGATTAATCTAAAACACAATGACCATAGGTTTTTAGGCTTGTCAAATTTGGCGCCGTTGCAATGGAGTTTAAGTTTAAATTTTGTTTTTATCTTTATTTATCAATTATTGGTTTGGACCATTTTCATGCTTCAAGGCTAACTCAAAATTTGTGCCTTTTGATCCAAAAATCGAGAGAACGTACAATCGACAACGAAGACAACACCGGAATCCAGAACCTATGTCATGCCACACTCTCCGTTAACTTAAGCAACCGGATTTGACCATTTGTTGTGACATTACCGGCAATTGGAGAAGGGGTCAACTTCGAGCTCAAGCCGGGCCTGATCCACTTGCTCCCATCTTTCCATGGGCTGAGCGAAGAAGATCTTATCAAGCACTTGGGGAAGTTCCACACAGTTTCCATGAGCATGAAGCCAACAAACGTCACCGATGAACAAATCAAGATGCGGGCTTTCAGCTTCACCCTCAAGGATGCGGCGGATGATTGGTACTACCATCTTCCGTCTAGGAGCATTGATACTTGGGAAAACCTCCACAAAGCCTTCTTGGAGAAGTATTTTCCCGCTAAGAAGGCAAACAACTTGAAGAAGGCAATAAGCAGTATCGAGCAAGAGGCGGACGAGACCCTCTACGAGTACTTCGAAAGGTTTGCCAAGCTGAGATCAAGTTGCCCCTTCCAAGACTATTCCACAAAGGACCTCGTGTTGTACTTGTACAACGGATTATTGGACAGTGAAAGAAGAATTGTGGACACCGCATGTGGAGGTAATATCTTAAATTATACCCTTGAGATTGCTATGGAAAAAATGTAGCAAATGGAGGAAGGCACGAGAAACTTTGGTAGGTCTTCTACCAAAAGTGGAGTTCACGCCATCAACCCCATCCGTCCAGAATTTTCACAAGAAAGAGTTGAGCTCAAGGAAATGGTGAAACGACTCACCTTGATGGGAACTCCACAACAATTTAAGGCGTGTGGAGTATGAGCCGATCCTTTCCACCCAACGGACTTGTGCCCACAAGTCCAAGATGATGATGCTGAGGTAAACACTATGGGGTATGGCCAACAACAACATGAACACCAAAGGAATGACCCCTATGCTCAAAACTACATGCCGGGTTGGCGCGACCAACAAAAGTTTTGGTGGAGAAATCAACAAAACCAATAACAGAAACCCCGGCAAGGTAAGTCCCAATCTACCGAGGATATGTTTCGGGTTTTAACTAAGTATTTTTCCACTCATGTCCAAACCATATAGTCTTGCATCAAGAATCTCGAGAAACAGGTTGGACGAATGGCGGAAGCGATCACGAGGATCGATGCTCGAACCTTGGGGAACCTACCTTCCCAAATTGTTGTGAATCCCAAGGAGAATGATAGTGCATTAACATTAAGGAGCGGGAGGCAAGTTCAACCAAAACCTGTTTTGAGATCAGAAAAACTAATTTCTGACGGTCTACCGCCCCCACAACCGCCTTTGCACCTCTAGTGGTGCCTTCCTTTGCACTGTTGCCGCCCCCGTGGCCTGAGATGTCCGCCCCTGCGGTGACAACTCATGAGCCGCCCATGCGGCTGCAACCTCCTGCCCCTACGGCAAAAGCAATAGAAGGTCCGGTTGAAGAGGACTCTTATGTCCGTCCAAGATTTCCACCGCTCTACTCCGAGAAACCACCAACCCATTTTTCGGAGGCACTCAAGGAGAGGAGAGTGATAGAAAAGAAGGACCTCTTTGAGACCTTCTCCAAATGTGAGGTAAACATCCCCCTCCTCAAACTTGTGAAGAGTATTGCTAAATATGTTCATTTTTTGAAGGAGTTGTGCACTATCAAGAGGAATCATAGGTTGAAAGGGAAGCAAAAGGTTCAAGTGAGTGACCATGTCTCAGCGGTGTTTCGACGACGGATGCCCAAGAAGTGTACGGGCATGGTAAGTATTCCTTGTGTCATTGACAAAACTCGCTTTGACAAAGCAATGCTTGACTTAGGTGCTTCAATTAATGTGCTTCCATACTCTATTTATGAATCTCTTGACCTTTGGCCACTTCTTAGAACTCGAATTGTTGTCCAACTAGCTAATAGATCTAATGTATATCCTAAGGAAATAAATGAAGATGTGCTAGTAATGGTTGATAATTTGATTTTTCCGGCTGATTTTTTTTATTTTGGATATGGAACATGATTCACATGCTGCACCTATCTTGTTAGGAAGACCCTTATTAAAAACGGCTAGGAGTAAAATTTATTATGTTAGTGGAAAATTGACAATGGAATTTGATGGTGAAGTTGTAGAATTTAATATATATATATATATATATATATATATATATATATATATATATATATATATGATGTCAAGAAACATCCCATCGATGACCATTCTCTTTGTTCTATTGATGTAATTGAACCAATTGTACAAGATGTGTTTGACATTTTCGACATTGATGAGTTAAAAAGCATAATTGAAAATAACATTGATGTTCATGATTCGGATTATGCCTTGACATCTAACATGCACGAGATTCTAGCTCAATTGGATGGGCACAAAAGGCTCTCCATCACACCTTTGGCCATTGGGCCCACTTTGCTAATACCAAGCGGAAAGCTTGTTCCATCTATTGTGCAGGCTCCGAAGATCAGACTAAAGGAGCTTCCCCAACATCTATAGTACGCGTTTCTTGGATTAAATAACACATTGCTCGTGATTGTGTCTACCAAGTTGTCTCCACATCAAGAGGAGAAGTTGGTGAACATCCATAAGGAGCACAAGACGGCCCTCGGATGGACCATTGTGGACATTAAAAGGATTAGTCCCTCTACTTGTATGCATCGGATCCTCCTTGAGGACGAAGCAAAACCGTCAAGGCAACCGCAAATGCGACTCAATCCGCCTATGATGGATGTGGTCAAAAAGTAAGTGTTGAAGCTTCTTCAAGCAGACATGATTTTCCCAATCTCGGATAGCAAATGGGTTAGTTCAACCCAAGTTTTTCCAAAAAAGGGAGGAATCACCATGGTGGAGAACCAACACGGTGAGATGGTTCCAAGCAAAACCCAAACCGGGTGGAGGGTTTTTATCGATTACCGTAAGTTAAACACGGTAACCCGAAAGGACCATTTTCCTTTCCTTTTATTGACCAAATGCTTGAGTGTCTTGTAGGGTACTCCTACTATTGCTTCCTAGATGGACATTCGGGCTATTTTCAAATAGCCATCACTCCGGAGGACCAAGAAAAGACAACCTTTACTTGTCCTTTTGGCACTTTTGCATACAACATAATGCCATTTGGACTATATAATGCTCCCGGAACCTTCCAATGGTGCATGCAAAGTATCTTTTCTGTATATATTGAAAATTTTATTGAAGTTTTCATGGATCATTTTACCGTTCATGGAGATAGTTTTGATGCATGATTAAGACACTTAAAACTTGTTCTTCAAAGATGCGTAGAAACCAATTTATTTCTCAATTAAGAAAAGTATCATTTTATGGTGGAGCAAGGTATTGTCCTAGGCCACGTAATCTCATCAAAAGGAATTAAAGTAGATAAGGCTAAAATTGACGTTATCCAAACTTTACATTATCCTATTAACGTGTGTGAAATCCGTTCTTTCTTAGGTCATGCAGGGTTTTATCGGCGCTTCATCAAGGATTTATCCAAGATATCGGCACCACTATGTGAGCTCTTGAAAAAGGACGTCACATTCATGCTAGATGAGAAGTGCAAGAAAGCATTTGACACCTTGAAGGATTGCCTCACAAGTGCCCCAATCATCCAATCTCCCAATTGGGAGAAGCCCTTTGAGATAATGTGTGACGCCAGCGACTATGTTGTAGGTGCGGTCTTGGGATAAAAGGACGGGAGAGCATCACATGTGATTTACTACGCCTCAATGACATTGAACAGCGATCAAAGGAAGTACTCCACCACCGAAAAGGAGATGTTGGTGGTGGTCTTTGCCTTGGAGAAATTCAGGCAATATCTTCTCGGTGTGAAGGTAATAGTAAATACTGATCATGTAGCACTACACTACCTCATGACCAAGAAGGAAGCCAAGTCAAGGTTGATTTGTTGGGTCCTACTTCTAAATGAATTTAATTTAGAAATTTGGGACAAGAAAGGAGCGGAGAACTTAGTGGCTGATCACCTGAGTAGGTTGGTGAAGGAGGATGAAGATCCAGGAGAGGAGAAGGCCATCCTTGGAGTTTTCCTAGATGACACCTTTTATACAACTCTCTGTTGTGTAACCGCCCCGCGGCCAAAGGAGTCCGCCCCTGCGCCACGCCGCCCCGCGGCTAGAAGCCGGCGCCCCTGCGCCTCCCTTGTCGCCGCCCCTGCGGCTTACTCTGGCCGCCCCCGCGAAAAACTGCACAGAGGTATTGTATAAACTACATTCATTCAAGTCTTGGTTTGCTGACCTTGTAAACTTCCTTGTTAGAGGTGAGTGCCCCCAGACTTAACCAAAGCTCAGAGAGAAAAGGTGAAAGCCGAGGCTAGGCACTACGTTTGGGATGATCCCTACTTATGGAAACATTGTAGTGATCAAGTAATTCGCCGTTGCATTCTGGATAATGAGGTACAATTTGTTCTCTCTTTGTGTCCTTCGGAAGCATGTGGAGGACACTTTGAGGATAATAAAACGGCTAGAAAAGTATTGGATGCGGGGTTCTTTTGGCCACACATCTTTCGAGATGCATTTGCATTTTGTAAAGTGTGTGATAGGTTTCAACGAATAGGTAATATCTCTAGGAGAAATGAAATGCCACAATCATCTCTTATTTTCTGTTAAATTTTTGGGGAATAGATTTTATGGAACCCTTTCCTAGCTACTTCGGTAATACTCATATTTTCTTTGCGGTGGACAATGTTTCCAAATGGGAGGAAGCAAAGACCACAAAAAGTGATGATTCTAAGGTTGTGGCAGATTTTCTCAAGTATAACATCTTTGCAAGGTTTGGGATTCCCTAAAGCTTTGATAAGCGATAGGGGAATGCATTTTTGCAACAAGACGATCACCGCCCTCCTTAAGAAGTACCATGTCCATCAAAGAATCTCCACAGCATACCACCCACAAACCAATAGGCAAGTGGAAGTGTCAAATAGAGAGATCAAGACGATTCTTGAGAAGACGGTGACTCTAGAAGGAAGGATTGGAGTCTAAGGCTAAACGATGCTTTATGGGCATACTGTACGGCCTACAAGACCCCATTGGAATGTCACCATTCCGACTTGTGTTTGGCAAGGCTTTCCACCTACCGGTGGAACTAGAGCACAAGGCTTGTAGCGATCAGGTAATTCGCCATTGCATTCCCGTAATGAGGTACAATTTGTTCTCTCTTTCTGTCCTTCAGAAGCATGTGGAGGACACTTTGGGGCTAATAAAACGGCTAGAAAAGTATTGGATGCAGGGTTCTTTTGGCCACACATCTTTCGAGATGCATTTGCGTTTTGTAAAGTGTGTGATAGGTGTCAACGAATAAGTAATATCTCTAGGAGAAATGAAATGCCACAATCATCTCTTATTTCAGTGAAATTTTTTATGTTTAAGGAATAGAGTTTATGAGACCCGTTCCTAGCTCCTTCGGTAATACTTATATTTTGCTTGCGGTGGACCATGTTTCCAAATGGGTGAAAGCAAAGACCACCAAAAGTGATGATTCTAAGGTTGTGGCAGATTTCCTCAAGGATAACATCTTTGCAAGGTTCGGGATTCCCTAAAGCTTTTATAAGCGATAGGGGAATGCATTTTTGCAATAAGATGATCAACGCCCTCCTCCAGAAGTACCATCTCCATCAAAGAATCTCCACAGCATACCACCCACAAACCAATGGGCAAGCGGAATTGTTAAATATAGAGATCAAGACGATTCTTGAGAAAACGGTGACTCCGGAAGGAAGGATTGGAGTCTAAGGCTAAACAACGCTTTATGGGCATACCGTACGAACTACAAGACCCCCATTGGAATGTCACTATTCCGACTTGTGTTTGGCAAGGCTTGCCACCTACCGGTGAAACTAGAGCACAAGGCTTGGTGGACGGTAGATAAGGGCAATATGAACTTGAATGAAGTCGGTGAGTTCCGAAAACTCCAATTGCAAGAGCTAGAGGAACTAAGGCTCGACGCTTATGACCATGCCACAACATACAAAGATAAATCCAAGGCATGGCATAACTGGAACATCCTCCGAACGGACTTCCAAGCAGGTAATAAGGTCCTTCTATTTCTATCACGTTTGAAGCTTTTTGCAGGAAAGCTCCACTCAAGATGGACATGCCACTACATCATTGTCGAAGTCTATCCACATGGTGTTGTGGATCTTTATGATCCATAATCATACAAAATTTTCAAAGTCAATGGACAAAGGCTCAAGTTGTACCAAAAGGGAGTAACAAACTATCCAATTGACGAGATGGTCTTGGAGGAAGCTCAAACTGAGAAGTGAAGGACTTACGTCGAGCCAATGACATAAAACAAAGGCGTTTCTCAGGAGGCAACCCAAGAAATTAAAAGAGGAGCTTTTGTCAAGAAAGCTGCCCCCGGTGGTGGGCCAACGTCAACACCACTCTGTCACCGCCCCGCAGTGACAAAACCCCGCCCCTGCGGTGACACCCTTGATGAGCCACTCCCTGCACCTCCCCCGGTGCTGGGCCATCGGCAGCCCTCTCCTTGTCACTGCCCCTTGCGGTGACAAGCCACCGCCCCTGCGGTTTTCCCAGAATAGAAAAAAAAAGAGGAAATCAGAAAAACACCCCTACACCTACCCCACCCACCTCTCTCTCTCTCCTCACCTAACTCTCTCTCTCTCAAGAACCCCCACCCTCACACCCTCGTCACTTCCTTACCCTCTCCCTCGCGCAAACTCTCACCGACGCCCTCACGTCCTCCCCCTGCGCACCACCACTCTACACCACCGCCCCTGTCAACGCCCCAACGCCACCCCCTCCATCTACCGGAGTCAGGATCACTTCTTTGGCCACTTCTCGTATCCACCACCGGGTCCGGATGGTCCAGCCGGGCCATCCCACTAGTGAGTATCGTCCTTCCCTCCTTCACATTATTTTATTTGCCTTTATTTCTGCACTTTGAGGGCAAAGTGTTCTTCAAGTATGAGGGAGGGTATCTATCATGCATGTACAGTTTATGAGTGTGTTTGCTTTGAGAATTTCGTTTGTAATTCAGCATTATATTTAGTAAAAAAAATAGAAAAAGCCAAAGAAAAAGAGAAAAAGGCAAGAAAACACCTTGGATAAACCAAAAACCCAAAAGGGTGGTTTAGGCAAAAAGAAGGTAGTCCGACCAACACTAGGTTGGTGCAAAAATGGACTTGAGGGATGTGAGAAATTGGTGAGACTATCATAGAAAGAAGAAGAGTTGCAATGTAAAAACCCGAAAGGGCTCCTTGGCAAAATGAGCGACATCCGAGTGTAGGTTCTCCTTCTAACGTTGGCGACAAAAGAAGGGGAGACATAAGGAGGAGTCCGGGTAGGTGACTCTTGGAGCGATAAGGATGGTAGTTTCTCTTCTCTCAATTTTCTCTTTTCCCACCTTTACTTTGGAAACTTCTTGTATGTTCCTCATCTTGTCTGTTGCACCATGTTTCTTGAGACTCTCTTTTGATTTTGATTTGATGTGTTGTTTACTCGGGACGAGTAAAAAGTCGAAGTATGTGGGAGTTTGATAGGTGATGAAATCACTATCGATTTTAGGTAGTTTTAGAGTCTTTTTAGAGTCTTTTCGTTGTGTCTTGTTGCTAATGTTTGGATCCACATGAAGAACCTGAAAATGAAGTAAAAGAAGGTTCTAGCAACACTTGGGAGAAGAAGAAGAAGATCAACGAAGATGAGCTTCTGCTGCCACACCGCCCCCGCGGCTGAGACCATCACCCCAACGGTGGCCAATGTCCCTGACGCTGCAGCCTGCGCCTCGCTAGCGCTCTGAGAACAGGGTGTTACCGCCCCCACGACGTCACCTAGCCGCCCCTATGGTGACACCCCTAAAGACCAATGTCCGGCACCATAACCAGCACCTTCGCCTGTGCCTAGAAGATCCCTATCACCACCCATGCGGCACCCTCTAGCCGCCCCTGCGGTGACTCAGCCTGAAGAAGGGAAGCCGGCGCCCCTGCGCCTATGCCTGTGCCCATGCGCCTATGCCTGAGCCCATGCCTACGGACCTGCGAAGCTGAAGAGACTGTGTTACCGCCCCTGCGGATCGACACCAGAAACGTCACGAAGATCAAAAGTCAGACGTTCAATAGCATTAAAGACCCCACCCCCGCGGGCCTACCATGCCTCCCTCGCGGCTCAGCTGAAGATGGAGCGTTTTGGCCTAAACCGCACCCGCGGCACCCTTGTCCACGCCTAAGATTTAGCGCCAGAAGACTTAACTCCGGTTGTTTATCCCACCTTTATGACATTTAAGGTGATTGTTTACACGGCCCTTTTACTCCTTTTTATTGTATTTTCTAGTATAAATAGAATCCTTGGTTGATTGCTAGAATCATCTTCATTTTCCCCTAAAAAGCTCTATTTTGTCTAAGTGCCATTTGTATGGAGTTCTAAGCTTCCTTGCTATATTGGATTGATTAAAGTTGTATGTAATTTGGTTTGTAAGTCTTTTTAATAGAAGTTATTATTCATTATCCACTTGTGGTATGTTCTTTGTTCTTTAACTTATGTTTGCATGTTCATTCTCACTTAGTTTGATCATCTAAGTTGTACAATTTCATGCAAAACGCTAGGGTTAATCGATTTTGGGTTCGGGTCCTTAATCTAGTAGCAAATTCCTAGATACATGCGGGTTGTAATTATCTAAGGGAAAAGAACATAACTACAAAATAAGATTAACGGTTTGTTTATCGTTTATGTATCTCTTTATCTTTGTTTGAATGCTAACTTGTGGTTTGATCTTGTAGGTTTACGGATCGATAAACTAGTTAAGTTGTGTTAATGCCGGTTGGCTTAAGACATAAATAAGATCAAGATGAGAACAAGTGGTGAATACTTCTAAAAAGAACCAACCAAGTTGTATGGATGCAGAAATCCAACCTAGTGTAGTTTCATAATCAATCATTTTATCACCATCTTTGCTTGCTTTTTAATCGCTTTTGTCTTTTTCAACATTGCAATCCAAAATCCACCCTTGTTACCAAATTGATAATTGAATCTAAATAATACTTTGACCATAATTCCCTTGGGTTCGACCCCTACTTACACTATACAATCGGTTAAGTGTTAAGTTCGGAATTCTATTTGATTATACTAAAACACAATGACCATAGGTTTTTAGGCTTGTCAGTTTCTTTTTTTGTTCCGTTCATGTTATATCCTTATGCTTAGGCTTTATATTGCCCAAATTCTAGCCTTGTTGAGCCTTTCAAGATTATATCTAAGCTTGAAAAGAGACTTACCCGGTGATTCCCCTTCTTGGTTGCTAAAGATGATGATTTATGGGTAATAAAGGTTTAGCCTTTATTAGGCTTGAGTGTGCCTTCTTCTTGCCTGATTGAGCTTAACTTGAAACTTACCCGGTATAGGTTATTTCTTGACGATTAGGTTGAGTGGTTGGTTTGAGTTTATGTTCCTTTCCTTAAATCATTGAGACTTACCCGGTGATATGAGTTTTGGTTTGGGATAGTTGGTTAGTGAGACCTCCCCTGTGATCTTTCCCACCTTAGAAACACCATTCCTTAGCAATCCTAACCTTATCCTAGTTCTTTAGAAATCTTCAATAAAAAAACCACAAATGGATGATTTGATCTTTAGAATTTGGATTTTCCCAATTATTACATATATTCATATTGATTTCTTTTTTCCCTTTTCTTTCTTAGTATTTGCATTGATCTATTCTATCACTGATTTTGACCAATTGATTTCACCATAGTCCCTATGATCGATGATAGGTGATAGAATCACTATCATTTAGGTTAGTTTTTAGAGTCTTTTTGTTATATTAGTGTTGGTTTATGCTACTAACTCATTGGTCCAGAAGAAGAAGACTAAAAGAAGATAAAGAAGGAGTTATAAGCACTCAGAAGTGAAGATCATTCACGGAGCAAAGTGATAGCATGAATTATAGCCTATATTTTGGGGTTTGTTTAGACGTTTTATCTTCAATAATCTGCATGTTTGTATGTATATTATGTGATTATATTACCATTTCATCTACCTTTGCGGGAATCGAGGTCTACACATAGTTTTGTTGTAATCGTAGGTAAAATGGCACGTTTTGCATCAAAAAGGAGCAAAAGGAGCTATGGAGTCATTGGAGCTACATTCAGGAACATAAGGAAACATCCAAGAAGCATAACGATGGATTAGAGATTCACTTTGGACCAGATTTGAGAGATTTCACATTCAGTTGTGATTCACCTCGGTTGACCACAGATTCACCTCGACCGAGGTGATCCAGAGAAGTCGACTCGACCGAGGCGAACACCTGGGATGCGGCGAGAATATTTTATTCTTGGGTGAGATCTTTTATCTTTGGAAAGAGATCTTATATTTTTGGGATTGGCTCCTGGAAGGAAGAAGATAATTTAGATCATATATTTTACCTATTTTTATGGGAAGAGATCTTTCTAAGATATCTTATCTTTGGAGAGTAATTTTCCTATAAAAAGGGTCGGATTTTCCACAAATCCGACATCCGCTATCATCTCGCTTACACCTAATACACGTAGCAGCCATATTCCAGTTGGGAGATTTGAAGAACCTTTTTGAAGGTTGAAGAAGGAAGATTGTAGCTTTTATAGCTTTTGAAGGGTTTTTGTTAGATTATCTTAGATTCCCTTCCTTGTTGTCTTACCTTGTTGGATTTCTATACAAGGAACGCTTTTGTTGTGATATTTGATTCAGTTATTGAAGTCTTTTCATTAAATTCTTCTTGTTCAAATATTTACCTTCTTCCCATATATTTGATCATTGCTTTCATGATGATGAGTGGCTAATTTCCTTGTGTGATTCTAGGGTGATTGTCTGAAGGTTGTGGGAAAAACAATGATAGAATAATCTTAGATTCTAGTGGGACCTTGAAAGTTTGAGTCTTTACCTTAACCCTAAGCATCTCGCTCAGTCGATGAACATCTCGGCCGGGGTGGAATTTGGCTGACCGAGGTGACTTATCTGATCCTAAACTGAGAGTTAAGTGTTAGAGTTTGCCAAATCCTATTCTTATTACACCTTTCCTGGTTCAATGCAAGCTTAGGATGAGACTTACCCGGTAATTCCTTAGTTTGTTTACCTAAGATCATAAGTGTAGGTAATAAAGGTTTGTCCTTTATTGGGGTTTGAGTGTACTTCCATCCCATCTTTGTGAGTTAGCCTGAGGCTTACCCGGTAAAGGCTGATTCTATTCCCTTAGATGGTGTGTTAGTTAGAGGTTATAGTTCTTTATCTTAATTCCTTGAGACTTACCCGGTAATAGGAGTTACGGTTTAGGATTAGAGAGTAGTGAGACTTACCCGGTGATCTATTCCACTTTAGTAACATCTTCCCTATGCAAAAATCTCAGGTTTGTCCGCTTATCTTTAGATCTTGAGTTGGAACCACAACTAGATGCTTTAATCCCTAGAATTGCATATTTCCTTTATTGACTTCTATATCATCTTTGATTGTTTTGATTACCTTCTATGGTTAGTATTCACATAAGCATACCGTAATTGGACTTTGTTTCACTAAGTCCCTGTGATCGACCCCTGGAATTCCTTGCTTTTTACTACGATTGACCCGTACACTGCGGGTTCGCATCCTTGTTTTAAGCTTACATCTAGGGTTATAAATTTAAAGCTTGCACACACCGTTTGGAGCGAACAAGTTTTTGACGCCGTTGCCGGGGACTTGGTCTAGACCGAGCCGGCTACGGTTTGCTCTTGGGGCACTTGCCCCCGTGTCTTCTAACCACTCAACTTGAGTGACTTTTGCAGGTTCTTTCTTAGGTTTATGCGAAGAACCCGCACTGGGAAGGAAATCGTTCCTTACGATCCCGAACCAGAAAAGACATACAAGCGACGCTTAAGAGAAGCGAAGATGGCCCACCAAGATAATCGCGATCTTGAGGCCGAATTGAAAGAGGCGCTAGAGCTGCTACGCCTCAACAGGGAAGAGCTAAGGCGAGAGAAGGAAGAAACTCGCACCAGGACTGAAGCAATCGAAGCAGATATGGCTGCCATACGAGACCAAATTCTACTTGGACCGAGGGAAGATCCAGTCCCAGATCCTCGACCGATGCAGGATCCAGTTGCTAACCCTCGACCGAGGCATGTTCCAGTACCTGACGTCCCGACCGAGATACTTCCACCTCGGATGCCAATCCGAGGTGTTCTTCTTGCAGGAATCCCACAAACCCTAGGTCAAAGGATGGACCCTAATCAACAACTGAGGCGTCCAGGAGTTAACCTAGGAGATCCAGCGGACCATGACTATGAACTTTGACCGCAAGTTCTATCCATGATTCGCCAATGCCAATTCGGAGGGCTAGAGAAGGAATCACCACATCAACATCTTCAAAACTATGAGATCTTGATGGAGACCTTGAGACCCTCAAGGATTGAAAATAACAACTACAAGCTAAGACCTTTTTACTTTTCTTTAAAAGATAGAGCTCTTACTTGGTATCAATCTCTTCCTCCAGGAAAAATTAGCACATGGGAGGAGATGACGACGGAATTCTTGACCAAATTCTTTCCCCCTCAAAGACAGCTGAAATGAGGGGGAAGATCAACGCTTTTATTATGAAGGACAAGGAGAGCTTATCCAAGTCATGGGAGCGGTTCAAGGACATTCTTTTGGATTGCCCACATCATGGGATTCCAAAGTTAGAGTTATTGGAGATATACTTCAAGGGACTGGACGGAAGCACCCAGTTCAACCTCCAACTACTCTCCGCCGGTACCTTTATGGACATGGCGATTGACGAAGCTTGGGACTTCATCGAGAAGCAAGCTTTGCATATGGAGAAGTACACCCACCAAGGAGCTGAAGGTGGAGTTAAAAGAGTTAACTTGCAAGAAACTCAGCCTAACAACAATCAACTCACGTCTTTGAAGAATGACGTGAAGCAATTGAAGGAACTCTTGGTTGCTCAAACCAAGAAGGAAGAGCAAGGACAAAGGAATAACAACAATGGATACCGTAACAACAACAACAACGGTTCCCGGAACAACAACTACAACAATAACAATAGGGGATCCAATAGCAACAACTGGAGGGCGAACAACCAAAATTCTGGTAACAATCATTCAAACTCCAACTCTAACGATTCCTCTAACCCTTTCCTCTCTTCTCCTTCTTCTTCTTCTACTCCATTAAAGAGCCAGGGGCAAGGATCAAGTTCGTCCCAGCCGGAAAAGAAAGACGTAGTGCTGGAGGCAATCTTGATCAAGCTTAGCGCTATGGAGACTTCTATGACTTCATTTTCGAAGGCCCAAAAGGCCTTTGAACAACAACTTGCAAGTAGGGCGAATGAAGCGCCAAGAGATCCAGGGAAACTTCCAGCAAGAACAGAGAGCAACCCTAAGGGCCAGATCATGGCCATAACTACGAGGAGTGGACTGAAGACTGCAGATCCAGTGCCTCGGTCGGTGCCAGTACCGACGAAGACCACCTCGGTCCAGATCCAGTCGACGAACACTTCGACCGAGATGCCAACCGAGGTGGAGCCACAGACAACGGAGGGGAAAACTGAAGTTTATGTTCCACCTCCTGCATACAAACCACCACTTCCATTCCCCCAGTCAAGGGCCAGAGCACATCTAGACAAGCACTTTGGTAAGTTCCTTGACTTGATGAATAAACTGCATATTAACATTCCTTTCCTTGATGCTATTCTAGGAATGCCCGCCTATGGGAAGTTCTTGAAGGAGATCCTATCAAGGAAGAGGAAACTGGAAGATTTTGGTGAAGTTAGGATGACATCTAAATCCTCGGAGCTCATTCAAATCATGAAGGAGAAGATGCCACCTAAATTGAGAGATCCCGGCTCATTTTGCATTCCCATTCAAGTTGGGGATGTACTTGTGAAGCCCTTTGTGATCTAGGAGCCAGCGTGAGCATCATCCCACTGGAGCTATGCGTGAAGATCGGACTTGGAGAGCCCAAGCCGGTCAAGATTCGACTATATATGGCGGATCGCTCCATCACCCATCCCGTGGGAATCTTGGAGGACGTTCCGGTCAAGTTAGGTAACTTCTATTTACCTATAGATTTTGTTGTACTTGACATTCCCGCAGATTGTCCTGTTCCTATTATTCTCGGGAGGCCATTTCTAGCAACCTCGGGTTGCAACGTGGATTGCAAGAACGCCAAGTTGAAATTCAACATTGGCGGCGATGAGGTGGAGTTCGCATTACTTGCAGCCATGAAAGGGGAGAAGCTAAGCGATGATATCTTCAACATCTACGATGAAGAAGAATCAAGAGAATTGGTGAGCTCTATCCTTATTAACGATCCACTCGAAAGAGTTATTAGTTTCAGTTTAATGGAGGAAGGTATAGATGCTTCTTGTGATGCAGATATACGGAGCTTAAAAGAACTGGAAGAAGATCCAGGAGCTAAAACTGAGAAGCTAATCCAGGAGACGAAGATCTCCAGTTTCGGTTCCAATTGCAGTACCTCGACCGAGGCACTTTCTGGATTGAGCGAGGCAACTGAAGAACATCTCGGTCAACGCCTCTGCGCCTCGACCGAGGTCGATGGCGAGATGATGTCATATGAGACTACTGAGAATAATAAACTTCTTACTCCCTTCTCTGACATTCATCCTCAGTTGGTGGAACACTCCATCCACCAACTTTCTGATAATAAAGGACCTTGGTATGCTGATATTGTGAATTATCTTATTTGCCAGGAAGTACCGCCCGGATTGACGTACTCTCAAAAGAAGAGATTCTTCAAGGAAGTACGCCATTACTACTGGGATGAACCGTTGCTATTCAAGCGCGGGCCGGATGGGATGCTTCGAAGATGCATTCCGGAAGATGAAGTTAATAGCGTCATACGGCATTGTCATTCACTTCCTTGTGGAGGACATGCCAGCACCGATAAAACATGCGCTAAGGTATTACGTTCTGGTTTCTTTTGGCCTACATTATTTAAGGATGTGCAATCGTTTGTTGTCTCTTGTGATGCATGCCAAAGAACATGAAATTTATCAAGGAGGAACGAGATGCCACTTAATAACATTCAAGAGGTGGAAATCTTTGATGTATGGGGGATATACTTCATGGGACCTTTTTCATCCTCCGGAGGAAACCTCTATATTCTCCTTACAGTTGATTACATCTCTAGATGGGTTGAAGCTATTGCTTCTCCCACTAACGACGCCAAGGTGGTTGTGAAGTTCTTAAACAGAACTATCTTTCCACGTTTTGGAACTCCGCGCATCATCATCAGCGATGGAGGAACGCATTTCATCAACCGGAAGTTCAAGGCACTTCTATCGAAGTATGGGGTAACCCACAAGGTATCAACCCCTTATCACCCTCAAACTAGTGGACAGGTCGAGATCTCGAATAGAGAAATCAAAGCAATTTTGGAGAAGACCGTCTCTAGGACGAGGAAGGATTGGTCCATGAAATTGGACGATGCTCTTTGGGCGTACAGGACCGCATTTAAGACTCCCATAGGTACCACCCCTTATAATTTGGTATATGGGAAGTCTTGCCATTTGCCCGTTGAATTAGAACACAAAGCATATTGGGCGATCAAATGGTTGAACTTCGACATTAAGGAGGCCGGCGAGAAGCGGCTATTGGAAATCAACGAGCTGGAGGAGCTGCGTTTGAACGCTTATGAGAATGCCAAAATCTATAAGGAGAGGACGAAGAGATGGCATGACAAGCGTATCGTCCCAATGGAGCTTAACGAAGGAGATTTAGTTCTACACTTCAACTCCCGCCTCCGCCTCTTTCCAGGTAAGTTAAAATCTAGATGGACCGGACCTTATGTTGTGAAACATGTTTTTCCTCACGGTGCAGTTGAGATATTGGGCGAAACGAGCGGAAGCTTCAAGGTCAACGGTCATAGACTTAAGAAGTACAAACCGGAAACTCCGGTTGAGGAGGTTGCACCAATATACCTCGTTTGAGACGCATCATGGTCCAGCTAGCGACCTTAAACCAAGCGCTTCTTGGGAGGCAACCCAAGGTATTGCTTTCTTTTCCCTTTTCTAGTCTAGCTTAGATAGTTTTTGCTCTTGCTTTGCTTTGTTTTGTTTTTGGCGTTCTAGACAGATAACAGGAGACATCTAAGGAAGGAGCATAACTGGAAGGACAGAAGATCGAGAATTTAAGAAGACGAAGTTTGACTGAGGCATCTCGGTTGCTGTCAGAGCACCTCGACCGAGATGATTCTTGAGCAACCGAGGTGACTAGGGTTTCTGAAGAACCACCTCGGCCCGTACCACCTCGGTCCAGTCGAGACCATCTCGACCGAGGTGACAGCAGTTCCAAAAAAGGGTATAAAAGGGCTGAAGATTTCTCTCTCCTCAATTTACCCTCTCCCTCGACCGCGGCGACAGTTTTCACCTCGCTCCTTCGAATCTCTCTCATTTTCGAAGATTTTCGCTTCCAAACTGCGATTAAGGCATAGAGGATCCCAGTGCATCATCGATCTGCAAGAAAATCGAACCGATTCAGTCAAACGAGGTAAAACAAAACCGAAACCCTAACTCGCTGATTTCGCTTCGATTTGGGCTTTGGTTGCCCTTGCATTTGCTAAGAAAAGGATTAAGTACCCCATATGAAGCAGTTGTAGTGATTTTGGGGGAAAAGAATTGAATTTTCTGAAGAAATTAGAATCCAGTTTTTCGCCTCGGTCCAGACGAGTTGTGCCTCGGCCGAGGTGATTCTTGAGTGTTGTCAATCGACCGAGGTGACCTGACAGTGGGATTTCTGAAAACGAGTTCTGACCGACGCCTTACCCTTAGGGATAGATCCTCTCCTTCCCCTTCTTCCTCTTCTTCCCGACCCTATCGACCGGTGATCCACGAGCGACACCAGGTCGATTATGACCGTATTTCCGGCCGTCCCGTGATTGCACCCCACTTCCTGGACGTGTCTGCTTTTGACCGTCTCTAGGTAGACGGAGACCTTAGACGGATGATATCTACAGTAGGGCTGGATCAGTTTACTGAGATCCGAGCCCCAGCCTATTTGGAGCCCACCCTAGAGTTCGTTAGCTCCTTCACCTACCTCCCCACAGAGCGATCTGTGAAGTACCGGTTGATGAACCGAAACTTCTTAGTGCCACTAGAGTACTGGAGAGAGATTTTTGGTTTTCCTGAGCTGACAGCTGTTGATTTCCTTTCCCGATCTGTAGCTAGGGAGTTTTGGGGACAGATTGCTCACGTGGTTGAGCACGCAAACAGATGGTGCCTTGGAGATTCCAGGGAGAAGGTCATCTTCCACTTAGCCTTTAGGTTAGCCCACCGGATCTTCAGTGAGACACTTCTGGCGCGTACTGAGACGCCCTAGAAGATCCGTCAGGGGGAGCTGTTCAGCCTATACTGCATGGTGACATGAGGTATCCCGGACTTTGGCTTGATGCTGGCAGAGGATCTGCACAGGATCAAGGCCAAGGCGAAGGGAGACATCTGCTGCGGAGGGATTGTCACCCACATCGCCAGCTATCAGGATATGGATCTCAGCGCTTGCACTATGGTGGCGGCTGCCAAGCCGCTTGGACTACAGGAGAAGATCACTCGGTGGATTCTAGTTCCCGAGGTTTGACTACACTGTACGTGGCTATGCCATGGGAGATGACTGCACCGCAGGGGATCAGGTGGTCAACACAGTTTACTGTTTACGACCCTCATTATTGGCAGACCGCCTGGGCCCCACTGATGGAGGATTACAGAGAGGCAGTAGCTGCCCCAGTTGAGGAGGAGGCAGATGATGAGGAGACAGCTGATGACAGAGATGGTGCAGTCCCGATGGACACAGGGACAAATACTGCAGGGACTAGTGCACCGGTCATAGATCTGGACGATGACACTGAGGCTGAGCCTACACCTGCTACTTCTCTAGTGAGACTTGCTAGGCATAGAGCACGCCGACACAAAGATTCAGAGGCTCACAGTCGGATCGACGATCTGACGGATCAGGTTATTGATTCTTATGCCGCTTTGTCACTGGATATCCGGGAGATGCAAGAGAGGCAGCATTACCAGCACATGATGGCCCAGATTCAGTTTGAGCACATCATGGGCTATCCATTCGACCCGTCCTAGTATCCGTATGTGCCACCACCACCACCACCACCGGATCGCGAGTATTGAGAGCTGCAGGATTTTCTTTCTTATTTATTATGCAGTTCAGCTTTATGTCCGGTGAGTATTTTATTTCCTTAGACTTATTTTGACCCACTGGGACAGTGTGTCCTAAGTATGGGGTGTTTATTGATGTATTTGACTTATGTGTTGTATGACTCTACATTACCGGATATATATGCTTCACTTTTACTTCTATGTGTTTATCTGAGATTGCATGCATACATACAGGTTATTTGATTGAGAAAAACGTCAAAACTAAAAAATTTTAAAAAAAATAATTGTCCTCGACCGGGACAGTTCTGGGCGAACGAGGTGTTTCACCTCGGTTGACCTAAGAACACCTCGACCGAGGTAGGTTAACTGAGAGTTTTCGAAACGATTTTTGTGCTCCTTATCTGGATATGATCTCAGTGAAGACTTTGTTTACTGACTGGTTTTGAAATCTTTATGTGTTTGAAAGGTTTTATAATATGTTTAAGTTGCTAAATGCTTTGTTTGAAATTTTTGGCATGTTTAATACTTTGTTTTTATCCAAATTATGTTGAATTTGAAGGTTGACACCGCAAGATAAGTTCTCTCACTTTCTTCCTGGAAAGACCAAGGCAATTCATTCTTCTCTCTTCTTCTTCTTGATCATGCTTAGCCCCTCATATACATTTTTGCCTCCCTTTACCTATCCGGGAATTTGGAAGCAAGCAAAGTGGTGAAAGCAAGTAAAGTAAAGTTGAGAAGTTGGCTGGAAGTGAAAGTGTTAGAAAGTAATAATAGGTTTGGGGAAGTCAATCATGATGATGAGTAACTCGGCACCATTCACATAGCCGGGTGTTTGTGTCTTGCCAAAGTCGGATTGAGAGATATTCCTAACGGGTCATGGTATGTGCATCAAGGGTTTGATGCATCTCAAGAAATTGATGATTGCTAATTTCCTAGGCTTCGGTTATTGTGCACCTCTGTCCATGCATCCCAAAAAGTAAAGTAAAAGAAAAAGTGTGAAATAAGCAAAGCTTATTGGTGGAAGATGTTGAAAGTCAAAGTCAAAGTGAAGTATATTCTTTTCCCGGATTCTAGCACCACATTACCTTACATACATCCCTACCCTACACGTTTCTTTACCTTTCTTTTGGGAAGCCCTTGAGACCTCGAGCTTGTTGATTGACTTAGCGGTTTAAACTGGATTATACATGATTAATTTCGATAATTATGACTTATTATGCATTCTATGATTTTATGCAAAGATGAACAACTTTCTTATATTTATAAAATATTTTGATCATATTTTGATTTTAAATTCCATGAAGTATTCTCTTAGAGTGATCTATGATTGTTGCACACCATAAAAATGTTTTGAAAGACTTTTCATTGTTTTTCTTTACTTATAATCCATTCTATCTTGTCTTTTATATGCGGAACTTGCTTGGGGACAAGCAAGGGCTAAGTATGGGGTATTTTGATAGCATGAATTATAGTCTATATTTTGGGGTTTGTTTAGACGTTTTATCTTCAATAATCTGCATGTTTGTATGTATATTATGTGATTATATTACCATTTCATCTACCTTTGCGGAATCGAGGTCTACACCTAGTTTTGTTGTAATGGTAGGTAAAATGGCACGTTTTGCATCAAAAATGAGCAAAAGGAGCTATGGAGTCATTGGAGCTACATTCAGGAACATAAGGAAACATCCAGGAAGCATAGTCATGGATTAGAGATTCACTTTGGACTAGATTTGAGAGATTTCACATTCAGTTGTGATTCACCTCGGTTGACCACAGATTCACCTCGACCGAGGTGATCCAGAGAAGTCGACTCGACCGAGGCGAACACCTGAGACGCGGCGAGAATATTTTATTCTTGGCTGAGATCTTTTATCTTTGGAAAGAGATCTTATATTTTTGGGCTTGGCTCTTGGAAGGAAGAAGATAATTTAGATCATATATTTTACCTATTTTTATGGGAAGAGATCTTTCTAAGATATCTTATCTTTGGAGAGTAATTTTCCTATAAAAAGGGTCGGATTTCCCACAAATCCGACATCCGCTATCATCTTGCTTACACCTAATACACGCAGCAGCCATACTCTAGTTGGGAGATTTGAAGAACCTTTTTGAAGGTTGAAGAAGGAAGATTGTAGCTTTTATAGCTTTTGAAGGGTTTTTGTAAGATTATCTTAGATTCCCTTCCTTGTTGTCTTACCTTGTTGGATTTCTATCCAAGGAACGCTTTTGTTGTGATAAGCAAAGCTTTTGGAGAAATATTTCCCAGCCAAGAAGGCAAATAGCTTGAAGAAAGTTATAAGTAACATCGAGCAAGAGGCGGACAAAACTCTCTATGAGTACTTTGAAAAATTCGCACGCCTCCGATCCAGCTGTCATTTCCACTGATATTCGACTCAAGATCTAGTCTTGTACTTGTACAATGGCTTGCTAGACAATGAAAGGAGGATCGTCGATGCGGCTTGTGGAGGTAACATTCTTAACTCTACCCCTGACCTTGCTTTGGAAAAGATACAGGAACTAGCTGAAGGGACCCGGAACTTTGGATGGACCCCTTCCAAGAGAGGTGTTCATGCTGTGAATTCCACAAAGACTGAGATCTCCACTAAGCTTGCGGAACTGAAGGAAATGGTGAAGAGATTAACACTTATGGGAACCCCACAATAACTGAAGGCATGTGGAGTGTGTGCTGACCCATACCATCCAACGGACATGTGTCCCCAACTCCAGGATGATGATGCTGAGGTGATTGCAATGGGTTATGGAAAGCCACATCAGCAAAGGCCTAGGAACGATCCTTATGCACAAAACTTCATGCCAAGCTGGCGTGACCAACAAAATTATCGTTGGAGGGATCAACAAAACCAACAACAACAACCCCGACAAGGTAAGTATCAATCAACTGAGGATATGTTGCAAGTTTTGACTAAACATTTTGCTACTCATGTCCAAACAACAGAATCCAGCATCAAGAACCTTGAAAAACAGGTTGGGCAAATGGCGGGAGCCATAACATGGACCGAAGCTAGATTTTCAGGAGGATTGCCTTCCTAGACGGTTATAAGCCCCAAGGAGATTGTTAGTGCCCTAACATTAAGGAGTGGGAAGCAAATCTAACAAAAACCAGAAAAAGAATCACAAAGCAAACCCTCTGACGAGTTTACCGCACCCACAACTGCCTCGGCGGCTTCAACTGCGCCCAACACCGAGCAGACGCCACCCCTGCAGCTGGATGTCTCTGCCCCTACGGTGACAACCCCTGAGCTGCCCCTGCGCCTACATACTGACGCCCCTGCGGAAAACACAACAGAAAGTTCTGCTGAGAAGGATTCTTACATCCGGCCTAAGTTCCCGCCACTGTACTCTGAGAAACCACCAGCTCTTTTTTCCTGAGGCTCTAAAGGAGAAAAGAATCACTGAGGACAAAGATCTCTTTGAGACCTTCTCCAAATGCGAGGTAAACATTCCCCTCCTTAAGTTAATGAAGATTATTCCTAAATATGCTCGTTTCTTGAAGGAACTATGCACTATCAAGAGGAATCAGAAGCTGAAGGGGAAACAACAAGTGCAAGTAAGTGAGCATGTGTCGGCCGTTCTCCAACGGAGAATGCCCAAGAAGTGCAGTGATCTGGGCATGGTAAGCATTCCTTGTATTATAGGGGAAACCCGTTTTGACAAAGCAATGCTTGATCTTGGTGCTTCTATAAATGTTTTGCCATATTCTATATACAAATCACTTGGCCTTGGGCCATTAACGGAAACTAGGATTGTAGTACAACTTGTTGATAGATCTAATGTGTACCCGAAAGGGATAATTGAAGATGTATTAGTAATGGTAGACAACCTAATTTTTCCTGCAGATTTCTTAGTAATGGATATGGAAAATGATTCGCATGTTGCACCAATATTGTTAGGTATGCCATTTTTGAAAACTTCTAGGACTAAAATAGATTATGTTAGTGGCAAACTAACCATGGAGTTTTATGGTGAAGTAGTGGAATTTGACATCTACGATGCAATGAAATTTCCTAGTGATGATCATTCTTTATGTGTTATTGACATTGCTGAACCTTTTGTGCAAGATGTGTTTGATAATTCTGATATTGATGAGTTGAAAAATGTAATTGAGCATGACATTGATGGTTTCAAATCAAAATATGTATTAACATCCAGTATGAAAGAGGTCCTAGCCCAATTAGATGGGCGTAAAAGGCTACCTATCTCCACTTTGGCCATTGGGCCCACTTTACTAACCGCAAGCGAGACGCTTGTTCCGTCTATAGTGTAGGCACCGGAAATAGAATTGAAGGACCTTCCATCCCACCTCAAGTAAGTTTTCCTTGGAGATAACAATACCTTGCCCGTGATCATCTCCAACAAGTTGACTACCGGTCAAGAAGACAAGTTGGTGAAAGTGTTGAAAGAACACAAGACGGCCCTTCGATGGACCATTGCGGACATCAAAGGGATAAGTACAACAACTTTCATGCATAGGATCTTACTTGAGGATGAAGCCAAACCCTCTAGGCAACCTCAACGGAGGTTGAATCCGCCAATGATGGATGTAGTCAAAAAGGAAGTGTTGAAGCTCCTCCAAGCGGATATGATCTTCCCTATTTCGGATAGCACTTGGGTTAGTCCAACCCAAGTGGTTCCAATGAAAGGAGGCATCACAATGGTGGAAAATCAACATGGAGAGATGGTCCCGAGCAAAACGCAAACCGGATGGAGAGTTTGCATTGACTACCGCAAGCTCAACAAGGTAACACGTAAAGACCATTTCCTATTACCTTTTATTGACCAAATGTTGGAACGTCTTGCAGGTCATCCGTACTACTGCTTCCTTGATGGATATTCAGGCTACTTCCAAATAACCATTGCACCGGAAGATCAAGAAAATACGACGTTCACTTGCCCATGTAACACCCCAAATTCTCGGAACTCGGGGAGCTACTGGTTAGGACCTCACAATGGGTCCCGACCTTGGTTTAACAACAACTTTACTAAGATCTTACAACAATGTACAAATGTAATTAAAACAATTTCCAAAACATAATATTTTTAATGGTATGAAAGTACACATGTGACAGCCTTACAAACATACATAAAGATATATAACATACATGACGTATGGAAGACTTCCCCGTCCCCATCTAATGAGTACGTGGACCCGGCTGACCATCCGTTCCGGATCTCTATGCAACTGTCTATCTCTACAGATCTACAACACGGATAAACCGTTAGCTAACAATACAAATATAAGTAGAATGACAACAGCACAAACACAAGCAGAAACAAAAATTAAACAAACATCATGCTGGCACTCAACCGTTTATTATCTATTATTTAAGTGATCCACATTATTCAATTTAAGTTGTGGCACGAGAGCTATTAATAGCTCTCGCCTCCGTTCCTTATCCAACTGGGTGTAGGTCTAGCTGACCTCCGCCGGTAGCATCACTACAAACCGAGTATGGACTAGTCCCTAAAGAAACCCCCAGCGCTCGCAAGCTAACTGAGCAGAATGCCACCGCCCGTTACTCTTAGGCCAAGTATAGGTCGGTAAATATTTATCACAACCTATAACTCTAACATCTCAATCACACACCACTATCATCGTTCATGCTCATATTTAGAAGTCAGCTAAGTAACCCCAAAGGACTTACCTGATATAAAGCTCGACTCTCTGTAAACCAACTCGCTCTGTAAACTGTAGCAACTCAGTTGCCTGTCAAAGGAGATAAGTGCATTAGCACACTCCTACGTAGTTAGAAGTCTAAGACTTCTGAAATAGAGTAATGTATTAAGACATAACTAGTTGCAGTATTAATTTAGGGTAAAATGACCATTTTACCCTTGGTCCCGAAATTCCCGAAAATTCTAAAATTTATGTCTAAACTCCTATTTGAGATTCTAAAATCATATTCTAACTCCCAAAGCTTCGTTTGGTTCCAAGCTAACATTTTTCCCATGTTTCTATTTTCCGGGAAATCGTAAAGGTCTAACTTCGATTCCAAATATAAAATTCGTAACCGCTTATAAAAATTCCGACTTAAATCCCTAGATTATCTATGATGTCCTATCTAACCTTAGGAGAAAGAATTTCTCCAAACTGTTCATTCAACAGCTTTATAAAAATTCCTAAAGTTGACTACTCCCTTTACAAATTCTATACTTAGCCAAAATCTGAGTACACTTTGAAAAATCATAACTCCTAAACCACTCACTGGATTTATCCCAAATTTTGATATGTTCTACTATAAAATCTTACCTATAATATATCCAAAATTCAGCCGGAAAGGATATCAAGAGCTTATTAAAAATCATCTCACAAAACAGCATCACTTGCTGTTTTCCCCCAACACTCAGCACATATATAAAAACGTCAACTTTGAAACACAATAACTCTCGAACCGTAACTCCGATTCTTCCCAAATATTAATATGATCTACAATAAGATGTCAACTATATCATATCAAAAATTCAAGCCTAACAGAGATCAAAAGCCTATTCAAAACTATCTCACAAAACAGCATCCCATGCTGTTTTTCTCAACTCAGCACATTTATAAAACTGACTTTGAAACCTCATATCTCTCAAACCATAACATGGATTCCTCTGAAATTTTAGTATGATCTACTATACTATATCAACTATAACTTGTCCGAAATTCAAGTCTAACAGAAGTCAATAACCCCTCCAAATTTATTCCACAAAACTGCATCTCAAGCAAATTTCCTCAAACTCAGCACACTAAAGAAAAAACTGCATGAAGAGCCAACTTTGGACAACCATAACTCCTAAACCATAATTCGGAATACTCTAAAATTTCAGTATGTTATACTATATAATACCAACTGTAACATATCCGAAAATCAGCAACAAAGGAGAAGTCTAACTTACCCAAATCTGGACCCGAAGTTGACGGTTTGTCACTTCCGAAAACTCATAAAAACGCATCAGCTCAGCAAGCATTCTCTAGGCTGTTGTGAACCGTTCCAAGATCCCAACGGAATTCTAATTAGCACATATAGAGAGAGGGTACAGAAGGAAGAGGGTCAAGGTCCTTACCCGACTAGACGGACTCAATGAGCTCGTGTGTAGACTGAAGAAGACGGATCGAGATCCCTATCACTTGGACGCACCAGCGGCTGGGAGGAGGCGCCCCTGCGGCCCAGACTGAACCACCTGCGGCTCTAGCTACCGCACCAGCGGTTCCGGGTTCGTAGCCTCACCTGCGGCTAGGGCAAGGCGCACCAGCAGGGTTTGCTATCGTAAAGGAGTTGCGGTTGTGGGGCTGGAGGCGAAGGGATAGTCCGGTGCTGTTGTCGCCTACAGGCCACGAGGGAGACGGCTGGCGAAGCATCGGACTTGGCAGACGGCGGGTCTGCCGGAGATCCTTCGGGTGAAGGCATCGCTGGAGCAGGAGGAGAGACGGCTCGTTTGCTGCGTTCTGTCGATGAAGACGAAGGATGGCTGCTGCTGGAGGTTGCCAGCATGGTGACAACGGGGAGGTGGCTATCATCGGTTCTTGCGTCGGCTTGGCGTGGAGGAGGAGGTGGCGCCGGCTGGAGTCAACAGGGGGAAGAGGAGAGGGCTGCTAGGGTTCCGGCGCTTCTGGATAGACGTTCAGAGAATTTGCGAGAGAGGAGAGGCGTGCGAGGAGAGATGGGCGGCAAGAGAAGAGACGTGAGAGAGAGATTGAGAAACTGCATATCCAAAGTGTAACCCTAATGGGCCCGGATGGCATGTTCCTGACGGGCCCGACTGGCCTATAATGACGGCCCAGCGGACTCGGAATTAAACCAGAAAAACTTAAAAGGAGAGCGAATCGGTCGCAGTCCAGTTAACTCGGAATTAAACCAGAAATAAAATTTCTAGATGTTACATCAGTTACCCCTTAGCATAAGTTTCGTCCCGAAATAAAATTTTGGTAACATAAGGACGAAGTCTATACAAAAGAAATAAAGCGCCAGAAAAAGTCATAATTTGTCAAGTTCTTATTTGTTTCGGAAATAGTCGGAAGAATTTTTCCGGGTATTACATCAGTACCCCCTTAAAATAAGTTTCGTCCCGAAACTTAGAATAAGGAATATCCACTCAGATAATATTTTCCATAAATACATTTGAGATATCTAACTCTTCTATTAGAGAATCTTCACTCTAATGTCCTAACCTGAAAGAACCACTCAATCATCATAGTCAAGCAACGGATGGGACTACAATCACTCAAATCATATATATCATGTAAGTTACACAACACACAACCGAGTGCTAACTCGTTGATACTGGGGTAGCGGCTAACTCTGCAAAGAACTCGGGTTAACTACACCTAATGCTCTCCTTTTTCTCCATGTAGCCTCATTGGCTTCTCGTCTAAACCACTGAAACTCTACAAGGTATGATCCGGCCCATCTATGAGATCCACCTAGCTGATGACATGTCCCGGGTCCCATATGTATTCCTTTAACTGTTACACGTGAACACTCGGTGTACACCCTCTAGTATGGGTAGGAGTGACGGTCGATAAATAACTTCCTAATCCTCCTTAATATTTTAACGATTTTCTATTTTAAACCCACTTCCATCTTTATTGATGACTCTACTGTACGGTAACTACAAAACTTTATTCCTCCGCTGGCCCACTTGCTTCTACCTTTCGGAAGATCCCGACTATAAATTCTGAAATCATGATTTAAACATATCCTGCCAGTTTACCAAGTCTCTCATGCTCTTTTTAAGACCACTCACTTGGTCTTGTCCCTAGAATATGACTCCGTCGGACCTTTCCTCCATTAATGATTTATCACCTTCTTCCCTCTGGGGTCTTAAATTTGTTATAGCTCCTCAATTTAAATCTGGGAGTCTTTCTCTGCATTTCATTGACGTCATCCAGTATGTAGATCTTTAATATATTACAGACTCAACTCAAGCTTCCTACACAGTTTCCAAGATCTTAAGTGGCATAGGACGTGTCCAGAATGATGATACTAGACACAAGATGCTCTCCCATCATCATCGTTTGATCATATCCACTTAATACATGCTAACACGTCAGCAAGATTGCACTCTTTTATCCATCACGTCTATCGGACCGATAATATTTCTCTGACTCGAAACGCAACTCGGATCCGTTCCGATATAACCTTACACGTAAACTCTACCCGAGATTATGCTTTCTCTATGCGCGATTACTGAGTTGCAAGTATACTCCTGTCGCTTCTTTCCTTATATGTCTTCTGAATCAGTCGGGTAGTTACACACTTTGAGCTTCCTAGGGTAAACTCTACACAATACTTTTATTATGTCGTTAATTCTTCTCATAATCCATCAAGAAAACTCACTCTACACTACTCCATTAGTATAGAAGTCCAAAACCACTTGTCTAGCAACATGTAACGAAGCCGTCATTCTTCATTCGGATCCATAATAGACTAACACTCTTTTCCTATAATCTCTCTATTCCCATACAGTGTTTCCAGTCTCTCTGCGCAGCCTATCTCACGTTCTTCCCAACAAATGCATCTCACCAACTATCATCATTTTAAACTCGACACGTTGTTTTTCTGTACCATTGAGTTTCCTGCTCTGTGGGTTAGGACCCACCACGCTTCCGCTGCGCTACTTGGATAATTCTATTGCCATCCATCAATCATAAGGACATTTTGTTTGAGTCCACGGTGATTGTCTCCGAAACTCTTTCTCCGATTACGCCATAAGTCCTTTCCGGATGTATTGTCAAGAACCTCCATTACTTGACTTAAGGAAATAAGGAAATGATTAGAAGACAACCTCTCCCGTTCATTTTGTTGAATTCTTCTAACACGGATTTAAACTCTTTGATTCGACCGAGTTTAATCTAACCAACCAATACGAAATCTCTAACATGGTTCTCTTTATACCTTTAGTTCATCCAAGAAGGTTGTCGTTGCCTATTGGAAGAAATCTTCCAAGGCATCGGTAAAGCTACCTCGTAAATCCACATTCACAAATATCTCTTCTTGGCGGCACATAACTCATCAATACCAGCAACATTTGCACATCCTCCTTGGATATTGGTTAGTCTATAATTGACTTACCTCGATATCTCTTACTCACTCTTCTCGTACCTCTACTGGCATAAAATTTCTGGTAAGCAACAACTACTCGGTGAATCCTTTTTCCCTTCTTTAGTTCGTTCTATCTTCCCACTTCCTTCCCCTTAGGGCTAACTCTCTTTCTCGAGTCCCCTAGGTCATTCTCACATGCTCCTTCCTTAGTGTTGTTTATACTATCGCTTTGTTGAACTCCATTGACTCTACTACAGGCCTCCTACTCCTTTTGATACTGACTTCGTGATTCCTCACCACTTTTTATCTCTCTGACGAGGTCAAAACTTCTCTTCACTTGTGGGTTCTATCTTCGCTCTTACACTCAATTGTAGGTCTTCATTCCTTGCACCTCTTAGTCACAAGGGTTTCTGCCATAAATATCGGAAGAGAATCATTGTTCTCCCTTGTATGGAATGTTACGCACCTTCTGTCTTGACTGACATAGAACCTAATCAAAAGTGTATACTTCTTACTCCTCTAGTACTTCTAGTACAAGCCATCGGTACTAGCTGTGACATGTACCTTTTTCCTAGCCAGTATGTAGTAAATCACTCGCACAGTTTCCTTGGTCTCAGATGGCATAAGGGGGTTATTCCTGGCATACAATAAGAATAGGGATTTTCCATGCTGGTACTAGCACGCGTATCAATTTAGCTTCACATCTGTCGTCGTTGATCTCTTGAAGAGACCTCCAGATATCTATAAAGTTCTTTCATAAGTCTATGGTTATCCTCCTTATCTACCAACCAGTTACTACTAGTTGACTCGCACGTGTTATATCCCAGTTATTACCAACTAGTCGGTAGTTGACCTTCTATAAGATCACGGACTTATTGTTCTTCTATCTCTTTTGAAGTTTGGTACACTTGATAAAATCTATCTCCTCCAGCTTCTTTGCTCATACTCCTTTAGCTCCTTCCACAGTCTGCACTTCTTTTGTTCTCTTATGAGATCACTATACTCTTCTGAGTCTAGTCGTAACATTCATTTGCCGTCGATGAGTTTGTCATGTCTTCCACGATAACTTGTAAGCGTGTCTTCACAATTCTTCTTACTTTGTTCATCGTTTGTTCGTGTTTCCCTGATATGACCGTTAATGTTGGTAACTTAGATCTTTATGTGAATGAGAAGTTATTATGGACTCTCTAGTCCACCAAATTAACTTTCCCACATTCTTCCTCTTAATTGGTTTTGTTTTGATCATGATACCTTTATGGAAATTCGTTGTCACAGTTTTGTCTTCTAGTTTCTTTGATACTTATGATGTCGAAGTTTCTTTCAAAATTCCCGTGTCTTGGAGGACTACACTTGCTTCCATGGTTACACAGTCTATTTATCGTCATTAAACTCACTCTCGATCTTTGTAACCTTTAATCTCTCACCTCTGGGTCAACACCCTATCCTCTTTGCACTCTCATGCCCATGCTTGCATATGGTGGCGTCCACCTTTGTTGCACTGTCATTTAACCCGCCAAGTGTAGTTGTACTCGACACCACTTAATTTGTATTCCGATTTTGTCCGCTTCAATTTGCGTTTCTTATCAGTCCTTACGTATATTCTTGAGTTTCATCTCTCGTCTTCCCACCGCTAAATTCCTTGTATGGACTTCTATCACTTCTATCTGAGTTTATTTGATATTCTTTCTTATCTAATTATTCTCGTGGTTAAGAATCATCTTTTAATCTTCACTTTATGTCAACTCGTTCTTCAAATGATTGTAGGAATTGCTAGAATGTACGTCCGGACACATTACTTTACTCCGAGGTCGGAGTCCATTATTTTCCTATAGAGATACTCTTTACGATCTACTAAAATTTTATCATAAGGCGATGATCGCATGATATTAACTCAACTAAAGTATATTTCCTATCTTTTAAGGTACTAAAAAGTTACATGCGTATAGATATACATATAACTTACATAAACATACAATACTATAAGTCCACAAACTATTTCTCATCTACTAAGCTGCAGAGATCCACGGAGAACGATGGTGGTCCGACGTACTACTAACCCAACAACCCGACTATGCACGTGTGTAAAAACAGAAATCCGTTTTGAAAATCTTAGACCCCTTTCGGGTTCTAGTTATTTTATATATTCGGTCTTTTAGAAGATTTCAAGTGCCATTGTTGTCAACCCAGAGCTCTGATACCATGTTGTAACACCCCAAATTCTCGGAACTCGGGGAGCTACTGGTTAGGACCTCACAATGGGTCCCGACCTTGGTTTAACAACAACTTTACTAAGATCTTACAACAAGGTACAAATGTAATTAAAACAATTTCCAAAACATAATATTTTTAATGGTATGAAAGTACACATGTGACAGCCTTACAAACATACATAAAGATATATAACATACATGACGTATGGAAGACTTCCCCGTCCCCATCTAATGAGTACGTGGACCCGGCTGACCATCCGTTCCGGATCTCTATGCAACTGTCTATCTCTACAGATCTACAACACGGATAAACCGTTAGCTAACAATACAAATATAAGTAGAATGACAACAGCACAAACACAAGCAGAAACAAAAATTAAACAAACATCATGCTGGCACTCAACCGTTTATTATCTATTATTTAAGTGATCCACATTATTCAATTTAAGTTGTGGCACGAGAGCTATTAATAGCTCTCGCCTCCGTTCCTTATCCAACTGGGTGTAGGTCTAGCTGACCTCCGCCGGTAGCATCACTACAAACCGAGTATGGACTAGTCCCTAAAGAAACCCCCAGCGCTCGCAAGCTAACTGAGCAGAATGCCACCGCCCGTTACTCTTAGGCCAAGTATAGGTCGGTAAATATTTATCACAACCTATAACTCTAACATCTCAATCACACACCACTATCATCGTTCATGCTCATATTTAGAAGTCAGCTAAGTAACCCCAAAGGACTTACCTGATATAAAGCTCGACTCTCTGTAAACCAACTCGCTCTGTAAACTGTAGCAACTCAGTTGCCTGTCAAAGGAGATAAGTGCATTAGCACACTCCTACGTAGTTAGAAGTCTAAGACTTCTGAAATAGAGTAATGTATTAAGACATAACTAGTTGCAGTATTAATTTAGGGTAAAATGACCATTTTACCCTTGGTCCCGAAATTCCCGAAAATTCTAAAATTTATGTCTAAACTCCTATTTGAGATTCTAAAATCATATTCTAACTCCCAAAGCTTCGTTTGGTTCCAAGCTAACATTTTTCCCATGTTTCTATTTTCCGGGAAATCGTAAAGGTCTAACTTCGATTCCAAATATAAAATTCGTAACCGCTTATAAAAATTCCGACTTAAATCCCTAGATTATCTATGATGTCCTATCTAACCTTAGGAGAAAGAATTTCTCCAAACTGTTCATTCAACAGCTTTATAAAAATTCCTAAAGTTGACTACTCCCTTTACAAATTCTATACTTAGCCAAAATCTGAGTACACTTTGAAAAATCATAACTCCTAAACCACTCACTGGATTTATCCCAAATTTTGATATGTTCTACTATAAAATCTTACCTATAATATATCCAAAATTCAGCCGGAAAGGATATCAAGAGCTTATTAAAAATCATCTCACAAAACAGCATCACTTGCTGTTTTCCCCCAACACTCAGCACATATATAAAAACGTCAACTTTGAAACACAATAACTCTCGAACCGTAACTCCGATTCTTCCCAAATATTAATATGATCTACAATAAGATGTCAACTATATCATATCAAAAATTCAAGCCTAACAGAGATCAAAAGCCTATTCAAAACTATCTCACAAAACAGCATCCCATGCTGTTTTTCTCAACTCAGCACATTTATAAAACTGACTTTGAAACCTCATATCTCTCAAACCATAACATGGATTCCTCTGAAATTTTAGTATGATCTACTATACTATATCAACTATAACTTGTCCGAAATTCAAGTCTAACAGAAGTCAATAACCCCTCCAAATTTATTCCACAAAACTGCATCTCAAGCAAATTTCCTCAAACTCAGCACACTAAAGAAAAAACTGCATGAAGAGCCAACTTTGGACAACCATAACTCCTAAACCATAATTCGGAATACTCTAAAATTTCAGTATGTTATACTATATAATACCAACTGTAACATATCCGAAAATCAGCAACAAAGGAGAAGTCTAACTTACCCAAATCTGGACCCGAAGTTGACGGTTTGTCACTTCCGAAAACTCATAAAAACGCATCAGCTCAGCAAGCATTCTCTAGGCTGTTGTGAACCGTTCCAAGATCCCAACGGAATTCTAATTAGCACATATAGAGAGAGGGTACAGAAGGAAGAGGGTCGAGGTCCTTACCCGACTAGACGGACTCAATGAGCTCGTGTGTAGACTGAAGAAGACGGATCGAGATCCCTATCACTTGGACGCACCAGCGGCTGGGAGGAGGCGCCCCTGCGGCCCAGACTGAACCACCTGCGGCTCTAGCTACCGCACCAGCGGTTCCGGGTTCGTAGCCTCACCTGCGGCTAGGGCAAGGCGCACCAGCAGGGTTTGCTATCGTAAAGGAGTTGCGGTTGTGGGGCTGGAGGCGAAGGGATAGTCCGGTGCTGTTGTCGCCTACAGGCCACGAGGGAGACGGCTGGCGAAGCATCGGACTTGGCAGACGGCGGGTCTGCCGGAGATCCTTCGGGTGAAGGCATCGCTGGAGCAGGAGGAGAGACGGCTCGTTTGCTGCGTTCTGTCGATGAAGACGAAGGATGGCTGCTGCTGGAGGTTGCCGGCATGGTGACAACGGGGAGGTGGCTATCATCGGTTCTTGCGTCGGCTTGGCGTGGAGGAGGAGGTGGCGCCGGCTGGAGTCAACAGGGGGAAGAGGAGAGGGCTGCTAGGGTTCCGGCGCTTCTGGATAGACGTTCAGAGAATTTGCGAGAGAGGAGAGGCGTGCGAGGAGAGATGGGCGGCAAGAGAAGAGACGTGAGAGAGAGATTGAGAAACTGCATATCCAAAGTGTAACCCTAATGGGCCCGGATGGCATGTTCCTGACGGGCCCGACTGGCCTATAATGACGGCCCAGCGGACTCGGAATTAAACCAGAAAAACTTAAAAGGAGAGCGAATCGGTCGCAGTCCAGTTAACTCGGAATTAAACCAGAAATAAAATTTCTAGATGTTACATCAGTTACCCCTTAGCATAAGTTTCGTCCCGAAATAAAATTTTGGTAACATAAGGACGAAGTCTATACAAAAGAAATAAAGCGCCAGAAAAAGTCATAATTTGTCAAGTTCTTATTTGTTTCGGAAATAGTCGGAAGAATTTTTCCGGGTATTACATCAGTACCCCCTTAAAATAAGTTTCGTCCCGAAACTTAGAATAAGGAATATCCACTCAGATAATATTTTCCATAAATACATTTGAGATATCTAACTCTTCTATTAGAGAATCTTCACTCTAATGTCCTAACCTGAAAGAACCACTCAATCATCATAGTCAAGCAACGGATGGGACTACAATCACTCAAATCATATATATCATGTAAGTTACACAACACACAACCGAGTGCTAACTCGTTGATACTGGGGTAGCGGCTAACTCCGCAAAGAACTCGGGTTAACTACACCTAATGCTCTCCTTTTTCTCCATGTAGCCTCATTGGCTTCTCGTCTAAACCACTGAAACTCTACAAGGTATGATCCGGCCCATCTATGAGATCCACCTAGCTGATGACATGTCCCGGGTCCCATATGTATTCCTTTAACTGTTACACGTGAACACTCGGTGTACACCCTCTAGTATGGGTAGGAGTGACGGTCGATAAATAACTTCCTAATCCTCCTTAATATTTTAACGATTTTCTATTTTAAACCCACTTCCATCTTTATTGATGACTCTACTGTACGGTAACTACAAAACTTTATTCCTCCGCTGGCCCACTTGCTTCTACCTTTCGGAAGATCCCGACTATAAATTCTGAAATCATGATTTAAACATATCCTGCCAGTTTACCAAGTCTCTCATGCTCTTTTTAAGACCACTCACTTGGTCTTGTCCCTAGAATATGACTCCGTCGGACCTTTCCTCCATTAATGATTTATCACCTTCTTCCCTCTGGGGTCTTAAATTTGTTATAGCTCCTCAATTTAAATCTGGGAGTCTTTCTCTGCATTTCATTGACGTCATCCAGTATGTAGATCTTTAATATATTACAGACTCAACTCAAGCTTCCTACACAGTTTCCAAGATCTTAAGTGGCATAGGACGTGTCCAGAATGATGATACTAGACACAAGATGCTCTCCCATCATCATCGTTTGATCATATCCACTTAATACATGCTAACACGTCAGCAAGATTGCACTCTTTTATCCATCACGTCTATCGGACCGATAATATTTCTCTGACTCGAAACGCAACTCGGATCCGTTCCGATATAACCTTACACGTAAACTCTACCCGAGATTATGCTTTCTCTATGCGCGATTACTGAGTTGCAAGTATACTCCTGTCGCTTCTTTCCTTATATGTCTTCTGAATCAGTCGGGTAGTTACACACTTTGAGCTTCCTAGGGTAAACTCTACACAATACTTTTATTATGTCGTTAATTCTTCTCATAATCCATCAAGAAAACTCACTCTACACTACTCCATTAGTATAGAAGTCCAAAACCACTTGTCTAGCAACATGTAACGAAGCCGTCATTCTTCATTCGGATCCATAATAGACTAACACTCTTTTCCTATAATCTCTCTATTCCCATACAGTGTTTCCAGTCTCTCTGCGCAGCCTATCTCACGTTCTTCCCAACAAATGCATCTCACCAACTATCATCATTTTAAACTCGACACGTTGTTTTTCTGTACCATTGAGTTTCCTGCTCTGTGGGTTAGGACCCACCACGCTTCCGCTGCGCTACTTGGATAATTCTATTGCCATCCATCAATCATAAGGACATTTTGTTTGAGTCCACGGTGATTGTCTCCGAAACTCTTTCTCCGATTACGCCATAAGTCCTTTCCGGATGTATTGTCAAGAACCTCCATTACTTGACTTAAGGAAATAAGGAAATGATTAGAAGACAACCTCTCCCGTTCATTTTGTTGAATTCTTCTAACACGGATTTAAACTCTTTGATTCGACCGAGTTTAATCTAACCAACCAATACGAAATCTCTAACATGGTTCTCTTTATACCTTTAGTTCATCCAAGAAGGTTGTCGTTGCCTATTGGAAGAAATCTTCCAAGGCATCGGTAAAGCTACCTCGTAAATCCACATTCACAAATATCTCTTCTTGGCGGCACATAACTCATCAATACCAGCAACATTTGCACATCCTCCTTGGATATTGGTTAGTCTATAATTGACTTACCTCGATATCTCTTACTCACTCTTCTCGTACCTCTACTGGCATAAAATTTCTGGTAAGCAACAACTACTCGGTGAATCCTTTTTCCCTTCTTTAGTTCGTTCTATCTTCCCACTTCCTTCCCCTTAGGGCTAACTCTCTTTCTCGAGTCCCCTAGGTCATTCTCACATGCTCCTTCCTTAGTGTTGTTTATACTATCGCTTTGTTGAACTCCATTGACTCTACTACAGGCCTCCTACTCCTTTTGATACTGACTTCGTGATTCCTCACCACTTTTTATCTCTCTGACGAGGTCAAAACTTCTCTTCACTTGTGGGTTCTATCTTCGCTCTTACACTCAATTGTAGGTCTTCATTCCTTGCACCTCTTAGTCACAAGGGTTTCTGCCATAAATATCGGAAGAGAATCATTGTTCTCCCTTGTATGGAATGTTACGCACCTTCTGTCTTGACTGACATAGAACCTAATCAAAAGTGTATACTTCTTACTCCTCTAGTACTTCTAGTACAAGCCATCGGTACTAGCTGTGACATGTACCTTTTTCCTAGCCAGTATGTAGTAAATCACTCGCACAGTTTCCTTGGTCTCAGATGGCATAAGGGGGTTATTCCTGGCATACAATAAGAATAGGGATTTTCCATGCTGGTACTAGCACGCGTATCAATTTAGCTTCACATCTGTCGTCGTTGATCTCTTGAAGAGACCTCCAGATATCTATAAAGTTCTTTCATAAGTCTATGGTTATCCTCCTTATCTACCAACCAGTTACTACTAGTTGACTCGCACGTGTTATATCCCAGTTATTACCAACTAGTCGGTAGTTGACCTTCTATAAGATCACGGACTTATTGTTCTTCTATCTCTTTTGAAGTTTGGTACACTTGATAAAATCTATCTCCTCCAGCTTCTTTGCTCATACTCCTTTAGCTCCTTCCACAGTCTGCACTTCTTTTGTTCTCTTATGAGATCACTATACTCTTCTGAGTCTAGTCGTAACATTCATTTGCCGTCGATGAGTTTGTCATGTCTTCCACGATAACTTGTAAGCGTGTCTTCACAATTCTTCTTACTTTGTTCATCGTTTGTTCGTGTTTCCCTGATATGACCGTTAATGTTGGTAACTTAGATCTTTATGTGAATGAGAAGTTATTATGGACTCTCTAGTCCACCAAATTAACTTTCCCACATTCTTCCTCTTAATTGGTTTTGTTTTGATCATGATACCTTTATGGAAATTCGTTGTCACAGTTTTGTCTTCTAGTTTCTTTGATACTTATGATGTCGAAGTTTCTTTCAAAATTCCCGTGTCTTGGAGGACTACACTTGCTTCCATGGTTACACAGTCTATTTATCGTCATTAAACTCACTCTCGATCTTTGTAACCTTTAATCTCTCACCTCTGGGTCAACACCCTATCCTCTTTGCACTCTCATGCCCATGCTTGCATATGGTGGCGTCCACCTTTGTTGCACTGTCATTTAACCCGCCAAGTGTAGTTGTACTCGACACCACTTAATTTGTATTCCGATTTTGTCCGCTTCAATTTGCGTTTCTTATCAGTCCTTACGTATATTCTTGAGTTTCATCTCTCGTCTTCCCACCGCTAAATTCCTTGTATGGACTTCTATCACTTCTATCTGAGTTTATTTGATATTCTTTCTTATCTAATTATTCTCGTGGTTAAGAATCATCTTTTAATCTTCACTTTATGTCAACTCGTTCTTCAAATGATTGTAGGAATTGCTAGAATGTACGTCCGGACACATTACTTTACTCCGAGGTCGGAGTCCATTATTTTCCTATAGAGATACTCTTTACGATCTACTAAAATTTTATCATAAGGCGATGATCGCATGATATTAACTCAACTAAAGTATATTTCCTATCTTTTAAGGTACTAAAAAGTTACATGCGTATAGATATACATATAACTTACATAAACATACAATACTATAAGTCCACAAACTATTTCTCATCTACTAAGCTGCAGAGATCCACGGAGAACGATGGTGGTCCGACGTACTACTAACCCAACAACCCGACTATGCACGTGTGTAAAAACAGAAATCCGTTTTGAAAATCTTAGACCCCTTTCGGGTTCTAGTTATTTTATATATTCGGTCTTTTAGAAGATTTCAAGTGCCATTGTTGTCAACCCAGAGCTCTGATACCATGTTGTAACACCCCAAATTCTCGGAACTCGGGGAGCTACTGGTTAGGACCTCACAATGGGTCCCGACCTTGGTTTAACAACAACTTTACTAAGATCTTACAACAAGGTACAAATGTAATTAAAACAATTTCCAAAACATAATATTTTTAATGGTATGAAAGTACACATGTGACAGCCTTACAAACATACATAAAGATATATAACATACATGACGTATGGAAGACTTCCCCGTCCCCATCTAATGAGTACGTGGACCCGGCTGACCATCCGTTCCGGATCTCTATGCAACTGTCTATCTCTACAGATCTACAACACGGATAAACCGTTAGCTAACAATACAAATATAAGTAGAATGACAACAGCACAAACACAAGCAGAAACAAAAATTAAACAAACATCATGCTGGCACTCAACCGTTTATTATCTATTATTTAAGTGATCCACATTATTCAATTTAAGTTGTGGCACGAGAGCTATTAATAGCTCTCGCCTCCGTTCCTTATCCAACTGGGTGTAGGTCTAGCTGACCTCCGCCGGTAGCATCACTACAAACCGAGTATGGACTAGTCCCTAAAGAAACCCCCAGCGCTCGCAAGCTAACTGAGCAGAATGCCACCGCCCGTTACTCTTAGGCCAAGTATAGGTCGGTAAATATTTATCACAACCTATAACTCTAACATCTCAATCACACACCACTATCATCGTTCATGCTCATATTTAGAAGTCAGCTAAGTAACCCCAAAGGACTTACCTGATATAAAGCTCGACTCTCTGTAAACCAACTCGCTCTGTAAACTGTAGCAACTCAGTTGCCTGTCAAAGGAGATAAGTGCATTAGCACACTCCTACGTAGTTAGAAGTCTAAGACTTCTGAAATAGAGTAATGTATTAAGACATAACTAGTTGCAGTATTAATTTAGGGTAAAATGACCATTTTACCCTTGGTCCCGAAATTCCCGAAAATTCTAAAATTTATGTCTAAACTCCTATTTGAGATTCTAAAATCATATTCTAACTCCCAAAGCTTCGTTTGGTTCCAAGCTAACATTTTTCCCATGTTTCTATTTTCCGGGAAATCGTAAAGGTCTAACTTCGATTCCAAATATAAAATTCGTAACCGCTTATAAAAATTCCGACTTAAATCCCTAGATTATCTATGATGTCCTATCTAACCTTAGGAGAAAGAATTTCTCCAAACTGTTCATTCAACAGCTTTATAAAAATTCCTAAAGTTGACTACTCCCTTTACAAATTCTATACTTAGCCAAAATCTGAGTACACTTTGAAAAATCATAACTCCTAAACCACTCACTGGATTTATCCCAAATTTTGATATGTTCTACTATAAAATCTTACCTATAATATATCCAAAATTCAGCCGGAAAGGATATCAAGAGCTTATTAAAAATCATCTCACAAAACAGCATCACTTGCTGTTTTCCCCCAACACTCAGCACATATATAAAAACGTCAACTTTGAAACACAATAACTCTCGAACCGTAACTCCGATTCTTCCCAAATATTAATATGATCTACAATAAGATGTCAACTATATCATATCAAAAATTCAAGCCTAACAGAGATCAAAAGCCTATTCAAAACTATCTCACAAAACAGCATCCCATGCTGTTTTTCTCAACTCAGCACATTTATAAAACTGACTTTGAAACCTCATATCTCTCAAACCATAACATGGATTCCTCTGAAATTTTAGTATGATCTACTATACTATATCAACTATAACTTGTCCGAAATTCAAGTCTAACAGAAGTCAATAACCCCTCCAAATTTATTCCACAAAACTGCATCTCAAGCAAATTTCCTCAAACTCAGCACACTAAAGAAAAAACTGCATGAAGAGCCAACTTTGGACAACCATAACTCCTAAACCATAATTCGGAATACTCTAAAATTTCAGTATGTTATACTATATAATACCAACTGTAACATATCCGAAAATCAGCAACAAAGGAGAAGTCTAACTTACCCAAATCTGGACCCGAAGTTGACGGTTTGTCACTTCCGAAAACTCATAAAAACGCATCAGCTCAGCAAGCATTCTCTAGGCTGTTGTGAACCGTTCCAAGATCCCAACGGAATTCTAATTAGCACATATAGAGAGAGGGTACAGAAGGAAGAGGGTCGAGGTCCTTACCCGACTAGACGGACTCAATGAGCTCGTGTGTAGACTGAAGAAGACGGATCGAGATCCCTATCACTTGGACGCACCAGCGGCTGGGAGGAGGCGCCCCTGCGGCCCAGACTGAACCACCTGCGGCTCTAGCTACCGCACCAGCGGTTCCGGGTTCGTAGCCTCACCTGCGGCTAGGGCAAGGCGCACCAGCAGGGTTTGCTATCGTAAAGGAGTTGCGGTTGTGGGGCTGGAGGCGAAGGGATAGTCCGGTGCTGTTGTCGCCTACAGGCCACGAGGGAGACGGCTGGCGAAGCATCGGACTTGGCAGACGGCGGGTCTGCCGGAGATCCTTCGGGTGAAGGCATCGCTGGAGCAGGAGGAGAGACGGCTCGTTTGCTGCGTTCTGTCGATGAAGACGAAGGATGGCTGCTGCTGGAGGTTGCCGGCATGGTGACAACGGGGAGGTGGCTATCATCGGTTCTTGCGTCGGCTTGGCGTGGAGGAGGAGGTGGCGCCGGCTGGAGTCAACAGGGGGAAGAGGAGAGGGCTGCTAGGGTTCCGGCGCTTCTGGATAGACGTTCAGAGAATTTGCGAGAGAGGAGAGGCGTGCGAGGAGAGATGGGCGGCAAGAGAAGAGACGTGAGAGAGAGATTGAGAAACTGCATATCCAAAGTGTAACCCTAATGGGCCCGGATGGCATGTTCCTGACGGGCCCGACTGGCCTATAATGACGGCCCAGCGGACTCGGAATTAAACCAGAAAAACTTAAAAGGAGAGCGAATCGGTCGCAGTCCAGTTAACTCGGAATTAAACCAGAAATAAAATTTCTAGATGTTACATCAGTTACCCCTTAGCATAAGTTTCGTCCCGAAATAAAATTTTGGTAACATAAGGACGAAGTCTATACAAAAGAAATAAAGCGCCAGAAAAAGTCATAATTTGTCAAGTTCTTATTTGTTTCGGAAATAGTCGGAAGAATTTTTCCGGGTATTACATCAGTACCCCCTTAAAATAAGTTTCGTCCCGAAACTTAGAATAAGGAATATCCACTCAGATAATATTTTCCATAAATACATTTGAGATATCTAACTCTTCTATTAGAGAATCTTCACTCTAATGTCCTAACCTGAAAGAACCACTCAATCATCATAGTCAAGCAACGGATGGGACTACAATCACTCAAATCATATATATCATGTAAGTTACACAACACACAACCGAGTGCTAACTCGTTGATACTGGGGTAGCGGCTAACTCCGCAAAGAACTCGGGTTAACTACACCTAATGCTCTCCTTTTTCTCCATGTAGCCTCATTGGCTTCTCGTCTAAACCACTGAAACTCTACAAGGTATGATCCGGCCCATCTATGAGATCCACCTAGCTGATGACATGTCCCGGGTCCCATATGTATTCCTTTAACTGTTACACGTGAACACTCGGTGTACACCCTCTAGTATGGGTAGGAGTGACGGTCGATAAATAACTTCCTAATCCTCCTTAATATTTTAACGATTTTCTATTTTAAACCCACTTCCATCTTTATTGATGACTCTACTGTACGGTAACTACAAAACTTTATTCCTCCGCTGGCCCACTTGCTTCTACCTTTCGGAAGATCCCGACTATAAATTCTGAAATCATGATTTAAACATATCCTGCCAGTTTACCAAGTCTCTCATGCTCTTTTTAAGACCACTCACTTGGTCTTGTCCCTAGAATATGACTCCGTCGGACCTTTCCTCCATTAATGATTTATCACCTTCTTCCCTCTGGGGTCTTAAATTTGTTATAGCTCCTCAATTTAAATCTGGGAGTCTTTCTCTGCATTTCATTGACGTCATCCAGTATGTAGATCTTTAATATATTACAGACTCAACTCAAGCTTCCTACACAGTTTCCAAGATCTTAAGTGGCATAGGACGTGTCCAGAATGATGATACTAGACACAAGATGCTCTCCCATCATCATCGTTTGATCATATCCACTTAATACATGCTAACACGTCAGCAAGATTGCACTCTTTTATCCATCACGTCTATCGGACCGATAATATTTCTCTAACTCGAAACGCAACTCGGATCCGTTCCGATATAACCTTACACGTAAACTCTACCCGAGATTATGCTTTCTCTATGCGCGATTACTGAGTTGCAAGTATACTCCTGTCGCTTCTTTCCTTATATGTCTTCTGAATCAGTCGGGTAGTTACACACTTTGAGCTTCCTAGGGTAAACTCTACACAATACTTTTATTATGTCGTTAATTCTTCTCATAATCCATCAAGAAAACTCACTCTACACTACTCCATTAGTATAGAAGTCCAAAACCACTTGTCTAGCAACATGTAACGAAGCCGTCATTCTTCATTCGGATCCATAATAGACTAACACTCTTTTCCTATAATCTCTCTATTCCCATACAGTGTTTCCAGTCTCTCTGCGCAGCCTATCTCACGTTCTTCCCAACAAATGCATCTCACCAACTATCATCATTTTAAACTCGACACGTTGTTTTTCTGTACCATTGAGTTTCCTGCTCTGTGGGTTAGGACCCACCACGCTTCCGCTGCGCTACTTGGATAATTCTATTGCCATCCATCAATCATAAGGACATTTTGTTTGAGTCCACGGTGATTGTCTCCGAAACTCTTTCTCCGATTACGCCATAAGTCCTTTCCGGATGTATTGTCAAGAACCTCCATTACTTGACTTAAGGAAATAAGGAAATGATTAGAAGACAACCTCTCCCGTTCATTTTGTTGAATTCTTCTAACACGGATTTAAACTCTTTGATTCGACCGAGTTTAATCTAACCAACCAATACGAAATCTCTAACATGGTTCTCTTTATACCTTTAGTTCATCCAAGAAGGTTGTCGTTGCCTATTGGAAGAAATCTTCCAAGGCATCGGTAAAGCTACCTCGTAAATCCACATTCACAAATATCTCTTCTTGGCGGCACATAACTCATCAATACCAGCAACATTTGCACATCCTCCTTGGATATTGGTTAGTCTATAATTGACTTACCTCGATATCTCTTACTCACTCTTCTCGTACCTCTACTGGCATAAAATTTCTGGTAAGCAACAACTACTCGGTGAATCCTTTTTCCCTTCTTTAGTTCGTTCTATCTTCCCACTTCCTTCCCCTTAGGGCTAACTCTCTTTCTCGAGTCCCCTAGGTCATTCTCACATGCTCCTTCCTTAGTGTTGTTTATACTATCGCTTTGTTGAACTCCATTGACTCTACTACAGGCCTCCTACTCCTTTTGATACTGACTTCGTGATTCCTCACCACTTTTTATCTCTCTGACGAGGTCAAAACTTCTCTACACTTGTGGGTTCTATCTTCGCTCTTACACTCAATTGTAGGTCTTCATTCCTTGCACCTCTTAGTCACAAGGGTTTCTGCCATAAATATCGGAAGAGAATCATTGTTCTCCCTTGTATGGAATGTTACGCACCTTCTGTCTTGACTGACATAGAACCTAATCAAAAGTGTATACTTCTTACTCCTCTAGTACTTCTAGTACAAGCCATCGGTACTAGCTGTGACATGTACCTTTTTCCTAGCCAGTATGTAGTAAATCACTCGCACAGTTTCCTTGGTCTCAGATGGCATAAGGGGGTTATTCCTGGCATACAATAAGAATAGGGATTTTCCATGCTGGTACTAGCACGCGTATCAATTTAGCTTCACATCTGTCGTCGTTGATCTCTTGAAGAGACCTCCAGATATCTATAAAGTTCTTTCATAAGTCTATGGTTATCCTCCTTATCTACCAACCAGTTACTACTAGTTGACTCGCACGTGTTATATCCCAGTTATTACCAACTAGTCGGTAGTTGACCTTCTATAAGATCACGGACTTATTGTTCTTCTATCTCTTTTGAAGTTTGGTACACTTGATAAAATCTATCTCCTCCAGCTTCTTTGCTCATACTCCTTTAGCTCCTTCCACAGTCTGCACTTCTTTTGTTCTCTTATGAGATCACTATACTCTTCTGAGTCTAGTCGTAACATTCATTTGCCGTCGATGAGTTTGTCATGTCTTCCACGATAACTTGTAAGCGTGTCTTCACAATTCTTCTTACTTTGTTCATCGTTTGTTCGTGTTTCCCTGATATGACCGTTAATGTTGGTAACTTAGATCTTTATGTGAATGAGAAGTTATTATGGACTCTCTAGTCCACCAAATTAACTTTCCCACATTCTTCCTCTTAATTGGTTTTGTTTTGATCATGATACCTTTATGGAAATTCGTTGTCACAGTTTTGTCTTCTAGTTTCTTTGATACTTATGATGTCGAAGTTTCTTTCAAAATTCCCGTGTCTTGGAGGACTACACTTGCTTCCATGGTTACACAGTCTATTTATCGTCATTAAACTCACTCTCGATCTTTGTAACCTTTAATCTCTCACCTCTGGGTCAACACCCTATCCTCTTTGCACTCTCATGCCCATGCTTGCATATGGTGGCGTCCACCTTTGTTGCACTGTCATTTAACCCGCCAAGTGTAGTTGTACTCGACACCACTTAATTTGTATTCCGATTTTGTCCGCTTCAATTTGCGTTTCTTATCAGTCCTTACGTATATTCTTGAGTTTCATCTCTCGTCTTCCCACCGCTAAATTCCTTGTATGGACTTCTATCACTTCTATCTGAGTTTATTTGATATTCTTTCTTATCTAATTATTCTCGTGGTTAAGAATCATCTTTTAATCTTCACTTTATGTCAACTCGTTCTTCAAATGATTGTAGGAATTGCTAGAATGTACGTCCGGACACATTACTTTACTCCGAGGTCGGAGTCCATTATTTTCCTATAGAGATACTCTTTACGATCTACTAAAATTTTATCATAAGGCGATGATCGCATGATATTAACTCAACTAAAGTATATTTCCTATCTTTTAAGGTACTAAAAAGTTACATGCGTATAGATATACATATAACTTACATAAACATACAATACTATAAGTCCACAAACTATTTCTCATCTACTAAGCTGCAGAGATCCACGGAGAACGATGGTGGTCCGACGTACTACTAACCCAACAACCCGACTATGCACGTGTGTAAAAACAGAAATCCGTTTTGAAAATCTTAGACCCCTTTCGGGTTCTAGTTATTTTATATATTCGGTCTTTTAGAAGATTTCAAGTGCCATTGTTGTCAACCCAGAGCTCTGATACCATGTTGTAACACCCCAAATTCTCGGAACTCGGGGAGCTACTGGTTAGGACCTCACAATGGGTCCCGACCTTGGTTTAACAACAACTTTACTAAGATCTTACAACAAGGTACAAATGTAATTAAAACAATTTCCAAAACATAATATTTTTAATGGTATGAAAGTACACATGTGACAGCCTTACAAACATACATAAAGATATATAACATACATGACGTATGGAAGACTTCCCCGTCCCCATCTAATGAGTACGTGGACCCGGCTGACCATCCGTTCCGGATCTCTATGCAACTGTCTATCTCTACAGATCTACAACACGGATAAACCGTTAGCTAACAATACAAATATAAGTAGAATGACAACAGCACAAACACAAGCAGAAACAAAAATTAAACAAACATCATGCTGGCACTCAACCGTTTATTATCTATTATTTAAGTGATCCACATTATTCAATTTAAGTTGTGGCACGAGAGCTATTAATAGCTCTCGCCTCCGTTCCTTATCCAACTGGGTGTAGGTCTAGCTGACCTCCGCCGGTAGCATCACTACAAACCGAGTATGGACTAGTCCCTAAAGAAACCCCCAGCGCTCGCAAGCTAACTGAGCAGAATGCCACCGCCCGTTACTCTTAGGCCAAGTATAGGTCGGTAAATATTTATCACAACCTATAACTCTAACATCTCAATCACACACCACTATCATCGTTCATGCTCATATTTAGAAGTCAGCTAAGTAACCCCAAAGGACTTACCTGATATAAAGCTCGACTCTCTGTAAACCAACTCGCTCTGTAAACTGTAGCAACTCAGTTGCCTGTCAAAGGAGATAAGTGCATTAGCACACTCCTACGTAGTTAGAAGTCTAAGACTTCTGAAATAGAGTAATGTATTAAGACATAACTAGTTGCAGTATTAATTTAGGGTAAAATGACCATTTTACCCTTGGTCCCGAAATTCCCGAAAATTCTAAAATTTATGTCTAAACTCCTATTTGAGATTCTAAAATCATATTCTAACTCCCAAAGCTTCGTTTGGTTCCAAGCTAACATTTTTCCCATGTTTCTATTTTCCGGGAAATCGTAAAGGTCTAACTTCGATTCCAAATATAAAATTCGTAACCGCTTATAAAAATTCCGACTTAAATCCCTAGATTATCTATGATGTCCTATCTAACCTTAGGAGAAAGAATTTCTCCAAACTGTTCATTCAACAGCTTTATAAAAATTCCTAAAGTTGACTACTCCCTTTACAAATTCTATACTTAGCCAAAATCTGAGTACACTTTGAAAAATCATAACTCCTAAACCACTCACTGGATTTATCCCAAATTTTGATATGTTCTACTATAAAATCTTACCTATAATATATCCAAAATTCAGCCGGAAAGGATATCAAGAGCTTATTAAAAATCATCTCACAAAACAGCATCACTTGCTGTTTTCCCCCAACACTCAGCACATATATAAAAACGTCAACTTTGAAACACAATAACTCTCGAACCGTAACTCCGATTCTTCCCAAATATTAATATGATCTACAATAAGATGTCAACTATATCATATCAAAAATTCAAGCCTAACAGAGATCAAAAGCCTATTCAAAACTATCTCACAAAACAGCATCCCATGCTGTTTTTCTCAACTCAGCACATTTATAAAACTGACTTTGAAACCTCATATCTCTCGAACCATAACATGGATTCCTCTGAAATTTTAGTATGATCTACTATACTATATCAACTATAACTTGTCCGAAATTCAAGTCTAACAGAAGTCAATAACCCCTCCAAATTTATTCCACAAAACTGCATCTCAAGCAAATTTCCTCAAACTCAGCACACTAAAGAAAAAACTGCATGAAGAGCCAACTTTGGACAACCATAACTCCTAAACCATAATTCGGAATACTCTAAAATTTCAGTATGTTATACTATATAATACCAACTGTAACATATCCGAAAATCAGCAACAAAGGAGAAGTCTAACTTACCCAAATCTGGACCCGAAGTTGACGGTTTGTCACTTCCGAAAACTCATAAAAACGCATCAGCTCAGCAAGCATTCTCTAGGCTGTTGTGAACCGTTCCAAGATCCCAACGGAATTCTAATTAGCACATATAGAGAGAGGGTACAGAAGGAAGAGGGTCGAGGTCCTTACCCGACTAGACGGACTCAATGAGCTCGTGTGTAGACTGAAGAAGACGGATCGAGATCCCTATCACTTGGACGCACCAGCGGCTGGGAGGAGGCGCCCCTGCGGCCCAGACTGAACCACCTGCGGCTCTAGCTACCGCACCAGCGGTTCCGGGTTCGTAGCCTCACCTGCGGCTAGGGCAAGGCGCACCAGCAGGGTTTGCTATCGTAAAGGAGTTGCGGTTGTGGGGCTGGAGGCGAAGGGATAGTCCGGTGCTGTTGTCGCCTACAGGCCACGAGGGAGACGGCTGGCGAAGCATCGGACTTGGCAGACGGCGGGTCTGCCGGAGATCCTTCGGGTGAAGGCATCGCTGGAGCAGGAGGAGAGACGGCTCGTTTGCTGCGTTCTGTCGATGAAGACGAAGGATGGCTGCTGCTGGAGGTTGCCGGCATGGTGACAACGGGGAGGTGGCTATCATCGGTTCTTGCGTCGGCTTGGCGTGGAGGAGGAGGTGGCGCCGGCTGGAGTCAACAGGGGGAAGAGGAGAGGGCTGCTAGGGTTCCGGCGCTTCTGGATAGACGTTCAGAGAATTTGCGAGAGAGGAGAGGCGTGCGAGGAGAGATGGGCGGCAAGAGAAGAGACGTGAGAGAGAGATTGAGAAACTGCATATCCAAAGTGTAACCCTAATGGGCCCGGATGGCATGTTCCTGACGGGCCCGACTGGCCTATAATGACGGCCCAGCGGACTCGGAATTAAACCAGAAAAACTTAAAAGGAGAGCGAATCGGTCGCAGTCCAGTTAACTCGGAATTAAACCAGAAATAAAATTTCTAGATGTTACATCAGTTACCCCTTAGCATAAGTTTCGTCCCGAAATAAAATTTTGGTAACATAAGGACGAAGTCTATACAAAAGAAATAAAGCGCCAGAAAAAGTCATAATTTGTCAAGTTCTTATTTGTTTCGGAAATAGTCGGAAGAATTTTTCCGGGTATTACATCAGTACCCCCTTAAAATAAGTTTCGTCCCGAAACTTAGAATAAGGAATATCCACTCAGATAATATTTTCCATAAATACATTTGAGATATCTAACTCTTCTATTAGAGAATCTTCACTCTAATGTCCTAACCTGAAAGAACCACTCAATCATCATAGTCAAGCAACGGATGGGACTACAATCACTCAAATCATATATATCATGTAAGTTACACAACACACAACCGAGTGCTAACTCGTTGATACTGGGGTAGCGGCTAACTCCGCAAAGAACTCGGGTTAACTACACCTAATGCTCTCCTTTTTCTCCATGTAGCCTCATTGGCTTCTCGTCTAAACCACTGAAACTCTACAAGGTATGATCCGGCCCATCTATGAGATCCACCTAGCTGATGACATGTCCCGGGTCCCATATGTATTCCTTTAACTGTTACACGTGAACACTCGGTGTACACCCTCTAGTATGGGTAGGAGTGACGGTCGATAAATAACTTCCTAATCCTCCTTAATATTTTAACGATTTTCTATTTTAAACCCACTTCCATCTTTATTGATGACTCTACTGTACGGTAACTACAAAACTTTATTCCTCCGCTGGCCCACTTGCTTCTACCTTTCGGAAGATCCCGACTATAAATTCTGAAATCATGATTTAAACATATCCTGCCAGTTTACCAAGTCTCTCATGCTCTTTTTAAGACCACTCACTTGGTCTTGTCCCTAGAATATGACTCCGTCGGACCTTTCCTCCATTAATGATTTATCACCTTCTTCCCTCTGGGGTCTTAAATTTGTTATAGCTCCTCAATTTAAATCTGGGAGTCTTTCTCTGCATTTCATTGACGTCATCCAGTATGTAGATCTTTAATATATTACAGACTCAACTCAAGCTTCCTACACAGTTTCCAAGATCTTAAGTGGCATAGGACGTGTCCAGAATGATGATACTAGACACAAGATGCTCTCCCATCATCATCGTTTGATCATATCCACTTAATACATGCTAACACGTCAGCAAGATTGCACTCTTTTATCCATCACGTCTATCGGACCGATAATATTTCTCTGACTCGAAACGCAACTCGGATCCGTTCCGATATAACCTTACACGTAAACTCTACCCGAGATTATGCTTTCTCTATGCGCGATTACTGAGTTGCAAGTATACTCCTGTCGCTTCTTTCCTTATATGTCTTCTGAATCAGTCGGGTAGTTACACACTTTGAGCTTCCTAGGGTAAACTCTACACAATACTTTTATTATGTCGTTAATTCTTCTCATAATCCATCAAGAAAACTCACTCTACACTACTCCATTAGTATAGAAGTCCAAAACCACTTGTCTAGCAACATGTAACGAAGCCGTCATTCTTCATTCGGATCCATAATAGACTAACACTCTTTTCCTATAATCTCTCTATTCCCATACAGTGTTTCCAGTCTCTCTGCGCAACCTATCTCACGTTCTTCCCAACAAATGCATCTCACCAACTATCATCATTTTAAACTCGACACGTTGTTTTTCTGTACCATTGAGTTTCCTGCTCTGTGGGTTAGGACCCACCACGCTTCCGCTGCGCTACTTGGATAATTCTATTGCCATCCATCAATCATAAGGACATTTTGTTTGAGTCCACGGTGATTGTCTCCGAAACTCTTTCTCCGATTACGCCATAAGTCCTTTCCGGATGTATTGTCAAGAACCTCCATTACTTGACTTAAGGAAATAAGGAAATGATTAGAAGACAACCTCTCCCGTTCATTTTGTTGAATTCTTCTAACACGGATTTAAACTCTTTGATTCGACCGAGTTTAATCTAACCAACCAATACGAAATCTCTAACATGGTTCTCTTTATACCTTTAGTTCATCCAAGAAGGTTGTCGTTGCCTATTGGAAGAAATCTTCCAAGGCATCGGTAAAGCTACCTCGTAAATCCACATTCACAAATATCTCTTCTTGGCGGCACATAACTCATCAATACCAGCAACATTTGCACATCCTCCTTGGATATTGGTTAGTCTATAATTGACTTACCTCGATATCTCTTACTCACTCTTCTCATACCTCTACTGGCATAAAATTTCTGGTAAGCAACAACTACTCGGTGAATCCTTTTTCCCTTCTTTAGTTCGTTCTATCTTCCCACTTCCTTCCCCTTAGGGCTAACTCTCTTTCTCGAGTCCCCTAGGTCATTCTCACATGCTCCTTCCTTAGTGTTGTTTATACTATCGCTTTGTTGAACTCCATTGACTCTACTACAGGCCTCCTACTCCTTTTGATACTGACTTCGTGATTCCTCACCACTTTTTATCTCTCTGACGAGGTCAAAACTTCTCTACACTTGTGGGTTCTATCTTCGCTCTTACACTCAATTGTAGGTCTTCATTCCTTGCACCTCTTAGTCACAAGGGTTTCTGCCATAAATATCGGAAGAGAATCATTGTTCTCCCTTGTATGAAATGTTACGCACCTTCTGTCTTGACTGACATAGAACCTAATCAAAAGTGTATACTTCTTACTCCTCTAGTACTTCTAGTACAAGCCATCGGTACTAGCTGTGACATGTACCTTTTTCCTAGCCAGTATGTAGTAAATCACTCGCACAGTTTCCTTGGTCTCAGATGGCATAAGGGGGTTATTCCTGGCATACAATAAGAATAGGGATTTTCCATGCTGGTACTAGCACGCGTATCAATTTAGCTTCACATCTGTCGTCGTTGATCTCTTGAAGAGACCTCCAGATATCTATAAAGTTCTTTCATAAGTCTATGGTTATCCTCCTTATCTACCAACCAGTTACTACTAGTTGACTCGCACGTGTTATATCCCAGTTATTACCAACTAGTCGGTAGTTGACCTTCTATAAGATCACGGACTTATTGTTCTTCTATCTCTTTTGAAGTTTGGTACACTTGATAAAATCTATCTCCTCCAGCTTCTTTGCTCATACTCCTTTAGCTCCTTCCACAGTCTGCACTTCTTTTGTTCTCTTATGAGATCACTATACTCTTCTGAGTCTAGTCGTAACATTCATTTGCCGTCGATGAGTTTGTCATGTCTTCCACGATAACTTGTAAGCGTGTCTTCACAATTCTTCTTACTTTGTTCATCGTTTGTTCGTGTTTCCCTGATATGACCGTTAATGTTGGTAACTTAGATCTTTATGTGAATGAGAAGTTATTATGGACTCTCTAGTCCACCAAATTAACTTTCCCACATTCTTCCTCTTAATTGGTTTTGTTTTGATCATGATACCTTTATGGAAATTCGTTGTCACAGTTTTGTCTTCTAGTTTCTTTGATACTTATGATGTCGAAGTTTCTTTCAAAATTCCCGTGTCTTGGAGGACTACACTTGCTTCCATGGTTACACAGTCTATTTATCGTCATTAAACTCACTCTCGATCTTTGTAACCTTTAATCTCTCACCTCTGGGTCAACACCCTATCCTCTTTGCACTCTCATGCCCATGCTTGCATATGGTGGCGTCCACCTTTGTTGCACTGTCATTTAACCCGCCAAGTGTAGTTGTACTCGACACCACTTAATTTGTATTCCGATTTTGTCCGCTTCAATTTGCGTTTCTTATCAGTCCTTACGTATATTCTTGAGTTTCATCTCTCGTCTTCCCACCGCTAAATTCCTTGTATGGACTTCTATCACTTCTATCTGAGTTTATTTGATATTCTTTCTTATCTAATTATTCTCGTGGTTAAGAATCATCTTTTAATCTTCACTTTATGTCAACTCGTTCTTCAAATGATTGTAGGAATTGCTAGAATGTACGTCCGGACACATTACTTTACTCCGAGGTCGGAGTCCATTATTTTCCTATAGAGATACTCTTTACGATCTACTAAAATTTTATCATAAGGCGATGATCGCATGATATTAACTCAACTAAAGTATATTTCCTATCTTTTAAGGTACTAAAAAGTTACATGCGTATAGATATACATATAACTTACATAAACATACAATACTATAAGTCCACAAACTATTTCTCATCTACTAAGCTGCAGAGATCCACGGAGAACGATGGTGGTCCGACGTACTACTAACCCAACAACCCGACTATGCACGTGTGTAAAAACAGAAATCCGTTTTGAAAATCTTAGACCCCTTTCGGGTTCTAGTTATTTTATATATTCGGTCTTTTAGAAGATTTCAAGTGCCATTGTTGTCAACCCAGAGCTCTGATACCATGTTGTAACACCCCAAATTCTCGGAACTCGGGGAGCTACTGGTTAGGACCTCACAATGGGTCCCGACCTTGGTTTAACAACAACTTTACTAAGATCTTACAACAAGGTACAAATGTAATTAAAACAATTTCCAAAACATAATATTTTTAATGGTATGAAAGTACACATGTGACAGCCTTACAAACATACATAAAGATATATAACATACATGACGTATGGAAGACTTCCCCGTCCCCATCTAATGAGTACGTGGACCCGGCTGACCATCCGTTCCGGATCTCTATGCAACTGTCTATCTCTACAGATCTACAACACGGATAAACCGTTAGCTAACAATACAAATATAAGTAGAATGACAACAGCACAAACACAAGCAGAAACAAAAATTAAACAAACATCATGCTGGCACTCAACCGTTTATTATCTATTATTTAAGTGATCCACATTATTCAATTTAAGTTGTGGCACGAGAGCTATTAATAGCTCTCGCCTCCGTTCCTTATCCAACTGGGTGTAGGTCTAGCTGACCTCCGCCGGTAGCATCACTACAAACCGAGTATGGACTAGTCCCTAAAGAAACCCCCAGCGCTCGCAAGCTAACTGAGCAGAATGCCACCGCCCGTTACTCTTAGGCCAAGTATAGGTCGGTAAATATTTATCACAACCTATAACTCTAACATCTCAATCACACACCACTATCATCGTTCATGCTCATATTTAGAAGTCAGCTAAGTAACCCCAAAGGACTTACCTGATATAAAGCTCGACTCTCTGTAAACCAACTCGCTCTGTAAACTGTAGCAACTCAGTTGCCTGTCAAAGGAGATAAGTGCATTAGCACACTCCTACGTAGTTAGAAGTCTAAGACTTCTGAAATAGAGTAATGTATTAAGACATAACTAGTTGCAGTATTAATTTAGGGTAAAATGACCATTTTACCCTTGGTCCCGAAATTCCCGAAAATTCTAAAATTTATGTCTAAACTCCTATTTGAGATTCTAAAATCATATTCTAACTCCCAAAGCTTCGTTTGGTTCCAAGCTAACATTTTTCCCATGTTTCTATTTTCCGGGAAATCGTAAAGGTCTAACTTCGATTCCAAATATAAAATTCGTAACCGCTTATAAAAATTCCGACTTAAATCCCTAGATTATCTATGATGTCCTATCTAACCTTAGGAGAAAGAATTTCTCCAAACTGTTCATTCAACAGCTTTATAAAAATTCCTAAAGTTGACTACTCCCTTTACAAATTCTATACTTAGCCAAAATCTGAGTACACTTTGAAAAATCATAACTCCTAAACCACTCACTGGATTTATCCCAAATTTTGATATGTTCTACTATAAAATCTTACCTATAATATATCCAAAATTCAGCCGGAAAGGATATCAAGAGCTTATTAAAAATCATCTCACAAAACAGCATCACTTGCTGTTTTCCCCCAACACTCAGCACATATATAAAAACGTCAACTTTGAAACACAATAACTCTCGAACCGTAACTCCGATTCTTCCCAAATATTAATATGATCTACAATAAGATGTCAACTATATCATATCAAAAATTCAAGCCTAACAGAGATCAAAAGCCTATTCAAAACTATCTCACAAAACAGCATCCCATGCTGTTTTTCTCAACTCAGCACATTTATAAAACTGACTTTGAAACCTCATATCTCTCGAACCATAACATGGATTCCTCTGAAATTTTAGTATGATCTACTATACTATATCAACTATAACTTGTCCGAAATTCAAGTCTAACAGAAGTCAATAACCCCTCCAAATTTATTCCACAAAACTGCATCTCAAGCAAATTTCCTCAAACTCAGCACACTAAAGAAAAAACTGCATGAAGAGCCAACTTTGGACAACCATAACTCCTAAACCATAATTCGGAATACTCTAAAATTTCAGTATGTTATACTATATAATACCAACTGTAACATATCCGAAAATCAGCAACAAAGGAGAAGTCTAACTTACCCAAATCTGGACCCGAAGTTGACGGTTTGTCACTTCCGAAAACTCATAAAAACGCATCAGCTCAGCAAGCATTCTCTAGGCTGTTGTGAACCGTTCCAAGATCCCAACGGAATTCTAATTAGCACATATAGAGAGAGGGTACAGAAGGAAGAGGGTCGAGGTCCTTACCCGACTAGACGGACTCAATGAGCTCGTGTGTAGACTGAAGAAGACGGATCGAGATCCCTATCACTTGGACGCACCAGCGGCTGGGAGGAGGCGCCCCTGCGGCCCAGACTGAACCACCTGCGGCTCTAGCTACCGCACCAGCGGTTCCGGGTTCGTAGCCTCACCTGCGGCTAGGGCAAGGCGCACCAGCAGGGTTTGCTATCGTAAAGGAGTTGCGGTTGTGGGGCTGGAGGCGAAGGGATAGTCCGGTGCTGTTGTCGCCTACAGGCCACGAGGGAGACGGCTGGCGAAGCATCGGACTTGGCAGACGGCGGGTCTGCCGGAGATCCTTCGGGTGAAGGCATCGCTGGAGCAGGAGGAGAGACGGCTCGTTTGCTGCGTTCTGTCGATGAAGACGAAGGATGGCTGCTGCTGGAGGTTGCCGGCATGGTGACAACGGGGAGGTGGCTATCATCGGTTCTTGCGTCGGCTTGGCGTGGAGGAGGAGGTGGCGCCGGCTGGAGTCAACAGGGGGAAGAGGAGAGGGCTGCTAGGGTTCCGGCGCTTCTGGATAGACGTTCAGAGAATTTGCGAGAGAGGAGAGGCGTGCGAGGAGAGATGGGCGGCAAGAGAAGAGACGTGAGAGAGAGATTGAGAAACTGCATATCCAAAGTGTAACCCTAATGGGCCCGGATGGCATGTTCCTGACGGGCCCAACTGGCCTATAATGACGGCCCAGCGGACTCGGAATTAAACCAGAAAAACTTAAAAGGAGAGCGAATCGGTCGCAGTCCAGTTAACTCGGAATTAAACCAGAAATAAAATTTCTAGATGTTACATCAGTTACCCCTTAGCATAAGTTTCGTCCCGAAATAAAATTTTGGTAACATAAGGACGAAGTCTATACAAAAGAAATAAAGCGCCAGAAAAAGTCATAATTTGTCAAGTTCTTATTTGTTTCGGAAATAGTCGGAAGAATTTTTCCGGGTATTACATCAGTACCCCCTTAAAATAAGTTTCGTCCCGAAACTTAGAATAAGGAATATCCACTCAGATAATATTTTCCATAAATACATTTGAGATATCTAACTCTTCTATTAGAGAATCTTCACTCTAATGTCCTAACCTGAAAGAACCACTCAATCATCATAGTCAAGCAACGGATGGGACTACAATCACTCAAATCATATATATCATGTAAGTTACACAACACACAACCGAGTGCTAACTCGTTGATACTGGGGTAGCGGCTAACTCCGCAAAGAACTCGGGTTAACTACACCTAATGCTCTCCTTTTTCTCCATGTAGCCTCATTGGCTTCTCGTCTAAACCACTGAAACTCTACAAGGTATGATCCGGCCCATCTATGAGATCCACCTAGCTGATGACATGTCCCGGGTCCCATATGTATTCCTTTAACTGTTACACGTGAACACTCGGTGTACACCCTCTAGTATGGGTAGGAGTGACGGTCGATAAATAACTTCCTAATCCTCCTTAATATTTTAACGATTTTCTATTTTAAACCCACTTCCATCTTTATTGATGACTCTACTGTACGGTAACTACAAAACTTTATTCCTCCGCTGGCCCACTTGCTTCTACCTTTCGGAAGATCCCGACTATAAATTCTGAAATCATGATTTAAACATATCCTGCCAGTTTACCAAGTCTCTCATGCTCTTTTTAAGACCACTCACTTGGTCTTGTCCCTAGAATATGACTCCGTCGGACCTTTCCTCCATTAATGATTTATCACCTTCTTCCCTCTGGGGTCTTAAATTTGTTATAGCTCCTCAATTTAAATCTGGGAGTCTTTCTCTGCATTTCATTGACGTCATCCAGTATGTAGATCTTTAATATATTACAGACTCAACTCAAGCTTCCTACACAGTTTCCAAGATCTTAAGTGGCATAGGACGTGTCCAGAATGATGATACTAGACACAAGATGCTCTCCCATCATCATCGTTTGATCATATCCACTTAATACATGCTAACACGTCAGCAAGATTGCACTCTTTTATCCATCACGTCTATCGGACCGATAATATTTCTCTGACTCGAAACGCAACTCGGATCCGTTCCGATATAACCTTACACGTAAACTCTACCCGAGATTATGCTTTCTCTATGCGCGATTACTGAGTTGCAAGTATACTCCTGTCGCTTCTTTCCTTATATGTCTTCTGAATCAGTCGGGTAGTTACACACTTTGAGCTTCCTAGGGTAAACTCTACACAATACTTTTATTATGTCGTTAATTCTTCTCATAATCCATCAAGAAAACTCACTCTACACTACTCCATTAGTATAGAAGTCCAAAACCACTTGTCTAGCAACATGTAACGAAGCCGTCATTCTTCATTCGGATCCATAATAGACTAACACTCTTTTCCTATAATCTCTCTATTCCCATACAGTGTTTCCAGTCTCTCTGCGCAACCTATCTCACGTTCTTCCCAACAAATGCATCTCACCAACTATCATCATTTTAAACTCGACACGTTGTTTTTCTGTACCATTGAGTTTCCTGCTCTGTGGGTTAGGACCCACCACGCTTCCGCTGCGCTACTTGGATAATTCTATTGCCATCCATCAATCATAAGGACATTTTGTTTGAGTCCACGGTGATTGTCTCCGAAACTCTTTCTCCGATTACGCCATAAGTCCTTTCCGGATGTATTGTCAAGAACCTCCATTACTTGACTTAAGGAAATAAGGAAATGATTAGAAGACAACCTCTCCCGTTCATTTTGTTGAATTCTTCTAACACGGATTTAAACTCTTTGATTCGACCGAGTTTAATCTAACCAACCAATACGAAATCTCTAACATGGTTCTCTTTATACCTTTAGTTCATCCAAGAAGGTTGTCGTTGCCTATTGGAAGAAATCTTCCAAGGCATCGGTAAAGCTACCTCGTAAATCCACATTCACAAATATCTCTTCTTGGCGGCACATAACTCATCAATACCAGCAACATTTGCACATCCTCCTTGGATATTGGTTAGTCTATAATTGACTTACCTCGATATCTCTTACTCACTCTTCTCATACCTCTACTGGCATAAAATTTCTGGTAAGCAACAACTACTCGGTGAATCCTTTTTCCCTTCTTTAGTTCGTTCTATCTTCCCACTTCCTTCCCCTTAGGGCTAACTCTCTTTCTCGAGTCCCCTAGGTCATTCTCACATGCTCCTTCCTTAGTGTTGTTTATACTATCGCTTTGTTGAACTCCATTGACTCTACTACAGGCCTCCTACTCCTTTTGATACTGACTTCGTGATTCCTCACCACTTTTTATCTCTCTGACGAGGTCAAAACTTCTCTACACTTGTGGGTTCTATCTTCGCTCTTACACTCAATTGTAGGTCTTCATTCCTTGCACCTCTTAGTCACAAGGGTTTCTGCCATAAATATCGGAAGAGAATCATTGTTCTCCCTTGTATGAAATGTTACGCACCTTCTGTCTTGACTGACATAGAACCTAATCAAAAGTGTATACTTCTTACTCCTCTAGTACTTCTAGTACAAGCCATCGGTACTAGCTGTGACATGTACCTTTTTCCTAGCCAGTATGTAGTAAATCACTCGCACAGTTTCCTTGGTCTCAGATGGCATAAGGGGGTTATTCCTGGCATACAATAAGAATAGGGATTTTCCATGCTGGTACTAGCACGCGTATCAATTTAGCTTCACATCTGTCGTCGTTGATCTCTTGAAGAGACCTCCAGATATCTATAAAGTTCTTTCATAAGTCTATGGTTATCCTCCTTATCTACCAACCAGTTACTACTAGTTGACTCGCACGTGTTATATCCCAGTTATTACCAACTAGTCGGTAGTTGACCTTCTATAAGATCACGGACTTATTGTTCTTCTATCTCTTTTGAAGTTTGGTACACTTGATAAAATCTATCTCCTCCAGCTTCTTTGCTCATACTCCTTTAGCTCCTTCCACAGTCTGCACTTCTTTTGTTCTCTTATGAGATCACTATACTCTTCTGAGTCTAGTCGTAACATTCATTTGCCGTCGATGAGTTTGTCATGTCTTCCACGATAACTTGTAAGCGTGTCTTCACAATTCTTCTTACTTTGTTCATCGTTTGTTCGTGTTTCCCTGATATGACCGTTAATGTTGGTAACTTAGATCTTTATGTGAATGAGAAGTTATTATGGACTCTCTAGTCCACCAAATTAACTTTCCCACATTCTTCCTCTTAATTGGTTTTGTTTTGATCATGATACCTTTATGGAAATTCGTTGTCACAGTTTTGTCTTCTAGTTTCTTTGATACTTATGATGTCGAAGTTTCTTTCAAAATTCCCGTGTCTTGGAGGACTACACTTGCTTCCATGGTTACACAGTCTATTTATCGTCATTAAACTCACTCTCGATCTTTGTAACCTTTAATCTCTCACCTCTGGGTCAACACCCTATCCTCTTTGCACTCTCATGCCCATGCTTGCATATGGTGGCGTCCACCTTTGTTGCACTGTCATTTAACCCGCCAAGTGTAGTTGTACTCGACACCACTTAATTTGTATTCCGATTTTGTCCGCTTCAATTTGCGTTTCTTATCAGTCCTTACGTATATTCTTGAGTTTCATCTCTCGTCTTCCCACCGCTAAATTCCTTGTATGGACTTCTATCACTTCTATCTGAGTTTATTTGATATTCTTTCTTATCTAATTATTCTCGTGGTTAAGAATCATCTTTTAATCTTCACTTTATGTCAACTCGTTCTTCAAATGATTGTAGGAATTGCTAGAATGTACGTCCGGACACATTACTTTACTCCGAGGTCGGAGTCCATTATTTTCCTATAGAGATACTCTTTACGATCTACTAAAATTTTATCATAAGGCGATGATCGCATGATATTAACTCAACTAAAGTATATTTCCTATCTTTTAAGGTACTAAAAAGTTACATGCGTATAGATATACATATAACTTACATAAACATACAATACTATAAGTCCACAAACTATTTCTCATCTACTAAGCTGCAGAGATCCACGGAGAACGATGGTGGTCCGACGTACTACTAACCCAACAACCCGACTATGCACGTGTGTAAAAACAGAAATCCGTTTTGAAAATCTTAGACCCCTTTCGGGTTCTAGTTATTTTATATATTCGGTCTTTTAGAAGATTTCAAGTGCCATTGTTGTCAACCCAGAGCTCTGATACCATGTTGTAACACCCCAAATTCTCGGAACTCGGGGAGCTACTGGTTAGGACCTCACAATGGGTCCCGACCTTGGTTTAACAACAACTTTACTAAGATTTTACAACAAGGTACAAATGTAATTAAAACAATTTCCAAAACATAATATTTTTAATGGTATGAAAGTACACATGTGACAGCCTTACAAACATACATAAAGATATATAACATACATGACGTATGGAAGACTTCCCCGTCCCCATCTAATGAGTACGTGGACCCGGCTGACCATCCGTTCCGGATCTCTATGCAACTGTCTATCTCTACAGATCTACAACACGGATAAACCGTTAGCTAACAATACAAATATAAGTAGAATGACAACAGCACAAACACAAGCAGAAACAAAAATTAAACAAACATCATGCTGGCACTCAACCGTTTATTATCTATTATTTAAGTGATCCACATTATTCAATTTAAGTTGTGGCACGAGAGCTATTAATAGCTCTCGCCTCCGTTCCTTATCCAACTGGGTGTAGGTCTAGCTGACCTCCGCCGGTAGCATCACTACAAACCGAGTATGGACTAGTCCCTAAAGAAACCCCCAGCGCTCGCAAGCTAACTGAGCAGAATGCCACCGCCCGTTACTCTTAGGCCAAGTATAGGTCGGTAAATATTTATCACAACCTATAACTCTAACATCTCAATCTCACACCACTATCATCGTTCATGCTCATATTTAGAAGTCAGCTAAGTAACCCCAAAGGACTTACCTGATATAAAGCTCGACTCTCTGTAAACCAACTCGCTCTGTAAACTGTAGCAACTCAGTTGCCTGTCAAAGGAGATAAGTGCATTAGCACACTCCTACGTAGTTAGAAGTCTAAGACTTCTGAAATAGAGTAATGTATTAAGACATAACTAGTTGCAGTATTAATTTAGGGTAAAATGACCATTTTACCCTTGGTCCCGAAATTCCCGAAAATTCTAAAATTTATGTCTAAACTCCTATTTGAGATTCTAAAATCATATTCTAACTCCCAAAGCTTCGTTTGGTTCCAAGCTAACATTTTTCCCATGTTTCTATTTTCCGGGAAATCGTAAAGGTCTAACTTCGATTCCAAATATAAAATTCGTAACCGCTTATAAAAATTCCGACTTAAATCCCTAGATTATCTATGATGTCCTATCTAACCTTAGGAGAAAGAATTTCTCCAAACTGTTCATTCAACAGCTTTATAAAAATTCCTAAAGTTGACTACTCCCTTTACAAATTCTATACTTAGCCAAAATCTGAGTACACTTTGAAAAATCATAACTCCTAAACCACTCACTGGATTTATCCCAAATTTTGATATGTTCTACTATAAAATCTTACCTATAATATATCCAAAATTCAGCCGGAAAGGATATCAAGAGCTTATTAAAAATCATCTCACAAAACAGCATCACTTGCTGTTTTCCCCCAACACTCAGCACATATATAAAAACGTCAACTTTGAAACACAATAACTCTCGAACCGTAACTCCGATTCTTCCCAAATATTAATATGATCTACAATAAGATGTCAACTATATCATATCAAAAATTCAAGCCTAACAGAGATCAAAAGCCTATTCAAAACTATCTCACAAAACAGCATCCCATGCTGTTTTTCTCAACTCAGCACATTTATAAAACTGACTTTGAAACCTCATATCTCTCGAACCATAACATGGATTCCTCTGAAATTTTAGTATGATCTACTATACTATATCAACTATAACTTGTCCGAAATTCAAGTCTAACAGAAGTCAATAACCCCTCCAAATTTATTCCACAAAACTGCATCTCAAGCAAATTTCCTCAAACTCAGCACACTAAAGAAAAAACTGCATGAAGAGCCAACTTTGGACAACCATAACTCCTAAACCATAATTCGGAATACTCTAAAATTTCAGTATGTTATACTATATAATACCAACTGTAACATATCCGAAAATCAGCAACAAAGGAGAAGTCTAACTTACCCAAATCTGGACCCGAAGTTGACGGTTTGTCACTTCCGAAAACTCATAAAAACGCATCAGCTCAGCAAGCATTCTCTAGGCTGTTGTGAACCGTTCCAAGATCCCAACGGAATTCTAATTAGCACATATAGAGAGAGGGTACAGAAGGAAGAGGGTCGAGGTCCTTACCCGACTAGACGGACTCAATGAGCTCGTGTGTAGACTGAAGAAGACGGATCGAGATCCCTATCACTTGGACGCACCAGCGGCTGGGAGGAGGCGCCCCTGCGGCCCAGACTGAACCACCTGCGGCTCTAGCTACCGCACCAGCGGTTCCGGGTTCGTAGCCTCACCTGCGGCTAGGGCAAGGCGCACCAGCAGGGTTTGCTATCGTAAAGGAGTTGCGGTTGTGGGGCTGGAGGCGAAGGGATAGTCCGGTGCTGTTGTCGCCTACAGGCCACGAGGGAGACGGCTGGCGAAGCATCGGACTTGGCAGACGGCGGGTCTGCCGGAGATCCTTCGGGTGAAGGCATCGCTGGAGCAGGAGGAGAGACGGCTCGTTTGCTGCGTTCTGTCGATGAAGACGAAGGATGGCTGCTGCTGGAGGTTGCCGGCATGGTGACAACGGGGAGGTGGCTATCATCGGTTCTTGCGTCGGCTTGGCGTGGAGGAGGAGGTGGCGCCGGCTGGAGTCAACAGGGGGAAGAGGAGAGGGCTGCTAGGGTTCCGGCGCTTCTGGATAGACGTTCAGAGAATTTGCGAGAGAGGAGAGGCGTGCGAGGAGAGATGGGCGGCAAGAGAAGAGACGTGAGAGAGAGATTGAGAAACTGCATATCCAAAGTGTAACCCTAATGGGCCCGGATGGCATGTTCCTGACGGGCCCAACTGGCCTATAATGACGGCCCAGCGGACTCGGAATTAAACCAGAAAAACTTAAAAGGAGAGCGAATCGGTCGCAGTCCAGTTAACTCGGAATTAAACCAGAAATAAAATTTCTAGATGTTACATCAGTTACCCCTTAGCATAAGTTTCGTCCCGAAATAAAATTTTGGTAACATAAGGACGAAGTCTATACAAAAGAAATAAAGCGCCAGAAAAAGTCATAATTTGTCAAGTTCTTATTTGTTTCGGAAATAGTCGGAAGAATTTTTCCGGGTATTACAGCCCATTTGGCACTTTTGCGTACCGCAGAATGCCATTTGGACTTTGCAACGCACCCGGCACCTTCCAACGGTGCATGATAAGTATTTTCTCCGAATATATAGAAAATTTCATTAAAGTCTTCATGGATGATTTTACCGTCCATGGAGACAGTTTTGATGCATGTTTAGGACATTTAAAACTTGTTCTTGAAAAATGTGTTGAAACTAATTTAGTTCTTAATTCGGAAAAATGCCATTTCATGGTGGAACAAGGAATTGTGCTAGGACATGTAATATCCTCCAAAGGGATAGAGGTAGATAGGGAAAAGGTTGATGTAATTCAAAGTTTACCTTATCCTACTAATGTTCGGGAAATCCGATCTTTTCTTGGTCATGCAGGTTTCTACCGACGTTTCATCAAAGACTTTTCAAAGATCTCGGCACCCTTATGTGAATTTCTCAAGAAAGACGTCACCTTCATAGTGGATGAGAGTTGCAAGAAAGCTTTCGACACTTTGAAGGCATGTCTCACCAGCGCACCAATCATCCGTTCTCCGGATTGGGAGAAACCTTTCGAAATCATGTGTGACGCCAGCGATTACGCCGTTGGAGCTGCCTTAGGACAGAAAGACGGACGGGCTTCACATGTGATCCATTATGCGTCTATGACACTCAATGGAGCGCAAAGGAATTACTCTACCACCGAGAAGGAGATGTTAGCGGTTGTTTTTGCCCTTGAGAAATTCAGACAGTACCTACTTGGGGTAAAGGTAATTATCTTCACTGACCATGCAACTCTTAGGTACCTCATGGCAAAGAAGGAAGCAAAGCCACGATTAATTCGATGGGTGCTCCTTCTAAGTGAGTTTAACCTAGAGATACGGGACAAGAAGGGGGCTGAGAACCTGGTGGCCGATCATTTGAGCAGGCTAGTAAAGGAAGAGGAGGATCCACGAAAAGGAAAAGAAATAGCTGGAAGTTTTCCAGACGATACATTTTACACAACTCTCTGTTGTGTAACCACCCCGGCGCCCCACACCTCCTGCCCCTGCGGCCAGCCACCCTTGCAGCTCAGTCTAGGCGCCCCTGCGGAATTTTCAACAAAGGTTTGTCTCAAGCTCCAGTCCTTTAAACCTTGGTTTGCTGACATTGTGAATTTCATGGTCAGGAAAGAGTATCCTCCAGACTTCACCAAGGCACAACGGGAGAAGGTGAAGGCTGAAGCCCGACACTACGTTTGGGATGACCCCTACCTTTGGAAGCAGTGTAGTGACCAAGTCATCCGCCGTTGTATTCCGGATAATGAGGTACAATCTGTCCTAACCTTCTGTCATTCCGAAGCATGTGGGGGACACTTTGGGGCAAATAAAACTGCAAGAAAAGTTTTGGATGTCGGTTTCCTTTGGCCACACATTTTTAGAGACGCTTTTGCGTTTTGCAAAGTGTGTGATAGGTGCCAAAGGGTAGGAAACATTTCAAGGAGGCATGAAATGCCCCAATCCTCTCTTATATTTTGTGAAATATTTGATGTTTGGGGAATTGATTTCATGGGGCCTTTTCCTACTTCATTCGGGCATACATATATTTTACTTGCGGTGGACTATGTTTCCAAGTGGGTGGAAGCAAATGCCACCAAAACTGATGATTCAAAAGTGGTTGCAGCTTTCCTTAAGGAAAATATTTTTGCAAGATTTGGAATTCTGAAAGCCTTAATCAGTGATAGGGGTACCCATTTCTACAACAAGACGATCACGGCTCTCCTTAATAAGTATCATGTCCACCAACGAGTGTCAACAGCTTATCACCCGCAAACAAATGGTCAAGCTGAGGTATCTAACCGGGAAATAAAGACCATTCTCGAAAAGACGGTCTCTCCCGGAAGGAAGGATTGGAGTGCAAGGCTGAACGACGCTTTATGAGCATATCGGACAGCCTACAAAACTCCTATAGGAATGTCGACTTTCAGGCTCGTGTTTGGGAAAGCTTGCCACCTTCCGGTGGAGCTAGAGAACAAAGCTTGGTGGGCGGTAAAGAAGTGCAACATGAACGGAGAGAAAGTGGGAGAATTCCGGAAACTCCAATTGCAAGAGTTGGAGGAATTGAGACTAGATGCATATGACCATGCCACTGCATACAAAGAAAATACCAAAGCATGGCATGACCGAAACGTTCTCCGGAAGGACTTCAAGGTAGGTAATAAGGTACTTCTCTTTCAATCACGTTTGAAACTCTTCACAGGTAAGCTGCGTTCAAGATGGACGGGGTCGTTCGTGGTAGCCGAAGTATACCCTCACGGAGTTGTGGATCTTTATGATCCCCAAACGCAGAAGGTGTTCAAGGTAAACGGACAAAGGCTAAAGCCTTACCTTGAAGGAGTAAAGAACAATCCAATTCATGAGATGGTGCTGGAGGAAGCACAATCAGAGAAGTAGAACCCTTACGTCGAGCCAACGACGTAAAACAAAGGCGCTGCTCGGGAGGCAACCCGAAGGAATAAGAAGAGGAGCCTCTGTCAAGAAAACCGCCCCTACGGCTCAGTGTCCCCGCCCCCGCGGTGACACCCATGCCCAGCGCCGCCCCCGGCGCTGGGCCAACGTCTGCAACATACTGGCACCACCCCCGCGGTGACTCCCTTACGCCCCTACGGCGGCCATCCTTTACACACATCCTCAGCGCCGCCCCCGGCGCTGAGCCTGCGTGCCCCCTATTCCTTGTCACTGCCCCCGCGGCGACAAGCCCCCGCCCCCGCCCCTGCGGGTTTACCTAGAAAAGAAAAAAAAATAAGGATCCCAAAAATTGCCTACACCTACCACACCCACCTACTCTCTTCCTTCACGACACACACACCTCCCCTGCGAACCCTACTCACTTACGCCCACGCCTGTGCGCTCCCCTCACACACCGACTGCTCCGACGCTCCTGCGCCACCTTTGCAATTCCACCACCACCAGCTCCGACGCCCCTGTACCGCACTAGGCCCTCTAAAACCTTCCCCATTCCAACCTTAACCACACAACCTTTCCTACCTCTCTCACACTCTCTACCCTCCAGTTTGAGCATCTCCGGCGACATCTCCACCAGTAAAAAAGCCACTGGAGCACCCCCAAAAGCCACCACCTACGTAGCTGTCCAAAATTGCCTTTTGTACTTCTCCCGCCCCTGCGCCTGCAAGTTGCCGCAACTGCGCCTTACCGCCCATGCGCATCTTCAGCCGCCCCTGCGGAAAACACAACAGAGGGTTCGTTTTGTTTCCCTATTTTTGAGAGTTGCTAATTCTTTTGCTTAATCATCTACAAGAATGGAACCTCAAAGGCAGCACAAGATGTCGGAGGGTGCGAAAGCTCGTTATAGGATTGTCCAAGATCGGGTTGTGTATGCAACTCGGTTTTTGCACATTCCTACATTAGAGAAGCTAGGCATGCTGGAGAGCATGCAATACTTTCTAGCAAATGCTGGGCTCGGAGACTTTCTGCAGAAGAGTGCTCCAACGTATCCCGAGCTCAGCCAACAATTCATAGCCACCTTCACCATGGAGAAGGAGGATCATGTGTGTGTTGGACTCACTTTCAAGTTCAACAAGACAAAATACACACTTGATTTGTACCAGCTATAGGAGGCCTTCGGGGTGACTCTCAACCCCTCCGAGAACTGGTGGAATCTAGTCCCGACTCCGGACCTGTGTGAGTTCTGGCAGGCAGCTACCGGATCAGAGTTTCATGTAGGGGTGAGTACTCCAACAAACTCACTCACCCTTTCTTCAGGCTCCTCTCCAAGATCCTCATGAGTGTCTTCTGTGGACACAAAGAGGAGAACAAGGTCGCCCTCAAGGACCTCCCACTGCTATACTCTTGTCTTCCGATGAGCGAGAAGGTGATGGATTGGCCGTCCCTCTTCCTTACCGCTTTGAAGAGGATTAGGAAGAACGAGCCGAGGGACATTCTTGGCGGTGGGGTGATCTCCTTGATCGCCTCACATGTTATGGATCTTTCCGGCCTAGAGGATGGGTTGGAGGCACCTCTCTACATGGAGGGGATGCTGAGGAGGTGCAAGCTCCTCAAGAGGGACGATGACAACCTCTTTTGGCTCTCCTTTGCCGACGGGAGCCACATCACCTACCTCCCACGGCCACTCCCACTTGGAGACGAGCTCTCTGAGCTTTACATTCCGGCGGATCCGTTCGTGCCGAGGCGGCCTCAGGTGGCCATTGTGGAGAGGCATGTTGCGAGCTCCAGCCGGGCTCATCATGAGGAGCACATGCCCGTCCCCGACAATGAGGAGATGCCTATTGCGCCACCGGAGGAGGATCCGGCTCTTGCAAGCCTTCGGGTTATGATGGCGGCCCTGACCACCCAGCATCAGGCATGGCAGACCGAGTACCAGCGGACCATGCTTGAGCAGCAGTAGAGTTGGCAAACGAGCTTTGCCACCTCCATGACCTCCCTCTTTGACCAGATGCAGGATGCTTGGCAGGCAGCCCAGCAGCAGCAGCTGGAGGCTCAACAGTTGGCTTGGCAAGCCAGCATTGAGACCTCTTTTGGCCGTCGGATGGAGGCTCAGCAGACCCACATCGAGGACATCTACCGCCGGGAGGAGCACTTCTTCAGCCACTTCCGGCACCCACAGGAGGAGGGTCCGGATAGTCAAGCCGGACCATCTAACTAGTGGTACCATCATTTCTCCCTTTCCCACATTTATCTTTGCTTCATTTTCCACTTTGAGGGCAAAGTGTGCTTCAAGTATGTGGGAGGGACATATCATTGCATGTATAGTTTATTTGAGTTGTTTTGAGTATGTTTGCATTGAGTCTTATGAATTGTAATTTAGTTTGAAGTTCATATAAAAAAAAGAGAAAAAAGCAAAAGAAAATGAAAAAAGGCATGAAAAAATCCTTGGATAAACCGAAAACCCGAAAGGGCGGTTTAGGTAAAAAGAAGGTAGTGCGACCAACCTTATGTTGGTGCAAAATTGGACTTAAGGGATCTGAGTTCCAAGCACCTTAGTTTGGTGCTTTCGAAGGTTAGAATTCTTCGTCGAAAGATCTGTAACACCCGTGCTTTGCCTTCACCGCCCCCGCGGTGAAGGGGGGCTGCCCCTACGGCCAGCCGTGGGTGCGACTGACTCCAGATCACGCCCGATCTGTTTTATCCCATTTTTATTTCCTTCCTTTCTTAGAAGATCCGATCTTCTATCTTTTGGGCCAGATTTCCTACTATCTTCTAACCCTAAATCTAACCTTTCATCGTTCTTTCCTAACCATTCTTTATATATTCCTCTCGTCTCTTCCTTTTTCCGTTTCTTGCTTACGTTTTCTTCAACCTTGAACAAGATGTAGCCTTTTCCTTGTTATCTTTTGCAGAACGTGTAAGTCTTCATCTATTTGATCTTTCTTACGTTCTTGAGCCTGTTGCATGCTTCTCCCACTTCTATTTCTCATTTCTTCTTCATCTTCACATGAATCAAATTCGATTCTTGATTCTTGTGTGTCTTCCGTTGTTGATAGGTTTATTTTTCCAGGCTTCCTTGGTTGAGAATTGACGTGTGTGAATTAAAGAAGAAAGCTTTGGTCTCCTTGACGTGTCGTGTTTTCAAAGGAAGTTCCGACTTTATTTTTTTGTCACGCCGCCGCCCCAGCGCCTGTATCTTTCCGTCTCCGCGACTGCAAGCCAGTGCCGCCCCCACGCCTCTGTTTGCCACCCCCGCAGTTCACCTGTAGTGACTCTCGTCTTTGGTGAGTCGCTTCCTTCCTTGCTTCCTTTCCCATTTCCTTATGCTAGATCATGCTAGGTTAGACCTCGATGATTAGTGTAAATGTCAGATAGTGGTTGTTGATCCCTTGAGTTGTGTTGTTGATGATGTTCCTTGTGAACCTTGAGACTAGGAATCCTTCTCCTAGCATGTTGAGATCAGTTAGAAATAATTGAGACTAGAAGTAGGGAACTTCTAGCACGCTGCAGTAGATCTATTAGAGATCATTGAGACTAGAAGTATGTAGACTTCTAGCATTTGTTCGGTTTCTGATTCGCAATGCTTTGTCTGATCAGGCATTTACCCTTTCCTTCGTGAAGCTGGGCAGTTAGTGGATTCTTGAGTTACCTTCGAGTGAGTTAAGTCCCTTGGACTTACTTAGTTGCGTTTCTTATATTGGTTTGACCGTATTGGTTGTATTTGTTTACTTTATCATTATAACGGAAAACGGACTAGGATGACCTTATACCCGTAATTGGCCCATGTGTATTATAACCGGGCGATGACCACTTGTCCAGTTTTACAGGAGAATGGGAGGTGCTCTTGTGACCAGGACCACATGTAATAGATAGTATGGATCTGATCTATTCCTTTGGTAATTGAAACGGAGGCGAGTTTCGGGAGATTCTCGTTTGACAAAAGAAGTTGAATTAGTAATGGATAACTTAATGAAAGATAATAACTGGTTGTGTGAGAGCATGCTATGTGTTTACCTTCTTATGTGTGTTTGTGCCATTATTGTCTTTCTGGTATATAGAATGTTAGCTAACGGTTTATACCGAGATTGTAGATGCCATGCAGGTTAGAGATGTTGTTGAGTGATCCGGATGGTATGGTCAGCCGGGGTTCCCGTACATTATAAGACGAGATCGGGTTTTATATTTATGTTGTTTTCTTTCCCTTTTGTTTTGAACTCGGTTGCAAGTCCTTTGCGTTTTCCTTTGCTATACCTTATGGTCTTTATATAAGTTTTAATTTTCATTTATTTGTGCCTTGTTGCAAGATCCGATGTTATTGTTGTTACTCTGAGGGTCGGGACCCATTGTGAGGTCCTAGCCCGTAACGCTTTGAGTTCCCAGAACTTGGGGTGTTACAAGATCCTCCTACATTGGAGTTGAAGCCTCTTCCTTCCCATTTAAGGTACTCTTTTCTCGGACCTAACTCTATATATCTTGTCAATGTCAGTGCTAATCTTAGTGATGATATACTTGGTAAACAAATGCATGAGTTAAAATTACATAGGAAATCTCTTGGTTACACTATTGAGGATTTAGTTGGAATTAAGCCATCTTTATGTATATATGCATAAGCTTCTTATGGAAGATGACAATAAGCCTTCACGTGAACCTCAAAGACGGTTAAATCTGATCATGAAAGAGGTGGTGAAGAAGGAAGTTCTTAAGTTACTTGATGCAAGTATCATCTTTCCAATTTCCGATAGTAAGTGTGATGCGGGGTTAAGCCGCAATTCCCGATCTAGATTGAAAGTCCACGAAAGAAACTAAATCTCGGGTGGATAATAGAAATCTCGGGCGAGATTTCAGAAGAACAGACCGAGATTTTATGAAACTCATAATACGGATTAATGGATGATATGGAAAGATAAGAGGGTGAATATGGATTGATAAATGACAAATATAGAAGATATGAATCAAGATATTCCCGCAAAGAACCTTGACCAGTAATGTGTCAAAACCCCTTAACGAAGAGCTTACCTTAACCCTCACTTCTTTAATCTTACACTAGTCTTCTAAGTAACACAAACACAAGGAGGGACTAGAATTGACTAGGAGCACCAACCTTTAAACAGATTAACACACACAAGCACAATCTAGCAAGGACTTCACAACGATTCAACCAAAACTCTCCTTTGATTGAATAGGAATGAATAAAATACAAAATTCTTAAATGAAGCTGGAAGTTCACACAATTTGTAGAAATATATCAAATCTAATCTTTCTAACAATCTCCCCTTCTAAGGCATTTTATAAGGGAGATCAATTATGATACTAGGAAAGATATCTTCTTAAAGATAATCTTAGGAAACATATATTTAAAAGAAATAAAAATAATAATCCCAAAAATAAAATAACCAACAATTACCTTAAGAATGTTTGAGAAAATTATGGTAATAAAAACATAAACTATAGTTGCCAAAAATATAATCATTGGCCGGATCTTCAAGCGCGTGTCAGAGGCCAAATCTCAGTTGGTATTCTCGGCCGAGATTCTTGGAGGTGGACCGAGATTTCTTCTTTGAGACTCGTTCTTCGTATGATCATTCTTCGATGCTTGATGGATCTTCTTGGTCGTGGCTTGAACCTTCCATTATAGTCAGTAATGTCACTAAAGGCTCCTTAGAGTGAGTAAGGTCTCCTTGAGTGTACATGTTGTAAGTATGCTTGTAACTTCATCTTGAATAGCCTTTCCTCTAGACCTCGTGATAGTTCCTTCCATGATAGGATTCGAAGAAGGTGTACTTGGTTTGTCCTTCAATGCTTTAGCTTGTGATCTAGCAACGGGTCCTTGATGACGTGTTGGAGATGGTCCCACATCACACTCCCCTTCTTGAAAAGGATTCGTCCTAAAATCATCAATATGATCATCTCTAAACTCGTAACGACTCAAATCACCGAGATTGAAGATGGGACTTACACCATAATCAGCTGGGAGTTCCAATACATAAGCATTGTCACCAACTTTCCGCTTCACCCGAAATGATCCATCTCCTCTTGGAGACATCTTAGACTTCTTTTTGTCTGGAAATCACTCTTTCCTTAGATGCAACCAAACTAAATCCTACAACAAAATCCATACTAATTTCAAGCCAAAGTGAAGTAGGAACAAGTAAAGGAGTATACAAACCGTGTGGCTCCAGTCTTGACTTTGCTTTCAAGCTAATGATGCATCTCTTAACTAGATTTTCAACATCCTTAAGCATGTGAGGTCAAAAGAAATGTGAATGAAGCATATGATAAATTTTATCTCTTCCAAAATATCCCATTAAACCTCCCATAAGCGCCTCCTCACCTAATAATAATAATCTCATAGAACATCTAGGAATACAAACTTTATCCTCATGGAACAAAAATCCTTCGAAAGAAAATACTTACCTCGCAACAGTGGAAAATCTCGGTCCAAATCTCGGCCGAGATTCCTGGCAGTTGGCCGAGATTTACACTGAATGTAAATGTTGCCAAAATCAGCATCCTCCTCTTATAGCTTTTTGATGTAATGGAATTCTAAGACCTTGAAATCCATAGTAGTAATCAAAGTATACCTCCTGGAAAGGACATAAGCTACAACATTATCCTTTCCCTTTTTGTATTTAATAATGTAAGGAAACGCCTCAATGAACTCCATCCATCTTCCGTCTCTCCTATCCAACTTATCTTGACTTTCAAAATGCTTCAAAGTCTCATGATCAGTTCGCAGGATGAACTAATTAGGCCAAAGGTAATGTTTCCATGTCTTGAAAACTCAAAATAAAGCACATAATTCCTTATTATAGGTAGAATAGTTCAAGCATAGACCCTTTAATTTCTCACTAAAGTAGGCTAAAGGCTTACCTTCTTGCATGAATACTCCTCCAATGCCAATACCTAAAGCGTCGCATTCTACTTCGAAGGGTTTTGTGAAATCCGATAGTGCAAGTAGAGGTGCGTTTGAAGTTGCCTCTTTAGTTCCGTAAAGCTTTGTCTTGCGCTTCTCCCCACTCAAATTGTACTTGCTTCTTCATGAGATGTGTGAGAGAGGCTGCGATGGTGTTGAAATCCTTCACAAAGCGCCTATAGAATATCGTCAATCCATTGAAAGATCGCACATGCCCAACAGTGGTAGGTGTAGGCTATTCTTGGATGGCTTTGATGTTCTCTTTATCCACTTCAAGGCCTCTTGTGATTACTACAAATCCAAGGAAAACCACTTGATTAGTACTAAACGCGCATTTCTTAATATTAGCATATAAAGATTAAGATCTAAGAGTTTCAAGTACTTTCCTTAAGTGCTCTTCATGCTCCTCAATGGATTTGCTATATATGAGGATGTCGTCGAAGTAGACAATCACAAACTTTCAATAAAATGGCGTAAGATATAATTCATGAACCTCATAAAATTACTAGGAGCGTTAGTCAAACTAAAAGGCTTTAATAACCACTCATAAAGTCCAAACTTGGTCTTGAATGTTGTCTTTCATTCGTCTCCCTCCCTCATCCGGATTTGATGATATCCACTCTTAAGATTGATCTTGGAAAATAAGGTGGGACCGGCTAAGCTCATCTAGCATGTCATCTAATCGAGGAATGGGGTGCCGATACTTGATGGTAATGTTATTGATTGCTCAACAATCAACATGCATCCTCTAAGTGTTGTCTTTTTTTGGTACCAACAGAACTAGAACCGCACAAGGACTCAAACTCTCACGTACATAACCTTTGTTCAAAAGGTCTTGTACTTGATCTCGTATTTCTTGACTTTCATGCAAACTCATTCTATAAGTAGGTCGGTTAGGAATTGACGAACCTGGAATGAAGTCAATCCGATGTTCAATGCCTCGGAATGATGGAAGACCGGCAGAAATCTCATCCAGAAATACGTCTTTGTACTCATCTAAAGTCTGTAGAATGTTTGAAAGCAAAACGGCCTTCACTTCATCACTTAAAGTCAATAGGCTTTTATATAAATTCAGTAAATAAAGATCTAAAGGAACATAACCATCAAGAAACTCCCTTTTGGATGATAGAAGGGTCCATTAATGTCTCGGAGGAGAAATCTCGAATGGGTTATAGGAATCTCGGCCGAGATTTCCTTGATCGGACCAAGCTTGGTCACTGGAGCGTTTCTAGACATCAAATCTCGGTCGAGATTTCGACGACTTGCGTGAGGTTTCTTCTCTGAGGGTTAATTCTTGTTCCTTCTCTCCTTGTGTTTGTCCTTCTTGTCGTAATGCTCAACAATCTGCAAAGGCATCATAGGTTTAAGCGTAATTAATTTCCCAATAAACTCAAATGAATGTTTATTAGAAAAACCATCATGTGTAACCTTCCTATCAAATTGTCAAGGGCGGCCTAACAAAATATGGCATGCTTGCATAGGCACAACATCACAAACAATTATATCTTCATATTTTCCAATGTAAACACAATTCGAGCCTTTTTGTTCACTTTCAATTCCCCACAATTATTCAACCAATGCAATTTATAAGGTCGAGGATGATAGAAAGTAGTGATTTGCAAATTAGTGATCGATTCCTCACAAGCAATGTTGCAACAAATACCCCCATCAATAATCATATTACAAACTTTCCCTTGAACAAGACATCTAGTATGAAAAAGGTTTTCACATTGATTATCCTCACATGGAGCAATTTTAGCATGCAAAGTACGTCTAGCAATCAAAGAGTCACCATGCTCATATTCACAATAGCTATCGCTATGGTTATCATGCTCATGCAATGCATTGATATGTGTATGATCATGTTTATTTTATTCTTCACTTTCATATTGCCCTTGTTGATTTAGAAATAAAGCCCGTTTATTAGGACAATCTCACATGTAGTGACCTCTACCTTGACATTTAAAGCACATAATATCTCTAGATCGTAAGGTAGAGTTATAAGTACTGCCTTTGTTATCCTTCAAAAGCTCATTCAAAGGAAGAGACTGAGTGGAAGGTTTATGGACTGCTAAATCCGGAAGGGATCTCTTCCCTTTGTCTTTCTGGGGCAAATCTCGGTTGGAATCTCGGCCGAGATTCTTGTAGCTTGGCCGAGATTTCTTCTCTGTCGTCCAAGAATTTGTCCCTTGATTCCGTCCTTTAATCTTCTTCTCTACCCTAATAGACAAATGCAATAAATTAGTCATAGAAGCATAGGGATAAAGATCAATCTCATTAGCTAAGGAAGGATGTAAAATTCGTAAAAATCAAGCCATAATAGACTCCTCATCCTCTTGCATGTTAGCTTTCACCATCGTTGTTTGCATGGCGGTGTAGACTTCCTCCACAGTCATGGAACCTTGTTTAAGTTTCTCTAAGCGCTGCAATACTTCCCTACCGTAGTAGGGAGGTACGAATCTAGCTTTCATCAAAAGCTTCATGTGTTCCCAAGTGTTGTCGTCCGGTTCTCCCGTTCTTCGTCGTTCTTTAATGAGATGATCCCACCAGACTAAGGCATAGCCTTGGAATTTCAATGCAACAAGCTGGATCTTTTGTTGCTCACTAAAATTATTGCAAGACCAGATTTGTTAAATATTAGTCTCCCATTCCATGTATACATCGGGGTCGCATTTGCCTTCGAAACTAGGAATCTTGACTTTTACTCTACCAAGTCCATCATTATCTTGAGGAGGCCTATAATGGTCGTGATCACGTCCTCTCCTGGGGTTATAATGACGTCGGGGATATTCTCTCTACATGCCCTCATCTTCTTCATCACCTAGGTCCTAATATTCTTCACCAAAACGTGGATTAGCGTTAAAGAATTGATTAGGGTGAGTATTACCTGGAACCGGAGGATGCTTTGGTATAGGTACGGGGACAGGTGGTGGTGGAAACGGAACCATAGAATTGTTGCCTATCTCGTATGCAAATCTCGGTTCAAATCTCGGCCGAGGTTCTGACCGATATTCTACACTAGGTCTTGCTTCCACTTGTTCTAACCGGTTATCGATGTTGGATATCTTGGCCATTAATTGTTTGAACATTTCTACAACATTGGGACCAGAAGGGCCACTCTTTTGGGACGCTCGTGGACTATCTTTTTCCGACATCTACACAAGCACGCAAAGTAAGAACAAACTCGTTAGGTTAGTGAAAACGGAAGTACCTTTCTCGTTTTCTCTCGCACTCACAGTCTGTCATGTTGTCGCAGGTTTGTTCGATGTAATTGTCTTGGATGGAATAATACTTATTTGCCAATCAGTGCCTTGGTCTCACTAGATCTCCTTGACCGAATCAAGTAGTCGACTTGGTTCGGGTAAAGGTTCTTGTGTTGTGAGATGGTTAAGGACCCCTGTAGGTAGTTTATTCCACACACGACAAGGTAGAAAAAAAATTGCGGATAGACACACTAGTATGTTAGGAAGTATAGATACTAGCTAACACACCCAAAGCAATAAGACTCAAGTGTTTAGAGTAAAAAAGAGGCTAAAGAAAAGCACACAAGAAATTACAAAGAGAGAAAGAATGTACCTTGAGTTGTGTAGTTAGAAAGAGAGATAGCCGGTATGGCTAGGACTCTGATACCACTTTGATCCGAGGTTAAGCCAAAGTTACTGATCTTGATTGAAAGTCCACGACAAAAGTTAAATCTCGAGTAGATAATAGAAATCTCGGGCGAGATTTCGGAAGAACAGACCGAGATTTTATAAAACTCAGAATAGGGATTAATGGATGATATGAAAAGATAAGAGGATGAATATGGATTGATAAATGACAGATACAGGAATATATGAACCAAAATATTCCCGCAAAGAACCTTGACCAATGATGTGTCAAAACCCCTTAACAAAGAGCTTACCTTAACTCTCATTTCTTTTAACCTTATACAAGTCTTCTAAGTAAGACAAGCACAAGGAGAGACTAGAATTGACTAGGAGCACCAACCTTTAAAAAGATAAACACACACAAGCACAATCTAGCAAGAACTTCACAACTATTCAACCAAAACTCTCCTTTGATTGAATAGGAATGAATAAAATACAAACTTCATAAACGAAGCTGCAAGTTCACACAATTTGTGGAAATATATTAAATCTAATCTCTCTAACAATCTCCCTATCTAAGGCTATTTATAAAGAAGATCAACTATGAAACTAGGAAAGATATCTTCTTCAAGATAATCTTAGGAAAGATATCTTTAAAAGATATAAAAAATAATAATCCCAAAAATAAAACAACCAGCAGTTACCTTAAGAATGCTTGAGATATTTAAGGTAATAAAAATATAAAGTACAATCAGTAATGTCACTAAAGGCTTCCTTACATTCAGTAAGGTCTCCTTGAGTGTACATGTTGTAAGTATGCTTGTAACTTCATCTTAAATTGTCTTTGCACTAGACCTTGTGATTGATCCTTCCATGATAGGATCCGAAGAAGGTGTAGTTGGATTGTCCTTCAATGCTTTAGCTTGTGATCTAGTAACTGGTCCTTGAGGACGTGTTGGAGATGGTCTCAAATCAAAGTGGGTGAGTCCAATCCACATTGTTCCTAAGAAAGGAGGAATGACCGTTGTCACCAACAAAAACAATGAATTGATACCCATAAGAACAGTCACAAGATGGAGGATGTGCATAGATGTCAAGAAGATAAATGTAGCTACAAGGAAGGATCCCTTCCCTCTCCCTTTCATTGATCAAATGCTAGAGAAATTGGCGCAACACTCTCACTTCTGCTACTTAGATGGGGATAGTGTATTCTTCCAAATCCCCATCCACCTTGACGATCAGGAAAAGACTACTTTCACATGTCTTTGGGGAACGTTTGCCTACAAGAGAATAACTTTAGGATTGTGCAACGCACTAGATACCTTTCAACGGTGTATGATGGCTATATTCTCCGAGTATATTGAGAAAATCATGGAGGTTTTTATGGATGATTTTTCTGTCCATGGTTCTTTATTTGACGATTGCGTTGCTAACCTTTCTCTAGTTTTACAAAGATGTGAAGACACTAACCTTGTCCAGAATTGGGAGAAGTGTCATTTTGTGGTTAGTAAAGGTATTTTTCTAGGTCACTTATCTCCAACCGTGGAATTGAAGTGGATAAAGAAAACATAGAGACCATTGATAAGTTATCTCCACCTTCTTCGGTAAAGGGGGTAAGAAGCTTTTTAGGACATGTAGGTTTTCACAGAAGATTCATTAAAGACATTTCTAAGATTTCTAAACCATTGAGTAACCTACTAATAAAAGATGTAGTTTTTGAGTTTTCATGATTTCTACAGCTTGAAGAAAGCCTTGATATCCGCACCTATCATTCAACCTCCGGATTGAAACCGCCCCTTTGAAGTTATGTGTGATGCAAGTGATGTGACCGTAGGAGCCGTGCTTGGTTAGAAGAAAGATGGATGCACTCATGCCATCTATTATTCTAGCAAAACGCTAGATGAAGATCAACTGAACTATGCCACAACTGAAAAGAAGTTACTAGCGGTGGTCTATGCTTTCGAGAAATTCCGTTCCTACCTTGTGGGAGCGAAAGTCATTGTCTACACCGACCACCCTGCAATCCGATACTTGCTCACCAAGAAGGATGCAAAACCGTGCCTTATAATATGGATCCTTCCTTCTATAGTTCGATTTAGAGATCCGGGACAAGAAAGGATCCGAGAAATCGGTGACAGATCATCTTAGCCAGTTGTCTCCTATTGTGAGTGAGAGGGATGATATGCCTATCGATGATTTATTCCCAGATGAGCAACTCCATTTGATTGAGGAGTGTCTACTCCAAGTCTCAAGAGGGAACAAGCCATGGTTCGCAGACATTGTGAACTACTTGGTGTGTGAAGAAGTTCCTCCTTGTCTATCCTACGCTCAAAAGAAGAAGTTCTTCAAGTATGTGCGACATTATTATTGGAAATAAGCCTCTCCTCTTCAAGAGAGGTCTTGATGGGATGTTCAGAAGATGTATACTTGAAGATGAAGTAGAGAGCGTCATTCGTCATTGTCATTAATTGCTTGGTGGTGGACATGCTAGTTCCCACAAGACATGTGCTAAGGTACTTAAATCCGATTTCTTTTAGCCTAACTTATTCAAAGATGTGCAAAACTTTATGTCTCTTGTGATGCTTGTCAAAGAACAGGAAATGTATCTAGGAGGAATGAGATGCATCTAAACAACATACAAGATGTAGAGATCTTTGATGTATGGGGAGTGGATTTCTTGGGACCATTCCCATCTTCTTATGGGAACCTTTACATACTAGTGGCGATAGATTATGTTTCTAGATGGGTGGAAGTCATTGCTTCTACTACTAATGACGCCAAGGTGGTAGAGAAGTTCTTTAACAAAATCATTTCCCCAAGATTTGGGACGCCCCAAGTCATCATTAGTGATGGAGGAACACAATTCACCGCCAGGAAGTTCGAAACACTTCTATGCAAGTATGGGATAACTCATAAGGTATCCACACCATACCATCCTCAAACTAGTGGTCAAGTGGAGATATCAAATAGAGAAATCAAGGGGATTCTAGAGAAAACTGTCTCTAGAACAAGAAAGGATTGGTCAATGAAGCTGAATGATTCACTATGGGCCTACAAAACAACTTTCAAGACTCCCATAGGAACCACGCTGTACAATTTAGTATATGGCAAGTCTTGCCATCTTCCGGTGGAACTGGAACATAGAGCATAATGGTCCATCAAATGGCTAAACTTTGATATGAAAGAAGCTAGAGAGAAACGCCTCTTGGACATAAACAAGTTAGAGGAGATTCGTCTTTATCCTTATGAGAACGCTCAGATCTACAAGGAAATGAATAAGAGGCGGCATGACAAACACATCATTCCAAATGAGTTGAAGGAAGGAGATATTGTCTTTCTCTTCAACTCTAGACTCCGCCTCTTTCCAGGTAATCTTAAATCTAGATGGACAAGAACCTATGTTATTCAAAAGACTTTTCCCCATGGTGTAGTTGAAGTATGGGGTGACCATTTCGGAAGCTCCAAGCTTAATTGACATAGGTTTAAGAGTATACGCCGGAAGTTTTCGAGGAGAGCATTGCTCCCCTTCTCCTTGAGTAGCCATCAAGGACATAGGTCCAGCTAGCAACCTTAAACCAAGCGCTTCTTGGGAGGCAACCCAAGGTAATTCTTGTCTTTTTCTTTTATCTTTTTCGTTTTAGTTTAGATTTTCCTCTATTATGTTTTGTGTTTTTGTGTCTTTGAATGAAAAAACCTAGGTTTTCTCAAGAGAATGAATCGTGAATTGAGCTGAGATTGCTGAAAGATCGAGATTTTGATGGAGGAGTACGGAAACCGTCAGCAAGAGAAGTGAGGGCCAATAGCTAAATATCCCGGCCAACAAGGAGAATCTTGGCCGAGGTTTCAAATAAAAGAATTAATTCAACCGAGGTTCCAAAGTCGATTGCACCCGCGGTCAAAATCTCAGCCCCCACCAAAAATCTCGGCGGAGATTCTTTGAAAGTGAAGAAAGAACGAGAAATCTCAGGCCGACAAAAATCTCGGCCACCCAAAATCTCGGCTGAGATTTATTCAAAATCAAAGAGGGGTATAAAAGCGGAACACTTCATCTTCGACCTCACACTTCACGAAAACCTAAAATTGGCCGTCATCTCTCCTCAACCCTCAAAATCTTGTTTTCTAACCAAATCCGTCCGTTCATGCTTCTAAACTCAATCCCTCTTAACCACAAACTCGATTCCGTACTCAAACAAAACCAACAATCACCAATCTGCCCGGAAATTCGATTTTCCCGACCCAAATCCTAAGAAAATAGCCCCCTCCTCAATCCGTCGATTTATGCTTGTTTGGTCCAAAGTGAAGCATCATTCTAGCTAGGAAGAAGCAAGGGAAGAAGCTAGCGGCATCAATTCAGAAAGATCTTTACAAATTTCCAACTTCCGTGCAAATTTGTAAAATTTTCGGGTGTTAGGCAAAAACTGCGGCCGAGATTTCCACAAGAACAGGCCGGGATTTCTTCAGCGATGGATTTTATTTGATGATCCACGAGGGCCATTGTTCCTAGGAGAGGATCTTCCTCTTCCCAACAAGCACGACCTCGTCTACCTCCTCAAAGACTACCGGTCATCCAAGAGAAACATAAAACGAGGTACAAGAGAACCCAAAACCGTCCTATTATTGCTCCTCGTTATCTTTATTATAAAATAACTGGAATGTATGAACATTAGAGAGGATTTGGACTGGATGATTGAGAGGATAGGGCTTGCTATCTTTGTCGGTATTAGAGAACCGGCTTATGAGGAGATTCTTATGGAATTCTTGAGCTCATTTAATCATGATCCAAAGACTAGGAATGTGAAGTTAAGGTTGATGAACATGAACTATGATATGCCTGTTGAGATGTTTGGGAATTTCTTCGGTTTTCCCATTGATAGTGCATGTACATTCCCGAGGACTGTTAAACCTCGGGATTTTTGGGAGAGTTTAGCGTTGGTTGAGGTTGATGATGATCGTTAGGCTGCGGGTGATTACAAAGCCAAGAATATATACAACCTCTCATTTAAGATTGCCTATTGGATCTTGAGTAAGACATTATTTGCTAGATCCGAGAGCCCGCAGAAGCAGAAGGTGGATGAGCTGTTCTTGTTATGGTGTATGGCTAGGGAAGATAGTGAACAAGTCCAAGGGGGACATTTGTGTTGGAGGCCTAGTGTTCGCTCCAAACGGTGTGTGCAAGCTTTAAATTTATAACCCTAGACTTAAGCTTAAAACAAGGATGCGAACCCGCAGTGTACGGGTCAATCGTAGTAAAAGCAAGAAAATTCCAGGGGTCGATCACAGGGACTTGGTGAAACAAAGTCAATACGGTGTGCTTATGTCAATACTAACCACAAGAGCGATTAACACAATCAAAGATGAATAAGAAGTCAATAAAGCAAACATGCAATTCTAGGGATTAAAGCATCTAGTTGTGGTTCCAACTCAAGATCTATAGATAAGCGGACAAAGCTGAGATTTTTGCGTGGGGAAGGTGTTTCTAAAGTGAAGTAGATCACCGGGTAAGTCTCACTACACACTAGTCTTAAACCATAACTCCTATTACCGGGTAAGTCTCAAGGAATCAAGACAAAGGACTATAACCTCAAACTAACACACCATCTAAGGGAATAGAATCAACCTTTACCGGGTAAGTCTCAGGCTAACTCACAAAGATGGGATGGAAGCACACTCAAACCCCAATAAAGGATAAACCTTTATTACCTACACTTATGATCGTTGGTACACAAACTAAGGAATTACCGGGTAAGTCTCATCCTAAGCTTGCTTTGAACCAGGAAAGGTGTAATAAGAATAGGATTTGGCAAACTCTAACACTTAACTCTCAGTTATGGATCAGATAAGTCACCTCGGTCAGCCAGTTTCCACCCCGGCCGAGATGTTCATCGACTGAACGAGATGCTTAGGGTTAAGGTTAAAGACTCGAACTTTCAGGATCCTACTGGAATCTAAGATTATTCTATCATTGTTTTCCCCACAACCTTCAGCCAATCACCCTAGAATCACACAAGGAAATTAGCCACTCATCATCATAATGAAAGTATTAAAATATATGGGAAGAAAGTGAATATTTGAACAAAGAAGAATTTAATGAAAAGACTTCAATAACTGAATCAAATATCACAACAAAGCGTTCCTTGGATAGCAATCCAACAAGACAAGACAACCAATGAGGGAATTGAGGACAATCTTACAAAAACCCTTCAAAAAGCTATAAAAGCTATGGACTTCAATCTTCCTTCAACCTTCAAAAAGGTTCTTCAAATCTCTCCCAAACTGGAGTATGCTGCTGCTGCGTGATGTATGCGAGATGTCCAGTTCTAAGCGGGTGTCGGAATTATGGGAAATCCGACCCTTTTTATAGGAAAATAACCCTCCAAAGATAATAAATCTTAGAAAGATATTTTTCCATAAATATAGGTAAAATATATGATTCTGCATGTCTCCTTCCTTCCAGGAGCCAAGCCCAAAAATATAAGATCTCTTTCCAATTTTAAAAGATCTCACCCAAGAATAAAATATTCTCGCCGCGTCCTAGGTATTCGCCTCGGTCGAGTCGGCGTCTCTGGATCGCCTCGGTCGAGGTGAATCTCTGGTCAACCGAGGTGAGTCATAACTGATTGTGAAATGTCTCAAAACTGGTCCAAAGTAAATCTTTAATCCATGGCTATGCTTCCTGGATGTAGCTCCAAATGACTCATGACTCCTTTTGCTCCTTTTTGATGCAAAACGTACCAAATTACCTGCAATTACAACAAAACTAGGTGTAGACCTCGATTCTCGCAAAGGTAGATAAAATGGTAGCATAATCACATAATGTACATACAAACATGCAGATTATGAAAGATAAAACGTCCAAACAAACCCCAAAATATAGACTATAATTCATGCTATCAAAATACCCCATACTTAGCCCTTGCTTGTCCCCAAGCAAGTTCCTCATATAAAAGATAAGATAGAATGGATTATAAGTCGAGAAAATCAATGAAAAAGTCTTCCAAAAACATTTTATGGTGTGCAACTACCATAGATCACTCTAAGAGAGTACTTCCTGGAATTAAAAACTCAATATGCTCAAAACATTTTATAAATATAGGAAAGTTGTTCATCTTTGCATAAAATCATAGAATGCATAATAAACCATAATTATCTAAATTAATCATGTATAATCCGATTTAAACCGCTAAGTCAATCAACAAGCTCAAGGTCTCAAGGGCTTCCCAAAAGAAAAGGTCAAGAAACGTGTAGGGTAGGGATGTATGTAAGGTAATGTGGTGCTAGAATCCGGGAAAAGGATGAACTTCACTTTCACTTTGACTTGCAACATCTTCCACCAATAAGCTTTGCTTATCTCACACTTTTTCTTTTTACTTTACTTTTTGGGATGCATGGATAGAGGTGCACAATAACCGAAGCCTAGGAAATCTGCAATCATCAATTTCTCGAGATGCATCAAACCCTTGATGCACATACCATGACCCGTTAGGAATATCGCTCAATCCGACTTTGGCAAGACACAAACACCCGGCTATGTGAATGGTGCCGAGTTACTCATCTTCATGATTGACTTCCCCAAACCTATTATTACTTTCTAGCACTTTCACTTCCAGCCACTCCTCAACTTTAACTCCACTTGCTTTCACCACTTCGCTTGCTTCCAAATTCCCGGATAGGTAAAGGGAGGCAAAATGTATATGAGGGGCTAAGCATGATCAAGAAGAAGAAGAAGAAGAGAATGAATTGCCTTGGTCTTTCCAAGAAGAAAGTGAGAGAACTTAACCTGCGGTGTCAACCTTCAAATTCAACATAATTTGGATAAAAATAAAGTATTAAACATGCTAATAATTTCAAACAAAGCATTTAGCAACTTAAACATATTATAAAACCTTTCAAACACATAAAGAATTCAAAACCAGTCAGTAAACAAATCTTCACTGAGATCATATCCAGATAAGTAACACAAAAATCGTTTTTCGAAAACTCTCAGTTAACACACCTCGGTCGAGGTGTTCTTGGTTCAACCGAGGTGAAATGCCTCGTTTGGCCAGAATCTCCCCGGTCGAGGTCAAAAATTTTTTTTTTTTTTTTTTTTTAAACCATTTTTTTTTTCGGTTTCGACGTGTTTCTCAATCAAATAACCTGTAGGTATGCATGTAATATCAGATAATCATATAAATGCATAAGTGAAGCATAAAATAGAATATCCGATAAAATATAATACATCAAAGGTAGTCGAATAAAATACATCACGTAGTCAGATAATACAAACACCCCATACTTGGGACACACTGTCCCAGTGGGTCAAATAAAAAGTCTAAACATGAGAGAACTCACCGGATATATAGCTGAACTGCATAAAAAATATAATAAGAAAATCCTGCAGCTCCTCAGTAATCCTGATCCGGCGGTGGTGGTGGTGGCACGTACGGATACTGAGTCGGATCGTACGGATAGCCCATGACATGCTCGAACTGAAGCTGGGCCATGATGTGCTGATGGTGCTGCCGCTCCTGCATCTCGCGGATATCCAGCGATAATGCAGCATACGTGTCAATAACCTGATCCGTCAGGTCATCGATCCGTCTGTGAGCAGCTCGATCCCTCACTCCATGTCTCCTGCGTCTAGCAGGTCTGACTGGAGAAGTCTCAGCTGGTGCAGGCTCCGTCTCCTCCTCATCATGTAAATCGATGATCGGTGGTGCGCTCGTGCCTGCAGTATCCGTCCCTGTATCCATCGGGACTCCACCATTTCTCTCGTCCATCGTCTCCTCATCGTCGTCGTCATCCTCCTCAGCCTCAGCAGGGGCAACTGCTGCCTCTCTGTGATCCTCCATCAGTGTATCCCAAGCTGTCTGCCAGTAATGTGGATCAAAGACTATGAACTGTGCAGACCAGCGGATCCCCTGAGGTGCAGTCCGCTCCCAAGGCATGGCTACGTATGGAGTGGTCAAACCACGGGGAACTAGAATCCTCCGTGTGATCATCTCCTTTAATCCCAGCGGCTTCGGAGCCGCCGCCATCGTGCAAACACTGAGGTCCATCCCGTGGTAGGTAGCGATGTGGGTGACTAGACCTCCGCAGCAAAAGTCTCCCTTCGCCTTGGCCTTGATCCTGTGCAGATCCTCTGCCAAGAGCAAGCCAAAGTCTGGGAAACCTCCTGTGACCATGCAATAGAGGCTGAAGAGCTCGCCCTGTCTGATCTTCTGGGGCGTCTCAGTACGCGCCAGAAGTGTCTCACTGAAAATCCTGTGGGCTAGTCTGAAGGCTGGATGGAAGATGACCCTCTCCCTGGAATCTCCAGGACGCCATCTGTCCGCATGCTCAGTAATATGGGCTATCTGCCCCCAGAACTCCCTAGCTACGGATCGGGAGGGGAAGTCGGTGGAGGTGGGCTCAGAAAAGCCAAAAATCTCTCTCCATATCTCTAAAGGAACTATGAAGTTCCGGTTCATCAACCGGTACTTCACAGACCGGTCTGTGGGGAGGTAGGAGAAGGAGCTAACAAACTCCAAGGTGGGCTCTAAGTAAGCTGGGGCCCAGATCTCAGTAAACTGATCCAGCCCGACAGTAGCGATCATCCTCCTAAGGTCAGCGTCTAACCCTAGGCAATCAAAAGCCGACACGTCCAGAAATCGTGGTGCGATAACTGGACGGCTAGCTATCCGCTCATAGTCTACCCGGCATCTCTCGTGGATAACCGGGCGGTGGGGACGGGAAGAAGAGGAAGAAGGGGAGGGTGAGGATCTGTCTCTAAGAGCTAGACGACGATCGGAACTCATTTTCAATCTACACTGTCAGGCTACCTCGGTTGCTGACAAGACTCAAGAACACCTCGGTCGAGGTGCAGGTCGACTGGACCGAGGCGAAGACAGTCGTGATTCCAATTCTCAGAATTTCAGTTCTTTTCCCCCAAAAATCACTACAAATGCTTCCTATGGGGTACTTAAGCCTTTTCTCAACAGATTCAAGGACAACCAAAGCCCAAATCGAAGTAAACGAACGAGTTAGGGGATCGATCGTTTTTACCTCGTTCCGGCCGATTCACTCGAATTTCTTGCAGATCTGCAGTTGCAATAGGATCCTCTACTCTTTAATTGCAGTTTGGAAGCGGAAATCTTCGAAAACGAGCGAGAAATGAAGGAGGCAAGGTAGATCTGTCGCCGCGGTCGAGGAGGGTAAATAAAAAGTGAAAAGTAATTTTTTCCCTTTTTATACTGTTACTGGATCTGCTGTCACCTCGGTCGAGATGGTCTCGACTGGACCGAGGTGGTACGGACCGAGGTGGTTCTGTAGGAACCCTAGTCGCCTCGGTTGCTCAAGAATCAACTCGGTCGAGGTGGCCTCGACTGGACCGAGGTGTCTCAGTCAAACTTCGTCTTCTCGAAATCTCGAACTTCTGTCCTTCCAGTTGTGCTCCTTCCTTTGATATTCCCTGTTGTCTGTCCAGAACGCCAAAAACAAAGCAAAGCAAAGCAAAAACAAAAACTATCTAAACTAGACTAGAAAACGGGAAAAGAAAGCAATACCTTGGGTTGCCTCCCAAGAAGCGCTTGATTTAAGGTCGCTAGCTGGACCATGCTGCGTCTCAAATGAGGTAGGAGGTGCCCTCACCCCATACTTCACCTCCTTCGTGGGGTGAAGTAAGTAGATCCATCAACCGCTCCAATAAGTGTAAGTGCTCATCGGGGAATGAATCGTCTATGGGTGGGTTATCCGTCTCGCGGGAGGATTCCGGTTGCCGGCTGAGGTGATCCGCAACTGAGTTCTCGGATCCTTTCTTATCGCGGATCTCTAGGTCAAACTCTTGGAGCAAGAGAATCCATCGAATAAGGCGCGGCTTGGCATCTTTCTTAGCCAACAAGTAACGAATGGCTGCGTGGTCGGTGTAGATAATGACTTTCGCTCCTACTAGATAGGAACGAAACTTCTCGAAAGCATATACAACCGCCAATAACTCTTTCTCGGTGGTAGCGTAGTTGCGTTGTGCTTCATCTAGCGTTTTGCTAGCATAATAAATGGCGGTGGTCCGTCCATCTTTCTTCTGTCCAAGCACCGCTCCTACGGCTACATCACTAGCGTCACACATGACCTCAAAGGGCAAGGTCCAATCAGGAGGTTGGATAATAGGAGCGGAGATCAACGCTTCCTTAATCTTGTAAAAAGCATCAAGACACTCCTGCAAAAACTCAAAAACAACATCTTTATTCAAGAGGTTAGTTAGCGGTTTAGAAATCTTAGAGAAGTCCTTGATGAATCTCCTGTAGAAACCTGCATGCCCGAGAAAACTCCTCACACCTTTAACAGAACAAGGAGGAGGGAGTTTCTCGATAGTTTCGATCTTAGCTCGATCGACCTCAATACCTCGATTAGAAACGAGGTGTCCTAGCACAATGCCTTCATTAACCATAAAATGACACTTCTCCCAATTTAAAACAAGGTTAGTGTCTTCACATCTTTTAAGCACTAGAGAAAGGTTAGATAGGCAATCATCAAAAGAGGAACCATATACGGAAAAGTCATCCATGAATACCTCCATGATCTCCTCTATGTACTCGGAGAAGATAGCCATCATGCATCGCTGGAAGGTAGCGGGTGCATTGCACAATCCAAATGGCATCCTCCGATAGGCAAGCGTCCCCCAAGGACAAGTGAAAGTGGTCTTCTCCTGATCATCCGGATGGATAGGAATCTGGAAGAACCCACTATAGCCGTCCAAGTAGCAAAAGTGTGAATGCTGGGCCAGCCGTTCGAGCATTTGATCGATGAAGGGAAGCGGAAAATGATCCTTCCGAGTTGCCGTGTTCAACTTCCTATAATCGATGCAAACTCTCCAGCCCGTAACGGTCCTTGTTGGGATTAACTCGTTGTTCTTATTCGTCACAACGGTCATCCCTCCTTTCTTCGGAACGACATGCACCGGGCTAACCCACTCGCTGTCCGAGATAGGATAAATAATACCTGCATCCAACAACTTAAGAACCTCCTTCTTCACAACCTCTTTCATGATCGGATTTAACCGTCTTTGAGGTTCCCGTGAAGTCTTATGATTATCTTCCATTAGAATTCTATGCATGCAGAAAGAAGGTTTAATGCTAATAAGATCGTCCGTGGTGTAACCTATGGCTTTTCGATGCTTTCTCAGGACATGCATTAACTTAGACAATTCAGATTCGGAAAGGGAAGCACTAACAATAACGGGATAAGTAGAATCCGGTCCAAGAAAGATATACCTCAAGTGACTGGGGAGCTGTTTAAGCTCCACGACTGGGGGTGCTTTCTGGGGGGGATCCATGCTTCCTCTTTCCAGTGGAGTGGTATCAGAAACTGGACTCGATGAAGTCTCAGTTTGAATCATCTCGCCTTCGACCTCGGTCGAGACGCATAGGCGTTGACCGAGATGTTCTTCGGTTGCCTCGCTTAGTCCAGAAAGTGCCTCGGTCGAGGTACTGCTACTGGATCCGAGACTGGAGATCTTCGTCTCCTGGATTAGCTTCTCAGTTTTAGCTCCTGGGTCCTCTTCCAGTGCCTTCAAGCTCCGTATATCTGTATCACAAGAAGCATCTATACCTTCCTCCATTAAACTGACGCTAATAACTCTTTCGAGTGGATCGTTAATAAGGATAGAGCTCACCAATTCTCTTGATTCTTCTTCATCGTAGATGTTGAAGATATCATCAGTTAGTTGCTCCCCTTTCATGGCTGCAAGTAGCGCGAACTCCACCTCATCGCCACCAACGTTGAATTTCAACTTGGCGTTCTGGCAATCCACGTTGCAACCCGAAGTTGCTAGAAATGGCCTCCCGAGAATAATAGGAACAGGATAGTCTGCGGGAATGTCAAGTACAACAAAATCTATGGGAAGATAGAAGTTACCTAACTTGACCGGAACATCTTCCAAAATGCCCACGGGATGGGTAATGGAGCGATCCGCCATGTAAAGTCGAATCTTGACCGGCTTGGGCTCTCCAAGACCGATCTTCGTGCATAGTTCCAGCGGGATGATGCTCACGCTGGCTCCTAGATCACAAAGGGCTTCACAAGTTACATCCCCAACTTGAATGGGAATGCAAAATGAGCCGGGATCTCTCAACTTAGGTGGCATCTTTTCCTTCATGATCTTGATAAGCTCCGAAGATTTAGATGTCATCCTAACTTCACCAACATCCTCCAGCTTCCTCTTCCTTGATAAAATTTCTTTTAAGAACTTCCCATAGGCGGGCATACCTAAAATAGCATCAAGAAAGGGAATATTAATATGTAGCTTATTCATCAAGTCAAGAAACTTACCAAAGTGCTTGTCTAGATGTGCTCTGGCTCTGGACTGAGGGAATGGAAGTGGTGGCTTATATGCAGGAGGTGGAACATAAGTTTCTTTCGTCCCTCCTGCTTTCTGTTGCTCCGCCTCGGTTGGCATCTTGGTCGAGGTGTTCTTCGACTGGGTCTGGACCGAGGTGGTCTGCGTCGAGCGAGGTACTGGATCTGCAGTTTTGAGTCCACTCCTCGTCGTTATGGCCATGCATTGGCCCTTAGGGTTAGTTTCCGTCTTTGCTGGAAGCTTCCCTGGATCTCTTGGCGCTTCGTTCGCCCTATTAGCAAGTTGTTGTTCGAAGGACTTTTGGGCCCTCGAAAATGAAGTCATAGAATTCTCAATAGCATTAAGCTTGATCAAGATCGCCTCCAGAACTGCGTCTTTCTTTTCTGGCTGAGACGAACTTGATCCTTGCCCTTGGCTTTTCAATGGAGTAGAAGAAGAAGAAGAAGGGGGAGAGAGGAAAGGGTTAGAGGAATCATTAGAATTGGAGTTTGAATGATTGTTACCGTGATTTTGGTTATTCGCCCTCCAGTTGTTGCTATTGGATCCTCTATTGTTGTTGTTGTAGTTGTTGTTTCGGGGGCCGTTATTGTTGTTACGGTACCCGTTATTGTTGTTGTTCCTTTGCCCTTGCTCTTCCTTCTTAGTTTGAGCCATCAAGAGCTCCTTCAATTGCTTCACGTCATTCTTCAACGACGTGAGTTGATTGTTGTTGGATTGAGTCTCTTGAAAGTTGACTCTTTTAACTCCACCTTCAGCTCCTTGGTGGGTATATTTCTCCATGTGCAAGGCTTGCTTCTCAATGAAGTCCCAAGCCTCATCAATCGCCATGTCCATGAAGGTACCGGCGGAGAGTAGTTGGAGATTGAACTGGGTGCTTCCGTCCAGCCCTTTGAAGTAGATCTCCAACAACTCGATCTTTGGAATCCCATGATGTGGGCAATCCAAGAGGATATCCTTGAACCGCTCCCAAGATTTGGACAAGCTCTCCTTGTCCTTCATGATGAAAGCATTGATCTTCCCTCTCATTTCAGCGGTCTTTGAGGGGGGAAAGAATTTGGTCAAGAATTCCGTAGTCATTTCCTCCCATGTGCTAATTTTTCCTGGAGGAAGAGATTGATACCAAGTAAGAGCTCTATCTTTTAAAGAAAAGTAAAAAGGTCTTAGCTTGTAGTTGTTATTCTCAATTCTGGGGGGTCGCAAGGTTTCCATCAAGATCTCGTAGTTTTGAAGATGTTGATGCGGCGACTCTTTCTCTAGCCCTCCGAATTGGCATTGGCGAATCATGGCTAGAACTTGCGGTCGAAGTTCGTAGTCATGATCCGCTGGATCTCCTAGGTTTACTCCTGGACGCCTCAGCTGTTGATTAGGGTCCATCCTTTGACCTAGGGTTTGTGGGATTCTTGCAAGAAGAACATCTCGGACTGGCATCCGAGGTGGAAGTACATCGGCCGGGGCGTCAAGTACTGGAATCTGCCTCGGTCGCGGGTCAACTACTGGATCCTGCATCGGAC